>OX244038.2:24313129-27066879 GCA_945859785.2 Tridacna gigas
GCCTATATTTGATCCTTTAAAACGAATTTTGATGCAATTTTCGGTAATTAATGTAGCTTCTGGAAGGAAGCCGAAAGCCGGCAACCTACTTTATGACGTCATCTTTTCACTTGATTCATCGGTATCGCTGAAATGCTTGAGGGCACGATCGAAGGACGTGCACGATCGAAGAGCGGTCGACGATAGTTATGATGAAAGCGTTATTTTATAACGTATAAAAAATATGTGCATTCGATTTTTCTCTATGGATTTAGATTATTTTACGAAATTATACGCATAGTACTCAGAAACGCTAAGTGATCGATTTGCTTTCATTTTCAAAACTGCACAGTTTAGGAATCAGCTTTAAGACAGTATAGATAAAAGACTGATTGCACGTTCTGTGGTGAATATGACACAGTTACGCACTTGATCCGATCGAGCAGGAGTCAAGAACAATGAATCGTAAGAACTTTTAGTGAGGCCGATTCTATCTGTCATTTGCCCTGCTTGTGTTGGGAAAAATAAAACATTGTCAGGCCCAACGACGACAAAGTTTATGGAGAAAACAAATAAATGGAAAAAAAAAATTGTTATTCTCTTAGTACACTACTAAATTTAAGATTTAACGCCTAAGATTTCAAATATAGACAAAACGTCAATAAAGTAAGGTGTGAGTTTAATGATTCATTTGCTAAAGTTTTGATAAGAATTCTTCTGTCTAGGATTCTGACTCCTTGAATGATTTTTGTTATTCTATGAGACATTTCGACGAACAGTGAATGAATTAACCCTTTTCCCACAATGTTTTCAAAAGACTTGTACTGCAGACACGTGAAAACCAGGGCTTGTTTGGGAAAGGGCTAAATAAGTGAAATATAACTTTCAAGCCGATAGTAAAAAAACCCGATGATGCTACGTCAAACTTATTTTTGGAGAAAAATATCTACTTATCGGAAAGTGTAAATCTGAGATCAGACTGCACGTTCTGCAAGGTCAGGGAGTCGCGCGTAGCAGCCAAAGGGTTAAACCTATTCACCATTTGTTGTTTTCAAAGTTTAAGCGGTGAGATGGGGTATCGCTTTTTTTTTTTCATTTATCTTCGTAATTTCACCTTTTACTTTCTTCAAATTGCTAAGCAATCGAATGGCTTGCTTTGTTCCAAGAGACTATTCTGCAAATCTTGGTCAAAATATTTACAATAGCTCCACAAGTATTTCGTGTAGGTAAACAGGTCATGTTTATCTTGGGGGTGGGGGAAGTTTTATATCTTTGGGAACCAAAAAATATAGTCTTATAGGCGAGAAATTAAATATGATTTTAATAATGAGGTTTGTCTTTGAAAGGGTAAAAATAGTTGTGAGAAAAGAAGAAAATGGTGGTTACCAGCATTTTATCCATTTTCCGCATTTTTTTTTTTTAAATAAAACCGTGGTGTTTAGTCGTCAGAGTCGTTAATACGGGAATTGTTGGGTAAAGGGTTTAGAAGCATAAATTCGTTGCATCCTTTGGTACTACTTGTTTATAGTTTGAGTCTAACTAGGCAAAACCTTTTCTTTGTTACAAAGTAAACCGTTTCTATGCGCAGGGAATCTCGCATCTCGCAAGGTCATGAAGATTAACCCTTAGGCTGCTGAGCGCCACTTGATGACCGTTAAAGGACAGTGTAGATCAAGAATTTGCAGTCTGATCTTGGATCTACACTGTCCGATAAAGAGATACCCCCCTTCCCGCTGAAAAAAAAAAAAAAAAACTTTGAAAAAGCATCATTTGGGCTTTTTAAAATCGGCTTAAAAGTTTTAACTTATTTAGCAGGTTAACGCTTAACTGCGCAATGCCGACTTTTAACGACCCTGGGAAAGAAACCTTTTGAAAACATTGTAGGAAAAGGAGAAAATGCTGGTAACCAGCATTTTCTCCCTTTCCCACAATGTTTTCTACTCTATCAAAGAAAAATTGCACCTTTGGAGCCACATTGAAATTATCGTCTGCAAATGCTTTCAGTTTGGACAAGGCTAAAATTTTGTCGTCTGGTAAATGGTTAAATGTTAAGGTAAGATTCCACAGAGCTACATGTAGCTTGAAGTTTGATATGTGATGTTCAATACTGTAAGTATTACTCGTATGTTGGGGTTTTAGGTCGACATAGATTTTGAAGTATTTCTGAGTTTTGCTTTTTAACGTGGATTAAAAAGTCCATTTTGTTTGTAAAGCATTCAGTCTACGGGATAATGATACCTATAGACAGTACGTCCGTTTTAGGGTTTGTAAATTCCCAGCGGTTTATGAATGGACTTCCAATAAAAGTAACATTTACTATTTAAAATAAAAGCGGCCTTGAGAACGCTTCAATGCTCATGAATACCTTAACTTGGACATAGAACATGTTTTCATGGAGAACCCTTGTTGTAAGTTTAATTGCTTCATTCAGGTGACGTTTTACTTGTAAAGTACACTCGGACCCATATTTGCGTTGTTCGCTCTACCCAAAACAAAGATGTAGTTTATCGTTTGTTGTTTTCTTGCATTCCTTTACTCTGTTTCGTGCCTGCGTTAACATTTGGTACTTCATAATCGGCCTAATCCAAGATCATGGTTCATATTAACCAACCATTCTTAAGAACGTATTAGTCTTATTCCCCAATATTTTCTAAATTTGAGAGTAACACAAATTCCTATTGGCTAAACCAAATGGTTCAGCCATTCAGAAGTTGTTTTGCTTTCGAATTTAGAAAAATTAGAACACGGAGCCAGACCACACACAACTTGCAGTCTAGACATATATATGTAGCTGTGCTTTCGGTAATTTATCAAGATTCTCTGTCTAATACGCCATTTACACTCTAGTATTTTGACGTACTTGACTACATGAAAAGTTCTTACTGTTTCTTCGCCATTATGAATTTACGCTGTGTGGGTTTTTCATGGCTTTACGTTCTATAAAATCATAAGATGCACCAGAGAATTTATGTGACTCTATTCTTTTCCAAAACAGATAAGAATTAAATTTAATGTTCACCAGCGCATATTTCATCTTAAAAACATTAAACATGTATTTATGGTGTTCCGAAAGAAATGTATTTCTGTCATTGTTGTATGTGTATTTCCTTGTATTGTTCATGTATTTTACCTGTTGCCTATTCACTAGATGCCTTGTGACACAGAAGGCCTCCACAGCACCAAGACATGTTTATCTGCCAGTGCCTACTATTCTCACCTTTCTCTAATAGAGCCAGGATGCTTCTTTGCTGTCCTCCTTAGTGCTTCTTTTTCGTATTTCAACCTTACCCCTTTCTTCTGCTTTTGGGCGCTCAGCTAACTAAAATCGTGTTTCTCTTCTTTGATACCTGCGATTCTCAATCGTCTGATCTATTTTTCTTTCTTCACTCAATACTGTCACTTAGAAGATTTCAAGCAGCTCTGGTGCTTTTTTTTTTGTCAGTCGATCTTCAATATTTTTGTCCCAAGTATTTTTCCCTCCTCGTACTTCTCCCTCTGCTGGCATTGATACATACTACTGTTACTAATGATTCGTAAAATCTTAACTGTGTTTGATGCCGATTATCTTATGATTCGGGTTCTTTTTCAGCCTATTTCGTATTCAGTGGAAAATCAACATCCAAATACTAGATTCTCCTTGCAATATTTCTTCAACAGAAACTTCAAAATATTTTTCTGGTTTTTTGGCACAAGTCGATTTGCCAACATTTCAATGAGATGTGGGTTGCGAAGCGATCAGCTGTTCAGTACCGCAATAAAAACGTAATTAGCTCGTAAGCTTCTAAGCGCGAATCCCTAACTTTTTGCGGACAGTGTAGTAAAGATCAGACTGCACAGAACGTGCAGTTTGATCTCGGATCTACACTGCCCGATAAGGAGATATTGCTCTCCAAAAAAGAAAGTTTGAAATAGCAATAAGCGGGCTTTACTGTCGTCTTGAAATTTCTATTTAAGTTATACAGCAGGATAAGGGTTTAGATGAAGTGTATGTGCCATAGTTGTCTTTGACCCATCATTTTCAGCAAAATATATACCCGATAAATGCATACTGTTGAAACGTTTTGCAGATCCTACAGATTGTGTAGAAAACCTCGTTCAAAATTGTAGCAGGCGACTTTGAAATCAGTCCGATTATGGCTTATCACTATGACCAAGCGTTTTAATACATTTGCATCAATATACATTAAAACATTACAGTTAATGAAAGTATTGCCCTGTTGAGAATTTCTCCCCTCTTTGTCACAATTTTGGCAAATAAACTGAGAGACAAAAAAGGGCCCTGAAGGAACTTGAATGGTGTTCCTCTTTCTCCTCGTGTTTGTCGATGGTCGCCAGTGCCATAGTGTTCTCTATATACACACCTAGACTTTTTCTTTCTGTTGTACTACGTGCTCGTATTTAGATGTGGCCCTTTTTCTTTTTTGTTTTTAATGGGGTTTGACGCCGTTTTAACAGCTTAAGTCATATCACGGCGGTCAAAGCACCTATGCATGTGTTTCCAGGCTTTCTCACACCTGTATTTACAAAAAAAAAAAAAAAAATGCTTTCCAAGCCACTGACTACTTATCGCCGGAAAGAAAGTTTGCCTCAACGGGTGTCGAACCCACAACCACCAGGTCACGAGTCAGTCAGAAACGCTGACCACTGAGCTACTCGGCCGGGCTTGTGGCTTATTGGATAGGAGTTGTCTTTGAAAGAGTTGAAAATTTTGTTGGAAAATGTAACCTGCATTTTCTCCATTTCCTGCACCCTCCTTGTTTAGTATTCGGTTCTCTTGATAAAGAGTTAAAAGTAAACATGATGAAACTTAAAATCAATCAGAAATCAGTTTGTTCGTTTTGAAACAAAAAAATGCATGGAATAGGTTCTCAATGGTATAAACAACCAAACACCAATAAAACAGCTTTAGGTGTTATGTTATTTTTTATTTCATAAATTTACATTTACAATTTAAAAGCAACGTTGACTGTCTGACAGCCTGATTCGGGTGGACATACATACATACAGTACATACATACATACATACGATACCTAAAATGATCAAACCACGGAAATGTTTGACATAGTTGTAAAAAAAAAAGAAAACTAAAAAATAACAACAATTAGCAGATTCAGTCTAGATTCAATGTACAATTTCAAGTAATTAGAGAACCTTTCAAATACAAAGTTGATTTACTATTTCTCTATATATCAATTTGTAGGACCTACATTTGACTCCCTTTAACATAGTAAATAAACGGACATTTTTCCTCAATGATGAAACAAGAAATATTGCATTTATGGCTAGAGAGCGTCAGCAAGTCTTCACAAAGTAAAGGATTTATTTCCAAAATCAGTTCACAGATAGGTGAAACTCGGTAATCAGACCATCCCGCCAATAGGACCGGTTCTGAAAAGTTCCATGGGAGGTCTTAAAAGAGGAGTTTTACAGTACATGTATATATATTTATTCTGAAATGTGAGGCAGGCAAAGCTTTTTGTGTAAATATTGATTCCAAATAAAGTCAGATGTGCAAAGTGAAAGCAAATTATATTGAAAGTTTCGAAATATCCTCAATTATGCTTTAGATAGCATCAGATACCTTGCAGACAGTGCCTTTTCGAGGGATCAGGCAACACAGAAAGAAGAATCTAATTTGGGTAATTATCAAAAAAAAAAAAAGGACAACACAGTCTTTAGATACAGTTACAAGATGTTGGTCTGTTTCTGCCTTTTGGGAGAAAAGAGACGACGAGCAAAGTAAAAAACCTCATTTTTTTTCTTTAAGTATTCTTACTGCAAAGAAAATCAAACGATTTCCTTTGCACTGAGAAAATCCATAACATCTATAAACAACATAGAAAATTATAAACTGGCCATGACATAGAGTATAAACTTTTAGGAGAACTGGAGTGGTATGATTTAACTTTATACAAGTGAGTTAGTATTACATGAATAAATAATTGTAATAAAATGTCAAATTTGGCTAAATGAGAAAGTAGCGAATAATGATTTAAACTGAAGAAGATGTTCAAAATTTATTTCTCTATCTGTCTCTTTATCTATATCTAAAACGTATACATGTATTTTAGATTCTTTTTCTGTTCTATATTCCCGGTATGTATCCGATTAAATGGTGTGTATCATAGGGTAAAGAGTCTTTTGTTCCTATACTAAATAAAATTCCACCAGATTACTTTGGGTACCTTAAACTTTTTGGCGAAATATGGAGAATACGCCTCTTTTTTCATTATTGAAAATTTCAAGACTCGGAAACTTGAACGTAAAATGTTGCTAAAAAAAGTAAAGCCTATGCACGCAACTAAGACGACTGCTGACATAATTCGTACATATATTTCCAAAAGTTTGAATTGACGACCGTCTTTCATGAATTTCAATCCGTTTTATTCCATCCATACATAATGTTATTACTATGATAATGAAATACCCTGTTTGAACCAGAGACTAGACAGAATTGTAAAATGTAGATTTGTAACATATACTCAAATCAAGCAGAACCTTATTTTTTAAAAAAAAAAAAGCACATTGCAACTCAGATGAGCATTTCATTTTAATGCTTCAAAGTAGGCATAATGTTTCCTGAAATAATGACTGCAAACTCCTTGCCAAAAATATATCCTAGAGATTGTGCTTGTAAGTTACTCATATGATATCGACGGAAAAGGTGTTGCTTCTCAGCATAAATGCTGCTCATTTTCACGCCATATCGTTAATCTTTTGAATTACGTATAAATCTTGTAATGCTACAATTTCTCGCAAAATTTGTCCAGAAATAAAGTCATGTGTTTATTTAAAGAAAAACTACACAAAAGAATACTTTACTTGTTAAAATATACTTACATTGCCTTTAGCGAAAAGTACTAAGAGAGCCCTTTGACTTCTCTGATAGTGGGCATAGATAATAGTTTGTGTTTTCCTTTTACATAGGTATCTCACGGGGATTTTTTTTCAACTGACTCATTATACAGACTGCGTGATGTAAATCTCTTTTTCGTTTATTTTTGGAAGCAATTACAATGAAACACCTTATTTGGATTTCAGTGATCTGTTAGAATACTTTTCATCATAACTTAATCAGACTTTTAATCAGACTTTAAGGTTATTCACTGTTTTAGTTCAGGCATTAAGAAATGTAATGTAAATGTGTTAAATAACTTAAAATCTAACTATATATTTATCAAAATTTATCGATACAATTTTAAATAAGCTCTAGAAAATAATTTCTATAAGCAGTGAAGGAACTACACCATTTCATTGTCTCTTTAGAGTATGAAAACAGTCTGCTTTCATGTGTCACATTAAGGTTTTTTGTCATACTTTGTCTTTGTCAAAATCTTTTGTCTTCTTGTCCTATAGTTATGATCAGTTTCATAATGTTTAACTTTGAAATAATGCCATTTTTCTAGCGGCATGTTTTTCTCCTGGTTTAAATAATCGCAAAAAAATTTAAAACATATCTCGAGCCTTTTGGACTTGAGTTGTTTCACCAATCAACCAAGTTTCTTGTCATGCCGTAATCACTGTATCATTCACAACACATTCTGCGATGCACATTGTAACCACAATAAGTATCCGGTCAACTATTAAATCGTGTATAACCACAACGACCTCAAGTTCATTTAGACCTTTCCAATGCCATGGTCTTTTGAACGAATATACTCTGTACTGAAGCAAAGATTATCTATTTCTATGTTTATTGTTTCTTCCTATCATTGTATCCGCGGCCAATATTGTGATGTCATAGATGTCATGTGGTGTACACCCATATCTTGGTGACCCCCTCCTGGAATTTGCACTGGAACCGATACACCGGGTGATATTAAACCTGTAGAGAAAAAAAAAGGAAATTTAACAATTCAATAATAGGCAGGTATAATAACGTCTCAAATCCTTGAAGTCGCCGAATGCATTTTAAGAGGGAATATAATGGAAAATGTGTAATGGTACCGACAGAAGTGATTTTCGATGGTTGGTCCGTGTGTACGTGACATTTTTTTTTTTTATAGTTAAAAGTACACTGCGGTCAAACCTGATTTTGATGTTTGTTAGACTTGTAAACAATATCGTATATTCTATTTTTTCAAACATTTTTTAAACAGGCTTGAATAAAACAATAGTCCTTTTTATAAGATAAAATGGGGTCCTGTGTGGCTCAGTGGTAGTGTAGGACTCTTGACCTGGAGGCCCTGGGTTTGAGCCTCACTGGATCCATTGGGTTTTTCGTGGGAGTGTCCTTGGGATGACACTTCAGAGCCCTAGCCTAGTACTGGTGAAACTCAGGAAATACATAAATATGTGAGCTGTTGCCTTGATATGACTGAAATAATGTTGAAAGCGGCGTAAATACCATTCAATCAATCAAAATCATAAGATGAAACTTTAAACAGCAATGGAATTATGTAGGAAAGCTCTTAAAATCCATTAAGAGGTATTTCGATGTTTTAATTTAACGTTTAAAAATCCCCAGTATTTGATACCAAAAGATGGTGCGTGCTTTTTCTGTTGTAACACTCCTCTGTGTCAAACAAATGCTGTTCTGAGATTTTAATTTCTGAAAATGCGTTGTAATTTTAGCAGGTGATATCTGTTCAACTGTTTACAACACAGTCCCGAGTTTTGACGACAATGGGGAATAAGCCTTTTGAAAAGAATTGTGGACAAAGGCGAAAATGCTGGTAACCAGCGTTTGCTCCTTTTCCCACAGTGTTTTCTTCCCGTTAAAGCCAGTTTTTATTAATTTTTCGACATTTAATATGTCTTCTGCTACAGCTTTGAATTTGGACGAGTGTAAAATTTTGTCGTTTGGCAAAGAGTTAACATGTAGTTTTCATTGCTGTTTTAAGTTTGCTTAGAGTCCTACCAGCTGCTGACGCACCGTTGGGGGAATTGTGTGTCATGTGACTTGGTATACTAGCTGCTGCTACCGCACTGCACGAGGATCTCGAGTAGGCACTAAGGGACAATGGGTCGTAACCTCTACCTGAGTATTCTGAAATGATTTTAATTAAACAGGTAATTGAAAATTTAAATGACGACAATACATATAGTAATTTAACAGATATTGATGACAACTTAGAAAATGAAGATAGTAAGTTACAGTAAACTGGCTTGGTGAACATCATGGGTCTTGAAGTAACAGTTTTTTTTTTTATATTCATGTTCACTTTAATTAGCTAAAAAGCATAGGAGTCTGATCCGTCTATACTGTGTAATTTCATCTTGTTTTTTGGGATTCTGAATTTTGATTAGAAGCTAGAGCTACCATTGCTATCGGTAGAAAGATATCAGTTGTTTTCGGCGTTATCTTAAAGCCTGGAGGCATTAATAATGCATTTCTACCATGCTTTTACAATACCGTAAACAGACTTCGTTTGTTCATAGGGGCTGTCCATGGCTCAAGGGTTAAGGTGCTTAATTTGTAATTCGCAGGAACATGCAGGAACACATGAACTATTGAGTTATCGCTGCATTAATATAAAGTGAAAATAAAAATGATAAAAAACAAAATTTGCCAACGATAGATGTGAGATAGGACTGGAAATGCAAAAGAACACCGATCCTTAATGACTATATCAACAGTCGAAAAGATATGTTCACCAATCTTTGAAGGCTGTGATGTTATTTTCATAATCTGTTGCTGAAACTAAACATCTGATATGTTTTCTGTTTTTTTTTTATTATTTCTAAAAGCAAGGCGATAACATGGATAAAAACATTCAGTAGTTCTTTGGATTGCCCAAAAGATACAAAGTACCCACGGATCGAAAGTCAATGGTATTTTGTCACTGTTATTACATTATAGTGTAAGGGCAAAATGTTCAACACTAAAGTAAATGTGTAACAAATTACTACGTTCACTGACCTGGAATCATACAGGAGTATGGTGAGCTTGAAGATTGAAGACACGACGGGTTAGAAGACATGGAATTGTTCAATGAATAGTTTTGCACTGTAGGCATTGCACTGCAAATAGAAATACATCAATTGAACTACTTGGTGTTGCCTTGGGCAACAATTAATCTAACCACTCGTAAAGCAGTTTGTATGTCTCAGCAACGGCATCTTTTTAATGGAATGGTGCTGCTATTTCAGGTCAAGTTATTTATGATAAGCAATTAATGCTTCAAGGTACCCTTCATTATTTCTTGCACAACCTAAGAATATCTTGTCGATGATTTGTTAGAGAAAGAGCACGGCATAAGCTTGAAATGTCTTGAGCAAATTCGGGCTTTCCAATACTCCGGGTTTATAATTATATAGTTAGTACATCATATGTGGTATTTGTCACGATTTCTATGGCTGTGTTTCGTAAAGTGGTTGCTTCACTCTCATTTTCAAACGGTAATCCGTTTACCCTGTTTTATAATTTACTTTTCCCCAAATGGCAAAATCAGAGAATATCCGTATGTATCTTTTTTGTTTCTTTATGACAAGACACGCGATTGAAATTAATGTAAATTCCTGTAACGCTTGTGAAAATCACTCTAAAGCTTACCTATACTGTTCTGATCCCATCTGGGAGATGGTTTGCAACGTTGGGTACATGCTATTTGGGAAACCAGTATTCAGTGGAATTCTTGACGATACATTGCCGGGTTCTCTCCGCTGGTTTCGTAATTTTTCTTCTCGTCGCCATTTTGCTCTTCTGTTTGAAAACCATACCTTTTCGAAAAAAATGAGATGGTACAAACGTTTAGTGGCACAATTTTCAGTATGCATCTGGATATTTTAGTACTTCTTTGATATAGAACGTTCATCCTAGAAAAAATAGGTAATGTTACCATAATGCTCTGTATCATATATCTTTGAATGTTAAGATCTGAGCTTAATAAAGTATTTTGAATTGAAATTGAATGGTAGATTGAATACGTAGATATTTTGATAATGATAAAATGAACCGAAACTAATTGATTTTCTTCCATTTATCATTTGAAGCATCTTTCTATTACTTCTTTTGAAGTATAAACAATTATTCAAGCTTTGCAAAAAGTATATGTCAATACATGTGGGCTATGCTCCGTGAAAAGGGGAGGGGGCTAATGAACCTGCAAAAAGTATAGACCCAGCAGTCCGCGCAGGCTGACCTTTTGCTTTTGATAAAGTTTCTGCATGCCAATGGAGCAGTTTACTTCATGATTCAGTAGGTTGTGATACAAAACAGATTTTATGGATCCATAATACTGTGATGACTTGCTTGGTATGACGCATCACGGAGAAACATGATGGCCCCTTTTGACAAAGCTTGCTCATATGTAATAAAGGGAGAAATCATTTTTGAACACAATATGAAGGTTCTACGTCGCTCATTGGTGAAGGCTGAAAGAGGCATTAAACACATTTGAGTGGATATTTTGGAATGTATGATGGTTCCAGATTATCCAATACAGATACGATGTAAAAAAGAGCTATAACTTAATTCTCGAAAAATCATCAACCACTTTACTCTTCAGTCAGATGAAGTTGTATAGAAAATGTAATTGAAATCTTTGTGACACAGGGTTTCGCATAGTTTTTAATAAATCGCAGGATAGTAGAGCAACATGAGAAAGTGGCTTGGATGTATTTTCTCTTAAATGTACTTTTCATTGCAAAGGCATTACCAATGACAATCATACACAAAAATCTATCTTAGCAAAAAGCTAAATATTGACATGCTTATAATTATTAACTTACTTGTATTCTTGCTTCTGGGAGATCGATTTTCTGGGCTAGTCTCTCTCGAGCGAACACGTCTGGGTAATGTGTCCGTTCAAATTCTGCAGTAAAAATACAAAAATTATCTCGGTAATTTCTTTTGCAACACAAGAATTATACATAACCAGGGACAGATAATTTATTTATATGATTAGATAAAATGCACAAATAGAATCTTTGTCGTGATTTGCTTAATGAGTTAATTACAGATAACGGGAAGTTATCAAAACTGTGTGAAAACAAGAAATATACTTAGATACCGCAGCAGATTAAATTAATAATGAAACAATCTGTTTTATTTATTATATAGTATTGTTTAAAGATCATTTTATTTGAAGTTCGTTTGTTTGTTGCAGGTTTTCACCTGACATTTAGAAATAGTGCTGTACAAGTAACTTTAATGCAGTACTTTAATGGTATTTATCGTCGTACATATGTATAACAACATTATTAAGAATTGTAATTACTGATTTTATCAGGTATTCTATTAATTTTAGCATCGTACAACAGCAATCAAAGTTTATGCTTTAATAAAAGAGGCAAATGTTATTTCAGTATCATTGTTACAATTGGACTACTTTGCAATATTATTTTTCATCAGAAGAATCCAGAGAGGTTTTTTTTTTTTCAAAAGATGTCGGCAAAGCTTGTGCCAACGTGTCAAATTACTCACCTTTCTCTAGATTTTCTATCTGTGAAGCTGTAAATGAAGTTCTATTTCTTTGAAGTTTTCTTTTTAAGCGCATTCGCATTTGTTCATCACTTTCATTTCCTTTGGCGCCATCACTATGGTTGCTATCAGAACTGGCATTGCCGTCGTTATCTGCGGAGAGAAAATTGAAAATAGGATATACCAACCAAATCACCATCAACTCGTCAATTACTTTTTATTTAACAGCGGCTTATTGTATTTTCAATGACTGCTAGGAGACAGGCAAACATTGCTGGATTATTTTGGAGATGAAGAAGGGATGATTTTCCCCGAAGAAACATCGTGGATAAGTCGAAATATGTAAAGTACCCTCATCAAGAAATAAATCGAAACCATGATATGCCGAATTGTCGGCAAAGAAATTACAATTTAAGAACGATCAGCTAGAATATGATAAAGCAATGCGAATGCCCGTGATGCCAGTATATTTGTTAAAATATTGCTATGAACAAGGGCTGCTGTTTGTTGACTAAACTTTTATTTTATTTTTTTTCCGCATATCTTCCACTGTGGATTTATTGATGAATGTACGCGTTTAGTTTTGTAGAATGTACCTGTTCATGTATCATGTCAAATTTTGCATCGTTTTTGCTTTTTATATCCTTTGAAAAAACATCAAGGCATGCAGGTAAAAAATGTGTTCAGACTGCTTTATCCACACAAATGTATAATTTGTTGATGTTAGGTTGTATGCACTTCTTTATCAAGAAACATAAGAAGGGGTGCACACTTACAAATAGTAGATAAGCACTTAGAAAGGCACAGGGGTTAAAAAAATACTTACACAACAAAGTCAGATACCTTATGACAAAATATGCAAGCACTAGTAAAAGCGAAAAAAAGGTATGCGTACATACTATGTAATTTTAAAACAAGAACCTTGTCGCATCATGTCAGGCTCATAACCGACAGTGACAGCTTCGTTTGATTAACAGCAAGAACGCATCACGCTCTCTGAATTTACCCATTTCCTCACATGCAATTTTGTTATTGTTTTACGTCCTAGATCCTTCAGATTATCATGACTAATCGCAGTTTAAAATAAATCTAAATTGCACGGAAAACTCAGTACAACATTAATATAAATACAGAAATTAATTTAATTCAGCAACTTCCACTCTCGGCTTTCTTTTCTTTTTTCTTAATTAAAATACCTATAAAAGTTTTGAGGGAAAAAAAATGGGAAAAAAAAAAGATTCAGAACGGGATGATTCAATTTTGGAATACAGTCCTGTCGCTAGCAAGGTGAGCTATTGTTGTATAGGTGTAGTGTAGTTCTCCTTCATTTTCCTCTTTTCTTTATCTTATCCAGAGGCATTTCAAATTCCGTTTCAAGTGTAAACTAATTCCAAATAAAGGTGCGTTTGCATTATTAGAATGATCTTATTTTCATACGATTTACCTTTGCCTATTGTTTGCATTTCCTTGTATTCATGTGTGACGATGCGACACCATGTGAAACACAAACAATAATTACGAAAAGTTTATGACGTATTTCAACGGTTTTGAGATCATTGTAGAAAAGGGAGCATTTGCTTGAAAAAGATATTGTCTTTTCTCACAATGTTTTCCAAAGCTACTAAATGCTGGTTCGGTATTTGCGACTTGCCTTCGAGCAGCTTATTCTTTTAATCCAACTATTCTTTTCGATTACAACACGTTTCGTGCACGGGGATAAATCAAACCAGCTTGTACCGTTGATGTTGCCTGGTTTTGACTTTACGCATCCTGAAAGCATCAGTATACCATGAGCAAGCCAAAGGCTGGTCGTTTGACAGATGATACAATATACTGATATCGATATGCTTAGAAATATCTAAAATGTTCTTAATCCCTGTTATGGCTTTCTTTACATATCAGATCGACAGACTTAAACCAAGTTTTCTTTACATACTCTGTGGACAGTCAAAGTGATGTCATTGGCATATCAGATGTTAAGACAGTATATCTGATATTATAAAACACTTCTAGGGTTAGTTGGTTCACAAATGATCAGCAGTTTCGTCAGTGCGTCTCTCAAACAGATGTGACAAATTGTAATTAACCCATAATTTCGTATAAAATAAACACGTTCATCGAAGTGGGTCCCGAATACAATACCCCTAAGTTTCGTATGGACATTAACTTAGCATAATGTAACTACTCATAAAATTGTATCGGTCGAATGGTCTACTAGAGGTCAGCCAAGGGCACACGTTTTCATTTACAGATCCAAACAACAAAATCTACAATATAGTTCATGAAGTCATTCATGAAAATTGCCTATTTCAACAAATTATATTGAAAGTATGATTTAACAAAATTGTTAACAACGTGATTTATGACCATAGACTGGCAACTGTGTTTTGGCATGACCGAAGTACTCTTTGTGACTGCGATCTCGTTCCCTTCATGTTAGTGAAACTATAATATTCTCTGACGGGTTTGTAAAAAGCATTCTTTTTACAATGGATTATGACGACCAATAATGCTTCTAAATTCCTAAAATTCAACAGGAAATTCCTTCCTTCTTACAATATCTTGAAATTTGCAACTTCAACGTGTGCAACATTTTATCATCTTCTTGACAAACATCTGTTCAGATAGTTACAACCAAACTCAACGAAAGGAGAGCATAATTATTTTGGGTTCCGATGTAAATTCGAAAACAGTGGGAAAGAAACACTTGCTAATGTACTGTTAAAATATTATTGTCGGCTGTTTGAGTCAAATGTGGTCTATAGCCTTCCCACTTAAAATAACTTCCAGTCTCTTCTCTAGCTTTAGAGATCAAGACAAGACTGTGCAGAAAACGTACTCTAATCTTGGTGTGATATTTTCTGAGATGTTCTCCCCGGCGCTGGAATTAAAGCAATGTGTGTTGGGATTTTTTTTTAGCAAAGTAAAGAGTAAATTTCTTGATATATCTCCTCCTGAAAACTGCTTTTGGAAACATTGTTGCGAAAAAGAAACATTGCCGGTAATGAGTAGTTGCTCCCCAAGATACCACGAATTTCAACTTGTGTCTTGATTATGAATTATTGTACAAGGATGCTTTCACAGATAAATAAATTGAATTGAACTATACGTTAAGAATGTAAGTACTAGGTACTTTTGGGAAGAGATAAAACAATAGCAATCATTTTGTGGTCCATTGATGACTGTACTGCATAAAACTGTGACTGACATAATTTTCCCGTCTATGTTGAATGTCTTTCGAGAAATAACACTACTTTTCAGTTATGTATTTTGCAATGAACTTGCCTGGCTTCATCTTCCAAACCTTGGGTTTATTTGAACTTTGGTCTAATGGTTTAAACTAAACACCAACCTCACAGCAGTATTGTAATATATCCTGACCTAAGAAAATTGCTTTATTAAAACATGACAAGTTTTCTTTAGCAAGTTTTCGTTTATCTTATTTCTGAACGTCACACATGTGGTACAAGTGACAGGCTCCTTCTTAAAAAGTTCGAGTCTCATAACCATTCTATAATAAAACTGTTAAAGTGCGGCAAAGTATCTTATTTAACTCTTTACCTAACAGCAAAATTTTAGACTGATTCAAACTGAAAGCATTTGCAGACAACAAAATAAATGTGACTCAAAATTTGAAATTTATTTTGGGGAGGGTAGAAAACATTTTGGGAAGAGAAGAAAATGCTGGTTACGAGTATTTTCTCATTTTCCTACAATGTTTTCAAAAGCTTTCTTTCTCAGGGTCTTTGAAAGTCGGGATTGTGTAGTAAGGGGTTAAAGAAAGGTCAATGAGGTCCTCACAAGCATGACTTTTGGTAACTATGATATCGTGATTGAAATTAGAAACATACTAGTATTATTCATAAATTACCCGTTAACTTTCATTTAGCTATGGTAGCACTTAAGTGCATATAAATCTATCATAAAATGATGGTCTTAACGATAAACGAAAACCAAATGAAAATCGAAAGAAGTTACTTTCTTTTAAGGTTTTTTGCGAAAAATATCTCTCGACGGGGGACAGAGTTTCCGTGGTCAATACCTTTAAAAGTAATTTATGAACCGTTTCATTTTCGGTTTTGCTATTCCTCTAAAACGGTCGCTCACACTCTGTGAGTGTTGTTAAATGGTTGGATAAAATTTTCATTTTATAATACAGAAGTGAATTTGATCACAAATGCGCTTCAACCGAAACTTTGGACGACTTTTGCCCCTAACTTAAGACGTTGATTACTGAAGCTCACCATTTCATTTGCTTTCTTTTTGACGAATTACAGGTCAACTTGAGGCTCTGTAGCACATAAAGTGCTTGCCTCTGTAAGAAAATTATCAGATTTGAAATCGTGACACAGTTAACATGATTTTTCTATCAGTGATATTTACTTCACTTTCTTGAAACGGATGAATATAGCTGTACGCTCTTCAGTTAAAACAGAAACAGTATGCTCTTTCAAATTTTACATTTTTAAGTTAAATTTTTGTTGTCTTGCTTTATAAATTCTTTTTACCTTTGAATTCATCACCATTTCTTCCTGAATCTAACGGTAGATTACCTTAGAGTTAAAATGTCAATAAATGTTACGCGCTTAAGATCTTTTGTTTTGATAGGTATCGTACAGACGTTGCATGTAAGTAAAAAATACGTCCAGGAAACTAGGAAGAAAGCAGATTGTTGTAACCAAATGTTAGCATTTTCTGAAAGGCGATCAACTCGGCACATTGGTAGCCATTTCTCAATAAACGGACGAGAAGATTAAACGTCTTCTTGAGAGATGCCATTGCTGTAATCGAGGACGTATTTTACCTAAGAAGGGATTAGCTCGTCAAAATGGAAAGCACTGATAGACAGCTTGACGACATTACCACAATGACGTGAAAGCGTTTTATTCTTCTCCAGACAACATCCCATTCAGTTAGCACAGTCTAAGTCCCCACCACTGATGTAAATATTTCTTCTTACCCATACCACACATTTTTAAAGTAAGCTCACCTTGAATGCAATGTTTTATTAAGATAAAATAAAAATTAAAGTGTTTAAAAAGCTGGCGTAAAAGTAACTTTCAAGATACCGGCAAAGTCATAGGTTTTTATCTTATGAAATATTTGTTATATTTGCATGTTTACCTTAAAATCAGAAGTAAACGCATGAAAAAGTATACCTCAGTAAAAGGATGGGTTTTAGCCCAGCAGCCTTGACTAATCCATTTAATTTTGAATGGAACAAAATTTAATTGAGTCCACAACGCTATGAGATCACAAACGGTGTCTTGTTATTACATCGGCCTAAGTGGCCAAAGATGCGACGGAAACAATTTTGGTGAGGCTTACACAACGGTAATGCGTCGAATCAAAGAGTCGAATATTGCAGCCTCAAGTAGCCGAAATCTAGATTTATTGCAAATTGATTTATCACTGTTCATTGTTGGAATACAAAATGAGCGTTGAACAAGAGATTATATAATTCCAAAGCCGAACACAAACGCTATATTTGCTTTGATGATTTTTTGGCTGGTGTTAATGGGCGATTTGATGGCATACAGCAATACTTTCTTAAGTGGTTTAATTTCTTTATTCGTGGCTAGCTAATTCGATTTTCAATTGAATACGAAAATTATCTAAATTGTATTTGCTCTTGGTTACCATTCATACAGCTTTGGCTGTAGAATGTTGTTCACAGAATACCTTTATAACTTGTTTATAGACTGGAAATTAGTGTGAAGCAATTTGGTTGGTTTTCTGAATGATCCGGATTACATCAGATTTTGCTCCAAACTTTTAGCCAGGCGCCAAGAATAAGATTTTCAAAATCGTTTGAATGTTTGTGTATGAATACATTTTTCTAGCAAAGCATTAGGGACTTCTTTCCCCTTGTTCATGAGAGCATATATGATGGTAAAGACTACATTATAAATATCAAAGGATGACTCGAATGTACTATGCTGACATTTTAAAGTTGACTATTTAAGAATTTATTAGTAAATAAACTGTGGCGTTAATTGACAGGAATATTGTTACATAATTTATAGGGCTTACAAAAACAAAACAAAAACGCATACATGTACCTTTACATAATTTATAGGAACTTGCATAAAAATCCCTAACGAGGGAAAATAACATGATCCCCAGTTTTCATTAGAATCATAGAATTGATTTGTTTGAAACGATATTATGGAACTATGGTTGTATAAGAATTATTCTGTGAAGATCATCATAGTGTATGTTTCACTCTAAAATATTTTGTCGTTTACAAGAGTCAAAATACCTATTACAGAAAGTGTGGGACATCTACTTAAATTAACATTTTTTTGGAAAGCCAATATAAAATTACATGTGACTATCAATTTTCTGCTTTTAATGCTTTTACCATAGATGAGGAAATGACACTTATTTCAGTGTCAATACGTTTCTCATGTACTTTTTTTTTTAGATATCTTAACTTCTTGACGCGAAAAGAAACTACAAGAGAGCTGCGTAGTAATAATAATGAAAAAAAAAAACATGTGCTCGTATGTAACAGAAATGAAAACTATCACCTGAAAGTCAAACTCAGATACTAGTATATGAGTACAGAAGCTATGAAGACGTTAACTGAAAAAAAGCAAAGCTGAAGATAGACAATATTATACGTTCTTACGTTTTTTATCCATTTCTAAATGGGTTGGTGTTGGCTGGTACGATGGAGCTCCTATCCCGGGCATGCCCATGTTGGGTGTATACCAAGGATTTGGACGCGTCCACGCCTGTCCGTTTAAAATGCCTAATTTGTCATACATACTTCCATGGCCCATCATTTTCTGATTATCTGTAGCTAGGTTTCTTAAAACTCTGTTAATCGACGATACCTGAAATTGTAGAAAATACTGACAGTAAATGACCCTGTTCAACTTCGTCTTCTTTAAAGATATGTATATATAAAAATCAAGTTATATTTATGTACTTTACCTATAGACCGTGACCCTTTTTTTAAGAATAATAATGGCAATGGCCATGCGCAAACAGCTCTGAGTTGTATGGTATTAACCCTTATCCTGCTAAATAAATTGAATAATATTTTCAATCCGATAGAAACAACCCTAATAATTTAATTTCTAACTTCTTTTTGGAGAAAAACGTCTCCTTATCGGACAGTGTAGATTTAAGATCGGACTGCACGTTCTGTGCAGTCTGATCTTGATCTACACTGTTCGCAAAAGGTCAGTGAGTCGCGCTTAGCAGCCTAAGGATTATGATTCATGGAAATCACAGCTTCGCCATTTCGTATTCTATTTCTTATTTTTTAGAATAAGTGGAAATAATTTTTCTGATATTGACGCAAGACGCGTTTATTAGTAACTTATGAAATTCATTATTTTGGTTTATATTCTCTGGGTATTATTTTTTGAAGATAAAATCGAATAAAAAATGGAGATGAATAACAGAAAAGCAACAACTTAAACAATTAATAAATTAGGTAAAATGCAACATCTTAAGTAAATGATTTTCCACGAAATGTATTATATATGAAGAAAAAAAAATGATTTTCGTTGTCTTGTGTTCCTGAGTAGTCATTTTCTAAATAGTTTCATTCATGTTTGAATTGGTTGGTTAAAAATGTCATGTTAGACATAGACTTTGCATTTTGAATGGCCCTTGAGAATTCGTCTTGAAAAGATGCAATATAGAAGACCGATGCCGGGTAATTTTCTTAATGTTATAAACGTCATGTTTAATGTTTTTCGAGTTGTTGGACAGACTTCTGACAAACCCCTTGAGGAAAGTATTTCTATTTTAATGATTTTTTTTTTAGACTATTTCCTTTTTTTTTTGGATTTGATATTGGACAGTATTGCATTGAAAAAAGCAGATCTATGATCCTGTTTATCTAGTAGTTTAAAAAAATTATTTTGATATATGCATACTCATATGTGTGTAATGATACTCGTAATATTAAACTGCTTTGAACAAACTTTTGATTTGCTCTGTGCGACTTGTAAACATAACTAGGTACAAAATGCTAAAACGGCGAAACACAGTCAAATGTTTTAAAGAACAACACTTAATGGACATGGATATGTTTAAACAGAAACTAGCAAAAATGAATTCAGTTCTGTTTCTCTTCTTTCATTTGTACATTAAATAAGACCCACGTTTTGAGTGGGTTTTTTTTTTTTTTTTAATGTCTTGAAGAGAAGCCAAACTGCTTTTAAAACGTGATTGCTTCATATATTCGTGTAGATAATTTGGAAAAATCAAATATGGGAAAAAAAAGTAAACGACATACATGAGAATCCAATACTTTATATTGAAATTGCAATATTTTTTTCAATAAGCAATCATTTTTTGCAGGAGCAATGTCAGACTGTCATCATATCATCGAGAAATTATTGAATATAATCTTGCAGTTATTGAAGGGGCCAAGTCAAAGTCTTGAGACTCCCTCTCTTTTAAACCTTTGACAATATCAAGCCCTAATGAAGGACGCATGTTAATTTTTTAAAAGCCTGCTCTCTTCAAATCTTAATCTGTTTACTGATGCGTAATATTCGGCATTTTTCGATGAGCTGGGCAGATGTGTTGTCTCGTAATTAAAACAGGGAAAAAAATAGAGAGAACCAGAGATATATGAGGCGGTGTTATGTTTCAATCTTTCGTTCTTTTGTTACTTTGTTTTTCTTTTGAATGAGCTCATGACTTACTTTCGCCAAACTTTAACTGAAATATTAAATGGAAATACGAGCATCTACATGATAAATATTTATAATTATCTGGTACATTAAAATAAAAAATTAATCAGGATAGAAGAGACGATGTATTTTTTTAATGCATAAAAATCGGAGTTGTGATGTGGTTTAATAATAATAATGATGAAAAAAGTCACATATATAAATGTTTTTAGAGAACACATTTAATTGAACATTTTTTTCTCACGCATTTTTTACATTTAATCCATTTCATATTTTTTTTACGTATATTTCTAGTCCCAAATATCTTGGCTATATATCGATTTACACGTCCTTTTCTACATTTCTTCGTTCTTTTATGAGCTTGTTAGCTATTTCGAAAAAAATCATAGCTAAGGAGAGAAATAAGGTAGTAATTTTAAAGATTTTTTGTCAGTTTTTTACTTGAGTGTTTAAGTAATGTTTGCGTATTTTGTCCCGTTGAAAACAATAAATAATGTATAAATTTTGTTTAAACTGTGTCGTTGATCAAATGCTTTAAATATGAATGTTAATATCCCTTAGTTTAATAGTTTAATTATTAAAGCTTTTTCATTTTTACCTACATATATGAATTCTAATGACGCGTATTATGAGGAAATCGTCCAGTTAAAATTTGGAAATAAAAAGTAATAGCTGAGAGTATCTTTAAGTATGGACGGGCGTTATTCAGTGAAAAATGGCTGCAAATTGTAGTATAATTTCGATTATTTTTATAAAGTTTTTTTCCCCGATTTTAACATGAGTTTTGCAGTGAAACGAAGACAAGAATTTAAAGAAGCCAAACACTCCAATTATAAAATAATGCTCAACTCTAGATAAAAATGATAACAGAGACATGAAAAGATCTGATTAGCTACGTTAAAACGTCCACCTAGAAAGGAAATTGTGGTCAAGCATTCTCTAAGAATGACCGGTAAACAAGAGATGATAGCCATTGAAATGTTTGTCCACTCTTCACATTGTTTAAATACAATTTGTAAATGGTGTCCATGGTGAATACGCGACATTCTAGCCATTCAATAGTGTAGTTCATCGACTCTCCAGGGGAACACGGCATTGACAAATGAACACCGAAGTCAACTTTAGACATATGGTCCGCTTTTCAAGTAGCTTCGTTTCTTGGTCACTTGTTCAGGACAATTGGGCATTAAAGAGATTCTAAAACGAGGCTTTTGTGACCTTACGCTCTGAAGAGGCGACGAAAGAAAACTCAGGGTCGGCCCTGTATTCGACAACGTTTCTTGACAAGCGTGGTCTCACTGAGCCAGGACGGGTCGGCAGAACTGATTCAGTTTGCTCACTCAATAGTAAAAGAAATTTTCTAATATTCTCCGGGTTGTCAATGACAACACGAACTATTTCCAATGAGCATCAGATATTATAAAAGCAGTTTTTTCGGACCTCGACATGTATTGAATCAATTAATTAATTTTCCCATATATTTTTTCGGGAACTCCATGGCTAAAAGAATGGCCGGACTTTGGGACCAAAGCCCCTGTAATCCATGTTCAACCACATATTTTAAATACCAAATTTTCTTTGTTGATATTTTTTAATGAATTTCGACTAGTTTCTTTATGCTCTATTTTTTCAAATTTGTTTCCATGAAGGATTGGTATTTATATCGATTCTTTGATTTACTGGCGTATACGTATATTAAATTAAGTTTAACGGCACGAGGAAAATATAATTGAGTCAAGCTCTGTGCAAAAATGGTCTTAATGCATCTTCAAAATGGATCGACCAATGTCAGCCTGCATGTCAAAGAACCATTTTACCTCCAGATCCAGTCGATTGTTAGACTACGTGGATTTTATGGATCCAGGATTATGTGATGGCTTGCTTGGTACCATGCATCACGGAGATGCATTAAACCCCCTTCTCCCACTGTTACAGTATTGTAGAAGTATCTCTGATACATAATCTAAAATTATAGGGTAATACTTTTTTCTTTCTACTTCTGTGTCAGCATTGGAGATACCGTAACTTGACAAAGAATATGCTGATGAACTACGATTTATACTTGAATGAAACGATAAGAATTCAATGTAAAATTCTGTATTCTAGAAATGGCATGCACGAATAGTGGATTGAATAGCCGGAATAATCTATATAAACCTTGAAACTGAGTCACATCAGTTACGCAATAACAATGGGACAGAAAATAGATTGCGCAGAAATTATTCGAATGAATCAGCGGTATTCATCAATAGAAAACAAATGCTGAATGCATAGTTAAATAAAACATGCAACAGAATCTAGGCGTAGACAAAAGCGACATGCAGTTACTACTCAATTATCAATGGCAACACAAATATATGGACACGTGTTTTTCAACCTTGGTATTTCTATGTAAATAGAGACATCAATTATACAATGAGCTGTTTAGAAAGTTGATAAACACTTTACCGCACGATATCGCTGTTTAACGGCCCTGGAAAAGAAGCCTTTTGAAAACATTGTGGGAAAAGGAGAAAATGCTGGTAACCAGTATTTTCTCCTTTTCCCACAATGCTTTCTACCCTATCAAAGAAAAATTGCGCCGTTTGAGCCATATTGAAATTGTCGTCTGCAAATGCTTTCAATTTGGATAAAGCTAAAATTTCGTCGTGTGGTAAAGGGTTAACGTACTTTCACCGACAAAGGACTGTTTGTGTCTTGCAGCAGATCATTTTGGAAAACATTGTGGCCAATGGAGAAATCAATTCGTACTGAGATATTTTCTATTGTGCCACAATGTATTGAACTGTGTTCATAGATCAAACCCTAATTCTTGTTGAGTATTCACAGTTCACTCGGATGGTTTTAACCCTTTAATAAACAATTCCGAGTATCAACGATCAAAGAAAAAGCTTTTGAAAGTATTGTGGGAAAAGGAGAAAATGCTGGTAGACAGCATTTTTCTCCTTTTCCCACAATATTTTCCATTTATTTTGGTACAAATTCCATCATTTCTATAACATATAATTTGTCCTGTATAAATGCTATCAATCTGAACAAATAAAAATTTTTGCAGTTTGTTAAAGAGTTAAAATTGCTGGCCACAATGTTTGTTTGTGAAAATAGCCAGTGCATACCGGCATTCAAAACGACTGACTTCTCGCAGAAACCGTTACATAGACACCTCTTGCATCTCTCAGGCACTTGTGTTGCATATTTCACCTTTCTGTCTGATATTGAGTACCTTGAAAAGACTTCAGTACCATGAGAATATGAGTTTGAGATGTCGAGAGGTTTTTTTTACTTTAAATTTTGCTTTGCTCAGGCATTGCAATAATGTCAAATAGCACTCCATTGCGAAGCTATATGCTCTTTTCCTGTCAAAACCGACAACAAAATGTTCGTGCTTCTTACTGTTAGTTGAATGTCATTTTTTTGAAAAGATACTGAATTCAGGTGAGCCTATGTAATTATTCCATGAACAAAGCGAACCAATTAATCAATAAATCATGACATAAAAGGTGCTTGAAAAAGGTTTTCTTTTACTAACACAAGTAATATTGAACAAAATAGTCGATCGGGTGTATTGTATAGTGTCATGGCCGGCCGTAGTAAATTCTTGGGCTCAAGTTACACTCTGGGCTTGTTGCCAGTACTATATTGTACTGAAACCGGAAAACCCTAGTGACCATCTTGCTCAATTTAACCCTTTACCAGAACACAAAATTTTATATTTCTCCATATGATACCTTTACCAAACAATCTCGAGCTTTTGGCTTTGGAAAACATTGTGTGGAAAAGGAGAAAATGCTGGTAACCAGCATTTTCTCCTTTACCCACAATGCTTTCTAGTCTTTTAGGGGCAAATTTTATTATTTCATCCAGTTTTGATTTGTCGTATGCAAATGCCTTCAATTTGGACCAGTCTGCAATTTTGTCGTTTGGGAAAGAGTTAAAAGTAATTAAATCCGAAAATTAAATAAAGCTCAATAGATGATAGTATTTTTCTTTGAAAGGGTGGAAACATTGTTGGAAAAGGAGAAAATATTGGATTCCAGTATTTTCACCTTTTCCCACGATGGTTTCGAAAACTTTACCCCTGCGGTCTGTGAAACACGGGACCGCATAAAGGGTCACATCAGAATACAATAGTTTTTGGTGTGCAAATATGTTTAAGTTTTGACTGATACCACAGTGTACTTTGAGTGCATTGCGGATTGTTTTTTGATATTTTGAGGAGTGTATTATTATTGTTAACGGTCTTAATCATTTAAGTTTTGAATATAAAATAGGTGACATTATGTTGATCTATATATCTTTCTGTGTACATCTTTATGTAAAAAAGGGTCTGCTGAACCTGATGTTATGCGCACGAATGAAAATACTGTTCGACTTACTTAAAGTTCACTCGGAAAAAAAAAGATACTGGTTCTCACTGTGAGCTAAATGATCATTTCATTCATTCAGCGCATATCATAATCTACCCAGCCCAATCCGATCGAGATAGGAGTCAAATTTTCAAACCATGCAACACGCCGGTCAATTTCAGTTGCTTCAATGCGGACAGAACGTGCATTCTGATCTTGAATATATATTGCCAGATATTTTGTGAGACTGGGTGTATAATGAAGGGTTTTTATGCTAATGATTAGCAGATGATATTTCCGAGGTTTTTTTTTTTTTCAAAGTCATTGCGACAGGATTACTTTTTGCCTAGGGTTCTGTTAACTTAGAAGTTGCTTGGTACGATATTTTGTTCGTCGTGCTTGTCAAAGACAGAGAGAGGTAGAGCGAGCGAGAGATGCATGATGTGCACTACCCGCAGTGATATGAGCAAAATCGGCGTCAAAACACCAAACTCGAAAACCGTATTAAACTCTGAATTATGATAAAATTATAACGATAGTTTTTGCAACAGATGTAAAATATATGTCTCGATAAGAGTCACATGGGACAACGAGGTACATGTATGCGGAAATAAATTACACGTTATGTAGTCACAAAGTAAATCTGTGCTCTGTGACAGGCCGACAACGCAGCTCCAAACGTATGCTGACGAGGAAGGAATAATTTTATTATGTTGCTCTCTATATATGAAACATGCTCTGTAAAAAGAGGTCTTAATGCATCTTCAAGAAGTATTGACCCATGTCAATACATCTTGGAGACAGGGAAACGTAGGCGCTTGTAAGTTTTATCGGACATCATTCGTGAGAAAGGAAACTGAAAATGGAATATTTAAACTTAAATAATTTGACATAGAATTCACTTGTCTAGTTTTACCTTGCCAGAATAGATTATCAGATTTAAAAAAAAAAAAAAAATGCAAGACTATCAGATAAGAAAAACGTCCGAAAAAATATGCAATGATCTGAAACGCAAATTCCATGTCTCAAGGAACTGTCAACCCCAGTAGCTGCCGAAAGTAACATTGAGAGTGTCAAGGTGCATTTAAATTTAAACCATGCCTTTTTAATGTATGGAAAAATGATGTGAAGATGACAATCTGTTATTGTGCGGTCAGTCCAATTGTTAGTCGCTGGCAGAAAAATGAATTTTTTTTTTTATAATCAGGTAAAAGGTAAACAGAAGATAGAACGACCTGGTAACTGTTAATCTAGTTTTGAAAGTCTTTTTTTTCTGCCAGCGACTAACACTTGGACCGACCGTACAATAACAGGTTGGCATCTTCACAATAATTTCCATACTTTTAAATGCATTTTAAAACTCTCGTTGTTTACGTTTGGCAGCTTTTGGTCGTTTAAACTAAAGCTGCAGGCATGTGGCATCCATTTTCGCCAAGGAAAAAAAAGGAGATAAATGTATGACGTCATCAATAGGATAAAATCCAACGCTCCCTCATAACACTTACGTTTCGGATAAAGACCGGCTAAGCAATCTACATAATGTGATAATTGATTGGACACCTGTAGTTGACGGGTTCTAGAGATAATCACCCCTAAATACCCCCATAGAGTGGATCCGAACCAGTCAGGGAAATGATTTGATTTCTTGAATTTTCTTCCTCAGTGCTTCTGGTTTCAGAAAATTGGCAAGAAAGATGAGATTTCGGCTCCGAGTTATTTGTCAGGAAAGACAGCTATGGCTTCAATTATGGATTTATGGTAATCATTCCTGCTCTTAGATGAAAATAATAAAAAAAGAAAGGCATACTTCCAGGAGAATATGTCGGAATGAAGAACTCGTGGTCGGAGTCGTACTTTCGTAAAACTGGGTTCGTATTCACAAACCATTCTTAAGAACGTCCCCAGTCTTATTCTCCAGAATTTTCTAAATTTGAAAGTAACACAATTTCTGATTGACTAAACCAATTGGTTTAGCCAATCAAAAGTTGTGTTACTTTCAAATCTTAAATGTCTTGGAGAATAACACAAAGGCTAGTCTTAAGAATAGTTGGTGAATACAGACCCTGGTGTCAAAATTCTTGTATCCCTGTATCAATTGATGGCAGTGCGTGTTGTCTTTCTGTAAGTGTTACATCCTGTACCAGACGACAAAAATCTACACGTGTCCAAATTCAAAGCAGTTGCAGACGACAAAATAAATGTGACTAAAATAATGAGATTTATCTCAATAAAGGAATAAAAAAAATGTGGGAAAAGGAGAAATGCTGGTGGCCAGCATTTTCTCCTTTTTACACAATATTTTAGAAGCCTTCTTCCTCAGGATCATTTAAACTCGGGGTTGTGCAGAAACAGGTTATCACTTTGCTTGCTACTATCACGCCCAAGTACATCGTGGATAAAGAGAAAATTGAGCAGAGATGGCAGTTTGATGTTGAGTCTACCTTGTCCGCTATTCTTGTCGAAATAACGTTTTGTTTGTTATATTTGGTTATGTCCCCTTCATTGAAGATATTCATTTCATTTATAACTCATTGTAAGGGCCAAACCATTTTTCGTTAAGAATCGCTCATTGCAGTTTATGAAAACTATCGGAATTCCATCAGCCACAAATTCATGATTATTTCAGAAATATTTTGTCTATAAACGAAATTCTTTGTATCTTTTTTTGTATAAACACAATTCATAGAAAATGTCTGTCTTTAATTGAAATTAAAGTACTTAAATATTCTTTACCCATTTACTATATACATTCTAAATGTTAATGATTAAGTCTTTTTGTACTGTATTCTTGAAATTATCCTATTTCTTCAAGTAAGAACTCTCCTAAAAATAGCAAAAAAAAAAATAAAAAAAACCCCACACATCCCCTACATTTTATATGTATGTATACATTAACATGAAGAAACGTAGTGTTATCACGTGACATTTGTTAATTTTTGTATTGCAAAGTGTGAGGCCGATGTATGTAATGTACACGTCTGAATAAAATTATGTTCTGTTCTGTTTTAATCTGATGTTTATCTCTGACTGAACTATCGTGCCATCTATAAATGAATGATCAAATATTATTTTACTTGGAGACACTGATAAAAGTTCGTGCAAGTAGAAAATAGGCGCTGGTCGCTTGATAGTGTCTTTTGAATAATCACTGCAAAGTCCTAAATCAAGTCAAAATCGTACATCAAAATCCAAAGGATATAACACCAACATGTAAACTTTCGTTGTGATATAAAGTAAAGCATTTGATGATAATTGTGTACAATACATATGAGCCATGCTCTGTGAAAAAGGCGCTTAATGCATCTCCGTGATCCATTATAGCAAGCAAGGCATCGTGTAATTATGAAGCCACAAAATAATCTTTTTCCAACAGTTAGCTGAATCATGAGCTGAACTGGTCCGTTGACATACACAAAACTGATAAATAGCAAAAAGTTTCGACCCAGGTCAGCCTGCGCGAACTGCTGTTCACAGAGCAAAGCCCATATGCTTTTCAATCTAAAGGAATGAACAACTTCGTATGTTTCGGAAATTTTTGCTGTTGTTGCAGACGAGCCGCCTACCAACGTATTAACTCTTCACCAGACGACAAAATTTTATACTCGTCCAAACTGAAAGCATCTGCAGACGTTAAAATAAATGCGGCCCAAGTGATGGAGTTTGTCTGTGAAAGGATGAAAAACACTGAGTAAAAAGAGGACAAAATGCTGGATACCACTATTTTCTCCTTTTCTCACTATGTTTTCAGTAGCCCTCTCCTTCAAGGACATTAAAACTTGGGCATCGGTAAAGTATCAAAACAAACGATCGTTCTTGACAGGTTTAGAGGAATAACGAATTTTGTGAAATGTTCCTGAGACGTAACTGTAATCAAACTGTACACGAGGCAAAAACAACCTTACATTTTTATCAATGAAACTGATTCAAAAAAAAAAAATCTGTATATGAAAAAGGCACGAACAAAACTACTTAACGATGAAATGAAATTGCTTCACAAAAAGATGAAAAATATATATAGAAAATACGAGAGGGAGAGATGAAATAGAATACCCGATGAATATTTAAAACCAATTAAATCATAGAAACTTTAAATCTCATCAACCATCCATTTTTTTTTTTTTACAAACAACCCCATGGCCGATGTAGAGAGACGGGAAAAAACTTTCATTCATTACAAAGATCCCACCCGAATCAACCCTGCCCACTCGTGAACACTCACTTTGTCGCATCGAGAACAGGCTGTCGTTTAAAACTTGTAGAAAAATTGGCAACCTGCTCGTAATGCGTGATTTCTATATTATTTAATAGGCTTTTAATCCTTTCTCAGTATCTAGCTTGAATTCGCACAATATTTTCTTTTATATACTAGAAGCGCTTAAAAATCGAAAGATTCTAACAGTGCACAAAGAAGTCATGGGTTATTAAAAAATATGCTCGGCATGGTCCCTTTAATCTCTCTCACTAATGCGCAGCTCGCCATTGTGCGGGTTTCTCCCCGTTTTCAATACAGGCTTGGGCATCTGCGACGAAGGATTCAATATCGCGAACAAGATCAAAGGCAACCGCCGTTCAAATACGGTCTAAAGATGTCTTCACCTCGCAAAGGATACTATATTTATCGCATTTTGTGAGTAAATGGGACTTTTGAGCTGAATAACAGTATTACCCGAGTCTAAATACACTTATGAACAAATTATTGATTATTAATGGATAAAACTATATGACGTCTGACCCTTCATGCTTTCGTAGGGCTCTGTCGTTTGCTTATCTTTTAGTTTGTCCATCGCAGACTAAATTCAAACGATACCAAAAACCAGGAATTGTGACGAAAAAGAGAAGTTTTTAGTGGAAACGAATTTTCATGAGTCGTTGGAATAGTATGACTTAAACTCTTTACCACACGACAAAATTTTAGACTTACCCAAATTGAAAGCATTCACAAACGACTAACTGAATGTGGTTCAAATTGGGAAAGTTGTCTGAGAGAGGGCGGAAAAAATTGTGGGAAAAGGAGAAAATGCTGATTATCAGCATTTTCTCCTTTTTCTACAATGTTTTTATAAGCTTTCTAATTTACGGTCGTTAAATCTCGGGATTGTGTGGTAACGAGTTAAAAAGGAGATATCAAGTATAACAATCATCCTTCCTTTTCCCTCAATATTTTCTAAAGCTGTCAAACGCAAAGACAAAACTTTATTGATTAACAAAGGATATCTGTGAGTTACAGCGTAGATAATAAGGTCATGCTTGGAAAGGTATGAATTATGAGCCATGCTCTGGCAAAAGAGGGTTTAATGCATCTCCGTAACGCATTACACCATGCAAGTCGTCACATGATTTAGATCCATCATATCCACTGGTGAGTCGAAGTCTAACAGTAGTCTGGATTACCTGCCCCTACCACTACGTTATCGGGTCAGGCAAAGCGCAATAATGGCGGCCTCCTAGGTGTCCTCAAGCGTACCCTTACATGCTTCCCCGTTTTCCCCAATTTCATGTGATCCTGTTGGATCAATAAATAAAATGAGGTCAAAATTGTACAAAAAATACATTACCGAATCTAAAACGTGCTGTTGGGGTATGGTTTAAATATAAATTCGACTATGAATCATTTTAAAAGTAACCCTGTTTTCGGACGTTATATAGGTCCGTTGACATTTCGGATACTTAAAGCATTTCTGATATGCAGTTTTTCTCGCTAAATAAGAACGACTTGTAGAAGAACTCACTGCCATGACTTCATTGCAAGCGATCTGTTTTGAATTCAGCCTATGATCCGATTTGATCATGTGAAATAACTATCCCGTCTCCTCTGCATATTACCAACGGGGGCCACCATTATTGCGCTTTGCCTGACGTACGCTTGTAGTACGGCGGGGTACCAGACTAGTCTAACAGTCAACCGGACCTAGATGTAAAATGGTAGTTTGACATACAGAAAAATTACAAGCAGCGAAAACGTGTCGACTCGTGTAAGCCTGCACAGACTGCGAAGGCTGACTTGAGTCAAAACTGTTTTGCAGTAGCATTTAGCCCCCTTTTCACAGAGCACGGCTAATACATGATTTTTATATAACACATCACTAAAGGTCGGGGGAGTAAGTAAGCGTCTCTAGCAGAAATTCTATCGAACTATCTTTCCTTGACAGTGACAATAGGACAAATATTCATAACAACATCTAAATATTCAGAAAAAATCGCAGTATAACTATTATTTACACAATATTATTATTTCTTATTACTATATATTGTATTAATTTTGAACTTGTTTTTTTTTTTTATTATCTGACTTATGTGCTATATTATATAGACTGTTTTTCGGTTTGCATGCAATATCAGCAATTGGTAATAACAACGACTTTTCTACAATTATAAGAAATGTGACTTTGGGCAACTGATGTACGCAATCAATGTAAATATTAATGAGCCATGCTCTGACAAAAGGGGGCTTAATATATCTCAGTGATGTGTAATACCTATCAAGCAATTATTTAATTATGGATCCATAATAGCCACTTTTTTAACAACCGATTTAATCATGAGGTAGACTGTCCTTTAACATCCAGAAAATTGACCAATAAGGAAAAGTTTCGGCCCAGGTCAGCCTGCCGGATTGCGCATGCTGACCTGCATCGATACTTTTCGCAAAGATGTCCCCTTTTCACAGAGCAAGACTTATTTGTTTATTGATTTTGCCTGTAAACTAAACAAGTAGTTACATTTTTAACTTTTAAGAGAAAGCAATGTTTTTATTTTTACAGGTTACTCTTGAATTTCAGCTATCATACTCGAGTTTTTCTTTTCTAATTTAGAAAGTAAATAGCCAAAAGGTAAATGGTGCAGAAACAAGAAAACTAATATTGAAAACAAGTATAGAAAAAATATGTATGTTTCATGGGGAACAGACAATCCGCGCAGGCTGACCTGGGCCGAAACTTTTTTTATATTTGTCAATTTTCTGCATGTCAAAGGACCAGTCTACGTCATGATTCAGACAAAATCAATTTTCTAGATCCACAGCTATGTGATGATCTGCCCGGTATAATTCATCCCGGAAATGCATTAAGCCCCCTTTTTTCCAGAGCACGGCTCCATTGTTTTTTAACAGTCTAAGTCATAAAAGGTTGCTTCAGCATGTTCCAATCAATGTTGCATGATACTGTAACATTACTGGTCAGATTGAACAGTGGGGTTGATTGTTGTTAAATGATCGACATGGATCTCATTAAAAGCATCTTTAGGGATCGTCGGGGACTTTGACCTCCTTATCGAAGAGAAAAGAGGAATAACTGTTTTTTTGACAGGAAACTGTGTAGGCTTGACTTACGTGCAATATCGAGAAATAGTCTTTTTTTTTTCAGACTGGTCATCAAAGTAAAATGCAATTAAAAAAATCATTTCCGCAATCACCAGTGCAAACCTTCCGGTCTGGTACACAGCTACAAGTTCTACGGAAATATTGTTTAATGACTTTTAAAGGCCTTATGTTTTGTTTAACTCTTTACCACTCAATGCCGACTTTTGACAACATTGAGAAACAGGACTTTTGAAAACATTGTTGGAACAGGACAAAATGCTGGTAATCAGAATTGATAAGGTATTTTTAAATCAAACTTACGCTTGGAATATTTTCCTGGTTACACACTCCATCAGCCAACAATCGGTCCCTTATTTCCCATGCAAATATAGAAGGACATTCTCGCTTGTACTGAGCCACGCGGCGAACCACGTCGGAAGTGGCTACTCTTGGCTTGCTCCCGCCAATTGCCCGTGGTCGGATTGAACCAGTTTCGTAATAACGTCCGAGTATTTTACTAACACATCCATTTGAAACTTGAAGAATTCTAGAAATGTCACATGGTCTCGCTCCACTATGCGCCAGTTCTACTATCCTTTGACGCGTTGAGTCCGGTAGAGGGCGCCCATTGACAAACATGCCGCCGAGTTGGTTGATGCCGCTGTGGCCTGAAATTTACATACAAGCACATGTTTATATTTTCTGTAATGTTCTTATCCATGCTATTACTATGTGTGCCAACTATTCTTCATATATTAACCCTTAACCTGCTAAATAAGTGCAATGAAACTTCAGGCGATAGTAAGACCCATAATTTTACTATTTCAAAGTTCTTTCTTGGAGGGTGGGGCGGGGGAAGGGTAAGATGTCTCCATATCGGACAGTGTAGATCCAAGATTAAACTGCACGTTCTGTGCAGTCTGATCTTGATCTACACTCTCGGCAAAAGGTTCTTGAATCGCGCTTTGCAGCCTAAAGGTTAATTTCTGTCCTTGGCGACTGGTTGACTGAGAAAAATTATCTCAGCCATTAGTTCAACTTGCAAAATTATGACTCTAAAACAAATACGGACCCCGACCAATACCTTTGCATTCTTGAGTAAGATGTAATATTCAACAACTAGAATTTCAATAAAAAAAAAATCTCAATCAATCAATTATGCATGAAGTCGGGTTTATTTATTATTTCGAACGATATGCCTGAACAGCTATGTCTTTGTCGTTATGAGCATTTCTCATTTTATCAAAGTGGTTTCAAAATGGTTTCAAAAGTGGTCTGTTGCAAGATACAAAAAAGCGGCTTACAGTTTGTAGATAATAATATTGAAACCAGGGTCCGTATTCACCAACCATTCCTAAGAAAATTCTTGGTCTGCTTATAGATTTAGAAAGTAACACAACTTCTGATTGGCTAAACTGTTTGGTTTAGCCAATCAGAAGTTGTGTTACCTTCAAATTCAGAAAACTTTTCGGAATAAGACTTAGAATGTTTTTAAGAGTGGTTGGTGAATACGGACCAAGATTAAGCGACATGCTGCTCGATAAATCAAAGTGTTGACAATACAGAGAGCAATCAGTGTATTGAGACGCTAAAAAGTAAATCTTTTTGTATTTCTTTAATTCGTTTGTTTACAAGTGCAAATGTAAAAAAATATGTTTGAAATTAGCTGAACCAGTTATCAAACGATCCCGTGTTTTCACAGGAACAAAAGTTTAGAAAAAAATGTTGGAAACTGGATAATGCTGGTTACCAGCAATTTCTGCTCTTTCCCAAAAGGTTCTTTACCCTTGCTTAGAAAAGCCCTGCCATATGAGCCACGTTAAGTTTGTTGTCTACAAATGCTTTCTATATTGGTGAGTCTAAAATTTTGTCGTCTGGTAATAAGTTATAAAATAAATCTTAATCGTCCTAATTTTCATAGCGGAGGTATAGTTTGTTAACAATAATGTGACTTTCACTTCCGGTTGGGCACAAAAGCAGACCGAAGTTTGGCTTAAAACATGGTGTATCTTATTATTGCCCAAGATGCGGCGATTTGATTCAATTTCAAAGTATAATAGATTGTTTTTCTAAACAACGAGCGGTCCTATTTCCTTTGATCCAGCTAACTGTGTTCAAAACAACTTAATGTAACTTCCTGTTCGTCGGAAACAAGTAATATTTGAAAGTTTCCATGTAACTTTACCTCTTAAAACTATAACTGTAGCACATTTTATCCGGCTGTCTAGGTATAAATCCTGCATTTTCAATCACCGATTGGAATTTGAATACAAGCTGTGATGTTTATTCATTGATTTCTGTGTTTTCTGTGATGCTTTATAAATGCTTTGTTTGCTGATACGTTCACAAATTCCTTTACTAGCAACCTTGTATGATAGAATAACCATTTGGAAACTTCGTGTGATTTGTTGATCAAATCCCTCGGCTGTATTACGTAGTGTGATATGCACATACGCCTTACATTTCTGCGCCGGAAATAGGCCCTTTTAGTGCTCTAAAAATCATATGACTCCGCTAAGAAATCCACGAGTCACACTTTTCAATCCAAACTGTTTTAAATACATTTTCGCTAACACACAGTTTATTTCATTGTTTCTGTTAATTTTCATGTAAGTTTACACTGATAGATTAACAAATCTAAATAACTCAACTGAAGATGATGTCGCGAATGAAAATAATTCCAAGGTCGCCGCCGTGTTTAAGACCAAGCGACTGACAGCAGTTTCAATGAAAACCACTTTGATACGGATGTAGTTACAAAATAGTCCAAGTAGTGACGAGTGAAAGCATAGTATCACTTTCTTATAAGGATTGCCGAAATACGGTGATTCAGGCGTTGGATTTATAACCTGTAAGGGTGCAATCTAAACTTTCAACGCTGGTAGAAGGACACTGGCTTATAGACCTACAAGCAGCCCAGTGCTTGGCTAGGAAACACATGAATAAGTGGCCCGTTGCCGTAATATAAAAGAAATACTATTGCATTAGACATAAAACACGATAACCATCAACCAGCTATTTCGGTTTTTATGGATGGCATGGATCTAGAACAGACTGCGTAGAACGTGCAGTCTTATCTTGGATCTATACCGTTCACATTTCTAGTTAAGACTTTAAGTTTTTTTCCCCAAACTTTCAGTGTATTATATTCCTACTCGTAAAAAGAGGTTCGAGTTCGTATGAGTTATGTTTTGTGAAAAGGGGGTTAAATGCTTCTGCAAAAGGTATCGACTCATGTCAGCCTACGTAGCCTGCGTATTGGAATATTGCAGAACCGAGGTGTTTCCGCTGAACAAATATTCGACCTGAATTTTTTTTTTTTTTTTGAAACAAAAAAAAGTCACCAGGGCAAGGTCAGGTGAATACGGAGAGTGAGGGGAGCACAACGGCCTTTTTCGTTGCTTCAGAAGGCCCTGTACCTCGTACAAAAGACAATGACTGAAACTGATGGTTTACACCCGTTGAAATAGAGTTGACAGAAAATGAATTCCAGTGTCTTCATAGTACATGTATACCTAAAAAGACTATAAAAATGCCTTCCAAGATTGGATCCAGAGACTGAAACTTTGTAAATCTGTTGGAGGTGAATACTTTGAGGGAACAAAATAAAAATGTCAGTGAAACCTATAAAGAGTCAAATTTTACTTCTTAGATGCATTCATATTTGAACACTCCTCGTAATAAGTTCATGCAAACTGATAAACCGTCACTTAGATATGTATAAAACTTGCTTGCAAGAGAGTCGCGATTGATATCAAAGTTTCTTGATGACATGCAAGATGGTTGCCTAAGGGGCCTATAGCTGCCAAATGTAAACAATGGGGTGGATAAAATGCAATTAAATTTAAATCATACCATTTAAAAGTATGGAAATTATTGTGAAGCTGACGACGTGTTATTGTACAGGCGTTCCAAGTGTTAGTTGCTGGCGGAAAAATCAGTTTTCAAATCATGTAAATCAGGTCAAAAGTAAACAAAAGATAGAGCAACCTGGCAACTTTTAACCTAGTTTAAGAATTCATTTTCTGTCAGCGACTAACAAATGGATAGACCGTACAATAACAGACTGTCATGTTGGCAATACTTTACTCTTTAAAATGGTATGTTTAAATTTGAATGCATTTTAATACCCGCATCTTGTTTACTTTTGGCTGCAATAGGGCCTTTAATACATGTAATTGTAAGCTATTTATTAATAAAAAGATACGGAAACAAGTCTTGTTGCTGTGGAAGATCTACATCTCGAAGCCCCAATGGAAAAGGTAAAACGCATATATAGTGGAGTGCCCTTGACAATTTATCGTTAGCCCTTTACCACAAAATCCCGACTTTTAACGACCCTGAAAGAGATGGCTTTTGAAAACATTGTGGGAATAGGAGAAAATGCTGGTAACCAGCATTTTCTCCTTTTCCCACAATGTCTTCGATTCTATCAAAGACAGAAATCATCATTTTAGCAACATTTAATTTATCGTATGCAAATGCTTTCGAATTGTACGAGTCTAAAATGTTGTCGTTTGGTAAAGGGTAAGTGATCAATGTCGCTGTTAATACCTAATTTTTAAAATTGGTGAAGAATATCTTTCTTTTTTTCAATAGAAAATTTCTTTGAGTTACCACAAGGCTTTCCAGAAACAAGGCCTTTATCAACTTTTGTCACGGCGTAACCATTTGATATAATCTACTTGAAAGGAAGTTACGGTGGATCACACGTTTACCTTTGACGTCATAATTCTTCATAGTCACGTGATGATTAAGATGGGGATAAGAAGTTGATTTCAATGATATATGGGATAAAAAATGCATTATTGGCGTTTATGATTAACCTATTGGAGCCTCTCTGGGGAATAGATCGATGAACGGATAAATGGATGGATGGATGGATGGAAAGCAATTGTCGAAGATATGCTGTTTGAAACCTCAATGATATAAGGACTGGGCTGGTGATTGGGGGGTTTTATATTAGCAGTAGTCATTAAATGAGAAGGATGGGTGTTTTTTTTCTGGATGATAATAAGCCAGTGACTTTGATGTCTTAGAGGCCCAATAGCGGCCAAATGTAAACAATATTGTGTAAAGAAAACAGGTAAATTTCATTTACACCATTTAACAGTAATGCGATGATCGTGAAACTGGCTATCTGTTAAAGTGGGATTTGTCAAGATTCCATTCACTGACAGAACTGTAAATATTAAAACTAGAATTAATGTTGATACTATTTATTCTAGATTTTATATTGATTGTGCTGCAAATGACTGGAAATGTAACCAACCATACTTTTACAGATCGCCAGACTTGTGATTACCGCTACTTTCAATTGAGCAATGCTCTGGCAAAAGGGGGCTTAATGCATCTCCGTGTTGCATGATAACAAGCAAGTTATCACATTATTATGGATCCATAAAATCAGTTTTATCTAACAACCAACTAAAGCACTTGGTACAGTGGTCCTTTGACATGTAGAAAATTTAGCCGAAGCAAAAAAGTTTCGACACAGGTCAGTCTGCGCGGAGAAGTCCATTTGCAAAGAACTGGGCATCAGCTTCTCTCGAATTAAAAATATGAGAGTATCTTTGTGATATATGTTTACGTGTGGCCGCCGTAAATCTAACACGTGTGTCATCATGACAAGGAAGCATGTTAAATAATTATTATTTATGGTAAGAAATGTAAGCACGATTAACTGAACTGTCTCACAGAAAAGCTACATCAATCACAGGATTCTAACAGAGTGACGTCTTCCTGACTTTGCTGTGAATACGATTACATAGACCTCTGCTGTGTATCTCTCTGTGTCTTGAATAAGTCGCTCTGTCTCTGTGTCTCTGCGTGTGTGTGTGTCTTTGTCTCTGTGTCTCTCACTCTGTCTCCCTCTCTGTCTCTCTGTCTGCTTGTCTCTCTCTCTCTGTCTCGCTTTCTCTCTTTCTGTCTCTCTCTATCTGTGTCTGTCTCTCTCTGTCTATGTCTGTCTGTCTGTCTGTCTGTCTGGCTGTCTGTCTTTCTCTCTCTCTTCTCTCTCACTCTCAAACCTATTTCTTTGCCCAAGCATTTAACCACTGAAGTACGAGGCAAGACAATTACTTTTACAGTCTACATCCAGATCAGGCTGCACAAAATTTACAGTTTCATCTTGGATCTAACTACCCGCAACGCTGAGTCACACTGGTCAGTAACACCTCTATCAATTATTCGGTTGATTCTCCCTGGCTTAAAACTATTTTTTGTTAAATGGGAACTCTAAAGGTTATCACATCTAATACAGCATTTTTGAAGTGACATAATTTTGAACAAAAAGGAAACCTACACTTTCACCCTTTTGATGCCAAGGTACTTAAAGTCTGTAGGAGATTTAATCCCTATCCAGCTAAATAAGTTAAATGAAACTTTCAAACCGATAGTAAAAACCCAAATGTTGCTATTTCAAAGTTATTTTGGTGAAAAATGTCTCCTTATCGGACAGTGTAGATCCAAGATCAGACTGCACGTTCCGCGCAGTCTGATCTTGATCTACACTGTCCGCACAAGGTCAGAGAGCCGCACTTAGCAGCCTACGGGTTAAAAGATCTCAGTTATTAGATTTCAATGTCGTTTGGCTCTGAATACGTGTGTATTCGTATCTCCAACAATTTTGGACTATGTAGATACAGTATTAGACTGCACATTCTCCGTGTAGTCTGATCATGGTCCATATTGTCTGCAGAAGTAAGAGCAGATTTACCTAACGCTCTAAATGTTAAAGTGTTGCCACTGCAACGAAGAGAAACGAAAGGCTGATGCGAATAAAAGGGTTTGGGCTCGCTGGAGGTTTTTTTTTTTCGACGCAGCATGTCTTAGTTTTGATTTAAAACAGTGAAAAAATAACTTCAAAAGTATCGTGTGGACTTGACGGTGATTTCATCAAACGTCGAAGCGCATGTTCCCGCGTGTCGCGGGTAAACATCCCTGAAGGGGGCTTCCTTTTCATGTCATTTAACTACTTTTAAAAAAAGAAAGTGATAGAAAATAATAAAAATTGAGATTGCAACCGGCGCTTTTCAACAATTCAATTAAGCTGTAATGAGTTTTCATTGGGCCTGGTCTCTGTCGCCCATGCTTTTCCTTCATGAAAAATGTAAGATTGAAAAAAAAAACTAAAGAAATAAATAAATAAATTCAATGTAAGACGTGATAACTGCATCACAAAAGTAAATATTATAACGATAAATCTATAGTAAATGTAAATGGTTTGTGCGCGTGTTTTAAGATCAAGATTTATTATTCTATTCTTTTTTTTTAAAATATATCTCTGTCTCTCCGTGTATGTATGTGTTAAATGAGAAAATGAATGAATATATAAATGAGCCATGCTCTGTGAAAAAGGGGTTTGATACATCTACAAAAAGTATCGACTCAGGTCAGCCTGCGCACTTCGCGCAGGCTGACCTGAGTCGAAACTTTTTGCTATCGGTCAATTTTCTCCATGTCAAAGGACCACTCTACCACATGAATTAGTCGGTTTTTCGGCAAAATGGATTTTATTAATCCATGATTATCTGATGATTTGCTTAACTCTTAACCACACAATCCCGACTTTTAACGACCTTGACAGGGAAGCCCTTTTGAAAACATTGTGGGAAAAGGAGAACATGCTGGTAACCAGCATTTTCTCCTTTTCCCACAATGTTTTCTACCCTATTAATGACAGAAATAATCATTTTAGCAACATTTAATTTGTCGTCTGCAAATGCTTTCAATTTGGTTCAGTCCAAAATTTTGTCGTTTGTTAAAGGGTTTAAACATATCACGGGGATGGATTAAACCCCCTTTTGCCAGCGCACGACTCAAATAATTGATTTATCTACCGAACGATTTAATTCACGAATAAGTGCTGCACGTAAATCATTATAGTGAAAGTAGTTTATGATTAATAATTCGAAAGAGGAACAAATGAATGAGATAAATGTTTAATTAGAACACTTTAATACCGTTAGTTTCCTTGCCACCAGGTGATAGATAACCTCATGCACTAATGTCCGGCGACCTTTGCTGACCTTTGCGAAACGTATAGACCAAGATCAGATTGTATATACACTTTTCCATGCCTTTCAGTTAGAATACTTATTGCCGTTCCTTTACTTTTAATCATACGACAAAATTTGGGATCGTCATTCCTGAAAGCATTTTGCAGCCTTCAAGTCGAACACGGCTCATATGAATGGATTTGTCTTTGAGAGGAGAGAAAACATTGTTCGAGAAAATGCTGGTATTTATCATTTTCTTATTTTAGCACAATGTTTTCAGAGGCCTTTTTTTTTTTTTTTTTTAATATATCCGGGTCTTTAAAACACGGTATTGTTTGGTTAAAGATACATCTATACTCGTTTGCAGCATTTTTTAAACCCATGTCATATTTATTTTATCATACTATTATCATTCTTGTATCTTCATGCCAAATGTTGCCCCTCACTGTTGTAAGGTTGCATAGATTACAATCGATAGAAAACGCATTTCATTTCTGTGGGGGCCATCAAAGAAATTACGTTTGTGACGTGTCCGGTTTTAAATCGAAGATTTCCGATATATACATTTATCCCTTAAACCACGTGCAGGTATATCGGTAATTTATCTATGCTTACACAAATGACTAAATCTGGAACAATTCTACAGTCTATCAAATTTTTGCAGCGTTTTGGTCTCCGGCTGTAAAGATGTGCCTTTAGGGGGTAAAAAGTTATGGTTGGTTCCCTTTTCTTTTTCAATTCAGTAAAGGATAAAGGTCACTTTAAATGTTTGTCTATGTTACCAAGTGTTTATTGCCAACCCTCATACCGCGGAAGCGTGCATTTTTTATAGTATATAATTGCCGATGAAAGGACCCTGCAATTTAATATGTTTTCCCTTTTGGCTCGATAAAAGGGCCCGATTGTGTTGACCAGTTTTGTACTCAACTTGAAACGATGCTTGGTCTCTAATCATGCGATAATGATACTATAATATTATGAGGTCTTGCGGACATTTTATTTGCAATTTCTAGAGGTCGTAAAAATCTAACACTACAAGAAAGGTATTTTTTTTTTTTAGTTTCAAAGCCCTTGTTAGGCTTGATAACTGTTGTTTCTCTTAACTCTTACCCTGATATATTAAAGAAATGAAGCTTTCAAGCCGATAGTAAAAACTGGAATTTTCCTTTTACAAAGGTATTTTTGGAGGAAAGAGATCTCCTTATCGGACAGTGTAGATCCAAGATCAGACTGCACGTTCTGTGCAGTCTGATCTTGATTTACGCTGTCTGCAAAAGGTCAGTGAGTTGCGCTTAGCAGCCCAAGGGTTTATCCTTTACCATACGACAAAATTTTAGACTTGTCCAAATTCAAAGCATTTGCAGACGACAAATTACTTGTAGCTCAAATAATGATTTCTGTCTTCGATACGGGTAGAAAACATTGTGCGAAAAGGAGAAAATGTTGGTTACTAGCATTTTCTCCTTTTCGCCACAATGTTTTCAAAAGGCTTCTTGCTTAGGGTTGTTAAAAGTCGGGATCGTGTAATAAAGACTTCAATTGTTTATGTCTGTGTTTCCCTCCACAAAAAGACACTTTTTGGTAAATACTGTAAATGAGGCAACATAATTTATAACCCAATATTGACCAGTATTTTAATTTTATTTGCAGAAGTAGTTCCAATTATTTTAATGCTCTTTCTCTCCTAATCTACGGCTCCAACCGCCGCTTGTCTGGCCGTTTCTGGGATCATTTGTACCAATTTTTATTTTCTATACTGTATCGTTTTCTATTCATTCAAGGTGTGGTCTGTCTATATGCTGTGTTGCTCAATATTTATGTATGTTTGTTGTTTCATGTTGCTTTCAGTAACATTTAAAGCATTATTCAGCGACTCATGCACTGTTTTCGATGTTTCTTAAGCGATACAGGGCACAGCACTCTCTTTAACCCTTTACCAAACAATATCCTGTTTTAAAGAAATCGAAAAAGAATCATTTAGATAATATTGTGGGAAAAGGAGAAAATAGTAACAGCTTTCATCCTTTTTCCACCGTGTTTTTTACCCTTTCAAAGGTGGAAATCATCATCGGGGATACTTCTAATGCTTTCAATTTGGGCAAGTCTAGAAATTCCTCATTCGGTAAAGAAGTAAGCCACGTAAATGTAATCATATATTTATGGTTAAACACCCTAAAGAAGCTATCAATTTATCAATTTCTTGTGTCACACTGGTAGATCAAGACTAGACTGCATGAACTCGCAGTCTGCTCGGAGATTTTCAATCTGATGTACTGTGACTAGTTCCGACTAAAACAGACCACATACAATTTCATCTTCACATACATAAAAGTTGTAAGATGTTTCTCAAGGATGGCTTATGTTTTCAAAGTGTCTATATGGCCTGCTAGTCCTTTGTAGTTTTGAAAAACCTGCACCAGCAGCGTACTCGAGATAGGAAAAGGAATGTAAAATGCTTATAATCGTAAAATCACAATCTTGGGTCAAGTAAGCAAATTTCGAATTGGACGTTTATATGGTGGTCCGAACGAGTCTTATTGCTTAACCCATAGCATGCTAAATAAGTTAAATGAAACCCTCAAGCCGGTAGTAAAAACCCGAATGTTGCTATTTCAAAGTTATTTCTGGGGGAAAAGTATCTCCTTATTGGACAGTGTAGGTCCAAGATCAGACTGAACGTTATGTGCGGTCCGGTCTTGATCTCCACTGTCGGCAAAAAGGTCAGTGACTGGTCGCGCTAAGCAGCTAAAGGTTTAACCTGCTAAAACAGTTAAATGAAACCCTCAAGCCGGATAGCAAAAACCCGAATGTTGCTATTTCAAACGTATGATCTTGATCTACACTGTCCGCAAAAGGTCAGTGAATCGCGGTTAGCAGCCTAAGGGTTTAAGTGTTCCTCCTTCCCCATAATGACAGAACTCGTAGACAAAGAGACAAGTTCTATCATTTTTGATTGACGGGCGGACATCTCACGTGACCTCATTCCAGTACCGAACGTCGCTGTTGGCGCAATTGCCATCGTGCTTCTATCAACGACGTACCTAGTCCACAGACGACAAACCTTACGTGCCTTTTTACCCTTTACCGAACGATACCGTCGTGTTTTTGCTACCCCGAGGTAGATGACATTTGAAAACAATGTAGAAATGAGAAAAAGCTGGTAACAAGGATTTCATCTTGTATCGACAATGTTTTTTGCCCTTTCAGAAACAAAGTTCATCATTTGAACAACATTTGATAGTTCGCATGCAAATGCAACTAATTTGAACGAGTCCAAAATTTTTGCAAATGGTAAAGAGTTTATCTTTTTCTACATCATTGGTATCCATTTCCGGTACACAACTGGTGGCTTTCTTTGATACCTTGGCAATTAGTTTCAGGCAATAGCGAAAATGTTTCCATCTCTTCTAGAATTTCCGTTTTGGTGGCAGCACTGACAAGAATCCAAAGAGATGCGCATTAAAATAGATTAATAAGACACGAGATTGGACGAGGAACGACGAGATGCCATGGCGGGGGATTTCGTGGTCGAACATTGATGTATTGATGTATCGTTTTGCTAAACAATGGTTTTCAATATGAATTTTGTAGTTTGTTAGATTGTTTTTCTCTCCCTCATTTTGATTAATTCTATCTATAAATATCGTTTCGCTTAATTCTTTACCGAACGATGGAATTCTAGAATGGTTCAAATTGAAAACATTTGTAGACGATAAATTCAGCGCGGCAGAAATGATGGTAGTTGGATGGGAAAAGGATAGAAAACATTGTGGGAAAAGAAGAAAATGCTGGTTACCAGCCTTTTCTTCTTTTCCCGCGATATTTTCTAAATACTCTTTCTTCGGGGTCCTTATAACACGAGATTGTTTGGTAAACGATTCATGTCATTATTGTACGATCAGGGAGTTTCTAATATCTGATTGTCTGTCAACTCTAACCTGCTATCTTCACTCTTTCGTTGCCCAATACTTGAATTTGACATTTTTTTCCGAAGGCTTAAATCAAAATCCTATTACAGATGCAGAGACTTCGGTAAAAGTTTAGGAACAAGTACCGCATAACATATCTTCAGAATAAGATTACAGTCATGTTGGCTGCAAACAGCTACGCCGTACTTAGCTGGGAAACGGCAAGCTACAAACTATTGCTGACTAAACAAGAAATATCGTTAAAAAAGACGGCGTAAATTGCCAGCGAATAAGCAGGGGCCCTCAGAATAAACATGTCTACATTTTTTTTTTTATTTTACCACAGGGGCCTTAAAATAATCATGTCTGCATTTTCGACCAATTACAAATGTCTATTTATTCATTTACTATCAGTACCAAAAAGTAGGTCAAAAGCCAGCACGTTCAGCAACTTCGAAAAATTGAATCTAAAGATTTCTAAAAGTCTTCCAATGAAGGTTATTTAGTTTATATGGCCAATATTTCATCATACGAGTAATCTGACATTTTATTATTATTATTAATATTATTATTATTATCATTACTATAACTGAGATATTAGCATCGACCAATGAATTTTGGCGCAATGCAAGAGCGATGGCACTCATTCAAGTTAGTTTTAACAATTTTCAATACCATGGTGCAAAATGGTGCAAAACAATCAAGCAACAAAGTATAATAAACTATTTGTATTGAAATATTATCAAAGTTTTATACTTGCTTTGAACATGGACGCGTCTATAGCATTTGTCTGTCCCAAAGGAAGAAAAGGGATTAATACATCAATGAATTTCCGAGATAGAGCGTTAATCGCCTGATTACATTTTCAAAATTATCTCTCGTCTGCCGACACCTTGTTCCATTGACGAAGTGCTTATATTCCTGTCAACGTCTGATATAGTCTGATACAGTCACAGAAACCGGTCGATCGTCTGCTGGCAATAATTCCGAATTTGTAATCGTAGCAGACAACATGCTATGAGAGAGGATGCTGGGGAAACGTGATGCTTTCCACTTTCGATGGTGGTCATATAGCCTGGATTCCAGTCCGATCATTTTTTCCTTTTTTTTTATATATATATATATTCGGACGTTACTTTGTCAAAAATGACAAAGTAAAGTCCGAATATTAAAAAAAAAAAAAAAGGAAAAAGTGATCGGACTGGAACCAAGGCTAGTGGTCATTTTGCATCTCACTTGTACTGTGGCACATCGAGCAACTTGGTGTTCTCTCATGTATTGAAATCACGGTTATCCCAACATGCGATAAGTCGAAAATAAAGCTTAACCTTTTAATTAACGACAACATTTAAGACTTGTCCAGGGTCGGTATTTACCTAACATTCTTAAGAATATTCTTTGTCTAATTCTCAAGAATTTTCCAGATTCGAAAGTCACACAACTTCTGATTGGTTAAACCAAATGATTTAGCCAATCAGAGGTTGTGTTACTTTCAAATTTAGAAAAGTCATCTGTACAGGACTAAGAATATTCTTAAGAATGGTAGCTGAATATGGACCTTGCAGGTTGAAAGCATTTACAGACGATTATTTAATTCCGCTAAAATGATGAGGGATATCTTTGAAGGGGTAAAAACATTTTAGGAAAAATTGTTTAAAGTTAAATTTCATTTGAAATACATTTTTTTTTTTTATCCTATTCATACATTCTGATTATTAAAGTAGCTATGTTTCCATAGCTTCGTAATTTTGCAGTAGTTCGAACCGTGAAAATTCTTGGTTCTGATCAACATTTTACCCTTATCCTGCTAAATAAAATATATAAAACTGACAAGCCGATAGTAAAACCCAAATTTTCGTGTTTCAAAGGTATTGTTGGAGGAGATATATCTCCTTATCGGACAGTGTAGATCCAAGATCAGACTGCACGTTCTGTGCAGTCTGATCTTGTTCTACGCTGTCCGCAAAAGGTCAGCGAGTCGCGCTTAGAAGCCTAAGGGTTAAAACCCTTTCTGAAGTTGTTGTTAATTCTGAAACCCAAGACAAGTCATCTGATTAACTAAAAAGCTCTAGATATTGCACAGAAACAGTATTTGAAGCGTTTTGTGAATACAGATCGAGGATGGATTGATTTCGGGGGGGGGGGGGGGTTAACTTTTACCCTTTACTAAACAAACAGACTTTTTTATGGAACCTAACCTTTTACCAAACAATCGATTGCTTTCACGACCATGGGTAAGTATGGTTCTGAAAACATCGTGGGAAAAGAAGAAAACATTGGTAACCAGCATTTTCTCCTTTTCCTAGATTTTTTCTACCTTTTCAGAGAATATTACAGAGAATGCATATAAATAATTTGATCTACAGGCATAAAATGAAAATCCGACAAAGCGCTAAACCCGGCTTAAGTTACCTCTAGGGACAACTTGGATCAAGAGCAGACTGCAGAGAACGTGCAGTCTGATGTTAGATCTAGACAGTAGACTTCTTTGCCAAGTATTCTCACAAAATAGCCCTGAAATTAGAGTGTTCGCTAGTTCTGCTCTGATTGAGAATATGCATTGCACATATTTAACATAACACTAGTTTAAGCCAAACAAGTAGGAAATACCCACTACCAGTTAAAATCAGTTCAGAGCTCAAGATAAGAGAGATTGATGGTATTCTATAGCCATTATTTCTCTTCCAAACCCTATGTTGTGGGTACTCATTAAAATCGTTTCGATTCTAATGAGTACCAATAACATAGGGTTTAGTGGAGAATAAATATCATTTTCAATTTTTTAATCAAAATCACTCCCTCTGTGTGGAGCTCTGCAGTTATGCAGCTACATGCCTAAACATTAAATTCTAGAACAAATATCTGGGCCCTTATTCACCAACCACACTTAATTTTATGCTTAGTTTTATTCTAGATTTAGAAAGTAAAACAACTTCTGACATGCTAAACCAAAGACTAAGGCTAAGGCCAAAATAAAATACATGTGTGGTTCCGATTACATGCTTTTGAGAATTAGGATAGGTAGGTAGGAAGGACATCATTTTATTTTTTTTTCAAAATATTTTTTTCCTAAACATGTGTACTAGTTTCAAATGTTGGGAAAGTTCTTGCGGTCCCGTATAAACAGGTGATATTAAATTATCTAATTTTTGCTCGGCTTACTTTTCTTTTTATATCCCTAGGATCTTGGTCTACTATGCCCTGGTAATTGTTGTTCAGGTGATCTCTTGCCTTCAGATGTCTGACCAGAAAACGAGCCATGCTCTGTGAAAAGGGGCTTAATGCATTTGCAAAGAGTATCGACCCAGGTCAGCCTGTGCAGTTCGCGCAGGCTGACCTGGGCCGAAACTTTTTGCTTTTGGTAAATTTTCTGCATTACAAAGGAAAAGTGTACCTCTTGATTCAGTAGGCTGTTCTACAAAACATATCTTTAAGGGATGTATAATACCGTGATGACTTGCTTGATATAATGCGTCACAGAAATGCATTAAGCCTCCTTTTCACAGAGCATTGATCAAATACTTCTGATTCTTCAAAAATGTGTAAAATATTAAACGACCAAGTGGTGATAGAAAAAATGTTTAGGCTCGGGCGTAAAACCTAGACACGGTCGGTAAACAAGAACCACATATATATTTTGTTTTGGCCTAAATCATTTGGTATAGTCAATCAGAAGTTGTGTTACTTTCAAAGTTAGAAAATCCCTGAGAATAAGACTTAGAATGTTCTTAAGAATGGTTGGTGCATACGGACCAAGGGTGCACGTTACAATCTTACCTCGTTTAGATCGCGATTTTTTATTCACTCCGTTTACCCCACCACTTTCACTTCCGGTGTCCTCTTCTGAAAGTAAAATATATTGAAATGGGTCACACAGATGTTAGGATGGCATAGAAAGGTTACAGTGACACAAATTATTGATTGATTCACTGGTTTAATGGATAGATGGATCGATCGATGGATGAGTTAATGTTTTACGCTACTTTCAACATTATTTCAGTCATATCACGGTGACAGCAGTACCGCTATTACTTTAGGGCTCTGAAGTGTCTTGTCCAAGGACACACCACCGAGAAATCTAGCACGTGTAAAAAAAAGTCATAGTCGTATCTGAAAATTGAAAGAAGTCATGCTGATTGCAGAATTGCTACTAAGGGTTTCCCAGGAACAAAGGAAATGAAGCCTCTGTTTGTTGTACAGTGCCAGACATATCATAAACATTTTACACAGTAAATTTAATCCTTTACCAAACGACAAAATTTTAGACGTGCCCAAATCAAAAGCATTTGCAAATGACAAAACAAGTGTGACTAAGAAACTGATTTTTTTGAGGGGTTTGAAAAAAATGTTAGAAAAGGCGAAAATGCTGGTTACCAGCATTTTCTCCTTTTCCATTTTTTTCCAAAAGCTGCCTTTCTCATCAGGGTCTTTAAAAGTCTGGATGTGTCGTAAAGGGATAAGCCAGGCTGCTAAGCGCGACCCACTGACCTTTTGCGGACAATGTAGATCAAGATCAGACTGCACAAAACTTGCGGTCTGATCTTTGATCTACACTGTCCGATAAAGGGCTTTATCCTGTCACCTCCTATAAATTCCGTCGTATAACAGGGGGTCATATAAACTTGGTGATATACGGTCACTTGACCACGTGACTAGGTTTATTATATCAGTTGACCACGTGATCAAGGTTTATTAGGCTGGTTGGTCATGTGACCAGCCGGAACTCCTTTTTTAGGTAGCGCGATACGAAATCAATATTTTAAAGTAAAATTATCGCTTAAAATTCGATGCACATATTGATTTTTCTTATTATTTAAAATAAAACAGAATTCTTCGCAACAGCATTCTCCCGAGGTCTTACGTCACGTTTATGACGTAGTCAATATAATTTATGACGTCATTATTGCAGCTGCATACCCAAAGCGCTTTACACAGTTCGCCATTTGTGTGTTTATTTCATAGTGAGAAAGATGTCAATACGTACTTTAATTTCGAGTGAAATATTCTATCTAGTCGGATTTAGGATTGTTTACAAATGAGAAACAGGATAGACAGAATAGTGTCGTGGATTGTGGAATTATACAATAACATAGTGTCTTTGATTTCAAGAAAGTTTGTCATGCTTGGCTTCGGAATTTTATGGTATCAGTACCGTAAAATATTGAATAGGAGGTACGGTCTTTATATCAATGTTTGTTTTTTGTTTTGTTCTTGCAGAGTGCGTGACAGGATAAATAGAATAGATGGTTGGTGTCTTGGATGGGTTAAGTTTATCGGGCTCGGCTCCGAAATTTATCCGGTTCGCCTTCGGCTCACCAGATAAATTCCTCCGCCTTGCCCGATAAACTTAACCCATCCAAGACACCAACCATCTATTCTCTATATATTCCTCCAGAAGATAAATTTGAAAGAGCTTTATTCGGGCTTTTACTATTGGCTTGAAAGTTTCACTAAAGTTATTAAGCAGGATCATTATTAAGCCGGGCGTCGTTATATTAAAAGTAACATTTCAACAAGCCTAACCTCGGGTGAGAAATGACAAAAAATAAATTGTTGTAAGAAGTGATAAAATGATAAAATCAGGAAATTGTTTGCATTTAATGCTTTGAAACGCGTTTATTAGTGCATAATATTACCTGCGAAACATTGATATTAGGCGGCGGGTTTCTTTTTTTTTTATGTTGTTTTGCAGCAAGTTTTTGTAGCCGGTTATATGCACGTCTGTTTAATAAAAAGAAAACCGTGAAATGTAAATCACGGATATCTATATTTTGTGCAAAAGCTGAAAAGTATTTGATAAACTACTCTTAGTAAAAGAAATCGGCGTATTTTCCAATATGAATTAATCCTCTCATGCTGTTGGTTGATTTTGATATAATTACGTCATTTCCGTAATAAGGCCTCAGTGTTTAAGGTAGTTACTTGGTAATCCAGATGTTCTTGGATAGTTCTCACTCATGGTGCTAGGATGCCGTGATAGTGTCCTCGTGCAAGGCACTTAAGTGCCCCAGCCAAGCACAGATTAAACCGACCAAAAACATGCATCCTTGAGCTGTCGCTGTGTTGTGTGTAACTAATGTTGAAAGCGGACAAAACACCATGTAATCAAACCGTTTCCGTTATGTAACGGCTTTAAGCCTTTACCACACAACAAAATTTTACAACCCTCCAAATTGAGAGCATTTGCAGACGACAATTTCAATGTGATGTAATTTGTCTTTGACAGGGTAGAAAACATTGGGGGAAAAGGAGAAAATGCTGGTTACCAGCATTTTCTCCTTTTCCCACAATGTTTTCGAAAACCACCTTCGTCAGGGTCGTTAAAACTCGAGACTGTGTGGCAAAGGGTTGAATTGCGTCATCTTTGTTCTACAGTGCACCTCGGTAAATAATACTTACCAATACATAACAACATTATACAGCTCACGCTGACTAGCTCTTTGTTTTCAAGAACTGTTTGCAAAGTAGTATTTAAATGTTGTTGATGGATGTTTAACTTCAGTAAGAGACGTATTGCATTGCAGAAACGACCACAAAATGCAATTGCAGTGTTCCGTTTTATTCAAAATATCTAAATTTAACCAAGCTGTACGAGTACAATCTCCTATTTTTAAATCATTTAAGTAACGCTCCGTGAAAAGAAGATTTAATGCATCTCCATTATGTACTGTACCAAGCAAGTCATCGTATAATTATGGATCCATAAATTCCGTTATGTCTAAAAACCGTCTGGACCATGAGGTAGAATGGTCCTTTGACATGTAAAATATTGACCAACAGCAAAAGGTTTCGACCCGGGTTGGCCTGCGAGGACTGCGCAGGCGGACCTGCGTCGATTCGTTAAAACCCCTTTTCACAGCGCATTGCTCATATGCTTTAAGTCATTTTATTTATTTTTTTTTTTTTAACTTGGACGGATAAAGGAAACGACGAATGAACGAAACAACAATCGATACCATGCCCACGCCACAACCTCCGTTGATACATGACACTTGGTGCGGCCATGGTTTTGCACGTCCCACATGCAAATAATAATCCGCCCAAATCATTTATTTCTTGGCTCTGATAGCTCAATGCAGCAATTTTGACCGACGAATTGTTTAATATCGACTAGGTATATCTTTATAGGCCATTTGGTTTGTATGAAAGCAATCACATGGCTCTAAATCGTCCATCTAAAATTTGTTTTTGGAAATGACTTTGTACTTACCTAATTATTTTAAAAACCCACGAGAGACAAACTATTACAAGAATTTAAAATCTTATTTAAATCATTTTGTCCATTAAACTGTATGTTAATTTTGACAGCTGAAAATGTAGAAGAGAGTGCAACAAATAGAACAGCATACTATCCCTCTGTCAGTTTGAAAACATTTACATGTGAGGCTAAGCATATAGAAAAACTAGGTTCATAAAAACTTATCCTAACACAGATATATTTTCAATTATTTGCATACAGACACTTTCAAGACAGGTTCCCGGAAAAAGAGAAATTGATCTCAAAAGGTATAGCTTCCTTTCCCATGATGTTTTATATCAATAATATTAATTATCTAAATAAACGATAATTTGCATCACATATTGATAAAGGCTGATAAAATTGATTAAATTCTTTCCACAAAAACCGTTCTACAGACTTGATCTTGAAGGTTTATACTATTTTACTTTTACAGTTTCCTGTAAATAAAATGAACAATCATCATTATCAGGGTTTCCGTCATCCTCTTCAATATCATCCATGCAATTATCTTCGATCACTTGAGAGCTTTAAAGGAGCGTTAAACCAGATTTCATTTCTTAGAAAAATTTTAGAAAGACTGCTAATTTTATCTGCGTATAAAAAGCGCCTTAAAATTGATACAGAGATAAAAATACGTACATGTACAAAACAACAGGAATTATCATGTTTTATGTATCTTTACTATAACAGTTCCTATTCCGTTAGTAACACGTTAACACGTGAGCCATGCTCTGGCAATAGAAGATTTAATGCATCTCCGTAATGCATGATACCAAGCAAGCCATCGCACAAATAGGGATCCGTAAAATACATTAGGTCTAACAACTTACTGTGTTATAAGTTAGACTGGTCCTTTAACATTCAGAAAATTGACGAATAGTTAAAAGTTTCAGCCTACCTGGTTGATACTTTTTAACAGATGCATTAAGCCCCCTTTTCACAGAACATGTCTCATTTCGATTGGCTCTATAGCTCAGTTGATTATGTCTCTGGTAATGGTTTTAGGTTGATGAGTTCGAGTCCGACCGGCGAAGATTTTTTTTTCCATCAGCTCAGGGTAAACCGTCACGTCCTTATGAATTTTCCTTACAAAAGTATTAACTTTTTACCACCATTAAAAATGGTCGAAATCTGGTTTAACTCTTTACCAAACAATCCCGGGGTTTCAAGACCCTGTGAAAGAAGCCTTTTGAAAACATTGTGGGAAAAGGAGAAAATGCTGGTAACCAGCATTTTCTCCTTTTCCCACAATGCTTTCTATTCTTTCCAAAACAAATTTCAATTTTTGAGTGACATTTACATTGTCGTTTGCAAATGCTTTCAATTTGGACGAGTCTAAAATTTTGTCGTTTGGTAAAGAGTTAATGCCCCTTTAAGTCTACCAAACAACACACTTCTAGACAGGTCAATTTTTTTTGACAAACTGAAGGTTGCTCAAATGATATCATTTATCTCTGAAAGGGTCGAAAAGTTGTGGAAAAGGCGGGATTACTGATTACCCACATTTTCCTCTTTTCCAACAATGTTTTCAAAGTTTTCGAACTGAATAAAACAAACGTTTTCAGTCTAACGTGTAGCAGATGTGTTTGCCCAAAAGTTGTCACATACAGACTAATGTAGACCTAAGAATAAATAACACTTTCTGTGCAGTCTGATCCTGACTCACACCTTCACCTAAACTCGTGATCGTGGTTCCATTTCTCGAACCTTTACCAAACAATCACTTTTTTCAAAGGCCCCGAAAGAAAAACTTCTTTTGAAAACACTGTTGGAGAAGCAGAACCAGCATTTTCTTCTTTTCCCACAATATTTTCTTCCCTTCAAAAGACCAGTTTCAAAATTTGAGCCACATCGAAATTGTTTTCTTTAAATGCTTTTGATTGGACATGTCTAAAATTTTGCAAATTTTGGTAAAGGATTAAAATATGTTTTGAGAGGGACGATAACTAAATTCAGTTAGAAACAATATTTAGTTTCTACATACTTTTGAAGTTTTGTTTTCAATTAGATTACTTTAACTCTTTACCACACGAAAATATTTCAGATGGATCCAAATTGAAAGCGTTTGCAGACGACAAATTCAGTGTGGCTCAAATGATCGAATCTGTCTTTGATAGCGAAGAAAACATTGTGGAAAAAGGAGAAAATGCTGGCATTTTCTCCCTTTTTAAAAATGTTTTCAAAAGGTTTCTTTTTCAGGGTCGTTAAAACTCGGGATTGTGTGGTAAAGGGTTAAATGGTCATTAATTCCAAATCAAGGAGTCTTGGCTGAGCTGAAATTTTACATCAATTTAACCAACAAAAAAAGAAATGGATTCTTTTTATTATCCTAGTCGAATTTTAATATTCGGTTTGTCCTTCTTTTATACTTGATACAAACTAATTTTGCAAAATACTGGTATTTAAGTTTGTTTTAAAAACCATTTTACAACCAAAAAGTTGTGCAATGTTCAAGTGCAGATGTTTATTTACGACAGACAGCCATTACCTGATCAAAGAAAAAGTGATTAACAGGACATCCATCCGTTAAATGTGTACGTTTACCATGGCCTTTTCTCTTTGGCTGATACTTTTACTTACTCAGATACTAAATCACTATCATTGACTTTTATAAGTTTCATCTGTGGCTCTTTTTCTTTTCTAAGAGATCAAAGGGCTGAAGTTTCCGGAAATTACACTTTCTCTTTCTAAGTCATGCAAATTCTCTCTTTTCTCTTTCACGAATTTAGGCCAATGAGAAAGACGATGGTAATTATATCAATAGATATTATCATTGCTATTTTTTTCTTCTTCTAGCTTATTGATATTTTTAAAACTGTTTTTTTTTTTTTTCCTTTTTGGATTCGATATGCTATTCTTCCATAGGTTAAACAAAATAACAATCTTTGAAGGTAGGAAAAATTGCTAGTACAAGCTAACACAATGTTTTCTTATGGAGGAAAACATAAGAATTTTCATCAGATATGTTGGTTATAGACCGTATGACTCGGCAAACAATTTTTGTTTACTGATTAAGATTTACTTATAACTGAGTTATGCAAATGCTTGTAGGGTTTAGATGAAAACATGATGTGTTGTTTATTTAAACAAAAGTTTGATTGATTAAATTACCATCAATGAGCAAAGGTTATTTAGGTTTAAAGAAATAGGTGTAAACAAGTATCATGTTCAAGGATATTTAAAGCCATTGCAAAAAAGCAGCAAGATTTGTTGTAGTAGGGGCATGTTTACGACCGCGTTTAAGCACATGGATTTTTTCCTAAAATCACGATTGTTGTTTTCATTTCAGTCGTCAATTTTGCAAGAAACCCTTTACATAGACTCGTGAGCAAAGTTTGCTTTTTTCTTCATTTAAAGGTCATTTAAAAATAAAAATCAATGAAGACCCTTACTGACTGTTATTTCCTCAATCCTTACATTTACATCGACTTCAGTGCATTATTATTTTTTGTGATACTGTTGGTTTCTAGTGTTGGGTTGTGGCAATGCCACATATGACATGATGCGGTTTGAAAATGTAGACTAAGTTAATCCAATGGCTTGGCACTAAGAGCTTTTATATCCATTCCGAAAATCATCATTAGTTAGCGCTGATCTTATTCTAATATTATACTTTTGTCAAAATTATTGATGATCAAAATAATCATTCTAGACAGTCTGCCTGTTGTCAAGCCGGAAAACAGTTTTTCTTTTTCACCAAATATAATTATGTGAGTGACCAGGCAGTCCTAATGTACCTTTTACCAAACTTCTGAGATAGTGCAGGATTTTATTTCTCTTCATGAAATCGACACAATCTGTAATTGATTGGGTAACCTAGGATAAAAAAGCGTTATCAAGATTATAGAAAGGCATAAACAAGTATCATGTCCAGGAATCTTGAAAACACACAAGCTGACCTAGCTATAAAGACATAAAGTTTCATCTATTATAAAAATTTCGTGGTATTCATCCTTTTGAGATTATTATCATTAGAATTATAGTTATTATTGCATTATATTGAATATTCTTCCTTTTATTATTATTATTATTATTATTACTACATTGTTCTTCTTCGTCTTATTATTTTCATTTCAGGAGCTTTTGGATACCAATGGCGGTAATACTTAAAAAATCGGAATCGGTTGTTTTACCACGTTAATAATTGCATATCATTACGGTGATACCCTCATTATGGTATGGGTGACGACTTTGTATTCAAATATTGTCATGCCTGGCAGAATTGCCTCTTTTAATAAAGTTTCATTGAGTCATACTTATCCATGAAATATTTATAGCTTTAATGCAACGTGGAAAATTATTTGTGACAGTTTATTTCTTGCCTTTGTCGATTTGCAAATCACTTTTTATTATCTGATGCCTTTGAGAACAAATACAACAGAGTAATTGAGCTTTTTTGCAGGTACGCCTCAAACAACTGCAAAGCACACTAGTTCAATAGGATATAAAGATTATAATCATGGATTGTTAAAAAAAATGGGTTTGAGATTAGTTTCGTACTGCAATGATTTCATTTTAGCTGTAGGAGGTTGATTCTTTTTTTCCATGCATTGATCCTATTTTATCTGTTGCCTATTATTTCAGCTATTCTCTTTGCTGAAAGCGGTTTTTTTTTAATTCTATGTCCCTTATAGAGAATTATTCAGAAACGTTCTTTCCGACTTCGAAAATTCTGATAAAATTAAGGATGATTATTCTTTAGAGATATCATTACAACGAATTAAACAGAGTTTAAATGAACTTCTAATTTTCTATTAATTACTTAAATATGATAATTCGAAATTAACGTTTGAGAAACATTAGACTGTAACATCAATGATGCTTTTGAACAAAAATTTATATTTGTCATCGTAAGAAAATTATTTAGAAACTCTCTCTCTCTCTCTCTCATGTCAATAATTTTTTTATGCAACGATTTTATCTTGCACGAATATAGATGTAATCCACCTTGTTTCAGGCACATCAAAGGAAAATGACAGAATGCAGAAAATAAGTTATTCTATGGATATAAATTCATGGTGAAAAGGTAAAAGCAGAGAGTAATATTACAGATATGTACATCCATATGATTGTATTGTGTCAGTTGTGGTGAAATATTTCAGCACATTAACTTCTATACATTTTTTTCTTGTTATACTATCATTTTCTCCCATTTTAATAGTGAAAACGTAGAGAGTAGTGGATATTGAGTTCTTCGACTGGTTCCCATTCGTACAAATGGCAAGGATTTTTTTTCGAATGCCCATGTCTTTTGCAAATTTCGCTGTTTGTAACAATTTAGATAAAAAAATTCAGTAATTGATACATTAAATATTGTTAGGAATTGTGAATTGACAGGTACTTTTTCACATTTGAATTTGTTGTAAGGAACCTTTAGATTTGTTTGCTTTGTTTATTTAAGGTGGAATCTTTTGGACGCACAGTAAAAATACCTAAATGAATAAACTGTCGAAAGATTCGCCTCACATGTATAGTTTTAGACAGTGCCAAACACAAAGTTAAATGACAACGACAGATGATATACTGCAAATCAAAGAATAAAACTGCACATCTCATTTTCTAGAAAAACTGGTAGAATAGAATTTAACACAAAATGTATGTTCTGACTTTATCAGGGTAAGTGTTACTGTTTAATAACACAAGGGAAAATCCTCTTGAATTGTCATGTTCTACAAGTATTCACTGTAATTCTGTTGTAAAGCTTGAACAAGATTACTACAACTTTGCAATCCTGGATAATAAAATTGAACATTAAAATTGAACGAGACTTTTGTCAGTCGGAGCTGATGGGAAATAATGTTAAACAATCAATTGCCCTGGATCGGGGTGAAACGACGCCGAAAAAATTAATACTGTTAAGTTTTATGCTTAATATAATACAAGTCTTTGGCAAATTAGCGTATTTAAGCCTACTGTCAGGAAGACGCACATTATCTCGGCAATTTTCGTTCAGTTCGGGGCTGTTTAGGTCACTTTTCGAGATGATTTCCAATTTTCTCGGTAATCTAGGGATTCGTATACAATTAGCAGAGACTTAGAGGAAAGTCGCATTAAAATGCATGATGTTCGATCCGAGAATATGTGGGGAGAGAGACATGCTAGCTGTGAGCGCTTGATGTTGTACAGCAGCATCAGACAAAGTGAGATTTACCGGCTATGTTTGGTTTGATTTTATTATCTCCTTAGCATAATTTGTTTATTTTTCCCTTTGGTTTTGCAATCGACACTAGGAATGCGGCTCAAGGTTTTCCGTCCGTTGTGCGATGCTGTGTGCACATTCTCTTTGGCTAAAATGCGGGTTTTTTTTTCAATGCCCATCAAAATTAATTTTTTCCCGAGAAAGGTTAGATATAGTTTTACAATTTCCATTGCTGTTTTATCGATATTTTTGTTAGTTTTTGCCACCAAGTGCGCGACTCAGCGGCCGTACCGATGAAAACGGTTAAATAAAATGCTATCGAATTAATTTGTGCAAATTATCCTGGAGGGGTTAGATATTCCAGAGATCCTTTTCTTCATCTCTTTCATCCCGGAGATATTCGAACAAACTTTGTCATTTTGTAAATTAGGAGATAATAATCATCCAATTAGAAAATAATTTCTAAAGAAGCTAAACTATAAAATGTTTGTAAATTCCTTGTTAAATATCCAATATTATTATTTTCTTTCTTTACAGCTCATCAGAAAGATGAGTATTTGGAGTGCTTTTGTCAGTTGATAATTCACACTTGATATAGCATTTTATTTTCATGAAGACGCTCCTTTTTTTTTTTTGTAATTATATGCAATGTACCATTAACAATTTTTACTTTAATCTCTACACAGTATTCTTATTTCTAAAACAATCAATAAGATTTAGATGCAGATCAGACACTCAGAACTCTCAAAGATGAAATACAAATTGATAACAGCTTTTGTTAGATTGCAGGGAAAGTTAGAAAGTTAAATAAAGTGTGGCAAGCAGTAGCTTAAAATTTACATACATGTATATGACACAAATCAAATAAATTTAGATAGCTTATGTTTTATATATATATATATATATATATATATATTAGGGTCCGCTTCAAATTCTTGATGTTACGGTGATATTTTAGCGAAATACTGGCACTTGTGTAGGGTTGCATGGACCCTTTTTTCAAATCATAACAGGTGTAAGAATGCAAGAAGTCAACGTATAAAAATATTCAAAGTCTGACACTATATAGAATATTGCAAGGTTTTTAGAGAGGGGTAGCAATATTCTCCCAAACTTATGTGAACAAATTAATTGATTCGATTCTTAACAGATTAACAACAAGCTTAGAACTATCGAGGAACGGATGACGACTTGAATGTATTTAACAATATTGAATAACCGCAAGCCAAGCGATAAAAAACACTCAAATTGGAACAGGGCAACATTGCATCTTGGAGAAAGATACAGCAAATATAATTTAACTTGTCTTGACTAGAGATTATGTGATAGCTATGCTATGCAATAACGAGGACAATGTAGTTGCGATGATAACAAGGTAGTAACAGGCAGTAATTGGTTTAGTAAATCAAAGTTGTAATAATTTTCCATTTCAGTCATACAAATCAATGATATATTAAATACTTAAAGAAATAAACGAAGGAATACTGGTATTAACATGAATCCCTTTGTAACAGTGATTGACACTTTACAGAAAAAAAAAGCGACAAAAATACGGTAAAGGTGGAGGCTGCGGATTTTAGCGGCAACTACCTATTTTGTCATTTTGGCTCAGGTTTCATAAAGTTATAGATAGATGTAATAACTGACACACAATTTGTGTGTGTGTGTGTGTGTGTTTTTTTTTCTGTAAATAATATTAATGGTATTTCCGGACAAAACAGTTATATGTGTGATCGTTTTTTTTTTAATTCGTAAAGGATAAGATGAAGTCCCATAAAAAATTTTGAAAAGAAGTTGGGGTTTTTAAGGAAAAGTATGAAAGCTATGCCTTATCACAAGGGAACAGTGACAAACTAAGTGCTTGGGTAGATAAAAGTTTTTGTGTGCATAAATGGCTATATAATTGTTCCTGTTCATTCACTGATTAATCAAAAAAAGTCCTGAAATAACAAGGGCCAACTTGGTTTTAAATAAAAGAAATGGCAGCCATTTAGCGGTACGTAATCGTTCATAAATGTACTTTTATTTCAAAACAATTTGAAAGATGATCCTTCGCCCTAAAGGTAGAAAAATATGCTGAATGATTTACAGCTAGCTTTGATAAAAAAGCAAAAGACGAACATACCTTTAGTTGAGGCCAATGACTTGTCTTCCATTACAGACATGGTCATTAGTCCAAAATTCTTCGTTAGGTCCCTTTCTTAAGAACAGAGTTAATCCTCAAGAATTTTTCACCGTCGCTGTCTGTCTTCACAAGTCCGCTTGTACCGCTATTAAACAAAAGAAAGCATAAGATTAGAATTGTCCTTTTATTGAAATGTATTGTATCTATGTCTTGTTACTGCGTTACTCAGTTTTATGTAAACAACTAGTTGTTTTATGTCATTGATAGATGAATTGCAAAATGAAAACATCGCCGTTTCTCCCGTGGTTTAGCCTCCATTCTCGTTTAGAACTTTATGTCTCTGTCTGAAGCACCAATCTGTTCATTACAATTGCTTGTCTCTTTTTTCTGATCACCTCACTTTCAGGTCACTTTGTCGCCATCAATTTGCTTATTTGGATACCACAAAGTGGAATTAATGCGCCCAGACACTATATACTTCAAATTCGGTGTATCATAAATATGAGTTTGTGTGTGTTGATGTTTCTATAACATGTAGTTGAAATCGCGTTGATACGTGTTTTTTTTTCTTATTCCAACTTTTATTGCACACCTATTATATTCATAGGCTTGAAATAAATCCGCTAAAAAGAATCCTATCTTATACATTCCGTAAATTTCTACATGATCTTCAAGTTCATTCACTAATTCAAAAATTTAAATCGTTTTTTATCTCTTCCGATCTTGGTCCAGGGGAGTTAATCCGTTATCTTCAACTAATTCAACAAGAAAGTTGCATGTTAACTACTTTTGGAAGAATTAACTTTGTGTTTCATTAAGTTCGAATCGCTCGATAGAACCTAATGATTCCACAAATGCACAATTCCGTGAAAGGAAACGAGCTGCTAGTAAGCCCTGGATCATAAATCAGGAATCATTTAGCAAATAATCCAGCAAAAGCGCCTCTTACACACGACTGACTATCCCAATTCTCTCTCCATTGAATTGGTCGCTCAACGGTATGTGAGCTTTCACCGGCATATGATACGATTAACGTAGATAGGGAATTTAGCGTTGTAACAAGCGATCCGATTGGATGACTGCTGTTTTGCATTTTTTTGGACAGTCAATCAAACATGACACGGCCCTGGACGATATTATCCAATGGTATAAACGTTATTCTACACGTTTAGATTAACACAAATAAAGTATCTCTCTTTTTTTTCTTTAGAATGATTATCCTGGCATATTCTTTTATGTCTGTGGTTGCCTTTGTTTTCCTGTTTATGGTGTGTTTTTTCTTTAGTTTTAATTTGTGTTTGAATGACGTAAAGAAGCACGCCAGCATAGGGAAAGCATTTATCTTAACTAACGACGGTAACTAAATTAGGATTTTACTTATTCAACTTAGGGTGGTCTTACGAGAGGCGAAAAGGAAATTCTTTTAAAAGTTTCAGGAGTCGAAATAAACTTGCATATTGACTATGTTTTTGTTTTTCATATTCTTAGATTTAAGGTTGTTTCCTTAATTCTTGCCGTTCAAATTGGCTTTCGCTAAGAAGAGACGGAAGCGTATGTACATGTGGAAATTTTATCATAATTATTATCCTCTTTTCGGGATGACTTGAACAAGCTTATGATTGTAACTTTGGCCTTGAATTTTCAAGAACTCTTTCCATTATCGTTTTTACATGCATGTTCGAGACTTCCAGCATGAAATTGATTTATTTCACTTTTTTGTTTATTCTTCCTGTGCTGTTCTCAACAGTTAGCTGTAGTATGTAACGGGGACACATTGTCGTGAGATTTGTGAAATCTTAATGTACACCTTTTACTATTTTCGTATTCTGGATACTGTAACCCAGGGAATGAACCAACTGCTTTACAAATTACAAAGAAGAAAACCTTTCTGCTGAATACCCATGAAACAAATTTACAGCAGACGATTATGTAAATATACTTGTAATGTAAAGATAACAAATACAAATCAAGATTTGATTAATTTATTGGGGGAAAGGAGAACTGGTCAATTCCAGTTTTTCAATGAAGATTTTTCTTCAAGATTAAAAAAAAAGTCGTGTAGAGAAAGCAATGAATTCCTCAGTCTACTGCTTAACGAGTAGTTATTTATTGTGGTGATGAAGTTTTATGATAGTCTTTTTTTTTTTCTTAACCTGGAAAGGTAGCTAACGATTCGTTTTGGTAAGTTCAGGAGGGGAAGAGAATAGAAAACATTTAGATCTCATGAAATACATTTTGAAAAAATTGCAGTAATGTTGATGCTTGGACCTACACTGTCTTATATGCTAGTAAAGTTGTTCTATTTTCAAATTTTAACCGATTTTATTCCTAATATACTTCTCATCATGACAGGTGTAAGAACTCACCCCTCTCTTTCGATTGAAAACCTTGAGATGCATGCTTAACTTCTTGTCAGTAGGTTCTAAAAACACATACCGGTAGATCATTTTATTCAAACTTTTGTTCCTTTCTTTTTCTGTTCTGTAATATAGTTTGAAATTTTGTCATGGGATAGGATCGGTGCACATGATGATTTATGTTGCTGAAGAGGGGATTGGCATTTTTTCAAAGGTGGGGTTCGCACGTCTTTCAATAATATTCTGGGCTGACAGCACTTGACGTTGTTGTCTTTTTTTTTAAATCTTTATCTGTTGAATATCAGTTATGAGTCGACGAAGATTTCTGTGTTCTTTTGCCATTTTTTTTTACTCTTTCTGTAGTCAAAAAGCCTAACCTTTTTAATTTGAATGAAATGTACCGGTATATCAAAACGATTTTCAAGAATACTCTGGGTCTTCAAGGCGGAAGGCGGCATCACCATTATAGCCGAAATCGCTGATTTCCGGTTACTTAAAACGAGTTTCTTACAAATGTGCTATGATTATGGGGTAAGCCTGAACGACGCTGGGAAACAGCCATAGAAACCAAAAGACATCCGGTTAACCCTTTTTGCATTCGTAGTTGTCTTCAAGATTATTTCCTCCTGTTAAGTTTGGGAAAATTTTACATGTGCAATTGTTTTTTCGTCGTGTTTGTTGATCTCATTTTATATCTCGAAAGCAAATCAGTGAAATACTTGTAATTGTGTTCTTAAATATTCAACAGAGTCCAAACTTGCGTCGTTCCGATAAAAAGTGTGTGATGGGTCTGGGTGGCAAAATAATGGGTGACGACAAATAGCTTTTCAATAGTTGTGCAGCCTTCACTGCTCTTCTCAGCTCCTCTCTCTATATTTATTACAGTAATCAAAGATTTCCTTTGAGTACATAATGTAGGGGATACGTTGTCAACTGTCAAACGGGCACAAGTATTTTGGAGAAAACGGGAAGGATTTTGGGGAAATAGCTGTTGAGATTTTTGTGGGTTAAAGTTGCCAAATAAATGGTTTTCACTCAGTCAAAGAAGCCAAGATAGTTGAAGATACTGCCATATAACGGTTGGTTTTGCAAAAACATGTAACAAAATATGAGACTACTATCGGTTCAGAATTATTATTATTATTTTTTTAATTTTGTGTGGTCAGATCTTGATCTTGATTCGATAGCAAAAGTAATTGATTTTGCGATAGGAACTAAAAGAGTTACAAGTTAGGAATGTTTACTTCGTAATGGTTTCCCAAAATATATACAAACGAGGTCAAACTACCTTTAAAATAAAAACAAAATGGAATCTGAATATCACACTGTGAATCTGTCTGGGCAATCCATCTATTTATCCATCCATCCTTCATTTCATTCGCCCATTCGTCCTGTCATTTATCTTTCTGTGTGCCATTGCAAGAAGTTAGATTACTAGGTGAGAACTAGGGTATAAATTTGTACACGATAAAAATAAAACATGGTGGAAAGTAGACACCGATGCTTGGTGTCGTCATTCACCTTGAACCATGATCCAACAAGTATGGGCCATGTTGAAAAAAACTGACTTCTACACTCTATATATGGGTTGTTTTCACAGATGCATTGTATAGAGTTTCATTGTCAACCCTTTAAGTTCTGGTTAAGTCTCTGTCTCTCTGTCTCTGTCTCTCTCATGTGCAGCCAGGTAGACCTACAGAGCCACACATATTTTGAGAAAAAACAATATCCCAAATATTCTACACTTGAAAGCGTTCATTTGGATAGTAATCAGATGTTATATATAGCGTATAGTTATTTGTGTTGATAGTGAAATCTGATATTGAAAATACTTTCTTTTTTACTTGGTTTCATGCTATAAAAAACCCTTAACCCTTTACCACACAATCCCGATTTTTAACGACCCTAAAAAGGAAGCCTACTGAAAACATTGTGGGAAAAGGAGAAAATGCTGGTACCCAGCATTTTCTCCTTTTCCCACAATGTTTTCTATCTGGCAATATCAAATTTCAATTTTTAAATCACATTTACTTTCTCGTCTGCAAATGCTTTCAATTTGGACTTGTCCAAAATTTTGTCGTTTGGTAAAGAGTTAACCAAAGATTCAGGAGGAGATTTTGATCCCCGAACTACCAACCTCGACAGAGACGATTTTGTTGATGCAGGAGATAAAGCAACGGTATCTTACACAGAGAGAGAGAGAGAGAGAGAGAGAGATTGTGTGGTAAAAGGTTAAAGAGGAAATCTGCCACAACGAGCAATTTATCTCTTTTTTTCACATTTATCATTTATTTAACCCTAAGTCATATTGACGTTGTTCATATTTCACATGGATGTTTTTATTTCGCCTATAGCAGTTTTCAGAGGGGTGATTGATTGATTGATTGATTGATTAGAGTGAGTGAGTGAGTGACAGTGCACAATGCACTGTTATTTGGCACTGAAAGCGGTAACAAAGTATGTTGAACTGTGTACATGTATAGAAATATTTTGAGGTCCTGAATCCCACAATATATTGGTTTTGAAAAGATTATTCAATGGCCACTATTTGTTCCAATATCGAAGCATAAAGAGATTTTTAAAGCTGCACGAGAGAAATGGTCGGGAGAGACGTAGGAACCTCGAGATATGGGGAGTTTGGGTAAAAAGGGATGACAGACCAAGCCAGCTATTTCTGTGATGTACTTGAGATCATGCTATTACGTTTCAATTTCATGAAAACTAACCCACATAACCTTTTCCCTGCGGTTGGCAAGATAGTGCGATGGAAAGAAAACGATATTATACATGATTTGGCATTTTATCTGGAAATAATATGCATCTCAACATCGCCCCGGATGTGGTATAAGTTTTCGGGTGAGAATGTCTGTCTTGCTGTATTACAATAGGCTACCAAAATTTAAGCCTATTTTTACAAAAGCTGAAAAATGTTATGGAATTTGAAAGGAAAAGAAAACATTTTCCCGAATTTTATCCAATAAAACAACGCGTAGTTATTCATCAAAACTGCAGGAACTGTTTACATAACAACCCTTGCCATATTTATCCCTTAAGCTGCTATATAAATGAAACGAAATTTTCAAGTCAATTGTAAAACCCCAATATTTGCTATTTCATAGGTATTTTTTGGGGAAAATATCCCCATACTGGACAGTGTAGATCCAAGATCAGACTGCACATTCTGTGCAGTCTGATCTTGATGTACACGGTCCGCAAAAGGTCAGTGAGTCGCGCTTAGCAGCTTAAGGGTTAATTGACACAGTTGAGAAATTACAAATGCAATCGCTAAAACTTTACGACAATAAATTTTACGACATCCGCTTCATTTTAAGGCCAAGGTAACAGACATTTAATGACCTTATACTTGAATTGATTTTTCATACAAAATACCTTCACGAGAAGTGCAAATTTCTCCATTTGTGCAACAAAGTGTCAAAAGGTGCTTTGGGTCTGTATGTATGGCCACACAAAATATAACTACTGCCCTTCCTTTTATAAGTGATATGATGCATAATTTGGTTCAGTTGCATATACCCACAAACCGCTTAACATGTAAAGGCCATGCTCCGGCAAAAGGGGGTTAAATGCACCCCCGAAATACATTATACTGACCAAGACATCAGTTGATTGTAGATTCGTAAAGTCCAGTTAGTCTAACAACTAGGTTGAATCCCGAGCTAGAACGGTACTTGGACATGAAGAAAATTTAACAGTTGCAAAAAGTTTCGTCTTATATTAGCTTGTGCAGAATGTGCAAACTGAACTGAGTCGATACTTTTAGCAGATGCATTAAACCCTGTTTTACAGAGCATGGCTCATACAGAAGGGAAGTTTGGAAAAGACCAAATTATCGCAAGAAGAAAGGTTACAGATTTTGATCCTTTCGTGTCCGGGTCATACTGGGTAAATCTACTACCTCGTAAAGTCGTCATTGTGCGACTCTGAAATAGTAAACGTTGCATGAAAATAATTGCTCCATTTCTCACAATATTTACGACGTCCTTTCATTCTTGACAGAGACAGCCTAATTTTAGACTTGTTCCAAATTGAAAGCATTTGTAGATGACGATATATGAGCCTGCTCTGTGAAAAGAAGGCTTAATGCATCTGCAAAAAGTCATGATCGACCCATGTCAGCCTGCGCAGTCCACGCAGGCCGACGTGAGTCTAAACTTTTTGTTATTGGTCAATTTTCTGCATGCCATTGTACCCCTATATCCAGTCAATTGTCAGACTTCAAGGATTTTCGGACCCATATTAATGTGATATCTTGCTTGGTATAATGGATTACGGAGATGCATTAAGCCCCCTTTTGCCAGAGCATGACTCATATAACTGTTCAAGTGACAGGATTCATCGTTCTCATAACCTAAGTAGATGAAACGAAAACTTTCACTCAATATAGTAAAAACCCGATATGTGTGATTTCAAAGTTGATTTCACCGGAAAGAAAATACCGTATCGGACAGTGTAGATCAAAGATCAGACTGCACGTTCTGTGCAGTCTGATCTTGATCTACACTGTCCGCAAAAGTGCAATGAGTCGCGCTCAGCAGTCTAAGTGTCAAGTAGTATCATATTTCGCTTAAAGATCTAATAAAGCTTAAAGGCTTGTCATTAACCAATTCATGTACATTTATAACTGTCCTTACTACCCTATTCAAAAGAATTTAGAAAAAATGCTTTGTAGATCAATTAATCTCATAGAAAAAAATACTTTTTGAGAAAGAGGGAAAAACTTGGTTCGGGGAAAAGCACAACTGTGGGATTGAATACTAGTAGTTTGGGGCAGTTTTATAGTCTTCCTCGGTTGTTTTAAATTCTGTTGAAGATGCAGCCATGTGATTGCGAAGTCTGTTTTTTTCTATTGTGATTCAAAATAAACTCATTAGACGGTTTTTTGCTTAGTATCTCCAACAAATATATGAACAATACTGTGGAAGACCGGAAGTGGTTGTATTCTTACGCCATCTAGCGGACCATTTACGACTTCTGAAATCTTACAAGGTACATTTGGTAGATGCACATACTATAAAGCTTAATATATGTACACTTGTATAAGATTTTCGCTATATTAATATATTTTTCAAATTTTGATGTCTAGTTGCAGACTTTTTTATGTCGTGGAATTGTACAAAATTATTCCTTCAGTGCATAAGTTGAATGTAAATACAGTGTTAATTCAACTCTAAGATTGCAAAAACTCATAAACAGTGTTTACATATTAGGCAGAATATTGCTAAGCTAACAAGTTTTCTTTCCTGGATCTCTGACAAACTATAGGATGCAATTGATCCAAGTACCTACTGCATTTCTTGCGCAGTCTGGTCCTCATCTAGGCTTCAAACACACTTACTGTTGTCCCCGGCAAATGAAATGCTGGTTAATTTTCAACCACACGACAAAACTTAAGAATTATCCAATTGAAAGCATCTAAAGACGGCAAATCAATTGTGATTGAAATGACTGGATTTGGCTTTGAAACGACGGAAAACATCTTGGTAAAAGAAGAAAATGCTGGTAACCAGCATTTTCACTTTTCCCACAATGTTTACAAAACCTCTTTCTTCAGGGTCTTAAAAGACAGTGCCTTTCTCCAAGAGCAAATACTCCAACTTGTATTAAATTCCATATAGGAGGACAAGCGAGGCAAACAGGCGCACATTTTTTTAGGCTACTATACTCCCAATAATGCAGAGGAAATGTTGAAATGTTATGCTAGTTCGGACATGTCTGGCAAGATTAAACTGGACCGACTGCATAGAGTCTGATCTTGGATCTACGCAGTATGTTGTGTTACGACTAAATCGTTCCAAAATAATCGTGAAATTGTAATAATTTGGTCATTTTCCTTGACTAGAGTTGTCGATTTGATGAAATCATTCAACAGTGCAGGGCTAAAGCCGATCTAATCCCGTTCTATTTTCCTAAAGTCTCTTGCATAACAACGTTACATAATCTAATGCTTGGCTGTATTGTGTCCACTTCTTCACAAAATACAATTATTGTACGTCCCTGTAACGCAAAACTTTTTGAAAACATTGTTGGAAAAGAAGAAATTGCTTGTGACAAGCAATTTCTTCTTTTCCCGCAATGTTTTTCATACCATAGTTAACAAGACGTGTTTCTTTCTATTAAACATTTCTCCTTTTATTTACCCCCCTTTTTTTATTTTGAAAGAAGTCTCGCAGAGATCCGGGTAGTGAAACTATGTTTTTTTTTTTATTTTTCTGTGTACATGTATTTACTACTTAGGGACCCTTTTATGCAAAACGGTATAACAGCAATTCTCAAAGTGATTTAAAATGAAACGTTGGTTTTCCTTCTGAAATTTAAGTTGACACAGTTCTGTTGCTCTGTACTCGCTCGTTTTTGGTCTGAAAGTCGAAAAAAAGAAATTCCCAGACGATGGCACTTTTAAATTTTTCGTACTCACGACAGAGTATGCTAAACATTTAACTCTTTACCACACAATCTCGACTTTTAACGACCCTGAAAAAGAAGCCTTTTGAAAACATTGTGGGAAAAGGAGAAAATGCTGGTTACCAAAAATGTTTTCTAACCTTCCGAAAACAAGTTTCAGTTTTTGAGTTACATTTATTTTGTCATCTGCAAATGCTTTCAATTTGGACAAGTCTAAAAATTTGTCGTTTGGCAAAGAGTTAAAGAGAATACATCTTGGAACCTTCATGATATTTCAAAACAATTTTAAAAAATGTATATAATAGAAATTTAGAGAGCAGTATAATGTGTTAGTAAACTCCTTACCAATCAACAAAATTTTAGACTTGTCCAGATTGAAAGGATTTGCAGACGACAAATTAAATGTAACTCAAACCATGAATTTTGTCTTCCATAGGGTACTCAAATTGTGGGAAAAGGTTAAAATTTTGGTTACCAGCATTTCTCCTTTTCCCACAGTATATTCAAAAGATTTCTTTCTCGGGTCATCGTTAGAAGGTCGAGATGGTGTGGTAGATGTTTAAGTGTTAGCAATTTTAGCATTAGTTTGTTTCTTGTTCAAAATTATTTGGAATTCGAAAGGGGGATGGGTCCCGGACGGTCACGTTGCCAACATCAGTTGAATCGTGATCGCAGGGCACAGAATCTACAACCTACACCCTATTTCCTTAAGCAAGTTCTGCAGACGACTCTGCAAGAACCTTTGTAAAATACAGACAACAAAAATGAATTAACTCTTTACCACACGACATAAGTATGAACTTGTCAAAATTGAAAGCATTTGCAGACGACAAATTAAATGTGGCTCTAATGATGAAATTAATCTTTGATAGAATGGAAAACATTGTGGGAAAAGGAGAAAATGCTGGTTACCAGCATTTTCTCCTTTTCCCACAATGTTTTCAAATGGCTTCTTTTTCAGGGTCGTTAAAAGTCGGGATTGTGTGGTAAAGAGTTAAATGTTTAGAATACTCTGTCGTGAGTACGAAAAACTTAAAAAGTGGCATCGTCTGGTAATTATTGTTCGACTTTCAGACCAAAAACGAGGGAGTACAGAGTAATAGAACTGTGTCAACTTAAACTTCAGAAGGAAAACCAACGTTTCATTTTAAATCACTTTGAGAATTGCTGGTTACCAGCATTTTCTCCTTTTCTCACAATGTTTTCAAAAGGCTTTTTCCTCAGGGTGGTTAAAAGTCGTGATTGTGTGGTAAAGGGTTAAGCATAGATGCAAGAACAATATCTGAAAAAATAGGCAAAATGATAAAATGTTTGTTTAGAGCTTTTCCCCCCTTATTTCGACAGTATTTTCCAAAGTGTTATGCAAAATTTAATGCCATATGTAGTTGGATATGTACTCATGAACTTGTCTCTACTAATGAGTAATTAATATGTATCATCTATGAGACTCTGTCTAAACATTTCAATCCATTACCAAACCGCTCCATGCCTTAAAGAATCCGAGAAAGAATACATTCGAAAACATTAAAGAAAAAGGAGAAAATACTTGTATCAGCATTTTGTTATTTTCCTACAAGATAATTTGTCCCATCAAGACAATCCGGCCTTTACTAAACGATCTCGTGTAGATCTGTTGGAGAAATATTTTGAAAACAGTGTAGGAAAAAGGAAAAAATGCTGATAACCAGCATTTTCTCCTTTTCCTACAATGTGTGTGTGTGTGTGTTTTAATCCTGTCAAAGACGAAACACGCATTTAAGCCAAAATCAATTTGTTGTCTGCAAATGCTTTCAAATTAGGCAAGTCTTAAATTTTGTCGTTTGGTAAAGAGCTCAACAATCAAACACGAACTTAAGACTTTAGGTGCTTCAAAATAGAACAGTACAAAGTGGATTAAAAAGTATTAACTCAGCTAGCCTTAGAAAAGCTCAATTTAGTGTTACTTATATATACTTGAATGGCAGCCAAGGACCTTCAAACCCCTACTCTTATGGGCAGCGTTTTATTTATTTATAAAATTGAAAACATGTAAAGAAAAGCAACTTTAAAATTTTGTAACAAGCATTTAAATACAGAAATATTTGAAAGAAAAGTTGCGGGAATCGGAGAATTTGGATTCTGGTCATTTTTTGTCATTTATCAGAATGTTTTTCTTAATGATTGACAGCTGCCAATTTGTCAGGTTTCGTATCTCTGTTTCGATGAGAGAGAAAGAGTTTGACGCTTTACCACACAATACCGAGTATTAACGACCTTGACGGAGAATCTTTTTTAAAAACATAGTGGGAAACGGAGAAAATACTGCTAATCAGCATTTTCTCCTTTTTCCACAATGTTTTCAATCATCTAAAAGATTAAAACAATCATTTAGCTGCATTTAATTTATCGTCTGCAAATGCTCTCAGTTTGGATTATTCCTAAATTTCGTCTTCTGGTAAAGAGTTTAAGAATGTTCAAGTAGTCTTGACTTTGTATGATACATTTAACTGACTGTAAGGCGGTTACTTTTGGGAAAATCACATTTGTAAATATCTCCTTATCGTGGTCAAGAGAGTAAAAATTCTAGAAGGAATCAATATAACTCGTCTGCATGTCATAGATTTGATCTGGCAAAGGTCCCTTCTTCATCTCCTATTTATTTTACCAACCATCGTCATCGTTATTATCATTGTTATTGTTATTATTATTTAATATTCTTCTTCTTCTAATTATTATTATTATTACTATCATCTAACCTTTGCCGTAGATTCCTTTTTCATCTATTTTTCCAGCATGCTGCCTTTATTTCCTATTCCAAATACTTTTTCTTACGTTCTTGATGAATTTTGAAAACAACTAAAAATACAAAAATTTAAAAAAAACAAACCTGTCATTTCATGAGTTTGTGTTTCTGTGCAGAGTGCGGTAACGAAATAGCGTTCATTTCGATAAGTAAATTAGTGCAAGCGTAGGAAATATTTTTTCACTTGAGAATCTTTATTATTATTAGACAGGTGTAGATCGATGGCTGTACATTCCGTGCAGTCTGCTCTTGATCCAAGCCTTCTGCTGAAGCCATGTTTGTCGCCAATAGCAATTATCAATTAATCATTGTCAGGCAAATAGCAGAAGTAGAATTGTGTTGATTGATTGTGTTGGGGTTTAACGCCGTTTTAACAGCTAAGGTCATATCACGGCGGTCAGTGCGCCTACGCACGTGTTTCCTGGCTTTCTCACACCAGTACTGATTCAACTTTCTTTCCAAGTCACTGATTGCTTTTCTCACTTCTCACTTGAGTCAGAGGTGAGGGGAGAAAAAAACGCCGGAAAGTAGAATTGGTGTACGAAAAGAATCGGGCACATTATTCTGTATGCTGCAACGTTCTATTGAGGTTATCGCAGTTCCTCTCGAAACAAAATTTGACTTGAACATCCTCGTCAATTATGTGTGAACGAGTTTATGCAAGCATATATGTGAAATTATTGGTGCATAGGGAGAATGTATTCATTGTGAGCACTGATTTCTCCAGCGGCGACAATGTTTTCAAACCTTGACTGTCACAAGACGAAATAAGTCGTCTGATTCTGGTTATGTTATTTAACCCTTTAACTGCTAAATAAATGACTCGAAAATTTCCACTTTTTTGTAAAAACCCTTATATTGCGATTTCGAAGTTAAGTTTCATCGGAGAGAAAATACCAAATCGGACAGTGTAGATCAAATATCAGACTGCACGTTCTGTGCAGTCTGATCCTGATCTACACTGTCCGCAAAAGGTCAGTGAGTCGCACTTAGCAACCGATAAATCTTTCTCAGACGACAAAATTTCAGACCCTGCATATTGAAAGGATTTGCAGACTTCAAAATTGTATGTTGCTCAAATAACGGAATATCTCTTTGAAAGAGTAGGAAACACTGTGGGAAAAGTAGAAAATACTGGTAACCAGCATTTTCTCCTTTTTCCACAATGTTTTCAAAAGTCTTCCCAATTAGAGTCCTTAAAACCAAGGATTGTTTGGTAACGGGTTAAGAAAGGCTTATACTGGATTGAAACTGAAGTCGGAAGCTTGCAACTCAAAGAATCCTGTTTTATTTCGAAATACTGGAAGAGGTCAGACCGAAAGTAATAGAAATTAATTTTAAAAAAGAATCTATAAACGACAAGAAATAAATGTGATTGTGTAGTTTTCGTGCAATGATCTAAATTTATACGGTTATGTATATTTCACTTTTGACAGTATTGTGCACATGTTTTACTTATGCCTTTTCCAGGTTTGCGTTTGCGCTGAAACCCCGGTGTTATATGCAAAAAAACAAATGAGGACTTAGTTACCCTCGCCTAAACCTGCCTTACAGTTTAAGGGCATATCAGATTTCATGTATAGACGCTTGGAATGTACAGTGTAAAGAATAGCTGGCTGCTCTCTTTCTGTAACGGACGAATGAGGGGAATTTACGTGGGGCTTTTAAAGGGAAATGTTTGTTTTGTGTATTGGGGTGTTTAGGGATTTTATACAAACAAGTAAATAGCAGTATCGGGTGTCAAGTTAGGTAACCAGCACAGGGGAGATAAATTTTGTTGTGCGCAATGAATTTCTTTTTTAAGAAAATGACGAAAATTAAAGTTTCAAGGATCGTATTTACTTGCCAGTCGAAACTCTGTCATAATTTTGAATTTCCAAGACTAACCTCCTGATTGAATTGAGACGTTCTGTTCCGGCGAATCAGCGTCCTTATTCAACAACCATTCGCTTAAGAATGTTCCTAGTCTTATTCTCCAGAATTTTCTAAATTTGAAAGTAACACAATTTCTGATTGGCTAAACCAATTGATTTCGCCAATCAGAAGTTGTGTTACTTTCAAATTTAGAAAATTTTAAGGATAAGACTAAGAATATTCTTAGGAATGGTTGGTGAATTCGGATTCTGATGTCTTGGAATTTAGGATTAGGTCAATGCTTGTAATGGTAGGTAAAATTTAAGAGAGGCGAAAAACTGTTTAAGCCGAGTTGAGTTTCATTTAAAAAAAATCCTAATACTTTTTGTAAATTTATATTGTACTTTCTACTGTTACAAATACTAAGGCTGTTTTAAATTGAGAGATAATGTACCTACCTTAACACACGGATGTGATTTTGTTTCAAGTAATCCAATGAAGCCACACTTTATTAAGCGACCGTGAACAACAAAAATACAGTTAAGTCCTAAAACACTTAAATCGTTTATCGCGTTATGATCGCAACATTTCACTCAATGAGTCCATTATATTTCTTATTCTCTCCAGCGGATAGTCGGGCTTGAACGTTAAATAAAAATCGAATTTATGTACGAAACGCCTTGGTTCCGACAGTAAGTAATAATCAAAGTGCGTAGAGTCTGTTACACATGAAATAACTTTATCGTTCCTTTCCTAATCGCTCGAACATCAAGCGAAATAGAAACAAGGTGGTCTGCTATTGCGAATGAACACGATTTCGTGGCCGATTTCTCCTTCCACTACTTTGTTTTATTACTGCGAGTAATTGAAGATCACGCCTAAATTCAGAAACGCTCCTTCAACCATAAACACTCGCGTTCGCCCTGGCGTTAAGGCTCCGCCCATAGGCGTGTTGTACGCCTCTGGTGGCCAATGAGGAATTTTCAATGGTGTAAAACGATATCCTCCGCCTCAGGAAGCGCCATTCAGTTTTGAATCGTGTGAATACAATCTTTGAAAACGATCTCGAATAAAAATGACGTCATAGATGAAAAACAATGTATTTAATTGTATTTTGGTTTGAACTTATTTTTTTTTTATATTTGTTGTGCCTTTATTCTAACTTCGGAAAAATTTGCAAATATTACGATTCAAACCTTTTTGTTTCTCCGACCTTCAAACCACTAGGAGTGAGATCGGATGATATAACCTTTATTTTTCTATTAATACTTAGATCTGTATCGATAAAGAATTTTATCTATCTTTTGCACTACGGCAAATTGGTCTAGAGCAGCTAACAAGATGGCGGACTTTACCGGGATTATTTAGGACGGTTCCGTAGCTGAATAGCCGTAAATCCTTTTTTTGAAGTGTTATAGACTTATTTTATAATATTATTTGAAGTGATTTATCGTAAACGATCAAGTGATGTTGTTTGATTCATTAAATCTTTACAAGACAACAAAATCTTAGGCATTTTTAATTTGAACGCATCTGCAGACAACGACTTAACTGAGGTTCAAATGGTGGAATATGAAAAATGAAGAAAACATTGTGAGAAAAGGAGAACATGCTGGTCACCAGCATTTTCTCCTTTTCCCACAGTGTTTTCAAAAGCCTTCTTTCATAGGGTCGTGACCGTTTAGTGAAGAGGTAATTGCTTAAGAAGATTTTAAGAGTATACGTGTCGTGTTTTAACTATACATATTGTTTATGTGTCTCCGCAACAGGTTCACGAAACGAAGTGTCGTTTAAAAAATCGCCTCGATATTTTATCCATGCTATTTTGAACGTCATCATGATTTCTTTTATGGACTTTCCAAGAGCAAAGAGCTAAAATAGATTGAAATAAAGGACATAAATTCATGGTATTATGATTTAACTTAACCTGAGTTCAGTCCGATCATTTTTTTTTTTTCCCCCTTTTTTTTATATTCGGACGTTACTTTGTCATTTTTTTGACAATGTAAAGTTCGAATATAAAAAGAGAAAAAATGATGAGACCAGAACCGAGGCTAGATTGGACTGCGCTAGACGACCAAGTACTAGACTTGTCGAAGTTGAAAAAAAAAAAATGCAGGCGACAATTTAAATATGGCTCAAATGATGAGATATGTCGTTGACAGTAAATATTGTGAGAAAGGTAGAAAATGCCGTTTAATGCATTTTTCCCCTTTTTCACATTGTTTTGAATAGTCTTCTTCCCCGCGGATTAATTTATCGATATTGTTAACCCATAAGGTATTGAATTAATGAAATGTTGTTGTTGCGTTTTTTTTTTTCTTTTCGAATTAGAAAAATAGCCACCTCGTTACAATACCAAATTGAGCAGGAATAAAATACTAAGTAGCAGACAATGTGAATCGCAGATCAGACTGCATGATTTGTGCAGTCTGGTCTTATTCATAGACTTTAGGTGGAGAATGAAAGTGTTCCGTTGGCCTTGCTAAATTTTCTTCTTTTACCTCAAATCAAACTGATGCCGTGGAAATAGTTGTTACAGGATTTCCCTTTAAACGTCTCTTATTCCTACAGAATATCAGTACGCGGATGGTGTCATTTTTGTCTTCTCTTTCTTGTAGCAAATATTCTGTTTTTTTTTTTTTTCAATAATAACACGTATTTAGATATTTGAACAATGGGAATTCTCCCTTTTTATCCGAGGGCAAGAACCGCTTTTTAGATCATCTGTCTTATGAAAGTAATGAAGAAAACGCATATGTATTTTACATTTTTAAGTCAGAATTTATGTTATTGTGCCAGTAATAATCTATATTTTTCTGCGACGATATCTAGAGAGAAGTCAAAAAGTTCAGTCAAAACAAAGTTATAATAATAAAATAATAATAATAATAATAATCATCATCATCGTCATTATTATTATTATTATTAAAAATTTATGTATTCATTTCAATTTTTCCCGTACGGACTGTTGACATCGGGGTTCGTTGGTTTTGAAAATGGTACACGTACATGTGATTTACAAAAACGTTTGGCCTTCAGGCCGTCATGTGGGAGGCTGTATTTGTTTCGGGAAGTTATGGCTAAATGCTCATCAAAAATTACTTGAACCCTTAAGCTGCTGAGCACGACTCAAGGACCTTTTGCGGACAGTGTAGATGAAGATCAGACTGCACAGAACGTGCAGTCTGATCTTGGATCTACACTGTCCGATAAGGACTTTTTCCGCCGAAAAATATGTTTGAAGTAGTAAAATTTTGGTTTTTACTATCGGCTTAGAATTTTTGTTTCACTTATTTAGCAGGATAAGTGTTGTTATCATGTTAGGCTGGGATGACAGCTTATAAATAACACGTCAGGTTCGCGTGCACGACTCCCGGCCATACGCATATTCCCTAGAGGCCATGTAGGGGCCAAATGTTAACAATAGGGGTGATAGAATGCATCTAAATTTAAATCGTACCATTAAAATTGTTTAAAAATGTCTATCCAAGTAGTTAGTCGCTGGCAGAAAAATTGAATTTTAAAACCAGGTAAAAAGTAAACAAAAGATAAAGCGACTTAGCAACTTTTTACCTAATTTTAATATCAATTTCCGCCAGCGACTAACAATTGGATCGATCGTGCAGTAACAAATTGTCATCTTCAGAAAAGTCCAATACTTTGGTATGATTTAAATTTACATGCATTTTAACACTCACATTTTTTTTCCGTTACTCTGTAGCAGACGACAAAATTTTAGACTCGTCAAAATTGAGAGCATTCGCAGACAATAAATAAAGTATGGCTTAACTCTTAAGCAAAACGACAAAATTTTGGACTTGCTCAAATTGAAAGCATTTGCTGACGATAAATAAAATGTATGTCCAAAATTGAAATTGAAATGCTGGCTACCAGCATTTTCCTCTTTTCCCACAATGTTTTCAATGCCTCCTCTTTCAGGGTCTTTAAAACTAGGGATAATTTGGTAAATGGTTAAAAGATAAGGTTTTCCTGTGAAAGGACACAAAACATTGTGGGTAAAGGTAACCAGCATTTTCTCCTTTTCCCACAATGTTTTCATAAGTCTTCCTTCTCGGGGTCGTTAAAAACTCGGTATCGTATGGTAAAGAGTTAAGACAAACAGATTTGTTGACGGGAAGAAATTTATCCCAGATATATTCATTTATATAAAAATGTAATTACATGATACAGGGGCATGTCAATGACACAATTTAACGTTTAACCCTTTACCACACAATGTCGCCTTTTAACGACCCTGGGAAAGAGGCCTTTTGAAAACATTATGGGAAAAAGAGAAAATGCTGGTGACCAGCATTTTCTCTTTTTCTCAAAATGTTTTTTACCATATCAAAGAAAAAAAAAGCACCATTTGAGCCACGTTGAAGTTGTCGTCTGCAAATGCTTTCAATTTGGACAAGGCTAAAATTTTGTCGTCTGACAAAGTAACAGTAACAGCATATATCAAGTAAAATAGGATTTAAAAAAAAAATATAGATGACATTGTGACAACATGTAAGAAATTAAGGAAACATAACTTGTGAGATATTTGAAAAATATTACACATCTAAAATAAGACACTCAAACAATTAAAATAAAAAGGCACAATAATAGGAATATAAAATCGCAATGTTTTGGCAATAGCAAACTATGTGAGATGACAAATTGCCAATGTAGAATTTCATTTTTACCTGGATTTTCTTTTTTACCTGATTATGTACTTCTTTTCCTGTTTATGTCATTTTTTTGCCCATAAACGTAGATCTCTTTGCTTTCTTTAGAAAAATTAATTTCATCACCTGTATCTTTATAGATAAATTCTGTACGGCTATTCAATTTCATGTTTTTGTGTTATTATTTCACAATATGTATATGACGAGAAACTGTAAAATTTAAGTCAATAAAAAACAAGGTCTGTATTCACCAACCATTCTTACAAACGGTATTATTCTAATTCTCCAGAATTCTCAAAATTTGAAAGTAACACAACTTCTGATTGGCCAAACAATTTGGTTTAGCCAATCAGAAGTTGTGTTACTTTCGAATTTAGAAAATCTTGGAGAATAAGAGTGAGAACGTTCTCAAGAATGGTTACTTGGTTAGTGAATACGGACCCAGAACTTTTATTGATCGACATTTATTGTCGTCTGCCAATGCTTCCAATTTATACAAGTCTAAAAATTTGTCGTCTGGTAAAGAGTTATCTCAGAAGGTCGACCCCACTTAGACGAGTTTCAAACCAAGAGCAACTGGTATCAAGTAATTTCACGTAAATGAATGTGCTGTCTGCCATAAGCCCACAAAAATCATAAACTCTTGCTGAAGAAAGTAAGACCTGCTTATTTAGAGATAATTATTTTTTATCCACCTACGTTTTTGTGCCTGTCCGCTAAATTACATCGAAATTTCCCACCACCTTTCACAAAAAATTTTGTAAACATTTATATTTTGAACAATAAGTCTTTTGCATTTTCATTCCTTTATTTCTTAAAATCGTGTATGCTTATACATGTATTTTTTGTATGTGTGTCTGTCGCCTTTTTAGTATAAACATACAAATCAACGAACAGATGAAATTTGCAAAAACATTGTTACTCCAAGGTTACTGAATGTATGAAATTAATTTTGTAGTCACACCAGACTGAAACATCGCGAAAATGGGGGTATTTTGGCCATACTCTTCCACTACTTAACAGTCGTAGTAATATCTAAGACTACACTGCACCTGATGTACAATCTGATCTTGACTTGCACCGTCCATAAAATACCTTAGATTTCATTAGCAAATGAATAGGAACGTTGCACCAGAAGCTAGCTTCCGACACATTTTTTTTTCAGGTGGAAAGCTGTTTGGCTTCCTTAATTTTTAACTATTTTTTTATATACTTTTTGCATGTGAAAACATCTTTCAGTTTTTTAAAAAATTAAGCATTGTAATCTTAGATTTTGAGAGCTGGTTTAAAATTCTGTGGCGAACTCATTTGTAACACTCGGGGATTGTAGACTGTTGCTTCTTTGCAAGTTTGGAAATTGTATATAGCGCTGGTATACAGAAGAAAGGTGCACTGACCTCCAGACAAAATTTTAGGCTTGTCCAAATCGAAAGCATTTGCTGACGACAAACTGCTGCACAAATTAGGAAATGTTCCTTTGGAAAGGTAGAAAACACCATGACAAAAGGAGAAAATGCTGGTAACCAGCATTTTCTCCGTTTCCCACAATGCTTTCAAAAGTCCTTTCTTTTGTGGGTCATTAAAACTCGGGACTGTGTGGTATAGGTTTAAAGGTGTTATCTATTGAACCAAAAAGCAAACTGCCGACAGCCATGCTCAACGTTTTCTAGAAAATACTTGGTTTGATATTTAACTGCAAGTTTAGCTCTTTACCAAACGACAAAATTTAGACGAGCCCAAATTGAAAGTATTCGCAGACGACAAAATAAATGTGGCTGAAAAATGAAATTTGTTTTGGGGAGGATAGAAAACATTGTTGGAAAAGGAGAAAATGCTTCTTTCTCAGGGTCGTTAAAGGTCGGGAATGCATGGTAAAGAGTTAAGTTATGTGGATCGCAAAATGAACACCTTTATTAGTTAAAGTTTCGGCATTTAACTTGAGCTCCATTACAACTATTTATTCATTTAATCATTCATTTATTTATTTGGATCAAAATTACATAGTATCACAATTGTTCATTTCAATAAATACTATTTTCAAGGAAAAAATAAATGCTTCCGAAAAAAATTCATGAGCAGAAAGCTTAAAATCGATTTTCATTTAAATTTTACGTGTTACAGATTTGGATCTGTTTACGGCCTGACAAAGTTGTAATGAAAGTCGCCAGCAAAAATCAGCATGCAAAAATTGGAACAAGTTTATTTATTGTCATTATCTATTATTGGGAAAAATAATATGCGGTATCGACATTTTCAACTTTGATACGTGATATACCAAAGAAAATGAAAAGGCGGTGTCTGTCATTGCATGTACTGAAGACATTCGAGTATTCTGATATTCACGCTGCTTACATTATCATTTAAAAATCAAACTAGCTTCTTACCAATTCAGCCCGGTTCTCTTCTGAACTGAACACATGTAGTCCTTGCAAGTTGAACGGACACACAAATAAGAACAAAGATAAAGCAACGATAAATTGTACAGAACGACACAAAATTTCAAAATCTGGCAAAGCCCCAAATTGCCAGCGGAGGTGGCATTTAAGAAATATACAATAAAAAAGTAACTGCTACAGCAACGATACAATGTACAGAACAGTAACAAAAAATTGGGGAATACAGCAAAAGCCTAGAATTTCAGTGGAAGTGGCCTCCAAAAAATATACATGGAGAATAATTGCCGAAGCATCGATCTAATAAACGAACCACAAGGACGTAGGAATACATGTACAAGAAAACCCCAAATTTCATGAGAAGTGACCTATAAGAAATGTACATGGAAAATAGTGCCTAAAGTAGTGATACAGTATACAGAACAATACAAAACAAGAGGAAGACAACAAATTTTAAAAAGTCACGAGCAGTGGGCTCCAAGAAATTTACATTGAGAACAATTGCTGAAGTAGCAATATAATATAAAGAACAATACAAAAAAATGAGGACAACAGCAAAGTTTTAAAACGTCAGGGGAAGTGGCCCCATAGACATTTACATTGAGAATAATTGCTGAAGTAGCGATACAATATATATAACAACACAAAACATGAGGCCAACGGCAAAATTCTAAAAAAAAAAGAAACGAGCAAAGTGGGCCTCTAAGACATTTACACTGAAAATAATTGCTAAAGCAATGATACAAAATTTAAAAAAAATCGCAAAAATTTCAAAATGTAACAAAGGCCGAAAATTTTGGGAGCACTGGCCTCCAAGAATATAGAAATACTTGCTGATGCAACGATGCAATTTACAGAACAACATAAAACGATGAAGAATACAGCAAAGTCTGGAAGTGGCCCCATGGACATTTGCATCGAACATAATTACTGAAGCAACGATACATTATACATAAGAGCACCAAAACTTCAGAACCAAAGCCTCAAAACGCCAGGGAAAGTATGGCCTCAAAGATACATAAAAATAATTGCTGAAGCTACGATATAATATATTGAACAACACGAAAATTTCATAAATACAGTAAAGCCTTAAATTTCTGGGAAAGTGGCCTCTAAGAAAGATACATAAAAAATAATTGCTAAAGCAACGTTACAGTATACGGAACAAGGCAAAATTTTAGGAATACAGCAGAGCTTTAAATTTCAGGGGAAGTGACATTTAAGAAATTTACATTGAAAATAATTGCTGAAGCTTTGATGCAATATACGGGACAAGACGAAATAAAAGGAATACAGCAAAGCCTTAAAATGTCGGGGAAAGTGACCTCCGAGAAGTATACATAAAAAATAATTGTAGAAGCAACGATACAATATACAGAAGAATACAAAGATTTCAGAATGCAGCAGAGCCCAAAAACATCAGGGGACGAGGCCTCAAAGATATTTATATTGCAAATAACTGCTGAAGTAACGATGCAATATACATAACAATACAAAAATTAAAGGAATACAGCAAAACCTTAAAATATTGAGGGACGTGGCCTGCAATATTTATGTAAGCCGTGCTCTGGCAAAAGGGGGTTGATGAATCTCCGTGATGCATTATAACCAGTAAGTCATCATTATAATTATGGATCCCTAAACTCTATTTTGTCTAACAACCGGCTGAATCATGAGGTAGAACGGTCCTTTGACATGCAGAAAATTGACCGAAAACAAAATATTTCGACTGAGGCCAGCTTGCACGGACAGCAAAAGCTAATGCAGTAAACCCCCTTTCACAGAGCTTGGCTCATATATATTGAAAATGAATGCCGAAGCAATGATGCATTTTACGGAAAAAACACACTATTTTCAGAATAAAGGAAAGCTCTAGAATCCCAGGGAAGTGGCATAATTGCTGTAGCATTGATGAAGTATAATCAGAACAACACAAAAAGTTAAAAAAATCATACATCATTCTGATACACGAACAATTTCGAGCAAAAGCGAAGATCTGAAACCAAGATATAGTGAAAGGCAGTAAGACCGAAGCAAAAGGCCTAGCAGCAATGGATACACTTATGAATTATGAAAATAATAATTAAAAAAAAAAACAATTAAAAACTAAGGTACGTCAGGTTTTAATCAAAATGGAGCCCTTACGGACTTTTCTTGTCCTACTGAAAAACTAGAATAGCTCAAATGTTTTGTAAACAGAGATCGTAGTGACAATTCTTTACTTACAATAAAGGCCTCTGGCCGATTAAACATAGTATATACAGTAAATAGTAACAAACATGAGTAACGTCAAGATACATAAGTTTTATTGTTAAATATATATTACTTTTCTTCATTTAATAACAACTTTCGATTTTCGAATTTGATCAAAGGCTTTAAACAACAACTACGACACCACCACCACCACCAACAATAATAATTAAAGTTAGAATAATGATAGTGATGATAATAATAACAATAGCAATAATGATGATTATGATGACGAAACCAGGTAAAAAGTTCTAAAATGTAATTCATCATCGTATTGGCTATAAACGCAGTAAACGAAATTCATAGCCGAAAAAATTACGAAAGAATGGCCTAATAGACAATATTATTTTCCCTGAAACTGATTTAGAATGAGAAATGTGAAAACAATAAATCAGCTTATCAGTATATATATATATATATATATATATATATATATATATTTTTTTTTTTTCAAAGTTCACGATAGCGGAAAAGAAAAAGTACTGACATGAAAAGTTCTCAATTTCTTTGAAGTGTCTTGCTCAAGAACACCCCCACCAAAAATGAAGGGTATGGAGTGAGGAACTCTAAAAAGCTAGGAAATAATGGTAAAAAGAATCTTCGCCCACCTGGCCGTCACGAGAAAAACTGGACAATTGTGGTTTCAGATAAATATATGGTTACATCCCACCATTCCATATAGCTAGGCATGGCAGATGGGTGTGCAAAAACATAAAAAGTACATATTGTAAACAAAATAATGGCCACATTCCTTCACTTCATATAAATAACCATTTAATTGTTTAGAATCAATATTTTCTTTATGACATGTTCCCCATATTGACGGTGTGGTCACCCCCTTAAAATTGTCAAAGTTATTATTGTTGTTTGCATTCTTGTTTTTCAGTAGCAGACTCGGATTTTTTAAAACGGTATTTCGAAGTTAACCCTTAAGCTGCAAATCGCAACCCACTGACCTTTTGCGGACAGTGTAGATCAAGATCAGACTGCACAGAACGTGCAGTCTGATCTTTGATCTACACTGTCCGATACGGTGTTTTCTTTCCGGTGAAATCAACTTTGAAACCGCAATGTTTGGGTTTTTAGTATTGAGTAGAAATTTGTGTTTCATTTATGCAGCAGCTTAAGTGTTAATAATGATACATATTTTCAATGGTATTTCGAAGATATAAAGATCTTGAACGGTATTTCGAAGATATGAAGATTTTAAACTGTATTTCGAAGATATGAAGATTTTAAAGGGTATTTCTAAGATACATGTTTAAATTTTTTAAAAGTTATTATGAAGATTTTAAACAGTATTTCGAAGATATAAAGAATTTTAAACGGTATTACGAAGATATGAAAGTTTTTAACGGTATTATGTAGATATAAAGATTTTTAACGGTATTTCAAAGACACCAAGTCATTTTAAACGTAATTTCGAGGATATGAATATTTTTAATGGTATTTCAAATATACATAAATTGTTGACGGTATGTCTAATATATAAAGATTTTTAACGGTATTTCGAAGATAGAAAAATTTTGAATAGTATTTCGAAAATAAAAAGAATTCTAACGGTATTCTTAATATATAGAAATTGTTGACGGCATGTCTAATATATAAAGATTTTTAACGGTATTTCGAAGATAGAAAAATTTTGAATAGTATTTCGAAAATAAAAAGAATTCTAACGGTATTCTTAATATATAGAAATTGTTGACGGCATGTCCAATATATAAAGATTTTAACGCTATTTCGAAGATATAAAGGCATTTCCGGTATCTCCTTTCCGTTGCTAAGTATTTCTAACGCCAGCTTTCGATAAGATTGGTATATTCTTATTATTACAGAGCAATAATTTCCTTGTCAATCCACTATTCGAATTACTTGTGACTCTTTCTTAACCAGACGACAAAAGTTTAGGCACAAGCTTATTGTTTCATTGGTTGAATGGAGTTTTACGCCACCTTCAACATTATTTCAGTGATGTCACGGCCAGAGCTCACTTGTTCATGTATATTCGGGTTTCACTTGTATGTCCTTGTTGAAAAGAGTGTATACGACAAATCTTATGTGATTTAGATAACGGTATTTGTGTCAAAAGACTATGGAAACATTGTGGAAAACTGAGAAAGTGCTGGTTACCAACAGTTTCTCATTTTCCCACATTATTTTCAAAAGCCTCTATTTTCAGCGTCTTTAAACACGGGACTATTTGGTAAAGAATACAGGCGGTCTTACCGTATTTCGAAATTTTATTTGCTTATAAACTCAGTGGAGTAATCTATCAATTTAGGAAGATTACACCTGTTCAATGAAAGTTCTTCATCAAACGTTCGTCACTTGATGGCTTCGTGAAAACCGAACCCAGTACTCGCACCAACCGAACCTAGTACTCGCACCAACCGAACCTAGAGCTTGCTCTAACCGAACCTAGTACATGTACTTGCACCAACCGAACCTAGTGCTTGTACCATCTGAACCTAGTGCTAGCACCATGTTGTGAGATGTGAGTTGTTCAAGAGGTTGACCCTGGTCACACAGAAGTTCTGGTTTGAGAGACTGACGTTCTCACCCTTCCCCCCCCCCCCCCCCCCCCACACACACACACACATTACTGTCTCCAACTTGACTTGGCTGCATATCCATTTCGAAGGTCAGAAAGAACTTGCATTTTGATGGACGGATGGACGGACGGATGGATGAATGGATTTAAATATTGAATATCAGACAATATGCCCTAATGACAAAACAATGAAAAATTACAATATAACGGTAGACATTTAAAAACTGAGTGTACAGGATCTGACCACATGGCCGAAGGCATGCAGTGTTAAACATATGTCTCTATCGTGTTATGTTTATTTTTCTTCCCCATTCTCTACTATCTGATCTAGTCATATACTAATTTTGATGTTGATCTATCTGTGTCATCGATACATGCCGATAGATCGACACCAGTGATATCGACCTGTCCCCCATAAACCATGTATAAACTGACCCGCTATTCTATGTTCATGTTTTCACATCACGGCCCGAAAAAAACTTACGACAGACCGTCGCAAAAAAAATCGTCCTTTTAAAATAGGGATAGAAAAATACGAATTCAGATTTCACTCTAAGAGCAACTCACTGACCCTTAGCGGACAGTATAGATCAAGATCAAACTGCACAGAACGTGCAATCTGATTTTGAATCTATACTGTCCGATAAGGAGGTATTTTCCAGTCCAAATAAGTTTGAAATAGCAACATTCGGCTTTTTACTATCAGCTTGAAAGTTTTATTTAACCCTTTGGCTTTTGAGCGCGATTCAAGGACCGTTTGCAGAAAGCGTAGATCAAGATCAGACTGCACAGAACGTGCAGTCTATCACTGTCCGATAAGGAGATACCCCCCCATACCTATGAAATAGAAATGAGCCATGCTCTGTGAAAAGAGGGCTTAATGCATCTGCGAAAAGTATCGATCCAGGGTCCGTATTCACAAACCATTCTTAAGAACGTTCTTTGTCTTAATCTCCAATATTTTCCAAGTTTGAAAGTAACACAACTTCTGATTGGCTAAACCATTTTGTTTAGCCAATCAGAAAGTGTCTTACCTTTAAATTTGGAAAAATCTGAAGAATAAGACTAAGAATATTGTTAAAAATGGTTGGTGAATACGGACCAGGTCAGCCTGCGCAGTCCGGGCAGGCTGACGTGAGCCGAAACTTTTCGCTAATGGTCAATTTTCTGCATGTCAAAGGACCAGTGTACCTCATGATTCAGTCGGTTGTTAGACAAAATGGATTTTTGATGGATCCATAATTATGTGATGGCATGCTTGGTACAATGCATCACTGAGGTGCATTAAGCCCCATTTTGCCAGAGCACGGCTCAAATATTTGGGTTCTTTAAACCGATTGAAATATTAATTTCACTTACATGTATTTAGGAGGTTATGGGTTAGCACGACAAAAAATTCAACCACAATATTTTCAAGATTTGTCTGCTGCGAGAGGAAAAAGTCGACTTCGCTATTTAAGTTTCAGTTTTGATTGCTCTTGCAAACAGCGTAGATCAATATTCAGACTGTGCAGAATGTGCAGCCTGATCTTACATCTGCGGTGTTTGATTTTTCCAAGCTATTTTGACCGAAATAAAGGATTGAAATGTTACATGGGTCTGTCATACCGGCTTGATTTTGTTTCACGTTTTTTTCTCTCGGTGTCATGCTATGAATTATGTATTTGCTGATGAATTTTTCAGGGAAAAACACATAAATCACGTAAATTGTTGTCGTAGAATAGCCGAAACTGTTGAAAACATTAAAGTACCTCGTCATACATTAACCCTTTACCAAACCGACAAAACTGTAGACTGATCCAAGTTAAAACCATTTGCAGAAAAGTTCAGTGTGGCTCAAATGGTGGGAATTGTCTTTAACACTTAAGCTGCTGAATAAATGAAATGCAAATTTCTACTCAATACTAAAAGCCCAAACATTGCGGTTTCAAAGTTGATTCCACCGGAGAGAAAATACCGTATCGGACAGTGTAGATCAAAGATCAGACTGCACGTTCTGTGCAGTCTGATCTTGATCTACACTGTCCGCAAAAGGTCAGTGGGTCGCGATTAGCAGCTTAAGGGTTAAAAGGGTAAAATATCTTTGTTGGAAAAAGAGCTTCAATTCCATACTTATCAATTATAAACCCATTACCACACAATCTCATGTTTTAACGACCATGCAGAAGGTAACCAGAATTTTCTCCTTTTCGCAATTCTTTTTATCCCCTTTCAAAGACACACCATAAAACTTGCACAACATCTGATTTGTAATCTGCAAATACTTTCAATTTGGACCAGTTTATTATACGCCCGAAGGGTCGTATTATGTTATACCCCCGTCCGTCCGTCCGTCCGTCTGTCTGTCTGTCCGTCGGTCCGTCCGTCCGTTAGCAATTTCTTGTGTGCGCAACTCCTCCTACAGTTTCCATCGGAATTATTTGAAACTTGCCACAATGAATCTCCATGATGTCTAGTTGTGCACCTGACTCTTAGAATTTGGATCGCTTTTGCGTTCTAAAATTATTTGCCCTTGATTTCTGAAATAACCAACTTTTCACTTTGAAATTTTGTTCAGGCCATAACTTCCATACCATAAAAGGTATCAACTTGAAACTACACGCACTGATAGAACACATTATGGAGAAAAGCAGTGCACAAGAACCATAACTCTGCTGCTCTTGTTTTTTGAGTTATTGCCCTTTGTTAATTTTCAGTTTGAATTTTTGTCCAGGCCATAACTTCCAAACTATAAAAGCTATTAACCTGGAACTTCATACATTGATAGAACACATCATGGAGAAGTGCAGTGCACATGAACCATAGCTCTGCCACCTTTATTTTTTGAGTTATTGCCCTTTGTTAATTTTCAGTTTGAATTTTTGTCCAGGCCATAACTTCCAAACTTTAAAATCCATCATCTTGAAACTTCAAAGACTAACAGAACACATTATGAAGAAGTGCAATGCACAAGAACCATAACTCTGCCATCCTTCTTTTTGAGTTATTGCCCTTTGTTAGTTTTCACTTTGAATTTTCGTCTGGGCCATAATTTCTAAATTATAAAAGCTATGATCTTGAACCTTCAAAGACTGATAGAACACCTTGTGGAGAAGAGCAATTCACAAAAATTGTAACTGTGCCACCCTTAATTTTTTAATTATTGCCCTTTAACATTTTTCACATTAGATTTTTGTTTGGGCCAGATCTTCCAAATTATAAAAGCTATCAACTTGAAACAATATACACTGATAGAACAGATTGTGGAGAAGTGCAGTAAACAAGAACCATAACTCTGTCACCCTAAATTTTTGAGTAATTGCCCTTTAATAACTTCATTTTGAATTTTTGTCCTGGCTACATCTTCCAAACTAGAAAAGCTATCAACTTGAAACTTCATACACTGACAGAACACATTATGGAGAAGTGTCATGCACAAGAACCATAACTCTGATACCCTTATTTTTTGAGTTATTGCCCTTTATTTATTTTAAAATTTTTACTTTGAATTTTTGTCTGGGCCATAACTTCCAAACTATAAAAGCTCTCAACTTGAAACTTCAAACACTGATAGCAGTAGAGGGTTAAATGCTTTTTTTCCCCCTTCAATAAACTATTACAGACAATCAAGACTTACTTTCTTTATCATGGAGAATAACTACTCTTCATTCATGGCCCATCCTTCATTTCAACTCATTTCACTGACAAGCCCCTTCGGGCGTATATGCGCCGCTCTGCGAAGCTCTTGTTATCATTTGGAAAGGGTTAAATCTTTATCAAAAGATAGAATTTTAGACTTGTCTAAATGGAAAAGCCTTACAGACGACAAAATGAATGTGACTAGAATGATAGAACTCATCTGTGGAGGGGTTAAAGAACATTGGGGGAAAATGATAACAGAAAGTTTACCCGATTAGGTAAAGATGAATTTCATAAAATAGCCATTGTTACTTTGCTTTTACGCGTCTGCAGAAAACCTTTCTTTTTTTCAGTAGTAAATAAAAAATGTAATACAAGTTTCAACAAAGGTCTTAAAGATTTTTCATGGCCGAGGAAGAATAATGTTATGAGACATTAACTCTTTACCACACAATCCCAAGTTTAAGCGACCTTGACTAAGATGGCTTTTGAAAACATTGTGGGAAAAAGGAGAAAATGCTGGTTAACAGCATTTTCCCCTTTACCAACGATGTTTTCGACCCCCACCAAGCATTTTTCAATTTTTAATAACATTTATTTTGTCGTCCACAAATGCTTTCGATTTGGAACAGTCTAAAAATTTGTCATTCTGTAAAGAGTTGAATGCACAATGCTGCAAAGGTAGCAACAGAAATGCTTCTCTTTGTAAACATTGAGTTTGCCATACAATAAACCTTGCATTTGTATCCAAATTGAACAATATAGTTGCTTACCAGAATGTCATGTAAGAAAATTCCGTTCTGACGCACGTACTCCGACGTCCACCCATTATTGCTGGTGTCAAATTCCTCAATATGAAAACAAAAATTTGGTTTCAAAGATCTATGGGGTCCTATTACGGCAAAACATGGTAGATTCTATGGCCGCATTGACACCAACTCTTAGATATATCAATGGAAAGGAGATTTGCAGCCAGTGTAGAAGGTCTAGATATTACAGTGTCAAAGCTTTTTTTTTTCTTTTTAATCTTACCAGAATATCGAACAGAGTTGGTCAAAGATCAGATTGTACGTTTTGTGCAATCTGATCTTGATCTACAGTGTCTCCAGCAGCACATAAAGTCATGTTCAGCTGGGTAAGGGTTGACTATAATTGCACCACGTGGCTCCATGCATGGTCAACGTAACATTTCAAAGCAGGTTAGGCCAAATTATAAACAAGCTACAAGCGGTGGGCTGTATTTTCGTTAGTCAAGCATCATAATGCGCATTCAAGGGAACGAGCGCGGATTTGTGATTACTAGATATTTTACGACCCTAGATGAATGAGGTAAAATGTCGTAAACTTACCTTTAATTTGGCTTCGGAATGTCCTACCACGGCCGCCAAATGTCGGAATGCTGGGGTCATGGTCCCATCGTCGCCTGCACTGTTGTCTCGTGCCGATGTTTTGTAATATACACGACAAGGCCTACATCATGCCAATTAAAATTGCCGCTTATAGGACAAGCAATTGCAACCAAAGCATGGCTGAAGAATCCAATGCCAAATAGCACGCTATCAGGACATAGCCATGGTACAGGATGCAAACAGCAGACCGAGGCATCATTCACGTTCTTAAAGAATTGCTTCAACAAACCGACTTTATATCGATTTTCAACACCCCGACACTGTGAACCGACATAATCTTACATGAAAAAAAAAAACTTACGGAGATTAGGCATGTTGGCCAGTTAACATGTGCCTCCGCAAATAAATCAACTTGTAGACAAATGAAGGTACACACTAAAGTCCATTTTGGATATGAACGAATTTTGTGCATCCTTGACGCGTCCCCAGCATAAGGCTATCAGTCAACCAAATGCTTCGCTTAAGCTACCTACAAACAATGCTTTAATCTAAACTAATATTTTATTTTTTTCTGTAATTTGGCGTCTCAGTTAATTCCAGAAAATGTCAAAACCTTTCAAGCTATAGTCAGCGTCACAATCTGTATTGTCAGATTTATTTGATCTTCACTTGTAACCAATGTGTTCCAAATTTCAATTTGACATGTTTCAGGGTTAAAGAGTGAGAGTAGTTTTTCTTTCACTAGGAAATGAGCCATGCATCTGCAAAAAAGTATCGGTCCAGGTCAGCCTGCGCAGTCCGCGCAGGCTGACCTGGGCCGAAACTTTTTGCTTTCTGTCAATTTTCTGTATGTCAAAGCACCAGACTACCTCATGATTCAATCCGTTGTGAGACAAAATGGACTTAATGGATCCATGACCATGTGATATCACGGAGATGCATTAAGCCCCCTTTTGCTAGAGCACGGTTCAAATAATTTCAGCACTACGGACCTTGACGACACCAATGTCCTTCGATGTTATTTTTTGCTTCTTAGATAGGCATTCTGAGTCATGTAGAATGCAAGTGTTTTCTATGGTAGTTACATAGACCCTACCAAAATTCAGAAGAGGTAATTATCATACATAGCTAAAACTAGTCACTGAGAACTATGCACAGGCCGAATCACATTGCCTAATCACATTAGATAACTGATAAGCCTACAGTTTTCTTTGAGAAGATTCCTTCTTAAAAATAGCATAAAATGATTGACGGTCCTAAAATAAATAGGGTGGCGGAAACTAAATAATGGCGTTTCTCACTGCCTTGAGGTTTTTTTTTTTTTGTTTTGTTTTGCAACGAAGTATAGATACACATGTAATGTATGATATATATATAGGATCTGACATAAATTGGTATTTGAGATAGAATTTTTATAAATAAGTCTAGAAAAATGTTATTTAGCGAGCTTCTGGCGAGCTTTGCAACATATTGTAGACGAGTTTAATAAAATTGTATTTCAAAAGCTAAAGAATGTCAGGTTCTTTTGATTACATAACGATATTTCACAAATTATGGCTCAGAATATGGAAAACATCTATGCATACGCAGTAATTTGCAAAGAAACGAAGACCCATTCACTTTTCTGAAAAAACAAATAAATAGCGTCACACATTACTGATATCAAACGTGTGTAACATAAAAAAAAAACGTAATGGGTATATCACACAGAAAACAGGGGAGCTCATGTGATAAAACATAATGCGAAACACACCCTTTGGTGTGGGAATAAAATTAGAACGCAATAACTGAGATTTGGCTACTGGATGTAGATCATGCATCATTGTGCAGAGTCTCATTTATTTTTAAAAATAGCGACAGAACTGTCTCGTCCAGGGAGAAGGCATTTACTTGTGCAATATGAATTGAATGTGTATGCTCGAAGGCAAAACATGCCCACTTATTATTTTTATCGAGATACCCATTTCCAGGAACTTTCCTTAACTATCTAATCAAATAAGGCTTTAACACAGAAAAATAACAAGATTGTATCTTGTTTAAAACTGTATATGACCTACCTTTGTGTCGGCTTATGCTACCTTCTGTGACCATTGAGTTGGTTGCAAAGGTTATGAGGTTTTTGACAGTCAGTATCCTTAGTGCGTAAGAACGCAAAACATAGGTATTTGTGTGTTCATAAGTTGATACAGTTGTATTGTACATTATCAGAATTTTGAAGGCCCTGCGCCTACTCTGTCAATAACTTCAGTTCTTTGATTACGATGTCGGTCTATCATTACAAACAATTCAAGGTTATTTTAACCGATGGTTATGTTTATCTATCGTTAGCTACCACATTTCGGACATATTTTTGTCATTGCGTAATCTCGTAACCTTGGTTTTGGATCGGCGGTTGCGAGAGGAAATTAAACTATTGTAAAGGAAAATTAGACACCGCACCTTTACCCCTCTCTATCTTGTTACGTAGATTTTGAAGAGATCATCGATGTTATCACATGCTTATCTTAAACTTGATGGTAAAAAACTGAAAGAATTTTTTCTTCAAATTTCTCACTTCTTTGTCTCAAGCATGGAATTGGGAAAAAGGCTCGTATGTAGAAGTCTTCCTGATTATTGCTGTAGTGTTGAAGAAAGTGCGAAAACGGGTGTCTGGAAGAAGGGGTGAATCGTTACAAACAATTGGTGAAATAGTAACATTTATCGTGAAATTTAAAGTCTGAAGGATCACTGACGTTTTAATTTAATTACAATTTGTGGAATGAAAAGAAATACTAATGGAATCGTCAAATGAAAAAAGACACCGTATATTTCTGATTGATTTCGTTTTGTAGGCCGGAAGTGTCACCCTCAAGAACTGACGTCACTTGACGTAACTTCCGCCAGCGAATCGCAGTATCTAGCACGATTTTTAGACTTACAACGTAGAAAACGAAGATGACCTTTAAATTAAAAAAAAAGCCCACAAATAATGATGTACTGCGTAACCAGAGATTTTATTTTTAACCTTTTGGTAATTGTTTTAGGAGTGCTCCTCGTTAAGCTAAAGCTGCATTTCATTACTAAAGGCTATAGGTAATGTGTGTGCAGAGCAAGTAGCACACATTTTCGTTCTATAACAGAGTCTAGCACACTTACAGAAGTGTACAGACTTGTTCTATTGAACATTTGTCCTAGGAACGAGTTGTCCTTGGGTACAACCTGGTATCAACCTCCAGGCACGAATTATCACAGGTAGGACTTGAAAGAGTTGTCCTAGGAACGAGTTGTCTTTGAGCACCAACTGGTATAAATTGTCCAGGCACGAATTGTCCAAGGTAGGAGTTGTTTGATGGAACATTCGTCTTAGGAACAAGTTTGACCTAGAAAGGACTTGTTCCACGAAACTGTTGTCCTAGGAACGAGTTGCCACCGGCACCAATTGGTACCAATTGTCCAGATACAAATTGTCCTGGAATCTCTTTTACCATGCCTATGCCATAATGTTTTTAAGCCCTACCAGACCAGATCTCTTTCAAAACTGAGATCATAAAGTATCATAGTTCAGGCTGTTCTGACAGCTTGCATGAGCGATCCGGACTGCTGCTGCATTGTTTTTATAGGCAACAGAGCCGAATTTTTTGTCACACATGTATTTGAAATGGGTTGTACATTTATTCGAATCACATCTTCGAATAATTAGTAATTCGATGTACACAGCGAAGAAATATCCATAAGGTCGGGATGGGATCCTGTATTCCAGAAGAACATAGGGAGTGAACAGAAGGGGCGTGGCTAGACTAGACAATTGACAGTTTACACAAGGCGCGATTAAGTACCAGCCTTGCAGAAAATTGCGAAAATAAACATGAAAATCAAGTGGCAGTATCGGGTCTTGTAGTTAATCCTATACTACATAATGCCGCCTTTTACCGACCCTGATGAAGAAGCCTTTTGAAAACATTGTAGGAAAGGGAAAAATGCTGGTTACCAGCATTTTTTCCTATTCCCGCAAAGTTTTCTACCCTCTCAAAACCAAATTTTAATTCTTGAGTCATATTTGTTTTGTCGTTTGCAAATGCTTTCAGCTTGCAGATTTCTGAATTAGGTATTGCCGTGTGGTAAAGGGTTAAGCTTCCAAAGCGAATTAAAAGATTTACACACTCAAGGTATTTGTCCAAGGGATCAAAAAGGAGAAAGTATCGCTAATCCATGGCTCTATGTTCAGTACTTGGATTTTGTTTCTTATGACGTAGAAGATCAGCTAAAATAGTATATTGAAGAAAAAGTAGCCAATTTAGAGTCCGTTTCGAGGAAAGATAATCGTTAGAATGCTACATTAATTGAGTCATGCTCTGTGAAAAAGGGGGGCTAATGCATCTGCAAAAAGTATAGACCCACGTCAGCCTGCGCAGTCCGCGCAGGCTGACCTGGGCCGAAATATTTTGCTTTTGGTCAATTTTCTATATGTTCAAGGACTCTTCTACCTCAGGATTCACTTATTTGTTTAAAAAAAAAATGGATGTAATGGATACATATTTATGAGATGACTAGCATGGTATAATGCATCACGAAGATGCATTAACCCCCCTATTTGCCAGGGCATGGCTTTTTTTCCTAAACCTTTACCAGACATGTTTGAGGGCAAAGCAGACGGAGAAAATGTTGGTAAACATCATTTCCTTCCTTTTCCCGCAAATTATTCTACCCTTTCAGCGACAAAAACAGAGAGGCTGGGATCCAGACAGACTGATATATACACGGTATAGGAGGATGGATAAAATAGGAGAGAGACCGAGACAAACATAAAGGCAGACCACAGCGGATAGAGAGACATGACAGCAAAAGTTTGACAAAACTGAAATGGACAGACGGGCGGGCGGGCATGGATGGATGGGTGGATGAATGGACGGACAGACGAAGGGACGGACAGATGAAAGGACGGACGGAAGAATGGACGGACGGAAGAATGGATGGATGGGTGGATAGGTGGCTGAGTGGCTGGGTGGGTAGGCAGGTAGGTAGGTAGGTAAAGAGAGAGTGCGGGGAGAGAGAGGGAGAGATATTTGAGATTTCAGTCTGCGTATTTCCAATCATCAAAAAAAGGGTAACATATCGTACAAATTCCTTCTGCGCCTATGGCTTTTATAGTGTTATTAGATGTCATTATCATACTAAATTACAAATGTAATTATTTTTAAGCCAGATAAAAAATTTGCGAGTGGAAATATTAAACTAAAAAATAATTTCCCGCTCAGAGCCTAAATCGAAAAACAAATAACGGACCGATTGCTTAATATTGTGATCGATCGCTGTTAAACGGACATTTACTGTATATAAATATACTTACTTCTCAGATTTTCGACCGTATCTTAAATAGCACACTTAAATAAATCTTTACCACACAGTCACGAGTTTTAACGGCCCTAAGCAAGAATGCCTTTGAAAACATTGTGAGAAAAGGAGAAAATGCTGGTAACCAGCATTTTCTCCTTTTCCCGCAATGTTTTCTCTCGTATCATAGAACTCAGTCTCATTTGCATCAATTTTGAAATTGTCGTCTGCAGATGTTTCAAATTCGTAGGAATCTAAAATTTGTCGTCTGGGAAAGGTTTAAATCTTTAAGTCATTGCAACCTTGAAAAGGAGTTTTTGCATCTTGCTAGCAGAGTGATTTTGAAACTATAGTTGCAAAGGTGAGAAAACGCTTGAAACGAGCAATTTCTAGGTTTACCTCAATGTTTTAACACGTATTCATGTCTTTACCTTAAGGGGACGTATTCAGATTTTAAAATCGCACCATAGTTCCAGAATGATTTATCACTGAATCGAGTAAGCCGATAGCTGGCAAATCATCATTAAAGAACAAAGACAAAAGTAAGATACTTTATTTTTAATGGTATTTCCCCTACGGGCTACGTAGCCTCATAAGGTAATTATAGATTTTTTAGCCAGAGTTTCGCGAAGATTTGTGGGAATGTCATATTATCAATAAAACGCGTCGATTACGAGGATGCTTATTAAAATTAGTATGATGACGATACCTGATGCTTTAAAAATAGACAGAGTTACCTAAACCAAAGTTGCACATTATTAGTGAATATATAATCGTCAAGTTTGTACAATTACTAGGAAAAGTATATCTAGTTGTATTTTCATCGGTATTTTACAAGAAATTTTGATTTATAAAACTGTGAAAACTAAATACCCCCTAAAATTCATTTTGATTGTCCGTAGATAACAATACTCACCGATTTTGTACATATCCCAGAAATGTTGCTTACCGTCATCACAATACTAGTCTGAGTTTCCGGGACATTTAGAGCAACAAAAGTTCGGCTTTACCGACTCTATGTGTTCGTATGTAACTGAGTACATTTCCAAATGTTCTGTTGCAAATTTGTGTTGGAAGGTTACGGGTGAAACAGGGCAAAGGATAAGAAAAAAGATGCATTTTCAGGCATATCTCCGTCGATACCGCCAACGTTTAGAAAAGGGTTGGTTGGGGGAAAAGTTTTACTTTTGACCTTTTCATTATTTGTAGCTAGAGCTCGGTCTATTTTTCATTTAGGTAATGGCGGTGATCAACCGGTATTTCCTGCCGAATTGCCATCAACAAAATACGTCCGCGATGATAAGTAGGTCTCTTGCATCATTGTGAATTGTGATCTTAATCATTTTGAGTACTACTATTTTGAAATCTGCATTTCATAAGGTGCTGTGGCTTTTTTTTTTTTGTAATCATATGATTCCACAGCGATTTATTCTACTTTTTAAAAGCAAAATTTTAGAGAGTGATATTTAGCATACAATACACTTGTATTCTGAAGAAGCTTTCCTCCAAAAACTGAAAACTTGGTCAAATTGAATTGATATATTGGAGACAATGAAGCTGGACAACTATGTGACAAATGGAGAAATTGCGATATTGAGTAACTAAGCCATTCTTTACAATGTTTGCGTAAGGTTTCTACAACCAAGACATCAAAATACACGTATATGTTGCACGTTCTGTGCTGTCTGATCTTGATCTACGCTGTCCGCTGAAGGTAATCAAGTCGTCATTAGTAGTGAAAGAGTTAAAATGCCGATATTTCACTGTACAGAACTACACTATAACAGTTTTGTGAAGTGATATAAATGTCATTTTCGTATTTTTGACATACAGAAAGAAAGGGAATTGCTTCCTTTTTTACGTGCAAATTATCTAAACTATATCCCCGCAAAAAGAAGCCGAAACGGACATGTTTTTAACGTGCATTCAATGCGGTCTTAGTTTTGGTTCTTGAATCATTCCGCGGACGCCACACGAATTGTATGAAGATAGTAATTACCGTTTTAGCGAGGACAATAACGGAAGCAGATCAGGTCTCGCTGAATCTCACGTTACACGGTATTTTGTAACATGGCTGCCACAGCGGCGTTTGTCACTTTCTTCAATCGAATGGAAAGAAAGACAGGTGACGAAAATTGGATCATTGTTACGATTATTTGCAAGTAGGGATAGATGCAAGTCTGTAATTACCAGTTAGGGGGTCAAATCGAAACCCTAACGCCCAACCCCACCCACTGGCTAACCTTGGTATGCATGTCATCTCAGCGTCAGTAGTGGCGGTATATCTTTATAATGATGATTGTCAATGTATAATGAAATACACTTTTTCTTTTCCCCTGATTTATAATTTTCCGATTCCATGGACGATTGGTGTATTTGAGACTGTCATTGTCTCTAATCAAATTGAAAAAGTCGATGCTTGGAAAGGAAAGAAAGGGTTTGCTTAAAACTTGAAATGTTGATCGGACAATGTAGTGGATAACTGATAAGCATGACACGGCTTACCTAATGACGACATATTTACCACGTGAAACATATTTGTGAAAAGAGGGTTTAATGCATCTGCAAAAAGTATCGATCCATGTCAGCCTGCGCAGTCCCCGCAGGCTGACCTGGTCGAAGTTTTTTGCAATTTGCAAATTTTCTCCATGTTAAGAACTACTCGTTGCAGTCGCGCCATGATCTGGACAGGTTGTCGACTTAAATCAGAGATTGTCAAGTAATAAAAGGATTGTTGATTGATTGTATGGTGTTTAACGCCGTTTTCAACATTATTTCAGTAATATCACGGCGGCCAGTGCACCTGTCTATGCATTCCTGGAGTTTCTTTTACCAGTACTACGCACAGTATTCTTTCCAAGCCACTGGCTGCTTCCCCACATAACCATCGTCGAAACAATGGTCAGCGGTGAGAGAGGAATGAATCCTGTCGCAATGACTATCATCAATCCTCGGAAAGAAATTGGCCAAGCCGGGGATCGAACCAGCGACCTCCTGTTCTCAAGTCCTGTACGCTACCGATTGAGCTACGGGGGCTTGGCAAATATTAAAAGGAAAGTTTATATCAATGAAAAAAAGTTGTTGCGATTTCCTGACTATTTTGGATCAGAATATTTTAACTAACACCGACCAGTGTACGAGGACTGATTGATAAGTTGTGAATCTTTGTATTGAAGGAGTTAAGCAGGGATGTCCTTCTTCAGCCCGACTATTCCCTGACTGTTTAAGCCTATGTACCCGAAGTCTGGTGTAATTTGTTCAGTTTATGTCGAAGAGGTAGCATTCTTAGGCAGACAAGGGAAAAGACGTTTTAATCCTTTACCAGACGACAAAATTCTAGCCTTGTCCAAACTGAAAGCATTTTGCAAACGACAATTTCAATGTGGCTCATAATGGTCCAATTTTTGTTTGTTAGGGTGGAAAACATTGTGGGAAAAGGAGAAAATGCTGGTTACCAGCATTCTCTCCTTTTCCCACAATGTTTTCAAAAGGCTTCTTTCCCAGAGTCGTTAAACGGCGTCATTGTGCGGCAAAGGGTTAAGCAGGGATTTCCTTTTTCAGCCCTGCTATTCCCTGACTATTTAAGCCTGTGTACCCGAAGTCTGGTGTTATTTGTACAGTTTACGTCGAAGAGGTAGTATTCTTCGGCAAACAAGGGAAATGACGTTTTAAACGCTCGTTGTTCCACCAGGACAGTGTACCTGTTCACAAGTCTGTCATTGCCGTGGCTGCCATTAACGATTGTGGCTTTGAACTGGTTTGAACATCGGCCTTATTCGCCTGATCTTGCTCCATCAAACTTTCATCTGTTTTCAAAATTGAAAAAAAAAAAATGCGATTTCCGGTACTCACTGTCGGCCAGATGATGACGTCATTCAAGCACAGCCAAAGAGAAAGAGCTAAAATTTGATAGACTATAGTATGGTTTAGAATTTAGTCAGCTGTGTAAACATAGATAAATTACCGATATAATAGGGTGTAAGGGATAAATACATAAAAAAAAAACATTGATTTAAAACCGGAAACGTCACAGCAATGATTTCTTTGAATGCCTCCAGAAAATGAAATGCATTTTTTTTTTTATCGGTCGTAATCTATGCAACATTGCAACCGTTAGAGGCATCATTTGGCTCGAAGATACAAGAATGATTATAGTTTGATAAGATACAGATGAAATGGGTTAAAACTGGCTGAAAAGAGGTATAGATGTATCTTTAAACAAGCACTTGGAAGGGACACTCAAGGCGCTATGGGATACTACTAGGAGAGGTTTGCTTAGCAATGATATATTCAACATTACATGACTTCTCTGGGAATGCATGCTAGCCAAGTAAAGGTTGCTTGCCTTATAGAGTTGGCCACACAGACAGGCTTTGTTGTATATAGAAGTCTAAGGGTTAACTCTTTACCAAACGACCCCATGTTTTTATGACCCTGAGGAAAAGGCCTTTTTAAAACATTGTGGGAAAAGGAGCAAATGCTGGTAACCAGCATTTTCTCCTTTTCCCGTAATGTTTTCTACTCTATCAAAAACACCTTAGTTCATTTGTACCAGTTTCAAATTTGTCGTCTGCAGATACTTTGAATTTGGAAGGGGCTAAAATTTGTCGTTTGGGCAAGGGTTAAAGAAGGGGGCAAAGCAATTGTCAAGACCGTGGTAGCGACCGGGGCGCGTTGACTGATAGCTCAATAACAGGTTCTTGGATTTCAAATGAGTTGAGAATCTCTGTTGTATTTGAACGCTATGGCCCCGGGGCTGTATCTGGTGGGACGGGGTTATTTGTTTGTCGCGCAGACGTCATTTCACCGGTGATGTTTCAGATGGGACATGGCGCTGATAACAAACATGTGGAATGCCTCATTGGCTTAAACATCAGTAACAATTAGAGGTTTTTCCCGTGATGCTTTCGACTTTTTTGTACAATTGTTCTTGTAAATACTGGGTCCGTATTCACCAACCGTTCTTAAGAATATTCTTAGTCATGCTCTTCAAGATTTTCTAGATTTGAAAGTAACACAACTTCTGATTGGCTAAACCAAATGGTTTAGCCGATCAGACGTTGTGTTACTTTCAAATTTAGAAAATTCTAGTAAATAGGACTAAGAACGTTCTTAAGAATGGTTGCTGAATACGAGCCCTGTTTAGCTCTTTCAGTGAAACTACAAGGCCAAAATAGAAAACTTTGCGCTTTTCGATGTTAGAAGCTTTCCATTGCCATTGAACTGAAGACTAATGAATGACTGATGATCGACTGATGATTTAATTGATCAGATCATTCATTAGTCATATAAAAATTTGAGGTTTTTGTCTTGTTTTCAAGAAACGTATGCATTCTTTTTTTTCCACTCTTATGATTTGACTTGTTAATTGCACATTACCATGCCAGTGAGGAACCTGAACGAAATTGTCGTCCAAAAATAAAGTTTAGTGTAGAGTGTTAGAAAGTCAAAAGTACAGATGAATGACTCTTTAAGTTGTAATTTTAGATAGGGAATGACCGAATCTAAGTTGAGAGAACTTGTGGTCAGACCCTTTTGCCTTGTCAGTTTATTTTTACTTGTATGTATACTGTACAGTTTTGTAAATTTTGTTATAAATTCACTTGGAAATAAAATTTGTTTAAACAAATGAAATTAAGACTTAGTGCCTGAATAAACTAATACGGTAATAATACTCGTAAGGAAGTAATGACCAAAATGTTTGACATAGCCTGTTTGGTATGTTCTGTATGTACGAAATCTGTATGTCCCTCCTAGCACGCCAAATCTTTGATCTTGGATTTCAGGCTTAAATATTATTCTAATTCTTAAGTCAAAGACGAGCCATATGATTGGCTGAGGTGTTTTAAGTCTTTACCACACAATGACGGGTTTGAGCGCCTCTCGGAAATTAGACGTTTGAAAACATCGTGGGAAAAGGAGAAAATGCTGGTAACCGGCATTTTTTCCTTTTCCCACGATGTTTTCTAACCTTTCAGAAACAAATCCAACTATTTTAGTCACTTTTAGTTTGTCATTTGCAAATACTTTGAATTTAGACCAGTCTAAAATTTTGTCGTCTGGTAAAGAGTTAACCAACAATGTTGCTAGTCATGGAATTTAGAATTAGATATAAATTGATCATCATTGGTAAATGCGGCCTTGAATGTTTGTAACCTTGGTGAAACAGAAAGTCAGTCATATATCCGTGACTTATTCTGCTTCCGGCTAATTTGTTATAAAGCTAAGAAAAAAACGTCTTACAAACGGACACTCTGTATAAGATGCTCTACAGCGGAGATTGAATTTGTAAACCCTGTGCAAACCCCCCCCCCCCCCCCCCCCTTCTTAAACACAAAGTCACAAGCCACCCAAATCGACCAATGAAACATTAATTTAGTGAACTGCCACCGAAAAATATAAGTTTGTCTTGAAAATGTGCGTAGGTGACACAACAAACAAATGATAAATGTATATCGAAGATTAATATCATTTTGTAATAATCTGACCATCATAATTAGTCTGTGCAGGTGATTATGAAGATAAACCTAGATCTATACGGAGATATGACTTTTATGGCCGTCTGCTCGGGCCGGATAGAGTTGGCAGTTCAACCGATAAAAAGATGATGGTATACAGTATAGGTATAATTTTCCAGGCTAGTTATTAACTTTACAGTATCCCAGTAGTAAAGTTTTATGTTAAACACCATTTGGAGGTCACAGTAAGCAGTTTATTGATACTGTTCATTGTTTTATTTATTTGAGCCATGCTCTAGGTCTTGATGCATCTGCGAAAAGTATCGACTCAGGTCAGCCTGCGCATTCCGCGCAGGCTGACCTGGGCCGAAACTTTTCGCTATTGGGCAATTTTTGTATGTCAAAGGACCAATCTACCTTATGATACAGTCGGTTGTTAGACAGAATAGACTTTATTGATTTATGATTATGTGATGACTTGCTTGGTATCATGGATCATGAAGATGTATTAAACCCCTTTTTTCACAGAGCATGTCACATTTCTTTCTATATATTAAGTTCCTCCTCCAAAATGTATCAGCCAACAGAGGCGCTATCCCGGTTTTCCAGGTAAATTCGCAACGCCACTACTGCGCCTCGTGCAACCCGGTCCTGTACCAGTTCCATACAGGCTATTCTAAGACATATCTCGTTGTTGATCTAATACGATGTTACATAATAAGCCCTTTCTTGTGGGGGAGGGGGGGCAGAAAAAATCTTTTGGAACAATTACAAAATATTGTGTGATAATCAGCTGTGGATGTACCAAGTATTTGCTCCTTTGCCAACAGCGTTTTCAACAACAGTACTTGATATCGGTGTTGGAAATCGTATTTGGATGATACTGATTCTATCCTTCACCTAACAATCCATTGTTTTAAACGATGAAGAGGGTTTTTCAAAACGTAGGGAAAGGAGAAAATCCGGGTAACCACCACTTTCTCCCTTTCTCACAGTGTCTTTTATCCTTTTAAAGTAAAATCATTTGGGCTACATTTAATTTATGGTCTGCAAATACTTTTAATTTGGACGAGTCGGAAAGTTTATCGTCTGATAAAATGATAGACAATGACTGGTAGCAACAGGCTCTGATCGTTTGGCAGTAGCGTAAGGCCGAGACTTGAATGTCAGACTCTCGGACAGCAAACTTCTATTAGCATGCTTAACCCTTTACCACACAATCCCGTGTTTTAACGACCATGAGGAAAGAGCCTCTTGAAAACATTGTAGGAAAAGGAGAAAATGCTGGTAACCAGCATTTTCTCCTTTTCCCACAATGTTTTCTACCCTTTCAATTACTGAAATCATCACTTTGACAACATTTAAATATGTCGTCTGCAAATATTTTCAATTTGGACAAGTTTAACATTTTGTCGTATGGTAAAGCGTTAAAGTTTTGGCTAGGAATAGGATGAGGGTAATCAATTATATCAAAGTAAAGCATTTGTCCCACTTTGTCTCAAATAAAAGGAGCAATTTATTCGTCATAGAGGTTTTCGTCCCTCGGAAATACTTCGGTTTGCCGCTCTGTAATTATCATATAAGCCGAAAAGGAGAACTTTCAATTATCAGTGTATCGAATTTGTAAAACGTTTTGTTCAAGATTTACAAAAGCACAGAACAAGATGGCGTAAAACCTGGCATTCCCTCTGTCAATAACCCATCTTTATCTCTAGTGTCAAGTGTCCATCACGGCGAAAAAGGAGTGCAGCGGACAAAAGATCAAATTAGCGTATGATTAGTTACTTATCTACGTGGACACGGTGAAATAGCCTGTGGGTAGTGGTCATCTTGTCTTGTAGCCGATATCACCTCGCAAAACTTCCAATTTGTACTGATTACGTAAATAGATAAATATACACTCGTAACGCCACCAAACTCTTTTACCAGAGGACAAAATTTTAGGCTTATCCAATTTGAAAACATTTGCTGACGATATGTTAAATATGGCTTAAATTATTGAATTTGTGAACGGGTAGAAAACATTGTGGGAAAAGGAGAAAATGCTGGTTACCAGCATTTTCTCCTTTTTCTGGCAAAAGGGGGTTTAATGCATTTCCGTGATGCATAATACCAAGAGAGTCATCATATAAATATTGATCCATGATTAGCACTTTTTTTTCAAATAATGGGGTACACTGGTCCTTAGACATGCAGAAAATTGACCGATAACAAAAAAGTTTCGGCCCAGGTCAGCCTGCGCGGAATGCGCAGGCTGACCTGGGCCGATACTTTTTGCAGATGCAATAAGCCCCCTTTTCACAGAGCAAGGTTCAATTATAATTAACGGAAAACACATCACCATTTCTCACTACAGGTAGACTTATGTCTAAAGCGGATAATAATGAGTTGACTTGAAAAATAATTCTTATAATAATGATTAACTGAAAATGTATCACCATTTCTCATTACATTTACAATTAGTTACAAAGTAAACCTTTTTATTAAACGACCAAAATTTAGACTCGTCCAAATTGAAAGCGTTTGCATGCGACAAATTAAACGCTATGTGGCTGCTGGGAACTGTCTTTGAATGAAACGTTGTTGGAAAAAAAGAACATGCTGGTCTTTCAAGGGGTAGGAAACATTGTTTGAAAAGGAGAATATGATGGATACCAGCTTTTTGTTTCTCCTTTTCCCACAATGCTTTCAAAAAGCTTCCACCCCAGGATCGTTAAAACGCGGGATTGTTTGGAAAGGTTTAATTTACAATTCAGATTACTGTATTTTTAAATGGACCACTTACTATAACAGGGTCCGTATTCGCCAACCATTCTTAAGAACGTTCTTGGTCTTATTCTCAAGAATTTTTTAAATTTGAAAGTAACACAACTTCTGATTGGCTAAATCACTTCAAGTGGTTTAGCCAGTCAGAAGATGTGTTACTTTTAAATTTAGAAAATCTTAGAGAATAAGACTAGGAATGATCTTAAGAATGGTTGGCGAATACGGACCCAGGTTACTGAACGAGAGACTGATTTTTTTCCCATGACATGGATGCTTTGGGGGAAAAGGCACACCTGTTTTGTTATATGGAATCGTTCATTTTTCACAGTGTTTCCAGAAAGCTTAAATTGCAAGGGCGGCATAAAAGGTCTTGTCTTTATAGTTTTGAGGTAAGCAAAGTGTCCGTCGACCTTCTAATATCGATTTGAGGGGCAATGAAACGAAGGGTTCTCAGTCTAATCCCCGGATAATAAATCCCAATTAATTTCGCATCCTCTTCACAACTTCAATCTCTTCAATTGCGGTTAAAGTACTTCAGAAGAAGAATCTATCATGTAGCCAAATAAAAACCGTGTAGACATTAAGTCGCCACTGCAGCAACGTATTAATCTATTGTCTGCATTGTCCGCAGCGGCGGTTTTAATGCCGCATCTTAAACCCCTATCAGACGACAACATTTTAGATTTGTCCGTACTGAAAGCATTTTCTGACAACAGTTTCAATGTGGCTCAGATAGTGGGCGTTGTCAGACATTCTATGAAAGGATAAAATACAGATAGAATACAGATACATTGTGGGAAAAGGAGTATATGCAGATTATCATCACTTTCTCCTCTCCCTGCATGTTTTTACTCAACCATTCTTCTCCAGGGTTGTTAAAACACTAGGTCATCTGGTAACTGGAAAAAAAAGGCGACAACAGCTACGGTCATGAGATGTGTGACGTCATTTAGCAATGGAGATTTTCAGTGCTGCCGTAGCCATTATCTTCCGCTGGGTGGTATATTTCAATTGATTGATTGTATGGTGTTTAACGCCGTTTTCAACATTTCAGTTATATCGCGGCGGCCAGTGCACCTATCCATGGTTTCCTGGAGTTTCTTTTTACCAGTACTCCACACAATATTCTTTCCAAGCCACTGGCTGCTTTCCCACATGACCATCATCGAAACAATGGTCAGCGGTGAGAGAGGAATGAATCTTGTCGCAATGACTGTCATCAATCCTCGGAAAGAAATTGGCCAAGCTGGGGATCGAACCAGCGACCTCCTGTTCTCAGGTCCTGTACGCTACCGACTGAGGTACGGGGCTTGGCGGTATATTTCAAATACACACCTATCTGATATGGGTATTCTGGGTACAGAACCGGATTACTTACACGTATCGAGGCGGCAATCTATGCAGCGAATTTCAAATAAAAAATACGTTTACTCACTAAAACCGACCTTGCATGATTCATCTAGCCATGGTTAACTAGCGTATAACCTATGCACTAGCCATTTATAAACATTGCCCTTAAAGCTTGGGAAAAAGCACTAGTATATAATAGCATCGTTGGGACATTATTTATTGTCGTCAGGCTACAGTGATTTGCAATAAACAATGGTATTTCATGAAATATTTTCCCCGTTTAAAATCATTATGTTTTTAAGAAATTTGTAGCAAAAAACTGGCTTGATTTTTCCACAGACGTATTATTTATAGCCATTTTCCGCTTCCGCACCGCGTATTAATATTTATCCTGTACAGGATAGTGATACGTCATAGCAGACAGGTCTAATCTTCGAAGAATACTGACATGCGCAGACAGCGCTGCCGTAGCCAGTCATACCATTCAGAATGAAGTTAAAGTAACCTTAAAGTCAAACATAAATCCTTCGAAAATATGAATTTCTGTCATAATACCTTCTGAGGATTGGTTTTACTCAGCAAGATTCAGTATAGTTCTTTCAGTTCAGGTTGAAATTGAAGCAGTAAATGTAAACTTGTGCCAGAGTAGGCTTTCATGTAGCATTTCAATCGTAACAGATTTTCATATGTTTTAGATTACCGTAAAGGGTTTTTTCTCCTTATCATATCACTTATCATTTATTATAACACGTGGATATGTTTGATTTTAAAAGAAAAATGTAAAAGGCCACGACTACGTTTTTTCAAGAATGATTGATTGATTGATTGATTGTATGGTGTTTAACGCCGTTTTCAACATTATTTCACTTATATCGCGGCGGTCAGTGTACCTATCCGTGCTTTCCTGGAGTTTCTTTTACTAGTACTTCGCACAATATTCTTTCCAAGCCACTGGCTGCTTTCCCACATAACCATCGTCGAAACAACGGTCAGCGGTGAGAGAGGAATGAATCCTGTCGCAATGACTATCATCAATCCTCGGAAAGAAATTGGCTTCAAGAATGAAGGGGGTACCTTATTATACTTAGTCTTTTTTATGTAAAGTGAAATGATTGCCATTTACTCAATTTTAAAATTTCTAATGACCTGTAAAGGTTTCTTTACTCGAACTGTTATTGCTGGACTGTTGCTAGCAACAGTGCTAACAGTGCTTTGATTTCATTTGATCCGTGCTTTGTGAAAAACGGGGTTTCTTGCACCTGCAAAAAGTATCGACACAGGTCAGCCTGCGCATTCCGCGCAGGCTGACCTGAATCGAAACTTTTTGCTATTGGTCAATTTTCTGTTTGTCAAAGGACCATTCTACCTCATCATTTAGTCGGTTTTCAGACGAACTGGATATTATTGATCCATAGTTTTTATGAAATGACTTTTTGGTATAATGCATCGCGGATATGCATTAAAACCCCTTCTGTCAGAACATTGCTCATACCTTTTGTCCCTCAATCGGAAGTATCCCAGAACCCGAGTCAAGATCGTATCTAAACAATATTTCATAAGGCTAATCGAACAAATTCTGTGCAATGACTGCTCCTAATAATATCAACAACACTCAAATGAGCCCGTTACGAAAAACAACACAATGTATTAACGCACTCTAGTGAGGTGAGAAGTGCATTATAATGCTTCATTAATGGCCACACTTCTAAAGGGCTACCCTAGGTGTTACCGATAATATTTCTGGGCGAGGAAAAAGTGTGTTTTCAATCAAATATTATCAAATAAAAACATTCGCCCTGTCACCCCATACCTCACTCTAGAACGCTCAATTTAGAAATACCTTTCGAATGATTAGAAGCAGAAAGATATTGATGTTAATCGAAGCGAACAGTTCCCACCTATTCCCAAGCGCTCCCAACAGTTTCCTTGTCAAAGCGAGAAGACCACTTAAAATAAGAGGCGCTGGAAGCGCTCGATTCGTCTGGTTTCGATTCTCACTGGAAATGTGAATCATTTCGCTTGTAAAAACCTTTTTATATCCTATATATTTTCCTGTCTGGGTTTACAAACATCAATCACAGTAAAAGTAACTATATATAATTTTCGAGCATTTCCGGGGGAAATATAAGGTTTAACTTTGTACCAAACGACAAAATTTCGGAAACGTCCAAATTGTAAGCATTTGCAGACGACAAATTGAACGTCACTCAAAAACTTTGAGTTGGTAGAAAACGTGGGAAAAGGAGAAAATGCTGGTTACCAGCATTTTCTGCTTTTCCCATGATGTTTTCTAAAGCTCTTTTCCTTGGGGTCGTTAAAACTAGGGATTGTGAGCTAAAAAAATTAAAATGACCGATTCCTGAAGTAAGTGGTACTATATCGTAGGTTCTTTTACTAAATGTTGGTAATATCTAAGTCATTCCATGATAATCAGTTGTTGGGGGAGACGTGGAATATTAAATTTGTCTGCATGTTTAAAGTAAGTATATTTTACTTGGTTCTCGAAGTCGCCCTGTATGTGCAAAAATGTAGCTATTTAAGAGCCATGCTTTGGCAAAAGGGAGCTTAATGAATCTCTTTGATGCATTTTACCGAGCAAGTCATCACATAATTATAGACCTGTAAAATCCACGTAGCCTAACAAACGACAGAATCCGGAGGTAAAACAGTCCTTGGACATGCAGAAAATTTACAAATAGGAAAATGTTTCGACCTGTGTCAGTCTGCGCGGACTGCGCAGGCTGTCATGAGCTGATACTTTTTGCAGATGCATTAAGTGCTGTTTTCACAGCGCATGGCTCAGATTAATGTTTTGAAAACTCTTAAGAAAGTAGTTTTGAAAATGAAAGCTTGTCACTTTGTTGGGGCCTCTTTTCCGGGAGACGAAGGGATCACTAGGAAATAAAGGAACGAGATTCTCGCATCCAACGAGAACAGAAATTATATTTCTGAAATCGAGTGTACCTCTTCGCACCATTATCTCCCTCCTCCCACAATGGAGTCAGTGGTCCGAGCGTGACTGCACCATTCAAACTTTACGGTCAGTTGACGATAATTTTCCCCCTGATTACGGCCCAAGTTCACGCTGGACAGTCCAGGCGTCAAATGTGACCACTTTATCAAGCTATAATTACCATACTAAGGGCAGGAGGTGACACATTTATTGAAATCTATCAATTTACACCGCTAAAAATGGTATTTATGTGCATAATTTTGCAATTTTCAAAGAGTCTAACTTTTAACGGTCAATTCCTCACTTAAAATAGCTCTTGCCTCCCGTTGTCAATTTACGTAGATATTAGAACGTCATTCATTACCACAAGTCTACAAGAAAATCATGTTGGACAAAGTTAAGCGACTGAGAGCACAAGAAGCTCCCCAAAGATTTCAGTCTAGGTCCCCTGTCTAAAATTCGTGCCTGCAACCCTTTCAGAACAGCTGGAAATATTTACAGCAATTCATACCCTGATATCCAACATATCGTGATCTCTGACCAGTGCAGTGATTTTCACTTTTATTCCTTTTTGAAACTTTTATTTATTTATTTATTTTTTCAACCCGCCCCTTATTTAAAAAAAGAATGGAACCCTTTCAGCTATAGTTTAGAACTGATACTAGAAATTCAAATACATCTTTTACTGGTTCGATAATTTACAAATAAATATTGCTACAAATCCAAATAATACTGGTTCCTTGTTGCTAAACCCGGCTGAAACTGAGTCAAATTATTCAAAAGTTACAGTAACAAAAACAGATATTCATCTTCACGATAGTTTTAATACCTCTACATGGCATGATTTAATTTAAATGCATTTTAACAACTGCATTGCTTTTTTGGCCTCTATTTGACCAACTTTTTTACCGAAAGAAAAGAGACCAGCAATACGCAAAAGTAAATGAAGGAAGCTAAGACCAGCAGTGTAAATGATAAATCTAAAACTTCTATATTTTATGTAAGCCGTATCAGTGATCCAATATTTTCCGGAGAATAAATGAAAACAAATGGGGTACAGGGCCCACTAACTAGCCCTCTCGATTGGAAATCGTTATGGATTCCTTGAACGCTTCTGTCTCTTCCATTGTTTTAAACACGGTTATAAATTATCAAAATGCTGGAAATATTGGAATTCACAAAACAAGTGGGGCTGACAGCAGCTTCATCAGGAATGATTTACACGAGAAATACCCAATTTATGGCTCCAAAACACCTTTCTGCAGGCCTTTATGGCCTTTTCTTCTCGGATTCGTAAGCAAATAAATCACAATTTGCTGTCCTAAATCGCCTATTTGATTAATTTTGTACGGAGTGGAGACACTTGAAAGAATTGCGTGGGGCCCGCTTGTTTTACAATTTTCTGCTCGTAATGTTGTACTGGTGCTGTCGATCTGGAAAATACTGCAACATTGTTTCTTGTAAATGAGCCATGCTCTGGCAAAAGAAGGGCTTAATGCATCTCCGTGATGCATTATATATGACCAATATCAAAAGGTTTCGACCCATGTGGACCTGCGCGGACTGGGCAGACTTGAGCAAGTTGACATGAGTCAATGCTTTTTGCAGATGCATTAAGCCCCTTTTCCACAAAGCATGGCTCTCACACACACACACACACACACACACACACATATATATATATATTTTTTTTTTAATCCAAGCAGTTTGGAGATTTTAAACTGCTGTGTATTTAGTATTCCCACTTTGAACGAAAGCGGTAACAAGCACAGTTGAATAGGGCCTAGGAAGAGAGACCAGTGACAGTTAAAAACGGTTTCTGTCATCAGGGCATGTAACGATGCGTCGTTCGCCCGGATCCTTTTCGAGGCATGCAAGACGTGTGGTATCAAGAACCTAAGAAGAATGGTTCCCTAATATGCAAAATTTTCCTCTAATGAAGTTTGATTTTTTTTTTTTTCTTTGTAAGTCAAGCTACATGTATATACCTTGTCGGAAAAGTTTGTCTATGACATGGCGGAAGCTGGAAAAAATGGTGTCAGTGTTACAGGAGAACTCGTCTTTCTGACTTTTGGTAACAATGAGTATCGGAGAAGGTAATATCACGGTATTTTTTAGTAGATACAAAAATATGTGTTCATACTCAGTGTGTATAAAATGAAAAGTTAAGCCGATAGATTTAACCCTTTACTAAACGACAAAATTTTAGACTGGTCCAAATTGAAAGCATTTGCAGACGACAAAATAAATGTGACTGAAAAAATGAAATTTGTTTTGGGAAGGGCAGAAAACATTGTGGGAAAAGGAGAAAATGCTGGTTACCAGCATTTTCTCCATTTCCCACAATGTTTTCAAAAGGCTTCTTTCTCAGGGTCGTTAAAAGTCGGGATTGTGTGGTAAAGAGTTAATAACTTTCATGGCGTTAAAATACAAATGAACCACGCTCTAGCAAAAGGGGATTCAAAGCATCCCCGTGATGCATTATACCGCGCAAGTCATCATATATTTATGGAAAATCTTTTTTTGTGTGAATCATGAGGTAGATAAGCCTTGACAGTTGACAAGCAGAAAACTGACCAATAACAAAAAGTCTCAACCGCGGACTGTGATGGCTGACCTGAGTCAATACTGTATGCAGATGCATTAAACTCCCTTTTCACAGAGCATGGCTCAAATAATTGCTAATGGTATAGATCGAAAGGGTTGAACTGAATTGTTTCTTGGTTAGTGTTAAATTGACGTTAAAAAGTGGCAAGTGGAATACATGTATATCAACAACAGCAATATCAACGAGCAGTTAATCTAAATATTCGATTAAATCTTTACTATAAGTACGAGAAATTAACGGACCACGCTTGCAACCTCGTACATGTCTTCGCCTCAGCTAAAGTTGTTTGAGAAATAAAATCAAGAGAAAGGAGCAATGTTTCTCCAATCATATTTTTGTGGGAAGGAAATGGCAGGATTCTACATTCGTTATGCAATACTTTACGCCCAATTTGTCTGCTTAAGTCAGCGACCAGATATTGGATTCGAAACATCACTTCTCCCCCCTTACTTTTCAATCCTCGCCTTTTGGGACACCTTGTCCGTGTTTTCATACACTTTTTGATCATTCATTTGTTTATTTCTGATGGGAAAAAAATAAAACAGTAGCAAAATTATTTTTCCTTTGTGACCAAGCTACAGTTTTTTTCGTCAAATAGGACAGGACCGTCCACAGAATGAACATGTGCGCTCGTATCCTGCTAAATAAGTTGAATAAAACTTTCAAGCCAATAGTAAAAACCTGAATAGTTTTATTTCAACCTTATTTTTGGAGAAAATTGTCTCCTTTTCGGACAGTGTAGATCCAATATCAGACTGTGCATTCTGTGCAGTCTGATCTTGATCTACACTATCCGCAAAAGGTCTGTGAGTGGCGCTGTAGCAGCTCAAGGGTTGCAAAATAAATGAAATGGATACTTTGCCATCTGTGAAAAGAGAAACCTAGATATTTATAAGGCATTTCAATAAGAGACAGTGTAGATTTAAAGATCAGACTGCACGTTCTGTGCAGTCTGATCTTGGAATCTACACTGACCACAAGAGCAACGAAAGTCAGAGTATGCGCCTATATTAGTTGAGAAGTTATATTTTCCTTAACCCATAAACCTGCTAAAAAACTCAAATGAAACTTTCAGGCCAATAGTAAAAACCCAAATATTCCTTATTTCAGAATTATTCTTTGCGGAAGAAAATATCTTCTTATCGGAAAGTGTAGATCAAGATCAGACTGAACGTTCTGTGCAGTCTGATCTTGATCGACACTGTCCGCAAAAGGTCCTTGAGTCGCGCTCAGCAGCCTAAAGAGCTAAAACAGAAAAGCGTTACTTTTTTTTTTACGAGTCATTTCTCCTTGACAGTCCACAATATCATTTCAGGGTTCTGTCAATTTAGTTGGACAGATATTGGCTCTTCCGTAAACAGGCAGAGAGGTTTTAATAAAGCCCCAATACAGATAGCTTGTAAATTTTGTCCAAAAACCCGGATTACGCTAATTTCTCTGAAATCACGGAACTTCCCGGCTCTCCGATGAAGCAAATTACGGATGCTGGACTGGAAAATGTTCTTGTAACTCAAGGGCTTTTTCCTCCCCACAACCCTGAGCCCCATCAGAAATACACGAGCCATGCTTTGTGAAAAAGGGGCTCAATGCATTTGCAAAAAGTTTAGGCCCAGGTCAGCCTGCGCAGTGCGCGCAGGCTGACCTGGGACGAAACTTTTTGCTTTCCGTCAATTTTCTGCATGTCAGAGGACCAGAGTACCTTCTGGCATCACAGAGATGCATTAAGCCTCATTTCCCACGGCATTGCCCATATTTTTGTTCTGTTAGGTTCTAGAAGAGAGCCGAGTCCCTGTCTGTCTATACCAGATGAGAAAATTTTAGATTTATCCATATTGAAAGCATTTGCAGACGATTAATCGAGTGTAGCCCAAATTGTGGTATTTGTTTTAGAAAGGTAGCACGCATTATGGGAAATGCCGGTTATTAGCAGTTTCTCCTTTTACTACGTTGTTTTCAAAAGCCACCTTCCCCAAGCGTCATTAAAACATGGGACTGTATGGTAAAGTGTTTTAACTGTACTGACTACTATGAGAGCCAGTTTGTCTGATTTTAACCCCTTATCCTGCTATATAAGTTAATTGAAACTTTCATGCCGATCCTAGAAAGCCTTAATATTGCTACTTCCAACTTATATTTTGGAGAAAAATATCTCCTAATCGGACAGTGTAGATGCAAGATCAGACTGCACGTTCTGTGCAGTCTGATCTTGATTTACACTGTCCGCTAAAGGTCAATGAGTCGCGCTTCGCAGCCTAAGGGTCTAAAGTTTCACCTAAACCATTTTTAGGCTAACAGTCATGAAGTAATCCTACTTCTGAGAAAGACAGCATGTAAACTCATTCCAGCAAGTTTAAAAAGAAGATATGCAAGAGGATTCATGTCCGCATCCTTAGAATCGTGTTCAACACGCTATAGGATTAAATCTTTCGCTGTTAGACAAATTGGACTTAAGATCCATGATCATGGGATGACCTGCTTGGGAGCATGTCCCACTGAGACGCATCAGGCCCACTTTTGCCAGAGCATGGCACAATTGTTTAAGTTGTATGAAACGATTTCATGTGGAATATCCCTTTATTACTATATCATTGCATAGATTGAAACGCTTTCTTCAACATTTGTCCAGTGCTTGTTGAGACGAGAACTTTCTTCATTTTCAGAACATAATTCAATACCGTGTAACGACAGATTATACACTTTCCGGGACGAAGGGGTTTTATTTCCAGGAGCAGGTCTAATTATTTTCCCGAATAAAGTATGGTTCACTCGTCGTGGAAGCGCTGATGTACAAAATTACGTGTAAAATGGGCCTAAACGCACATTACTAAGTTTTCAAATTTTCCACTTCTAAACCTTAATCGACCCGGGCTATTTGAGAAGACAGTTTCCTTGATATTGACACCCCCGGGAATCCGGGGGCGGGGCTTCATCGTTCCTACTACTAGAGCCATGCTACCGCAAAAGGGGGGCATAATGCATCTCCGTAATGCATTGTACCAAGCAAGACATCACATGATTAATCTGAAAAATCCACTTTGTCTAACAACCGACTGAATCAGAAGGTAGACTGATCTTTTGACATGGGGGAAATTTACTAAAAGCAAAAATTTTCGGCCCATGTCAGCCTGCGCGCACTGCGCAGACTGACCTGGGTCGATACTTTTTACAGATGCATTAAGCCCGCTTCTCACAGAGCATGACTCACATGTATATTTTTCTCTAAGTGGTTAGGGGTGTTGACATGAAGTCATCATTAACACTACATTTAGAAAATAGCGCGTTTTCTAATTGGCTAAACAATTTGATTCAGCCAATCACAAATTGCGTTACTTTGAAATGAAGAAAATTCTCAAGGATTTGAATATGAATGCAATGTAAAGCTGTTGTTGAACACAGACCCGGGCTGCACAAAACGCGGCCTTTCTGGTTACAAGGAGACTTACTTAGGCAAAGTGTTAAAGAGCGGTCCAAACCTAGTGCTGGTAAAAGCTAGGAAATGCATGAATGAATGAGTTGTTGCTGTTATGTGATTGAAATGCTGTTGAAAACGGTGTAGAAACATACGGCTTAAAACATTTCCGTGATGCCTCATACTAAGCAAGACATCACATAAATAGGGATCCATAAAATTTATTATTTGTTACAGCCGACTGAATCATAAGGTAGACTGGTCCTTTGACATTACAATAATGCAATACTTTCTCAGTGTCTTTCGATTGCATGCATGTATTTTTGTATTTCGTTTTCATTACTTACACATACCCAATAAAGGAGTGACCTAATAAATTTAGCTTTATCCGACATTTGTGTTTTCCTTCGCGCCGAGGCAGCAAAACTTAAGATGATATAATAAACCACGTTTTTGGTTCTTTAAAGCGACATATTTTGAAATAAAGACATTGATTTCCCGCTAGGAATTGTGAAAAATGATTCATTTATGATTATATATGGGTATTCCAGTCGGATACAATCAGAACTATTGCTTTCCTCGGATCACTAGAATAAATGCGTACTTAGGCTGTGAAAGCCTTGTGAACTTCCCCAACGTACAGGATCCTATTGTAAACAAATCAAATAATGAAAAAAAGAGGAGTACATATGTGCTTTTCCTTTTGAAAACGGGATAAATCGAATGTATGGTTGGTGCTGAGATGGATAAAGTTTATCCGTTGAGGCCCAAAAAAGCTCGCCCTCTCAGTTTTCTAGGCCTCGGAGGATAAACTTGATCCATCTCGGCACCAACCTTATATTCTCTCTCTATATATATAGTGCATAAAAGAAAAAAAAAAGTCCTCAGAATTTCCACATCAATATCAATACAGTTCCCCTACTACCCAGAAAATTAGACCAAATAGCTCCTAATTGACCACAACTGCTGACAACGAGCGGCAAGGAACATTCTGCGGCACTATCTGATCTCAGATCGGCACTTGTCATAATGATTTCATTTAGGGACGAGAAATCTGATTTTCTTCGATACACAAAGTGGCTGCCAATTAATGGAATCAACGCTCAAGTGTTTTCAGTGTTTTCCCCTCTCTTCTTTTTCTTCCCATAAGATGAAGATATATTGGAAGACGAGGAAACCGGTATTTTTTCATAGTTTTCTAAGGGATTTCGACCATATAAATTGTTACTGGTATTTTCTTTTTTTTTTGAAATTTGGCATGAGTAAAGCTGGGAACTTTCATAAGTTGGCCACGTTCTGTGAAAAGGTGCTTTAATGCAACTGCAAAATGTATCGGCCAGGGTCAGCCTGCACAGTCCGTGCAGGCTGACCTTTGTCGAAACATTTTGCTGATGGTGAATTTTTCTGCAATTCAAGGACCATTCTACCTCACGATTCCAAGTCGATTGTTTAGACAAAATAGATCGGTAGGATGCGACGACTACCTTGGTATAATGCATTACAAAGATGATAAAACACCCACTTTTTCCAATAGCGCCGCCCAGTTATATTTGAGCTACACTCTGGCAAAAGTGGGCTAAAAGCATCTCCGTCATGAATTATACCACTGAAGTCATTACACAATAATGTATCCATTATGTCCATTTTCTCTACCAAATTACTGCATCCTCAGGTAGACTGGTCTTTGACAAACAGAAAATTGACCAATAGCGAAAAGTTTCGGCCCAGGTCAGCCTGCGCGGACAGCGCAGGCTGACCTTGGTCGTTACTTTTCGCAATTGCATTAAGCCCCCTTTTCACAGAGCATGGCTCTTTTTTCTTTTTTTTTTAAGCAGATTAGGGGTTAACAATATTACGTTGATAACGACTTGTTAATTCAATTATCTAATACTTTATCACCTACAGCGATATCTCATTCACTCGAACATGCGATTGTACGAATGTGTTGGTTACTTTGAGACGTTGAGTGAACGGAACGTACCTTTGGTGTCACACCGGTAACTTTTTGGACATTGAAAATAGAGTAAAAATCACTATATTCAACTGACTGCTGATTCCCTGACGAAGCGGGAGCCCAGCAGTTTTATGCTATCAAATATATGTCCAATGTCCTTTACCAAAGGCTGCAGAAAATGGCATCATGAGCAATGAACTTTTTTGCTATTCCTCTTCAAACACATACCCCTCGGAAAATTGCTGTGAGTCTAGGCCCTCACTGGTGATAGACCATGGCCCGTTGCCAAGTCAAAAACAAAAAATAGTCCTGAAAGAATTGCAAAACATGCATTCATTCTCTGAAGACATAATCAAATCAACTCCAGAAACATATTTTAGACTTGTCCTATCAACTTTCGTGAAAAACAGTGTAGCAGAAGTGCTGGATTTTAAATTTTCAAGTGGGACTACTTTTGGTACTACGACCCGGAAGCATTCTGATGTTACACACCCTTTGTGGTGTCACACCACTGTTTTTTTGCTATATTGAAAATAGAGTGAAATTGACCATCTTTGAAGCTTGACAAATCACTTAATGGCAAAACTTTGGCTTTACCGTCTCTTGCTCTTAAAAGTACAGCCATAGTTCTTCAAAAAATGTATCAAAATCAACATGTCAGCCGATTGCGTTTTTCGCTAAATCCCAATCAATACAGGCACCCTAGAAATTGCCCTCTCAAAAACACCTGTTCACGGTCATGATCCCAATTTTTTGTTCCTCCACTGACACAAAATGGTCCAATCAATATATATGATAAAATCACATCTAAATGGTCTCCCACTGCCTAAATTTGAAGCAAATCTAAATTATATACCACCAAGCCTTCTCACTTCCATGAAACAGTGCAACAAAAGTGCTACTGCAAAATTTCACATCGGACTACTTTTGATACTACGACCCGGAAGTAATCTCGCATTTGTGCGACACCTTATGGGTGCAAAAATGTATGGCAGCACTGGTGACTGCGTGTGTGATCAGTGTGATATACTCGTTTTTGATTGGTTTATTTCCATGTTTCAAGGGCTTTTCATTTCTTGTGCAACATATTGATGTTCGATTATACCCTATCACTTTAATGCATTATAGAGATGTTACTATGCATTTCTATTAATGTTTAATGTTAGCTCAGTCGGTAGCGTACAGAACTTGAGAACAGGGGGTCGCTGGGTCGATCCACGGCTCGGTTAATTTCTTTCCGAGAATTGATGATAGTTATTGCGACTGGATTCATTTCCGTCTCACCACTGACCATTGTTTCGACGATGTTTATGTGGAAAAACCGACGGTGGCTTGGAAATAATATTGTGCGTAGTACTGGTAAAGGAAACTCCAGGAAAGCATGGATATAACTGAAATAATGTTGAAAACGGCGTTAAACACCATACGATCAATCAATCAATCAGTGTTTAATATTGTTGTATCGGCCAGAGGCCTAAGATAACTAATAAATACTGACTGACTGATTAGTGGATGTCGAGTACTGTCTCCCGTGGAGAAGAAAGAGGAAAAATCTTGATAGAGAAGTAAATGAAAGAGTTTTTTCTTTTTGCTTTTCAATGCGCAATCATCTCATTCCGCGATAATGAAAATGTTTGCACAATTATTACAGTGATCATTGAAAGACTCTAAATCCTATTTTTGAACCTCAAACACGCGATTATAACACCATGGACAAAACCTGTGTCAAAGGTTTTGGGCAAGTTTTTCTCCCTTTCCATTGTTACTCTTTTTTTTTTTAATTCGAACTCATTCCACGCTAAAGGCAGCTATAATTGCCTATGCGGACAGCGTAGATCCAAGATCAGAATGCCCGATATTTCGAGAAAAACTTTTGACAGTTAAGTCTTAATTTTTTTACGATAGCTGGGTCTCTTATGGTAATTTGAAGATCTTCAGTTCTTATGTTCAATACCATAAGGGCTATACTTTTCCGACGCGGCATCAATATCTGGGAAATAGTCCCTAATATTAAACAACTAACGTGGTCATGTGATATCAAACTTAGTTTGGGTGTACCTATCTCTTTTTATCTGTCTTGCTATGGTGTTCTTCGGCAAGGCACTGCAGATCCAAAGCCTAGTTCTGGTGAAAACATGGAAAGCTACGGATAACTGATATGACTGAAATAATTTTGAATGCGGCGTAAAACAATAATCAAAGTACCACTTGGTAATGTAAAGACTTATGTAGTTACAAGGGTTGCACGCCGAAGTTTACTTTCAGGGTTTGCTGACTTTCACTGGGCAAAAGAAAAAACATTCCTCTCCCATTGGCAAACGTTGATGCTAAGTCTGTCTTGGGAAATTGCAAAAAAAAAGGAAATATCCTGTGGACAAAACATAAAAGTGGTCCTAATAGGTGCTGAATAATTCGCCAGTTGTTCTTGATGTTGAAATGTACTTGTATTTACACTTTACAGAAATTTCTTCTTTTCCCACAATGTTTTCTTCCCGTTTAATTTTTTTTTTTTTTTTTTTCTTTCGAGCCACATTTGGTATGTGGTACTGCTTCCAGTACAGGTGTCTAAAGTTTTGTCGTAGGTAGAGCCACTCTATTTGCGAGCTGGCTAAGTCTCAACCAATCAGTTGTCCAGTCTTAGAATTTAGAATCAGAACGTACTTGGGAATAGCTTGAGCACTCGTACCCTGAAATGGACTACTTTTGTTTTGGCGTGGACGATTTTAAGTTTAGTTTACGAAACCTACGGTGAGAGTAATACCATATCCAGACATAGCGTCGCCTGGTCAAGCAAAACAGAACGAAACTTATTCTTGTGGTGAGTTTACCACTAATACACAGAAGAAACAAATACCTTTGCCATTTTTCAAATCATTCATGATATACAGTATGTGACAGTCTTGCACTTAACACCAATACTGTCAAGTTGACATTTTTTCCTACGCTGTCAAGGTCAAGGACACTTGATGAATTAATGTATTGTTTTATTCCATGGTATCACTCTTTAATAGACGGAAAACGTATAGACTCGAAAAAATTGAAAGCATTGGTAAACGACGCATTGCATGTAGTGCAAATAATGGAATTTTTCTCTAACAGGATAGAAAACATCGTTGGAAAAGTAGGAAATGCTGGTTACCAGCATTTCCTTCTTTTCTTACAATGTTTTCAGAAACCTTTTTCATCACAGTCATTAAATCACAGGGTTATTTGGTAACGGGTTAATCATTAAGGCTGCCAAGCGCGACTTAAGAGCCTTTTGCGGACAGTGACGATCAAGATCTGACTGCACAAAACGTGCAGCCTGATCTTGGATCTCAACTGCCCTAACCGTAGATATTTTCTCTCCCAAAAGTAATTTTGGAACAGCAACATTCTGGTTTTTACCATCGGCTTGAAAGTTTTATTAGACTTCTGTAGCAGGATAAGGGTTAAGAGGCATGACCATTTCGGTCAATGTGAACATCTTAACCCTTTCCCAAACGATAAAATTTAGACTGGTCCAAAATGAAAAAGTTTGCAGACGACAATTTTAAATTTGATGAAAATGACAGAAAGTTCTCCAAAAGGGTAGAAAACACTGTGGGAAAAAAGAGAAATTGCTCGTTACGAGCAATTTCTCCTTTTCCCACAGTGTTTTCAAAAGACTTGTACTGCAGACACGTGAAAACCAGGGCTTGTTTGGGAAAATCTTAATCATCATTATTATCATCAGTTTTCTTATTGTCAACATGCAGAAAATCGACCTATGCCCCTCGGCCGAGGTAAGCTCTTATCTGATCCGAGTCTGGGATACCCCATAATTTATCTCAAGCTCGTAGCAAGATATTTGATATCAAAATTTTCTGAGGTAAAATTAGGAAAAATAAAATAAAGTGTTTTATCCCAAATTCATTGAACCTCATTAGTTCACATGCCGTTTTAAACTTTCCAACGAGTAGTCAGCTTAATCTTTGAAAGGCGAATGAAGTCGAAATCGATCAAAAATACCTAGATGGAATTGCTTTGAAAACATTGAAGGAAAATGAGAGATTGGTTGTAACAAGCTTTCCTCATTGTTTTGAAACCGTCTATTGAATGCCATAAGAACCGAAATATGCACTTGCTACGAGCTTAATAATGGGTTAAGTGACCAGTTCGTTGACCACACACCGGTAACAGATCCGCACAATACACTTTGTTTTCTTTCGGGATATACCGACATTTTCGCAAACCAGGATTATACATTATCCGTATCTGTTGTCCCAAATGATTAGTTTAATAAGGCAAAAGGATTCCATTTCGCTCTATCACTCTTGTTTACATGCTTACATAGATTGAGTGTTAAAATCAGTAAATTAGTTTACCAGAGGCCACTTCATTCCGATCCATTTCGTCTACCATATTCCTTGCCGTTCGAGCCTCATTTTCTGTTTATTTTGCGCTCGATTTTATTCCGATTTTCTTAAAGCGTTAAATCGTATTTTATGCAAATTAAATTAGAATAGTCACACAGTATAAGATGGTGTGATACAAGAAAGAATGTGTTGTGATCTTTTTTACCAATCAATACAGTTATTAAAAGTTTTTATAGACTTTTACTACATAAAACATCATCCAAAATTTCTATATTAGTGAGCATGTAAGAAAAAAGAAAAGAAAGACAGTGTGACAGAAGTAAAAAAAAATCCCCCCAAAAGTTTTTTTTTTTTTGTATAGTAATATTCTGGGCTGGTGTCTTTCTCAAACATATGCCAAAATTTTGGAGTCGATTTGTGAGGTAACGTTAACAACAATTCCTCAGACATTCATGCGTACCGATTACATGATAATCCTAAATGAATCTCAGTGATGGTGTTGGAGATTGCCGACATCATGGTGAAAAACTGTAAATGGACAGATGTTCATCGCCGGTCTTAGCAGCGATCGTAACTTTTGATATCGAATGCAGGGGTACACAACCTTTAACCTTTAAACTGCTAAGCGCGACTCACCGACCTTTTGCGGACAGTGTAGATCAAGATCAGACTGCACAGAACGTGCAGTCTGATCTTTGATCTACACTGTCCGATAAGGAAATATTTTTCTCCAAAAGATAAGTTTGAAATAGCATTATTCGGGTTTTTTCTATCGGCTTGAAAATTTTATTTAACTATTTTAGCAGGATAAGGGTTAAAGGGATCCATTCAGATTTTGATCATCTCATTTAACCTCGAAAAATGACTTATCACTGAATAAAGTAAGCCGATAGCTTGCAGATCATCAGTAAAGGAGAAAGACAAAAGTAAGAAAACCTCACTATTTTTAGGTACTTTTAGATTTCGATCCAGAGTTTCACAAAGACTTATGGGAATGTCACGTGATCAGTTACACGCGTCGATTACGAGAATTCATAGGTATATTCAAATCAGCATGATGACGTCACATCTGATGTAATGAAAATAGACTGAGTTACCGATTGCACAACGACCATCCTATGATTCTTGAAAACGCCAAAAGTTGCGCCTTTTTCATTGAATATAATTGTACAATCTATACGATTGCAAAGAAAAATATATAATATAATTATGGGGAAAGCAGCTATTTGCTTGGGAAGAGTATTGTCTGTAAAACTAGTGTAGAAATCATAGGAAAGCATGATATCATCTAGCTGCACTGGATGCCGTGATATATATGAGCCGTGCTCTGGCAAGAGAGGACTTAATGCATCTCCGTGATGCATTATACCAAGCAATTAATCACATAATTAAGGATCCATAAAATTCGGTTAATCTAACAATCGACTGGATCTGGAGGTAGAATGGTCCTTTGACATGCAGAAAATTTGCAAAATAGGATAAAGTTTCGACTCATGTTAGCCTGCGCGGACTGCGCAGGCTGACATGGATCGATACTTTTCGCAAATGCATAAACCCCCTTTTTCACAGAGCATGGCTCATACATACACCAATTAATTATGAAAATGGCTTTAAGTACTTTACTGAAAACAAAATTTTGTCGTCTGCTGGTAAAGAGTAAAAAATCTCTGTGGCGTAAGGGAGGAAAAAGAAAAATAGAAATTGTATCATCGAATTAAAAACAAGGTTCAAAAATAGTTTTCTTTTTTTTTTGGCCAAGGTTACGAAAAACTCAAGGTAGGGCTTGAAAAAATAAAAATTGGACAAATATTTAATTGTTTCGTTTTATTTTCGTGTTGGAATTTCGGGTTTATAACACGTCTGGGCGACAGGCCGGCTCCACGCGACTTAGACTGCACTGGTATCCATTGTACGGTTTTTGTCTTGGGGGTAACGATTTGGGTTGAAGATTTAATCCCCCTTAAGTAGTTCCGTCAAGTGTTTGGGTAATCCTTTAAATGGACCGGCCATCTGAAAAGAAGGGTAGGACAAGCTCGAATAGCTCAGATGGTAGAGCGTAGGACTTGTGAACGTCAAGTCTCGGGCCACTTGAGGGGGTGGGTTCGAGCCTCACGGCTGGCCATCTAAAATTACTGATACATGTAGTTTTTTAATGAGATGTTAAACCGAGGTCCCGTGTGACGGTGCCATACACCGAGCACGTTAAAGAATCAGGCGTAACTTAAGAACGGTTTCGTACTGTATCTTCCACCATCCCCTGTAACATACTAACAAGTGACTAACAGCCTGCTGGGGGCGTCGCCCATATGGACAAGCGGTGGCAACGATAAATAAACAGAAAATCAATCAAAAAAGGGGAATTTGAGACCAACTCTCAGCACACGTTGATCGACCAAATGGGTCAGAGGTCCAGAGTCTGTCAGGAAAATTTATTCCTTGTACTTAAGTCTTAGACAACCTCTCTGATTGGCCGAGACTTATTTACTAAGTATGTTTTAAGGATGTCAAAAGCAGTTTATGTTTCTGTCATTGCGTGTGAACAGTTCATGTTCTTGACGGGTCTTTTAGGCTACATTCTTAGGCTGAGAAAGTGTTCTTGTTTAAGGACAGTTGACTTAAAATGGCAAGGACGCCAGTCGAACCCAGGTACAGTAGATACATATCCATCACCTCAGCCTTTGACAACGGTAGGTCAGTCGTCTTTATAGAGGGCCATAGATGGAATAGCTTCATTGATTATACGAAAAAAGATCTGAACGACTATGCTCCTTTTCCCTCAATATTTGCTGAAGATGCCTACCGTAGATTCATCGTCTCATAAACTGTTCAATGGATGAATGAAATTCCATCTGAGAGAACAGTTCAAATGTTGCAATTTCAAATTTACTCTTGACGAAAAAATTCAACGTATAGATCCAAGATCAGACTGTAAGCTTTGTGCAGTCTGATCTTAATCTACACTATCCGCAAAAGTGCGTTGATTCACACTTGTAAGCCGAGGTGTTTAAAATGAACTTCGCATTTTGTCAGGAGAACTGGTTAACACGAGAAAATGGGAATGTTGTTTGAGTGACATGTGATCTAATTATCTGAATATTTTGAATAGCAGAAGGATAACAATATAAGTGACAAGCAAATTAGTGCAAGAAGAGTAGAAAATGTGGGGAGAAAAAGCATTACGCCCAAATTAATCCAGCATTTAATGATGTCACGTAGATTGTGTACTGTGATAATGAGCCCATGCAGACAATTTTTTTGCAAGTCATTGAGACCAGGGTCTACCGCCCGTATTGAGAAACGATTGGTTGTAGCGTTGATTTAAACCTTAAGCTGCTAGGTGCGACTTTGTGGGCTTTTGGCGGACAGTGTAGATCAATATCAGACGGCACAGAACGCCCAGTATGATCTATGGGTTAATTGCGAATCGTTTCGGCTGGTTCGAAATATACCGCGTTGTAACTCCGAAGTATACTATGTCGAAAGTTCGAGATGCACTGAGTAACAAGCTCAAAATACCTGTTGCATGTCGGAAAGGTAATTACAGGTTGTAGGTTCGATATCATGATACTAAGTTGCAAGTTTGCGATATACTTGTACCAGGTTTTAAGTCCGAGTCACTGAGACCAGGTTCTACCGCCCGCATAGAGAAATGGTTGGTTGTAGCGTCGGATTTAACTCTTTACCACACAATCCCTACTCTTAACGACCCTGAAAAAGAAAGCCTTTTGAAAACATTGTGGGAAAAGGAGAAAATGCTGGTAACCAGCATTTTCTCCTTTTCCCATAATGTTTTCTACCCTTCCCAAAACAAATTTCAATTTTTGGGTTACACTTATTTTGTCGTCTGCAAATGCTTTCAATTTGGATCAGTCTAAAATTTTGTTGTTTGGTAAAGGGTTGATTGCGATATGTTTCGGCTAGTTCGAAATATACTGCATGGTAAGTCCGAGATCTACTATGTCGGAGGATCGCGATACACCGTGTAACAAGCTCAAAGTACTAGTATACCGTGGTGCAAGTGGGAGATGTTATTACATTTTGTAAGTTTCGATATCATGAAAAAGAGTTCCAAGTTCGCTTTAAACTTGTACCATATTTTAAGTACGAGTCATTGAGTCTAGGAACTACCGCCCCGTAACCAGCATTTTCTCCTTTTCCCACATTTTTTTTTTACTCTATCACAGGCAGAAATCATAATTTTAGCAACATTTAATTTGTCGTCTGCTAATGCTTCCAATTTGATCCATTCCAAAATTTTGTCGTTTGGTAAAGTTAAAGGTAGAGAAACACACCTGTTTATGTTTAGAGACCCCAGTAGATGTTAGAAAGTATTCTTGTCAGAAGAATAAATAATTCGACATAATAATATTTGGCCCGCAACATGCGATATGAGACCTTCAGACATTTGCGTAAAGTGTCGTCTCGGATTAGCCTGCGCAGTCCGCGCAGGCTAATCCGAGACGGCACTTTACGACTACATTAGATTTTTTCAGTAGACTTTCGTGAAACAGAAAATTGGGAAGTGTCGTCTCGGATTAGTCACAGACTGCACAGGCTGATCTGGGACGACACACTTTTACGCATATGTCCGAAGGCCCCTTTTCGTGTGTTGCACGCCATATAACGCAGATACAAACATGGCTTTTCTTAGGCTTAAAACATCCACTGTAACATGTCCGTTCTAATAAGGATGTAATAAGGCTTGTTCGTTGTTGTCTTGAAATTGATTAAGTCGTGTAAACCAATTGGGAATCGAAGCAAATGAAATGGAAATTCGGGGGGATGTAATCATTTGCAATAATCAAATCGCCTGCCGATTATCCGCCTCAGAAACCCGGCGCAATTGGATTCTCCGCCGTTCGGCCGACTTGTTTTGACAGTTTCGAGTCTTATGAATAGAACGCGGAATCAGTTCCGACCCCGTGTAAGCCGAGTGGAAATAGAAATTCATGAAGTAGAATTCTCTTTTTTTTCTTTGTAAGTTTGTTCGTCAGTAATTCTATTCGATATTCCTGGAATTTTGTTGTGGAAAACAGTCATTAAGAGGGTCAACTCTGAGTTTCATGCTTTCAATGAAGCATGCTTACAATTTTGACAATGTGACAGATAGAAGAAAAAAAGAGAACCGCAGGCAGGTGCCAACGCTCGGCTGCAGCGGCTTTTATAAATAGATTGATTTTCAGTGAAAGTAAGTCGAAGAAGGGGCATAACTATGTCGATAATATTTTGATGATTACCAGTCCTTGTTGTATGGCTTCCCCTTTTGATAGTTAACAGCCAGCGCTAGTTTGAAGTAAATATCTTCAGTAATCATATATATAAATGACAGACATATAATAAAATGTTAAAAAAAAATTGCAAGACGACAGAGCTATGACCATACCTCAACGTTTACTCCGAAAACAGCCGAGTTTACCATAGGGAAAATAAGTATAAACCTTTGACTGCTTTCAAGAATATGGGCATTTTCAACCGTTAGGAAGCCCAAATGTCGCAATTTAACTCTTTACTATATGACAAATTCTAAACCTGCTCAAAAAGAACGCACTTGCAGATGACAAATCAGTTGTGGTGCAATGATGCAGAAACATTTTGGGAAAAAGAGAAAATGCTGGTTGCCAGCATTTTTTTCTTCTAAACGTTTTCAAAAGCCTTTTTCAGAATGGTCGTTAAAACTCAGGATAGTGTGGTAAAGATTTAATTATGGGTGTTACTTTCCTGTTACAATATCTCAAAATATCAGACAGTGTAGATCAAGATCAGACTGCATGTTTGATCTTGAGCCTGTGATTTGCTTACTTTCCCAAGGGTTAAAATTGTAGAGTAGGGGGGAAGCTTCAACATTTTGAATTCATGAGAAAGAGATTGAAAATTAAAACAATGAATTTGAAACCATTTTTTAAACTTCTGGACTTATTTATTGAGCCATGCTTTGTGAAAGTATGCAAGGTAAAAAACATCTGCTAAAAGTATCAATCCAGGTAAGCCTGCGCAGTCCCCATACGCTGACCAGAGTCTAAACTTTTGCACAGTAAAGGTGTAATTTTCTCAGAATCATAAAAGCACAGGATTGTTAAGAAAAGAGTACAGTGCAGGCTACTATTCTGGAAATGAAATATATGCTCAGCAGTTATAACAAAAGGTCAAAATCTTGTTTGTACTTTTAAGATTTCTTGATTAGTGTATCTCCAAACCTATCCCACAGTGTATACAAGATTTGACTGCACATTCTCTGTACTTTAATCTTGGTCTTCACTGTATGAAAAAATTCCTGATGATGATATTTCCACCAGCATGCAAATTAAAGTGTTGATTTCTTTTTAGCCATAAATTATTCATTATTTAGAGGTGGAAGGGAGATAACTAGCGTGTGCTTACATACTACATTTGACGCGAGTTAACTTTTTACCACACAATCTCTAGTTTTACCGAGCTTGAGGGCTTAACCTTTTGAAAACTTTGCAGGAAAAGGAGAAAATGCTGGTAACCAGCATTTTCTCCTTTTCCCACAAGGTTTTCTAAACTTTCAGGGAAATTTACCATCATTTAAGCTGAATTTCATGTCGTCTCCAGATGCTTTCAATTTGGGCAAGTCTAAAATCTTGTTACATGTATTTGGTAAAGAGTAAACATTGTGGGTTTGCAGGTTGCTTCATTTTTTGTTTTCTCTTTTCTTTCATCAGCTAAAAAAAATATAGAGAGAAAATTATACAGAATATGGTGAAATTCAACAGAAAAAACTGAGCATGCAGTGCAAAAACATTCTGTATGTAAGCTAGGACTTTCTGATGAAAACTGATGAATGCCATTCAACGTGGATGCACCATACCTGGTATACTGTTAACATACACTGAATATGTAGGCAATAATTTCTGTAGGTACTGATTGTGAGAGCTCCATCGCTTATACCAAATCCAACCTTGCTATCACCCTAAAGGACTTGACACAAAGACGGGATAGAATAAATCAGCAAAGAGGAAAGAAAATAAGGATAAGTCTTCTTTATTTTTTATTTCTTTTTATAAACATCTTTTTCATTCTAGCGAAATGAACCTATTCTTTTAAGCCTCAGATTGGCAAATAACAAAAAATGGTTAATTTTTTTATCAGAAGAAAATATCTGAATATTGCCTTTTTGATTTTTTGTTAGAATGTTCAAGGACTCACTGAAAGACCTGATTGCAAATCTTGAGAACTCTGATTTCAATGCTTTACCAGACAACACAAGTTTAGTGTAATCCAGGCTTAAAGTATTTTAAGATAACATATTAAGTGATGCTCAAATAATTTGAATTTCCTTTGAAAGTGTAAAATATATGGTGGCAAAAGAAGAAAACATTGGTTTCCAGCATTTTCTCCTTTTCCCACAGTATTTTCAAAAGCTACAAGTTTTGTGTAATCCAGGCTTGAAGCATTTCAAGATAACATATTAAGTGATGCTCAAATAATTTGAATTTCCTTTGAAAGTGTAAAATATATGGTGGCAAAAGAAGAAAACATTGGTTGCCAGCATTTTCTCCTTTTCCTACAGTATTTTCAAAAGCTTCTTCTTCAGGATCGTTACAACTTGGGATTATGTGGTAAACAGTTAATATCAAACTGCCCATCGTCTTTCACCAACAAGTGATACCTGTCCAAACCTGAAGGATGAAATGTCACCATAAAAGGCTATGGAATCATCATAAAATATTGTGGAAACAAATATTTCTTTAACCCTTTACTGCTTGACAAAATTTTTGACTCATCTGTATTGAAAACATTTGTGGAGGAGGAACTAAACCTGACTCAAATGATGCGATCTGTTTTAGAAAGGGTAGAAAACACTGTAGGAAAAGGAGAAAATGCTGGTTACCAGCATTTTCTCATTTTCCCACAATATTTTCAAAAGCCCCCTTCCTCAGGATCGTTAACAGTCGAGACCGTGTGGTAAGGGGTTAAATGATACCTAAATGAAATGGAAAACAGACCAAAGAATTGCAATTTCCTGGGTATTTTTGCCAAAAAATTGGACAGGATAGATCCAAGATCAGCCTACATGTTCTGTGCAGTCTGATCTTGATCTAACTTGTCTGTAAGATGCTCTTTTATCTTGATCTACAACATAAGAAGACAATGTAGTTTTGCTAATCGCAATATGGGTATATAAGAGTTTCCCCAAGTTACACCACTCAAAGCAAATGGTTTTTCATCAGAGCGTCCCTGTGGTTGACACTTAATTCTTTACCAAACAATAAAATTTTTGACGCGACCACTGAAAACAGTGCTAATGATAAAATGCTCAAATGATCATTTCTGTCTTTGATAGGGTAGAAAACATTTAGGAAAAGGAGAAAATGCTGGTTTCCAGCATTTTCTCCTTTTCCTAAAGTGTTTTCAAAAGCCTTGTTTCTCAATGTCGTTAAAACTCATAATTGTATAGTAAAGAGTTAAGAGCCCCTACCTTGTACTGGTGGAAACAGGACATACATGTATTAGTGAACTGCCCTTGTGTTATGACTATAATAATAAGCAGCTTAAAACATCAATCAAACAGTGAATTCCTGAAACTAACACTTAATTCACTTTTCCATTTGCCAATACAGACAATAGTTCAATCTGTGTTATGAAAGAGTTTCATGGAGTCATTTTAATACTGCACTAACTAGCACTAAGATTAGAACTAGCGAAAGCATGCAGGTTGCCCATCTGACTAAGTCCACTCTGTATGTGGTTGATATGTATCTCCACATTGTTCTTGAATGAACTGAAATGAAACAAACAAGAATTTTGAACTCTAAGACTGCTAAGCAAGACCCAATATGCTTTACTCTTTACCAAACGACAAAATTTTACACTTGTCTAAATTGGAAGCATTTGCAGACAACAAAATTAAATGCAACTCAAAAACTGAAATGTGTTTTTGAAAGGGTGGAAAACATAGTGGGAAAAGAAGAAAATGCTGATAACCAGCATTTTCTCCTTTTCTCACAATGTTTTCTTCCTTCCAAAAACACATTTCATTTTTTGAGTAACTTATTTTGTTGTATGTAATTCTTTCAGTTTGGACAAGTCTTAACTTTTGTCATTTAGTAAAGAGTTAAGGGTTACAGATATTGTAAAAAATGTGAGAAAACAGCCAAAAATTCAATCATGTCTGAAAGCTATTTGACGCCTAAATCCCGAGTTTTCATGACCCTGAAAGAGAAGGCCTTTGAAAACATTCTGGGAAAAAGACAAAATGCTGATCATCAGCTTTTTCTCCTTTTCCCACAGTGTTTTCTCTACCCTATCCAATACAAAAATCACAATCTAAATTACATTCAATTGGTAATGGGCATATGCTTTCAATTTAGTCCAGTCCAATACAGTATTTTGTCCTTTGGTTAATTGTTAATTCTTTACCACACAATCCCGACTTTTAATGACCCCGAGAAAGAGGCCTTTGGAAAACATTGTGGGAAAAAGAGAAAATGCTGGTAACCAGCATTTTCTCCTTTTCCAACAATGTTTTCTACACTATCAATGACAATTTCCATCATTTGAGTAACATTTAAAGTGTCGTCTGCAAATGCTTTCAATTTGGACAAGTCTAAATTTTTGTCATTTGGTAAGGAGTTAACATGAACTTTGATCATCAAATGAACCTTTTGAGCACATCAAACATTGCCCAATAAAACAGAAATAGCTCTTCCAAACACAGAAGTCAAGCCCCGGTAGCTGAGTCAGTAGCGTACATGACTTAAGAACAGGAGGTTGCCGATTCCATCCCCAGCTTGGCAAAATTTCTTTCTTAGGGTTGATGATGGTCATTGTGACGGGATTCATTCCTCTCTCACCCCTGACCATTGCTTCGACGATGTTTATGGAGAAAGCAGCCAGTGGCTTGGAAAGACTATTGTGCAGAGTACTGGTAACATAAACTCCAGGAAAGCATGGATAGGTGCACTGGCTGCCGCGATATAACTTTAATAATGTTGACAACAGTGTTAAACACCATACAGTCAAAATCCAGCCATAGAAAGAAATACATAAAGAAACAGAAAGTTGGATAATCTATTTCACTCACTTGAGATTGTTGCCATCAAGTTTGCCCCTGATATCAGTCAAGGTGTCTTGCAGGGATTTAAATTCAAAAGAGTTCAACTCATTTTCTGAAAATGTCTGGAAAAAAAAACAAAAGAACCATATACAGGTGCCAACACTTTGCTGCAGCGGCACTCAGAAATAGATTAATTTCCAGTGAAAATTCTTTATTTTCAGTGAAAATTCTAAGTTGAAAAAGGGGCAAAACTAAGCCAAAAATATTTTGACGGTTCCCTGATCCTGTTTGTCTGTCCACTTTTGATAGGTAATGACTTATTCAAGTCTGAAGCAACTATCTCTGGCAATGACAGAGATAATAAAATAAATATTAATATAAATAGATATTAAAATAAAGGTGGATTTTCTGTGAAAATTGTAAGTCAACAAAAGGGCATTACATGTCAAAAATATTTTGATGGTCACATGTCCCTGTTGTATGGGTTCCCCTTTTGATAGTTAACAACTAGTTCGAGTTAAAAGTAATTATCTTCAGTAATAACAAAGATATTAAAATATGTCCAAGTTTTTGCATGACAACAACACAGACGACCATGCCAGGGCTGTGATAATACCTTGATGTTTTCTTTGAAAACAGTTGAGCTAAAAACTGACCAACAGTAAAAACCTAGCAAATGCCCTAAGCCCCCTTTTCAAAAAGCATAGCTCAAGTAAGTAAATATTGTTCTGTACCTTAATCTGTAACATTAATGATGTGAGTTTTGTGATGAGTTCCATTAAGGATTCGTTTCTTGCTACCTTTCTATTGTGGAACATGGTCTGAAAAACAAACAGGTGTTAATTTGATACAGACTCTGGAGTCTTATCAACCATATTCAGTCATTTGATGATCACACTTCTCATATTACTTTTGGTTAGGTACTAAGTAAATGTAAATATGCAATCTTTTACAAACTTAAATAACCCCTTAACCATTTAATCTATGGACAAATATGTTTTATTCTTAGTAAAAAAATATCTTTGATAAATAATGGTAAATGATCTGGACATTCAGGCAGATTTTTGTCTATGGCTTTGAAATGAAAAAAAAAACTTTTTATATTTCTCATATAGATGATCTACAAGACTTTGAGAAAAGACCAAAAGCATTGAACAATGAGAATTTTACAACTGTAGAACACTGTAATTCTACATAAATGGTCTGCATGGGGGGGCCAACTCAAAGGCCCAGTAGCCACCAAAAGTAAACAATGTGGCGTAAAAATTCATTTGACTTTTTGACCTACTTTTAAAAATGATGTTTCTGCCATCAGCTAACACTTGGAATGACAGTAAAATAACAGATTGTCATCTTTTAAAGGGTATGATTTAAGTTTAAATGTGTTTTAACACCTGCCGCTATTGAGGCTTTGAAGACCACCCACTTTTCTGTCGGTATGTCAGTGAACAATTAATTCTTACTATACAATAACTTACATCACTGACACGGGCTACCAGATCCTCTGCTTCTGCATCAGCTTTGTCCTTTACTTGTGTGGGCTGATCTATGGGTTGCAAACCTTGTTCTGGTGATAGCTACAATAGAAAATATCCTAGCTTTACTGCATCAAATCATCAAGAGCACCGACTGGGGGTGCCAATGCTCGGCTGCAGTTGCTTGATTTTCATTGAAAATTCTAAATCAAAACAGGGGATAATTGTGACAAAAATAATTTTGATGGTTACCTACTCCTGTTGTAAGGCTTTCCCTTTTGGTAGTTAACAACTAGTCCAAGTCTGAAGTAAATATCTTCAGGAATAATAGAAAAATAACATAATGCAAAAGTCGCAGACGACAACAATGCTATAACAATACCTCCATGTTTGCTGTAAAAATAGCCGAGCTAAAATCTATTCCTGTTGTTTATTCGCTTTGATAACCTATCACTACCATTCTCGTGCAGGACCAAAGAAGTTTGTACTTTAAAATTACCTGAGAAAAAGCAACATACTTTTGTAACAAAATAAAGAGCTGAGAAACGCTGTACACATTGGGTGTTGTCTTAAATGATTTAATTTGAGATTTAAAACTCACAACTCCTGTGATATTGACCCTTTACCACACAATCCTGACTTTTAATGGCCCTGAAGAATGCTCTTGAAAACATTGTGGGAAAAGAAAAAAATGCTGGTAACCAGCATTTTCTCATTTTCCCACAATGTTTTCTACTCTATCAAAGACAAAAATCATCACTTGCACTACATTCATTTTGTCATCTGCAAATGCTTTCAATTTGTACAAGTCCTGAATTTCGTTTTTGAAAAAAGAAATCAACTTGTGTGAAACCAGTGTACTACAGGAGCTCTACAAATTTCTACAGCAACCAGCAAGATGAATATACATTTAATAACATGGCGTGCAATACATGAAAAGGGGTCTTCGGACATTAGCGTAAAGTGTTGTCTTGGATTAGCCTGCACAGTCTGTGCAGGCTAATCCAGGACAGCACTTCACAACTACATAAGATTTTTTCATACAGTAGACTTTCGTGAAACAGAAAGTCGCACAGAAATGGGAAGTGTCATAATGGATTAGTCACAGACTGCCCAGGCTGATCTGGGACGACACACTTTTATGCACATGTCCAAAGGCCCCTTTTCGTGTGTTGCACACCATATGTTAAATGTTTAATAAACAAAAAAATTTTGGACTCCACCTAATTGAAAGCAATTGCAGAAGACAAATCAAATCTAGTCCAGAAGAAGATTTGTATCTTTGAAATGGTAGAAAACATTGAGGAAAAAGGAAAGAATGCTGGTTACAAGCATTTTCTCTTTTTCCCACAATATTTTCAAAAGGCCTCTTTCTCAGGGTCGATAAATCTTAGGATTGTGTGGTAAAGGGATAATCTGGATTAAAAAAAAAATTGTATGAGGAAAAAATAAGTAAAGTGAAGCTAGGATCATTTAATTGATTGATTGTATTGGGATTAAATGCCATTTCAACAGCTCAGGTCATATGCACCTATACATGTGTTTCCTGGCTTTCTCACACCAGTACTGACACAACTTTCTTTCCAAGTCACTGACTACTTTTTCACATGCATCAGAGATGAGTAGCCAAAAATCGCCAGAAAGAGAGTTTGCCTCAATCGGGTATCAAATTCGCAACCTCCAGGTCATGAGTCAGATACACTAACCACTGAGCTTCCCGGGCTGGCCTGGGATCATCTGAAACAAAAATGAAGAAGTATTTACAAATTACCTCAAGGCTATAATGCTGAACTCCAATCAGATACTCATTTAAATCTTTATTGAGATTTTCAAGTTCTAACACAATGTTGGCATATTTCTTCTGGAAATCAAGGAGTAGTGGCATCTGGTAGGATTTCTGAACAAAAATGAAAGAAGAAAATAAATTTCTGGTTACATAAGGTTAGAGTAGATTCATAATCAATCATTAAGCCAATAGGGCTTTTGATGGTCCTGTAATAGACTTTGATTGCATTATGGAGGAAAAAGAGTATCTGGCCTGCATCAGGCCAAAATGTTTCCATTTCAAATGGGCCACCTTTTCCCAAATGTGTATCCTATCTGTCATTTGTACCACTAAGTGTTAAGTCTATCATTAGCTTATATAGTAATGTGGAAACAGACTGACATGAAAATTTTGCATATCTATCAGATAAATTAGTGCAGCAAGAGAGCTTACAACACATATTCCTTAACCCTTAGAGCACTGAATTTATGAAATAAACCTTTTCAGTGGAGAAAAACATCCAAAATAGTGTCATTTCAAGGTTGTTTTAGCCAGAAGGTGTATTGAAGTAGCTGACAGTGTAGATCAAAGATCAGACTGCACATTCTGTGCAGTCTGATCTTGACCTACACTGTCAGCAAAAACAAGTTAAGTTGGTTCCAGCGCTTAAAGGGTTAAGCTTCCTTCACTATACTCTCTAAAGCATGATAAAGCGTATCTTTGATAAATTGCTTTCTACAATCAAAACAGAATTTGACTTTTGGCACCCTTAATCCTATACCAACTCATCAACCAGCAAAATTTTGGACTAGTCCATATACATAGAGTTTGCAGATGAAAAATCACATGCGATTCAAATGAAAGGATTGAAAGTATTGAGGGAAGAGGTGAAAATGCTGGTTACCAGCACTTCTTCTTTTTCCAATACTGTTTTCAGAAGCCATCTTCCTCAGAGTTTTTATAACTCAGGATTGTTTGGGAAAGAGTTACAGAAAAAAATGGGTGCTTGGTGGGCAGCACAGATCTCAGATCTGCAATATACAATATTTTGTACTTTTTCTGGCAAAAAGACCGTCTTGAGTCAAATCTTATTTGTTGACTGCAGTTGCTTTCTTCCTTTTGTTATAACTGGGTCTAAAATATTGTCATCTAGTAAAAATGTCAACACTTTCCCACGAAATTCCCTGTCTTAACATCCCTGACCAAAAAGGCTTTTAGAAACAAAGTGGGCAAAGGAGAAAATCCTGATAAGCAGCATTTTTCCCTTTTCTACCCTTTCATAGACAAATCCCATCCTTTGAGTCACAGTGACTTCGTCATCTGCAAATGCTTTCAATTTGGCAAAGTGTAAGGTATTGTATTTGGGTAAAGAGTTAAGAAGCTTTGTAGCTGCAGAATTCAGTTATGAACACTGCTGTGTCTTCAGAAACAAAGGGTCAAAATCAAACACTGATTTAGTAAGTGACATCTAACGAATATTTTCACATGTCTAACACTCTCAGTTATAGAACAACTAAACAGATTCATGCATAAAGTAAAACCAGAGCACCCTTACCCTTTTTTCACACTCTGTATTCATGTCTTTCAGTTGTTTTATCCAATCTTTCTTGATCTGCAGGATTTTGGATAATCTTGTCTGTGATTAAGAAAATTGGAGAAATTTTATTTCATGATGTAAGAATGCAATGCATCACCTTATATCATAGGAAAATATCATAATTGAGCCATGCTCTTGCAAAAGGGGGCTTGATGCATCTCCATAATGCATTGTACCAAGCAAGTCATCACAAAATTAGGGATCCGTAAAATTCACTTTTTTTTAATAATTGACTTAATCATGAGGTAAACTGGTCCTTGGACATACACAAAATTGACCAATAGTGAAAAGTTTCAGCCCAGGTCAGCCTGCGCGGACTGCGTAGGCTGACCTGAGTTGATACTTTTCACAGAAGCAGTAAGCCAACGTTTCACAAAGCATGGCTCATATGCTTTTCACTTCATTCTCAAAGCAAAGATAAAATAGCTTATTTGGTGATAACTATGGATCTAAATAGAATGTCAATATAAGTTCATGACAGAGTACAAAGGAAATATTATCAAAAAGTAGCATTCAATGTGCTCACTATAAACGGAGGACAGTTAACCCTTTCCCAAACGACAAATTTTGGACTGGTCCAAATTGAAAGAGTTTGCAGACGACAATTTTAAATTTGATGAAAATGGTAGAAAGTTCTCAAAAAGGGTAGAAAACACTGTGGGAAAAGGAGAAATTGCTCATTATGAGCAATTTCTCCTTTTACCACAGTGTTTTCAAAAGACTTATACTGCAGACACGTGAAAACCAGGGCTTGTTTGGGAAAGGGTTAAGCTAAAGAAATTCTTTTTAACTCTTTATCAAATGACAAAATTTTAGACTGGTCCAAATTCAAAGCATTTGTAGGTGACAAACGTGATTCAAAGGTAGAAAACATGGTGGGAAAAGGAGAGAATGCTGGTTACCAGCATTTTGTCCTTTTCCAACAATGTTTTTAAAAGGTTTTTTCTTCAGGGTCCTTAAGCTCATGATTGTGTGGTAAAGGGTTAAAGCAGTTTCACATACTTTTTCGTGTTAAATGCCAACTCTTCATTAGGCAACGATAAAGTGTAATGAAAAACTGTTTTCTCTTACTTTGCAGCCCAAAACTTATGAAAAGTATATTAAGTCCCATTCAAACAAAACAAGATGAGAGACAAAAATCTAAAATTGACATTTCATTTTATATTCCATTCCTTCATCAACTCTTTCACTAAATATGTTATCATCAGAGTAACGTAAGAGCAAAAATAATTTTGAAGAAATGAGATTATAATGTGATTATATTTCAAAACTAAAACTTACAACCAGCACTAAAAATTTGATAGGAAACCCTCCATACGTTCCACCTTCCAGACTCATCAGTTGACCTTTAAAGGGTGTACTGCTTAGTAATGGATCATTGTCCTGCAATACAGTAATTGGATTGGATTAACCCTTAACCTGCTAAGTAAGTTAAAACTTTCCAGCCTATTGTAAAATACCCAAATATTGCAATTTCAATTTTTTTTTTTTTTTCAAAATATCTTCTAATCCGACAGTGTAGATCTAAGATCAGACTACACATTTTGTGCAGCCTGATCTTTATCTACACTGGCTGAAAAAGTGCCTTGAGTCGCATTTAGCAGCATAAGGGTTAACATTTTCTGCAAATTCTTAGTGTAATATTTATAATTGTAATACTTTGATGCCTTCTCCATTTGATTAATCAGTATTAATCTCTTATTTTCTCACCTTAGCCCTTTATGAAACAACAAAAATTTAGGATTTGTCCAAATGGAAAGCATTTGCAGACAACAAATTAAATGTAATTCAAACAATGATTTCTGTCCTTGACATTTTCTTCTTTTCCCATGATGTTTTCAAATGCCTTCTTTTTCAGAGCCGTTAAAAACTTTGGATTGTTTGACAAAGAGTTAAAAATATGAAAAACTTGTTCTAGAAAAGCACAGACAAAAAAGCTATGCAGCAATTTGAGTTATCTCCTACAATGGGAAATCCATTTAGTGCAATACTTCCTTGTTACTCTACATTACCTGTTTAGCCCACTGGGCATAAAATTATCTTCACAGAAATGTACAGCCTGATGTTTGATCGACACTGTCTGATAAGCTTTCTAATATCACATCTATTGTGTTAGAAGTTTTAAATTTTATATCTATCTTCCTTGATGTTTGTTTCTCAGAAATCAATGCAGTATTTGCTCATTAGAAGGCATCAACCCCGACACATTTCATAACAAGAGCACTGCATAAACGTGCTAACACTCGGCTGCAGTTGCTTGATTTTCAGTGAAAATTCTAAGTCAAAAAAGGGGCATAACTATGTCAATAATATTTTCATTGTTATCTGCCCTTGTTGAATGGGTTCCCCTTTTGATACTTAACAACTTGTCCAAGTTTGAAGTAAATATCTTCAGTACTAATAGAGATAATGTAAAATGTCAAAATTTTGGCACCACAGTGACCTAGACAAAGCCAGGGTTACAGCAACATCTGGATGCTTTCTTTGAAAACAGCCAAGCTAAAAATTGAACATGAATACAAATACTTACCAAAGCTAGATCTGTGTTTGCATCATTGGGGACAAATCTAGGAGGTGACATCAAGGAATTGTTATTGTCATTTCTGTTCACCGCTGGGCGGGGTCGACATTTATTATAAAATGCTGATAATGGTATTGTCTCCTCTGGATCATTGCTCTGTAATAGTCATTCAGCAGCCAATTCTAGCAAGCATTCAATACACAATTTTTATTTAAAAAAAATATCCTAATCCAGACAACTGATTAGCTGAGATGCTCTGTCAAGGGCAATCAGACTGCTTGTCTTGGAACTAAGAATTAGAACAATATTGAAATCACTGGTAAAGCTTGCCCAGGAGCCAGAGAATAAGTAAACTTCTAAAATAAATGAGTCATGCTCTAGCAAAAGGACGCCGCACAATGCCGCCTTTTGACGCCCCTGGGAAAGAAGCCATTTGAAAACATTGTGGGAATAGGAGAAAATGCTGGTAACCAGCATTTTCTCCTTTTCCCACAATGTTTTCTACCCTATCAAAGAAAAATTGCACCATTTCAGCCACACTGAAATTGTCGTCTGCAAATGCTTTCAATTTGGACAAGGCTAAAACTTTGTCATCTGGTAAAGGGTTAATGTATCTCTGTGATGCATTATATCAAACAAAATGTCACATCATTATGGATCCATAAAGTCCATTTAGTCTAACAACCACTTGGATCCTGAGGTAGGTCCTTGGACATGCTGAAAATTTATCAAAAGCAAGTAAGTTTTGGCCCAGGTCAGCCTGCACAGACAGCTACGGCTTACCTGGTATGATCCTTTGTGCAGATGCATTAAGCCCCATTTTCAAAGAGCATAGCTCAAACTTTATGGCAGATCTGAAATAGGGCCTACAAAAGAACAAGCTGGAGATATTTTATACCTAACAAAATCATACAATGGACACTGAGAACAGTAAACCAGTTTGCTGTTTGACCCTGATCTTTATATATAATTAGAGCTGTCACTGAATGTGTCTTAATACCCCCGCCAGCGCTTTGACAGAAAAAAAGTGTCAAGTTCAAGGGGAGATAATTCCTCAACCAGGGGGAGTTGACACTTGAAAATTACGTCTTGCAAATCTTCAATATATGATCAATATACGTGCAAAGTTTCAATGCAATTGAAGGAAAACTCTAGGAGGAGTTCGCGACACAAAATTGCTAGTATTTTGTAAACAGACGGACACACGGACAGACGGACAGACAGGCTGATTCCAGTATACCCCCGAAAACATTCGTTTTGCGGGGGTATAATGACTATGAGGTGATGTTTCAAAGGTACACTGATCCAACAGATCAGTATAGGTAGTTTGAATTTTGAAACATCTTAAAGAATTTTGTAGCTATTATACTAAAAATTTGCATAATTAATAATCAAATGAATCAAGAGGTACATTGGTCCTTTGACATGCAGAAAATTGAACAACCACCCCAAATTACATACAGAAGCTAAACTGTTATGCTTGAAACACTGCATTGACTGTGCAAGCTGACACGGTCCATACTTTTTGCAGATAAATTAAATCCCCTTTTCACATAGCATGACTCAAATAGATTCTTTACAATTTACCAATATACGAAAATATCACATACCCTAACTTCATAATCTGGCACAGAATGTGTTCCAAGTCCAAAGCGATGGAAGGTAATTCTGTATGTGTCATTTACCGTGTCTAATGCATCTACAGTCCCTGTGAACAAACCATCCTGGGGCTTTCGTAGTCTTGCTGCAGATTAATGTTAGAACTTTCTAAAAAATGAATTAATTCCTGACTAGATGACAAAATTTAAGACTTGTCCACATTAAAAGCCTTTGCAGAGGACTATTTAACTCTTTACCACAGGACAAAACTTTAGATTGATTGAAAATGAAAGCACTTGCAGATGACAAAATAAATGCGACTTTAAGATCGACATTTGTTTTGGGAAGGGTAGAAAACATTGTGGGAAAAGGAGAAAATGCTAGTTACCACCATTTTCTCCTTTTCCCACAATGTTTTCAATAGGCTCCTTCCTCAGGGTTGTTAAAAGTCGGGATTGTGTGGTAAAGGGTTAAATGAAGCTCATATGCTATATAGTCTTTGCAAGTGAAAAAATTACTATTGGGAAAGGAGATAATGCTCCTATTTCCACAAAGTTTTCCCATTCCTCATCTTTAGAGTCTTTAAAACTTGGGTTTGTTTGGTGAGGGTTTCTGATTTACACTGACAATCAAACTTTTTGTAAGTGTTTGAATGCATTGGGTAAGTCTAACATGGTTTTCTTCAAACAAGTTTCTTTTTTTTGCATTTTTTCATGCAAAGTATTGTAGAGAATATCTAAAAGTTAAGGTCTTTGAACATTTATTAAACATCTAAATTTTGGACTTGCATGCGCAGATGACAAAGTAAATATGGCTCAAATGATGGAAATTGTCTTTGAATGGGCAGAAAATATTGTGGGAAAAAGAGAAAATGCTGGTTAGCGGCATTTTCTTCTTTTCCAATAACCTTTTTAAAAGCCTTCTTCCCCAAGGTAATTAGAACTGGGGACTGCAATGTAATGGGTTAAGGCATAATTCAACACCTATGATACAAATGTGTGGAAAAGATGTTGGAATGTTCATGGTACATTGTACTGTGGAGTTTACAGGCAAAACTGAAGCAATTACACAGGCAATGAGCAGTATTTGGTGTTACACGTACAGAGAACAGGTACCTTCCCATATAAAATCAATACCTGACAACTGCATTAGGGAGAATTCTCTTTAGCTCAGGAGTTTTTGTAATGGTCTTTTAAACCTCAAATATTGAGGATCTTTGCCGCACAGTTTCGAATCCCAGCCAGAGCTGTTTATATTTGAGCTATGCATTTGTTGCAAACTTTCATGTTCTCAAGAACATACAGATCTTATCATTGTACACATAAATCTTAAGATACTTTTATGTGATAAAAAGAAATGGACATTCTCTGGCTTTTGAGCTAAAATTTATTTAACCCTTTACCAAACAATCCAGAGTCAATGCCTTTGAGACAGAAGGCTTTTGAAAACAATGTGAGAATAGGAGAAAATGCTAGTTACCAGCATTTTCTCCTTTCTGACAATGTTTTCCACTCATTCAAGGACAAATACTACCATCTGAAAAACACTTGAATTGTTGATTGTAAAATCCTTCAATATAGACGAGTCCAAAGTTTTGCCATGTGGTAAAGGGTTAACTCCTCCTGGGAAAAAAGTAATTAATCTCAACAAACACTCACTCAATAACATCACTTTCTAGACTTGTTTAACCCTTTACCGCACAATGCCACCTTTTAATGACCCTGGGAAAGAAGCCTTTTGAAAACATTGTGGGAAAAGGAGAAAATGCTGGTAACCAGCATTTTCTCCTTTTCCCAGTGTTTTCTGCTCTATCAAAGAAAAATTGCACCATTTTAGCCACAAGTAAATTGTTATCTGCAAATGCTTTCAAATTGGACAAAGCTACAATTTTGTCGTCTGGTAAAGGGTTAATAAAATCTTATCTCAAATGCCAACGTACACCAGGTCCTATACATCTGAAGGAGATCATTTTACAATCTTTCAAGGTGAAGAAAATGATGTAATTGTGCCATGCTTTGTGAAAAGGGAGCTTAATGCATTTGCAGTAAGTATCAAACTAGTTCGGCCTGAGCAGTCCACCCAGGCTGATGTGGGCTGAAACACTTTACCTTTGGTAAATTTTCTGCAGTGTACCACATGATGTGGTCAGTTGTTATACAAAACATTTCCATGGTTTGTAACACTGTGATGAGTTGCTTAGTGTGATTCATCACAACGATGCATTAAGCCCCCTTTTCACAGACCATGGCTCAATTGCATAAGAATGAAAAAGGTATAAACCTGTGACTCTAGTTCCAATAACCAAATGTAAAGGAATTTCATCGGGTAAATCTTTCAATTGAGCTACATCAATCGTCTTTCTTTGTTGTAACATTCTAATCTTCTTGCGCTTTTCATGCAGTGCTGCCCTCTCTTCGGCAAAAAAAGCAGCAGAACACCTGCATTATACAGAACTTTTCCTTAGAGTTCAAAACAAATGGAAGGCCATTGCAATACTGATTCCGTCAGAACATGTATAGAAGTATCTGACAGTTTAACTCTTTACCAAACGAAAAAAATTTGGACTAGTCCAAATTCAAAGCATTTGCAGACGACAAAATAAATGTGACAAATAAAAAAATGAAATTTGTTTTGGAAAGGAGAGAAAACATTGTGGGAAAAGGAGAAAATGCTGGTTACCAGCATTTTCTCCTTTTCCCACAATGTTTTCAAAAGGCTTCTTCGTCAGGGTTGTTAAAACTTGGGATTGTGTGGTAAAGGGTTAAAGATACATCTATACTCATTTTCTGCCAGTTTTTAACCCACATCATCTTTATTTTATGAAACTGTAATCATTCTTTTATCTTCATGCCAAATGTTGCCGCTGACGGTTGCAATGTTGCATAGATTATGACAGACAGAAAATGCATCTCAATTTCTGAAGGCCATCAGATATCACTCTTGTGACATTTCAAATTTTAAATTGAAGATTTCTGATATATGTATTTATCCCTTACACCATGTATATCTGTAATTTATCTATGAATACACAACTGACTAAATTCTGAACCATTCTACAATCTCATATTTATACAGCTTTTTTCCTCTCTCTGGCTGTAATGATGTATCTTTAAATCCAAAGTCAACCTGCATGTTCTTTGCAGTTTGATCTTGACTCAAACTGTCTGCAATGAAGCAACTTTGATAAATATTTAATCAAATTGATGGCTGAATTACAGTCCACTTAAACTTGAATATTTTTATCTTCCAAGTTAGAATAAACAAGCCGAGGATATAGATCTAAGACAAGCCGAGGATATAGATCTAAGATCAGACTGCATGTACTGCCTAGTCTGATGTTGATCTGTACTGCCCACAAAAGCCTTTGTTCTCGCTTAAGGCACTGAAAAGGTTAATATATTAATATATCTAAGATAATTCCTCATAATCAACAATTTCTTTTTTTACTACAATGTTTTCAAAAGTGGTCGGCTGCTACTGCAAAAAAAAAAGGATCATTTGCTGGAGGTTATGAGCTAACCCTTTATGAGGTTATAAGTTAACCCTTTACCCATACAGTCCAGAACTTTAATGACCCTGAGAAAGAAGCCTTTACAAAACATTGTGGGAAAAGAAGAAGATGCTGGAAACCAGCATTTTCTCCTTCTCCCACAATGTTTTCAACCCTATCAACAAAAAGGTCCAGCATTTGAGCTACATTTAAAATGTCATCTGCAAATGCTGCCAAATTGGACAAGTCTACATTTTTTGTAGCGTGGTAAAGGGGTAATCAGCATATAAGATCACACCTTCGAGGTTTCCCCATCAATCTCCGTATTTTGGCCCATTCTGCTGCCCTCATCTTTTTCACCTTCAGCTGAGGCAGTGACTCCCTCACACATATTTGGAAATCATTTTCTCCTTGAAATAAGGGTCTGTAGTAATGATAAAAAAATAAAAGTAAAAATTACAAATTATGTAAAACTAATTTTTTTTAACCCTTTACCACATAATCACTAGTTTTAATGACCCTGGGAACCAGCATTTTCTCCTTTACCCATGTTTTCTACAGTAATAGCTCATTTATTGTTTGCAAATTCTTTCAATTTGACTGAGTCCAAAATTTTGATGTTTGGTAAAGAGTTAATTAATATCAATGATCTAACATCACAGGAAATCCATTAGTAAAATAATATTAAGATGGAACAGTTTGTTAACACTTCATATGTAAAGCATAACTGAATTTACTACATAGAGATCAAGATCAGAGGACTTATAATTATGTCCTCTCTTATAATTATGTCCTCTCTTATTTGGGGAAGACAACAGACTATGTCTGATCTGGAACCAGAGCATGTTTGGTCTGAGACCCATACTGTCTAACAAGCAACTAGCTTTTCCGATAAATGAATATCATTCTGGTTATACACCAAAATTTGTCTGTCATAAGAATAACTTGTTACAGGGTATTTAAATTTGAGCCATGCTCTGTGATACAGGAGCTTAATGCATCTGCAAAAAGTTTTGACCCAGTACAGGCTGACTTGAGTTGAAACCTTTTGCTTTTGGTTAATTTTCTGCATGCCTAAGTACCAGTGTACCTCATAATTCAGTGGTTTGTTAGACAAAATGGATTTTATATGTCCATCATTATGTGATGACTTGCTTGGTATCATAGATTACAGAGACATATTAAGCCCCTTTTTTGCCAGAGCATGGCTCAATTTTGTTAGGGTTTCTTTGATATTCTTTTCAGGAAACAGAAAATGATAAAAATTACAAGCCATGATCCTGTATAAAGATCTTCCTGATTACATTAAATGGGATATTCACTGGGGATCAAAATGAAATGTATTCCCTTTGTTATTCAAAAAGAAAAAGAAATGGAAAACAAACTTACGCATCCAAGTTGGAGTAAAACCACTCATAACAAACCCATTTATGAGCTTTAGGTAGTTTCAGAAGATTACGTAGTCTCACGCTTATTGTATGTGCAACTCTTTTGTCAGTGCCTGTGACAGTTGGTTTAGAAGTAGTCTGAAAAGGAAGATTGTACTACTTCGGCTTCATGTTTGGAAATTTCCAGGCTTTTTGTGTACTTACAGTTTAAACAATATGTGCACAAAGTATCTGAATTCAGGTCAATATTATCTAAACAAAAACCATTTGTTTCGAAACTCACTACACTTAATTGCATAGCTATTAAGCCTTAGAATACTTGAGAATGACTATCATAAGAAAAGGTTCTTTTGCCAAAAGAAGACAGATCAAGATCATGCTGCACGGAAAATGGCAGTCATAAGACCAGTGTCTATTCTAGGATGCTTGATTCTCACAAATGTTTTTCAGATCCCACATAAAATCCAACCCAATGTGTGATAGTCCCGCATAAAAAATGGACAATGAAAAAGTCCCCAAAAAGGCCTATTTTTTTGTACTGTTTGAAAATTGCCCCCTACTTTATGAAAATTCCCCCCATCTTTAAGATTGAGGGGGGAATATCCCCTTCATTTTCAGTTTCTAGACTAGATACTGTAAGACAATCTGACAAACCATGCACTGGCACTGTAATTTTTGGATTTTCATTACCGTCACCACAAATGTGGGTTTCATTTTGTCTACATGAACCATGCTCTGTGAAAAGGAGGCTTACTGCATCTGCCATAAGTATCAACCAGGCCAGCCTATGCAGTCTGACCTTGGCCAAAACTTTTCATTACTGGTCAATTTTCAGTATATCCAAGGAACAGTTTACCTCAAGATCAGGTTGTTTGTTTAAAAAAAGTGGCCACTATGGATCCATAATTACATGTATGTGATGGCTTGATTAGTACAGTGCACACAGAGATGCATTATGCACCCTTTTGCCAGAGCATGGCTCACAAGTAATTGGCACTCTCATATTAAACTAATTCAGCACCAACTATATAAACCTGACCTCTTCTGATAGCTGAAAATGCCCTCCACTGATACAAAGAATAGGCAAGTGACCCATCAAATATGTTAAAAGAGGAAAATGCCATGGCATTCCTCGCATACTTTAGTAAATACACAATTCTTGAGCAGATCCTTATGAGCTTGGAAAGTTCTGAATGTTCAGTTTTAGCTTCAAAGGCAGGAACAGGAAATCCTCTGAAAGCTTTACCAGCTACTCTAAATTCAAGTGTCTGATGCTGAATAAAATTAGAAGATTAGCCATTTGTTTGGCTGTCACAGAATATTTTGACTTTAAAATTGGGTCAACAGTTGGAATTATTCACAAATATGAAGCAAAATATCTTCATACTATGATACAGCAATGATGTGACAGTAACACATACACACACATACAAAAAAAACACCTACCTTAACTACTCTTGGTTGTTTCTTGGGTGATCTTATTGTTGAAAAGGATGTATCTTCATCTTCGTTGAAAAATCTGGAATTTCTCTTCCTTATTCTTGAAGGCTGTTGATATTGTGAAACAATAAACTGTTTGATTATTTTTCCCATCAGTTGTAAAAAAAAATTTATAATATGACAATCAGCATCTACTGAACCATTCAAACCTAAGACATCTGGAGAAAAAACAGAACAGATTGACTACCTGAATTACAATCTTGATGCGGAACTAATCACAAACACATTTTGACACATACAGCATGGTTTTCTTGATAAAACATATCTTTGAAAGTAACTTGCTGCCGGTGCATGGAAAAGCACCTGTATTACAATATGTCCAACATGAAAGTTTTGATACAGGAATGCTGTTGAAAATAAATTTCTGTGAGTTGTCTGTCTATGTTATGTGTACGCCATGCTCTGTGAAAAGGGGGCTTAATGCATCTGCCAAAAGTATCGATCCAGGTCAGCCTGCGCAGTCCGAAACTTTTCACTATTGGCCAGTTTTCTATATGTCCAAGGACCAGTCTACCTCATGATAAAGTCGGCTGTTGAAAAAAAATGGCTATTCAGGGTTTTCCCTTGACTTTCTGATTTGGGGGTCATTTGACCCCCTTCAAATGAATAAAAGAAGGCATACATATAAATTTTGGGGGTCATTTTGAAAATTTGGGGGTCAAAATTCAAAGAAACAGGGGGCCATGGAAAACCCTGGCTATTATGGATTCATGATTTAATTTATGTAATGGCTTGATTGGTATAATGCATCACGGGAATGCATTAAGCCCCCTTTTGCCAGAGCATGGCTCATGTAAAAATAGAAGGGCGATATTGATTTTCTATTCATGATAAGTGTTATACACACTTCAATAAGTCATCAATTCGGCTAGTAGAGAGGCAATCAGTGCTTTGGCTAAACAGCTATGTATAAAAAAAAAAAAAAATTGTGGTTACTCTGGCAACCACAACGCAAGTTAACCCTTTACCACATAGTCCCGAGTTTTAACGACCCTGAGAAAGAGGCCTTTTGAAAACATTGTGGGAAAAGGAGAAAATGCTGGTAACCAGCATTTTCTCCTTTTCCCACAATGTTTTCTGTCCTTTTACAGACGAATTTCATCATATGAGCCATATCTAGTTTCTCGTCTGCAAATGCTTTCAATTTGGATAAGATTTTGTCGTTTGGTAAAGGGTTAACTCTTTACCACACAACCCCGACTTTTAACGACCCTGTGAAGGAAACCTTTTGAAATCATTGTGGAAAAAGGAGAAAATGCTGGTAACCAGCATTTTCTCCTTTACCCACAATGTTTTCTACCCTTCCTAAAACAAATTTCAATTTTTCAATCACATTTATTTTGTCGTCTGCAAATGCTTTCAATTTGAACCAGTCTAAAATTTTGTCGTTTGGTAAAGAGTAAAAAGCTCTTTGAAAATGGTCTTAAAGCATCTTAACCCTTTACCAAACAACAAAATTTTAGCCTTGTCCAAATTGAAAGCATTTGCAGACGACAATTTCAATGTGGCTCATTTGGTGCAATTTTCTTTTGATAGGGTAGAAAACATTGTGGGAAAAAGAGAAAAAACTCGGGACTGTGTGGTAAAGGGTTAACAATGTTTTCAAAAGGCCTCTTTCCCAGGGACGTTAAAAGGCGGCATTGTGCGGTAAAGGGTTAAGCTTTGAAGTTTGAAAGAAGTATATGTTTACTTACATGCCCTCTCTTATTCGGTGAAGTTAGACCTGAAATTGAAGGAGTTGCCTAAAAATGTAAATAATTCTGAAATCTTGCTGTTTGTTTACCAATGAATATTGCTTTTAAATATTAACCTTGCAGTAAAATAGCAGTCAGACGAATCACTGAAATACCACTGAAACACCGAAATACATGTACCCCTATTTTTTCATTAGTAAGTTCAGATAACTGATATTAGTATGCAGGATTTTTTCTCTATTTTTTTTTTTTTAAACACAAAGCATGCTTAATCAAAGTATTAATCATTCTTGAGAAGAATGCTGTTGTTAATATATTCTAATCATTGATTTACGTGGAGAACAATCACCGAAACACTCACATGTCTGGTCTGTTACACACCGAAATACCTGATCTTGACTAAAAAATTATCAGTATGACATGATCACATGAATTTATTATTTCTTTGAACGATAAACACGCATACAAAATCATCTGCAGACAAGTAGACCCAAACCAGATAATGCATAATGTATATCTCTGATCCACTGAAATGTACAAGTACCTTGGTTCCGTTCTGTTAACTCTTTACCACACAGAAAAATTTTAGACTGCTCCAAATTGGAAGCATTTGCAGACAACAAAATAAATGTGACTGAAAATTTGAAATCTGTTTTGGGAAAGAGAGAAAAAATTGTTGGAAAAGGAGAAAATGCTGGTTACCAGCATTTTCTCCTTTTCCCACAGTGTTTTCAAAAGCCTTCCTCCCCAGGGTCGTTAAAACTTGGGATTGTGTGGTAAAGGGTTAAAGTGATGAAATCATAGTTGAAGGCTTTCTGCTGATATGATCCAACTTATTTGATGTGTAACTTTGTTATTTTAAAATGACATGGTTATCATTAATAATCTTATCGGCAGAGTTATAATTGTCTTATCAATTTATGTCTGGTAACTTGTTGACCACAGATTCAAAATGGCTGCCAGTTTTCTAATTAGGTGATTCTTAATTTCATATGTCCAATATAAAAATGAAAACTATTTTTTCTAGCATTCTTATGGATAAAAATCAGACAAATTAACCTTGTACAAAACTACACCTACCGTAGTGAGATTGCTGAGGTAGAATCGACAAATTTTACTATGTCGAGCGGGTATTTCGTTGGACATTAACCAAAAGGGTAGGCTATTCCGATGCACATTCTTCACGTCACTTTAAATAGCATGTTGTTATTTTGTCATTAGGTTTTAAACGAACCCTCCTTCATCAATATGATTACAATTTGTGTCAAAAACCACAACATCAGATGTCTGAAATCAATACTTAAAAAAAAATGAGGAGTATTTCTGTGTTTCGGTGGTATTTCGGTGATTTGTCGGACCCGTAAAATAGTTGTCTGATAGAGTTAATGATAAACACTAATATCTACATGTATATTATAATTAAGGAGATAGTCTTGGAATCATAAGTTAAAGAAATAAGTAGAATGGATCTTAAAATGTAAATTTTCATTTAATCAAATTGAATGTAGTGGGGAGAAAAACTATGCTGTCAGCCTATACATTGAACTTACAGGTGCTATTACAAGATTATCATACAAAATTTACCTTCTCTCATGCTGACCAAAACCTTGGCAGAGGAACCTAAATTGAAAAAAAATATTATTTTTACATCAGTGCAGAGTATTTATACTTATATTTAATTATAACAATATTTTAGGATAAAAATATATGTACATGACCTACCTAACTGAAGAATTTGAATATTTTGCTCAATTGCATAAAGGATATATTAGTTATTCTCTTTTGACTTGAGTTATAAATCTACACCTTTTTCCATACAACAATGAGAAAAAAATTTTAAGAAATTTTATTTTCTGATATTAAATCTTTACCAAACAACAAATTCTAGACCCTTCCAACATTAAATTGAAAACTTCTGCAGACAACAAATTTGAAAGTGATACAAATGAACCAAAGTTCTTTGAACGGGTGAAATACATTGCGGGAAAAGGAGAAAATGCTGGTTATCAGCATTTCCTCCTTTTCCCACAATGTTGTCAAAAGCCAAAATTTTTTCAAGACCCACTTGTCCTGCAGGGCAAGTGGATTGAAAAATTTACTCGTCCTTCATAATTTTTGCTTGTCCTACATGAAAATTTCAAAAAAGATTATTTAAACTTCCTACTGTTTTCTTTACAAATTACATGATGTTTCCTCAATTTTTTGTTATGTTTCAATCAAGTTATTCAATCTCTGTGTCTGAACTATCGTGCCTTTGTACTCTAGGTCTTGGCCCAGAACAAATGTGACCTCTCAAATGTTTATTTCCTGTCCCCATCCACTGCAAAATTTATACTCTCTTTAGCGTCAAATGCTCCTAATGTTGGGCTATCTGCATTAATTCTCAAAATATCTAAGACTGCTTTGACAGTCTTTTCCTTTTGGTGTTGTCATGTTCTTTTTGTGCCATTTTACGTTTACATTGTTTTGCAATGTTGGCTCCCCAGCTTAGTCCAGTCTTTTCCACCAAAAAAGCTTCTGATATCAGCCATGACACAATTTTCGCAGACACTCAACAAGTCATCAATTTATTTACACAGCAATGAATGAGTATGACTAAAATGCTTATGGACTTCATCGTCAAAAAATTATAAAAATGATAAAACCTAAGTTTATTTTAAAACTCACATTTTTAATTATTCTATAAATGGAAATGACTAAATTTCAATTTTAAACATTGAATTTGGCTTGGTTTACCTGTATGTTTCAACTCAGTAATTTTTCGACATGCCTTTACTTCTATTAAAAAGACAATGAGGGATGGCCACGGCAATTTATACTGATTCAATCATGATTTTCTTCATGTGGATGTTTGACTGCCTTGAATTAAACATTTATCGAAAATCAGCTGATCACTACCCCGAGTCGTGTAACTTTGAAAGATGACTTGCTGTTGCTTAAAATATTAAGTTAATTATTATGCTGGACTTTGATCACAATCATCAGGTTTAATTTTAATTTAAAGGTTACCTAGAATTTCTAACTCATCCGACCAATTGCATTTGTTATTTGTCCTTACCCACAGCTCAGTTGTCATAACGAGCGGACAACTGGAATTTTCAAGCCCTGATCAGGGTTGTATTAACTGGAATAATGTGGTAAAGTGTTAAGGCTGGGCTTCTGCTAGAATCTAAATCTAAATGCAGTGATGCCAGAACCAAATTTTCAAGGACCAGAACCATCGCATTAAAAGAAAATATTTAATCTTTAACCACTCAATCCCAAGTTTGAATGACCATGTAAAAGAGAACTTTTGAAAGCAATGAAGGAAAAATGCTGGTACCCAACATTTTCAATTGAAAATGCCGTAACAGTCAGTCTAATTCAAAGGTTTGAAAATTATTGATGACGAATAACATTATATATTCCTGGGTCACTCGGAAGGTCTGCAACTTATCTCACTGTTATTACCAGAGAAATCGAAGCCTAATCCTAAGCAAAGCCAAAGCCTGTATATACAGTAGGGCGTAACAATTCAGTTTCATACAAAAAAGTTATCATTCAAACAGCATATCCTCATGTAAGCAAACAAATTGCACAGCTTTGGGTGAATTAAAAAAGTAGCATCATGTAACCAGTTGAAAAGTAAACTAGAAGGAGTGTCGGTTGTAACAGAACACTAATTTGAAAGAAAGTTGCGTACTTTCGTCCGATTCATCCGCCATTTTCTTGAAAGTACAGACTATCTTTCCCTTCGTGTATTGAAGAGTTCGATTTTTGATTTACGGTGACTAAAATCCGGGTTACGACGGGGCCAGCACATGGGTAGGTTGGTTAACTTCCCTGATACAGCAAGCGTATAGGGATCGGTACAGGCTACTTAAATCGGGCGGAATTCTGCCCGTGTATCTTTAGAACAGCTATGACGGGAGACTAACAGAGATTCAGGGAAGGTCACTCTCACTTTCAAAGCAGCAGATTTCCCGATATTTTCGAACCCAAGAATAAGTGAATTGTTTTTTTGGTATCACCTTTTATGTGCATGTCTACTAATATTCTTTTTGGTTTCGATTACCGATCTCAAAATGTGCAAAAGATAGCAATGTTACCTCTAAAGCCAAGCTTTCTTCTTCAGGTTTGCTAACTCTTTACCAATTTACCAGTACAGTACTCAGCACAGTATTCTTTCCAAGACACTGCTTTCCTACTTAACCATCATTGTAACAATGGCCAGATGTGAGAGAGGAATGAACCCTGTCGCAATGACTATCACCAATCCTTGGATAGAAATTGGCCGAGCCCGGAAATCAAACCAGCGACCCCCTATTCTCAAGTCCTTTACACTAAAGACTGAGCTACCGGGGCTTTGGTGTGTGGGAAAAAGGAGAAAATGTTGGTAACCAGCATTTTCTCCTTTTCCACGATGTTTCTCAAAGCCTTCTCCATTAGGGTCATTAAAACTCTGGATTGTGTGGTAAAGGGTTAATAAATAAAATGGTAAATTCCAGCCTCTAGTACAGACCGAAATGATGCGAGTTCAAAGCTCTTAACACATTAGTTTAGGCAAAGCCGGGATTAGAATTCAAAACCCTAAGATTTCAAGATCTAGCCCGTTATTCGAATTATTAGAACTAGATATTTATTCCACAAATTATTCATGTCGCTCGCCGTGAGGTTTTGCCCTTTTCATATCACAGCCTATTGTTGTTCCCACAGAACGCTTTGCGAGAACTCCAGCATCAAATCCTACGGGAAAAACTGTATGCGCTTATCTGGAAAGCCAAAATGTAAACAAATGTTATTTCTGCAATCATCGTTAAACTTAAACGGAAAGTTACCGGGAAACATAGCATACAGCAACTAAAAAAAAATAATTAACAGTATCCATCCGTTAAAATTTCAGTTATAAGTTTTTTCTTGCTAAAAGATGAAAAAATACACACTCAATGAAAGGTGCAATACTAGCAACAGACTTAGAACGACAGCGCGAGACTGTATCCAAGCAACACAATCCGTCATGCTCTGCAACAAGCTTATTATTCCATGATTTTAAATCGGAATTCACTCATCCTTATCCTGTTGGAAAGCTAAAAACATACACTTCCATTTAGATATAATTTCCGCTTCTTCGAAGATATACCTGTCTGCTGTGACGCATCTCTGTCCTAATACAGGATAAATATTAATGTGCGGTGCGTCAAATTGCTGCTAAAAAAAGCAAGCAGAAAATGACTATAAATGATATGTCCGTGGAAAATCAAGCCAATTTTTCGCTACAAATTTCTTAAAAATATAGTAATTTCAAATGGGAAAAGTAGTTTTACAAAATACCATTTGTTACTGCAAATCTCTATATACATTTTCTAAATATAGACACCGGGATTTGTGCAACAACCTGACAACAAAACAGTTGAAATTATGTGGACCCCGGGCTTGTTTGTCCCAAAACACGTTGTCCCTGGGCGTGTTCGTCCCTAGGCTTATTCACCTGGGCTTGTTCATCCCTTGGCTTGTTCCTCAGACTTTACCTAATCGATCGCATTGAATGCACAGTAGTGTCATTTGCTGTTTAGAATGAATTGCTGTTTTACACATACACTGACCAGATTATTTCCTTTTGCTTATTTGCTCATTGTTGACGAAATATCATTTGTCAAGGGGTGTTGAAACGTGCGATACGTCTGGTTTAAGCTAATATGATGAGCAACGGACAAAGTTTGTTTTGTTTTTATTGTTTAAGGAAGTTTTCCACGCCAATTTCAACATTATTTCAGCTATATCACGGCGGCCAGTACACCTATCCATGATTTTAAGGGGTTTTTGTTACCAGTGTTTCGTATAATACATGGATCCGTGGCGATGAGATAAACCGACTTCCTTGGTTACCGTAACTAAGGGCTCACAAACAAACGCACTAAATATATATACAGTAGCAAAAAGGCTACTTGAATCTTTCTATCATGACTCTTTCTATCGATTAAATTCCGGAAAAATATTCCTTTTCATATGTTTATGTCGATGATGGATTCTCGGTAAGAAATATGTGGATACTTGAACTTATTTACACAAGGATGTGTACAAAAAGTGTGAATTTCAGGGGCTACGGACAATGTAATACCTGTGCCAGCAAAGTTTTGAACTTCTACGATAAAGAGTGAAACACATCATAGTCCTCATTTTTTCTTAAAAATAATAGAATTAAAGATGATCAATATCTTTTTTTTAAAGCTTGTTAGGTTGTCTCAACATCGTATTCGATGATAAATTACACTGAATTACAAGCATTTTGGAAATATTTATGGATTGTCTCATTCAACAGAGGGGTGAAAGTCTAAGAAATGTTTAAATTTCAAGTTAAGGAAAAATGGTTGCCCGATGATTTTAAAATGTGTAAAGTGTGCTGTCAATTAACAAATTTGTTAATATCATTGGCGGTAGTTTGTTTTATCTTGTGATATACTGAAAACAACGGGTAGTCGAGTGGATTACAGGGGCAATCAAACACATCCTATCAGTTAACAGTTTACCGACATACCCTTTGAAATGGCAGATGTGCTAATCCACTTAATATGGCTAAGTCAAAAGCTGATTTTAATTAACATAAGTTGCCTTTTGAGCTGAACTTCCAAAACTGTACAAAATAGAACTTAGCCTGTTTCATAATTGAAATTCTATATGTACCTTCAGTGAAGAATACACGTAAATGTTCTTAAATTAAGTAGCAGATGGTTTGAATCCAAGAATAAACTGCATTAATTTTTTTTTCTTTTTGCACTCTAATCTGTATCTACACACTCAGCATTCTTCACGCACCAAGGGTTAATTGAAACAATGATCAATGACACGTGCCCTTTTTTGGATGTGCAGAGGTTAGTAAACAAGGTTAGCTATTTTAGTGAACGTAATTTCTTTTTATTAGTATTTCATATATTTTACCTTTGTTTTCCACTGTAAATCAGTTTATGTGTTTTTTTTTTTCAAAGAGTCTTACCTCGGGAGATTTTTTTTTTGGGGGTGGGGGGGGGGGGTCGAAGCCTACGTCCCTTCCGCCCCCTCTAAATCCACCCATGTCTAATCTTAAATTCATTGTAAAAAATATGTGTCTGAGTCGAAGATTCTTCCAAGAGAAAATCGACAAGGACAAGTCTTGTCTGATTTTTCGCAGTAGATGAAAAAAATCGTCTAAAATCATTTTGACTTGAACCAGGACCGAGCTTTTTCCGCTTTGATGGTCCGGGCATGTTTGATGCATTGTATGCTGTTGACTCTTCTAGTATCGGAAAGATGCCAAACTAGCGAAATTGAAACCATTCAACGAAAAGTGAAGTGATTAGTAACCTGCATTTGATATTTGATTAAATTAGTATTGTCACACATCTAGTAAATATGTAAATGTTAAATTTTATGACTTACATACCTCGGCCGATTTTAGGGGGGGGGGGTGTTAGCGGGTTCCACCACCCCCTAAATCCGTCCATGTAATATAGGGAAGTTTTTAATGTAATAGTATTCTATACAACAAATATGCAACAAAAATGGTCGTCAATACACGGCCAATGCCACACGAAAAGCTATTTTCGTAGAGGGAAAGCTATTTTCTCGAAAATAGGCCATATGCATGGTCCGGTTGTATAAAAAAATATTAAGATCGAGTAATTACAATTCACCTTTTTCAACACGTTATCAATATAATTATGACAGATAGAACATGGAAATGACAAATAAAAGCAATGTATTGAAACAGCTATTTTCGTAGAGGGAAAGCTATTTTCGCGAAAATAGGCTATTTTCGGTATCTAGTCATGCCGGTTTAGCAATAACCCCATTCGGCATATCTCGGGTGATCCTGTGATCAAATCGGACATTCGGCATACCTCGGGATCTAGGTACGAAATCGGCCGAGTTGTGACGAGTGCAAATCGGATAGATATATGTACGTACGGAATCGGCCGAGTTGTGACGAGTGGCCATAACCCGTGATACTGAAACTAACTCTTGACTTAACCAGTAAACCTGAAAGATGCTGAACAATTATTTGGTGCTTGCGTTGTATTTTAGTGCGAAAATAATTCTTTCGAATGCAGATCGGCCAAACATTTTGTTTGTTCTAACAGATGATCAGGATGTCACGATGGGAGGAGAAGTAATTAGTTTTATTATGGTTTATAAATATATGTTTACATGTATAGATAGATATTCGAGGCCTAGTTCTAAATTCTTCCCTTCAAATCAACCTCTTCCTGTTTAGCATGACGATGAACGCAAAAGTAACATCGAAGCTACCTTCTGAATAGGAGATAGAATATTTAACCTTGAAAGGCTAGAAAACATGTTGGGAAATGGAGAAAATGCTTACCAGCATTTTCTCCTTTTCCCTCAATGTTTTCATAAGCCTTCTCCGGACTGGCTGTTAAAACTTGGTATTGTGTGGTAAAGGGTTAAGCTTTGTAGGAATTAGCCTATTTAGTGCTAAGTAACGGGGTTCCCATTCATGCACATATATGCGTGATTCACGCTCTGAATTGAATAATCACGCTCAAACGTATGAGTGAAACACTTGGGTTTCAGGGTTCCCGCTGTTGATCATCAATGGCTCCAGTTGGGACAAGTGAGAAATAATGTATCCAAAACTTAAGCACAGGCGAATCTACTGGCAACAAGTAATGTCTTTATTTGAAAGATCTAAACTCTGACATATACAATAGATATCAAGTGTGAACATCACTGTTTATCACTGCTAATCAAACTTGACATTTATTCAAAAGTATTACGGAAATGGTATCAATCTGTTTTTCTAGTGTTAAATTACAGGTTTTGAAGTCACATGCTATTTTTATTGACAGATCTATGTCGATCAAATCATATGGAAATACTACTCCAAAACTTAACTGGCATGAAAAAAAGATCGTTGCAAAAAAATGTGAAAACCCATGATACAACAAAAATTGATTCGACATTGTCCAATCATAGGCATTTCAAACTGTCTGTTCAGCTTTATCAATGACTTTCAACAGTAAATTTACATAAACATGTTTATGAAATTGACTGTGAAATGGAAAATTCAACTGGCTCAGATTGTAAGTTGTTCCTCTGAAACTGGACCCATAAGTAAGGAAATTATAACAAGCATCTTCTTTTTTTTAAATTACTCATATTGTTTTCAAGAGCAGATGACTGCAGAGTTAGACTCTCCAAAACAAATTTTCAATACCATAGACCCTTACTTTCCTCCATAGATGCTCTATAATTGTCAATATTAAGTGCACTCCTAGAGTTTCTCTTGCACTCCCAAACTTGTATTCCAGGGAGCACATGCACTTCCAAAAAGAGATGTGAGTGGGAACACTGAGTAAATGAACTGGACATTCACAGTCAAATAATCTTAGGTGGAGTATTGCAATTTCAAAGCTGGTTTTGTCAGAAAATCTGGCAAAGAAGTGTACTGCACAGATCCAAGATCAGGATGTATATTCTGTGCAGTCTGATCTTGATCAATGCTTTCCACTTAACAATTATATGTGGGTTCAAGGCTGCATGGTTTTAACCCTCTGCCAGATGACCAAATTTTACTTTCTCCCATATTGAAAGGTTTTGCAGACAACAAAATTTAATGGTACTACGCATGAAGTTCATCCACGTATCTCAGTGGTTCGCATATCTGACTTGTGACCTGGTGGTTGCAAGTTTGATACCCAGTTCAGGCAAAGTTTCTTTTCGGCAATTTTTCTCCCCACACCTCTGATGCATGTGGGAAGAGTAGTCAGTGACTTGAAAGGAAAGTTGTGTCAGTACTGGTGTGAGAATAGCCAGGAAACACATGCATAGTTGTGATGACCACCATAATAATTATGACCTAGGCTGTTAACTCTTTACCACACAATCCCGACTTTTAACACCCTTGAGAAAGAAGCCTTTTGAAAACATTGTGGGAAAAGGAGAAAATGCTGGTAACCAGCATTGTCTCCTTTTCCCACAATGTTTTTTACCCTATCAAACAAAAATCAAATCATTTGAACCACACTGAAATTGTCGTCTGCAAATGCTTTCAATTTGGACTGGTATAAATTTTTGTCGTGTGGTAAAGGGTTAAAGCAGCATTAACCCCCAACACAAACAAACTCTGAAGCATAAATGATAAGACTTGCCTTTGATAGGAATGAACTCATTCCCAGATGACAAAAATGTAGACTTCTCCAAATTGAAACCATTTGCAGACGAAAGTATAAACTTGGCTCGAATGATAAATTTTGTCTCTGAAAGTTTAGAAAACATTGTGGGAAATGGAGAAAATGCTGGTTACCAGTATTTTCCCCTTTTCCACAATGTTTTCAAAGCAAAGTCCTTTTCTTTGGGGTTGTCAAAACTTGGGATTGTGTGGTAAAAATTTTGTTGTGTGGTAAAGAGTTAACAGGTAATTTTCAAATATTCAAACATAACCCTTACCTTTCTTACAGATGCCAATGGTGAAGACCAAGAAGCTAATTGGTGATAAAGGAATCCACTTCAAGAATATGGTAAAAATGGAATGACTCTTTAGCTCTCTGCCAAACTACAACATTTTTAGAGTAGTCCAAATTGAAAGCATTTGCTGACGACTCAACAAATGTGGTTAAACTAATGGTATTTGTCATTGTAAGGGTAGAAAACATTATTGCAAAAGGAGAAATTTCCTAGTATTGGTTACCAGCATTTTATCCTCTTCCAGAATTATTTCAAAAGCTGTCTTCCAAAGGGTTGTTTTATCTGTCTGTAGCTGTGAGGTAGAGTTTCAGCCTTGTAATCATAAGGCTCTGACCTCGATATTTGGGAGCGGGCGTCAACTTTGGGACTGTTCATTGGCTCAAACATTCGGTGCGAGTTTCCAGGAAGCAGACTCCAGAGAGATTAGTATAAGTCGCAAGAACATGTTTCTCAGTTGATGTAAAATAAATTTGTCTAAACTAAACAAGATTATTTGGTAAAGGGTTAACCCTTTACCACACAATCCCAACTTTAACGACCCTGTAAAAGAAGCCTTTTGAAAACATTGTGGGAAAAGGAGAAAATGCTGGTAACCAGCATTTTCTCCTTTTCCCACAATGTTTTCTACCCCACCCATACCAAATTTCAATTTTTCCGTGCTATTTATTTTGTTGTCTGCAAACGCTTTTAATTTGGACCAGTCTTAAAATTTTGTTGTTTGGTAAAGAGTTAATAAACAGTGAACAATCTTGTATTGTACATCTCATTTTGCATCCAGTTCTCTTTGTAGCCCAAACAGGTCCCAAGCAGATCCATTGTCCCATTTTTACAACAAAGTTTTCAAAGTCATTTGCTGCGAATTGGTTTCAGGAAGAGATGAGTTAATCCTTTACCACACAATCCCGACTTTTAACGACCTTGATGTTGAAACCTTTCGAAACCATTGTGGGAAAAGGAGAAAATACTGGTAACCAGCATTTTCTCCTTTTCCCACAATGTTTTCTACCCTATCAAAGACAGATCGCATCATTTGAGTCACATTGAAATTGTCGTCTGCAAACGCTTTCAATTTGGATGGGTCTAAAATTTTGTCATGTGGTAAATGGATAACCTTTTACCAAACAATTCTGAGTTTTTAATGACCGTGACAAAAACGGCTTTTGAAAACATTGCTGGGAAAGGAGAAAATGCTGGTAACCACAATTTTCTCTTTTTCCATAAATTTTTTCTGCTCTTTGCCACATTTACAGATGTACTCAATATGGATGAGTCTTAACTTTTGTCGTCTGGTTAAGAGTTAATTCCTTACCATGTGACTAGAATGTAGACTTACCTAAATTGAAAGCATTTGCAGACGACAATTTCAGACAATTTGTCTTTGATATGGTAGACAACAATTTCAAACAATTTGTCTTTGATTTGTTCTTATTAGCCAGTGGAGTGATACAGGGCCATAATGGCTCTCTTGTTGACACAGTTACTGCCCTTCCATGACTCAAAATTTTCGCAGCTAAAACACCCACAGCAAAGTGTTGGTACAGTACCAGCATGCAGTGTTCTAGGTACAAGGATGTTTAAAGATCATCTACTTCAAATTTGCTTCCTGGGGTGATGAGTACAAACAGTGTCCATTTTTAGCTTGAAGAAAACATTGATTTACTGTCATAGCCGTGTCATTGTATGTATCTGCATCATTGTGCCAAAACATGGACATTTTCTTATATCTTTGTTATTACTGAAGATATTTACTTAAAAAATGGACGTTATTCTTGATTATCACAAGTGGAACCCATACCAGAAAGGCAAACAACTCTGAACACATTTTTGACACAGTCATATCCCTTTCATGACTTGAAATTTTCACACCAAAAACACCCCCAGCCACGCGTTGGAACCAACATGTGCTGCGATTGGTACGAGGATGTTTTAACTCTTTACCACACAATCCCGACTTTTAACGACCCTGAGAAAGAAGCCTTTTGAAAACATTGTGGGAAAAGGAGAAAATGCTGGTAACCAGCATTTTCTCCTTTTTCCCACAATGTTTTCTACCTTTCCCAAAACAAATTTCAGTTTTTGTGTCACTTTAATTTGTCATCTGCAATTGCTTTCAGTTTGGACCAGTCTAAAATTTTGTCATTTGGTAAAGAGTTAAAGGTCATCTGTTGCCAATTTTCTTCTGGTATGGTGAGTTAACTCTTTACCGCACAGTCCCTAGTTTTAACAACCCTAAGAAAGATAGCTTTAGAAAACATTGTGGGAAAAGGAGAAAGTGCTGGTAACCAGAATTTTCTACTTTGCCCATTATGATTTTTACCTTTGGCAGAACAAATTTTAATTGTTGAGTCCTATTTATTTTGTTGTCTGCAAATGCTTTGAATTTGGACAAGTCTAAAATTTTGTTGTTTGGTAAAAGGTTAAAGGTCATCTGCTGCAAATTTCCTGGGGTGATGAGTTAACCCTTTACCACAAAATGGCAACTTTTAACGACCCTGAAGAAGAAGCCTTTTGAAAAGATTGTGGGAAAGGAGAAAATTCTGGTAAACAGCATTTTCTCCTTTTCCCACAATTTTGCCTACCCTATCAAATAAAAATCACATCTGAGCCACACTGAAATTGTCATCTGCAGTTGCTTTCGATTCGGACAGGTCTAAAATTTTGTTGTGTGATAAAGGGTAAACAATGAATATTTTTAGCATGGCTGTTCGGCTGTCCTCGAATAAAACATTGAGGTACTGTCTTAGCCCTGTCATTGTATGCATCTGAGTCATCGTTAAAAAACTTTCACATTTTGTGATACCTGTATTATCACTGAAGATAATTACTGCAGATAATTACTTCAAACTTGTTGACATTCAAAATTGGAACCTATTCAAGAAGGGGAGGTAACCCTCAAAATACTGTACACAGTTACACCCCTTTTTTAGAAAATTTATTTTCAATAAAAAAGCAGCTGCAGCCAATTGTTAGCACCTGTATGCAGTGTTGTTGTTTATCATTTCACACAGTTTGTGTCCAGTCCACTTTGCTGTCCAAGCAGGTCCAGTATAATCACTGGACGTTATGTCCACAACCACCACGCTATAGATAACTCCATCCAAGGGAACTGCAGCAGTCCATACTGGCAGACAGAACAGGAAGCAACAGCCTTTCCTACAGTGTTAAAGTCTATAGGATATTCTACTTTCTTTGCCGGAAAATATCTCAATCAGGTATTTAACCCTTTACTAGATAATCCCATGTTTAAATGACCCTGAAGAACAAGCCTTTTGAAAACCTTGTGGAAAAAGGAGAAAGTGCTGGTAACCAGCATTTTCTCCTTTTCCCACAATGTTTTCTACCCTGTCAAAGACAACTTCCATCATTTGAGTCACATTTATAATGTTGTCTGTAAAGGCTTTGAATTTGAACAAGTCTACTGTTTTGTCGTTTGGTAAAGAGTTAACTCTTTATCTCTTTCCCACTCGACAAAATTTTAGATGTATCGAAATTCAAAGCATTTGCAGATTACAAGTCTTGTATGGCTCAAAGATGATATATCTCTTTGAAATGGCAGAAAATGTTGTAGGAAAAGAAGAAAACCCTGGTCTTTGAAAGCCTCTTTCCCTAGGGTAAACCTGGGATTGTGTGTCATAGGGTTTACAAATAGTCCTTTGTTAGCTCCACTGGCCGAAGGCCAGCGAGCTATTGTCATGGCGTTGTGTCCGTCGTGCGTCCGTCTGTCCGTCCGTTCGTCCGTGCGTGCGTCCGTAAACTTTTTCTTTAAAAAACTTCTCCTCAGAAACTATTGACTGGATTTTTACCAAATTTCACAGGAATGTTCCTTTGGTGGTCCTCTTTCAAATTCCTTCAAATAATTGTGTTCCATGAAGAATTCTGGTTGCCATGGCAACCAAAATAAAAAACCTTTAAAAATCTTCTCCTCCCAAACCGCTATTTGGATAGCATTATTATTTTGCAGGAATGTTCCTTAGATACAGGTTTACAGAATTCCTTTAAAAAAAAATGATCTGTCAAAAAACATGGCTTTTATGGGAGACTCATTTTCCTTTTATGGTATAAAGTAAAATCTTTGAAAAATTTCTTCTAAAACTATTCATTGGATTTCATTGTTGTTTTGCAGGTAAGTTCCTATGGTGGTTGTCTGCCAAATTGTTTCTATGGTGGTTGTATACCAAATTCCTTTTAAAAAAATGATACACCTAAAAACACATTTTTTTATAGACAAGGCTTATATTTCAAAAAAATGTTCTTCTCCAAAACTATTTATTGTGTTAGTTTTATCGACTAACAAAGAAAAAGGAAGAAAATTGGATTGACTTGACCTAGTCAGGGCTGTCCTATTTAAGCCCACACATTTTCCTTGGTATTAAGATCACAATTTACTCCAATGATATGCTATTAGTTAGTACTAGTAATGAAATATCACTGGCCATAAATAAGATAAAAGCTTGAGCACCTTTCACAACTTGAGCTTTTCAATTTTGCCTTATTACTAAGCCTGAGTAACCATGCCAAGATAAAAAAGAAAAAGTATTTTAATAACAAAACCCCCATGTTGTAGGTACTTTATAGTCCTTTTGATATAGAACAAGAGAACCTCTGCACTTTTATTAGTTCTGGTAAAGGTTTGTTGACCTACTAATGAGTAAATGCAGAGTGGACAGAGAAGGGGTGTAAATCCTGGTGACCTGGTACACAGTGGGACAGGGCTTTACATTTGTGATAAGGCATTAATGTTACCCAGTCAAACTGATCCCGCAACTTCAGTACACCAGAATTAATCTGTGCCCTGGAGCAGGATATTTGATTTATGTAAATGCATTTGTAGACCATTTTGTGTTGTTTGCCACAGAAGACATTCTAACTGTGAAAAGTTGATTATTAGGGATTAGGTGTTCATTGTATGCCAGCATATTTCATTCTATCTGGTGTATTGATGTAAGTTGATCTATATTGCTATAACATTCATTCATTTGCCCTCCTAGCTGTTCTTTTAGATTACCCCTTTACCACACAATCACAACTTTTAACGACCCTGAGAAAGACATATTTTCTATATTTTGATGTTTCCCCACCCAAAATGGTTTGTGAAAGGACCTGTTGCAGACAACATATCTTCAAATTAGTAAGACATATATAAAAAAGGATAGAAATTATTGTGGGAAACTAAGAAAATGCTGGTTACCATTTTTTTCTTCTTTTCTCACAAGTTTTTTCCATACCTTTTTTCTTTAGTGAGCTAAAATGCAGGATTGAATGGTAATTGTTAAAAAGTTCTTTTCGCCATTATAGAAATATCAGGCCTGTGGAGCGATACAGGCGCTCAAGCGCCTCTAGTTTCAAGTACCCTGACGAAAAATACTTTTAACTCTGTACCAAATGACAAAAGTATCTTTCCTCTACAAATTCTTTCAATTTGGAAGGACCCTATATTTTGTCGTTTGGTAAAGAGCCAAGCTGTTGGCATAAATTTGACCCACTACTGCATAGGGTATTTTTAGAATGCCACAGCCATACTTGATATAAATGGCAGATAGAAAAAAAGAAGGAAGGTTCTTTTGTAAGTAACATTGAAAACATTTTGGGAAAAGGAGCAATTGCTTGGTACAAGCAATTGCTCCTTTTCCCTCAATGTTTTCAGAAGAGGAGTTTGAAAAGTGGTATTTTTACAGAGAAGGGTTGATAAATTGACCAAAAAGTCAATTGACTCTACACCAAAGACAAAATTTTAGACTTGTCCAAATTGAAAGGATTTGCAGACAACAAATCTAATGTAACTCAAAGCACATAAATTGTCTTGCATAGAGTAGAAAACATTTTGGGAAAAGGAGAAAACGCTGGTTACAAGCATTTTCTTCTTTTTCCTTAATGTTTTTTAAAGGCTTCTTTCTCAGGGTTGTTAAAAGGTCGTCATTGTGTGGTAAAGGGTTTAATATAGAACTAGAGATAGAATAAATGCAAAAGAACCTTGGTTGCATGCATGGCATTGGTTTGCAGCAGTTTGTTCTGTCTGTTAACCCTTTAACACACAATCCCGAGTTTTAATGCCTCTGAGCAAGAAGAATTTTGGAAACATTGTGGGAAAATGAGAAAATGCTGGTAACCAGTGCTCAAGGTGAGCTTTTGTGATCGCCCAATGTCCGTCGTCCGTCGTGCGTCGTCAGTCGTCCACAATTTCTTTAAACATCTTCTCCTCCTAAACCACTGGGCCAATCTTGATGAAACTTGGCAGGGATGTTCCTCAGGTGAAGCTCTACCAAAGTTGTTCAAGAGATTGAATTCCACCCATAACTCTGGTTGCCATGGCAACCAAAAGGAAAAAAATAGCAAAATCTTTAAAAATCTTCTTCTCTGAAACTAGAAGGCGTAGAGCTTTGATATTCGATATGTAGCATCTTCTAGTGGACCTCTACCAATTTTGTTCATATGATGTCCCTGGGGTCAAAACTGGCCCCGCCCTGGGGGTCACAAGTTCAAACATAGGAACAAAGAAGGAAAACTTTAAAATTCTTCTTCTCTGAAACTGGAAGGCGTGGAGCTTTGATATTTGGCATGTAGCATCTCCTAGTGGACCTCTACCAAGGTTTTTCATATGATGTCCCTGGGGTCAAAACCGGCCACGCCACGGGGGTCACAAGTTTCGAACATAGGAACAAAGAATGAAAACTTTAAAATTCTTCTTCTCTGAAACTGGAAGGCTTGGAGCTTTGATATTTGGCATGTAGCATCTCCTAGTGGACCTCTACCAAGTTTGTTCATATGACGCCCCTGGGGTCAAAACTGGCCCCACCCCGGGGGTCACAAGTTTCGAACATAGGAACAAAGAAAGAAAACTTTAAAATTCTTCTTCTCTGAAACTGGAAGGCGTGGAGCTTTGATATTTGGCATGTAGCATCTCTTAGTGGACTTCTACCAAGTTTGTTCATATGACGCCCCTGGGGTCAAAACTGGCCCCGCCGCGGGGGTCACAAGTTTTGAACATAGGAACAAAGAATGAAAACTTTAAAATTCTTCTTCTCTGAAGCTGGAAGGCGTGGAGCTTTGATATTTGGCATGTAGCATCTCCTAGTGGACCTCTACCAAGTTTGTTCATATGATGTCCCAGGGGTCAAAACTGGCCCCGCCCCGGGGGTCACAAGTTTCGAACATAGGAACAAAGAATGAAAACTTTAAAATTCTTCTTCTCTGAAACTGGAAGGCGTGGAGCTTTGATATTTGGCATGTAGCATCTCCTAGTGGACCTCTACCAAATTTGTTCATATGACGCCCCTGGGGTCAAAACTGGCCCCGCCCCGGGGGTCACAAGTTTCGAACATAACAACAAAGAAAGAAAACTTTAAAATTCTTCTTCTCTTAAACTAGAAGGCGTGGAGCTTTGATATTTGCCATGTAGCATCTCCTAGTGGACTTCTACCAAATTTGTTCATGTGACGCCCCTGGGGTCAAAACTGGCCCCACCCCGGGGGTCACAAGTTTCGAACATAGGAACAAAGAAAGAAAACTTTAAAATTCTTCTTTTCTGAAACTAGAAGGCGTGGAGCTTTGATATTTGCCATGTAGCATCTCCTAGTGGACTTCTACCAAATTTGTTCATATGACACCCCTGGGGTCAAAACTGGCCCCGTCCCGGGGGTCACAAGTTTCAAACATAGGAACAAAGAATGAAAACTTTAAAATTCTTCTTCTCTGAAACTGGAAGGCGTAGAGCTTTGATATTTAGTATGTAGCATCTCCTAGTGGACCTCTACCAAGTTTGTTCATATGATGTCCCAGGGGTCAAAACTGGCCCCGCCCCGGGGGTCACAAATTTCGAACATAAGAACAAAGAAGGAAAACTTTAAAATTCTTCTTCTCTGAAACTGGAAGGCGTGGAGCTTTGATATTTGGCATGTAGCATCTCCTAGTGGACCTCTACCAAGTTTGTTCATATGACGTCCCTGGGGTCAAAACTGGCCCCGTCCCGGGGGTCACAAGTTTCGAACATAAGAACAAAGAATGAAAACTTTAAAATTCTTCTTCTCTGAAACTGGAAGGCGTGGAGCTTTGATATTTGGCATGTAGCATCTCCTAGTGGACTTCTACCAAGTTTGTTCATATAACGCCCCTGGGGTCAAAACTGGCCCCGTCCCGGGGGTCACAAGTTTCAAACATAGGAACAAAGAATGAAAACTTTAAAATTCTTCTTCTCTGAAACTGGAAGGCGTAGAGCTTTGATATTTGGCATGTAGCATCTCCTAGTGGACCTCTACCAAGTTTGTTCATATGATGTCCCTGGGGTCAAAACTGGCCCCGCCCTAGGGGTCACAAATTTCGAACATAGGAACAAAGAAAGAAAACTTTAAAGTTCTTCTTCTCTGAAACTGGAAGGCGTGGAGCTTTGATATTTGGCATGTAGCATCTCTTAGTGGACCTCTACCAAGTTTGTTCATCAATTGACCTGACAATTGGTCAGAAATTGGATTATGCACGTTGAGTGAATTTCGCCTATTGACTCAGGTGAGCGACCCAGGGCCATCATGGCCCTCTTGTTACACAATGTTTTCTACCATATCAAAGACAAATTCCACCATTTGAGCCAGACTTATATTGTCGTCTGCAAATGCTTTCAGTTTGGACAAGACTACATTGTTGTGTGGTAAAGAGTTAAGGCAAATACTTTTTGCCTTACCAATGATCAGAAGAAAGGAGGCTTATGAAAACAAAGTGTGGAAAAGAGGAAATGCTGGGAAGCAGCATTTGCTCCTTTTCACACTATGTTTTTTAAACATTTAAAGACAAATCTTACCATTTGAACCACTTTCATTTATTGTCTGCAATTGGTTTGGATTTGGACAAGTCTAAAATTTTGTCGTTTGGTTAACCCTTTACCACACAATCCCGACTTTTAACGACCCTGAGAAAGAAGCCTTTTGAAAACATTATGGGAAGAGAAGAAAATGCTGGTAACCAGCATTTTCTCCTTTTTCCACTATGTTTTCTATTCTTCCCAAGACAAATTTCAATTTTTCAGTCACATTTATCTTGTCGTCTGCAAATCCTTTCAATTTGGACTGGTTTAAAATTTTGTTGTGTGATAAAGAGTTAAGGTTTAAAACCCCTTACCAGTCATCAAAATTTTGTCAAAAAGTTGGAAGCAATTGCAGACAAATCAAATGAGATGAATGTGCCTCAAATGATGGAATTTTTGTTTGAAAATGTCAAAAATATTGTGGGAAAGGAGAAAACGCTTTGAACAAGCCATTTCTCCTTTTCTTTCAATAATTTCCAGCCTATCATTTCAGCATCTGTTCTGATTCAGAAGATTTTGTCAGGTGCTGTTAAAGTGGAAGATTCTAAAATTTGTGGAAAAGTGAAGTGGTAAATATTGAAATATTTGAACCATGCTCAGGCAAACATCGGCTTAATGCATACCAATGATGCATTGTACCAATCAACCCATCACATAATTATGGATCCATAATAGCCACTTTTTTAACAACTGACTGTATCTTGAGGTAGACTGGTCCTTGGACATGCAGAAAATTGACCAAGAGCGAAAAGTTTCGGCTCAGGTCAGCCTGTGCTGACTGCGCAGGCTGACCTTGGTTGACACTTTTTGCAGATGAATGTAGATGAATGTAGCACCCCTTTTCACAGAGTATAGTTCATTTCTAATGTTTTTAATCCAATTTGTGTACTTTCAGTATGGTTATAAAGCAGCGGGCGGTGCGGCCCATGTACCACCAGGATGGGATCATTGGAATGGGCTGGTCGGTATACAATATGAGCCAAGCTCTGTGAAAAGGGGGTTTAATGCATCTGCAAAAAGATTAACCCCGGTCAGCAGTCCGCACAGGCTGACCCGAGTTGGACCTTTTTGCTACGGTGAATTTTCTGCATGTCAAAGGACTATTCTACCTGAGGATTCAGCCTGTTCTGAGACAAAATGGATTTTATGGATCCATAATTGTGTGATGAATTGCTTGTTATAATGTATCATAGAGATTTATTAGTTTCCTTTTTTTTACAGCATGGCTCTTTTTTGTTTGACATTTTTAACACATGGATAACTACACAATCTCAGGCTTTAACCCTTTACCAAAAAGGCCCTGTGGCAAATACCTTTTGAAAATATTGTGGGAAATCAAGAAAATGCTGGATTTTCGACTTTTCTCTAAATGTTTTCTGACCTATCAAAGAACTTGAGCTCATCTGTGCTGATTTGAATATGTCATCTTGAGATGTTTTGAATTTGTCAGAGTCTAAAATTTCTTTTGAGGGAGAGGGTGATACAGACATAAACCAGATTTTGTTTCACCAGCTTTTTAGAAAATTGTATCGAAGACTTCTAATTATCAGTCGCATACAAAGATGGCTTTTGAATTAAAATAGAGATACACATGGAAAACATTAGGAATTACCTAAAAAATAAATTTGAGCCATGCTGTGTGAAAAGGGGGCTTAATGCATCTGCAAAAAGTATCGATCCAGCCTGTGCAGACTGCACAGGCTGACATGGGGAAAAACATTTTGCTTTCTTTGAATTTTTGCTTGTCAAAGAACCATTCTACAGTATGATTCAGTCGGTTATAAGACAAAATGGATTTTATTGATGACATGCTTGGTGTTATGCATCACAGAGATGCATTAAGCCCTCTTTTACCAGAGCATGACTCATTTTTTGGTTGGTGCCATAGCTCAGTTGGAGTTGCGACTACAGTTTTGAAGGTAGTGGGTTCAAGTCCGAAGGTAGGCAATTTTTGACGACTCAAAGGAAGATGACTTTTGAAAACATAGTGGGAAAAGGATCCTTTTCCCATTCTATTCTTTATCCTTCAAAAAAAAATCCCATAATTTGAGCCATATTTAGTATTTCATCTGCAAATGCTTTGAATGCTTTGAATTTGAGGAGTCCAATTTTTATTTTGTTAGGTAAAAAGTTAAATATCAAGCCTTTCTATATAGATATATGTTTCAACCAATGAAATTGAATGTAACAAACTCATGCTCCAAGCACCCTTCACGTGATTATGCAAAATACTTGAGACAAATAGTGTGATTGGCTCAGGAGTTCTTTAGTCACTTTTGTCCACAAAGCTTCTGTTTTGTCTGTGGTGCTGCAAAAAGCAACTTACGACCTTGACAAAGCTATATACTGTATTCTATAGCCTTTGTATGCAACAATAAATTATTTGCAATACATTTGAAAAATGTGGGAAATTCTGTGTTTAACTCTTTACCATACGACCCCAAGAAAATAGGCCTTTGAAAAAATTGTGGGAAAAGAAGAAAATGCTAGTATTCAGATTTTCTTCTTTTCCCACAATGTTTTCTACCCTTCCCAAAGCAAGTTTCAATTTTTTAGCCACACAGCATTTGTTGTCTTCAAATGCTTTGAACTTGGACAAGTCCAAAATTTTGTCGCCTGGTAAAGAGTTAACAACGAATTAGTGGACTATGTACATCTAAATTCTGACTGCATGATCTGTTCAGGTTGATCTAGATGTACACTGTTCACAAAGGGCACTGTGATCCTGATCTTTATTGTCAACAGAGACAACTAAATGATAAGAAACTGTGAGTAGTCTATTTTTAGGTTGGAAATTCTGTGTATTACAACTATACACTGTCAGTTAATGGCGAGAAAGAGGTACATGGGGACAAATATCCACAGGATTATCTCACAGATGTTATTGTAAGTACATCGTGTTATACAGAAGTCAAGATAAGGACATTGTGTGGTAAGTCTTGACCACACAATCCTAAGTTTTAACGACCCTGACAGAGATGGCTTTTGAAAATGTAGTGGGAAAAAGAGAAATACTAACAATCCCGAGTTTTAAAAGATGGTCTTTGAAAACATGGTGGGATAAGGAAAAAATGCAGATAACCAGCATTTTCTCCTTTTCCAATAATGTTTTCTACCCTTTCACACACATATACTATGATTTTAGCCATGTTTGATTTGTTGTCTGCAATTTCTTTTAGTGCAGTTAAGTCTAAAATTTCGTCATCTGATAAAGTGTTAAAGCTCATAGTGCTGGAAATGGCTTCAGTTGCTTCTGTGGACAAAGTAGATCAAGATCAGACTACAATAAAAATACAGTCTGATCTTTGATCTACACTGTTTGCGACTTTGATCCATATTCTTGCCAAAAGAGCCTTGATATAGCAAAATTATTACTTAGCTTTGTAATGGAAAAGGTCCATTTCATTTTTTTTAGCCTATTAACCCTTTATCGCACAGTGCTGCCTTTTAACGACTCTTGGAAAGAGGCCTTTTGAAAACATTGTGGGAAAAGGAGAAAATGCTGGTAACCAGCATTTTCTCCTTTTTCCACAATATTTTCTACTCTATGGAAGAAAAATTGCACCATTCAAGCCACATTGAAATTGTCATCTGCTGATGCTTTCAGTTTGGACAAGGCTAAAATTTTGTCATCTGGTAAAGACTTAAGAGTTAAAGAATTCAGATAAGTGCTGTCCATCAGTCCATCTGTGGACATTTACTGCTTAGGTTGTCAAATTAATGAAAAGGTTCTTTTAAAATGGAAAAAAACAACAACCGAAATTTAGCTAATTAGGATTGTGTTGGTCAGAATATGTAATAGAGTAGTGGACAGGGTAGATCAAAAATAACACTGCATACTCTGTGCAATCTTATCTTGACATACACTGTCAGCGAAAGCAGTGCAAGCTGGTTCCATTGCTTTATGGGTTTGGAGAAGAATTTTTCTTTATCAAAGTCATCCTGCAGTTTTACAGGTATTGTTTTGAAACTTTGAACAATGAGTATCCACAAAATGTAGATATACAAGATGCAATTTCCAGGTGTCTGACTTTAAGTGTTTAAGTGTTGAAGAATTATGTCTTCTTGAAAGTCGACATTTGATGCTGATGCATTCTCGTTTTCAATATCATGATTATTTTGTTATATCAGAACATTTGGAGGAGCTTTTGAGCTAGGAAGTCACCTTTACAGGCAGATCTAGTTGTTTTTAAAGACTTATTCTTCCCCACAATGTAGCCCTTTACCACACAACCCAGTGTTTTTGCAACCCTGTGGAAAATGCCCATTGAAAACATTGTTGAAAAAGGAGAAAATGCTGGTAACCAGCATTTTCTCCTTTTCCAACAATGTTTTCTACTCTTTCAAAGATAAATCCCATTTTTGAGCCATATACAATCGCAAGTCTGCAAATGATCTGGATAAGTGAAAAATTTTGCAGTCTGGTAAAGAGTTATGTGATAAAAGATCATATTGATGCTTTTTGAATCCACTTTACTCTGTATTGTCATCACAGAAATTGATAGTGTCTGTTAAATACAGAATGATCTATTTGCTTTGATCTGGTAAACAGCATATTTTCCTTTTCCCACATTGTTTTCTTCTTTTTCAAGGACAAATCCCACCATCTGAGCCACCCTTTATATTGGTGTCTGCAAACGCTTTCAATTTGGACAGGTCTAAAATTTTTTCCATCTGTTAACCCTTTCGTTCTCAGCATTATTTTAGAAATTTGTGTTATTTTCAGATATCTCACCTTTCAAGTCATTATTTGCCTTGAAAAAACCTCAAAAGACAGATTTTTTGTTTTATTGTTGACATGAATGGTTTACATTGACATTTAGCTGTTAAAATTGTCTCTTATGGTAATAGATCTAATGTACAGTATATATAGGAGTGCGCTTGAAAGGGCAGTTGAGAACAAAGGGAGTAAAGAGTTAAAAGTATCATGATATATGATAGGAAAGACATTTCATTCAATTGTCCATTGCTATTCTTGTATATTACAGCACAAAAGAGCAGAAAACTTTCTAAAAAAACGTGGCATATTTGCCGATCCATTCTTTATGATGTTGTCTACACCGGCGTGTCACGGTCCTTTCACCCCAGCCCCACAGTTTAATACAAGTTATGCCAACATGACAGCCCCTAGACATGGAAGTTATAACACTCAACCAAAGGTATGTGTCTTATCTTTTATCATTCATTGAGAAATTCTGTTATCGCTAACAAGGTTATCAATCTTTCATCATAGAATAGGAAGATTTGTTATCAATACCAGAGGTAGTGGTCTTATCATTTTGCTATGAAGTAAAAAGTTTTGTTACAACATATGAACTGTTTACTATTTTAACAGTGACACAATTTTGGACTTATCTATTGAACTCTTTACCACCCAATCCTGTTTTAACGACCATAAGGAAATGGCCTTTTGAAAGCCTTTTTGGAAAATTGAGAAAATGCTTGTAACCAGCATTTTTTCCCTTTGCCCACAAGGCTTTCTACTCTTTAAAAGAGAAATTCCATTTATTGAGCCACATTTATAATGTCGTCTGCAAATGCTTTCAATTTGAACAAGTCTAGATTTTTCTTGTGTGGTAAAGAGTTAAAAGTCTATTGCAGATGACAAATTAAACATGGCTCAAGTGATAGGATTTATGTTTGAAATGCATGGAAACATTGTGCAAAAAGGAGATGTTGAGTACCATCATTTTCTCCTTTTTAGCTCCACTGGCCGAAGGCCAGCGGGCTTATGTCATGGCCCGGTGTCCGTCGTGCGTCCGTCCGTCCGTCCGGTCGTCCGTCCGTCCGTGCGTGCGTGCGTTAACTTTTATTTCAAACATCTTCTTCTCTGAAACTACCCATCCGATTTTCACGAAACTTCACAGAAATGATCCTGACATGGCCCTCTTCAGATTTCTTGAAAGAATTTGATTCCTTCAAAAACTCTGGTTGCCATGGCAACAAAACTGAAAAATATTGGAAATCTTTAAAAATCTTCTTGTCTGAAACCATAAGGCATAGGGCTACCAAATTTGGCATGTAGCTTTATGTAGTAGACCTCTATCAAGTTTCTTCAAATTATAGCCCTGGGGTCAAAATTGGCTCTGCCCCAGGGGTCACAAGTTTTACATAGGCTTATATAGAGAAAACTTTAAAAATCTTCTTGTCTGAAACCATAAGGCATAGGGCTACCAAATTTGGCATGTAGCTTTATGTAGTAGACCTCTATCATGTTTCTTGAAATTATAGCCCTGGGGTCAAAATTGGCTCTTCCCCAGGGGTCACAAGTTTTACATAGGCTTATATAGAGAAAACTTTAAAAATCTTCTTGTCTGAAACCATAAGGCATAGGGCTACCAAATTTGGCATGTAGCTTTATGTAGTAGACCTCTATCATGTTTCTTGAAATTATAGCCCTGGGGTCAAAATTGGCTCTTCCCCAGGGGTCACAAGTTTTATACATAGGCTTATATAGAGAAAACTTTAAATATCTTCTTGTCTGAAACCATAAGGCCTAGAGCTACCAAATTTCGCATTTAGCTTGATCTAGTTGGAGTCTACCAAAAGTGTCCAAAGTATAGTCCTGGGGTCAATTTGGCCTCATACTTGGAGGGGGGGGTTCACAAGATTTACATAGGCTTACATAGGGAAAACTTTTAAATCTTGGTGTACATAGCCATAAGGCTTAGGCTACCAAATTTTGCATATAATTATAGCATTATTTAGTGGACAGTTACAAAGAGGGCCCAAGTTACAGCTCTAGGATCAAGTTTGGCCCTGCACCAGGGATCACAAGTTTTACATGGGTTTATGGAGTGAAAAGTTCAGAAACCATCTTGTTACCAGCCATAAGGCCAAGAACTCCCACATTTGGCATGTTATTCTTCTAATACAATATTCCCCATTTAGTCAGACTGTAGCCATGAGGTCAAAGTTTTATAAGGGCTTATATAGTGAAGACTTTTCTTCGTGGTTTATATTTATAAGCCAGTGGAGCGATACAGGGCCATCATGGCCCTCTTGTTTTAAAAAGCATTGTTTTATAAGGCTTGTGAAAATATGGAATTGTTTGGTAAAGGGTTAAGCAAATGAATTTTATTCAGAACTTGAATTTAACATTTCTCACATTTGGGAAAGCTAAACCAGACAGTCCGGTGTTGTGATGACACTGGGGAAGAGGGTTTATGAACATAATGTTGAAAGAAAGTAAATACTGCTAGTTTAAAAGTATCACAATTTATTTCATATTTTGCCGCAATGGCTTCACATGTATACACATATTGAACATATGTAAACACTTTACCAGACTTGAAAATTTTAGACTAAGTCTTGTCCAAATTGAAAGCATTTGCAGACGAAAAAATAAATTTGACTGATAAATTGGACTTTGTTTCAGGAAGTGTAGAAAACATTGTAGAAAAAGGAGAAAATGCTGGTTCCCAGCATTTTTTACTTTTCCCACAATGTTTTCAAGGGGTTTATTTCTCTGGGTTGCTTAAAGTCAGGATGGTGAGGTAAAGGATTAAACCAAGTTTAAAACATTCATGTTGACTACCCATATTTTCTTAAAAAGACTTAATTGTCTGCTGCAAATTAATATCCTATGGTAATGAATTAACTCTTTGCCAGACAACCCCATGTTATAATGACCTTATCGAAGAAAGCTTTCGAAAACAATGTAAGGAAAGGAGAAAATGCTGGTAACCAGCAATCTCTCATTTCCCTACATTTGTTGTCTACTCTTTCACAGACAAATCCCATCAATATAGCCATAGTTAATATCTTGTCAATCAAATTCTGTCCACATGGATGACTGAAATTTTGTCGTTGGGTAAAGAGTAAATGGACTAATGTATTTTGGATTTGATTTTTCTTTTTCTGTCAGAACAAACACTGGTTAATTCAGCAAACAATTGTTCCTATGCCCAATGATACAGTGCAGTCTTCAGATGATATCTTCAGGAGAAGGTAAGAGGTGTTTGTTCATTATTACAACTACACCTCCTTACTTGTTGTTTAGAATTTTGAGGGCATGGTTTAACAGATGAAACACTTTTCTTGCAGCTTTTTGTTAACCCTTAGGCTGCTAAGGGTGACTCACTGACCTTTTGCAGACAGCATAGATCAAGATCAGACTGCACAGAATGTGCAGTCTGATCTTGGATCTACACTGTCTGATGAGGAGATATCTTTCTTCCAAAAGTACCTTTGCCATAGGAAAAATTTGGGTTTATACTATCTGTATGAAAATTTCATTTCTTTCATTTGGCAGGATAGGGGTTAAATGTTTCTTTTCCTTTTTCTGATGGTAGCTAAAGAAAAGCCACTCTCTCAGTTAGGAGCAATGAATGTCATGTTACTTTAACGGATATGTTCACACCATTTGATATAATTCAAATCTTGACACTGTGTTTCTCTATATCTCATGAACATATGAGTTATGTGCTATGATAAGATGCTTTAATGCTCCTGCAAAAAGTATCAACTCATGTCAGCCTGTGCAGTCAGATCTGGTTCGAAACCTTTTGCCATTGATGGATTTTCTCTAGATTAACAAATATGTTCATTATTACAAATAAATTGAAACTGGAGTCCAAGAAATGATAATATGCTATTGTATGAAAATATATGAGTTACAGGTTTAATACACTGATGGTGATGGTTTTTTGTCAGAAAAATCACCATGCAAGATTTACAATGAACAAAAATATTTATCATATAACTTTAAACCTGTACCAAATAACCTTGTGTATTCAAGACCATGAGGAAGAAGGCTTAGGAAAACATAGTGGTAACCAGCATTCTTTTTCGTGTACCATAATTTTCTTCCCTTTCACGTACAAATCCTATCATTTGAGCCAAATTTTAAATTGTAGTCTGCAAATGCTTTCAATTTGGATATGTTATATATTTTGTAGTCTGGTAAAGGTGTAACTCTTTGCCAGACAACAAATTTCTGACTTGTCGAAATTGAAAGCATTGGTATATACCAAATGAAATGTGGCTCAAAGGATGGCATTTGTCTTTCAGAGAGAGGAAGACATATGGAAAAAGGAGAAAATGCTGGTTACCAGCCTTTTCTCCTTTTCCTTCAATGTGTTCCTTTCCCCTCAGGGTTGTTAACACTCAGATTGTCTGGTAAAGGTTAAACCCTTTACCACATGATCTCAACTTTTGACGACCCTGAGAAAGAAAGCTTTTGAAAACATTGTGGGAAAAGGAGAAAATGCTGGTAACCAGCATTTTCTTCTTTTCCCACAAGGTTTTCTTCTCTTCTGAAAACAAATTTCAATTTTTTAGTCACATTTCTTTTGTCTTCTGCAAATGTTTTCAATTTGGACAAGTCTAAAATTTTGTCATTCTTGTAAAGTGTTAACCCTTTCCCAAACAAGCCCTAGTTTTCACGTGTCTGCAGTACAAGTCTTTTGAAAACACTGTGGGAAAAGGAGAAATTACTCGTAACGAGCAATTTCTCCTTTTCCCACCGTGTTTTCTACCCTTTGTGAGACCTTTCTGCCATTTTCATCAAATTTAAAATTGTCGTCTGCAAACTCTTTCAATTTGGACCAGTCCATAATATGTCGTTTGGGAATGGGTTAAACAAACTTCATTTGTACTGTACTAGATGGAGGACGCTGATGTCTGTGGATGACATGGTAGAGGACATTATCAAAATTTTAGACGAAAAAGGAGAATTAGACAACACCTACATTTTCTTCTCCTCAGACAATGGATATCACCTAGGTAAGCTATGTTTGGTGTCTTCATTTGGATAGAATCTTGCCAATGAAGAATGTTCATTTGCATGTTGACTGACACAAAACTAGATATTAAGGGGAGCAAGTTGATATTAGGTATGGAAAAATCATAAGGATGTGACAGTTTACCATAATGTGGGGGATTGATTGATTGATTGTATGGTGTTTAAGGCCGTTTTCAACATTATTTCAGTTATATCGCGGCGACCAGTGCACCTATCTATGCTTTCCTGGAGCTTCTTTAACCAGTGTTCTGCACAATATTCTTTCCAAACCACTGGCTGCTTTCCCACATAACCATCGTCGAAACTATGGTCAGCGGTGAGAGAGGAATGAATCCTGTTGCAATGACTATCATCAATCCTCGGAAAGAAATTGGCCAAGCCGGGGATCGAACCAGTGACCTCCTGTTCTCAAGTACTGTACGCTACTGACTGAGCTACAGGGGCTTGGCGAATGTGGGGGAAAACAAAAGAAAAAACAAAAATTCAAACCCACACCCTTCAAAACCAACTAGGCAACTGCTATACTTCTGTGTTCAACATGTTTTTATCCCCCTATGTTGCAAGAAGGGCTATTTCAATATTTAATAACGGAATGGGAGATTTTACAGAAAAAAAAAATAAACAAGGGGGCCATGATGGCCCTGGATTGCTCACCTGAGTCAGTGGATGAAATTAAGATTAACAGTCTTTGTCAAGATTTTCTTGGGAATTGGAACTGGTTGGATGCCACTTTAACATAGGTTTCTATTGTATCATCATCGGTAGTCAGTGCATCTATCCATGCTTTTCTAGAGTTTCTTTTACCCGTAATTCCAGTGATATTCTTTCTAGGCCACTGACTGCTTTCCTATATAAACATCATCATAATGATCAGAAATAGTATACTTGATATATAATTGCATTGCTGTCATATTAGCTTATCCTAGCAATTCAGTAAAGAGCCTTGGAACTTGATAACCCATTACCACTCAATCCCATGTTTAAACCACCCTGAGAAAGAAGGCCTTTGAAAACATTTTGAGAAAAGGAGAAAATGCCGGTTATCAGCATTTTCTCCTTTTCCCACTTTGTTTTCAAAAGCCCTCTCACTCTTGGTCATTGCAACTGGGTTAAAGGGATGAATGTTTCTTTGGTATGGTTTCTGTATGCACTTAACAATTCATTGACAAAACAAAAGTGAATTAGATATACAAAACTTTTCTGATATTACAGGTCAGTTTGGTTTACCATATGATAAAAGACAACTGTATGACTTTGACATTAGAGTTCCACTGATGGTGCGGGGACCAGGAATCAAACCTGGGCAAGTATCAGAGGTGAGTAATTTTCTTTGCAGTCTGCTAAGGCATTCATCAGGCTTCTGGTATGTTGATAGAAATGGTAATTTTCATTGATGAATGTAAATAGAAACTATAGAAACGGATAGGAAAAGGTTTGGTTTGGTTTGTATTGGATTTTAATGCCATTATAACAGCTCAGGTCATACCATGGCAGTCAGTGATGCACCCATGTGTTTCCTGGCTTTCTCATGCCAGTTCTGACACAACTTTCTTTCCAAAGCCTCTGACTACTTTTCTCACATGCATCAGAGGTGAGAGGCGAAAAATTGCCGGAAAGAAAGTTTGGCTCAACTTGGTATCGAATTCGCAACCACCTGGTCACGAGTCAGATACGCAAACCACTGAGCTACCTGGGCGGGCCTATAGGAAAAGGAGTATATTGCTTGTTACAAGGGATTATGCCTTTTTCCAGTGTTTTCCATGTCAGTTAAAACATGTAATTTCCCTTAATTTCAAAATGTTACACATACCATGTTTATTGTGCATATCTTTTGTATGTCTAAAATAGCTTGTCCAGTATTCTGCAAAATGTCTTCTGTGTTGTGTAGAAAATAAACATACATGTATTTGGATGTAAAAATATGAAAGTTGTAAGTGAACCCCTTACCAAACAGTCTGTGTGATTTTTGTGGTTGTGAGGTAGAGTGTCGGCTTTGTAACCATAAGGTCCCGAGGTCGATACCTAGGAGTGGGTGTCAACTTTGGGACTGCCTTTGCCCACACGTTTGGGGCAGGTACTGGTGTAGTTTCTAGGAAGCAAAATCAAGAGAGGTTAGTGTAAGTTGTAAGAACTTGTTTCTTAATCAGTCTACAATATATATGTTTAAACTGCACCAAACAATCTAAAGTTTGATTATTCTGATGGTGAAGTCTTTTGAAATCATTAGAAAAAGTAGGTCACTGGGCAAAATCTTAGAAAAACTTTGTGTGCACTCTAGAGGTCACATTTTCAGCCTGGTACACATGAAACTTGGTCGGAATGCAAACAAAAAGTAAGTCACTTACACTCATCTGTTTTACATCATGTAAACCAGGATCCCTAGCTTTATCAACAGTAGATGACTTTACTCAGGCTCTAGGGCCAACAGTCCTCTTGTTTATAGGTTTTTGCAAGTCTGAAAATATTCTATTACAGGAGGTTGTGCTAAACATTGATTTTGCACCAACATTCATTGACATTGCTGATAGGTCTGTTCTTCCAAACACTGATGGGATTTCAATTTTACCTATACTGCACCCTAGCAGTAACTCTTCTATGCCTCTGCGGAATGCATTTCTCATTGAGCATCATGGGGAATATTTTGACAAAGTGAAAGGTTGTCCTCAGTACACAGGTCAAGGTTTAGGGGTAAGTTATATGAGCCATACTCTATGAAAAGGGGGCTTACTGCATCTGCAAAAAAGTATTGACCAAGGTCAGCCTGCGCAGTCCGCTCAGGCTGATCTGGGCCAAAATTTCTCTATTGGTCTATTTATTGTATGTCAAAGGACCAGTCAATCTCATGATTCAGTTGGTTGTTAGTTAAGATGGACTTCATGGATCCATAATGATGACTTGCTTGATATAATACATTACAGAGATGCATTAAGCCCCCTTTTGCCAGAGTATATATATTCTAGTATATTTGAATTGTAATGATTTATTGTTTACTGGAATTATTTTGAATTTTTTTTTTAGTTTACATGCAGATGAGTTGGCTTCATTTACTGCAGGCCACAGTTGAAAATATTGTGACCAAAGTAGAAATTGCTGTAGTCCATTTATTCCTCCTTCCTGTATTATATCTTTACCAAATAATCCTGAGTTTAAATGCCCCAAAGAGAAAAGGCTTTTGAAAGCATCATGGGAAAAGGAGAAAATGCTGGTAACCAGCATTTTCTCCTTTTCCCACAATGTTTTCTATCTTATCATAGACAAAGCTCCTCATTTTAGCAACTTTAATTTGTTGTCAGCAAATGGTATCAATTTGGACTGGTCTAAAATTGTCTGCAAATGGTATCAATTTGGACTGGTCTAAAATTTTGTTATTTGGTAAAAGGTTAAACCTTGACATATTTAGTTTAAAATTTTTCAAGAGCATTACTTCTAAGTCATACTTATGCAGGTTGATAATGGACATGTCTGATATATGGAGATAACAACATTCTGCTGGTCAGTTTTGACGACTTTCAAAGGAGATTTTTGATAGAATGTTTGACTAATGTGCATATCTTCTTTGATAAACTGTCAGATACTTGGTTACAAAAGTTAGATTTATTACAACCTTAACCCTTTACGAAATGACAAAATTTTAGATATGTCCAGTTGGAAAGCATTTGCAGACTTCTCCTTTTTCCACAGTGTTTTCAAAAGGCTTCTCTCTCAGGGGCATTAAAACTCATGATTGTGTGGTAAAGGGCTAAAGCACTTTTCAAAACTTTAGTTGCCTTTGCCACCTGTGTAGATCAAGATAAGTCTGCACAATGCATGCTGCCTGATCCTTTATTTATTCTGTACCCTTTGCTTAGACATATTGAACAAGGGCGACCCTGTAATTGCTTTTAATTGGATCATATTTCTCTACTGAAAATCTCAGTTAGGTTTATTTTGTGCTCTAAGAATTAGGTCCCTATTTTTATATCATTTCAGTATTGTAATAACCACTGCATATGTGAAGACTCCAAAAATAACACATTTGGATGTGTGATACAGTTTGAAAAAAAACAAATACTCAAATACTGTGAATTTATAGATAATGATGTAAGTATTGCTTCTCTCTTTGTCTTTTTATCTCTTTATCTGTGTATCCTGGTCTGTCTTCTGGGTGTCAGTCTCTCTCACTCAGTCTTTGTCAGTGTGTCATTGTCTGTCTTCTCACTGTCAAGTCCTCTCTCTCAGTCTCTCACTTTGTGTCTGCAGGGGGATGCAGTTTCATTCTTGGTTTTTAGGGTTTAACTCTTTACCAAACAACAAAATTTTAGACTGGTCCCATTTGAAAGCACTTGCAGACTACAAAATAAGTGTGACACAAATGATTGGATTTGTATCAGATATACTAGAAAACATTGTGGGAAAAGGAGAAAATGCTGGTAACCAGTATTTTCTCCTTTTCCCGCAATGTTTTCAAAAGAACACTTTCTCACGGTCATTTAAACTCGGGATTGTGTGGTAAACGGTTAAGGATTGATACGTGGATTTATGACATAAAGCTCCCTCAAGCAGTGTATTAAACCCATGACCTATTTTCAATAATGCACTAGTGTATTATTGTTTTTTGGGACCAGTTCTGGTCAATTTGTAGTGATGAGTGGATGAAGCTGGCAGAACCAAGCACAGTATGTGCCGGAATTTGTACCATCTTGCCATTTTGCGGGAAAATTTTTGCTAAGACATTTATGGGTGGAAAGTTTTGCAAGTTTCATGCTTAAAAACAAGAAGAAATGCAGCAAAAGTTATTTGAAATCAACCAAATCATTGAAATATTTTGATGTACTCCTATAAACTGTTTCATTCTACTTCAGTCTACTTCAGATGTCAGTGTCACATAGCTATTCTCTTGTGTATGTACACATTTCAAACCAAACTTCATTCTGTAAACATGTACTCGTGAACAGTATACAGGCGAAAGGTGATAATGCAGACTAGATCTACTTGTTTGTCTGTCATTCGTTTTATATGATAAATAGAACCTTACAATTATGTTTATGTATTACATAAACACTCATGTAAGGTCCTATATGTAAAACATTTTGCCTATTGGTAAATGTTTTCCTGTCTTGTTTCACCAAAAGCCTGCTTCAAGACAAAAAAAAAAAAAAAAAAAAAAAAAGCCATGCTCTGGCAAAAGGGGGCTTAATGCATGTCCGCGATGCATGATACCAAGGAAGACATCACACGATCATGGATCCATAATAGCCACGTTTTTTTAAACAACTGACTTAATCATGAGGTAGTCTGGTCCTTGGATATCCTTGGATATACAGAAAATTGACCAGTAGTGAAAAATTTCAGCCCAGGTCAGCCTGTGCAGACTGCGCAGGCTGACGTGGGTCGATACTTTCTTTTTTTTTTTAATTTTTTGACAGATGCATTAAGCCCCCTTTTCACAGAGCATGACTCAAATGAAACATTAAGTTCGTGAACTATAGGCTTACCTAGAGACTGCTAAATTAATACCTTGTAAAGTTACATGTACATTGGCACAAGAGACTTGGATGTTACAATTTTTTTTTGTTTTCCCAGAATACATGTATCTCATAAAATGTTTCACATTAAAAATCCGAGATCAGGCTGGAAATTCAGTGCAGCATGATTTTTGATATCCTCAGTAGTTGTCCCTAGCTAAAGTGTACCGGTAATTCTTCTTTTTCAGAATTTCATAGAAATATATGACACCAAAAAGGACCCTAATGAATTCAACAATATGAAAGATACAGTGGCACCCAAAACAATCCAAGACTTAGGGAAAAAGTTAAGATATTTGGCTAACTGTGCGGGACCAAACTGCAATAGTGTACCAACATTTTGAATCTTCGAAGAAAATGTACTTTTAAAGATCTTTCAACAATTGTTGTTCTTTTACCACACAATGCAGTTTTAATGACCTAGATGAAGATGACTTTAGAAAACATTTTGGGAAAATAGAATATGGTAACCAGAATTAAGACTTCTTTTCTAGCCAAAGAAGGAAGCTCCATTGGGCTTCTCTTATCACCATTGGTTGATTGAATTCTCTTCTGTGCATTTTCATTGGATCAGCTTGTTCTAGCGGCACCAATCAAAAAGTGAGTTTATATCTAGATAAAGGAAATTGAAAATGAATTTGGCATCTTATCACAAAACTTAGTGTTATCCAGGAACACATACATGTAGAAGTCCCAACATTTACAAGTATGATCTGTTATGGATACTATTATTTGAAGGCCTGTAACCACCCAGAGGGGTTAGACAGCACATTGTGGTAATGCAAATAAAGATTCCATTAGCCAAATGTATACATAAGAGCACAATGGAGCATAAATCTGTACCAAATGACAAAATTTTACACTTGTCCAAATTGAAGGCATTTGTAGATAACAAAATGAATGTGACTCAAAAATCGAAATTTGTGTTGGGAAGGGTAAAAAACATTGTGGGAAAAAGAATTACCAGCATTTTCTCCTTTTCCCACCATGTTTTCAAAAGCTTTCTTTCACAAGGTTATTAAAAGTTGGCATTGTGTGGTTAAGGGTTAACTCTTGTCTGGTTAAGATATTTGTCGGACCAATCCATTCCGAGACTGTGATTGTAAAAATTATTTTAGATATTTTATCTCTGATAGCTTGTTACCTTGACTGTTTTTGAAGCAAACGTGTAGGTATTGTCATAGCCCCATTGTCATGATGCATTTGACATTTTATATCTTGGTCATTACTCAAGATATATACTTCAAACTCAGACCAGAAAGGAAATCCAATCAACAGCAGCATGTAACCATCAAAATATTTTTGACACAGTTCTGCACCCTTTTCGACTTAGGATTTTTAATGAAAATCAGTCTTTTTCTAAAAGCAACTGTAGCCGAGCATTGGCACCCACATCCAGTGCTCTTTTTTCACTTAGTTACATAAATATTAAAAAAAAAGGAGCAGAAATTCCTTAGGCATTTACTGCTTTTCAAAAAACAAAAAATCTCGTTTTAGTTATTGCATGGCTTTAGTTCGACTTTTTAGCACATTATTTGAGTGATTAAGTGTTTAGCTGCTTATCTCGAATCGCCAATTCTTTTTGCTTTTGATATGCCATAATTGTTAAGCTTTAAAAGGCAGAGAAAATAATATAAATAAATTCTTTTTGTCTTTTTATTGATAATTATTATTAGATGTTTGTTTTTAACCATAAATAATGATGTATCTGACATGGGCCCAGTCAACTCTTCTCCGCATGACAAACCTTTTGATATGTCCAAAATGGAAAACATTTAAAGAAGACAAATCAGATGAAGGTTTATTAAGGGGATGTACCTTTGAAAGGGAAGAAAACATTGCAAAAAATAGGATAAAATGGTAGTAACAGCATTTTCTCTTTTACAAGAATGTTCTGCACCCTTTCACTGGCAAATCCCTATCATTTGACCCACATTTGTCCTCTGCCAAAGTTTTCAATGGGAACAGGTCTTATAATGCTGCTGCCTGGTAAGAAGTTACAAGCTGTAAACTACAGGAGCTTAACCCTTTGCAGCACAATACTGCCTTTTAACGACCCTTTGAAAGAAGCCTTTTTAAAACTCTGTGGGGAAAGGAGAAAATGCTGGTAACCATCATTTTCTCCTTTTCTCACAATGTTTTCTATCCTATCAAAGAAAAATTGCAGCATTTTAGCCACATTGAAATTATTGTCTGCAAATCTCTTTAATTTGGACAAGGCTGAAATTTTCTCGTCGGGTAAAGAGTAAAAGTAATATTTGTACAGTAATGGGTGAAGTTAAATTCATGGCTCATTTACCCATAATTGCCAAACAACCCAAAGTAAAAGGGGCTTTTGAAACATTGAGGAAAATTGAGAAAATCTGGTAACCAGCACTTTCTCGAGTTGGTCTGATTTTTGTGAAATTTACACAGTTTCCTTTTATCATCAGTAGCTTGAAGCCAATTGATGTCGGAAAAATCTGAATATTACAAAGGGAAAAGTAGCCAGTTAAAGCTCAAACCCTATCTTGGACCATATTCCAAACAATTGGTTAAGAGAAATTATTTCACTATTTGTTCAATTCACCATGCCTTCTTATTATCCCTTTTTTTTGTTTGTGTGTGTGTGTGTGTCTGTCTTTTTCCTTTTTACATCATGATTTAATGGTGTATGCAAGAAAATAAGCAAAATCACTGCCAGTAGAGCAATTCAGACCCTAAAGGGCCTCTAGTCTCTATACATGTATTTTGTTTGGTTGTCTTCTGTGTATGTATGGGACTTTTGTCTTTCTCTTGTTGTTTGTAGAACTTGCTGCTGTACGTTACAATCATTCTTATCTGACACATGTTTAAGATAAGCATATTGTGATGTCATTGGTCCAAGTCCTCAATTCATATGCCTTATTTCTAAATCACCACTGGCTTATTTTCCCTATCAATTGAACTACCAAAATTGATGATTCTGACAACACCATGACTATTTATCAACAAATTTAAATCAATATGATTATGTAAGCAGCTTTGGAAGACTTCACCCCTTTATATGCACTCCTGTGAAACAAGATTGTAGGACTTCCACACACATGCAAACGATGGCCTTTGTTTTTGCATAATACCTTTGTTTTTGCATAATAAGAAAGATCATTCTCTAAATACAGGTATGTGATACAAAGAATCTAACATTTGTTGTCTTTTGAGGTGAAAGTTTATTAATCTGGTGTAGAAAATTATTGTTAACCCTTTACCAGACAACAAAATTTTAGCCTTGTCCAAATTGAAAGCATTTTGCAAATGACAATTTTAATGTGGCTAAAATTGTGCAGTTTTTTTTGATAGGGTAGAAAACATTGTCAGAAAAGGAGAAAATGCTAGTTACTAGCATTTTCTCCTTTTCCCACAATGTTTTCAAAAGGCTTCTTTCCCAGGGCCGTTAAAAGGTGGCATTGTGTGGTAAAGGGTTAAGCATGCAAAAGGCTCGCTTTAAGATTTTTTTTTTTTTGTTCCTACACTTGTTGATACAAATTTATCTCAAATGCCAAATTTTGTCAGGTCCTATTTTTATGTTATACTCTTATGTACAGATCTGCTGCTTGAGCAGGTTATGTTTCATTTCTTTACAAAATTATAATATAGTAAAATTTAAGATTATTTTATTTGTTTTTGATATGCCTAAGGTCACAGATGCCACAGGGTTGATGTTGTAAGCTTTTTTTTTTTTTAAGTCTGGAAGGGGCAGAATTCAACCCTCAAAGCTAGCAGAAGTTCAGTCGTTATATTTTATTATAAGAGGAAGAAATACAACCCAGTTATGCACATATTGTTTTCAGTAAACAACTTGCAAACTTACAAATTGTGCAAAGGAGAGAAGTTAAAAAAAAAAAAAAAAAGGAAATTATTGATTTTCAACAACTGGGGGAAAAGGCAATTTCTTGGTAATAGTGATAAATCCATTTCCCTTGTTTTCAAATGCTATTATTTGCAGGGGCATGTAAAGTAGTATTTATACAGAACAGGGGTTAATTGAACAGACATAAAAAAGTTACGAGAACTACATCGAATGTGAATGTTGTAACTAAGCTTGTTTTGATAGCATTTCATGGGAAACACCATCCTTAACCTTTACCAAACAACAAAATTTCAGACTGGTCTAAATTGAAAGCATATGCAGATAACAAATGTGGAAAAACTGATGGAATTTGTATCGGAAAGGGTAGAAAACTTTGTGGGAAAAAGAAAAAATGCTGGTCACCACCATTTTCTCCTTTTCCCTCAATGTTTTCAAAAGTCTTATGTCTCAGGATTGTTTTAAGTTGGGATGGTGTTGTAAGGGCTTAACTCTTTACCACACAATCCCGACTTGTAACAACCCCAAAAAGGAAGCCTTTTGAAAACATTGTGGGAAAAGGAGAAAATGCTGGTAACCAGCATTTTCTCCTTTTCCCACAATGTTTTCTACCCATCCCATAGCAAATTTCTTAAGTCAGATTTAATTTGTCATCTGCAAATGCTTTCAATTTGGACTAGTCTAAAATTTTGTCGTTTGGTAAAGAGTTAACAAGAATTTAGTCAAATTGGAGCACCAGAACATCCGCCTTTCCAGTGTTAACCATCGAGTGCTAGGTCGTTATTGGCAGAAGATTTCAAAGACAAAGCTGTTGGTCATACAGCTACACACAAAAGAGGTTTTTTTTTCTTACATCAAGCAATCTCTTGTTGGCCACACAGGAATCTTTCCTTAACCCTTTACCAAATGACAAAATTTTAGAATCGTCCAAATTCAAAGCATTTGTAGATGACAAAATCATTTGCAGATGACAAGATAAATGTAACTCAAAAATTGAAATTTGTTTTAGGAAGGAAACTTAACATTTATGCTTTTGTTTCTGAAAGGTTTTTTCCTGAGGGTTGTTAAAAATCAGGATTGTGTGATAAAAGTTTAAAAAGTTAACCTTGTACCTGACAGTCCTGTGGTTTAATGGCCCTGAGGAAGAAGACTTCTGAAAACATTTTGGGGGAAGCAGAACATGCTGGTAACCAGCCTTTTCTCGTTTTTCTAAAGTGTTTTTACAAATTCCATCATTTGAGACACACTTAATTGCCTGCAAATTCTTTCAACATAGACAAATCTATACTATTTTTGTTTGGCAAAGACATAGGTAAAGTACAGCATATTCACTGCAGTCTTGTATTTTTCACAAGATGCAATTTGAAAATCTGTCTGAAGAACCTTCATGCCTAGTGACTCTGCACTGTACAACAGAATTTTAAACTTGTCCATAAACATAGCTTCTGCTGATAGCAAATTCAGAAAGGCTGTAATGATGGCGTTTATCTTTGAGAGGAAGAAAACATTGTGGCAAAAGCCTAAGGAAATACTAGCATTTTATCCCTAACCTACAATCTTTTGAAAAGCCTTCTTTCACTTGGTCCTAAATCAATGACTTTTGTATTGTTTGATGACAGGCTAATGAATCACAGTGAATCATGTTTGACAAAGTTTTTTAAAGATGAAATTTGTCATACACAGAAAAAAAGCCATGTCTAAATTAATCATACTTTTTAACACCTTTTTTCGTGGAAGTAAATTCTTTGAAAAAAGACTAGGGAGGACCACAGAAGAAACTTTTTGTAACATCAGTCAAAACTGATTCTGACAAAATGATTGGTGCAAAGACAAATGAATTGATAAAGATCAGACTGCACATGATTTTTCAGAGGAAATGAATAGATTAATTGATTGATTTTTCACAGAAAAATGAAAAGAATAATTGAATAGATAAAGGATTGCTACAATTAACATAAGATGTGCCTTTTTTCTGATGCATCCTACAATGACACAACCCATACAGATAAATAACTAAAATGTTTGGTACTCACTACGGCTTAGGCTATCACTATCACCAGTTTTCTGGGAATCCGAATATGGTGATATTATGCACTCAGAGTTCACATCACTTATCAAAGATTTGTTACAAATATGTACTATTGTCTGTAAATTTCAAGTTGTTCCATATACCCCAAAATAACAGTATCTGCCGCAGTTCCTTTCGATGACTCGCGAAATTTGACAACTACCAGTTTTATCCAATCAGATTCATGGGATTTTGTTTACCATTCTAATTTATGATGTCATCAAATAATGTCATTGAGATATTCCAGGGAAATCCAGTGACCTCTTTACAAGTAAAAGTCGTTGCACCTTACACCAGCAACATTATAGTCTTGAGACAACAGTTTTTCAGGCCGTGGTAGAATGTTTCATACCGTGCACTGTGCTTTAAAATAATGCACACACTAAGTAAAAAATGTGGCAATTTGCACTCATAGTTTTTAGATTTTGGGGGCATTCTTGAACATAGAGAGGCATTGCCTCAAAGTCGCACGATGGATGCATCACAGACTGATGAATGATTCGAAATGGTTATACCGAGTATTTCAGTATAAAACTATTACAAAATACATAATTGAACCATGCTTTGTGAAAAGGGGACTTACAGCACCTACATGCATCTACGTGATGCATGATACCAAGCAATTCATTACAGTATTATAGATTCATAAAATCCATTTTGTATAACTGACGGAATCATGAGGTATGCTGGTCCTTTGACTTGCAGAAAAATTACCAAAAGCAAAAAGTTCCGGCCAGGGTCAGCCTGTGCAGAATGTGCAGGGTTGAAACTTTTTGCAAATGCATTAAGACCCCCTTTCACAGAGTATGGTTTATATGTTATGTAGAGACAATATAACTAGCCTTACAAGAACTATAAGATGTCTAAATTTTATTTTTCATGCAAAACTGAAGATTATGAGGGGGTTAATTTTTTCTCAATGAATGCCAGAACTGCTGAAACAAGTATTACTTTGTCCATAGCCACAGAAATTTGCACTCAATGTCCTTGTGTCAGTAAGTTCAATCCTCTCTCTAAATTTATTACTGAGACTTCATCATTGGCAAGCAAATATGGCAGAGAATTTTTTTTTGGATTTTATCAGGATAATCCACCATGAAAGAACCATTTTACTAGTTAATCTTTATACTGTGTATCTGTATACTGTGGGAGCGCATAGCAACAGTAACCAAGGAAGTTAGTTTATCTTGTCATCACAAATCCATGTATAATAACACAGATAAATGATCTTGTCCCGCTGGTCTTCAGTCAGTTGAGATAAAAAGCAACACATGACTGATATAACCATTTGTAGTATTTTATTACAAAAATTTCTAGCACTCCAACAAACCAGCCCTGTCTATGGCAACCATGACTTTTGAAAATCATTTCACTTTGGTTTCAACTTTGCAAAGTGTAAAATGAGGTACTATGACAAAACAAAAAGCATGTCCAAGCTACTTACTAATCATTGTCAACTAAGGTCTATTTTCTTGACATATTGGTATTAATTTAATTGTTTCTCAAACAACCCATGGTTTAGCAATGGTAAAGAGGAAGATTTTTGAAAACATTTTGGTAAAAAGGAGAAACTGCTGGTAACCAACACTTTCTCCTTTTCACACAATGCTTTTTATCTTATAAAAAGACCAATCACATCATTTGAGCCATATTTCATGTGTTATATAAGATGCTTTCAATTTGGGCAAGTCTAAAGTTTTTTATTGTCGGGTAAAGAGTTAAGACAAACAAAATAAGTAATTATTACCCTTTGTAATGGCATTTAAAAGTACATGTATATAAATGTGAAGGCTATGAAAATGCTGTGCCAAATTAAGAATGAGCTCACAATGAGCAAAATTTCTATTTGATATATACAGAACATTATGTTGTAGTAACTTTCCTGGTGCTTGTATTTAACTCCAGCAGCATGAAAAAAATTGATATCACGTGAGACTGAAGGTCGAGGAAGATGTCAAAATTTTCTTACGCACCAGTAAGTATAGGATCAAATCTTGATGTAGTATGAAACTGAACAAAACTGTATGAAAGAGCGACTCACTCTTAGAGCCGAACCCATTTACCAGACACCAACATTTTTGTCCAAACTGAAAGTGATCACAGACCTCCGATAGGTTGTGTCTCAGATGATAAATTATTGTCTCTGAAAGTTAAGAAAACATTGTGGTAAAAGGAGAAAATGCTGGTTAGCAGCATTTACTCCTTTTCACACAGTGTTTTCTAAAGCTTTTTCCTTCTGGGTAGTAAAATCATTGGATTATTTGGTAACTTCAGTATTGCCGCTTTGTGCTGGCCACTATGGTATACTGTTAACTGTACAGGAATCATTCCTTATCAAAACAGTCCCATATTTTCAAGACTTCAAGTACATGTAAACAGGCTATCAAAACCATTGTGGGAAATGAAGAATGTGCCAGTAACCAGTATTTTCTCCTTTCCCTACAATCTTTCTACCCGTTCAAAGACAAATTTTATCATTGGAACCACATTTATAATGGTAAAAAGAAGATCAGAAACATTAGTATCAAAGATACATCTATACTCAGTTTCAGCCATTTTTAACCCATTTCATCTTTATTTTATGAAACTATGATCATTCTTGTATCTTGATGCTAAATGTTGCCCCTGACAGCTGCAAGGTTGCCAGATTACAATGGCTAGAAAATGCATTTCATTTTTAGGCAGCCTTCAAAGAAATCACTGTTGTTGTTTTCTGTTTAATTAAAATGAGGAGAAATCCTTGAGTTTCTCTATCCATTATACCATGTATATTGGTAATTTATCTGTTTACAAAGCTGATCAAATTCTGAGCAACTCTACATATTTTCAAGTTCTAACAGTGTTTTTTCTCTCTTAAAAAAGCAGCACAGGAAACACATTTCTTTCAATTTTTCCATTTGCCAGTATGTTTTCAACATCCTTTTACTTCACGGGCATCAATACAGAAAAAAGGAAAAAGAAAAACTGGCATCATGGACATAACAAATTACAAGTAAAAGGAGTATTCCGTTTTTGTATGGTGTTTAATGCTATTTCCAACCTTATTTCAGTTCAGTTTTATCACTGTGGCAAAAGCACCTATCCATGCTTTTCTATAGATTCTTTTGACAGTAATTCAAATAATATTCTTCCCAAGCCACTGGCTGCCTTCCCACATAACCACTGTTGAAACCATGATCAGCAGAAAGGGAGTATTTAGGATTTCAAAGAGAAATGGTCAATGAGCCAAGCCCTGGGAAAAAGGGGGCTTAATGAATATGCAAAAAGTTTCAGCCCAGGTCAGCCTCTGCGGACTGAACTGAGCTGAAACATTTTGCTATTGGTCAATTTTCTGCAAGTCAAAGGATCAGTCTACCTTATGATTCAGTTGGTTGTTACACAAAATTGACTTCATGGATCCATGATCATGTGATGACTTGCTTGGTATCATGCATCACAGAGATGCATTAAGATCCCTTTTGCAAGAGCATGGCTAGAATGATTTTTATTTATTTCTCCTAAAATTCATGTTACTTGTACTTATTTTAACTGTCTCATCAAGATAGTTCAAATGAGCATCCACAACAGTTGGTTTCTGACAAAAAGAGGCAAAATTACAGAGAAATGTCACAGGCTACATATCACTTAACTCTTTACCAAACAACAAAATTTTAGACTCTTCCAAATTGAAAGCATTTGCAGACGACAAAATAAATGACTCAAAAATTGAAATTTGTTTCGGGAAGGGTAGAAAACATTGTGGGAAAAGGAGAAAATGCTGGTTACCAGCATTTTCTCCTTTTCCCACAATGTTATGAAAATGCTTCTTTATCAGGGTCGTGAAAACCCGGGATTGTTTGGTAAAGGGTTAAGTATGATAAAAGGTAATGGTTTCAAAACATATAAGCTGCGCTCTGGCAAAGTGGAATTAATGCATCCCCGTCATTCATTACACCAAGCAAGTTTTTCACATAATTATGGATCCATAAAATCTGTGTAGTCCGATGACCCACTGAATCATGAGGTAGACTTGGCCTTGAACATTTAGAATAAAACTTGCCACCAACAAAAGTTTTCAAACTAGGTCAGCCTGCTTGGTAGGAAAGGGCTAACCGAGGTTGATACTTTTTGCAGAGCATAAAAACCCTTTTCACAGAGCATGGCTCAAAAACAGTAACATTTACCATATAATTCTGTGTTTTAAGAACCCTGAGGAAAAAGCGTTCTCAAAAACTTTGTGGGAAATGAAGAAAATGCTGGTTACCAGCATTTTCTCCCTTTTCCACAATGGTTTCTACCTTACAAATGCCATTACTTCAAGCTATGTCTTATTTGTTGTCTGCAAATACTTTCAATTTGATTAAGTTAGAGTTACACATTTTTTGAATTTCCTTCAGATGCTTGCGTAATCCTTTACCACACAATCCCGACTTTTAACAACCCTGGGGAAGAAGCCTTTTGAAAACATTGTAAGAAAAGGAGAAAATGCTGGTAACCAGCATTTTCTCCTTTTTCTACAATGTTTTCTACCTTTCCCAAAGCAAATTTCAGTTTTTTGAGTCACATTTATTTTGTCTTCTGCAAATGTTTTTAATTTGGAAACGTCCAAAATGTTGTTTTGTAAAAAGATAATACAGGTTGCACTGCATTAAGGAAATTGACAACATAGGTTCACTGTACCTCTACTATGCTGGTGAAAGAGTACAAAATTTATGAGCACATGAATTTCCGACAAATGTTGTATTCAACTGTAACACTGTAAGCATACTCTGACAATACCTTGCAATTAAGTGTATACATGTATTGCAGTCAATGTTTACAGTAAAGAGTACATGTAACAGGGTTTGTCCTGGGGTTTCTTATTTGGGGGTCACTGGACTCCCATCAAATGAATAAAAGAAGGCAAACATTTTAATTTTGGGGATCATTAAGAAAATTTGAGGGTCCAAATTCAAAGAAACAGGGGATTAGGGAAAACTCATAATGCAAGTTCAATGCACAAAAAATTTGACCTTAATAAACACCACCTCCACTAAAAACCCACGTACTGCTAAAGCAACTTTTGCCCACAGTGGCTGATTGTAGATTTACAGTAGATTGCAGAAAATACAACCTAATCTTGGATCTACACTGACAGCTTTGAAATGATAAATGTTTGGCCTCTATTGACTGAACATATCTGAATCATTTATTTGGTATAAAGGTTAACAAAATGCACCCTTCAGCCTTTCAGCTACAATATGTCTTTTTGAAAGATGAAAGTTTCTCTGAAAAAAATTCAGTCAACCCCTCCTCCCCTCCCCAGGAAAATTAAACAATAATTATTAAGACAAAGAATACACATGGGAGAAACAACTCTGATTGGTACCAGAACTGTAGACACCTCTTTTTTCCACAGAAGTCTTTAAGATATCAGACACTGGGCTTTCTCCAGGAATATCAAGTGGGTGTTGTTTAAAATATCTACCTCCCATAACCACATCCCAAACCCTGAATGGTTATCACTTTAAACATCTGTCAAAGTACACGGATCCTATATATCCACCACGCATTGATTTAGCCACATTTTGTTCAAACAATCGTCTGTTATTTTGAAGGACCTCTGCTGCTTCCTTGTTCAAAGGATCTTCTGGGTTGGGCTCCTGTGAGAATGATAATTGAAGTGTCATGGTAAATGCATGTATTCTCCCTTTACCAAAAAGAAAACCTTTTTTTATCAACCCCAAGGAAAAATTTTGAAAACATTGTGGATAAAGGAGAAAATGCTGGTCACCAGCATTTTCTCCTTTTTCAGTAATGTTTTCTATCCTTTCAAAAACAAAATTCCATCATTTGAGTCACATCAGGATGAAAGATTTCTTGTCTGCAAGTGCCATGAATTTGGACCAGTCTAAAATCTAGCTGTCAGGTAAAGAGTTACAGAGTTTCATCTGTTTTAAATAATAGAACCTCCTGCTTTGAAGATATTGACCAGACTACAATTTGGGTGAACCAATCACCTTCACAGACAAGTTTTAAAGTTACTACCACCATTTACCCAATACAACCATCTTGCTAAATCATGTTTAAAACATATGAGATTTTTTGCCTTGACACTGCGACATGGCTCATTACTGCAGATTAACATTTCTAGTTTTTTATTTGTTACCCTGAAATTCAAGACTGCCACATTTCTTTCCAATAAAACAAAAAAGAAAAAAATCTGCTAATGCTATTTGTAACAAGAATCTTGACATTGAATGCTTAACTTTTTTTAGCACCAAATGTTTTAAACTTAACCTTTTTCGACGACCAAAAATACAAGTCAGTGAAACCCAGACAAATTTTATCTTTTATAAGCTTGACTAAAAAGTGGACAGTATACATCCCTGATCAGACCGCAGGTTATGTGCAGTCTCATCTTGAGCTATGCTGTCTGCAAAATCCCTAGTTTTTGCCTAAGGTGCTAAAACGATTAAAACGGGAGATATGAAACAAAACTCACCAAAAATAAATATTGCAGACCATAAACTATAGAATTTACAGTTAGAACTGGCTTCCAGTCTTCTCTGTAAAAATCAAAAACAAGTGTTTAATGACCCCAAGGAAGGCTTTTGAAAACATTGTGGGAAAAGAAGAAAATGTTGGTCACCAGCATTATCTCCTTTTCTACAAATTTTTTCTCCCTTTCAAGGACAAATCGTATCATATGTGCCTCATTCAATTGATTGGTTGATCGCATGGTATTTAATGCTATTTTTAACATTACTTCAGTTATATCACTGTGGCCAGTGCACCTATCCATGCTTTCCCAGGTTTTCTTTTACCAGTGCTTGGCACAATATTATTCCCAAGCCACTGGTCGCTTTCCCACATTTCCGATAATGATCAGCTGAGAGAAAGGATGATCCTGTCACAATGACTATCATTCATCTTTGGAAAAAAAATGAATGTTAAATTTTGTCCTTTGATAAAGATTTAAAGCACTGGACCCGACTTTAATAGCTGGTGCAGAGAGTGTATATCAAAATCAGAAAGCACCCAATGTGCAATCCGATCTTAGATGTACATTATCTGCTACTCTGTGACAAATTCTGACCTAAAGAACCTTGAAACAGTAATATTTAAGTTGTTTTTTTCAAAATTGAAAAGCTGTATTTCATTGATTAGTACTCTAACGGTCGTCATGGCTTGATAAGAAGGGATATTCTTCTTAACTCTTAACCATAAAAATTTTAGCCATGTCCAAACTCAAAGCATTTGAAGACAAAAATTAAGTGTAGCTCAAAAGATGGAATGTGTCTTAAACAGATTAATAGAGTAGAAAACATTGTGGGAAAAGCAGATAATGCTAGTTACCAGCATTTTCTCCTTTTCCCACAATGTTTTTAAGAAGTTTCTTTTTTAGGGTCATTAAAACTCATCACTGTGTGGTAAAGGGTTAACTCTTAACAACAAAATTTTAGCCTTGTCCAAATTTAAGGCAGTTGTAGACGACAAATTAAATGTGGGACAGATTTTGGAATCTGCTTCTGAGAACAGAGAAACCATTGTTGGGAAAAAGGAGAAAATGATGGGTATCAGCATTTTCTCCTTTTCCCATGTTTTGAAAAGGCATCAGCGTTGTAATATCTTAGGACTGTGTGGTAAAGGGATAAACCACTACTGTACCATAAAAATCAATTAAGCCATGCTCTGGCATAAGGGGGCTTAATGCATCTCCGTAATGCATTATACCAAGCAAAACAACACCGAATTTTGGATCCATAAAATCCATTTTTACAAACAACTGACTAATGCATGAGGTAGAAGTATCCTTTGACATGCAGAAAATTTAGTTAGCGAAAAGTTTCGGCCTACGTCAGCCTGTGCAGTCCATGCAGGCTGACATGGGTCGATATTTTTCGCAAATGCATTAAGCCCCCTTTTCACAGACCATGGCTCAATTACATGTAAGTTGATACTCACTGAAAATTGTCTATTGTCCTAGATCATATGAGTAACCATGTCATAAGTTATGAAAAACCATGTAAATAATTTTCATTGCTGTCCTTTAAATCATACAATATATATATACTAAATTTCTTTAATTTATAATTCATCCATTCTAATTGAAAAATTAATGATTCACAAACTCACCTTAATATATTAAGGCAGACATTTCCCTCTAGGTCAATATTTGGATGGTATACCATAGTCTCACATTTGACCTTGGGAGGGTCATGAGGATAACCTTGACCTACTTTAAAACTAAAAACAAATCGGCCATTTCTGTAGAATCCCTGCAAATACAAAGAAAAGTACTTAAAAAAATGATGTTTTGATACAATGCTTATTGTAGAGTTCAGCCAAGGATTATTCAGAGATGTGACAATTGTTCAATATACTTGCAAAATAAGGGAGCACTTTAAAAATTTGTGATGCAAATGCATTTTAGACTTCTTCTTCTCACATACATGTACATTTGGTAGGGACAAGGTCCCACTTGTGAGCATTATGAAGGGACATTTTTGTGATTCAATAAGACAATGTCCCAGAATTTCACCCTTACCAGAACACTGTTCAAGTGACCTGAAAGAGTTTATGAGGATTCTTTCTTTTAACCCTTTAGGTGTAGACCTGTCCACATGACAAGATTTGTGCACAACAAATGAAATTAAAAAGGAAGAAATGCTGGTTATCCTTATACGTTTACCAAACAATCCTAATGTGTTTTAATGAGCCTAAGAAAGGCTTTTGAAAACAATGTGTGAAATTTTCAAAAGGAAAAAATGCTGGTAACCAGCATTTTCTCCTTTCCCCAATGTTTTCAAGCCTTCCAAAGACAAATTCCATTATTTGAGTCAGAGAAGAAGACAATGCTGGTTATTATTAACCCTTTACCAAACAATCCCAAGTTTTAAGGAACCTAGGAAAGGGCTCTCGAAAACATTGTGCGATAAGGAAAAATGCTGGTAACCAGCATTTTCTCCTTTCCCCTCCATGTTTTCAATCCTTTCAAATTCCATTATTTGAGCCATATTTACATAATTATCATTTGCAATTGCTTTAAATTTGTACAAGTCTACATTTTTCTTGTATGGTAAACAGTTAAACAAAGACAGGCTGCTGACCAGTCTAGCTTGTATTTCAACTTGCAACCACGCTTTACCAACCAAGCCTGAGGTCAGTACCAAACAGTAAACTGAAAACTAATTTTACCTCATCTGGACAAATCACAAGTTTGAAATTTAGCAGATCATCTGGGTCAGGAAAGTCTACTTGACATGTCTTTGGTAGATTCAATTCATTTATATCTGGAAAGAAATCAAATCTTGAGTAAGTCATTTACAATGTAGAGATTTAAGTCTTTACCAAAACGACACAATTTTAGACTTGTCCAAATTGAAAGCTTTTGCAGACAACAAATAAATGTGAATTGCAAATTGTAATTGTTTCTGGAAGAGTAGAAAACATTGTGGGAAAAGGAGAAAATGCTGGTTACCCCTTTACCAAACAACAAATTTTAGCTTTTTCCAGTTTCAAAACTTCTGCAGTGACTAATTCAAAACTGGTACAAATGAGATTAAGTTCTCCGAAAGGGTAGAAAACATTGTGGGTAAAGGAAAAAAAATGCTGGTTATCAGCAGCCTTCTTCATCAGGGTTGTTAAAGCATGGAATTGTAAGTAACAGCTTCAATTTTTACCTTACTTCTACATATTTCGAAAGAACTACGGAAATGAGAAAGTGAATATGGTTTAACTCTTTATCAAATGACAAAATTTCTTACTTTTCTAAGTCCAGAAAACATTAAGTATGGCTCATATAGTTGGATGTGTCTAAAAAAAGGTTGTAAAAAATTGTGGGAAAAGGAGAAAATGCTGCTTTTCAAATAATCTTTTAACAGTTTACCAAACAGCTGTGTTTATTAAAGCCCATATTTCTAATGCACTTGAGCTTATTTATATGAAGCTTCAATGTTTCTGCTTGCTCATAAATTTTGTGACTCCCTGTTTGGAAATTTGGGGGTCATTCAGAAATTTTATGTTTCATGGTCTTTAACCTTTTTTGTTTTTTTTCCAAATGTCATTCACCTTTGTCCTTTTGTAGATGTCATATAGTCATGGTCTTAGCCTTTTTTTTTTTCCAACATTGCTCACCTTTGCCCCTTTGTAGATGTCGCATAATGCTAAAAGTTTTATATTACAGTGTGGCAGGGATGTAAATTGTTATTTACAATCCCTGAGTGTGGCATTAAAGGTAAAAGTTGAAAACAAAGACCTCACAGAAAATGTGACATCCCATTTACTTAGCAAGTTGATGACCATGACTGAGCAAGGTCTAAAATGTGGACAAAAAGTTGAAAATATGGATTCCATACAGTAATATAGGCGAGACAACAGTGACGTCACACAGAATAATGTCGCCTTTTAGACAGATACAGTGTAAACCTAAACTAGTACCCGTTGTATCTCCCGTGACCGCCCGACATTGTTTGCGCATGTCAATTTTCTTTGAAGATTTGACTTGTCTACTATGACGCATCAGAGTCCTGTATGGGTCAAATATTAATATGCGGTGCATAAATTGCTGCTTAAAAAGAGCAGGCAGAAAATGGCAATAAATGTCTGTGGAAAAATTAAGTCAGTTTTTCACTACAAATTTCTCAAAAAACAAAATGATTTCAATCGGGGAAAATATTTTTTTTTTGAATACCAATTGTTTACTGCAAATCTCTTCAGACAGTTTCTAAATATAGACATGAGGAAAACCGGGATTTGTGCAATAGACTGATAATGAAAATAACATCCCCACCTTGCTGGGCTTCTACAGGGGCTTTTCCCAAGCTTATAAGGGCTGTATTAAATGGCTGGTGCATAGGTTATACACTAGCTAACCATGGCTGGATGAATCGTACAAGGTAGGTTTTGTGAGTAAACATGTATCTTATTTTGAAATTTGTTGCACTGATTGCCACCTTGAAAAGTAGTCTGGTTCTGCACCAAGAATGCCCATATCGAGTTGGTTATGTATTCGAAAAATGCCATCAAGCAGAAGATAATGAACAGTCCAATAGACGAAGATCAATAACAGGCTGCCAGTTTAGTGTAAACCAGACACAAATAATTCAGTGGTAGATAAAATGGTACCCATTGTACCTTCCATAACCATTGATCTGAAGATCTATAACAGGCTGCCAGTTTAAGTGGTAGAAAACTGGTTCAATATGTTTCTTCAGTATGACTTGACGATTTTGTTGAATTTGTATAATATATCAAGTTAATAAATCTTTTATCTTACTTTTTAGTTCTGATTTATGTTGCGTCACGGATGACACAATGGATTAATTTTGTTGCGTCCGACTTTCATTTTGTGCATTAAAAATGCAAAAATGCAGACTTTCTGAAACACTGAGCTTTAGCCATTAAACTCATGCGTCAGATTAACACTTGTACATGCAGACATTTTTAAGCATCAAAAACATGTCATTTCACATTTCCTAGCATCAAAACCAAACCCAGAGTCCCAGGTTAAATGAGAACCCTGTTTGTCGGAAATTTAAATTCACTAATGTATTTCATTGTTTCGACTATTTTCCTGACTTGTTGGTCCTAGTATCAAGATTTACTGATTAATTCTGTGTTTTACATGAAAACATTGTGGGACAAAAGGAAAACGCTGGTAATCAGCAGTTTCCCCCTATCTACAACCTTTTTTACTCTTTCAAAGGCAAATTTTATCATTTGATCCACATTTCATTTCTTGTCTGTAAATGCTTTCAGTTTGATACATCTAAATTTCTGTAACTGGGTATAGTTACCTGTAGTGTAAAAGAGAAACAAAATTTTACATTTTATATCAGATTTTGCTGAAGGAAACTATGAACAAACGAAAAAGATCGGACAAATGTGATAACCATCAAAATACATAGTCATGTTCTGTAAGTTAGTGTTGTATTTTGCTTTATGATAATCCATATTTTTCTATCATAACAAATATTGGTGCCATCTAGCTGCTTGTCTGGTCTCTTTTTTAAGTGTAAATATCTTGACTCAGATATTGCTCCTCCAAAGTCAACTTTTCTAACGTTTGAGCTCACTAACTGGACAATTTAAAGATCAAACTACATTATGTGCAGTCTGATAATCTTCTACTCTGTCTGAAAAAAGGAACCCCAGCTCAATTTACACCACCTGCAAAACCAATCTCAATTGTGATTAACGGGTTAAAATTGATATTTTACTCTTAAGTATTTAACACACAATCCCGAGTTTCATCCTAAGGAGAAAGGCATTTTCTCCTTTTCCCACAACGTTTCTACCCTAGGCAAGACAAATTTCATGCTTTGCCTAACACTTTTTTGTCCTCTATAAATACTTTCATTTTGGAGGATTCTAAAATTAAGTTGTGAGGTAAAGAGTTAAGGTCAAAATTTGATGAAATTCTGTATCTTTATGGGCCGTAATAAATGGGCTGTTTGGAAACATGACCCAGTTATTAAACAATTCATCACCTTTTTGTATTCTCAATTGTGCAGCAGATGACTTTTTATGACTTCCAGATTTATCAGTCGCGTCTAAACCGTCCTTCTTCTGTTGTTTCAGAGAAAATAACTTGATCATTTTGGATGTTTGTCAATTTTACTTTTTCTTCGAAATCAGAAACTTCCTGTAATACAAACTTATCATTTCTGGTTAAGCTTTACTTTCGGATGATGATTTTTGTTTGCAAAAAATACTGACAAAAGAGCAATAGATTGATTCATTACCAGTCTTTAGTTTCAATTTAGATATATTTTAATAATTTGATCAATGGATATAGGTTTTTAATCTAAAACCTTGATATTCGAAAACACACATGTAAAGCTAGCACTTTAATTCGGCAACAAGAAGCCGGACTTTGAGATTCGCACTTCAGCTTAGTTACTGTACTGAAATGGCGCCCATCAGCGCAAGCGGGGATTTTTACGCAGGATCGCGTTTATTGACGCCTTTGACTGGTATTTTGGGGCTTTCTATTGACCAGGTAATAATGAATTAATATTTGCCCATTTTCTTGTATATAAATAGCCGTGTTTCGAAGGGAAGAGTAATTCGGACAATGACAACAAGTACAGGAATCTGGTACCAAAAGAATATTTGCTGGTAATTTCAACGAAAAGAGGGGTGTACAATCAGTATAACATAGAGACAATAAATACTGTCTACTTCATTGCTGTAGTCAATATGGTTGTGCACTGATTTTACTACCCTGATTCGGGGAATAGCTGGGACCATCCCAACAAAGTCCTTTTTAATTCCGTTCTGGAGGAAAAATGATTCAAGTGTGGATCTTTCCTTTTCGACTATTAGTAAGGTCCTTGATTGATAGCCTACTGATTAAACTTTACAAAAATACCAAAATTATTACAAAATATGACTTGCCTTCTTGCATTTCTAGTTTTTTTTATAATTGTAGATAGCTATTGATCAACTTGCAAGGAAGTTGAAGCCAGGCTTTACATTTACTGGGCATGTTCTGGAAGTCAACCAATTACTGTAAAGTTATCTTATCAATTTCTTGCAACTTTCTTTTTTTATCACCATGTGCATGGTAAGGAAACTTAAATGAAGGGTATGGATTTTATTTATGAGGAACCTTACCATATTCATCACATAAATTTCCATTCATAGGGTGATGATATTTTAAATGAAATGAAGTGTACATGCTCCATCAATTAAATTAATAATGCTTGTTTACAAATTAAACCAATATCTTCATGTCAGAAATAGGTAAATTGCAACAAGATTGATAAAAACCCTGTACTAAATTGGGTGTGGATGTAAATAAAAAAAAAACATTTTAGTGTGTCCGATCATGTAAAAATCTACGTGCCTCACATAAATTTTGAAATAATCTCGTATGACTTAATACCCGTATAGATGCCAGAATGTACGCAAAATGGATGCAAAAAATCATAAATTTTACCATAAGTGATCGATGCAAAAAGATAGCGGGTAAGTCAGTAAGGTTGCTAATGCAAAAACATGGATTTTCCATAACCAAATATAGAAACACACTATTTTTGGATACTTTATTTTTACTGTAGTGTTTGTAGGCTGGAATCCTGATGAAGATGTCAATTTTATGTTCATTTTCTACTTTTCCCACAATGTTTTTAAAGGCTTCCTTTCTCAGCGTCCTTAGAAGTCAGGATTGTGTGGTAAAGGGTTAAGAATTACAAAATTTTAGACTGGGCAAGTCTCCCGTCAAAGAGGTGAAATAGAATATACTGGGCATGCAACCTCCTTAACAATTCACCAGTCACTTGCTATGATAAAGCTTACTGGTAATGTAACAGTATGAATTCTGGTAGGTATCCTGAGAAAATTCAATTTTCTACTCAAGAAGTGTCACTACAACTAAAACACACTAAAACTGTGAAAAAAAAAACGGTTATAATAATGCAACATCCTCCCCCCTCCAAAAGAAAATTTAGCCAGTGAATAGTTTTCTATTGGTGTCCCTTAACATTGTGATCTGTGTAGCTAGACCCATGCAATCAGTTTGAACATTTTTTTTTCAGCACCAAAAAATTAGACCCACATCCATTGATTATACTATAATAGCAAAAAAAAAAAAAAATAAATCAATGCTGAAAAATATTAAGTAAATCTAAATTATTTTCATCATGACTACCAATAATCAAGTCCTGGTTTTGTATTGTAATAAAATTTTATAGTTTTTTTTTAAATTTTCCTACAACATCTGTCATGTCTCATTTTACCCTTTTTAATTTCGTTGGCAACATTTTTATATTTGAAATCAAAGTTTGTAGAATACCATATCTGTGAAAAGAAATGGATGCAATTAATCCTTTACCACACAATCCCAACTTTTAACGACCTTGAGAAAGGAAGCCTTTGAAAACATTGTGGGAAAAGTAGAAAATGCTGATCATTTCTCCTTTTCCCACAATGTTTTCTACCCTTCTCAAGACAAATTCAATTTTTGAGTCACATTTAATTTGTCATCTGCACATGCTTTGGATTTCAACATGTCTAAAATTTTGTCATCTGATAAATGGTTAAGAGTTAATTCATGGAAAGATGAGCCATATAGCAAGGTATTGGTATTCATCGACAGAATAATGTGAATGAACAGAAGGTCAATATTACTGTAAAGCTGTAAACAATAGATAACAAGAACAAATTCACAGTCATTGTCAACACCTAACAGATAATACCAATTATCTAACAATCCCATGTTTTAAGTCATTGGCAAACAAGGATATTTTAGAATTTTTGCAAATAGTGAGCATCTGCAGACGACAAATTATAATGTGATCTTAACCTGAAATTTTTCTTTAGAAGAGAAGAAAACATCATTGGGACAAGGAGAAAATACTGATTACCATAATCTTCTCCTTTTCCCTCATGTCCCATAAGCCTCCTCTGAATCGCTCAAACTCTGGATTGCTTGGTAAAGGGTTAACAGCCCTGAAAAAGAAGGCTTTTGAAAACCTTAAAGATATATTATTACAGCAAGAGACATACAAAGCTGTTAAAACTTGAAAGTGTGTAGAATAGCTCAGAATTTGGTCAGCTGTGCAAACACAGATACATAATAAATTATCAATATACATGGTGTAAAGGATAGAAAAACTCAAGGGATGTGTCCTCATTTAAAACCAGAAACAGTAACAGTGATTTCTTTGAAGGCTGCCAAAAAATGAAATACATTTTCGATCGGTCATAACCTGTGCAACTTTGCAGGCGCCACTGGCAGCATTTGGCATGAAGATACCAGAATGATTATAGTTTCATAAAATAAAGATGAAATGGGTTAACAAATGACTGAAAACGATTGTAGATGTATCCTTTTCCCACATTGGTTTGTACCCTTTCAAAGACAAATCTCATTTCTTAAGCCACATTGAATTTATCATCTACAAATGTTATCAATTTTGACAGGTCTAAGGTAAAGAGGTTGGTAAAGAGTTAATAGATAACAATTTTTGATAACCAAATTTTCATTTTTTTTATCTAAAGTCTGTTTCAGTTACCTAGTATAACTGTAGCCATATAAACAAATGCCATATAGAACACCAAGACCTGAAATGCCAATAACCTTTACCAAACCATCCTGTGTTTTCTTTACCTTTGGAAAGAGGGCCTTTGAAACCATTGTTGGAAAAGGAGAAAATGCTGGTTACCAGCATTTTCTCCTTTTCCCATAATGAAACCCAGGATTGTTTGGTAAAGGGTTAACTTTTTACAGACAGTTAACTCTTTACCAAACTGCAAATTATTTGACTTGTCCAAATTGAAAGCATTTACAGAAGACAAATGTGACTCAAAAACTGAAATTTATGTTGGGAGAAAATGCTGGTTACCAGCATTTACTCCTTTTCCCACAATGTTTTCAAAAGGCTTTTTGTTCAGGGTTGTTAAAACCAGTGATTGTGTGGTAAAGAGTTACACTAAATTAATAAAGTAAAAGCCTTTGCAGACAATATTTTACGCTTTGCTCAAATGATGTTTTATCCTTGAGAGAATAGGAAACATTTTTGGAAAAGGAGAAAATGCTGGTTACCAGCATTTTCACCTTTTTTTTATGAATGTTTTCACATGCTTTTTCTCTCCAGTCAGTTAATCCTTTACCAAACGACAAAATGCTAGACTTGTCGAAATCGAAAGCAGTTGCAGACAATTTTAATGTGGCTCAAATGGAGAAAATTGTTATAGAAAGGGTAGAAAATATTGTGGGAAGAGGAGAAAATGCTGGATACCTGCATTTTCTCCTTTCCAACAATGTTTTCAAAAGACTATTTCTCCAGGCTGGTAAAAACCCGGGATTGTGTGGTAAAAGTTTAAACTTAGGACTATTTGGTATAGGATGAATATGATAGAAGTGTAAAAAAATAAGTCTTCCTGACATATATTTTCAGGTGAATTTTCTCATATGTCAGCTGGTTGCATTTGCGCTTGGTTTTCCATTCCGACTTGTTTTGAATCCAAAGACAACAAGCACACAGACGAGGCATTTACTTGAGTTGGTTGTTGGTGTTCTCCTGGTTTATTTCTGTTTTGGACAGTATGTTTCTTTTCTTTATTTGTTGTGGAGGAGAATCTGAAATAATTGAGCCATACTCTGTGAAAAGAAGGCTTAATGCATCTGCAAAAATTATCAACCGGGGTCAGTTTGTGCAGTCCGCACAGGCAGACCTGGGCGGAAACTTTTGCCATTGGTCAATTTTCTGCATGTCATATCACAAGTCTTTCTCACAATTCAGTTGGTTGTTAGACAAGATGAATTTTATGGATATATAATTATGTGATGACCTGCTTGGTATAATGCATCACAGAGATGTTTTAACCCTTTACCAGACAACAAAATTTCAGACTGTTTCAAATTGAAAGCATTTGCAGACGACAAATTGAAGCTGGCCAACATTACCGGTACATAATTTGCCCTTGATAGGGTAGAAAACATTTTGGGAAAAGGAGAAAATGCTGGTTTCCAGCATTTTCTCCCTTTCCCACAGTGTTTTCAAAAGCCTTCTTCCTCAGGTTAACCCTTTACCGCACAATGCCGCCTTTTGACGCCCCTAGGAAGAAGCCTTTTGAAAACATTGTGGGAAAAGGAGAAAATGCTGGTAACCAGCATTTTCTCTTTTTCCCAATATGTTTTCTACCCTATCAAAGAAAAACTGCACCTTTTGAGCCACATTAAAATGCTTTCGATTTGGACAAGGCTAAAATTTTGTTGTCTGGTAAAGGGTTAAGCCCCCTTTTTCATAGAACATGGCTAATTATATAGTAATATATACTGTATATATTTTAACATGATAACCCATTGCTGCACAAGGTAATTTTACCCATTTACCACATGATCCAGAGTTTTAACCACAAAGTTTTAGACTCAACCACATTGAAAGAAATTGTAGACAACCAAATAAATTTAGCTTAAATAACGATTTCTGTCTTTGATAGGGTAGAAAATATTGTTGGAAAAGGAGAAAATGCCGGTTTCACCTCTTCCCACAATGCTTTCAAAAGCTTTCTTCTTTAGGTTTGCTAAAACTTTGAATTGTGTGGTAAGGGATTAAATCCAAAAGGTTGTCTTTCAATACATTGTGACTGTACATTTGGACTTTATTTTGCAGACAAATTTTGATGCTATTTGGACATGCCACCCTAGGCTATGTTATGATACAGTTTTATAAATCAAAATGGATGCCGTGGGTGACATTTGTGTTGGCTATGGGTTACCTTGCTGTTGCCCATGTGTACAGAATGATGCTGGATTATGGTGGATATACCCTAGATATTACTGGGTAGGTTGGTTGAGCTATTTAATACAGAATGATGCTCGATTATGGGGAATATACTCTTAATATTACTTAGGTATTACTCGGTAGGATGGTTGTGCTTTTTAGTACAGAACGATACTGGATTACGGGGGATATACCTTTGATATAACCTAGATATTACTGGGTAGGTTGGTCGAATTTTTTAGTAGTTGACACATCTTTGGAGAAACTTCAGATTAAAAGTATTTGCAGACAGATGGATATTTCCCTTTTCTCCAAAAGATATTTTTTTGCCACTATAAAGCTTTGTTTCTGAGCTTTGTTATCTCTGCTCGCCTGGGTAGCTCAGTGGTTAGCGTATCTGACTTGTGACCTGGTGGTTGCGAGTTCGATACCTGGTTGAGGCGAACTTTCTTTACGGCAATTTTTGCCGCTCACTTCTTTTTTTTTTTTTTTCGCCTCTCACTTCTGATGCATGTGAGAAAAGTAGTCAGTGGCTTTGGAAAGAAAGTTGTTTCAGTACTGGTGTGAGAAAGCCAGGAAACACATGGGTGTGTCACGGACCACCATGATATGACCTGAGATGTTAAAATGGCGTTAAACTCCAGAACAAACAAACAAACAAACAGACATTTGTTGTCTCTAGGTGGTATCTCCAGAATTGTCAGAAACATCAACTTTCTACTAGATGACAACATTTTAGACTTGTCCACACATTAACACTTTACCAAACGACAAGATTTTGAGCTCGACCAAATTGAAAGCATTTGCAGACGACAAAGTAAATGAAGCTCAAATAATGATTTCTGTCTTTGATAGAGTAAAAAACATTGTAGGAAAAGGAGAAAATGCTGGTTACCGGCATTTCCACCTTTAATCAATGTTTTTGAAAGGGTTCTTTCTCAGGGTTGGGAAAAACATTGGATTTTTGGTAGGGGCTTAACTCTTTACCACACCATCCCAACTTTTAACCACCCTGAGAAAGAAGCCTTTAGAAAACATTGTGGGAAAAGGAGAAAATGCTGGTAACCAGCATTTTCTCCTTTTCCCACAATGTTTTCTACCCATCCCAAAACAAATTTCAATTTTTGGGTCATGTTTATTTTGTCGTCTGGTGAAGCTTTCAATTTGGACTGGTCTAAAATTTTGTCGTTTGGTAAAGAGTTTAAAAATAAAATGTGATTTATGTATGCTTTTTTTTATCTTTCAGACCAATAATGATCTCAGTTCAAAAGATAACTCTTGTAGCTTGGGGTTTGCATGATGGACATTTTAGACAAGATAAGGATATAACGTCATCACAGAGAAAGAATATCATTAAGTAAGGATGATTTATATAGAAAAAAAATGTCACTTATGTCACAGAAAGGATCTTTATGTTTGTCTTCTTTTGATTGTGATCTATCTTCTTCTGTCTTACCATTCTTGTAACCCTTTACCAAACAACAGAATTTAGTTTTTTTTTTCTTTTTTTTTTCCAAATAATTTGAAAGTATTTGCAGATGACAAATAAAATGTGGCTCAAATTATGCAATGTCTTTGAAAGGATAGTAAACATTGTGGGAAAAGGAGAAAATGCTGATTACCAGCATTTTCTCCTTTTCCCACAATGTTTTCAAAAGCCCTCTGCCTCAGTGTTGTTAAAACTCATAATTGTGTTGTAAAGGGTTAATATGTCATAGTGCAAAGTGTCCGTCCTTTTTTTCTCTTTCAGTTCTTTTCGTATTTCGAATCTGTTCTGTTTTATTCTTTTCACGACAACAAAAGTGTAGACTTCTCCATATCAAAAGCATCAGCAGATATAAATAAAATATGGCTCAATGTCAGGATTTTTCTCAAGAAGGGTATAAAACATGGTTTGTGGGAAAGAGGAAAATGCTGGTTATTAGCATTTTTAGCTCCACTGGCCAAAGGCCAGCGAGCTATTGTCATGGCGTTGTGTCCGTCGTGCGTCCGTGCGTCCGTCCGTCCGTTCGTCCATGCGTGCGTCCGTAAACTTTTTCTTTAAAAAACTTCTCCTCAGAAACTATTGACTGGATTTTTACCAAATTTCACAGGAATGTTCCTTTGGTGGTCCTCTTTCAAATTCCTTCAAATAATTGTGTTCCATGAAGAATTCTGGTTGCCATGGCAACCAAAGTAAAAAACCTTTAAAAATCTTCTCCTCCCAAACCGCTATTTGGATAGCATTATTATTTTGCAGGAATGTTCCTTAGATACAGGTTTACAGAATTCCTTTAAAAAAAAATGATCTGTCAAAAAACATGGCTTTTATGGGAGACTCATTTTCCTTTTATGGTATAAAGTAAAATCTTTGAAAAATTTCTTCTCTAAAACTATTCATTGGATTTCATTGTTGTTTTGCAGGTAAGTTCCTATGGTGGTTGTCTGCCAAATTGTTTCTATGGTGGTTGTATACCAAATTCCTTTTAAAAAAATGATACACCTAAAAACACATTTTTTTATAGACAAGGCTTATATTTCAAAAAAATGTTCTTCTCCAAAACTATTTATTGTGTTAGTTTTATCGACTAACAAAGAAAAAGGAAGAAAATTGGATTGACTTGACCTAGTCAGGGCTTTCCTATTTAAGCCCACACATTTTCCTTGGTATTAAGATCACAATTTACTCCAATGATATGCTATTAGTTAGTACTAGTAATGAAATATCACTGGCCATAAATAAGATAAAAGCTTGAGCACCTTTCACAACTTGAGCTTTTCAATTTTGCCTTATTACTAAGCCTGAGTAACCATGCCAAGATAAAAAAGAAAAAGTACTTTAATAACAAAACCCCCATGTTGTAGGTACTTTATAGTCCTTTTGATATAGAACAAGAGAACCTCTGCACTTTTATTAGTTCTGGTAAAGGTTTGTTGACCTACTAATGAGTAAATGCAGAGTGGACAGAGAAGGGGTGTAAATCCTGGTGTCCTGGTACACAGTGGGACAGGGCTTTACATTTGTGATAAGGCATTAATGTTACCCAGTCAAACTGATCCCACAACTTCAGTACACCAGAATTAATCTGTGCCCTGGAGCAGGATATTTGATTTATGTAAATGCATTTGTAGACCATTTTGTGTTGTTTGCCACAGAAGACATTCTAACTGTGAAAAGTTGATTATTAGGGATTAGGTGTTCATTGTATGCCAGCATATTTCATTCTATCTGGTGTACTGATGTAAGTTGATCTATATTGCTATAACATTCATTCATTTGCCCTCCTAGCTGTTCTTTTAGATTACCCCTTTACCACACAATCACAACTTTTAACGACCCTGAGAAAGACATATTTTCTATATTTTGATGTTTCCCCACCCAAAATGGTTTGTGAAAGGACCTGTTGCAGACAACATATCTTCAAATTAGTAAGACATATATAAAAAAGGATAGAAATTATTGTGGGAAACTAAGAAAATGCTGGTTACCATTTTTTTCTTCTTTTCTCACAAGTTTTTTCCATACCTTTTTTCTTTAGTGAGCTAAAATGCAGGATTGAATGGTAATTGTTAAAAACTTCTTTTCGCCATTATAGAAATATCAGGCCTGTGGAGCGATACAGGCGCTCAAGCGCCTCTAGTTCCATTTCCAACAATGTGTTCTAAAGTCTCTAGTGGCACTCTAAAAAAGAGTTGCTGATAAAGAGTTAACCCTTTCCTGAACATTCCCATGTGTTCCTTCTGAGGAAGAAGGCTGTTGAAAACACCATGGGAAAAAAGAAGACAATGATGGTAACCAACATGTTCTTCATTTCTCACAATGATTTGTCTTTTGTCAAAAATAAATCCTCTTAACCCTTTACTAAATAATCAGAAGTTTTGAAGACCTTGAGGAAAGATGCTTCTGAAAACATTGTGGGGAAAGGAGAAAATTAGGGTAACCAGCTTTCTTCTTTTCCCACAGCCTTTTCTACTGCTTATCAAATGAATTAAATCATTTGACCCTTCTTTGATTTGTTGTCTGCAAATGCTTTCAATTTTGACAGGTCAAAAATCTGTTGTCTGGTAAAGGTTTAGTTTAGCCTCACCTGATATGTTGTTTGCAGAACGTTTTTGATATAGACAGTTTTAAAACTGAAATATCTTGTTTACCCTTTACCACATGAAATAATTTCAACCTGGTCAGTTTTGAAAGCAATCACAGATGACAGATTAACTGTTGATAAAATTTTAGAATTTGTGTTTGAAAGGTTAGAAAACATTTTTGGAAAAAGAGAAAATGCTGGTTGCCAGCATTTTCTCCTTTTCCGAAAATGTTTTCAAAAGCCTTCTTTCTCAGGGTCATTAAAATTCAGGATTGTGTGGTAAAGGGTCTAGGATTAAGTACAGAAAAATATAAAATCATTTGTGCAGAGGTTTTATCTTATAAATTTCTTATTTTGTACTTCAGAACTATGCCAAGTATTCTTGAATACTACAGTTATATTTTCTGTTTTCACGGAGTAATGTGTGGACCTCTTGCTTTTTACAACGAGTACCTCTCATTTATTGACGGAAGCAATTTCTCCAAGCATAAAAAGGTGAGGCAAATCTGATACAATACTCATCATGTTTCTCCCAATATTTTGAGAATTAACCAATAATCTGTGCCAGACAACATAATTATAACCCCATATTGAAGGTGACGGGAGTCATGCTGTCATGATGTTGTTTGCTGTCTGTCCATCTGGATGTAGACATAAGTCCTGTTTTCCTCTCATAATTTTAGAAAGTTGTCAAGGAATATGGCCCTCCTGTTGTTGGATCTTGTGTACCAGCAATTTTCATTTTGAGTGGTTGTCTTTTACAGAAATTAATTTCCTTTTGAATTTAGAAAATCCTGATCCATTGACAAGGCAACTGGATAGGGGTATTTGAGAGCCTGTAACAGTTTAGTTATGTTTAGTTTTTCAAGACTGTGAGGGCATGGGAAGAATCGTCAATAATGAGCAATTGCTTCTTTTGGCACCATACATTTACATGTATTTATGTATGAAACCTTAATCCTTTACCACACAATCCGGAGTTTTAACAACCCTAAAGGAGAAAGGTTTTGAAAACATTATGAAAACTTGGGATTGTGTCGTAAAGGGTTAATTTACTAAATAGCATTTGTCCCTGGATATTGTTTTTAGAATTATACTTTTAACTTTTGTCAATACCTTTGTAGAAAAGCTCATATCTTTATCACAATCAGTAACATTATTTTGCAGGAGAATGAAGAGGATCCATCACCAGTTGTAAGTAAACTATAATCTTACAATGTTGTATTGTCTCACTTTCTGTCACAGCAGATTCTTTTGGCTGCAATTAATTCCTGTCCTCCCCCACCCCTGCCCCCTTCCCCTTCTCCCCTTTTAAAGACCCACTGACATCTGTGCAGCTAGAGATTTTTAACCCTTTACCACACAATTCTGAGTTTTAATGACCCTGAAGAAGAGGACTTTTGAAAACATTGGGAAAAGGAGAAAATGCTGGTAGCCAGTCATTTTTTTTGGGAAACGTAATGATGCTAGACATAATTTTGGCATAATTTCAAACAAATTCATTGGTTAGCAACTGTTTTGTTTTCTGTTAAAGGTAATAAAAAGCATATCAATATAATTGGTAAAAAATCACCTTCACTGATTACATACAAATGCCAAAGCAAGATTATAAAAATTATTTTTTATGACTAATTGTTGACTAATGAGTTTTTTATAACAAAGTCTGTGATATTCTTGAACATCCCTTGTACAAAACAAGCAAAAATCTGAAGGAAAGGAATTTACATGTATTTCTGTCAAAAATATGAAATGCAATGTGAGAAAAGGAACAGCTGCTTGTTAGCAGCAGTACTTCTTTACCTGCAAGGTTTTCCAAAGCTGTCCTATTAAGGGGTGTAAAAAGTCAAATTCATATGAGCTATGCTATGGCTAAAGGGAGCTAAATGCATCTCTGTGATGCATTGTATTGATCAAGCCATCAAATAATTATGGATCCATAATAGCCACTTTTTTTTAACACTTGACTGAATCATGAGGTAGACTGGTCCATGGACATACAGAAAATTGAACAACAGCAAAAAGTTTTGGCCCAGGTCAGCCCTCGCAGGACTGCGCAGGCTGACCCGATACTTTTCACAGTAAAAAATCAGTAGGATTTGTCTTCAACTGTTTACCATTGACGACATTTTTGACACATCCAAATTGAAAGCATTAACAAACGACAAATCAAATGTAGCTTAAATATGAGATTTGACTCTGAAAGGATAGAAAACATTGTGAGAAAAGGAGACAGTGCCAGTTACCAGCACTTTTTCCTTTTCCAATAATGTTTTCAAAAGCTTCTTTGTCCGGGTCATCAAAGGTCAGGATTGTTTGGTTAAAGGTTAAGCTGAGTTAGCAGATCTTAATAATTGACCTATGAAAGGACTTAACACTACTTGTGTCAGCTACTTATACCCTTCTGATTTCCTGAGTGAAGTCAGAGGTTTATCTGGTTAACTTTTTACAAAACCGTGGAATATTAGACCTGCCTAAACTGAAAGCAGACGACAAAATAATTTTGACTCAGGAATAGAAATTTTTGCTTTAGCCACAATTTTTTTGACAGGCCTCTGGCTTAGGGTTATTAAAACACAGAATTTTGTGGAAAAGAATTAACTTGATATTAGATAGTAAAATGTTAGATTTGTTGGTATTGACGCATTTGCAGATGACAAGCTGTAGATATCTTAAAATTATTGTTAATATTGGTTTTTGAAAGGGTAGAAAACATTGGAAACACTCCAACAGTGTTTTCAAAAGCCTTCTTTGTTTGGGTTGTCAAACTTTGGATTGTTTGGTAGAGGGCTTATCTCAACATTTAATTAGCCCTGTACCATCATACCATACTTGTTTGTGCAACTCTCAAGATGCAACTCTGTGTTTTAGGTAACCTTTCATCAGATAACACAATATTAGACTTGTCTAAATTGAATGCATTTTCAGACGACAAATTAAATGTATCTAAAATTAAATGGATCTAAAAAAGTGGATTTGTGTTTGAAGGGGGTAGAAAACATTGCAGAAAAAAGGAGAAAATGCTTGTTCACACAGCTGTGGCAACCTCTGTTGCCGCCTCGCCTTTGGCTCAGAGCAACATGATTCTCCACAGCCATGAACAATTTTTCAATTGCCCTGCCAATTACCTGACAACTAAGATTATTATACTGCAAAGAAATTTCTCGAGATCTGATTCTATAACATGCTCTGAACATCTATTGCTGTACACTGATGAGCTTTGGGGAAAAGCACTTGTATGAAAGCAATTGTAGAGGAGAAACTAGATACATATACTAGTACCATTGCTTGAATGATGGGATTAGTCTTTTAAAAAACTGGTTACAAGCATTTTCTACTTTTCCCACAGTATTGTCAAAAGCTTTCTTTCTAAGGGTTGTTAAAACTTGGGATCATGTAGTAAATGATTAAATAACAGCTGACTCTATAATGAAAAAAACATTTGACTTTTTTGTCTTCATACATATGAACCATGCTCTGTGAAAAGGGGGCTTAATGCATCTGCGAAAAGTATCAACCCAGGTCAGTCTGCGCAGGCTGACCTGGGCCGAAACTTTCGCTGTTGGTCAATTTTCTGTATGTCCAAGGACCAGTCTACTTCATGATTGTGTGGTTTATTAAAAAAAAAAGTGGCTATAATGGATCCATAATTATTTGATGCCTTAACTGGTACCATGCATCACGGAGATGCATTAAGCCCCCTTTTGCCAGAGCATGGCTCATATTATTTATTATATGAGCCATACTATGGCAATAGGGGGCTTGATGCATCTCTGTAATGCATGATACTAAGCAAGTCATCTCATGATTATGGATCCATAAAATCCTTTTCTCTAACAATTGACTGAATCATGCGGTAAAGTGGTCCTTGGATATGCAGCAAACTGACCAACAGCAAAAAGTTTAGGCCCAGGTCAGTCTGCGCGGACCGCGCAGGCTGACCTGGGTCGATACTATTTTGCAGATGCATTAATCACCCTTTTCATTGAGCATGGCTTTTCATGGCTCATACTGTATTGTTGTGCATTTCAGGAAGTTCTGTGGAAGAAAGGTTTGGTTGTGGCAATTCTGGGTTTTTTGATGATGATTGAGCCCTATGTTGCTCCCTGGGAGAGATTATATGGTATTTATTTTACATATGTCAGCTATCAGTAATTATAAAATTAGTGTCGTAGTCTGTGAAAAAAGGGGTTTAATGCATCTGCACAAAGTATCGACCCAGGTCAGCCTACGCACACCATGCTGGCTGACCTGGGTCAGAACTTTTTGCTATTGCTAAATTTTTTTGCTTATCAAAGGATCATTCTACCTCCAGATTCAGTCAGTTGTTCGACAAAAAAGCTCTTATGGATCCATGATAATATTGAAGCCTTGCCTGGTATACAGAAATTGATGACTTGCCTGGTATACAGAAATTGATGACTTGCCTGGTATATACAGAAATTGATGCCTTGCCTGGTATACAGAAATTGATGCCTTGCCTGGTATACAGAAATTGATGCCTTGCCTGGTATACAGAAATTGAACCCTTGCCTGGTATACAGAAATTGAACCCTTGCCTGGTATACAGAAATTGAACCCTTGCCTGGTATACAGAAATTGATGACTTGCCTGGTATATAGTACAGAAATGCATTAAACCCTTTTATTCCAGAGCATGGCTCATATTTGCTCGTGTAGGTTGATAAATACTTTGTTATTTTTTGCCAATGTAAGATCTGCACTTTACAATATATATATCAGCCATAATCCTTTAGTAAGTAAACCAGTGTTTTTGTTACCCCAGGAAGATACTTAAAGATATATTGAGAGTAAAGGAGAAAATGCAAGTAATAACCAGTAATTTCTTCTTTTCCTAAAATGTTTTCTACCATTTTAAAGGCAAATATTATCCTATGAGCCCAAGCCATGTTTACTTTGTTGTCTGTTAAGGCTTTCAATATAGAAGAGTCTAAAAGTGTTGAGTGAAGAAATAACTTTTCCAAATGACAGTTCTGGACTCTCCAAAATTGAAAGCATCTTACAGATGACAAATTTGAAAGTGATACAAATGAACAAGAGTTCTTTGACAGGGTAGAAAACATGGTGTGAAAAGGAAGAAGTGCTTGTTACCAGTTTCTTTTCCTTTTACCATAATATTTTCGAAAGCCTTCTTGTTCAGGGTCATTAAAATTTGGGCTTGTGTAGTTAAGGGTTAAACTAAACAATTTTGTTATTGTTGTTTTCTTTCAGAGAATGATTTTCTGTACAACACAACCTGGCTGTATAGAATGACATATCTTGTTATATCAATGAGTATGCATAGACCAATGTACTACTTTGCTTGGAAACTAGGTGAGTTTTTGTATCCAGGGTCACCCTTTGAAAATTTATCCACTTTTAAGGGAAATTTAAAACATATGAGCCATGCTCTCTGAAAAGAGGGTTTAATGCCTCTGCAAAAAGTATCATACTAGGTCAGCTTTCACAGTGTGTGCAGGCTGACTGGATCGAAACTCTGTGCTATTGGTTAATTTTCTGCATGACCCAGGACCAGTCCACCTCATGATTCAGTCGGGTTTCAGACAAAATTGATTTATGGATCCATAATTATATGATGACTTGATTGGTATAATGCGTCACAGAGATGCATGAAACCCCTTTTTGCCAGAGGGTATCTCAAATATAGATACAAATGACACAAAGTATGAGTGAACACATGAGGAAGAAAAGAACTTTTGTATTTAACCTTTTATCTAACAATCCAACATTTCCTTGTACAAAGGAAAACAGCATCTGAAAGCAATAAAGAAAAATTGTTTTCTACTTATCCCGCTATGTATTCTGCCCTTTCAAATAACTCAAATAATCCTACATTTTAACAACCTTCAGGAAGGAGGCTTTTGAAACATACTGGCCATTACTGGTAGAAAGAGAAATGCTGAAGATCAGAATTTTCTCCTCTATCCAGTTTCTACATTCTCAAAGACAGTTACATTATGAGAGCAATATTTTACTTCTTTTTGGCAAATCTTATCGAAATGTGTGAGTCTAGAATATTTTGTTTGGTAAAGAGCTATTGGTATTTCAAGCAAGCACCAGTCAGCATTGCTTATCATGCATTTTCCTAACAGCATAAAATTATCTCTTTACCGTTCAGTGAAATTTTGAACTCGCTGGTGTTGAAGGAATTTACAGAGGACAATTTAATTGTTTTCCAAATGATAAGTACTATTATTCCATGACTAGGTAGAAAATATTATGGGAAAAGGAGAAAATGATAGTAACCAGCATTTTAACGGGGTTTTTATTTTCTGTCGTGAATAATATGAAATGGGGTAGAAATTAGAATCTGGCTGCTGCATACATCTACAAACCAGTATTTTTATCTATGAACTAAACTGAACTGAGGTACCCCTTCACCTCAGCGGCTACCGATCAAGCTGTTTCAACTTCTGGTGAGAGGTATGAGACAAAGACTGCAAGCTGTTATCCAAGTCCTAGGCAGAAGTACGCAATATTGACTGACTGTGTGTGCCCATTCTCTGCATGTCTTAAGTTCTAGTTCAACATTAAATTCCCAGTTTTTACTTAAAACCTTCTTGTTTATCTTAAATCCAAATGCAATATCTAAGCAAAAGACCCCTACTTGCAATGAGGTCAAGGGATACCTCAGATCAGTTCATTTTATAGGCAAAAAACTGGTTTGTTGGTGTATGCAGCAGTGAGATTCTAATTTCTACCCCACATCATATTATTTTCATCAGAAAATCAAACTCGGTTGGGGGTGCTACACTTTTTTAACTGTGTATATGTATATGTACAATGCAAGTTCTCTCTGAACTGCAGGAGAGGTGGTGAATAATTCAGCAGGTTTGGGATTCGAAGGTTATGATGAGAATGGCAAAGAAAAATGGGAGTTACTGAACAATGTATATATTTGGCAACTAGAGGTGAGTTTCCTGCTGATCTATGTAAATGATTCAATAGTGCTGTATGGACATAAAAATGCCCAAACCCTATATTTCTACTGTGATTTTCCAAATTGTATGTGGCAGATTTGTTTAACCTTTTCCCAAATGACAAATTTAGACTCCTCCAAATGAAGAGCATCTGCAGGTGACAAATTTTAAAGTCATACAAACTTAACTTTTTTGACAGGGTAGAAAACATTTTGAAAATAGGAGAAAATGCTGGTTACCAGCATTTTCTCCTTTTCCCACAATGATTTCAAAAGACCTCTACATTAGGGTCATTAAAACTTGGGATTTTGTGGAAAAGGTTAAACTTACTCTTGCAATTATTTTGATATGACTCTTTGCCGTTTAACAATTTACATACTGACAGGAGACAGTTTCAGAAAGTATGTTGGTAAAAGGAATAGTCTAGTGGTACAAAGTAATTGCCTCCTTTACAAAGTCCATTTTGTACAAAGTCAGCCTGTATGCCTAAGAATTGACCTGTTCAAACTGAAATACAATTGCATTCAGCTGTAATAGAATACATTGTAGGAAAGGTAGCAACTGCTTGTATTTAGCAGTTTTTCCTTTCGCTGCAATCTTTTACATCATATTAAAATCAAATAAAATCCTTTCCTTGAGATGTTTCTCCTTTTGGCATTGGCAGTAAATAGTAGTTGGTCAGTCCAAAACTGAGCCTCTACATTGATAGGCAAAGGTACTCAAACGTTTACTACATGAAAAGATGTTTGACTTGTACCAATCCAAAGCATTTTGCAGACGACAAATTAAGTGTGGCTCAAATTGTGGAAGTTGTCTTTGTTAGCGTAGAAAATATTGTGGGAAAACTAGAAAATGCTGGTTACCAGCATTTTCTCCTTTTCCAGCAATGTTTTCAAACATCTTCTTTCTCGAGATCATTAAAAGTTGGGATTGTTTGATAAAGGATTTAAAGGCAATGTAAAGTCATTTAGTACCCATCCGATTTGAAATCATGTGCAGAGCACAATTTAAATATGGCTCAAATGATGGACATTGTCTTTGAAAAAGTTGAACGTTGTAGATGAAAGAGAAAATGCTGGTTTCAAGCATTTTCTCCTTTTACCTAAATGTTTCCAAAATTTTTTTTCTTCATGGTTGTTAAGACATGAAATTGTTTTATTTAGAATTAACCCCCAACCTGCTGTATAAGTTAAACGAAACTTTCAAGCCGACAGTACGAATCCGAATGTTGCTATTTCAAACTTATTTATTACAGAAGAAATATCTCTTTATCGGACAGTGTAGATCCAAGATCAGACTGCACATTCTGTGCAGTCTGATCTTGATCCACACTGTCCGCAAAAGGTCCTTGGGTCGCGCTTAGCAGCTTAAAGGTTAACATGACATTTTCTCTGCAGGTTAGTGACAGTTTAAAGCTAAACATAGACAGTTGGAACACTATAACAACAGTGTGGCTGCGCTATACAGTGTATGAAAGATTTCCACCGGCTTATGCCACATGGCTTGTGTTTTTGATAAGTGCATTCTGGCATGGTTTCTACCCAGGATACTATGTAGCATTCATGAGTGGAGCTCTCTTTACAACAGCAGCAAGATTGGTAAGTGACTTTCGTAACTCTTTACCACAGGACAAAATTTTAGACTGGTCCAAATTGAAAGCATTTGCAGACGACAAAATAATTGTGACTCAATAATTGAAATTTGTTTTGGGAAGAGTAGAAAAGATTGTGGGAAAAGGAGACAGTGCTGGTTACCAGTATTTTCTCCTTTTCTCACATTGTTGTCAAAAGCTTTCTTTCTCGTTAAAAGTTGGCATTGTGTGGTAAAGGGTTAACTCCTTTATTTGCTGAATATACAATCCATAGAAAATTCAGAAAGATTTTCATGTAATGGTCTTGATTAAAGATTCTTGATCAGAGTTAACCTTCTGTGCAGTCTGATCTTGATCTATCCGTCTGCAAAGCCTCTGATTGGTGCAATGTTGTCAAATATTTCTGTAATTCTTAGACTACTGAAAACAGTATTGTATAACTGTATTTATTTGGCATTCTTTTTTCTTAAAAACCCACATGAAAGAAATTTCAAATTCAAAGCTTTTTCAGGCCAAAAACCAAAGACAGAGCAATGTAGATCCAAGATCAAAATCCCTTTTTTCGCAATCTGATCATTTTGCAGTCATTAAGGACATATACCACAGTTTTCTCTACTCACCGATTTGCACATGTTTCATGAAAAACAAATTTGGGGAGGTTATGTTTGTGCCTGGCCTGTTACTTTTGTTCAATTATGAATGAATTTCAATATAGCTGTGCAGAATGGTCAACAACACAAAGAAGATTGTTGTGCCTAAGAATTATGCCCATATGTCAAAGGTCAAGTTCATGGCAAGGTCAAATATCTGTTTTTGTTTCTAGGCCATAACTGTTTTTTCCTATGGTGTAATATAAAAATAACTTTGCACAAATGTTAAGCACATTAAAACCAGGTGTCATGAGCAAGTCATGACCATTGGTTAAAGGTGAAATTCACAGCAAGGTCAAATATGTTTTTCAATAGTAGCATTTGTGTCAGGCCAATTAATTTTTTTTAAGTATGAATGATTTTTAGAGTAACTTTGTAAGATTGTCAACCACATAGTAATGATGCGTCACATGCAAGAACCTCAGTGGTAGGTCAAAAGTCAAGGTCAAGGCAAGGTCAGAATAGCATGTTAGTGTTGTGTCCAATGTTCATGTTAAAAGCTCACAGGACAAGGTTACTATTTTCAGGGGGATCAGTCACTTCTCAGTGACATGTCTTGTTTGACCAAAACTACACTAAATGTTGTAAGTGGTAAAAATCATCAAACATACAATCCTTTGTATAAAGATCTGCTGATTACAAGACTTTCGCTCAATTTGCATGATATTTAACCCTTTACCGCATAATGCTGCCTTTTAATGACCCTGAGAAGGAAGCCTTTTGAAAACAATGTGGGAAAAGGAGAAAATGCTGGTAACAATGTTTTCTACCATATCAAGAGAAAATTGCACCATTTGAGCCACATTGAAATTGTCTTCTGCAAATGCTTCAATTTGGACAAGGCTAGAATGTTGTTATCAGGTAAAGGGTTAAATACCATGTAGGTACAGCAGATTTGTTGCAAAACTAGAATATTGAACTTTGTGTGGGAAGTACCAGTTAACCCTTTACCAAACGACAAAATGTTAGACTGGTCCAAATTGAAAGCATTTGCAGACAGCAAATTCAAGGTAGCCCAAATGATGAAATCTGCCCATGATCGATTAGAAAACATTGTGGGAAAAGGAGAAAATGCTGGTTACCAGCATTTTCTCCTTTTCCCACAATGTTTTCAAAGGCCTTCTTCGTCAGGGTCATTAAAAGTCGGGATTGTGTGGTAAGGAGTTAATGGTGCTATAGACATGTAAAAAAAGTGTGGATGATGTACAACCCTGGATTGATGTAGAAAATGAATTGTTGAAATTGGATATAATGTACTACTAACATTTTATATGAACATGTATTTGAAAATCAAACACAGCATGTTTGTTTAAAGGTTAAAAGTATCTCTACATGTCTGGTATTTTGAGAGTGAAAATAATCATCATAGTTCATTAACTCTTTACCAAGCAACAAAATTTTTTGACTCAACCAAATTGAAAGCATTTGCAGACAACAAATTAATCAAAGCTCAAATGATGATTTCTGTTTTATATATGGTAGAAAACATTGTTGGATAAGGAGAAAATGCTGGTTACCAGCCTTTTTCTCCTTTTTCCACAATATTTTTCAAAGTCTTCTCTTTCTTGCTCCTTAAAACTCAGTATTGTGTGGTAAAGGGTTAAGAGTTTGTCAAACTACCACATTTTGTTCTTTTGCTTTCTTTTGTTTTTTTTCCTTCACTATATCAGTGTTACAGGTAGTGCATGGATCTTAACATTGCTTTGATAACCTTGTATTAACCCTTTACCACACAATGACACCTTTTGACGCCCCTGGGAAAGAAGCCTTTTGAAAACATTGTGGGAAAAGGAGAAAATGCTGGTAACCAGCATTTTCTCCTTTTCCCACGATGTTTTCTACCCTATCAAAGAAAAATTGCACCATTTGAGCCACACTGAAATCGTCGTCTGCAAATGCTTTCAGTTTGGACAAGGCTAAAACTTTGTTGTCTGTTAAAGGGTTAAATAACTACTGGTACCTTTGGATTTAGTGTAATACAACCATTACGAATTTTCTTATCGTGCACACGTTTATGATCAGCATATTATGTCTTATTTGGTCAGAGCTCTTTAATTATATGGTTTATTTCTGAAACATTGCTGACAGAGATTTCTCTTTGAAATCAACTGTCAAACTTGATGATGGTTACAAAATTGCAAATTTTACAATGTATCATCTGTAGATTCAATTGATTGATTGTGTGGTGTTTAACGCTGTTTTCAACTTTATTCCAGTTATATCGTGGCGGCCAGTGCACCTATCCATGCTTTCCTGGAGTTTCTTTGACCAGTACTCCGCACAATATTCTTTCCAAGCCACTGGCTGCTTTCCCACATAACCATCGTCGAAACGATGATCAGCGGTGAGAGAGAAATGAATCCTGTCGCAATGACTATCATCAATCCTCGGAAAGAAATTGGCCAAGCCGGGGATCGTACCAGCAACCTCCTGTTCTCAAGTTGTAGATTCAAAACAAAATCATTAGATGCAAGTGGGTCTAGACAATATTTTTTATTCTTGATCTAAACACCTGTCAAAGAAGCCAAAAGGCTTCAGTAAAAGTTCATTATGTATGTTCATGTAGGCCTATGTTTTAACACATCAGTGTCCTCGGCCAAGACACATCAGAGCCCTAGCCCAGTACTGGTGAAACCCAGGAAATACATGAATATGTGAGCTGCTGTTGTGATATTACTGAAATAATGTTGAAAGCGGTGTAAAATACCATTCATTTAACATATCAGGAACTATAGTTCTTGACTGATACAGTTACGTGATAAAAAGAATCTTTCTTTGCTTTTGAAATAAAATTTGATTAAACTTGTCAAAAATGTTATAAAGCTTGCCAAAGGCTCACCTGATAAAATTCTCTTATCTCAAGTTCAAACAGATGTGAGATCCTATGTAATTGCTTTGTCACAACACACATAATTTGTATTCATGCACAGTGTAACTCAGCTCTTTACCAAAGCACCAAAGTTTGGATTCACCCAAGTTAAAAGCATTTGCAGATATTATGTTAAACGTGGGACTAATGATGGCCAGGGACTAATGTGGAAGGGAGAAAATGCTGGCTTTTGGCATTTTCTCTTTTTCTCATGTTTTCCGAATTCTTTTTTCTCAACCCAATTTTTGCTATTTCAAAGGTTTTTTTTTTTTTTTTTTTTTTGCGGGGGGGGGGCCGATATCTCCATATTGGACAGTGTAGATCCAATATCAGACTGCACATTCTGTGCAGTCTGATCTTGATCCACACTGTCCGCAAAAGGTCATTGGGTCGCGCTTAGCAGCTTAGGGGCTAACAGATTAATATAAAAATGGCTAAATATCCCCACACGAGAAAGCGTCTTAGTTTCTGTATATATCTATATTAGGTTTATAAGTCTTTACCAAATGACAAACTGTTAGACTCGTCTAAATTGAAGGAACTTGATGACAACAAACTCAACAAGGATTGTTGAAACATGATTGTTTAGTAAAGGGTTAAAGCAACTTAATTGAATTTTTCAAAAATATTAATTGACAGAATTTTTCTGTGAAAAGAAGCACTGTGCAGAACATACCTGCTCAATAGATAAGTGCTAAACTACCTCCTAGAAACTGACCAATCAGATGAATGAGTGTGAAAATAGCTCTCTTTATACCTCATTCATAGCTCTGTCTCATTTGGTCTTTTTTTAATATATTAAGTTTATTTCATTTGTAGGTCAGACGAAATGTGCGCCCTTATTTTCTGAAAAATCCCCAGATAAAGTTTTTCTATGACTGCTTGACTTTAGTTGCAACAAAGTTAGCTCTGAATTATTTTGCGTCCTCTTTCGTTCTGCTTGAAATCGGAAGGGCTATAAAATTGTTCAAGTAAGTATGGAATTAGTTCCTGCCTGCCAAACTGCACTGAATCCTTTCGAAGCGCTCTTCACAGACAGGACAGTTTTCCAGAGTATTATCTGCACCTCTATAAACTGCATGAAAAATATATCATTTAGACATGTATACCAACTTCAATAAAAGCCTTAACCCTTTCCCACAAAGTCCTGAGTTTTAAGGACCCTGAGAAAGAAACCTTTTAAAAACATTGTGGGAGAAAAGGAGAAAATGCTGGTAACCCGCATTTTCTCCTTTTCCCACAATGTTTTTTACCCTATCAAAGACAGAATTGATCATTTGAGCTACGCATAAATTGTCGTCTGCAGTTGCTGTCAGTTTGGGTCAGTCTTAAATTTTGTCTTTTGGTATAGGGTTAAACTACACAAAAAGTTAGTATGTTTTAGTGACTGAAGTTGTATTTGAATGACTGTCTTTTGTGATGAATTTATGATGTACATTGGAACTACTGAATATTTTGATTGTGGAAAAGGAAGCTGTAAGAAAGTAATAGGACTGTAAATAATGAGGAAATAGTTAAAATAAAAAATTTAAAAAAACTTCAACCACTATTGAAAATAGACCATAACATTTGGATCTTTTACCAAATCATCTTGCATCCCTGAAGAAGAGGGCTGTTGAAAACAGTCTTGGTTTTACCCATATTTTTTTTTTGCTTCCATTCAAAGACAAATCTCAACTTTTGATAAGCATCCAATTAAATGTCATCTGCAAATACAGTTCATTTTGACAAGTCTGAAATTTTGTCATCTGGTACAGAGCATGAAGACTGCTTGAGCAGGGCTAATGCTGTATTTCAAGTGTACAGAACATTTTTGTATTGGCTAAACATTTAGGTGTATGTAAGATTATTCTCTATTATCTTTAAACTTCAATGAAATACATAAATCTTATTTCGTCGTGTTCCTTTTTTTTTCTTAAACAAAACTGTTACTTGTTTTTCAGTAAGTTGCTTTCCTTTCAGCCTTTATCCTATGACCAACTGCTTGAGACCTTCAAGTGTCAAATAAAAGAATTAGATGTTTTCATTCATTGAGAAGTGCAGACACTGCAATATCAAGCTGGTTTCTATAGCAACAAAATACATGTTATTGGACTGAGTAAATCTGAGATCAAATTGCATAAAACATCTAAGATCAACACTGTCTCAGAAATAAGTAATTTTTGCTCTTGGAGTTCTAAATACAATAACTTTGACATCCATACACATCAGATTCTGTAAGTTTTGTGTTTATCTCTTTACCACACAAACCCGGGTTTTAACGACCCTCAGGAAGAAGCCAGCATTTTCTCCTTTTCCCACAATGTTTTCTACACTTCCCAAATCAAATTTCAATTTTTGAGTCACATTTATTTTGTCGTCTGCAAATGCTTTCAAATTGGACAAGTCAAAAATTTTATCGTTTGGTAAAGAGTTAAGCCAGAAATGCTACAGAAGTTAGTCTATCTTTATCTTGTCTTCTCACATTGATGAATGTATTCTTTAACCCTTTTCCAAACAACAAATTTTGGACTGGTCCAAATTGAAACAGTTTGCAGACGACAATTTTAAATTTGATGGAAATAGCAGAAAGTTATCAAAAAGGGTAGAAAACACTGTGGGAAAAGGAGAAATTGCTTGTTACGAGCAATTTCTCCTTTTCCCACAGTGTTTTCAAAAGACTTGTACTGCAGGCACGTGAAAACCAGGGCTTGTTTGAGAAAAGGTTAAAGCTTCCTCATTGTCCCTGCAACCTTGTGAATTGTCATCTATATCATCTACAACATGATGCCGTCTAGATTTTTTTCCATTGAATAATCTTGAATAATAGGACGTTAACCTAATCAAAACGAGAGCTATGCAATTTCAATGATGTTATATGGATGTATATTATCTAACAAGTGTATATATATCAATTTTTCATCCTTTTGGTCAAGGGTGTGGTCACTGTAGAAGGATACATAAATTTTCTTGCTATTGAAGGGTTGTTTTTGCTTATGTACAATTAAATGAATAACTCCAGCCTACGGTAAAACCCTGAAATATTGCGATTTTGATTTTTTTTTTATTTTTTTTTATTTTTTTTTTTTATTTTTTCTTTCATCGGAAAATCTCATTGTAGTAAAACTGTAGATCTAAGATCAGACCAAACATTCTATACAGCCTGATTTGATGTACACTGTTTGCAAAAGAGCCTTAAGCCAGGTTTTGAAGCTTAAAAGGCTAATGTCGCAAGGGTTTTGATAGAATTTTGTTGAAATTAACATCATAATATGTAATTGCACAAGTTCATTTTTAAAGGATGCAGAATTAAATTTTGACTTTTAAGGTAGTTGTGTGTTTTCAAGTTTTAATAGGAATATAGTCATTGAAAGTTTGAGTGAATGAATAATTTACTTTATTATTGTCTGTTTTTTGTCCTGTAAAATTAATGCAAAAGCAGGTTGAAAAAGCAAGCAGTTTGTATAAAAGTTGTAGAAACAAAACATCAGGTTGTATGTTCATCGTAACTACACTGTAGGAAAAATTACCGTCTTTCCCAGTTACTGGCTTAACTCTTTACCACACGACAAAAATGTAGATTTGTCTAATTTAAAGCATTTGCAGATGACAATTTAAACATGGCTCAAATGATGAAATTTGTCTTTTATAGGATAGAAAACATTGTGGGAAAAGGAGAAAATGCTGGTTACCAGCATTTTCTCCTTTTCCCACAATGTTTTAAAAAGGCTTCTTTCTCAGGGTCTTTAACAGCCGGGATTGTGTGGTAAAGAGTTAAGAAATCAACCGCTATTTAGATCCCTTTGGGCAAGGGAATCATTAGCACATAACTATATTTAAAATTATATCAAATATCTTTCTATAGCTTTTGCATTATTTTTGCCTCATGATATTGAACACTCTTCAAGGCAGATCAGTTTTCCCTTTTCCCTTGGGCCTTCAAATTTAGAAAAAGTTCTTCAAATCTTCTTTTCCTTCATTTTCTTTGCAGAGGGGATGAAAAAATTATATGCTTTTTAAAAGCTACTTTGGATTGCTTTATATTTTTATATTAGCTATATTACTATGCCAAGCTTACTTAGGACTGCCAAAGATGCTTTTACCCTTTTCCAAACGATTCCATGGTTTATTGCCTTGGAAGAATAAGGTTGTTTAAAACATAGTGAGAAAAGGAGAAAATGCTGATTACTAGTAATAAGCATTTTCTCCTTTTCCCATAATGTCTTCTGCTTTTTTAAGAACAGATTCCGTTATTTGAGCCACGTTTTAGTGCGGTCTGCAAATGTTTTTAACTTGGACGAGTGGAAAATTTTGTCCTTTTAGAAAGAGTTAATGAGCTGTGTCAATGAAGATCAGACTTTTTTTGCAGTGCTATTTTAGATCTGCACAGTCCAATTTTTGTGACCTATACTGGGTGAAAAAAAGGAAACTGATTGCTTTGAAGCTTCCTCTTTGTATGCTTCAAGTTTTCCTTCTTTTGATAGTTTAATTAATGTGAAAAGGGAGATGTTGATGCCTTAGAATAAGGAAGTTGTAAGTGAAAAAGAACTGTATTGAGAAAACTTGAAATAGTATTTTTAGCTTGGCTGTTTTTCAAGAAAAGGTTGATTTATTGTCTTAGCCCTGTCATCATGTGCATATGCACCTGCAATGTCATCATCTTGTGAATACTTTGACATTTTATAATATCTCTGTTTTTACTTAACCCTTTCCCAAACAACAAATTTTGGAATGGTCCAAATTCAAAGAGTTTGCAGACGACAATTTTAAATTTGATGAAAATGGCAGAAAGGTCTCAAAAAGGGTAGAAAACACTGTGGGAAAAGGAGAAATTGCTCGTTATGAGCAATTTCTCCTTTTCCAAAAGTGTTTTCAAAAGACTTGTACTGCAAACACGTGAAAACCAGGGCTTATTTGGGAAAGGGTTAAGATATGTACTTGAAACTTGGACAAGTTGTAAACGATTAAGAGGGAACCCATAAAACAAGGGCAGGTAACCATCAAAGCATTTTTGACACAGTTATGCTCCTTTTTTGACTTACAGCCAAGCATTGGCACCCGCAAGGGGTGCTCTTGTTATTATTACGATAACCTTTCAAATGTGAACTGTTTCAGCACCTGTTTTTGATCAACATAACAAAGTCTGATTTTGATAAACACAGATTGATCGAGCTTGAAATGTACTTTCCAAATATGCGTATGTATGCATCATGTATTATGGTAGTAATTTACACTCATGACTGTGTTATTCTAAGGCATTGTACCTTTTTCATGTAAATGCACATAATTTCTTTGTGCATCAAACTGTCAGAAGCTTTATCCAAAATATATAATGCACTCATCTATCTTCTCCTTTTTTCCTGTTTATAGATACGACGTAACATCCGCCCTCATTTTCAGACGTCTGACCAGCTCAAGTTATTGTATGATTGCGTAACTTTTGTCTTTACGCGATTAGCAAACAGCATTATGGTTGTGCCTTTTGTCCTTCTCGAAATAAGACTTTCTCTAGCTTTCAATACGTAAGTTACATCTGTTGTGTTGTGTATAGCTAAGTGAGCTTTGTAATGATTATAAACATAGTGATTAACCCTTTACCAAACAATTCAATTTTTTTTTAAGGATTGGTGAAAGTCCTTGCCACAGGATGCATTCCTCTTTCACTGGCGATCTTTGTTTTGACAATGGTCATACGGGAAAGCAGTGATTAGATTGGGAAGATTATTGTGCCAAGTTCTTGTAAGAGAAACTCAAGGAAAGCATGGATAGGTGCATTGTGTAAAACAGTATAACTGAAATTATGTGGAAAATGGTGTCAATCACCAAAGAACAAAAAACAATCTGAGGCTTAGGAGAAATTTTAGATATTGGTAGTATGAAAATTTGGTGTTGTATGAAAGTATAGGTTAGTAGGTATATTAGAAGCGCAGAATCTCTTTTATAAAATTGTGGGAATTCTTATGATATTTGGATTCCCTGTGCACAGATTTTACATCTACAACTTCTGCTGGCCCAAATCTGTTTCCTCCAGTTCATCATCGGTAATGGAAGTTGTGGTTTTTAGATAAGGCATGGCTAGTGGTTCTTGCACAGTTTTGTAAAATACTATATTGAATTAACCCTGTACCACACGACAAAATATTAGACCTGTCCAAATTGAAAGTATTTGCAGACGACACTTTCATTGTAGCTGAAATGATGCGATTATTCTTTGATAAGGTAGAAAACATTGTGGGAAAAGGAGAAAATGCTGGTTACCAGCATTTTCTCCATTTCCTACAATGTTTTCAAAAGGCTTCTTCCTCAGGGTTGTTAAAAGTCAGCATTGTGTGGTAAACGATTTACTTAAATTGATTAACAGATATAGCGCAGTGATATTTTTGCCTAACCCTTTCCCAAATGGCAAATTACAGACACTTCCAAATTGAAAGAATCAGCAGACAACAAATTCAGAATTGGTTGAAATGAGCTGAAGTTCTCTGACAGAGGAGAAAACATTGTCGGAAAACAAAAATATGCTGTTACCAGCATTCCTAATTTTCCCATGATGTTTTCAGAGTTAATAAAAACATGGGACTGTCTTGTAAATGATTAATTTCAACTTAAGAATATTTTGGCTCAATACATTATTCTAAATTATTCTTATGTGTGTTTGTAAGGAGAGGTAATTACCTTCTACCATTGCAATGAAAATACATGTAGAGTGATTATCTATTTAGTAACCATTAACATTAATTAAGCTAAACTGATAAACGTGGCTTAGTTAAGCATATATATAAGCTATATATAAGGTCAAATTTTTAATCTTTGAGGATGCCATTGTGACACATACAGTTGTTTTCCCATTACCCATGCCTTATCTTATATATATATATCATAACAACATATACATATTTATCACATGAAACCGCTTCCGGCAGTGTATTAAACCCATGACTTATTTTTGATAATACACTAGTGTTTTATCGTTTTTTGGGTCCCGGTTCTTGTCAGTTTCTAGTCAACAACGCGTGAAGCTGGAGAAACCAGTCACAGTATGTGCCGGAAATTTGTACTACTACGCCGCTTCGTAGAAAAATGACGTCATTGTTGCTAAGACATATAAGCGTGGAAGGTTTTGATTTTCATGTTTGATAAAACCAAAACGTGCAGTGAAATTTTTCTAAATCAACAAAACTGCAGAAATAGGGGGATTTATCCCCTCTACAAACTGTTTCTTCTACTTTCGGTGTAAATGTCAAAGAGTTATCTATTTGTGTATGTACACATTTGAAACCGAACCACAACTGTGAGCATGGACCCATGAATGGTGTATGGGCTAAAGGTGATGATGCAGGATATTTTTGTCTGTCATTCGTTTTATGTGATAAATAGAATCTCCCATTCATGTTTATGTATTATCATTTTTATCAAACTCGTTGACTAAAATGTATTTTACGCTCACCAAGGCTCGCGTCATATAATTTTAGTCAACTGGTTTGATAAAAATGATAATACATAAACACTCATGTAACATCCTCTATATGTATATATGTACAGTAAGGAATTAAACTTGGTAAACTTGGTTCTTTAACCCTTTACCTCATGACAAAATTTTAGACCTGTCCAAATTAAAAGCATATGCATACACCAAATCAGATGTGGCTGAAATGGTCTTAGTTGTCTTTGATAAATAGAAAACATTGTGGGAAAAGGAGAAAATGCTGGTTACCAGCATTTTCTCCTTTTCCCACAATGTTTTCAAAGGTCCTTTTTCTCAAGGTCATCAAAAGTCAGCATTCTGTGGGAATGGGTTAAACTCTGGATTGTTTGGTAACGGGTGTATCAAGCAAGACTCAGTGTGAACACCTATTGCTGCTGTCACGAAAGTAAAAGAATCTGAAATTTAGTGTGTGAAACACAAAAACTGGGTGAGTCTTAATTTTTTTCTGTAAGCCGCTATGTCTTTTTCTATTCTATGACAACTCAAATTGTTTAACCCTTTACCCCATGATCCCGACTTTTAACAGGACTGAGAAGAAAAACTTTTGAAAATATCACAGGAAAAAGAGTAAATGCTGGTCACCAGCTTTTTCTTCCTTTTCTCTCAATGTTTTCTAGTCTCTATGAAGGACAAATTTTATGGTTTGAGTAACATTTAATTTGTCATCTGCAAATTTGGACAAGGCTAATTTTTTTTCATTGTGGTTAAGAGTTAAATATTGCTACTATATATTATGAATGTTAGGCCTGTGGCCTCTATGTACAACGTGAAATTAAACTTGGCTCCAAAAGTGAGATAGTCGAAAAGTTATGGCAAGTCAGTGCAGTTAATTCTAATCATAATATTGAAATGTATGAAACATATCAGGGAGCATGGCAACAGAACTGTTTGGTGATTCCTTAGATTTTCAGAGAATATTGGCTTACATACAGTTATTCATGCTTTAGTGAGCTCATCTAATCTTATGATGAAATTTGACTCTTTACCACACATCAACAATGTAGACTTGTCCAAATTGAATGCATTTGCAAACAACAATTTAAATGAGGCTCAAATGATGGAATTTGTCTTTGGTAGGGAAGAAAACATTGTGGGAAAAGGAGAAAGTGCTGGTTACCAGCATTTTCTCCTTTACCCATGATGTTTTCAAAAGCTTTCTTTTTCAGGGTTGTTAAAACTCAAGATGGTGTGGTAAAGTGTTAAGTACATGAATGACAAAATTTGAGAAAAATTTGACAGAATTCATGGGAATCATGCTCTGGCAAAAGGTGGCTTAATACATCTCCCTGATGCATTGTACCAAGCAAGAAATAACAATTCGGGATCCATAAAATTCACTTTGTCTAACAACCAACTGAATCACGAGGTACACTTGTCCTTTGACATGCAGAAAAATTGACTTATAGCAAAAAGTTTCGGCCCAGGTCTAAGCTGACCTAGGTCAATACGCTTTGTAGATGCACCAAGCCCCCTTTTAACAGAGCATGACTTGTGTTATCTTTTATTTCTAATGATCAGTTGATTGTATTTCTTTGCTTTCTTTCCAGTACCCTATACTGGTGGCTTCATATCGGATCTGCACTTGTGATAGTATACTACAGTTTTATTGCAAAGCTTTTACAACCAAGAAAGGACAAAGGGGAGAAATCAAAATAAATACTCACATAAGGACTAGTTACTGTTATACCAAAATTGTTATTTCGATTCCACCTTTTTTAAGTTTTCCATATCTGTATATACCCATTTCCTTGGGACTTATTTTCCTGAAAACTTAATTATATACGTCAGTGGCAGACACATTTTGAAAGGGATGTGGCAAATTGAGAAAACGCTTATTCTCCAACATATCTTCTCGACATTATCTGTGTCAGAATTTTATTCTTCCATATGTATAGTATGTTTTACCAAAAATGTTTAGATTTAACCCTTTACCAGATGACAAAATTTTAGCCTTACCCAAATTGACAGCATTTGCAGACGACAATTTCATTGTAGCTCAGATGATGCAACTTTTCTTTTATAGGGTAGAAAACATTGTGGGAAAAGGAGAAAATGCTGGTTACCAGTATTTTCTCCTTTTCCCACAATGTTTTCAAAGGGCTTCTTTCCCAGGGGCATTAAAAGTTGGCATTGTGCAGTTGACGGTTAAAGGCCTGATAGCAGCCAAATGTTGGCAACATTAATTCTAGTTTTTAACTCTTAAAGCACCTTTCATAACTACAGTTGCCTTTGTGACTAGCTTAGATCAAAATCAGACTGCACACAACATGCAGTCTGATCTTTTATGTACTCTGTCTGCTTTGCAGAGATGTGTCATTATTGTATTGGACAATGATGATTCAAAATCAGAAAGCATGTTCTGTGCAGTCTGATCTTGATCTACACTGTCCTCAAAAGGTCCTTGAGTCGTCCTTAGCAGCCTAAGAGCTAATAGATTGTCAGACATACGATAACTGCCATACTTTTAAAGTGTATGAGTTGAAATTTACCTGTTTTGTACATAGAATAGTTTACATTTGGTGGCTATTGTGCCTTTAACCCTTTACCACACAATCCTGACTTTTAACGACCCTGAGCTGGAAGCCCTTTGAAAACATTTAGGGAAAAGGAGAAAATGCTGGTAACCAGCATTTTCTCCTTTTCCCACAATGTTTTCTGCTCTTCCCAAAACTAATTTTAGTTTTTCAGTCGCATATATTTTGTCATGTGCAAATGCTTTCACTTTGGACAAGTCTAAAATTTTGTCATTTGGTAAAGAATTAAACTACCCAAGGAAAAAGCCTTTCAAAAAATATTGTGGGAAAAGGAGAGAATGCTGGTAACCAGCATTTTCTCCTTTTGCGACAATGTTTTCTACACTATCAAAGACAAATTCCATCATTTGAATCACATTTAAATTCTTGTCTGCAGATGCTTTCAATTTGGACAAGGCTAAATTTTTGTCATGGGGTAAAGAGTTAAGGAACTTAAAAACATACATTTTAGGAAATGGGTCAAGTGTTTTGTTGAACAGTACCCTTTAAATACAAGTTTTAACAGTTGGAAGCTTTCAAAAATCTTTTTGAAATAGGAGAAAATGCTGGTAAACAGCATGCTCTCCTATTACCACAATGCTTTCTAAAGATAATTTTTAACATTTTAGCCATATCTTATTTGTTGTCTGCAAATGCTTTCAATATGGTGAAGCCTTAAGTTTTGTCATGTGGTAAAGATTCAGTACAAAAGGTTTCGTAAAATTATCGAAATCATGGTATGATGACATACCATTTGTTGATAATAAAATATTATCTTCTGCAAGAATTGCAGGAAAATGAGGTTTAGATACACAAATTGGCAAAATTCAAAAACTCATACAAAACATGTGATTTCACTTACACTTTTCATTTTTACCCATCTAATTTAACTCTTTACCAAACGACAACATTTTGGACCAGTTCAATTGAAAACATTTGTAGATGACAAATTAGTTATGCCTGAAGTAATAATAGTTGTCTTTGAAAGATTTGAAAACATGGTGGTAAAAGGAGAAAATGCTGGTTACCAGCATTTTCTCCTGTTCCCACAGTGTATTCAAGTCTTCTTCCTTAGGTTCGTTAAAACTCAAGATTGTGTGGTATAGAGTTTAAGCCAACAAACACCGATGTGATTATTGATGTGATGAGAGTATAACTTTTTACATCAGACCTTTTTTGAACAATGTAATATTCTTACCTTACATGAAAATCTCAGAAGATATACCTGTGTATACTCATTTGTTTTAAAAGTACTCATGGGTGAAAATACATTATAATTTCAAACAGGAAGTCAAAATAAAGCTTACCAGTATATTTGGTACATTTCAGAATGTTATTCATGGTGCGTTTCAGAACTTTATTCATTATGCATAAAGCTTTTTCAAATACACATAAGCTATTCAAAAGTTTATTTTGATTTACATTATTTGATTAATTAAAGATTTGGATAAATACAGGTATTTGCTTTCACAAAAGATGTTTTAAAAAAAAAAAGGTAATTGCAACATCATAGAAGCTGTAGTAAATGTAATGAGAATGTTCTCTGCAAAAAATGATTGAATGTGACTTGGATTATCTCATTCATTGACTACTTTTTACCACCATGCTGTAGACAGTTTTTAAAAATGTGAGGAAAAAGGATTAATGGCTTATTACAAGCACTTGCTCTTTTTCTCACAATCTTTTGCATGGATATGAACCAGACTGGCAAAAGGGGGCTTTATACATCTCTGTAATGCATGATACCAAACTAGCCATCACATAGTTATGGATCCATGATAGCCACTTTTTTTTTAACAACCGACTGAATCATGAGGTAAACTGGTCCTTGGACACACAGAAAATTGACCAGTAGCGAAAAGTTTCGGCCTAGGTCAGCCTGCGCAGACTGCACAGGCTAACTTGGGCCGATAGTTTCCGCAGATGCTTTAACTCTCCCTCTCACAAAACATAGCTCGTATTGTGGAAAAAAGTGTTTGACATTCCACTACTTTGTGTTGATTATAGTCACATGTTAACTCTTTACCAAAGGACATAATTTTAGACTGGTTCAAATTGAAAGCATTTGCAGATGACAAAATAAACATGAATGAAAAATGAAAATTTGTATTGGGAAGGATAGAAAATACTGTGGGAAAAGGAGAAAATGCTGGTTACCAGCATTTTCTCCTTTTCCCACGATGTTTTCAAAAGGCTTCCTCCGCGGGGTCGTGAAAACTCGGGATTGTGTGGTAAAGAGTTAATGCTTTTTGCGTTAACATCTTTATAAGTCTTGATAAGAATTATATTTTTTTGTGTGGTGTTTTGCTTTTCATATTATAATCAGTTTAATACTTTGACTTTTTTGCACATAGGAGTAAATGATGTAGCTGGTTGAAATATTCAATACATTACAGTAAAACTGTAACATGTTAATGGAACAAGTCATGAAAGTTGCCAAACATGTATGCCACACTTTGATTAGCAAGTGGAGCTATACCTACTGAGTTGTTTTCTGTTTCGAGGTGAGCAGTCTAGGGCCATCATGGCCCTCTTGTTCATCAATGTATATTGGATACATGTCTCATTCTTCTGTCACTCTTTTCACTCTATTACCATACAAATATGACTTTTTATACCTCTAGCTATATATATAGCTTCTTAAAGCATTTCAGGTAAAGGAACCATTGCACATGTAAAGAAAATGCTCCTTTTCCAACAATTTATCCATGTCAGCCATTAACTTTTTACCACATGACAAAATTTTAGACCAATCCAAATTGAAAGTATTTGTAATGACAAAATAAATGGGTCTGAAAAATTGATTTTTTTTGGGGGGGAGAAGCATAGAAAACACTGCGGGAAAAGGAGAATATGCATTTTCTCCTTTTCCCACAATGTATTCAAAAGGCTTCTTTCTTGGAGTTGTTAACAGTGCGGATTGTGTGTCAAAGGGTTAAAGACATTTTTCTTTCTCTGAAATTGTTTGTCTCTTAGTAAATAGGACTTTTAGTCATTTAAAATGCCTATACCGTACTGGGTTAATGCTTTTCAAAATAATCCTATGTTTCAACTATCCTGAAAAAGTAGCCCTCTGAAAACATTGTCAGAAATGAAGAAAATGCAGGTACGATTTTAGCCACATGTAACTTGTCTGCACAGTTTGTCAGTTTGAACACGTTTGAAATTATCTTGTCTTGTAAAAGGTTAACTAAATTCGAGAGTTGTCAATGTTGAAATCTTTTGCCAAGGACAAATTAAATTCTGTTCAAACAGTAAGATTTGCTGTAGAAAGGGTAGAAAACATTGTTGGGAAAAAACAATGCTACTTACCAGCATTTTCTCTTTTTCTAGCACTGTTTTCCAAAACCTTCTTCCATAGGGTTGTTAAAACTTGAGGATGTTTGATAAAGGCTTAACCCTTAGGCTGCTAAGCACAACTCAAGGAGCTTTGGTAGACTGTGTACATCAAGATTGGACTGCACAGAAGATGCAGCCTGATCTTGGATCTACACTGTCGGATAAGGAGATATATTTCTTTGAAACAGTACCTTTGAAAAAGCAAAATTTGGGTTTTTACCACTTGCTTAAAAGTTTTCTTCCTTTTTTAAATAGCATTTTAATGGTTAACTTGACCTAAACTTGTATATGTAACACAAAAGATAACATACGGAGGGAAAGGAAAATATTGGAATGACATCAAAAAGAGCATTGGGAGCAAGCGCTTGCAACAAACAATTGTTCTTCTTCTTCTTACAGCTTTTTCAAAAGCGTAGGCATAAAAATGGTGTCTTCGTGTGTTTTGGGTGAAATTTTTCCTTCTGATCATTTGCATATAGAATTAATTGTCATTTGTTAATGTCATTCTCTCATTCTCATTCATTTTGTTGAACAGCAGCACTATTGAAGCCAGGAACTGTGGAATTTCTCATAGTGGGCAGTTTTCTTTTATCACTTAACTCAGTTACTTTTAACTATCATTTTATCCTTTTTCCATAATGTTTTCCACTATATCAAAGATCTTTTTTCTTTTTTATGCTCTGCAAATGCTGTCCTTAACCCTATACCCCACAATGCTGACTTTTAACAACCCTGAGAAAGAATGCTTTTGAAAACACTGTGGGAAAAGCAGAAAATGCTGGTAACCAGCATTTTCTCCTTTTCCCACAAGGTTTTCTACCTATTCAAAGACAAATACTATCATTTGACTTGTCTTCTGTAGATCCCTTCAAGATGGAAGAGTCTAAAATTTTACCATGTGGTAATGTGTTTAACTCTTTACCACACAACACAATTTTAGACTTGTCCAAATTGAAAGCATTTGCAGGTGACAAAATAAATGTGACTCAAAAATTGAAATTTGTTTTAGCAAGGGTAGAAAACATTGTGGGAAATGGAGAAAATGCTGGTTACCAACATTTTCTCCTTTTCCCACTATATTTTCAAAAGGCTTTTTGTTCAGGGTCATTAAAACACGTGATTGTGTGATATGTTAAAGGCCAGTCTAAAATTTTGTTGTCTATGGCTTCCATCTTCAATAGTGCATATCTACATCTTTAACCTCAGCTTGATTAATGTTAGTTATATATACATTTTTAAATTTGTATTTATTTTCATGTTTTGATTGGAGAACTTCATCAAAAATCATACAGTGATGTGTTGTTTTGGTTAATATTTACCGGTAAATATAAAATTAGTGAATCCTGTGAGAGGCTGAACGTGATGGATATAAAATATTGACTTCAAAATGTATTATTTTTCCTTATTTTGTGCTGTCATATCCGTTTTGCTCTATTTTCATTGTCTGTTTGAATTTTATCTCCACTAGTCAAAGGTCAGTGAGCCTGTCATAGTGCTGTGTAAGGCCTGCCTATGTCAGTGTTAACCCTTCACCACACAGTCCCGAGTTTTAACGACCCTGAGGATGAAGCCTTTTGAAAACATTGTGGGAAAAGGAGAAAATGCTTGTAACCAGCATTTTCTCCTTTTCCCACAATGTTTTCTACCCTATCAAAGAAATACCATATTATTTGAACCACATTGACATTGTTGTCTGTAAATGCTTTCAGTTTGGACGAGTCTAACATTTTTTCATGTGGTAAAGGGTTAACTGAGTGTGTTAAGTTTTAACTCTTTACAAGACGACAATCTTTTAGACTTGTCCAGATTGAAAGCAGTTGCAGACAACAAATTAAATGTTACACAGATTATGAAATATGTCTTTAAAAAGATAGAAAACATTGTGGGGAAAGGAGAAAATGCTGGTTACCAGGATAAAGGATTATTTCAAACAATTTCTGTTAAACTTTAAAACCAATTTGGACCATATTTCTCAAAAGTGAACTTGCCATGGTCATCTTCAGAATTTGTGAAGAATTCAATCCTGTTAAGTCCTCTGGTTGCAACATCTATGAAAGTCTCTTCTCCAAAACATTAGTAAGAAATTCTCTACAAATTGGCATAAATGATCTTTTGTTGGTCTTCTTCAGATTTCTTGGTATGATTTTGATCTGGCAAAGATCATGGTTGCTGTGTGACTTTCTTAATTATAGTTCATAGAAAGCTGAAGTTAACATAGGTGATCAAAAGAAATTACTCTGTACAAAGTGCTAAAGGTGATCTTTTGTGATGGTGTTGTGTAGGTCGTTTCTAAAGAGGTTGTCAACAATTACTTTGTGTGCTTTCTAGAGGCCACATTTTGATTACTTATGAAACTTTGTTTGTCTTAAAAGTATCTTGGACATATTTAAAAATTGGTCATGTGGGGGGGGGGGTTGTCAAAAAGTAGGTCACTGTTACAAATCTTAGAAAAACCTCGTGTGCACTCTAGCAGCAACATTTGAGGTCCAATACTCATGAAAGTTGGTCGGAATGTTTGTCTGGATAAAATCATAGACAAGTTTGAAAGGTGAAAAAGTGGATCCCTGGGACAAATCTTAGAAAAAACTTTTTGTGCTATCTAGAGACCACATTTTCTTGAATGTCTTGATAGTATCTTGTAAAGGTTTGAAACTGGATTATGTCCAGTTAAACAGTAAACCTTGTGGGCACTTTAGAGACCACATTTTCAGTTATGCACTCATGAAAGTACATGTAGTTTAGAATGTTTGCCTCGATAATATCTTGAACAAGTTAATAATTTTGTCACTTCCAATCTGAAATTTAATTCCAATCTGAAATTTAATCAGAATGTTTGTCTTGATAATGTCTCTGACTAGTTTGAAATTGGGTCATTTCATGTCAAAAAGTAGGTCACTGGGACAAATGTTAGAAAAACTTTGTGTGCACTATAGAGGCCACATTTTCATGAAACTTTGTGAGAACCTTTGTCATGATGATATCTCAGACAAGTTCAAAATTGGATTACTTTGGGTCAAAAAGTAGATCACTTGGAGAAATCTTGGAAAAATCTTAAGTGCACTCTAGGGGCCATATTTTCAGTCTGAAACTTGATCAGAATGTTTGTCTTGAGAATATCTTGAAGAAGCTCGAAACTGGGTCACATTGGATCACAAACTAGGTCACCAACAAACATGTTTACATCATCACAACCAGGATGTCTTCAACTTTATCAATCCTAGATGACTTTACTCGGTGAGTGCTTTAGGTCCAACGACCCTCTTGTTAATGTCAATTCCAGAAATCATCTAGTCTGTCTCTTTTTAAGCTTTCAGATGTCAATGTTCCTGTTTCTAATTTCATATTTGTGTCCTTGTCTAACCCTTGACCTTATGTGATTGTTTAACATCTTACCAAACAATCTTGTGTCATTGTAACCTTGAGGTAGAAGGGTTTTGAAGACAATTAGGGAAAAGTAGAAAACAATGTTTACCAGCATTTTCTCCTTTTCCCATAATGTTTTCAAAAGGCGTTTTCCTCAGGGTCATTAAAACACAGGACTGTTTGGCGAAAGGTTAACTGATGTTATCTCATTATCATTTTACTAAACGACCACATTTTAGACTATCCAAGTTTGAAACATTGCTGAAAACAAACTAGATGTGGCTTAAAAGAAAGTATTTGTCCGTTGGAGGGTTGAAAAATCATGGGAAAAAGAAGAAAATGCTATTACAAGTTACATTTTCTCACAGTGTTTTCACCATGTTTCTTCCCTTCGTGGGTCATTAAAACTCAAGATTGCTTGGGAAAGAGTTAAAATGATATGAGCACCATATATACACATTAAAAAAGTCTTGCACCCCCTGTGTTTTATACTGGGTTTGATTTTCTGACATGAATAATATACATGTAAAATAGGGTAGAAATTAGAATATGGCTGCTGCCTCTGCATAAACCAACAGACCAATCTTTTGCCTATGAAATGAACTGAACTGAGGTATTCCTTGACCTCATGGTAAGTGGGAACTTTGTGCTAAGATATTGCTTTCAAATTTAAGAAAAACGAGAGGATTTTAAGTTTGGTCAGAACTGGGAATTTAATGTCAAATTAAAACTTATGATGGGTTGAAAGTGACCTGCAGAGAATAGGCACACATAATCAGTCAATACTTCGCACTTTCTCCCAGGGCTTGGATTACAGCTTGCAGTCTTTCGTCCCATACCTCTCACAAGAGTGTGAAACAGCTTGATCGGTAGCCTCTGCCATGAGGTCAAGGGTCATTTTAGAGGCAACAGACTGGTTTGTTGGTGTATTCAGCTGCTGGATTCTAAGTTCCACCCCATTTCATATCATGGACACCAGAAAATCAAACCCGGTAAAAACATATGGGGTGCAACAGTATTTTTACTGTGTTTATATATGAGCCCCTTACATATGAGTCATACTCTGTGAAAAGGGTGTTTAACTCTTTACCACACAGTCCCGATTTTTAACGACCTTGAAAAAGAAGCCTTCTGAAAACATTGTGGGAAAAGGAGAAAATGCTGGTAACCAGCATTTTCTCCTTTTCCCACAATGTTTTCTATGCTTCCCAAAACAAATTCCAATTTTTGGGTTACATTTATTTTGTCGTCTGCAAATGCTTTCAATTTGGACCAGTCTAAAATTTTGTCATGTGGTAAAGAGTTAAGTCTTTACCAAACAACAAAAGTTTGGACTCGTCCAAATTAAAAGCAGTTGCAGACGACAAAATAAATGTGACTGAAAAATTGAAATTCATTTTGGGAAGGGTAGAAAACATTGTGGGAAAAGGAGAAAATGCTGGTTACCAGCATTTTCTCCCTTTCCCACAATGTTTTCAAAAGGCATCTTTCTCAGGGTCGTTAAAAGTCGGGATTGTGTGGTAAAGGGTTAAAGGATGCATCATAGGAAACAACTCATCACATTATTATGGATTCATAAAATCCATTTTGTATAACAATGGAATGATTCTGGAGGTAGAACTGTCTTTTGTCATATAGAAATTCATGAATAGCAAAAAGTTTCAACTCGTGTCAGCATGCATGGACTGCACAGGCTGACACAAGTCGCTACTTTTCTGCAGATGCATTAAATTCCCTTTTCACAGAGTTTGACTCATATGAATGGCAAAAATTGAATAAAAAAAGATTCCATTTCTTTTTTTCTATTTTAAAGAAAAAAAAAAAAATAAATAAATAAAAAAATAAATAAGTCATGTCAGAGAGATGGCCATGAGAACATTTTAACAAATGAAGAAAATGCCCATGACCAGTGTCATGTTTTTTCCAAAATTTGGCTCACTCAGATGTGTGAAATTATGATTTTTAAGGAAGGCTTATCTCTTTGCCACACAATCCCAACTTTTAACGACCCTGGGAGAGAAGACTTTTGAAAACAATGTGTGAAAAGGAGAAAATACTGGTAAGCAGCATTTTCTCCTTTTCCCACAATGTGTTCTACCCTTCCTGAAATAAAGTTCACTTTTTGAGTCATTTATTACCCTTTCTGTAATTGCTTTCAATTAGGACTTGTCCAAAATCTTGCCATTTGGTAGAGTATACTCTTTACGAAACAAAAAAAAAATTGAACTTGACCAATTTGAAATCATTTGCAGACAACAAATTACGGTAAACATAGCTCAAATTATGATTTCTGGTTTCGATTTGGTAGAAAGCATTGTGGGTAAAGGAGGAAATGCCGGCCACCAGTGTTTTCTAAAGCCTTCTCTTAAAACTCAGGGTTGTGTGGTAAAGCTTTAAACTGGATCACTTCATCTAGCTCATTTTCATGTGTTTGTGAAACAAAGTAATAATAAATACACTAGTTCCATGTAAAAACTATGTACATGTATCTTTCTTTTATATTGTTATTCCCAGAACCAATCCAGTTCTCTTCCAGGATATCTATTTTTTTTATCAGAGAACAGTATTTAACCATTTACCATACAATCGGCGACTTTTAACGACCCTGAGAAAGAAGCCTTTTGAAAACATAGTGGGAAAAGGAGAAAATGCTGGTAACCAGCATTTTCTCCTTTTCCCACGATGTTTTCAACCCCTCCAGAAACAAATTCCAATTTTTCAGTCAGATTAATTTGTCGTCTGCAAATGCTTTCAATTTGGACTAGACTAAAATTTTTTGCTTGGTAAACAGTTAAGGCTTGTCCATATTGCAGCATGAATTAACCCTTTTCTAAAATATAAATAAACAATCCCTTGTTTTGATGACCCGGCTGAAAGAGTTTTTTTAAAACATTGTGGGAAAGGGAGAAAATGCTGGTAACCAGCATTTTCTACTTATCCCACGATGTTTTCTATCCTTTCTTAGACAAATCTTACAAAAATGAGCCCCATTCAATGTCATTACCAAATGTACTCAGTTTAGAGAAGTCCAAAATTTTCTTTTGTTGTATGGACTCAAAGAAGAAGCAAATATTTTATCAAATAATTTGATACAAAAAGTGTAAAGATTTTATCTATACAAAAATATTTACTTATTAATCAAAATTTAACCCTTTGCCAACCATTCAAGAGTTTCAATGATCCTGTTTGAGAATGTTTTTGAATACATTGTGAGAAAAGGAGAAAATGCAGGTTAGCAGCATCTTTTTCTTTTCCCACATTGTTTTGTGTCCTTTCAAAGACAAATCTTACCATTTGCACCACACTGAATTCATTGTCTGCAAGTGCTTTGAAATTGGTTGATTGTTTGATTGTATGGTGTTTAACACCGTTTTCAACATTATTTCAGTTTTATCGCGGTGGCCAGTGCACCTATCCATGCTTTCCTGGGGTTTCTTTTACCAGTACTCCCCACAATATTCTTTCCAAGCCACTTGCTGCTTTCCCACATAACCATCATCGAAACAATGATCAGCCGTGAGAGAGAAATGAATCCTGTCGCGACGACTATCATCAATCCTCTGAAAAAAATTGGTCAAGCCGGGGATCGAACCAGCAACCTCCTGTTCTAAAGTCCTGTATCTACCGACTGAGCTACGGGGGTTTGGCCTTTGAAATTGGGCAAGTCTAACATTTTGTTGTTTGGTAAAGAGTAAAATGATTTTCAACACTGTTTATACAAAATTTCAGTAAATAAAACAATAATTGAGCCATGCTCTGACGAAAGGCATCTCTGGGATTCATCATACCAAGCAAGTGATCACATATTTATGGATCAATAAAATCCATTTTGTATAACAACCAACTGATTCATGAGGTTCACTGGTCCTTTGACATACAGAAAATTGACCAATAGCAAAAAGTTTTGGCCCAGGGCAGCCTGCGTGGACTGCACAGTTTGACCTGGTTGATACTTTTCGCAGATGCATTAAGCCCCCTTTTCACATAGTGTGACTCAATTTATTTGGATTTCAAATTCAACACATAACCACCTGCTTCCAACTGACAACTATGACACTTTGACAAAAGGAAATAAAGGAAATATTGCTCATAGAGTGCTTATTTTCCTTTTTAACTCTTTACCACACAACAAAATTTTAGATTAGTCAATTGCAAAGCCTTTGCAGACTACAAATTCAATTTTGGTACAAATGAGGTTAAGCTCACTTGAGCAGAAAACATTGTGGGAAAAGGAGAAAATGCTGGTTACCAGCATTTTCTCCTTTTCCCACAATGTTTTCAAAAGCCTTCTTTCCCAGGGTTGTGAAAACCTGGGATTGTCTGGAAAAGGGTTAAAGTAGATTTAGACCTTTATTCTAGTTCATTATCCTCATTTCAAGAGTATGTTTTCAAAATTGTCTACTGTAAAACTGTTCTAGAAATTAATACCTTGCCAAACAATCCCTGGTTTCAACGACCCTGGAGATGAAGGCTATTGGAAACATTGCAGGAAAAGGAGAAAAGGCTGGTTACCAGCATTTCCTCTTGTTTCAACAAATTTTTCTTGGCTATTATGGATCCATAATTATGTGATGACGTACACGGTATAATGCATCACAGATGTATTAAGCCCCCTTTTGCCAGAGCGTGGCTCATTTATATTTTGTTTTCAACTCGACATGTAACTCTTTACCACACAACCCCGACTTTTAACGACCCTGAGAAATGAGCCTTTTGAAAACATTGTGGGAAAAGGAGAAAATGCTGGTAACCAGCATTTTCTCCTTTTCCCACAATATTTTCTACCTTTCCCAAAACAAATTTCAATTTTTCAATCACACTTATTTTGTTATCTGCAAAAATGCTTTCAATTTGGTCCAGTGTAAAATTTTGTCGTTTGGTACAGGGTTAACACACAAACAATCTGTTAATAAATACAAAACTATATCACAGGTACAGGAGCATGGATGTCCTCAGATTTCAATTTCCTTTAACCCTTTTACCAAATGGCAAAATTTTAGACTGCTCCAAATTGAAAGCATTTGCAGTCGACAAATTAATTGTGGCATAAATTATGAAATTTGTTTGTGGAAAGATAGAAAACATTGTGGCAAAAGGAGAAAATGCTGATTACCAGCATTTTCTCCTTTTCCTACAATTTTTTGGAAAAGTCCTTTTTGTTGGGATGGTTAAAACTCGGGATTATATGATAAACCCAACAGACATACATGGTCTAGAAATAAGACCCCTAAAAACTATTTCAAGTTTCCTTTGTCTATACTGTATTGTTTCAGAAAAGCAGACAGTAAAGATCTAGATCAGAGATAAGACTGCACATTTTGAGCTTGGTTCAAAGGCAACTACAGTCATGCAAGGCCCTTAACCTTTTAACACGCCATCCTGGGTTTAAATAACTGAAGAAGAAACCTGTTGAAAACAGTGGGGGCAAAGGAGAAAATGCTTTCAATTTGGACCAGTCTAAAATTTTGTCATTTGGTAAAGACTTAACCCTTTACCAGACAATGAAATTTTGGACTAGTCCAACTTGAAAGCATTTGCAGACAACAATTTCATTGTAGCTCTAAAGGTGCAATTTTTCTTTGATAGGGTAGAAAACATTGTGGGAAAAGGAGAAAATGCTGGTTAGCAGCATTTTCTCCTTTTCCTACAATGTTTTTAAAATGCTTCTTTCCCATGGGCATTAAAAGGCAGCATTGTGCGGTAAAGGGTTAAAGGTTCAACTCTTAACCACATGACAAAATATGTACACCCATCCAAATTGAAAGCATTTGCAGACAATTTCAGTGTGGCTCAAATGGTGGAATTTGTCTCCGATATGGTAGAAAACATTGTGAGAAAAGGAGAAAACGCTGGTTACCAGCATTTTCTTCTTTTCTCCACAAGGTTTCAAAAGGCTTCTTTCCCAGGGTCATTTAAACTCTGGATTGTTCAGTAATAGGTTAAGATGCTGGGAAAAGGTAATGTTCAACCAGTAAGGATTTCACAAAATCTGAATAGATAATATTTGCCGGTCTGTAGCCTGCAGCAGCTAGGCACATTCCTATGGGTAAAAAATGGTCCAAGCTTGGATGGGCCTTTCTGAAACAAGGTTCCGAGGTCAGCTCTATAAACTTTGTCTTTCTCACTTCTGGTGTGTGTTTTGGGTTACTAATGACATCATTCAGTAATCTTTTGAAGTCTTTTGCCCACTGAGCCGTTGTGGCGTCTCTGAGGCCAGAATGGGTTGCGAATCCACTACCGATGATCAGGATGTCTTCACTAGATAGTTCACCAAGTGCTTCACCGATTTTTAGATTGTCTTCAATATTTGAGCTAGACAAGAGGGAGACCTGAAACACTGATAGAAAAGTACATGTGGGTAAGAATCACAGTTACTTTCAACACAATATAATCACTATTGACCAACATACAGTCTCGCAAATCTGAAGCTGCAGTCACTGTTCACCCAAAATCAGTTAGCTACAGTAAACAACTTTCATAAAAACTGGCTTGCAAATAAACCTTATAGAAACTCAGCAGATGTATATCATTTGAAAGGTAAGATATTTTTCCATTCAGATTTGTTGTGATCTAGGACATCTACGTCGACCAAGGAAAATTTAAGTGTTCTGTGAAAGACCGATGAAGCTTCAAAGGCCTGTGTTAATAATCAGGACTCTTTGGTTAACCCTTTCCCAAACGACAAATTTTGGACTGGTCCAAATTGAAAGAGTTTGCAGACGATAATTTTAAATTTGATAAAAATGGCTGAAAGGTCTCAAAAAGGGTAGAAAACACCGTGGGAAAAGGAGAAATTGCTCGTTATGAGCAATTTCTCCTTTTCCCACGGTGTTTTCAAAAGACTTGTACTGCAGACACGTGAAAACCAGGGCTTCTTTGGGAAAGGGTTAACTCTTTACCAAACAACAAAATTTTGTACTCAACCAAAGCATTTGCAGACAAAAATTGAATGTAGCTCAGATAATGTTTTCTGTATTTGATTGGGTAGAAAACATTGTGGGAAAAGGAATAAATGCTGATTACAATTTTCTCACAATTTTTGCAAAAGCTCTCTTCTTCCGTTGGGGAGTGGTACCCTGCTTACAGGTCTGTACGGTGAGAAGAGGTATTTGCTCGCATTCGAATTGGACATTCACGGTTGACACATTCCTGGTTATTAAACAGAGAAGATGTACCTGAATGCATTCCATGCAACCAGCCCTATCCCTTTCCCAAACGACAAATTTTGGACTGGTTCAAATTGAAAGAGTTTGCAGATGACAATTTTAAATTTGATGAAAATGGCAGAAAGGTCTATAAAAGGGTAGAAAACACTGTGGGAAAAGGAGAAATTGCTCGTTACGAGCAATTTCTCCTTTTCCCACAGTGTTTTCAAAAGACTTGTACTGCAGACACGTGAAAACCAGGGCTTGTTTGGGAAAGGGTTAAACTTTACAGTGTGTTCTACTGGATTGTGTTGATTTTCAAGCAATGCGGGCAAAGCATTTCAATTCAGACAGTATATATAACCTTTTCGATACTGTTGGCATCGAACCAATTACTTTATTTCCTTTATTAACCCTTTACCAGACGACAAAATTATAGCTTTGTCCAAATTGAGAGCATTTGCAGACGATAGTTTCAGTGTGGCTCAAACAGTGCAATTTTTCTTTGATGAGGTAGAAAACATTGTGGGAAAAGGAGAAAATGCTGGTTACCAGCATTTTCTCCTTTTCCCATAATTTTTTCAAAAGGCTTCTTACCCAGGGTCGTTGAAAGGTGTCTGTGCGGTAAAGGGTTAAAGAGATAGGTATTTACCCAAAGTTATGATACCTCTTTTTTGCACTCAACCGCTCTCTATGTCTTGACCCCATATTAAGTATCTTTCCTTTACCCATGTAAATCCCCCAGCTTAACCCTTTATCCACTGTTAGTAATATTACTCTAATTAGCATTTACCTTTTTGCTGGAGAGGGAGAAAAAAGGCTTTCCACATCTTATCTCATTGGAGATAGGACCTCTTAACCCTTTACCACACAATCCCAACTTTTAATGACTCTGTGAAAGAAGTCTTTTGAAAACATTGTGGAAAAAGGAGAAAATGCTGGCAACCAGCCTTTTCTCCTTTTCCCACAATGTTTTCTACCCTTTCCAAAACAGATTTCAATTTTTTAGTCACATTTAATTTGTCGTCTGCAAATGGTTTCAATTTGGACTAATCTAAAATTTTGTTGTTTTGTATAGAGTTAAATGGGAGTGTTTTGATCCCAATGGAGGCTCCACACTTTCTCAGTTTTCAGTCCTCTTTTCCTTAAAGCTACAATTGACAGTCTGACCTTTTCATTTAAACTTTTGAGTATGCAGGGATTGCCCATACAGATATGCGAGCTAAATGACCAAAGCTGGCGATGCGCAATAAAATAACATTCATTCATTTTTTTTTCAATGTCACTAAAACTTTGATTGCATGGTGTTTAACGCTGTTTTCAACATTATTTCAGTTATACTGCGGCAGCCAGTGCACCTACCCCTGCTTTCCTGGAGTCTCTGTTACCAGTACTCCGCACAATATTCTTTCCAAGTCACTGGCTGCTTTCCCACATAACCATCGTTGAAACAATGGTCAGCGGTGAGAGAGGAATGAACCCTGTCGCAATGACTATCATCAATCCTCTGATAGAAATTGGCCGAGCCTGGGATCGAACCAGCGACCTCCTGTTCTCAAGTCTTGTACGCTACCCACTAAAACTTTGAATTGTGTGGTAAAAGGTTTGAGGGTTAATGAGACTGAGAAATACGGTACCTGGAATATCTGCTTCTGGAAATACCAGTTTTAATGGTACAAAAACACCGTGATCTAGTCCTCGGTTTGAAATTTCTTGGCACTTTATCCCATTTGACTCTAGCACATTTTTTGCTCTTCTTGCCAAGTCTGGTGAACCTGGTACAGGCCATGAAAGTTTATAAGTCTCTGTTGGAAATCCCGCATAATCGTAGTATAACTGCGGCTTTTCAGTAACTTGCACTTTACATACATCCTCCTCCCAGTGTGCGCTGAGAACTAATATAGCTCTCGGTCGCTGGAGCTTCACTGTTTTTGTTAAATTACGGAGATATTCAGCAGCTTGAGAATTTCTGTCCAGTCCTTTCATCATTGGGAACTTTCTCGCATCGAGATAAAAAGATGGTCCCCCACCATGGGAAAGAAACAGAACTGGTTGCTGGATCGATGCCATATTGGTCCAGACGTTCTAGTCTTCATAGGTCCTGAAAAAGACCAAAAAAACGTTTGAGAATATTGTGTAATTTTTATGAATTGCCAATGTGATTTAATTTCATAATATTCCATCATGTTTCAACAATAATTCAGTCATTACCGTGGTGACAATTACACCTATCCACACTTTCTGGGTAACTTTCCAGTCATAGGGTTGGTATAAATGTCTTTTCCAACCTGCCAAACAACAAAAATTTCAAGTTGTCCGAACTGAAAGGATTTATTTTTACAGACTACAAATAATTATGGCTCAAAATTAATGACGAAAGAGTCAAAGAGTAAAAGGCACTGTGAGAAAGGGAGGATTGATGGTTACCAACTTACCAGCAATTTCTCCTTCACTCACAATGTTTCCAAAAGCCTTTCTGTTCACTCTTTACCACACAATCCCGAGTTTTATAACGACCCTGAAGAAGACGGCTTTTGAAAAGATTGTGGGAAAAGAGGAAAATTGTTGGAACAGGAGAAAATACTAGTAACGAGCATTTTCTCCTTTTCCCACAAGTTTTTTTACCTTATCAAAGAAAATTACTTTAATTGTTAATTTGAGCAACATCCAACATTCTGTCTGTAAATGCTTTCAGTCTGGAAAGGTCATAACTCTTTACCAAACAAAAGAATTTTAGACCAGTCCAAATTGAAAGTAGTTGTGGACAACAAATTAAATGCGACTCAAGAATTGAAATTTGTTTTGGAAGGGTAGAAAACATTGTGGGAAAAGGAGAAAATGCTAGTTAACAGCATTTTCTCCTTTTCCCACAATGTTTTCAAAAGTCTTCTTTCCCAGGGTCGTTAAAAGTCGGGATTGTGTGGTAAAGGGTTAAATCTTGTCAGGTGGTAAAAAGGTAAATTATCTGTATCCTGTATCATGCTGGCAGGATTCCTCTATATCCTAGTGGTTTATTTACAGGATTTGAGGCACAGATTTCCCAAGCTTGCTTCAACCCAGAGCACTCCTTAACTCTTATCCTGCCAATTTAAAAAAAAAATGAAACTTTTAAACCAATAGTATAAACCCAAATTTTCCTATTTCAAAGGTATTTCTGGGGAATGACATCTCCTTATCAGAGTGTGCAGATCCAAGATCAGACTGCACATTCTGTGCAGTCTGATCAAGACTTGATCTACGCTGTCCATCAAAGGTCAGTGAGTCAGGCTTAGCAGCCTACGGGTTAATTTTTTACCAAACAATTCCTTATTCTAACCCTATACCACATAATCCCAATTTTTAACAACCCTTAGGAAGAAGGCTTTTGAAAACATTGTGGGAAAATAAGAAAATGCTGGTAACCAGCATTTTCTCCAGTTCCCACAGTTTTCTATCCTATCAAGGACAAAATTTGTCATAAGGGCCACCTTTAATTTTTTGTCTGCAAACGCTTTCAATTAGGACCTGTCTAAAATTTTGTTGTTTGGTTATAGAGTCAATGACCCTGTGGAAAAGAATCTCCTGGGAAACATTGTACAAAAAGGAGTAAATCCTGAAAACAATCCCTTTCTATCATTTTAAAGAGAATTAAATTCCTGTTTTGAGTGACATTTATTTGTTCTGTGCAAATGCTTTCAAAAAGTCTAAAATTACTAGTTTGTTTTTTGGTAAGCAGTTAATCCTTGATGGAAAAATTACCAACCCTTAACTCTTTACCAAATGACAAAATTTTAGACTGGTCCAAATTGAAAGCATTTGCAGACGACAACATAAATGTGGTTGAAAAATTGAAATTTGTTTTGGGAAGGGTAGAAAACATTGTGGGAAAAGGAGAAAATGCTGGTCACTAGCATTTTCTCCTTTTCCCAAAAGGTTTCAACAGGCTTCTTTCACAGGGTCGTTAAAAGTCGGGATTGTGTAGTAAAGGGTTAACTCTTTACCTCACAACAAAATTTTAGACCAGTCCAAATTGAAAGCGTTTGCAGACGACAAATAAAATGGGGTACAAACGACAGTATCTCTCTTTGAAATGGTTGAAAACATAGTAGGATAAGAAGAAATGCTGCTTACCAGCATTTTCTTCGTTTCCCACAATGTTTTCAAAAGCCCTCTTCTTCAGGGTCCTTAACCCTTTACCACACAGTCCCACGTTTTAACGACCCTTGGAAAGAAGCCTTTTGAAAACATTGTGGGAAAAGGAGAAAATGCTGGTAACCAGCGGGAAAAGGAGAAAATGCTGGTAACCAGCATTTTCTCCTTTTCCCACAATGTTTTTTACCCTATCCAAGACAAATTTCATCATTTGAGCCACACTTTGATTGTCATCTGCAAATGCTTTCAATTTGAAAAAGTGCATTTCTTGCCGTGTGGTAAAGAGTTAAAACTCAGGACTGTGTGGTAAAAGGTTAAATGAAGGGAAGTACAAAGTTGTGTATGGATAGTTATTTGGTTACATAAAAGTGACCAAGGAAGGAATGCAAGTGAAGAAAAAAGGGAATACCCTAAAATCTGACACATATCACTCGATATCTTCCCCAACTGAAGACTTTTACCCCTATACTGATAAATAAGTTAGTATAAAGCATGAATAATGGTACTTTAAAGTTATATTTTGAAGAAAAATATATCCTTATCGGACAGTGTAGATCCAAGATCCAACTGCACATTCTGTGCAGTCTGATCTTGATCTACACTGTCCATAAAAAGTCAGTGAGTCGCGCTTCACAGCTTAACTCTTTACCACATAATCCTGACTTTTAACAACCCTGTGAAAGAAACCTTTTGAGATAATGCTGGTAACCAGTTTTTTCCTTTTCCCACAATGTTTTCTACCCTTCCCCAAACAAATTTCAATTTCTCAATCACATTTATTTTGTTGTCTGCAAATGCTTTCAATTTGGACAAGTCTAAAATTTTGTAGTTTGGTAAAGAGTTTAGGGTTAACATCCTATATCTCCCTTTTCAAAGGCAGCTACCATTCATTTGGGCCACACCTAGATTCTAGCAACATTTGTTGTTGAAAAATGCTTTCAATATATATGGTCCAAAATTTTGGTCCAATACAGAATTTATCTACTAATTCCTACATATCAATGAATAGCTATTAAAAGTTTAAAAAAAAAAAGGGAGGAAATAAAATAGTCCTTTTCCCACTATGTTTTCCAGAGCTGTGAACTCTATTACCAAAAAAAATCAGCCTTGTCCAAATTGGAAACATTAGCACATGATAAATTATATATGGCTGAAAATGATGAGATATGGCACTGAAATGGGCAGAAAACGTTGTGGGGATTGGAGAAAATGCTGGTTACCAGCATTTTTTCCTTTTCCCACAATCTCTTCAAAATCCTCCTTCATCAGAGTCTGTGAGACTTTAGATTGTATGGTAAAAGGTTAACCCTTTACCAAACAATCCCGTGTTTTCACGTCCCTGAGGAAGAGGCCTTTTGAAAACAATGTGGGGAAAGGAGAAAATGCTAGTAACCAGCATTTTCTCCTTTTCCCACAATATTTTCTACCCTGTCAAAAAACCTTAAGTTCATTTGTACCATTTTTAAATTTGTCGTCTGCAGATGCTCTCAATTTGGGAGGGGCTAAAATTTGTCGTTTGGGAAAGGGTTAAATGAAGGGGACTTTGAACAGTCATATTTGGATATATAGAATATCAGTTTCAGTTTAAAAATTCCCATTTATTTTGTTGTCTGCAAATGCTTTCAGTTTGGACAAATCTGAAATTTTGTATTTTGGTAACATGTTAACTCAAATTACCAGTATATATAAACTCAACCTTTTTTTTTACAGCTGAAACTATAATCCACAGAAACTCAGATTCTTATCTTGTAGAACTGACTTAAAAAGCAGAATGGTATTGTATACACATGAGCATTAATTAAGCACTACCCATTTTCGTGTAAAAAGGTTGTGTTCAACACAATGATATGGAAACCTAAGACATAGTTATAAATTCGTGAACGGAACACTCCAAGGTATCAATCCATCAATTACAAGCACTGCTTCTACTTTTAGCTGTAATTCTGAAAGGGCCACTAAAAATTTCAAAAAATGATCATTTCCAAAACTATGGTCACAGAATCTAGGTCAATGGTCTGACATAAATGAAATTCTCAAAAACCGTTCAGTGTTCATGCCCAAGCCAACAGCAATGGTGACATCGGTATCTGGTGTACCCAACCCTTGCACGAATAACTGCTGAAATGAATGCTGCAACCCTCCTCCTCATGCTGTTTACTCTTTACTGCACAATCACAGGTTTTAACGAGCCTGAGAAAGAAGCCTTTTGAAAACATTGTGGGAAAAGGAGAAAATGCTGGTAACCAGCATTTTCTCCTTTTCCCACAATGTTTTCTACCCTTCCCAAAACAAATTTCAATTTTTGAGCCACATTTATTTTGTCGTCTGCAAATGCTTTGAATCTGGACCAGTGTAAAATTTTGTCGTTTGGTAAAGAGTTAATCAAACACTAAATTTGCATCATTGTGATTCTCTGCCATTCATCATGGAGTGTGCCTGGGCCAATTCCTGTAGATTTGAACAGGTGGACCTGTTGTTTGAGCATGATGCCCGGATAGTCCTACAAATGCTCAATGATGGACCCCTTGTTTGAACTTGATGCCCGCATGGTCCTACAAATGCTCAATCAGGTTGAGATCAGGGTTTCTTACAGGCAAAAGGTAATGTGTCAATTATTTTGGGCAGTGCTTAATTAATGCTCAAGTGTATGAATCCAAGATTCAAGATCAGACTTCACCTTCTGTCCCTGTATTTGCCTGTGGCACTGAAAAGGTTAAAAATCCAAACTGTAATAATCAGTTCCCAATCATTACGATATTACAAGAAAGTGTACAATAGAATACATACCATGTCTCAGGTATAAGAAGGATAAAAAATCCTGACTGGATAGTTCTCTATGTTTACAAATATTTATATTTACAGATTAGTCTGTTGACCCCATTAACCCTTCACCACACAATCCCGTGTTTTCACAGCCCTGACAGAGAAAGCTGAAAACATTGTTGGAAAGATATAGTTTGTACAAGGCTAAATGAATAAAAATTGCCATTATCAACCTGAAGAAAAGATCTGAATATAGCAATTTCATTACAGTTTTTGCCTAATTATGTCTAAAAATATCTGACAGTGTAGATTCATGATAAGACAGCACATTTTGTGCAGTCTGATCTTGATCTTGTTATAAACATAGGCACTAAATAATTTGTGAACTACTTTAGTCATTACTTAACAAAAAACATTTTAGACTGGTCCAAATTTAAAGCATTTGCAGTCGACAAATTAAAAGTGGCACAAATTATGAATTTTGTCTTTGAAAGGGTTGAAAACATTCTAAGAAAAGGAGAAAATGCTGGTTACTAGCATTTTCTCCTTTTCCCACAATGATTTCCAAAGTGCTATCGTTTGGGGTCATTAAAACTCAGGTTTGTGTGGTAAAGTGTTCAAGGGTGAACAGTTTAATCCTCAACTATAATTACATTGTTTAATTGGACTTATATCTTACTTGACCTTTGTATATATTAAACATCATATATATTCTTATACTGGTCTTTAACTATTAACTCTTTACCGCACAATGCCGTTTTTTGACGTCCCTGGAAAAGAAGCCTTTTGAAAACATTGTGGGAAAAGGAGAAAATGCTGGTAACCAGCATTTTCTCCTTTTCCCACAATGTTTTCTACCCTATCAAAGAAAAATTGCACCATTTGAGCCACACTGAAATTGTCATCTGAAAATGCTTTCAATTTGGACAAGGCTAAAATTTTGTCATCTGGTAAAGGGTTAACCATACCATCTGGAGTTTTAACAACCCTGAAGAAGAAGGCTGTAGAAAACATTATGGAAAAAGGAGAAAATGCTGGTTACCAGCATTTTTTTTCTTTTCCCACTATGTTTTTTACCCTTTCAAAGACAGAAATCATCATTTGAGCTACATTCAATTTGTCATCTGAAAATACTAGGTCTAACTTTGGAGCAGTCTAAAATTTTGTCATTTGGTACAGAGATCAATCATTTATCAAACAATTGCTTGTTTAAACAAATACAGAGAAAAAAGCCTTTAGAAAACATTGTGAGAAAAGGAGAAAAATGCTGGCTTCTCCTTTTTTCACAATGTTTTCTACCCTTTCAAAGACAAACCAATACATGCAAGCCATATTTGTTGTGTCGTTCTCAAATGCTTTCAATTAGGACCAGTCTTTTTTTTTTGTCTGGCAAAGGGTTGATTCATACCTCATAGACACATTCAACTCTTTCTCAAACAACTAAATTTTAGACTTGTTCAAATTGAAAGCATTTGCAGACGAAAAAATAAATTTGACTGAAATTTGTTTTGGGAAGGGTAGAAAGCATTGTGGGAAACAATACTTGTAACAGCATTTTCTCCTTTTCCCACAATATTTTCAAAAGCTTTCTTCATCAGGGCCATTAAAAGAAAGCATTGTGTGGTAAAGGGTTAAGACACAGAATACAAATCACTGAAAGTAAAATCATTCGAAGTAGAGGAAAGTACATGTATGTGTTTATTGCCATCGAAACAAAGTGGGATAAGGAAGAATTCCTCGTACCAAACAAGCATTCCTTTCCGATGTTTTTCATAGCCTTTCTACTGAAAATATTAAAAAGCTCATTTTACTGTGGGTAATTTGTGACCCAGAGATTTGTCCTTGAATACCCGGTATGTAGAAAACACCATAGGCAAAGGAGAAAATACTGGTTTATATATACTAGCAACATTTTTTTCTCTGTTGTTTTCTGAAGTCCCCTTCTTTAACCCTTTCCCAAACGACAAATTTTGGACTGGTCCAGATTGAAAGAGTTTGCAGACGACAATTTTAAATTTGATGAAAATGGCAGAAAGTTATCAAAAAGGGTAGAAAACACCGTGGGAAAAGGAGAAATCGCTCGTTATGAGCAATTTCTCCTTTTCCCACAGTGTTTTCAAAAGACTTGTACTGCAGACATGTGAAAACCAGGGCTTGTTTGGGAAAGGGTTAAAGTCCTTTTTATTGATGAGAAAGTCCTAGGGCATGACATTTCATAGACCCAATCTAGTACCCGTGAAATCCAGAGAGCTTATTCACCAACCATTCTTAATTCTTTACCAAACGCCAAAATCTTACACTGGTCCAAACTGAAAGCATTTGCAAAGGACAAATGTGGCTCAAATGATGAGACTTGTCATTAACAGGGTAGAAAACACTGTGGGAAAAGGAAAAGATGTCAGTTACCAGCATTTGCTCCTCTTTCTACAATGTTTTCAAAAGCTTTCTTTCTCAGAGTTGTTAAAAGTTGGGATTGTGAGGTAAAAGGCTAATTTAACAGTAACACAGTTTCTGATTGGAATTGCATTACATTCAAAACCTAGAGTAAGCCTAAAAATGAAATTTAAAATGCTTGATAAAAACAGGCCCAGGATGTACATGGAAAAATGATCTGTTGCTGTGATATGACTGAAAAAGTGTTGAAAGCAGTGTAGAGCCACTATTCAATCAATGAATTCTCAGGGTCCTAATACTAGTACAAGTTTTAGTGATTGTTTTGAAAGGGTAAACTCTTTACCAGATGACAAAATTTTGGACTGGTCCAAATTCATAGTATTTTAAGACGACATTTTAAATGTGGCTCAAATCAAAGGATTTGTTTCTGAAACATTAGAAAACATTGTGGGAAAAGGAGAAAATGCTGGTTATGGGCATTTTCTCCTTTTCCCATGATGTTTTCAAAAGTCTAATTTCCCAGAAGCATTAAAACTCGTCATTGTGTGGTAAAGAGTTAACCCTTTAAATTCAAGGAATTTACAGACAACAATTCAAATGTTTTCCAAATCATTGATGTTGAAAAAATAGTGCGGAAAAAGGAGAAAATGCTGGTTACCAGCATTTTCTCCTTTTCCCAAATGTTTTCAAAAGTAAACCCTCCTTTCTCAGGGTGTTAAAACTTGGGATTGTGTGGTAAAGGGTTAATCTCTTTCTCCCCGAAATAAACAGTCTTGCTCTATAGGCAAAAGCTTTGTGTTGCCCATAATGGTAAAAGGTTAGGACTTACTAATAAGATAGGAAACAAGAGGGCCATTGGCCCTAAAGCACTCACCTGAGTAGTCATCTAGGATTGATAAAGCTGAAAAGATCCTGGTTGTGATGAAGTAAAACAAATTAGTGTAAGTGGCCTACTTTTAGACCCAATTGACCTATTTTTTAATTTTGAATCTGGCTGAAAATGTGGCCTCTACAGTGCACACAAGGTTTTTGTAAGATTTGGCCCAGTGACCTACTTTTTCACCCAAAATGACTCGATATCAAATTTTTCTCCGATATCATCAGGACAAATATTCTGACAAATTTTCATGTATATCAGGCAGAAATTGTAGCCTCTTGAATGCACACTTGGTTTTTTCTAAGAATTGGTCCCGTGACCTACTTTTTGACTTCGTGTGACCCAATTTCAAACTTGTCAGAGATTTCATAAAGGCAAAAATTCTGACAAAGTTTCAGGAGAATCACACTGAAAATGTGGCCTCAAGAGTGCACACAAGGTTTTTCTAAGATTTAGCCCAGTGACCTACTTTTTGAACCAACATAACCCTATTTCCAACTTGTCAAAGATTTCATCCGAACAAATAATTCTGACCAAGTTTCATTAGTAACAGGCTATAAATGTGAGCTCTACAGTTTAAGATTTTTCTAAGATTTGGCCCCATGACCTACTTTTTGACCCAATGTGACCCAATTTCATACATGGCCCAGATTTCATCAGGACAAACATTCTGACCAAGTTTCAGGAGTATTGGGCGGAATATATGACATCTAGAGGGCACAAACGGTTTTTTTTTTTTAAAGATCTGGCCCGTTGACCTACTTTTTGACCCAACGTGACCCAATTTCCAGCTTGTCCAAGACTTTATCCAGACAAACATTCTGACAAAGTTTCATGAGTATTGGGCTGAAAATGTGCCCCATGAAGTACTCATATGGTTTTTCTAAGATTTGGCCCTCTGACCTACTTTTTGATCTGACATGACCAAATTTCTAATATGTCTAAGATTAAATAAAGACAAACATTCTGACCAAGTTTCATGAGTATCAGGCTGAAAATGTGGCCTCTAGAGTGCACACAAGGTTTCCTTGAGATTTGGCCAAGTGACCTACTTTTTGACCTGATGTGACCTAATTTTGGTCTTGTACAAGTTTTTAACCAGACAAACATTCTGATCAACTTTAATGAGTATTGGGCTGAAAATATGGCATCTAGAGTGCACGAAAGGTTTTTCCAATATCTGGCCCACTGACCTACTTTTTGACCCTAAGTGACCCAATTTCAAGCTGGCTGAGATTTTATTCAGACAAAAATTCTGACCAAGTTTCATGAGGATCTGGGTGAAAATGTGGCCCCTAGAGTGCACACAATGTTTTTCTAAGATTTGCCCCAGTGACCTACTTTTTAAACCAACATGACCCAATTTCAAACTTGTACAATATTTTAACAAGATAAACATTCTGACACAGTTTCATGAGGATCTGGCTGAAAATGTGGCCTCTAGAAAGCCAACAAGGTAAATGTTGACGACCGCAAGACCAACGGCGGACAACAATTGCAGCACGATCACAAAAACTTGCCTTGAGCACTTTCTGCTCAGGTGAGCTAGAAAAGCAGGCAGAAAAGGAAAATCAAAAACTCTTGAGAGAACGATTACAGTGGAAAAAGAAGTACAAGCATGTAAGCCATTCTCTGGGAAAAGGGGGTTGACTCTACCAAACGACAAAATTTTGGACTGGACCAAATTGAAAGCATTTGCAGACTACAAAATAAATGTGACTCAAAAATTGAAATTTGTTTTGGGAAGAGTAGAAAACATTGTGGGAAAAGGAGAAAATGCTGGTTACCAGCATTTTCTCCTTTTCCCACAATGTTTTTAAAAGGCTTCTTTCTCGGGGTTGTTAAAAGTCAGGATTGTGTGGTAAAGGGTTAATGTATTTTTCCTCATGCATTATACCAGGCATGTTGAACCATAAAATCCATTTGGACTAACACATGACTGAATCTAGTAGTATAAATAGAGTGATTCTCTGACATGCAGAAAATCCACAAAACAGCAAAAAGTTTCAGCAGAGTTCCAGATAGAAGGAGTGACTTTGATTTCAAAATTGAAAATATTAGCTATTCTCCACTAAACCCTATGTTATGGGTACTCATTAGAATCGTCTCTTCGAGACAATTCTATTGAGTACCCACAACATAGGGTTTGGAAGAGAAATCATGGAATTCGAGTGCCATCACTACCTCTTATCAGGAGCTCTGGTTTTAGCCCAGCTTAGCCCGAGTAGACTGCGCAGGCTTACATGGGTGATACTTTTCTTACAGCTGCATTAAACCTGATTCAGAATTTTAAATGCTCCAATATATAATTATCTTTAACCAAAGTTTCATGAAAGAAAAATTGTCTTAAGCTTGATAAAGTCATCTTTTTCCTCACACTGAAACAGTTCCACAGACAGGAGCCGTATCAGATATTTGTAGCAGAATAACTCATGAAAAATGTTACATATGAAAAAAGTTATCCAATAAATACCTATCTACTTCACAATTGTTTGTGACTGTCTTACACATACTGATCCTTGTCACTCTCAAAGATTTCAGCTGTTTTTTCTTTCTAAAGTTACTAGGTTTAAAGTTTGGCAAAAATAACCAAAAAAGCAAACAATTTCTTTCCGGATGTAACCTTACAAAACCCTTTTACCAAATAATACTGAGTTTTAACAGCCCTGGAGAGGAAGACTTTTTTGAAAACAATGTAGTTAAAGAAAAAATGGTAACCAGCATTTTTTTTCCTTTTCCCACAATGTTTTCTACCCTTCAACAACAGATTTTAATGTTGTGTCTGCAAATGCTTTCAATTTGGACAGGCCTAAAATTTTCTCATATGGTAAAGAGTTAATAACTTGCTTCAGTGAACTAGAAATATTTTCTTCACGGTGAATTTGCTGTTCATCATATAAAACAAATTTGAACATGTCCATATTAACTCTATACCAATTGAGAAATTTTAAGCCTGGTCTAAATTGAAAACATTTGCAGACAACAAATTAAAGATGGCTCAAATGGTGTATTTTGTCCATCATAGAGCAGAAAACATTGTGGGAAAAAATGCTGGTTATCAGTAGTTTCTCCTTTTCCAACAATGTTTTCAAAAGGCTTCTTTCCCAGGGTCCTTAAAACCTGGGATTGTTTGGTAACGGATTATAGACATGTAATGATGAAAAAATTAAAGACCTGTACTAATGAAATGGTGGTAAAAGTGTGGTCCTTTTCCCACAGTAGTTTAGGAAGCCTTATTCCCTGGGGTCATCAAGACAAAGAATTGTTTAACTCTTTACCACACAATCCCGAGTTTTATCGACCCTGAAAGAGAAGGCTTTTGAAAACATTGTGGGAAATGGAGAAAATGCTGGTTACCAGCATTTTCTCCTTTTCCCACAATGTTTTCAAAAGCCTTATCGAAGGCAGAAGTCATCATTTGAGCCCCATTTAATTTGTAGTTTGCAAATGCTTTCAATTTGGTCCAGTCCAAATTTTTGTCGTTTGGTAAAGAGTTAAGTAACTTAAGGCGAACTCCTTACCAGTCAAAAAACTAAAATCGCCTTCAGGAGCAGTTATCTCTTCTTCATTTTGAGCCAGTTTTTGTTTTATGTCTGCAAATGCCTTTAACCCTTAAGCTGCTAAGCACTACTCACTGTCCTTCTGCAGACAGTGTAGGTCCAAGATCAGACTGCACAGAATGTGCAGTATGATCTTGAATCTATACCGTCTGATATGGAGATATATGGAATAAGATTATCTGGGTTTTTAATATCATCTTGAAAGTTTTAACTTATTTAGCAGGACAAGGGTTAAAACTTTGGATAATTTTAACCCTTTACCACACAATCCTGACTTTTAATGACCCTAAGAAAGGACCCTTTTGAAAACATTGTGGGAAAAGGAGAAAATGCTGGTGACCAGCATTTTCTCCTTTTCCCACAATGTTTTCTGACCTTTCCTAAACAAATTTCAATTTTTAAGTCGTATTCATTTTGTCGTCTGCAAATGCTTTCAATTTGGACAAGTCTAAAATTTTGTCGTTTGGTAAAGAGTTAACTTTTTGCTGTATGGTACACAGTTGAAAGGCTCCACTTTTACACATAAAAAAGAAAACATCTCTTGTTTTGATCATTCAACATAATGTCTTACTTAGCCATACTAAGTAACAAAATGTTTGACAGTATAGATCCTGATGAGACTGCACATTCCGTTCAATCTGATCTTGATCTACAATATCAGCAAGTTAAATTAGAACTGAAAAGGTTGTGCTTAGCAATCAAGAATTATTTTTTACAAAGTAGGTGTAGCAAATAAATCTCTTTTTTTTTTCGGAAACAGCGAGACTTTAAAACTGAAAGTAAAATCAGAGACATACAATACATAATCTATGTCTCTGGTAAAATAAAGTTGATTTAAAATCAGAAGACGAATTTCAGAAAATATTACAAAGAATGAAAATAGATACATGTACCTTTTTGTATTTAAACACACGGATCTAGGTACATTTATCTTCCAGCAAACTGTCCCCTTTCTAAATCAGTTCTGTCGATTTTTATGGGCTCAAACCTCACACAGTGCATTCAGACAATTAAGTATGAATCTATATATACACATACATGTATCTGATCAATGTTTACCAAATATGTCACAGTTTGTCCTGTTTATTCAACTGTTGGCACACCTTCTGTGTTGTAAAAAAATTGTGATTTACCTCCCTTTATTCTATACAGTGTGTGCAGAGGAATTTTTCTGCGAATCAGCAGATCTACTGAATCTTTTGTAAGCTCGATAAATACATCGACTGTTTCATCAATTATAATTCTTTGCGAGAAAACACAATAAAATTAAGTACATCTATTTCAGGTTGTTTTGGGTTTTTTTTTTTATTTAATTGATGCTGAACAAGGCTGATTTTTATGATGTGCCATTTTCATAAATCACCGACAACTAAATTATCTTAGAAAATGGCGAATGGAACACCAGGCACTCCGGGTGACACTGATAAACCTACAAGTAAACGTCCAAAAGGTATCCAATTTGTGTAACTTTCTCATATTTTATAAAGAGTATTTCTTGGTTATTATAAAGGAATTATTTCGTTTCGTTTACAGTTTTATTTTATGTAATTCTCATCAAATTTCGCAATGTAAATGTTTGTTTACTTCCTTCGGTTTTCCTCAACAAGTTTTCATGACTTCATATCTGTAAATTCATGACATGAGTAGGTTTTTCCCTAGACTTTCTGATCTGGGGATCATTTTACCCTCTTCAAATGAACAAAAGAAGGTACACATAAAAAAAAACATCCGGGGGTATTTAGAAAATTTGGGGGTCCATATTCAAAGAAGAGGGGAGGGGGATGGGTTGAACATTTGCTTGGGATGTGTGTTGCTAATATCTGATCAAGGTACATAGCCGTTTTTGTGGTGTCAGTGGTTGTGAGGTAGAGTGTCTGCCTCATAACCATAGGGTTCCAATTTTGATACCTGTGACCTGGCAACCACTTCGGGCTTGTTCTTTGGCTCACACATTCAGTGTGAGCACTGGTTTAGTTCCCGAGAAGCAGAATCAAGAGAGATCTATATAAGTTGTAAGAACTTAATTTTCATTCGATGTAAAATAAATATGTTTAAAATACATAGTCGTTTGTTTCAATTAAAGGTGGGCTGTTCAGTTTTGTTTAATCTTACCAAGCTTCATAAATCAGTATCAGTGAACTAAAGCAATAGCTGGCATGCTGCCATTAAAAAAAATTGACATAACGAAGAGAAGAATATTTTTTCAGTGGTATTCCTTACCTCTTTCACTACCGACTCAAGAAAATCCTCTTTCTTTCCTCTTTTAATAGTAGATTTCTATTGTTCTGTTTCTGCCATGTGATAGCTACGACCATTTTGTTGATTTTTGTGCTATGACTATGCTGGTGCGCAAGTAAAAAACTGAATAAACTCATAGAAAAAAGGAATTAGGCAATGGACACTTAGGACTTGAAAGGGCTAAAGAAAGTGTCCAGGTAATCCTGTCCCAAACGATTAAGTTTCTGGGACCAAGTGTCTAAATGGACAACTTTATAATTTTGTCATCCAGTAAAGTTTGTTAGTTTGTATGATGCTTAACCCTTAGGCTGCTAAGGGAGACTAAGTAACCTTTTGCAGATAATGTAGATCAAGATCTGACTGCACAGTACATGCAGTCTGATCTTGGATCTATATTATCTGATACAGAGATTTTTTCCCCCAAAATATACCTTTGAAATTGCAACATATGGGTTTTTTTACTATCAATTTGAAAGTCCTGTTTCACTTATTTAGCAGCTTAAGGGTAAACACCCTGTTGAACATTATATTCACATCATGGCGGCCAGTGTGCCTATCCATGCTATAACCCTTTCCCAAACAAGCCCTGGTTTTCACGTGTCTGCAGTACAAGTCTTTTGAAAACACTGTGGGAAAAGGAGAAATTGCTTTTAACGAGCAATTTCTCCTTTTCCCACAGTGTTTTCTACCCGCTTTGAGACCTTTCTGCCATTTTCATCAAATTTAAAATTGTCATCTGCAAACTCTTTCAATTTGGACTAGTCCAAAATTTGTCGTTTGTGAAAGGGTTAATGGAGTTTCTTTTACCAGTACTTCATACAACCATCATAATGATATAAACAATGATCAGCAGTGAGAGAGAAATGAATCCTGTCCAATTACATCTATCATCAATCCTTGGAAAGGTATTGATCAGGGTCACTCTACCAACTGCACCACTCAGCTCAGTTAATGGTCTTAACTTCATGCTTTGATTTTCAGATACAAAATTAAAGCAACAAAGACTTCCTGCATGGCAGCCGATTCTTACCGCAGGCACAGTGCTACCTGCATTCTTTGCCATAGGTATTGCTTTCATACCCCTTGGAGCTGTACTACTGGTTACATCCAATGATGTAAGTATGTTTCAAATTCAACTGTTGATTTTATTTTAGGGGTTGTATGACTGTTTGTATATGGATTTTGGTCCTTAATTGATCTATAACCAAGAAAATCTTATCTCAAATTACTGTTTAGAACAAGGAAAGAATGCTTTAACTCTTTCCTAAACAACAAATTTTAGACTGTTCCAAATTCGAAACATCTGCAGACAAGAATTTGATATTGGTACAAATGAGCTTAAATTCTAAATTTTCTGATATGTTAGAAGCATTGTGGGAAAAGGACTTTCCAAAGCATTCTCTGTCAGGGTAATTAAAATTTGGAATTGTGTGGTAAAGGGTTAGTTAAACTATCATCAAAGAGGGTGTTGCCAAAATGGTGTTTTTACTGTTGATATTTATGGTGTTTTTACTGTTGATATATAACTGTTTACCAGACAACAAAGTTTTAGACCTGTTTGAATTGAAAGCATTTGCAGACAACATGTTTAATGTGACTCAGATCAAGCCATTTGTTATTGATGAGGTAGAAAACAATGCTGGTTACCAGCATTTTCTCGTTTTCCCACTATGTTTTTCAAAAGCCCCTTGCCTTGGGGTCATCAAAACATGGGGTGTTTATAATGGGATCCAAATGCAGACTTTATGGTCAGGTTATTATTTGGACCGTGTAGATCAAGACAAGGCTGATTTTGTACTTTACACAGTTACAATCTAAGATATTTTGGCCTAAGTTGCTCACAAACCTTTTAACACTAATTGAGAATACCTGTTTTATTGACTAATCAATCAAACAAAAAGAACTGCCTCTGCACTGTTTTCTGAGAGACAAGTGTCAGCTACAATTTGATGAAAAACTAAATAACTCTGATAAATACATGAAATTTATCCTTTCGATGCATTCTGAAGTTCAAGATAAAAATTCTAGATAAGTCCTGATTCATCATTTTAGTTTGAGCTGCAATGATTGTGTTGGCTACAAAAACTTTCAGTTTGGTTGAGTCTAAAATTTTTGCTGGTTGGTAATTTGTAATGACTGAATCCTTTCAATACCAAAGAATCCTCAGTTAAAAGAGACCCTGAGAGAAAATCCTTTTGAAAATAAAATGGGAAAAGGAGAAAATGCTGGTAAACAGCATTTTCTCCTTTTCCTACAATGTTTCCCACAATTGTATTAAAAAGTTCCATCATTTTAGGCACATTGAATTTTTCATCTGCAAATGCCTTCAGATTGGGTAGGTGTAAAATTGTGTTGTTTGGTAAAGGGTTAAGACTTGTCCAAAATTGAAAGCTTTTGCAGATGACAAAGTAATTGTGACTCAAAAATAGAAATCTCTTTAGGAAGGATACAAACATTGTGGTAAATGGAGAAAATGATGGTTACCAGCATTTTCTCCTTTTCCCACAATGTTTTCAAAAGGTCTTGTTCTCTGGGGTTGTTAAAACTCAGGATTGTGTGGTAAAGGGTTAAATCAAACTCGGCAACTTGTACTATCCTGTGAATGTCTCTCAGGTGAAGGAGTTTAGATATGATTACACTAACTGTGACAACCAGAACAACACATCTACTACATGTGCAACGTTCTTACAAGAGTTGCCCAGCAACCAGACAGGGCAGACTTGTCCATGTAGGATAGAATTCACATTGGATGAAGATTATGAAGTAAGTACATGTACAGTAAAAAACGATGTTCTAGATTTGGTAAGACCACTCTTACAGCAAAAATTGAATGGTCTTAGTAGCTCGATGGTCTATAGAATAAAGTTTAGGTCTTTGTAAATTATGTAAATTAATGTACAGAACAGAACAGAATGTATGAAATGATTTGTGTCTGAACAAAGTCAGTCTGTATAATGAAATATCCTTTGAACGGAGCTGGTTATCAGACTTAGATTTATAGGAATTGTTGGAACTTTATTAAATTTTGATGAGCCTCTTTCTGTTTAAAAAAATGGAAAGGGCATGCTTTTTGTAATGTGTATTGATAATCCCTTTACCACACAATCCCGAATTTTAACGACCCTTAGACCTGAGCTTTTTGAAAACATTGTGGGAAAAGGAGAAAATGCTGGTTACCAGCATTTTCTCCTTTTCCCACAATGTTTTCTTCCCTTTCTGGTACAAATCCCATCATCTGAGTATCATTTAATTTGTCATCTGCAAATGCTTTGAATTTGGACCAGTCTAAAATTTTGTCGTTTGGTAAAGATTTAATATTGTTTTCTTCATAGGAAAGATACATGTAAGACTAAGAATGAGCATAATTATTTTATTGTTTTTAAATTTCCATACGCATTGGTCTAAACACATCTTATGGAATTAAGATATACTTACAGCCAGTGAGAAAAATGCTGTTGAAACCTGAAAGTGTGTAGAATTGCTCAGAATTTGATCAGGTGTAGCAATATAGTTGAAAAAAAAAAACACAATATATGGTGTAAGGGATTGAGAAACTCAAGGGATTTGTTCTCATTTAAAACTTGAAATGACAACATTGACTTTTTTTGAAGGCTACCATAAAATGAAATGCATTTTCAATCCGTAATCTATGCAATGTTGCAACCATCAGGGGCAACTTTTGGCATGAAGATACAAGAATGATTATAGTTTGATAAAGATGAAATGGGTTAAAAACTGGTTAAAAATGAGTACAGACGTATCTTTAAATGAAGTTTTGTAATATCATGTATAACTTACAGGGCACGGTGTATATGTACTATGGGTTAACCAACTTCTATCAGAATCATAGACGATATGTCAGATCCCGTGATGACAGCCAGCTCCACGGCAATGATGTATCCCCAAGCGATCTCTTGGATGACTGCAAGCCATACAAAACAAAGAGTGTTAATACAACACACACATTTGGGATAGCGCCATGTGGAGCCATAGCAAACAGTTTATTCAATGGTAAATGTCACACTGTTCAAGTTGTTTAATTGTTTACCTCGCGACAAAAGTGCAGACTTCTCCAGATCGAAAGCATTTGCAGACAACAATTTGAATTTGTCTCAAATGATTGAATTCTTCAATGATTGTGTTGAAAACATTGTGAGAAAAGGAGAAAATGCTGGTTACCAGCATTTTCTCCTTTTCTGACAGTCTTTTCAAAAGGCTTCTTTCTCAGGGTTATTAAATAATTCAGAATTGTGTGATAAAGAGTTAAGGATCGCATAGCATTTGTGAGGCTGACATTTTATGTGATTTGGATCCATTGTTGATCTTTCAAGCCCCTTTAACTTTGCTTGACATTGTATTCAATGTTTTATTCATTAGTACTTGTAAAAATAGGCTTTTACCCTTTCCCATCAAATCCTGAGTTTTATGGACACTGAGAAAGAAAGCTTTTGAAAATATGGTGGGAAAAGCAGGAAATGCTGGTAACCAGTTTTATCTCCTTTCAAAGACAATCCCATCATTTGAGCCAGGTAAAATTTGAAGTCTGCAAATGCTGTACAAGTCTTAAATTTTGTTGTTTGGTAATGAGTTATTCCAAAGATCACAGTGGTCAGCATTTTAGTCCTTTAATTAATTGTCATGTGTAAAAATGATTTTGAGATAGACTGAAAGTCAAGGTCACTCTTGAAGGTCATAAATCGAACTTCTTCATGACATAAATAGTAAATGCTCCTGTCCCCAATAGTTTCTGAAAACAAAAGGATTTGGAATGACACAGACATACAATGGATTTTGAGCAACTGGTTAAATTTTTCCCAGGTCTCACCATTGATCATTATTTGGACAATGGCTATGTGGAAAAGCAGCTAGGGAAAAATATTGTGCAAAGTTATGGTAATAGAAACTCCAGGAGAGCATGAACAGGTGCACTGGCTGCGGTTATGTAACTGAAATAATGTTGAAAATAGCATTTAACTCCATACAATCAATCATTCAATCAATTAGCATTTTTTTATTATGGTTACTAAATACATGTCGATTATTTTGTCTTAATTTTTTATTTTTTCCTTTTAGACTCGTTCATTCTAGCCTACATAGAGGGCGGTACCTCAGTAACAGTGCCGTTGTCAGACACAAGTATAGCCTGGCATTCAGACAAAGATGTAAAATTTGGAAATCCTGATTGTAAGTGGATTTGTATTTCTTCATTATTACAGAAGTTTAACTCTGTAACCCATTTACCACATAGCAAAATTTTAGACTCATCCATGTTAAAGGAAACTACAGACAACAATTCAAATGTTTTTCAAGTGATAGTTTTTGTCCTTGAATAGACAGAAAACGTTGTGGGAAAAGGAGAAAATGCTGATTACCAGCATTTCCTCCTTTTCTCACAGTGTTTTCAAAATCCATCTTTACTAGGGTCGTTAAAACTTGGGATAGCATGGTAGAGAGTCAATGGATGAATTTGTAGTAGGCTTCAAACTGAAAGCATTTGCAGACAACAACAAAGTAAATGCAACTCTCATAACCAGATTTGTCAGTGATACAGCGGAAAACATTGTGGGAATGGCAGAGAATGTCAGTTTATAGTATTTTTCCCATTTTTCCTGGATGCTTTCAAAAGTTTTTTTTCTTGACGGCTGTTAAAAACTGGAATGTTAAGTAAGGGGTTAAAAAATATTAATAATAATAATTTAATAAGTCAGTGTTGCCATTTTAGAGTTTTTTTTAAAGACAGTTTAAGTCACATAGTGTAGAATATTAGACACTGTCCGATACATGTATGCTTTTCAGCTCTACTGGGCAAATATTAGAAGAGCATGGCGTGGTCTCTATTGTCCACCTGTTACCTAATCTGTATATTGTTTACTTGATAAAATCCACATTTTTGGTCTGATTTTTGTAAAAAATTGTGCAGTTTGTTTATATAATCAATTGTTTGAAGCCTATTCTAAATCAAATAGTTAAGGGAAAGATAGCAATTTACAGTTGAAAATTTACATTTTCTTGTTTATCTGAAACTATGGGAAATAAATTTGATATTTTTCATAAACATGCTTTATTTTCAGCCTGGGCAGGGTTTTCCAACCCTCCAAACTGGAACAACAAGAATGTGTGGAATCTCAGCTCTGATCCATCAAACAATGGATATCAAAATGAGGATCTTATTGTGTGGATGAGAACTGCTGCTCTTCCAACTTTCCGTAAACTCTACCGTAGGGTCAACCACAACAGCGTGGCTACATTCAAAGATGGCTTACCAAAGGGAACATACGAAGTGAATATTACATATGGTAATTAGCTTACATTCTTCTTTCATCAGCAGGTTTTAAAGATTTGGAGGCATGTTCAGAAAAGGGTATAAACAAATGGAGCTCATTGATAAAATTAGGTTCTATATTAAGCAAAAAAATTCTATCATATAGTTCTTAAGGTGTTTGACAGGGGTTTTCCTTGGACTTTCTGTTGTGGGGATCATTTGACCTCCATCAAATGAATAACAGAAGGCACACTTATGAATTTTGGAGGTCATTTGGAAAATTTGGGGATCCAAATTCAAAGAAGGGGGGGTAGGGAGGCAGGGGAAAAACCGTAGTTTTATACAAGTTAGATGAAATAGAGTATTTAAAGAAGTTGTTAACTTTTAAGCTGCTTAGTGTGACCTGAAATGTATTTCCATATAATTTAGATCAAGATCAGACCTAACAGAATCTGCAACTTCTGACCTTAGATCTACACTTTCATACATTGTGAGATTGTGCCAGTGAAAAGAAATTTGAAATGGCAGTAGTTTGGTTTTTACTGTTTGCAAGAAATTTTCATGTGTGGGAAAAGGAGAAAATACTGGTGATCAGCATTTTTCCATTTCCCAACATGTTTTCAAGAGGCTGTTTTCTCGTGTTGTAAAAGAGGGGACTGTGTGGTAAAGGTCTAATTTACATAGCGTTTGAACTTCATACAAGATTACTAGATTTTAGGCTTGTCTAAGTGGAAAACTCTGCAGATTACAAACTAAAGGTGGCTCAAATGATTGGATATGTCTTTGAAGGATTGAAAAAAAATGTTGTTGGAAAAAGAGAACATGCTGGTAACCAGCATTTTTTCTCCTTTTTCCACAAACCACAATGTTTTCAAAAGTTTACTTCCTTAACTCTTTACCACACAATCCCGACTTTTAACGACCCTTAGGAAGAAGTCTTTCGAAAACATTGTGGGAAAAGGAGAATATGCTGGTAACCAGCATTTTCTCCTTTTCCCACAATGTTTTCTATCCTATCAAAGACAGAAATCACCATTTTAGCAACATTTGATTAAAAAAGTCTGCAAATGCTTTCAATTTGGTCAAGTACAAAATTTTGTTGTTTGATAAAGGGTTAAAGTCATGAAAATTTGGGATTGGTTAGTTGAGGGTTCAAATTTGTTGGTTGGTGTTGTGATTGACGCTGTTTAGTACAATTACTTCAGTTACATTTCAGCAGCCAGAGCACCTGCTGTGTGGCCAGTGCTTTTCTGGAGTTTCTTTTACTTTGCACAGTATCCTTCACAAACCATAGGCTGCTTTCCTACACAGCCATGGTGGAAACAATGATCAGCTGTAAGACATGAGTGAAGCCTGTCAACAATGACTGTCATCATTTGAGTCATAGTCTGTGAAAAGTATCGACCCAGGTCAGCCTGCCCAGTCCGCGCAGGCTGACCTATGCCAAAACTTTTCACTATTGGTCAATTTTCTGCTTGTCAAAGGACCAGTTTACCTTATGATACAGTCAGTTGTTGGATATAATGAATTCTATGGTTCCCTAAATATGTGATGTCTTGCTTGGCACAAAGCATCATGGAGATGCATTAACGCTTTACCAAACAACAAAATTTAGACTAGTCCAAATTGAAAGCATTTGCAGAAGACAAATTAAATGTGACTTATGAATTGAAATTTGGTATGGGACTGGTAGAAAACATTGTGGAAAAAGGAGAAAATGCTGGTTTCCAGCATTTTCTCCTTTTCCCACAATGTTTTCAAAAGGCTTCCTTTTTAGGATTGTTAAAAGTCGGGATTGTGTGGTAAAGAGTTAAGCCCCCTTTTGCCAGAGCATGGTTCATGTATTATATTCCTGAAATATTTCTGGCTCAGTATATGAGTTGCATGTGGATGAGATATTGCACTTGACAGAAACAAATCTGTATCTACACAGTGGCAAGTACAGTTTCAAATATAGTATGATGATTAACTCACATCCGGAAAACATAGGCATTGATTTCTGATTTGAGTGGTCAAACGAAGTTGCTAGCCACTACACCATTGTTTGTTTTACTTTGTATACTGTTTTCCAATAAAATGTCAGTAGTTGCAAAATTTTGTCATTGAAGGTTGTAGGCATATAATCTTGCTGTGTAAGAAAATTTTGACATCTCGCTTGACCTTTGGTCTCAGGCAGTGTCATATTTTCACAGGATGCTCGAATCAAATACAACCACCAGGAAAGTTACTACACATTAATGTTCTGTATTTATTCTCCAAGAGAAACTGGATTGGCAAGCTTTGATTTCAAACCAACAGTTTTAGGTCCTGTACATTACTGACCAGGCTACCAGGCTTGGCCTAACTCTTCACCAAATGACAAATTTAAGACAAGTCCAAACTAAAAGCATTTGCAGACGACAAAATAAATGTTACTAAAAACTTTAAAAGTGATTTGGAAAAGGTAGAAAACATTGTGGGCAAAGGAGAAAATGCTGATTACCAGCATTTCCTCCTTTTCCTGCTATGTTTTGAAAAGGCCTCTTGTTCAGGGTTGTTAAAACTTGGGTTGTGTGGTAAAGGGTTAAAGGGTGAATAAGTGAACTGTGATGCTTACTCTGTACCATGTAAATCATTGTAGCAATACCACTTTTATCATTGTAGCCTACCCTGTGACTTCATTTGAAGGGACCAAGAGCATCATTCTGTCCACCACTTCCTGGTTGGGTGGGAAAAACCCATTTCTGGGAATAGCATATCTTGTTGTGGGGTCTATTTGTATACTCCTTGGTGTTACATTCTTGATCATTCACCTGAAATGGGGAAGGAAGTAAGTGTTCTCTCTCTCTTTTTATCTTTTAGTAATATGATGGCCTGTTTTGATAAAATTTCAATTATGAAGCTTGTTTTTGAAAAGGTTCTATGTGCGTGGTTCTGCCTTATTTTTCACCATAAATATGACATGATTTAACCCGTTTCCTTCTAAGTAAGTGGACTGAAACTTTCAAGCGGATATTAAAACCCAAATTTTGCTATTTCAATGGTATTTTGGTGAGAAAGAATATCTCCTTATTGGACAGTGTAGATCCAAGATCAGACTGCACATTCTGTGCAGTCTGATCTTTATCTACACTGTAAACAAAAAGGTCCTTGAGTTGTGCCTAGTAGACTAGGGGTTGATTTTTTTTATGGAATATATGGCCAAGTTCTTAGCAATGGCTTGTCTTAAGTTTTTGATGATCAGAAAAAAAAAAACAATAATTTCTAAATGATCTAGATTTTTATGGACTGTGAACACAGGAATTAATTTTCCTTCTGTGCTTTTCATCATATAATATTTCAAAATCCTAACAATATTTTGAAATTATAGCAATATATTTTGATCTTTTTTTCATAGCAAACAAACATCTTTTGTGCTGTACTGTATACATGTAATCAATTAATTAATTAAGGTTCTGTCTCTGTTTAGTGACATTAAGACTGTGACCTCTTCACAAAATTGTCTTTTTTTTGTTTATTTTCTTTGTATTTCTGTGAGATTCATGTCCCTTTTGTATGAAATAACCTGTTGAAAATTTCTTGTATTAAAAATTTCACAGCCCCAATAGGTTTTCCATTTCGTCAGAATACATGAGGACCTCTGATTATCTGTTAGCAACATATTGGTAAAGGGCGTTTTAGTTACAAAACTTGAAAAATGTTTTGTTCTTTTATGGTTAGAAATGTTTATCTGTTTAGTTTCTTTTGTTAGTAATCTTTTAGATGAAACTTTCATGCTTACTGTTTAGTTTATGGTTTGAGGGATCTAGGTAAAATGTGGGAGAACACAATTGTTCTTCGACATACTTTTCTAAATATTTCAGGAAAGCTTGGGAAAGCATTTAGGCTTGATGTTATTTGAGGGCAATGTTATAAGAAGCTATAAAGCACAAAAAATGTATATATCTGACTGTGAATCACCATTAAGCAACTTTTTAAGAGAGAGAGAGAGAGAAATTGTTCATCAGAGCAAAGAAAATGCTCTGATCAAATTTTCCAGTTTTTATTTTTTTTCATCTCTGTGCTGTTTTTTTGCATTGAAAATTGTTTGAATTATCTGTGTATGCCTTCTAGGTTTATTTTCTTTTGTATCAAGAGAAAGAATAGTCAATGTTTTCCAGATAATTTATTGACACTTTTTAGAATGAATGCATACAGTTATTTAGTAATTATTCAAAGTCCAGAAACCTATTTTTCTGAACTTCGGTTGTATCTTTTCGTTAGTTTTGAGTCTTCTTTTCCAAGCTGATTGGAAATGAAGCATCTGTAACACTTGCAGTTGACAGGTTTTGTGAACTTCTTTGGAAAAGAAGCAATTGTTGGGCACAAGCATGAGTTATGTTTCTTTTTGATTTTTCTTTTTACCATATCATGAAAAAAGTCGCTTTTATTTCTTACTAATAGTTTTCTTTGGTTTTATTTAATGTTTTATCAAACAATCCCGAGTTTTAATATTTTGGCTGCATTTGATTTATTCCTCTGCATATGTTTTCAGTTTGTACAATCCTTAAATTTTGTCTTTTTGGTAAAGGCCTAAACTTCTCAGTGTTTTGAAAGTATCATATTTGGTTAGGGGTTAACTCTTTACCACACAGTCCCGACTTTTAACGGCCCTGAGAAAGAAAGCTTTTGAAAACATTGTGGGAAAAGGAGAAAATGCTGGTAGCCAGCATTTTCTTCTTTTCCCCAATGTCTTCTAAACAGCAAAATTTCAACCTTATCTAAACTTTTCAACCTTATCTTAATTTCATCTGCAAATGCTTTCAATTTGGACAACTCCAAATTGTTGTCGTTTGGTAATGAGTTACGTAAACAGTCTGTTTTATATTTTGCATGAAACATTATTTGTTTAGTTTTTGAAAATGTATTTTATTGTCGTTACAGGACCTCTGAAATGATCAACGTAACAAACAGGGACGCATACTAAATTGACGGGAACTGGACATATTAATTTATTACAAAAATAAAAAAATCAATGTTTATGTATTCCTTAGAGAGATGGCTTTTGAAAACATAGTAAATGAAGAAAATGTTGGTAACCAGCATTTTCTCCTATATTCAAAATGTTTTCTGTTAAAGACAATCATAGGAGCCATATTTAATTTGTGTACTGCCAATAGTTTTGGTATGGATGAGTCTGAAATTAGTCTGGTAAAGCGTTACCCTAACTTGAAAATGAGACATCTTTTATGGTGGGGGGAGGAAGACATCATCATCAGAAACATTTGAAGGAGTAAATACTGCAAGAACAACAGAAACAAACAGATATGTGCAATGTGATGAAAGGGTGTTTGACACATATTAATGTAAAATTTTAATAATTAAACCCTTAACCACACTCCTGAGTTTCAACAACCCTGAGATAGAAGTCTTTTGAAAACATTGTGGGTAAAGGAGAAAATGCTGGTTACCAGCATTTTCTTTTTTCCCACACTGTCTTCAAAAGCTTTCTTCTTTAGGGTCATTGAAACTTGGTAAAGGATTAAGCATTTGGTGAAAGTAATGAGTAGAGTTGATACTACTCATTTTCAAATGATGGAAAATTTATTGTATCTTGAACATTCATTGCACAGCCTTGTTAAATACTTATATAAATGCAGTTATACTGCTAAACAGTTGTATGCTACTTTGTCTTGTCATTTTGTATATTTCTATGTTTTCTTGAATTAAATTTGTATTTGTGAAGGGAGAAGTGGAATGTATTTGTTAACCCTTAGGCTGCTAAGCATGACTCTTGGAGCTTTTGTGGACAGTGCAGATCAAGATCAGACTGCACAAAGCATACAGTCTTATCTTGGATCTAAAATGTCAAATGCTCTATTTCTTTCCCTGTGAAATCAAACTTTGAAATCACAACATTCGGGTTTTTACTGTTGAGTGGAAATTTACGTTTCATTTATCTAGCAGCTTATGGGTTAGAAATAGTTTTGAAGGGTGAATGGGTAAATGAAGATAGCACATTGAATTACAGGAAATAATGCCTGAAAATCTGTATAATACTTACACAGAATGAACAAGACAAAACGTTCAGAAAGGTGAGGATTTTAGCTCCAATTGCTTTAACTTGTATCATACATTATTGATCTTCCACCTAGCAACCAGCATTTTCTTCTTTTCCCACAGTGGCCCGGCTGGCTAGCTCAGTGGTTAGCGGTCGTATCTGACTCCTGACCTTGTCATTGCAGGTTGGATACCCAGTCAGGGCAAACTTTCTTCTCGACGATTTTTCGTCTGTCACCTCTGATGCATGTGAGAAAAGTAGTCGATGGCTTCAAAAAAAAGTTGTGTCAGTACTAGTGTGGGAAAGCCAGGAAACACATGCATAGGTGCAATGACTGCTATGATATGACCTAAGCTGTTAAAAAACTCCCAGTACAATCAGTCAATCACTGAAAGTTCCTTGTGCAGAAAAAATCACACCACATCAAACATGATAAATCCAAGATCAGACTTTGTTTTTGATCCATTTTGTCTGCAAAAGCACTCTGAGTCATGCCTAGCAGCTTAACCATCGTGTGATCAACTCTTTACCGGCCGACAAGAATAGAGAAATTCAAAACATCTACAGATGACAGTTTTAATGTGACTCAAGCTATTGAACTTGTCTTTGATAGGGTTGAAAACATTGTGGGAAAAGAAGAAAATGCTGGTTACCAGCATTTTCTCCTTTTCCCACAATGTTTTCAAAAGGCTTCATCTTCAGGGTCGTCAAAACCCGGGATTGTGTGGTAACTGGTAAAGGTTTAAACGCATACCAACACCTATCAATTTCTCTCATAGTAGTTGTAAAAGAAAGTCTACTGAAGCAAATTTCCTGCAAGAATTAATTAATTTTTGTGTCATTTTTCAGTAAAGAACAGTTTCCTTTGAAAACATGTTGCAAAAGGAGAATTGGTTTATTGTAGGAAGGTTTTCTTTTGCTGAAATGTTTCCTATGTGTTGTTTTTCTTTCTCTTTTTTTTTTTTTTCAAACTTTATATATAAGTAGAATCAGAAATAAGGGAACCCTTGTATTTCATCATGAGTTAATTTTGTATTTTACCTAAAATAAATAACAGATATGGAATCAAAGTCAATATCGAGTGTGGCTGCCACTTGCAGCAACACCTGCACAACATCTGGCAGGCATACTGGGGATCATGTCAGGAGAAATAAGCGACATGGTTCCCTTACTTTTGGGGCTACATATATGTTGATTAGCTATATTATCAGTTTTTTTCAAAAAGCTGTTTATTGCATATTTGTTGATGGAGGTAATGGGTTAAAGGTCAAGAGAATGAGCTCAGAATCTTTAACTTAACTCTTTACTAAACCGCAAAATTTTAGACACTTTGAAATTGAAAGAATTTGCAGACGACAAACCAAATGTGGCTAAAATAATGAAATTGGTCTGTAAAAATGGTAAAAAAACATTATGATTAAAGGAGAAAATGCATTTTCTGCTTTTCGCACGATGTTTTCAAAAGGCTTCTTTCTCTGGGTTGTTAAAACTTGGGATTGTTTGGTAAATAGATAAACAATCCTTTTTTTGACTTACTCTGTAAGACATCTTTGTTACTTACTTTTAGTCAAATCTTTATAGATTGTATCTATCTGATTAGAGGTTGGATGCCTGTCATTTCATCATGTAATAGATGTATATAGCTTCTCTTGCATATTTATAATTCTTTATATGTGTTGCTGTTTTTTGCAGTCTGTCTATACCAAGTACACTATTGCAGTGTACGTTTTCCAGTGTGTAGGCCTAAGCCTACTGGAAACATTGTGGGATATGGAGAAAATTAAATATAAATAATTTCAATATTCTTAAAATGTTTGTAAATACATGTACACGTATATGAATACATTGTAGAACTTAACTTGAGGATTTGATTACCAGTCTGGTGAATAAGGAAATGAATGTTTGTCTACAGGAAGACCCACAAAACTAATCTGTCTGGAAGGGCACAGGCATTAGTTTATTGGAGCATTGTGGCATTTGGAGAAAATAGAGTGTAAATGTCTTTTATTTATTATGATATCAATATTTTTTAAAATGTCTTTAAAATGTCTTTAATTACATGTTTATTGAACCCACATAATCATGAGTTTTAATGACCCTTAGAGAGACAGCTTTTGAAAACATTGTGGGTAAAGGAGAAAATGCTGGTAACCAGCATTTTCTTCTTTTTCTACTCTTCCCAAAACAAATTTAAATTTTTGAGTCAATTTCAATTTTATTTTGTCATCTGCAAATACTTTCAATTAGGACCAGCCTAAAATTTTGTCATTTGGTAAAGAGTCAAGTAGAACTGTACTTGATGCTTTGATTTCCTCCCTGCTAAATAAGCAAATCTTACATTTTCCACCTCTAGGAGCTTCAGAGACAAAAGCAACCTTATAATTGCAGTTGTTCTTTTCTATGACTTCTTTCTTGTAAAACAATAGGGCTACAGTAATTCACGTTAAAAAAATGTTGTAGAGGAAAAAGTGTTTCTAACTCTTTAAAAAAGGCAATAGCCAAAATATCGAATGGTAGAGTGTTGTTTTTCATAGTGTTTCATTCATTCCCTGAAGAATTCATAGTGTCATTGAATTACATATAGTTTCAACTATTTTTGTTTACACTTCTTCAAAAAAAAAAGCTTTTTCGTAAACAGAATAAAATAAACAGTATACATAATGTTACACAGAATTGTAGAAATCCAGTTGAATTTCACTGAATGGATAGTTGAGTAAATGGACTGGGGTGTAAAATTTCAATTTATATCCTTTTAAGCCGTTTTTTTTTTTTTTTTTTTAAGAAAATGTCAAGGTATTGTCTAAGCCCTGGTGTCTGCGTCATGCAAAAACTTTTGATATTTTACATAATCTCTCTTATTACTGAAGATATTTACTTCAAACTCTGACAAATTGTTAAGTATCAAAAGGGGAACCCATACGAAAGGAGTAGGCAACCATCAAAATATTTTTGAAATAGTTGCACCACTTTTTCAACTTAAAACATTCAAAAACCTTGACATTTTATAATATCTCTGTTATTACTGAAAATATTTACTTCAAACCTAGACAAGTTGTTTACTTTCAAAAGGGGGACCTATAAAACAAGGGCAGGTAGCCATCAAGGTATTTTGACACTGTTATGCCCCTTTTATGACTTACAAATTAGAATTTTCACTTGAAAATATACAGCAACTGCAGCCAAGCCTTTGTATCCACATGTGGTGCTCTTGGTATTAGTATTACAGGGTACAATATCAATGATAACTTCTGCAATTATGTCAGACTATATCATTGTAGAAAAATATTTCAAATAGAAAAAATAGATATTTAATTTTTCACCACACAATCTCGGATATTAAATACTCTGAAGTTGAAGACTTTTGGAAGCATTGTGGAGAAAATGCTGTTCCCATCATTTTCTCCTTTTTCTACGCCGCCCGGGTAGCTCAGTGGTTAGGGTATCTGACTCGTGACCTGGTGGTTGCGAGTTCGATACCTGGTGGCAAACTTTCCGGTGATTTTTTGCCTCTCACCTCTGATGCATGTGAGAAAAGTAGTCAGTGGCTTTGGAAAGAAAGTTGTGTCAGTACTGGTGTGAGAAAGCAAGGAAACACATGGGTGCCTCACTGACTGCCATGATATGACCTGAGCTGTGAAAATGGCTTTAAACTCCCAATACAGACAAAATCCTTTTCCTACAATATTTTCTGCCATTTCACAGACAAATCTCATCAGTTGTGCCATGTTAAATTGGTCGTTTGCAAATGTTTTAACATGGATAAGTCCAAAAGATTTGTCATCTGGTAGCTCTAGAGTTATTATATTGTTTGGAACTTGTAACTGTTGAAATTGCTTCTTATATTTTAACTCCGTAGCTCTTTACCACTTGAGAAAAATGAAGACTTGTTCAATATGAAAACATTTGTAGACAACAATTTAAATGTGGCTCAAATGATGGAATTTGTCTGTGATAGTTAAGAAAACATTGTGGTAAAAGGAGAAAATGCTGGTTACCAGCATTTTCTCCTTTTCCCGCAATGTTTTCAAAGGCTTCTTTTTCAGGGTCATTAACAGTCAGGATGGTTTGGTAAGGGGCTAAACAAAACTATAGCAGAAAACTTTGACAATATCTTTGTATTATGTAGATGATAAGCATAGGTAATAGTTTTTGACATGAAAACATTGGAAAGCGTTGTGACCCAAAGGAAATTTGCTCGCTACAAGCAGTGTTTTCCTGTGCCACAATGTTTTCAAAGGTGGTTCACTGCAAGAAGAATAAAGTTGTCAGCAGGACTGATTATGCTAACACAAGTGGTACACCTACTTTATGAAAACATTAAATTACCACAGGTTATCTCAATTTTCTTTAGAATGAATGAATGAATGGATGTTTGTATGGCAGATATTAGTAATAATAATTATTGTTGTTTTTAGCTCACCTTAGCACAACGTGCTAAAGGTGAGCTATTGTGATCGTCCTATGTCCGGCGTCCGGCGTCTGTCGTCCGTTGTCCGTCGTCCGTCAACAATTTCTTTAAACATCTTCTTCTCCTAAACCACTGGGCCAATCTTGATGAAACTTGGCAGGGATGTTCCTTGGGTGAAGCTCTACCAAAATTGTTCAAAGAATTGAATTCCACCCACAACTCTGGTTGCCATGGCAACAAAAAGGAAAAAAAAAGCAAAATCTTTGAAAATCTTCTTCTCTGAAACTAGAAGGCGCAGAGCTTTGATATTTGGTATGTAGCATCTCCTAGTGGACCTCTACCAAGTTTGTTCATTTGATGCCCCTGGGGTCAAAACTGGCCCAGCCCCAGGGGTCACAAGTTTGAGCATAGTCATAAAGAAGGAAAACTTGAAAAATCTTCTTCTCTAAAACTTGAAGGCGTAGAGCTTTGATATTTGGCATGTAGCATCTCCTAGTGGACCTCTACCAAATTTGTTCATATGATGCCCCTGGGGTCAAAACTGGCCCCACCCCAGGGGTCACAATTTCCAACATAGGAACAAAGAAGGAAAACTTTAAAAATCTTCTTCTCTAAAACTGGAAGGCATAGAGCTTTGATATTTGGCATGAAGCATCTCCTAGTGGACTTCTACCAAGTTTGTACATATGATGCCCTTGGGGTCAAAATTGGCTCTGCCCCAGGGGTCACAAGTTCGAACATAGGAACGAAGAGGGGAAACTTTAAAAATCATCTTTTCTGAAACTGGAAGGCATAGAGCTTTGATATTTGGTGTGTAGCATTGCCTAGTGGACCTCTACCAAGTTTGTTCATATGATGCCCCTGGGGTCAAAAATGGCCCCACCCCGGGGGTCACAAGTTTGAGCATAGTAACAAAGAAGGAAAACTTTAAAAATCTTCTTCTCTGAAACTTGAAGGTGTAGAGCTTTGATATTTGGCATGTAGCAACTCCTAGTGGACCTCTACCAAGTTTGTTCATGTGATGTCCCTGGGGTCAAAACTGGCCCTGCCCCGGGGGTCACAATTTCCAACATAGGAACAAAGAAGGAAAACTTTAAGAATCATGTTCTCTAAAACTAGAAGGCATAGAGCTTTGATATTTGGCATGAAGCATCTCCTAGTGGACCTCTACCAAATTTGTTCATATGATGCCCTTGGGGTCAAAACTGGCCCTGCCCCAGGGGTCACAAGTTCGAACATAGGAACAAAGAGGTAAAACTTTAAAAATCATCTGCTCTGAAACTGGAAGGCGTAGAACTTTGATATTTGGTATGTAGCATCGCCTAGTGGACCTCTACCAAGTTTGTTCATATGATGCCCCTGGGGTCAAAACTGCCCCCGCCCCGGGGGTCACAATTTCCAACATAGGAACAAAGAAGGAAAACTTTAAAAATCTTCTTCTCTGAAACAGGAAGGCATGGAGCTTTGATATTTGGTATGTAGCATCTTCTAGTGGATCTCTACCAAGTTTGTGCATATGATGCCCTTGGGGCAAAAGTTGGCCCTGTCCCGGGGGTCACAAGTTCGAACATAGGAAAAGAGAAGGAAAACTTTAAAAATCATCTTCTCTGAAACTGGAAGGCGTAGAGCTTTCAAATTTGGTATGTAGCATCGCCTAATAGACCTCTACTAAGTTTGTTCATATGATACCCTTGGGGTCAAAATTGGCCCAGCCCCGGGGGTCACAAGTTCAAACATAGGAACAAAGAAGGAAAACTTTAATTTTTTTTTTCTCTGAAATGGGAAGGCATAGAGCTTTGATATTTGGTATGTAGCATCTCCTAGTGGACTTCTACTAAGTTTGTTCCAAGGATGCTGCTTGGGTCAAAACTGGCCCAGGTCACTTGGTCAAATTAAAGAAATAGCTAGTGGGCACTGTAGAGGCCACATTTATTATTCATTTGATTTGAAAATTGGTTAAAATGTTTCTTTTGATATAGTCAAAGACCAGTTCAAATTTGGGTCACCTGGGTCATAATCTAGGTGACTAGGTCAAATTAAAGAAATATCTTTAGGGTACTCGAGGCCACATTTTTTGCTCAATTGACTTGAAAATTGGTCAGAATGTTTGTCTTCATGAAATATGAGTTTAAAATTGGGTCACCTGTGGTCAAAAACTAGGTCACTTGGTCAAATTAAAGAAAAACCTTTAAGGCACTCTACTAAGGTGAGCGACCCAGGGCCATCATGGCCCTCTTGTTCTTAATTCTTGTCATTGTGCTTTATTTTTAAGTCTCCCTCAAATTTTTTGGGGGGAGACAAAGTTATTGTTAGAGTTATCAGTCTGCCCATCCATATGTATACAAGTCCCTCGGTCTGCCATGATTTCACATCCACTCCAAATTTCCTGAACTTCTTGTCTGATTAAAGTATTTTTTTACTAGTGGTCCTTTTGATGAGACCATGTGCAGAGCAGAGTTTTTACATGCCAGTCTCTAAGGTCAAGGTCACAGCAGGGGTTCAAAGGTCAAAGATTAGAGGTAGACTTGTTTTCTTTGAAAACAACCATACAGTTTCATTTTGTTTTGTGTTATGAATTCTATTGCAACATTCCTTTTTAGAAATAAATTCTTACTAGAAATGTACCATTTGTTTTTACAGTTTTTATTGATGTTGAAAATAACCGCATCCCTTACTTTTGACCTATATACTACTGACTGAACCCTTTCCCAAATGATGGAGTTTCCTCTTCTAAAACTGAAATTATAATATTCTGGCCACCATTTTGAAAAGGATACAAATTAGCTGAAGTTCTCTGAAATGGCAGGAAACATCATGGGAAAGACAGAAATTGCTTGATACAAGCAATTTCTTCTTTTCCCACAATGTTTCAAAAGGCTTCATCTCTAGACATGGTAACCCTGTACCACATAATCACAGGTTTTAATGACCCTGAATAAGAAGGCTTTTGAAAACATTGTGGGAAGAGGAAAAAATAATGGTAACTAGCATTTTCTCCTGTTCCTACAATGTTTTCTACCCTATGAAAGACAAATATCATCATTTGAACTACTTTAATTGTTGTCTGCAAATTCTTTCAGTTTGGTATAGTCCAAAGTTTTGTCTTTTGGTAAAGGGTTAAAATGCTGTCCAGAGTGAGTTAATTGCTCATTTCAGTCTTTCAGTGATGACTGAAACAAAAACTTGGAGTGGCAGCAAGTTTTTAGTTAGATACAACAAAGAAGAAAATCAGTCCAAATACATGTTCATTCACAGTAGGTACTATATTTTGCAGTTAGATCAAAAATGCTGTCGTGTTTACTTTACCAATCAATTCTGTGATCCAGGGGAAAAAGGTTATGAAAAACATTGTGGGAAAAGGAGAAAATATTGGTAACCTCTGGAAAAGGATGTTCAACCGCTTTTTGTCCTTTTCCCACAATGATTTCTATCCTTTTATAGAGAAATCCCATCACTTTAGCCAAAGGTAATTTGTCATCTGCAAATTCTGCTTTCAGTATTGACGAATCTAGATCTAATTATTTTTTTATTGTAAAGAGTTAACCCTTTGCAAGGGATCCAAATAGGCTGTGTTAGACTTATTCCAGAATCATTTTACATGTAGCTTCATTTTAGGGAATTGATCAGATTCTTCTAATCACACCAAACTTAAACTAGAGGCCCTTGAGGGCCTGAATTGCTCTTATGGCGTTGATTTTGCTTTTTTCTAGCATACACAATGAATTCATGATGCAAAAAGGAAACACACCAAAAAATGGAGGGGGGTGTTGTTGCAACTGGGCTTGAACCCAATAAGACAGCATAAGTAGGCATGGTGAATGAACAAATAGTGAAAAAAAATTGAAGTACATAAAACGGATTGGTTGGAATCCAGTCGAATTTGAAACGGTATTGGTACTCATTGTTTTAAACAATCCCTGCAAGTTTCAAAGAAATGTGACTAATAATGTGGACTGTGTTGTGTAAACAATACTAAGTCATCAAATGGCTGCTTTTCCTAAATTAATTGCTAGTTTTTCTTCATTTTTGATAGAGTTCAATCCCTTGATGATACAAGTAATCTTTGCAAGTTTCAAAAGAATTAAATAAAAAATGTGACTTAATTGCATAAACAAGATATGTAAATTATCAAATTTAAGTGGCTCCTTTCCCCATACTGATTGTCAGATTTTTTTCAAAATCAATAGAATTCAAGCTATTGATAAGATAAACATACTGTGCAAGTTTCACGAAATTCCGACCACAAATGAAGACTTTATCGCGTAAACAAGAAAAAGACTAACGGACGGACAGATGGACGGACGACGGAAACCATACCATTACATAAGAGAGAGGCTTACACCCAGTAGAGCTAAAAATTACTTATCACCTAATTTAGTAAGCCGATAGCTGGCAAACCATCAGCAAAGAAGAAAGAAAAAATATATTTCAATGGTATTTCCCTAATAGGGGGCTATTTAGTCTCTTAACCCTTTACCAGACGACAGAATTTTAGCCTCGTCCAAATTGAAAGCATTTTCAGACGACAAAGTGAATATTACTTAAAACATAAAATTGGCCTTTTAAAGAGTAGAAAGCATCGTGAGAAAAGAAGAAAATGCTTATTACCAGCTTTTCACCTTTTCCCACAATTATTTTAAAAGGCTTCTCCTTCAGGGTCGATAAAAGTCGGGACAGTGTGTTAAAGGGTTAAGGTAGTTTTATATTTTGCACCAGAGTCTCAAAAAGACTTCTGATCTGATGTAATAAAAATAGACAGATTTACGAATGTATCTTCTGTGAAACAGATGTCCTTTAAATAAACGATCAAAATCGTACAGGTCTTTTTACTGAACGTATAGCACCCATAAAAGTAGCGTTCCAAATTGCAAAACAGCCACTCCTTTACCAGCGTTTTCTCCCGTTTTCCCACAATGTTTTCTACCCCTTCAAAGACAATTTACATTATTTGAGATTCGCTTGATTTGTTGTCTAAAATACTTTCATTTTGGAAAAGTGTTATTAGCTCCACTGGCCGAAGGCCAGCGGGCTTATGTCATGGCCCGGTGTCCGTCGTGCGTCCGTCCGTCAGTCCGTCCGTCCGTCCGTCCGTCCGTGCGTTAACTTTTATTTCAAACATCTTCTTCTCTGAAACTACCCATCCAATTTTCATGAAACTTCACAGAAATGATCCTGCCATGGTCCTCTTCAGAATTTCTTGAAAGAATTTGATTCCTTCAAAAACTCTGGTTGCCATGGCAACAAAACTGAAAAATATTGGAAATCTTTAAAAATCTTCTTGTCTGAAACCATAAGGCATAGGGCTACCAAACTTGGCATGTAGCTTTATGTAGTAGACCTCTATCAAGTTTCTTCGAATTATAGCCCTGGGGTCAAAATTGGCTCTGCCCCAGGGGTCACAAGTTTTACATAGGCTTATATAGAGAAAACTTTAAAAATCTTCCTGTACCTAGCCATAAGGCCTAGAGCTACCAAATTTTGCATTTAGCTTGATCTAGTGGGGGTCTACCAAAAGTGCCCAAATTACAGTCCTGGGGTCAATTTGGCCTCATGCTGGGGGGGCAGGTTCACAAGATTTACATGGGCTTATATAGGGAAAACTTTTAAATCTTGGTGTACATAGCCATAAGGCTTAGGGCTACCAAATTTTGCATAATTATAGCATTGTCTAGTGGACAACTACAAAGAGGGTCCAAGTTACAGCCCTAGGATCAAGTTTGGCTGTGCACCAAGGGTCACAAGTTTTACATGGGTTTATGGAGTGAAAACTTCAAAAACCGTTATGCTACTAGCCATAAGGCCAAGAACTCCCAAATTTGGCATGTTATTCTTCTAATACACATATTCTCCATTTAGTCCGACTGTAGCCCTGGGGTCAAAGTTTTATGAGGGCTTATATAGTGAAGACTTCTCTTTATGGTTTATATTTATAAGCCAGTGGAGCGATACAGGGCCATCATGGCCCTCTTGTTTTTTTTTTTAGTCTGGTAGCGTTAATTTATACCTCTTATCGTGAGCAAGTTCGAATTTTAGTGACGTCACATTGTCCTAGATACCTTGCGTGATTATTGTAACGTCGTTTGACGCTCATGAAGTTATTTGACGTTATTTCCAAGGCTATTTAATCAAAGACATTGAGCGTTAGACTAAAGCAGTAAAGAATCAAGACATCGTAAACACCATAGAATTCATAAAATTAATTCCATCGCCACAGCTAAAACGCTGTAAGAATCCACCGTCATGCCACGAAAACCGCCCGCCATTGTGGATGAACTCCCGTTTTTACTAATCGAAGAGGGGGTGAAAAAGAACCGAGCTTCAGAGCGGTAAGTTTAACCTCTATCTTCTAAAAATTAATTAATAAATCCAATTAATTCGTAAACGACAGCTACTTTTAAAATAATTTTTGTAAAGTTGCTTCAAACACGCCCGCCGCTAGGTACATGTACACGTCAAGTTTTAACATTGGGAAACGAAAACCCTCATTATCTACGAGAGCTCGTACACTTGCCTTTAAAGATGGCTCTTAGTCTGAGATTATTAGACTAGCATTGTGTGTTCGATATGTTTTCTGTCAATATTTCGATGCCATTTTATGTGATATTTCATACAAAGCGAACTAGAGCGATAAGTAATATAAGAAATAGATCTAAAGACATATACATGTACATAAAGTTACTGGTATCAAATGCGCTGCCTTCCTATCTCTGTTGGTAACATTGGAGAGCTTATATATGTTAAATACGATCCCTGTATGCTCCATGCCTTAATTGTACAGTTGATGATTCCATGTCGCGATGATATTACCCTTTCAAATAGTAAAAAGTTTAAATTGAAACCAGCTGTTTAAATAACGAACACACTTTCTTCTTGAACGTCACTGGAAAGAGGGATCGTATATTTATAACACTATAGGTATACATATAACATTCTAATTTACTATCCCTGCTGCAAATCAACAGTAGGGGTTTTACAGTTATGTGCTTCGTGTAACAAATTTAGCCTTCTTTACACTAATTTCACCCTTTACCATGCGAACTTAGACGTTAAAAGTGCAGTCTGATCTAGACTCCCACTAGTTAGCGGTCAGTCGCTTCATGTTGCTGGCAGCGTTGAGATGAATGACTCCGACTCCTCGCGACGAGTCTGGGTACAGGCGGTAATAATTTCTTATTCACTCCATATATTGACCCCCTTATGGTCTCTTTAATAGATTGAAGGCCTTTAAAAATCTATTGACCTGTTTGTTTTCTAGAATTCAAGCCTACCAGAAAAACAAATCGAGATCTAGATCTTCTACCGTTAGGGTCTTTGTATTGTACAATGATCGATTGGTATATTCTAATTCCACATTTTGTCCGAAGAAATCGAACAGTTATTTCACTTTGGAGATGTCAACAGAAAAAAACATGTAATGAAAATTAAGGATTTCTCCCTTGCGTTATAGGTTACGTCAATACTTAGTGACGAAAGTCAGCGAAAGAGCCGAGATAGAAATGAAGTATATAAAGCTGCTGAAAGGGTGGATAGATGACTTTAACCCGTTTTCAAATCAGGAAGGAGGGTCAGGTAATACTATTTAATTGTACATTGAAAAGATTGTGAAAGTTCTTCAAGCAAGACCGATGTAAGAAGACGCGGAAGGATTTTTAACTTTTGAGCCTGCCTCACGCCTCACAAATTTTTCGATATGTATTCTTCTAGTGCTCAAAAAAGACAAATGATTGCAGAACAAATGTCCAAAATCATTAAAATTAAAAACAAAAAATATGTCCAGCAGTACATATGATATAAGTAGACCCAATATTGGTATCAAACATAATTTAGGTGGATCTACATTTTTTGAACGTCAACAGCAGACGAAAATACGAGTATCAATGGCGCGCTGAAAATTAAACTACGCACGCAGAGTCCAGTTCTATGATACATGTAGATCTAGTTGCATATTCTTTCTAGAATCAGCACGAGATTTGATAGTTCCAGATCTAAATGCAGTAGGTCTAGAGCTGTTTTACATACATATAGATCTATTCAGGGGTGCAACAAATTCCGGTAAATTGCTGGGATGGGTGGGGAAAGCCTAATTAATAGATTTCTACTTCTGCAATTTATAGACCTATTTTTTTCCAATGAGTGGCATTGTACATAGATCTACACAAAATCTTAAAATTAGGTTTTCATAAATTAGATCTAGATCTAGCACTTTATCAGTAGATTTAGATCTAGATCTGTATCTAAATCTGTTTTTAATCCCAATTGATCTAATTAATTTACCCTGTAAACGTGGTTACCTTCCATGAATGATTGAAAAGTTCTTTTTTTTTTCTTAATAAAAGGATCATGCTAGTTGCAGTGTTTGACAGTAGGGAATGCTGCAGAAGTTTGTTTCATTTGGTCTATGAACACTCAAGCATATGCAGTTATTGACTATAAATATTGCATAAAAGTCCGAATCCCCAGTGACTTGCATGTATTTTCAACTTACAAGGGGTGAACAGAAAGCATGTGGACCACCTCCTTATTTTGAAAACTACTTCATGTAGGATTACAAAAATTTGCATCATTTATCTGGTAACTGGCTCAAGATTTCAATTGTCATCATATTCAAGTAGGTAAAGTGTGACATCATTTTAATGACGTCATATAGTGCATTAGTGGTCCAAAATGTTGGATGTTTTATTTGTGCGGAGAGTAATCATGAAGTTTTATGTCAAACTCAGAAAGTATTCATCGGAATTCAAAAGCACCTTAGAAGAAATTCAAGGGGACTCTGCACTCAAGAAATCTGATATTCGTAAGTGGATCAGACTGGATTTGACAAGGGTGTGATACTGTCAAAGATGACCCTAAATCTGGCCGTCCATCAATATCGCTCACAGACAAAATCATCAGGGATGTAGAGCAGCATGTAAAACAAGACTGCCGAGATACTGTCAGAAAAATAGCTGTCACATTTAACATTTCATATAGAATTGTCCAGGAGATTTTGACTGACAATTTTGGGATGTCATGTTTGCACAATGTGGGTACCTTGACTATTGACGCACAAGCAAATGGGGATTAGGGTCGAAATCTTGTTTAAAAAATTCAGAACGAATTAGGAGAGAGGGGTCAAACTTTACTGATCGTATTGTAACATGCGATGAAACATAGGCACACTTTAACTAGACTAAAACTAAACAACAAAGCAGTGTATAGAAGCATCCAATATTGCCTTCCACTATTAAAGCCAACCTTTCTAAGTCACTTTGTAAAGTTATGTGCATCATGTTTTTCTGTTCTCCTTTTTTTTTCTTCTAAATCATGTTGTAACTATACATACTACAGTCAATGCTGAGTTTTATGCCCACATTATTCAAAAGAATTTCACAAACACTATATGAAAAAAAACAAAACAGCCAGAAGTCCTGCAGAGTGATGTCACTTTACACCAAGATAATGCCCTAACTCACAAAGCCACACTTGTACGGAAACTTTGCAAAAACTAAATATAGAAATACAAGCAAACCCTTCCTATTATTCAGTCCTGACCCCTTGTGACCTTGGACTAGTTCCTGTTTTGAAAGATTCTCTACGTGGGCAGCACTATGAGAGCAGGAAGGAGCTAACCCTCGCTATGACCGGGTTCTTGAGAATAATCTCATGTGACACACTTGCACACATGGGAATCAAGAATGAATAAATGCATTGAATTCAAAGGAGGTTACTTTAAAAAAATAGTAAGCATTCCAAGTTGTTTTTTATGACAAGATTCCGATACAGGCATTGGTCTACGTTCTTTCTGATCAACCCTTGTAAATTCTTAATTTATTGTGGCTTGAAAGATGAAGCTTTAAATAGTAAATGAAATGAAATATGAAAATAAAGAAAATTGAACTTTGCGTTGAAATATGTAAATGAGCCATGCTCTGTGAAAAGGGGGCTACCGGTACTGTGATTACTTGCTAGGTATAATGCAAAGATGCATCACAGATATACATTAAACTCCCTTTTCTTAGTGTGCTGCTCATATATATTTGTAATGGTTCATAAACAGTCATTATGGTTAACCCTTTACCACCCAGTCCAGTGTTTTAACAACCCTGGGGTATAAAGCCTTGCCCCATCTGAGACAAAACTGATCATCTGAGCCACAATCAATGTGGCATTTGCAAATGCTTTAACTCGTTACCACACAACAAAATTTTAGACCAGTCCAAATTGAAGGCGTTTGCAGACGACAAACAAAATGGGGCACAAACAACTGCATCTGTCGTTGAGATTGTTAAAAACATTGTGGAAAAAAAAAGAAAATGCTGGTTACCAGCATTTTATTCTTTTCCCACAATGTTTTCAAAAGTCTTCTTCTTCAGGGTCGTTAAAACTTGACATTGTGTGGTAAAGAGTTAATCTGGACAAGACTAGTCTGAAATTTTGTGGTATGGTAAAGTTTATGGTCGGTTTATCATTAACAGAGACATACTTAGATTCAGAAGTGGTGAAGAAATTACTAACAGGGATGAAGAATGAAGTAATCCAACTGATGGCCACAAGGCAGAAGATTTATAATGACATAATGTCAGATGAAGGAACCTTGAATAAGCTGGTTGAGTAAGTATGTAAATTTATAGCAGATGTATTTTTTCTGTCTGTAATTTCTGGAGCTGATTGGCAGATTTGGACATATAACCGCAGGCCTTTGTACAGTATCAAATATTACATAAGCTTAAAATACAATCTGAGTTATGCAAGCATCTAGGGGCTCCAAAAAATGCGAGCATCAGACAGGTGCTTGCTTAACTCTTTACCAAATGACAAAATTTGAGACTAGTCCAAACTCAAAGCATTTGCAGACGACAAAAGTAACTGTGACTGAAAAAATTGAATTTATTTTGGGAAGGGTAAGGAACATTGTGGGAAAGGAGAAACTGCTGGTTACCATGCTGGTTTCTCCTTTTCCTACATTGTTTTCAAAAGGCTTCCTCCTCAGGTTTGTTAAAACTTGGGATTGTGTGGCACATTTTAACATATTTACCTTCTCTTTGAACTCAATATAATGCTCAACACTGGCTAATACAGGTTAGTCTGACAGTCTTTTACACTATGGTCAGTCAAAATTCAAGCATCCTTATTGACCCAGTTCTGATGTATTCCATAAACTACATTCATTGTGATGAATGGTAGTACTTCACACTTGGGTTAACGAGGGTGAATTCCAGTTGCTTACAGAAAAACGAATTGTTTAACTAAAATTAAAGATGCCAACTTGAAATTGTAGTTCTAAGACTCATTTTTCTGTGAGCAACTGGACATGAATCTGTTAGACAAATACATGTATTTGATCATTGGAGAACACTAGTTTTGAGTGGTTTATTCATTGGTCATAATGTTTTCTTGATTTTCACTTTATCCAAGTTCAAATTACATTCATTGTCCTGATTCCTATCAGATAACAAATTGTTAGAATTGTCCATATTGAAAGTAATTGCAAATGACAAATAATGTTGGTAATATGATAGCATTTTTCCTATAAGGAGTGAAAAGTTAAAACAGTGATAACCTGTATTTTCTTTGTTTCCCACAATGCCTTCAAAAGCTCTCCTCTTCAGGATGATAACGGGATGGTTTGGTAAATGGTTAACGCTCTACCAAATGACAAAATTTTGGACTCGACCAAATTGAAAGCATTTGCAGGCAACAAATTAAATGTAGCTCAAATGATGACTTCTGTCTTTGATTGGGTAGAAAACATTGCGAGAAATTCTCCTTTTCTCACAATGTTCTTAAAAGCCTTCTTCCTTAGAGTCATTAAAACTTGGAATTATGTGGTAAAGAGTTAACCCTATACCAAAGAATCCTGTGCTTTAACAACCCTGAAAAAGAAAGCTTCTGAAAACTTTATGATAAATGGAGAAAGTGCTGGCAACCAGTATTTTCTCCTTTTCTGAATCTGTTTTGTACTCTATTGAAGACAATCACTACATATACCAGTAACTTGTCATCTGCTAATGCTTTCAATTTTGACAAGTCTAAAATTCTGTGAAGTTGATAGAATTAAGGACACAAGCCTTAAGTAGCAAAGGATTATGAAATAAAAAGATAAGACATGTTGAGAAAATAAATGTATTCAATATTAAAAAAAAAATCAAGTCAAAAATTAAAAAACTTAACATGCAAAAAAGGCATGAAGTAAGCAGTCTGCATTGATGATGCGCAGGCTGACCTGGGCCGAAACTTTTTGCTATTGGTCAATTTACTGTATGTACAGGGACCAGTCTACCTCATGATTAAGTCAGTTGTTAAAAAAAGTGGCTATTATGGATCCATAATGATGTGATGGCTGGCTTGGTATTATGCATCATGGAGATGTGTTTAGCCCCCTTTTGTCAGAGTGTGGCTTAATTACTATGTACAACTGTGTGTAGTCATTACAGATAGATATAAACATCTTGCACGACTCAACATAAATCATTATCAGACAACAGTTACAATGACTTTTTATACTTTTTCATGAGACAATTCTTCAAAATGAATGTGACATTAAAGGCCCAATAGTGGCCAATGAGACAATGCAGGTAATTTAAGTCATACCATTCAAAAGGATAGAAAATATTGTGAAGATGACAACCTGTTATTGTGTGGTCGGTCCAAGTGTTAGTTGCTGGCAGAAAAATGAATTTTAAAATCAGGCAAAGAGTAAACAAAAGATAGAGTGACCTGGCAACTTTTACCTAGTTTTTTAAAAGAGATTTCTCTGCCAGTGACTAACACTTGGACCAACCATACAATAACACATTTTGTTTCATGCTTTTCAGTAGTTTATTGAGAAATAATGGTGGATTATGGTTTTATATTTCAAGGTTACGACCAGTGAAAATACCGATTTTATATTTTCTAACTCTCCAATTGAAGGTGGAGGCAGTAGATCCTGCGCACTAGTTACCTAGGTAGTCAGCATGTGCCATTCAAATGGAGGGAAATATGATGTAATTTACGGCTATATTTCTTGTGCATTAAGTAATATTGTAATGTGTTGTTATGTAAGGGGGGGGGTACGCCACCGGGGATTACCGAAAAACAAGTGTGCTGGATTTTTATGAAAGTTCCAACAACATAGGGGTTAGAAGCATGAAATAAACAGAATATTTGTTTTTTCGGTGAAAGATCGAAATTTATTTATAAATTTTATCCATCTTCACAATAAATTTCATACTTTTGAATGATATCATTTAAATGCATTTCATTATCTGCTTTGTTTACTTTTGGCAGCTATTAATTGTGACTTAAAAAAGAGTGTTGCTTTTTTCAGTATGTTTTTTTTTCAAAGACCATTCACAGCAAGAGTGTAAAATATAGAGTATTCAAATTTTTTTACACCTTTATAAAGTACATTTTGGTTTACTTTCTGCAGAAAATATACTTTCAGCAAATACAAAGTATTATGAAAATGAAATGGAGAAAATGCCTACAAAAAGCAGATCTTACATTTGTTATATTTTACCCTTGATTATTTACATAGCCTGTCAAATAATTACAGTTATTATTTTTCTCCTAGATTGGCTTAACCCTTAATCTGCTAAATAAGTGAAATGAAACTTTCAAGCCTATTGTAAAAACCTGCCTGAATATTGCTATTTCAGTGCTATTTTTGAAAATATCTTCTTGTCGGACAATGTAGATCCAAGATCAGACTGCCTGTTCTGTGTAGTCTGATCTTGATCTACACTGTCTGCACAAGGTTGTTTAGTCATGCTTAGCAGCCTAAGGGTTTAAAATGGTTGCTGAGCCTATGAAGTATGCAGTTGTAAAGGCACAGGGCTTGGCAGTTAGGTTATTAACTCTTCACCAGAAGACAAAATTCAGGAGTTATCCATGTTAGAGGTATTTGCAAACAATAACTGGCTGAAATGATCGGATTTGTCAAAAGGGTTGAAAACATGGGATGAAAGATATGATGGTTACTGGCTTTTCCTCCTTTTCCCACAATGTTTCCAGAGTCCTTCTTCTCCAAGGTTGTTTAAACTGAGAACTGTGTGGTAAAAGGTTTAACTCTTTACCAAAAGACAAAATTTTTGATGCCATGAAATTGAAAGCATTTGGGGGATGAAAAAATAAATGTAGCTGAAATGATGACTTCTGTCTTTGTTAGGGTGGAAAACATTGTGGGAAAAGGAGAAAATGCTGGTTACCAGCATTTTCTCCTTTTCCCACAATGTTTTCTAAAGCCTTCTTTTATCTGGGTGGTTAAAAGTTGGGATTGTATGGTAAAGGGTTGAGGCATTATAAATGGGTACATGTGAAAAAGTGTGTGAAAAAAGAAGAGATGACTAGACATAGACATTTTTAGCTCACCTTAGCACAACGTGCTAAAAGGTGAGCTATTGTGATCGCCCTATGTCCGGCGTCCGGCGTCCGTCGTCCGTCAACAATTTCTTTAAACATCTTCTTCTCCTAAACCACTGGGCCAATCTTGATGAAACTTGGCAGGGATGTTCCTTGGGTGAAGCTCTACCAAAATTGTTCAAAGAATTGAATTCCACCCACAACTCTGGTTGCCATGGCAACAAAAAGGAAAAAAAGGCAAAATCTTTGAAAATCTTCTTCTCTGAAACTAGAAGGCGCAGAGCTTTGATATTTGGTATGTAGCATCTCCTAGTGGACCTCTACCAAGTTTGTTCATTTGATGCCCCTTGGGTCAAAACTGGCCCCGCCCCAGGGGTCACAAGTTTGAGCATAGTCACAAAGAAGAAAAACTTTAAAAATCTTCTTCTCTAAAACTTGAAGGTGTAGAGCTTTGATATTTGGCATGTAGCATCTCCTAGTGGACCTCTACCAAGTTTGTTCATATGATGCCCCTGGGGTCAGAACTGGCCCCGCCCCGGGGGTCACAATTTCGAACATAGGAACAAAGAGGGGAAACTTTAAAAATCATCTTCTCTGAAACTGGAAGGCGTAGAGCTTTGATATTTGGTATGTAGCATTGCCTAGTGGACCTCTACCAAGTTTGTTCATATGATGCCCCTGGGGTCAAAACTGGCCCCGCCCCGGGGCTCACAAGTTTGAGCATAGTAACAAAGAAGGAAAACTTTAAAAATCTTCTTCTCTTAAACTTGAAGGCGTAGAGCTTTGATATTTGGTATGTAGCATCACCTAGTGGACCTCTACCAAGTTTGTTCATATGATGTCCCTGGGGTCACAATTTCCAACATAGGAACAAAGAGGGAAAACTTTAAAAATCTTCTTCTCTGAAACAGGAAGGCATGGAGCTCTAGCATCTTCTAGTGGATCTCTACCAAGTTTGTGCATATGATGCCCTTGGGGCAAAAGTTGGCCCTGCCCTCTGGGTCACAAGTTCAAACATAGGCACAGAGAAGGAAAACTTTAAGAATTATCTTCTCTGAAACTGAAAGGCTTAGAGCTTTGGTATTTGGTATGTAGCATTGCCTAGTAGACCTCTACTAAGTTTGTTCATATGATGCCCTTGGGGTCAAAATTGGCCCTGCCCTGGGGGTCACAAGTTCAAACATAGAAACAAAGAAGGAAAACTTTAATTTTTTTTTTCTCTTAAATGGGAAGGCATAGAGCTTTGATATTTGGTATGTAGCATCTCTTAGTGGACTTCTACCAAGTTTGTTCCAAGGATGCTGCTTGGGTCAAAACTGGCCAGCCCCTGGGGTCACAAGTTCGAACATAGGAACAAAGAAGGAAAACTTTAAAATTCTTCTTTTCTGAAACCAAAAGGTGTGGAGCTTTGATATTTGGTATGTTGCATCTCCTAGTGGACCTCTACCAAGTTTGTTCATATGATGCCCCTGGGTCAAAACTGGCCCGGCCCAGGGGGTCACAAGTTTGAAGATAGGGACAAAGAAGGAAAACTTTCTTTTTCTCTGAAACGGGAAGGTGTAGAGCTTTGATATTTGGTATGTAGCATTTCCTAGTGGACCTCTACCAAGTGTGTTCATATGATGCCCCTGGGTCAAAACTGGCCCAGCCCGGGGGGTCACAAGTTCGAACATAGGAACAAAGAAGGAAAACTTCTAAATTCTTCTTTAAAACTGGAAGGCGTAGAGCTTTGATATTTGGTATTCTCTTCTAAGTTTGTTTGCCCATCTAAGCGCAATAAGTTCATTGAGTTCAAAATTGGGTCATCTTGGGTCATAAACTAGGTCACTAGGTCAAATTAAAGAAATACCTTGTTGGCACTCTCGAGGCCACATTATTTGCTCAATTGCCTTGAAAATTAGTTAGAAAGTTTGTCTTTATAAAGTCTCACATAAGATTAATTTGGGTCAATTTGGGTCATAAACTAGTTCACTGGGTCAAATTAAAGAAATACCTTGTTTGCACACAAGGAGGCCACATTTATTGCTCAAATGACCTGAAATTTGGCCAGAATGTTTGTCTTGATGAAATACCAAATGAGTTTGGATTTCGGTCACCTGGAACCATAAACTAGGTCACTAGGTCAAAATAAAGAAATACCTTGTGGGCACTCTAGAGGCCACATTCTTTGCTTAATTGCCTTGAAAATTGGTCAGAATGTTTGTCTTTGTAAAATCTCACATGAGTCTGAATTTGGGTCAACTTGGGTCATAAACTAGGTCACTTGGTCAAATTAAAGAAATAGCTAGTGGGCACTCCAGAGGCCACATTTATTATTCATTTGATTTGAAAATTGGGTAAAATGTTTCTTTTGATATAGTCAATGACCAGTTCAAATTTGGGTCACCAGGGGTCATAATCTAGGTCACTAGGTCAAATTAAAGAAATATCTTTAGGGCACTCGAGGCCACATTTTTTGCTCAATTGACTTGAAAATTGGTCAGAATGTTTGTCTTCATGAAATATGAGTTTGAAATTGGGTCACCTGTGGTCAAAAACTAGGTCACATGGTCAAAGAAAAACCTTTAAGGCACCCTACTAAGGTGAGCGACCCAGGGCCATCATGGCCCTCTTGTTTCTTTTACCTCAGTAATTGTAAGAGCAGTATTTTCCGAGAAGAAAAATTGGTGGAAATGTGTTTGTTGAGATCCATTTCTGTCAGTTTGAAGTAATCAAAAACAGTTTTATGTTGTACTTCTTTGAAAGTAACTCATTGAATGTATGCACAGATCACTATGGTTCCCTTACTGCCATCATATAACAACTGGTTAGCCATTCACCATACAGTCCTGTTTTGAAACACTCCAATAGACAAGGCTTTTGATAACATTCTGGGTAAAATAGAATTTGCATTTTTATCTTGTCCAAAAATGTTTTCCATCCTTTCGAAGACGGTACCAATCATTTGAGCCATATATTTAAATTGTCATCTTCACATGCATTTAGATCTAATTTGGAAAAGTCTACAATTTTGTTGATTGCTTAAAAGCTAAATACAAAACACAAATGGGCTAAGCTCTGTGAAAAGGGGTTTAGAACAGCACAGGCTGATCTACGTCAAAATTTTTTGCTTTAAATGGTCAGTTTTCTGTATGTCAAAGGACCAGTTTCCCTCATGATTGAGTCGGTTGTTAGATAAAACGGATTTTATGAGTCCATAGTTACCTGATTACTTGCTTGGTTTAATGCATCACAAAGATGCATTAAATCCCCTTTTGCCAGAGGGAAAATGCATCATGATAATGAATTAACTTCTTAAAGTGAAAGCTCTAGTATTGTTATAACAGTGGGTTGTTTGGAAAGGTTAAAAAGTAATAAGTATACATATATGGGGATAGTAGTCGAGATATTTTGAGATTAAATTCCTGGCTTGGCCAAAAAGTATTGAGGAACTGATGACAGTCACAGAGAATAGTTGAATTCATTTCTCCATTGAAACATTGTTCTGACTATTTTCATATGAGAAAGCTGACAGTAACTTGGATAGACTGTTGTTTATAGCCTTGGTAAAGAAGTACCAGGGAGGCATGGATAGGTGCACTGGATGCTACAACTAAAAGTAGTGTTACATATCCAGTGTATTGAATGATTGATATTTATATATGGCTTAAAAAGTTTCAAGTGCCCTGTTTTGATTTTTTGACTTTGTTCAACAACAAGCACCATCTAACTTTCATTGTATGTACTAAAAGTTCACTGTAACTCTCTGCGGTCCCCTATACCCTGTTCTCCTTTGAGCTCATGAAGTTGTCTCTGTTTATACGAGACATTCTCTGTGAGAAGGGGGCTTAATGCATTTGCGAAAAGTATCGACCTTGTTAGCCTGCCTTAACCTTTTGCAATCTGTAAATTTTCTGCATGTCAGGGGATAATTCTACTTCATAATTAAGTTGGTTGTTTGACGAAATGGATTTTATACATCCATAATTAGGTAATGTCTTGCTTGGTATATTCCATTACGGAGATGCATTAAGCCCCCCTTTGCCAGAGTTCATATCTTTCTCACCCTGTCTGTCTCAAGTAATTGTATGCTGGTAAGTTCGTAAGTAGGAAATAAGCTGTGATGAATAGGTTACAAGGTGATAAAAGACTACTGATTGATGTTGAGCAATGTATATACAGACGGATGAAATAAACTGGATGATTGACTTCAGTGTATAATGTAGGAGTGAATACTCTCTATACTTCAATTTGTAATTTGACCTTTAAGTATGACCTTGGCCCCCTATGTATTTGAGCAAATAATTCACATGACACTCTTCGATGAGAACAATACTTGCTGTACAACGTTTACAACAGCTCAGACTCTGACAAGCTCAATTCAAGATTGTTGTAAACATTGACCTGAAGTAAATAAGGGGAGAAAAGTGTGCCCGACGCGGGACTCAAACTCACAACGCCCGGAATACTAGCACCTGAGCTCTACCGAGTTAGCCGGATAACTGGTCGTGAGTCTACCCAACGTCAACTACAACAGACCTTCAATTGTGACCTTATCCTTAAACCTATCTGAGCAATTCTTTTATGTGGCACTTCTACGTAGAAGTGAACACTTGTGCGAAATCAATTCGATATCAATCTAAAATGAAGAAGATTTTGACTGGACAAACCTTAGAGGATGTATGCATGGATAACTAAATAAGGCGCACTCTAACCGGCATATACTAAACTGAAGTTGGGTTAACTGTGTTGGCTCTTCGGAACTGGATTCAAAAACAAAACCAGTCAATAAGTACCATTAGAAATGAAACACTTTTCGCTAGACAGTTTGGTGAATCTTCACGGGTCTTTACTGTCCAATATTCTACGAGGTATTCTTGCCTAAACAGTCTTTAGTGCACAAGGACTGTAACACAGAATTGTCAATTTAAGATTCCCAGCTCCTTTTAGTGCTTTATTATTTACTGAATGTTCATTTGAAAGTTAATCGCAGGTAGGGTTGACTACTATGAAATAACTGAAATGTCGTTTGAAGTAAACTAAAAAAAAAAAAATACCGTGCTTAATCATCCCCCAATCTGTAGATCATTCATTTGTGCAAAGAATCATATCTATAAGATCTGTGGGTCCTATGAAAACTTTGCATTAGAGACCACAATTTATTCAGTCCGCAGGACAATATTTATGAGATGTTATACGATACTAATAACTGTTATTGTGTTTGGATGGTGCTTAGAATCACTGCTAACATAGAGTTTTGTTTTATGTCGTGCAAGTGCTGCAGGTAGTGATAGTGCACAATCTTTCTCATCAATAAGGGTTTCCAAAGTTTCAAAATGCCTAGAAAGTTTATAAACAGTGTTATTAGATTCGGAACATAGAAACACAGTCTGATCTTCATTGACAACAATTCCATAAGGCAGCAGATTATCATGCGTAAACGATTTAAAAACTTGACCTTCAAGATTCATTGCAAATATTGCATTATCATCGTAACTACTCACATAGAGAGTTTCGGTGCCTGAATGAATTTCAATTCTTGGATACCAGTCTTGTAAAGGTAAATTTCCATTGTAAAGTTCTATAATTTTAGATATTTCACCACTCTCTGTAATGAAATAAATCGATGAAGGGGTACTGTTACATACAAAAACAAACTCGCCTTTGTAAATTATCATATTAAAACACTGGCGATGTACACTGATACACCTTACCGCCACGGCTGGAGACTTTGTAATATCTAAGATCATGATAACTTCTCCGAAAGGACATGTGGTTGCTATTAAGCATCTCTCTTGTTGTTCATCATTTAGGGAACCAAACACCGATTGTCCTGTTGAACTGGTTGCTGAATTGTCTGACTTCAAAAGTTCAGCTATGCCACATGGCCATTCCGATAGCTTTATTCGACGGTGGATATTGTGCCTTAGGTCTAGTAGCTTAATACTGTTGTTTTCAGAATCTGTCACGGCAACAATGCCACTTTTCAGTATGGCGATATTTCTTACCCAGCAATCTTTTATGTCTTTTGAATGTTTTATGTCAATTCGGTCACAGAGAGATTTCGTTTCATGTTCGAGTTTCTCTAGACTATCATCTTCAACTGTCAGTTCATCCAACATCATATCAATTGCTTTTTCAACATTAATGTCATGGTTTGCCCTTTTTGTTCTAGCAAAATCCGCTTTTTCCGGGAATGAATGACGATGGTGCTGATGAAAATGAATACAAGTAGAGCATAAGTATGTTTCACAACTAAAGCAAATACATTCTGATTCAAGTTTCTCAAAATTCAGCTTCTTTAGGCAGTCGTTGCAAAGGGAACGGTTAAATGAATGCTCCAAATTTTCGCTTGAGTCCTCCACTAATAGTACAGGCCAAGTTGAAGACTCTGCTGGTAGTTCTTTTTCTCGGTCTGAATCATTTAGTTCTTTTACAATATTGATTTTCTCAAATTCGTATGGCTCTTTTGCTGTTATTTGCTCAAACTTGTACACCTGATTGTCTGCCTGGACACTATCCTGAATCTTTAGGCCGTCAAGCTGGTTCGTAAGAAAAGCTGCAGTTGTCCCTGGTGTAATACCTTTAGCCTTTTTATTGTCTTTGTCAGCTGTACCTGCAATGTTTGTTGTGTGACCTACTTTCAGTGTTGAAGATGACAGTTGTTCCCCTTCCACTTTTTCAGTTTCTGACCCCTTCATTAACTTAAATTTGTTATCTGTGTTGGGATCAACTGATGTCTCTCCGATGTTTTTATTGAAAGTTTCTTTCGGAACGGTGTTGGGCTGAAAAGGGTTAACTCTCGTATGTTCTGCTCCCCCGATTTTGTCATTTTGAACAAAACTTATTTTGTCCGTTTGCTTTGGTGTTCTGAAACTATAGGACTTTTTGAGATACTGTGTGTCGACCGTCGCTACATTCGGACTCTCTACAATTTTGTTTTTGCTATATGTTGCGACTCTTTCTTTTTTGAATGGTTCAGAGCTTCTGTCATCAGCGTCCGTGTTGTTACCGGGCTCGGAACTTCTTCTTGTGGATTTTTTTTGATGCTTCCTGTCTTTGTTCTGATCATTCCCCATATTTGGTCTTTACCTTGAAATTGATGGAGAGTACGCTGATGCCTGCAATTATTTGTCAAAATAACTGAGCCATGCTATGTGAAAAGGGGCTTAATGCATTTTCGTAATGCATTATACCAAGCAAGTCTTCACAGAATTACGGATCCACATAATCCATTTAGTCTAACAATCAAGTGGATCTGTGGGTAGCAGGGTCCTTTGACATGCAGAAAATTTACAAAAAGCAAATAGTTTCGACACAGGTCAGCCTGTGTGGACTGCGCAGGCTGATTGCGCAAGCTGACATGGGTCGATACTTTTAGCAGACGCATTAAACCCCTTTTTCAAAGAGCATGGCTCAACTACATTTACTCTTTAGAAGACTCAAATGGTAGACTTGTTCATATTGACAGCATTTAAATTATAGACAACAATTAAATATGACACGAATTATAGCATTTTACTTTGAAAGGACAGAAAACATTGTGGGAAATGGAGAAAATGCTGGTTACCAGCATTTTCTCCTTTTTCCACAATGTTTTCAAAAAACTTTCTCCGCAAGGGTCAATTGAGAACCATATTCTTTCCAGCAAAAATAGACAGGTTGTTTTACAAGTCATTACTTTTTAGGTAACAATCCAAATGAAGTTTAATATAATTATCTTGATTCTCGGATTGAGCTATTTTTGGCCTGGGCTTGGCTTGCCAAGCCCAAGGCTATAGGAATTGTCTACCAAAATTTCAACCCCATCCAAGCATTTACGGAAAACCCCGAGTAAAAGTGAAAAGTACCGCCTGCAATCCATCTCACTACGCTGAAGGAAACGACCCCTTTAAATAATAAAATATTTCGATTTGAACATCACAGTAAAGTTTCATTTCACAACAAACTTTGATAGATGTGCGATTTTGATCGTAGGAAAGTGTTGACTGAGAATTTGGGGCCCTCTTGAGGTTATTCATAACTGCAAACTCGTGCGCTTAACAGCGAAAGAAACAATTGGCAAAATTCGGGTGATCGTTGATCAAATGTTTTGATGTAGGTACGCAATCGACCGAGTTGTGACGAGTGCTGTTGCCCAGCACTAATCGTGATCGTTCGTTTATCCTTTTTTCTACACACCATGTGAATGACAAATTTATGACAGCGTATTTTACGCAGACGATGTGCTGTTTCTCTGAAAACGGTGTCTCAAAACCTCGGCAAGATTTTAATTTCCGTAAAATTACTAAGCACCTCGTGTCTGAAGTTTTAAGTATGTATTTGATTGGTATATATATACCTTATTTCTTCCTGTCAGAATTGTCCAGATATGACATCTCGGCCCATAACCATTTCGACCCATAGCAAACTCGGAGCATACAATACCAAATATGTATTAAAGTTTGTAACATGAGCCATTGAATCTTTAAAAACGATGAAATTTTAGACTTGTCTAAATTGAAAACATTTGCAAACGGCAAGTTACATTTACCTGAAATGTTGGTTATTGGCTGTGAAAGTGCAGAAAACCTTGTAGGAAAAAAGAGAGCATTTTCTTTTTTTTTTTCCAAAAGGTTTTCATGAGGCTATATCCTTGGAGTCCTTAAAACTTGAGAATGTGTGGTCAAGAGTTACGTAACTGGTGGGCGTTTTATATCGAAGATCAGGCATGACATTCAGTGCAATTTGGTCTTGATCTCTATAGGTATTTAGGCTGACCTGTGTCGAAACTTTTTGCTTTTGGCAAATTTTTTGTATGTCAAAGGACCAGTGTACCTCATGATTCAGTCGGTTGGTCCGTAAAATGGATTTTATGGATCCATTAATATGTCATGGCTCATTTGGATTGATGGACCAGGGAGATGCATTAAACCCCCTTCTGCCAGAGCATGGCTCATTCGTGTTGTCCATAATAACAGCCAGGAGCTTTTAAAATTTATCGATCCTAGATGACTTTACTCAGATGAGGGCTTTAGGTCCAAGGGCCCTCTTGTTCATGAAAATCGACTTTCCAACTTGGTTGATCATGGCAACTTAGAGATTCCATTGACTTTCAATGCGAAAGTTGAAAAGAAGCATTTACAGAAGATATTTTGACAAAACTTTTATAGAAATGTAACTTGAGCAGTCTTGTATCATCCATGTGGTTTTATTCAACTGGTAGTCTTTAGCTCATCTGTTTACGAAGAAAGCGTCAGGCTATTGTCAAAGCCTATGCGTCATTGTCGTCGTGCAAAAACTTCGACATTTTTTAATATCTTTGTTATTCCTGAAGATATTTTACTATAAACTTGTACAAGTTATTTACTGTCAAAAGGGGTACACATATAGCAGGGCAGGTAACCATCAAAATATTTTTGACACAGTTACGCCCTTTTTCTATTGCTTTAAATTTTCAGAACCGTTGACATTTTATCATATCTGTCATTAATGAAGACACTTACTTCAAACTTGAACTTTTTGTTAACTATTAAAAGGGGAATTTATAACAAAGTAGGTAACTACCGAAATATTTTTGGCAAAGTAATTAGTTATGCCCCTTTTTCGACTGAGAACTTTTAGCTCAGCTGTTTTTAGAGACATGGTATTATCATAGCCCTAGTGTCATCATCTTTGTCGTCTGTGTCGTCGTCATGCAAAATATTTGACATTGTGCAGTATCTTTGTTATTACTGAAAATGTTTACTTAAAACTTAGACAAGTTGTTAACTATCAAAAGGGAAACATAAACAATACGGGTAAATAACTATCAAGTTATGCCCCTTTTTCAACCTTGTGTTTTCACTGAAAATCAACTGAGCATTGGCGCCCGAATGCAGACGTCTTTTTATTTGTTGTCATAGAAACCAAAACTTAAAAATAAAAAGAAATACGTAAAGGTTTGTTTTCTCAGACACCAAATCATGCTCTTTGATACTAGCCTTTAAAGACTTTGTGTTTTTCCTTGTCATTGCTCAAAGGACATGGTTACTATTTCAACCTATAGACTGAGTGTGGTAAAATGAAAGAAAAATATGATTCATTGCTTGACCATTGTGGATTTTTGCACTTTCCAGAAATATTCCCTGCTGTTGCACGCTGCTCATTTTGGTTTGTTACCATGATTTGTTGCCAAAGCAACGTAAAGGAAGAAACTAGGAAGCAAAAAATCCTTTGAAAATTATCTCCTTTCAATCCATAAAGACCCTGAGACCAAGGCTATACAAAAGTACTCATTATATCGACCATTAGAAACTTATGTTTTTCCATTCTGTTGTCAACTCCACAGACTGTCAGTGTGAGACATGTAGATATTTTTTATTAGTCTGTACAAATATGATAGCAGCTTTTAAGCCTGTACAGATGTGATAAGAACTTTGAGCTTCTGGACCTCATTTTCCTACCTCTTCACCCGTTCTGATGCCCAGGCCTTCAGCGCCTTCAGTGCTTTGATTTATCAGAAGCAGTTAGTTCAGTGCCATAGGCATAAACAAGGGCCCAAAAATTGCAGACGGCGTATATCAAGATTAGACTGCACAGAACATGCAGTCTGAGCCTAAACATTCATTTATACTTTTCCCTTGTTTTCTCAAACCTATAAAAGAGACATCTTTCCCAGTCTTTTCAGCCGTCGACGTGACGCAAAATACCAAGCAAGTCATCATATGATCTTGGAACCATAAAATTCATTAAGCCTAATAATTGACTTGATCTAAAGGTAGAATGATGCAGAAAAGTGATAAATAGCAAAAAGTAACGATCTATGTCAGCCTGCACGGACTGGCTTTGGTCGATACTGTTTACGGATGCATTAAGTCCCCTTTTCACAGAGCATGGCTCATTATTATATTTGGCGCGAAAGTTACCAGCATGTTCTCCTTTTCCAATCATGTCTTCAAAGGTCTCTTCCACACGGTCGTTAAAAACGAGATTGTTCGGTGAAGAAATATCAATGTGAATGACATCATTCTCTAGAGTGACAAATCGCCTCATGCCCCCCGCCCCCCCCCCCCCCCCCCCGCCCCTTTTTTTTTACAACAGATTCACACCGGGCTGAATTCTTTACCGAAACGAAATGTAAGGCGGCAGGCATCGCATATTATGAAGAAGTTGTCCGAGTTTTCACATCAAGGGAAATAGAGATACATCTAAGGGTGAAGAGTTCATAACCGGCATAATATGCTCCCCTAAAAATTTCAAATTGGTTTAAACAAAGGACGACACAAAATCACGTCTATGTGCGGACAGACAGACAGACGGATTTGTTTACCCCCAAATTTTGTTTTTGGGGTATAATGTAGTACAACAGGATCCGTATTCACCAACCATTCTTAAGAACATTCTTAGTCTAATTCTTCAGATTTTTCCAAATTTAAAAGTAAAACACCTTCTGGTTGGCTAAACCATTTGGATTAGTCAATCAGAAGTTGTGTTACTTTCAAGTTTGGAAAATCTTGGAGATTAATACAAATTTCCTAGGAATTGTTGGTGAATACGGACCCAGATAACTACATCGAACGCGATGTTGTGTGTGGCCGCATCCGGGTACAGAGACGATCGAGAAAACTTTAGAAAATGGTTGACATCTCTGCATTGATTTTGTGCGCACGTTTAAACTCTCATGTTCTCAAAGATTCATGACAAAACTAGAAATTGAACGTACCTGTTGCCCACGTATTCAATAATTCTTCGTTTCAAATACAAATATTTTCGAAGTAAACGCTAAACATCAGAAAAAAAAAAAGTTAATTCATCTTCTACTCGAGATGTTTATGTTTCCCAGAACAGACACAAAATGACGATAAATTTTGTTAGTTGTGTGAATTTTTTTTTTGAGATTCACAAGTTGTGAACGAATTCTTCTAAAAGCGCTCTATAGGTAATAATCAATTTGTCCTTGGTCATTCGTGTCACTAAAAATTAATTCCGTTTCGCTGCAATACAGATGGAACAGACAAAACAGTCGGTACAGCGCTGTAGCTTTTCTACCAGAAAATTCACAATGGATTTGAGACGGTACGGTGCAAAATAGATGTCCAAGTATGATAAAAAGCATAGTAAACGTCCGATTATTGAGACTAGGGTATATAAATGGGACAACTTTAAATTTAAAAAAAAAAAATCCGTACTTTGTTGAACACTTATCCTGTTACATAAGTGAAATTAAATTTTCAAACCGGTAGCAAAACCCCGAAAAAATGCTATGTCAAAATTATTGTTAGGAAACAAATATCTCCTTATCGGTGTATCTATATACAGGTATTCATCAAAACAAGGAGTAAACATAACTGATTTATCCCTTCACCACACAGTCCTGACTTTTAACGACCCTAAAAGAGAAGGCTTTCGAAAACGTCATGGGAAAAGGAGAAAATGCTGGTAACCAGCATTTTCTGCTTTTCCCACAATGTTCTCTACGCTACCAAAGAAAGAAATCCTCATTTTAGCAATAATTTAATTTGTCGTCTGCAAATGCTTTTATTTGGTTCAGTCCAAATATTTGTCGTTTGGTAAAGATTTAAGTATTAGATCTATAGTGTAACGACGGTAGTTTGTCACCCGGTTCGGGCTAAACTTTTCAGACTTGGGTAGGGCAGCTATGAAACGACGCTTTGGTAAACTTAAAACTGATAATTACTGTATATTACATTTTTTAAACATATTAGTCTTCCACTTTTAAAAAGGTGTTTAATGCAATTGCAGAAAGTATCGACCCATGACAGCCTGCATAGACCAAGCAGGCCGACTTTGGTCGAAACTTTTTGCTTTTTGTAAATTTCCCGCATGTCCAAGGACCATTCTACCTAATGATTCTGTTATTGATCCATCATTCTGTGATGACTTGCTTGATACAATGCACAACGAAAATGCATTTAACCCCCTATTGCCAGAACACGGCTCATATAAAAACATTCCACTTATTCCTTGGCATTAAAGAATGTTTTTATCGGCGTACAGGTGACGCAATAGTGTCGTTCAAGTATGACTACCCGTTGTCTGCGCATGTCATATTCTTCGAAGATCCGACCTGTCTTATATGACGCATCACCCATCCCCCGTATAGCTGGGAAAAGTAGGGCTTATATTGAAGCTATTTAGTTTTAGTTTAAACATATTTTATTGCCATCTATATACAAATCATACAACATACATAGTTTACACAAACAGAGATACAAATCAGGCAAAAGGGTCTGGCCACAAGTTCTCACAACTTAGATTCGGCCATTCCCTTTAAATAATTTACAAGCTATGAGAGTCTTCTACAAGTCTAAAATTGTTATAAGTATTTATTTCTATACTTTTCTCTTGAAAAAGAAGACAATTATGTTCCAGCTATGCAATAAATCATTTCAAGTGTTAGTTATTAAGAATTTACATGTTTAAGGATGGAGAAGTATAGAATACTTGGTTGGCAAGTCAGTTAAATGGACGAGAGTGATTGGAGACAGGGGTGGTAAAATGACTTACAGGCTATAAGACGTTTATGCAAATCTCTCTGAAGCTTTAATGTAGGATTGCACGGCGAGAAAAATAGTGGAATTGTCTTCTAATCTGAGATTTTCAGATCCAAAAAGTAATAAATTTTCATTTAAAGGATGAAAGCTGCGAAGTTCATGAAAAAGTTGTCGTCTCGGAATTGTGTACCGGGTGCACTGGAAAAAGTAGTGCTCAGCGTCTTCAATGGCGTATCCACAACTACAAGCGCAATCCGAGCAAATATGGTTGGAAAAGAGGTCATACTTCAGATCACTGCATTTGTTACGAATTCTTGTGTGAATTACGGATAAATTACGTTGACCAACAAAGAAATACTTTGGAACTACTGGTGCTGCTAATCTTCCTAGGATATAGGATTTAAATGATGATAAAGATTGTAAAGACTTCACATCGTCCGGAAGTTCGTTCCAAAGAGAAACTGCAGATGGTATGAATGATCTGGCCAATAATTCTGTTCGACAAGCAATCGAGTCGATTTGGTGAATATTGCGTAATGAATAAATTGTTCTTGTGCTTACGTTTCTTGGGAAAATTTCATAAAGATAGTCAGGAGTTAAACCATTTATTATTTTGTAAATAAGAATGAGTTTTTGATATTTTCGCCTGTTCTCTAGGGTTAACCATCCAATTTCCTTATATATATTATTTATGGACGCAGATCTCGTTATACCTGTGACTATTCTGGCGGCTTCGATTTGGATTTTTTCGAGATTTTCTTTTTCGCGCTTGGTGCAGTTGTCCCAGACTACGGAGGCATATTCGAGGACAGGACGTAGGAACGAAATGTAAATTTGATTTAAGGAATCTCTTTTGAGTCTGAATTTCAGAGTTCTCATCATTCCAAGAAGTTTGGATGCGGATTGACAAAGATTATTAATGTGTGTTTTCCATTTTCCATTGCTGCTTAATGTTAGTCCTAAATGTTTATGGTTGTCAACGAAGCTGATTCTGACGTCATCAAAAATCAAATTTGGAAGCTGAACATTCCTGTTGTTAGAAAAGACCATTGCCACTGTTTTAGATGGATTAAAAGTAACCAGCCATTGTTTAGCCCAGTGTGAAATCATGATCAAATCGTGGTTTAAAATACCTTCGATGTCGGCTGTGAATGAAGCAGAACAAGCTAGGGAGGTGTCATCAGCGAATAGCCTAGATATACTTAGAAGATTTTCCGAAATATCATTTACATATACAAGAAAGAGCAATGGACCGAGAACAGAGCCCTGTGGAACGCCCGCATTTAGTGACCTTGACCTTGACCTGGACGTATTAACAATGACCGACTGGCTGCGACAAGATAGGTAATCTTTGAACCAGGAAAGGAGAGGCCCACTGATTCCTAGTTGATTTAATTTAAAAATCAGACCTCTGTGCCACACTCTGTCGAATGCTTTTGATATATCACAAAACACCATACATAAATTTTGCCTAGAATCCAGGGAAGAAACAACTTGGTGATATATCTCGAGCAACTGATGGACAGTTGAGTGACCTTTTAGAAAGCCAGATTGCTTATCATATAATAGGCGGTTAAAGTACAAGTAATTGTAAACATGCTTGTAAACACACCTTTCCATTAGCTTACCGACACAACTTAGCAGGGAAATGGGTCGATAATTACTAACTAAAGATTTATCGCCCTTCTTAAATAAAGGGTTTACAATTGATTCTTTCCATTTATACGGAAACGTCCGTTCTTGAAGTGATTTATTAAATAATTTAGAAAGTGGTCTAGCAACACTCCTTTTGATATTCATCAGTAACTTATGGCTAATCAAATCATGACCTACTGCTTTATTCACGTTTAAAGTGCTAATGATACTCTCAATATCGTTACTAGAAATTTCAATGTTGTCAAGTCTGCTGTCAGTTTTCGATTCAAATTGTGGTAAAAATACTTGTGAATCATCGACAGTGGAGATAGATGAAAAATATTTGTTTAAACATTCTGCTTTTTCTTTGTCCGTGTAATGTAAGACTTCTCGATCGTTTTCGAAAGATTTTAGGATTGGTATTTTGTCGGAGGTTTTGTTCGAATTTACCAGTGATCTAAGATATTTCCAGTATTTCTGAGGACTGTTAACACGAGAATCAGACAGACATTCATCAAGGTGAGTAAAGTAGCGTTGTTTAGCAAAACGTATTTGGTTGTTGACTCTGTTTCTCAGTACTTTGTATTTTTCCCAGTCGGAAGGTAGTCCTCGTTTTGTCACAGATTTTTTCTGTCTGTCACGTTTCCTGGTTAGTCGTCTTATGTCCGAGTCATACCAAGGTTTGTCGTTGGGTCTTATGGTGACTTCTTTTGAAGGAATACATCGAGACATCATATCAATTAACTTACTTGTAAAGCAGTCACATCCGTCATTTACGTTCAAAGTGTCTATAAATTCCCAGTTTTCCGTGTCAATTAGTCTATTTAGTTCATTAAAGTCAGCACGGTCGTAGTACCAAACTTTCCTTTTAGAAGATAATTGTGGGAGTGTATTGAATTTTATCAAAACTGTCGTTGCTTTGTGATCGCTTATGTCTTTGTCAACGTCTAAAGTGTCCGCCTGAATTACTTTCGTAGGATCAGAAACTATTATAGGATCTATTAAGGTAGATGTATTTCTCGTGACGCGAGTAGGTTTTGTTATAACGTTAGTCAAGTTGTTTAGAGACATGATGTTTGATAATTTATTTTCGTTTGGGTTTAGTAAGTCTTGATTTAAATCTCCAACAACTATAACGTTTTCATTTGACTCATAAGCTCTTTCCAGTGTCACGTTGAAACGGTCCCAGAAGACCACTGGCGTGTTTGGAGATCGGTAGACAATACAAAGAAGAAAAGTCATTGCTCGATAATTGACCTCGACCCAAACGGAGTGAACTGAGCGATTTTCTAAGTCAGGTCTTCTATTGAAGCTATTAGCCTATTACCAAAGCATGTAGGGGCTGTTTTAATAAAAGGTCGGTGCACAGGTTACATGTTAGCCGATCATAGCTGAATGAATGGCACCAGGTAACGTTTTATTGAGTAAACCTTTATTTTATTTGAAATTCAAAGTCACGGTTGTTGTTTTGAAAAATTACTCCGCTTCTGTACCCAGGATGCCCAAATTAGATAGACGTGTATTTGTAGAATGCCATCTAGCGGGAGATAATGTATGACTACCTCGTAACTCCAGATGTAATTCTAGGCTTGATATTTATGAACAGTTTTCTACAGATCATGTTTCATGACTAGGTCTATATCTCATACTCGTAGGCTATTTCATAGCTTGCAGGGTTTTACAATGTACAGCCTACTACGATGTGGTGTAACTTCCCTGGTTTTCCGCTGTCGCAAAGGGTGGAACTAGAGTTTAACTACGAGTAGTGCTATAAGTTCCTGTGCGTAAATCAAAATTTATGTGAGCCATGCCCTGGAAAAAGGGAGCTTAATGCATCTCCGCGATCCATGATACCAGTCAAGCCATCACATAACTATGGATCCATAATAGCCACTCTTTCTTTTTTAACAACCGACCTAATAATGAGATAGACTGGTCCTTTGACATACAGAAAATTAATCAAAAGCGAAAAGTTTCGGCCCAGGTCAGCCTGCGCGGAATGCGCAGGTGACCTGGGTCGATACTTTTCGCAAATGCATTAAGCGCTATTTTCACAGAGCATGGTTCATATGCATTGGCAGTAATGGCACTGTTTGTAAAATAGACTTAATCTTAATTTGTACACTTCTGAAATTTTCTCTGACATGCGAGATGTCGAACTAATTGCACGTATCTCGGACATTGTAATAAACAAGTCATGAAAGTTTAGAAGCTAAAAAAATGATAAAACTTACTGTCAATTTTTATAAAATTTTACCGATATTTGAAGTTGACCAAGGACTTTTAATCCGACAATATTAAACCCGGAAGTATGATTCTTGTCACCGATGTATCTAACTGAAATGAATTTAAACTCTGAAAGTCTGAAGCAAAAATATTGTGTGGTCCTGAAGTTATTGCGATGTTTTATTAACTTTGATTTATTTAGTTATCTTCTGTTCCATTTTTTGTTTGATTAATTCTGTTTTTCTTTGGGGTTTTTTTTTTGCGTGTCTCTGTTCAGCATAGTTATGTAATTGACAAGGAACCTTGTGGTTCAAGTGGTTCAAGGCAGAAATTAACGTTAATGAACTTTAACTATAAAACATTTTTCGAGCTTTGCTAGGCTGAGCATAAAATTTCAAATTTAGGCAGAATCGATCTGATACACCTCAGAGAGCAACATTTCCAATTTTTTATTTCTTCTTCTTATACAATGAAAGTCTAGATCTGTAGTTCTATTTCCCATTGTCGTACTTACAAAAGCACTGATGAAATTGAAAGTTTCGAACTTTGGACACAAACTCATTTGAGCATGAATTCAAGTTTTATAAGCACGGACTCAGGGCTTCCGTAGTTAACTATTTGAAGTTCAACATAAAGTAAAGAAACAAGAGAGTTCATTACCTCACTGATTGTCTAAATTGTTAAGAACAGCCATTACTCATGAAATGCAACGTTTGTTTATTTGTGTTGTAAATGTATTCAAAAGTGATATAGAGCCCCATGGGGCCGGGTGTTATCGATATCATAAAATGGTTATTTATTTGTAAATTTGATTTGCAGCTTATACATATATCACTATAATAAAATACTTACCTGCTTAGTTAACCCTTTCCCAGACAAGCCCTGGTTTTCACGTGTCTGCAGTACAAGTCTTTTGAAAACACTGTGGGAAAAGGAGAAATTGCTCGTAACGAGCAATTTCTCCTTTTCCCACAGTGTTTTCTACCCTTTTTGATAACTTTCTGCCATTTTCATCAAATTTGAAATTGTCGTCTGCAAACTCTTTGAATTTGGACCGGTCCAAAATTTGTCGTTTGGGAAAGGGTTAACTTACTTACTTTACTGTACTCTACTTTACTTACTTCCTAACAGACTTTACTTTACTTACTTAACTTACTTGCTTGCTTGCTTAGTTACTCACTTACCTCAAAGTTCTGCCCGTTTCATTCTTCCCTGTAAATAGCCTTCATTGATAACATGCTATGTATACACGTAATGAATATGTGTTCAGTTGAAAAAAAAAAAATGAAGATAACCTTTGACATAGAAGAAAATCAATCATTTGATAAATATAACATCACAAAAGTGAAATTTTCCATAATAGATATGAAATTCCTATATATTTAATTGTCAAACACAGTTAGAAAAGTTTGTAGATCTAGCACTGAAACTGACACTACTACTTAAAACTTCAAATAAATGTGAAAGTTCATGCTTCCTAGGAAAAATGTAAACAAACAGGTGCCTACTTTCAGTTTCACTGTGTGTGTGTGTGGTTTTTTTTTTAACTTCTCTAAGTTCCCTACCGGTGATAAAAGGACCTTTGCGGCTAATGTGGATCAAATATCAGACTACTAAGGACAGTCTGATCTTTTCCATACAATTCTGAGTTTTAACGACATTGAAGGAAATGGCTTTTGAAAACATTGTAGGAAAAGGAGAAAATGCTGGTCATCAGCATTTCCTCCTTCTCCCACAATGTTTTCTATCCTTTCAGAGGCAGAAATTATCATTTGAGATGCATTTAATTTTGTCGTCTGCAGATGCTCCGAATTTGGTCGAGTCCAAAATAAGTTTGTCTTTTGGTAAAGGGTTAATTGGCACAACCCTACTGTGTAAAAATAATCCAGCCATGCATATGTCAAATTATAGTTGTTTAACAACCAAACAATTCTGTGTTTGTTTACGCCCCGGATGAAAATGACATTACGAAACAGGGTGAAGAAAAGTAGAAAGTGCTTTTAAATAAATCGCATTTTCTACTTTTACCACTTTCACCACAGTGTATTTCACTCTTTTAACCATTTACCAGACGACAAAATTTTAGCCTTGTCCAAATTGAAAGCATTTGCAGACGACAATTTCAGTGTGGCTACAACTGTGAAATTTTTCTTTGATAGGGTAGAAAACATTATGGGAAAAGGAGAAAATGCTGGTTACCAGCATTTTCTCCTTTTCCCACAATGTTTTCAAAAGGCTTCTTTCCCAGGGGCGTTAAAAGGCGTCATTGTACGGTAAAGGGTTAAAGACAACCACGTATTGTTAGCTGCGTTTGCTGTGTCGTCTGCAGATACTTCAGTCTTTGGCATGGAAGCAATTTTGCTAGAAGTGAAGAAAACTCCAGGAACGCATAAATGGGTGCACGGGCCGCCGTGACATGACCGAAATAATGTTTAAAAAATGGCGATAAAACCTAAACAAACAAACAAATAAATGTCTCTAGTCAGAATCATGAACTTGCACGCGAAGGGCACTTTTACGTTCTGTTTACGGACAGGGTAGATCAAGATCAGATCGTACAGAACTTGTAGTCTGATCTTGGCTTTAGAAAGTCCGATATTTTGTGTAAGACCATCACCAACACAGCTTTGAGGTTGCAAGTATTTGATTCCTTCATACCGACTGTTAAAAACAAAATGAAATGTCAGGGTACAAATGAGCGACGCCTTGAGAAAAAGGGGTTTAATGCATCTCCGAGCAGCATTTTACCAGAGAAAGTCATCATGACAATTATACCGGTGATTATGGGTCCATAAAATCCACTTAGTTTAACTACTAATTAAATCTTGGGGTAGAATGGTGCTTGGACATTCATAAAATTTACATATAGCAAAAAGTTTCGACCCCTGTCAGTCTGCGCGGACTGCGCAGGTTTTACAAGGGTCGATACTTTTTGCAGATGCATTAAACACCTTTTCACAGAGCATTACTCAAATTGATAGTGGGTGTTTTTTACATGACGACTGATAAAGCACTTCAAGGTTCAGAGCACGTGTTATGTGAGATTCCATTCTCGATAGCTTTTGCCCTTTGGTCTAAATGATAACTAGTATCTCACAAACTATCGACGCTGTAGTTTAAAGATCAGACTGCACGTGTTGTGCTGTCTGAGCTTGATCTGCACTGTCCACCAGAGTCACTACAATTGCAATCATACTCATTTCTATACGAAAAAATCTACCCTTAACCTTTCGGCTGCCAAACACGACTGAAGGACCTTTTGCGGACAGTGTTGATTAAGATCAGACTGCACAGAACGTGCAGTCTGATCTTAAATTTACACTTTCCGACAAGGAGATATTTTTCCCCAACAAAATAACTTTGAAATAGCAATATTTGAGTTTTTACTGTCAGCGTAGAAACTTCATTTTAGATTTATAGCAGGATAACGGTTAAGAATTGTCCAACCTGCAAGCATTTGCCAAGCCCCCGTACTCAGCCGGTAGCGTACAGGACTTAAGTACAGGAGGTCGCTGGTTCGATCCCCGGCTTGGCCAATTTCTTTCCGAAGATTGATGATAGTTATTGCGACAGGATTCATTCCTCTCTCACCGCTGACCATTGTTTCGACGATGGTTTTGTGGGAAAGAAGCCAGTGGCTTGGAAAGAATATTGTGCGGAGTACTGGTAAAAAGATACTCCAGGAAAGCATGGATAGGTGCACTGGCCGCCGGGATGTAACTGAAATAATGTTGAAAACGGCGTTAAACATCAATCAATCAATCAATCAATCAACCTGCAAGCATTTGCAGACGACAAATTAACTATTAAACTGTTAAATAAATGAAAAGAGCGTTTCCGTTCAAGAGTAGACACCCAAATAATGTTACTTTAAAGTTGATTTCATCAGATAGACAATACCGTATCGGACAGTCTAGATCAAAGATCAGACTGCACGTTTTGTGCATTCTGATCTTGATCTAGACTGTCCGCAAAAGGTCAGTAAGTCGCGCTTAGCAGGGTATGGGTTAAGTACACGTATACATGTAGCTCAAATGATAGGAATTTTCTTTGATAGGGTGGAAATATTGATACTGGTTATCGGCATTTTCTCCTTCTCCCATAAACCCTTCTTCCCTAGGGCCATTAAAATGCAGGATTGTGCTGTAAAGGGTTAACCGTAAAGAGGTTTTCAAGTTCATTTTCCGCTTTCCTATGTCACCTATACATATTTGTTTTGAGTTTTATTGCTGGGGTAAAAATGCACGTATCGAAACTTCCGCTTTATGCACAGGCGCTTGTTCTATTTTGCAAAACTTGACGTCTAGTATTATCTAATGCATACATGTATTAGCCATGCTCTGGCAAAAGGGGATTTATACATATCCGTGCACATCCATGTACTATAACAAACAAGTTATCATATAATCATAGTTCCATAAAACCCATTTTGTCTAACAATCGACTGAATCATGAGGTACACTGGCCCTTCGAAATGCGGAAAATTGACCAATAGCAAAAACAAAAAATTCGTCGCAGGTCAGCCCGTGTGGATTGCGCACGCTAACATGTACGTTTTGGAGATGCGTTAATCCTCCTTTTCATGGAGCATGGATCATAATAAGACCAAGCGCTAAACTCAGTTGTTAGTTTTGTGTCACCTGTATATACACAAAACATCAAAAACAAAAACAAAAGAGGCTATTACAATAATTTTGGAAATATGTGTATCTAGGAATGTATCATCCTCGTTGACCCAGTTCCGATGTATTCCGTAAACTACATCCATCGCCCCTGGGTTATCTCGCGTATGTTTTCTCGTTCTCATGAATTATTCATGAGGCATCTGGATTGGTAATGTCAGTTTTTCAGTGAGAAAATTTAATCTATTTTTATCAACCACATGCCATCATTTCTATTTTTTGGTAAAGGGTTAAAGATACATTCACACGCAAAAAAGGGGGAGCTAACCCCTGCTGGCATCCACTGCTTGTAAGTCTGTGCAACTTGACTAGCCCCGGTAGCTCTATCGGTAGCGTACAGGACTTGAGAACAGTGGGTCGTTGCTTGGATCCCCGGCTTTGCCAACTTCTTTCCGAGGGTTGATGATAGTAATTGCGACAGGATTCATTCCTCTCTCACCGCTGGCCATACTGTCGGCGACGATTATGTCAGAAAGCATAGATTGAAAACTGGAAAGAAATTGTTTACCTAGTATTGGTAAAAGAAACTCCAGGACCCGTATTCGCCAACCATTCTTAAGAATATTCTTAGTCTTATTCTCCAGGATTAACCAACTTTGAAAGTAACACAACTTCTGACAGGCTAAACCATTTGGTTTAGCCTGTCAGAAGTTGTGTTACTTTCAAATCCAGAAAATGTTAGAGAATAAGACTAAGAATGTTCTTAAGAATGCTTGGTGTATACGGACCCAGGAAAAGCATGGATAGGTGCTCTGGCCGCCGTGATAGAACTGAAATGATGTTGAAAACGGCGTTAAACACCATACACTACGCAACTTTTATCATTTCAGGTTACGGGTTCAATGTAAAAATGGTAAGAACTTGGCGCACCTTATTCAGGAATTTGCTGTTATAAACGACAAAAAGAAAGAGATCACTCAACAGCACCAGAAACACCAGGACGTAAGGCAGAAATTGTTTTTAACCCTTGTCCTGCTAAACAAGAGAAATGAAACTTTCAAGCCATAGTAAAAACCGAAATTTCGCTGTTTCAAAGGTATTTTCTTCTTGAGAAAACTATCTCCTTATCGGACAGTGTAGATCCGAGATCAGACTGCGCGTTCTGTGCAGTCTGATCTTGATCTACACTGTCCGCAAAGGGTCCTGAAAGGGTTTAACCCCTAGGCTGTTAAGCGTGACTGAGTGACCTTTTGAGGACAGTATAGATCAAGATCAGACTGCACAGAACGTGCAGTTTGATCTTGGATCTACACTGTCGGATAAGGAGATATTTTTTCCACAAAAAGACATCTTTGAAATAGCAACGTTTAGGTTGTTACTACGGACTTGAAGGTTTCATTTAACTTATTCAGCAGATTAAGGGTTAATCCATCGATAAAATCCTAAAGTAATATCATTTGCCAAAATACTGTTCGTCTATCTATATATGAGTCATGCTCTGGCAAAAGAGGCTATAATGCATCTCCGCGATCCATTATACCTTGCAAGTCGTCACAATGATTAAGGATCCACAAACTCCATTTTGTCTAACAAGCGACTGAATCATGAGGTACTCGGTAAACTAGTCATTGGACATGCAGACGATTGACCAGTAGCGAAAAGTTTCAGCCCAGGTCAGCCTGCGCAGACTGCGCAGGCTGACCTGGGTTGAAACTTTTCGCAGATGCATTAAGCCTCCTTTTGCCAGAGCATAGCTCATATGTTTGAATTCACGAGGATCCACGCCTCTCTCCTCCGATCGTAGCATTTGAAAGCGCATTAAAACGTGTTGAGGAGAAAATGCTGGCTATCAGTACCGGTAGATTTAGTCCACTTGAGCTAAGTTTTCTGTCCATCGTGACTCCGTCGTTTGCATGTGTGAACTTCAGAGGCAACAGTTTCCGGCAGCGCTAGATTCCCAAATGTTCTCAAATCTACCCAAATTTGGGCACACTAAGGAAAGATTTAGGTAGATTTGGGAAAAATTTTGGTGGATTTAGGAATTTCGTTCCGCCCACTGTGTCTGCTCATAAAACCAGGTTAGGATGTTTATCTTGATAATATCTTGAACCAAATTGAAAATGGGTCTTATGTAAAGTGTAGATGACAAGGTTTAGCTCTGAGGCTGCTAAGCGCGACTCATTGACCTTTTTTTGTGGACAATGTTGTAGATCAAGATCGGACAGCACAGTACCTGCAGTCTAATATTTGATCTACACTGTCCGATACGGAGATTTTTTTGTTGGCCAAAACATAACTTTGAAATGGCAACATTCGGGTTTCTACTATCGGCATAAAAGCTTCATTCAACTTATTTATCAGGTTAAGGGTTAATCTTTGAAAACCCTCGTATGCACTCTATAGCTAGCCCCCAAAACCTTTTAAGAATACTTTTCTTGATACTAACTCGGGTCGGTTTTAAAATCGGTTCCAGATGAAAAGTATGGCAAAATTTCAAATCATGGAAAAACTTTTCTGCACTATAGAGGCTACATTTTATATCCGACGACCATGGCACTTGTTACGCCCGATCAAATGGGGTCGCTTGGTCAAATTTTAGTAAAGCGTACGTTCACACTAGAGGCCACATTTTGATGTTTTATTTTATTTTTTTCATTAAAAAAAATGCCTATTTAATATCTCAGACTAGTCTTAGAGTGGGTCACTTTTCCTTTAAAATGCGACTCACCATGTCAAATCTTTAATGATAATAATTAGAATTTTGGACAAGTATGAAAATTGGAAGTACCCATTCAAAATGTAGGTCACTGGTTCAAATCTTGGAAAAACCATTCTGTGCAGTCTGTTTTTAATCTTCCACTGTCCGCAATAGCGCAGTGAGCCAACCATGGCAGTCTATGGGTGAAAACTTACTTGCACACTGTTTAAAACTCATTAGGCTGCTAGGCGCGACTCAGGGACCTTGTGTGGACAGTGTGATTTTCTTTTACCGCAGCGCAAATCCCATTTTTCCAACGAAATAGACGAGCTGGAGAGACAGATGGCCCAGAGGAGCCGCATTGCAAACAATCGACGAGGATCAGATCGAGGTGCAAAGCGAATCGACGAAATGAGGAACAGGTTGTCTGTTTTACGTCGTCAAAATGAGGCCGAGGTAGAGAAAATATCAGTGTTGGAAAAGGAGCTGTCAGAAATCGGAACTTCAACCAAAATGGTGACCGTTTATTTGTTAACTAAATGCCATGTTTGTTTTTCTCAGACCTATCGAAGAGTGGTGCAAGTTTGTTTTGATGCACACTTGCAACTTTTCAGTTGTATCAAAAACGCTATAACAGATAATGAGCCGTGCTCTGGCAAAAGAGGGTTTAGTGCATGTCCGTGACGCTTGATACCAAGCAATATACATAATTATGGATCTATAAAATAAAATTTGTCTAACAACCAACTGAGTCATGAGGTCCTTGGGCATGCAGAAAATTGACCAGTAGCAACGGCCCAGGTCAGCCTGGGTTGATACTTTTTGCACATGCATTAAGCCCCCTTTACACACAGCATAGCTCATATGTAAAGGGTGAAAATCCATCCTTTCATGGAAAATTGTAAAAATTCGTGGTTAAACTACAAGTAGGTCTAGTTATTGCTAACTATTGTCACCATCCTTGCCATCTCGGAAATGTCTACCGGCAAGGTCAGACTACTGTATTAGGTTTTTTTTTTCAATATTGGTGACTGCTGATATACTTTGCCATCTGCTGCTTGCTGTGAAAAAGGAAATCCTGTTTTTCCAATGATTACAGTTTCGTATCCTCCATGACTGTGTGATTAAGATCTTGAATCTGTAATCTGAAGTTGACGATTATGATATTTGGTGAATATTATTTCTTGAAATATCAATCTGGAATGGCGTATAATGAATAAAGGGAAGTAATTGTTAAATACATCATTTGCATGTTGGACCGAATTCATGTGTACATTAAGCTGCTTTTTTGTGAAACAGGCTGGAAGATAGCTGTTACTTGTCATGGACATCCTCTGACCAAATGTAGGCACATATTCTGTCATATATGTCAGCAAATTCTTGTGTGTCAAAGGTAATGATAATGAATCATATTAATTTTGTGCCTGTTCATGGTCTGTTATGAACAATGGTAAGCCCTGCCAACCGCTTGGAAAAAAAGTTTCTTTCTTTGTAGGTCCGGACCAAACATATGCTGGAAATAGTTATTCGTTTGATAATCATGGATACGTTAATAACTTTATTAAATAATTATGATGTAACAGTATACTTCTATGTAATTTCCGACTGTTCGCCCAATTTACAGCCTCTAGATGCGTTGGACGAGCAACTTCAGGAATTAGAAGACAGAAGAATTAGGGCAATTCTGAGTCAGGTGAAACAATTTCTGATCACCATTCAGGGCTTTAGCATCCAAAGGTAGGTGTTTGATTGTTTAGAATAGAAGCGAAACACGTTTTGTGCTTTGTATGTTAAAGGGCATAATAGAAACACATATGAGCCATGCTCTGTGAAAAGGGGGCTAAATGCATGTCCGTGATGCATGATATCAAGCTAGCCATCACAGTATTAAACATCCTAAAATCTAATTTGTATAGCTACCAACTTAATCATGGTCCTTTGACATGCAGAAAATTGACTAAAAGCAAAAGTTTCGGCCCGGGTCAGCCTGTGCGGACTGCGCAGGCTGACCTGGTCGATAGTTTTTGCAAATGTATTAAGTCCCCTTTTCACAGAGCATGGCACAAATGTATACTAAACGCCATTATTATGACCGAAACGTATTCAGTGTTTGTTCAAGGTCTTTGATATCAACACTGCAAGGCTTTTATTTCAATAAATGACGGAACAAACTGTACAGGATAAATCCGGTGATGATTCTAAGTTTTGTAATCCTTATCCTACATTATCTACCACTATTTACGGAAGTTAGAGACAGGTTAGAATGTCTAGGATAGTCACCGATGTGACAGTTCCACAGCTATCTGCTTTGGTCCCGCTGCTCTTTGTATACTCTTGCTTTCAGAAGCTCGTTTTATACCACCCACCATAACATCATTTTTGGTAAGCGTTGCAGGCATTCTCAGCAGTCCACTTTAAGCTTGTATCTTTTATTCCCTACATGCATTAATCGAATTCAATAATATTATAACGTTGCGCCCAGTATTACATTCCTTCATGACAGTTTTCTTCGACTGTTCATAGGTTTTCCTTACTATCATCTAAGTTCCCTCTTTTAGGCCCAGCTGAATGCACTGGCTTTTGACCTACTTCTTGGTATTGATAAAATCGAATGAATAGATGGTGATTTGCGAATGGTAAAAAATGTGTACATGTTGAATCGGAGGGTCCCTACTGGCCTTTATGCTTGCACATTTGTGACACGTTGCTACCGCTAATCGATACCGCGGGCTCCTTTTGTTTACACCCTAGCAAATTAATATGTTAGGATGAAAAAGGGACTTAATGCATTTGCGAAAAGTATCGACCCAGGTCAGCCTGAGCAGCCCGCGCAGGCTGACCTGGACCGAAACTTTTCGTTATTGGTCAATTTTCTGTATGTGCAGGGACCAGTCTACCATGTGATTAAGTAAACTGTTAAAAAAAAAAGTGGGTATTATGGATCCATGATCATGTTATGAGTTGCTTGGTATCATGCATCACGGAGATGCATTAAGCCCCCTTTACCAGAGCATGGCTCATATATTTTTCTAAGCGTTACCCGGTATATGTAAACAAGTAAAACACGCTTTAGCAACGTAGATGAAGGTTAGTGCTTGAATGGGTGAGCATGTCGCGATACTTTGCAGTTGTGAACCTTGATAGGTGGATAATCTTTGCAACTGTTTTTTCAACGATGGCTGGAATTAACTCGTAATCTTGAGATATATATCTATTTAAAGATTTCTCTTTTCAACAAAATTAAAAAAAAAAGGAGATGCAATTGTTAATGAGGTTTATTTTCATAATTTCTCTGCACACAGCGCCGCAAAATTTCAATATTCATACAAAGTCATCAGTATCTCTCACGCCGTCTATCTTTTTAAAGATGTTTCTTATTTTCTTTATGACCACTTTACTCTAGAGGGCAGCAAAAACCTGTCGACCTAGAAGGTTTGGATGGACAGTTGAAAGCCCATTGGCTGGACGTGAAAATGAACGCTAAACGAAGTGAAGCTGGAGAAAAGTTTAAACTTAGGGTATGTTACCTCTTTCGTGGCATATTAACCCTTTACCAAACATTTGCATCATTTTAAATAATTTTACAGATGTGCCTGTTAGTTTAGTTTAAACATATTTTATTCAACGGTATAAGATACAGGTTAACGGAATACAATACAATCATATGACAAATATACTGAAGAAAAGGATAAGAACGGAAGCTTCAGCTTATAAAATTCTTCTCCAAATTTCGGGTAACATAAAAGTCCAATGATTGCGAAAGTTAAGCAATTCTGACCAGAAATTCTCAACGTGTGACGGACTATGTAGGTCCAAGGTTTGCACGTGCAGGGTCCGTATTCATCAACCATTTTTAAGAATATTCTTAGTCTAATTGTAGATATAGAGAGTAACACAACTTCTGATTGGGTAAACTATTTAGTTTAGCCAGTAAGAGGTTGCGTTACTTGCAAATTTAGAAAATTCTAGAATAATGTTTGAGAATAAGACGAAAAATGATTGGTGAATATGACCCCAGTTTTAGCAACTGGTATCCTTTCTGGCTTATTTTTTTCTGAGTAAGATGTACATGTATTAACTTTATTTGAAATATCTATGTTTATACGATCCTTCAGGCATGTTCATGTTTGGAAACAGTCTGATATCCAGCTTTTTCGGCAAACCTCGGTTGATCAAATTCTTCGGCTTCATTACCGTCGCCGGAAATACACCGGTTTACGCGTTCTTAAATTTGTAAGGCTCCGCGTTAGAAAAAAAAAAGTCATAATTTTCCATCGAAATTTTCCTATCGAAATCTTTCTAAATACATTTCTGTTGCAAATATTTTATACATTCAGTTTCGTGTTCTATCTATGCCTTAGGTAGTTTTCACCGACAGATCGGTAGATTTGAATAACTCTACCGTAGTTGTTGATGTCGTTGCTTATCGATTAACATGGGCGCCGCCATGTCTAAGATCATGTGAGTTTTGACACTGGTGTGCCTTCAATGTTAAATCATGTTTTTAACTACAGGAACTGTTTACTGTGAAAAATCAGAAGCCAAAGGTAACGTTCGAATCCGAGACTGATGGAGGAAGAGACAGGTGTGGTTCAAGTATCATTCTTCTGAAAACTCTTTCGACTTGCTATATACATACCCTGTTTCTTTTTTAACATTAGAGCGCCGAAAAAAAGGCATAAAACCAACAGAAATGTTCATCCTGTATATACGACCCAAATGATCGCAATCTTATAGTTGCATTTGTCTGTATTGTATCAGCAGACAATGTAGATCAAAGATCAGTATGCATGTTTTGTGCAGTCTTATCTTGATCTACATTGGCCCCAAACGTAACTATAGCAGTGAAAGGCGCTTTAAAGTTTGATCCCTGAAATAATGTATAAAACATTTTTTACACGCAAGCAAATAGGGTGAATCAAATACTCGTGGCCCTCCAAGGGAACTCTCAGTGTTTGAGAAAGACTTATGTATACTGTTGCGTAGTATTTCCAGGGTCCGTATTCACCAACCATTCTTAAGAATATTCTTAGTCTTATTCTCCAAGATTTTCTACATTTGAAAGTAACACAATTCCTGATTGGCTAAACCAAATGGTTTAGCCAATCAGGAGTTGTGTTACTTTCAAAAGTAGAAATTTCTGGAGAACAAGACAAAGAACATTCTTAAGAATGGTTGGTGAATACGGACCCAAGATATGTTTAAAAAATGAAATACCATGTCATAAAATCTCCAATTTAGGAAACCTGTGTTTGACTTTTTTTTTAAAAAGAAGAGGTCCTTTGTAATGATTTTTCTTTAAACATGACGTTTGTGAAAATTTCATGACGGGATTTCATCACTGTTATAGTAATAGTAGTAGTTATTGTTGTTGTTGTTGTTGTCCTTACCCTGTCTGTCATTTATTAAAAGGTCGTTACCGTATTTCCATGATATAAAGTGATAATATTCTGTGCCAAATGTTGCGAGGACAAAATGGAAATAGAAGTGCACCTTTAATAAAGTCTTGGATGGTTTGACGTCATTGGCATTTTTCAGTTAGTGACTCGAGTGTATGTCTAGCAAAAAGTGTGAAATTAGATAGATATTTCTAACAAAGTTTTGGCTCAGGTCAGCCTGCGCGGGTCGATAATTTTCGCAAATGCATTAAGCCCCCTTTTCACAGAGTATGGCTCAAATTTATTATAGTTAAAGGCGAATGGTCACACCACTATGATTTCTGAAAACAAGTCGAAACTTTTTTTTTTCAGTCGTATGTCGAATGTAGACGAGGCCCTGTCAAAAAAGAAATCAAGATTTGGACCATTCTTTTCTCGGAAATCCCGGAAAGAAAAAGAGACAAGCTCACCTACTGAAGATATTGCGGAAGTTGTAAGTCGAGACTCTCCGTCACCCGAAGCTTACTCGGCAGACGGACGAAGAAGCCGACTTAACTTTACAGAAGAGTATTTCCAAGACAATGCAAAACCCAATGGCATGCGCAGTCTGGCAGACTTTGATGCAAGAAATGGCGGAATAGTGCTGAAAGCCAAATCAGATGGTAGGCTACTTTAGATTTAATCCTTTAAGGCTTAAGTTATTGAAATGGGACATTCTTAAATCGAGACTATTTTACTATAAAACTTTTTGCCATAATATTACCATAAGTTGCTGTTGTACTCGTGGTTTGCTCCAATCCAGGAATACTAATACAAAATTTCAAATGAACTCATGATTTTTAGCTAACCTGAGCACGAAGTGCTCAAGGTGAACTTTTGTGATCGTGCTGTGTCCGTCGTTAGTCGTGAAAAATTTCAGGTGAATTCATGACATTTGGCTCACCTGAGCACGTGATCGGGCTGCGTCCAGTGTCTATCGTCCGTCGTGTGGTCGTCAACAGTTATCTTGTGCGCCATATTTTCGGTCAGATACTCAAGCGAGTTAATCAGAATGTTTGTCTTGATAAATTCTTGATAAATTCTGGGACAAGTTTGAAATTGGATTACGTTGGATCAAAACCATGTGTGCATTCTACAGGCCACATTTTCGGTCAAATAGTCATGAAACTTGGTCAGAATATTTGTCTTGAACAAATATCAGACAAGTATGAAATCCGGTCACATCAGGTAAAAAGTAGGTCAGCTGGAAAAATCTTGGAAAAACCTTGCGTGTACTCTAGAGGCCACATATTTAGCTTGATACTCATGAAACCTGGTCAGAATTTCTGTCTTAATGAAATCTCAGACAAGTTTGAAATTGGGTCACATCACAAAAAGTAGGTCACTGGATCAAATCTTAGAAAAACCTTGTTTGCATTTATTTTAGAGGCCACATTTTCAGCCTGACACTCATGAAACTAGGTCAGAATGTTTGCCTTGATGATATCTCAGACATGTTTGAAAGTTGGTCACATTGGTAAAAAAGTAGGCCAATGAGCCATATCTTAGAAAAACTTTGCATGCATTCTAGAGGCAACATTTTCAGCCCCATACTTATGAAACTTGGTCAGAATGTTTGGCTTGGTAAAATCTCAGACGATTTTGAAATTGGGTCTAATCAGAACAAAAAAAGAGATCACTGTGCCAAAATCTTAGAAAAACCTTGTGGGTACTCTAGAGGCCGCATCTTTCTAATGAAACTTGGTCAAAATGTCTGTCTTGTTAATATCTGGGACAATCTCGGATAATTTTAAAATTCGGTCACATCAAGTTTAAAACTACGACACTAGGACAAATCGTACAAAAACCTTGTGTGCACTCTAGAGGGCACATTTTCAGACGGATATTAATGAAAATTGGTCAGAATGTTTGTCTTGATGATATATATATCAGACTTTAAATTGGGTCATGTTGGGTCAAAAGGTAGGTCACCAGGACAAATCTTAGAAAAACGTTGTGTACAGTCTCATTTTCAGACTGTCTGATACCCGTAAAATATTGTCAGAATGTTTGATTTGATGATATCTCTGACAAGTTCAAAAATAGATCAAGTCGGTCTTAAGTAAGGTCACATGTACTCATGTGTTTTACATCATCACAACCAGAATCTCTTCAGCTTTATCAGTCCTAGATAACTTTACACAGGTGAGCGTTTAACGGCCAATGGGCCTCTTGTTTTCTTATTTTGAGGGGGAATAATTCACACTGGGCTAGAATAATTTAGAGACAAAGCAGCCAGATAGTTATAGTGCCCTGGAAGGGATGAGACTATACTTTGATTACAGTCTGATTTACACCTTCACCGTCCACAAAAGCAATTTAAGCTGTCCACATAATTCACCTGGTTGGTCTTTTTACCAGACAGCTTCCAATTTTTATTAAATCAAAGAAACTCACCAATGACCTTTATGAAATAATTGGAATCGAATTTGTGACAATGAAATAAGACGCCCGTTTACATTTCCAGAATCAATCGAAGTGCTCGAACTTCCGCCGGAAATCTTGTGTCCAGCTGAGCTGACTCGACGAGAACCAAACAAACAATTTCTAGCTTATAAAAAGCCAAAATCCAAAGCTAAAGACAAAAAGGAGACAGAAATCATGGGACCAACCACTTTTCCCTCCGGTAACTTTACTTTCTTACACATTTTACATGTTGTAAGAATTATTTATCATAACATTTACTGTAGTCCTAAATGCATCAATATTGAGAAAAAAATTGGTTTGTTAGCTGTCTTAGGAGTTCTTAATTCCCAGACATTAATTTGAATTTCGAATACCTATAAATATATGTGTTTAGCTTGTCCGGAATAATCCTTTGCAGTTGTGCACGGTGATGTTCCTTCACCACATTCCTTGACTATATTGAATACTTCAACAGACATCACTCTGTAAACACCTACATTTTTTACTGGTTTGAAAATGAACCAGAGTGCCTCGTTTTGAGCCCCTGTTGTCACTTAGGCAACCATCAAATATCTGTTTCAGTACTTTTTGAAATAAGTTTTTTTTTTTTTAGCGTGTTATTTTTCATTTTCTCTGAGAAAGGGGTGCAGCATTTATTAATTGAATGACAAAGCAACTTAAGAATATGACCCATGATGTGTCAAAAGGAGGCCTAATGCATGTTCAGACCGTATCGACCCATGTCAGCCTGCGCTATCCGCGCGGGCCGACATGGCTCAAAACTTTTTGCTATTTGCTATTTGTGAATGTGCTGCATAGCAAAGGACCAGTCTACCTCATGATTTAATCGCTTATTAGAAAAACAGACATCGTGGATCCATAATTATGTGATGACTTGTTTGGTATAATACATCACGGAGATGTATTGAGCCTTCTTTTGCCAAAGCATGGCCCATATTGTTAAATCATGTCTGCGTTTCATCACATATCAAGTAATGCTTTTTTAAAAAATCTGGAAAATTACCCAGGTCTTTGTCGTTTATATACGACGAAAAGCCACTGGAAATTGTGAATCATTTTTCATATCTAGGAGTCTCTTTTGATAGTGGGGGGGAGATCTTTTAACCGCACATTTGAAATAATTGAAGGTAAAGTCGTTAGAGCTATTTTCGCGCTAAAGCAATATTCGACTGTTTTTAATGACATTACCATAAGTCATACTTTTGAATTATTCAAAAAACTTAAATTCCCTATACTTAATTACGGGGGAGAGGTCTGGGGATTTTCAGAAGCTGAAACCCACGTGTAAACACACACACACACACACACATACATAAGATTCTGCGAACAAATTTTAAATGTAAAATTACAAACCCCAAACAGCTTTATCGATGGAGAATTAGAAAGGCCCCCTTCAAGGAATTAAGACTCTCATTATTATAACAAAGCTCCAAATAAGAGGGGTGATGGTATTCTAAATCCATTATTTCTCTTACAAACCCTATGTTGTGGGCACTCATTAGAATCGTCTCGATGGGACGATTCTAGTGAGTACCCATAACATAGGGTTTAGTGGAGAATAATTAATGTTTTCAATTCTGAAATCAAAATCACACCCCCTGCCTGGGACTCTGTGCAGTGTGCTTGTCATAAATAGTAAAATTCTGGTTTAAGGTAACTCGACCAGATGACAGGAAATAATCAAAGGGATGTATAGCCAAATGTTTTACGATATTGATCATTCCACAAATCTTGTAAATTGGGCATCGAAAGTTAAAAGTCTTCGTCAAACAACTGGATTCACATATATTCGGCAAAATCAAGGTGTTGAAAATGTTGAAGCTTTTATGAATATTTTTTAAACAAAGAATAAAAGATATCTATAAACAAGACTGGGACGAAGGACTTAACACACCATCAAGAGCAACAACTTTCTACGTCATTTGTTCTTGTACCTTTAAGCCATATTTAGATAGAATGAAATTAGAATCTCTAACACAGAAATTAGATTATCAAGCCATAGACTGGAAATCGAAACAGGAAGATGGACTAAACCAAAGACCTTAAGATCTGACAGAAAATGCAGACTGTGTAAGATACTTGAAGATGAATATCACTTTATATAAGAATATCCCCTATATCTTGATTTGAGAAAAGTTTACATTAAAAAACACTATTGGTCAAGGCCTGGTAAGCGAAAACTAACAGAATTACTTAAGGCAGCCTCAAAAATGCAGTTGAATCTCTAGTTTTTTATATATACAAAAGCTTTGAAAAGAAAGGAGAAAAATATACTTTTCCTTAACTCTGTACCTATATTTGAATCCTCACCCCAGCGCTAACACACTTTTTACGCGCGTTGTTTTATATATATATATATATATATACATGTAAAGTTAAACACAATTAAAACTGTTCAAAATTTACAAGGGCTTGAGTGTGTGAAGTTGGCAGCAAGTTCGACAATCGGAGTTCGATATTTAATGTAGAAATGAGTATGCTGTTACGTTGAATTTCATGCAGCAGTAGATTCGGTATTTTTTTTCAAACTCAAGGGACAGTTACGAACAACAAGGTATAACGATTTGAATATCGAAATGAATTTCATGCCAGCAGCAAATTCGCGTGTTTTTTTTGTTGGTGTTGTTTGGGCATGCAGATGATGTATGATCTCGAATATAGTTTTGAATATCGAAATGAATTTCAGGCTAGCAGCAGATTCGCCAAGATATTCATATGGGCATGTAGATATGTATGAAATTGAATGTCGATTTGAATGTCAAAACTAAATTTCATGCTAGCTGTAGATTCGCAAAGATTCCTATATAGGCATGTAGATAATGTATGAAATCCAATTTAGATTTGAATATCGAACTGAATTTCCCACTAGCAGCAGATTCGCTACAATTTCTATACGGGCATGTAGATCGTGTATGATATCGAATATAGATTTGAATATCAAACTGAATTTCATGCTAGTAGCAGATTCGATGAGATTTCTGTATGGGCATGTAGATGATATATACATTCCAGTGAAGATTTGAATATTGATCTGATCTTTATGCTAGCAGCAGATTCGCCAAGAGTTCTATATTAACATGTCGATATTGTATGAAATCCAGTGTAGATTTGAATATCGAATTGAATTTCATGCTAGCAGCAGATTCGCTAGAATTTCTTTTTTGGCTTGTAGATGATGTATAATATCGAATGTAGATTTGAATGTCGAACTGAATTTCATGCTAGTGGCAGATTCGCTAGAATTTCTTTATCGTCTTGTAGATGATATATAATATCAGATGTAGATTTGAATGTCGATCTGAATTTCATGCTAGCGGCAGATTCGACAAAATTGCTATATGGGCATGTAGATGGCGTATGATATCGAGTGTAGAAATGATTATCGAACTGAATTTCATGCTAGCAGCAGATTCGCTAGAATTTCTACATGGGATTGTAGATATTATATGAAATCCAATGTAGATTTGAATAACGAAATGAATTTCATGCTAACAGCATATTCGCAAGATTTTTCTTTATCAGCTTGTAGATGGTGTATAATATTGAATGTAGATCTGAATATCGAAGTGAATTTCATGCTAGCATCAGATTCACCAAAATTTCTACATGGGCATGTAGATGGTGTATGATATCGAATATAGATTTGAATATTGAACTCAGTTTCATGCTAGCAGCAGATTTGTTATAATTTCTTTATGGTTTTATAGATTGTGTAAAATATGGAACGTAAATCTGAATATCGAACCGAATTTTATGCTAGCAGCAGATTCGACAAAATTGCTAAAAGGGCATGTAGATACTGTATGATATTGATTATAGATTTGAATATCGAACTGAATTTCATGCTAGCAGCAGATTCGCTAGCAAGTAGATGGTGCATGGCGTCGCATATAGATTTGAATATTCAAATCTATATTCGATATCATAAACCATGTACTTGCCCATACAGCAATTGTGGTGAATCTGCTGCTAGCATGAAATTCAGTTCGATATTTAAATCTGTATTCGATATCACAGACCATCTACAAACCCATAAAGAAATTCTAGCGAATCTGCTGCTAGCATGAAATTCATTTCGATATTCAAATCTACATTTGATTTCATATATTTTTCTATGTTGTACAGGTATATAATACAACATATAAATGAAGTGGCCTGGTGACGGTCGTATATGCCAATATAGAAGTTCTAGCGAATCTGCTGCTAGCATGAAATTCAGTTCGATATTCATTTCTACACACGATATCATACACCATCTACATGCCTATATAGCAATTTTGGCGAATTTTCTGCAAGCATGAAATTCAGTTCGATATTCAAATCTACATTTGATGTTATACACCACTCACAAGCCCATAAAGAAATTCTAGCGAATCTGCTGCTAGCATGAAATTCATTCCGATATTCAAATCTACACTGGATTTCATACAATATCGACATTTCAATATAGAAATTTTGGTAAATCTGCTGCTAGCATGAAATTCAGATCGATATTCAAATCTTTTTTGGATTTTATATATCATCTACACGCCCATACAGAAATCTCAGCGAACCTGCTGCTAGCATGAAATTCAATTTGATATTCAAACCTACATTCGATATCATACACCATCTACATGCCCAAATAGAAATTCTAGCGAATCTGCAGTTAGCGGGAAATCCAGTTCGATATTCAAATCTAAATTGGATTTCATACAACATCTACATGCCTGTATAGAAACCTTTGCAAATCTGCTGCTAGCATGAAATTCAGTTCGACATTCAAATCGACATTCGATTCCCTACATATCTACATGCCCATACGGAAATCTTGGCGAATCTGCTGCTAGCCTGAAATTCATTTCGATATTCAAATCTATATTCGAGATCATACATCATCTGCATGACCATTAAAATAATAATTAAAAAAAAACAAAAAAAAAAAAAAACATGCGAATTTACTGCTAGCATGAAATTCATTTCGATATTTAAATGGTTATTCCCTGTTATTCGTAACTGTCCTTTGAGTTTGAAAAAAAAAAAAAAACACCGAATCTACTGCTGCATGAAATTCAACGTAACAGCATATTCATTTCTACATTGAATATCGAACTCTGATTGTCGAACTTACTGCCAAATTCACACACCAAAGGGCTTACTGTGCGCACTAATGCTTTTAAATACCGAGTAAAAGTCTCAAAATTGGGAAGCAACATCATAAGTTCTTGATAACTGCGACAATATCCACAAATCACATCTTGTTATTTCGTTTTGAACAAGGAGGGAAATACATATATATGGATTTCTTTTCTACATTGGCACAGATAACTTTTCTTTGACATTCCTTTACATCTGAAGGGAGATAATTCTAACTTCTAAATAAAATCTCTAGGTAGCTTACCTTGCTCAGCGAGAGAGAGAGAGAGAGAAAGAAAGAGAGAGAGAGAGAGGTGCGGGGTGCGAGTGTGTATGCGTGAATGTAAAAAGTAGTGTTTTCTTTTTTAACGCAAGTGAATGAATTAATTTGGATGAAAGTGACAATCGGCAGCTTTTCCCAGTCCGAAGCACAGGCTGAAACACAGATATAATATGTTTTTTACTATTTATCGACCGTCACCAGGCCACTTCATTTATATGTTGTATTATATACCTGTACAACATAGACACACTATCTTTTGTTTTTCTAATAAACTATCAACTTGCGGTTTATGACACATTGATGACGATGAATTTCTAATCTTAGATTGAACTGGATTTTGGATTTTTGAAATACAGTAACTATCATTGATATATTTCGGTTTTTTAATTAGAAACTGCTTGTTAAATGCTGAAAATGGTATTATCAACTGTGTCCAAATAGGATAAACCAGTCAGAAGCATCGGAAAATTCACACTGGATGTATTGGTCGTCTAAATGAAGCGTTATTCCTATATAAATCGTCAGTGATCGACAGATGTAGCATAGCCGTGATCGTATATATATGTTGAATAAAGTTACAACAGAGTCCGATTGTTTCACCAGTTTATTCTCAATTTCAAGTCTGTTTTACGATGGTTTATGTCCACAACAAATCTATCTATTAAATAATTTCTAGTGATTATTTTCTCATTTCCAACTCCTCTTCTATCTTTCTAGCTGTCTTTTCTTCCCCACTCTCTCTCTTTCTCCCAACGCCAGGTCTTTTTATACAGATTGATCTAGTGGGCTGGTCAGACGAATCCATTGAGTGGAAGAGTCCATTTTAACCAATCAAAATCTTATGAATAAGGTTGATTGACAGTTTGTTCACTTATTCTAATTAATTTTATAATTTATAAAATATCACGAAACAATTTAAATATACGTGCCTTAAGTTTAAAAAGTCTTGTCAAAATTGTGTGATTGTACATAGTCACTGAATTTAACATACATAGAGTGAACCTTATATAAAGAAACCCTTATCATGAAGACCCTAACTGTTACATACCTATCCACCTTAAGTAATTTATTGGATTTACACTTAAATTCACATGAATTATTAAAAGAACATAACACAGTATATATTGAACCAAGAATAACGGCTAATGAATTAATAAATCAGTCCTAATTGACAACTAAAATTATACGTAAACATCACTTGTAATTATGAAGTCTTAACAATGATGTTGCGTGGTAATTATTTTCTCCTTCTTCATGAAGAGGACCTTGGTTTTGGTTTCATCTGTTCGTTGTTATGGATGGTTTGACTTCCGCTGTTCTGTATGTAGTTGGGTAACATCTGTGGGGTCAGATATTGGCTGTCAGACAACCCAATCCTGTTCGTAGTTACATTTATATTCTGTATCAGAGCTATTGGTTTTGGAGTTTGTCTACGCCTGTTTTCTCCGTAGTATGTTTTCATGACATCTATGTCGTTTTCTTGAAAGAGAGTGGATGTGAATGTCTTATTCTCAATAATCACATTACATTCTATTTAATGTCTTTTGAAATCTTCACTGTTATTGTAGATACTTTGAGAGTACCAATAAACAGACTTCACCATTGCCGATTAATGTTATATCTGTATACAAATCTAAAGATATTTATATTATCAATATGGTTATGTTCAGTCACTTAATCAACTGTATATATATACATGTGTGCACGGCTTATATCCTCTTTTCATTCACGTCTTCCTGACGTCAACAATCTCTCAATAACTAATGATGGGGAAGGATTTTGTCTTCCACCGGCGTCATCAACGTCGTTTACATTACGTTCCATCATCATCTCTATTTCGGGTTGCTCATCTTCACGTACCCGATATGAAACAGGTATAGTTCTAGTGTTCTAGTGTTACCTTGCATATGAAATAGCTGAGTGCAACGGTGTGAACACGGACAAATGCCAATTTTACAACAAATGATAATAGCAGTGATAAAGACAATGCCAAATCCAACAATTGCGATAACAAAGCCCCAAGGATTAAGCATTGATTCATTATCTTCCACTTGTCTTAAGCTAGTCATAGAAATCTTGTCCAAAAGTGAATCCAATGGCATTTCTTTAATATTGTGCAATGAACTTGGTATTTCAATATGAGAAACATTATCAAATTCAGTCTTGAGTCGGTCTTTAAATTGCATGCTTGAAATTTCATAACTTTTCAACAATTGACTAAGTGAATCAGGCTTTTTGATTCTTTCATTCCATTCATAGTACTCAGGTATTACAAATTTATTACTCGCAGCGCGGAAAGAGTTATTTAATTTAATCATGTATAATGGTGGAGTTGTTTTCATTAGGTGTTGATTCAGTAGGGATTCTTTACAGACTACGGTGACATCGTGAGGCCTGTTAGAGATAAGTATCCAAACCCCTGCCGATATATGTCGAACAGTTGTTAAGTCTTTGTGATTAGAAACACTTTTTGAGCATACATTCCTTATTTTAGTCTTATCCGCAGAAATAAGTGCAATTATGCAACTTTGGCTAAAACTTGCAGTATACAATGCTTGTTTAAGTGTACAAAAATTAATATCTGTGTTAGAGCACATTTCAAATTCGTGGTCTGTCAAAAGAACATACTTGCTTCTATCTTTCGAAATCATAAGATTGTTACTTTCTAATTGATATTGGACAGTAAATACTCCTTGATTCGTTGTATAAACTGGCATAGGTAAATTATAAATCTTGTATGTTTGGTATTGCTCTTTTGTGTTAATCAAGGGAATTTTCATCACTATCCTTATTTCATTGTCTTGTAGATAAGCCAGGCAAGAAACTACTCTATAGAAGTGCCATATATTATTCTCAGGATTTACTGGTAATTTAAAATTATTTGGAGATTTTGATTGTATGCTCGGTAGGATAGTTCTTAATTCTAGAGGAGATATTGTATGTATTGATAAGTGATTAACTGACAAACTATTTAACTCTATCTTTAGGTTATTCAAATAAGTCATTGCATTTTGGCTCATGGTCTTTATTTCATCTATAATAAGATAGAATTGCATATATGAAATCATAAATTGTTCTAATCAGTGGAAATTTTTTGACAAAGCTTGTTTTAACCTAAAAATCTCATCATCAAATCTTTGTATACATTTAACAACACCCATTATGTCTCTTCTATTCTTTGCTATTTCGATTCTTGACATATTCAAAACTGATAGACTTAAAGAAAGATCATGCACAATTTCCTTTTGATTCCGTGATAGGATTTTAATATTACAATTGATTCCATCTAGGTCATCTTCTGATAACGTTCCATATAACGCACTCATTGCCTGTCCGTTAATAGGTAATAAAGATCTCTTATTCCTAGGATTATTTAATGTATGGAACTGATCGAAGCTTTCTGTAATGGTGGATAAAGTATCTTTGATCGTATCAATTTCTAAACTTAAGCTATTATATGTCTCATAAACTCCTGTATAGTTATAATTTTTCAGGAATTCTATCATGCTTGATAGAATTGTTTCACTTACTTTAATATCTTTTGTTACTGCCGCAATAAAGGTATAATATGGTTTCAAGTCATGAACGAAAGTGACTAACCATCTGCCATTATTCATGTAAACATCATGTTCGAGAAGTAACCTTCTTTCTCTGTTTTACTTCGATATTTTGTACTTGCATTGGTTCAGATAATTCGTCATCTGAGCTCTGTTCAGAACTACTCTGGTCTGAGTTCATTTTGTTTTACGTCAGGTTTACTACTTCTCATACGTTTTGCTAATTCCATCAAAGGGATGTCTTCCTCGTTTTCTGAATCCTCCCTTTTTTGTCTGTATTTCTTAGCAATTTTATTCATAGGCCAACTGTTTTTACTTCCTGAATTTGAATCTGTATCACTGTCTGCAGTGTCTTGCATAGGTACTGCCAATGTAGCATCTCTTAAACGGGAGTCTTTATGATATTCCATGTCCCATTCATCAATATTTGCATGACGCAAAGATTCTGCATGTACATGACTAGTAGAACCGTCCAATTGATTTTTAATGACGTATGAAACAGGACCTTTCTTTTAAATTATTCTGTAATAAGGTTTTCATTTCAAATCTAGTTTGCCTTTCCTTTGATGATTTTTGTAATAGACAGGGTCACCTATTTCAAAGTCAATAGATTTTGCAGTTTGATCTGTGTATTTTGCTTGTCTCTCTTTTGCTTTTCTCATATAATATTTTACTTTAACGAAAGATTTATGTTGTTCTTGTAAGGCAGTAATATGCATTTCTTCCCTAACATATTTCCTCCTTGGTTTGAGTAAATTATCAACTGGTAAAACAACATCACGATTGTAAAGTAAGAAGAACGGGGAGTATTTGGATGACTCACTTATATTAAATCGAACAGCTGCTAATGTTTGATTGAGAAAAAGGTCCCAGGTGCTTTGATTTTCTTGTGTTTTCTTTGCAAGTATATCATGTAAAGTCCTATGAAATCTTTCTACTCTAGCATTACTTTGTGGGTGATACACACTAGTCCTGATATGGTCTATCTTTAATGACTGTAAAGTCTCTTGGATGGTTTTATTTATATTTTCTGTCCTATTGTCAGTAACAATTTGTAATGGGCAGCCGTATCGGGGAAATATTTCTTCTATTATCAAATGGGCTATTGTGCCGGCCGTTTTGTCTGGCACACTAAAGGCTTCAGGCCAACCACTATACCAATCAACAAAAGCAACTATGTATTTATTTCCAGAGAGTGTAATAAGGTAAGGACCACTTAAATCCAAACTCAATTTAGCCATTGCACAAGGAGGAAAATCAGTTTCTTGTAGTGGTTGTTTGATCTTTTGTAAAGATATAGTTTGGCAAATAAGGCAGTTTGTGACATTTTGATGAATGTGTTTAAACAGATTGGGCCAATAATATTTTTTGCCTAATTGCATCAAACGTTTTTTTGTACGCCCATATGACCATTTAAGTCATGATATTCTTTCGCAACAACTCCTCTGAACTTTTCTGGGATGAACAGACGAAGACACGGATCGTCTTCTGTATCTGAGATATAGTATAAAGTGTCTTCGATAATTATATAATGTTTTAATAGCTTGTTGGTTGCACTACCTATTCTGAGGGATTTCATTATAAGGCTTGCTTCATTATCTATACGATGCTCATAAGACATCGTGATATTATTCTTCACAAACTCTGAACTGTCTGGTATTTGCATCTTGTCTTGGTCTTCCAGTTTATGACTGGCAAAGTCCTTTGGATTAAATTTACTTGAGTCAACAACATTTACTTGAAATGTATTTTCATTAAAATCTAAAACTTCACCTTCAGTTTCATGACTACCTGATATGTAAGATAGATGAGCACCTGATAAGACATCGCTTGAATTAGTAGGATATCTGGATAATAGGTCTGCACATGTATTTGTAGGTCCTGAAATATATTCAATTTTGCAATCGTAACTAGCTATATTTAGTGACCATACCTGAATTTTTCTATTTTGCATTGGCGATTCTAAAAGATATTTAAGTGAAGCATGATCAGTTTTTATAGTAAAGGTAGCATTATGCAAGTAATAATCTAATTTTTGTAAAGAGTGGTGAATTGCATATGCCTCCTTTTCAACGGTGGACCATTTACATTGTGTCTTACTTAGTTTATGTGATAAGAAATAAATGGGTTTTTCTTCCTGTGTTTCTTCATCATTTTGTGTTAAAAACGCTCCAATGCATGAATCACTAGCGTCTGAATACAAAGTATATGGTTTATTTGGGTCAGGGTATATTAACATTGGTACTGTAGTGAGACTATCTTTGATAAAGTCGAATGCTTCTTGATGTTCATTTGTTCACTTAAAGCGAGAATACCTCTTTGTCAGATCAATAGTAGGTTCTGCAATTTTCGAGAAATTTGGAATAAATCTCCGATAGTATGAACACATGCCTACAAATGCTCTCACTTCTCTGACACATGTTGGTGAGGGTAAAGATTTGATAGCCTCACATTTCGTATCATCAGGTTTTATCCCTTTTGAACCTATAACAAAGCCAAGATAGTTTGTTTCGGTTTGGACAAAACTACATTTTTTTAGTTTTAATCTTAGGTTATGTTGGCGTAACCAACCAAAAACTAGTTGCAAGTGTTGGAGATGTTCTTCTATTGAGGAGCTAAAAATAAGAATATCATCTAAATAGGCGACTGCAAACTGACTATATCCCGATAATACTACCGACATTAATTCTTGAAATATTGCAGTGGCATTTGATAATCCAAATTGCATAACTAGGAATTGATAAAGACCTGAATGACAAGTAAACGCTGTCTTTTCTTTGTTTTTTTCATCCATGGCTACTTGCCAATAACCCGATTTTAAGTCCAAGGACGAGAAAAATTTGGTTTACCTAAAAGGGTGAAAATATCGTCTATTAAAGGTAACTGATAAGAATTTTTCTTCGTAATTTGATTTAATTTTCTAAAATCAACACAAAATCGTTTTGTTCCATCCTTTTTATCAACAATGACTACTGGAAACGACCATGGAGACCTTGACCTTTCAATTATTTTTGCATCCAGCATGTCTGTGATTGCTTTGTCAACAATTTCTCTACTTTGTAATGGGGTCCTATCCGGTTTTAGTTTGATAGGAGGATGGTCTCCAGTATCTATTTTCATTTTTACAACATCTGTCTGTCCTAGTGAAGTATCGTCTTTTGCAAAAAGGTGTTTATTGCTATAGATAATGTGCTCTATCTCCGGGCGAAATTTGAAGGACACATTAATTTGATCAGAATCAATTTCTGACACGTTCGGTAATGCCGATACATTGTCAACTCTTTTGATTTCTTTTCCCGTGACTTTTGAGATTTTTGCTACTAATCCGTGTCTATAAATTTTTATCACTTTCTGTGTATTGTTAACTATCAATAGAGGCAAGGTTCTGTTGTTTCTCATCTTTGCAACTGTGTTTATAACTCGAAGACCAGGTTCATTAACAATGAAACCTTTTTCTATATGTGTTATTTCATAAAATTCATTCACAACTAAATCAGGGTCCGGTCTTACTTTATCATAACAAATTTTTGCAGTATTTCGTTTTAAAATAGTAGGTGTTGCAATCGTACTGTAGACGCAATATGTATATCCTGCTCCAAATTAACGTAAGTCTTCCCATTTATTCGAAGTAGCTTAAGATCAAAATATAACCTGACTTTATTTTTATTTAACCAATCGAATCCCAAAATAAGGTTTCGATTTAAATCTGAAACAACATAGAAATCTTGTGAAATTTCGGTACCACCGATTTTTAAAGAAACATTAACGCACCCATCCACCTTTAAACATGTGCCATTAGCAGATTGTAGATTAACTAATTTCCGATCAAGCTTTGGTTTATGCAATAGTTGATCATACACCCGACGATGCATTAATGAAACTTCAGCCCCTGTGTCAACAAGAGTTCTATATTTTTGTTTGCCTATTTTTGCTATACACGAATTTGGATTTCCAGAAATGTTGATAGAGAAATTTTTATAACAGATATTTTTCATCTGTTCATCGACCTCTTCATAAACAGATGATTTCAGTTTAAATGTGGCCGAGAACCTCTTCCATGACCCATCGGTCTTTTAATTTCTTGGTTCTCGTTCTGTCTACAGAACTTTAAAATATGACCTTCCTGGCCACACCCCCAGCAATAAATATTTCTCCGAGACTCGGTCGAATTGACATTTTTACAATCCTTTCCCCTATGACCTTTTTTTTCCACATTTAAAACATCTAAGGCTCCTTGAGTGATCATTGTCCATTGGCTCAAAGGAAGTCTTATTCTGCATATAATTATGATGGCCAAAGACCCTATTATATAGATTGGTCTCAGTGGTTGCGATAGTGATAGCCGCTTGTAAGGTTTGGGGTCTATCCCTTAGAATTTTCATTCGCAACTGGGGATTCAATAGTCCATTGCAAAGGAATCTACCATGTGTTGTTCAATGGCAGGTCCTATGTGCATGCCTTGGTATGCCTTTTCAGCTATAGAAATTATCCTTTCAGCGTAAGAGTGTGTCGTTTCTTGATTTTCTTGCCTAACAAATTTTAACATGGCAAATGCCATCCTCGAATCATGTATTTCGGCGAATCTTTGAGCTAATTCTGCTCTTAATTCCGCCCATGTGCAATTTTGATTAGCTGATATGTATCTTTCAATGAAGCCACTCACAGCTCCAGTAGAAGTTTGATAGGCAACCAATTTCTTTTTGTCATTGGTTAAAGAAGCTAAACTAGAATATTTATCAATGGCCTTCACCCATTCTTTAAATTTTGATGGTGTGCCATCGAAATTTGGAATGGCCTGATTTACACTTTGTGTGGTTAAAGCTTGTGAAACATTTTCTAATTCTTGCCTCAAACCATCAAAAATTTCTCTGATTTCTCCCCCTTCAGCCATTTAGATTATTTTATTTGTTACTTAAAATTGAAATGTTAAAACCATTATAGATTGAAATTCTAATTATAATAGTGTGGAAGGATCTTTATATAGATAAAGTAAAATTGTTTGCTTACAATACAATTTTTTTTAACACTACATGTTTTTTTTTTTGTTTGTTTTGATTTAATCTAGGTTTCATTCTAATCTAACCACATCTACATTTTTTCTTTTTCTTTTTTAACAAGAACCCTGCACAACCAATTATCATCATTTTTTTTCACTCAGTTAAATCCTATACTAGTAACAAAGAAAACCATTACCTTGCATTGTGGCAACCGAGATCGAATCCTGGTCACGGCACCAATTAACAACCGTGTAGCATAGCCGTGATCGTATATATATATGTTGAATAAAGTTACAACAGAGTCCGATTTTTTCACCAGTTTATCTCAATTTCAAGTCTGTTTTACGATGGTTTATGTCCACAATAAATCTGTCTCTTAAATAATTTCTAGTGATTATTTTCTCATTTCCAACTCCTCTTCTATCTTTCTAGCTCTCTTTTCTTCCCCACTCTCTCTCTTTCTCCCAACGCCAGGTCTTTTTATACAGATTGACCTAGTGGGCTGTGGTCAGACGAATCCATTGAGTGGAAGAGTCCATTTTAACCAATCAAAATCTTATAAATAAGGTTGATACACAGTTTGTTCATTTATTCTAATTAATTTTATAATTTATAAAATATCATAAAACAATATAAATATACGTGCCTTAAGTTTAAAAAGTCTTGTCAAAATTGTGTGATTGTACATTGTCACAACATACATAGAGTGAACCTTATATAAAGAAACCCTTATCATGAAGACCCTAACTATGTTACACAGAGAAAATTGCATTTTTCGTCGTATCTGAATGTGCTGGCTTTTGACCTACTTTTTAGTTCTGATACAAAATGAATAAATAGAAATGTGTAATTGGTCAAATATTAGACATGTTTATTCTAAGGGCCCCTGTGGTAAAATATGTAGACACGTTAATTCTAAGAGCCCCCGCTTATTTACTGGCAGATTTAAATGTATTTCTTGTTTTTGGAGTCTTTCCTCCCGCCTCTTCCTTTCCACCCTCACTATATACACAATGCTTTCACAAAAACAAAGGCATGTAACTGAATGGACAGGTTTTAATATATGTGCAGTGCTTTGGCATGAGGATACTTAATGCATCTCCTTGATGCATGCCACCAAGCAAGTTATCAGATGATCATGGATCCATCAAGTCCATTCTGTCTAACAAGCAGCTAATTCATGAGGTAATCTAGTCCTTCACTTGCAGAAAATTGACCAATACTTGGATAGCAAAAAATTTTCGGCAAAGGTCAGCCTGTGCAGCCCACTCCACAGGCTGACCTGAGTCGATACTGTATGCAGACGCGTTAAGGCCCCTTTTCAGAGAGCGTAGCTCACATTATTTTTATTTATTTCTCCTATTGCCCCCATGATTTAAAATGTTTTACTTGGTTATCTTCACCTCTTTGTTTTCTACGTGTTTTATGTGTTTGCCTTCACATGTCTGTAGATTAGAGAAGTCAGAAATGTTGAATTCGTCAACCCTTTACCGAACAATCCCGTATTTTAACGGCCCTAGGTAAAACAGCTATTGAAAACTTTGTGGCATAAGGAAAAATGCTAGTTACCCGCATTTTCTCCATTTCCGTTTATCCGTTCACAGGTTCACAGTAAAAGGTGAACTAGTTTAGCCACATCTGATTTGCTGTCTGCAAATGCTTTCAAATTGGACGACTCCGAAATTTGTCGTCTTGTGACGAGTTAAATTTTGAATAATTTTTCAGAGTACAGTCCTGTGTCAGACTATAATGGTGAAGGTTCCGACGAAAACGTTTGTTCTGAACTTGGAAAGTTACGAAATGTAAGAGTGATCGCCATACAGGACTACCTGGTTCCGGCTGCTGGGAGCGAGCTCTCATTTAGAAAAGGTTCGTTTCTCGTCGTTACGGTTTGTTTCTGCTAACATAACTGGACTTGCACATCTAGTCGATAAACATGCTCTCCTTCAAACCAAAACGATCACTTTGAGGACTTTAAGACCTTGGAATACAGAGGAGCTTCACGATGCTGAGCATTTGATACGCAAAACTGAAAGGAGATAGCGCCGAACTTAACTGTTAGTTGATCATCAAATCTTCAGAAATCGATAGCCTAATGTGAATAAGTTAATACTTCTTCTTTCCATTAATGGAACTCAAGTTAAAGGCGTGTTTGGATCTACTAGCGGGACAACGCATGAACAAAAAATCAGTGGAAAGATATGAGCCATGCTCTGGCAAAAAGGGGCTTAATGCATCTCCATGATGCATGGTACCAATCAAGTCATCATATGATCATGGATCCTTAAAGTCCATTTTGTCTAGCAACCGAGTGAATCGTGATGTAGACTTTTCTTTTGACGTAAAGAAAATTGACCTATAGCGAAAAGTTTCAGCCCAGGCCAGCCTGCACGACTGCGCAGGGTGACCTGGGTCGATACTTTTGGCAGATGCATAAAGTCCCCTTCTCACAGAGCATGGCAATACATACAAAATACAATCAAATGCAACTATCTTTACTGAGTGACGTTTCAGTGTCGTTACAGTGTCTAAGGAGTACATTCAGGCTTTTACCTGTTATTTATTATTCTCGTCATAGGTTAGTTAATCTTTCGTCGCCTTGGGTTTTAGTTATTCGTGAGAGTGTCCTTGGGCAAGGCACTTCAGAGCCCTCGCCTGGTAGTGATGAAACCCAGGAAATACATGAATATGTGAGCTGTTGCCGCGATATGACTGAAATAATGTTGAAAGAGGCGTAAAACACCATTCAATCAATAATCTTTTGTCCATGTTGCAGGCTCCGTATCTGGCCTAATACTATCGCGCACTCTCACGAGACTTCTACATTTTGGTACCAAATATGCATAAAACAGTGCTCAAAGAGAGGTAACTTTATGGAACTGTTGATAATAAGTATTTAAAAAGTAAGCCGGTCTATTACTCGGACAAAGTGGTTTCATGTGGGCGAGATAAAAAAAAAGAAGTCTAAACAAGATTACATAACAACTGTTGGAACGCCCTTGTTAAACTGTCCTTCCATCTGGTAAGGTCTATCAAGAACTTGGCCAGGAATTAAGTGACTTATTTTAGGCAAAATACTAGGTATAAGAAATGATATAACTGCACACGTGCAATCTAGTTGTATGCTGGATGAACCAACAGAAAGATTACCAGTTGACGATCAAGTGATTGAATTTACTCCAGAAAGTGAGGAAAAGGTTATTGAAAAGTCCCTAAATAAGATCCTATACCAACATGGCTTTTAAAATCGGGTGTAGACATTGTCATTCCCCTTGTGAAAAGGATCTTTAATATCTGTCGAGAGAATGCTTACGCACCACTGTCATTTAAAAGCACACATGTTAAATCACTCTTAAAGAAACCACGTTTGGATCAAAATCTGCTAAAAAAATACTAAAATATTTCCAATTTAACGTTCGTTTCAAAGGTCTTGGAGAAATTGGTTGCACTTAATATCTAACGACCTTCACGAAAAACACAAGTCAACTTATTGGTCATATCAATTAACAGAAACGGCATTAGTAAAAGTTCAAAATGATATCCTGCGAATCCTTGATCACATAATAGTTACAGCTCTTTTGCTACTTGATCTCTCCGGAAAGTGTAATACAATTGACCATAGAACCTTTCTGCAACGTCTTGAAGATCATTTTGGAATCGCGGAAAAACCAGTGGATTACCTCGTATCTCAGTGAGCGATACCAGACAATATTTATAAATTATCAAAGCTGATAATGTTTCTTAAACAGAGACCTTAAATCATATTGAAAGCTGAAGCTGATAATGTTTCTTAAAGAGAGACCTTAGATCATATTGAAAGCTGTCTTTTCAGATATTGTATCGTGGATGCATTCAAATATGCTTAAACTGAACAGTGAGAAAACAGAGGTTATACTGTTTACATACGGTAGAAGTGCCTATACAGTTGACTATTGCAGGCTCTAAGATCAGACCATCTAAATGTGTAACCATCAGAATGTTTAAAAATTCTTGGGGCTTATGCTTGATATTAAAACGGATATGGAATAGCATGTAAACTCTTTGTATAGATTGTTACGCTCAGTTGTTTCAAATTAGGCATATCGGAAAATTCTCAACACTTGATGTTACCAAATCTCTAGTTACTCTATTGTTCCTTCATGATTGGATCATTGCTATGCATTGTTGCATGGGTGTGCCTAAAAGAACTTTGAACATCAATATGTTCAAAACACAGCGGCCCGCATAATAAGCAGGACCTCTCGTTTCAGTTGTATTACTCCAGTACTGAAAGAACTCCACTGGCCCCCAATTTATTCGAGAACAGAATATAAAATAATGACTTAAACTTACAAATCCATACATAGTCAACCCCTAGCGTACATAAACAGACTTCTTAAGGCGTACAAACCAACTAGAAACCTAAGGTCTCAAAAAAGCTCACTCACACTAGAGGTTCCGAAAAGCCGAGTTGCATACGGAGATGACAGTTTTGTGACTGCAGCCCCAAACTTATGGAATAGTCTACTTCAGAGATACTGATCCAATTTTTGCGTTTAAACAGGTGCTGAAGATGCACTTATTTTATCTGAACTCATTGAAATTAATCCATTATAATGTTAACTTTTAAACTGATACCAATAAGTTTTATAATGATTTTTTTTCGTTAAGTTTACATTGCCATATGTGTCGGAGATCATCTCGTTTTATGATGTTTTTTTGAAAATTATATTTCTCTCTTTTTTTTAATTTGTATGATGTTAACTTGCAAAATTTTTTACATCATGTGTGTATCTATAACAAGGATGTGGAGCACTTTTCAACGTAGTTATACCACGATAAAAGAATTGTATAAATGTTGTATAATGATATGATAATAATAGATGACTGATAGTTGATGGTCATTAGTAAATGGAAATCTGGGCCTGCATTCACCAACGATTCTTAATTGCATTTTTAGTCATCCTCTGGATCTCGATAGTAGCGCAAAATCTGATGGCTAAACCTAATTCTTAGTGGCTGAACGGTATGGTTAAGACAATCAGAAATTCCGTTACTTTGAAATCGAGAAAATTCTTGAAAACTAGACTGTTGTTAAGAACGGTCTGTCAGTACCGATTCTAAATCAGGTACTAATTACAACTACATGTATTCTTATTTCGCTGTGATGCTGCGCTGAATTATGCAGCTATTTATGATCTTTGAGTGTTTCCGAATTTACATTTTATCTGACACTAAAATACTAACGGAAAAAAAATTATATGCGCATTGACCCTTTGAAGTAATCTCTTTAAGTACACCAGCAATAATTAGCATGTCAGAATGAGCATTAATTGCATTTTGTGTTGAAATGTAGAATATAGTTTCGATTAGGTCAACAAAAGGGTCCCAGCTAGTTCATTCGGCAAACCTCGAGTGATCTGTTGATGAGATCTTGCGGCTGTATTACGTCTGACATGTACCCACTGCACTAATATTAAGAGTCTCTGTTTCCGAAACAATCGAAATCATTATTAATACATTTTCCTTTTGATTTAGTGTGTTAATACTATTTTTTTTTTAAATTATTAATCACTATCGATGGAAGTTTTGCTGACAAATTGATAGAAATTAATGTGAAGTACTTTACTTTTAGTTGTTGTTGTCGTTGATAAGGGAAATTTCAAGGGCGCCGATATAATTACGATCAAGTGACTAAAAGTATTTCAAATGAAAACTTACTTGATACGGACAAGGTAAGATGTAGTTAAGGGATCGGCCGAATTGTCACGAGTGCTAGCTCGTACATGGAAACTTCTCGAATTCGGTTGAGTAATTCAGTATCAATCAGTATGACCGGAGTAGAGAGAGTATCATGGCAAGATTAAATAATTGCTCGATTTTAGCTGAGAGCTAAGCGTGGTCAACCTGGTGCAGGCGAGTGTGGTCAGTTTGGTAGCAAAATTTTCCTCAGTGTTATAATTTACTATTATTTAGGGGTTAAAAAAGGTTTTCATGGCGACGTCCGGGGTTATAATTTATCATATCCGAACTACAAGAGCGTTCTATGCCGGTTGACCTTAAGGAATTGTCCAAGGTTCAAAATTGTTAAAAGTTCATACTAAAGTTTAAGTTGTGTAATTTGGGTCACACACGATCGTTCCCAATGACTGCGTTGGTACGTCATACGATTTTATGTATTTTAGCCATGAATTCTCATGAATCACGCTTGAAATGCCAACCTGGTGTACCATTGTTACCTTATTGTTACTAGAATATTGTTGTATAACCGTAGATGAATTGTTCAGTTACCGTCTTAACACCGAGAATTTCACAATTAGAAACATTGCAAACCGAGGTGACGATGTCCAAGACTAAATAAGGTTCACATCGAACAGTCTGTGGTAAGCAGTAACCAGGGTCCGTATTCACCAACTATTCTTAAGAATATTCTTAGTCTGATTCTCAAGAATTTTCTTAATTTGAAAGTAATACAACTTCCAATTTGCTAAACAATTTGGTTTAGCCAGTCAGAAGTTGTGTTACTTTCTAAATCTAGAATAAGACTAAGAATGAAACTAAGAATGGTTGGTGAATACGGCCCAGATTGGTGAAAGTGTTACTGAGGCTAGAGTTTACTGAAGGCGATTAATAGGATGTTACCGAGATTATCTCTCGCCTTTTAAGATGGCTGTACAGGACTTAAAAAATCGTACCAAGTGTAAAAAAAAAATTTTACTACTCAGTGTGATAAGGAAATAATTTATAAGCCCTCAATAAATAAGGAAGAAAAGTATGAAAAAAGATTAATAGTTTTTAGCTCACCTGAGCACGAAATGCTCAAGATGAGCTATTGTGATCGTGCTGCATCCGTCTTGCGTCGTCCGTCGTCCGTCGTGGGTCATCCGGTCGTCAACATTTACCTTGTGTGCACTCTAGAGGCCACATTTTCAGTCAGATACTCATGAAACTTGGTCAAAATGTTTGTCTCAATAAAATCTCGACAAAGTCGAAATTGGGTCATGGCGGGTCAAAAAGTAGGTCACTGGACCAAATCTGAGAAAAGCCTTGTGTGCACTCTAGAGGCCACATTTTCAGCATGGAACTCATGAAAGTTGGTTGGAATGTTTGTTTTGATGATATCTCAGACAATTTTGAAATTGGGTCATGTCAGGTCAAAAAGTAGGTCACTGGACCAAATCTTTGAAAAAAATTATGTGCACTGTAGAGGCCACGTTTTCTGCCTGAAACTCATGAAACTTTGTCAGAATGTTTGTCTTGATAAAATCTCGGACAAGTTCGAAATTGGGTCATGTCAGGTCAAAAGTAGGTCACTTGACTAATCTTCAAAAAAACCTTATGTGCACTCTAGAGGCCACATATTAATCCTGAAACTCATGAAACTTGGTCAGATTGTCTGTTTTTATGGTATCTCAGATAAGTCATAAATTGGGTCATGTCGGGTGAAAAAGTAGGTCACAGGCCTAAATCTTAGAAAAACTCTGTGTGCACTTTAGAGGTCACATTTTCAGCCTGTCACTCTTGAAACGTGGTCAGAATGTTTGTCTTGATGATATCTTGGACAAGTTCGAAATTTGTATCATGTCTGGTCAAACAGTAGGTCACTGGGCAAAATCTTAAAAAAACCTTGTGTGAACCGTAGAGGCCAAATTTTCAGCCTGATACTCGTGAAACTTGGCCAGAAAGTTTGTCTTTGTGATATCTTGGACAAGTTGCAAAATAGGTCACATCTGGTCACAAAGTAGGTCACTGGACCAAATCATAGGAAACCTTGTGTGCACCGTAGAGGCCACATTTCAGTCTGATACTCGTGAAACTTGGTCAGAATGTTTGTCTCAATGATATCTTGGACAATTTTGAAATTGGGTCATATTGGTTCAAAAATTAGGTCACTTACACTCATGTGTTTTACATCATTAAAACCAGGCTGTCTTCAGCTTTATCTACTGCAGATGACTTTACTCAGGTGAGCGCTTTTGGGCCAATAGCCCTCTTGTTCCTCAAAGCGATACACCTGTCCCGCTAGAATTTCGCGAAGGCTTCCGGGTATTTCACATGACTAGTATTTATGCTGATCTAAGAAAGGAATATCTCACAAATTATTATTGCCGGTTGCCTACTGTAGAAAAAATATGAACTTAATATCTTCAAGATCACAAAATACCTTAATTAATCTATCGAAATTTATATATTTTACATTTGAGTTACGATCGGAATCCGCGGAAATCTGATTTTTGAGGTTGGGTGCGAAGCATCCCAACTCAGATATACCATGTGGGGAATTGAAACTAAAAAATCTGATTCTTGGGTACCTAACATTGCAAAATCATTACCTGGAAAAATAGAACCATCAAGAAAGCATTTCATTTACCTTTGCATCAATGTATAGCTAAAAGGTTAATAATTAGGAAACTTACTCGACTTGTAAATATGTAAACAAATACACCATTATCATGAGACAATTAAAAAAAAAAAAAAAAAAAGTGTTTGAACAGACTACCATGAGGCATGCGTAGGAATACGCGTTTATGTTTCATTTCCACGAAATAGCGTCAAGATGCGCCATCAAGTGCCATGGAAAGCTTAGAAGCATCAATGAGAACTCTAGTGCTAATTTCTTTGAATAGAATTGGTTAATTTGCACGCATAGTGCGTAATAATACTTCTCACATCGGTTTTTTTTTTTTAAATATTCTATATTCTGTTGTTGACCCCCCCCCCCCCCCCCGCCCCCCAAAAAAAGCCAGTTTGCTCTGAGATTTATGGGAGAGATACCTCTCAGCTCTTTAAATGTCTGCTTCCTTTTACTCATTTATTTCTAGCAGTAGTACGAGCGTATTATTTGGTACAACAGTTGGATTTCAACTTGAGCAGGTTTAAACGCACCCCACCTCAGCAGCGCTTTCAGTGCTTTGATTTAATCATATTTTTTTTTTTATCAATTTCATTTCATTATTATTATTTTCTTACTTTTAATCAGTTAATGCCAGAAGTTACACTTTGATTTTTCTCATACTTCTCAGACAAACTACAAAAACGAATATTTCAAGTTCCTTTGAACTACTACAAATATAATATGTGTCCTTTATTTGAATGTCGATCTTACAGTGTGTATTATTTTTTTTTTGTCCTTTTTTTCTATGCATGTGCAAATGTTGTTTGTATTTACATAGTGTCGGCTAAAAAGTTGTGTAATTTTATGCTTATTAAACTGAAACTGAAACTAGCACCACTCGTCGATTATGTGGGATCGCATTTAGATACATTCGATGACGTCATATCCGGTCTCGTAAAAAAATAGCAGATCACAGTTGTTCAACGACTATCCCGCTATATAAGCGCCAAAAGCTGCACCTTTTTACTGTATGAAACCTTTTAGTGTTATTACGTTTCAAGACAAAAATATTCGAGCCATACCCAGTGAGAAGGGAGTTTAATGCATCTACAAAAAGTATCGACCCATGTCAGCCTGTGCAATCCGCGCAGGCTGACATGAGTCGAAACTTTTTGCTTTTTTTTTTTTAAATATTCTGCATTTCAAAGGACAAGAGCAGGTCATGATTCAACCGGTTGTAAGATAAAATGGATGTTATGGATCCATAGTTATATAATAACTGGCTTGGTATAATGCTTCTAGGAGATGTCGTAAGACGCCATTTGCCGTACCATAGGTCCTATTTAGAAGTACTTATCAGTATTTAAAAAGAGCTTTTGATTCACGGCAAAAGAATCTAAATATGCCACTTAAACATTACACAAGTGTTGGCTATGAAAGCCGTTTGCAAACATGTTCAGTCAAAGTAAGGTGGCCAGAGTTTCAATCCACGCATTACTGTTTTGTTTCTTTAGGACAAATTATTAAGCAGAAAGTAGGGAGAAATGAGGATGGACTTTGTTACGGATGGACCCGAGACCATCCCATGGGTCGGAAAAGATATGGTTATTACAGACTGGCAATGGTCCGACAGCATGGTAGTAAACACGAGTCGGCAGACGACAACTCTGACTAACAGAAACCACGTGAGATTAAAATTACTGTTTTTTTCTAGGAATGCTTTCATGTTCAGCTTTTCTTTAGCTAGTTTCTATGAGAATGCTGTAGGACTTTCATTAAACATTTCTTATGATCTTACTTTTTGTCTTTCTATCACTTTCTTTCAATAAGCTTCTGTTTTATTTCAAAATGTTCTTTTCTCTGGGGAAACCCCGTCTCGGGTCAAAAGGTCGAAAATCTACTACGCTTGGAACCATGATATTCATTATGTAGACTAGTATCATTTATGTGACATATATCAAGGACATTTTGAAATTATAGCTCATTGGTTAAAAAAGACTTTCTCCAAGGGGTGTGGGTTGGTAAGACGTGATACAAAGATTCGAAAATAAAAACAATTAGAATGGCCTGTCTTTCATAATGCCAGCTTTTTTTAGAGTCAATGCAAAAAAAAAAGCATTCTTCACGCAGGCCATAACACCTAGAATTGTGATATTTGGTATATACATGTATAGGCATTATTTTCTGCGCTGACAATAAAGTGAACTGGGCTGAAATAATGAGATTCGTTTTCATAAGAGCAGAATCTCTGTTAGAAAAGGATAAAATGATGGTAACAAGCATTTTATCATTTTCCCACAATCAATTTTCTACCACACAATTCCGACGTTTAACGATGCTGACAAAGAATTCTTTTGATAGTTTTGTGGGAAAAAGGAGAGAACGCTGGTAATCAGCATTTTCTCCTTTTGTCACAACGTTGTCTAGTCTTCCAAAATCAAATTTCAATTTTTGAGTCAGATTTATTTTGTCATCTGCAAATGCTTTCAATTTGGACAAGTATTGAATTTTGTCGTATGATAAAAAGTTAACTCTTTACCACACAATCCCGACTTTTAACGACCCTGAGGAAGAAGCCTTTTGAAAACATTGTGGGAAAAGGAAAAAATGCTGGTAACCAGCATTTTCTCCTTTTCCCACAATGTTTTCTACCCTTTCCAAAACAAATTTCAATTTTTCAGTCACATTTATTTTGTCGTCTGCAACTGCTTTCAATTTGGACCATTCTAAAATTTTGTCGTTTGGTAAAGAGTTAAAACCTCTTTGTTCAGGATCGTAAAACATAGTATTGTCCGGTTAAGGATTGATTCACTTAGATATTTCCTCCTTCCATGGCTAAGGCTATTGTTCAACAAAATAGAAAATGTATTGTAAGTTCATATCGAAACTAAATTCTGAAAATAGCATCCCATTCCATTATCCCAGTCTTCATAATTCTTGTTTTTTAAGGTCGTTACAACTCGGGCGTTCGAAAAAACCTGAGTGAAACACTAGCCCGGACAGGTGAAATGACAATCATTAACTAGTGTCTGTCCTCTCAAAAATTGCGTTAAATATCGTATGCAAAATTAAACAGAACATGCAGAATTAGTCAGATCTGATCTGGTGACTCTACCCTTAGTAAACCTTTTTTAGCTCACCTGAGCACGAAGTGCTAAGGTGAGGTATTGTGATCGGTCATTGTCCGGCGTCCATCTGTCCGTCTGTCCGCAATTCCTTTAAACATCTTCTCCCACTAAACCGCTGGGCCAATCTTGATGAAACTTGGCAGGGATGTTCAAGAGATTGAATTCCACCCATAACTCTGGTTGCCATGGCAACAGAAAGGAAAAAAATAGCAAAATCTTTGAAAATCTTCTTCTCTGATTCTAGAAGGCGTAGAGCTTTGATATTTGGTATGTATCATCTCCTAGTGGTCCTCTACCAAGTTTGTTCATATGATGCCCCTGGGGTCAAAACTGGCCCCGCCCCGAGGGTCACAAGTTCGAACATAGGAACAAAGAAGGAAAACTTTAAAATTCTTTTTCTCTGAAACTGGAAGGTGTGGAGCTTTGATATTGGCATCTAGCATCTCCTAGTGGACCTCTACCAAGTTTGTTCATATGATGCCCCTGGGGTCAAAACTGGCCCCGCCCCGGCGGTCACAAATTTCGAACATAGGAACAAAGAAGGAAAACTTTAAAATTCTTCTTCTCTGAAACTGGAAAGCGTAGAGCTTTGATATTTGGTATGTAGCATCTCATAGCGGACCTCTACCAAGTTTGTCCATACAATGCCCCTGGGGTGTAAACTGGCCCCGCCCGGGAGATCACAAGTTTCTAACATAGGAACAAAGAAGGAAAACTTTAAAATTCTTCTTCTCTGAAACTGGAAGGTGTAGAGCTTTGATATTTGGCATCTAGCATCTCCTAGTAGACCTCTAACAAATTTGTTCATAAGATCCCCCTGGGGTTAAAACTGGCACTGCCCCGGGGGTCACAAGTTCGAACATAGGAACAAAGAAGGAAAACTTTAAAATTCTTCTTCTCTGAAACTGGAAGGCGTAGAGCTTTGATATGTGGTATGTAGCATTTCCTAGCGGACCTCTACCAACTTTGTTCATACGATGTCCCTGGAGTCAAAACTGGCCCCGCCCCGGGGATCAAAAGTTTCGAACATAGGAACAAATTAACGAAACACATTGTCGGAACTCTAGAGGCCACATTTTTGGCTCAACTGACTTGAGTATTGATCAGAATGTTTGTCTTGATAAAATCTCACATGAATCCGAATTTGGGTCATGTGGGGTCTAAAATTAGGTCACTAGGTCAAATTAAAGAAATACCTTCATGGCACTCTAGAGGCCACATTTATTGTTCAATTGATTTGAAAATTGTTTAAATGTTTGTCTTGATGAAATCTATGATGATTTCAAAAGTGGGTCACCTGGGGTCATAATCTAGGTCACTAGCTACATTTCTTGCTCAATTGACTTGAAAATTGGTCAGAATGTTTGTCTTGATGAAATATCGGATGAGTTTGATATTGGGTCAGCAGGGGTCATAAACTAGGTCACTTGGTCAAATTAAAGAAATACCTTGCGGGCACTCTAGAGGCCACATTTATTGCTTAAATGACCTGAAATTTGTTCAGAATGCTTGTCTTGATAAAATCTCTTGAAAAAATCTAGGATGAGTTTAAAATTGGGTCACCTGAGTCATAATCTAGGTCACTAGGTCAAATTATAGAAATACCTTGTGGTCACTCTTGAGGCCACCTATCTTGCTCAACTGACTTGAAAATTGGTCAGAATGTTTGTCTTGATGAAAATCGGATGAGTTTGAAATTGGGTCACCTGGGGTCATAAACTAGGTCACTTGGTCAAAATAAAGAAATACCTTGTGGGCACTTTAGAGGCCACATTTAATTCTCAATTGACTTGAAAATTAGTCAGAATGTTTGTCTTGATTAAACCCTACATGAGTCTGAATTCGGGTCTTGTGGGGTCTTAAATTAGGTCACTAGGTCAAATTAAAGAAATACCTTGTGGGCACTTTAGAGGCCACATTTATCGTTCAATTCATTTGAAAATTGGTCAAAATGTTTCTCTTCATGAAATCTAGAATGAGTTCAAAATTCGGTCACCTGGGCTCATAATCTAGGTAATTAGGTCAAATTAAAGAAATACCTGTAGGGCACTCTAGAGGTCACATTTCTTGCTCAGTTGACTTGAAAATTGGTCAGAATGTTTGTCTTGATGAAATATTTGGTGAGTTTGAAATTGGGTCACCTGGGATCATAAACGAGGTCACTAGGTCAAATTAAAGAAATACCTTGTGGGCACTCTAGAGGCCACATTTATTGCTTAAATGACCTGAGAATTATTCAGTTTGTCTTGATAAACTTTCAGATAAGTTCTAAATTGGGTCAACTGGGGTCATAATCTAGGTCACTAGGTCAAATTAAAGAAATACCTTCATGGCACTCTAGAGGCCACATTTTGTGCTCAAATGACTTGAAAGTTTTGATAAATTTTCAGATCAGTTTAAACTGTTTTAAATTGGGTCATGTGGAGTCATAAACTAGGTCACTAGGTCAAATTAAAGAAATACCTTGTGGGCAGTCTAGAGGCCACATTTATTGTTCAATTGATTTGAAAATTGGTTAAAATGTTTGTCTTGAAATCTAGGATGAGTTCAAAATTCGGTCACCTGGGCTCATAATCTAGTTCACTAGGTCTAATTAAAGAAATATCTTTAGGGCACTCTAGAGGTCACATTTCTTGCTCAATTGACTTGAAAGTTAGTCAGAATGTTTGTCTTGATAAAATATTGGGTGAGTTTGAAATTGGGTCAGCTGGGGTCATAAACTAGGTTACTGGGTCAAATTTTAGAAACACTTTGTGGGCACTCTAGAGGCCACATTTATTGCTCAATTAACTTGAAAACTGTTCAGAATGTTTGTCTTGATAAATTTTTTGATGAGTTCTAAATTGGGTCACATGGGGTGATAAATTAGGTCACTAGGTCAACTTACGGAAATTCCTTTTGGAAGCTCTAGAGGCCACATTTTAAGCTCAATTAACCACAATTGGTCAGAAATTGAATTATGTACGTTGAGTGAATTTCGCCTATTGACTCAGATGAGCGATCCAGGGCCATCATGGCCCTCTTGTTTATTTTTTATACCTGAATTTTTTGCTGCTCGAATACATGCGTCGCACGCGGATAAAATAATACGTGACAGAAAAAAATCCGTATCCTACATTCTGCGAAATTCGGTTTCAAAATGGTATTGATAACGTAACTCACGCGCTGAAAACATACGTATTAATTTGCGATTTGACTGGTCAAAATTTACGCTGTGATATTTATCCGCCATTCATAAAAATGACGTTACTAGCTTCTATACCATTGTTTATTTTATTTTGTTTACCACTTTGCGAATAAAATGTCAAAAACTGTAAAGTTTTGTCGTTGAAAGTTGTAGGTATATAATAAAAGGAATATTACGTTGTAGTAACTTCCTTTATGCTTGTATTTACTTCTCGCTGCGTTAAGAAAATTTTGAAATCTTGTTCGACTTTCGGTCTCGCGCGATATCACCTTTTCTCACTCTGCTCGAATTTAAATACAAGCACCAAGAAAGTTACTACAACTTAATATTCCGTGTATCTACCATAATGGGCGATTTCATTGATTTTTTTTGCGGAGACATTACACAAAGATCAGCCGGTACATATGTCCAGTCTGATCTTTCTTTACAGTTTCCGTTTTTCTGTTGATTTTTTCAGCTCTATAATAACCCTGATGAAAAAGACTTTTGAAATTATTGCAGAAAAGATGAAAATGCCAGCATTTTCTCCTTTTCCCACTATGTCTTTCACAGAGAAGTCGCTTGATTTGGACCACATTTGATTTTATGTCTAAGCCTCGTGATTTGGACCACATTTGATTTTATGTCTGAGCCCCTTGATTTGGACCACATTCGATTTTATGTCTAAGTCTCTTGATTTGGACCACATTTGATTTTATGTCTAAGTCTCTTGATTTGGACCACATTTGATTTTATGTCAGCGTGTTCTTTCAATTTGGACAAATCTAAAAAATTACTAGATCTATGATATTAACGAAATCAATGTTTATGATAATGAACGATAGACATTTTACGATTTACGTGTTCAATCCACCAGCGCTTTGATGCTTGCTCGCCCTTCAGCAAAGGAAAAGTAATGGACTTTACCATGTTAGACAGAATCCCTTCTTTTGACGGCCATGAGGAAGATTGCTTTCGAAAATTTTGTGTTAAAAGGAGAAAAGACTGGTGACCAGCGTTTTTTTTCTCCTTTTCTTACATGTGTTCTACGCTTTCAGAGATCAAATCCGATAAGTTGAGTGACTTTGTATTTGTAGTCTGCAAAACCTTTCGTTATGGGCAAACTTGAAAATTTTGTCATCTGGTAATGAGTTAAAAAGCGGACATTAACATATAAACGCTTTTGTTAATATAGGACAAAAACGTATGACCAGTTTGGCGTAGCCCTTTACCACACAATTCTGTGTTTTAACGACCTCAACGATGAGGGCTTTTGAAAACATTGTGGGAAAAGTAGAAAATGCTGGTTACCAGCATTTTCTCCTTTTCCAACAATGTTTTCTGACCTTTCAAATACAGATCTTATCATATAAGCCACATTTAATTTGTCGTAGACAACACTTTTGTATGGTGGGTAAGTCTAAATTTTGTTGTGTGGTAAAACGTTTATGAGTAAGCGCTTGTGTGTTTTCAATTTGGACGGGTCTAAGATTTTGTAAGCATGAAATGAAAATGGGAGTTCATTTGGCTTAAATACTTGTACTTGGATTTGTCTCCGGAAGGGAAAGGTAGACAACATTATCTGCGTGACAGGAAACGCTAGCAAGTTTCCTTGTTCCGCAATGTTTCAAAAGCCTTGTCTTCTGAGTCGTTGAAACATTATTTTTGGGAAAAGAAGTCAGTGTGCAAATTTGAAAACAGCTTTGTAAAATAATGTTTAATCAATATAAATAGTGGCTTTGCTATGTGAAAAGGGGGTTAAATGTATCTGAAAAAGGTATCGATCCAGATCAGCATGCGCAGTCCGCGCAGGCTGACCTGATCGAAACTCTTTGTTATTGGTCAGTTTTCCGCATGTCAAAGGATCAGTCTACTTCATTAGTCAGTCAGTTGTTAGACGAAATGGATTTTATAAATCTATGATTATGTATCATGCTTCACGCATTAAATCCCCTTTTGTCAGAGCACGGCTGATTAAGATTCGATATTTGAAAACATTTTTTAAATATTTCGGCAAGGTATAACGGTCCTACAGATCCTTGGACGAGCGATATCTCGTTTTCCAAAAACGTATGCTTGAAAAGGCAAAAAGGGTCGCGTGCAGGAAGTTATGAGCTAATTTAGCTAGCTATAATTGTACGATGTGACAGTGAACAAGTAGGTCTCACGTGATTTGCTCTCGACCTTTCGACCTTTCGATTGATACTTAACCAAACAATCCCGGTTCGCATGACTACCCTGAGAGGGGAAAAAAAAGAAAAACATTTGAGTCATGCTCTGTGAAAAGGAGCTTAATGAATCTGCGAAAAGTATCGACCCAGGTCAGCCTGCGCAGTCCGCGCAGGCTGACCTAGGCCGAAACTTTTCGCTTTTGGTCAATAACTGTATGCCCAAGGACCAGTCTGCCTCTTTGATTAAGTTAGTTGTTAGAAATAGTGGCTATTATTGGATCCATAACTATGTGATGACTTGCTTGGTGTCATGGATCACGGAGATGCATCAAGCCCCTTTTTGCCAGATCACGGCTCATTTGAAAACATTGTGGGAAAAGGAGGTAATGCTGATAACCAGCATTTTCTCCTTTTTCCACTACGTTTTTTTTTTTGTCTCTCTCTCTTTCAGAAATAAACCGCATCGTGTGAGCCAACTTTGTGGACTACAAATGCTCTCAAGTTGGATAGGTCCAAAAGTTTGTCATCAGGGAAACGGTGATTAATCCTATGGGCTTTATGCATGTGAAGATTTATATACGGAAAATACTGAAGTGTTTTCTGATCATGTATTTATGTAGATATTTAAAGAACATGTAAAGTGTTGGCAAGGTGGTTTCTCCTTTTGTTAGAATACTTGGAAAAGTACTAAAACTCGGAAAACAAGTAAACCCAGTCGGAATGTAGTTGGTTATCATTCAAAACTCAAGGATTCATTTCAGCGCTTTTTTGCCCTTGTCATCGATTGAATAGATCCTTCTTTTGCTTTCGTTTCTCGTTTAGCTCTTTGCCACAGAACAACATTTCAGGCCTGCAAAAATTTTGAAAGTATTTGCAGAGGCGAGACGTGCAACTTAAATGTTGCTGAAATAATAGGATTCACCTTTGAAAGGGTAGAAAACATTGTGGGAAAAGGAGAAAATACTTGTTTTCAGCATTTTCTTCTAATCCCACAATGTTTTCAAAAGCTTTCCCTGTCAGGGTCAATAAAACAAAGGATTGTGTATTAAAGGGTAAAGTCACGAAACCGTTAACCCTTAAGCTGCTAAGCGCGACTCACTGACCTTTTGCGGATAGTGTAGATCAAGATCAGACTGCACAGAACGTGCAGTCTGATATTGGATCTACACTATCCGATTAGGAGATATTTTTTATCGAAAGAATAAGTTCGAAATAACATTATTCGATTTTTACTATCGGCTTGAACGTTGTATTTAACTTACTTAGCAGGAAAAGGGTTGCTGGAAAACCCCACTTCATGTTGGTCAAAGTTCAAACAGACCTTAGCGCACACAGAACCCTTTCTCTTTCATATGGCAGGCAATACACGAAAAGAGGCAGTTTAAGGGTAAGCTCTGATGCTCATCAAACTGTGTCAGAATTTTTGTCTTGATTCTATCATAAGCACTTCTGATAATAGGTCAGCCCGGTTGAAAACTAGGTCATCAGTTTTTTATCTTTCAAAAACATTGACTTTACTTCGTATTATGTTCTCAAAGATTTACAGGCGAGCGATTCAGGGCCATCGTGGCCCTCTTGTTCTTCAATCATTCGGAATGCACACTATAACTAGAATGACTATCTCATAATGATTTTGTATCGGACAGTGTATATCAACGATCAGACTGCACGTTTTGTGCAGTCTGATCTTAATCTACACTGTCCGCAAAAGCGTCACGAGTCGCGCTTAGCAGCCTGAGGATTAAGTAAGTTGGCAATCCCCGCTACTCAGAATGCACCTCTTGTGCAATATGGGTGTGGTCTATACTACCTGGGTATGCTTCGAAATGTGTAGTTGACAGTCTGTGTCCGATTGCATATAACCAAGGGCAAAACACCCAACCCTTGGTAAATTTCTAACCTTATTTGGTTAAAAATAACCAGAAGGCGTATTCACCAACCACTGTAATTTGCATTATTATTCTTAGTTCCAAGATTTTTCTAAAATGTTGAAGTAATACGACTTTTGATTGGCCAAACTAAATCGTTTAGCCAATTAGAAATTGAAATTGTATCACCTTTTTTTAGATTAAGAGTTAGACTGAGAAGGCTTTTCAGAATAGTTGGTGATTACATAATCGGATGCTGAGGGTGAAACAACTTCTGTATACGGCTTATAAGTTGTCGCATTAGCGGGCAGAGTTGATCCAAGATCAGACTGCACGCTCTTTGCAATCTGATCTTGATCTACACTCTCCCCAAAGTCAAAGAGAAGTTTTACGGTATAATCGGGAAAAAGAAAACGCTTGTTAATCGCACTAAATACACGTTCATAAAAGTATGTGTTACATGGTTGTACCGACTGAAAATGTCAGTTTTTATTCATTTAGCATTCCAGGGGTAGCGTACGGAATTTTTTTTTAAAGCTTTATTTACCACGTCAATGGGTACGTGGGGGTCGTGGTCATCCCCCACCATACCTTACATAAGATGTTAGTAAGCAGTGTTAGTTTCATTTTTAAACATATAAACGTATTTACCAACATTTAAACGTATTTACAATAACTTCACGAAAGAATTCTTTTTTTTATACAATTGTAGTGGCGTAAGTATTTGCTGTGCATTATATCCAAAACAATACATGCTACTTAATTGTAAGTATACTATTCGAAATTTAAAAACGCTCATAAATTTTTTTGTCCGTCCGTTCGTTCGTTTGTCTTGCCAGTCCCTGTCTCTCACTGCATGTTGCAGTTATTGCGCATTTTTTAAAATGAATTTCGTGTCTAATTTTTGTTACGTTTGTTGGTTTACACTAGCGGTTAATGAACTGATGGACTAGGGTTGTTAGGTGGGATGGTAAAGTGATTGGTGACGGTCCGATCTTGATTAACGCTGTCCGCTAAAACACATTGGGCCGCGCTTCGCAGTTTTACCCTTTACCACACAATGACGAATTTTAACGACCTTGAGAAAGAAGACTTTTGAAAACATTGTGGGAAAAGGAGAAAATGCTGGTAACCAGCTGGTAACCAGCATTTTCTCCTTTTCCACAATGTTTTCTATCCTATCAAAGACAACTTTCACTAGTTTAGCCACTTTTAATCAGGCATCTGCATATGCTTTGGGTTTGGACAGGTCTAAATTGTTGTCTGGTAAAGAGTTCAGGGATAACCCTTTACCAGACGACAAAACTTTAGGATGCATTTGGAGACGAAACATTAGATAAAGCTCAAAGGATTGAGTCTGTGTAAAAAAAAAAAAGTGTTGAAAACATTGTTAGAACTGGGGAGAATGCAGCTAACCAGCATTTTCTCCTTTTCAACAATGTTTTTTTAGAAAACAGTTTCTTCCTTTTGGTCTTTAACCCTTTACCACTCAGTCCCGACTTTTAACGACCCAGAGAAAGAAATCTTCTGAGAACTTAGTTGGATTTGTATAGGATTTGTTTGTATTGGAGTTTAAACGCCATTTTAACAGCTCAGGTCATATCATGACGGTCAGTGACGCACCCATGTGTTTCCTGGCTTTCCCACACCAGTACTGACACAACTTTCTTTCCTAAGCCATTGACTACTTTTCTCACGTGCATCAGAGGTGAGAGGCGAAAAAATCGCCGGAAAGAAAGTTTGCCTCAACCGGGTATCGAACTCGCAACCATCAGGTCACGAGTCAGATACGCTAACCACTTAGCTACCCGAGCGGCCACCTAGTTGGAAATGGGGAAACCTGCAGGTAGCCAGCATTTTCTCCTTTTTTCAACAATCTTTTTAGTTTTTCGAGTCACATTTATTTTGCCGTCTGCAAATGCTTTCAGTTTGGATTAGTCTTAAATTTTGTCGTTTGGTACAGAGTTAAAATACGGAATCGTTTGGTAAAAGATTTAGACATGCAGATTTAGTAATTTTGGATAGTATACTTTTTACACCACGTGACTTGATTAAACTCTTTACCAGACGACAAAATTTTAGGCATGTCCGATTTAAACCATTTGCAGTCCACAAAATAAAAACTGACTCGAAGATCGAAACTATATTTGAGAGGGGCAAAAAACCTTGTGGGAAAAAAAGGAGAAAATGCTGGTTACTAGCGTTTTCTCCTTTTTGCACAATGTTTTCATAAGCTCTATTCCTCATGGTCGTTAAAATACGGGATTTTTATGTCAGGGATTAGACAAACAAGTGGAGCTTATTCACTGTGTGAGAACGGATCGACAAGGATGAAACCCGGATTAATAGGAAGCCTCGTCGTCGCGTTTTTGTCGCTTCTTTTTGCATGTGTGGCGACTGGGATCAACTTGTGGTATTACTGCTCAAAAGCTGGTGTTATGACAATGTATTTCGGTCTGTGGAAATTATGTTTTGAAGAACCAGGAATGACCGGATCGAAATGTATAACCTGGAAAAATTCGGGAGCTGAAGGTAAAGCCCTATGTAACACTTAGCCTTTAAATTGCTTAATGAATTTCAAAAAAAAAACAAGCTGATAGTAAACACGCAGGTTAAAATAATGTAAGTAAAGGTATTTACAATATGCAGTTACACTAGTTTGCTCACAGCGCATTGGTTTCCATAACTTTTGTCTCTGTTATAGGCTGGAATACCGTCCATTGAAAATCAAAATATTGCCATTTCAATTTTTCACCGAAAAAAACAAATCGTATCGGTAAGTTTAGATTCAGGATCACTCTGCACTTTATATACAGTCTGATCTTGATCTGTACAGTCTTCAATAGCACATTTAGTAGCATTTAGCAGCTAAAAGGCTAAGTGGCCTTTTAGAATTGTGATCAGACGGCACAAAAGAGCGGGCATACTAATCTTGGATCAACACTGTGTTTTGTGAGACATAATGGATAAGATTGTCTTGTAATAATTGTCGCGTACTTTCATTATTTACCTATAACTTGTTTGCTTTTTTTTCTTCTCTAAATGGAAAGAAGAATATATTAACCATTCGGTTGCTAAGTGCGACTCGTGGCGCTTTTGCAGACAGCGTGGATCAAGATCAGACTACACAGAACGTGCAGTCTGATCCTTGATCTACACTGTCCGATATGGCGTGCAACACACGAAAAGGGGCCTTCGGACATATGCGTAAAAGTGTGTGGTTCCAGATCAGCCTGTGCAGTCTGTGCCTAATCCATGACGACACTTCCCGTTTTTGAGCGATTTTCTGTTTCATGAAAGTCTAATGTATGAAAAATTCTTATGTAGTTGTAAAGTGCCGTCACGGATTAGCCTGCGCGGACTGCGCAGGTTAATCCGAGACGACATTTTACGCAAATGTCCGAAGGTCCCATTTCGCATGTTGCGGGCCATACGGTATTTTCTTTGCGGAGAAATCAACTTTGAAATCGCAATATTTAGGGTTTTACTATTGAATGTAACTTGTCTTTTCATTTATTTAGCAGTTTAAGGCCTAAAAGAGAACAAAACTAGATAGATTTTGACCCACGGGGAGGGGGGGGGGGGCTGGAGAGGGAATTGAGGGTGGGCGAGATGGAGGGTTGATATTTGGTGAGGGAAATTATTATAACGTTCCTGCTAAAATACTCTAAGTTGGAAAAATAATCTATAAAAATAATTTCCCTCCGCTTGGATTGGAACCCACACCCTTCAAAGCTATACCCTAGGAACTCTATCAACTGGCCCCTCCAGCAACTGGAGAATTTTCCTTTGTTCACAATGTGTTTATCATAATACCAATAAATTTTCCGGATTTTGAGGAGGTAGGGTTTTATCAGTTTCCGTGAAAAAAAAAAACATGATATTTATACGCTCTCTTTATCCTCTGACTCTTTATGCGTCAACTTAAATTTTCGACCTCTTTCGTCGGTTGAAAATACAACCACTCGGAAGCTCAGAAAGATTTTCATCTCATAGGCTTAACTGAACAAGTGGACGCTAGAGATCTAAGATAGACTTCAGGGTCTGTGTTGTCTGATATTGATTTATTGCCGTCCTCCTGACCCCCTTTTTTCGCTAATGCCACTGAAAGGTAGAACGTCCGGTTGATTGGGCGAAGCAGGAAGAAAACTCTCTGCACACTCGAAATGAGATTACTACAGTGGGTCCCGTCTTGTCCTTCGATCTTATTTCAACACTGAGCTACAAAGTGCAACTTTGTGAGTTTTTGCGGATAGTGTAGATCAAGATGAGACTGCACATGGATCTACACTGTCCGAAACGTTCAGATTTCTTCGACAGGCAAACTTTTTAAATAGTAAATTATGGGTTTTCGCTGTTGGCTTGAAATCTGTAGTATAATTTATTTAGCAGCTCAAGGGTTAACCGGAAGTGCCGAACAAACCTGCCGGACAATTTTAGTATAGAAACAAGGCCAAAATGACTGCAGTTACAAAGTTGCTCTCAGAATGTCTCGGTATTAGAGCGGACCATCGGAAGGTAACACTTGTGAAAGACGTCCAAACGTTTAGATAAGCCATTTGTTCGTCAGAATTCATCAATAATTTTCATGAACGAATCTTAGCAATGTGAACCGCCTTGCCTTCTTTGTTGTTGTATTTATTCTCAAACATTACAGTATAATAAAAGAAATTTTGGAATAAGCCCAATGTATTACTCTAACCCTTGAACTGCTAAATTAATGAAAGGAAAATTTCCATTGAATAGTAAAAACCCAAATATCGCAGTTTCAAATTCGATTTCACCGGACAGAAAATACCGTATCGGACAGTGTAGATCAAAGATCAGGCTGCAGGTTCTGTGCAGTCTGATCTTGATCTACTCTGTCCGCAAAAGCGCCCCGAGTCGGGCTTATCAGCTTAAGGGTCAACATAGGAGCCAAAATTTTATTCCTGTTTATTGTAGAGAACTGGATCCACGCCTGTCAAGGAATGATGCTTCTATCAATCGTGTTGTACGTGTTTGGTGTTGTATTAATTCTGCTTCACGCCACTATACTGGTACACTCAAGGCAGCTTGTCAAACTCGCTGGTATTCTGTTTTGTCTCGGAGGTAAAGTTTGATGATTAACGTTTTACCAACCGATAAATTTATCGACTTGTCCAAACTGAAAGTATTTAAGACGAAATTTGAAAATATTGTTCAAATGTATGGTTTTTAGCTGGGCTGTTTTCGAAGAAAATGAGAGAAATTGCCGTGGCCCCGTCAAGGTCGACTGCGTCGTCATGCAAAAACTTTGACATTTTTTGCTCGGCTGTTTTCGAAGAAAGCGTCGAGGTATTGTTGTAGCCCTGGGTCCGTATTCACCAACCATTCTCAAGAAAATTCTTAGTCTTATTCTCCAGATTTTTCCAAATTTGAAAGCAACACACCTTCTGATTGGCTAAACCATTTGGTTCAGCCAATCAGAAGTTGTGTTGCTTTCATATTTGGAAAATTATGGAGAATAAGACCAAGAACATTCTTGAGAATGGTTGGTGAATACGGACCCTGGAGTCGTCGTCTGCGTCGTCCATGCTCCTCGTGCGAAAACGCTGACATTTTGTATTATCTCTGTTATTATTGATATTTGCTTGAAATTTGGCCAAGTTGTTTACTATCAAAAGCCTCCTGGGGTCTTCATCCATGTGGGTAACTGTTGGCGACGATAAATAGACGAAAATCAGTTTATGTCTGTCTTGGGTCAATTTCAAAGTTATGTATTGGATAATAGGGAAAATCTGCATCTGAAATAAAATGTGTGAGCTACCTCTATGAAACTTTTGATTAGAAAAAGTGATAAATATTTATGCATTTTTTTTTTCTTTTTCAAGAATTTGTTCCCCTTTAATCCTTTTACCAAGCGACTCCGTGTTTCATCGAAATTGGCCTGCGTCATCATGCAATCGAGCATATCGGATAAAAATGTTAAAAGACATGAAAATTTATTTGCAATATTTTTTTCTCACAGTCTAAGTTTTAGAACTGTATGAGGCTTCTTGTGTTCCGGCAGTCAAAAGTCCATGTCTTATTTCCACATAGAATACATCATTCAGAGGTAGTGCTTCTCTATGCTTGTAAAATAATAAATGTGCCATTTGCCATTTTAGGTGTTTGCAACCTCGTTGCCGTGATTGTATTTGGTGTGAAGTATACAAGGGTGGCAAATATCGGCGTTTTTCCTACCGGAGGAAAACTGCACGCAGGATTTGGTCTGGCGATATTCTCCGCAGTGCTTGGATTTTTGGCGGGAATGTTGGCGATGACGGTGAAATCTAGCTCATACGACACGATCTGAACGTTTTCCATGCGAGAGCTGTTATACCTATGTTCATATATTAGTGCCGTTACAGATAGTCCTTATATCTCTCTCTGCTCTCTTTCTTATACCAACAGGAAATTTCCTTACCATAGACGACACAATAAGCTTTTGTGGACAGTGTAGATCAAGATCAGACTGCACAGAACGTGCAGTCTGATCTCTGATCTACACAGTCCACTGCTTCATTATAGATAACATAGACGATACAATAAGCTTTTGTGGACAGTGTAGATCAAGATCAGACTGCACAGAACGTGCAGTCTGATCTCTGATCTACACAGTCCACTGCTTCATTATAGATTACATGACCAGAGTGTCCCTTTATCCTGCATTAGAACTGTATTTTTGGCCCTTTAAAAAAGTGAAAATTGTTTATTTTGTAGTGAAAGAGGAAACAATCTTTCCACGCGATTTCCTCTTACGATTTTCTTGTTGGAAAATAAATGTATTAAAAGATCTGAATGATAAGAGTAATTTTTTGTTGAAAACCAGCCCGTTCACTCGAATATTAACCCTTATCCTGCTAAATAAGTTAGATGAAACTTTCAAGCAGATAAAAAAAAAAAAAATGCTATTTTATAGGTATTTTTTGCAAAGATATCTCGTTATCGGACATGGTAGATCCAAGATTAGACTGCACGTTCTGTGCAGCCTGATCTTGATCCACACTGTCCGTAAAAGGCCCTTTAGTCGCGCTTAGCAGCCTAAGGGCTAAGTGATATACATGTAGATAAAAAGACTTATGTCACCAGACTCTACGTCGGGTCGATGCGGTGTAGACTACTTGCTTTGATCCGTAGATACTTTCCTTTCATCAGTTGCACACTGTCTTTTTCTTGCGAGTATATTTAAGGTCATAGTCTCAAATATCGTAAGGTCTCTTGGGGGGGAAAAACCCCTCTTTGTCCATGGTAGAGATATAATGCGAAAATACATACGCTTATGAGCTTCCAACTTTGATAGGCAACATCTTGCGGTCGTTTGTTGTGTCAAAGTCCGTAAGTATTGTGTGAAACAGACAATAGAGGAGTACAAAAGTCACAATTTGTTTAGATGATAATGTTTTCTCTGGTCACGACCTTGCAGTCGAATTCCGGTTCTAGTAAAGGATAACGTTTGGTATAAAGGCGGGGGTCAGCCGACGGAAGTTCGCTGTGTTCCGGTGGCAAGAAACGCATGCGCTGAAGTAGTGACGTCATCCCTATGAATGTCCGTGCTTCTGCAAATTGTCGGCCGGGACAGGCACGTTTGCCTATTCCAAATGGAATAACACTGAAATGAAACATAGAAAATAAATATGAGCCATGCTTTGTGAAAAATGGGGTTAATACATTTGCAAAAAGTATCGACCCAGGTCAGCCTGGGCGGACTGCGCAGGCTAACATGGGCCGAAACCTTTCGCTATTGGTCGATTTTCTGTACGTTCAAGAACCAGTTTACTTCGTGATTAAGTCGGGTGTTAAAAAAAGTGGCTATTATTGATCCATAATTCTGTGATGGCTTGCTTGGTAATATGTATTACGGAGATGCATTATGCTCCCTTTTTTACCCGGAGCATGGCTCATATATGGCGTGCAACACACGAAAACGGGCCTTCGGACATATGCGTAAAAGTGTGTCGTTCCAGATCAGCCTGTGCAATCTGTGACTAATCCGAGACGACATTGCCCGTTTTTGTGCTATTTTCTATTTCACGAAAGTCTACTGTATGTAAAAAAATCTTATGTAGTCGTAAAGTGCTGTCCCGGATTAGCCTGCGCGGACTGCGCAGGCTAATCCGGCACAACACTTTACGCAATTGTCCGAAGGCCCCTTTTCGTGTGTTGCACACCATATAAAATAAACATTTTGGAATGGACGCTAACACACGATATTGGGCGTAGGATATTGTCTGCAGATTACAGTTACCGATCTATGCAGTTTCATTGAGTTCAGGCTATTTATGAACGACATTCTTAGAGAGATTTTGTTATAATGTCGATGACGATAATGATGATGGTGATGGTGATGACCAGTATTAAATCTTTATCAAAATGCACATTTCTAAATTGGAAGCACTTGCAAACGACAAATTATATGTGGCACAGAAGGTAGAATTTTTCAGTGGAGAATTTGAAAAATGTTGTTTGGAGGGGAGAAACATACCAGCATTTTCGCCTGTTTCTATACTGTTTTCGAAATTTTTCTTTGTCAGGATCATTAAAACTCGGGAATGTGTGGTAAAGGATTGTCAATGTTGGACTGATATACAAATGAGTAACGCTCTGTGGAAAGGGGGCTTAACCCTTTCCCAAACGACAAATTTTGGACTGGTCCAAATTGAAAGAGTTTGCAGACGACAACTTTAAATTTGATGAAAATGGCAGAAAGTTCTCAAATAGGGTAGAAAACACTGTGGGAAAAGGAGAAATTGCTCGTTACGAGCAATTTCTCCTTTTCCCACAGTGTTTTCAAAAGACTTGCACTGCAGACACGTGAAAACCAGGGCTTGTTTGGGAAAGAGTTAATGCATCCGTTAAAAGTATCGACTCGGGTACGCCTGCGCGGTCCACACAGGCTGACCAGAGTCGAAACTTTGTTAACGTTTCATTTTCTTCATGTCAAAGGATCAATGGCGCTAAGGACTCAGTCGGTTGTTATACAAAATAGATTTTATGGGCCCATGATTATATGATGACTTAGTATCGCTCATCATGGAGATGCATTAAACCCCCTTTTGCCAAATGATGACTCAAATCTAGTAACAGATGCAGAGTTTTAGTTTTTATGAGTTTAACTTTCGTAACGAGACTTTTCTACAAACTGTGATATACCCATCGGCTAGAATCACTTTTCGCGGATGAGTAAGCCATTTTACTTGAAAAGTTTATCTCCAGATTTTGCTTAAATTTTCGCACATTGTTCTTGGAGACTGGGGGATATATATTGCATTTTGTTATGCCATACCTTAGATTTAGGCCGCTAATCGCTACTTTGTTCGCTTTGTACATTGTTGTATATGACCAAGGTACCATCACAACCAAATCTAGGTCAAACAAAACTCATACACTCTATCCGAACAACAGACAAAAATCTGCAAAAGTGGACAATCTAAGGTGTCCATGTTAACTGAACAACAATTTTTAAACGTTCTCACTTTTCCATAAATCTGTGATTGTTTGGCAACAAGGCTCCACTGTCGTCAAGGAAACGGTCGGGTCTAAACACCCATGGATCGCCCCAAACTTCTTCGTCATGATGAACACCATAGAGATTGGGAAATATCTATAGAGACAACATGGGACACAACGAGCGTATAATAGAAAAAAACGGCTTGTGTATGACATGTATCTGAGCAATGCTCTGTGAAAAAAGGGGTTTAATACATCTGCGAAAAGTATCGACCCAGGTCAGCCTGCGCAGTCCGCGCAGGCTGACCTGGGCCAAATCTTTTCGCTATTGGTCAATTTTCTGTATGTCCAAGGACCAGTCTACCGCGTGATTTAGTTGGTTGTTAAAAAAGAAAGAAAATGTGGCTATTATGGATCCATAATTAGGTGATTGCCTGATAGGTATAATGCATCACGGAAGTGCATTAAGCCCCTTTTATCAGAGCATGGCTCATTTATCACTTCTTCGTCATGATTTATACCATACAAATGTAATGTTACCTGTATAAGAAATTTGCTCGAGATAGATCAAAGGACTGAAAGTACTGAGAGATACATATTCTTGCATCTTGTACGGGATATACACAAATACAATTAATTCCATTTAGGTATTAACCCATAGTCTGCTAATAGCGACTCACTAACCTTTTGTGGACAGCACAGATCAAGATCAGACTGCACAAACCGTGCAGCCTGATCTTTGATCTTAACTGTCCGATAGGGAGATACCTTTCCTCCAAAAATTCCTTTGCAATAGTAAAATTTGGGTTTATACTATTGGTTTGAAAATTTCATTTCTTTTATTTAGCAGGACAAGGGTTAAGTCACACGAAGAAAACGTTGAGGTATTGTCATAACCCTGTGTGTCGTCGTGCAGTCGTTGTCGTGCAAAAATTTTGACATTTAATAATATTCTCTGTCATTACTGAAGATATTTTCCTCAGCCTTGGACCAGTTATTAATTGTCAAAAGGGAAACCAATACCACAAGGGCAGGTAACCATTAAAAGATTTTTGACACAGTTATGTCCCCTTTTTACGTAAAATTCGTCGTGCATAAACGTTGACATTTTATAATATCTCGGTCATTACCGAAGATATTTACTTAAAACTCGGACACGTGGTTAATAATCAAAAAGGGAAACCCATACAACAAGGGCAGGTAACCATCAAAATATTTTTGACACAATTACGTCCCTTTTTCGACTTAGAATTTTCACTGAAAATCAATCTATCTCTAAAACCAGCTGCATCCGAGCATGGACACTCGGATCTGATGCTCTTGTTTTTAGATTCGATCAAGTAAATTGTAGATAAGGGTAGATTAAGCCTGCACAGAACGTGCAATCTGATCTTGGATTTACACTGTTCGATACTATGAGATTCTTGAGTTCAAAAAGAAGTTCGCAATCGCGTTAACCCTTAAGTACCAAATTCACCCAACAAACACTCGAGGTCTAGAAACAAGACCCAGGTAATTGCAGTTTCAATATCAGTTGCATTTTCAATGTTGCTCTTGTCCGAATGTCTCGCTGAGCGGACAGTGTAGGACAAAGATTAGACTAAACGTTCTTGTGCAGTCTGATCTTGATCTAAACCGGCAACAAAGGCGACAGCAGTCGTAGAAGGTGCTATAATGTTTCAGGTTCTTACCATAAAGTTTTCTTGACAATTCAGTTTGTTTAGTAAGAGGTTAAAAGATAACCCTTCACTAGAAGACAAAATTCCAGACCTATACATATTAAAAGCAATCGCAGACGACAAATTGAATGTTGCTAAATTAATGGAATACGAGTTTTAAATGATAGAAAACATTGTGGGAAAAGGAGAAAATGCTGGTTACCATCATATTCTCCTTTTCTGGCAATGTTTTCAAAAGCCCTATCTCTGAATGTCTAACTCAGTATTGTTAGTAAAGGGTTAAAACAAAAAACACGACATACTACAGTTCCTTCAGGTATTAAGTACCCGTCTACAACCACGTCTTTGTTACAGAGGTGAGGTATCGCCAGCGGGGTCTGAGATCCGAACCTCAAAACTTCCAGTCGCACGGCCTCTGCATATGGCATACAGTGTCTGTGGTTAGCAGTCGGCGGCCGCTCTGTACCTAGTTTCGAGAAAACGGGTAAACGTGCATTTTATCTTGTGTTGTAATATGCACTTGCTTTAGATGGATAAATGGCAAAAAAAAAACTAACCGGATACTGCACAGCACGCCGAACATTCTTTACCCTTAAACAGCCGAATAAATGAAACAAAATTTTTACTCAATAATAAGAACTCAAATACTGCATTTTCAAAGTTGATTTCACCGGAAAGAAAATATCGTATCGGACAGTGTAGATCCAAGATCAGACTGCACGTTCTGTGCAGTCTGATTTTGTTCTACACTGTGCGCAAAAGGTCTGTGAGTCGCGTTTAGCTGCTTAAGGGTTAAAGGGCTTTTTTGACACCAACTGCAAGATTTTTTATTAGATAAGAATCGACCGTACAGGTTATAGATTTTCCCATGTAATGAAATTCTTAATTTGAAAGCAAGCCCCGAACATATAGTATTTGTACAACAACAACAAAAAAAAAAAAAAAAATGTATGAGCCATGCTCTGGCAAAAAGGGACTTAATGCATCTCCATAATGTATTATACCAAGCAAGTTATCACATAATTTATCGATCTATAAAAGCTACCCTTTTTTAGGTAATCGACTTCATCGTGAGGTAGACTGGTCCTTTGACATACAGAAAATTGACCAATAGCGAAAAGTTTCGGCCCAGATTAGCCTGAGCAGGCTGACCTGGGTCGATATTTTTCGCAGATGCATTAAGCCCCCTTTTCAAAGAGGATGGTTCATATTGATACTGGCATACGACTCGACTCGCTTCTACTTATAATGCTTTCGAGTACAAGATATGAATGGGCGTCGTATGAAAAAGCAAGGGGGATAAATATTGTTCATAGACCCTGAAACGAACAAATAAGGGAGATTACTGTACTTGTTGACCCATGCCCTACCACTGAATATAAACAAAGAACGTGATGTCTGATCTTGAATCTGCATCGACCATCTTTTAAGTCATAGTGGCCTGTAAAATTAAGAAAATTTCTGACTTTCGATGGTGTGTATATTCAACGAACGGGGTCGAGTTAATATGAGCTGCGCTCTGGCAAAAGAGGGTTTAGTGCATTATCTCCTTTTCCCACAACCTTTTCAAATGCAATCTTCTGTAGGTTCTTTAAATCAGGAGATTGTTTGGTTTGAAACAGGATAAACGAAATGATCAATTTCTAAGGCTGAATGACACTGGTGATTAGTACTTGTAAATTAATCGATATATTCGAATTTTCGGAGGTTCGATATTTCACTGTATAGCTATGTTGTATACCTATTGCACGATCTATCTCTGTCTGCAGTCTGGCCTGAACATCTTGGTGGTGGCACATCAATAATATAAATAACCGTAGAAACTTCATCAATTCTGTCATACCTGAGAGGGGAAAAAGAAATCAAAGTACTGACAGTAACCCAAACCACTCTAGACTCAATTCTTTTTCTAAATGGATATAAACCATGATCTGTGAAAATAGGGCTTAATGCATCTGCGAAAAGCTTCGGCCAGGTCAGCCTGCGCAGTCCGCGCAGGCTGACCTGGCCGAAGCTTTTCGCTGTTTATCAATTTTTTTTTTTTTTATATGTTCAAGGACCAGTCTACCTACCTTATGATGCGGTCGGTTTTTAAAAAACTGGTTATTATTGATACTGATTATATGATGGCATGATTTGTATAATGGATCACTGAGATTCATTAAGCCCACTTTTGCCAGAGCATAGCTCATATGTATCCAACCTGAGTATTTATAGCTTCAGGGCCCGTATTCACACACCTTTCTTACTAACCTTCTTATCTTATTCTCAAGAGGTTCGGTCTCCAGGCACCAGCATTGTCTCCCTTTTTCACAATGTGTTCCACAGTTTTCTTTCTCAGGGCAGGTAAAACTCGGGATTGTTTGGTAAAGGGTTTAGGTTTGAGTTCTTGAAAAAGATTTATGGTGTTCTATTTCTGTTCATCTGATACTATCCAGACATCGTTTTCAAGATTCATTTTCCTAAAAACTTTTATCTGCGAATCCAAGTTACTGACAAAACTTCTAGGATTCCTCATTTATTCTTGAAAAATACTTTCAAGCCTTTGGAATGACACTTGCATTCGTTATATTGCCAGCCCTAGTCTAGTACTGGTAAATCCGAAGATATATGAGTATGTGAGCTGTCGCCGTGATATGACTGAAATAATGATGAAAAGCGACGTGAAACATCAATCAATCAATCTGTCAGTCTTTCTGTCTGTCTGTCTATTGCCCAGACTACAACAGAAAATAAAGGCCATCCCCTATAGTTACCTGCAGCAAGGGTATCGAATATAAGACCTTTGATATATTCATCTGACAGCCATGTTTCTCCGTCTTTCTCCTTTTGCTGTGCTTGTGTCATTAGACATATATCCACGAGTCCCCGAATTTTACCGGGCTCGTATGTTGACTGAAGAAGAAAGAAAATGGCTTCATGTAAGCAGTTAGTTTTATAACCAATTTTATTCTAAATCACATGGAAAGGATCTGACATAAGTTTGCATTTAAGATAAAACTCTATCTTAAAAACCAACTAATGTCAGATACTTTTAATCATATAACGATATTTCACACGTTGTAAGTCAAAAGTGAACGGTAAGCAAAATAAAACAAATAATGGTCTAGTGGGTAGTAGCTTCGTTTTGATGATTGGCGGATGAATATATGACTAAAATTTTGACCAATCAAACCACGAGTTAACATGTACGTATTCCATGTACGAAATACGTCATCTTTACCATATTTGGAACCGTATTTGACACCGTCGTGTATGTTATTTTATCCGTATACGAGGGACACTTTTTAAGTTCGTAGAGTAAGCCTATAACTTTTTAACGCGATTATGAAGTTGCACGATTTTTTACACAGAACTTGCGTAATCATTCCTCTCTCGAACGGTGTCACGGTATGCGGCGCACGAGGTCCACGTGCGCGCTGCGCTGGGTATTTTCAACACGTGGTTTTATACACTATAGTAAAATATAGCGTTCAATATGGATGGAAAAATCTCTGAACAGAGGGTATATTGTAAGATTCGAGCACAGCTCGGGTTTCCTCCAACAGAAATTCATGCTGATTTGCAAAAAGTTTATGGGAATGGTGCTTTAAAATATGCTACAGTTTGCAAGTGGGTACGTCGTTTTAATGATGGTCGGGAGTCAATTGAAAATGACCCTCGGGTGGGTAGGCCGGTTTCCGTTTTGACGGAAAAGAACGTTGCTACTGAGAAAACGTTAATTGAGGAAGACGCACGTTATACCGTGCAAGAGATAGAAGAATTAAGTGGCATTCATTCGTCAAGTGTTTTGAAGATCTTACGTGAACGACTTGGGCTACGTAAGATCTGCGCGCGCTGGGTGCCCCATTTGCTCACTGACGAGCAGAAACAAAGTCGGGTTAGACTTGCATCGCAAGTTATAGAAAAATATGATAAATGTGACCCACGTCGTTTGGAAGAGATAGTTACAGGTGATGAAACCTGGATCTATCATTTTCAACCCGATTCTAAGGCTAAAAATAAGGTTTGGGTTTCATCTGAGGGCGACAGACCTGTCATTGCGCGCCGTTGCAAAACATCAAATCGCATGTTGTATGCGATATTCTTTGATTCGAAAGGTCCAGTCCTTCAAATTCCAGTCCCGAAAGGTAGTTCTGTCACTGGTAAGTTTTACAGAGAAAGTGTTCTTACTCAACTTGTTGATTTCTATCAGAAACGCAGACCGCGCACCGGTGTCCGCGGCATCAAATTACTCCATGATAACGCACCGGCCCATAAATCCGCTACGGTACAGGAATATCTGAAAGAATCTGGGCTCGATGTCTTAGATCATCCCCCATACAGCCCTGACCTGTCCCCCTGTGACTTTTGGTTGTTCCCAAGACTAAAGGAAATGCTGGCAGGGCACCGTTTTGAATCCCGTTGTGGTATAGGCAGTGCGGTCTACCAGTGTCTGCAACATATACCTAAAGAGGACTACCGGGCGGCGTTCCGGAAATGGGTAGATCGGTGTAAAACGTGTGTGGAGGCAGACGGGGAATATTTCGAAGGTCTTAGATAAATAAAATTTTGATATTTCAAGCGGTTTTAAAAAGACCGCCCTACTCTACGAACTTAAAAAGTGTCCCTCGTACGACGCATGTACATGTATTTTTAGCCCAAAAAATAGCAGGTACATATATAATAAATATTTGTATCGTATAGGCTTGACTAAACAAGCGGTCGATATAGATGAAATATTATGTTGTAGTAACTTTCCTGGTGCTTGTGTTTGATTCGAACAGCGTAAGAAAATTTGATATCGCGCACGTATCTGTGTAAATACGAATTCTTTTTCTGTCGTGTGAGATTACTTGCTTATTTTGTAATGTATTACTTTTGATAGTAATAATGTTCATGTATTTGTTCGTCCATTATTTCTCTGTTTTTTTTTTGTTCGTTTGTTTTGTTTGATCCTGTTTACGTCTATCTGTTCCGCATTTATTTGTACATAAAACTATTGAGTTAAATTGATATTATATCCGCGTGCGACGCGTATATTTGAGCTGAAAAATTTTCGGGTTTATAGTAAATATAAATCCAAGATCAGACACTTTCTATGCAGTCTAATCTTGATCTATGCTGTCTGCAAAAGCTACTGTTTTGGCTCGTGAAGGGTTAACGGCTTCGCTTCCGATTCCACTTTTTTTCGCGGTCTAAAGAAGATTTCAAGCGCAATCGAACACGATCTTGTTAAAAGTTTAGCATCAGATTGCGGGCGGTGTAGATCAAAGGTCTGACTGCACCTTCTGTGCCGTCTGATCTCGATCTATGCCGTATACAGCGGATATTTAAAAAGTAGTCATTCGAAGTAAAAGAGATAAACAACGGATATCCTTTGTACATACAATTTATTGCTTCTGTAAACAGTCTCATTCTTCATTATCTTCCGCTAGGTGGCATTATTCAAACACATGCCTATCTCATTTAGGCATTCTGTGCACAGAACTTTACTACTTTTTCAAGATGGAAATCGATACAGAGAATCTCAGTGTAAAATATAGTTTTATTCAGAAAAACGTCAACTGCAACGATTCATCCAGCCATGGTTAGCTAGCACATTACACATGCACCAGTCGTTTTATGAACACAGTCCCTATAGGCCTGGGAAATAGCCCCGGTATAAGCCCAGCATGGTTGGGACATTCTTTTTGTTGAAGTCTGTGAAAAATCCTGCACAAACGCTTGTTTTTTCTATACCTATATTTAGAAACTGTATACAACGATCTGCAGTAAACAATGGTATTTTTTTAAAATTATATTTCTCGTTTGAAGTTATTATATTTTTACGAATTTTTGAGTGAAAAACAGGCTTGATTTCTCCACAGAGGTATGATTTATAACCATTTTTCGCTTGCTACTTTTTAGCGGCAGAGGTTTTAGTTGTGCGTACCGCGTATTAATATTTATCCTGTACAGGATAGTGATGCGTCATAACAGACAGGTCGATCCTCGAAGAATATGACATGCGCAGACAACAGCGGTTTCTTTTATTCACCTTCCTAAGATATCCACTCCATAACTACACAAACTAGGCCTTTTATGCTCCTGCAAGAGACTGTTTTTGAAAATCCCGTAGGAAAAGGAGCTCTTGTTTTATATCAGCATAACCAGTATCTTCTCCTTTTCCCATTATATTTTATATCCTGTTACGGACAAATCACATCCTTTGAGCCAAATGTAATTTGCTGTCTGCAAATGCTTTCCACTCGGACAAGTCTAATATTCTGTTGTCTGTTAACACTTAGACTGCTAAGCGCGACTCACTGACCTGTTGCAGACAGTGTAGATCAAGATCAGACTGCACAGAACGTGCAGTCTGATCTTGGATCTACACTGTTCGATAAGGAGACATCTCTCCCCCCCCTAAAAAAAACAAGAGGGCCATGATGGCCCTGTATCGCTCCACTGGCTTATAAATATAAACCACGAAGAAAAGTCTTCACTATATAAGCCCTTATAAAACTTTGACCTCATGGCTACAGTCTGACTAAATGGGGAATATTGTATTAGAAGAATAACATGCCAAATGTGGGAGTTCTTGGCCTTATGGCTGGTAACAAGATGGTTTCTGAACTTTTCACTCCATAAACCCATGTAAAACTTGTGATCCCTGGTGCAGGGCCAAACTTGATCCTAGAGCTGTAACTTGGGCCCTCTTTGTAACTGTCCACTAAATAATGCTATAATTATATGCAAAATCTGGTAGCCTAAGCCTTATGGCTATGTACACCAAGATTTAAAAGTTTTCCCTATGTAAGCCTATGTAAATCTTGTGAACCCCCCCCCTCCAAGTATGAGGCCAAATTGACCCCAGGACTATACTTTGGACACTTTTGGTAGACTCCAACTAGATCAAGCTAAATGCCAAATTTGGTAGCTCTAGGCCTTATGGTTTCAGACAAGAAGATATTTAAAGTTTTCTCTATATAAGCCTATGTATAAAACTTGTGACCCCTGGGGAAGAGCCAATTTTGACCCCAGGGCTATAATTTCAAGAAACATGATAGAGGTCTACTACATAAAGCTACATGCCAAATTTGGTAGCCCTATGCCTTATGGTTTCAGACAAGAAGATTTTTAAAGTTTTCTCTATATAAGCCTATGTAAAACCTGTGACCCCTGGGGAAGAGGCAATTTTGACCCCAGGGCTATAATTTCAAGAAACATGATAGAGGTCTACTACATAAAGCTACATGCCAAATTTGGTAGCCCTATGCCTTATGGTTTCAGACAAGAAGATTTTTAAAGTTTTCTCTATATAAGCCTATGTAAAACTTGTGACCCCTGGGGCAGAGCCAATTTTGACCCCAGGGCTATAATTTGAAGAAACTTGATAGAGGTCTACTACATAAAGCTACATGCCAAATTTGGTAGCCCTATGCCTTATGGTTTCAGACAAGAAGATTTTTAAAGATTTCCAATATTTTTCAGTTTTGTTGCCATGGCAACCAGAGTTTTTGAAGGAATCAAATTCTTTCAAGAAATTCTGAAGAGGACCATGTCAGGATCATTTCTGTGAAGTTTCGTGAAAATCGGATGGGTAGTTTCAGAGAAGAAGATGTTTGAAATAAAAGTTAACGGACGGACGGACGGACGGACGGACGACGGACACCGGGCCATGACATAAGCCCGCTGGCCTTCGGCCAGTGGAGCTAAAAACCCCTTTCAAATAGCAAAAATTTGGTTTTTACTATCGGCTTGAATTCATTTCACTTATTTAGCAGGATAACGGTTAACATGTAAGGGCTTAGATCACCTGTCTGGTGGCCAAATGGTTTACTCAACAGCTGGACTTGGTCCGCACAGGTACAGCTGTATTCACCAGCTTTATAGATAGCTATGTTGTTTACTGCTGAAACCTTTTGTTGTATTTTTTCAAGCGATGAGTTTCGCGATTTAGCGTTTAAATACAAGATCCGTATTCATCAGTAATGCCCTTCTTGGATATTAGATGTAGCCAAATATGAGTCATGCTCTGTGAAAAAGGGGGTTTAAAGTATTTGCAAAAAAGTATCGACCCAGTCGCAGTCTGACCTGAGTCGAAACCTTTTGCTGATGGTCAATTTTTTACATGTCAAAGGACCATTCTACCAGGGGCCCGTATTCACCAACCATTCTTAAGAACGTTCTTACACTTATTCTTCAAGATTTTCCAAGTTTGAAAGTAACACACCTTCTGATTGGCTAAACCAAATGGTTTAGCCAATCAGAAGGTGTGTTACTTTCAAATTTGGAAAATTTTGGAGAACAAGACCAAGAATACTCTTAAGAATGGTTGGTGAATACGGACCCAGGATTCAGCCAGTTATTGGTGGATTTTATTGATCACTTGCAAGGTTCAATGCGTCACGGAGGGGCGTTAAGCCCCATTTCATAGAGCATGGCTCATATTTATTCTACATCTAAACTTTCAAGGCGATAGTAGAAACCTGGATCCGTATTCACCAACCATTCTTAAGAACGTTCTCTGTCTTGTTCTCCAGAATTTTCCAAATGTGAAAGTAACACAACTCCTGATTGGCTAAACCAAATAGTTTAGCCAATCAGGAGTTGTGTTACTTTCAAATGTAGAAATTCTTGGAGAATAAAACTAAGAATATTCTCAAGAATGTTTGGTGAATACGGACCTGAATTATGTTATTTCAAACTTATTGTTTTGGAGAATGATATCTCCTTACCGGACAGTTCTGTGCAGTCTGATCTTGATCTACACGGTCCGCAAAAGGTCATTGAGTCGCGCTTAGCAGCTTAAGTGCTAATAATAGGTTTATCAAGTTTGTAAGTAATTACAAAACTTTAGGGCGCATTACCGTTTACAAATGTAGTACTACACTGAAAAGTAAATCTCTTGCAGCATTCTTCAATGATTGTTATCTGAAGTTTATAACTCATGAAAAACTGTTATCTTAAGATGCAGAGACTATCCATAATTCACATACTGTGTTTTTTTTTCTACAGAACGAGAAAACAATCTGGTCCTCCATTCTATCATTTGCTACACGTGGGATTGTCCTTCGGCAAGGCAATGCAAATCGCCAGATTAGTACCATACTGATGAGACTAAGCCATACATAAAATGAGCGAGATTTTACCATAAGTTAACGTGTAGGCTATTAAGCGCGACTCAATGGCCTTTTGTGGACAGTGTAGTCAATATCACACTGCATGGAACGTGAAATCTGATCTTGGGTCTACACTGACCGATAAGGAGATGTTTTTCTCCAAAACATTAGTTTGATATAGTAACATTCGGTTTTGTACAATCAGCAGTTTGATCTTGATCTACACTGTCCGCAAAAAAGGTCCTTTATTCGCGTTTAGCAGCCTAATATAAGGGTTAAGTAGAATTTTCTTTCTCTCTACATTTGCGAAAAGGGTTATCATTCAAAGAATGCTTTTCTGGCTTATAAAAGCCCTGGTGCCTGATTAAACAAATAAAAAGCCATTCTGGCTGAATAATGTTCTTAGATTTTCATTGACATTGGCAGTGAGAGATAATGCATGTCATTTTAAGAGCACGCGGAAAGGTATTCGAAATACGCGGTTTCTAGACGGGAGAGGTCATTGTTGCAGTTGTAAATGTCTGAATATGAGGGCACATCGAATTCTTTTTTACCTCTTTATCAGACGAAAGCAGAACTTAGCAAAAAGTTCATTTGTTAACCCCTGTCCTGCTAAGTAACAGAAATGAAACTTTGGAGCCTATAGTGAAAACCAAACTTTTTCCTATTTGAAAGATATGTCCTTATCGGACAGTCTGATCTTGATCTACACTGTCCGCAAAAGGTCAGCGAGTCGCGCTTCGCAGCCTAGGGGTTAAAGAATAAAGCGTTGTGTTACATCGTCACCCTTGTTGAGGGCCCAGGCAATATCTGACCTGTGAGGCATCTTTGTATGGTATATTTACCTCCAGAGACCTACATGTATCTTTTTGTGCCAACATTGCCGAGGAAACAGGCTGGTAGACACCCTGTAACCGTTATCTAACAATTAGCCTGTTAAATAATTTAAACGAAACTTTTCCAGCCAATGGTAAAAACCAAATATTTTCATTTTAAAGTCATTTTTGGGGGAAATATCTCTTATCGGCCAGTGTATATCCGAGATCAGACTGCAGTCTGATCTTGACCTACACTGTCTGCAAAAGGTCCTTATGTCGCGCTTAGCAGCCTAATGGTTAACTAGCTGGAAGCTCACCATCAACCATTATAGGACAACTCCCCTCCCCGCTAGGAATAGAATTTTCGAGCTCCCGCTCCAGAGGCTCGTAATGAGAAATTTCTTCTTTTGATACTGTGTATTCATGCGTATTTGTGTATTAAACAAAAGTTCACGTGGATATTCCCCATTTTAAAAGGATGCAAAGTGGTCAGCTGCAAATATGTAACAAGGTTTTGTAAGTCAATCTGTGTTTACCGACATTGCCCACTAACTCAGTCTGCTAAGCGCAGTTCAAGAAGCTTTAGTGAGCAGTGTAAATCATGATCAGACTGCTCAGAAAGATACAATCCAGATATGAATTTACACTGTCCGATAGGGTGAGATTTTTTCGAAGAACTTTAATTCGCATCATGTGGGTTTCCACTACTGGCTGGCAATTTTCATACAACAGAAATCTTATCAGAAGAAACAAACCTTTTGGTCATCAAAATACATTTTGGCGACTCTGTCACGTGCAGCTAGCGTCTCCCGGTATATATTTCCGTAGTACCCGGGAAGCAGTCGGAGATACGGAAACATACGAAGAGGTCCATCCACAGCGGGATCCACCATTGTATATAGTAAGTCGATAAACTCCCACAAGATATTCTTGTCGGGATCCGAGTCGGACAGCGTGTCTCCAATCAACTGAAAAAGAGGTATAAAATCAAATCGTTTGAAAAAGTTCTTAGGAAATTGACTCATTCTCAAATTTTAAATCTGAAAAAAAAAAAGCAACAGTTTGTCAAGTCAGCAAGATGTAAGAGGGAAATATTTGCCGGACGGCAAGATAACTGTGATGAACTTACGGAAAAGTCTTTTACAAGATCGCCGCCGGGCTCTTTCCAATCATGACCAGCCCGCATAGCTCAAGTGGTAGAGTGTAGGACTTGTAAACATCAAGTCTTGGGTCACTTGAGGGTCTGGGTCCGTATTCACCAACCAGTCTTAAGAACGTTCTTAGACTTATTCTTCAAGATTTTGTAAGTTTAAAAGTAACACAACTTCTGATTGGCTAAACCAAATGGTTTAGCCAATCAGAAAGTGTGTTACTTTCAAATTTGGAAAATTTTGGAGAACAAGACCAAGAATATTCTTATGAATGGTTGGTGAATACAGACCCTGGATTCGAGCCCAACGACTGCCCCCCCCCCCCTTAAATCACTAATAGTCTTTCGGATGAGACGTTAAACCGAGGTCCCGTGTGACGGTGCTATACACCGAGCACGTTAAAGAACCAGGCGTAACTTAGGATGGGTTTCGTCCTGTATCTTGCCGTAACAAAACTAACAGTCTTCAGGGGGAGGCGCCTATATGGGCAACCGGTGGCGACGATAAATGAAAGCAAATTATATAAATCAATCTTTCCAATCATAAAAGCGAATATGTTTCAGCTCTTCTATATAAAAGAGTAAAACCTGAGTCGGACAGGGTATTTCCAATCAAATGAAATGGGATATTGTTGAAACCTTTTCGGTTACTGGTTCTTCTTCTGGTAGAACAGAATGTCAAGGAAAAAAGTGTAAATATACAGTACTTTGTTCTGGCAAAAGGGGGCTTAATGCATCTCCGTGGTGCATTATCTCTTTACCACACAACAATAATTTAGATTGGTCAAAATTCAAATCATTTGCAGATGACAAATTAAACTTGACTGAAATTATTTGATTTGTTTCTGAAAGGTTAGAAAACATTGTGGGAAAAGGAGAAAATGCTGGTTTCCAGCATTTTCTCCTTTTCCCACAATGTTTTCAAAAGGTTTCTTTTTCAAGGTCGTTAAAACTCGGGATTGTGTGGTAAAGAGTTATACCGAACAAGTCACCACATTTTATGGCATTCGGCATACCTCGGGTGATCCGGTGATCAAATCCCTCGGCTGTATCACGTAGCTTGATATGCACCTACACAGTACATTTCGCTCACCTCCGGAAGCACACTGCTTTACCGTTATTGAACTTGTAAGACTCCTCTTTAGAAAGAACACATGAGTAAATTTTCTATTGTTATCTTTCTAAGAGTATTTCAGTCGGCAAACAGTTTATACATTCAATTTTTAGCGTGGTTTATCAATTCCGTTAAGAGCTTTCATCGATAGATCGATAGAAGTGAATAACTTCACAGTGGTTGTTCATGTTGTTGCTAAGCGATCTACAGGGGCGCCGCCATGTTTAAGATCATGTGATTGGTAGTTCAACATGGAAGCCTCCTTTATACGGACGAGGTTAGATGTAGGTACGGAATCGGCCGAGTTGTGACGAGTGTAGGTACGGAATCGGCCGAGTTGTGACGAGTGATTTTATGGATCCCTAACCGACTGAACCATGAGGTAGAATAGTCCTTGGACGTGCCGACAACTTGCAAATAGCAAATGGTTTTGATTCAGGTCAACCTACGCGGACACGCACACTGGCCCGAATCGATACTTTTGGCAAATGCATTAAATCCCCTTTTCACAGAGCATGGCTCATATGTTTCCTGGAACAAATGAGTTAATTAACCCTTTACTTCACAATCGTCAGTTTTAACGACCCTGAGAAAGACACCTTTTTAAAAACATCGTCGGATAAGGAGAAAATGCTGGTAAGCAGCACATTTCCTTTTCCCACAATAATTTCTAAAACTTTAGGAATAAAAGTAATCGTTTGAGTCGTTTGTCGTCCGCAAATGCTTTTAATGCGGACATGTCTAAAATTTAGTTTTCAGATAAAGAGTTAAGATAAAAGCCAGTCAAGATGAATCCTAGATTTGTACGTCAAAGAACTCCGGCTGGGAGCAAAAGCACATGTATTAGCAGGATTTTTAACGTTATCTAAAAGAAAAATCATATAAATCGGAGGATAGGCCTATTTTCACAGATCCAGTTATGTGTAAATACAAGAGAGAAAAGATGGACAGAAAATTAACTTATCCAGTTACATGTATGTTTGTATTTGTTGACGTTTTAACAGACCTATTCAAACCAAGAGCATTTGAGACGACAAATTAGACGGAGCTCAAATGATAGTATTTGTCCCCGAAAGAGTAGAAAACATTGTGGGAAAAGGAGAAAATGCTGGTAAGCAGCATTTTCTTCTTTTCCCAAAATATTCTCGTAAGCCTGCAATGTGACGGTCGTTAAAACGCGACATTGTTTTGAATTGACAGTAATAGATCAAGATCAAATTAGACAGTCTGATCTTGGGTCTGTACCGATTCAAAACTGAGATCAAAAGCGCGTTGCTGCTGAAGAAGCTCTTTGTCAAAAGGCATTTGCAGTCGCAGCTGAATTTTAGGTGAGGCCGTCTAAAAAAAATACAAAATAACGAACCCTGCTCTGTGAAAGGGGGTTTTATGTATCTACATAAAGTATCGATCCTGGTCAGCAGTTCGCGCAGGCTGACCTGTGTCGAAACAGTTTGCTTTTGGTAAATTTTCTTCATGAAGCTTAGCAGCCCAAGGGTTAATGCTGATCTTTGTCTTTGAAAGGGTAGGAAACATTAGGGGAAAAGGAGAGAATGCATGTTACCAGTATTTCTTCCTTCTCCCACAATGTTTTTTTTTTTCATATCTGTTTCGTCAGGCTCGTTAAAAAACGGGATTGCTTGGTTAAAGGTTAATTGAAATGGCGTCCGCGGTAAGTACGAACCCGGATAGGAACGAATTGATACCGCCATGATCAAAGTACGTGCGAGTACTTTAACTCACTTTATTTATATCATACCCATTTGATTACACTTAATCCCTTTTACCTAGATAATTAACAGACTTCTTCGCGCATCGTCTACGTTTTCATTACTTAACCCTTTACCAGACAGTTCCCTCTTTGAACGATCTGCAGGAAAACGGCTTTTGAGAACATTGTTGGAAAAAGGGAGAAAATGCTGGCAGCCGGTCAAAAAAAAAAAAAAAAAAAGGAAGGGGGAGGAGGGAGGAAGTAGATTAACTGCCTACATTTTTATACCAAATCAAAATGCAGCCGAGTGAATATGAAAAAAAGATGAAAGATCAGGATGTCAAATCAATGGTATTGTTGAACATGTGTTTATCTTAGGTATAAAAAGATTCTACTTATTAGTGTCGATCAATCTGAGATATTTGATATAGGGAGGGAACGAAAGGAGAGAGGGCGAGACAGGTAGTTAGAAAGGTGTAGAGTGAGAGAGAGAGGTAGAGAAAAGGAGAACGAAGGGAAGTGAGAGAGAGGGGGGGTAGAGAAGAGGCGAACGAAGGGAAGTGAGAGAGCACGGAAGAGAGAGAGAGAGAGCTTTCTAGGCACCTGATTAACCTGGATGTTCTTTTGATAGTCTTTGACTTTTCATGTACAACATTTTAAATTATAACTCTCTAGTCCATTATGGCCTCCAGAATTGACGCATCTCCTATGAATTTTGGGGTTGATCTTTGCTTAGAAGTTTCAGTATAGTTGCAATAACAACTATACCTGTTTATTCAAAACACACACATAAACTAAATTCCAGAAATACAAAAAACAAGCCCCTAAATCTTAAATATTTTTTGACGTTTTTGCATTTGATAAAATATTTTGACTCAAAACTGATAATGTAGTTTTCTTGGGAAAGTATCTGTAATATTTGAAAAACATGAAAACTTTTAAGCCAGAGAAAGTATACGTCCAAATGGTTGTTCAACCCATATTTAACCCTTTACCACACAATTCCGCCTTTTAACGACCCTGAAGGAGAAGGCCTTTGAAAACATTGTGGGAAAAGGAGAAAATGCTGGTTACCAGCATTTTCTCCTTTTCCCACCATGTTTTCTGTTCTTCCAAAAACAAGTTTCAATTTTTGAGTCATATTTATTTTGTCGTCTGCAAAGCCTTTCAATATGGAAATGTCTGAAACATTGCCGTGTCCTAACCTTTAACCCTTATCCTGCCAAATAAGTGAAATGAAACTTTCAGGCCGACAGTAAAAACCCAAATTTTGCTATTTCAAATGTATCTATTGGGAAAGATATCTCCTTATCGGACAGTGTAGACCCAAAATCAGTCTACACATTCTGTGCAGTCTGATCCTGATCTGCACTGTCCGCAAAAGGTCCTTGAGTCGCGCTTAGCAACCTAAGGGTTAACACTTTGAATGCTCAGCGCGAATCGATGCGCTTTTGCGGACAGTGTAGATCAGGGTCAAGACCAGACTGCACAGAACATGCAGGCAGACAGACAGGAATTGTCAGGCAAATAGAAACGGAGAAATATCAATCCGGAGATCAGGTACACGCACTGGCAGATAGATGTATCCGATATGGCATTTTCAATATTTCAATGCAGGTATATTACATAAGTTAATGATAAGATAAACAGATGTTTTTTACCTGGTGCCAAACCACGTCACGGTAGAGACGATTTTATTGAAATTACCGATAGAAAACCAGTTGTCTAGTCCTAACCATTTTGTTGCCAACCATATGGATGTAACTTTTTTCGAAGTCTAGAATTAGATTTCCGCCGCAGTTGAAGACGAGTTTGATCACATAGGTTAGCCTAAGGTGACGGACAATATAGATCCAAGATCAGATTGCACGTTTTGTGCAATCTGATCTTTGTCTAAACCTCCCGGGGAAAAAAGCTCTTTTAAGCAACGTCGGCATTAAAAGATAAAACCCAATAATTCAAAATTGTATGGCATTATTTTGCAGTAAACCTGATGCACAGAATAAGAATTGATAGCTGTACGATTCGTGTTTTCTTTCGATAAGTTTGTTAACCCTAAGACCGCTAAGTGAGACGCACTGTTCTTTTTCGGACAGTGTAGATTAAGATCAGACTACACAGAACGTGCAGTCTGATCTTGAATCTACACTGACCGATAAGGAGATATTTTTCTCCAAAAACTAAGTTTGAAATAACAGTATTCGGGTTTTTACTATCGGCTTAAAAGTTTCATTTAACTTATTTAGCAGGATAAGGATTAACTTATTTCAATGTCTAAAACGAGAATTCCACTGCAGTTGGAGGTGATTTTGGTCATATTTTAGCATGAGACGACGGACAATGTAGATCCAAGATCATACAGCGCGTTTGGTGCAGTCAGATCTCAATCTACGCTGTCCGGAAAACAAAGCTTTAACCCTTTCCCAAACAAGCCCTGGTTTTCACGTGTCTGCAGTACAAGTCTTTTGAAAACACAGTGTTTTCTACCCTTTTTGAGACCTTTCTACCATTTTCATCAAATTTAAAATTGTCGTCTGAAAACTCTTTCAATTTGGACCTTTGGGAAAGGCTTAATAGTTCTCCGTGATGCACGATACTAAGTATGTTATATATAACATCATCATGGATCAATATATAGTCCATTTGGTCTAACAACCGACTGAATCGTGAGTTAGAATGGTCCTTTAGCACGCAGAAGATTGACCAATAGCAAAAAGTTTCGGCCCAGGTCAGCCTGCGCGGAGTGCGCAGGCTGACCTGGGTCGATACTTTTTGCAGATGCATTACGCCCCCTTTTCTCAGAGCATGGCTCACATGTTATATGACGTTATCTTGCAATATTTGTTGATGTACAGAATGTGAAGTGGTAGCTATGAGATTCATGACTGCGCTCTTGGTTAAGTTTGTTAAAATGATTATATTAACCCTATAGCAAATAATTCGGTGCTTAACCCTTTAACCACACGATCCTGAATTTTAACGACCCTGAGGAGGAAAGCTTCTGAAAACATTGTGGGAAAAGAAGAAAATGCTGGTAACCAGCATTTTCTTCTTTTTCCACAACGTTTTCTACCATCTCAAAGACAGAAATTATCATTTGAGCTACGTTTATTTTGTCGTCTGCAGGTGCTTTCAAGTTGGTCTAGTCCAAAATTTTGCCGTTTGGTAAAGAATTAAAGACCTTGTGGGGGAAAAAAAAGCTTTTGAAAACATCGTGAGAAATGCTGGTAAGCAGCATGTTCTCCTTTTCTCACCACGTTTTTTACCCGTAGAAGACAAATCAAATTTTATTATCCAGTCACATTTAATTTGTCGTCTAAAAATGCTTTCAGTCTGGACAAGTCTAAAATTTTTAATTTTTGGTTAAACATTAAATCATTGCCATACGGAACACGGCTTCTTACGCCACTACTGTATGTAGGTTTTAATAAAATAAGAAGAAAGACGGACGGGAAAAAAAGAGGGAAACGATAGAACGAATGAAAAAAGAGCTATTGAACAATGGCGGATTTTTACTCCAATGATTCAGTCATAAAGAATTTCTGGGTTCCTTTAAACCCTTAGCCTGCTAAATAAGTTAATTGAAACTTTCCAGCCAATAGCAAGAAAAACCAAAATATTTCCATTTCAATGTTATTTTGGAAAAATATTATTATATTATTATATTGGGAAAAAATATCTCCTTATCGGACAGTGTAGATCCAAGATCAGACTGCACGTTCTGTGCAGTCTGATCTTGATCTACACTGTCCGCAAAAGGTCCTTGAGTCACAGTTAGCAGCTTAGGGTTGAATTCTTTAAATCTACACGTATTCGATTTCTATCAAGCTCTAAATGTAGAGTTCCGGGGCAACTGAAGATGAGTTTGGTCAAACTTAGGCCTCATGTGTAGAACGACGATCAGACTGAACTACACCGGCCAAAAAAAGCCGTTTAAGTCGCAATTAGTAGTGAAAGGATGCACATGATATTAGCAACCATTTCGATGGAATTAAGCCTCCTTAAAGGCCCAGTAGGGGCCAAAAGGAAACAATGGATGTGGTAAAATGCATTCAAATTTAAATCATAACATTTAAAAGTAAATTAATGTATAAATTATTGTGAAGATGACAATCTGTTATTTAAAGTTCGGTCCAAATGCTCGTCGCTGGCAGAAAAAAATGAATTTTAAAACTAGGTCAAAAGTTGCCAGGTCACTCTATCGTTTGTCCTGTTTTTTTTTTTCCTTCGTTCGAAATCAAGTTTACTACCAGCGACTAACTCTTGGACCGACCATATAATAATATATTGACATCTTCACAATAATTTCTATGGGTAAATTTTTAAATGGTATGAGTTAAATTTAGATGCATTTTAACACCCCATTGTTTACTTTTTGGTCCTATTGTGGCTTTAAATACGGCAGACTCTCGCACAATAAAAAAAAAAACACGGAAAAGTTAATGACATTTGATTTGTAGTTTATTGCTGTAAGCCAATCTTTTATATGATAACATCTGATAAACTCCATTGTCATCCCATACACGTATACAAAACTATGATTTATGCATTTCAATAATTTATAGTACATGTATATCATGTACAATTTTCTTTGTTATACGTAGATGGGGGTAGAGGGGCGAACTCCTGCAGTGGCATGGTTCTGTACGACGTTTAATAGCAATTTTTGTAGAATCTTTCAGGTGCTAGTGCTAATAGAAAATTTACTTTCTTTGAAAAAGGATGAGATGGTTCTGAAAACTGCAACGAAATTCGAAATTTTGACCGTTCTTTTGAAAGAAAAAGGTTGTAGTTTGTATGGAAAAATCATGGGACCTAACTGAATATTCTCACTTTGGGGAAAACCACAAACAATATTTTTCCATCGCTGGGATTCGAAGACTGTGATCGCAAAACTATAACTAGGACATGTTGGTACCGTCTGATACCTGACATGGACCGAAACTTTTCACAATTGGTCAGTTTTCTGTATGTTCAAGGACCATTCTACCTCATGATTAGATCGGATGTTTAAAAAAAAAAAAAAAAAAAAAAAGAAAAGTTTTTTTTTTCTTTTTTTTTTTCTGGATTCATAATTACGTGATGTTTTGATTGGTTTGATGTATCACGGAGATGCATTAAACCCCCTTTTGTCAGAGCAGGGGTCATACAGATATAATTTTACCATGAACAGCGCACTGGGAAAAGCGTTATAAAGCATTTCCATGATGCATTATACTACGCAAATCATCTCACTATTATGGACCCATAAAATCCATTGTGTCTAACAACGGATTAACGCTTTACCAAACGACAAAATTTCAGACTAGTCCAGATTGAAAGCATTTGCAGACGACAAATTAAATGTGACTCAAAAATTGAAATTTGTCTTGGGAAGGGTAGAAAACATTGTGGGAAAAGGAGAAAATGCTGGTTACCAGCATTTTCTCCTTTTCCCGCAAGGTTTTCAAAAGGCTCCTATAAAAGAGTCGTTAAAAGTCGGGATTGTGTGGTAAAGGGTTAAACCTTACTGTAGAATGGTCCTGTGACATACAGAAAATTGACCTGTAGCAAAATGTTTCGTCCTATGTCAGCCTGCGCAAACTACGCAGGCTGACATGAATCGATACTTTTTTAACAGATGCATTAAACCACCTTTTCATAGAGCATGGCAGAATTATGTAAGTTCCAAAGTCATCTTGGAAGGCAAAATTAAATTATTAGTTTATTGTTAGGATTTCCTCGAAAGCTTCTGTTTAAGAAGTCTAGGTGTGCGCTGCTTTTGCACTGACGCAATTCTCCCATCAGCACAAGGTCATGTGATGAGCCCCTGTGAGAGATGCATGTCGTGTCCAGGAGGTCAATTGCAGGTTAGTTCCAGAGAGGTCAAGACATGTTAGAATATACCGTATTGAAAATACGAGTTACAATTAAAGGAAAGTCTTATTTAATGTTTTTTCCCTGTTTAATGTGCAGTTGGATTGAAATCTACTATTTAATATTATTACTAGTGTTTATTTGAATCCAATGTTTAGTATTTCTTATTAGTGTGATTTATTTGAAAAGTGATTCAAGTGTTTGAAAATATAATATCTGAAAGTGAAATAAAGTGCTGGATAGTTAAGTGTACAGTTACAGTTTCAGTTCGAGCTACAATTCAGAGAGCATAGGACTCTTTTAAGGAGCACCACAGAAAATGTGTTTCCAGAAGCACTAAGACTTCTGCATTTAGTTCAGACTGAAAAGGAAGCAGAGAGCACCAAGAGTAAGGGGCAAGGAGAGCTGTAAGCCTCCACAATTCATGCTAATAGAATAGGACTCTCAAAAGTGTCAAGGAGAGCAGTTAGCCTCCACAATTCATTGTAATGGAATAGGACTCTCAAATGGGGCAAGGAGAGCTGTCACGCCTCCACAATTCATGCTAATAGAATACGACTCTCAAAAGGGGCGAGGAGCATTGTAAGCCTCCTCATTTCTACTAGAATCTTGTGATTCTAACAGGTAAGTGATTTTAGCAAAGAAGCCCCAGTAGGCATTAAGCCCTACATGTAGGCTATTAAGCCCTACAAGAAGCCCCAGTAGGACATTAATTCCTACATACTGAACTACGAGGGAAAGGAATTCATCATTTGTCATCGATCCGGGGACAGACAAAATCCCCAAAACCAATTCCCAATTTAGACTTGAACTGCTGGTGGAATAAACAGTGAACATATTTAATACATATAAAACAGAACTTTGTGTTTCATGATACTAGTGTAAAGCGGTCTATACCACAACCCACCCCCCAACCGAATAATCGGACAGCTGTAATGGGTTTTAGGAAAAATTCAGTCACTGGCTAGACTACCCACTGTTACATTGTTTTACATGCAACTTTGCATGCATTGTCAGAGCATAAAGGGCCACTGCTATGCCAGGAGATGGCAAGCTTTCTCAAAACATTTTTGTCATCTAAATTGGATGACTGTAAGAGAGTGTCTGTTTTAGAAAAGTATCAGATACCGGAAAATACTAGCCAACTCAAAACTCAAAAGTTAGCCATGAAATTATGTGGGTATTTCAATATGAGGCTCAGGCAAAAGACCCGAAATAACCGGGAATACATTCAAACTTCTTTAGAGCAAGTGCACTTGTTTTGAGTGTCATAGACCAAGAACCGAAACCAACCTGATTAGGTGAACACAGAGAGAATGATAACTGCACTTGCTGGCAATTAAGCACTCAGTTGAGGCTACGGTACTAATTCGAAAAAAAAAAGGGGGGGGGGGGGGTGGAAAGTGTGAATATGACATAATTCATACTGACAATCACAACAGAACAGCAAGGTGGCCACGTTCAAATGAGATGAACTGAAAGAAAAAAATCTGTTTTCCAAGCAAAATTCTTGAAAAGCTGGGAAATAAAACCAAGGATAGAATATGAAAAATTCATTAAACTGAATTGATATTGCTTGCCTCTCACTATATTCACAAAGCTTACGTCAACCTACATTCATAATTACCATTGCTAGATATAGAGTCATTCTGAAAAATACCAGGAAGAGGTGTTAAGTGAGAGGGCAAAATACAGATCAAGGAGGTATATCCTTATCTTTGAATTAAAACGAATGAATGAGCCAATGGGTTACATGCATTAAGTTGTTAAGCTCACAATCATCTCTCAGATTAATGAGGCATAGACAGTATAATTAGCCTTCATATTAAAAACAAAAGTGCATACTTCTGGTATTTGCCTTAAATTACCAGTACCCAGAATCTTAATAAAACTTTATAAGACTGGGTCTGTTAACACTGTCTAGATAGATCTCGAACATATCACGAGATCAAGTTATTACTAGCTAGAAAAGGCATTGCACAATAGCAGCATGTTTCTGCAGCTAAGAATGCAGGGATCCCATTACATAATACCACGGCAGCTGCGAGTTGAACATCTTAGGTGACTTTCTCAAGGTTTTATAACAACCCCACACAAAATGAGAATAACACTTCACTAATGCTAGACTTAAAGTAGTGAATTAAAGTACTAGGTGACAATGTTTTCAAACAAAACATTAATGATTTGCACTCATTCCACTGTATTTAGTGGACAAGATGCATACTTGGAGATTGGTTGTTCGTGAACACCTTTAAAACTCTCACAGGGGCTTATCACATGACCTTGTGCTGATGGGAGAATTGGAAAATTAAACGAGACTTACCTGTAAGTTGAAGTTGGATTTCAATTCTCCGAAGCACAAGGTCACCGTGATGAGCTCATGTGCCCACCCGTTTTACCCGCCCTTGGTGAAAATTGGCTATATAAAAATACATGGTTACAAAGTTTTTGAAAAGTGTTAAGCGCAATTTCGGTATGTTTATTCGGTGAAAAAAAAAACAGTGTAAATGTGAATCAATTCCGTGGGAAAAAAGTGTTCACATCACAAGTTGAAAATTGACCTCCTGGACACGACATGCATCTCTCACATGAGCTCATCACGGTGACCTTGTGCTTCGGAGAATTGAAATCCAACTTCAACTTACAGGTAAGTCTCGTTTAATTTTCCAATTAACCCTAAGGCTGTTAAGCGCGACCCAAGAACCTTTTGCGGACAGTGTAGATCAAGATCAGACTGTACAGAACGTGCAGTCTGATCTTGGATCTACACTGTCCGATAGAAAGATAAATCCCCCACTCTCCAAATAGATTTGAAATAGCAACAATAATGTCATTTGGGTTTTTACTATCGCGCTGAAGAATTTCATGTAACTCATTTAGCGGGCTAAGAGTTAAAAACCGGAGGAGAAACTTCAACGTCAGTTTAATCGATGAGCTTCCGGCATTGAACTGGGAATGCGCGGAAACTTGGAGTGGAAAATGTACCGCCGAAACCCGGTAACTCAAGTTTTCTGCGTATGTTTCCTGACTATAGATACGAGCTATGCTTTGTGAAATGGGGGGGGCTTAATGCAACTACGAAAAGTATCGACCCGTGTCAGCCTGTGCAGGTTGACATGGGTCGATACTTTTTGATATTGGTCAATTTTCTGCCTGTCCAAGGAACACTCTTCGTCTAGATCCAGTCAACCGTTAGACTACGTGGATTTTATGGATCTATATGTGATGACTTGCTGAGTATAATGTACTACGGAGATGCATTTAGCCCCCTTTGCCAGAGCAGGGATCATATGCATAAACGGCGCTCTGGAAAAAAGGGTTTTTGTACATTTCTGTGATGCACTGCTAATAATGCCGATGTTGTGTGGACTCGAAACCCGGCTAGGCATGCGCTGTTTTCGAAAATCGTTGAAACGCATTGTTGTGAAAAATTTTGCCCTAACGCTGCTAAGCAGAACTTCCCTGAAAGTATTATGGCAAAAACGTTTTCACTTTTAGTTCAAAACCTGAATTAATGTGGACTTTTTTCGCTGTACAAGAAAGTTTTCAAAGTCGCCTGTCCATATTTGTTACAATGAGTTAACTCTTTACCAAACGACAAAATTCTAGGCTTGTCCAAATTGAGTGCATTTGCGGACGACAAATAAAATGAGACCCAAAGGATGTTTTCCATCTTGAAGAGAATTGAAAACATAGTGGGAAAGGGAGAAAATGCTGGTGACCAGCATTTTCTCCTTCATTTTCCGTAATGTTTTCAAAAGGCTTCCTCGTCAGAGTTTTCAAAGCACGGGATTGTGTGATAAGGAAGTTTAGGCAATAACAATGCATATACGTGTAAGTATTATATACTTACCAATACGGAGCACAAATTTTGAAAATAAGTTCTAAGTGACTGGTGTGGATTGATATCTTTCCCGGGGTTACCTATCAGATTTAAATGTAACCTTTTGATTTCCAGTTCATATGCAGTTTCAAACACATACTTCCCCAACAAAAAATGCTGAATACCACTTGAATGGAATTCTCGGAGGAATTCCGTGATGTTACTATAATTAGCACAACCTATATGTTTCCTGCCGTAAAACACCTCTGACGTCGAATTTTCTGATCTGTCGTTTGTGTGTTTCTCGCATGGTGAGAGATAAAATGCATATTTCAAAAGTCTTGAAGATGTCAATGTTATTACACGAGTTCCCATTAGTTTTAATTGAAATATTGACCCATATTTATCACAAAGGTTTTTCAAATCGTGTTGTATTCGATCCATGTCTATTTGAAAGGAATTACCACAGACCGGATATCCGGTCGGCCCTGGTGGAAGTTTATGTCGTCTGGTAATCCAAGAACACAATAGAATACAGCATAACAGAATAGAGGACACTGCGAGTATTTCCAGAAGCATTTTTCTTTTGTCTGTGAAAATTAACACGATATTTTTCTCACGTACATAAATCTTTGTCTCTGACACTAAACACTTTTTTGCCTAGAGCCAGTGATCAATTCAAGGCAATCCATATTGATTTACATGTTTCCGTATATTATTGTTGTTGTTTATAACAATAATGACATCCGTATTTGTTAATAAGCCAAACGGTACGTTTTTTAAGGATTGATCAGTTTTGTTTTTGTATTTAGATACTACAAGTTTATTCTATAATGTTCCTCGTAAAGAAGTAGTTGGTAATTTTAGTCTAGAGAGGCACGACGATTTTCCTTTTAAAAAAAAAAGATAAATGGTATGACTGGTTTTCTTAATCCATAAATGCATATCTTATATTTTCAGTATATATTACTAACCATATTTTTATGACAACTTAGCATTTTTCTACCTATCACAATGTTATAAATTCTCATCCGGAGCTGATGAATCATTCATGCTTCGGTGATACCAAGCGTTCAAATCTTAATAAGGTGTTTAAAAACGCCTACTCTCAGAGTCTTCAATTTACTCTCAAAAGGTGTTTTTAACAATTTGGGGGGGAAAAAACACATTCTTAAACAGACACATCATGATTATTCCTTCATATGTCACACACAGTTGCTATAATAAACTTTCAAATCACCTATATGTGCGATCTTTAAGTAGATTGACTGCGAATGAAATGTATGTTCGTATTTTTAAACATACGATTATTTTCTCTCGGGATATGATTAATCTGTGTCACCATTTATGTACGTATATATCATTTTTAAATTGTTTATGGCTTAAAAAAAATCGACAAAAGTCGTACTACCATTTTATGGCACGACGATTGAATGATATTTTAGGCCGTTTTCAACACTTAACCCTTCACAACACAGTCCCGACTTATAACGACCCTGAGGAAGAAGCCTTTTGAAAACATTGTGGGAAATGGAGAAAATGCTGGTAACCAGCATTTTCTCCTTTTCCCACAATGTTTTCTACCCTATCAAGGACAAATTTCGTCATTTGAGCCACCTTGAATATGTCGTCTGCAAATGCTTTGAATTTGGACCAGTCTAAATTATTGTCGTTTGGTAAAGAGTAAAATCGCGGCGACAGTCAATTATTTTATGACATACATAGTATTTGAGCCATGCACTGTGTATAATTGTTGATCCATGACACCCATTTTGTCTAACAACCGACTGAATCATGAGGTAGACTGGTCCTTTTTAACATGTAGGAAAATGAACTGTAGCAAAAAGTTTCGACCTAGGTCAGCCTGTGCAGATAGCGCAGGTCTGTCCACGCAGGCTAACCTGAATCGATACCTTTTGCAGATGCATTAAACCCTCTTTTTACAGAGCATGGCTCATTTGTTTTAACCTGCAGATAAAATATTACAATATTTTTTTTTTTCTGTTCGACTTGAGTAGTTTAATTCTACTGCTAAATAAAATAATTTCATCCAGAGAGGAAGACAAAAATATTTTAAATCAAAATCTGAAATCAAATTTCTAACGACACAAAGAAAAGTACACATCCAAGATCAGGCAATATTGTAGTCTGATCTACTTCTACACTGTCTGTAAAAACAACTTCAGTCGCTTTTGGCATGCTACAATTTCCATCCTGTTAACGAACCAGTAACACTGTAGTTTAGTCCAGATAACTCTGTTCTATAAACTAACGGACGCTTCTGTAAACAACATTTTATATATCCTGGATCCTCGTTAACCCTTACCACACAATCCCGAGTTTTAACGACCAAGGGTAAGACAGCCTTTGAAAACATTGTGGAAAAAGGAGAAAATGCTGGTAACCAGCATTTTCTCCTTTTCCCACAATGTTTTCTACCCTATCACAGACAGTGGTTATTATTTGAGCTACATTTATTATTTCGTCTGCAAATGCTTTCAATTTTGTCTCGTCCAACATTGTGTCACGTGGTAAAGAGTGAACCCTTTTTTGTGCTAAGAACGAATTTAGTTGTTTCTGTGGACGTGTGTGTCAAGATCAGACTACTTACAACATACAGTATGGCATTCTAAGATTTCTTTAATCCTTCTTCACAAACCAGTAACACGGTGCTGTGTTGTCGGGCTAACTCTCTACTGTATTTAACTCCTCACCAAACGACAAAATTAAAGACTTGTCCAAATTGCAGACGACAATTTAAATGTAACTCAAACGATTAAGTTTGTCTCTGATAGGGTAGAAAGCATTGTGGGAAAACGAGAAAATGCTGGTTAGCAGCATTTTCTCCTTTTCCCACAATGTTTTCAAAAGACTTTTTCCTCGGGTCCGCTGGGGTCGTTAGAACTCGGGATTGTGTGGTAAAGAGATAAACTAACGGTGGCTTCTGTAAACAAGGTTTTAGATATGATACTCTTTTGCGCAAGTGAGGAATTTAGTAAAGGTGTTCTCTCTGCGGACAATGTGATCAAGATCAGAGTACTTACAGCATGCAGTCTGATCGCTGATCTACACTGTCCGATTTTTTGTGAGATACTTCGAGAAAAAATAACAGCATTAAATTGGAATCCGACTGATGAAAATATCGACTATGTACAGCTGTTCTGCCCTTTATGTGTTAACTCTTCGCGATACAATCCCCAGTTTTAACGACGCTGAGGTAGAAGGTCATTGAAAACGTTAGCCAGCATTTTATTCTTAACCCATAATGATTTCTAACCTATCAAAGAAAAAAATCTTGATTTAAGCCACAACTTATATGTCTTCTGCAAATGCTCTTAACCCTTAGGCTACTTATCGCGACCCACCGACCTTTTGCGGACAGCGTAGATCAAGATCAGACTGCACAGAACGTGCAGTCTGATCTTTGATCTACACTGTCCGATAACGAGATATCTTTCCTCCAAAAATACCTTTGAAAGAAGAAAGTTTTCGGCTTCTACTATCTACTATAAAGTTTCATTTCATTTATTCAGCAGGATAAGGGTTAATATGGACAAGTCTCCTTTTTTCCTCGTTGAGAATTGAGGAAGAGATGCTGTTATCTATAAAATACTTTCTCACTTGACTCCGATAACCTCGACTCGCTGGATCAGTGGCTATACGTATCGTTCTACTGGCGCCGTGGGTTTTTATCGTCTTTCATAGGATAGCAAGAATACGTTTTTGCCCGAAACACAATGGGGCCGTAAATCAAAGTACTTACAGTACTCAGATTTTTCCTTGTACATTTTTGTTGAATGACATTAATCTGTTCTCGGAAAGAAGGATGAAGGTGCTTGTATTCGAAATCGAAATCCCTGCATTCGATGTGTGATTTCATTGTGGTACTGACTGAGCAACCGGATCTTTGCCTGTCTTTAGTTGACTGTTTTTTCTATTATTATTCTTGTAGCATAAGCATAGTATTCACCTTTAACAATAATCCATAATTACTGAATAGAAGTGTCTCTTTGAGATCGACGAATAATGATAATAACACTTAATAAGGTTTTGAAGGCATTTAGAATCAAGGATCTACTTTTTGTATCGGTAGTACACTTTGTTGAAAGTACAGGCTGATCTTGGTCCATTCTCCAAGCGAATGAGATCAGAGTCCGTGTTCACCAACCATTCTTAAGAACATTCTTAGCCACATTCTCGAAGATTGTGTTACTTTCAAATTTAGAAAATTCTGGAGAATAAAACTAAGAAGGTTTTTAAGAATGGTTGGTAAATATTGGACTTGCAGAGCTCGCGAAAAGCAGGACATGAACTGACATCAAAATTTAATATTACTGCGATGTATGAAAGGTCGCACGTTCACTCCTGTCATACGATTACCAATTGGCTACTTTTATCATGGGCATATCATTTATCATGTGGCGCTTGTGTAAGAATCGCACCCTCTGAAAGATCGTACGAATTTCTCCTTTCGCTTGACATCGCGTGGGTTTAGTCGTGCGATAATCGCGGGATAGAAAATCTTATGGTTTAAGATTTTCATCATGGTGCGACCTTGATAAAACGGACCCAGACGCCTAGAGTTGGAAAAGGTAACAGGTCATTAGCCCTTAGGCTGCTAAGCACGACTCAAGGACCTTTTTGCGGACAGTGTAGATCAAGATCAGAATGCACAGAACGTGCAGTCTGATCTTGAATCTAAATTGTCCGATAAGGAGATATTTTCCCCCCAAAACTGACCCTGAAATAGTATTTTTTTTTTTGGATTTTCACTTTCCCCGGCTCGAAAGTTTTATTTAATTTATTCTGCAGGATAAGGGTTAATTTTCGACCTCATTGTCCAATGAGAAATATTCAAGTAATGGGATTAAAATTGGTTCAATAAATATTTAGAAGGTCATTTGCCATCGTTTATCTGACGGGCGCCGCGAATTACACTTGGCCGCCACTAATTTGCTTCTTTACCAAACAACCCCATGTTTTAAAGATACACCCTTACAGCCAGAAAAAAAAAACTCTGTTAGAATTTTATAGGCTGTAGAATGGTTCAGATTTTAGTTATCTGTGTAAACATAGATTGATTACCGATATATATGGTGCAAGGAAAAAAATACATATATCGGAGATCTGCAATTAAAAAGTCGGAAAAGTCACGACAGTGCTTTCTTTGATGGCCTCCAGAAAATGGAATGCATTTTCTATCTGTCGTAACCTATGCAACCTTGCAACCGCCAACGGTTGGCATGAAGATAGGAGAATAATTTTAGTTTGATAAAATAAAGATGAAATGGATTAAAAACAAGCTGAAAACCAGTACCCTGGGATGAACGATCAAAAAATCAATATGGAAAAAGGAGATATTATGATGACTTGCTTTGTATAATACATAGCAGATATGCGTTAACCATTTACCATACATTAAAATTCTAGACAACTCCAAACTGAAAGCGTTTGCAGACGGCAAAATAAGTGACTGAAAAACGGCAAAACTGAAGTGACTGAAAAACTGAAATTTGATTTTGGAGGAGTAGAAAACATTGCGGGGAAAAGAGAAACCGCTGGTTACCAGGAATTTCTCCTTTTCCCACGATATTTTCAGAAAGCTGTCTTTCTCAGGGTTGTGAAAAGTTCTGATAGTGTGGTTAAACCCCTTTTTGCCAGAGCGCCGCTCAAATATTTTCATAACTTAACTAGTTAGAAAATGTTACCTTCCAGTAACAGGGTAATCTAGAAGTTCTTTTATTAGACTGATGAGTGCCATTTTTGACCTTTCGTCTTGTTTCTCTGCGATCTAAAACTCCAAAATTAACCCCTAACCAAACATTCTGTGTTTTAATGACCTTTAACCTTTTACAGCACATTACCGAGTTCTAACAACCCTTTGGAAATGACCTTTGAAAACTTTGAGGGGAAAGGAGGAAAAGTATTTTCTCCTTTTCCCAGAATATTTTCGATCCTTTCAACCGAAAAGTGCATCATTTCCTCCACATTTATTTTGTCGTCTGCAAATGATTTCGATTTGAAGCGGTATAAAATTTTGTCATTTGGTAATGAGTTAAGAAGTCTTTTTAAACTTTTATTGGCTTGGGAAAGATTTTGATAACCAGTATTTTCACTTTTCCCACTGTTTTTTTTTTCAAGCTTTAAAAAACAACTCCATCATTCTTGTCGCATTTTATTTGTCGTCTGCGAACTTTTTTTTAAATCTAATTTGGAAGAGTCGACTGGTAAAGAGTTTTTACTGTTAGCATGGTATTTCATGACAGCATACGAAGCACAACAGCAAACTCGATATACACCCAATTAAAATCAGTATACCATCGTAGTCAAATTCAATATACAACCTAATCAAATTCAATATACATCGTAATCAAATTCAATATAAAATCTATTCAAATTCAATATACAACCTGACCAAGTTGGCAAACCAGGAATGATCCGTAGATCAAATCCCTCGACTGTATTACTACAGAGCACATTTCTTCGCTGGAAATAGACCGCTTTATCGTTCTTCAAATTGTAAGAATCCACTGAAGAAAAGAAACCACGATTCATAATTTTCTATTGAAATCTTTCTAAATACATTTCCTCTGACAGATTGTTTGAATTTTCATTTTAACGTGGTTTATCAATTCCGTTGGCCGTTTTTACCAACAGATTGATAGCTTTGAATAATTTCACTGTGGTGGTTGTTGTCCTTGTTAATCGATTCTCATGGGCGCCGTCATGTTCAAGATGATGTGGCTGACTATTTCAAAATGGCGACTTCCTTGATACGGACGGGGTTAGATGTAGTTACAGAGTCGGCCGAATTGTGACGAATATTAGTTACAATGACATTGTATACCAATTATCCCAGAGATGGCTATACTAGTACTGTGAAAATGTACTCATAAGCCCACTTCAGTATCTAGCAGGTAGAAAACTTGAGTTTTGAAATTCATCACGTATACCTTGTTTCCTACACTATACATATCGATATCATCGTTTGAAGATGAGGACCAAGTTATGACCAAGGGCACTAACTCTTTACCAGACGACGAAAATTTAGCTTCGTTTAACTTAAAAGTATTTGCAGACGACATTGTGGCACAAATTATGGTACATGTCCTTGAAAGGGTAGAAAACATTACCAGCAATTTTTCTTTTACCACAATGTTTTCAAAGGCCCTTTTTTATAAAGGTCGTTAAAACCTGGGTTAACGTAGTAATTAAGCATGAATCAGTATATGGAAAATTCTATTAGAGAACTCGAAACTTGAATGTCTACTCCAAATCTTTTTTTTTTTGTATAAACGCACAATTCTACTTCAAATGAAGAATGAAGATACATGGTGATCATAGTTTAGCCTTAGGAAGCAAATGCTGTGGATCAAAGATCAGACTACACGTCTGTCGTTTTCTAAAGCGAACTAAGTCGCCATCGGCGGCGAAAGAGTCAATAAATGAAAGGATAGACATGTATTTATTCACCGTCAGCCTCCCATGTTTGTCTCTCCGTATACACTCCTGTGCTAGACGTGGGAATCGTTTCCATCGCTATTAGTGAGTTTTAAAAAAGTAACCGTTCAAAACTTGTGTTTCAGTTGAAAATTTTCAAAATGGAGCTGATCTATGACGACAAATCGGGATTTAGTAACTATAATTTAGAATCTCGAGTCAAAAATGGACCATGAAAGTCATTTTGTACAAGTAACCTTTAAAGTGTCATTTAATTGGTCAAAAGATCCGTAAAATATTATTATGGAACGAATAAAAGGCTTAAGTCATAATTCGCGAGAAAGAGATTTCGCCAGCCGAGTATCCCATGGTAGATATGTTAAATGTAAAATAATCAAAGCATCTTCGGTATTCATAGGAACAAAATAGAATTCACGAGATAATTTTCTCTAAAACACCCTGTGTGTGTGATAGCGCTAAGTGCTCGTAATTCAGCAATTAGAATTGCAGCCGCAACATTTTTATCGCCTGTGTCAGCATCATACGTCAAACACTCTAGAAGTTGAACAGAAGAGTGGCGAGGAACTTAGTTCCAATCAGAATTATTGAGGTATACCCAGCTCTTTGTCAAGAAAATTTAATGTCTTTTCCAAAAAGAAAATTGTTTGGATTTTGCGAGATTTTTTTTCGACGCCGTTTCCAGCAGTTATTTCAGTCACATCACGGCGGCCTGTGACTCTATCAATGCTTTCCTGGGTATCGTTTCTTGTAACTGTACGACTTGGAACACTTTTATGTCAATACATCGGCTGCTTTCCCGTGTAAACTTCGTTGAAACAATGTTCAAGAGTGAGTAATCATTGAATCCTGTCGCACTGATAATCATTAATCCTTGATTAACACTTAGGCTGCTGAGAGCGACTCGCTGACCATTTGCGGACAGTGTAGATCAATATCAGACTGCACAGAACTTGGAGTCTGATTTTGGATTTACAATGTCCGATACGGAAATATTTTTGTCTAAAAAATAGGTTTGAAATAACATTTTTCGGGTTTTTACTATCGGCTTGAAAGTTTTATTTAACTGATTTAACAGGTCAAGGGTTAACGGTTTGGTCGAGCTTGGACTCGATCTGACGACCCTGGATAACAAGCCCTGTACGTTGCCAGTGGGCTCACAACAATATCTGAATCAGCCGTTTTAACTCTGTGAAAAGAGGACTTAGTGCATCTTCGAAAAGTATCGACCCAGGTCAGCTGCGCAGTCCGCGCAGGCTGACCTGGGCCGAAACTTTTCGCTATTTGTTAATTTTCTGTATGTAAAAGGACCAGTCTACTTCATGATTCAGTCGGTTGTTAGACAAAATGGACTTTATGAATCCATGATCATGTGATGACTCGCTACGTATCATGCATCACGGAGATGCATTAAGCCCCTGTTTGCCAGAGCATGGCTGAAATAAGTTACAAATTTTCAAGGGCTGTAAATATAGTTCCGCCACAAGTAGACATGGCAGTTTAGTCTACTAAAAGGCGACTTGTGTCATCTACATTAAGGCAAGAGTTTACGATATATATACCTGTATTCAAATTGACTGGTGAACGTTCGAAATTCACTTTACTCAGAAACCATCAATTGAATGAAGGCATCAAATGAATGAAGGCAAGTTTAATCATCTTCCAAACAATTCCGAGTATATAAACGACGTTGTGAAAGATGGCTTTTGAAAACATTGTGGGAAACGAAGAAAATGCTGATATCCAGCATTTCCTCCTTTTCATACAATGTTTTCTACCCTTTTCTACTCTCCAAAACATTTTTTTTTAATTTTCAGGCACATTTATTTAGTTACCTGCAAATGGCCTCAAAATGGGCAAGCCTGAAATTCTCACAGCGTTTTTTTTCTCTCTGCCTAGAAGGATGTATCTTTAACCCTTTCCCAAACGACAAATTTTGGACTGGTCCAAACTGAAAGAGTTTGCAGACGACAATTTTAAATTCTATGAAAATGGCAGAAAGGTCTCAAAAAGGGTAGAAAACACTGTGGGAAAAGGAGAAATTGCTCGTTACGAGCAATTTCTCCTTTTTCCACAGTGTTTTCAAAAGACTTGTACTGCAGACACGTGAAAACCAGGGCTTGTTTGGGAAAGGGTTAAGACATACTTGAGACTGTAATTGGTTACCTCTTTACTTTAAGGATGCGGAAGAAAAAACATTTTAAAAGTAGACTTTTTTTTTTAATTCTTTAACAGACGTCAAAAATTGTAGGCTTTCCCAATTGAAAGACTTTGCACACGATAGACAAGACGTGGCTCAAACGATGGAATTTGAAAGAGTTTTAAAACATTGCGGGAAAAAGGAGAAAATCCCGGTTACAAGCATTTTCTTCTTTATTCCAAGATGCTTTCAAGAGCCTTAACGCTTTACCAAACAATCCCCAGTTTTAACGATCTTAATAAGGAAAGCCATTTGAAAACATTGTGGGAAAAGGAGAAAATGCTGGTAACCAGCATTTTCTCCTTTTCCCACAATGTTTTCTATCCTATCAAAGACAGAAATTATCATTTTAGCTATATCTAATTTGTCGTCTGCAAATGTTTTCAATTTGGTCCTGTTCAAAATTTTGTCGTTTGGTAAAGATATTTAAAGGGACAGTAGCTTCAATACATTACCATACAAAACTTAAACATGACTTTTGCTCTCTTTGCATTAGACCTTGTCATTTTGTCATAGCACTGTGATTGTGTCACAATTTTATGTAAATGAGCCATGCTCTGACAAAAGGGGATTTAATGCATCCGTGATGTTTTATACCTAGCAAGTCATCACATAATTATGGGCCCATAAAAATCGTGAGGACGAATAGACCTTTGACATGCAGAAAATTTAACAAAAGCAAATAGTTTCGACCCAGATCAGCCTGCGCTGACTGCGCAAGCTGACCTGAATCGATATTGCAGATACACAAAACCGCCTTTTCACAGAGCATGGCTTAAATACGGCTCAAACGAGTATGTGTCACGGTCAGAGAAAGTATGATGTAATGACGCAGGCTGGCCTGGGTCAGAACTTTCGGCAATTGGTGAATGTTCTGCGTGTCAAAGCACCATTCTTTCCCATGATTCAGACCGAATCAACGCTTTGCAAACTAACCCAGGTGGCGCTTTACCGGACCTTTCAACTGCCCGAATTAATTAACCCTTTACCAGACGACAAAATTTTAGCCTTGTCCAAATTGAAAGCATTTGCAGACGACAATTTCGATGTGGCTCAAATGGTGCAACTTTTCTTAGATAGGGTAGAAAACATTGTGGGAAAAGGAGAAAATGCTGGTTACCAGCATTTTCTCCTTTTCCCACAATGTTTTCAAAAGGCTTCTTTCCCAGGGGCGTCAAAAGGCGGCATTGTGCGGTAAAGGGTTAACACTTTAAACCGTTCGAACGACAGTACTTTGTCGGTATTATGATGGTTACAAAATTCCAATTGTACGTCATGGCCAAATTTCACAAGATCAACGAAAAATTACTCATTCGTCGAGAGATAGAAAATATGGACTTGTCCAGATACAAAGCATTTACAGACTACAAATTAAATATGGCTACAATAATTGTGTTTGTCATAGAAAGGGTAGAAAACATTGTGGAAAAAGGTGAAAATGCTGTTTACCAGCATTTTATCCTTTTCCAACAATGTTTTCAATAGCATTCTTCCTTTAGATCGTAAAAGTCGGAATTTTGTGGTAAAGGGTTAAAACGTTTCCTATCTACCCTTTACAAGATATGAACAGGTGATTTCTTCCAAATTACGGAAAGTTATCAATACCAAATGCTCATAAGAAGCAATTTTTTTCATTAGTTACAATGTTTTCTAGGTAATGAAAATGCTCTAGAACCGTCTCTAAAAGCATTTTTAACCCTTATCCTGCCAAATGAGTTAAATGAAACTTTCAAGCCGGTAGTATAGACTAAGATTTTGCTCTTTCAAAAGCATTTTGGGGGAAAGCTATCTCCTTATCGAACGGTGTAGATTCAAGATCAGACTGCGCGTTCTGTGCAGTGTGATCTTGATCTACACTGTCCACAAAAGGTCAGCCCAGGGGTTAATCTAAGAATTACATTCGTTCTATATCTGTTTATGTGGAAATTATTTAATCCTTCGCTAGATAGGACACGTGGTAGTAATCAACTTACAGGCCTGTTTATTTATGCTGATAAGCCCACGGCTTTTTGTCTATTTTATTCGGAAAGTTCTATTTCATCTATTCATACCATGTAAATAATCAAACCTAGTGGCCTATCCGAATGTTTATTTCTCCATGAATTGTGAAACCTTTTTTTTTCCCCCTTCTATCCCCCCCACCTTTACCTCTCTAGCACGGTATAATCCGCCTTTTTTCCCTCACACATTCTCTGTCGTAACTACATGTATATAATCTCCCTGTGTGTATCCGTCCGTCAGTCGCCTGTCCCCCCACCCCCTCTCTCTCCCGCTTTTGCTCTGTCTGTCCGTCCGTCCGTCCGTCCTAAACGGTAGGACATGAGTAAACGAGAGGTAAGATCTGTGGGTGACAAAAGTCGACGTACACGTCTTATGGCTTAAAAGATCGCTTTATCAGAGTTATTAACTCTTAGGCTTCTAAGCGCGACTCCTTGACCTTTTGCGAACAGTGTAGATCAAGATCAGACTGCACAGAACGTGAGGTCTGGTCTTAGATCTACACTGTCCGATAAGAAGATATTTTTCCCTCCAAAGTACCTTTGAAATAGCAAAATTTGGGTTTTTACTATCGGCTTGAAAGTTTGCAGTAAGCCCCCTTTTCACAGAGCATTGTTTATATTGATAGGACATTCCCAGCCAAAAGTAAACCCTCAAATGTTGCTATTTACAAGTTCTTTTCGCAGGGAAAAAATCTGAATCGAACAGTGTAGATCTAAAATCAGACTGCACGTTCTGTGCAGTCTGATCTTAATCTACTCTGCCCGCAGAAGCTCTCTAAGTCGCCCTCAGCAGACTAAGGATTTAACAAATGCAGAGGTAGGGATAAGGTAAATATTTTGGAGCTCAAAGAGTGACGTCACTTAAACTTGTGTTGTGGATAATTCAGATTTTTCGGCGTAGCTGAATGCGCTGGCATTTGACCTACTTCTTGGTACCGATAAAGAATGAATAGGTGGTAATTTGCGATTGGTCAAAAATGTGCACATGTTTATTCGACGGGCCCTTGCTGGCATATTTGATCACACATTTATGAAACCACTATTAGCAAGCGTTGCTACTGCTAATCGATACCCTGGGGCCTTGATTCATACCATAGCAAAATAATGTAGTAGAGAATGGTACTTTTCTTGTGCTATTTGAAAAGAGATATTTTCATACGCGTTACCTAATAACCTAATAGATCTACTTCTTTTCAACAGAAAGAAAAACAGTGAGGAAAAAAGGCAATTGCTCGTGAGGTTACTTTTCATTATTTTACTTGATAATGAGCCACAAAAGAGTTTAAATTCATATTTCAGTATCTCTTACGTCGTCTGTCTTTTTTAAAAGACATTCCTTGTTTCTCGTTTAGACAATTTCAATTAGTACAAACAAGAACGAAAATAATACTTCTTATAAATCCGAATATCAGCCCTCTAGGAAAAGACTGGAAAGGCCTAATCGTTTCAATTTAGAGCATCTTAAATCAGAATACGCCACAAAACATCGACAACTATAGATATTAGACCAGACAGAAAGCTCTGTGCAACTTGATCTTGATTTTCACAAATACATATGACTCATGCTCTGGCAAAAGGGGGTTTGGTGAATATCCGTAATGGATTACATCAAGCAAGTCACCACATAATTATGGATCCATAAAATCCATTTTGTCGAACTACTGCTGAATCCTGGGTCCGTATTCACCAACCATTCTTAACAACGTTCTAAGACTTATTCTTCAAGATTTTCCAAGTTTGAAAGTAACACACCTTCTGATTGGCTAAACCATATGGTTTTGCCAATCAGAAGATGTGTTACTTTCAAACTTGGAAAAAATTGAAGAATAAGACCAAGAATGTTCTTAAGAATGCTTGGTGAATACGTGTCCTTGGACACGCAGAAAATTTACCAAAGGCGAAAGTTTTCGACCCAGGTCAGCCTGCGCGGCATTTTTGCCAGATGCATTAAGCCCCTTTTCACAGAGCAGGACTCATATAACGACTCCTGTACACCTTGGAATGTATCCATTTGAAATGGTCGAACACTGTTATCTTGGGCAATCGTCTAAGTATTCTTTGGTAACTAATTGAACTAATGTCATCACTAATACCGCTTTGATACAAACCCTCTTGACAAGTATAAACTGTTAACAGCTGTATAAAACTAGATTTGAGCCATGCTCTTTGAAAAGGGAGCTCAATGCATCTGCGAAAAGTATCGACCCAGGTCAGCCTGTGCAGTCCGGGCAGGCTGACCTAGACCGAAACTTTTCGGTGTTGATTATTTTCTGTGTACCAAAGGACCAGTCTATGTCATGATTCAGTTGATTGTTAAAAAAAGTGGCTATCATGGATCAATAATTATGTGATGGCTTGATTGTTACTATGCATTTCCGAGATGCATTAAGCCCCCTTTTGCCATAGCATGGCTCTTTTGTATTTTTTTTTTTTTTTTTTTAAGGAAGAAAGTGGATATTTTGTAAGGAAAAATCTTTGGAACGTGACTCTCATTTGTGAAAAAATATGTGAGGCATGCCCTGTGAAAAGGATGTTTAATTTATACATTGTATTTGCAAAATACTATCGATACAGGTCAGCCTGCGCAATCTGAGCAGGCTTACCCTGGCCGAAACGTTTTGCTTTTGTTCACTTTTCTGCATTTCCAAGGACCATTCTATCTCAGGATTCGACCCATTGTTATACAAAGTGGATCCATAATTATGTGATGACCTGCTTGGTATAATGCATCAAGGAGATGCATTAAACCTCCTTTTGCCAAAGCATGGCTTATATATATATATATAAATATACACTGTATGGTGCAGGAAGAATTGAGATTTTTTTAACGAGCGATAAATAAGGGCAAAATAGGCTTTCCTACCTCACACACCATCAAAAATATTAATATTATCATTATTAACCTGCTGAATAAGTGAAATGAAACTTTCAAGCCGATACTAAAAACCCAGATTTTGCTTTTTCAAAGGTATTTTTAAGGGGGAAAATATCTCCTTATCGGACAGTGTAGATACAAGATCAGACTGCACGATCTGTGCAGTCTGATCGTGATCTATACTGTCTGCAAGACGTCAGTGAGTCGCGCGTAGCTGCTTAAAGGTTAATAATGTGCACAAGGGAGATAACCAGAAACAACCATTCCTTATGGTGTTCGGAGTGTTGTCTTCTCATTATTTAAGATAACCCTTTGTACAAACAAGCCCGTGATTTTACAGCTTTGGGGAAGAAGGTTTCTGAAAACATAGTGGGGAAAGGAGAAAATGCTAATTTCTCCTTTTCCCCTTATTCTTTTCTACCCTTTCAGAGAGCAGTTCCATCACTTTGGTACATGTACGTATAATTTGTCGTCTGCAAATACTTTTGATATAAAAAGGTCTAACATTTGACGTCTGATAAAGAGTCAATTTGGTGTGAATATAAGATTTTTGTTGTAGTTGTTGTTTTTGTTGTTGAGTGCAGAAAAAAAAAATACCTTACTGACGAGAATCACTTAGCTTTTCTTGGTCATTCTAAACGTATAGGTCAGTTTCACTGAGCAGGTAAACAACATTACAATTTTAAAAGAAACCATAGTTATAAGAGTAGTAAAAAATGAGAAGGAAACTAAAAAAGAGAGAGAAAAAAAAATGACCTTAATGTCAGCTACATACCTGTTTCGTAAGAAAATCGGCTAAAACCTCTCTCAGACATTTAGAAATCGGAACCGCCCCTTTAGCGGCAGCTAATTTGGTGAAACACTCTCGAATTGGTTTAAGCATGTACGAGTTATCTCCCTCGATATCGTTTTGTTTCAGCAACATACTTTCAATCAGTATTTTTAGTCGAACTGATAAGCCTCTGTCTTTCGTCATGGCAATGCTTGACTGTAGAATATACTCCCCAAAGAATGTAGGAACACGACTGCTGTTCTTTTCGTTAAAGCACGTCTGCTTTAGCAATTTTAAATCCGAAACGAAAATAAACTTTTTGTACAGCACAGTGCATTGAAAAATTGGACCAAATTCCTTTTTCCATTCGTTTGCTCGCTTGTGTAGTTGCGGTGTTGAAAAAGAAAGTAGGTTTCCTATAATTGGGTATCCTTTAGGGCCGTCTAGCGCTCTGTAGGCGGGTGTACTTTCGTTATCAATATCTTCCGTACTTTCGTCGGCCATATCTAAAAAAAAAAAAATGAAAAATTGGGAAAAAAGTAGAGTCGAAATATTATTTGAGTGATTATTATCAACCTTAAGATTGCTGAGGACAGCTTCGGTTACTTTTGTGGACAAATAAGATCAAGATCAGACTGCATAGAAATTGCAGTCGGATCTTGATCTAAATTTACTTTAATCTTGTCAAAACAGGTTGAAAAGTGCTATAAATGAGTTTTATTTACGACCTCAAAATAGGCATTACTGTTAAATACGATTCTTAACGTTTATTAGATTTAAATGCAATTGTAGATTCTTGAAGCTCGGCGCACTTGTTTAAAAAAAAAATCATTTTCTTTGATTGATGTTCCATGTTTGATAGCATTGAAGGTTAAAAAGAAAGGAAAATAAATGTGAGTGAGTGAGTGAGAAAGGGATGGAGAAAGGGATGGAAGAAAGGGGTGAGGGGAAAGAAAGAAAGAAAGAAAGAAAGAAAGAAAGAAAGAAATCCATTCAAGCATATAATAGTAAAAATGGGATTCGAGATCAAGTAGTAATTCACAATTGTACATATATTTTTATTTAATTGCATAAATGAAATAACATTCCCCTCTAGTCACCAAACTTACGCATGAACAAGTTTCTGTGTGCACAGAAGTTAAACAAAACATATGACTATAAAATAATGTCACTGACGGAGATGCACCTCAAAACATAACATAATATTTATTTGGCGCAAAATACAAAACATTTTTATAGCCAATACAATTAACAATATAAATAAGCACAACGTGCAAAATGCCCTTGACACCACAGCATGAATAGCTAAGAGAATAAAAATACCTATGTAGCATCTGCTGCAAGTCGAAAATATGCCGCCTGTCTGTGGCAATGCGGCGATCTATAAGATATTTCCCCCCCCTTGACGCTATGATACGCGTACCGGTAACAGTGACATTTTCCTGGCACTTTTAGGCCAGGTGATGTACAATCGCATAGATTGTAAACGCTCGACCCTGTACCACACCATCCCGAATCTTAATGACCCTAAGGTTGAAGCGTTTTGAAAACATTGCGGGAAAAGGAGAAAATGCTGGTAACCAGCATTTTCTCCTTTTCCTACAATGTTTTCTACCCTATCAAAGACAGAAATCATCAATTTAGCAAGATTTAATTTGTCGTCTGCTAATGCTTACAGTTTGATCCAGTACAAACTATTGTCGTTTGGTAAAGAGTTCAGAGGGAAGCAATTGCTAATATTGTTCTGACCCCAGACGATCGTTTTGTGACAAACTACACCATCTATATAATGTAACATTGAAGACACTATTCTTTTGTATTACATTATGTTGATGGCAAGATTTGTTACAAAAAGATCGACTGGTTTGACAGCACAGGGTTTGAACCTGCACCGTTGTCGAAGCTCGCAGCCATGGAGTCGATCCGAAATTATGCTTGTTTATATGAGCCATGCTCTGTGAAAAGGGGGCTTAATGTATCTGCGAAAAGTATCGACCAAGGCTGGTCCGAAACTTGTTGCTATTAGTCAATTTTCTGTATGTCGAAGTACCAGTCTACCCCATTGCTTGGTACAATGCATCACGGAGATGCGTTAAGCACCCTTTTGCCGGAGCATGACTCATATATACGATTTCATCAGATATCGCCAAGTTTGATTTTTATGTCTTCACCTTCTTAAATTAACCGTCAAACTGAAAACCGCACCAGGACGAATCACTCATCTGTTTCAATAAAAATAGGTCCTCATAGATCAATGAACAGAATGGTCTGTGTCATTTGATATGTGAAATTTACATGAGGACAGAAAAACTGTGCAAGCCAATTATTCAAACTATGAACTTCAAAGTTAAATATAGAATAAGTTCTAGATTTGAAACTGGCCTGTTCACAGCTTTGACCTGATCTCGTTTATAAAGTGTACATCACGGATGAATAAATAAGAGAGACACTCCACAACACCCCAAAGTACATGTACTCGGAAAACAACCCAAACCACTGTCATTTCATCCAAAACCACTCTCCTAAAATCCAGAACCGCATGCAAAACGTTTAGATGTACGATTTTAAGGAAAATAGTCATGAAATAATGCTATTGTAATCTAGGAAGAAAAGTTGTCAACCGTCAGAGGAATTAATTTTTAATAAAATGGTCCACTGTTAGTACATATTTGCCAGCAAATTTCTACCATTACGTTCTATTAGTGCTTTCAGTACTTTGATTGAAATACATTTATCACTTCAAAAGATCACATGAATGTAAAACCTTATACAAGGTTGTTTGTGATTTACAATGAAAATTTATAAACACGGTTTGACTTGACAGGGCTTTAATTGTGTTCACTTTCACATGTAAATGTATCACACCGTGTAATTTGTCCCTCAGAATAGAATAAGTGACCTATGACCTTTAACTCTTTAACAGACGACAAAATTTCAGACACTTCCACTTTTTTCCACTTTTAAAGTAGTTGCAGACGACAAAATAAATATGGCTGAAATGACGGGATTTGTTACAGATGGGTAGAAAACATTGTGGAAAAATGAGAAAATGCTGGTTCTAGCTTTTTCTCTTTTTCCACAATCCTTTCAAACGATTTCTTAAGGTTTTGGTGGTATATAATTTAGATTTACTTCAAATCTGGGCAGTAGGGACCAATTAGATGTGTTTTTATCATACACTGCCAGGACTATTTTGTGTTCGTGGAGGAACAAAAACTTGGGGTCATGGCCGTGAACAGGAGTTCCCGAGAGGACGAATTCTAGGGTGCCGGTGTTGGTTGGGATTTAGCGAAAAACGCAATCGGTTGACATGTAGGGTTTTTTTGCCTTTTTTTTTCGAAGGACTATAGATGTACTTTTCAACAACAGACGGGGAAGCCATAGTTTTGCCATCAAGCGATCTGTGAAGTTGGAAATATTGTCAATTTCACTCTATTTTCAGTGTGGCAAAAGTCCAGTGGTGTGACAACTTAAATGTTCGAACATGAGTGCGCCGGGGTCCTACTGGTAACCAATTTCTGGCCAGTATCCATGGTTTTAATACTACTAAAACAGCAAGATACTGTATTTGAATTGATCTCTGCCTTTTTGGTTGGAAGATACATGTCACAAATATAGGACAAAGTAGATACAAGATCGGACTGCACGTTTCTGTAACACTATTTAGAATGACTCTGGCGCCGTAACTCTTTACCAAACGACAAAATTTAAGGCTGGCCCAAATTTAATGTTTTTGCTGACGACGACAAATTGATTGTAGCTAAAATGATGATTTCTGTTCTTGGAAGGATAGAAAACATTGTAGGAAAAGGAGAAACTGCTGGTTACCAGCATTTTCTCCTTTTCCCACAATGTTTTCAAAAGCCCTTTTTCCTCGGGGTCGCTAAAAATGGGGATTGTGTTGTAAATAGAGGATCTTACATGAGTGTTTATGTATTATCATTTTTATCAAACGAGTTGACTAAAAATGTATGACGCGAGCCTTGGCGAGCGTCAAATACATTTTAGTCAACGAGTTTGATAAAAATGATAATACATAAACACGAATGTGAGATTCTATTTATCACATAAAACAAATGAAAGGCAAAAAATCTCCTACGTCGTTACCCTTAGCTTATACGGCATTCACGGGTCCATGTTTACAGTTGTAGTTCGGTTTCAAATGTGTACATACACAAGTAGATAGATCTTTGACATAAACTTCGAAAGTAGAATGAAACAGGTTCTAGAAGGGTTTAATCTACCTATTTCCGCAATTTTGTTGTTTTAAAAGACTTTCGCCGCAGTTTTTGGTTTTTATTAGACATGAAAATCAAACACTTTCCACGCATATACGTCTTAGCAACAATGACGTCATTTTTCCGCGGAACGGCGTAGTCGTACAAATTTCGGCACGTGCTGTGGTTGATTTCTCTGGCTTCCCGCGCTTATGACTAAAATCTGATCAGAACCGGGACCCAAAAAACGATAATACGCTAGTGTATTATGAAAAATAAGTCATGGGTTTAATACACTGCCGGAGGAGGTATTATGTGATAAAGGGTTTAATGGTTAAAAAGGGTATGGTTGTCGGTCAGTACCGAGAAATATGCATTTTCCAACTTTCTGTTGGAAGCCGTGTTTATACAGAGTAATATATACATAGTAAAATTAGTGTTGCACCCCCTGTGTTTTTAACGTGTTTCATTTTCTGGCGTGAATGATATGAAATGGGTTGGAAATTAGAATCTGGCTGCTGTATACAAGAACAAACAAGTCTGTTGTCTCTGAAATGGAATGAACTGAGGTATCCCTTAACCTCATGGCAGCAGCTACTGATCGAGCTGTTTCAACCTCTCGTGAGAGGTGTGAGACAAAGACTGCAAGCTGTTTTGCATGCCCCGGGCGAAGTATGCAATATTGCCTGATTTTGTGTGTCTATTCTCTGCAGGTCACTTTCAACCTGTCGTAAGTTTTGTTTCGACATTAAATTCCCTGTTTTAACCAAACTTAAACGCTTCTCGTTTTTCTTAAATTTGAAAGCAACATCTAGACAAAAGATTCCCACTTACCATGAGGTCAAGGGATACCTCAGTTCAGTTCATTTTATGGGCAAAAGACGAGTCTGTTGGTGTATGCAGCAGCCGAATTCTAATTTCGACCCAATTTTATCTCATTCACGTCAGAAAATCAAACCCGGAAAAAAACGCAGGGGGTGCAACACTAATTTTACTATGTATATATGTATTTTAAGGAAAAGCCGTCAGTCTAATAAGATATGAAAAAGTCTCGTGAGAACGAACTACTATCATTTAATTTCGTCCATTTAACACATCTTTGTATAATTGCGCTTCTTTAGAATAAGATATACATAACTGATTGGTTGTTAACATATTGATTGATTGATTGTATGGTATTTAACGTCGTTTTCAACATTATTTCAGTTATGTCACAGCGGCCATTGCACCTCACCGTGCTTTTCTGGAGTTTCTGTTTCCAGTACTCCTCGCGGTATTCTTCCCAATCCACTGGCTGCTTTGCCACATAACCATCGTCGAAATTATGATCAGCGGTAAGAGAGGAATGAATCCTGTCGCAATAACCACCATCAATCCTCGGAAAAAAATTGGCCGAGCTAGGGATTCGAACCAGAAATCCCCTGTTCTCAAGTCCTGTACGCTACTGACTGCGCTACTAGCGCTCGGCAAAATGATTACCGACATAATAAAGGACATGTTTCGTATCGCATGTATTAACCGATCTTACGCAGAAGTTTTATTTGTAAATTTAGAACTCATTGTATTCTTTGTGCAATAAAGACGGGGATCCACCCGCACGTCAGATTAGTTTGGTCTCGGTCTACATTTTTGTGCATGGTTTTGGGGAGTTGGCTATTTTATTTCCATATTAAGTCTTTATACAACACATGAAAATACGATGCAGGGTTAAATAATATATATAATGGAAGTAATTGAGCATATCAAATTAACCCTTTCCCAAACGACAAATTCTGGACTGGTCCAAATTGAAAGAGTTTGCAGACGACAATTTTAAATTTCATGAAAATAGCAGAAAGTTATCAAAAAGGGTAGAAAACACTGTGGGAAAAGGAGAAATTGCTCGTTACGAGCAATTTCTCCTTTTCCCACAGTGTTTTCAAAAGACTTGTACTGCAGACACGTGAAAACCAGGGCTTGTTTGGGAAAATGTTAAATCAAGTCTGTATGAGCCAGGTTTGAATAACTTGTGGTTTTATAAAAATGAAATAGAAATTAAGTTCAGCGTTATTAAAACTAGAATATTAGTTGTTCATACTCAAACGTGGCAATCAAATACATGTATAAACAATTCAAAAAGATTGGCGCCTTACTGTTTATTTAAAAATTCGTTTGGATAAGAAAAATACTTGAAAACAATTAAGATAACAAATATAGAAATCATTAAGTAAACTTAGACTTTCGTTCTATAAACTTAACCCCTAGACTGCTAAGCGTGACTCGCGAACCTTTTCCGGATATCGTAGATGAAGATCAGACTGCAGAATGCGTGCAGTCTGATAATGAATCTACACTGTCCGATAAGGAGATATCAATCCTCCAAACGTACCTTTGAAATAGGAAAATTTTCGGTTTTTACTATCGGCTTGAAAGTTGCATTTCTTTCATTCAACAGGATAAGGGTTAAAATAGATACAGGAAGACACTAGGGTATAAATATTAATGAAAGAAAATTTCCTCAATGTAACATGGATGCTTTTGAGGATGAATTACATTTTTTGCTAATCTGTTCACGGTACCACAACTCGAAGACACAGTTTTTAAAACCCTTTTACTACCTTTGGCCAACATCCCATAATTCCAGTCAATTGCGTCAATTCAGAATACAAGGCAACTATTTATTTTTTTCAAATATGTATACACTACTTTCAAAGCAGGTAGTCTACAATTGAAATGCTGAATAAATAGAATTTGTACTATCAGACTTTTTTTCGGACTTTTTTCTGCTAAGTTTTCTCAAGGATAATGTACATCAAGTCCAGCCTGTTTTAACAGATGAACTTAAAGGTATCAATAGTTTCAGAGACTAGCCTGATCACAACGCAGATCGGTAAAAGCGAATTTCCCAGAAGGACCGAAAGCCCCGTGACGTCAAAATGGGCGTCATTTTGAATACTGAATTAAATCGATGTAGGAGTATAATTTGTAAGGCGCTAGCCGCCTTCATTGTTCAAGGTTACTCTGTATGCTGTGCATGTCATAAAATTGTATCCTTTAAATTATTAAATGGTATAAACATTAGTGTGTTACCTTTGTAAACAATATACCCTAGGCATGTTTCAAAGTGTATCTGATATTATGAAACACCCTGTGCATACATACAGATTCTTAGCTTACCATCAAAGTACTTATGTAAAGCTTTCAGGAAAGAGTAAAAACTAAAGTACTGCGATTTCAACAGTTTGAAATGTTAACTTATACTACATTGTGGATCGGTGATCGGATTGCACATTGAGCCCACCCAGTCTAACCTTGGTCCGCACCGTCCGCTGTGTAGAATTTAGGCGCACTTATCAGCTTAGTTTTAATAGTGTAACTTCTAACGTGTACTTGTGTTTTTCAACGTACTCCATATTTGAGCCATGTTCAGTGAAAAGGAGGCTTCATGCATCTGCGAAAAGTTTCGACCCAGGTCAACCTGCGCAGTCCGCGCAGGCTGACCTGGGCCGAAACTTTTCGCTATTGGTCAATTTTCTGTATGTCCAAGGATCAGTCCACCTCATGATTAAGTCGGTTATTGAAAAAAAAAAAAAAAAAATGGCTATAACGGATTCATAATTATCACATAAAACCTCCTCCGGCAGTGTATTAAACTCATGACTTATTTTTCATAATACACTAGGGTATTATCGTTTTTTGGGTCCCGGTTCTGATCAGTTTTTTGCCATAAGCGCGTGAACCCAGAGAAACCAACCACAGCACGTGCCGAAATTTATACGACTACGCCGTTTCGCGGAAAAATGACGTCATTGTTGCTAAGACGTATACGCGTGGAAAGTGTTTGATTTTCATGTCTAATAAAAACCAAAAACTGCGGCGAAAGTCTTTTAAAACAACAAAATTGCGGAAATAGGACTAAACCCCTCTAGAACCTGTTTCATTCTACTTTCGAAGTTTATGTCAAAGATCTATCTACTTAAGGATGTACATTCAACCCGAACTACAACTGTAAACATGGACCCGTGAATGCTGTATAGGCTAAGGGTAACGATGTAGGATATTTTTTGCCTTTCATTTGTTTTATGTGATAAAAAGAATCTCACAGTCGTGTTTATGTATCATCATTTTTATCAAACTCGTTGACTAAAATGTATTTGACGCTCGCCAAGGCTCGCGTCATACATTTTTAGTCAACTCGTTTGATAAAAATGATAATACATAAACACTCATGTAAGATCCTCTATTTATGTGACGGCTTGATAGGTATTATGCATCATTGAGATGCATTAATCCCCCTTTGCCAGAGCATGGTCCATTTGCTTTTTCCACATTCCTTGGTAAAACATGACTGAACTTGTACATACTTGATTGTTTTTTCAATTGCTCTTATTTTTTGTTTTACATCTTCGCTTATTTATATTTTTAATTGTATTGCCCGTAAATATGCTCTTTTATTCAATGCCAAATAAAGATGAATATGTTAGGTCACATCGCCCATTCCCTTTTTTTCCACAATATTGTATCTCGTATGCATTTCACAGCATTTTTTAAAAAAGAGTCTATAAATTCTGTAAACATCCTGAGAAGGCGTAAGCCGAAATGTTGGTTAGATTTTTAACCCTTATTCTGCTAGATAAGTGAAATGAAACTTTTAAGCCGACAGTAAAAACCTGAATTTTGCTATTTTAAAGGTATTTTTAGGGCGAAAATATGCCTTTATCGGGCAGTGTAGATAAAAGAACAGACTGCACGTTCTGTGCCGTCTGATCTTGATCTACACTGTCCGCAAAAGATCAGTGAGTTGCACTTAACAGCTTAAGGGTTGATAGAACTTATACGTGTTGTATTTGATGTTTTTTTCTCTTTAAAAGCTGCCCTGTTCAACTGCAACATTTCAGCACAAAATACATCACTTTATACCTATGGAAGTAAGATTCCAAACGTTTACAAGCCTTGAAATCTTTATTTATATCATCATATGCATGCTGTAATATGCGTGTTGTATACATGTGCAGTTGTTAAAATTAGCAGCGCTTTGAATTAATGTTTTCGTAGTGACGTGAGAGATATATTAATTCACATAAACAGTTACTTTTAAACAAATAACAAACAGCCTATTTCAACCTTCTGGGAAATATGAGCAGAGTAAATTTTTTTTAAGGAAAAATCTATTTAATTTTCAATCCAATTTAGAGAAATGAGTATCTAAAAACATTTGATTTTTTCACTTAAAGGAATATAACATGGTTCTTAAAGTACAGAAATACCATGGCAATTTTATCATTCAACTTAAGGGTGCATTAAATCAGATGTTGCTTTACATTTTTTTTAACGAAATCTTAACAAAGACAACTAATTTTCATTTGCCTGCAAAGATGGCTTCAGGCCATGATTAGAAATACATGTAGTAACACGTTAAATTACCGTTTTTTTTTTTTTTCTTTTCATATGTACTGCAAAATTTCTTGTTTCGGTATAGTCTATTTTGCATACCAATGAATGAATACATTTTGAACACGGGAAAAAAAAAATGTTGACCCGATTGCTTAGTCGAAAGAATCGCCGACTTGGTTTTTTGAAGAAGGTCTGGGGTCTCGAGTTCAACCGGAGGCATTTTTCCCCAGCTTTCTATAAGCCCCCTCCCCTTCCCCCCACAAAAAGGTGGGTCAAATTCTGGCTTAATGTCTCTTTACGCGGAGCTGTGAAGGTTTCGTGTATTTTTTTTTTTTAAGTGGAGAAAAATCATTGGTGGATGTATGTTGAAAACTTTCAAGACCGAGGTCTCTTACACAAACAGCAGTCTATGGGTACAGCATTTTATCTTTGATAAGTGCATGAGAGAGGGAGAGAGAGATAGGTTGGTTTCTTGATTGATTGATTGATTTATGCAAAATGACATTTTTTCTGAAACTTAGAAATTAAACAATTACTTAAACAGTGAAAAGAAATAGTTTTTTAACATCAAAACTAGAGTAGATGTATCGATTTTCAAACCGAAGCGACCACACTGAGAAAGTCTTTCAAAAAAGAAAACATTTTTCCTCGCAGTAAAAACTATGTTTAAAAAAAGTAAACTTCTTTCAAATACAAACTTACCTGTATTTTTGCGCTAGATGTCAAGATGTACGTTATTTCCCACCAGCATGTTAAAAAAGAGTGACTTCCTAATCTTTGATTTTAAACACGTATACAAATATATTTCCACGCTCTGTTAAAGAAATCTAATTTCTTTCTTCATCATTGATTTTATCAGTCTAGTCTTCTATTTACTCTCAATGCTTACGTTTCGAATCGGGACTAAACTACGCCTTTGCGGACAATGTAGATGAAGATCAGACTGCACAGAACGAGCATTCTGATCCTCAAGCTACACCGTCCGATACAATGATTTTTCTTTTCTTTTTTTTTCGTTCTTAAAAAAAAAAAAAAAAACCGAACTGAAATCACAGTTTTTACTTTTAGCTAAAAAAATTCTCAGCTGATTTATGAAGCAGTTTAACCCTTTACCACACAATCCCGAGTTTTAACGACCCTGAGAAAGAGGCCTCTTGAAAACATTGAGGGAAAAGGAGAAAATGCTGGTAACCAGCATTTTCTCCTTTTCCCACGATGTTTTCTATCCTTCCAAAAACCAATTTCAATTTTTGGGTCACATTTATTTTGTCGTCTGCAAGTGCTTTCAATTTGGATTGGTCTCAAATTTTGTCGTTTGGTAAAGAGTTAAGGGTCAAAAAAGTCTTTGAAGTCATTAGTATGTAGGCTAGTTTGTACCGAAGTATGAACAGCACAAGAGACATACAAGGCAAGGACAATATATCAGAGCTCCAGATAAGAGGGAGTGATGGTATTCTAAATTCTTTATTTCTCTTCCAAACCCTATGTTGTGGGTACTCGTTAGAATCGTCTCGATGAGACGGTTCTAATGAGTACCCATAACAAAGGGTTTAGTGGAGAATAATTAATACTTTCAATTTTGAAATCAAAATCACTCCCTCAATCTGGAGCTCTGATATATTATTTGAGAAAAGTTCAAGCCCCTTTCTCCTATTCTCTGCAAGCTCGTACCAAATACCAAACAACAAAAGGAAAAATTAACTTTCTCCAGAGACCAACTCACAGTCATAATGAATTTCTTATTTCCGCCAACATTTTACCAGAAAGTCCTGTGTTACAACGATCATGAGGAAAAAGGCTTTTGAGGACAAGAACAAAATGCTGGTAAACACAAGTTTCTCCTTTTCCCACAATGTTTTGTACCTTTCAAAACAAATCCCATGATTTGAGTCACATTTACTTTGTCGTCTGCGCATGCTTTCAATATGGGCGAGTCTTAAATCTTGTCATTTGCTGGAGAGTTAACTCTTTCACTGCTGATGGCGAATTATATAGCTTTTGCGGACTGCGTAGATCAAGATCAGACTGCACAAAACGTGCAGTCTGATCTTGATCTACGCCGTCCGCAGCACGAAGCTAAACTATATCCAAAACATATCTTGAATTCCAATGGAAATCCACGGCCGCAAAATAGTTAGAGCTACAGGATGGATGACAAACATGGGGATTTCCATAATTTTACATGTGGTTTCGGTACGATCGGGCCAGGCCTTACGAAGATTAGTCTTCTTGAGCAGGGCAGATAAAGTATTTTTACTTGAAGTGTAATTTAAAATATTTACAACATAAATAGAGAACATGTGTACATGATACATCTAGACATAAAGTAAAACATAGGGGTAATATAATCGGACGTTTATGTAAAAACCAATGTTAGCATCAACTTGCTCATTAGATATGAGCCATGCTCTGGTAAAAGGGGGCTTAATGCTTCTCCGTGATGCATGATGTCAAGCAAGTCATCGCATGATCATGGATCCATAAAATCCATTTTGTCTAACACTCGACTGAATCATGAGGTAGACTGGTCCTTTTACACACAGAAAATTGACCAATAGCGACAAGTTTCGGCCAAGGTCAGCCTGCGCTGATTGCGCAGGCTAACATGAGTCGATACGTTCCGCAGATGCATTAAGCGCCCTTTTCACAGAGCATGGCTCATATAGATAATAGCAGACTGTCGCAATATAAGTCCATCATTATAGGCCCGAAGTTTGATTTTCTTTTTCAGATAAGTTTTTCCAGGCACACATCTGTTTCACCTATTTTCCTTTATGACAAAAAATCTAAATACAACAAACTTGTATAAACAAATTACGTCGTCAAGTATTTTAATTCGTACTAGTTTAGCCTAATGTAATTATTCTAATGAAAATATTGTTTAACCCTTAACCCTTTCCCAAACGACAAATTTTGGACTGGTCCAAATTGAAAGAGTTTGCAGACGACAATTTTGAACTTGATGAAAATGGCAGAAAGGTCTCAAAAAGGGTAGAAAACACTGTGGGAAAAGGAGAAATTGCTCGTTACGAGCAATTTCTCCTTTTCCCACAGTGTTTTCAAAAGACTTGTACTGCAGACACGTGAAAACCAGGGCTTGTTTGGGAAAGGGTTAAGCTGCTAAGCGGGACTCACGGATCTTTTGTGGACAGTGTAGATCAAGATCAGGCTGCACAGAACGTGCAGTCTGATCTTCGATCTACACTATCCGATACGGAGATATTCTTCTCCAAAAAGTAAGTTTGAAATAGCAACATTCAAGTTTTTACTATCGGTTTAAAAGTTTCATTTAACTTATTTAGCAGTTTAAGGGTTAAGCAATTAACTTTCACTTTCACACTACCAGGCGATAAAGTTTTAGCCTCGTCCATCTTGAAAACATTTGCAGACGACAAATCAAATGTGGCTGAAATGATGGTATTTGTCATAGAAAGGGTAGAAAACATTGTGGGAAAAGGAGAAAATGCTGGTGACCAGCATTTTCTCCTTTTCCCACAATGTTTTCAAAGACTTCCTGTTTTTGGGTCGAGTTATTAAAACAAGAGATTGCTTGGTAAAGGGTTACTATAATATTTACTCGTTAAACAAATGTACATATTACACCATCTATAATCTGCATAATCCATCAAACACCACTCTTTGCCTGTTTATTTAGTTTTTGCAAATTTATTTAGTATGGTGTCATTTTAGGGCCACTAGGGAACTATTATTGCTTCTCACAGTAAGATGTCTGTGTCGGTGCAAGTAAAATACAAGTAGAGAGGACATATTTATTCGGTAGCAAAATTACAGTTGTTCCCGTCTTTTACTTATGAGCCATGCTCTTGCAAAGGGGACGCTTAATGCATCTCCAGGATGCATCTTACCAAGCAGGTCACCACATAGCTATAGATCACTAAAATTTTTTTTGTATAGCAACTGACTGAATCTTGAGGTAAAATGGTCCTTTGAACTGCAGAAAATTGACCAAAAGCAAAAGGTTTCGGCCCAGGTCAGCCTGCGCGGACTGCGCAGGCTGACCTGGGTCGATACCTTTTGCAGATGCTTTAAGGCCCATTTTCACAGAGCTCGGCTCATAAACATGTTTTCCAGGTTATCTGTCAGAAGAAGTCCTGCGTGGCTCATTTGAGAAGGAGTTTAGCGTTGTTACTAGAGGCGCTTGGTAGATCGATAGATGTGAATAACTTTACCGTGGTTGTTCATGTCGTTTGTTAAGCGATTTATAAGGGCGCCGCCATGTTTAAGATCATTTGATTGGTAGTTCAAAATGGAAACCTCCTTTATATGGACGAGGTTAGATGTAGGTACGGAATCGGCCGAGTTGTGACCAGTGCGGTTTACATGGGCGCTGCCATGTTTAAGATCATGTGATTGGTGGTTCAAAATGGAAAGGTCCTTTATACGGATGAGGTTAGATATAGGTACGGATTCGGCCGAGTTGTGGCGAGTGTGTCCGAACATGACAGCGTGCCTTCGGCTCGGACTCCAACACCTATCCCAGGACCCGTCAAATGTCAATTGACGATAAACCATTCTTGATTCCAGTATTATAAAGATAAATAGGTATGCCATGCTAGAGCAAAAGGGAGTTTGGTATATCTCCGTGAAGCAATGAACCAAGTAAATCATCACATATATCCGTAAAGTCCATCTTGCATAACAACCGACAGAATTATGAGATAAACTCGTCATTTGACATGCAGAAAATTGACCAGTAGCAAAATGTTTCGACCCAGGTCAACTTCGGTCGATACTTTTAGGAGATGCATCAAGCCCCCTCTTCAAAGAGCATGGTTCTGGTGTATTTCCTCGTGGTACGTACACACAATAAATAACGTGCGATATGTAGATACTAGCATTCCATGAAACATTACTGTCTTTATCTATATATTGCTCTGTTGATGATCCGTGACCAGGCCTTTTTGAATATTTTATAGCACCGAATTGGAAAAACTTCATGCTTAATTAATCTGTAGATTCAACATTTTTTCAGTACATCAAGAGAGTAAATAGAGCAACCAAGCTGCCGATTGTTGGTCTATTTATTAGCCAGGCTCGGAAATGCAGGGTGCATAACCGATAACCAATAAAAAGCAGTGATGAGAACATTCAGCGGCTACTTTGATCATGGGGATTATGGGAAAGTAACTTCCTTTAATGGTCTGCTGTACTCTTACAGGCAAATCTAGATCTTTGCAGATTGTTTCTATCAAATACAGATTAAGTGGCCTATACAACATTTTTTTAAATGGCACCCTAATCGATCGCGTTTTTTTTTTTCTATTCCGCCTCGGACACAAGTTCTACCTTTCACAGTTAAAGAGGCCCTTCAGGTACAAAAATATCCATTTCGCCCAGAAATAATCAAATCATTTCCAGAAATTACATTTTAGACCTGTCCTTCCATTTTCTCTTGTAATACCGTGCAGCAGTTGTAAGTGCTCGGTGTCTAATTTTTAAATGACACTACTTTGACGATCACATAATCCGGAAGAAGTTTTACTACGACCAGGAAGCACTTCGGAGTCGTGTGTTACTACGAACCGGAAGTATTTCGGAATGGTGTGTTACTACGACCCGGAATTACTTCGGAATAGTGTGTCACTACGACCCGGAAGTACTTCGGAGCGGTGTGTTACTACGACCCGGAAGTACTTCGGAGCGGTGTGTTACTAAGACCCGGAAGTACTTCGGAGCGGTGTGTTACTACGACCCAGAAGCACTACGGAGAGGTGTGTCACTACGACCCGAAAGCACTTCGAAGTGATGTATCACCACGACCCAGAAACATTTCGGAGTGTTGCGTCACTACGACCGGGAAGCACTTCGGACAGGTGTTGAACCGAAAATCGAGGAGGATCATAGATTTATCTAACACTGGCACTACAATAAATGCCATCTGCAATGCAGCGACTGCATTAAGTATTTTTATTCCGACTTACCCCCTGACCACCCAGTCCCGAATTTTAGCGTCTAAGGGAAGGAAAGACTTTTGAAAACACTATGGTTAACAGCATTTTCTCTTTTTCCCACAACGTTTTTGCCCGATTGCTGACAAATACCAAACTTTTATCACATCTAGTTTGTCGTCTCCAAGTGCTGACAACACAGACAAGTCGTATTTTTTTTTGTCGTCTGGTAAAGAAACTGGCTCTAAATGCGACCATTTACTGGAAATCCAGATACAATGAAATAGTAGATGATTGAATTATTTCTCACCCTCTTTTGACGCTAAGATTTAGTTTGGTAAAAGAACTGACATATACTGAACGGGATATTTGTTGCATCTGTCGCTTTTCACTTGAGAACATGGATTACTTAACCCTTTCCCAAACAAGCCCTGGTTTTCACGTTTCTGCAGTACAAGTCTTTTGAAAACACTGTGGGAAAAGGAGAAATTGCTCGTAACGAACAATTTCTCCTTTTCCCACAGTGTTTTCTACCCTTTTGGAGAACTTTCTGTCATTTTCATCAAATCTAAAATTGTCGTCTGCAAACTCTTTCAAATTGGACCAGTCTAAAATTTATCGTTTGGGAAAGGGTTAAAGAGAAGCTGTATGGTCTAGGTTTTACACCACGTTAGAATAATTATTGAAATAGTAAGACTGCAGTGCTAGATTCTGAGCTGTGCAAAAAAAAATGGTGGTTTTCTGTCATTATTTGACCTTTCCCTCAAAACTCAATCAAATATAAAAATCTAATGATACCATTTCACGTCTGAGTCTAAAAACAACGAACGCCAATCTCAATGATTTAAACAAAACATCTCGACCAGTCAGGTATGTAGTCTTCAAACTTATCATAAGAACTACATTTAGTTGATGAAAAGGTTTCATGTTATCAAAAACATGGCCTGTATTCACCAACCATTCTTAAGAATATTCTTTGTCTTATTCTAGATTTAGAAAGTAACACAAATTCTGATTGGCTAAACCAAATGGTTTAGCCATTCATTTGAAAATTCTTGATAATAAGATTAGGAATATTCGTATGAATGTTTGGTGAATACGGGCCATTTGTTACAGAAGTACATGTACCAGTAAAATAAACCTCTCTCCGGTCGATCAGGGACTTTGCCTTGTAAAAGGTTCAATTTCCAACCAGAGATACTGGTACATCAAAGATAAAAGCGATGCATAATAAACCGGGGAAGTATTCTTAAGTATTCTCATTACAAATGATAATTTGGCACAGCTGTTTTCCTTAGAATTCGATCATTTAGCTGCTAAAAAAGCACAGAGGTCTCTTAATTTCAAGGGAGTTTAACGTTTTTCTCTCGGTGTATGCCTTTTTGCTTAGAGTTTTGAACCGTTTTCTCCAGTACGTAATTTCGTGATCTGATTGCGGTCAGTGAATATTATCGGTTTGTTAGTGTACAACAGGACCTGAACTTTTTGCGATACAACAAAATTTTTGACTGGACCAAATTCAAAGCATTTGCAGACGACCAATTGAATGTGGCTGAAATAGTGATTTCTGTATTTGAAAGGGTAGAAAACATTGTGGGGAAAGAAGAAAAGAAGAAGGTGCTGGTTCCCAGTATTTTCCTCTCTTCCCACAATGTTTTGGAATCCTTCTCTTTTAGGGTCGTTAAAGCCCTGGAATGTGTGGTTAAGAGAGTTAAGGCCACATTCTGTGCAGCATGTCTGATCTGAAAAGCCATTTGCGACGGTTTTTCAACACGGGCACTAAAAATTACGAAACAACAGCTACCATAATAACTGACAGGTATTTTTCTCCAATAGGAATCGAAAATATATGACTGTACGGTGATTAAGGTCAATTTCAACATTATTTCAGTTATATCGCGGCGGCCAGTGCACCTATCCATGCTTTCCTGGAGTTTCTTTTACCAGTACAACGAACAATATACTTTCCAAGCCACTGGCTGCTTTCCCCCATAACCATCGTCGAAACAATGGTCAGCGGTGAGAGAGAGAGGAATGAATCCCGTCGCAATGACCACCATCAGTCCTCGGAAAGAAATTGGCCGAGCCGGGGATCGAACCATCGACCTCCTGTTCTCAAGTCCTGTACGCTAACGACTGAGCTACCGGGGCTCGGCTCGAAAAATATATTGACCTTCGAAAGCTGCGAAAAGTAAATGATATCATGTTGAATGCTCTCAACCTTAGAAAACTTATATAAAACCGCAGCTCTAACAGTTAACACTTATCCTGCTAAATGAAAGAAATTAAACTTTCAAACCGACAGTAAAACCAGAATAATACTATTTCAAACTTATTTTTTGGAGAAAAATATCACCTTATCGGACAGTGTGGATCCAAGATCAGACTGCACGTTCTGTACAGTCTGATCTTGATCTACGCTGTCCGCAAAAGGTCAGTGAATCGCGTAAAGCCGCCTAAGGGTTAACATATCTGTCATGCAGCCCATTCATTGATGTATAAATAAATACGGTGATTCGTTGTTTTTTGCTCTTTGTGTATTTTGTCTACATATCTAAACTTGACTGTATGCAATGACAGATTAAGTGGTAAAAATTGAACTATCGACTCCCAGATAACAATTCAGAGACTAACTGATGGAATACTGTCTTTTATCAGACCGATGATAAATTCTGTACTCTTTAACCCTTTACCACATGAGCAAAATATAGACTTGTCCAAATCGAAAGCATTTGCAGACGACCCCCCCCCCCAAAAAAAAAATGAATCAAAAACTGATATTGTATTTGGAAGGATTGCTGGTTACTAGTATTTTCTCCTTTTCCCACAATGTTTTCAAAAGGCTTCTTCATCCGAGTCGTTAAAAGAAAACATTGGTTGGTAAAGGGTTAAGGTATTTTTACAAGTCTATATAAACGAAATAATCAATCTTATAATCTATAAGCTTATACTTCCTCTGTATTATACATACGCTTGATTGAATGGTGTTTTACGCCGCTTTCAACATTATTTCAGTCATATCACGGCAATTGGTGACATATTCAAGTATTTCGTGGGTTCCACCAATACTAGGCTAGGGCTCTGAAGTGTCTTTCCCAGGGACACTCCCAGGAAAAAGCCAGTGGATCCAGTGAAGCTCGAACCTTGGGCCTCCAAGTCACAAGTCCTACATTTTAACTGAGCCACGCAGGACCCCTTATACATAGGCATAAAGAAAAATAATACTCTCTCTCTCTCTCTCGGTGTTAGTTTTTTTGTCCTTCATTTCTATCCTCTCCTCACTTTTTTTGAACTCTTTATTAGAGGACAAAATTTTAGACTTGTCCAAATAAAAATCACTTGCGGACAATTTTAAGTGTGGCTCAAATGATTGAATTTGTGTGTGAAAGTGTAAAAAACATTGTGGACAAAGAAGAAAATGCTGGTTACCATCATTTTGTCCTTTTCCCACAATTTTTTAGAAAGCTTTCCATGTCTGGGTTGTTAAAATTCAGGATTGTGTGGTAAAGGGTTAACACTTAAGCTGCTGAATAAATGAAACACAAATTTCTACTCAATACTAAAAGCCCAAACATTGCGGTTTCAAAGTTGATGAAAGATAATACCGCATCGGACAGTGTAGATCAAAGATCAGACTGCACGTTCTGTGCAGTCTGATCTTGATCTACACTGTCTGCAAAAGGTCAGTTGGTCGCGATTAGCAGCTTAAGGGTTAATCTAACCAGGGATCTATATACGATCCCAGATGTATCGCCGTCTAGATTTCCCTATATAATTGAGCAATGCTGTAGCAAAAGGGAGCTTAATGCGTCTTTCTGAACCATGATACCAGTCAACCCATCACATCACTATGGATCCATTATAGCCACTTTTTTAATAACCGACTTAACCCTTTCCCAAACAAGCCCTGGTTTTCACGTGTCTGCAGTACAAGTCTTTTGAAAACACTGTGGGAAAAGGAGAAATTGCTCGTAACGAGCAATTTCTCCTTTTCCCACAGTGTTTTCTACCCTTTTTGAGAACTTTCTGCCATTTTCATCAACTTTAAAATTTTCGTCTGCAAACTCTTTCAGTTTGGACCAGTCCAAAATTTGTCGTTTGGGAAAGGGTTCATGAGGTAGAGTGGTCCTTGCACATACAGAAAATTGACCAATAGTGAAAAGTTTCGGCCCAGGTCAGCCTGCGCGGACTGCCCAGGCTGACCCGGTCGATACTTTTCGCAAATGCATTTAGCCCCCTTTTCACAGATCATGGCTCATAATTAAAACAGAACCTACCTTACAGGCGGTAAAATTTTCTCACCTTCCAAACTGAAACTGAATATCTCGGTTGAAATCTATTACATCTTTCAAATGATAAACTCCATTCAAAGTTTCACGGTCTTTTAACTTAGATTTCGCTTGTCCAGGTAAGTAATGTTTTATTCCCAGTAGGCTACGTGTTTTTCCGCACAAAACGTCTTGACACAAAGAAATGAGCCATGCTCTGGGTAATGGGGGTTTAATGCATCGACGTGATACATCATACCAAGCAAGTCATAATTATCATTATAGATCTATAAAATCAATTTTTACTAACAACCGACTGAATCATGAGGTAGACTGGTCCTTTGACACGCAGAAAACTGACCCTTAGCAAAAAGGTTTCGTCCCAGGTCGAGCTGCGTTGACTAGTCATGCTGACCTGGGTCGATACGTTTTTGTAGATGCATTAAACCCCCTTTCCACAGAACATGACTCATATGGATGTGAAACGAATATTTCCTACCAGATTTTGCAAAAAAAAAGCACATATACAATTTCACAGCAAGTTTATGCAAATATCTCACGAAATTTCTTTCAGTTTACATCCAAGATCCCACTACATGTAGATGTATACCGGTATGCTATTTATATATAGTTGACGAGGAACAATCACAATAAATACACGATTCTCCGTTTTGAAAGGGTAAAATTCTTGGCGGAAGTGGTTTACTGAGTGAAAAAAAAAAAACAATTAACTAACTTATGACTTGCCGATTTTTTTTTACGGCTTGGTGTACAGGATTTGTTTATAAACGTATCACAAAAACTGTCCGCGATTTACGGACGGTTGAATATCGTATTGATTCGTTTACACTTAAAGTACTTTTCACATCTTTTGACGCTTTAGCGGACAGTGTAGATCAAAGATCAGACTGCACGAAACGTGCAGTCTGATCTTTGATCTACGCTCTCCGATATGAAGATATATTCTGATCAAAAACATCCTCTAAATTGCAACTTATGCAATCTTTTCTTGGTTAAAAAATGTCTGTTTTGTTCATTCGGCTCTCCAAGGGTTGAACAGACTCAATTATTTATAAGGTTTATCGAGTATGTGCCCAATATATTATGAGCCATGCTCTGTGAAAAGGGGGCTTAATGCATCTGCGAAAAGTATCGACCCATGTCAATCTGCGTAGTCCGCGGAGGCTGACCTGGGCCGAAACGTTTCGGTATTTTTCAATCTCCTGTATGTCAAAGGACCAGTTTACCCTATGATACAGTCGGGTGTTAAAGAACTGGCCATAATGGATCCATGATTAGGTGATGGCTTGAGTGATATAATACATCGCGGAGATGTATTAAGCTCCCTTTTGCCAGAGCGTGGCTCTCATAATCCACCCACACCGCCACACACACACATCTTGCATTCGTAATATATCACTTTTTTCTCTCATCGCCCGCTTCAGCATATGTTTAACTCTTAAACTGCTAAATAAATAAAACGAAAAATTCCACCCATTAGTAATCAAAGCGATGAAGGCGCTGAAGGCCTGGGCATCAGAACGGGTGAAGAGGTAAGAAGATGAGGCCCAGAAGCTTTAAGTTGCTATCACATCTGTACAGGCTTAAAAACTGCTATCACATTTGTACAAACTAACAAAAAATATCTACATGTCTCACACTGACAGTCTTTGGAGTTGACAACAGAATGGAAAAGCATAAATTTGTAAAAGCCAATATAATGAGTATTTTTGTATAGCCTTGGCCTCATGGTCTTTATGGATTGAAAGGAGATAATTTTCAAAGTATTTTCTGTTTCCTATTTTCTTCCTTTATATTGCTTTGGCAAAAAATCATGGCAACAAACCAAAATGAGCAGCGTTCAAAAATTTGCTGACAGAGGACAAGCCCAGGGAACATTTCTGGAAAGTGCAAAAAACCCACAATGGCCAAGCAATGAATCATACTTTTCTTTCATTTTACCATAGGCCTACTCAGTCTATTAGTTGAAATAGTAACCATGTCCTTTGAGCAATGACAAAGAAAAACACGAAGTCTTTAAAGGCTAATATCACAGAGCATGATTTGGTTTCTGAGAAGATAATTGTTTTAGGTATTTCTTTTTATTTTTTCGTTTTGGTTTCTATGACAACAAATAAAAAGACGTCCACATTCGGGCGCCAATGCTCGGTTGATTTTCAGTGAAAACACAAAGTTGAAAAAGGGACATACCTTGATTTACCCTTATTGTTTATGTTTCCCTTTTGATAGTTAACAACTTGTCCAAGTTTGAAGTAAACATCTTCAGGAATAACAAAGATATTGTAAAATGTCAAAGATTTTGCGTGACAATGGCACTAACGACGAAGATGATGACACTAGGATTATGAAAATACCATGTCTCTAAAAACAGCTGAGCTAAAAGTTCTTAGTCTAAAAAGGGGCATAACTAATTACCTTGCCAAAAATATTTTGGTGATTTCCTGCCTCTGTTGTACTGCTATAAATTCCCCTTTTAAAAGTTAACGAAAAGTCCAAGTTTGAAGTAAGTATCTTCGTTAATGACATATATGATAAAATGTTAAAGGTTCTGTGTCAAAAATATTTTGATGGTTACCTGCCCCTGTCATATGGGTACCCCTTTTGACAGTAAATAATTGGTACAAGTTTGAAATAAATATCTTCAGGATTAACAGAGATAATACAAAATGTCAAAGTTTTTGACGCATAGGCTTTGACAATAGCATGACGCTTTCCTCGTAAACAGATAAGTTAAAAGACTACCAGTTGGATAAAATGATACGGATGATACAAGACTGCTTAGGGAACAATTCTATAAAAGTTTTGTTAAAATATCTGCTGTAAATGCCACTTTTCAATTTTCCCATTGAAAGTCTATGGAATCTATAAGTTGCCATGATCAACCAAGTTGGAAAGCGGATTTTCATAAACAAGAGGGCCGTTGGACCTAAAGGCCTCGCCTGAGTGAAGCCATCTAGGATTGATAAATTTGAAGAGCTCCTGGTTGTGATTATGGAAAAACACAGATAAGCCGTGCTCTGGCAAAAAGGGAGTTAATGCTTCTCCGTGATCCATCATTCCAAACGAGCCGTCATATATTTATAGATCCATAAAATCCATTTTGTCGAGCAACCTACTGAATCATGAGGTACACTGATCCTTTGACATGCAGAAAATTTGCCAAAAGCAAAAAAGTTTTGACCCAGGTCAGCCTAAATACCTATGGAGATCAAGATCAGATTGCACTGAATGTCAAGTCTGATCTTCGATATAAAACGCCCACCAGTTACTTAACTCTTTACCACGCAATCCCGAGTTTTAAAGACTGTAAGGATATAGCCTCATGAAAACCTTTTGGAAAAGAAGAAAATGTCCTCTTTTTTAATCTTTTTAGCACTTTCACAGCCAATAACCAACATTTCAGCTAAATCAAACTTGCCATCCGCAAATGTTTTCAATTTAGACAAGCCCGAAATTTCATCGTTTTTTTAAAGATTACCTGGTTTTCAATGGCTCACGTTACAAACTTTAATACATAATTGATATTGTATACGCCGAGTTTGCTATGGGTCGAAATGATTATGGGCCGAGATGTCATATCTGGACAATTCTGACAGGAAGAAATAAGGCATATACGCCAATCAAATACATGTACATAGTTATAACTTCAGACACGAGGTTGAGGTGCACAGTAATTTCACGAAAAATAAAATCTTACCGAGGTTTTCAGACACCTTTTTCAGAGAAAGAGCAAACCGTCTGCCTAAAATATGCCGCTATCATTATTTGTCATTCACATTGTGTATAGAAAAAGGACAAAAGAACGATCCCGATTAGTGCTCTGCAACAGCACTCTTCACAACTCGGTCGATTGCGTACCTACAGCAAAACATTTGATCAAAGATCACCCGAGGTTTGCTTAATTGTTTCTTTCACTGTTAAGCGCACGAATTTGCAGTTATGAATAACCTTACCAGGGCCCAAAATTCTCAGTCAACACTTTCGTACGATTAAAATCGCATATCTATCAAAGTTTGTTGTGAAATAAAACCTTACTTTGATGTCCAATCGAAATATTTTCATTATTTTAAGGGGTTGTTTCTTTCAGCGTAGTGAGATGGACTGCAGGCGGTACTTTTCACTTTTACTCGGGCTTTTCCGTAAATGTTTGGATGGGGTTGAAATTTTGGTATACGATTCCTATGGCCTTGGGCTTGACAAGCCAAGCCCAGGCCAAAAACCCAAAGTTGATTTTGGGAGAGAAAACACCGTATCAGTGTCGATCAAAGATTATACTGCACATTACGTGCAGTCCGACCTTGATCTACATTGTCCGCAAAAGGTCACCGAGTCGCGCTTAGCAGCCTAAGGGTTAAGACTTGAAGCCAGTATAATCAAGAATGTTCAAATATTTAGAATTTCAACACCACACATAAAAAGCTTAGGATGAACAGGTCTATTACGTTTGCGGGTTATGACTAGAGATTCCGATTTTGAGGGGTTAAACTTTACAAGCCACATTTTTTGCCCAATCTGTACTTTTATTGCTATCTGTTTGTAAAATTGTACCGGCTGTATCAGGATCACCTATAACCATGGATAAACTAGTGTCACCTGCAAAAATTTTTTATTCAATATCATTTACAATGTCATTAATGTAGAATAGAAAAAGAAATTGTCCGAGAATAGATCATGTGGAACTCTAGCATTAATAGAACCTATGTCTGAGACAGCACCAGGTAGAACAACCCTCGGATACCTGCTTGAAAGGTAGTCTGAAAACCATGAAAGGAGTTTGTCACCGATTCCAGCTGTTTGCAGCTTAAATAGAAGACCTAAAGTTATGTCATACTTTGTCGAAAGCTTTACTAATATCAAAGATATAACTCTGATTTCTATTCCTTCATCCAAGGCTTTGCGCAAACACATTGTTTATATGTTGTTGACAATTCTACAAAGGTATACTGAAATTCACTCATAAAAAAAAGATACAAGCCTCACACGAACACTACCACTCCTCCAAAACACATTTTAATTTGCTGTGACCTAGACCTTTAAGCTACGGGCATAACTCTTGCGCACGACATGTCATGGTGCAGTTATGTTGAAAATCATTCACAACCAGAAAAGTGACAGGCCGGACACGAATGTCATCACCCCTGCATTTTTTAAAACATATTTTTGACCTTGGTGTGACCTTGACCTGCCGGCATGGTCTTGCACCCACATATTGTTATATGTGGTTGATAATGCAGCAAAGTTATACTGAAAATCATTCATAATTAAAAAAGTTACAGGGCTGACACAAACACTAAACCCCCTTGAAAACTTATCTGATCTTGCTGTGATCTTGATCTTTAACCTGCGAGCATAACTCTTGTGCATGACAAATCATATTGATGTGGTTAACATTGCATTTAAGTGATACGAAAAAGTTATGGCCCGGACACAAAAAACGGACGTTTGACCTTACTGTGACCTTGATCTTTGACCTTTGGTTCTTACGCGCAACACGTCTTTATGTGGTTGACCATTCTGCACAGTAATGTTGATATTCATTCACAATTATTAAAAAAGATACAGGCTGGACATGAACACAATCCCCCAAAAATTCTCTTTAAACACATATGACTTTGCAGTGACTTTGACCTTTTACCTTATGACATGGTTCTTGCACCCACACATCATTTATATGTAGTCGACAATTCTACAGTTCAGCAAGATTATTCTGAAAGTCATTCATAGTTAAAAAAGTTACAGGCCTCACACCTTTGAAAACACATTTGACCTTCCTGTGACCTTGACCTTCAACCTATGAAAATGAATTTTGTGCATGACACGTCATCTTGATGTGCTTAACATGTGCAAAAAATTATTTCAAGTTAAGTTATTGAGTGACAGGGTAAAAGTTAAATTGCCCAAAAAATTAATAATAGGGGAAAAGGAGGTGCATAGAAAACCGGAGTAGGCCTAAACGGACCGAAATGAACTTGAATATACAATGTAAACTCTTGTAGCGATACTTCATTTATTTGATATTGGAATAGGAAAAAGATTAAACGTACACGTATATATGGGCAAGAGGGACATGCGCGACCATAGCTACAGGGAATATGGCCTTTATCTCTTTACCAAACGACAAAATTTTGGACTCGACCATATTGAAAGAATTTGCAGGGGACAATTTAAATGTAGTTCAAATGATGATTTTTGTATTTAGTAAGGTAGAAAATATGGTGAGAAAAGGAGAAAATGCTGGTTACCAGCATTTTCTCCTGTTCCCATAATGTTTTCAAAAGCTTTATTCTTCAGGATCGTAAAAACCCGGGATTGTGTGGTAAAGTGTTTATCTTGCTTATTGGATTTTCGAGTTACACACCCGTGCTTACAAATGCATTTTTAACGATTAATACCGGAAAGTGTCAACAAAATATTATTAATCAGGAAATGAAAAGAAAAAAAAAAAATCTGGGCAGGAGGTGCACTTTAATATCTGAATTTGGAAACGTCAGACAAGACGCCAAACCGGAACCATGATGAGTGAACCTTGGGATTTTCAAAACAAAGGGAATACCGGGATCAGACCTAAACTTAAACGGAAACATCAGATTTCAGACGTAGGAACCATCCGAATCAACACGAATGAACTGAAAAGATCCGATTCTGGAATAAAACCGAAAATAACAAAAAAAAAAGCAAAAAACGGAAAGACCTGAAATTTGAAAACATTGAGGGGAAAGGACCGTAAGGTCCCGTGTTCGATACCCGGGAGGGGATGTCAAATTTGGGACCGTTCATTGGCTCACACATTCGGCGCGAGTACTGGTGTAGTTTCCAAGAAGCAGAATCCAGAGAGATTATAAGTTACAAGAACTTGTTTCTCAATGGATGCAAGATAAATAAGTTTAACCTAAAGGAGAAAAGACTGTTTTACAGCATTTTTTTCCTTGTTCACAATGGTTTTTTTTTTTCAAAAGGCTTCTTCCCTAGGTTCTTTAAAACATGGGATTGTCGGGTAAAGGGTTAACTCTTCACTCTACCCATCTATGGACATTTTTTTTTTTTGTTGTTGTTTTAGTCACATTTAATGTATTGTCTGAAAGCTATCAATTTGGGCCAAGTCTAAAATTTTGCCATGTGGTACAGAGTTTAAAAGATGCCTGCTGCAGGCTTTGCTTGTTTTTTCTTAACCATTTAACTGCTTAACCCTTTACCACACAATCCCGAGTTTTAACGAACCAGACGAAAAGTGCTTTTGAAAACATCGTGGGAAAATGCTGGTAACCAGCATCTTCTCCTTTTCTAACAATATTTTCAAGCCACTCAAAGACAAATGTCAGTTTTGCATGGCAATTTGTCGTCTGAAAATGCTTTCAGTTTAGACGTGTGATAAATTTTGTTATTTGGTAAAGACTAGTCTAATTTCAAAGCATTTGCATGCGGCAAATTAAATATGGCTGGACTAATGGGAGTAGTGAGTGAAAGGACAGAAAACATTGTGAAAAAAAGGATTGATTCACTGTATTATGTTTAACACCGTTTTCAACATTATTTCAGTTATATTTTGGCGGCCAATGCACCTATCCATGCTTTCCTGGAGTTTCTTTTATCGGTACAGTACTCAGCACAATATTCTTTTCAAGACACTGCTTTCCCACTTAACCATCATTGTAACAATGGCCAGCTGTGAGAAAGGAATGAACCCTGTCGCAATGACTATCACCAATCCTTGGAAAGAAATTGGCCGAGCCTGGAAATCAAACCAGCGATCCCCTGTTCTCAAGTCCTTTACACTAATGACTGAGCTACCGGGGCTTGGTGTGTGGGAAAAAGGAAGAAATGCTGGTAACCAGCATTTTTTCCTTTATCCACAATGTTTTTCTGAGGCTTCTCCATTAGGGTCATTAAAACTCTGGATTGTGTGGTAAAGGGTTAATAAATGAAATGGTAAATTCCAGCCTGTAGTACAGACCAAAATGTTGCGAGTTCAAAGCTCTTTCCACATACACATACAAAAAAAAAAAATTACTGTATGGGACAATGAAGTGCTATGATCAGACAGCAGGTTCTGTACCGTCTGATCTTATCTACATTGTCTACAAAAACTGCAAAGAGTCATGCCTTACATATAAGGGCATCCTCGTTGACCCAGTTCCGATTTATTCCGTAAACTACATGTACATTCATTGCTATTTTTGTATCGAATGAGACAAGTTATTTTCGTAGTCGGAAAAAAATCTCAGAGGAAAGAAATGTCGTGGAAAGAGGCCGCAATCAGACACTATTTTCCTTATATTTTTAGAGGGGCCGAGTTCTATAGAAAATATCTTGGGAAAAAGGAGAAAATGCCGGTAACTAGCATTTTCGCCTTTTCACACAACTTTTTTGTACCCTTTCTCCCGAAAGTTGCTTTCGCAACAGACAGACCAACTGACAGAAAGACACACTGACAGACAGACAGGGGTGGGTGGTTCTTAGTGTAGTTGATTGATACATACATATCAAACTGTAAGTAATCACATGTAGTTGAGTTTGTAATTACATGTAATTAATGGCTTGTGATTTGCTTGCGATGAGTGACACATCTATTTGAATCGATATATAATGAAAAAAATGCCCAAGTTGCACTGAACTGCTTGAATTCTTGCACAATGTCTTTCGGTATTTTTGCTGATAGAACTTTATATTTCTAGATTAGAAAAGTTCACTCACTGTAATCTTGGATTTAAACTTCAGCGCAAATTCTGTGGAGTTTCAGGAATGACCACTAGAAGAAAGTTTGAAGCGAAGTCCGATCGTCCGATCGTCTTTGCCAATGTCGTCTGACCAACCTACATGTATGCATCTTAACCCTTTCCCAAACGACAAATTTTGGACTGGTCCAAATTGAAAGAGTTTGCAGACGACAATTTTAAATTTGATGAAAATGGCAGAAAGTTCTCAAAAAGGGTAGAAAACACCGTGGGAAAAGGAGAAATTGCTCGTTACGAGCAATTTCTCCTTTTCCCACAGTGTTTTCAAAAGACTTGTACTGCAGACACGTGAAAACCAGGGCTTGTTTGGGAGTGGGTTAAATAATCTATAATTCTGCTAGTATATAACTACTTATACGTGCATTTGCAGACGACGAGATCTTCGAGTCGTGCTTAGCAGACCAAGGACACAACACAATCTATTTTGGTAAAAAGGTTTCTATTTCGTATCCAATAGGACAAAAAGGCCAAGCCGGTAGAGCAGTCCATAGACAAGACTGTAAAAACATGGATCGCTGGTTCGAATCCCCAGACATTGGACAATTTCTTTCCAAGGATTGCTGCCACTCTCGATTTTGCAGCACGAAATATGAAATCCACTGAAAAGCATAAGGCTCCTATCCTAAAGAAAAAAGAAGCGAACGGTAAAGATCAAGATCACACTGAAGATTATGTACCTTTCGCTTCAAAATATAAAATCCCGTGAAGAAACTGCCTACTATAACCCATCCTGCCCTTTCCAGTATTTATGTCAATTGGTTTTTTGTCTAGAAATTAGATTAAGATTAATAAAGATTCAGCCTTTACCACATAATTCCGAGATTAAATGACACAGAAGAATAATGCTTTCAAAACATGATAAAAAATGCCAATATCCACAATGTTTCTGTCTCCCCAAAAAGAGCAGTGATCTTTTGAGATACATACATAGCAACCTGACGAAAAAAGCTTGTGTTAACAGTTTAAGTCACGAGGAAAATAGTTTTGTCACATGAATATACGAAAATAGCTTGATCTGATTATAACACCTCTGATAATGATGTGTTACCGATGTCACACTTAAGATAATCGGTTTCGGTCTTCTGTTTGGTCCTTTGGTACAGCCCGATACTATTGCCAATAGATTATATACCTAATGCTGTTCATCATTGTACTATGTATTAAACAATTATCGTGTAAATATTGATATATGACTAGAAAAATAAACAAACAGATAAACAAATAAAATATAATAAGTATATGTTTATCAAACGAAACTTGCAATATGGCTACTTTCGTAACTGTAATGTGCAATTTTCGCCGCAGATGTTTTTTTTTTTATTTACAATGCTTCGTAATTAGCATTTTCCTGTTTTTTTTTAATATTGTTGTTCAATGAATAATTCGTTTTTACAAAATCGAACAAATACAAAGAACTCACGCCTTTTCAAAACCTTTCCATTAAATAATTAAAGATTGTATTTTCGTAGTGGGAAAGCTATTTTTGCGAAAATAGGCCATATGCGTAGTCCGGTCGTATAAAAAACTTTAATAAGATCGGTTAATTATAATTCACCTTTTTTTAACACTTTATCGATATATATTACGAAAGATAGTAACATGTTAATAAAAATGACAAATCAAAAGCAATCTATTCAAATGTCAACTAGTGGAAGCTATTTTCGCGAAAATAGGCTATTTTCGGTATCTACCCCCAATGCAAACATACTCTAACGGCAAGGAGCGACAAATCCAAAAATGTAATTTGACTTTTAATTTTAATTGGGTTACAAATGTATGATTTTAGGGTATTTTATTGGTTTCCTGAAAATGAGTAAAGTTTCCGTGAACATTTCCGTGGTGCGCTATACGATGACACGGACTTTGAGCTAGAGGAAACAATAATTTCGAATCACGAAAAAGTAGCATGACATTAGGATAGGAAGAAAATCCGGATGAACTTGTCCTTTAGACTTATCTAAAGTATATCGCTGCGTACCATACAATGGGGTCAATTTGACCCTCTTCAAAAGAATAAAAGAAGGAAAATATAATAATAAAAACGAAGAAATTTACCAGCATTTTTCCTTTTCCCACAATGTTTTTATGAGGCTTCTTCCTCATGTCTCGTGACAATCGGGATTGTTTTGTAAAGGGTTGAAAATGCAAGATAAATAAGTTGCAATTTTTTGCCAGTGGCTTTTAATCCACTGGCAAAAATCAATCTATAGGACTGGCATTTTTAAAACCATTACAGAAGCATGTTTTGTTTTTAATATTACACCATTTATTAAAGTTTTGAAACCAAAAAGAGAAATGAATTACACTGTGCTGTAATTTACAGCAAGTTCAACACAGCTTTTTAACTGTATTTATTACTATGCGCTTATATTTTTCAGTGTCGAATTTGAGCAATAAATATTAATTACATTCTATTCTGTTCTATTTGTCAATGATTTTATTCTGTTATCAACACAGGAGAAAGTTGCAATGTCCTGAAAATTTCTGTTTGGTATATATAAGATCATAATTCAATACGCAGATGATTAACAAACCTACAGTGCTACCAAAAAAAAAAAAATCATCAGACATAGGTCTAGTATAGGTCTAGCTTCACTAGTGATGATACACTAGAAACTACACTAGAAATAATTTTGTCAGTTAGGCTTTCATTACCTTAACCCTTTACCAAACAATCCAGGGTTTTCACGGCCCTGGTAAAGGAGGCTTTTGAAAACGTTGTGGGAAAAGGAGAAAATGCTGGTAACCAGCATTTTCTCCTTTTCTCACAATGTTTTCTAACCTATCAGAGAGCTTGAGCTCATTTGTACCAAGGTTGATTTTGTCGTCTGCAAATTCTTTCAAATTGGTGTAGTCTAAAATTTTGTCCTGTGGTAAAGGGTTATATCAACATTACAAGTATTTCTTTCAAAGTTTTTCGCTAATCCTACCATAACTCCTTACCAAACAACAAAATTTTGGAATGACAGCGATAGCAGACGACAAATGTTGCTAAAATAATGATTTCTCTTTTTGATAGGATATGGAAAACATTGTTGGAAAAAGAGAAAATGATGGTTATCAGCATTTTCTCCTTTTCCAACAATACTTTCAAAAGCCTTTTCTTTCTGGGTCGTTAAAAGTCAGGACTGTGTGGTAAAGCATTGATTCATGTTGTTGCACTTACAGGTTATTATAGTAAGCTGCCAAAGAGTTGTTTAACCCTTTCCCAAACGACAAATTTTGGACTGGTCCAAACTGAAAGAGTTTGCAGACGACAATTTTACATTGGATGAAAATGGCAGAAAGGTCTCAAAAAGGGTAGAAAACACTGTGGGAAAAGGAGAAATTGCTCGTTACGAGCAATTTCTCCTTTTCCCACAGTGTTTTCAAAAGACTTGTACTGCAGACATGTGAAAACCAGGGCTTGTTTGGGAAAGGGTTAATGGAATCACACTGAGACTACCAGTGCACTGGATAAGAGTGAATCCAAGACATATTAAATGAGCCACGCTCTATGAAAAGGGGGCAAATTGCATCTGGAAAAAAGTATTGACTCATGTCAGCCTGCGCAGTCCACGCAGGCTGACATGGATCAACTTTTTTCTATTTGTAAATGTAAATTTCCTGCATGTCCAAGGACCATTCTAAGTCTTGAAGGGGTCCTGCGTGGCTCAGTGGTAATGTGTAGGACTCGTGACCCGGAGGCCCTGGGTTCTAGCCTCACTGGATCCACTTAGTTTTTCGTGTGAGTGTCCCTGGGCAAGACACTTCAGAGCCCTAACCAAGTACTGGTGGAGAGACCAGGAAATACATGAATGCTCGAGCTGTCGCCATGATATAACTGAAATAATGTTGAAAGCGGCGTAAAACACCAATCAATCAATCTACGTCATGATTTATTTGAAGTGCATCATGGAGATACATTAACCTGTTACCACACAATCCTGGGTTTTAACGACCTAGAGGAAGAAGCCTTTTGAAAACATTGTGGGAAAAGGAGAAAATACTGATTACCAGCATTTTCTCCTTTTCTCCTTTTCTCACAATGCTTTCTAACATTTGAAAGAAAAGTATCAGATTTTGAGTAACCTTTTAATTTGTTGTCTGCAAATGCTTTCAATTCGGGCAAGTCCAAAATTATGCCGTTTGGTAAAAAGTTAAGCCCCCTTTTGCCAGAGCATGTTTCATTTTATTGTACTGCACAAGTTATTTCCTTAACCCTTTACCACACAATCCCGTGTTTGTATGACCCTGAGGAACAAGCCTATTGAAAACATTGTGGGAAAAGGAGAAAATGCTGGTAACCAGCATTTTCTCCTTTTCCCACAATGTTTTCTACCCTTCCCACAATAAATTTCAATTTTTCAGTCACATTTGTTTTGTCGTCTGCAAATGCTTTCAATTTGGACTAAGATGATAATTTTGTCATTTGGTAAAGATCGAGTTAACTATGTTACAGAGTCAAGATGAGTGAAGAACTAAGTCCATATCAGAGTATGTGTGCTGTGTCCTTAAAACTACATAATGGAAGTGACCAAGTGGAAGGAACAGCAAGCGGTATTTTGATAGACTGTAGACAGTGTATGGTCCTCACTCATGCCTCTCTACTGTACCCTATGGTCGATAAAATAATCCCAAAGAAACTTGCCCAACTCAGGAAGAAGGGGTTTTTAGATCAGAGTTTTGTGCAAGGTCAACTTTGTATAGAGGTGGTGCTGCCCGAAATGCAGGTTTCACGAATGAAAGACAGTGCTGCAAAAGATAAATCAATACATATTTCATTATTGAATAGTACTAGTCAAGAACAGATGGAATTTTCAAGATACAAAGGCAGGCTACTTGGAGTTTTTGAATGTGCAAGTTTGAGAAAAACTCTTGAAAAGCTTACTCCAAAAGATTCTTGGCAGTTTTTAGATGAACCTCTGATCAACGCTAATGAAACAAAAGCTCAAAAGAAAAACTCTGATGCCGGAGAACTATATACTCATCTTTCACCTTGTTTCATGCTGATTAAATTGCTGAATATAAGTGATTTTGAAAGACTGTCATGGAGTGATAATTTTTCTATCAGAAGTGGGACTGAAAACAGGCAGGGTGATTTAGTGGAAATTTGTGCAACACCTTTTGGTTGTCTTAACCCAGATGTGTTTTTGAATTCTAGAAGTCGAGGAATTATCAGTAATATCGCAGGACCTCATGGTGTTTTAATCATGACTGATGCTAGATGTATACCCGGCTGTGAGGGTGGGGGACTCTTCTTTTGTGATGGTCAAAAGAGGTTAGTGTGTTTATACATGTTTTCAGACAGATTTACCCTTTACCACACAATCCCCAGTTTTAACAACCCTGATGGAGAAGGCTTTTGAAAACATTGTGGAAAAAAGAGAAAATGCTAGTAACCAGGATTTTCTCCTTTTCCCACAATGTTTTCTACCCTATCACAGACAAATCTGACATAATATGGGCCATATTTGATTTGCTGTCTGTAAGTGATTTCAATGCAGATGAGCCTAGAATTTCTTCATGTGGTAAACGGTTATCTCTCTACCAAACCACAAAATTTAAGACTTGTCCAGATTAAAGCATTTGCTGGTAGCAAATAAGATACGCCTCAAACAATGGTATTTGTCATTGAAAAGGAAGAAAACATTGTGTGAAGCTATCCTTCCTGTGTTCTAAATCTGATTCTTGTTTTTTGTTAATTGCCAGTACTAAGGGCTTAAGACTTGCTTAGTAAATGACGCATAATTTTTTTAGTTTTGGAAAAAAGTCATATATATATATGTGAGTCATACTCTGTCAAAAGGGGGTTTAATGCATCTGCAAAAATATCAACCCATGTCAGCTTGCACTGTCTGAGTAGGCTTATATTTATATGGGTCAAAACTAATTGCAATTGGCAAATTTTCTTTATGTCCAAGGACCATTTTACCTCATGATTCAGCTGTTTGTTAAGACAAAGTGGATTTGCCTGAGTGCTGGTGGGGGTCATATATATATTGCAATGGAAATGCAAGGTAGAACTATGTATCTGTGCAACCCGATGTTGCTTTGAAGTTTCTACAAAAGTAACTAAATGCTGCACTTAAGTCTTTACCAAACGACATTATTTTAGACAAGTCCAAATTGAAAGCATTTGCAGACGACAAAGTAAATGTGACTTTAAAACTGAAATATGCTTTTTGAAGGGTAGAAAACATTGTGGGAAAAGGAGAAAATGCTGGTTAACAGCATTTTCTCCTTTTCCCACAATGTTTTCAAAAGGCTTCTTTCTTAGGATCGTTTAAAGTCGGGATTGTGTGGTAAAGGGTTAAATTGCTCGGTAAGAGATGAAGGAGGTGTTAACTCTGTACCAAACGGCAAAAATGTGGACTTGTCCAAATTGAAAGCACCTGCAGACGACAATTTCATTGTGGCTTAAATGATGGAATTTGCCTGTGATAGGGTAGAAAACATTGTGGGAAAAGGAGAAAATGCTGGTTACTAGCATTTTCTCCTTTTTCCACAATGTTTTCAAAAGGCTTTTTCCACAGGGTCGTTAAAAGTCTGGATTGTGTGGTAAAGTTAACTCTTTTTCGAAAGACAAAATTTTAGACTAGTCCAAACTGAAAGCATATGCAGACCATAAATCAAATGTGGCTCAGACAAAAACTGATATTTGATTTTGGAAGGGTAGAAAACATTGTGGGAAAAGTAAAAAATGCTGGTAACTAGCATTTTCTCCTTTTCCCACAATGTTTTCAAAGGTTTTTTCTTCAGGTTTGTTAAAAGTCGGGATTGTGTGGTAAAGGGTTAACACTTTAGCAAACGACAAAATTTTAGTATTGTCCTATCTGAAAGCATTTGCAAATGACAAAATAAACATGACTCAAAAATTGATATTTGATTTGGGAATGATAGAGAACATTGTGTGAAAAGGAGAAAATGCTGGTAGCCCCGCATTTTCTCTTGTTCCCAGAATGTTTTCAAAAGCCCTTTTCTTCAGGGTCGTTAAAAGTTGGGATTATGTGGTAAAGGGTTAAAGATAAGAGGTCATTGTAAAAGTTGCCATGACTGTTGATTTACAGGTTATTGACAGGTATAATGGTTGCCTCCCTTTGTTGGAAAAATAATGAATGGGTGGGACTATCAATGGCTTGTGCAATGTCTGAGCTGATTGGAAGTTTGAATGAATTGTTGCTGCCTAATCCAAAACACTCATTGCCTGCAGTCACATGTGGATCAAGTTTTCATGGTATGATGTAATTGACTTTGCTGCAAAATATTTGACCCAGCTGGGTAGATCAATGGCCAGTGTATTTGACTTGTGAACGGATGGTTGCGGGTGTGATACCCAGTTTTAGCAAACCTTCTTTCCTGCGACTTTTTCGCTTCTCACCTCAGATCTATGTGAAAAATGTCTTGTCAGTACTGGTATGAGAAAGCCAGGAAACACATGCATCGGTGCACTGACTGCAGTAATTTAACCTAAGCTGTTAAGAGAGTGTTAAACTCCAATTCAAAGAAACAAAGCAAAAGAGTTATTTTGAATCATGTTTTGAACCATATTTATACATTTATCCTTAGAGCCCTTAACCCTTTCCCAAACGACAAATTTTGGACTGGTCCAAATTGAAAGAGTTTGCAGACGACAATTTTAAATTTGATGAAAATGGCAAGAAGTCCTTAAAAAGGGTAGAAAACACTGTGGGAAAAGGAGAAATTGCTCCTTATGAGCAATTTCTCCCTTTCCCACAGTGTTTTCAAAAGACTTGTACTGCAGACACGTGAAAACCAGGGCTTGTTTGGGAAAGGGTTAACTGTCTCTTTGAAAAGGGTTTTGTTTTTTATGACTCTGGAAAAAGAAATTTTGACTCATTCTGGGAAAATTACAAATTGTTGTTTTTCTACTTTATTCTACTCTTTCAAAGACAGATTTCATCATTGAACCACATGAAGTTGTTGTCTGCAAGTGCTTTTAATAAGGATGATTTTCTTACCAGATGGTAAAATTTTGGACCTGACCAAATTGAAGCAATTGCAGATGACAAATTAAATATAGCTCAAATGATGATTTCTGTCTCTGATGAGGTAGAAAAAATATTAGGCTGGTAACCAGCATTATATCCTTTTCCCGTGAAATTTTCTGTCCTTTTACAGACAAATCTTGCCATATGAACCATATCTAATTTGTTGTCTGCAAATGCTTTCAATCTGGACAAGTGTAAAATTTTGTTGTGTGATAAAGGGTTAACTCTTTCCCGTACAATGACGCCTTTTAACGCCCCTGGGAAAGAAGTCTTTTGAAAACATTGTGGGAAAAGGAGAAAATGCTGGTAACCAGCATTTTCTCCTTTTCCCACAATGTTTTCTACCCTATCAAAGAAAAATTGCACCATTTGAGCCACATTGAAATTGTCGTCTGCAAATGCTTTCAATTTGGACAAGGCTAAAATTTTACGTCTGGTAATGGGTTAAGGCTCTCCTTGATAATGTTTTGTCAAAATACCCTTCCTCAGAGTTCACTGATATTTAGTATGAATGATACTCAATAATGCATGCTTGTATTCATTAATATGGTCTTGGCGTGTGAAAAAGATATGACTTTTTTTTTTTGGAGGGGGCTAGGCATATTTTTTTTCTATGAAATTTTATTGCGATAGTTGAAAGACTGCAATGTGGCGCTATTTTTATGAGTTAGAATAATATACCAGCAAAGAAAGACTTCCTACATGAATGTTTCTTACTTTCATTATTTTTTTTATAATCAGAGAGAAAGATATGGAAATATCATTGTATGTATTATGTTTCATATTTCTAGAAAAATTGGTAGAAAAGATGATGAGTCATATTTCTTACATCACTGTCGGCCACAGCTGGGGGACAGGCGTCACCATCTATCCAGGGATTGTGTTAACCTGTAGTCATGTTTTAAGAGGAAGTCAGAGAAGTAAAGGTCTGGAGATTTTACCCTTAGTTACGTTACTCATGCAAATCAATTAATTTTCGGGAGGGGGGGTATTTTGGGATTGGCTTATCAGTCAATCTAACTGTCAGCCTGTTGGCATGCACATGGGAATATATGGCTTTCAAGCTTATTTGTCATTCTGCTGTGATTGTACTGTTATTTTGTACAAAGATCAAACATAATTAATAGTTAGCAAGGCATGCCACAATCTTCAACCCTTTACCACACAATCCCAACTGACCCTGAAAGTGAAGGTTACTAAAAACATTGTAGGAAAAGAAGAAAATGCTTTACCAGCATTTTCTCCTTTTCCCCACAATGTTTTCTTCCTGATCAAAGACAGAAATCATCATTTAAGTAACATCTAATTTGTCATCTGCCAATGCTTTCAATTTATTCAAGGCCAAGATTTTGTCAGTTGGTAAAGAAATAATGTCTTCTTTTCAGTGTTGAAGAATAATTTCTCCTTCTACTTGGACATTCCTATGTGTAAAGGAATGAGGTTTGAACATTTGCAACATCTATCAAAGCACATGGCAGTATTATTGACTCTAGACCAGATCACAAAATTTTAAAACTTTTGTAATTGAAAGCATTTGCAGATGTCGACAGATTAAACTTGGCTCTAGTGATGAACTTTGTTTGTGTAAGGGTAGAAAACATTGTTGGAAAGGAAAAAAATGCTGGTTCCAAGAATTTTCTCCTTTTCACACTGTGTGTTTAAAAGCATTCTATTTCAGGGTTGTTGAAACACTGGATTGTTTGGTAAAAAAGCAGTGCAACAGTCACAAATGAGGAACTGCTGCCTGTTGGTGTCTGTTTTACAAATTGCATGAATGCAGTTGGCACCTGCCAGGCAGCAGTTGAAATTAACTCTTTATCAAACTGCAAATTTTTAGACTGGTCCAAATTCAAACCATTTGCAGATGACAAAATAAATGTGACTGAAAATTTGAACTTTGTTTTTAAAGGGGTAGAAAACATTGTGGGGAAAAAGGAGAAAATGCTGGTTACCAGCATTTTCTCCCTCCTTTTCCCACATTGTTTTCAAAAGGCTTCTTCACAGGGTCATGAAAACTCAGGATTGTGTGGTAAAGGGTCAGAAGGTGGCAGCTAAGTATTCATTCATCAGATAGTGCTCATTGAAGGTTTTGGTACAAGTTAAAAGATTTGTGCAGTCTGATCTTGATCTACACTGGCTGCAAAAACAACTGTCATTGTTAAAGGTGCCTTAAGGGTTAATCCCTTACCAAACAATCCAGTGCTTCAACAACCATGGGAAGGAAACTCATGAAAATATTATTAGAGAAAGCAGAAAATGGTAGTAACCAGCATTTTAAGCTTGGGTCTTTACAAAGAGAACATTGAGTTTTTGCCATAGTTTTGTTGTCGACTGCGTTGCCATCGTGCAAAAACTTTGACATTTTATAATATCTTTGTTACTACTGAAGATATTTACTGCAAACTTTGACTAGTTGTTAACTATCGAATGGGAACCCATGCAACAAGGACAGGTAACCACAAAGGTTTTTTTGACACAGTTATGCCCCCCTTTCAACCTTGAGTTTTCACCGAAAATCAAGCAAGTGCAGCAGAACATTGGTACATGCACATGATCCTCTTGTTACCCTTTCTCTTTATGGTTTCTATCAAGGACAAATCCCATCATTTGAGCCACCTTTAGCAAGTTGTCTGCCAGAGCTTTCAAACTGGACAAATCTAAAATTTTGTCATGGTAAAGAGTTAGTCTTTCGTGGTTAGCACTTTTCGTAATGACAGCATTTTTAACTTGTCCAAATTGAAAGCATTTGCAGACATCAAAATTTCAACTTTGGATTAACTCTTTACCAAACAACAAAATTATAGACTGGTCCAAATTGAAAGCATTTGCAGACGACAAAATAAATGTGATTAAAAAATTGAAATTTGTTTTGGGAAGGATAGAAAACATTGTGGGGAAATGGAGAAAATGCTGGTTACCAGTTTTCTCCTTTTCCCACAATGTTTCCTAAAGGCTTCTTTCCCAGGGTCGTTAAAAGTCGGGATTGTACGGTAAAGAGTTAAAGACATTAAGCTGCTCTTTCATTGACAGCCAAGGTATACCTTATTGTTTTTGCAGTGCACTCCGTGAGACAGAAAGAAGAAAATGATAATAGTTGTGAAGTGGTTTACAGAACACCCCCAGATAAACAGTTTGACTTAGCTCTGATCAAAATACCAAAACTGACCACTGATGCCTCAGACTCTGCTTATGTTCAGTTTGGGAGAGTTAATGAAGGTAAACATTTAACTCTTTACCTAACACCAAAATTATAGACTTGTCCAAATTGAAAGGATTTGCAGACGACAAATTCAATATACCTCAGAAGATGTAAATTGTCTCTCATAGAGTAGAAAACATTGTGGAAAAAAGAGAAAATGCTCGTTACCAGCATTTTCTCCTTTTCCCCCGATGTTTTCAAAGGCCTCTTTCTCAGGATCGCTAAAACTCATGATTGTGTGGTAAAGGGTTAAAGATACATCCTTGCAGCCAGAGAGATCAAAATGCTGTTAAAATTTGATAGACGTTAGAATGGTTCAGAAACAGTTTGTTGTGTGAATATAGAATTGTATTGTATAGTGTAAGGGATAAATTATACATGTATCGGAAATCTCTGATCAAAAACCTGAAATGTCACAACAGTGATTTCTTTGAAGGCCTCAAGAAAATGAAATGCTTTTTCTATCTGTTGTAATCTTTGCAACCTTGGAATTGTCAGGGGCAACATTTGGCATGTAGATACCAGAATGATTACAGTTTGATAAAATCAAGGTGAAATGTGTTAAAGACTGGTTGAAAATGAGTATAGATGTGTCTTTAACCCTTTACCACACAATCCTGACTTTCAATGACCCAGAGAAGGACTTTGGAAAACATTGTGGGAAAAGGAGAAAATGCTGGTAACCAGCATTTTCTCCTTTTCCCACAATGTTTTCTACCCTATCAATGACAATTTCCATCATTTGAGTAACATTTAAATTGTCGTCTGCAAATGCATTCAATTTGGACAAGTCTACATCTTTTTCGTTTGGTGAAGAGTTAAAATGCCTTGCTTTTGTACCATTGATATCATGGCACTGTTGCCCGGCATGAGTTGAAGCTGAATAAGCAAAATTGATATTTTATAGTCAACCATTAGAATGCCATTTGCATCTTATCGTATTTGCCTTTTCGGCAGTATAGATCAAGATCAGAAAATAAAGAATGTGCTGTCTAATCTGTGGAGAAATATCATGAAACATGGTCTGATGGCAGTGAAACAGTTTTAAACAAACAGCCTTTACCACTTAATGCAGTTTTAACAACCCAGAAGAATAAGCTTTTGAAAAAGGTGTGGGAAAAGAAGAAAATGCTGGTAACCAGCATTTTCTGCCCTTCCTACACTGTTTTCTACCCTTCCAGAAGCAAACTCAACCATTTGAATCACATTTAACCCTTTACCACACAATCCCGACTTTTAACGACCCTTAGGACAAAGCCATTTGAAAACATTGTGGGAAAAGGAGAACCAGCATTTTCTCCTTTTCCCACAATGTTTTCTGTCCTATCAAAGACAGAAATCATCAGTTTAGCAACATTTAAATTATTGTCTGCAAATGCTTTCAATTTGGTAAAGTCCAAAAATTTGTTGTGTGGTAAAGAGTTAATTTGTTGTCTGCAAAGGCTTTCGATTTAGACCTGTACAAAATGGGGATTAATGCATTTCCATGACATTATACCAACCAAGTTAATAGTCATTACATAGTTATGGGTCCATATTTAGTCCATTTTGTCAAACAAAAACAGAATTAGGAGGTAAAATGTTCCATGGACATGCAGAAAATTTACAAACTGCAGAATCTTCTGACCCATGTCAGCCTTTGCAGGGTGACCTGGGTGGATACCTTTTGCAGATGTATCAGACCCCCTTTTCACAAAGCATGACTCAGCTGTATATGCACAACCCTTGTTGTCACTTAACCCTTTCCCAAACGACAAATTTTGGACTGGTCCAAATTGAAAGAGTTTGCAGACGACAATTTTGAATTTGATGAAAATGGCAGAAAATTATCAAAAAGGGTAGAAAACACTGTTGGAAAAGGAGAAATTGCTCGTTAAGAGCAATTTCTCCTTTTCCCACAGTGTTTTCAAAAGACTTGTACTGCAGACATGTGAAAACCAGGGCTTGTTTGGGAAAGGGTTAAAAGATCAAAATTTTAACCCTTTACCAAACAACAAAATTTCAGACTGGTCTGAATTGAAAGCATTTGCAGACAACAAAATAAATGTTAACAAAAAATTGAAGTTTGTTTTCGGAGGACAGAAAACATTGTGGGAAAAGGAGAAAATGCTGGTTAGCAGCATTTGCTCCTTTTCCCACAATGTTTTCAAAAAGGGCTTCTTTCTCTTTATGTATATGATTTCTGTTTGAACCAAATCTGGTTACTGTAATATCACATATGAACTGATTAAGTCGCATACCTTATACTTGTAGATCCTTAAACTTACATCTGCTTTCAGCATCGATGACTGGGAGAGGGAATCCTTCCCCAACACTTTTAGTGTCTTGGCCCAAATGAGGAGGAAGATAACAAAGCTTAATCAGTTAATCTTGACTATTAACAGTTCTAAGAAAAGAAGCTTTTAAAAATGATTTGGGAAAAGGAGAAAATGCTAGTTACCATGTTCTCCTGTTCTCACTATGTTATGTTATATGTCAGCAGCAGATCTTAAATTTGAGCCAACTTGTCCCCTGAAAATGCTTTGAAGTTGGACTAGTCTAAAATTTTGTTTTATGACAAGAGCCAAAAATCCTTTATTTTGCAGCTGAAGTGGTGTATGTGGTTGGACATGGTATTTTCAAACCAGAACTGGGCCTACCTCCAATGGTGACCAGGGGAGTTGTGTCAAAGGTCATCAGCTATAACAAAATACCAGTAATGATACAGGTATGATCTTTTACCCTTGGATACACTTGAATATTTTACACCAATAACTTACAAAGCACCCCAGAATGAGATATGTTTCTCTAGTTACCACAATGTTTTCTAAACTCTGTATTCATCAAGGTTCTTGTAATCAGTAATAATTCCTTCTCTGTGTGTCTTGAACCCTTCACAAAACACTCTTGAGTTTTGACAACCCTGAGCTTGAAAGCTTTTGAAAACACTGTAGGAAAAGAAGAAAATTTTGGTAACTAGCTTTTTCTCCTTCTCCAACTACAAATCACAGACAAAACCATCTCTTTAGACAAATGTGATTTGTCATCTGCAAATGCTTTCGAAGTGGACAAGTCTAAAATTTTTCCTGGAAGAGATTTGGTATGGAACAGCCTGAGTACAGAAAATGAAGGGAAGTGTAAAAGCACATATATAATTTTGAAATAAAAGTTATTTCACACCAGATTCTTGAACTCATTAGTGTTAACCCTTTACCGTACAATACCGCCTTTTGACGCCCCTTGGAAAGAAGCCTTTTGAAAACATTGTGCGAAAAGGAGAAAATGCTGGTAACCAGCATTTTCTCCTTTTCCCACAATGTTTTCTACTCTATCTATTCTTGTCGTCTGCAAATGCTTTCAATTTGGACAAGGCTAAAATTTTGTCGTCTGGTTAAGGGTTAAGATAAAGTGCAGTGATTTTCAGATGGTTTTGTAAAAAATGTCTGATAACATACACTCATATGTATGTGCGTGAACGAAAAGATATCTGAAGAGTGTGATAATGAGGGGGAAGATAGCATTTAATGTCCTTGTATTTACAGACCACCTGTGCTGTGCATGCCGGGGTCAGTGGTGGTGGAGTTTTTAACAGCAAGGGGCATCTTGTGGGGCTAGTTGTCTGTAATTCTAGGTCAGTATATGACATAGGGGTAACATTATTTTCATTCATTACCATACACAGAATTTTAAACCTATACAAAGTGAAAACATTCGCAGACATCATATTCAGTGTGACTCAAATGCTGGAATTTGTCTTTAGGGAAGTAAACATGGAAGGCAGGTAAACCTCTAAATATTTTTACACTGTTATGCCATTTTTTGACATAGAATTTTCATAGAAAAAGGTACTACAGCCAAGAGTTGGCACCAACATACCAAACCCTTTACCAAACAATCCCGGGATTTAATGACCCTGAAAAAAATAGGTTGAAAACATTGTGGGAAAAGGAGAAAATGCTAGTAAGCACAATTTTCCCACAATGTTTTCCACCCTTTCCAAGATACACCCCTTCATTTGTACCACATTTGTCTTCTGCATATTCTTTCAATTTGAGCCAGTCTAAAGCTTAGTCATGTGGTAAAAATTAACCCTTCAATAAGACTAAATTTCAAACTTTTCCATAGTAAAATAATTTGTTGATGACAAATTAGATGTACTTCAGTTGATTGGATTTTTCCTTACAAGAATGCAAGGGGAATAATTACAGGCAGAGCAAATCAGGTCCAGACCCCATAAAAAGTGCATTCTGATCATTGATCTAAAATTTATTTGCTTATTGTTCAGATTTATTTTCTTCTGAAACAAATTTTCTGTGGATGGCTTTGAAAAAAAATCATTGTAACACAGGCAAAAATCAACATTATTTAACTCTTTACAAGGTTACAAAAGTTCAGACTTGTCAGTATTGAAAGTTATTGCTAATGACAAATTAAATGTGGTTCAAAGGATGCGCTTTAGTTATGAAGGGGTAGAAAGCATTGTGGGAAAAGAAGCAAAGGCTTACTTTCAGCATTTTCTCCTCTTCCCACAATGTTCTCAAAGGCTATTTTCATAAGGGTCATTAAAATTTAGGATATTCTCTTTTTTCCACAATTATTTATAGCCTATCAAATACAGTAATCACCATTTAAGTTACATTTAATTTGTTGTCTGAAAATGCTTTAAATTTGGTCCTGTTAAAAATCTTGTTGTTTGGGAAAGAATTATTTCTTTACCACACAGCAAAATTTAGACTGGTCCACATAAAAAAAACTGGCAAACCATAGTTTAAATGTGGCTGGAATTATGAGATTTAGCTGGGAAAGAGTAGAAAACATTGCGAGAAAACGAAAAAATGCTGGTTACCAGCATTTTCTCTTTTTCCCGCAATGTTTTCAAAAGCTTTCCTTCTCAGGATCGTTAAAACTTGGGACTGAGTGATAAAGGATTGAGGTATATGTATATTCTTTTACACTCATTTGCAGGGACACAGTCACGGGGGCATGCTATCCACATGTTAACATGAGTGTTCCTATGGAAACCATTGCACCTGCTATCCAGTCATATATGGAATCTGACGGTATCTATAGCAACCTGTTTATAAATAATGCTTAACAGTTTAGTCAGATACTTTATGGTTTTGTGGTTACTGTAAACCTAGAAATGTTCACGGCGAGAATTGTTCGTGTTTCTCCTTCAGCGGACATTTTTGTGTAGATAATTGTTTGTGATCGACAGAGGTTTGTGAAACTCACGAATATTCAGTAGCTTTCATGAATATGTTAAAATGACTTCTGGTATAGGCCTCAGGCAACAGAATATGTATACAAGTCTTCAACTTATTTACCGTTAATCCCCAGTTGTATGCGTCAAAAATTTGTTATTGTATAAGGGTGAGTAAAATTTGAGTACGACTTCTCATTCAGTTTGTTTTCCGGTACATTTTTTTACATTTACAAACTGTGGTACAAATCGAAATTGACTTTCTCTGCATGGTAAAAATTGAATACACATCTCTCTAGAGTCACATGTGTATATATCTTGAAAACAAGTTGTATTGTTGTTCGTCTGTTTCTGTCCTGTTGTTTTGGGTCAGTAAAGTGTATGAGAATTCTATAAATGTTCATTTTTTCGTACTCAAGCTAGAAAAGTTTGTGATTTTGTAGCAACAGCCGATTTCGCGACTACTGGTATTACAGTTCACAAAGTCATCGCATCTGTGGACTCCGCTGACTTAAATAGCGCAAAATAATTTCCAGGTTTACAGTAATTCGATGGATTTGTAATTATGAAATCCTGGTCTGCACCTTACCTGTCACATGGGGGTAAACTTGAATCAAGTTTGACAAAGCCCTAGCCAATGAAGAAAACTTAGATATTGAGATTTCAAGGGCCTTTATTTGCCAGCACAACCTGGCCATATTGAACTGTGTAGATCCAAGATCAAACTGCATGTTTTGTGCTGATCTACATTGTCTGCAAAAGCACATTGAGGTGAGCTTAGCTGTTTAACCCCTTACCACACAATCCCAAGTTTTAACAACCCTGAAGAAGAAGGCTTTGGAAAACATTGTGGGAAAAGAAGAAAATGCTGGTAACCAGCATTTTCTTCTTTTCCCACAAGGTTTTTAACAGTCTCAAAGACAGAATGTTGTTTGTGCCCCATTTTATTTGTCATCTGCAAATGTTTTCAATTTGGACTGGTCTAAAAATTTGTTGTGTGGTAAAGAGCTAAGGATTATCTGTTGAACAGATGATAGATTTTTAGACTTCTCCTTAATGGAGTTAATTTACAGAATGACAGTGAAAAGTTGCTCAAATGCTTTTGAAAGGATAGAAAACAGTGTGGGCAAAGGAAAAAATGCTGGCTACCAGTATTTAGAAGCCTTGTTCCTCAGAGCTTTAAAAACTCGGGGATGGTTTGGTCAAGACTTAAAAGCCTAAGAATACATCAAGATTAAATGAGCCATGCTCTTTGAAAAGGGGGCTTAATGCATCTGCAAAAACTATTGACCCAGTCCGCGCAGGCTGACCTGGGCCGAAACTTTCTGCTTTTAATCAATTTTGTGCATGTCCAAGGACCATTCTACTTCATGATTCACTTATTAGAGAAAACGGATATGAGGGATCCATAATTATGTGATAACTTGCATGGTACAATGCATCCTGGAGATGCATTAAGCCCCCTTTTACCAGAGCATGGCTCAAATAAAGATAATTTTTAGAAAGTATGGGTGCTTGCATCATCATCATTTTTCTTCATTCTGAATTGTTTTTTTTTTTTTTTGCAATCGTTTCTTTTTTTTTTATTTTCTAGATTCATCTGTGTTACAAAGTTTACATATCAAGAACAAGAACATACAAGATATCTGGAGGATTGGCATAGAAGAAGGTAGAGTAGAAAATTCATTTTTTTTTATGAATTATTTAGTCAATGTCAGAGAAACTGGGTTTTTTTTTTATCTATGTGCAAAACAGTGTTTAGCTCTTTACCAAACGACAAAATTTTAGACTTGTCCAAATTGAAAGCAACTGCAGACGACAAGATAAATGTGACCAAAAAATTGAAATTTGTTTTGGGAAGGGTAGAAAACATCGTGAGAAAAGGAGAAAATGCTGGTAACCAGCATTTTGTCCTCCCACAAAGTTTTCAAAAGCTGTCTTCTTCAGGGTCGTTAAAACTCAGGACTGTGTGGTAAAGGGTTAAACCATTTTAATGATTGAGTAACTGATTCAAGTATAACGGTCAAATGTCTGATTCATGGGAAAGAGTGGGCACTCTTCAGCCAATAAGAAGGATCAGTCTTGGAATTTAGAGACCTAGGTTGCATTTTGTCAATTGTTGTATATTTTGGAAATCTTATCATTAAATTTTATTCTGCAATTGTTGCACAAAAAACCTATGCTAGTTTTATGTAACTTTTTATCACACAATACCGAGTTTTAACGACCCTGGCAGTGACAGCTTTTGAAAACATTATGGGATAAGGAGAAAATGCTGGTAACCAGCATATTCTCCTTGTCTCACAATGTTTTCTACCTATTTAAGATCAAATACTATAATTTGAAAAACATTTGAATTGTCATCTGCAAATGCTTTCAGTTTGATCCAGTCCAAAAATTTTGCCATGTGGTATAGGGTTAAGATGTCACATAATAATCTAAAATCTTGTGATCTTAGGCATGGACTTTATGATAGATGATATGCCCATGATAAAATACAGCTCATTGATAAATTTATGACAAAAATAAGAAAACCAGTAATGATAAATCACACCCTGGCTTTTCAATCAAATAGGAGGCTTAGAGTTAAAATCTGTAATCAGACTATAGCTCTAATTAAGGAGACTGTCTCGAGAGTCAAATGGGGGTCCTGCATGGCTCAGTGGTAGAGTGTAGCACTTGTAGCCTGGCTGCACCAGGTTTGAGCCTCACTCAAGGCATTGGGTTTTCCATGGGAGTGTCCTTGGGCAAGACACTTCAGACCCCAGCCTAGTGCTGGTGAAACCCAGGACATACATGAATAACATGAGCTGTCGCCTTGATATGACTGAAATTATATTGAAAGCAGCATATAACACCATTCTGTCAATCAGTCAATCTTAGAGTAAAAAAGGCAGTAAGGTAAAACTTATGTGTAATTAAAAGTTTATATTGACAGTATTCACAGACTACTCACTAGAAATCAGATCTGCCTTTGAAAGAGAAGAAAAACGATATGGGAAAAGGAGAAAATAATGGTTACCAGTATCTTCTCTTTTTCCTACAACATTTTCGAAAGCAATCTTTCACAGTGTCATTCAACCATGTGATTTGTAAAGGATCAAAAGACAAATACAGTCAAAAAAATTCATTTGCATATTTCAGATATGGTGGGACAACTTTCTTGTAAACTTTGAAACTTGACCCTTTGCTGGAATCCAGGTGTTACTTTGTGGATACATACTGTGCAATAAAATGAATCTAGAAGAGGACGGTGTTGCGAATTGCATAAAGGATCAACAAAAGATTGACACAACTCCAAATGTGATACTGTAGTATACTGGTCTATCCCACAGATAGATGTAAATTGTATAAGGGGACACTTATACTGCCTTGCTATATAGCTAGCTTTTGTAGCGACATGGTAGAGTGTTCACCTTGGGACCTGGAGGTCCAGGGTTCAATCCCTGCCTCTGGAGGCCATTAGTCAGAACTGTTACAGTACTTTTTCTGTGGCAGTGCCATTTAATTTTATAATTGTGTACTTTTTTTTTTCTAGATAGGACATGTTTTCTTAACCCTTAACCCTTTACCGCACAATGACGCCTTTTGACGCCACTGGGAAAGAAGCCTTTTGAAAACATTGTGGGAAAAGGAGAAAATGCTGGTAACCAGCATTTTCTCCTTTTCCCACAATGTTTTCTACCCTATCAAAGAAAAAATTCACCATTTTAGCCAAACTGAAATTGCCGTCTGCAAATGCTTTCAATTTGGAGAAGGCTAAAATTTTGTCGTCTGGTAAAGGGTTAAAGCGCCTTTCACAACTATAGTTGTCTTTGCGGCAAGTTTAAATCAAGATCTAACTGCCCAAAATGTGCAGTCTGATCTTTGATCCATACTGTCCTCTTCGCTAAATCTTCATACACAATAGTAATCATGAAATTTCAATTATTTGCATCTTATTTTTTGACTGAAAATGTCTGTTGGGTTTATTCAGCACTCCAAGGGTTCATTTTACTTCAGACCAGTGGACAAAGTTTGAGACTCATCTCTACAAAAAATGATTACTGGAGGCAATTTAATTGTGGCTCAGCTGATTGGATTTGTCTCTGAAAGGTTAGAAAACACTGTGGGAAAAGGAGAAAATGCTGGTCATCAGCATTTTCTTATTTTCCCAGTGTTTTCCAATCTTTCAGAGACAAATACAATTTTAGACCTGTCCAAATTGAAAGCATTTGCAGATGACAATTTCAGTGTGGCTCAAATGATTCAAGTGTTCTTTGATTGGGTAGAAAACATTGTGGAAAAAGGAGAAAATACTGGTCACAAGCATTTTCTCCTTTTCCCACAATGTTTTTAAAAGGCTTCTTTGTCAAGGTTGTTAAAATTTGGAATTGTGTGGTAAAGGGTTAATTACACAGAAAGACTTGTGAAAATGTGTAAAACAAATGAGCCATGCAAAAGGGGGCTTAATGCATCCCCGTGATGCATGATACCAAGCAAGATATCACATAATTTGGGATCCATAAAATTCATTTTGTCTAACAACCGACTGTATCATGAGGTAGAATGGTCCTTTGATATATGGGAAATTGACCAATAACGAAAAGTTTCGGCCCAGGTCAGCCTGTGCCGACTGTGCATGCTGACCTGGGTCGATACTTTTCGCAGATGCATTAAGCCCCCTTTTCACAGAGCATGGCTCATATATCTCTTAATGGTATGTGTGCTGAAAAATTGTTTGTCTACATGGTGCTATATATTCAACTTGGTTTACATGTATATGACTGTAAAATGTTTTGTGCAAATCACAATAAGTAATCTATACAGTAATGAAATATCAGCATTTCTAATATATCCGTTTCTCTTGGTGTTTTTTGTTTTTAAATCAATGAGATTGATTTAGTTTAACCCTGTACTGCACAATGCGGACTCTTAAAGACCCTGAGAAAGAAGGCTTTTGAAAACATTGTGGGAAAAGAAGTAAATGCTGGTATATATCAGCTTGATTGCTAGCAACAGCCAGTGATTCTGCAATTTGCTTCATCTTTTCAAAAGCGATCTGTTTCAGACACAGAGTTCACTGTAGGATGCAATCAGTTAACCCTTTACCACACAATCCCGAGTTTTAACGACCCTGAGAAAGAAGCCTTCTGAAAACATTGTGGGAAAAGGAGAAAATGCTGGTAACCAGCATTTTCTCCTTTTCCCACAATGTTTTCTACCCCTCCCAAAATTTCAATTTTCGAGCCACACTTATTTTGTTGTCTGCAAATGCTTTGAATTTGGATCAGTCTAAAATTTTGTCGTTTTGTAAAGAGTTAAAATAAGCCCTTTAACTTGTTACCAAATGATAACATTTTAGATTGGTCCAAATTGAAAGCATTTGCAGACGACATATTGACTTTAGCTGAAATGGTGGTAATTGTCCATGAAAGTGTAGATAACCTTGTTGGAAAAGGAGAAAATGCTGGTTTCCAGGATTTTCTCCTTTTCCCACAAGCTTTTCAAAACTTTAAAAGGGTCTTTAAAACTCAGGTTTGTGTGGTAAAGAGTTATAAAAACAGTACGACGTTTAAACAGCCCTAAAGAAGGTTTCTGAAGACATTGGTAATCAGCATTTTCTCCTTTTATTCACAAAGCTTTCTATCCTTTCAAACACAAATCCCAGAACAAAAGTCACCTTTGATTTGTCGTCAGCAAATGTTTTTCAAAACAGACAAGCCTACAATTTTGTTGTATGGTAAATTTTATCTCTTTACAACATTTTAAACTAGTCCAAATTTGCAGACGACAAAATAAATGTGACTAATTGAAGTTTGTTTTGGGAAGAGTAGAAAACATTGTGGGGCAAGGAGAAAATGCTTGTTACAAGCTTTTTCTCCTTTTCCCACAATGTTTTCAAAAGCCCTCTTTCTCAGGGTCGTTTAAACTCGGGATTGTGTGGTGAAGGGTTAAGTACGCTTGATTGTCTAGTCACACCATATCCCACTGTTGATGCTGCAAAACATCGTCCAGGTTTACTTCTGATGTAAACAACTTCTCTAATTCTGAAATTAGAAATGAAATTAAACCCATCTTTGATAGCCAACCAAGGGAACAATGTTAACCTGAAAGGAAAGTGGCTGTTTAACCCTTTCCCAAACAATAAATTTTAGACTGGTCTAAATTGAAAGAGTTTGCAGACGACAATTTTAAATTTGATGAAAATGGCAGAAAGTTCTCAAAAAGGGTAGAAAACACTGTGGGAAAAGAGAAATTGCTCGTTACGAGCAATTTCTCCTTTTCCCACAGTGTTTTCAAAAAACTTGTACTGCAGACATGTGAAAACCAGGGCTTGTTTGGGAAAGGGTTAACTCTTTACCACACAACTGAATTATATACATGTCCAAATTCAAAGCATATTCAGATGAAAAATTGAACAGATTGAAATTTTTAGATTTGTCTTTGATAGGCTAGAAAATATTGAGGGATTGAGGGAAAGGAAAAAATGCTGGTTACCAACATTTTCTCCTTTTGCAACAATGTTTTCAAACACCTTTTTCAGGGCCATGAATACATGGGATTGCTTGGTAAAGGGTTTAAACAGAAAGGTTGCTCTTATTTGTTTATCAGATGACAAAATTTTAGACCTGTCGAAATAGAGCCCATTTGTAGATGATAACTGTGACTCAAATCATGGGATTTGTGTTCAAAAGAGAAAACCTTGTGAGAAAAGGAGAGAATGCTTGTACCCTACATTTTCTCATATCCAACAATGATTTTATTTGCCTTCTGTTTCATGGTCATGAAAACATAGGATTTGGTACTAAGGTAAACCAGGATTTGGGAACAAAATGCTACTGTTTAACCCAAATGACCCCCTATATTCACACCCCCAAAACTGGACAGCTTTTGAAAACAGTATGGAAAATGGAAAAATTCTGTTTCCCAATTTTTTTTTCTCATTTTTAAATAATGTTTTCAACCCTTTCAAAAGCAAATCTCGATTTTTTTGAGCCACATTTGATTTGTTGTATACAATTACATTAAATATGTGCAAACCTCAAATTTGTTGTCTACCAGAGAGTTAACACAGAACCTTTTTACTTTAATTCTTTGAAAGGGTAGAAAACATGCTTGTTGCAAGCCTTCGCTACCTTTTCCAAATGCATTCATCACCCTCGTGTATAGCAATATTTTTGTTTTTCTCAAATAATTTTTAAATCGTTTTCCTTGGTAATAATTTCTGATATATTAAAACTGATATTTAGGATTGTTGAACAGCTGTAACCATACCTACCTTGAAATCGAGGGGTATTGAGTTAGAAATCTACCTCAGCAAAGTCGTTTTCAATGATTAAAGATAGTCATTGCAACCAGATTCTTTTCTTTCATGCAACTAAACATTGTTTTGACTATTTTTTTTGTTGGGAAAGAAGCAGCTAACTTGGAAAGACTGTTGTGTGATGTTCTGGTTTGGGAAGCTCAAGTTGTGTATTGATAGATTAGGTATATCACTGAAATAAGTTTGAAGATGGCAATGAATGCCAAACAAACTGTGAAGTAATGGATTAGATAAGAATTACCTTTTAAATGAATTTTCCCATCTTTCCGCAGATCTAGTTTCTCTAATAAGCTCACTGCATCCTCAGCACTCAGTCTCATATCTCCACATTTTGTAAGTAAATCAAATAACTTTTGTCGTTCAATAACACCTGAAGTGAACTCAATCTTTGAATACAAACATTACTGATAGGTGCTTTTGGGGATTAGTGTATACGGAATCAGACATACAGAGTACATGTATACAGAATTTTTCTGTCTGATCTTTAGTCTGTACAATGCAATATTTTGTATCATATTCTAGATATTTTATTTAGCCCCATATCTCTATACCAAATGGCAACATTTTAGACTTGTCCAAACTTACAGCATTTGCAGATGAAGTGTTAAATGTGGCTCAAAAATTGGAAAATGCTGTTGAACGGGTAGAAAATTTGGTAAAGGAGAACATGCTGGTTACCAGCATTTCCTCCTTTTCCCAAAATGTTTTTCAAAAGTCTTCTTCCACAGGGTTGTTATAATTGTGCATGCTGATCTATTTCTTTATATGAACAGCAAAATAAGATTTTGAACAGCTCAAAACTAATACAAATCATGCAAAGGACAAACATTTAAAGGAAAGGAATACATCATACTGATATGATTGTAAAAGAATTTGTGTGGGAGGAGCGATTGCTTGTCACAAGCAACAGCACCTATTTCTACCAAGTTTTTTCCCATTTGTCAACTGCAGGAAACCAGCATTTTCTCCTTTTCCCACAATATTTTCTACTCTTCCAAAAACAAAATTCAATATTTGAGTCCTGTTGGTTTTGTCGTTTGCAAATGTTCTCAATTTGGACAGGTCTAAAGTTTTGCTGTTTGGTAAAAAGTTAATTATGGCTAAAATGATTGCATTTGTCTTTGAGAGAATAGAAAGCACTAGAATTACAGACTTTTTTTTCCCCCTTTTCTCCTTTTGTTACAATGTTTTCAAAAGCCTCTCAGAGCTCCAGATAGAGGGAGTGATTTTGATTTCAAAATTGAAAATATTAATCACTCTCCACTAAACCCTACGTTGTGGATACTCATTAGAATTGTCTCAATGAGATGATTCTAATGATTATCCACAACATAGGGTTTGGTAGAGAAATAATGGATTTAGAATATTATCACCCCCTCTTATCTGGAGCTCTGGCCTCTCCCACAGGTTCACAAAAACATAGGATTGTTTGATAAATGCATAAAAGTCAAAACTAATCTAGAAATATATGAAAATATTAAGAGAAAGGGAGACAATGCTATTAACAAGACTTTTCTCCTTTTCCCACAATGTTTTTTACCTTTTCAAGTGTAAATCTTATCATTTGAATGATATCTAGTTTGTGGTCAGCTCTCAAGAAAGTGGAGTAACAAATATGCTATTTGATGAAGGGTTAACCCTTTACAAAACAACACAATTTTAGACTGGTCCAAGTTAAAAGCATTTGCAGACGTCAGATTAAAATTGGCAAAAACAATGGAATTTGTTACTGAAAGAGTAGAAAACATTGTGGGAAAAGGAAAAAAAATGCTGGTTATCAGCCATTTTCTCCTTTTTCCACGATGTTTTCAAAAATTCTATTCTTCAAGGTTGTTTAAACTCGGAATTGTATGGTAAAGGGTTAATAGAGATTTCACTATATTTTGAAAACAAACCTGAATTAGTTCTGTCTATCACTGCCATTGCCCCTTGAAAATCTTCTTTTCTTTCAACAACTGATGGGACACGGATTTCTTCCACAACAAAACTGACAAATTGCTCATAGTTAAATTCTGAAAGTTGACATTTTAGTAGCTTGAAATTATAGTACCGGGTAGCATGTATTGATTAACAACAGCAACAGTCTGGAATATAAATGCCGCAACAATTAAGCATGTTGGGGTATGCATTTGAAATATTGAATCGTTATTGCTGGAAAAAAATTAAACAACTTAAAAAACACCTTTGTGAAATATGATTGGTCTGTGTTATTGCTTGTTGATTGCAAATTCTCAGTGAGTCACAGTATTGTTATAAGAGGTTTGTTGCTAGAAGATAAGGTGTCTGCATTGTTTTTTTTTGTGTGTGTTAGAAATAGCATGCAGGACTTGAGCCTTTTTTGGACAGTGTAGATAGAAATCAAACTGCACGGAAAATGCTGCCTGATCTTTGATTGATGTTGTCCAATAATTTGTAAGCCTTTCTGATCAAAACTGCCTCGAAATTACAATGTTTTCAACTCTGTCAATGAGCAACCCTTGTGGATTGCAAAGATCAAGATCAGACTGCTCAGAATAAGTATTCTAATCTTGAATCTACACCATTTTCTTAACCATTTCAGTTGAGAGAGAAAATCCAAATAAACACGGTCTCAAGGTTACTTTTGTCTGGAATGGCTCAGCAAAGTGTAGATCAAAGATCAGACTGATAGTTTTTTGGGGAAAAGGTAAATAAATTTGTGAAAGGCACTTTAACCGTTTACCAAACAATCGCAAGTTTTAACACCCTGGGGAAGAAGGCATTTGAAAACATTATTATGAATCCATAAAATCTATTTTGTCTAACAACCAACTGAATCGCAAAGTGGATAGTCCTTGGACATACAGAAAATTGACCAATGCAAAATATTTCAATCTAGGCCAGCCTGCACAGGTTGACATGGGTCAGTACTTTCTGGAAATGCTTGAAATCCCCTTTTCACAGAGTATGGCTCATACAAACTTTGGCTGTTAAAAAGTGATTTATGCTGACTAAAACTTACATCATAGCTTAACCCTTTACCACACAATCCCGACTTTTAACGACCCTGAGGAAGAAGCCTTTTGAAAATATTGTGAGAAAAGGAGAAAATGCTGGTAACCAGCATTTTCTCCTTTTCCCACGATGTTTTCTACTCTTCCCAAAACAAATTTCATTTATTGAGTCACACTTATTTTGTCGTCTGCAAAAGCTTTCAATTTGGACTGGTCTAAAGTTTTGTTGTTTGGTAAAGAGTTAAGATTGAATACAGGCTGCAGTTTGTACATCAGTCGAAATGTATTCCTATCTCTACATGTATCTATAAATACTTTGAACCTCATGTCCAATCTTTCATGTAGTAGAACTTAATTAGTACTTTTGAACAATCAAATTTTACCACCTTATCTACATTCAATCATTGACTTACTCTCTAAATGTATGTATGAAGCAAGCCACGTTTGTAACTGTCCATCTGTTGGATTGTATCCAAGTAACCGTATGGCTTGCATGAGCTGGCCACGTGAAATGGTACCTTTGCCTGTCTCATCTACTGCTGCAAACACTCTAGCATAGGCTAAATAAAATATAGGCAGAAGTTCAAGATTAATTTACAGCCAACCAAATAGATATAGGCTTAACAGAAAGGACAAAACTGATAAGAATTACGCTATATTAGAAATCAGAAGAAAAAAAAAAAAAAAACTGTTCAAGCCATGCTCTGGCAAAAGGGGGCTTACTGCATCTCTGTGATGCATTCATTGTACGAGACAAGTCATCACATAATTAGAGACCCATAAAATCCTTTTTGCATAACAAATGCCTGAATCATGATAAAAACGGTCCTTTGACATGCAGAAATTCAAAGATACCAAGAAGTATCGGCCCATGTCAGCCTACACAGTCTGACATGGGCCGATACTTTTTGCACCAGAGTGTAGCTCATGTAATTTTTATACAATTTTGATAAACACTTGTGAGAGAAGCAATAATTGCTTCTCCTATTCCAAGCAATATTTTGAAATAGCATCATTCTACAGAGGCATGAAAACTTACATCCGAGTTATAACACTAACCATGCTAACTCTCATTTCTTCATAAACGTCACACAGACTCCACATGAATAACATTTAAGCATCTACCAAACAATTCTGAGTTTTAACCACTCAGAGGAAGAAGGCTTTTGAAGATATTGTGGGAAAAGGAGAAAATGCTGGTAACCAGCATTTTCTCCTTTTCTCATATTGTTTTCTACCCTGTCAAAGACCAATTCCATCAGCGGAGCCATGATCTAGTTAACTTGTAGTCTGTAGTCTGCAAATGCTTTGAATTTTGACAAGTCTACATTTTTGTCGTGTGGTCAAGAGTTAACACTTTACAAGACAACAAAATTTTAGACCAGTCCATGTTGATAGCATTTGAAGAGGACAAACAAGATGTAGATAAAATGATAGAATTTGTTTTTAAAAGGGTAGACAACATTATGGAAAAAGGAGGACAATCCATATTTTCTCAGGATTATGAAAACACTGGATCATTTGCTATTGGGTGAAAAAGAAGAAAAGAAATCGTGGCATACAGGGAAACTGATCTAACCTGAAATTTCCCCATTTGCCACAATGTTTACAAAAGTCATAATTGCTTATTATACCCCCGCAAACGAAGTTTGTGGGGGGTATACTGGAATCAGCCTGTCGGTCGGTCGGTCATGCGGTCGGTCGGGCGGTCGGTCTGTCTGCAAAATCTTGTCCGGACAACTCCTCCTACAGTTTCTGTCTGATTCACGTTAAACTTGGCAGAAGTGTTCATTAGGAGCTGTAGATGTGCAAGACACACATTTTGTAAAAATTCCATCAAGAATTACTGAGTTATTGCCCCTGATTTGACTTAAAAATGCTTGTCCGGACAACTCCTCCTACAGTTTCTGTCTGATTCACTTTAAACTTGGCAGAAGTGTTCATTAGGAGCTGTAGATGTGCAAGACACACATTTTGTAAAAATTCCATCAAGAATTACTGAGATATTGCCCCTGATTTGACTTAAAAATGCTTGTCCGGACAACTCCTCCTACAGTTTCTGTCTGATTCACTTTAAACTTGGCATAAGTGTTCATTAGGAGTTGTAGATGTGCAAGACGCAACTTTTGTGAAAATTCTATGAAGAATTAATGAGTTATTGCCCCTGATTCACATTTAAAATGCTTGTCCGGACAACTCCTCCTACAATTTCAGTCCGATTCGCTTTATACTTGGCAGAAGTGTCCATTTGGAGTTGTAGATGTGCAAGACACACATTCTGTAAAAATTCCATCAAGAATTACTGAGTTATTGCCCCTGATTTGACTTAAAAATGCTTGTCCGGACAACTCCTCCTACAGTGTCTGTCTGATTCACTTCAAGGAGGTCTTTTCTGTCATATGTATAGTTGGCCAACATTATGCGAAAAGGCACCTTTGGACATTTGCAACAAGTTTGGATCCAGACCAGCCGCTGTGTCTCAGACATATTATCAGATCATGGTCTGCACTTTTTTATACTCATTTAGTTTTGTGTCCAATTAAATTGATACTTTGCATAAATATTCACCAGGAGCAGTAGAGGTTCAAGATGCATTTTTCTCAAATGTTTGCCAAATTAATTACCCCTGAATTTACTCAAAACTTCTTGTCCAGAGAACTATTCCTTCAGTTTAAGTCTTATTCACTTGATATTTGTCATGATATTCACCAGGAGCAGTAGATGTGCAAAGCACAAATTTCATGAGTGTTGGCCTAATGATTACGGAGTTATTGCCCCTAAATTGACATTGCAGAGTTATTGCCCCTGTGACATGAAATATAGGGGCGGGGGTATTTATCACCTTTAGTGATAGTTATTCTAGTTGGTATCTGCACAGTGATAAATCTTTTGAAGTAACATCGAAAACAGCAAAATTTGTGGAATAAAGTTGCAGCAGATAATTTAAGACTTCCAGTTAATAGTTTACCACACCATCCCAAGTTTTAATGACCCTGAAGAAGAAGCGTTTTGAAAGCATTGTGGGAAAGGAGAGAATACTGTAAACAGCATTTTCTCCTCTTCCCACAATGCTTTCTACCCAATCAAAGACATTTTCTATCATTTGAGCTACATTTAAGATGTCATTTGCAAATGCTTTCAGTTTGGACCAGTCTAAAATTTTATCGTTTGGTAAAGAGTTAAAATATGGATAATCAATTCAATAAAATTTAAGAAACTGGTATGTGAATACATGTGAAAACACTGTAGCAAAAGGATACTGCCTTGTTGTGGGTACAGTATTTTATAAAGTGGTCTGCTACAATCAAATAAGTGTTGGCTAAACTCTTAACCAGACCATTTGTTAGACCTGTCAAAATTGAAAGCATTTGCAGATGACATTAATTTTACAAAATGTGGTCAAAATGAAGGGGTTTGTTTTCAAAGGGTTGAAAAAATTTTGTGAAAGGAGAAAATGCTGGTGACCAGGATTTCTCCTTTCACAATATGTTAGATATCCTTTCAGAGACAAAGTCCATTACTTGACCCACTTGCAGTTTGTTGTCTGCAAATGCTTTCAGTTTGGATGAGCCTTAATCTCTGTTGTCTGATAAAGAACTAATGTAAAGGTTAAATTTCAATATAAAGCAGAAAATTGTACTCACTATCACCGCATTGTATGTTCAATGCCTGAAATTAAGAATGATTAAAAAATATGAGATGATTGAAGAAACACACTGAATGGTTGACTGAATGGCTTTTTATACTGCTTTCAGCATTATTTCAGTCATATTCCGGTGCATCCTGGGCTTCACCAGGTCTAGATTTCTAACACTGAAGTGGCTTGCCCAAGGGCATTCCCGCGTAAAATCCAGTGCTTTGAGTAAGGATCAAACTCAGAGCCTCCAGGCTATGAACTCTACACCTCAGCATGGAGCCACACAGGACTTCAAGTGAAAAACCAAATCAAGGTATCAAGAGAGACCAGGCACAGCAGTTATGAGTCTTTGAAATTTTTCCTAATCCAGGGATAAAGCGACCAATGGGGATACATGTATGTATTTATTGCCCTGCGATAGTTCTGGTTATGCCTACTTTATGAGACCATATCCAAATAAAAATGCAGACGACTAATTTAATTCCACTCAAATGATTTGAGTTGCCTATGGAAGGGCAGGGAACATCGGGGAAGGAGAAAATGCTTGTTACCATCATTTTCTCCTTTTCCCAAAATGTTTTCAATAGGCTTCTTTCTAGGGGTAGTTAAAATCAGGATTGTGTGACAAAGAGTTACAGAGACACAAACTTTTGATAGATTCTGACATGTTCCGATAATCCTTATCTGAATACAATGTTCTATGCTAAAACCTATGTTATGGGTACTGACTAGGATTGCTTCAAAGATACAACTCTAATGAGTACTGGCATCACGGATAAAATTAAAAAAAAGACTCCCATTGTTCTGTATACATAGCTCTGAATTATTTCAAAAGTAACTGAACAATGTTGATGAAAGACAGGGATATAGAAAACCTGAATATGCAACCATTACCTGCCAAAGTATAAGTTCACTGCGATAAAGTTGTATGGAAAACAAGAGGACAACGCTAGCCCTATATGACTCACCTGAGTATGGAGAACCAAACTGAAAGTTGCTTTTACAGTGTTTAACACATTTTTAACATTATTCAATATATTATCACAGAGGCCAGTGCACCTTACCATGCTTTCCTGAAGTTTCTTTACCAGAACTTTGCACAATATTTCTCGCAAGCAACTGGCAAGTTCTCCACATAACCATTGTCAAAAAATGATTAGCATTTAGAAAGGAACGAATCCTGTAACAATGACTATCATCAGTTAAACCTGGGAAACAATTGTACCATCGTTTTTGTCATCTGATTATAAATGGCCAATTCATTAATTATTATGGATTTAGTGCATGTGTAAGAATATACCACCTGAAAAAAAAAAAAAAAAAAACATGTATAGGATTACATCTTGTGGATCATTCTAAATTGGAGTTAATTCAAAGGCAGCAACAGACAGAAAAAGTATACAAGGAGACAGAAAATTAGTGTTCCAAAAGCAGCAATTTCCTGACCAACTGCATAGATCAGACATTGCATAGGACTGAGTGAGTTCTTCATTACTAAGTTAATATGCAAATTTTTTCCCATTATGCAAAAAACTTCGGATTATCTTATATCGACCTGAAATAAATTTTCAAAAGGAAAAAAAAAAAACATTCTTGCATAATACTTATAGGGAGATAATCAGTAAGAAGTAATGTTATTAAGTTTTGCTTGTGAAAAGACAGGTTTTGGACTGTCTGAGTTCGTCTAAATCAAGACTACATATCTAAGGCAATTCTTCAAATTCATTCCGTGAGATGTTTTAAGGGTTAGGTACTCAGCGTACTTTGATCATACTTAAGGTGCTTTGATTTTAGGGTGGGTTTCAGGCGTCATCAAGGTATTTCGAACAATTTATATTTCATGAAATTCGGATATTAAATGTATGGAATAATGAAATTTTATACCTTACTGCTTCGATAAGTTGCAAAATGTCTTTTCAAGAGAGAAATTATGTCTATTTTGACTTTCATAGTCGTTTTTTGAACCGTTCAGTGACAGATGTTCATCTAGGTCAGCGGACGCTCTAAAATTGTATCAGACGCTCATTAAGACAAAGTACCTTCTTCTTTTATCGTCTGCTAGAGACGAGAAATTTATATTCTGTAGCCTGTTTCGATTTCGTAAGTAGCTCAGAGCGTGACCTGATATCTGTTTAACATTGTTGAACGTGCACACTTTATGTGTAAAGTCTTAAATTATTGATACCACAGCGCTCAATGCATACATGTATACACATGCATGCTATTCTGATGTTTCCCAACCCACTGCTAGTCTGGTACCCCGCCGCACTTCAAAAGTATAACGTAGTGGTAGGGGCAGGTAATCCAGATTAACCCACTGCAAGCACAGCGCTCTATCCTAGCCACTGGCTTCTTTCCAACATGAACGAAGGCAAATTTATGTTCAGCGGTGTGAAAACCATGAGTCCCATCTACGATTTCCACGAGAAGATTTATGTAGAAAATTGATTAATCTCTGTCTTTAATGTTGAATAAAGGAACTGTTATGTAACTGCCAAACCTTGATCAACAATACTCTCTATTAAGTGAAGTGAAGCTGATAAACAGAAGTCATGAACCACCAACAAATCATATTAGTAATCATTTAGAACGAGAAATTTAAAAACACACACACACACACACACACACACACACACACACACACACACACACACAAGAAATATGTTTACAAAGAATAGACGGCGTAAAATTGCCAGCAAATAGGCAGGGCCTCTTAGGATAAACAGGTCTACATTGTTTACCATGGGGGCTCTTAGAATAAGCATGTCTGCATTTTTCACCAATCACAAATTTCTGTTTATTCATTTGTTACCATTACCAAAGAGTAGATCAAAAGCCAGCACATTCAGTTACGCCATACTTTTCGCAACTGCATTAATCCCCCTTTTCACATATATTTTTAAAGGGGATTGATGTATTTGTGGAGGACACGAGCTCAAATGTCGACGAATGAGCGTTTGAGTACAAAACTGGTCGATGAGGGAGGATTCGGGTATGCTAACAAGGGACATGCTGTAATTGTTGAGAGTTTTTCCATATCTTTACAGGTGCGGGATGCTGTAATTTGTCGGGACTCGAGCCATGTTTTCAGATGTCGATGGTCTGGCACCTGGAAGAGGATTCGGGTATGATGAAGGTGATGAGAGAGGGAGAAAAAGGTTCCAAAATGGTAAAACATCTTGTAACCTTAATCACGACAAGATTAACAGATGTGTTAGATTGAGGTCGGGAAAAGTTACCAAACAGTTCAAAATTTTTTATGGCGAACATACGCTTCATACTTCTCTTCAGTATTCTACAAGCACAAAAGGGACAACCGTCCTTCCCATAAACACTTCCAATAGGACTGCCACTAGCACAGATTGCATCTGGGCCTGGCAGCACCAGGGTTACATATCCGACGCCTAAACCATGAAGCTACGACGGAACCAACTGAGTAGATCGAGATCAGAGAAGGGAAAATGCGTTAGGGTGGCATAATCAGATTTAGGATCTACTATTATCCATCCTGGTATTGTGACAGTTACTAACTAAAACATGACTGAAATGCCGGAGTGTGATTTTTCAACTAGAAAAAAAACATACATTTCATTTAGCAGTTTAATTATGAACGATGTTGAAAACACGGAGAAAACTACATAGGTATGTTAATGGTTTCAGCGCGGATTGATATGAGTATATTAAGAATTTCAACAGCGAGAGAGAGCTAATTTATACCTTAGAATCCATAACGGGAAAGCGTTTTCTATCTTATAGTATGTGTATCCGGAGATGAGATTTAACATAAACAGTGAAATATTATCACCGATAAACATGCTCGCAATATCACAGTTAAATGTCAAAAGATCGCTCTCTGTATACCGTAACTCCTACAATATTTCAAAAGCTGAAATATTTATGTGTAAAATCGAACCATTATCTTCTAGCCCTTAACTCTTTAAGTAAACAAACCTTACCGGGTGGCCAGGTGTTATGTGGACAGAGAGAGAGAGAAAGATTTACATGAAACCTCTCAAAATAAAAATGGTAAATCTACAGGATGTTTGTGGTTCTTTCATATGCGGATGCACGGAACGGATAAATTCTGCACAATCGATCAAGTTTTAACACATTCCTGTTTACTGTATAAATGTACATGTATATATCTGTTGAAATTTGCAAAACGGTAACAGTCGTTCTGCTTATGGGTAGTGTAGAAAATATTGTTACGTGTATTTGAAAAAAAAAAAAAAAAATCGGATACGTTGAATTTTAACACGGAAGTGAAAATAATGTTAAGTTCAAATAGAAGAATTGTGATGACAAATTAAATTTTACCCATCAAACAACCCTGCGTTTCGACGACACTAGCGAAGAAAGCCTACTAAAATAACGTAGGAAAAAGAGAAGATGCTGGTAACCATAATTTTCTCTTTATCCTACAATGTTTTCTGTCCTGTCAGAGAATTAAATTTCATACGAATTTAGAATCTGCAAACTCTTGTAGTTTATTTTTAGGGTTTTTACGTTCACATGGTTGTTCTACACAAGTGAGATATACGTAATAGCCCCGTCACACCGAACTCGTTCTCACTACGTTCCGAAAATTGTCGTCAAATGGACTCAAACTGTGTTCGAACGGAGTGGATTAAGTAGCGACCTTTTACGATCTATTTACGAACTTCATGGACGGGCTAGGATAGGAAGGGTGCTCCAGAAGTTTGGGCTTGCTCAAATTTTTTTGCCGTCCTTAACGTCTTGTATTAGACGGAATGACAACGTACTTAATTAAAACGAGATGAACGTACTACAAACGGACCTGCCGTTCTTGGATCTTATTAGGGTGCAGTTGGTATTCAGTTGGCAGTACGTTTGCAAACCGAATTAAATTACACATTCTACCCCGACCGCAACCCCGTTTTACGATTTTTTAGGACAGGTCAAGACGTTCTAAGAACTATTCCGGTACAATGGGGACTTTGGGCATAATTAAGCCGATCTCACATGCCCAACCTCGACCGCTAGCCGTTTTACGATTTTGCTAGGACGGGTAAGACGTTGTAAGAACTAGTTTGTTGTGACGGAGGCGTTAGTAGGAATGATTTTAAGTCTTGGAGTTTGATGACAACATCGCTTGTTATCAAGGAATAGGGTAGCCAATGTTTTTAGTAATCACGATTTGTGTAGCCTTGATAGGCCAGAAAAAAAGGTATCCGTGTTATGCTTTAATTAACTTAAATTAATATTTAAGAATGTCTGGAAGGCATGGTTTGCCTAATTTTGTGGCGCGTATCATGGTTGTAAGAGTCTTGCTGTATGAACTAAAGTCACTTTGTAAATCTTTGGATGTGGTAAATATAGTAAGTTACGGTCAGTGATTGAAAAGGAATGAGTCAATTTAGATGGATCCAAGAATAGTGTTTCAGAAGAGCAAATTTCGCGTTTTCAGCAATGAGGAATTTTTCCTTGTAATTACCTGAGGTGTTTATGTCACAGTGTAATTGTCAGACCAAAACTGTCAGATGTTTTAAGCCTTCTCCTGCTACAGAACTTAAATAAAACTTTCAAGCCGATAGTAAAACACCGAATAATGTTATTTCAAACTTACTTCTCGGAGTAAAATATCTCCTTAACGGACAGTGTAGATCCAAGATCAGACTGCACGTTTTGTGCAGTCTGATCTTGATCAACACTGTCCGCAGATGGTCAGTGAGTCGTGCTTAGCAGCCAAAGGGTTCAGAACTTTTGTCGTAGATGTAAATCCTATTTAGAAGTAAGGGTGTTTGTATTTGGTTATGATATCGCTTCACAACAAATCTTATCTCGGAAAGCCTGCGGCTTTGAGGGGGACTTAACTTACATTCCGTGTAAATCTAACGATAAGCCGAGTACCAAACTGTCAATTTAATAAATCAACAGTAGAATCTATCTGTAACAGATTTTCAGCAGTTTGCGATTGACTTATCTCCTATATTTCCTCTTGCCCATTCTGTCGAGCACTTCAAAAACAATTAGTTTTGAAAGGAAGATAGGGTTCAAGATAACAGATACATATTGACGCAATTTCCTATTGGACACTCATACAAAAACTTGGTGTCTCGGCTAAGGATCGAACCCGAGACCACCAGAAAAACGAATCTTGCACTTAACCATGCTGGCAATAAGCCACGTAGGACCCTCCCATACCGACACACAACAGTTCATTTCGCTCATAAACGAATTAATAACAGGTTTTTTTTTTTAAAAATTTCGTGTTAGAAAGAAAAAAAAAAACGTTTAAAAGCTGTCACGCGAGGGAGCATTCGGGTATGTAGACCATGACTCGGTTCATCAAAAGCTACACAGAAGTTTTTAAACTTGCCCAAATCGAAGCCTTTCCCAGATGGCAAATAAAACGTGGTTCAAATGATCGGATTTGTTTCTGAAAGGTTAGAAAATATTGTTGGAAAAAGAGAAACTGCTGGTTATCAGCATTTTCTCCTTTTCCACAATATTTTAATAACTTTTTTTTATCAGGAATTTTTTGGTATTGGGTGAATTCGGTCACCTCATTAAGAATAAATAAAGTCCGCCGAAGTTTATAGATAATTGGTGTGGGTTGTCCCAACCTTTCTCATTCCCAGACTAGTCGCGGATATGAAACTCTTTACTGCATGGCAACTTTTGTTTTGTCCAAGAATTTGCAGCTGACAAATTTCAAATGATAAATTTTATTTATGAAAGAGTAGAAAAGATTGTGGGAAAAGGATAAATGCTGGGTCTCCTTTTCCCAAAACCTTTTCAAAAGCTTTTTAAAAATTTTCTCGGGATCGTTAAAACTTAAGATGGTGTAATAAAACGGACAAGTAACGTTTTTCCCATTTTTGACACCGTTCCTAGCCAAAGTAATCCATTTTCGAAACAGTAATGTCTATCTCTATAGCATACTCCTCCTGGCGTGGGGAACAGGAATTAACTCTTAGGCTGCAAAGCCCGACTCAAGGAACTTTCGCGGACAGCCTAGATCAAGATCAGATTGCACAGAACATGCAATATGATCTTGGATCTACATTGTCCGATAATGAAATATTTTCCTCCCAAAAAACATTTGAAATAGCAAATTTTGGTTTTTACTATCGGCTTTAAAGTTTCATTTAAGTTATTTAGCAGGTTAAGGGTTACTTTAGCTACATGTATGCCAGAATCGAAGAAATCAAGTTTCGAACCTGCGTATCGCAGTCCTACGTTTGGCAAGAAATCATAGACGACTTTCATTTCCAAAGTGTAATGTAGTTATGTAAATGGTCGAAAGGGTTTAAGCTGGTAGCTTCTTTTATAGTAACTGTTTGTTGAACAGATTGTAACCCTTATCCTGCTAAATAAGTAAAACGAAACTTTCAAGCCGATAATAAATACCAAAACGTTGCTATTTCATAGGGTTTTTTTTTTGGGGGGGGGGAGGGAAAGACATCTCCTTATCGGACAGTGTAGATCCAAGATCAGACGGAACGTTGTGTGCAGTCTAATTTTGATCTACACTGTCTGCAAAAGGTCCTTAGCAGCTTGTGAGTTAACTCTTTACCACACAATGCTGCATTTTAACGACCCTGGGGGAGTTCTAAGGCTTTCGAAAACATTGTTGAAAAGGAGAAAATGCTGATAACCAGCACTTTCTCCTTTTCCCAAAATGTTTTCTATCCTTTCAAAAGCAAATCGTATCATTTGAACGGCTTTTAATTTGTCATGTGGAAATGCTTTGAGGTCGAACAAGACTTTTCGTTTGGAAAAGTATTTAAATAGCTCCTGTTTAAATAGCGTATTATCACTGGTTGAAAAATCATTCAAGGCACAGAGTTTTTTTTCGCACCCGTTTTATTTTTGCAACCATTGCGAGGTCCTTCATGGCACATTGATTTCGGCATTAGATTTTTATTCGTAAAATCCTGGTCCGATCCAGATTGGCAGCGTTGCTTGCATTTGAGTGTCCTTTGGCAAATCAGTGCTGATTCCAATCCTAGTACTCCTCATACCAAACTACTGAGCTGTCAATGTGACACGAATGAAATTATGTGAAAAGCGTTTATTTATTAAAATACCATTGAAAACATCCATTCTACTCAAATTTGTTTTATTTTAACACTTAGCCTGGGCGGGTAGCTCAGTGGTTAGCGTATCTGAATCGTTACTTTGTGGTTGCGAGTTCGATACCCGTTTGAGGCACTTTCGTCTCTCACCTCTGCTGCATGTCAGAATGTAGTCATCGGCTTGAAAATGCTGGCAGCCAGCATGTTATCCTTTTCCCACAATGTTTCTATCCTTTTAACGAGAAATCCTATCATTTGTGGCACATGTTATCTGTCGCCGGCAAATACTTTCATTTGCACGAGTGGAAGTTGAACACTGAGGTAATGAGTTAATCATACTTTTGTTATGGTAGGGATAAACATTTGAATATATGGACAGGCAAGTCTGAAATACCTTTATCACGGTAATCGAAGATTTTCGGGGACATGGTACGTTGATGGGCGGATAGTCTAAATGACAAAAGGATTGATGAGTTACTTAATACCGATCGAAGACGTTAAACCCTTATCCTGCTGAATAAGTTCAATAAAAATGTTACTTTGATAGTAAAAATTCCAAACTCTGCTATTTCTAAATTATTTTTTGGGGAAAAATATCTCGTTATCGGCCAGTGTTGAGGATGTGCAGTCTGATCTTGGATCTACACCGTCCGAAAAAGGTCACCGAGTCGTACTTAGTAGCCTAAGTTTTAAAAGTTAAAGTTTTACGAAATGGAAATCGGAAAAAATAAATCTATGGAGGACAAAATATATCCATAACCAAGAGAGAGAGAGAGAGAATGAGAGAGAGAGAGAGAGAGAGAGAGGGGCAGACAGACCTTTTACATAATGATGATTCAAACAAGTCAAAAAGAAAGATAAGTAGAAAGAAGAGAAAAAGAAAGAACGAAAGACAGACATGTTGTTGGCAGAAAGAGATATAAGAAAAGGAAGCAGTAAATAAGCATCGAGAAATGTTAATTGCGCCTACCTCGTCAGTATCCATGTCACTGTAGCATTCACAGACTCAAAAATAAAATCTGACAAAGGGTAAATTTTTTAGTACTTCAATTTAATTCGTTCTGGATCGAACAAAAGAATCATTTCACAAAAAACTATTTCACGTCGTATAAGCGACTAAAATTATATCCTTATATCGACAAAACGCCGTGTAGTGTTTCAGTGTCAATGCTAGATAAGCCCAAAAATTCAAGAGGATGTTTTTACCATATAGAAAAGTAAATCAAAGGACTGACAGTACTGTTATCCGGTTTAAATAAGGCGCGAAACAATAAATGATCAGTCAATTAAATACAATGACAGTGCGGTTGAACTCTTTACCAAGTTCCGTGTTTTAACTAGGCTGAATTTTTAATGCAATTGCCAAAAGTATATACCGATAAATGTCTGCACCATTATAATTCGACGAACCTCGCTAGATTTCGGAATCGGCCAAATGTCTTGGAGAGCGATTATCTATAATACAACTTACAGCATAGTATACCTTTAAAGATACATCTTTACGGCCAGAGAGGAAAAACACTGTTAAAATTTAAAACACTATAGAATGGTACAAATTTGTATAAAAATAGATAAATTACCGACATTATATAGTGGAAAAGGAACTCAAGAGATTTGTCCAAGAAACCGAATCTTAGTGAACAGAAAACTGGTTTACAGTCGAAGCTGTAAAAAATGGCGGAGCGTCACGGACATTTATCGCTGGATTCCGCCAAGAGTCGGTTACGATGTAATTTGCATTCAGTTTCGTGTTTCCACGCTTTTTAGTATCCATTTTCTTTCTTTAACTCATCCAACGCAGGCCGGAAGTCAAATATAATCACGTGATAGAATGCATAATTTGCGATATCCTAAGAGTATTACAGACATATATCGGAAATCTTCGATTTAACAAAGGAAACAAGCACACTGATTTCTTTGATTACCTCCAGAAAATGAAATACAATCTGCATTAGTCGTAATCTAGGCAACCTTGCAACCGTCAGGGGCAACATTTGGCATGAAGATACACGAATGATAAGGGAAATGGGTTAAAACTGGCTGAAAACGAGTATAGATGTGCATGTATCTTTAAATAGCTTTCACAGCAGAATGGTATGATGCGCAGCTCTTAATTGCAGTTAAGCAACGGGCATTAAGCGGGATGGCTGGCTGGCTGGCTGAAGGTCGGTTGGTAGGTCGGTCGGTCACTAATCTTACGATCTATCTAATGTATGTAATGCATTTGTCTATCTGATACTAATTCATCAGATTGATTGATCAACCATTTATCCAAACACCGCTTCCTTCAGACAAATGTTAGTGCTTGGAGGGATGACCAAATCGCCAAGCTGTGTTTCTGTGTACCATTTAACTCATGCCGTGTCGAAAACACAGCTTAGTGTACATAATTACCTGCAGTACTTTGATTTGTTTATATATCAATATTAAGGAAAGTATTTAAAGTGCTTTGTGAAAGGATATTGAACTCTTGATAGAGCCGGATATGTGGGATATGTTTCAACTTAGAAAAAACATACAATAGAAAATGACATTTTTGTTTGACATTCCGGTGTTGATAAATGACCTAAGGTAGGGTTATTCAGTGAAGTGGCATTTGTAAATCTTTCCGATTGATACTTTTATAATCCATCCATATTTTTAACCTTAAGGCACGACTCCCTGACCATTTGCGTACAGTGTAGATCAAGATCAGACTGCACAGAATGTGCAGTCTGATCTTTGATCTACACTGTCCGATAAGGAGATATTTTCCCCCCAAAATAGGTAGCATTATGCAGGTTTTTACTGTCGGCTTGAAAGTTTAACTTATTTGGCAGGCTGAGGGTTAATAGACCTAGTCTATATAGTCGGGAAATTCATTTTGTGTGGTAGACATAGACAGGGAATTTAAGGAGTTAAACAGGAGGAGTGATAAAGGAAGAGGTTGAGAGACAGAGAGAGAGAGACAGACAGAGAGAGAGAGAGAGAGAGAGAGAGAGAGAGAGAGACACACACACACACACACACACACAGAGATAGAGAGAGAAGCAGGCAGGCAGGCTTGATAATTGCTTTGTTTAATACATCATGTGATTTTGACTTTGTACATTTTGTACTATTCTAGCAAAATATATGTTCTCTTCTAATCTGTTCTTACTACTTGTAGAGGTTGTTAGATAAAAATAATCATTCTCAGTCAGTAAAAAAGATGCCGATATTGCTATCTAGAATAATAGCAGACAGTGCAGGTTCAAGATCAGACTGCATTTTTTGTGCAGTCTGATCTTGCTTTGCACTGTCCGAAAAGCCATCAAAGCCGAGTTTAGCGGTTTCAGAGTCAAAAAGATATGAGCCATGGTCTTTGAAAGGGGTGCTAAATGCATTTGCGAAAAGTATCTACTCAGGTCAGCCTGCGACGTCCGCGCAGACTGAACCGAGCCGAAACTTTTCGCTATTGGTCAATTTTCTGCACGTCAAAGGACCAGTCTACCTGATGATTCTGTCGGTTGTTATACAAGATGGACTGTATACTGCATCACGGAGATGCATTAAATCCCCTTTTGCCAGAACATGGCTCATATTCTTTCTTACAAATAACTTTTTTCTCTGCTATACGTATTTGAACTTTACGTTTTCAGTCGAGCGTATCTGGACGGTCAGAGAGCGTTATCTTTTTCTTTCTTTAATTTGTTTGTTTGGCTTTTAACACCGCTTTCAACATTATTTCAGTTATATCGCGGTAGCCAGTGCACCTATCCATGCTTTCCTGGAGTTTCTTAAGCCTATCAGTACTTTGCATAATATTCTTGCAAAGCCATCGGCTGCTTTCTCACATAATCATCGTCAAAACAAAGATCAGCGGTGAGAGAGGAATGAATCCTGTCGCATCGACTACCATCAGTCCTTGGAAAGAAGTTCACCGAACTTGGGATTCGAACCAGCGACCCCCACACCTTATCTCAAGTCCTATACGCTACCGACTGTGTTACCGGGCTCGGCTTTACTTGTCTTTAAAATATTTTTTTAAACTGGTTACCAACATTTTCCTCTTTTCACCGTGACAGTTTTCAAAAGCTTTTATTCCTCAGAGTCGTTAAAACTGGGGAATGTTTGGTAAAGGATACAATTGATGTAATTTTATGCGCTCCGCTGTTTTTACGCTGATAGTGGCAAGTAAAAGAAGTGTGCTTTCTCAGTCGGTACACAAGGCCTAGATATTTCTATGCCAAGGTTGTTTTTCTCACAATATCTGGCAAATATGTGAACAGTGTAGACCTAACATCAGACTAGGCTACACTTTCTCTGCAGTCTGATTTTGATCTACACTGTCCACAAAAGCGACCAAAACCGGATTCAGCGCTTTAACTCCTCACTAAACAATCCCTGGTTTTCACGACCGTGAGGAAGAAGAGTTTGAAAACATAGTTGGAAAAGGAGAAAATGCCAGAAACCAGCATTTTCTCCTTCTGCCACTATGTTTTCTGCCATATCAAAGATATATTCCACCATTTCAGCCGAACTAAACAGTCGTCTGCAAATGCCGTCAATTTAGGCAAGTCTACATTTTTGTTTTCTGGTGGAGAGTTAAGGGTTAACTCGAGATTGAAATAGACGTAATTATTACCTCCCTCGAAATGTATGTGTAGTTAACCCTTCCCGACCTTTTATCCCGGGAAAGAAAGATTCTAAAACATCGGGGGAAAAGGACAAAATGCTGGTAACCAGCATCTTTCCCCTTTTCCCACAATGTTTTCTACCCTTCTCAAAACACATTTCAGTTTTTCAGTAACATCAATTTTGTCCTCTAAAATTTTGTCGTTCGGTAAAGAGTCAAATGCGGATAGAAATTGTAGTGTTTGTGTTTTATTGTAAACGAAATGGTACAACATTATCGTAATTTCGTCCTTTAATTACTGACGCGACATCACAACTTTTTTGCAAAGCAATAATTAGATCTATTTGACGACAGAAACATACATGTATTTGTCTTTTAAATGAGAATTTAAGAGAAACAACACCTTATTTAGATGAGGAAATAACTCTTTGAGTATAAAACTAGCCCGTGATTTTTCAATCCTGAAGATTGATTGTATGGTGTCTAATACCGTTTTAAACATTATTTCGGTTAATATCGCGCCGGCCCGTGCCCCTATGGAACCTTTTCTGGAGTTCCTTTTTACCAATATGTCGCACGATTTTCTTCCCAAGCCACTGGCTGCTTTGCCTCATAAGAATCGTTGAAACAACGATCAGCAGTGAGAGAGGAATGAAACATGGCGTAATGACTATCGTCAATCCTCGTAAAGAAATTCGCCAAGCTGGGATTTCCAACCAGTGAATCCCTAGTTTCAGCTCCAGTATGTTACCGACTGAGCTACCGGACTCGGCTTAATCCCGAAGAGGAAAATCTTAAAAATTGTATAAGAGAGAGAGATATATCATTAACAGCACTTTGTTCTCGTCCCATAATGCTTTCTACCGTTTCCAAGCAAGAACTTGTCTATATCGGATGTCACGTAAAGGTCACCACACCAAGTCATTCAGATTAACGTAGAGGTCACCTCACCATGTCATTCAGATTCAGGTATAGGTCACCACACCAAGTCATTCAGATTTGGGTATAGGTCACCCAACAAAGTCTTTAGTCTTTCAGATTCACGTAAAGGTCACCACACCAAGTCATTCAGATTCACGTAAAGGTCACCACACCAAGTCATTCAGATTCACGTAAAGGTCACCACGCCAAGTCATTCAGATTCACGTAAAGGTCACCACACCAAGTCATTCAGATTAACGTAGAGGTCACCACGCCAAGTTATTCAGATTCACGTAAAGGTCACCACACCAAGTCATTCAGATTCACATAAAGGTCACCACACCAAGTCATTCAGATTCGGGTATAGGTCACCACACCAAGTCATTCAGATTCACGTAAAGGTCACCACACCAAGTCATTCAGATTCACGTAAAGGTCACCATGCCAAGTCATTCAGATTCACGTAAAGGTCACCACACCAAGTCATTCAGATTCACGTAAAGGTCACCACACCAAGTCATTCAGATTCGGGTATAGGTCACCACACCAAGTCATTCAGATTCACGTAAAGGTCACCACACCAAGTCATTCAGATTCAGGTATAGGTCACCACGCCATGTCATTCAGATTCGGGTATAGGTCACCCAACAAAGTCTTTAGTCTTTCAGATTCACGTAAAGGTCACCACGACAAGTCATTCAGATTCACATAAAGGTCACCACACCAAGTCATTCAGATTCGGGTATAGGTCACCACACCAAGTCATTCAGATTCACGTAAAGGTCACCACGCCAAGTCATTCAGATTCACGTAAAGGTCACCACGCCAAGTCATTCAGATTCATGTAAAGGTCACCACGCCAAGTCATTCAGATTCACGTAGAGGACACCACACCAAGTCATTCAGATTCACGTAAAGGTCACCTCACCAAGTCATTCAGATTCACGTAAAGGTCACCACACCAAGTCATTCAGATTCACGTAAAGGTCACCACGCCAAGTCATTCAGATTCACGTAAAGGTCACCACACCAAGTCATTCAGATTCACGTAAAGGTCACCACACCAAGTCATTCAGATTCACGTAAAGGTCACCACACCAAGTCATTCAGATTCACGTATAGGTCACCCAACAAAGTCTTTAGTCTTTCAGATTCACGTAAAGGTCACCACACCAAGTCATTCAGATTCATGTAAAGGTCACCACACCAAGTCATTCAGATTCACGTAAAGGTCACCACACCATGTCATTCAGATTCGGGTATAGGTCACCCAACAAAGTCTTTAGTCTTTCAGATTCACGTAAAGGTCACCACACCAAGTCATTCAGATTCACGTAAAGGTCACCACACCAAGTCATTCAGATTCAGGTATAGGTCACCACACCAAGTCATTCAGATTCACGTAGAGGTCACCACACCAAGTCATTCAGATTAACGTAGAGGTCACCATACCAAGTCATTCAGATTCACGTAGAGGTCACCACGCCAAGTCATTCAGATTCATGTAGCTGTCTATCACCTCTTTAAAGTCATTCAAACTCACGTACAGGTCACCGCACCAAGTCATTCAGATTCACGTAGAGGACACCACACCAAGTCATTCAGATTCACGTAGAGGTCACCACGCCAAGTCATTTAGATTCACGTAGAGGTCACCAATACAAGTCATTCAGATTCACGTACAGGTCACCGCACCAAGTCATTCAGATTCACGCAGAGGTCACCACGCCAAGTCATTCAGATTTACGTAGAGGTCACCACGCCAAGTCATTCAGATTCACGTAGAGGTTTCCACACCAAGTCATTCAGATTCACGGAGAGGTCACCTCAACAAGTTATTCAGATTCACGTAAAGTTCAACCCACCACGTCATTCAGACTCACGTATAGGTCACCTCACCACGTCATTCAGATTCATGTAGATGTCACCTCACAAAGTCATTCAGATTCACGTATCTAGATCACCTCACCAAGTCATTCAGATTCACGCATAGGTCACCTCACCAAGTCATCCAGATTCGCGTATAGATCACCTCATCAAATCATTCAGATTCACGTAGATGTCACCACACCAAGCCATTCAGATTCACGTAGAGGTCACCTCGCCAAGTCATTCAGATTCACGTATAGGTCATCTCATTAAAGTCACTTAACTTCACGTAGAGGTCACCTCACCAAGTCATTCAGATTCAAGTATAGGTCACCTCACAAAGTCGTACAGATTCACGTGCAGGTCACCACAACAAGTCATTCAGATTCACGAACAGGCTACCACATCACGTTTTTCAAATTCACGTACAGGCCACCACACCAAGTCATTCAGATTCAAGTAGAGATCACCACACCAAGTCATTCAAATTCACGTCCAGGCCACCACACCAAGTCATTCAGATTCAAGTAGAGGTCACCACACAAAGTCATTCAAATTCACGTACAGGCCACCACACCAAGTCATTCAGATTCGAGTACAGGCCACCACATCAAGTCATTCAGATTAAAGTAGAGGTCACCACACAAAGTCCTTCAAATTCACGTCCAGGCCACCACATCAAGTCATTCAGATTAAAGTAGAGGTCACCACACCAAGTCATTGAGAAGTCAATCGGCCTATCATTATTTGTCGCTCGCCATTTGATTTTTACAGCAGCAAAGCGACGCTTCATTGACCGGATGTGTGTCTGAATTCTTTCAGTGGGATAGCAATTTTACACCAATCAAGCAATAACAGAAACAAAATCACCAACCTCGCTGTTCTTCCTACTCTTTCATTTTATTTAATTTCCAATTCTTTTTTATACAAGGAGTACCTAACAACATTACATGCACGTCCAATTTTCTCCAAAAAAAAAAAAAGGAAATCAATTAAAACTCAACCCTTATATTGCTCAAACTATACTGTGCACTCACAAAATCAAACTGATACTTTCAATCAGATAGAAAGAAGCTAACTACCACGACTGTAAGATTTTTTTTTTTCATCAGAATCATCGGACACTGTAGATACAATATCATAAAGTTAAATGTGCAGCCTGTCCAAACTGTCCGCAGAAGCATGGCAACTGTAATATTTATGGTAAGAACACTCGTCACAAATCGGCCGATTCCGTAACTACATGATGAAACGGATCACTCGAGATTTGCCGAATGAAATAGGTAGATTCTTTACTCGATAAAAAATACACCATTTTTTTAATTTACATGTAATGCAACAATTGTGATGAATATATATGAGCCATGCTCTGTGAAAAGGGGGCTTCACGCATCTCCGTTATGAATTATACCTCACAGATCATCATATGATAGTGGATCCATAAAATCCATTTTGTCCAACATTTGACTGGATCTCGAGGCAGAATGGTCCTTTTGCATGCAGAAGACATACAAATAGCAATAGTTTCGACGCAAGGACTGCGAAGGCTGACACGGGTCGATTCTTTTTGCACATGCATTAAACCCCTTTTCACAGAGTATGGCTCACACACACACACACACATATATATATATATATATTTTTTTTTTACAAAATCTGGTAGATTTATACCGAAGATGAACAGAACCGTTTTGCCAACTTGGTGCATTTGTCACGATGTTTGGTTGCTAGATCCCGGTCCTTAAGGTTTCGAAACTTATTAAAACAAATTGACTTTTCAGTCAAAAACTATGAGTCATGCTCTGTGAAAAGGGGGCTTAATGCATCCGCAAAAAATATCGACCTTAGTCAGCCCGTGCAGTCCGCGCAGGCTGACCCGTGCTGAAACTTTTCGCTATTGGTCAATGTCCAAGGACCAGTCTACCTCATGATTGAGTCGATTGTTTAACCCTTTCCCAAACAAGCCCTGGTTTTCACGTGTCTGCAGTACAAGTCTTTTGAAAACACTGTGGGAAAAGGAGAAATTGCTCGTAACGAGCAATTTCTCCTTTTCCCACAGTGTTTTCTACCCTTTTTGAGACCTTTCTGCCATTTTCATCAAATTTAAAATTGTCGTCTGCAAACTCTTTCAATTTGGACCAGTCCAAAATTTGTCGTTTTGGGAAAGGGTTAAAAAAAAAGTGGCTGTTATGTATCCATAATTATTGATGGCTTGATTCGTATAATGCATCACGGAGTTGCATTAAGCGCCCTTTTTCCAGAACATGGCTAATATTATAACCTGAAACAATGTAACACAACGTTCGCTGAAGCTGAAGTTTCACATTTATAATTTCGACAAAGTGGGGAAGGTAGCCTAAATGATCAGCACCGTCCTCCATGAAAATGCATTTATTTTCAAGTTTCAAAACAAAGAGGATTCGAATTAGGTATGTGGAATTATTCTACTACGACTACTCATTCAGCAAACCTCGGATGATCCGTTTATCAAGTCCCTCAACACATACATGTATTTTGTATCATTTACGATCATAACGCGTGTGAGAAAAGGGCGACACACGATGAAAAGATATTCCTAGGGAAAAACAAGTTATTTCCCTTCGACGATAGAAGCAGCCAACCCAGAATTAATAATGAACTGTGAAAGCGGTCCATTCGCGGATAATTTTGTACTTATTTGCAGGAATAGCTATCCTTCTGATTTTATCTACATTTGTTATTATAGCAACCAGATTTCATAAAGGAATCAAATTCTTTGATGGAGCCAGCCAACCAACAGCCAGCAAGGCGGTCGGCTTAATGAATGAATGAATGAATGAATTATATATTAATTGATAGAACAGACAGCTTGACAGATAGATAAACTAGTAGAGCGATTGAGCGAGCGAGCGGCTGGTTGGCTGGCTGTCGGTCGGTCACTAATCTCGGTCTATCTAATGTACGTAATCCATTTGTCTATCTGATACTTATTCATCAGATTGATTGATCAACCATTTATTCAAACCCCGCTTCCTTCTGTCAAACTGGCATGCACTGGTTTTTGAGTCGCCTGGTTGCGTAGCAACCAGGCTCTCATTGTTATCATCCTGATCTATGGGGTGACGTAAGCATACCTCCGGCCTTGTACTGCTTCATGTCCCAAGTTCCGGTTTACGAGATAAAAGATAGTTTTCTAATTATTCGGTAAACAACCCAGTTTCTGTTGTAAATAACTTGCAGCTGTGCCATTGTGATAATGAATATGTCTATAAAGACTGAGCTATTTAACTGTTCAAACCTTTGAAACAACCATTTCGTCCACAAGGGTACGCCATAGCCTATCGCTTACACATATATCATCTCTAAAAATAGCGCATTATGTATGTATCTAAAAATAGCTGTCGTGAACTTAAAGTTAAGGAACACGCTGAAACATACTCTTCGACGACAGCGTCTTTACAACGGCACGCTTCTATTTGTTGCCAATTCTCAGTGAAAATGATAATTACCCATTTGAAGTACAGTCTTAATCTTAAAATCTGTCCCTAATTGTAAGTCTTATTTCAATTCAACACTCAACCTATGATCGGAAAGAGAAAGGCGATACCGAGTTAACATGGAAGCTTTCAATGGAGATTTTTCTCAACAGTAGGATTTCTTTTTTTGACAAATTTATAACGGCTTGGAACGGTTGCGTTGCCTTCTTAGACATTCTTACATGTTGCTTCTTCAGAGCTTTTTATTCTATACTTTAAATACTTTGCACACCCGTATTCTAGGTGCACAAGCAGAGATCGTACATGCAGTATGCAGTGCGCACGAATCTAGGCTGTACCAAGTCATCGCTTAACCCTTTCCCAAACAAGCCCTGGTTTTCATGTGTCTGCAGATAAGTCTTTTGAAAACACTGTGGGAAAAGGAGAAATTGCTCGTAACGAGCAATTTCTCCTTTTCCCACAGTGTTTACTACCCTTTTTGATAACTTTCTGCCGTTTTCATCACATTTAAAATTGTTGTCTGCAAACTCTTTCAATTCGGACCAGTTCAAAATTTGTCGTTTGGGAAAGGGTTAACAGGTGCTTTCTGGAATGTAGCTGTGCGACAAATATAGATCTTATAATCACGTGACGTATAACGTCATTTGCACCACGGAATTCTCTATAAATTAATGAATCAGTCACTGGACGGGCCTTTATTTTCACACTCTCTTGCACTCCGGATCATTACATTCACCTCTGTAGTGGGCTCAGAAAGTAGTCCGTCATTACGTCATATTTTTGTCACATGACCATAACTCAAAATGGCTACACAAACGCCGGTGAAAGAAAGTCCAATATCGATTGTTTCGTGTGCTGTTCAAACAGCATGGGACCAATCAGACTTAGTGATAGGAAATGAACAAAAGAAGAATTTTCAGAAAAGCCTATATATCTTTAAAGGACGATAACTTGATTTTTAATCGTACAAACTTAGATCCAGCGGTGTGTCAAATCAGCTGTCATCATTCACGGGCGCCGCCATTTTTGTTAAAATCGGCGTAAGATTCTGAAAAGTGGAGAGGCTCGAAAAAAATAGTTCCATTTTATACAGGTAAATTCATCAGTTTGAACGCTCCTATAATGTATCCAGAATCATATTTCCTTTGTCTAACTTACAATTTTACATATGAAACAGTTAAACAGTAACAAAACATCTTTTCCTCGGTTTGACAAGATTCTTGTCATTTAGCCCATCGCAGAGATGTATGTGAGGTAACGAACGACAACTCTGCTCGGAGATTGTTATTTTCAGCGTACACCGACCTAGCGCTTCACCGATCCATGCAAAGAGAGTGTTTTAAATTACACTGTTTGATTAATTGTTTTTCGTTTTTTTTAAAAAGAGGCGAATTTGTCAAAGTCTGCTGTTGTTTTTTTCTTAATGTGCGATTAACCTAGGTCTGGTATATATCAAACAACAATTTATTAGTGCGGGTGTCAGAGCGCAAGGTGCTTTCGTAACTGCCAAAATCTTAATTCACACAGGAATTCGATTTGAAACGACGCGGTCCTAACAACCAGCAATCTGAGAACTTGACTTTTTACTCCACTATATTTCAGATATAATAGAACAGATCAATGTTAACCCAATCGAACAACAAGTTCTTTATTGGAGTGTTTGTAATCTTGTAAAGGGTTGTTGTAAAGGGTAATAGAGCGAATCGCAAACATTTTACACCAAAGCAATATATATGTAGATCTCTACAATTTGCAACTGGTGTGGAAGCAGTACTAGTTCCTGGGACGTTATAAAATGCAGACAGTTAAAAGGCTGATGATCATGCTATTGGGTTATATTGTTTTTCTTGAGCTGTAGCAGCCACATTCTTACAGTCTACTGTGGAGAAAACTTGAACCCGGACAACAACAACAACAAAATATTTCCAAGGGACAGGTACATGTAGATTACTGAGTCAAATATTTGTGTGTGATCCAGAGGCTACATTTCAGTCCAATGATCATAAAATTGCACGGCTGTTTGTCTCAATAATATTTTTGACAAAGCTGAATGTAGGTCACCGGGGGTTAAAAGAAAAAGGTTGTCACTAGGTCAAATCAGACGAAACCGTAATAGATCTAGTGCTTTAGAATCCATTTATGTTCTGTCCGATACTCACGGAACTTTGTCAGACTGCTTAGATTAGATATGGGTGAGTTGCAAAAGGGCATTTTTGGTTTAAAAGTATGATAGTAGATCATATACCAGAAGACAAAGTTCAATTGAGTTTCATACTAATGTTGTCTAAATGGTCCTCTTGTAAAATTGTTCAAGTGGTTCAGCACTGTTTTCGTAAACTTCACAGAAGCTTCAGAACTGATTAGTAACATTTCAAAATTACCGCCTCTGAAACTGTATAAGCAATTATACCCAAATTTCATATCTAGCATCCTGTATTTGGAAAGGACAATTATTCAAATTAACCGATATATGTATAACCACATGGTCCAATTCTAGAAAATTTGTGTCGTGCAAAAACAACTTGTTCTAAATCTGGAGAGAAAATGTATATCCTATCCTTCTGAAATTATTTAGAATGTTTGGTTTAGCAATATGTGTAAGAATTAAGGTATACATGTAAGTTAAGTCGCCCAGATTATGCGCTAGAAAAACATTTTTATCAGCCTAGAAGCCTAATTTTTGTACACATTCTTTACAGGCATTATTAAGCTAGGGAGGAACTGTAAATATTGATGGAACTTAAGACAGATATTATGCCCCGCCGAATTTCGGGTGGTGGGGGATATAGTTTTCATGTTGTCTGTCCGGCAATCCGTTCGTCCGTCCGATCTTCCGTCCATCCAGACAGATATATTCTAAAATCGTTAACGAAAGTTAATGAAACTTTATACATGTGTTCCTCCGATATACTTTTTTTAAATGTAATGCATCGTCATGGAAAAAGGAGGCTTGGTGTCTTCCGGTCTGCTTTTTTTTGTTTGTTTTTGTTTAGTTTTGTTTTGTTTTAATGCTGTGTCATGGAAAAAGGGGGTTTGATGTATATTTCCATTCTGGACCAATATCTCTTTAACTACTGGACTAAATTTTATGAAACTTCATTTTTATATTGTTTATCACAAGCCACAGACAATCAGTATTTGTTTTTAATTTAATGAAATGCTGTGTCATGGAAAAAGGGGGCTTAATGTATATTTTTACCAATTACAAAAAAGGCCATGTTTACATGCAAAACACAATACCTCTCATAATTATGTTTCTTCAAAAAAAAAAGTTCTTTTTTTTTTGGTGGTGGATATCATTTCAATGAAATGCCTTGTTTTTATATTGATTGTACCTTTTGAAAACCATTTTTTAAATGAAGTCAACCGGGGTAAGAGACTTTGAACTTTTTAAACCTGTTTCTGGTGCCTAAATTACCACATATTTTTTTCATGTAAATTTTAATATTGATGTTTGTAATTTTAGGATGACAACTTAGAAATATACTTGCATATAATAGTGTCTTATGGTTAAGTTATTTTGTATCTTGAATGCTTTTAACAGATTTGAACAAGAAAGGGTGAAAACTTCTGACCCAATACCCTCCAGGCAACTCTCAGGACTATCAGTCCTTTGCTGGAGTCTGAAGAAGTTAGGTGCTGCATGAATTATAATTTACAAGCTGAACAACCCAGAGGAAGAAGCCTTTTGAAAAAATTGTGGGAAAAGGAGAAAATGCTGGTATCCAGCATTTTCTCCTTTTCCCACGATGTTTTCTGCCCTATGTGAGGAAAATTGCACCATTTGAGCCACACTGAAATTGTTGTCTGCAAATGCATTCAATTTGGACAAGGCTAAAATTTTGTCGTCTGGTAACGGGTTAAAGAGGTGTGTTTTTTAAACAACCTAGCATTCACCGGAGACTTTAAAAGTTGGCTGCTGCATGAATTATAATTTAGAAGTGAGTTTTAAGCGGTTGTGTTATTTAACACTTATCCTGCTACATAAAAGAAATGAAACTTTCAAGCCAACAGTAAAACCCCAAATTGTCCTATTTCTGGAGAAAAGATCTCCCTATCAAACAGTGTAGATCCAAGATCAGACTGCAGTTTGATCTTAATCTACACTGTCTGCAAAAGGTCAGTGAGTTGCCCATAGCAGCATAGGGGTTAAACAACCTAGCATTACAATTGATAAATATCTGGTATTAGGACTAGGCTAATTCTGTTCTAGGAAATTCTGAATTTCAAAGCTAGTAACATGATTAGCTGTGACAAATATCTCAGCCTATCATATGGCTAGCCCTGAGGTTCAGTATTAGAAGAAATGCGTGTAGAATTATCACAGCCAACTTTTATGGCCGTGCCTCATCAACAATGTCGTGTGTCAACAAGAGGATAAAGATTAGTAACCAGCATTTTCTCCATTGCCCACAATGTTTTCTAGCCTTTCAAAGACAAATGCCAGTCTCAGTGACAGATAATTTGTTGCCTGCAAAAGCTTTCAATTTTGACAATTCCAAAATTTTGTTGTATGTTAAAAGGGTTCAGGCATGTACTGAAAGTTCTGACCTGCCTGATCTTTGTCTATACTATTGTCCAAAGGCATCATCAAATGTTCTTAGTGCTCTTAGTTTGTGCCCCATGCTAAACAATTTAAAGGCAAATCACATCATTTAGTCCCATTGCTAGAGGAAAGCAGTTGAATCTTTGCAGGTATCAGAGTTTTCTCCTTTTTCCACAATGTTTTGTACCCTACCAAACAGAAATTTCAAATTTTGAGTCATGGCACATGTTATTTTGTTGTCTGCCAATGTTTTCAATAATACAAACCCAAATGCTGTTTCAAAGTTGATTTCACCGTAAAGAAAATATATCGGATGAGTAGATCAACAACCAGACTGCATGTTTTGTGCAGTCTGATCTTAATCTACACTGTCCACAAAAGCGCCCCGAGTTGTGCTTGGCAGCTTACGGGTTAATGTTTATTCAACTTGATTGATAGTGTTTGGTAACTTGCATTTTCTCCTCTTCCCACAATGTTTTCCACCCTTTCAAAGATATTTTATTCTTTTTGAACCACATTAACCCCTATCCTGCTAAGTAAGTGAAATGAAATTTTCAAGCCAAGAGTAAAAACCCACACTTTGCTATTTCAAAGGTATTTTTTGTTGAAAGATGTCTCCTGATTGGAGACATGTTCTCTGCAGTCTGATCTTGATCTTGATCTACACTGTAGGCAAAGTCATTGAGTGGTGCTTAGCAGCGTAAGGCTTAAATTGTCTTCTGCAAGTGCTTTGGATTTAGACAAGTATAAAATTTTGTCTTTTGGAAAAGACTTTATCTTTTACTGAGGAATGCCATGTTTCAAGGACCTTGGAAATAAGACTTTGAAAACATTGTGGGAAAAAAGAGGATACTGCTGATAACCAGCATCTTCTCTTTTTGATCCATGTTTCAATCCTTTAAAAGAAAAATGCTTTTGTTTGCATCAAGAATTTATCTCTTGTCTGAAAGTGCTTTCAATTTGGAGGACTTTAAGATTTTGTCTTTTGTTAAAGATTTAAGAGATTTTATCTCGGTTTAAGTTTATCTGATTTCAATGAAATTTCATCACTTTGCTTGTCATTAATTCTTTACCAAACAGTGTTAAGTTTTAATGACCTGAGGAAGACAGTATCTGGAAATACTGTGCGAAAAGAAGTAATTGCTGGTAACCAGCATTTTCTTCTTTTCTCACAAGGTTTTCTACCTAACAAAGAGATGCCCTATCATTGAGCAAAGTCCAGCTTGTTGTCTGCAAGTTCTTTGCCTATGGGCAGGTCTAAACTTTTGTCATTAGGTACAAAATAAACTAGGCAAACAAGTTACAGAGTTCACCAGGGTACTTATTCACAAACCAATCTTAAGAATACACCTAGCCTTATTCTCCAGAATTGTCTAAATCTTAAAGTAACACAACTATTGACTGGCTAACCCATTTGGTTTAGCCAATCAGAAGTTGTGTTACTACCAAATTTAGAAAATCTTGAAGACTAAGAATATTCTTCAGAATGGTTGGTAAATAAGGACCCAGATGTCATGAGCAACACTTGTATTAAGTTTCAAGGTCCTAGATTAAATGGCTTTTGAGTTAGTGCATGGAATCGATTTTCAAACAAAATTAACCTGACCTTGACCTTTGACCCAAAAACAATAGGGCACCTCCTTGGGTCATGAGCAACACTTGTATAAAGTTTCAGGGTCATAGATCAAATGGCTTTTAAGTTAGAGCACGGAAACATAACAATGGACAGACTGACAATGGACAGAGGGACAGACAGACAGACATGGTGAAACCAGTATATACCCCTCTACTTCGTAGGTGATGGGTCTAAAAATGTTCCTGTGGGTCCAAGTAAAGATTGGCAGATTACCTTGCATTCAAGCAAAGCTAAACAATCAAGCCAGTAAGTTTCAGGGCTTGCAATCAATGTGTCGTGAATGAATCCCAGCCCAGTTAACTCTTTACCAAACAACAAAATTTTAGACTTGTCCAAATTGAAAGCATTTGAAACAACAAATTAAAAGTCACAAAAATGACTTCATTTCATTCTCTGAGAGGGTAGAAAACATTGTGGGAAAAGGAGAAAATGCTGGTTACCAGCATTTCCTCCTTTTCCCATTATGTTTTCAAAAGGCTTTTTCCTAAAGGTCGTTAAAACTTGGGATTGTGTGGTAAAGGGTTAACTTTTGACCAGATGATGAAGTTTTAGACATGCCCTAATTCAAAACATTCGCAGATGACCGACTAAGTGTGCTGGGAATGATGAGATTTGTCTTTGAAAGTGTAGAAAATATGGTGGGTAAAAGAGCAAATGCTGGGTACCAGCATTTTCTTCTTTTCCCACAATGTTTTCCAAGGTATTCTGCTTACGGTTGTTAAAATTTGGGACGGTGTGGTAAAGTAAAACTCTTTGGGAGTATTGATAGTAGTCAATTATTTATCACTCTCACAGCTAAACTTTTTTTCCAAAAGAGTTTATGTCAGAAAGTGGCTAGAGTCCAATAGCTCAGGCCATAATGTACAGGGTTTGATATCAGGGTATGGCTGGTTCCAATCCCCAGGTCTGCCAATTTCTTTTAGAGGACTGATGATAGTCATTGCTACAGTATTTGTTTCCTCTCATCACCAATCATTGCTTCTATAATCGTTAGGAGAGAAGGCAGCGAGTGGCTTTGGAGGAAAATATACGGAATATTGGGAGGAATATATACAGCATATTATGTTGTAGTAACTTTCCTGGAGCTTGTATTTAATTCAAGCAGCATGAGAAAATTTAATATTACGTGAGACCGAAGGTCGAACGAAATGTCAAAATTTTCTTATGCAGCAAGAAGTAGATACAAGCATCAGGAAAGTTACTACAAAATAATATTCCTTTTATTATATACCGACAACATTTCAACGGCAAAATTTTGCAGTTCTTGACATTTTATTCTTTTTTTTTTTAAATTGGTAAACAAAATAAACAATGGTGTAGTAGCTAGTAACCTCTTTTTTATGAATGGTGGATAAATGTGATGGCATAAATTTTGAACAATCAAATCACAAATCATTACATATGATTTCCGTGGGTGAGTTACGTCATCAATACCATACATGTATTTGGAACTGTATTTCACAGTATAGATGGATTTTTTTTTCCGTCATGTGTTATTTTTCCCGCGTGTGACACATGTATTTGAGTTAGAAAAATTTCAGGTATATAATAATGTGCAAAGTACTTGTTGTAGAAACTCAAGAAGTGCATGCAGTGGTGGACTAAAGTCTGTGATATGACTGAAATAATGATGAAAACAGCATTAAACACCTAATAAACAAATCTTACTTTCAAGATAACCTGTATCATTTGAAAGCACAAATATCGTCCATGAAATTGCCGCTTTATGCTTCTCTATATTCCCTCATAATTTAATCCATTACCTAAACAATCCCTGAGGTAGGAGATTCTTGAAAACATACCGGTAGTAGGAAAAGAAGAAAATAATGGTTATCAGCATTTTCTCCTTTTTCAAAATCTTTTCTATACCCTTCACAAGAAAAAATCCCATTGATGGAGCTACATTTGATATGTCGTCTGCAAATGCTTACAATTTGGACAAGTCTAAAACTTCTTATCAACTGCACAATGTCACCTTTTAACGACCCTGGGAAAGAAGCCTTTTGAAAACATTGTGGGAAAAGGAGAAAAAGCTGGTAACCAGCATTTTCTCCCTTTCCCACGTTTTCTACCCTATCCAAGAACAAGAGGGCCATGATGGCCCTGTATCGCTCCACTGGCTTATAAATATAAACCATGAAGAAAAGTCTTCACTATATAAGCCTTTATAAAACTTTGACCTCATGGCTACAGTCTGACTAAATGGGGAATATTGTATTAGAAGAATAACATGCCAAATGTGGGAGTTCTTGGCCTTATGGCTGGTAACAAGATGGTTTCTGAACTTTTCACTCCATAAACCCATGTAAAACTTGTGATCCCTGGTGCAGGGCCAAACTTGATCCTAGAGCTGTAACTTGGGCCCTCTTTGTAACTGTCCACTAAATAATGCTATAATTATATGCAAAATTTGGTAGCCTAAGCCTTATGGCTGTGTACACCAAGATTTAAAAGTTTTCCCTATGTAAGCCTATGTAAATCTTGTGAACCCCCCCCCTCCAAGTATGAGGCCATATTGACCCCAGGACTATACTTTGGACACTTTTGGTAGACTCCAACTAGATCAAGCTAAATGCCAAATTTGGTAGCTCTAGGCCTTATGGTTTCAGACAAGAAGATATTTAAAGTTTTCTCTATATAAGCCTATGTATAAAACTTGTGACCCCTGGGGAAGAGCCAATTTTGACCCCAGGGCTATAATTTCAAGAAACATGATAGAGGTCTACTACATAAAGCTACATGCCAAATTTGGTAGCCCTATGCCTTATGGTTTCAGACAAGAAGATTTTTAAAGTTTTCTCTATATAAGCCTATGTAAAACTTGTGACCCCTGGGAAGAGCCAATTTTGACCCCAGGGCTATAATTTGAAGAAACTTGATAGAGGTCTACTACATAAAGCTACATGCCAAATTTGGTAGCCCTATGCCTTATGGTTTCAGACAAGAAGATTTTTAAAGTTTTCTCTATATAAGCCTATGTAAAACTTGTGACCCCTGGGGCAGAGCCAATTTTGACCCCAGGGCTATAATTTGAAGAAACTTGATAAAGGTCTACTACATAAAGCTACATGCCAAATTTGGTAGCCCTATGCCTTATGGTTTCAGACAAGAAGATTTTTAAAGATTTCCAATATTTTTCAGTTTTGTTGCCATGGCAACCAGAGTTTTTGAAGGAATCAAATTCTTTCAAGAAATTCTGAAGAGGACCATGTCAGGATCATTTCTGTGAAGTTTCGTGAAAATCGGATGGGTAGTTTCAGAGAAGAAGATGTTTGAAATAAAAGTTAACGCACGGACGGACGGACTGACGGACGGACGGACGGACGACCGGACGGACGGACGGACGGACGGACGGACACCGGGCCATGACATAAGCTCGATGGCCTTCGGCCAGTGGAGCTAAAAATTGCACCATTTGAGCCACACTGAAATTGTCGTCTGCAAACGCTTTCAGTTTGGACAAGGCTTAAATTTTGTCGTCTGGTAAAGGGTGAAAGAGTTATTGTTAAGGAGTAATCATCTGATAAGGAGTTAAGCAAGGGAGACTGGCATTTTTTCTTTTCTCACAATATTTTTTACAGGTTTCAAAGAGTAGTCCCATGATATGATATGACTAAATTAATAGCACAGACAAATCAGTTTGAAAATGTTTGTTGCTGAGCCCCACTTTCAACATCATATGTTATATCACATTAGCCAGTGAACCTATCTATGCTTTCCTAGAATTTGTTTTATCAGTGCTTCGCATGATATTCTTCCAAAGCAACTGGCTGCTTTCCTACCTAATCATTGTCGAAATAATGATCAGGGGTGAGGGAGGAATGAAACATTGTGGAAAAAGGAGAAACCACTGATAACCATCGTTTTTTCCCTTTCCAACAATATCTTCTTCCCCTTGAACGACAAATTCAATCATTTGAGTCACATTTACTTTGTAGTCTGCAAATTTGTTGTCTCATAGAAGCTTCAAGTCAATCTGTGTAATGAAGGGAAAAACAACCATAAAATCAAGACATGTTCACTGTAGAAAAAGCAACTTCTTCCTTGACTATTTACTAAACAATCCCAAGTTCAAATGACTCTGTGGCAGAGGACTTTTCAAAACATTGTAGGAAAAGGAAAGAATGCTGTTAGCCAGCATTTTCTCCTATTCCACAATGCCTTCAGCTCTTTCAAAGATAAATCCCATGACATAAACTATTGATTTGTCTGCCACAAATTCTTTCAACTTGTATAAGTGTACTGTTATGTTGTTTGGTAAAGGACAAATTAGAAAATAAAGCACTAATTTTTCACATTATTATATCAATTTATCAAGTGGTAGTTCACCCACAACCATATAAGCCATTCTCTGGCAAAAGGGGGCTTCATGCATCTCCATGATGCATTACACCAAGCAAGACATCACCTAATTATGGATCCATAAAATTCATTTTGTCAAACAACCGACTGAATCATGACATCAAATTATCCCTTGACATGCAGAAAATTTAAAGATAGCGAAAAGTTTCAGCCCTCAGCCTGCGCAGGCTGACATGGATCAATATTTTTCGCAAATGCAATGAGCCCCCTTTTCAGAGCATGGCTCACATATATATATGCATACATGAGACCCACCATTCGCTAGTGTACCCTTTTGCTGTACAGTATGTGCATTCCCCCTTGGAACTCATTGGTTGTTTACTAAACAAGTAAAATCAAGTATGTATTGTTGGACACAAAACATTGCTCAATTTGATTAAACAACATAACTTTGGATGAAAAATCAAACTGGTCTGTTATCATAAGACAACCTCCTTTTGGAAATCTTGTGATAAATAGCCCTGTTTTAACAACATTGAGGAAGAGGGCTTTCGGACAAATTGTGGAAAAAGGAGAAAATATTTTCTTCCTTTTCTATAATGTTTTCTGCACCCTCTAAGACAAAATATCAATGTTTGAGTCACATTTAATATGTCACCAACAGCTGCTTTCAAATTGGATAAGTCTGAAATTTTGTTGTCAGGTAGAAAGTTAACTGGCCAGTTTTGTTCTTGTGATATCATCAGAGTAGCTGAACACACATCATCATTGTGAAGAAAACACTGCTTTTGCCATATTTAAAAAAATGTCTAGAGCAGTGATGTGAAGAGTGTTATGGTGGTTGCTGGATCTGTACTTTTTACACTAGTATAATGTACATCATCCATTGGTTCAATTTACAAAAATCATCTCGGCTTTGCCTTCCATATTCTGTCTGTGTTGTTCTACTTCTGTACTTTACCTAAAATTGAAACAGAAATAGAGGTAAGGAACAACAACCACATCCTTAAGTAGGTCAAAGTTATCATTTGATTTAGCCAATTGCTGTCAAAGAATTACAAATTTTGAAGACAGATACGAAAATCTATTTATGTGAAAATTATTGGATTCCTTTCCCTTTAAGCCGACACAATATTGCATTCTGTATCATACACCAAACATACAACCAGACAAGACTGTTCACCTAGCACGGTGTGGCCAATATTTTAGGGAATGTATTATGGGCATGTTCATGGTCATTTTTAAAATGATGCTCATTTTGGTGTTGGCTTTGCAATGACCATTCTTCTCTCATTTTTGGATCACGATCAGATGTTTTCAGACATGCCCTGGCCTAACAGTCTTTTATCAAAAGTATTAACTCACTACCATACAGACTTTACTTGTTAAGCCCCTGAAGAAGATCTTTCTTTGGAAAAGTAGTATTTGCATATTTCAAAAAATTATTCCCTCTCTCCTTAAAAGTTTTCCTGTTTGTTAACTCTTTACCAAATGACTGGTCCAATTTAAACATATTAGCAGATGTCATATTTTCATAGGCTCAAATGAAAAGTTTTTTCAATGGAAAGGTAGAAAATACTGTGGGGAAAGAAGGAAATGCTGTTTGTTGGCATTTTCTTCTTTTCCCACATTGTTTTCAAAAGGTTTTTCCTCAGGTTCATTTAAACACAGGTGTGTTTGGTAAAGGGTTAAAAAGACATTACTTTCAAATGTTTCTCAGCTGTGTTTCTTTTCTCATAGATCAAAAATGAATAGTCTGTATGGTAATAAGTAGAACCCATTACCTAACAAATATGCTGACATAATATCTAATGTTTATTTTATACACTCGAGACATCAGACAAGACTGTCCACCTAGCACGGTGTGGCCAACATAGGGAGGAGCATTTTCTCTAGGCATGTCAATGGCCAGTTTCTTATCTGCTCAATACAATTTGGGTGTCAGCATGTTAATGGCCATCTTGCTGTCACATTGGGGTCACGATTACGATGCTTTCGGACATGCCTTGGCCTGACAGTCTTTAAATGAAAGACACATGGGCCAGTTTTGAAGAAGTAAATATTTGGGATGAGGTTTTGAATCGGACTTGGCAGAGATCCTATAGTCTCTATAGATGATCTCCGCACCAGGGTTGCCAACACACTCCATGACAGTACCATCTTAACCTACAAAATACTTTGTAACAGAAAAAGCATAAGGCCCTATATCCTTTCTGTACATTGGCCATATCGGGTACATTTTTGCAGGCCGGTACCTAGGTTATCAATGTGGTGATAGCACTGTTCACAAAACCTCTGCAGAAGTTTGAAATAAGCATGAAAAAATGTACAAACAAAAACAATTTTGAATTTAGAAAATTATTAGAGTTTGTTATATAGAGGTTTTCTGGTATGTTTTATTTCATTCATTTTGACATAGCATAGCATGACCAGACAACAGTCCAGATGCAAAATTAAGAAAAGATGCAAGACATTCACAGTGTTGGCTTGAAGTGTACAAAGTTTGATTTTGACAAAGGCATTAATTCTTTACTTTCAGACTCATCTATAGTGAAAGCATTTGCAGATGGCAAATCAAATGTAGTTTGGACCATGGGAATTTTCGTAAAAAAAACAAAAAGATATTGTTAGAAAAAAGAAATAACTGTTAGTCTAATGAATTCAGCTGTTTAAAGGAAATTTCTGTAAGTATGAGTTTTATCAAAGAACTTTAACCCTTGGCACATGGCAAAATTTTAGACTCGATCATGTTCAAGGTATTTACAGAGTAACATTCAAATGTTTTTCAAATGATAGTATTTGTCCTTAACTACATAAAAAACATTGTGCGAAAAGGAGAAAATGCTGGTAACAAGCATTTTCTCCTTTCCCGACAATGTTTTCAAAAGGCTTCGTTCTCAGCATTGCTAAAACTCGGAGTTGTGCAGTTATGGGTTAAACCTAACGCTAAGATGTCTACCGGTTAGTTTTTTTTTTTACTTGGCACCATGCATTTCACCCGTTTACAAAATAGTTGACAAAAGGTATTGCCAGCAAACTAATAGCTGAATTGCCTTCTTGGTTGTAAAACCCCTGTCCCTGGTCACAAAGTATATGAAGGAAATTCCAGCTGTTAGTTAACTGAACCTCACCTTTTTATAGTAATTTAACTTATGTACAGAAGTTGCTTAAGTGATCTCTTTTTTGATGATGTGTTGTACCTGGCCCCTGTATAAACATTTGTACAGTGAAAATTCTGGCTCTCAGTTAACTTAAGCTTGCCTTCTTAGGGGCATTTAATGATAGTGCAAAGGTTTAATAAAGCAACTGAAAAGAACTTTATGGTTTCATACTTAATGTATATTTGATGTATTACATATGATTTGAAGGTGGTATTGCAAGCAACCTGATAGTTGAAACTTTCATTTTGTTCTATAGAGCCCCTGTCCCAGGCCACAATGTATTAACTGGTAATGGAAATTCCAACTGTCAGTCTGCCGATAACCACATGTCTTTACAACCTTAATGCTTTATGTTTTATGTAAGAACTTTTAAAATTAATCCTTTGATTTATATATAACCTAGCAGTTTAAATATTTATATGTTATAGATGGGTTTTTTTAGAACCAGACTCAAATGTTAACCAGACTTGCTAAGATTTGTATTTAACCTAACAGTTGATATAATTCAAAGAGGATATTTTCAGGAGCTAGATTTTGCAGCCTGTATTTAGTCCAGATCTAAATTCCGTAATGAAAGAACATTTTATTGGCTACTTGAGGTATATTTTACCTGTTTACAGTTAAAGTATTGCTAGCAACCTGGTAGTTTAAACTTGCATTTGTGCTGTATAATTCCTACCATCAGTTAAATGAATCTCACTTGTCTACTTTATATGGGTAAAACATTTTATTATAAGTTGACCGGAAAGAATCTTCGGTGTGTAATTTAAAAATAAATGTGCAAAAGCTTTTAGATACAAATCATTGCAAACATTCTCTTTATAGTTATTGAAAAGCTTCTATACTGTGAAAAAGTTCAATGTTTTTCTTATCATTTTAGCCTTTCCCAAACAACCAAATTGTAGACATGTCCAGAATGAAAGCATTTTGAGATGACAAATCAAATCTGCATCAAATAATGGTTTTTGATATGATAGAAAACACAGAAGGAAAGGGAGAAAATGCTGCTTACCATCATTTTCTCCTTTTCCCAGCATGTTTTCAAAAGTCAGTTTTAGTTAAAGCTCAGGATTTTGTGGTAAAGGGTTAGCCTATAATCTTTCACAGTTATTCAGGTAACTGGTGGATGCAAAGCTACACAAAAATATAATACAGAAACTTTGTACAATGAAGACGAGTATGAATGTCTTGCACCCAGTACTCTTACTATTGCATCAGCACTGCCAAAATGAAGTGCATTGCAGACAAGGATTTTATGCACAAAATGATGAAATAAGAAATACACTATAACCTTCTCTAGCTCTACTGATGGAAAGTTCTATTGAGCCAAAGTAATATGAATTTAGAAAAAAATATTGAAAACTGACAACTTTGACCTACCTCCAGTCCATGACCATGCCAAAGTGTCCTTATCAGCTAGCTAATTTCCTCCCTGAAAGAAATTTAAAAGGAACATTAAAACACTGAAAATAAAACTGTTCATCATCTACATATACAAATTATATGATTAACAAAATTCAACACCTACTTTAAAGACATGTACCACAATGAATAAATGAATGAATGGTGTTTCATAGTGTATTGGCACCTACGATATTCTAATACCTATGAACAGATTTAATGATTAATTGATTAAATGGCATTTTTCACTGTTTCAACATCATTTCAGTCATATGACTGTTATATCTCACATATTCACGTAAGTCCTAAGGTTTCACTAGTACTAGGCTAGGCCTATGAAGTTTCTTGCCAAGTAAACTCTGACAAACAACCCAGTGCTATCTGCGAGGATCAAACCTGGGGCCTCCAGGTTATGAGACCTATACTTTACCACTGAGTCATGCAGGACCCCACGTGAACTGGAAATTTAAAGCAAAAGGATGAAAAACTTAAGAAAAAATAAAGGTTGTAAAGGGAGGTCTACATATGAGCCATGCTCTATGAAAAGGAAGCTTAATGCATCTGTTAAAAAGTTTGGACCCATGTTGTGTTCTTACCTCCCATGGGTGTTTTAAAAACCTTTTGGGAAAAGGGGGAAGACGGTAACCAGAATTTTCTTTTTCCACAATATTGTTTACAACATAAACCTCGTCATTAGAGCAACATTTGTTTTGTTGTCAGCAAGTACTTTCAAAATTTTGGACAGGCCTAAAACTTTGTTGCCTGGTAAAGAGTTAACTCTTTACCAAACTAAAAATTTTAGATTGATTAATTGTATGGTCTTTAATGCCATTTTCAACATTATTTCAGTTATATCCCAGCAGCTATCCATGCTTTAATGGAGTTCCTTTTACTGGTACTATGCATTATATTCTTTCTGAGCCACTGGCTGCTTTCCCACATAACCATTGCTGAAACGATGGTCAATGGTGAGAGAGGAATAAATCCTGTCACAATGACTATCATTAATCCCCGGAAGAAATTGGCCGAGCTGGGATCAAACTAGTGACCCCATGTTCCCAAGTCCTGTATGCTACCGCCTGAGCTACCAGGGCTAGGCTACAAAATTTCAGAACTGTTGGTACTGAATATACATGCAGACAATGTACTTAACCAAAATCTTAAATTTGCTTGTGAGAGAGAAGAAAACTTTGTTGGAAAAGGAGAAAATGCTGGTCACAATGAAGAGTGTTAAGCAAGCTTTCAGGGACTTCAAATTCCTGATGAAATATTTTTAGGTTTTCTGCAAAATACAATCATGTTCTTTGGAAAATATTGTGGCTAAAGGTGTATTCCTTATTTAGCCAAATTCCATTCGACCTAAATAAATGCCAGTAATGCCTATTTTACAAAACTATTCTCATAGGTACCTGCAGCAAATTTGTTTCAGGAGTTTGCTTAACCCTTTCCCAAACAAGCCCTGGTTTTCAGGTGTCTGCAGTACAAGTCTTTTAAAAACACTGTGGGAAAAGGAGAAATTGCTCGTAATGAGCAATTTCTCTTTTTCCCACAGTGTTTTCTACCCTTTTTGAGAACTTCCTGCCACTTTCATCAAATTTAAAATTGTTGTCTGCAAACTCTTTCAATTCGGACCAGTCCAAAATTTGTCATTTGGGAAAGGGTTAATAAACACAGTGGATATTTTCAGTTAGTTTAACCCTTTACCACACATCCCAAATTTTAACCACCCTGTAAGAGAAGGCTATAGGAAAACATTGTGGAAGAAGGAGAAAATGCTGGTAAGCAGCATTTTCTACTTTCCCCACAATGTTTTCTACTGTATCAAAGACAAAATCATCAATATAGCAACATTTGTCATCTGGAAATGCTTTCAACTTGGACCACTCCAAAATTTTGTCATTTTGTAAAGAGTTAACCTTTTACCACACAATCTCAAGTTTTAATGAGAAAAATGCTTTTGCAAATATTGTGTGAATAGAATAAAATGCTTTTAACCAGCATTTTCTTCTTTTCCCCAAATGTTTTCTACCCTTTCAAAGACAAATCCATTTTTTGAGCCATATTTAAATAAGTTGTCTGCATATGCTAATAATTTGGACAAGCTTAAGAATAGATGTTTGGTAGTCAAAAGACTTTCCAGATATTGCATTTTTATATACTGGTATTACATCGGAGAAAAAAATCACAGTGTAGATTTAAGATCAGATTGCATATTCTGTACAGCCTGATCTTAATCAGAACAGAACATTGTTTAAAGTCATGCATTTAGTCACACAATTTCTTCATTTTACTACTTATATTTCCAAATGGTATATAATCAGATGACAGATACTAAATAAGTGAATAAGTGAAAGGGATATTAATATACCTAATCCATGTTAAACTTACCATGTAGATGCTCTGCTGACTTGTTGATTGTTCACATAACTGCTTTGGGCAATGTGTCTGTCATCGTCTTTTCCAAGTACTATCACTTCAAAGCCATGGTACATGTATCTTAAACTGAAAAAAAAAAACAACAAAAAAGGAAAACCTTTTTTTTTTTTGTGGGGTGGGATTGGGGGAGGGGGGGAAAACAGCTAATTGTAGGGAAGGAACACTTTTTCAAGAAAAATTCACATGTTACATTGTTCACTTTTTTTTACATGTCTGTTTTTCATTTTTTTTTGTGTGTGTGTGTGTTTTTATCATCTCAATATGTTGCTGTGGAAAGCTGACTGTATGCATTTTCAATGTGTCAGTTTCATTTTATACATTCCACAAGTGTTTCTTGCTAATACATGTGTTTGGGAGTGAGAATGACCTGCTGCTATAGAAAGCTGTGTGCATATCTAACTTGTCAATTACACCTTTGCTACATAACTTTACCTTTCAAGTAAACATAAAGTAGAGTTTAGTTCTTTTATGTTAATATTTTCATTTTCAATCACAGATTTTTTTTTTTTTTTCATTCTTAAAGTACTGGAAAGTTTTAGTTTATACTCCATATGCAGTTTCATGACTGTTGATTTACAGTTTAAATATTTTTTAGAATCTAAGTTTGTATCTAGGGTAATTTTTTGAGGATTCCTTTGCACTTTGCAAATTTGTTGTTTTAGTTCCTTGTGAAAATTGTTGTGCAATTTCCTTCCATTACTCTTAAAATTAAGATTTAATGGAAAATGCTAGCTTCTGATACTTATTGCAGTATTTTTGCCAGGGACAGGGGGTATCAGAAACAAACATATCCCAACCGAAATTCCCTACATTTTTTCTTAATCCTTTAATACTTCATTTTCTTGATTTCAATTTCTCTTTTTATGATAATATTTTTCTTTTCATGTTATTTCTTTTTATTCTTTTTCAAGTTATCAATTCTTTTATTAAGATTTCTTTCAGGTTGTTTCTGTTTATTTATTTATTTATTTCATTTGTTTTTTGTTTTTGTTTTGTTATATTTTTATACAATTTTTATTCTTTTTATTATATTGTTAGAATTTTCTTTCTTTTTTTTTTTTTTTTTTTTTTTATTTTTTTTTATTTATCATTTTTTTTTTTTTTTTTTTTTTTTAGTTTCTTAGTTTTTCTTTTTATTTTTAATCATTTTTGTTTACTATATTATATTTTTGTTTACTGTTATATATTTCCCCATGGTTTTTTCTGTTGATGTTGTTTTTCATTCTTTTTATTTTCTATTTTTCCAGTTTTATTGCTTTCTTTTAAATTCTTTAATTTTTTTGTTTAGTTATTTTTTTCTTTCATTCTTTTCATGCTTCTTTTTCTGTTTTTTATTTTTATTTCTCTTTTTATGGGTTTTATTTTTCTTTTCATGTTATCTTATTTTATTCCTTTTTCAAGTTTTTCATCTTTTAGTAACATTTTTTCTATTTTTCATCATTTTTGTTATAATTTTATTTCTCTTTGTAATTTTTTCTCATATTCTTTAAAGTTTTCTTTACTTTTCTTATCATGTTATTTCTTTTTATTCTTTTTAAAGTTTTTCATTCTTTTGATAAGATTTTTTTCAGCTCTTTTATCATTTGTTAAAATTTTCTTTCTTTTCTAGTATTTTCCTTATTTCTTCTTTCTTTTGGTCTTTATTCTTTTGTTCTAATCGTTTGCCTTTTTCATTTTTTACACATTTTTAAAAAAAAAAACTGTTTACTTTTTTTTACATTTGTTTTTTTACCTTTTTAGGTTTTTGTTATTAAAGTTTTCTCCCCTTTTTCTGTTGATGTTGCTTTTCTTCATTTCTTAAAAATTCTTTTCATAATTTCTTATTCTAAATTTTGCCATTTTCAGTGGTTTTTTTACATGTTTGTTTTACAGACTGTTTCTTTCTTTTTTTTTTTTTTTACATGTTTTTAAATCATCTTTGTTTATTATTATCATATTCTAATTGTTTTTCCTTTTTTCTGTTGTTTTATCTTTTTTTTCAATTTGTGTGTTTTTTCCCCCGAAATTTTTCATTTTTTACGAGTTTTTATCTCTAAGATTTTTTTTTTTAAATTTTGTTTTAATTTTTTTTTTCCTGAATTTTCCATTTTTTTTTTTTTTTTTTCCCCAACTTTCTATTAATAAGATTCTTTTTGGTTTTTGCTTTGATCAATTTAATTTGTTTCCTGTCTTTTGTTTCAAGATTTGTCCAATTGCATTAAACAGAGTAGAACCATTTTTTTGTGTGTGTTTTGATCCTTTTCATGTACTACCCTGGTGAAATATAACCATGTGTGTAACATTTTAAGGAATAAAACATATTCATGAACAACCCAGCTAAAAATAAAAATCACCCTTTACAGAAGTAAGTAACAAATTCATGTCTTGGGGATTGGTTTAGTAAATTGTTTGGTTAGATATGGTATCTGCTTTAAAAGGAGAATTTGCTTTCCAATCTGTCCCCACTGTCAAGATTTCATGTCAGAATTTGCTTTCCAATCTGTCCCCATTGTCAAGATTTTATGTCAGAGTCTCAGTATACTTGTGTAAATGTCCCTTGTATGTTATGGAATACTATAAGCCCAGACAAACTGGATGGGAACCAGGTTACTCAAAACTGAGACAGCTCTGTTTCATGTTGTGTGCTTTTGCTATTTCCAAAGTATGTTTGTAAAGAGATATATTATCAGTGTCCTTGATCTACTATGACCTATACTCCACCAAATCCTTCTCACAAAAACTCCAAAGGATGATTAGCAATAACTATCCCTGATTACCCATTAAAAAGTTGATTTTGAAAAAGTGTTGCAAAAATGAAGATGGAATTTAGGAGATATTTATTGAAAAGTGCTTGAATTATACTGTTTTTAACGTTACTGACACAATTTGATGTGTAGTGTACTGGAGTCATCCAGGCTATGAGTTCATGTGAAATAAGCTAATGTTCCTAGGGTTATCAAATGTTTCTAGGCTTGCCAAAATTGTAGAAACCAAGACAGTTGTCATTTATCCTCATATTTGAATTTGAACTTTGAAATAACACTTGAACTTTGAAATAATCAAGCAACACTTAAAAATTGTGATGTCTTTGTTTTCTAAATGACAATTTGATACATCACAGGAAAAAACAATACATGTATGTGACAAGTTTCCTCAAACAATTAAGCCTGTTATATACAAACTTGGTAAACTGATGAAAGTATTATTGATTAAAGATCATGGGGATGATCTTGAAAGGTTGCACTATGTATACTTTAGTGTAAATAATTAGCATCTTGATTTTGATCAGTATTTCTACTAAAAACCTAAGCATTTAATGGGGAAATTCTTCATTCTCAGACATTCCTTCAATGCTCATAGATACTTAAATAGTGAAGGTGAAATTGTGTTCAATACAGTTCAACCCTCTTCCCCTATATCAAACAAACAACAGCAAAAATACTTAAATTCCTTGCAAATACCAAACAACTTCATAAAACAACTTCTGTAGATGAAAGTGTAAAGACCAAGCTTATGAATATGATAGTAATTGTCAGATTTAACCACAAATATAAATATCAGGGCTCTGCTGAAGTATTTGAAATCAGGCATACATTTTTTATCTGAATTCCTGTATTTTTAAACAAGATATCTTTCTGTTCTGATTTAACAGGAAATAATATAATTAAAACATCATTCAAATCATTTGTTGTTTTGGCTTTGTGGCTGGTTCCAGTATTCAAAAGTATTCCATATGCGGATTTGCATGCGTTCGTGAGTTGAAATCAAACAGTGTCAATATATAAATAGAGAGCCAACAGATGAATCTTTTAAAAGCACAAAGTCTTGGATTTTCCTCAATATCTGTTTGATATTGTTTCCCCAATTAAATCTAAAGTCTTTTCACAGACCACATCTTTGAGATTTTTTTTAAACCAACAGGGATTACATTCATGTGGAAAAAAAATGACTACTTCTCATCATGAAATACAGAGTACAACCTAACTATGATAAACATTCTACATTAAAAGGTACATCATTTCTAAAATTGTGTACCTCCTTATATAAAAACAAAAAGTGGCATGCGGGTGGCAATGCTCGGCTGAAGTTGCTTGAGAAAAAAAAAACTATTGTTGTTGAGGCGCTTTGCAGGCTAAGATCTTTCTCATGAACCTTGCAGAGACTGACACACAAAAAAACTGTTGTGTGGTCTTAACCCCTTTACCAAACAATCCTGGTTTTTATTTTAACAACCTCTGGAAGGGAGGCTTTTGCAAACATTGTGGAAAAAGGAGAAAATGCTGGTTACCAGCATTTTCTCCTTTTTCCTCAATGTTTTCCTACCTTTCAAGAGCAAATCCTATCTTTGTGCCATATTTGGTATGTTGCCTGAAAATGCTTTCATCTTTGACTATAAAACTTTGTTGTTTGGTAAAAAGCTAAGTCTTTTTTGAGTGGACAAAAAAACAGTACCTTTCACAAATAAAAAGGCAAGATAAATGCATTCACATAACTTTTGAAAATGGTCTTAGGAACCGATTAATTATTTTTCAGTTACATGTACTTGGGTTTTGACAAAAATGCTCAGACGAGGTTAACTTTGCAGATGAAACGCAGTTGCTGCCCCTGAATAGACCGACAAACCTTTCTGGATTGCCTTGATCCGTCATTGGTAACAGTTTAATCTCTATATTTTGTTTGTTTAAATCATGAACAAATCTTTCCTGGATCCCACCCAGTAATCAACTCGTGTCTACATGTATCTTTCTGTGTTTCCTGGATACTAACCAGTCCAATGCATGGATAACCTCTCTGAGCAATAAATTATAAAAATAATTTTGTTTCACAAATGCAATATTTTTCACCTATATCTTTGCCAAAGTAATTAGTTTACTTTATTCAAGCCATTTTCAAAATTTTTATGAACAGATTTAACTTACTAATCTAACTATAATTCAAATTCCGCTTTATTTAAGATCACTCTTATTATTTGCATGAGAAAATTAGTTTTTTCATTTTTTTGAAATTACTTTTGGATTTAAGATCCTTAACATCAAACGTTGCATGAGTTTTTCTTTTTTTTTGGATTTATGATCCTTAACATCAAATAGTGAATGAGATAATTTTTTTTTTTCTTTTTTTGAATGTAAGATCCTTAACATCAAACATTACAATGAGATAATAAACTATTTCTTCTTTACTTTTGGATTTAAGATCCTTAACATCAAACATTGCATGAGATAATAAATTATTTTCTTTCTTACTTTTGGATCAAAGATCCTTAACACCATAATAATTGCATAGGTTTTGGTTTAAAAAGAACTGCAGGGTTCATTTCAAATTGAATTTGTGTACAAAAAAAGATGCTTTCATAACAGTGCAACAAGAAAGTAACCCTTAAAGCGCCAAATAAACCCAATTGTCATTTTCATTCTAGAATAAACCAATATAATTGCAAATTCATGGCTACCTTTTGCCCGTTTTAACATAGCTGACAGTGTAGATCAAAGATCAGACTGCATGTTTTGTGCAGCCTGATCTTGATCTACACTGGCCGCAAAGGCAACTATTTTAGTGTAAGGGTTAAAAAACTGAAATGAACCCTGAAAATTAACTCTTTACCAAGCAACAAATTTGGATTTGTCCAATTTGGAAATATTTGCAGATGACACATTACATGTGGCTCAATTAATGGTGCAAATTGTCTTTGTAGAAGGAAAACATTGTGGGAATATAAGAAAATACTGATTCTCTTTTTCCCACAATGTTTTAAAGGCCTTTTTCCTCAGTGTTGCTACAATGCAGGATCATTTGGTAAAGGGCTAAATAAGGCAAATAGAATTTTTAATAACAGAACAGAAAAATATACTTAAGTAATAAGAAATTACATCCACTTTCATTTTTTATCTGATATACATATAGGATTTAAGATTCTCAACATCACATAAGGTATGCTGACAATACTTTAGTGGCTATTACAACTCCTTTTGGTTTACAAACCCTCAAACATGTTTAAGTTAATGTGTGTCTGATAGACACACATTATGTAAGGATACTGCAATATGTATCACACCTACCAATTTGATAGACAGGGTGCTGATTTAAAGGATTCATCCATTGATAACGTTATGCCATTCTGTACTTCTCAAGTAATGAAATACTTTAAATACACAGGCCACAAAACTAAAACTTAAGAACTTCCTATAAGACTTTTTTTTCTCCTTTACTCTGAAACTGAAGCCTTTGAGCAAAAATTTTCGGAAGTCAAATCCAATTAAGAGCTAGTCAGAATTACAATTTCAAGTGTAATACCCTATGCAAATTTTTGACATACTGGATCCCTTGTATGTAGGTGTCAAACACTGAATGAAATTTGTTGTTGTTTCTGATGTTTTTTTATTTATTTAAGGACAACAACTATGTAACTCATACTTTTTATGATGCAGACTAGCATTGGGGCAACAAACATGTTCTTTACTGATCTGTTACTAGCAGGAAATCAAAGTTATATTTAAGTGTTTACCTGATTGGTCTATGATTGGTCTTAATTCAAATATTTTGTAAAGTGACAATAAATTATTATGTGATTAAAAAAAAAATTAACAAATTTCAGCCTCAATAACAGTTTAAAATCATAAGTGATGTAGTTATTATATCATGTGTGATATAAAGAGTATGCTCAATTATTTCAACTGTCCCATCCACATAGCCCCCACTTTAAGATGAATTCTTAGACATATACAATGTGTAATAACAAATACATTAAACCTATAGAAAGCCACTTTTGAGTTGTTTTGTAAAAAATAGTGTGACCTTTAAATGAATGATGACCAACACCGACCTACAAGATCAATGTAAAGTGATTGATCCCTGATAATGTTAGATTATTGAAAGGTGAAGGAATTAATAATTGGCATTTTATGGCACGATGACAGCTCAGGTAATTTAGTGCACATGTATGTATTAAAAGATAATAGAATGCAATTTTTGTGCTTAAAAAGATAAAAATAGTAGAAAAAAGTGTTAAATTAAGAAAGATTATGTGTATTCCGTATTTGCATAAAAGACATTATTGATTGACTTATTGAAAGTTATTGTTCCTACAGTACTTCAAGTAATTAATGCGCTGGGGCACCATTCAAAACACCAACAGGGCACTCTTGGTCCATAGCCAATTTCCCGAAATTTTCACTGCCATCACTTAGAGTAAGTATGGTACTTTGATCCGAGTTTTAGTCAGAGCCCAGCGCAAAGTGATTGCCATTTTGAAAGACTTCCTGTAATGCAGTAATGCAGAATATTGATTTTACCGCCGATCATGATTCATTTAGACATTTGATAGCATTCACGATTAGTATGGGACACTGGAATTCAATACTTCACCTTTTTAATGTTCTTCCAAGTTAGTTGACAAATTTTGTTTTACGGGAAGTTTATAATGTTATTGGAAGTGTATGTTATTCAGACAGTCAGCTGTTAATGACATTGATTGCTGAAGTAATTAGGATTATGTCGATGCCGTACCTGTAAATTTGTTTATAAATAATTGGTCATTAGTCATTTTCATAAGTCTGTGTTTGAAAAGTTTTAGTGAAGTTATTATGTGTTTGGAAGTTTGTCACCCCAGTTGTCGATTTTAAGGTTAAGGTTGGGTATGGGTGGCGGTTGTCTGGAAGCGTTTGGAGTAAGAAATAATAGTGTGTGTTGGGGGGGGGGGGGTGCTACTATTAGGGAGGGAGCGTTAATTAGGTGAAATATGGTATTTTATCAAAGCATCATTGCAAAATACTACCGGTCATATTGACATAATAATGATAAAAATAAAGTATGCAGTGTGTTTTGTTGATGACTGGGGTGTACCAAGAAAGGGTTGGTCAAGGAGTATTACCAAGTTTTCACTTTATTGTCTTAAAACCACAAGAGATGTTACTGGATATCAGAGGCATTATGTAAAGATATGCATAAACTGATGTCACTGGGGTCAGAATATATTTGGAACTGCTTGAAGATGGTTTGTCTTGGAGACTGATAATGTATCACATGTTTCAACTCAGCAGTCTGACGGTTTAGTAAGGCATTATTTGTTGGTAAATTTGGTTCTTTAGTACATGGGATTGGTCTGTATTGATTTATTTGGTATATTTGAAATTACTTTAAGAAATAAACACATGGGTCTGGCAACAATGTAAGTTCAACATTCATGACACTATACCCCTTTTTTTATCAATGCAAACTTCATACTAATATCCATACTAGCTTATGTTTCTGTCAAACTTTGGACCTATATAGCTGATTCCAGGGCTTAGCCTCATAAAATGAGGCAGAATGCTGTACTTTGAGGGCAGTGTGTGCCATCTTAGTAAAATGGCTTCATTTGTGTGTGGTTCATATTTTGAAATTACATACAAACTTTCTCAGTTTGCTACCTTTCAACACTTTATGGCAACCATAATATTATTGTCTTACACCTTTGATTTCATGGCAGACGATCAGTTTCTACCATGTTATATTTGAAATATGACTTTTAGGCAGGTAACAAACCTCAAATTCAAACCTCCATGTTTTGTAATATACATATCACAATTTTTTACAAATTTTTATAAACTTGCCCATCATTAATCTGACAGACTTTGTATAATTTATCATGCACTTATTTTAACCCTTGATTACCCAATGTTAAGTGACTCTTACCTTAACAAAGTCCAAATCTGGTACATACTGTAAATCTACAAAGATAAAGATAAGTTTATGTAGAATTATTAACAAGTAACATAAGCACCAAGTTGTTCCAGGTGAAAAAAATTATTTCTAAATAAATGTGTATATTTAAAAGTGTTACCACACTATCCCAACTTTTAATGACCCTAAGGAAAAAGTCATTTGAAAACATTGTTGGAAAAGGAGAAAATGCTGGTAATCAGTATTTTCTCCTTTTCCCACAACTTTTTCTATTCCTTAACAAATTACATCATACAAGTCACATTCAATTTGTTGTCTGCAAAGGCTTGCAATTTGGACCAGTAAAAAGTTTGGTGGTCTGGTATAGGGTGATTAAAACACTTATTATAATTATACTCTTTGGCTTGCCTCAGTATGCTCTAATGGCCTATAGGTGTTTTCCTACCCTAAAATACTTAATTCTGCGCTGAACATAGGCCCAAGAAATTCCCAGAAACATTCCAATGCTTATATGACCTTGAGTAGGATGGATATTGAAAACATTGTTGGATAAAAACAAGAAAAAACTCCTTTTCCCACAACATTTTCTACCTTACAAAAGATGAATACCACTATTCCAATCAAAATTTGTCGTGTGCAAATATTTTCAATTTAGACAGGTTCAAAGTTTTATTGTCTGGTAAAGAATTAAAGCATAATCACCCACAGTTGACTTTGGCCTTGCTGTATACAACAATGTGGCAAAGGAGAAATTGTTGGGAATGACAGAATTATATTGCATTTTGTCACAATATTTCCACTTGTATTTATGTCTCAAACATTATCATCCATATTTCAAGAGGACATTTTTAAAATCCTCTGCCACAAATTTCACCCAAAGAGGTTAAGGTATGTTAGGTTTTCAGTCATCATGTAAGTTCTTGGTTTCTGGATTTTCTTCATTTTTTTTTTATATGTTTCAATCCCTTGATAATACAAAAGAGTTGGATAAAAAAAAATTGTTGATTTTATCCAGTAAACACAATATGTAAAGTTTCAACTTTAAATGGCTACTTTTCCCTTACTTTTTCTAATTGTCAGATTTTTTCAAAATCAATAGGGTTCAAGCTATTGATTAGATAAACAAACTGTGCAAGTTTCACAAAAATCCGACAAAAATGCAGAATTTATCATGTAAACAAGAAAAAGATGAACAGACAGAGTGATGGACTGATGGATGACGGAAACCTCGCTATGACATAGGCTCTGCTGGCTTTCAGCTAGTAGAGTGAAAAACTGAAATGGGTAAAAATCTGGCTGAAAACAAGTAAAGATGTATTGGGTTTAGACTATACCCAATATGTAGTCTGATCTGGGATTTACAATGTGTGCACTATATTTTGCAATACATCCTGATCAAGACTGTCTTTAGATTTTTATCTTATAATGACTAATATTTTCAATTAGAAAAAAAAGAGACCTAAATGCTGTATTCAAGGCTTCTTTTAAAAAATATTTCACAGAATAGCCAAGTGGTTCAAATCATTATTGGATAAAAAAATTTAAGACTTGCCTAAATTGAAAGTGTTTGGAAAACTACAAATGAAATGTGGCTTAAATAATGTAATTTATCTTAAACTCTTTACCAAATGACTGGTCCAAATTAAAAGCATTGCAGATGACAAATCAAATGCAGCTCAAAAATTAATTGTTTTTTGTAAAGGGTAGAAAACATTGTGGGAAAAGGAGAAAATGCTAGATACCAGCATTTTTGCCTTTTCCCACAACATTTTCAAAAGGGTTTTTCTTCAGGGTCGATAATAGTCTAGATTGAGTGGTTAATAATAAAAGTGGTAGAAAACCTTGAGGAACAAGGAATAAAATGCTGGTAATCAACATTTTCTCCTTTTCACCACACTTCAGGCTTCTTTATTAGGGTCATTAAAACTTGGGATTGTATGGTAAAGGGTTAAATCCAAGATCATGTATTGCCAAAGATGTTTAACTCCTTACCAAATGACAATCTTTTGGACTTCAACTATATTGAAAGCATTTCGCACATGACATAATAAAGGGGACACAGAAATTGAAAACTGTTTTTGGAATGATAGAAAACATTGTGGGAAAAGCAGAAAATGCTGGTTATCAGCATTTTCTCCTTTTCGCACAATGTTTTCAAAAGGCTTCTTCCAAAGGGTCATTAAAACCCAAGTGTGGTACAGGGTTTAGAGCGGGAAATAACGTCCTATGAACTAGGGCAAATACATGTTTTTGTTTTTAAATAAGCTAGACAAATGCAATCAATACTTATTCTGAAATGAAGAGAGGGAGAAATGCCAATCTGTGTGCCTTATGATGGGACATTATTGCAGAATACCTACCTTGATAAAACATTTAATCCTTTACCAAACGACAACATTTTAGACTGGTCCAAATTGAAAGCATTTGCAGATGACAAAATAAATGTTACCAAAAAAATGAAGTTTGTTTTGGGAGGGTAGAAAACATTGCTGGAAAAGGAGAAAATGCTGGTTACCAGCATTTTCTCCTTTTCCCACAATGTTTTCAAAAGGCTTCTTTCTCAAGGTTGTTAAAAGTCAGGATTGTGTGATAAAGCATTAAGATCACACTGCATGTTCTGTAGTCTGATATTGAATGAAACTTTTTGCCAAGACATGTAAAGCTGTCCTTAGTTCTTAAGGGGGGACTATTCAGATTTTTAATAATCTCAACAAACTTAAAAAAAACTACATCTCTAAATTAACCAATGCAATAGCTGGCAAACCATCAGTTAAAAAAAGGATGTATGTAAGAAAAAACATTTTTCTATCTATTCCTTGATAGGCTATATAGAAAAGAGTATTTTGTGGTACTTACCAGTGTTCAACAAAACAAGAAATAAATAATTTGCAGCAAAAACAACTTAAGAAGGCCTCTTTACCTTTTATCACACAATCCTGACTTGGAGTGTACAGATCAAGATCAGACTGCATACAACAAACACATAGTCTGATTTTGGATAAAAACAGTCCAACATAGGGAGATTTTCCTGGCAAAGAGAACCTTGAAATCACAATAAATCTTTTGGATTTTTCTTTTGCTATCAACAGGAAATTTCTCCTTTATTTATTTAGCAGCTTAAGGATAAACATTCGATAAGAAATTCTGATCTTAATGGATTCACGGTATTGCTTTCTCTAAGCAAGGATCATAGAGTATGTAGACATGTCTATGACCCCAACACTAAGCAATTTTTCTACTTTCCACAATGTTCCCCTTAGTAGTAAATGCCGGATGTATAAAACTATATCTCCATGCACTAAAGAATGAACCCATTACAACAAGATGCACATTTTTATGCTCCTTGTGCGAAAGGCTACGATTCCCGCTCACACCAGTGTTCCCATTTTTTCTTTTTTTTAAATTTCCAAGATGTCTGCGATCTCCTAGTTATTCAAGGAAAACTTTGTTTCAAAACAAATTTCAAAAAGCTATGCATATTAGAGCGACATTTTAAGAAGGAAATCGGGAGGCCGGCGCAAACATAGGCACAAACTTTGTGACAAAGACGCTGGCGTTTTACAAATGCGAGGGAAAGTTATACGAAAACAATCACAAATTTCAACTACAATGCCAGATCTAGATATACATACATGTACTTTACTTATTCATGGAAAAAAATTACAAAGATTACGAAAGAAAAAGAGACTTACTTCATTTTTTTCCGGATCAACCTGCATGGCTCTTTGTTTGAATCTCTATTTTGCCCGACCAAACGTTGACTGAGTTCACACTGAGTAACAATCACCTGGGTGGATTAGGAGTCACGTGATAGGGGTCAGCCTAAAATCCAAGTGACCAGTCGGAAACAGGAGCAACGATTGGCCCTTAGGCACCGTGACAATTATAGTTGCCAATGCGGCCGGAATAGGTCGAGATCAGACTGCATAAAATTGCAGTCTGATCTCGGATATACACTGTCCGCTTGCGCAGATATTCTGGGTAGTAAGGCTCAAAATTGCAACCATTTAGGTCTTATTTCTAGAATGAATTAATTAAATGGACCCTTTCAGTTAGGAAAAACGTCCAAAATATTGTCATTTCAGAGCTGTTTTAGCAACAATATGTGACAAAGAAGTGAACAATGTAGATCCAAGGTCAGACTGCAGGTTCTGTGCAGTCTAATCTTGATCTATACTGTCCGCAAACAACAACTTAAGTCGGTTCCAGCGCTTTTTGGATTAATAGTTTAGGTGAATAATTTAGGTGGTGTGTTACGCCCCTTTCAACAGTATACACTTATATCACGGTCACTCGTTATTCATGTCTTTGCTGGGTTTCACCAGTACTAGTTCTGCCCTGCCAGGGCACTGTGCACAGTGCGCCTTGTACCCTGCGTTTTCTCCTTTTCCCACAATATTTTAAACCTTTCAAAGCCAAATCTTATAATTTTAGGTACATTTTATCCGCCGTCTGCAAATGCTTTGAATTTGGACGCTTCCAAACTTTTGTCGTCGGGTAAAGATTTTAACGCAGGGGTCAGGGACAAAATGACGTCGCGTTCAATTCTATAGGTTTCTGCGGGATTTTGGAAGAGTTGAAAATCCGAGAAAATGATTTATATCCTAAATCTGTTTCTGCCAAATTTCTCCCTGGCCAGTATTGGAAAAAGATAAAAACTCCGAACTTCCTGTCCAAGAAATGTCAATAAGACTCAGTGGACATAAGGTTTGACATTGCTATGACAATTGCTTCCGGATGTTTCGTAACAAAGTCTGAACGAACTATAACTCTTTCAGCGCCGTGCTTATTATATAATAATCTGGACCTCAAAGAGCAATCTACTGAATATCTGAGCGAATTTTAGCACATAGTCTTGAATAAACAAGCGGAAGATATATATCTACGATCAGAACGTACGTTCTGTGCAGTCTTATCTTAATCTGTTTCGTAGGCGAAAGTGTCTCTATGGTGCTGAAAGAACTGCAGACGTTTCTTTTTTTTAGGGGGGTGGGGTGAGGGGTCCTTGTACCTTGGAGATTTTTTCTCGTTTTCAATAGTATTTTAGTTGTTATCAGGGCAACATTTTACTTTTCTGATAATTCTATCAATTGTAGGCTTGGATTCTGCTCCACCCCTGCCCTCAGATCATTTTGCCGCCATATTAATCAACTCATTTTCAGACACGATAAAAATAAATAGACTCGTCTATATTCAAAGCATTTGAAGACAACAACTCATTCGTGGATCAGATCTTTGGATTTAGTTTAACCGGAAAAAAATGGTGGAAAAGGACCAAATGCTGATTAGATCTACAAGAAGTCTGTTAATTTGGCACTTTTGTTTTCAAACGCATTGTCTGATAAAGGTAAAAGGAAGGTAAAATATGTAAATAACATCGAAATTCATAAAATTAAGAATGGTAAAAACGCTGGATTAAATTAGCACTCTCATGGCCAAATGAAGCAGTTCGTGATTTTTTATGGGAGGGGGACGGCGGAGAGGGGAAATATACCGCGAGTGCCAATACAGAGACTAGGCTACAGAAGGGCTGAAAAAATACATTTCCATAGCTAATGAAACTACTTTTTGATTGATGTTCAAAATACAATTCTAGTCAAAAAAAAACCCAAACTTTTTGGTGTCTGAAAACAGGGCCTACACATTTCCAATGCAAAGGAAAAGACTTTTTTTAAAGACTGAAGAAAATACATTTTCCATTCGAACGGCGAGGCAATTTTTTGGACTCGAAATAGACCTGCTTCCCATACAGAGAGGTATTTTAGAGACACACAATGCGATTTAATTGAATCTTTACCGCGCTTGAAAATTTTAGGGTCATCCAATATGCAAGCAGCTGCAGAGGACAAATTAAATGAGCCTAAAAATGAGGATTTCGTCTTTGAAAACTTAAAAGAAAATGTAAGTAAAGTAGAAAATCTGATCACCAGCATTCGTAAAGGGTTAAATCTAAAGAAGAGACTACCTGAGGATCGAAATACATTTCTAGCGCTGAGTTGGAGACCTTACGTGGACTGCAGACTAAATGATCTCCTGAGACTCAAGATACATTTCCACTGCCAACAATGCGACTTCCTCAGGAATAAAAATACACTTCCATGGTAAAAGAAGGGACATTGTAAAATCTGAAAATACATCTCTACTGCAAACGAAGGGACTTTTAGGGCGTTATCTCCCGCTGGGTGGCATTTTTCAAATACATCATCTTCGAAGAATATGACATGCGCAGACAACGCTTTTAGGGACTCAAAATACATTCCGTCTGTCAGCAAGGAGACTTTTTGTGGACTGTAAAAATACAATTTCAACCTCCAACGGACAGTACTCGTACATGAAAAGAAGATACCTCTTTAGGGAGAAAAAAATGGTACCATACAACTGCCAACGAAGTGATTTGTTAAGGACTTGGAGTATATTTTTCCTCCACACACTTACGCATATATTTTTTTTTAAACATTTTACCAAGTAGATCTTTTTTTATTATTATTATTATTTCTGGGTTCCGTTTAAGAAATTTCTGATTGTTTCCCTTCTTATTGTTAAGTGTTATGGACAACTGCAATTGCTACCAATAAGTGGAATTTGCTTCTTTGAATAGATATCCTTTTCGCCATTTAAAGTTCATTTCCGTCATTAAATGCAGACGACATTATCGAACGCCATGTTGAAAAGCGTAAATTACACGTACCCAAAATCACTTTACAAAGTTACACGTTGCTGCTTCTGGTAAAGACTTTTGTTTCATCGTCAGTGAACGAATTGCAGACTGCAAACCGAAAAGAACTTCTCAACAGACGCGAAAGACGAAATGTAAGAGAAGCAGTTTGTAACGACGATCTTAACTTTGGCGGGCATAGAAATCTCGTGGTTAGTTGCATTGCCTTCATTTTCGTCATTTTTGCTGGGTCTCTCTGCGACACTTAGGTTTGGTTTGTACATGCTTTTTATTTTCTTCATTAGTTGACCCGTATATTAAACAAAATTTTTCTCTACAGTTGGCGTTTTGATAAATTGACCCGGTTCCTCACGGTCCAACAATAAGGGTACTCAGGGAATAAATTAATTTGTTTTACTTCATTAATCTAGTATCAAGCAAAACAAATAAATTTATTCCCTGTGGGGGGTGGTCCACAAAGTTCTTTTGGCGTGGTCAAAATGGGGTGGTTTTATGAAATTTGAATCCTTTTTCTACAGATCAAGATCTAGCTGGCAAAATGTGGTCTGGTCTTGATCGTTATCGTCTGATATAAAAAGAAAAGAGAAATGCTATAGCTCTATTTAGATTTTTTGAGTCGCTTGGTTGCGTAGCAACCAGGCTCTCATTGTTATCATCCTGATTCATGGGGTGACGTAAGCATGCCTCCGGCCTTGTACTGACTTCCGGTTTGCGAGACGTTGCGTAGTTCATTTGTAATGTTGCATTATCCTCAATGCTTCTATCGTACATAATTTTCAGTTGCTAAATTTTCAGATATATCGAAGACGTCCCTTACAGCTCAAGTATTAAAATGCGTAAATATTTGAAATAATTGTCTCCTGCTCTAGGACACACGAACACTGAACTTTCACATTGGCATCGAGAATAATCGGTCCGTGGAAAACCGGATTTCCCTTCGAACCGGATTTCACCAAATTTCACCTCTTCATGACCGCATTTCACCCAAGTATGACAAATTTTATTGCCATAGTGATAACTTTTGACCTGAAATGAAATATATTTATGAACAGCATAATTCTATGCTAATTTTCTGGAAAATATCTTATTCTAACAATAATTTGTTAGGGTTTTTTAGAACAACATGTAACTCCTTTTGAAAAGATTTTTTTGACCTGTGGATAAGCTATATTACACAATAAATTAGCCGCAGTAAGTGAGAAATCACCATGGCGAAGAATTCATTATTTGATGTGAAATATGGTCATACGAGGTGAAATACGGTTGTCAAGAAATGAATTTCGGTGAATTTCGGTTTTTCCATGCACCCGAGAATAATTTGCATATCTGGATGCTGTCTGGCGTGTGCTTTGGAAGCCCCTCTATATACGGCAACAGTTATAAATAAAACTATTCTTTTTTCATTGGCCAAATTACCCACTTAAAGTGCATTAATTAGGTTCCAGCCCTCACACCCTTTTCTGATTTAAAATCTGTCAAAGACAGAAGGAAAAGGCAATGTTGAACGGCATTGGTGCTCGGTCATAGAGGGAAATTGCGTCGTAGGCTAACTTGTTCAACTGTGAGAGTTTACTCTCCCAGGAAGATTTAACCAACAAAACTTGATCCAAAATATATTAAGTATACAATAGATAAGGTTGTCTTTTTTCTCAAAGTATTTTCGAGCCAAAACATCTTTATATGCCGTTCAAGATGTGCAGAGATTCATATTACCGGTGTCTATTTATAGCAACAACCTTCACCTTCGCGGGAACAACACAGTTCCCCGACAAGAGAATTCCCTGACACATCTGTACACTGTTTCCCGACAATTTCAGACAACTATCATGGCATGTATACATATGCAATTTCTCTTGAACTGCAGGTGGTGTAAACTCGGATCACACTGTATGCAATGTACAGCCTGATCTTCTGACGAGATGTGTTTGCCTGATGTAGTTTAGGATAAGACTGCCATCTACGGACGGTGCGGACGCCAACCAGATGATTTTGTTGCCAGATGTTTATAAGATATATAGAATAACAGGTACAAATTATCCAATCACAAAACATGTGTTATCAGTAAATATCCTTAATTTTCAATGATTACCAACAATAACTATTAATGATAGTAAGTAATAGGTACATGTAGTTTGACTTATAACAAAAGTGTTTGGGAACTGCCTCTAAAAAAAATTGTCGTCCAGGAACTGGCTTGTCAGGGAAAGTTCAATGTTTATTCCACCTTTCCACGCACTCGTCACAACTCAGCCGATTCCGTACCTAGTAACCTACATCTAACCTCGTCTGTAACAGTAAGGGATTTCCATACTGAAATACTCCTTGTCACATGATCTTAAACAGTTGGTATAGTAGCTAACTATGGTAGAAGGTTACAGGAGGCATTTTATTTTTACATTTTTTCGTCACTTAGAGTAAAAAGCCACGTCCTTTTGATTTTTATTTACTAAAAAATCAACCCCCTCCTCCGAAAAAGGGGTGTGTGTGTCAAAATCTGGTTTAATGCCCCTTAAACTTTCAAACAACTGAGCAACAGGTGACTCTCTCAGGACTATCAGTCCTTTGATTATGTTTATTGTTGCCGTATTAAACTTACTAAAAAAGATTAGAAAAATGATTGACGCCATTACAGTCACAAAAATTCCGCTTAAGTTAAACAACAACGAAACGTCTGTACTTGTTCAATACATAACATCTTTAAAACAACAAAATTCCAGATCTATTATATATCAGTCGTTTGTAAATAAATAGAAAAATACGTTTCCGGGGTTTGGAGTTTAGGAATGATGATAGTAAATTACGCGTGCTTATCATGTTCAAGTAAACACACGGCCGATACTGATAAAATTTGAAGAAACAGGGGTACCAGCCTTTCGAAAGCAAAAGAGCCATGCCTTGGCAAAGGGGGTTAAAATGCATCTCTGTGATTCATGATGCCAAGGGAGACATCACATAATTATGGATCCATAAAATCCATTTTGTAAAAAAAAAAAAAAAAAAAACCGACTGAATCATGAGGTATATTGGCCCTTTGACGGACTGCACAGGCTGAACTGGTTCGATATTTTTGGTAATTGCATTAGGCCCCCTTTTCAAAGAGCACGGCTCATTTAGTTTGTGCTTACGGCGTTACATAACCAGTATGCTATTAATACATATTGAGTGAGAATTTTCAATGATAATTGACAAGACTGAAAATGAAAAATAACAAACACTACAGATCAAGATCAAAATGAAGCGTTTAGCAGATCTAGTGAGATCAAAATCAGCCGACTGCCTTCACACAAATGTGAAATGTAAATATGTAGATGTTCACCCTTTCTAACATGACAAATTATGAACTGTTCTAAAATGAAACATTCACAGTCGGCAAGTTCGGAATCGTTAAAAATGAGTTAAAATCCACTAATAAGGAAAAAAGGGCAGTACCCTGGCTCTGAGTGCCACGCCCAAAGACTATCACGCGTGAACGAACTCCTCCAGCCGGAATCGAGTCAGGATTGCCTGATTATAAAGCCGCAACGCTATGGCCACTGAGTCATAGAGGACCGCATATGTAAATGGGTGAGGCATTATTCCTGATACAATGCATGTACCATATACTCCTGGGTGTAACTTTGGCTTAATCGAGATTACAACTTACAACCTCCGGACAGAAGGCATTGGCCGGCAATGTTACCGAGCTAACGGGGCTTGGTGATTATAGTTAAGTAAAACTATTTTTTTTTAAAGGACTGAAAGTACGGTGAGCCAGCCCTCTGCGTGGCAGCACAAACAGAATAAAGTTTTTCTTTTACCTCTTTATACTAATTCGTAGCAGACGACTTTGAAATCACTTGGCTAAAATACGGATTAGCCCCTAACGTTCTAAATAAGTGAAATGAAAATTTCAAGTCGATTGTAAAACCCATAATTTTGCTATTTTAAAGGTAAGTTTTTTTGAAAAATATGTCCTTATCGGACAGTGTAGATTAAAGATCAAACTGCACATTCTGTGCAGCATGATCTTGATCTACACTGTCCGCAAAAGTTCCAAAATTTGGCTACTGTCCGTTTACGAGCATTTTCCATTTGCCACGACATTTTTTCAATGCTGCCTGCTGGCATAGGAAAGAAAGCTGTCCGCAGACGGTAATGTGTCGCAGAAAACACTAAATTTCAGACTTTCCTCCCCGGTTAGAAATTAGAGCCAACAATAATGAAAAGGGGTCTCATTTTCATCGCGACAGAATATTGTGTTTGCGGTGATGCGGCTGGCACCTCCGGTTGGCTAAATTAAGTAAAAAGGGATAAATTCTTGCCAAAAAAAAAAACCCAATGAGCAATCCTCTCCACAATCAGCCAGTGTACCCACGTTTATATTTGCGGTAGCTGTCAAAATAACTGAAAACCAACAACATAACAAGTCCGTAATTTATAGATAATTGTTCCGACATATTTTCGCAATATTTGCGCGAGCCACGGCCGTGGTATGCCTGAAGACTATTTTATGACTCTCTGCCAGAATAGTAGCTCGAGTTTCTTGTGGGTAACGGAGTTCAGGATATACAGAGCAAAGATCAGGTAAATAGTATAATTATATTCTTTCTATGTCTGTTCGTAGATCTGCTAAATATTTATCAGGTAAATGACGCTTAACCCTTTATCAAACGACAAAATCTTACACTGGTCCAAATTGATACCATTTGCAGACGACAACTTAAATGTGGAATTTGTCTGTGATGAGTAAGAAAACATTGTGGGAAAAGGAGAAAATGCTGGTTACCAGCATTTTCTCCTTTTCCCACAATGTTTTCAAGACCTTTTTTTTCTTCGGGTCGTTAAAACTCGGGATTGTTTGGTAAAGTGTTAAAGGGTTAAAATGTCAAAAGTTTAACCCTAAGGCTGCTAATCGCGACTCGAAGATCTTTTGCGGAAAGTGTAGGCTTAGATCAAGATCAGACTGCACAGAACGTGCAGTCTGATCTTGGATCTACACTGTCCGATAAGAAAGTATCTTTGCCCCCCAAAATACCCTTGAATTAGCAAAAAATCTTGGTTTTTACTATCGGGCTGAACGTTTCATTTTACTTATTTAGCAGGATAAGAGTTAAGATGATAAAGTTGGAAGACATTTGTATTGAGAACAGATAAAAATGAAGTGAAAGACAGACGGATTAATGTTGTGAAAGAAGTGGAGTAGGATTATCAGGGTGGTGGGTGTGGGTGCTGACGGTAGGTTAGACAAACAAAATGTCTAAAACATATCATTTGTTACCCCGAAAGTGACTTTAACAACCAAAGGTGCCTTTAATTGCCTTTTGCAGCTAATGTAGATCAAGATCAGACTGCACAAAACTTGAGAGACACACATACAGACAGACAGACAGACAGACTGACAGACAGACAAACAGACAAACAGACAGACAGACAGGATAATTATAAAGATTACGCATCACCAAAGGGGACTGGTGAAAAAGGAGAAAGAAAACTAAAAAGACACACATGAATAATGATGAAAAGAAAAATTCTCTATTTAATAGAGAAGAATTGAATGCAAGACAACATATGACTGAATTTGCAATGAAATGAATGAACGAACGAGCGAACGAATAAATAAAATGAATTAGCAACTCAATTATATACAGGCGGACAGGTAGAATAAGCTACCTCTATCGGGTCATATATTTTCTGATGGTGCGGTTTGACTTGTTCCAGGGATGTACGAAATCATAAATATCATCGCTAATATTGTACTAATGTAACTGATAAGCCATTATATATAACGTGATATCCATCGTCAATGATTAACTACGTGTACGTCGATTGGATAAATATTTATACCATATGACGCGGGTACCTTTATCTATTCGAAAGGAGAACAGATTTTCCTTCCTCTTGAGCCGCATTACCGTTCAGATTGCAAAGCGTCCTTTTGACCAAACCCTATCTATTTTGTCTCTGATTATCTTCTTCAGTCAACCGATCGATCGATCCAACCAACCATTCACCCATGCATCCTTCCATCTATTCACCAATCGATAAATCAATAAATCAATCTATTAATCAATCTATACATCAAACGTGTCTTCGATCATCAACTCATGCAGAATCACCCAGCTGCATTAAACGGACGAAAGCATTGAGAAAGAGAAATTTGAAATTACTTGCGGGTATGAAACTTTGTAGTGTATTGCTCAGCCAAGGCTCGGCTAAATCCTTCCGAAAGTTGATGATATGATTGCGACAGAAAGCTATACTCTGTAACTAATGAAAAACAGTTTGCGTTACATTACGTTCAGATTTTAATGTGTCCTTCTCTTGACTAAACCCTTTCTATTTTGTCTTGACATATATCTATCTGCTTCAATCGATGAGATGGATGGATCCATCCACCCTGTCAGCCAGCCAGCCAGCCAGCCAGCCAATTGTAAAGAGTTAACTCTTGACCAACGGAACAAATTTAGATTCATACATAGTGAAAGCATTTTCAGATAAAAAGATACTGGTAAGTGTGGCTCAAATGATGGTGTTTGTCGTAGAAACGGTAGAAAACATTGTGGGAAAAGGAGAAAATGCTGGTAACCAGCATTTTCTCCTTTTCCAACAATGTTATCAAAAGTCAACTACCCCAGGGTCCTAGAAACTCAGAATTGTGTGGTAAAGGGTAACCAGCATTTTCTCCTTTTCCAACAATGTTATCAAAAGTCAACTACCCCAGGGTCCTAGAAACTCAGAATTGTGTGGTAAAGGGTAACCAGCATTTTCTCCTTTTCCAACAATGTTATCAAAAGTCAACTACCCCAGGGTCCTAGAAACTCAGAATTGTGTGGTAAAGGGTAACCAGCATTTTCTCCTTTTCCAACAATGTTATCAAAAGTCAACTACCCCAGGGTCCTAGAAACTCAGAATTGTGTGGTAAAGGGTTAATAGACATGCGTCTCTCTTTCTCACGTACTGTCAGCCAAAGGCTCTTTTACATGTGACTACAAACATCAAAACAACACAAAAAGCAAGCAGAGGTCACACCTTCATGAAAAATGTACTAATTAAGCCGCCACGTTTTTCCTACACCAATCCTTCACCCAATACAATTCTAAAACAAGCCCGTAGGAAGTGAAAACAAAGCAGCAAAAGGAGAAATTGCCCGTTAGGGGCATTTGTTTTCCTTCCGACTCATATGTTTTTATTTATAGAAGTCGGTTGCAAGTGGCAATGAATTGCTCTGCAAGAGTTCATGATTTAAGTCATTATAATACAGTTTTCAAGGCCCCGAAAGGAAAGCTTCAAAAAACCATTACGTGGGAAAAGGAACCATTGCTTGTCACAATATTTGAGCCATGCTCTGGTAAAAGGGGCTTAATGCATCTCCGCAATGCATTATACCAATCAAGCCATCACATAATTATGGATCCATAATAGCCACTCTTTTAACAAACGACCGAATCATTAGGTAGCACGGGGAAATATGCTTTTTTTTTTATTGGGGGGACTATTTCCTCCCATATCTAATACTTGTTTAGTTTATTTTAAAGCGTGAAATTAATTTTAACAGAAATCCCCTGCCTATTAAAAAAAATACCTGTTTTTACGCCAATGGAGATGAGAAGAAAATCAGCTTTGATCTAAAAAATGCAGTATATAGCATATGGATCCTGTATTTAACTTTTTTCCCAGGCAAACCCATACTTTAACGACCCTGATGGAGAAGGGTTTTGAGAACATTGTGGAACCAACATTTTCTCTATTTTCCACAATCATCCGTTACCAAGACATATGTCAATATTCTAGTCTCATCTAATTTGTCGTCTGCAACTGCTTTGAATTTGGTCAAGTATGGTCTGACAAAGAGATAGCTTGTACATGTGCATTGAAATTGCAGTTTTTTAATCAAAAGTGGGTAGAGTAAGTGTTCAAAGTAGAGGTATGTACGGTAAAGAATGCATGCACGTTTACCCTTACAACTTGAAGTGCGTTTGAGGATAGTGTAAATAACGATCAGAATGTGCAAAAGGTGCAGTCTGATCTTGGATCTACACTGTCCGGTACTTGATTAGATAATCTAACGGAATATAAACCTGGGAATCGGAATGTTCATTTCTTTTTTCGTTTCTATTACACTTATTTGGTACTGGAATCCCCAAGACGCCAAACCTTTTGCAATATCCGGTGCACCGATTCTATTTTTGGCACTTACCGGAACAAATTTACTCCAGAGAACTTTTAAAACATTCTTCTTCAATCTGAAATAACATACAACCTATCGTAGTGGCCACCTCTGTTCGACAGGCAACCTGTATTAAGCAAGCGATCATTGAGTCCCCAGAGAAAACAAATGAGCCATGCTCTGTGAAAAGGGGACTTAATGCATCTGCAAAAAGTATCGACTCGGGTCAGCCTGCGCAGTCCGCGCAGGCTGACCCGAGTCGATACTTTTTGCTTCTCGTACATTTTCTGCATTTCAAAGGACCAGTGTACGTCATGATTCAGTTGGTTGTTAGACAAAATGGATTTTATGGACCCATAGTTATACGATGACTTGCTTGGCATAATGCATCACGGAGATGCCCCTTTTTCACAAAGCATTGCTCAAATATGTTGAAATGTACATGCACCATGCTCAGGCAAAAGGGGGCTTAATGCATCGCCGTGATGCATGATACCAAGCAAGTCATCATATGGCCATGGATCCATAAAGTCCGTTTTGTCTAAATAACGACTAAATTATGAGATGGAATGGTCCTTTGACGTACAGAAAATCGACCAATAGCTAAAAGTTTCGGCCCAGGTCAGCCTGTGGAAAGTGCGCAGGCTTGACCAGAGTCGAAACTTTTCGCAGATGTATTAAGCCCCCTTTTCACAGAGCATGGCTCACCTGTATTAAGCGAGCACGTTTTAGACTTTCTCATGTGATTGTTTAGCTCTTTACCACACAATCCCCAGTTTTAATGATCTTAAGGAAGGATTTGAAAACATAGTGGGAAAAGGAGAAAATGCTGGTAACCACAATGTTTTCTACCCAACCAAAGACAACCTCCATCATTTGAGTCGCATTTAAGTTGCCGTCTGCAAATGCTTTCAATTTGGACAACTCTATCTTTTTGTTGTGTGGTAAAGAGTTAAGTTGGGGTTAACCCTTCGAACACGAAATAGACCCAACGAAAGTTTTCAGTCTAGAAAAGAGACCTATATTATTACAGTGTCAAGGTGGTACTTGTGAAAGATGTCTTAGCACGTTTTGTGCAGTCTGATCTTGATCTACATTGACCCAAATGGTTAATCACACAAATTTATCCACAATATTCGAAAGTTAGAGACATGAAATAGGCTAGTGAGGGAACGTATACAGAATGAAGGTTTGAAAGTTGAGCCTCTAAGTTAATTTTCTCAGTGGCTTGCCAGGTGGAAAACCTCGTCATAAAGCAAAGGCATAAACACGGCTTAAAACCATGGCGAAAATGAACGGTAAGTCAATTATTCATAGGTAAATAGGAATTTTTCTGATTTTTAAAAACAGTTTTAAAAATCAGTATATTCTTTTTCAATACGATTACTGTCTGTTAAAATCATTTCAATACTTATTTCGATTTTTTTGTTTATTTAATTGCCTAAAACATTTCGAAAATGAACGTTTGGCGGGATTGTTATTGGTATAAAATTTTCATTTTCTATGAAATTATTTTGATGAGATAAATGAAAAAAAAAAGAAGAAAAAAATCTTAGAAACATAGTGCAAACTGTTTTATTCTCTATATTATTTTTGGTGTTGAAATGACCGAAACCATCCTTGAATATTGAACAGTGTTTAAAATTCTTTTTGGATGCATTATATAATTTATAAATGTTTTCGATTTTTTTTTTTTTTTTGGGGGGGGTGAAGGGGGGAAGGGGTAACATTCTTAACAGGATAAAATATTTTCTAATTTCTTCACTTATTGGTCATTCATGCAAAGACTAAGTTAATTTTTTTCGGAATGAAATTTTCTTCAAAATTTTTGTCAAATTTATACGGTGTCTGAAAATGTGTTGGAAAAGACTATTATATTTATTGTTTATGAATTTACATTTGACGAGCAAAATTTATCCATGCTCCCATGCTCTCTCTCTCTCTCTCGCTCTCTATCTCTTTGTCTCTAAGTCTATCTGCCCTTCTAGATATCTCCTCTCACCCCATTTTTGCATTGAATCTTTCTTTAATTACTTCTTATATCTTCTCTTACTTCTTATATTAGGCAATACAGTACCTAATATCAGGCAATATCTCTATACCGAGCGTTTCACACCATTACGTGTTTCTCTGGAATTCTAAACATGTTCCAGACGTTTCCACCTGGTGCTAAAAATAGATGAATGGATAACGTTTATCTATATCTGCACCTATCCTTTACATGACGTCATTCAGTTGAAGCCTTCAAAGGTTTTTTGAATGCTTATGTACCATTAACCCATTACGGCTGCCAAGCTCGACTCACTGACCTTTTGCGAACAGTGTAGATCAGGATCAGACTGGACTGCACAGAACATGCAGTCTGATCTTGGATCTACGCAGTCCGATAAGGAGATATTTTTCTTTAAAAGATAAGTTTGAAATAGTATTATTCTAGATTTTTACTATCGGCTTGAAAGTTTCATTCAAGTTATTTAGCAGGATAAGGGTTAACTCATAACGGCACCTGCTGAAGCTATGCAGCAAACGATTTCCAGAAAACATCCCTGTAAGCCAGCGATAATTAATAGTGATCCTTAAAGGCCCCAATAGCTGCCAAAAAATAAACACAGCGGATGTTAAAATGATCCAAATTTAAATTATAAATACCATTCAAAACTATAAATATTATTGTGAAGGTAACAGTCTGTTAAAGTGCAGTCGGTCCAAGTGTTAATCGCTGGCAGATAGATAGATTTTAAAAATAGGCCAAGAGTTGCCAGGTAACTTTATATTTTGTAAACATTGTACTTGATTTTTATAATTCAGTTTTCTATGGGCGACTATCACTTGGACCGACCGCACAATAGCCGATTGTCATCTTCACAATGATTTCCATATTTTTAATAGTATGATTTAAATGTGGACTCTCTAAAATTGCTGATTACCAGCATTTTCCCTTTTTTTCGCAATGCTTTCCCCCCGTTCAGCGACATATCTCACCATTTTTAGCACATTTTGATTTAGATTCTGTCAATGCTTTCAATTTTGACCTGCTGAATGTGCTGGCTTTTGACCTACTTTTTGGTCTGATAATCAATCAATAATTAGAAATTTGTGATTGGTCAAAAATGTAGGCATGTTTATTTTAAGGGCCCCTGTCTATCTGCTTGCAATTTACCCAGTCTATCTTTTTTTTAAAGATATTTCTTGTTTAGTTTTGCATAAAAGTTGAATGAGTCTTGCTTGACGTCGAATTATCCGTAAATATACAACGAGAAGCTTGTCATAAATTTGCGAGACAAACTGTGGGCGTATAAAAATGACACAGCTATGACTCACGTTTCGACACAAGGTCTATTTGTCTTTCTACGGGTTGTTGTTTTCATTCTTAGTCACTTCGTCCGGAGAACAATCGAAAAATGTGATACATGCTTTGGTCAAATCAGCCGTGAGGGAGTAGGATATGTTTTTTAAACACTTAGGCTGGTAAGCGCGACTCACTGACCTTTGGCGGACAGTGTAGATTAAGATCAGACTGCACAGAACCTGCAGTCTGATCTTGGATCCACCCTGTCCGATAAGCAGACATCTTTCCCACCAAATATGTTTGAAATAGCAGACGAGTCAATATGGTGCAGTCTGATCTTGGATCTACGCTGTCCGATAAGGAGGTATCTTTCCTTCCAAATATCTTCGAAATAGCAGAAGAGTCACTATGGTGCAGTCTGATCTTGGATCTACACTGTCCGATAAGGAGATATCTCCCCCCCAAAAAAATATGTTTGAATTAGCAGAAGAGTCATTATGGTGCAGTCTGATCTTGCATCTACCCTGTCCGATAAGGTGATATCGTTCCTCGCAAACATCTTTGAAATAAGAAAATTTGGGTTTTTTACTATCAGTTTGAAAGTTCCAGTTCTTTTATCTAGCAGCCTTGTTTAGCACAAGGGTCGGAGGTTGTTGCCTCGAGGATAAAACACTTGTCTCAGAAATGGGTGCTCGCAGGTTTAAATCCTGACCAGAATAAGCGAAACACTTTGGTTTCATATTGGCCTTTTTCCAAAGCTCTGAAGTTGGATCTTACAGCCAATGGTCAAAACAGAATGTAGAGCTCCAGAAAATAACCGTCCTCATTGGAAGATCTTGTCAGAGAACGGGGTCCGTATTCAATAACCATTCTTAAAGATATTCTTTGTCTAATGCTCAAGATTTCTAGATTTTAAAGTAACGCAACTTCTGATAAGCTAAACACTTCTGATAAGCTAAACCAAATGGTTTAGCCAATCAGAAGTTGTGTTACTTTCAAATCTACTTTTAGTAGTATGTTGCCTCCTTGTCAACCAACGGCCACAACAAATACCTTTCTTAAGAAAGAAACAGACAAAGTTTGACGACTTCGTCTTGCTGGAGCATTGAGTGTTGCAATTTTTTTTCCAGTGAAATACAGGTAGCTTCACCCTAGCATTTTAACTCTTTACCACACAATCCCGACTTTTAACGACCCTGTGAAAGAAGTCCTTTGAAAACCTTGTGGGAAAAGGAGAAAATGCTGGTAACCATTTTCTCCTTTTCCCACAATGTTTTCTCTCCTACCCAAAACAATTTTTCAATTACATTTATTTTGTCGTCTGCAAATGCTTTCAATTTGGACCAGTCTAAATTTTTGTCGTTTGGTAAAGAGTTAAGCCATACTCTGGCTAAAGGCGTTATAATGCATTTCCGTGATGCATGATACCAAGCAAGTCATCACATAATTATGGATCCATAAAATCCATTGTGTCTTGCAACCAACTGAATCATGACTTAAGCTGGTCCTTTAATCTGCTGGAAATTGACCAAAAGCAAAAATTTTCGACCCAGGCCAGCCTGTGCAGACTGCACAGTCTGACCTGGGTCGATGCTTTTTGCAGATGCATTAAACCCCCTTGGCCAGATCATTTCCAGCCATATACCACAATCAATTGAAACGGCTGATCTTGTTTGCAAATCACGCAGTTATGCATATTGAAGGAATAAAAATGAAGGCCACACCCAAAACAGGGAATATAATAACTGAAGGTCCTAACAAGTTGTACTTTTTACCGGTAAAGTTCTGCTCTACAGAAAAAATGAAAGCCGAAACAGATATTAACCCTTAACCTGCTGAATAAATGAAACCAAACTTTAAAGCAGGTTATAAAAACCAAAATTTTGCTATTTTATTGGTATTCTTTTTTTTTTGGGGGGGGGGGGGATATCTTCTTATCAGACAGTGTAGGTCCAAGATAAGACTCCACGTTCTGTGCAGTCTGATCTTGATCTACACTGTCCGCAAAAGGTCAACGTTTCAGCTGAAGTATAAATACCACATAATTTACATACACGAGCAGAAGGAAAAACGCATATTCAAAACTATAGCAGTGGTATAAGCGGCCCAGACTATGCAGCACCACAATCCTTTAACCGTAATCCTGCTAAATAAAAGAAATGAAACTTTCAAGCGGATAGTACAATCCCAAATTTCCCTATTTCAAAGGTAGTTTTGGAGGAGAGATACCTCCTTATTGGACAGTGTAGCTCCAAGATCAGACTGAACGTTCTGTGCAGTCTGATCTTGATCTACACTGTCTGCAAAAGGTCTGTAAGTCGCGCTTGGCAGCTTAAGGGTTAACTCTATACCGCACGATAAAATTTTGGACGCGACTAAATTAAAAGCATTCATTTTGCGGACGAAAATTGAAATGTGACTCGAATTATGGAACTTCTCTTTGACCGGGTAGAAACCATTGTGGGGAAAAAGAGAAGATGTAGGTGACCAGCATTGTGTCTTTTTTCTTTCCCAACAATGTTATCAAAAGAGTTCTTTAGGGCTGTACAAACTCGGGATTTTTTGGTAAAGGATTAACCCTTTAAGTAATAGATAATTAATTGGAAATTAAGTCTTAGAACCAGTATATTGCAATTTTAGTGTTATCCTAACGGAAAATGCTCACAGCATCGGATAGTATATGGGTCCAAGATCTGACTTCACGTCCGCAAAGCGCAATAAATTACCAAAGGGTTAAATACACGTGCTTTATACATGTACGAACAGGCCGAAGCAAAATTATAATTAGCTCAGTGGAAAGCACCGCTAATCTATATTTCATACCTGGTTTATTGGTTTCAGATATTCTGAAGGTCACTATGGTTACACGAGCAGCTAGCTGATAAGCCAAGTAGGCTTTAAGATAACAGAAATTTCGCAGAACGTTCAGACCGTATTTACGGACTTGTAGGTGTTAAGCCTACGATTTTCTTAGAGTGATTGCGTACTGTGCGCTTTTTCTCTCATATAAGTTATGACTGTTTTTAAATAAATGGCCAAGAAATATATGAGTAAACTATTTTCATGTTATCAAGCAGGGCATTAGTATTTTCTGTTGACCGTGTAGATCAAGATCGGGGCTCACTTTCTGTGTGGCCTGATCTTAATCTACACGGCTTGCAAGAGAACCTCAAGTTACACTAAGCACTTTCAAAGTCCAATTTTCCCTGAAAAACTCTCACTTTATCGGAAAGTGTAGATTGGAGATCAGGCTGCACCTTCTGTTCAGTCTGATCTTGATCTACACTGTCCGCAAAAGCGCAGTTAGTCACGCTAAGCAGCCTCGGTGTAAATAATTCAATACAAGGTATTTATGGTAGAACTACTTTTTATTGCGAAAGAATGCATTTTCCTTGAAAGTGATCTTATACTTCCGGCTGCGCCATGACTGGTTACTAAGTCTGGATAAACTACCGCCGGCTGAAGCAAAGTTCCAACAATGTTGAAAACAATGTAGAAAAGGTAAAAGTAATACGAATCACTGTTTGAAAAATAAAACGTGTCTGAAACCATTTTGAGAACTGAGGAAAAACGCTCGTTATGACATTTTCAAAAGTGGCCTAACGTGTTTTAAATGACGCGTTATTTAACCCTTTATCACAAGTCCTGAGTTTTAACGACCCTTCTGTAGGTATCTTTTGAAAACATTGTGGAAAAAAAGAAGGAAATGCTGCAACCAGCATTTTCTTCATTTCACACAATGTTTTCTAAATTTTGAAAGGCAAATTTTATGTTTTCAGCAACATTTTATAACTATGTTGTCTGCAAATGCTTTCAGTTGGACTAGGCTAAAATTTTGTCGCTTGGTAAAATGTTAACTCTTATATCACCGTAGGTAATACAGCAGCTTTCCTGGAGGGGGTAGGTAAAGATCAGACCGCATGTTCTTAATCAGACTACACAGAACGTCCTTCCGATATCGTATTCTAAACGAATATTGCATCTTTTTGTAGAATGCAATTGTAATTTTGGACCCCAAATAAATCAAATTTAAAACTTGCCAGGAAAAGAATGAATGCAATAAATAATGTTCGTAAACTGCCTCATTCTTGTGGAATGTTGACCATCTTTAACCTGCTAAGTGACATGAAACTTTCAAGCCTATAGTCAAAACCCAAATTTTGCTATTTCAAAATTTTTCTTTTTTTTTGGGGGGGCGGGGGGGAATACGTCCTTCTCGGACAGTATAGATCCAAGATCAGACTGCACGTTCTGTGCAGTCTGATCTTGATCTACACTGTCCACAGAAGGTCCTTAAAGCCGCGCTCACTAGTCTAAGGGTTAATCCTAATCGACTGGTTACATTTAGGTGCATCTGCATACAGCACAGATCAAGATCAGGTTGGACATGAACTCATAGTTTGATCTTGCAACTGCACTGACTGATTATTTTATGACGTAAGGATACTGGCCAAAATATACCTGGGTTCGCGTTCAGTCCTATTGACTATAAACTGTGCACTTCCTGTTCTTCACGCTCTAGGGGGGTTGGCAGTATCTGACATTTCACAGCTACGGACCAAAAAAAAAAAATACAAAAAAACAGTGCATCAGTAGATACGCAATGTAAAAGTCATGTTGTTTACCGAGTGAATCATTGCAGAAGAAGTTAGGATGGAGGGGAAGTTGCAGGTATTTTTTTTAGCTCTTTTCCAAACGACAAAATCTTGGACTCGACCAAATTGAAAGCACTTACAGACGACAAATTAAATACAACAAATTAAATGTAGTTCAACTGATTATTTCTGTCTTTGATAGGTGAGAAAATATTGAGAAGTGAGAAACCATTGTGGGAAAAGGAGAAAATGCTGGTAACCAGCATTTTCTCCTTTTCCTACAATGTTTTCAGAAGCCTTTCTTCTCTGGGTCGTTTAAACTCGGCGCTGTGTGGTAAAGAGTTTACACGGATTAATGAACTAAGGATCCCAATAGTTACTATTATGGAAAAGTCACTATTACGGAAAAGGGCGATGGAATTAAAACGAGCTGCTTTTCGAACGTGGAAAGATACAATGACACTTTTAACCGCAATCCGGAGTTTTAATGACCCTGATGAAGAAAGCTTCTGAAAACATTGTGGGAAAAGGAGAAATGCTGGTAAATAAAGAGGATACAATGATAAAAATCTTGGACTAGCCTCTTTACCACTCTTGGTGCCCTTGGGGGGCGGGGGAGTTCTTTGAAAACATAGTGATGCTTACCAGCATTACAAGTCTCTTTTTCCCACAAACTTTTCTCCCCTTTCATCGTTTAGACCACATATCAATTGTGTCATGCTCTGGCAAAAGGGGGCTTAATACATCTCCGTGATGCATGATACCAAGCAAGTCATCACTTAAGTTTGGATCCATTATATTCATTTTCTCTGACAAATGATTAAATTTTTTGGTAGTCCCGGAATATGCAGAAAATTTACCAAAGGCAAAAAGTTTCGGCCTAGGTCAGCCTGCGCGGACTGCGCAGGCTGGCCTGGGTCGATACTTTTTGCAGATACATTAAGCCCCCTTTTCACAGAGCATGGCTCAATTTTAATATGTCGTCTGCTTGTGCTTTCAGTTTGGACAGGTCAAAGATTGTGTCATCCGATACAGAGTTAAGTAGCCTATCAGGCTGTGTATTTCCAAGATCACACTGAAAGTTCTTCATCTACGCCTACTGCAATAGAAACATGCTGTGGTTGCACAGTGCAATGAAAGGAATTCAAGCATTTAAGCGGATTTGCACACGAAACATTCATTTATGTCAGCGCTTCATTAGACTTGGCTTGTGTCCCATGGAGAGACTCCAAGTTGCAGAGATACCAAGGTTACTGTGCTGTGTATAACACGTGCACTGTAAATAAACATACTAGTAAATTTGTTTACGATCAACAAGTGCAAGTTTGTCCACGTTTTCCAGAAAGTGCTACGTGCACAGTCTATCGTCCACCATTTTTTTTCTCTGCACTTTGAGTGCACTTTTTCCAAGATCGCTAGTCTGTTGCCAGCGAGAGTGACCTAGATTTATTCCGTTAGAAATCGTAATTCTGTTAACCCTTATCCTGCTGTATAACTTAAATGAAACTTTCAAGCCTCTGGTAAAAACAAAATGTTGCTATTTCAAAGGTATGGGGGTTGGGCAAATATCTCCTTATCGGACATTGTAGATCAAAGATCAGACTGCACGTTCTGTGCAGTCTGATCTTGATCTACACTGTCCGCAAAAGGTCAGTAAGTCGCGTTTAGCAGCTACAGGGTTAAATATGACAATCTTGACATGAACTACAAATCTCTACCTCTCCAATTTGAAAGATGTCTACTTTTACAAATAATAGACTGAACAAGATGTCATCGAAGAGGTGCAAGATATCTGCTTATATATAAATTAGATCAATAACGTATGCAAATCAAGCTCATCTTTACTTATCCCAACTCAAGCTTTTTCATCCCTGTGTTTTTTGCGGGTGTTAGACAGAACTTAGACTCAAAGCATGGGTTTGTCTGTGAGAGGGTAGAAAACATTGTGGGTCAAGGAGAAAATGCTGGTTACTAGTATTTTTCTTTTTCCCACTATATCTTAAAAGCTGTCTTTGTCTGGGTCATTAAAACTCGGGATTGTGTGGTAGTGGGTCCATTAACCCTTTCTCAAACAAGCCCTGGTTTTCACGTGTCTGCAGTACAAGTCTTTTGAAAACACTGTGGGAAAAGGAGAAATTGCTCGTAACGAGCAATTTCTCCTTTTCCCACAGTGTTTTCTACCTTTTTTGAGAACTTTCTGCCATTTTCATCAAATTTAAAATTGTCGTCTGCAAACTTTTTTAATTTGGACCAGTCTAAAATTTATCGTTTGGGAAAGGGTTAAAGTGCTAAAAAAAGAAATGGATCTATAACAGCCAATATGACAAATAGACGTCGAACTGACAGAATGGGGATATTTCAACGGGAGATAACTTAAATTATGAGTAGAATACATTTCATCACCGGAGATAACCTCCCTTACTTGATTTGTCTGTAAGATTTTGAAGTGTTTGAAATAGGGTGTTTTATATTTCTATAATTTCTACTTAAATGCAAAATAATTGATCATTACAGAACCCATTTCTCTTTCTCTCTCTCTCTCTCTTCCCCCGCAATGTTTTCAAACGCCTTCTGTTTGTAGGGCTTATCTACCACGAGGATGATAAATATTGTAGGGCAAGAATTTATCACCTACAAAGTCTATGAACCTCTTTACCAGACAACAAAATATTGGACACGACCAAACTCAAAGTATTTGCAGACTAAATATTAAATGTAGTTCAATGACTCCTGTCTTTGACAGGGTAGAAAACATTGTGGGAAAAGGAGAAAATGCTGGTTACCAACATTTTCTCCTTTTCCCACAATGTTTTCAAAAGCCTTCTCCTTCAGGGTCTCTTAAACTCGGAATACTGTGGTTAAGGGTTAAACTGCTAATTAAACTCTATTACAATTTTCAGCCAAGACTCAGAAACAAAATATTGCAATTTCAATGTTATTTTCGCCTTAAAAACATCTCGCGATGACGGACTGTATAGATACAAGATCAGACTGCACGTTCTGTGCAGTCTGATCCTCATCTACACACTTTGTAAAATCGCACAGAGTCGCGCCGAGCAGCCTAAGCGTTAGAACTTACAGGTGTGGTTTTCGAGACGATCAGTCAGGAAATTCGATTAACCCTTACGCTACTAAGGGCGACCCACTGACCTTTTGCGGGCAGTGTAGATCAAGATCAGACTGCACAGAACGTGCAGTCTGATCTTGGATCTACACTGTCCGTTATGGAGATATTTTTTTCCTCAAAAAACAAGTTTGAAATAGAATATTTCTGGGTTTTACTATCGACTTAAAAGTTTCATTCAAGCTATTTAGCAGGGTAGGGGTTAAGGAAATGGCGTGGCTAATTTTAAGGTTCATTGCAAATACAACAGCTCAATGAATTTTTCCTGGGGAAAATGGCGGTCCATGTCTCATCTTGAGGTGTCACACCACTGGTTTTTGGCCACATTGAAAATAGAGCGAAATCGACAATGTTTAGAGTTCCACAGATCGCTTAATGGCAAAATTCTGGCTTCACGGTCTGTTGTTCTCCAAAGTATGACCAAAGGCCTACAAAAAAAAAAAAAATGCAAAAAAAAAACAATATGTCAACCGATTACGTTTTTCGCTAAATTCCAACCAGTACAGGCATCCTAAAATTTGCCCTCTGAGGAACACCTGTTCACGGCCATGACCCCAACTTTTTGTTCCTCCAGTAATACAAAATGGTCCTGTCAAAATACATTACAAATGCATCTAATTTGAAGCAGATCTAATTTATATACCTCCAAGCCATCTCGGCTCCATGAAACAGTGCAGCAGAAGTGCGACTGCAAAATTTCATTTGGGACTACTTTTGACTACTACAACCCGGAAGCAGTCTCGCAGTGGTGCGACACCTTGAGTGCTTTTGTAACTCTACGTAGTCAATGCTACATGTATCTGTGCGTAGTCCTCTCTTAAAGTAACAATAGCTACAACAAGTAAACAAAACGGCTTTTAAAATGCATTTACATTTAAATCACACGATTTAAAAGTATGGAAATTATAGTGAAGATGACTATTATTGTCCAGTCGGTCCAAGTGTTAGTCGCTGGCATTGAAATTAGTTTCGAACTAGGTTAAAAGTTGCCAGGTCACTCTATCTTTTGTTTACTTTTGCCTGACTTTAACCCTTACGCTGCTAAGCGCGATTCACTGATCTTTTGCGGACAGTGAAGATCAAGATCAGACTGCACAGAACGTGCAATCTGATCTTGGATCTACGCTATCCGACAAGGAAATATTTTCCTCCAAAGAATAAGTTTGAAAGAAGATTGTTCTGGGTTTTTACTGTCGGCTTGAAAGTTTTATTTAACTTATTGAGCAGGATTAGTGTTTAAATTATTTTTTGTGCCAGCGACTAACACTTGGACTGGCCACACAATAACAGGTTGTCAAATTCCATAGTAAAGTTCAGAGATTTTGAAAACTGATGATGATTTTAAATCCTAAAAACCACGATGTAGTGAACAAAACTTATGTTAGGATATTTCTAAGAATTGTACCATCGAGACAATGCCTTTGAATTCACGCAACTTTGCTTTTAATGGTCGTGGTGACGCTACTCCTTGCACCAAAAACAATTCCTTATTCTTACCCGAAACACCAACCAGATACCCAACCAGGCAAGTATCCATCCATCCATCCATCCATCCATTCCCAAAAATCCATGCAATGGCTGAGATTCGAGCCTGCGAACCTAAGACATTCGAATCCTATGGTTTACCACTGCACCACCGATCCACCGCTAGTGTGCCGATGTGAAACATTAAAACGAAGTTTACCTGTGTGAGACCTTTGCGTATCGTGGGAAATACATTTATCGTAAGTTTCGCCGCTAGTCATAAAATCTTGAAAGGAAGGAGTATGTTTCAAATTTTATCTTAAATTGATTGTTTACGTTTATCGCTGTTTTAGTTCACATCATAACTAACAGAGGACTTCTATTTATCGGAACTTATTCAGATTTCATGTTTTGTACAGCAAAAAAGTTTCACCTATAGTTTACTTTATCAATATATTGGAAATATACCAATACAGGTAGATTTTTTGTATTATTTTGGTTTTTCTATCTATTTCATCTGATATTATCTTATTATAATCTTACGACCGACGAATGATACGTTTCAAAATGACGTGAGTTTACAGCAAACAGCTGATAATGTAATTTGTTTCTAGATAAGCTTTATCAGTTTACAAAGTTACATACTGAGCCATGCTTTGGCAAAAAGGGTTTAACCCGTTACTGCACAATGACGCCTTTTGACGCCCCAGGGAAAGAAGCCTTTTAAAAACATTGTGGGAAAAGGAGAAAATGCTGGTAACCAGCATTTTCTCCTTTTCCCACAATGTTTTCTACCCTATCAAAGAAAAGTTGTACCATTTGAGCCACATTGAAATTGTCGTCTGCAAATGCTTTCATTTTGGACAAAGCTAAAATTTTGTCATCTGGTAATGGGTTAAATACATCTTCGTGATGTATTTGTACCAAGCAAGTCATCACATAATTATGGATCCATAAAATCCATCATGTCTAATAACAGGCTGAATCATGAGGTAGACTGGTCCTTTGAAATGCAGAAAATTTAACAAGAGCAAAAAGTTTCGACGCAGGTCAGCCTGCGCGGACTGCGCAGGCTGACATAGGTCCATACTTTTGGCGAAGATGCATTAAACCCCCCTTTCAGAGACCATGACTCATATGATAGTGCACCATCACGTAATACTTTTTTCATCATTATAAGCTATTTTATTCACATATAAATTCACATCTTTCTTTTTTTACAAGCCCCTGCCTGCCTGCCTGCCTGTCTGTCTGTCTGTCTGTCTGTCCGTCCGTCCGTCCGTTCGTCTGTCCGTCCGTCCGTACGTCTCTCTGTCTCTCTTTCTGTCAGTCTCTCTCTCTCTCTCTTGAGAGAGAGAGAGAAAGAAAGAGAGCGAGAGAGAGAGTTGTTCTTAAGGATCCTGGGCATAAAGTGTATTCACACATACACATGTTTCAACGTTCATTTTCACTGCATTCAACTGTGATGAATCATCTTTCGTTGAAATAACAGTTATATACCTTATATGGATATTTCTATTTTGCATTGAATGAATAAAGAATTATCTAAAGTTTCCTTTCCATAGAAATAACGCATGTGACAAACCTGTCGTGCTTGACTAGAAAGATAAAACAGCGTTGCACATAGAACACCTTATCGAGTAGTTCCTTAAAAAATAAAGACTTATATTATCTATGCATGTATGATCTTACCAATCCCTTGACTTCGTTTCTAGGAAGAGCAAGCATTTTTGCCTTGACAGAAAGAAAATGAGTGGGTGAGACAGACAGACAGACAGACAGACAGACAGACAGACAATAATCAGACCTCACGCCGAGTCAGTCCAGTAATAGTTGAACTGTAATTCATTACTAGAGCAAAATAATCAGTCTTGATTTGTTGTTAGTTGTTTATCGTCGTTTTGTCTTTTATTGATGAGAGAGAGAGAGAGAAAGAGAGAGAGAGAGAGAGAGAGAGAGAGAGGGGGGGGGGGGGGCAGGCGGGGCAGACTGGGCCAAACGGGGCGCGCAGGCAGGCAGGCAGGCGAGTATATTTCCTAGGTCTTGCTTTCCCCACAGCTCAATAGGCGTAGAAGCAAAAAAAAAAATGAGTTTTATGTGTTTTTACCTTCCAATACTAAAACCTTAAATGCAGTTTCTTTTTCACGAAAAGGTTCCTCTGCATATGTTTAAATAAGTTTTTAACCCCCCCCCCCTCCCAAATCCGAAAAAGAACGCATTTGTGCCCACTTAAGCCCATCGATAAAGTCGCAAAAGTATCTGGCTCGTTTGAAGCAAAAAACGATTGAATTAATCAATTCGACATACCTTTGTGTGATTTGAAGGTAATGTTGGGGATTAGCGTTTATGAATATAAATGCCTGACTGAAGAAGCTGATAATAAAATTTAAAAAAAGAAATCATGGCCGATAACTCCTGAAATGTCACAGACATTAATATTGGCGGCATTATGGATAAAGACAATGCAGTCTCATATTGTCTCTACACTGTCGGATACTTTGTTTGATATTTTAGTCGATACAAAAACTTGAAATATTCATCCTTTACAATGTTCACTACATGTATATGAACCATGCTCTGTGATAAGGTGGTTTAATGCATCTGCAAAAAGTATCCACCCATGTCAGCCTGCGCAGTCCGCGCAGGCTGACATGGGTCGAAACTTTTAGCTATTGGTCAATTTTCTGCTTACCAAAGGAACTGTCTACCTTATGATTCAGTCGGTTGTCAGACAAAATAAACTTTATGGATCCATAATTAGGTTATGTCTTTCTTGGTAAAATGCGCTATGAGAATACATTAACCCTTTACCACACAATCCCGACTTTTAACGACCCTGAGAAAGGTAGCTTTTGAAGACACTGTGGGAAAAAGAGAAAATGCTGGTAACCAGCATTTTCTCCTTTTCCCACAATGTTTTCTACCCTTCCTAAAATAATTTTCGATTTTTGAAACACTTTTTTTTTTGTCGTCTGCAAACGCTTTCAATTTGGACAAGTCTAAAATTTTGTCGTTTGGTAAAGAGTTAAACCCACTTTTGCCAGAGCACGACTCATATCAAATAGACTTTTCCAGCCCATGGTATGAATCTGTATTAAGCAAGCACCCATGGGACAGTCAAAATGTGCTTGCTGAAGACAGGTGCTTGCTTTGTGCACGTACATAATCAGCTTCTCTAGAAACTATACATATTGCTCGCATATTAGTAAAAAAAAAAAATCGCAGCGTATCGGACAGTCTCAGGTTCAGATTAGACTGAACGTCTGATCTTGATTCACATTGTCCGTAAAAAGCACACTGATTCGAGCTTAGTTCAGTGTAAGCGTTAATATCCCAGTATTCTTTTCACTGCTTAAGCACTTAAGATTTAATTTTCGCGTTTTTTTTTTCTTTTTATTTGTAAATACATTTAACAGAGAAAAAAGACGATTTTATTCATCCGGAACTAGGCTACAGGGCGTATTACCATTAACTAAATTTACTTGCGCCGTAAAAAGTAACACCCTTTGTAAAAGGACATACATATACATGCATTTCCTAAATATATCAATAACTTAGGTTTTAAACAATATAAAAGTACTAGCTAAAATTTTGTATGGTATACTTAAGCTGTGCTTATTGACAAAAAGAAAGTCAGCGTTTTTATACTTTTAGTGCTTTGATTTCAATCAAGACGACAGTCTAAGGGCCACATTCACCTACCGGTCGGAGTAATATTCGAATCTCAGATTTAAAGAATAGCCAACTGATTGGACGTGTAAAGACATTTCAGCCAATCAGGTGGCTAGTCTTGCAATCAAGATTCAATAGATGAGCCATGCTCTGGAAAAGGTGGGCTTAATGCACCTCTGTAATTCATCATACCAAACAAATCATCACATAAATCAGGGATCCATAAATCCACTTTGTTACAAAGCGACTGAATGATGAAGTAGACCGGTCCTTTGACACGCAGAAATTTGACCGATAGCAAAAAGTTTCGGCTCAGGTCAGCCTCATATTACTTTACCGGTTATTTGATTGGCTTTTCGCGTTTTGCAAACGTGCTTTTGCTAAACTGATAGTTTCCACTTGAATGATCGCAAAAAGTGCGTCTAATTTCTATTTTAGGGAATTTTCTTAACCAAGGTCAAGGTCATTATGTCTATTGACAGAACGATAGTCTTGTTCTATGGTGGCATGGAACTGTCACTACCCTGCAGAAAGATAATGCAGCTACGCCACAAAACTATCTATATTTTTTCCATTTGCTCGAGGACCGACTTTGTTATTTTGGTTTTCTAGGTCGAATATCAGGCTCATTTCTGGGCAAGTGAGTGGTTTGGAATGGTGAACTGAGGGTCGTTTAAGTTTTCAAAAACTGATAAAAAAAAAAATCACTGAAGGAAAGCATTGACAGGCTACATGTAGTTACTTAAGATACTACATAAAATATGCAGATATCAAACGCATGCAGACAGCTCTTTCTCAAACAACGTTACAACAATAATTATTTTTCTTATAGTATTTTACCACGACGTTTTGACAGCCTCCCCGTATATCATACCTGCCTAATCTACCTAATTTTGAAGTGTCGTATACATTACTTCGGACAGGTCTAATTTGCGGATGACATGCGTTAGTAACCTTGGGTCATTGAGAAATATATTAGCAGACGCTTATTTCGCTACTTCAACCATTAGAGTGCAAAAGTCAGCATAGGAAGTTTTGAAAAATCTGAAAAAAAAATCAAGATCTATTGACGTATTCATCAACTTTTCTGATTTGCATTATTAGTCTAATTCTAGATTTGGTAAGTAACGCAACCTGTGATTGGCTGAACATTTGAGCCATGTTCTGTAAAAAAAGAGTTTAATGCATCTGCAAAGAGTAGCAACCCAGGCCAGCCTGTGCAGTCCGCGCAGACTAACCTGAGTCAAAACTTTTTGCTTTGGGTCAATTTTCTGTATGTCCAAGGACCATTCTCTACCTCAGAATTTAGTCGGTTGTTAGACAAAACGCATTTTCTTGATTTATAGTTATGTAATGACTTGCATGGTATAACGCATCACATGCATTAAACCCCTTTTTCCTAGAGCACGGCTCATTTTGTTTAGCCAATCAGAAATTGCGTTATTTTCAGATTCGTGAGAATCATTCTTACAATGTTGTTAAGACTAGTTGGTGAACTTACTTCTCCTTTTCCACGTTGTTTTCAAAGGCCTTTTCCCTCATAGTCGTCAGAAAAAGTATTTCCAGTAAAAAAGTTTTTACTAATATATAAGCCTTGCTCTTTGAAAAGTAGGCTTAATGCATTAGCAAATGCTATCGACCCAGGTCAGCCTGCGCAGTCCGCGCAGGCTTCCCCGGTACGAAACTTCTTGCTATTGGACAATCTTCTGGACGTCATAGGACCAATTTACTTCATAATTCATACAAAGTAGATCCCTAAATGCGTAATGTCTTGATAGGTACAATGTATTACGAAGATGCATAGAGCCCCCTTTTGTCAGAACATGACTCAATTATGTATATTCATATTCATGGGAAAAATAGAAGTAATGTTTGTAGTACGTGACAAATCTCTAGGAATATAAGGATATGTACTGTGGCCGTCGTAATATTTGAATCAAGGTTTGAATTGTCGGGGAAAACATGCGTTATTCTACGAACATAGAGGAAACCAATTCGACCTATACACATTAGCCATGCTCTGTGAAAAGGGGGCTCAATGCATATCCTTGATGATTTTCACCAATAAAGCCATTGCGTGATTATGGACCCATAAAATCAATTTTATCTAACAACCGACTGAATCCTGAGGTAAAATAGTCCTTTGACATGCAGAAAATTGATTAATAGCAAAAAGTTTCGACCCATGTCAGCCTGCGCGTATCGCGCAGGCTGACATTGGTCGATACTTTTTGCAGATGCATTGAGCCCCCTTTTCAGAGAGCATGGCTCATATGTATGTGTATTGGGATGATGACTTTACGAGAAGATTGACGAAGGATAAACAAATATTTACTTATCCACAGTCTCGTAGATATCGACTGTAAACATACACAGGAACAAGAAATATCTTTTTTAAAAAAGATCTGAATCAGCATATGTGTTACTTGAATATTGGAACTCTTTTCTGGTCCAATATAGAAATAAATGATGGAAAGTAACCTCGCCAGCACTTGCCTTCTTTTTCCTCATTGTTTTGCAATCTGAGTTGAAAAGTGAAACTTTCAATCAAACATATTTTTAATATTGGATATTAATTCAAATCATCCTTGGAAAAGTAGTAAAATGTCTGAAAATACATGTAGATATATAGTAATGGCTACATGTTACTATATATGGTAAAGATATCAAATTATCAATAAGACCAAGAAAAGGATTATCTCCTATCATATTCATTTGCTATAGTGTGAATAAGTGCCTCCCATGGGGTATCGATTAGCGGTAGCAACGTTCGTAGGCCTATATTACTGTCAGAAAGTTGCCCGCTAATAGGCCTACATGGGCCCGCAGAATAAACATGTACACATTTTAACCAATCGCAAATTACTATTTATTCATTTGAGTATGTCATTACCAAGAAATATGTCAAACGCCAGCGTATTAAGCGACGTCGAAAAATGAATTGCTACTGATCAATGTAAAGTGTCTAAAAAGTAAAATCACATGATGTAAGCTGACCCGACCGAAAAATCTACAAAGGCAATATTGTTACAGTTAAATCGAGTATTGTGAACCCTTATCAGAGTTGAAATAATAAAATTGACTATTTCTGGTAGATGAAAAACGCTTTTGGCCCTTAGGCCGCTGAGCGCGACTTACTGACCTTTTGCAGACAATGTAGATCAAGATCAGGCTGCCCAGAACGTGCAGTCTGATCTTGGATCTACAGTGTACGATAAGAAGATATCTTTCTCTAAAAAATACCTTTGAAATAGAAACACTTGGGTTTTTACAATCGGCTTGAAAGTTTCATTTGACTTATTTAGCAGGCTAAATATTGAAATGAAGAGAAAGAAATGCGATCTCATTGTCATTTACGTCAGAACACCCTGGAGTAAAACAGTATAAACCAAAGATCAGACTTCTTAGAAAGTATACCAGCCTTAATGTTTTCACTGCCTTGAGCAACTAACATAGATATAGCGGGCGACGTAGCTTAAAATCAGACTGCAAGGAACGCGCTGTTTGATCTTGGAACTACATCGCCCGCTCTCTGATGATAGACTTTGACTAAAGTCGTCTTTAACTGAAGTAGAAATCGGCTTATTGACCTCGAAAAAAATTCGAAATTATTAAGTCTTTACCCCACAATGCCGACTTCTGACGACCTTGAGAGAGAAGGCTTTTGAAAACATTGTGGAAAAAGGAAAAAATGCTGGTAACCGGCACTTTCTCCTTTTCCCACAATGTTTTCTACCAGATGAAGGACAAATTCTATGTTATATTTAAATTGTCGTCTGCAATTTCTTTCAATTTGGACAAGGCTAAAATCTGGTAAAGGGTTAAGTCTGCAGTAAAAGACCTAATGTTTTCTTTAGATGCATTTATTTGTCCTATCCTGGTATACACTGAAGCGGTCAAATCAATCCGACTCTTTGCAAGGTCGAAAATTCATTGTATCTGATAACAACTTTTTCATAGTTTAGCATAGGTAGCCGACAATATAGATCAAAGATCAGACTACATGTTTTGTGCACCCTGATCCCGATCAATGGTGTCCACAACAGCTGCCACTGCAGTGAGAGCGTAAAGCTGGCGGAAATCGTTTTTCATCAGAGAGCAAACGATAGAACTAAGAGGAAAGGGGTTAACGTATAGCCTTTCTATTATTACTACTATGCCTATCCAGACAAGGCTGTTTGTATTTCTGCGCCACTTGCTTTCAATTATATCGAAAGTTTTCAATTTGACTAGACCACTGCGCAAATCAGATATAAAAATACCTGCATAGCAGCCTAAATTTGATATAAAAATGTGTGAATTGTTTTTTTGACATTGGAAGTTGATAAAGAGGAGTCGTTTGTACCAACCTCATGGATATTTTACCATTAGTCAATTACATCGCGACTTCCATATGTAAGTGTAATTCTTGTGTTCATCAGCTCTCTCTCTCTCTCTCTCTCTTTCTTTCTGGTCGCTATCTCTCCGTCTCTCTCTCTCCCTTTCCGGTATCTCACTGGTCTGTCTCCGGTGTCTTTCCCTGTTACCGGTCTCTCTCTCTCACTCTGTCAATTTGGCAAAATAAAAATCACAAACATCGTTTTATCCATGTTCTGACCCCATTTCTATAAAAATTTTATTTTGTTGTTTGACAGGGGTTAAGTAACGTTTACATGGCTGGGATAAGAATGTAAAACGACACCAAATCAGACCACACGCCGAGTCACTTCCGCACTAGTTAGATTGTAATTCATTACTAAAGTACTTTGAACACAAAATAATCAGTCTTGACTTACTGTTTATCGTCTTTTCATCTTTTTTAGGGGGTGGGGGTTGAAAGAGAGAGAGATAGATAGATAGATAGATAGATAGATAGATAGATAGATAGATAGATAGATGAGTCATAGGACATGGATTCACCGTCCACCACTAGAGTGATTTCCACTATCAGTTGCCTTTGCGGTCAGTGTAGATCAAGTGCACAAAACGTGCCGTCTGATCTATGATCTACACTGTCCGCTTTGCTGAAACACGGTAGACAAAAGCAATCAAGAAAGAGCAATTATTTGGATCTAACTTCTAGACTGACCATGTCTGTCGGGTTATTTCTGCTCTCGAATGCTTAACCTGTAGGCTGCTAAGCGCGAATCAGTGCTCACTGACCTTTTGCGGACAGCGTAGATCAAGATCAGGCTGCACAGAACGTGCAGTCTGATCTTGGATCTAAACTGTCCGATAAGGAGAATTTTTTTTCCCAAAAAATAATTTTGAAACAGCAACATTCGAGCTTTTGCTATCGACTTGAGAGTTTCTTTTAACTTAGGCTGCTATGAGTGACTCGCTGACCTTTTGCGGACACCGTAGATCAAGATCAGACTGCACAGAACGTGCAGTCTGATCTTGGATCTACACTATCCGATAAGGAGACACCCCCCACCCCCCACGAAAAAAAGAAAAAAAACGTTGAAAAAAGAAAATTTGGGTTTTTTCCTATAGTTAGTGTCATTTCTTTAATTCAGCAGGATAAGTCTTGTTATTGATAACTGGAGTCAGATGGAGATGATAGATAGATATGACTTTATCGATGAAACTGTGATATGTTAGAGATATTGCTATTGATTCTCGGAAAGGAACAAGGCTAGACTATCCGAATATAAACGTAATGAATATCAATGAGAAATAACAGACCCACTCTTACATATATATAGCTTTGTATCCCTTACAGCTTTGTGTCATTGTAATGGCCACTTTCAAATGGAAAAAGATTGCAGAACTATTGCTATTTCAAGGATATTTTGACCAGAATATGAAACAAAAGAGCAGATAGTGTGGACCAAGGATCGGATTGCACGGTCTGTGTAGTCTGATCTTAATTTACGCTTTCTGCAAGATCAACTTCAGCCAGTTCCTGGGCTGAAGGATTAAAGTACGGTATTGAATCCTCATGAAATGAGAAAGTGTGTGATGATTTATGCTTTTTGAATCGTCGATCTTCAGTGCTAAAAAACGCACTTCTGATCGTCCAAGAACGCCCACTGCCACAACACACCATGGTTTGCAAATTTACCGGGACACCCCAAACCGAATCCACAACCATCGAAGGCTATCTACAACCAAGATAAGACCGCATTTAGACCGAATCAACATTGATAGAGGACAATCTACAACCTTGAGACCGCATTTAGACCGAATATACGTAATATAACATGAGCCATGCTCTGGAAAAAAGGGCTTAATGCATCTCCGTGATGCATGATACCAAGCAAGTCATCACATGATCATGGATCCCTAAAGTCAATTTTGTCTTACAACCGACTGATTTATGTGATAGAACGGTCCTTTGACATACAGAAAATTGACCAATTGTGAAAAGTTTCGGCCCAGATCAGCCTGCGCGGACTACGCAGGCTGACCTGGGTCGATACTTTTCGTAGATGCATTAGAAACCCTTTTCACAAAGCATAGCTCATATAGAAAGGCTATATATACCCCTAAGACTGCATGTAGACCGCATTTAGACCGAATCGACAAGGACAAAGGGCTATCTAAACCCTTGAAACGACCGCATTTGGACTGAATCGACTTAACTACATGGCTATCTACAGCCTTGAGACGGCATTTAGGCCGATTCCACATGAATACAGGGCTATCTTCAGCCCTGAGACCGCGTTTAGACCGATTCCATACGAAAAGAGGGCTAACTACAGCCTTGAGGCCGCATGTAGGCCAAATGTACATGACTAGTGTGCTACCTACGGCCTTGAGACCGGATTTACACAGTTTCCACATAAAAAGAGGGCTATCTACAGCCTTAAGACCGCATCTACATCAATTCCACATAAATAGAGGGCTATTTACAGCCTTGAGACGACATTTACACCGATTCCACATAAATAGAGGGCTATCTACAGTCTTGAGATCGCATTTAGACCGATTCCACACGAATAGAAGGCTATCCACATAATTGAGACCGCATTTAGATCAAATATATACGTGGATAGAGGGCTGTCTACAGCCTTGAGGCCGCATTTAGACCGAATCCACGTGGATAGAAGAAAGGTGAACAAGCTGGTTACAGGAATTTTCTCCTTTTGCCAAGATGATTTCAAAAGCCTTTAGTCTTTAAAGGCGTTGAAACACTGAATTGTCCTATGAAGGATTTATCATAAGTGAAATTAGGGATGTCCACTAGGGATTGCATCCTGTAAAGGAGCTCAAGATACCGCGGGTTCATAAAGACCCCTGGATAAAGATTGTTTTGAGGGACTTTCAAAGCTCCACGAATCAAGCGTTGGATTTAATCCTCGGCGCCGCTCACGGGTGAATTTCCTTGGGCAAGACATTGCAGATTTGCAGTCTAAAGCTGGTGGAACCAATGAAAGACAATAAAAAGTGAGCTTCTGTCTCGTGACGTTTATCCTAGACGAAATTCTGTCACGAAAACTAATTACAATTTGTTTTTACACACGCGTGTATAAAAACCTCGATAGAAAGACAGCAGTGTGAGAAGGTGAAGTAAATCGATGAAAATCAATGCCGACTTACATGCGTGTAGAGCTAGCTCGCTGCAACATCTGGAAAATTCTATGATTAGGTGTAAGTCAACACATCTGTGTTACATAGTATAGTACTCATTGGAGGGTATTCAAAGGGAAATTCTTCATACAAACAGTGACTTAATACTGTCATAATCATTCAGTGCTTCTCGATAAAAGAGAAGAACTCCGAATTAATTGGAAGGACATCGTTTTGGATAACTTATTAGTGGATGATAATTAATTGGTTTTAGTGGATAGTTGTTTGTTGATGTTTAAGGTATGAAGCATGACTTTAATATTGAAGAGTTAGGGCCTGTCGGTCTTTTTAAGATGGATGAAGATTAAGTTTTTGTGTATGTTTTTCTGATTTTAATGACAGAGAATGCGTCTGTTGGAAATAAAGTTGTTCTGGAGACCAGTTCGGAACTAAATGTTGTGACGTGGATTTGTTTCCCTCAAAATCATTGGGAAGAGGGAAAAAAATGAGCCATGCCGTGGTAGAAGTAGGCTTAATGCATTTCCGTGATGCATTAGACCAATCAGGCCATCTGACAGAACTATGGATCCATAATATAGCCACCTTCCTTTAATAAATGAACTGTATGGACTCTTGATCTAAGTTAAACAAGTTTCAAAGTATTTCCCGAGTATTTACGACACAATGCCGACTTTTAACGACCCTGGAAAGGAAGCCTTTGGCAACCAGCATTTTCTCCTTTTCTCACAATGTTTTCTACCCTTTCAAAGAAAAATTGCACCATTTGAGCCACAATGAAATTGCCGTCTGCAAATGCTTTCAATTTGGACAAGGCTAAAATTTTGTCGTCTGGTAAAGGGTTAACCCATTTACCACTCAATTACAATTTAAGAATACGCCGCGTTACTCTTGTGAACATAAAGGTATTTTGGAAAAAGGAGGACTTTCTTGTAACAAGTAAATGCTTCTTTTTCCACAGTTTTTTTTCTCTCACCGTCACATTTTCAGAAAAGACCTTTTTTTCATTTAGATCCTCTTAACGGTTCATTCCCACTTGCAAGCACTAGATCTATTTAGACGATTTATTGCAATCATGAACCTGTATTTATCCGCTTGTTTTTCATATCACATATCTACCTCGCCGATTGTCGTCTCCATGTCAACGAAAGATCTGCGCATGTTTTCTTAATTCATTACCAGACGACAAAATTTTCGGCCTTTCCAAATTCAAAGCGTTTGCAGACGACAAATTATAAGTGCTAAAACGACTGGATTTGTTTCTGAAAGGTTAGAACACATCGTGGGAAAAGGAGAAAACGCTGGTTATCAGCATTTAATACTTTTCCAGTGACGTTAAAACTCGGCATTGTGTGGTCATGTGTTAACTCATTACCAGACGACAAATTTTCGGCCTATGCAAATTCAAAGCATTTGCAGACGACAAAATACATGTGGCTGAAATGACAGGATCTGTGCTTGAAGTAGTCTGGTACTCCGCCGTACTTTAAGAGTACGTCAGGCAAAGCGCAATAATGGCGGCCCCCGTTAGTAATATGCAGAGGAGACAAAATATTGTTATTTCATATGATCAAATCGGATCATAGGCTGAATTCAAAACAGATCACTTGCAATAAAGTAATGGCTGTGAGTTTTTCCACATGTCTTTCTTATTTAGCTAGAAAAACTACATATCAGAAATGCTTTAAGTATCCGAAATGTCAATGGACCTATATAACGTCCGAAAACAGGGTTACTTTTTTAAATGATTCCTAGTCAAATTTATATCTAAACCATACCCCAACAGCAGTTTTAAGATTCTGTAATGTATTTTTTGTCCGAAATTGATCTCATTTTATTCACTGATCAAACTGGATCACATAAAATCGGGGAAGACGGGGAAGCATGTAAGAGTATGCTTGAGGACACCTAGGAGGCCGCCATTATTGCGCTTTGCCTGACCCGATAACGTAGTGGTAGGGGCAGGTAATCCAGACTATGCTTGAAAGAGATCAAAACATATTGGGAAAAATGCTGGTTACCAGCATTTTATCTTTTTCCTGCAACGTTTTCAAACCCCTTTTTTTCCGGGCTCGTTGAAATACGGGATCGTTTGGTGAAGGTTAAAATTATTAGTTTGACAGAAAGGGCCATTTCTCCTTTTGCCACAGTGTTTTGGCTTGCGTGGATCTACTATTTCAAAAACCGTGCACAGCATCCATGTTATTTATTACACTTTTACAAGAATTTTTTTTTTTTTTAAATTGTCTGCTACGACGTTGTTTCAAAAGACATAAATTATGAGTCATGCTCTGTGAAAAGGGGTTAAATGCGATCTGCAAAAAGTATCGACTCAGGTCGCAGGCTGACCTAGGCCGAAACTTTTTGCCTTTGGTAAATCTTCCGCATGTCAATTAAAAAAAGAACCGGTGTACCGCATGATTCAGTCGGTTGTTAGAGAAAGTGGATTTTATGGATTCACAATAATGTGCTGACTTGCTTGGTATCATGGCTCACGGAGGTGCATTAAGCCCCCCTTTGCAAGAGAATGGCTCATATATAATGAGTTTCAAACAATTTAAGATCTCATCACGGTTTCAACTTGTCACACAACTTTTAGTTCGCCGAGGGGGCTTTTAGCCGGTTGTTATGAAATGTTTTTGTGATTGCTCTTAAATTTCTTTCAAATACCTTTCCCTACCGGCCAGAAAATTCGTTGGTATTTTACACCTCGATGGTAAATTAACTCTTTACCAGACAACAATAAATTAACCCTTAGGCTGCTGAGCGCAACTCATGGACCTTTTGCGGACAGTGTAGATCAAGATCAGACTGCACAGAACGTGCAGTCTGATCTTTGATCTACACTGCCCGATCAGGAGATATTGTTTCCCCCCAAAATACCTTTAAAATAGCAAAATTTGGGTGTTTACTATCGGCTTGAAAGTTTCATTTCACTTATTTAGCAGGAGAAGAGTTAAGACTTGTCCACACTGAAAGGATTTGAGGAAGACATCAAATGTGGCACAAAATTGATGATACGATTTGTCTTTGAAAGTGTAGAAAACACTGTGAGAAGTAGTAAAAAATGTTGGCTCCTTTTCCAACCTTTTTCTTCTGGGTCTTAAAGACAAAGGGTTCTTTCTTTGTTGAAGGGCCATGCTGTCGTATCCTATGTTTAGCTATAGCCGTTTTTTTCTTTCGGAAAGTGTATACAATATAGATCGAGATCAGACTAAAACCACTACGAAGTTTAATCTTTGATCAATATTTTCCGGTGTGAAGTGTGACATTCTGACCAGAATGGACTTGAATCTCAACAATCAGACTTTTCCGTGGACAGAAAATAATTTTACATTAACACCATGTTTCGATAGAGGCATAAAATAGTCCGAGGTGTTTTTATACCTCTCTTATCATGGCGACAGCTCGCTTTTTCTCATATAACATTTTTCCTGGGATTTACCAGTGCTGGGCTCGAGCTCTGAGAGGCCTTGCCCAACGAGCGACTCATTACCTCGGATGAGGATCGAACCCAACCCTCTTAATTACCAATCCAACACCTTCACCGCTGAGCTTTGCAGGTTGATTGATTTATTGAATGGTGTTTAATAACGCCGTTTTCAACACTATTTCAGCTTAATCACGGCGACCAGTGCGCCTATCCATGCTTTCCTGGCATTCCTCCTACTAGTTCTTTGTACAGTATTCTCCCCAAGTCACTGGCCGTTTTCCTACATAATCATCCTCGACACAATGATCAGCGATGAGAGAGGAATGAATTCTGTCACCATGTCTATCATCAATCCTCCGCTAGCTTGGAATTCGAACCAGCAACCCCCTGTTCTCAAGCCCTGTACGCTCTCGACTGTGCTACCAAGGCTTGACCTTTTTAATCAGTATACGAGACAGAAAAATAATATGAGAAATTACGAAAAAGCCATCAGAAATGCTTAATTTAGGCGCTGGAAACGGCTCTAATTGCTTTGGCAAACCGTGTAGATCAAGACCAGACTGCACAGAACGTGCATTCTTATCTTGGATCTGCACTGTCTGCTTCTATGGTACATACTGTGACCAAAAAAAGCTCGAAATAGCTATATTTTTGCTGTTTTCACCCTTTTTACAAAGGTCTGTTTCAGTATTCAGAATATTTGAGAATAAAAACGTACTATATAGCCATGTAGTCCCTATGTTACAGTACCAAAATTTCAGATCTATGTTATGTCATCGTGATCCTTTTTTTTTTCCTTTCAAAGTTTGTGTAAGACATTCTTTAACCTGTTAAAGAACTTAAATGAAACTTTTAAGCCGCTGGTAAAAACCCCACATCTTGCCATTTCAAAGTTACAGGGGTGGGAAAAACATCTCCTTTTCGGACAATGCAAAGCCTCTTCTGTGCAGTCTGATCTTGATCTACACTGTCCGCAAAAGGTCCTTCATTGGCGCTTAGCAGGCTAGTGGTTAATTAAGTATGTGTAAGACATGCCCCGTTTGCTAGCATGAAACACAGTGCTTTAGTTATATAACGCGTAAATTACGTGCTGTAGTTAATTTCGGCCCCCCCCCCTTTTTTTTTTGAAACACGTGTTTATAGATGCTATTTGGCCATTTACCAAACAGTGCCTTCTTTTAACGGCCCTGAAAAATATAGCTTTTGAAAATATTGTGGAAAGAAAGTATAAATGTTGGGTTACCAGCATTTTCTCCTCTTTCCACGATGTTTTCTATCCTTTCAAAGACACATTATATCATTCGAGCCACCCCTTTAACCCTAATGCTGCCAGGCGCAAATCACTGACCTTTTCCGGACAGTGTAGATCAAGATCAGACTGCACAGATCGTGCAGTCTGATTTTGGATCTACACCGTCCGACAAGGAGATATTTGTCTCCAAAAGGTAAGTTTGAAATAACATTATTTCGGTTTGTACTGTCGGCTCGAAATTTTTATGTAAGTTATGTAGCATGATACTGGTTAATTTGTTCTCTGCAAATACTTTGAGTATGGACAAATGTAAAAATTTGACATTTAGTAATGAGTTAACCCTTTCCCAAACGACAAATTTTGGACTGGTCCAAACTGAAAGAGTTTGCAGACGACAATTTTAAATTTGATGAAAATGGCAGAAAGGTCTCAAAAAGGGTAGAAAACACTGTGGGAAATGGAGAAATTGCTCGTTACGAGCAATTTCTCCTTTTCCCACAGTGTTTTCAAAAGACTTCTACTGCAGACACGTGAAAACCAGGGCTTGTTTGGGAAAGGGTTAAAGCAACATTTCGGAATTTAAAGACCCCCCTTTTTTTTTCCTTTAACGACAATTATTTCTTTCCTACAACCTGCGTTATGGCTTCTCGCTGGAATTCCTTTTGAGTTAGTTCTAACGAATGACAACAACAAAGGGTTTAGACTTTAGAGAAGTATTTCCGTTACGAACAATAACCAGAAATATCTTTAAAGAAAGATGGTGTAAATTTGCCAGCAAATAGGTAGGGGTCCTTAGAATGAACATGTCTACATTTTTGACCAATCACAAATTTCTATTTATTCATATGTTATCAGTGCCAAAAAGTAGGTCAAGAGCCAGCACATTTAGCTACACCGAAAAAGGCGTACCATTGCCTCAACCATTTCGTCAACTTTGCGCTACTGTCGTTTATGTGACCTTTGTTTGACCCCGTCATAACAATTGAAACTGTAATGAAGATTCATTGCTTGTTACCATGACAACGAAGAGACACGCTGGCAAAAGTATTTCCCATTTGACAAATAGATATTAACTTTTGTCGGACATGGAACACTCGGAAGTGTTGTTTCTTGATACCGATTACCTTAATTAGGTGATTAGGAATGTTTGAAGATATTCTCTTTATAGAATGAATCGATGAGCAAGGGCGGGGCGGGGGGGCGGTTATTACATATAAGCCCTGCTCTGTGAAAAGAGGGCTTAATGCATCTGCGAAAAGTATCGACTAGGTCAGCTTGCGCAGTCCGCGGAGGCTGACGTGGGCCGATACTTTTCGCTATCGGTCAATTTTCTGTTTGTCAAAGGTCCATTCTACCTCATGATTAAGTTGGTTGTTTGAAAAAGTGACTAGTGTGGATCCATAATTACGCGATCGCTCGATAGGTATCATGCATCACGGAGATGCATTAAGCCCCCTTTTGCCATAGCATGGCTCATATTTATGATGAAATTTCAACTGTTATCTTCCCCTGCCATTATATGACAAAAAAAAGCTTTTGTGGCCAATGTAGATTAAGATCAGACCGCAAAACGTACAGACTGATATCTGACCTACTCTATCCACTTATTTTAGACTATGACCTAACTCGCTTTCAACTTGGAGTGTTATTTGTATTTGTGGCCGTTGAAAAACTGTGAATAAGGCTGTGATGTTTAGTCTGGTTTGGTTTTGTAATTTCAGGCATTTTCGGTTTGAAGGTCGCCAATGGCGCACAGGATTCCAATCTTTAAAGACGATCTGAGTTTTGCAGAGAGACAAAGTAAAGTGTGGAGCAATATGGAACGAGATATGGAGAGACGCAGACGAGAGTGGGAGGATGAGATAGAGCGCATGCGCAAGGACTTCTTCACCTTGAAACCCAGCGAGGACCGACGGTTGGAAACACTTAGTGATAAGTTTAAAATGGGGGACAGTTTAGTAGATGAAGCACGTGGACTTGTTGAAAAAGACCAAAATGGACTTCCGGTGTTCCGCGCTCGATTCAACGTTCAATCGTACACCCCAGATGAAGTGAATGTTAAAATTGACTCTAATAAATTAATCGTTCATGCCAAGCATGAAGAAAAATCGGACAATAAAAGCGTCAGTAGGGAATACAGTCGAGAGATAGATATCCCGAGAGAGATAGATCCAATAGCTCTACAATGTTCCATTTCAACTGATGGAATTCTAACTGTTGAAGCCCCGATGCCAGTTCCAAATTATGGTGGTGCAATAAAGAACGGAAGTGGGCGGTCTACTCCGAAAGAGAATGTTATCCAGTCAAGCACTACAACCTCCGTTTCTACGCCCCCTCGCAACACGCCGCCCCCTCAAACAGTTTTACTACAACAACAGTCTCCGCCTCCACAACAACCACCACAGCAGTCGACAGGTCAGCAGACTCACTCGTCGACATTTACAACATTCTTGTCTGGAAACCCGCCACAGCAACCGAAATTACAACCAACGCAAACGGTAAATGCTTCCCCGCAAGCGACGCCAGTGCAAGCGTCATTTTCACAATCGTCACCATCGTCTTCAAGCAGTTTTAGTACCATTCATGAGTCGGACCGAAAGTTCAAGGTTGACGTCGATATCGAAGATTTTTCACCGGAAGAGCTCTCTGTGAAGACAATTGACCGGAAGTTGGTCATCAGTGCTCGTCGGGAAGAGAAAGTGGGAAATAGAACCTCAACCAAAGAGCTAAATAGGGAGATCTATCTTCCCGATACAGTAGATCCCTACACCGTGAAAGCATTCTTTTCTGATAATGGGAAGCTGATTGTAGAAGCTCCGTATGTTAGATCAGTCCCAGTTGCCCATAGTATCAACATGACTGGTCGATAAACATGTTAAACTCATGAAACATCATGTGACTTAGTCTGTACCGTGTGACCTTGCCTAAGTCACAAGTTCATGCCAATGAGGCCATTTAAATGTCGTTAGCATTTTGATCACTTATGAGATTAAGGACTAATTTTTGTGTGAAAAATTGGCAATGGTATCTCTTTATTGACGTCTACTTGTAGTATTGCGTCCACTATGATATTTCAATATGTAACTTCGAGATTTTCTGTTTTATTTTTCGTTTTATTCATTATTTATTGAGCTTTGTCCAGATGTACAGGCTTATATGAAAGCACTGCTTACGTTTATCAGCCAGTGAGTTACGCGTGAGAATATATCTTGTGCGATTTCGGTCCTTTTAACCCTTATCCTCCTAAATAATAACGAAACTTTTAAGCCGATAGTGAAAAATCCCGAATGTTGCTATTTCAAACTTATTTTCTTTGGAGAAAAAAACATATCCATATCCGACACTGTACATCTCCATAATCAGACTACACGTTATGTGTAGTCTTATCTTGATCTACACTGTGCGCCGAAGGTCCTTGAGTTGCGCTCAGCAGCCTAAGGGTTAATCATTTGAACTGATTTTTTGGAGAGAAAACATCTCCTTATTGAACAGTGTAGATCTTAGATCAGACTGCACATTATGTGCAGTTTGATCTTGATCTACAATGTCTGCAAAAGGTCATTGAGTCATGCTTCGTGCTGCTTAGCAGCCTAAGGGTTAATGATTTGAACTAAGCTACTGGTACTGTTCCTGACCAGTAATTTGTCACTGAAAGGACAGAAAACACTACATATATCAAACCCTTCACCAAACAACAAAAATGTAGACTGGTCCAAATTGAAAGAATTTGCAGACGACAATTTAAATGTGGCTCAACTGATGGAATTTTTCTTTGATTGGGTAGAAAATATTGTGGGAAAAGGAGAAAATGCTGGTAACCAGCATTTTCTCCTTTTCTCACAATATTTTCAAAAGACTTCTTCCTCAGGGTCGTTAAAAGTCGGGATTGTGTGGTAAGGAGTTAAAAAAAATCTGGTTACCAGCATTTTCTCATTTGCCCGCAACCATTTTCAAAATTCTTCCTTTTTTATAATACAGTCGTTTAACCCTTTCCCAAACGATGAATTTTAGACTGGTTCAAATTGAAAGAGTTTGCAGACGACAATTTTAAATTTGATGAAAATGACAGAAAGTTCTCCAAAAGGGTAGAAAACACTGTGGGAAAAGGAGAAATTGCTCGTTACGAGCAATTTCTCCTTTTCCCACAGTGTTTTCAAAAGACTTGTACTACAGACACGTGAAAACCAGGGCTTGTTTGGGAAAGGTTTAACATGGATGGTATGGTAAAATGTTGAATGTATTTGACTGCTAAATAAGTTAAAGAAAACTTATCAGCCAATAATGTAAACTCAATTGTTGCCATTTCAAAGTCATCTTTTTGGGAAAATATCTCCTTATCGGACACTGTAGATCAAAGATCAGAATGCACGATTTGTGCAGTCTGATCTTGATCTACACTGTCCGCAAAAGCACCCGAGACCTGTTTTAGCAGCCTAGAGGTTAATATGTAGATTTTTGTCAGGAAGTTCATTTCTATTTATGTTTTACAAGGATTTTCACTTAATTAAGGATTAACTTGCTCCAATTTCTCATGAAAAAAGATAACTACATTTTCAGGAACCAAGATTAACTAGAAAAAGTGGGTTGTTATGCAGATATACATACACTTTCTTTGTTTTTTGGCTTGAGTGTACCAATCTGTTTGCAAAAGTAAAAAATGTTCGGATTGGTGTACAGTTTTTGTGTTATTATCACCGTTCTTTCACAAAAGCCCAAAGAATATGGTACAATGAACGTTTCTTAGCCTTGGAAATGGTAATCAGTTTGTCTTCCCAGTTGTGTTTTTGTGTGTGTGTGTGTGTGTGTGTGTGTGTGAGAGAGATTGATTACTCCATTTTTTTCTGCCAATGTTTATGCAATAATTGATTAACAGATTTGAGCCATGCTCTGTGAAAAGAGGGTTTAATGCATCTCTGTGATGCATTTACCAAGCAAGTCATCACATACTAGTAATAATGGATCCATAAAATCAATTTTGTTTAAAAATCATCTGAATCATAAGGCAGAATGTCCTTGGACATGCAGAAAATTGACCAAGAGCAATAGGTTTCGCAGGCTGTCATGACAGTGTCAATACTTTTTGCAGATGCATTAAGCCCCCTTTTCACAAAGTATGGCTTATTTGTCCGTCATCAATATTAAGAACTGTTGTACATGTACTTTATATTACCTTGTACCCTTTTTCTATTTTATTTTCTATTTTTTGTTATTCTATCATTAGATATATGTTAGGAATTAGTATTCAATAAATACATTAAGTAATGAGCAAAGTTTGGTGTTTGTCTTTTCTGTACAATCAAGGTAGGTACTAGATCAGAGTAAGCCTCAACTGATTGATTGATTGTAAGGCGTTTTCATCGATATTTCAATGGTATCAAGGCGACATACTCCAGCTCTGATGTCCCTTGCCCAAGAAAAATCAAACGAAAAACACATTGCCTTGGTTGGGGATCCAACATGGCAACCGCTGAGCCACCCAGGAGCCTGAATCTCAATCGATACAAAGACTTGACTGATTTCGTTCTCTTGTATAAAGTTTCAGGTAGTTTTCAACCATAGGTCAGCAGGCTTTCCTGATGTTCATGAAGTCAAGAATACACATAACTCTCAAAGCAACAGGCTGCTTTCTCACATAAACGCAACTACATGGCAAAATGAGTCAGACCAACAGTGAGGAATTATTGCCTGTCGCCATGGCTATCGTCAAATCTCGGAACGAATTCATGGCCAACAAACTTAGAACAAAAACTATCCAAAGTATTTTACATACGACCTTGGAAGCTCGTCACTAGGCATATGGTCTAAACGGAAGGGCATTTAATCCTGGAATGCATTAACTGACTGGGTTAACAGACAAATACAAGGTGCACACCTTATTGCCACTGTGGAAAGTTTCAAGAAATTCTGATAAAAAACGTGATTTCTAAGGGACGGACGAATGTACTACCAGGGTCATACCATGATAACACAAATAAGCGCAGTGCATCAACCAATTATCATGACCTTTTTCGTTGGTATCATTTCACCTCTATGTAGTATGATATACAGAGTGCTCCCCCTTGGTATACTTTGACCATCATGATGTAGAATATTTCACCAGGAAAGCTGACGAGAATCATTCAAAGCCACTGGTTACCTCCCTAAATGGACAATCAAAACAAATGTGAGAGGAAAGGATTCCTGTCTTGGTGACTTTCCTTCATCCTCTGGACTTTTGGCTGAGCTAAAGATTTAAAGTTCAACTGATTGTTTGTTTGTTTGTATTGGAGTTTAACGCTATTTTGACAGCCCAGGTCATATCATGGCGGTCAGTGATTCATCCATGTGTTTCCTGGCCTTTCTCACACCAGTACTGACATAACTCTCTTTCCAGTCACTGACTACTTTTCTCACATGCATCAGTGTTGAGAGGCGAAAAATCGCTGGACAGAAGATTTGCCTCAACTAGGTATCAAACTCGCTACCACCAGGTCACGAGTCAGGTATGCTAACCACTGAACTACCTGGGCGGGCAAAAGTTCAACCGATAGATTACATATTCTGAGCTTATGAGCTACCAGGGATAGGCATTTATCCTGTCACCTTCTGTAATTTGGACCCGATAACAGGATGTCATATATTCTTTTATGCTATCCGTTAGTTGGTAATGTGACCGTAGAAGTGTGCACCTTCGGCTCATCGGATGAAATTCTGGTCCCTTGCTCGATTTATAAACTTTCCAAATCCAAGACACCAACCATCTAATCAAAACCAGATTAAATCCAATATACGATAACTCCGTAAATACTTACGGACTGAGTGTTGGTTGAAATACAGTTACATATAATCAGGGTCCGTATTCACCAACCATTCTTAAGAATATTCTTAGTCTTATTCTCCAAGATTTTCTACATTTGAAAGTAACACAACTCCTGATTGGCTAAACCAAATGGTTTAGCCAATCAGGGGTTGTGTTACTTTCAAAAGTAGAAATTTCTGGAGAACAAGACAAAGAACGTTCTTAAGAATGGTTGGTGAATACGGACCCAGGTGTATGATTACTTTTAACCCGGACTCACTTAACCTGCCACTTGGGACTAGTTTTAAAATAGCATCTTTATGACTAAATGTAAGTATCGTCAAAGAGAACAGTCGGTGAACGTAAAATAAACTAAATGAATTAAGTTTAAACCAGCCTTTTTGTTTTTCTCATATGTTAAAACACTACAGAGACACAACAACACACAACGTTTTTGTATACATCATGTTTATAGTGTATCAATATCATTCATGACATTGTTATTGGAGCTGCACATACAGTATACAGACGCTGTACAAAGTTCTTCATTTTTAATTACAGTAATATCAGTTAACAGCCATAAATATTTCACCAAAGTCCAAATACCCATTGACTTCCAACTTTACTCTTTTATTCATTGTGCCTTCAAAAATGAAGCTATAGTTATAAAACTTATAGAAAGTAATGTGATATAAATGGACCTTTTTAACCCTTTCCCAAACGACAAATTTTAGACTGGTCCAAATTGAAAGAGTTTGCAGACGACAACTTTAAATTTGATGAAAATGGCAGAAATGTCTCAAAAAGGGTAGAAAACACTGTGGGAAAAGGAGAAATTGCTCGTTATGAGCAATTTCTCCTTTTCCCACAGTGTTTTCAAGACTTGTACTGCAGACATGTGAAAACCAGGGCTTGTTTGGGAAAGGGTTAAAGTGTGATCAACATTTTCAAAAAAATGTTTATTAACTACTCTTTACCAAACAACAAAATTTTAGACTAGTCGAAATTGAAAGCTTTTGCAGACGACAAAATAAATGTTACTCAGAAATTGAAATTTGCTTTAGGAAGGGTAGAAAACATTGTGGGAAAAGGAGAAAATGCTGGTTACCAGCATTTTCCCCTTTTCCCACAATGTTTTCAAAAGCTGTCTTTCTCAGGGTTGTTAAAAGTCAGGATTGTGTGGTAAAGGGTTAACTGACATCAATAGCAACGTTGTTAAAATTTACCAGGTTTTGGAGGGCTACAACCTGTATGTCAGGAAACGAATACTAATAGAACATTTGTGTACATAGCCCCAGTAACTTTGCTTTCTACCGGCATAATTTTCTTTATGATCACATGATTAGAAGCAGCGTCAATAGTATACTAGAATGCAGATTTATTACTGAAAACATATAAATGAATTAGGCAACAGGCATAAAAAAATTAAAAATGGAAGAATATAGAATTAAGCCATCTAAATAGTCATTAACAAGAGGCATATGGGAGCCTAAATCCCTCTACTGGCACTCACTGACCAATCTATGTTAATGTGAAGAAGACATTAACTCTTTACCAAACAACAACATTTTAGACTCGTCCAAATTCAAACCATTTGCAGACGACAAAATAAATGTGACTGAAAAATTGAAATTTGTATTGGAAAGGGTAGAAAACATTGTGGGAAAAGGAGAAAATGAGGGTTACCAGCATTTTCTCCTTTTCCCACAATGTTTTCAAACAGGGTCGTTAAAAGTCGGGATTGTGTGGTAAAAGGTTAAAAAAAAAATATTGCGAACAATCAGTTCCAAGTCTTGAATGACAATTCTCTCCTATTTGTGTTCAAAGAGCCTGACCTCATATAATAATTTAAGAATTCATGCACATAATAGTATAACTCTTTACCAAATGACAAAATTTTAGACTGGTCCAAATTGAAAGCTTTTGCAGACAATAACATAAATGTGGCTCAAAAATTGGAATTTGTTTTGGGAAGAGTAGAAAACATTGTGGGAAAAGGAGAAAATGCTGGTTACCAGCATTTTCTCCTTTTCCCACAATGTTTTCAAAAGGCTTTTTCCTCAGGGTCGTTAAAAGTCGGGACTGTGTGGTAAAGGGATAACAAACTTGGAAAACATCTGTCTCTCCCACTTTTAACAAACTTGGTAAGAAGAGTTAAAAGTTGAATTCATTCCAGAAAATTTTATTTCTATCAAATACTAATAAAAATCACCAATTGAGCTACATTTAATCTGTCTTCTGCAAATACTTTCAGTTTGGCTCAGCCCCGAATTTTGTTGTATTATAAAGAGTTAAAATTCAGTTGCCCCTAAATCATGATGTTGTGATAAGGCAGGTTATCATTTTTTCAAAAAGTATAAAGTGTAGAATACCAGAGAAAGAGAAAGAAAAAAAAAAAAACATAAATTTCTGGAGAGTTTCAACTATGTCTGTTAGGCTGACGGCATTAAGACGGCAAAAGAGGTTTTTTAAGAGCAATTTCTCAAAACCTATTCTTCAGAATCAAACCAAATTTAATAAGTGCTTATAGAAATAATTAATCCTGTTAAGTTTCAAAGAAATAGGACTGATAATGTAGACCTTTTGCAAGAATGAATCACAAAATGGCTACTTTTCCCAAATTGATAATTGGATCCGATTTCTTCTTTTTTCAATAGGATCTCTTGCTCATACAAGTAATCTGTTCAATTCTCAAAATACATGTAATTTGATAAAAAAACATTTTCTTCATTGCATGTACAAGATATGCAAATTTTAAAACTTTAAGCAGCTCTTTTTCCCTAAATAATTGTCTGAATTTCTTCAAAAACAATGGGCATCAAACTGTTGATGATAATTATACACAAACTGTGCACAAATTGTCCCAAGTTTCATTAAAATTAGACAGCAAATGCGACTTTATCTAGTAAAGAAGAAAAAAAACTAACAAACGGACATTAAGCAGACTAGTGACAGAGACCATGCCATGACATAAAAAAAGAATATGTACAAACGATAACTACCAGGGTTCCTATTTACCGACAATTCAAAATACTGTGCTAATATTATGTCCATGACTAGCCATCAAATTTGACAGAGATAGAATATCTCAGCCAATCATATGGTCAGAGCTGCCATGATATGGCGTGCAACACACGAAAAGGGGCCTTGGGACATATGCGTAAAAGCGTGTCATCCCAGATCAGCCTATGCAGTCTGTGACTAATCCGAGATGACACTTCCTGTTTTTGTGCGATTTTCTGTTTCACGAAAGTCTACTGTATGAAAAAATCTTATGTAATTGTCCGAAGGTCTCATTTCGCATTTTGTGGGCCAAATTTGACAGAGATAGAATATCTCAGCCAATCAGATGGTCAGAGCTGCCATGATATAACTCAAATTATGTTGAAAATGGTGTAGAGCACTAAACAATCAATAACCAATTGGAATTTAGAGATAAATTGACGTCAAAAATCTTTGATGATTACAGTGCCAGATTAAGTATTAACCCTTTATCGGAAAATGACACTTTTTAATGACCCTGGAAAAGAAGCCTTTTGAAAACATTGTGGGAAAAGGAGAAAATGCTGGTAACCAGCATTTTCTTCTTTTCCCACAATGTTTTCTACCCTATCAAAGAAGTTGCACCATTTGGGTCACAATGAAATTGTCGTCTGCAAATGTTTTCAATTTGGACGAGGTGAAAATTTTGTTGTGTTAAAGGGTTAATGTTTTCATGATAGATCTAAACTCTTTACCAGACGCCAAAATTTTAGCCTTGTCCAAATTGAAAGCATTTGCAGACGACAATTTCATTGTGGCCCAAATGGTGAAATTTTTCTTTGATAGGGCAGAAAACGTGGGAACAGGAGAAAATGCCATTTACCAGCATTTTCTTCTTTTCTCACAATGTTTTCAAAAGGCTTCTTTCCCAGGGTCGTTAAAAAGTGGCATTGTGCAGTAAAGGGTTAACTCTTTACAACATGACAACATTTTAGACTAGTCCAATTTCAAAGCATTTGCAGACGCCAAATTAAAGTTTGGAACAAATGGGCTTAGGCTCTCTGATAGAGCAGAAAACATTGTGGGAAAAGGAGAAAATGCTGGTTAACACCATTTTCTTCTTTTCCCACAATGTTTTCAAAAGCCTTCTTTCCTAAGGTCGTGAAAACCCGGGATTGTTTAGTAATGGGTTAAAGTAATGGAAAAAGAGAATAAGTTCTGAACCATTGACTTTACTGAGTGTTTGTCCATTTCTTAGTGAAGACTTGTTTGCTTGGTGCTTCAGCTGTATTACAGTAATGTTATAGATGCTGGTGTTTTTTCTTTTCCAACACCATGCACATCGGTCTTTCAAAGCCACCTGCTGTTTTCTAGATAAGAATGCCAAAATTTTTTTTCCTTTTTCAAAAATCTTAATGAAAGCCTTTTTTCTTTAGGATTGTTAATGCACAGGATTTAATCTAATAAAGCTTTTCAAAATGAGCCATGCTCTGGTAATAGGGGGCTTAATGCACCTCCGTAATGCATGAAACCAATCAAGCCATCACATAATTATGGATCCAAAATAGCCACTTTTTTTAACAAGCAACTGAATCATGAGATAGGCTGGTCCTTTGGCATACAGAGCATTGACCAATAGCGAAAAGTTTCGGCCCAGGTCAGCCTGTGCGGACTGCGCAGGCTGACCTGGGTTGATACTTTGTGCAGATGCATTATGCCCCATTTTCACAGAGCATGGCTCAAATGTATGTGTAACAGCAGGTCACAATGTCCATGCCTTCTTTGCTTAAATCTAATGCAGTCTTTGATAATTGGTCTGTATTAATTTCTCAGCCTTCTGTAATATTCATTTTCACAATTTATCTCATCAGCAGTCACATTTAGACATCAGTCTCTTTTCTCCTTCCCTCTATGAAGCAACTTCTTTATTTTCTGCATTATTTGTATCACTTTCCAAATCATTGATTTCAGATTCCATTGCAAAGCCATCGTTATCTGTAGCTTCAGTCCCATCTGCTTTTATTTTAGTGTTTTTACTTGCACTCTCTGTTATTTCTTGACCATCATCTTTACAAGATGTGTCAACTTTTGGTTCACCAATACCAGTTTCAATATTTTCTGTATTTCCAGGTTTACTCTTTTCATCTCCTTCTTGTACCATGTTAATATCTGCTTTGTCAATTAAATGCTTTTCGTCAGGTCGTCCCGAAATTTCAACACTAACATCTTCAGAGTTCCCATCTTTATCAACCTCATTTGTCTTGTCGACACTTTTTTTATCTTTCTCCATTTCAGTAATGTCGTCTGAACCTTTACCATTGTCCTGCTCCTCCATGACTTCATCTGAAACCATTTCATCAGCTTTATGTTCATCATTTATCACTTCCTCTTTATTTCTCTCAGATTTTGCAGCAGATTTATCATTAGAATCATCAGAATGTTTGCCCATCTCATTATCTTCCGTTAGATCAATTTCCATTTCTTGATCAGCATTTTCATTTTTGTCATTTTCCTGCCAATATCTGGCTTCTTGACTATCATCTGAAGACTCTGACAGGTCATGTACTTTTCTTTCTGTATTTGCTCCTTTCAATACTTCTTCCTTTTTTAAATCATCATCATCATGATCATCTTCTTCAGCTGGATCACTAATTAGTTTCATAGCATATTCCATGGTGTCCGGGTCTGAATCGCCATTGTCAGCTTCTGAAGTCTGAACCTTTCTTGGTTTTTCTTCTTGTGTCTGGCTTTGTTCTGCAGGGGCCTGAAAATAATAAGTATGTTTAACCCATTACGACATAAATACAACATTTTAATCCTTTAACTCTTTACCAAACGACAAAATTTAAGACTAGTCCAGATTGAAAGCAGTTGCAGACGACAAAATAAATGTGACTGAAAAACTGAAATTTGTTTTGAAAAGGTGGAAGGCATGGTGGGAAAAGGAGAAAATGCTGGTTACCAGCATTTTCTACTTTTCCCACAATGTTTTCAAGAGGCTTCTTTCTCAGGGTTGTTAAAAGTCAGGACTGTTTGGTAAACAGTTAACCCTTTACCACACAATTCCGACTTTTAACGACCCTGAGAACGAAGCTTTTTGAAAACATTTTTGATTGATAATTGACCATTAAAATCCCTTTTGCCAGAGCGCTGCTCAAATATTTCAAATCACCATGGGGCACAACACTTTTCATATCACTGGAAAAAACAAATCCAATTCCTTTCTGTCAAATGTTTCTAGATCATCTGACTCACTCTAGTTGTACAGCAAAAATGGTAGATTTATATAGCACAAATTGTACATTCAAAATGGCTGCTGGTTGGCCATCTTGGATCCAACCAAAGGGAAAGATGACAGGAATTAGCATGTTATATGCATCCAAGAAGTTTCACCATATTCCAACCAATGTTGATGGGTGAATAGTTCCAAACAGATGAAAAACCCTATTTTCAAATGTTGCTTATATAAACAAGCAGGCCATGAAGTTGCTCACCTGAGCTTTTTTACCAAATATGACCCATTTCCAATCTTTTCCTATAGAACATAACAAGCATTCTAACAAACTTTCAAGAGTACTGGACTGAAATGTGGCCTCTAGAGGGTACACAAGGTTTTTCAAAGATTTCTCTCCATGACCTAGTTTTTGACCAAATGTGAGCCATTTTCAAATTCAATGAAATCATCAAGACATACATTCTGACTAATTTTCAAGAGCAATAGGCTGAACATGTGGACTCTACAGGGTATACAAGGCTTTTTTAAAGATTAAGCCCAGTGCCCTACTTTTTGACCAGAAAGGACCCATTTTCAAACTTGTCCTGAATATCATCTGACAAACATTCCGACCAACTTTCATGAGTATTGGACTAAAAATGAGGCTCTAAAGTGTACACAAGGTTTTTCTATGATTAGACCTGGTGACCTAGTTTTTAAACAGACATGACCAATTTTCACAGTCATCTGAGATATCATCAAAACAAACATTCTGACCAATTTTCATGAAAACTGAACATGTTGCCTCTAAAGCGTACAGGTTTTTCAAAGATCTGACCCGGTTTTTGACCCGAAATGACCCATTTTCAAACATATCAAAGAAGTAAAGTCAAGACAAACATTCTGACCACTTTTCATGAGTATCTGAGAGACAGTTTGGCCTCTAGAGCAAACACAAGGTTTTCCAAAAATTTGACCTGGTGACCTAGTTTTGACCCGGTATGACCCACGTTCAAACTCATCTGAGATATCATCAAGACAAACATTCTGACCAACTTTCAAGAATATTGGACTAAAACTGTGGCCTGTAGAGTGTACAGAAGGTTTTTCAAAGATCTGATGTGGTGACCAAATTTTTTTTACCAAATACGACCCTTTTTGTAACTAATCAAAGAACTCAAGATAAACATTCTGACCACTTTTCATGAGTATTAGATTGAAAATTCAGCCTCTAGGGCAAATGTAGGGTTACTGAAGATTTGACCTAGTGTCCTAGTTTTTGACCTGGTATTATGCATTATTAACAAATCCTGCGTGATATCATAAAGAAAAACATTCTGACCAACTTTCAAGAATACTGGACTGAAAATGTGGCCTCTAGATCATACACAAGGTTTGTCAAAGATTTGACCTGGTGACCTAGTTCTTGACCCCACATGACCCATTTTCAAACTCATGTGAGATATTATCAAGACACACATTCTGACCACTTTTCGTGAGTATCAGATTGAAAATGTGGCCTCTAAACACAAGGTTTCTCTATGAATTGACCTAGTGACCTAGTTCTTGACCCAACATGATTCATTTTCAAAATCAACAAGGTAACATCAAGATAAACATTCTGACCAAGTTTCATGAGTATCAGACTGAAAATGTGGTCTCTAGAGTGTACACAAGATGAAAGTTGACAATGGACACAGCAAGATCACAAAAGCTCACCTTGAGCACTTTGTGTTCAGGTGAGCTAAAAAGGCATCCAGTCTGCCATATCGGATCTCAAAATCCAAAAATGAAAGTAAAAAATATCAGCCCTTCATGATCAGGTATATATATAAATTATGCTTTCAAAAGCCTTCTTCCTCAAGGAAGTAAAAAATCTATATTGGTTTGTAAAGGGTGTAACCCTACCTTTTCTGTATCATCTGTTTGTTCAGCTGTATACTTTACATGTAAGCTATCGTAATAATCCCAGATCTCATTACGAGCTTTCTCGTCCCTTATCACTTCAATCCAATACTTTTCACAGCTCTCTAACAGGTTATTCAGAGTCTCCTTTACAAATCCCTCTTGCAAAACAAATTTTACAAAAGGTGGTTCGAGATGCTCATATCCAAACTCTCCAAGACATTTCAGTATGCGAGTTATACGTAAGTAATTGTGATAGGATCTGGAAAGAAGAGAAACTTTAACCCTTTACCAGACGACAAAACTTCAGCCTTGTCCAAATTGAAAGCATTTGCAGACGACAATTTCAATGTGGTTCAAATGGTGCAACCTTGCTTTGATGGGGTAGAAAACATTGTGGGCAAAGGAGAAAATGCTGGTTTACCAGCATTTTCTCCTTTTCCCACAATGTTTTCAAAAGGCTTCTTTCTCAGGGGCGTCAAAAGGCGTCATTGTGCAGTAAAGGGTTAAATAAATAAATTCCCCCAAATAGCTTGCAAAATAACAAGTATTGATATTTAATCCAGTAAAAATAACCAATATAGCAAAATGTGACAGAAATTCTTGCAAAGTGAAGAGCTAGGATAAGGCATTATATTTTGATCTAGATCTACATTGTCTGTGAAAGAATTCATATTTCTTGGAAAAGGTAGAACTGTATTCTTGAAAGCATACAAATGTCCCTCAACTAAAAAGTGACATCATTATACAGTCAGTCAGTGTCATAACAGTTATAACAAGGTCAACTAAATCTCCTACCAACAAAAATCAAGAGGGCAGCTATGGCCCTGTATCGCTACAGGAAAAAGATAATGAAAAGCACCTGTAAAATATGTGACCCCTAGGGCTGGGCCTGTTTTGACCCAAGGGCTACATTTTGAACAACATTGGTAGAGATTCATTCAGTGAAGCTCCACTCCAGATTTCGGAGACATACAAATTGTTTGGAAAAGGGTTTAACCCTTTACCACACAATCACAACTTTTAAAAACCCAGAGGTAGAGGGTTTTTGAAAACATTGTGGGAAAAGGAGAAAATGCTGTTAACTAGCATTTTCTCCTTATCCCACAATGTTTTCAACCCATCCCCAAACAAATTTCAAAAATTAAGTCACATTTATTTTGTCCTCTGCAAATGCTTTCAATTTTGACCGTTCTAAAATTCTGTAGTGAGGTAAAGAGTTAAGGGTTAAAACTACACAAAATTGTCTAAGTGATTCTCTTGTATAAATTTAAAATTTCTACAAAAAAAGCTAAGATCAAACTCTACTCATACTGACAAAGTACACACCTGTTCAGATGACGAAATCTCTGTTTCCAATTCTCAGCCCTCATGATCTCCCCTGTCTCTTCATCTGTCAGCTTCATTCCATAAAAATCAAGCATCATTTTATATGACATCAAAATCCTTTTTCTTGCCTTGGTATCGTTCATTATAGCCTGCAAAATATTGAAGCTGGTTTAATCCTTTAACTCCTTACCACACGACAAAAATGTGGACTTGTCTAAATTGAAAGCATTTGCATACGACAATTTCAAATGTGGCTCAAAAGATAATGTTGGCTTTGATAGGGTAGAAAACATTGAGGGAAAAGGAGAAAATGCTGGTTACCAGCATTTTCTCCTTTTCCCTCAATGTTTTCACCAGGCTTCTTTCTCAAGGTCATTAAAACTGGGGATTGTGTGGTACAGGGTTAAAATACGACAAATTTTTAGACTTGTCCTGATTGAAAGCATTTTGCAGACAACAAAATAAATGACAATAAAATGACAGAATTCACTTCTGAGACGGTAGAAAACATTGTGGAACAAGGAGAAAATGCTGGTTACCAGCATTTTCTCCTTTTCTCACAACAATTTTGAAAAGCTTCCAACTCAGGGTCATTAAAACTCCTTAGTCATTTTCTCCTTTACTTACAATATTTCTAAAAAGGCTTCTTTCTTTATCTTGTTAAAACAATGGGTTAATCTCTATACCAGATACTGTAATTCTGGACTTGTCTAATTTAAAAGCAGACAACAAATTGAACTTGATTCAACTGGGATTTTCATATATTAGGACTGGAAAAATTGTGGAGGAAGGAGGAAATAATGGTTACAAGCATTGTTTGGTTTTCCCAAAATATTTTCAAAAATCTGACGTCTTTCTTGGGGGTGGTTGTTAAACCCTGGATTGTCTGGTGAAGGGTAATCTCTATTCAATATTTTACGACTTTATAAAGATATTTATAAGAAACTGCAATATGATCATAACAGGAGGAGACAGTCAAAGTTAACCAATCCTTCAACTTTTAGCCAAAGAAAAAAATTAAATAAATTAATACATTTCTGCTATCTTATCATCAACTCCATACTGCAAATAGTTCATGTTTTATTCTGAAATTGATGTGGTAGGTAAATATGAGTATTACTGAGCAAGATTCCAAGTTTTGCTTTCACCCAGCCCAACCTGTATTTTTTGTTGTGCCAAATGGAAAAAAAAAAACCCACTTGTTTGGCACAAAAACATAGTTGGAAATGAATCCTGCCTATAGATATGTTTTATTGAATTATCATTTACATAATATAAGTAAAGTTTGCAGTAAGCGACATAAACCAATAAAAAAACTCACATCAATTTGCAGAAATCAACATAAACCAAAAACAAAAAATTACATCAATTAGCAGAAAGCAACATAAACCAATTACAAAAACTCACATCAATTTGTAGAAAGCAACACAAACCAATAACAAACTCACATCAATTAGCAGAAAGCAACATAAACCAATAACAAACTCACATCAATAAGCAGAAAGCAACATAAACCAATAACAAACTCACATCAACTAGCAGACAGCAACACAAACCAGTAACAAACTCACATCAATTAGCAGAAAGCAACATAAACCAATAACAAACTCACATCAATTAGCAGAAAGCAACACAAACCAATAACAAACTCACATCAATTAGCAGAAAGCAACAAGTCAAGTCAAGTCAAGTCAAAATCCTTTATTTGGCGAAAAACATTGTGTTTTATTGCCTTATGCAAAGGCAGAACATGAATATACATGGTATATTATCAATTACGAGAAAAGTATAATGTACATTTGGAAAAAGAAGAGAAAAGGTAATTGTATTATTACAAATATGTTAAATAAATCAATTTATGGTCTGTCGTAGATCAAAAGCAATATAAACAGATTTAGCCAGTTTGTTAAGCAATACAGTCGATGTACTGGTTAATAAACGAATAAATTTGTTTTTTGTAGGCCATCTACAGTAATACTTTGGTAATATTTCCAATCTAAGTTGTCGATAAAGCGGACAAACTAAAACAAAGTGATACTCGTCCTCAACAACATTCATTTTGTACATATTCTTTCTTTACGTGGAATACCATGACGACGTCCAACCTCTATTGCTAAATTGTGGTCTGAGCATCTCAATTTACATAATGCCTGTCTATGTTTTGAATTTGAAACACATGCTAAATAGTGCTCAAATAGAAAATCATTTTCAAAAAGTAAATATGAATCAAGTTTGCTGGACGCTTGGATTTCACCAAAATGCTGTTGTAAATATTGATCATACATGTATATTCGCTGTGTTACAGCGGATATATGTGCATTATTTACATCAGTGTTGCGCCACAAGTATTGAAAACCGAGATTGTACAGTGATTGCTTAATATTACCAGCCCATGTTTTACAGAAATTTGTATCATTATCATTAGTACACCCAAACAAAATCTTAGACATTAAACTGTCTGGAGACTGGGTAACTTTAAACCAGTGATTTATAATTCTAACTTTACGCATAACGTATAAAGGAAAACGGCCCAATTCTCCATAAATAGCCGCAGTTGAAACACTACGGTTTAGCTGAAGAATGTTTCTCATAAATTTCAAATATATTTTTTCTATGTCAGGTGACTTATGAAAACCCCACACCTCAGAACTATAAAACAATATAGGAATTATCATAGAATCAAACAACTTAAGTTTATCCTTAATATCAAAGTCTACTTTGTTAAACAGAGCGTACAAAGAAAAAATTGCTCTATTGGCTTGTTCTGATAAAGACTTTTGTGCTTGATAAAAACTACCATTGCTCGATAAGGTTACGCCTAAATATGAAAATTTGGAAACATTATTCAAGCGTTTACCGTTATAATAAAACTGTATATTTTCTTGTCGAGGTCCTGTTTTAAATGTCATAACTACCGTTTTCTCAACATTGACGCTAATGCCCCATTTAACACAATAACTATGTAATTGATTTAAAAGACTTTGTAAACCTTCCGGGGTATATGATAACAAAACTGTGTCATCAGCAAATAGCAGTATAAAAATCTTTAAGTCCTCTATGGTAAATGCATCATTATCTTGTATCACGATGTTTTCATACATATCGTTTATGAATAAAATGAACAGAAATGGTGATAAGGGTTCGCCTTGCTTGACACCTGAATTACTCGCGAAGAATTCTGAATATGTACCATTCGACTGTACGCAAGACTCTACTGTATGTTAAATAGCCCTTAACATCTTCACAATTTTGGTAGATGCACCGTAAGTAGTTTTTGCCAAATGCCGTTTCTGTAAACTAAGTCAAATGCCTTCTGAAAATCGACAAAAGAGCAATACAGCTTTCTCCTCTCTTGCTTAATTACTTTGTTTACAATTGAACTAAGAATGAAAACGAGATCAACTGTACTACGCTTTTGACGAAAGCCGTATTGACAATCATGAATAATATCATTAGATTCTGCCCATTTTCGTAAACGGTTATCAAGCATTATAGAAAATATTTTTAAAAAGATACTGGTTAAAGTTATACCTCTATAATTATTTGCATCACTCAAATCTCCCTTTTTAGGGACGGGAACTATGATACCCTTAGTCCAGCTTACTGGATATAAACTATTTGTATATATGAAATTGAATAAATTGCACAAAATAGGACTCATGAATGTGTTACACTCGATAAACATTTCCGGTAATAAATTATCGAACCCTGCGCTTTTTCCCTTTTTTAAAGAATTAATAGCTGACGTTACTTCTTCCTGGGTAAAATCATTATCAAGCGCCGGAACACTAATAGTTTCAGAGTCACTGTCATATAAGAAAGATTCAGTGGAAGGGTTCGTGAAAAAGTTGTCGTTAGAAAATAAGTTTTTAAAATGTTGATACATAGACGAAATGTCGGCTTTTGGACTCATGTCGCGAGATCTCATTTTCTTAATTTCGTTCCAAAATTTTTGTGGACTTTCGCGTGACAAATTATGCAAGGTACGCTTCTTTTCATAGTTGTATTTACGTTTTGCCATCTTTTTAACATTACGATAATTATTGCGACAAGTTAACATCACTTCTCTATTCCGAGAGGATTTACATTTTTTGTAAGCACGACATGAAAAACGAAGTTTGCGGCGAGCTATTTCACAAGCCCCGTTAAACCACGGGCTATTGAGTTTCCGACTGTTTATACAAGGGCCAGTACCGCCCTTTTTACCAAATATGGTAAATGCGCAATTATAGATAAGATTAGACAGCTCATCGATACCCTTATCTACATTCAGCTCCTCACGAGTAATTTTTTCAATAATGGAATTAACGTCACATACATAAACCTATAACAAATTCATATCAATTAGCAGAAAGCAAAATAAACCAATAACAAAAACTCACATCAATTTCATGTAGCTGTAACTCTTGAGCGTGCCAGTTTAACCCCGACTCTCTTATTGGAAACAACCTTCAAATAAACATCTATAGAGATAAGTACACATACACAAAACTTTCAATGCATTAAAACCTTTCAACTCTTTACAACATAACAAAACAGAAAAGTGTAGACTTGATGCAAATTTAAAGCTTTTGCAGACGACCATTTAAGCGTGGGTCAAATCATAGAATTTGTCTTTGATAGGGAAGAAAACATTCTGGGAAAAGAAGAAAATGCTGGTTACCAGCATTTTCCCTTTTCCCATATTGTTTTCCAAAGCCTTCTCCTCCAGGGTTGTTAAAACCCGGGACTGTGTGGTAAAGAATTGTACAAACAGAGATTCGAAATGACTGTAACATTTAGCTCATGAATGCTTTTCATGGACACATGTATAAAGCATGTTCAACCCTTTACTGAACAATCTTTTCGTGACCCTGAGGAATAACCCTTTACTGCACAATGCCGCCTCTTAACGATCCTGTGGAAAAAGCCTTTTGAAAACATTGTGGGAAAAGGAGAAAATGCTGGTAACCAGCATTTTCTCCTTTTCCCACAATGTTTTCTACCCTATCGAAGACAGAAATAATCATTTGAGCCACATTTAATTTGTTGTCTGCAAATGCTTTCAATTTGGTCCAGTCCAAAATTTTGTCATTTGGTAAAGGGATAAGACTTGTGAAAATACTATAATACTATGGGATAAGATGTAAATGCTAGTAATCAGCATTTTCTCCTCCTTCCACAATGTTTTCAAAAGACTTCTCCCTCAGGGTGATTAACCCTTTACAACACAACCCCAACTTTTAACGACCCTATAAAAGAAGCCTTTTGAAAACAATGAGGGAAAAGGAGAAAATGCTGGTACCAACATTTTCTCCATTTCCCACAATGTTTTCTACCCATTCACAATAAAATTTCAATTTTGTCGTCTGCAAATGCTCTCAATTTGGACAAGTCTAAAATTTTGTCGTTTGGTAAAGAGTTAAAACAAGGGATTGCTTGGTAAAAGATTAATTAGTACTTGCTGATTTACGTTGGCAGTTCCAATAGTTGGCCCTACTCATCATGGATTTGACCATCAAACCTCTCATGTAAATTCTACCCCTACATCACTATATCCAACAAAAATTGGTGAAGACTAGTAAGAAAGGATTCAGTGTGAATGTAACATAAAAAAGGACCAGCAAACAGATTCGAAGAAGGATAAATACTACCATTGTATGTATCCATGGTGCTTCTCAAGCAAATCATAATCTCCAAACCATTTTGAGTGAATATCATCTATCTTGTCCCCTGGAAAGCAAGCCGGAAATAAGACTGAGTCACTATAAACATCCCTTCTAAAAGGTTTAACCCTTTACCAGACGACAAAATCATAGCCTTGTCCAAATTGAAAGCATTGGCAGACGACAATTTCAGTGTAACCCAAATGGTGCAATCTTTTTTTGATAGGGTAGAAAACATTGTGGGAAAAGGAGAAAATGCTGGTTACCAGCATTTTCTCCTTTTCCCACAATGTTTTCAAAAAGCTTCTTTCCCAGGGTCATTAAAAGGTGTCATTGTGCGGTAAAGGGTTAAGTCTTTACTAAACGACAAAATTTTACTCTGGTCCAAACTGAAAGCATTTGCTGACAACAAATTAGTGGTGGCTCAAATGGCAGAATTTGTCCTTGGTTGCGTTAAAAACGTCGTGGTAAATGGAGAAATTGCTGGTTACCAGCATTTTCTCCTTTTCTCACGATGTTTTCAAAAGGCCTCATTCTCAGGGTCGCTAAAACCCAGGATTGTTTAGTAAAGGTTTAATATTATACGACAGATCAGTCAGTTACTCTGTACGGCTAGTAACCTAGCGGCTTGGATTTTACCCTTTACCAGAGGACAAAACTTTAGAAAGCATTTGCAGACAACAAACTGTGGCTCAAAAGATGCTTTTTGTAATTGAAAGGGTAGAATATGCTGTGGGCAAAGGAGAAAATGCTGATGACCAGCATCTTCTCCTATTACCACAATATTTTTAAAAGATGTCTTCTTAAAGAATAAATAAACATAAATAGAGGATATTTGTTTTTTTCTGTGAAAGATCGAAAGCTATTTTCATCGAGTGAACACCATCGGTAATATTTTCACGAATGGCACAACCACAAGTTGATGTTTACTAGATGAATAAATTTTGATCTTTCATCGAGAAAAAAAAAAAAAAAAATCTATTTATTTCATGCTCCTAACCCCTATTTTGCTGGAACTTTCATCAAAATCCAGTACAGTTGTTTTTGGTAATTCCCTGTGGCGTACCCCCCCCCACATAACAACGCATTACAATATTACGTCAAGCGAGAGAAATATAGGGTAAATTATGTCATATTTCCCTTCATTTGAATTGCACATGCTGATTACCTAGGTAACTAGTGCACTGGAACTAATGTTTCCGCCTTCAATTCAAGAGTTAGAAAATATAAAATTGGTATTTTCACCGGTGGTAACCATGAAATATCAAATCATAATCCACCATTATTTCTCAATAAACTACCAAAAAGCATGAAATAATTACATGCATCTGGTAAAGGGTTTACTCTCTAATCTCCATGCTTTCCAAGATTCTCTTCCTCTACTGTTAAAAAAAAAAGAAACATTGCCAAAGAAATACATGTAATTCATTTTCATATTCTAACTATTAAGTCCAAGTCTAACTTTCTGATTGGCTAAGACATAACACCCCAACCAATCAGATGGCTAGATTTAAAATTCAAAAGCAGAATACAATTAGTTGGTCAATGACACAGAAATGTGCCCTCCTGGAGTGAGGGTCCCCCTGGAGTGAAGGCACAGGCCCACTTGCTACAACATCACAAGGAATGTAAATGAAAATTTCAATAAAAAAACATAACTACCGTCTGGCTTTGACTCGAGTTGGTTTGTGTAAAACAACAGATTATCCTTTTTCTCGGGGTGGTCCTTCTTTCCCTGAAATACACGACATTTGACCATACAGATACCAGCTCTCTGCGAAGGACTATGCAGAGTGGAGACAATCGTCCCACAAAATTTGCCAAAATATGGGATATTTCAAAAATAAGCAAGACAAATGCACTTAACACTGATTGTGAAAAAAAAAAAAAAAAAAGAAAGGGGTTCAAAGCATCCTCCATGATACATCCACAATTTAGGTGTACTCGGGATATATTAGAACATTGTTAAGCCTTTACCACATAATCTGACTTTTAACGAACCTGTGAAAGAGGCCTTTTGAAAACCTTGTCGGAAAAGGAGAAAATGCTGGTAACCAGCATTTTCTCCTTTTCCCACAATGTTTTCTACCCTTCCCAAAACAAATTTCAATTTTTCAATCACATTTATTTTGTCGTCTGCAAATGCTACTGCTTAAGAGCTTAACCAAATGACAAAATTTTAGACTGGTCCTAATTGAAAGCATTTGCAGACAATGAATATCAAATGTGGCTCAAAAATTGAAATTTGATTTGGGAAGGGTTGAAAACAGTTTTCAAGAGGCTTTTTATTCAGGGTCATTAAAAGTCGGGATTGTCTGGTATGGGGTTAAACCCTTAAAGTCAAAATTTTTTCTCTCTCTTTTCTTCAAAAGTTACCCATGTACATCATTTCTACAAGCAGTAGCTCTTCCCCAAATGCCAAAATTTTACATCCAAATTGAAGGTATTTGCAGACAACAAACTCAAACGACAGATGACTCAAATGAGAGGTAATTGACTTTGAAAAAATAGAAGACATTATGCAAAAAGGGGAAAATGCTGGTTACCAGCATTTTTTCTTTTTCCCACTCTATTTTCATTAGCCTTCTTCCCCAGGGTAGTTAAAACATACTGTACTACTGTCAGCCTCCTCAATAAAATCTCTGTTAAAGATACATCCTTACAGCCAGAGAGAAAAAAAAAATGCTGAGAGTGTATAAAATGGCTAAAATTTGGTCAGTTGTGTGAAAATAGAAAAATTAGCAATATATATGGTGTACGGGACAGAGAAATTCAAGGGATTTGTTTTCATTTAAAACCTGAAACGACAACAGTGATTTCTTTGAAGGCTGCCAAAAAATGCAATGCATTTTCTATCTGTCGTAATCTGTGCAACATTGCAGCCATCAGGGGCAACCTTTTGGCATGAAGATACAAGCACAATTATAGTTTCATAAAGATGATATGGGTTAAAAACTTGCTGAAATGAGTAAAAATGTGTCTTTAACACTCCATTACAAATGAATCATGCTCTGCAAAAAGGGGGCTTAATGCATCTGCAAAAGTATCAACCCAGGTCAGCCTGTGCAATTCCACGCATGCTGACCTGGGCCGAAACTTTTCGCTACTGGTCAATTTCCTGTATGTCAAAGGACCAGTCTATCTCATGATTAAGTCAGTTGTTAAAAAATGTGGATATTATAAATCCCGAAGTATGTGATGGTTTTCCTGGTGCCATGGATCACGGAGATACATTAAACCCCCTTTTGTCTACAAAATGGGGATTGTATGTCTAAAATTGGAGATCTTATTTGATCAGTCTTGGGGAAATTCTTGAACTCTTCACCAAGCCGTGAAATATTTGTAAGCCCAGTTTAAAAGCATTTACTGAGGATGAATTAAATCCTGCACAGGGTAATTCAAGACCAAATCATATAATCTATATGTAGTATTTGGAGTGAAAAAAAAATGAAAACATTCTGGGCTCCTTTTTCCGCAATGTTTTCAGAAGCCGTCTACTGATGGGTGTGAAAACCTGTATTTATACGAAAGACTGATCACCCCAGAAACAATGTGCATAATTACCGGATAACCATTCCTATACTCTTCAGTGTCCTTGGCTGCCCAATTTCCCCACATTCTTTTTTTGGATCTTTTTTCAGAAGGTAATTTTGCTGCAAGTTTCTCCGCCGAATTCCCTGACTGCTTATCCGCTGATTTCCGAGTCTGAAAAAAGTAAACCCTTCCGGTTACTATTATTCATACCATAAACTCATCTTGTCTGTTTGACAATAACAAACAAGTGTTAGTGGTTCAGAAGATAATCATTTTCTTTGCTTTAACCCTTTCCCAGACAAGCCCTGGTTTTCACGTGTCTGCAGTACAAGTCTTTTGAAAACACTGTGGGAAAAGAAGAAACTGCTCGTAACGAGCAATTTCTCCTTTTCCCACAGTGTTTTCTACCCTTTTTTGATAACTTTCTGCCATTTTCAACAAACATAAAATTGTTGTCTGCAAACTCTTTCAATTTGGACCAGTCCAGAATTTGTTGTTTGGGAAAGGGTTAAATGCATTGTTGAGAAGCAAAGCAACTAAGGTGATGAGGCCTGAGTAGATTTCCTATTTCTGCCTCTGTCTTTGCTTCTATCAATGTCCTAACTCTTCACTCATAAAAATGTATGGGATAATTGTTTGGTTTGGTGTAAATCTGCCCAGATGTCACTGCACACAAAGAACACTGAATTAACCCTTATCCTGCTAAATAAATGAAATGAAACTTTCAAACCGATAGTGCAAACACATATTTTCCAATTTCAAAGGTATTTTTGGAGGGGAACGTATCTCCTTAACTCTTCACCAAACGACAAAATTTTAGACTAGTCCAACTTGATAGCATTGAAAAATTGAAATTTGTTTTGGGATGAATAGAAAACATGGGAAAAGGAGAAAATGCTAGTTACCTGGTTACCAGCATTTTCTCCTTTTCCCACAGTGTTTTCAAAAGGCTTTTTCTCCTGGGTTGTTAAAACTCAGTATTGTCTGGGAAAGGGTAAATGGACAGTGTAGATCTTAGATCGGACTGCACATTCTGTCCAGTCTGATCTTGATCTACACTAAAGGTCAGTGAGTTGCGCTTAGCAGCCTAAGGGTAGACCCTTTACCAACAACAAAATTTTAGACTCATTCAAATTGAGGGCATTTACAGACGAAAGAAGTAACTGAAAGATTGAAATTTGCTTTGGGAAGGGTAGGAAACATTGTGGGAAAAAGAGAAAATGCTGGTTACCAGTATTTTCTCCTTTTCCCACAATGTTTTCAAAAGGCTTCTCTCTCAAGGTTGTTAAAAGTTGGGATTGTTTGGTAAAGGGTTAAAAGATTCAGACAACATGCACAAATACATATGAGCCATGTTCTGTGAAAAGGAAGCTTAATGCATCTGCAAACATCATCAACCCAGGTCAGCCTGTGCAGTCTAGGCACGCTGACATGGCTTGAAACGCTTTGCTATTGGTCAACTTTCTGTATGCCTAAGGACCATTTTACCTCATGATTCAGTTGGTTGTTAGACAAAATGGATTTCATTGATCCATAATTATCTGATGACTTGCTTGGTATGATGCATTACAGAGATACATTAAACCTCCTTTTGCCAGAGCCAGTGTTCCCACTCACATCTCTTTTCGGGGGTGCATGCGCTCCCTGGAATACAAGTTTGGGAGTGCAGGAGAAATTCTAGGAGTGCACTTAATACTGACAATTATAGAGCATCTATGGAGGACAGTAAGGGTCTGTTGTATTGAAAATTTGTTTTGATGGGTCTAACTCTGCAGTCAGCTGCTCTTGAAAACAATATGGGTAATTTAAAAAAAGAAGATGCTTGTTATAACTTGCTTTCTCATGGGACCGGTTTCAGAAGGACAACTTACAGCCTGATGGCCAGTAGAATTTTCCATTTCACTGTCAATTTCAGACAGTAATTAGCTTTCACTTATTGTTTTATAGAGATATTTATGTAAATTTACTGTTCAAAGTCATTGATAAAGCTGAATAGACAGTTTGAAATGCCTATGACTGGACGATGTCAAACCAATTTTTGTTGTGTCATGGGTTTTCACGTTTCTTGCAGCGATCTTTTTTTCATGTGTGCATGATTTGACATAGATATGTCAATAAGAATAGCATGTAACTTCAAAAACCTTTAATTTTACACTAGAAAAGCGGATTGATACCAAGTTTGATTAGCGTGATAAACAGTGACTTTCACACTTGATAACTTGTCCCAACTGGCGCTAGTGGTGATCAACAAAGGGAGCCTTGAAACCTGTGCGTGCATGCACGTTTCGCTTCATATTTTTGTACGTGACTATTCAATTCAGTGTGTGAATCACGCACATATGTGCGTGAATGGGAACCCTGAAAGCATGGCTCATATTTCAATCTTGAAAATGTCAAAGCAAAACTTCAATTTGCTTTCGCAGACTGATCATAATTGACTGCACACAATGTCTCATCTTACATGTAAGTGTTCTGAAGAGGCTGCAATTCTACTACTTTCTCACTAAGAAATTTTTCTTGCAGCACAAATAGTTGCCTTGAAGCGATTTATGTCTCCTGTATATCACGCAATGTACTGTCGAAGGAAAAACTTGGTGTGAATATTTTTAGGTACAAAACAAAAAATAACCTGTAACCATACTTGAATTTGAGCCATGCTCTGACAAAAAGGGGCTGAACCCTTTACCGCACGTGATGCCTTTTAACGCCCCTATATTAACAATCCAAATATTTGGATTTTTTTTACCCCAGACTAAATCTCAGGTGCCAGTGTAGTTGTAACTTTTAACCTTTTACCACACAATCCCGACTTTTAATGACCCTGAGGAAGAAGCCTTTTGAAAACATTGTGGGAAAAGGAGAAAATGCTGGTAACCAGCATTTTCTCCTTTTCCCACAATTTTTTCTTTCCTATCAAAGAAAAATTGCGCCATTTGAGCCCCATTGAAATTGTCGTCTGCAAGTGCTTTCAATTTGGGCAAGGCTGAAATTTTGTCGTCTGGTAATGGGTTAATGCATCTCTATGATGCATTATACCAAGGAGGTCATCATCATAGCTATGGATCCATAAAATTCATTTTCTATGACAACCGACAGAATCATGACATAGAATGGTCCTTTGACACACTAAAATTGACCAATAGCAAAAAGATTCGGCCCAGGTCAGCCAGCGCTGATTACCCAGGCTGACCTGGGTTGATACTTTTTCTCAGATGCATTAAGCCCCCTTTTCACAGAGCATGGTTCATTTGTAACCCAGGCATTAAGCTCTTACAAGTCAACCTACCAGCACAAGCAAAACTTAAGCCTTTACCAGACAAAAAAATGTTAGCCTTGTTCAAATTGAATGCATGTGCAGATGACAATTTCAATGTGGCTTAAATGGTGCAATTTTTCTTTGATAGGGTAGAAAACATTGTGGGAAAAGGAGAAAATGCTGGTTACCAGCATTTACTCCTTTTCCCACATTGTTTTCAATAGGCTTTTGTTTTCAAAAAGCTTTTTTCTCAGGGTCGTTAAAGGCAGCCTTGTGCTTAAACTCTGGGAACATTTATTCTAATGACTAGAAATGTGCAACTGATATGAAAGGCCTCTGGGACAATCTTGCCTCTGTGAAAAAGGTAGAAAAACCTGATAATACTAACCGCACGGCTGTTTAGTGTGACTATGTGCTTTTCAAACTGTATAGATCAAGATCAGACTGTACAAACTGACCTGTCTCAATACTTTTTGGCAGATGCATTTAGCCCCCTTTTCACAGAGCAATGTTCATCTGTAAAGTAACAGTTGTAGGCATTAAGCTCTTACAAATCAACTGATCAAAAAAAGCACAACTTTAACTCCCAGAACATTTATTCTGATAACTAACAATGTGCAACTGATAAAAAAGGTGCCTGGGGCAATCTTGCCTCTGTGAAAAAGGTAGAAAAACCTGACAATAGTGACTGCAAGATTGTTTAGTGTGACTCTATGAGCTTTGCAAACTGTATAGATCAAAATCAGACAGCACAGAATTGCAATCTGATCTTAACCCTTTACCAAACCATAAAATTTTAGACATCCAATTTGAAAACATTTGCAGATGACAAATTGAATGTTGCTAAAATTATAATTCCTGTCTTTGATAGGGTAGAAAACATTGCAGGAATAGGAGAAAATGCTGGTTATAAGCATTTTCTCCTTTTCCCACTATGTTTTCAAAAGGCTTCTTCCTCAGGGTCGTTAAAAGTCGGGATTGTGTGGTAAAGGGTTAAAAGTTACAACTACACTGGCACATGAGATTTAGTCTGAGGGTAAAAAAAATCAAAATATTTGGGTAGTTAATATATCGCCGCACAACATATTCTCGTCAACAACATGTTCTTGTCTGGCCTCCAAAACGGATAAATAAAATCTTAACGCTCATGAGTTTTTTGTGTTTTGCACGTGTCTTGGTTTACATTGGAAATAGAAACGTGAAACTTGTTTCCGAGTCAAAATATTCAGATCACAAAGGCAATAAAAGTTTTCCTGAAGTTCATAGACACCATTTTGGTGCAATCTGTCTAATACCATTTAATTTCAAACTTTGGATCACAACAGATCATGCATGCATGAAATATCAGTGAATGTTTACACTGCGTCTGCTCTACGGAAGTATTTGTCCCCAGATGCACATGCACTTAGCCATCAAAGTATTCTGCTCATAATAGATAAAGTGCTATTTTGTGATTACCGTCCTTAAGTGTTAGTCATAAATTTTTAGCTAATCGAGTATAAATTGTATCTGGAATGTCTGTGAGGTTGATTTAACTCTTTACCAAACGGCAACATTTTGGATGTTTCCAAACTGAAAGCATTTGCAGATGACAAAATAAATGTGACTCAAAAACTGAAATTTGTTTTAGGAAAGGTAGAAAACATTGTGGGAAAAGGAGAAAATGCTAGGTATACCAGCATTTTCTCCTTTTCCCACTTTGTTTTCAAAAGGCTTCTTCCCCAGGGTCGTTAAAACTCAGGATTGTGTGGTAAAGGGTTAAACCATTTTTACTCACAAACTTCACTTGCCTGCACAAAAATCATTGAATAATGATCCGATGAGTTCATTTGCCTGAATTTATCTGTTAGGGATGCTGCTTGAACATATTGGTAGGTGGGCGAAAATAGATTATGCTTGGATACATGTAAACTGGAAATGCTGAAAACAACAAAAAGATCACATGAACCTGGGATCGTATATTACGATCCCTGCATGAACTGACCCCACATCCTCTGTAAGTAACGTTGTCATATGACAGGTATGATAATAATATATTGATCAAACATTGTTCTCATGGGGCCCGTACTAATCAATTCATGATGTTTATGATCTTTCAGATTCTCAAAAAAAAAAAACTTCAACAAATAACTTCGGCACTCCCCAGAGTCCCCTTCGATTATTGGAGGGAGTGATGTCCCCAATTTGAGTAAACAAAAAAGTAATGAGAAAAAAGTCCTCACATCTTTGGAAAAGAATTTACCCATAGTAGTCTGAACTAGTCTAGTCGCCAATCCTTTTGATTTTTCACTTTTTGGCATCAGAAAATTACAGTTTTAACTTTCCGGCCATTGCCGAATCGAAAGTGAAACAACGACCTCCTTGTGAAATTTTGGTATAACATTTTTGTCAACTACTGAAGTGGTGGTACATTCAGTGAACCAGATGCAAGCTCCGCCCATTGAGACCACTCCCACTCTGTCTCCCACCTTATCAACACAATTTTATTGCACGGAACTGTTCAAAGAATAGGTAAAGCTATACGGGCAATGTTGCGGGTCATTTAAGTCTGTTGATAACTTGAGTTTTACACTAAGATTTCATCAAAAGAAAAAGTTGAAATACTTTCTATATGTGGTGCAATAGACGAACTTTGCCTTAGTAAGCTAGGTACGATGCGAATTATATTCACCAATGATCTGTCGATTTTGAAAGGTGAGTTTCTATTCAGCAACATAGAATTCATTTTTAACCCTTAGGCTGCTAAGCGCGACCCACTGACCTTTTGCGGACAGTGTAGATCAAGATCAGACTGCAGAGAATGTGCAGTCTGATCTTAGATCTACACTGTCCGAAAAGGAGATATTGTTCTCCAAAAGATAAGTTTGAAATAACATTATTCAGGTTTTTACTATCGTCTTGGTAGCTTTATTTCATTTATTTCGCAGGATAAGGGTTATGTGTCCACTGTTTTTGATAAAATGTCCCGTGTTATCCTGCAGTACAAACTTAATCACACTTGTCTGTAATCTTCCGGTAAATCTATAGGTAATTTTTCTGAAGATTTTTGAACTGACCATGAAAACGTACATGTAGTTCTAAGTACCCGGGTATATTTGTTTGTATACACTCATAAGAATTGACGCATTTAATTCGATCATCTGGATTTTTTGTTTTGTTTGTTTGTTTGTTTTTTGGTTTTTTTTTGTTTTTGTTTTTGTTTTTTTTAATATTCTGCACAATACTGCACCTTGTATAACAAATATCAATATTAAGACAAGCATTCGCAAAAACTGAACAAAATGTGCAAAGTATATTTTTCAGTTTTTCTAGTCTGATACTCCAAACTTAGTTTTAAAAAAATTAATTGCTACAGTTTATAAGTGGTAGCCACATGATCAACTCATAGTTTCTCGTCCAAACTCTATGTTGTTGGTACAAGCTAGAACTGTCAGAAGATGATAGTAATGGGTACCCACAACATTGGGTTTCAAAAAGAAAAAAAAAAGATAACTTTCCCCAAATTTTAGCGGAGGATAGATCTATAACGGCGAATATCAAAGCAGCTAAGCAGAGTATGACTTCAAAAAAGCCGACAGTAGCCTACTCAGAGCAGAATAAAAAAGGTGTCAAAACTTGTGCGCCTCAAAATACATGATAAGACGATACCATGAGAAAAAAGTTTTTTCAAAGTTAAAAAAAAAAAACAAAAAAAAAAAACTGAGCTATGCTCTAGCAAAAGGGGGCTCAATGCATCTCCATAAAGCATGATACCAATCAAGCCATCTCATAATTATGGACCCATCATAGCCTTTTTTTTTTTTTAAACAGAAAATTGACCAATAGCGAAAAGTTTCGACCCAGGTCAGCCTGCGCGGACTGCGCAGGTTGACCAAGGCCGATACTTTTCGCAGGTGCATTTAGCCTTATTTTAAGAGAGTATGGCTCATTGCTTCCTCGTCAGAAACATTGCCTTGCGGTTAATATCCCTGGTTTCAGCGAATGGAAATGATGTGAATTTCTTAGAAAAGAACCATAAGTGGGGGGAATGGGGAAGTTATAATGAAACGCACATAAATCTATAAATACTTTAAAAAGACTTAACTCTTTCACTACTTGTGACGACATTAGTAGCTTTTGCGGATGATGTAGATCAAGATCAGACTGCACAGAACGTGCATTCTGATCTTTGATCTACACCATCCGCTATCCGCTGCTAGACTATATAACGCAATTCACATTCAATAACAGTGGGAATCTTCTTTTGGACCCGGGAAAAAAACCCTGAAATCTTTTGAAATAGTAGGGAAAGTGTTAAAGAGATGCAAGGAAGAGAAAACATTTTCTATCAAACTTGCTCCATTAGATCTAAGTATTTCTTCATGTAGGCCTATTCCGTAAATTTAATGGCGTAACAGATAATTCATTATCTTAACTATTGCACTGGCCACTGATAAATTACAGTAATATCTCAATATCTGGGTCAAAAAGACGATCATGACGACCCCGACACATGCGGGAATAAAAAATAAATACATAGGCCCAATGAGAAAATAAAAACTCACATCTTCGGAAAAGAATTCTCCCACAGCAGTCTGAATGAAAACCGTCCGAACTAGCCCGGCAGCTACACTTTTCGACATTGCACTTTTTGGCGTCATAAAATTACACTTAAACATTTAAGGCCATGGTCGAAACGAAAGTGAAACAGTCATGGAAATTTCATGTGAAATGTTGGCGCGTTGTCTGCGCATGTCATATTCTTCGAAGTTTAGACCCGTCGGCTATGACTCATCACTATCATGTACAGGATAAATATTAATACGCGGTGCGTAAATCGCTGCTAAAATAACAAGCGGAAATAAAAAGCTTTAAATAATACGTCTGTGCAAAAATCGAGGCAATTTTTTTCACTACAAATTTCTTTAGAATATAAAAATTTCAAAATGGGAAAAATAATTTTATGAAATACCATTGTCTACTGCAAATCCCTATTTTCTGTTTTTATCTAAATATAGACATGGGGAAAAACGGGATCTGTGCAACAGTCTGACAACGAAACATTCGGCATACCTCGGGTGATCCTTTGATCAAATCCCTCGGCTGTATCACGTAGCTTGATATGCACCTACACGGTACATTTCGCACGCCTCCGGAAGCACACCGCTTTACCGTTATTGAAATTGTAAGACTCCTCTTTAGAAAGAACGCATGAGTAAATTTTCTATCGTTATCTTTCTAAGAGTATTTCAGTCGGCAAACAGTTTGTACATTCAATTTTTAGCGTGGTTTATCAATTTCCGTTAGGAGCTTTCATCGACAGATCGATAGAAGGGAATAACTTCACAGTGGTTGTTCATGTCGTTGCTAAGCGATCTACAGGGGCGCCGCCATGTTTAAGATCATGTGATTGGTAGTTCAAAATGGAAGCCTCCCTTATACAGACGAGGTTAGATGTAGGTACGGAATCTGCCGAGTTGTGACGAGTGACAACGAAAATAACGTTCACATGATGCTGGGCTTATACCGGGGCTATTTCCCAAGTTTATAAGGGCTGTGTTTCTAAAAATGACTAGCGTATAGGTTATATGCTAGCTAGCCATGGCTGGATGAACCGTACCAGGCAGGTTTCAGCGAGTAAACGTGCATTCCATTTTAAAATATGCTGCATCGATTGCCGCCTTGAAAATCAGTCCAGTTTTGTACCCAGAGTGCCCAAATCAGATAGAAATACATGTATGTAGTTGAAAAAACGTCACCTAAAGGACACAGGCGTTCGTTTTGTGACGAACTTCACCATCAATATAATGTAATATATAAGACTAATATGTTACATTATACAGATAACGAAGTTTGTCGCAAAACGAACACCTGTGCTAACAGAAGATAAAGAATTTTGGTATCGTAATTTTGTCAACCAGTGAAGTGGCATTGCATCCAGTAAACCAGATTGTAGCTCCGCCCATTAAGATGCACCATCCTCTCCATCTTCTATTTGTTCACGACTAACGAACGAGAGCTGTTCGAAAGAGTGGTGTACATAAAAGTGTCATTTCTGTTGATAATTCTAATTTTACTGTAGAATTTTAACAAAACGATAGGTTGATATGCTTTCTATATTGTAAAATAGACAAACTTTTCCTAAGTAATCCTTTAACTATGCGGGCTCCTTAGCCATTATAAGCAACCCGAGGTAGCGATAGGCTGGGCAAACGCGCTTGTAAGAAGTGCGATGTCCCAGAATCTTTTTCTCGCGCTTAAATGTAACACTTTATGTTACACATGTGTACCACAGAGGCTAGGATAAAGGAAAAGTACATAGAGTATATTATTTCTGCATTTGTCTAACCCTAGCAGTGGCGTAACCAGGCATAGGCCTACCCACACGTTCGCAAATTTATGCGTAACATCGTAATTCCCAGACTGAATTTTCTTTTAAAAACAAATCAACCATGCTCTGGCAAAAGAGGGCTTACTAAATCTCCATGATACATCATACCAAGCAAGATAATTAGGGATCCATAAAATCCATTATGTCTAAAAACCAACCGTACCGTTAGGTAGACTGGTCGTTTGACATAAAATCGACCAATAGCGGAAAGTTTCGGCTCAGGTCAGCCTGCGCAGACTGCGCAGGCTGACCTAAATCGATATTTTTTGCAGGTGCCATAAGCCGCCTTTTCACAGAGCATGCTCAAATAATGATTTACAACCCATTAACACACACACACACAAAAGAAACTATACATACCTTTTTTTCTTGTGAAAAAAGTTAAATTGTGTACCCGCAAAGCCAGTTTTTTACCCGAAGGGCTTGCCCCCGAATCCCCTTCCACATTTGCGTCAGTTAAAAAAAGGCCCAGCTAGGTTCCTGCCTAGTGTATTTCACCCACCAACGGACCAACTTGTCGAAAAAGAGTGCTATAGATAGAAAAAAATAGTGTTTCGTCCTCTGTGTTTTTACCTGGTTTAATATTTTGGCGTGAATGATATGAAATGGGTTGGAAATTGGAATCTGGCTGCTGCATACACCAACAAATCAGTTTGTTGCCTCTAAAATGAAATTAACTGAGGTATCCCTTGACCTCATGGCAGCGGCTACTGATCGAGCTGTTTCACCCTCTTGTGAGAGGAATGAGACGAAGAGTGCAAGCCCTGGGCGGAAGTACGCAATATTGACAGATTGTGTGTGCCCATTCTGTGCAGGTCACTTTCAACCTGTCGTAAGTTTTATTTCGACATCAAGTTCCCATTTTTAACCAAACTTAAAAGCTTCTGGTTTTTCTAAAATTTGAAAGTAGTATCTACGCAAAAAATTCGCACTTACCATGAAGTCAAGGGATACCTCAGTTCAGTTCACTTCATAGTCAAAAGACAGGCCTGTCGGTGTATGCAGCTGCCGGATTCTAATTTCTACCCAATTTTATATTATTCACGCCAGAAAATCCAAGTCGGTAAAAACACAGGGGAGCAGAACGTTTTTTACTGTGTATATTTCAAAATCTTATGATAGGATAACTTTATCACTAATAAGGCAATTGAAAAGAATTGTGGGAAAAGAAGAAAACGCCGTAATAGTAACCATAATTTCACATACTTTTTTACAAATTTCGTCATTTTAACCAAAGTTTATTTGTCGTCTGCAAATGTTTTCAATATGGACGAGTCTAAAATTTTGTCGAAGTTACTTGGACCTTCTTATCAATCAGACGGAAGTCGCGGGAGATGCAACCGGTGGTCTATCAGTTAAACACTTTACCAAACGACAAAAGTTTGGCCTTGTCCAAATTCAAAGCATTTACAGACGACAAATTGAAAGTAACCCATTACATGAAAATAGTCTTTCATAGAGTAGAAAACAATGTTGGAAAAGCAACCAGATTGACGGGAGTCCTGCAATTTCTCCAGACATGGAATCGTGCCATTTCTTAGCACTGCTTTCTCACATGGAAATCCAAAATGCAGGAAAAAGGTTGACTGACGACGTTGATGCACGGAGTTAGCAGCCTAAGAATTAACTCTTAACCAGACGGCAGACTTTGATTTGAGACTTGTCAAAGTTGAAAGCATTTGCATACAACATATTAGATATGAGTCAAATGACGAAAATTGTCTGTGAAAGGGTTGAAAAACATCGTTGGGAAAGGAGAAGTGCAGGTTACCAAGCAGTTTCTCCTTTTCCAGTGATGCTTTAAACACTTTTTTTTCTCAAGGTCGTTATATCACGGGATTGTCAGGTAAAGGGTTCAAATCGTCAGAAAGATTCGCTGTCCTGTTATAAGTGGGTTTGCAGTCTGCTAAATGTGACCGCTCGTAGCCTATTTGATCGTCAGTCTATATATAGACTGTTACAAAGGAATTTACAACTGTATATTTGATTATTTATAGTTAATTTATTTATCAAATCATAAAAGAAAAGAATCAAAGAATCATCGGTAGATAATTTCTCTCTCACCGCTGACCATTGTTTCGACAATGATTATATGGGAAAGCAGCCAGTGGCTTGGAAAGAATATTGTGCGGAGTACTGGTAAAAGAAACTCCAGGAAAGCATGAATAGGTGCACTGGCAGCCACGATATAACTGAAATAATGTTGAAAACGGCGTTAAACAACACACAATCAATTAATCAATCAATCGGTGGAAAAACTGTGAAAATCGTGCTTTCAAACAATTAATGACACTTTCCCGGGTAGCCTACATCCCTCGTGCAGTTGCTTCTGCGGCTAGTATACATAAGGCAAGATCTCAGGCAGCACAAAATCATTCTCTGATCTTGGATCTACACTCGCCGCTATGCAGACATTCTTGCCAGTAGCTGATTTTTAAATTTGCGTTTTTTTTTTTTTTAATTAGAGATCTCAGCTGGAATTCAAAAGCTTTTAGCTTTCAATTCATCTTTTACCTTACAAGCCCGAATTGTAATGACCCTGTGGAAGAAGGCTTTTGAAAACACTTCGGAAAAGGTAAATGCTGGTATCTTCTCCTTTTCCAAAAACGTCTTCTACCTTTTCAACGAAAAATCCCAACGTTTTAGCCACATTTAATTTGTCGTCATCAAATGCTTTCATTTTGGACCAGTCTAAAATTTTCTCCTCTGGTAAATTGTCAGCGCCTATAGAAAGATACATATCGGTAACAAAGACTATCATCAAACATCTCCGAAATAAATATACTCCCAACATACAAAGCAGAGGTTTCACCACGTTTGTCCATCTGTCCGTCCAGGTTTTCGTTTCCGTGCTCTAATTCAAAAGGCGCTAGGACCCTGAAACTTTGCTCATGACCCAAGGAGCTGCCCTATTGTTTTCGGGTCATATGGGTCAAAGGTCAGGGTCACAGGTGAACCTTGTTTGAAAATGATTTCCGTGCTTTAACTCAAATGCCGTTATGACATTTCTCCCTAGCCAGATAAAGACTAAAGGTCAAGGTCACAGGTGAGTTTTATTTGAAAAGTCGTTTCCATGCTCTATCTCAAAGCCGCTTGACCTAGGATCCAGAAACTTTATACACATTATATTTCAAAATTGTCAAATGACTAAGTCCTAATAGCCTTAGCTCATTAGTACCTTAAAAGTGTTGGTAGCATATCCTCATACAGCCTCCGTGGTTCTCAAAATCACCAAATTCCACAATGTAGAACTGGACTTTACAAAAAGTCTTTCCTTCCCGCAGTCATTGAGGACTGGGTTGAATTACCAATTGAAATACGGAATGAAGATTCATTATCGTGTTTTAAAAGCTACCTGAATCGGAACAAACTTAGTCCAAACAAGCTGTACTTTGTTGGAAAAAGGAAGCTACAGGTTATACATACACGAATCATAAAAAAATGTAGTACTCTCAATAACCATTTATTAATGAAAAATATTGTTGATTCCCCTCTCTGTATTTGTTGTTGGGTTGAGACCAGTGAACATTTCTTTTTCGAATGCAATAATTATTATGCATTTGGACTGGACTATTTAATACAATATCAGCATTGGGTAATATTGATCTTGAGAAGTTAGTCTCTGGGAAAAATGATATGGCATATCGTGACAATGAGAAAATTGTTCTTGAGGTCCAAAACTTTGTTAGGGATAGCAACCGATTTCTAGAATGAAAATTCTGTTTCTATTTTTATACAATTTTTAGCTTATTATAAGTGGAACATACTCATACTCGTACCGTAAAGGAGTCTTTAAAGAACACTCCTTTACCTTGTTTCTTCCATTACCTCATCTTTTCCCCTCCTCTCTCTGTACTTCTCAGGCTAACTCTTCACGTTTTGCCGTGAAAACATATCTATCATCTATACCATATCAGTTATTAACTTTCCTCTCAATGTTTAGTATTAATTAGCTTAAATGACTTGTACTCGTTCAAGCCACCAGGTTGAAGAAGAACATTATAAGCTCTCCTTTCGTTCTGATCCATTTTGCAGAAAAAAATGTTGAATTATTTGTAAATTATTATGTACATTTCATAAGAATACGCAAATAAAATATGTTTAAACTAAACTTTATACAAGTGGTGCTAATGACCCAAGGAGGTTCCCAATTGTTTTTTGGGGTCACATGGGTCAAAGGTCAAGGTCACAGATGAAATGCATTTTGAAAATCATTTGCGTTCTCTGATTGTCCTGTTTCAGTGACAAAGTGCAAGTGACAAGGTGCAAGACGCAAAGAAACAAGGACTTGAATCATTCATGGTCAGTAGAGCGTTTCATGCCCTCGAAAGCTCCCTTGTCTCTCCTACGTCTGTCGTGCATTGCTCGTCAGTTCATCCTCCTTAACGAGGGCCATTCCTGTAAGTCAATTTATCTTCCTTGCCAGATAGAACAGAACAGAACAGATATTTTATTAGACGAGTACAAGTGTACATAGTCAAAATTACATGTTGTAAACAACAAAACTTTTGTCAAGCTCTCTCTCTCTATCTCTTTCTTTCTCTCTCTCTCTTCTTTCTCTCCCTCTCTGTTAAATAGGAAATAATAATCTTAAGTGAGGAAGGATTTTCGCTAAATATCTAAAATGGTAAATAACGTGCTAATACAATGACTCATAAATACTAATAGTAATCATTACGATTCAACACCATTAGCGGTACAAAGTATGCAGATCTTATATAAAGTGCCACATTTATAAATAAAATTCGATAAAAATTCGATAAAATTCGTTTCTCTTGTTGGCTGAAAAGTTCAACTAACTTAAACATGCTTGGATTTCTAAGGTTGACATTATCAATGTATTGCCTACGTAAAACATTATACTTTGGGCAGGTGAAGATAAAGTGAAATTCGTCTTCGACCTCGTTCCTACTGCATACTAGACATACTCTTTCACTTTGTAGAGTTCTGTTGTTTGAAAATCTGCCTGTTTGAATGCGAAGAGAGTGTTTAGTTTAAACGTATTTTATTGCCATCGTTATACAAATCGTGCAATATACGTTAATGACACACACACGAAAAAAGATACATGTTACGCAAAAGGGTCTGGCCACAAGTTCTCACAACTTAGATTCGGCCATTCCCTTTAGATAACCTACAAACTGTGAAAGTCTTCTAAAATTCTAAAATCATAACAAGTGTATACATCTGATCATTTCTTACAAAAAAGAAGACTGTTATTTTCTAGCTATGAATTAAATTCTTTCAAGTGTTCGTAACTGAGAATTTACATGTTTAATGATGGAGAGGTGTAGAATACCTGGTTATCAGTCAGTGACATGGAGGAGAGTGATAGTAGACAGGAGTAGTAAGGTGACTAAGGCTGTAAGACGTTTATGTAAAATCTCTTCGTAGCTTGAATGTAAGATTGCACGGCGAGAAAAAATGTGGAATTATCTTCTAATCTGAGACTTTCGGATCCACAAAATAATAAATTTTCATTTAAAGGATGGAAACGGCGAAGTTCATGAAAAAGTTGTCTTCTCGGGGTTGTGTCCTACTGGGTGCACTGGAAGAAGTAGTGCTCAGCGTCTTCAATGGCGTATCCACAACTACAAGCGCAATCCGAGCAAATATAATTGGAGAAGAGGTCATACTTCAGATCACTGCATTTGTTACGAATTCTTGTAAGAATTACGGATAACTTACGTTGACCAACGTAGAAATACTTTTGAACTACTGGTACTTCTAATCTTCGGAGGATATATGATTTAAATGATGATAGAGACTGTGAAGGTTTCACTTCCTCCGGAAGTTCGTTCCAAAGAGAATCTGCAGATGGGATGAATGATCTGGCAAATAATTCTGTTCGACAAGCGATTAAGTCGATTTGGTGAATATTGCGTAATGTATAAGTTGTTCTTTCACTTACGTTTCGCGGGAAAATTTCAAGGAAATAGTCAGGAGTTAAACCATTAATAATTTTGTAAATGAGAACTAGTTTTTGACATTTTCGCCTGTTCTCTAGGGTTTGCCATCCGCTTTCCTTATATATATTATTTATAGATGCGGATCTTGTTATACCTGCGACTATTCTAGCAGCTTCGATTTGGATTTTTTCAAGATTTTCTTTTTCACGCTTGGTGCAGTTGTCCCAAGCTATGGAGGCATAATTCGAGGATAGGACGTAGGAATGAGATGTAAATTTGATTTAAGGAATCTCTTTTGAGTTTAAATTTCAGACTTCTCATCATTCCGAGAAGTTTGGATTCCGATCGTGAAAGATTATTTATGTGTTCTTTCCATTTGCCATCGCTGCTTAGTTTTAGTCCTAAGTGCTTATGGTTGTCAACTAAGAGAGTGTGCAGATACTCTAATTCGACATAGGTGAGCTACTATCCCTGATATATGAAAACCATTCTTGTTTAGAACATGTTCTCTTTCGAAAGACTCAAAATTAGTACTGAGTTGGAAGTTGAAGGATTGATAAAACATCCGAATAGCCATAAATATCTAGAATATGTTTAACGTTAAAAACTCAATTTCTTTTGCCACATGTAAAATAATGTGACGACTGCAGATAAACACTTTTCAATATAATATTGTCGGTATGCAACACTTTAAGCTAATATTTGATCATCTTATGATATCTTGGTATATACATCGGAAATCGACCGAGCTCACCATAAACTGCCATCGTACTTGTACTTGTTCGTACTTGCAAAATGCGTTTACAAAACTTAAGATGGATTCGTTCGATAACTTTAGATTTACTGAATCATCGCTCGCGTAGTTTAAGATAGATCCAACGAATGCATCAAATAACTGACAAAGAATACTTGTTTTAAGTTTGTACTTTAGACAGTTACTCAATAATGCATTACGTGCCTTCAGAGCTTTGCAAGATAAATATTCTTGGTTTGAAGCAAATGTCCCACTATAATTAAAAACTGTCCCTAAATAATTAAACTTGTTAAGTGATTCCAGGATTTGTCCGTTATATGTCCACCTCTCGTTATTTTTAGTGCCTCCTTTTTCTAAATACCATAGTTTTCTTCTTGTCTACATTAGCCTCCAAACCCCACATGTTACAGTACTGACTTTGCCATACATATGTTTAATAATACAAAGTAGCTTCCCTTGGACTTCGCTTTGATACAATTTGAACCAAAGTGCGTGTCTGTTTATCGAATCGAAACATTTTTTTAGATCGAGAAACGCACAATACAATCGTTTATTTTCGTTAAGAAAATTTGGACAATATTTGATAAAATAAAAATCGCATCTGACGTCGATAAACCCTTTTTTCATCATGTGTAGATGATTCATTCAGTACCCTTCCTGATGACCGTTTCCACGTCATGCATGAATCTTTGGACTCAATTCATGTCGTGCCGTCTGAAGTGCTGGATGTTCTAAGAACACTTAAAACGGGCAAAACCTTTGGCCCTGAAGGCATAAATAATAGGATTCTTATCGAAGCAGCTGGTCAGCTGGCACCGCATTTGTGCGATCTATTTAATTACTCACTAAATACCAGATCTGTTCCTTAATCATAGAAAATATCTAATGTGTGTCCCATATTTAAGTCGGGTGACCCTTCTCTTCCTGCTAATTACAGACCCCTTCCATTATTAAATAATATTGAAAAAGTTTTAGAACGAATTATATTCAAGCACGTTTATAACTATCTAAAGGACACCAATTTCTTTACTCCATATCAGTCTGGTTTTATGTTAGGTGATTCTACTGTTAATCAAGTAACATGTCTTTATAATAATATATGTAAAGCTTTAGATGATGGATTAGAATTTAGAGCAGTATTTCTTGACATAAGCAAAGCATTTGACAAAGTCTGGCATAAAGGCTTGATGTTCAAGTTACGAAGAGCGGGTATTAGAGGTAATTTATTGTCCCGGTTTTCTGATTATCTTTCTAATCGTTTTCAACGAGTTATTGTACCTGGTGGTGTCTCAAACTTATGTCATATTCAAGCCGGTTAGCCTCAGGGATCCATATTGGGACCTCTTTTATTCTTAATTTATATTAATGATATTGTTGATGACATTCATGCAAATATTAACCTTTTTGCAGATGATACCAGTTTATCAATGGTTGTAACGGACCCGGTTGTCGTTGGAACTATGTTACAAACAGATATCGATAAAATTACTCATTGGGCGCAGAAGTGGTTGGTCAAGTTTAATCCATCAAAGTCTGAATCTTTAGTTATATCTCGTAAACGTATTAAGACTAACCATCCAGATCTTTTTATGTCAAATACTGAAATTCCTTCTGTTACTAGTCATAAACACTTAGGCATATTTCTTTCTAACGATGGGTCGTGGGACATCCACATAGGTAAATCTATCGAAAAGGCATGGAAAAGAATCGGAATTATGCGACTATTGAAAACCCATCTTGATCGCCTTTCACTCCAAATCATGTATTTTTCTTTTATCAGACCTATTCTTGAATATGGTGATGTTATATCGGACAATCTGTCTCAAGGGTTGAAAGATCGACTGGATCAAGTGCAAAATGAAGCTGCTCGGATTGTTACCGGTTGTACTAAGCTTGTTTCTATCGTTGATCTATATCAGGAGTCTGGGCGGGAAACTTTAAGCCAACGACGGCGCAAGCACAAGCTTATTCTTTTCTATAAAATGGTTAATGGGCTTTCCTCAAATTATCTTAATACTCTTGTTCCACCTACGATTGGCAATTCTTGCTTTGATAACCTTCGAAGGCCTAACAATTTAAGAAACACTGCTTGTAGAACTAGCTTGTACAGTACTTCATTTTTGCCAGCTGTCATCAATGATTGGAATTCCCTGCCAGATGAAATCAAAAACTCTGAATCATTGTCATCTTTTAAATACCGTTTGAACGTAGATAAACCTTGTCCACGGAGGCTTTACTTTTTTGGCGATAGGAAAATTCAGATCATACATGCTAGATTAAGAAATAAATGTAGCTGTCTCAATGAACATTTGTACTTGAAAAATTTGGTGCAATCACCACTTTGTAGATGCGGTACAATAGAATCAACCCAACATTTTTTTTTTTTTTTCAGAATGTCCGTTGTATAATAACCAAAGAATTACTCTAAGCCTAAGTATTAACAGTATAACAAGACTTAAACTCCAAATCATTCTATTTGGAGATGAAAACCTTAATCTGCTTGATAACCAAAGATTATTTGCCGCCGTGCACACATACATCCGTGATAGTAAAAGATTTACAAGTAATGCCTAATTGCTCACCTTTAAATAGTTAAACAATTACAATTCGATAAATTGTGATGGTCAAGCTGGAGTTTCTATAGCCATTATACAAGTGTCTTCAATTGAAATCTTTATCAATAACACTCCACACTTTTCTGTTTTTTTCCCTATCTTTTTTCTACATTAATTTACTTTTTTGCAATTAGTAATGATACATTCATGTAATACTAGTAACCGTTACCCGAAATTTGGAAAAGAACTTTATAAGCTTAAGCTTCCGTTCTTTTCCTTTTCTTCAGTATATTTGTCATATGATTGTATTGTATTTTGTTAACCTGTATCTTATACTGTTGAATAAAATATGCTTAAACTAACCCTTTTGAAGCCAAACTGGGCGTCCGATATGACCGAGTTATATTCACAAAACTGTGTAATTCTATTATTGATAATAGTTGTAAGCAGTTTAGATAAACAACTGAGAAGTGTAATCCCTCGGTAATTATTAACGTCATCTGTCGCACCTTTTTATGTATCGGAATTATAATTCCTTCTGTCCATTTGTCCGGGAAAACGCCCAAGTCTAAAATGCCGTTAAAAATGTCGCATATATGAGACGATAAAATGTCTACACCTTCAGTTATTCATGATATTGTCGCTTCCCATTGATTTGCCTCTTTTTAACGATTTCGTAGCTTTCAGTACTTCAGAATTAGTGATAGGCGAGTTAAGTTCGTCAAAAACACCATCTTCAATGTTAAAATCATGAGTCGAACAAAAATCATCAGCTTCCTGATTGGATACATTAAACACACTCGACCCGAGTGAAGACAAATATTCCTTCAATTCTGCTGTAGAAATTGGTATTCTTATTTTGTCTCTTTTTAAAGAATTTCCAAAACTGCTTAGGATCACTTTTCTTCATATCGCAAATTTGAGCAATTCTTATATTTTCAAAATCCTTCCTTTCGTGTCTACATAGATTTTTGTACTCTTTCTTTAATTTGCAGAGCTGCTGCCTATTATAATCTGACCTATTCTTATTAAACAATTTTAAAGCATTTTTTGTATAACTGACGTGCCTAACGGAGCCACTGTCAAACCAGTCTGAGTCTTTAAATCGGATCAAGGGTTGTCGACCTGGTAGTGTGCCTGAAAACACCCGACCAAGTTCTTCTGTCACCCTGTCTTCTTAAATTCTCGCCCAATGTTGGTAAATTCTGGCAAACATGGATGGAGAATGCATGTCAGTTTGCTAAGGATTACATATCAGCCTTCAAAGAAGACATATAATCACTTTAAAACAGTATTTCCCACATTGTTTACATCGATGGTTTGGCCGCCATTTTTTTTCTTCAAGGAATTATGGGAAGAGAGGGGGATATGATTATAGGTATATATATATCCAGAGTAATTTTCAGTTGCCTCCATAGCAGGATGGGTAAGACCGCTGTGCCAAGAGCAATTTTTTGGTCCTGGTGGCCAGAGGTTTGAACCCCAGCTGTGCAATTTTTTTTCTTCTAGTTTATTTTTATCATTTTTTTTATTATCATCATTTATTCTTATGTCATTGGCCAATTTCAAAATACTTCAAAGATGTAAAAGATATTTTTATAGGAAAAATTACGGTATCATGCTATGTCTTTGATGTCTTTGGCTGCGCGCAAGAGCCGCGTATGGCTGTTTCTGCACAGCAAGTAAAACTGCTACGTATGAGTGGGTAGTCGTCAAATCCAAGTTAGATTTCTTGTCTATATATTTTGGAAGAAAGGGTAGGGCAAAAGTCAGTTTTCTTTTTCTTACTTATGGAACAGGAACTGGTTGCTTCCGAAAGTTTCGGAAGTCAATTCTATGTTTTCACGGGCCTGCAAAGGTCATGTACGTGTAGGTAGTTATTGAGACCGATTTAATGTTTCCGGGGCCCTAGTAAGAAAAAAAGGGAAAATAATTTGGTTTCCATTGTTTGACTTATGCAACAGGTACCGGTTGCTTCCAAAAGTTTTGGAAGTCGATAATATGTTTTCGCCGGCGTGCAAGGGTCACGTACAAGCGGGTACTTTATTGAGACCGATTTAATGTAAAAGAAAAGGGAAAAAAATTTGGTTCCCATTGTTTGACTTATGCAACAAGTACAGTTTGCCTTCGAAAGTGTTGGAAGTCTATTGTATGGTTTCGCGGGCGCGCAAAAGTCATATATGTGCGGGTAGTTATTGAGACCGATTTAATGTTTATGGGGTCCTAGTAAGAGAAAAAGGGAAAAAGTTGGTTCCCATTGTTTGACTTATGCAACAGGTACAGGTTGCTTCTGAAAGAGTGGTAAGTCGAAAATATGTTTTCGCAGGCCCCGTAAAAGTCATGCACGTTGGGGTAGATTTTGATAATGATTTAATGTTTTGTTGCCCTAGTAAGAGAAAAGGGAAAAAAATGGTTCCCATTGTTTGACTTATGCAACAGGTAGTGGTTGCTTCCGAAAGTGTCGTAAGTCGATTCTATGTTTTCGCGGGCATGTAACGGTCATGTATGTGGTGGGGGGGAGATAGTCATCGAAACCGATTTAATGTTTCGGTATCCCTAGTAAGAGAAAGGGGAGAAATTTGGTTCCCTTTACTTGACTTATGCAATAGGTATCAGTTGCTTCCAAAAGTGTCGTAAGTCTATATTTCATGTTTTTGCGGGTGTGTAACAGGCACATATGAGTTGGTAGTCACCGTAACTACATTTCTTGTCTACATATGAAGAGAAATGATGCAAAATATAGTTCCTTTTGTTCGACTCATGCTACAGGAACCAGTTGCTACAGAAAGAGTTGTCTGTCTGGTTTATCCACTTGTGACAATATTTTCCATTGATCATCTTAGCATATTCAATGTATCAATGTCCAGTATGGAAGCTGGCCTGAACTAGAAAGACAAATCGGATCAAGCGTTGTCAACCTGGTAGTATGCTTGGAAACACCCGACCAAGTTCTTCTGTCACCATGTTTTCTTAAATTCTGGCCCAATGTCGGTAAATTCTGGTAAATATAAATAGAGAATGCATGTCAGTTTGCTAAGGATTACATATCAGCCTTCAAAGAAGACATATAATCACTTTAAAACAGTATTTCCCTCGTTGTTTACATCGATGGTTTGGCCGCCATTTTTTTGGCCGCCATTTTGTTTTTCAAGGAATTATGGGAAGGGAAGGGGGGATATATTTATAGGTATATATATATCCAGAGTAATTTTCAGTTGTTTCCATAGCAGAGTGGGTAAGACCGCTGTTCCAAGAGCCATTTTTCGTCCTGGTGGCCAGAGTTTTGAACCCCAGCTGTTCCATTTTTTTTCTTATAGTTTATTTTTATCATTATTATTATTATTATTATTTTATTATTATCATTTATTCTTATGTCATTGGCCATTTTCAAAATACTTCAAAGATGTGTAAGATATTTTTATAGGAAAAATTACGGTATCATGCTATATCTTTGATGTCTTTGGCTGCGCGCAAGAGCCGCGTATGGCTGTTTCTGCACAGCAAGTAAAACTGCTATGTATGAGTGGGTAGTCGTCAAAGCCAAGTTGGACTTCTAACTTGGCTTTGACGACTTATGCAGGTTATTGAGACTGCTTTAATGTTTACAGGGTCCTAGTAAGAGAAAAAGGGAAAAGTTTGGTTTCCATTGTTTGACTTATGCAACAGGTAGCGGTTGCTTCTGAAAGTGTCGGAAGTCGATTCTATGATTTCACGGGCCTGCAAAGGTCATGTACGTGCAGGTAGTTATTGAGAACGATTTAATGTTTCGTGGGCCCTAGTAAGAAAAAAAAGGGAAAATAATTTGGTTCCCATTGTTTGACTTATGCAACACGTACTGGTTGCTTCCGAAAGTTTCGGAAGTCGATAATATGTTTTAGTGACTGTGCAAAAGTCACGTACAAGCAGGTAGTTATTGAGACCGATTTAATGTTTCAGTGGTCCTAGTAAAAGAAAGGGGAAAAAATTTGGTTTCCATTGTTTGACTTATGCAAAAGGTACTGGTTGCCTCCGAAAGTGTCGGAAGTCTATTGTATGTTTTCGCGGGCGTCCAAAGGTCATATACGTGCAGGTTATTGAGGCTGCTTTAATGTTTACAGGGTCCTAGTAAGAGAAAAAGGGAAAAGTTTGGTTTCCATTGTTTGACTTATGCAACAGGTAGCGGTTGCTTCTGAAAGAGTCGTTAGTCGAATACATGTATATAATTTGCAGGCGTGTAAAGGTCATGCACGTGGGGGTAGATATTGAGACCGATTTAATGTTTCGGTGGCCCTAGTAAGAAAAAAGGGAAAAAATTGGTTCCCATTGCTTGACTTATGCAACAGGTAGCGGTTGCTTCCGAAAGTGTCGTAAGACGATTCTGTGTTTTCGCGGGCACGTAACGGTCATGTATGTGGTGGGGGAGGTAGTCACCGAAACTGATTTAATGTTTATAGGGCCCTCGTAAGAGAAAAGGGAGAAATTTGGTTCCCTTCACTTGACTTATGCAATAAGTATCAGTTGCTTCCGAAAGTGTCGTAGGTCTATATTTCATGTTTTTGCGGGTGTGTAACAGGCACATATGAGTTGGTAGTCATCGTAACTACATTTCTTGTCTACATATGAAGAGAAATAATACAAAATATAGTTCCCTTTGTTCGACTCATGCTACAGGAACCAGTTGCTACAGAAAGAGTTGTCTGTCTGGTTTATCCACTTGTGACAATATTTTCTGGGGCTTTTACACAGTCCATTGATCATCTTAGCATATTCAATGTATCAATGTGCAGTATGGAAGCTGGAATGAACTAGAAAGACAGATTGGATCAAGTGTTGTTATCCTGGTGGTATGCTCGAGAACTCCGGACCAAGTTCTTCTGTCACCCTGTTTTCTTAAATTCTCGCCCATTGTCGGTAAATTCTGGCAAATATGGATGGATGGAGAATGCAGTTTGCTAAGGATTACATATCAGCCTTCAAAGAAGACATATAATCACTTTAAAACAATATTTCCTTCATTGTTTACATCGATGATTTGGCCGGCATTTTTTGGCCGGCATTTTTTTCTTCAAGGAATTATGGGAAGGGGGGGGGGGTATGATTATAGGTATATATATCCAAAGTAGTTTTCATTAGCAGAGTGGGTAAGACTACTGTGCCAAGAGCCATTTTTTGTCCTGATGGCCAGAGGTTCGAACCCCAGCTGTGCCATTTTTTTCTTTTATTTTTTTTATCATTATTTTTTCTATTATAATCACTTATTCTTATGTCATTTGCCAATTTCAAAATACTTCAAAGATGTATAAGATATTTTCATGGGAAAAATTACAGTATCATGCTACATGTATATCTTCGATGTCTTTGGCTGTGCAGAAGAGCCGCGTATGGCTGTTTCTGCACAGCGAGTAAAACTGCTACATATGAATGGTTAGTCGTCGAAGCAAAGTTACAGTTCTTGTCTATGTATTTAGAAGAAAGGGTAGGGCAAAAGTCAGTTTTCTTTTTCTTACTTATGCAACAGGAACCGGTTGCTTCCGAAAGTGTTGGAAGTCGATTCCATTTTTTCTACGGGTCAGCAAAGGTCATGTACATACAGGTAGTTATTGAGACCAATTTAATGTTTCCGGAGGCCCTAGTAAGAGAAATGGGAAAAAATTTGGTTCCCATTGTTTGACTTATGCAACAGGTACCAGGTGCTTCTGAAAGTTTTAGAAGTCGATAATATGTTTTCGCGGGTGCGCAAAGGTCACGTACATGGGGGTAGTTATTGAGACCGATTTAATGTTTACGGGGTCCTAGTAAGAGAAAAAGGGAAAAATTTGGTTCCCATTGTTTGACTTATGCAACAGGTACAGGTTGCTTCTGAAAGAGTCGTAAGTCGATTATAGGTTTTCACAGGAGCGTAAAGGTCATGCAAGTGGGGGTAGATATTGAGACCGATTTAATGTTTCGGTGGCCCTAGTAAGAGAATAGGGAAAAAATTGGTTCCCATTGTTTGACTTATGCAACAGGTAGTGGTTGCTTCCGAAAGTGTCGTAAGTCAATTTTATGTTTTCGCGGACATAAAACGGTCATGTATGTGGTGGCAGGGAGGTAGTCATCGAAACCGATTTAATATTTCTGTAGCCCTAGTAAGAAAAAAAGGAGAAATTTGGTCCCCTTTGCTTGACTTATCCAATAGGTAACACTTGCCTCCGAAAGTGTCTATATTTCATGTTTTCGCAGGCATGCAAAGGTCATGAACGTGCGAGTAGTTATTGAGACCGATTTGATGTTTACGGGGTCCTAGTAAGAGAAAAAGGGAAAAGTTTGGTTCCCATTGTTTGACTTACGCAACAGGTAGCAGTTGCTTCCGAAAGTGCCGTAAGTTGATTTTATGTTTTCGTGGGCATGTAACGGTCATGTATGTGGTGGGGGGGGGGGGGTAGTCGTTGAAACCGATTGAATCTATCGGTAGCCCTTGCAAGAGAAAATGGAGAAATTTGCTTGACTTATGCAATAGGTATCAGTTGCCTCTGAAAGTGTCAATAGAGGTACCGGTTGCTTTCGAAAGTGTCGGAAGTCGATTGTATGTTTTCGCAGGCGTGCAAAGGTCATGTATGTGCGGGTAGTTATTGAGACATATTTAATGTTTACAGGGTCCTAGTAAGAGAAAAAGGGAAAAATTTGGTTCCCATTGTTTGACTTATGCAACAGGTAGCGGTTGCTTCTGAAAGAGTCATAAGTCGATTATAGGTTTTCGCGGGCGCGTAAAGGTCATGCAAGTGGGGGTAGATATTTAGACCAATTTAATGTTTCGATGGCCCTAGTAAGAGAATAGGGAAAAAATTGGTTCCCATTGTTTGACTTATGCAACAGGTAGTGGTTGCTTCCGAAAGTGTCGTAAGTCAATTTTATGTTTTCGCGGGCATGAAACAGTCATGTATGTGGTGGTAGGGAGGTAGTCATCGAAACCGATTTAATATTTCTGTAGCCCTAGTAAGAAAAAAAGGAGAAATTTTGTCCCCTTTGCTTGACTTATCCAATAGGTAACACTTGCCCTCGAAAGTGTCTATATTTCATGTTTTCGCAGGCATGCAAAGGTCATGTACGTGCGAGTAGTTATTGAGACCGATTTGATGTTTACGGGGTCCTAGTAAGAGAAAAAGGGAAAAGTTTGGTTCCCATTGTTTGACTTACGCAACAGGTAGCAGTTGCTTCCGAAAGTGCCGTAAGTTGATTTCATGTTTTTTGTGGGCATGTAACGGTCATGTATGTGGTGGGGGGGGGGGGGGGGTAGTCGTTGAAACCGATTGAATCTTTCGGTAGCCCTTGTAAGAGAAAAGGGAGAAATTTGCTTGACTTATGCAAAAGGTATCAGTTGCCTCTGAAAGTGTCAAGAGGTACCGGTTGCCTTCGAAAGAGTCGCAAGTCGATTGTATGTTTTCGCAGGCGTGCAAAGGTCATGTATGTGCGGGTAGTTATTGAGACGAATTTAATGTTTACGGGGTCCTAGTAAGAGAAAAAGGGAAAAATTTGGTTCCCATTGTTTGACTTATGCAACAGGTACAGGTTGATTCTGAAAGAGTGGTAAGTCAATTATGTTTTTGCAGGCGCGTAAAGGTCATGCACGTGGCGGTAGATATTGAGACCGATTTAATGCTTCAGTGGCCCTAGTAAGAGAAAAGGGAAAAAATTGGTTCCCATTGTTTGACTTATGCAACAGGTAGTGGTTGCTTCCGAAAGTGTCATAAATTGATTCTATGTTTTCGCGGGCACGTAACGGTCATGTATTTGGTGGGGGGAAGGTAGTCGTCGAAACAGATTAAATGTTTTGGTAGCCCTAGTGAGAGAAAAGGGAGAAATTTGGTTCCCTTTGCTTGACTAAAGCAATAGGTATCATTTGCTTCCGAAAGTGTCGTAAGTCTATATTTCATGTTTTCGTGGGTGCGTAACTGGCACATATGAGTTGGTAGTCATCGTAACTACGTTTCTTGTCTACATATGAAGAGAAATAATACAAAATATAGTTCCTTTTGTTCAACTCATGCTACAGGAACCAGTTGCTACAGAAAGAGTTGTCTGTCTGGTTTATCCACTTGTGACAATATTTTCTGGGGCTTTTACACTGTCCTTGGATCATCTTAGCATATTCTATGTATCAATGTGCAGTATGGAAGCTGGGATAAACTAGAAGGTTAAATCGGATCAAGGTTGGTCAACCTGGTGGTATCCTCGAGAACACCTGACCAAGTTATTCTGTCACCGTTTTCTCAAATTCTCGCCCAGTGTCGGTAAATTCTGGCGTGTATGGATGGATGGCGAATGCAGTTTGCTTAGGATTACATATCAGCATTCAAAGAAGACCTACAATCACTTTAAAACAGTATTTCCCTCATTGTTTACATCGATGGTTTGGCCGCCATTTTTCTGGCCGCCATTTTTTTTTTCAAGGAATTAAGGGAAGGGAGGGGGATATGATTATAGGTATATATATCCAGAGTAATTTTCAGTTGCCTCTACAGCAGAGTGGGTAAGACCGCTGTTCCAAGAGCCATTCTTCGTCCTGGTTGACAGAGGTTTATTTTTATCGTTATTTTTTTTTAAATAATCATTTATTCTTATGTCATTGGCCAATTTCAAAATACTTCAAAGATGTTTAACATATTTTCATGGGAAAAATTATGGTATCATGCTATATCTTTGATGTCTTTGGCTGCGCGCAAGAGCCACATATGGCTGTTTCTGCACAGCGAGTAAAACTGCTACGTATGAGTGGGTAGTCGTCAAAGCCGAGTTACAGTTCTTCTCTATGTATTTAGAAGAAAGGTTAGGGCAAAAGTCAGTTTTCTTTTTCTTACTGATGCAAATGGAACCGGTTGCTTCCGAAAGTGTCGGAAGTCAATTCTATGTTTTCACGAGCCCGCAAAGGTCATGTACGTGCAGGTAGTTATTGAGACCGATTTAATGTTTCGGGGGCCCTAGTAAGAAAAAAAGGGAAAAGAATTTGGTTCCCATTGTTTGACTTATGCAACAGGTACTGGTTGCTTCCGAAAATGACGGAAGTCGATAATATGTTTTTGCGGGCGCGCAAAGGTCATGTACATGCGGGTAGTTATTTAGACTGATTTAATGTTACGGTGGCCCTAGTAAGAGAAATGGGACAAAAAATTTGGTTCCCATTGTTTGACTTATGCAACAGGTACCGGTTGCCTCTGAAAGTGTCGTAAGTTGATTGTATGTTTTTGTGGGTGCGCGAAGGACATGTACATGCGGGTAGTTTTGAAGACCAATTTAATGTTTATAGGGTCCTGGTAAGAGAAAAAGGGAAAAACTTGGTTCCCATTGTTTGACTTATGTAACAGGTACAGGTTGCTTCTGAAAGAGTCGTAAGTCGATTATATGTTTTTGTGGGCATGTAACGGTCATGCATGTGGTGGGGGGAGGTAGTCATCAAAACAGATTTAATGTTTCTGTAGCCCTAGTAAGAGAAAAGGAAGAAATTTGGTTCCCTTTGCTTGACTTATGCTGCATAATGCAATAGGTATCAATTCCTTCCGTAAGTGTCGTAAGTCTATATTTCATGTTTTCGCGGATGCGTAATGGGCACATGTGAGTTGGTAGTCATCGTAACTATGAGTCTTGTCTACATATGAAGAGAAATAATACAAAATATATTTCCTTTTGTTCGACTCATGCTACAGGAACCAGTTGCTACAGAAAGAGTTGTCAGTCTGGTTTATCCACTTGTGATAATATTTTCTGGGGCTTTTACACTGTCCATTGATCATCTTAGCATATTCAATGTATCAATGTGCACTATGGAAGATGGGATGAACTAGAAAGAAAAATCTGATCAAGGGTGGTCAACAAGGTGGTATGCTCGAGAACACCTGACCAAGTTCTTCTATCACCCTGTTTTCCTAAATTTTCGCCCAGTGTCGGTAAATTCTGGCGTGTATGGATGGATGGAGAATGCAGTTTGCTAAGGATTACATATCAGCCTTCAAAGAAAACCTATAATCACTTTAAAACAGTATTTCCCTCATCGTTTACATCGATGGTTTAGCCGCCATTTTTTTGGCCGGAATTTTTTTTCTCAAGAAATTATGGGAAGGGAGGGGGATATGATTATAGGAGACGTTAAACCGAGGTCCCGTATGACGGTACTATACACCGAGCACATTAAAGAACCAGGCGTGACTTAGTATAGATTTCGTCCTGTATATTGCACTATCACCCGTAACATAACTAAAAGCCCTCGGGGGCAATATAATCCACTTGATATAGGCATAAATGAATCCACGATTCATTCGATAACAGAGCACAGCTCGTTTGAAGCCTGTTGAAACGGAGGTCTCTTCAAGGCCATGGTAATCTTGTCTCTTCCGTTACATGAGTCACACTGCTTTGCATGGATGTCTCGCAGAGTCTTGTGCAGGAATAACCCTCTTAAAAAGCAGTGCCGTTCTAGAGGAATCAGACAAATTCCCACAACTTATGGAATAAACCTCACAATCTTGTCAATGAAATGAAGCTGGCAAGTTTTGATAAATGCAAGGAGTGGCCATACTCAATGTTAATCATGTAACTTTTTGATTTGCAGTAAGGAAGTTTTTTATTCGTTTTCCATTTGAAAATCTTAAAACATTTTAACGACACTTTGTGAATCATTCCATGAAATAACAATACATTACAGTGAAGGTAAATTTGATCAAACCTTGTTGTTTTCTGGCTGATTTTTAACCTACAACTAGTGTTACGTTTTTAACCATTCCGTTAAACTACCAATTTGTAAAAAACAGCTAAAAAAATGGGGATCCTACGTGGCTCATTTGTATGGTGTAGGAATTTTTATCCAATACATAGTTCATACAGCTACCATTTAATTTGCGATTTCAAACCACTGTAGTTATTCAGTGTCGACCGATTACAGTGCTTACAGCACTTTGATTAAATAAGTAGTGATAAAGTGCCTCCATTACTACTTAAATCTCTCCCATCGTTTCTCCTTGTTTTCTTTCCCCTTTATCTTAAACCCTTTACCAAATAAACCCGAGTTTTTGGCGACCCCCTGAAAGAAAGCTTTTGAAAACATTGTGGGAAAAGGAGAAAAGGCCGGTATTGTTATCTACCTCATCAGACACAAATTCAACTATACGAACTTGATTTAATTTGTCGTGTGCACATGTTCTCCATTTGGACCAGTCTAAAGTTTTTTCGTCTGGTAAAGAGTTAGCTGTTCTCGTAAGTGTTTCCATTTTGTTATAATTATTCTTATGACGATTTCTGTCTAGTTTTGCACCGTTATTGTTTTTTTGTACTTCCATAAGCGGTATAGTTCAACAAGTCGAAGGTCGGCAGGGTAATTAAGGTTTCCTTAAAATTTGGCTTGACTGGTATCACGCTGTCTCTCTCCTCTCCTCTCCCGTTCGCTGAATCTTTTTTAGGGTGGAGTGTAATTGGCTCGTTTGATTTTTTTTTAATAAGCCTTCTATTTCTACCATATAATAGCCACAATCATCACGTTGATTATTATGCTGTGACTTAGCTGGTGCGCAAGTTATAAACAGGATAAAAACATAACAAATAAAAAAAGGCTTAGGTTTTGGACACTTAGTACTTCAAAGCCTCATTGTGCTCACTGACACTATACCTGATGGCAGCGAGTTCCACTCCCTGATGGTCCTGGGCAAAGATGACTCTTTTCGGTAGTCAAATGAGCATGATGGTATAATGAAGCTCTTGTCATGGGTGTTTCCAGAGCGTCTTGTTTGTTGGATCAATCGTCTTTCCTTGTTTATAGCTACCATATTGTTAGTGATCTTAAACAAGTCTCGCCTTCCTTCTTCGTTCTTCCAACGATTTCCATTTAAGTGCGTTCACGATGTCTCTAACGCTTGATGTGTACCTGTAGTTGTTCCTCACTTATCTTGCAGCCCTTCGCTATACCATTTCCAGACGGTTATTATCTTTTTGAGTATATGGATCCCACACCGTACTTGCATATTCGACAATAGGTCTTACATGTGTCTTATATGTATTTTCCTTCACGTGTGTCGAGCTGATGTTAAGGTTGCACCTGAGAAACCCGATGGTGCGGTTCGCTTTATTGCACACTTTCGACACATGTTCTCCCCACCGCAGGTCAGATGTTATATTGATGCCCAAATATTTCGCTGATGTTACATGTTCAAGTACGTGACCGTGTAGAGTATATTGGTAGTAAGATTTTTTGTTTTTGCGAGAGATAGTATGTACCTGGCACTTACCTGGATGGAACGCCATTTTCCAAGTTACTTCCCAGTGCGCTAGCTTGTCAAGGTCTTGTTATAATTTTCTGTGATCAGCCTCGGACGTGATAGTTAGGTTGGCTATCGTGTTGTCGGCAAATAGATGTACAGTTGATTCAATACCAAGAGGCATGTCATTGACATACTAATAAAACTAAAATTATAAAATAAGAACAAGCATAGTCCTAAGACCGATCCCTGTGACACGCCGGAATATAAATCCACACTGGGCGATGATTCTCCACTGACAACCACTGACTGTGTTCATCCCGACAGAAAGCCCTTGGACTTACCCCGGATACCATAATGGTGTAGTTTATGTAATAGGTACAGTAGCCATGACTGACTGTGTCAAATGCTTTTGAAAAGTCCATTATAAGGGTGTCGGTTTGTTTTCCATCACTGAGGTTAGTTGTAGCGTCATCTATAAATTCAGTTAGTTGCGTTTCACAAGACCGTTGTTGTCGGAATCCATGTTGTAGTGGATACATGATACTGAAGGTGTCTGCATGTTTTATGATATCGCTTGTCACTATGTGTTCAAGCAATAATTTACAGCATATGCAAGTCAATAAGATTGGGCGGTAGTTTTGTGCTTTGTATCGATCTCCTTTCTTGTAAATGGGTGATACTCTGGCATTTCTCGAGTCCGATGGAACCTCACCACTGTCCAATGATTTAATGAATATATTAGTCTAAATAAGTGATATGCACTCTACTAATTCTTTAAGTACACGGGGTCTAATTTCGTCTGGGACAGCAGCCTTATGCGGGTTTAACTTGGTCAGTAGCTTGTGTACACCTTTGTTGGTTATGTGGATATCTGCGGCACTTAGGTATGTTCCTTTCATGTCACACTCTTTATCAAAAGTCTCCTTAGTGATGTCTAACTTCTAAAGGAAAACGGACTTTTCAAAATTGTCTATGATTTAGGATGGTTGCTTGCTTCACAGGATCAGAGTGGAGTTGTCCTTCACTACGTAGCACTGGAATACCACTACGTTCGGTACGTTTATGTTTGATGTAAGTCCATAACTTTTTCATTTTACTATACCCACTGCCCTCAGTGCTCGGTGTAATGTACAATGTTTTCTACGTATTGCCAGTATGCGCGACGGAGTTCCTTCTATATCTTTCTTTTAAGGTCCTTGAATTTCTTATGTTTTGAGATATCAGCTGACTTATTTTTTTTTTTTTTTTTTTCTTTTTGTAATGTCTGTCTCTCGGGTGCATAAGTTTCCTTATGTCCGGTGTAATCCAAGGGACACTATCTTTCGTTTTGGTGACTTTCTGTGCTTGTTTCGAGGTCTGGCCTAAAGGCGGTCCACATTACCTCAACAGAAGTATTCTGGTAATCCATATGTGTTATCTTATCTGATATTACTTTCATATCTTCCTTAATACAATCCCATTTTGTTATACTGCACAGAGTGATGTGCCTTGGTCTTTTCTGGTTCTTTGCTTTGCCTCTTCTTCTGTGAAGACTACATCATGATCTGAAATTCCTGGAATGACGTCAGTGCGATTTAGTCGTGACGGGTAATTATTCAATATTAGGTCCAACGTATTTGTCCCTCGCGTTGGTTCCTCTACAACCTGAACAAATTCATGATCTCTTCAAATTTATGATGGATTGGTGGATGATTGTATTACTTTTAATAGCCATTTTTGATTCCAAATATTTCTTTTAACAGCCATTTTGATTCTAAATATTTCTGTTTGTATTTTTAAGTATCGAAATAGCGTCATAAATTGCAACTTTGTAAAATAAAATGTGATAAGCGGACAAAATACTGTAAATAAGGTCCGATCCGGTTATAAACTCGGAGCCGGTCAAACGGGAACAAGACATTTCCCCGACAAGACAGTACCCCGACAGATTTGAAGACAGTTCCCCGACACTTTTGAAGACAGTTCCCCGACACTTTTGTTCTTTGTCGAATGACAGTTATCGTGAGTAAAAATGGTTGATAAAGGATTTTATGGATAAATCATGAATTATGATTGACTGAAAAGTGATTGACGAATACATTTGGTCACCATTAGATTGTCTGTGATTGCATATGATTGCTTTATTTGACGGGACAGTTTGACGACCTTTTATCGCCAAACATCAAACAATATCGAAATATAGGCCCACTACATTTTCCCCATTTTGTACATACAATATGTGTAAAAAACGGAAGATTTTGGACAGTGAGGACGGGAAAAAGATGTTTTACATCTCTTCCTCTCTCTCTCCAGTGTAATTCTAAAGCACATAGAGAAATACACACTAATAAAATACAAATTATCAAGAGTGTTAAGGAGCAGTTAACTCCAAACACTCCCTAAACATATTGTTTTATTAACTTTCATGCCGGAAAGGTCTTTTTTATAATCTCTTACTTTCATGACAATTGTGAATCATCATGAATTAATTCACTCATAGGAGAATAAGTACCCGTGAATGTATAGAATTCTTCATCACAAGGTACAAATAATCCAATCACGATCCATCAATTCGCCACAAATATATCAAAATTCTCACGATTACCAATCATAATTATTAGTAAGAGGTTGTTTGACGTAGAGCAAAAGTGTCGGGGAACTGTCTTCAAATCTGTCGGGGAACTGTCTCGAAAACTTGTGTCGGGGAACTGTCTTGTCGGGGAACTGTCTTGATACCGGTCAAACGCTGTAAATATTCCCACCATTAGGTACTCTTCACGGTGGAGAAGTAAATGTAAGGGGTAAACCTAACAGAAAGACGGCAAATAACAGATTATATTGTTCAGTATTTATCAAAATAGGTGGATCTCTATTAAGAAAGGAAATTTCACTGTTGGCATATTCGGTGGTGGTTTCCTAATTTACATACAAATATCCACAGGCTTTCCCTTGACACGACCAACCACTTGAACTGGTCGAAGTCTTCCTGTCGGCCTACAACGTTACAAAATTCTTTCGGTGCCTTATAAACAATGATCTGGCTGCTGTAAGGTTACAAAATGCGCCAAAAACAAGTAAGTATCCACTTTCCAAATATGGTAGAAGTTAAACCCTATTGAGCATAGTGTGAATGCCCTGTTCAGTTTTCGATTGAATTGGGTTTCAGAAAATTCGGCCCAAGAAGATTCGTCCCTAAGCCATTACGGGTAACACTAAAATACACCACGGCAGTAATTTACGCCAAAGGAGAAAATGATACACCACAGCACATATACAACTTCTGATATATAATTTTCATATTCAGATATCTTTATTAAGGTGTTATCTGTAACACTTGTAAGTATCCTGGATTCTTATATTTTCGACGGTGTAGACATTTATCCTCTCATTCAGGATCAAATGTTCAGCTATTCAAAATTTATAAATATGAAATTGATAAGCATTCATTTGTTTCGACAAAACACAAAACTGAAAGAAAAATAGTGTAGTATTTACCGTTCAAGAGGTCATTTTGAAGAGGAATCAGTTTTGTTTTCCCTCATGATGACGTTACACGTTTTCGACGGTTTTCATTGGTCAAGATAAGCTGAGGTACAGGGTGGTCAAAAAGTGTGGGTAAAGTTTCAGTCATACAGTCTGATGCACATTTCAAATTCAAACAACACAGAAAGGTAAAAGATCTGTTAAAACTAACTTTTTAACTGTCAACTTGAAGATAAGTTTATGAACTTCATTCTTTAAAACTTTTTCACTATTTTTTTTTTCCTTTTATGTAAAATAAAAAACTAATTTAGTTTTAAGTTTGGTTTACTGTTTACTGGTACAGGAAGGACACAGAAATGTGTCGTTCCTTCCAAAGACCCTTACTGGACTGCAGAATTTCAAATGCACCCAGCCGTCACACCTGTCACAGCAACCCCATGTCACAATGGCTAAATATGGCAATTTGTCCAAATCTCTTATACTGTGCCTCTTACAAACTACACATTTGTCTGAGTCTGGAATGTTATTTTCATCAGAGTCTGTACCAGAATCATGAATTTTAGTTTTACTTTTCTTTTTTGAAATAGCAGGTTTAGTGCTAGTGGCAGGTTTGATGGTTCGCTTTCATTTGGGTTGTTTTTGCTCAGATATATGTTGTTTCACGGCATCATACACATCATCTTCTGTTACAGCCTTTCTTCCGACAACCTTACTTAATGTTTTTCTCACCTTAGCTACTGGTACATTCTGCAATACCTTGCTACCTTTCTTCTCTAAAAACAGTCTAGCATTGGGTAGTTCAGTTACTTGGTTAGAACTTGCTGCATCATTTTCAATCTGGGGAATGCTGAATGAAGTTTGAGTCTCATTGTGAGACTGGAAACATAAAGAAGGAGCAATGGACACATCACTGATGACATCAGGATTAAATGGATAGACTCCACAGCGTTTAAAAGCAGACTGAATGTTGTTAGGTGTGAGAGTTGCAGTGTATACTTACTTGCTACTTTACTTACTTCGTAACGTGTGATCACGCATCCTCCAGTTTCTCTCAAGTGCTGATGACATGCTGCATTCCACCCAACTTCAAAAGGTGCAAAACATGAAACATCCATGGGCTGTATTAAGTGTGAACAATGTGGTGGGAGAACAAATAATATGATGTGCTGTGATCTGGCTCACTCTATAAGACCTAGTGATACATGGCTTTTGTGCCCATCATACAACACCAGAACTGGACTACCTTTACTACGACTGGGAAGTAATGGTTGCAAGTGTTCACACATATACGAAGTGAAGATTTCTGTATTTGACCACCCCGACTCTGAGACACCTCCATTTGATCCTGCTGTGGCGCCTTCTAACAAAGCTTGTAACATTCTAGCACCAGGAAAAATAAAAAAAAGGTGGGATCTGTTGGCCTAAAGCATTCCCTCCACCAATGACAGTGACTGTTTGGGACTTACAGCTATAACAGCTTGAGCTTTGTAATGAGTGCCTGTAATAATCTTAGGAGGTTTATGTTCAAGACTTAACCCTTTTTCATCGATGTTGTAAATATGGGATGGTTTGTCTTTCAAATTATATTTGTCAAGTATTTTTTTCAGCTCTTTGAAATACCTTGTAATGGCTGGATGAGTAGCAGATTTGGCACGAGCAATTTCAAGACTGCGAGGCTTTTTTACCTTTAGTTCGGGCCACCTACCAAGGAAACTGTACAGCCACATTATACTTAAGGGTTTAGTTTTGTTTTTAAGTCCCAAGTGTACAGTATAATCTGATGCTAGATTTATTGTTTCTTGTCTAGAATACCCATAGCCTAACTCTGCCATAGATGTTAAATGTTGAGCTAAGAAAGCCTCCTGCTCTTGACTAAATATAGAGTCTGGACCTGATTTCACAGTGTCTATATCAATCCTCCCCTTTACCCTGTCCTTGAGTGTGATGATGGGAACACTGTACATCCTTGCTACCCTCTCTACTGGTAAACCTTGCTCCATGACTGTTCTGTATGCATCACTCAAGTCATCAGCAGAGTATGATCTGTACTTGCCCTGTACATGGCACTTGGTCTGAAATTTAATGTCAAATTTTAAAATGTAAATATAGGGAATGGGTAGCTAAGTCTTAGAATTTCTGAAATTTGAATCTTTTTGCCTTTTTTAAGCATTCTTACAAAGTACATTTTTCATTTTTCAAAATATTTTGTTCTTGTTTGAAATTATATTCTTTTAATATATTCAATGATTCAATAAAAAATATGGTTCCAAACAACATCAGGTATGTAACCAAATAACTTTTAAATAATCTGAATATTCTATCATTAATAAAAGAAGCTTGGTTAAAATATCTCTTCAAAATCAATACGTAATGAACATCTGCAAGCTATAGGCTCAGAAGTAACAAGAGAAAAACAAATAACAGAAAATAATCTTTAAAAACGTTGGAAGACACCATAAGCAAGTACTTATTTTTTCACTAAACTTTTTGAACACCCTGTACAAGAAATTTGACAGATCACGTGACTTTCGGGAGAAGCGGTGTCTGCTGCTGACACTCAAACATGTATATTGGGGTTTTTTGAGTGAAAAACATTTTTTATTGTGTATCTTAGTTACAAACATTTTGGTAATAAGTAAATACGGTGATTTTTGGCTGATTTACTTTGAAATTCGAAGTTTACCTGTCTAATTTCCATATTTCATCGGTCTGACAGTTGAACGGCGTCTAGCGACATTTGTTTACATCCAGGAGGGGTGGGGCTAAGGAAAATCTCGTAAGATTGTGGTGTAATCGTTCCAAAAAAAGGACCGTCGAAAACACAAGAACGTCAAAAACATAATACGACACGATATAGCTGAGAAATTTCATGTAGTTTGGTCGAAATTTGATCTTGAAAGATAGCCATATTCTGTGTTGTACATGAGTCGCGATTCAGTGACGCCATGGGTGTAGAAAACACCAATGTCTTGAAGACAAGTGTATGTACATATTATTTTTCAATTTTAAGGATAATTAATAATGTTTAACATTATGTCATCACATTGTAAACCATATCAACTCTAGTATTTTTCATACTATCTGTAGGCCAGTAGTGAAGGGAGATAACTCTAATGAATGTGGGTGATCTTCATTTTATATTTCAAAGTATGACAAAATTTTTAGACTGGTCTGAGTTAACAGCATTTGCAGACAACATAAAAAATGCATCTCAAATAGAGCGTTTTCTCTTTGAATATATCAAAGATAACCTGTGAATAAAGAGGAATTAATGTTTGAAAATAGACCCGTGCCCATGGAGTTATTGAAATCGTGACACAGAATATGGCCGTCTTTCAAGATCAAATTTCTACCAAATTTAGCGTTTTCTCCAGCCTGCGTTGTTGCGTTTTTTAGCACAGTAAAATTACAAAGGGCACACTAGAATGCACAGTTGGGCCTTTTGGGGCGCAGTTAAATGCCTCGCCTAAAGTCGTAAGAGCCACCCTGGGAAATACCTGGGGAAGGCATTTTCAATGTTATTTTTAACTCTTACCTTGTAGATACGAAATCAAGATTCATTTTAGTTTAGGAGTATTACACATTATCAAGTTTACAATTACGCAGAATTGTAATGCACTCATTTCAGTCTACAAAATCAAGACTGGATTATTCAGGTGCTTATCTATTTCTATGCACTTTTGAAAGCGTCTCAAAGATATGGGCAGGGTATAGTGTAAAGTTTTACTTCGAGCGCCGTACAGGTAAGTTGAGTACTGTAGGATAATTACTTTTTGGTAAATATTTTACAGTAATACTTCCAATTATATAAAATCTTATCACGGACTACTATGCCAAGGGGAAAGTAATGCCTAAACAGCGAAATTGTGACGAAGAGTGCTCGGCGCACACAGTGTTTTAGCCATTGACCATATTTGATTTGCCGTTATCATTCATTGTCTGCATTGGACATAAAAATGAAAAGAATACATGTATATTTTCAAGAATCCCAGTTTTAGGAAATGTAAGTGGGATTTAGTCTTCTTATGTGGTATTCCTTCATAATGTCCATTTTTCTGAGTGGCCCACTAATTTCATAAAGGGCCCACTAAATGTGTTGGGGTGGGCCCTGTAGGGCCCAATCTAGACAAAAGCTGGAGAAAACACTGCAAAAAATACACAAGTATTTTCAGCTGTACTTCAAGATATTTTAGATGACACCTTAATTAAGATAATTAGACATAAGAAATACATAATTGAAGTTATAAATGTGCTGTGGCTTATCATTTTCCCCTGTGGCATACCTGTGGCATAAATTACAGCTGTGGCATATTCTAGTGTAAACGGCTATTACTGGTTATGGCTTTCATTCAGAAGAACACCTAGAATATTGAATCCACATGAAAGGATGATTTGACACTAGTTGGGTTAAGACAATATGTTTATTCACAGCTAGTTTCAATAAGGAGATGTTTTCATATTTGGATGTTTATTGCACATCAAACTCTCTCAACTCCATTTGTGATTCTTGCCCTACGTCATATCTGGCGAATGTGGAATACCACAGATTTTCCTCCTGATAATGCCATAGCAATGCCCAACTTGTTAATGTTAATGAATAACTCTTTATTGTCAACCCTCAAAATAATCAAAGATTTCATTGATATTTCTCTCAGCTACTTCAGATTTATATAACAGCCAAAACAAGAAAAATTATTATATAGACGTCGGACATCCAGGCATTTTCTAGAATCATTTTAGGGGATCATAATCAAATAGATCTACATTATATTTAGTACCATCCTCGTTAACCCAGTACCGATGCATTCCGTAAACTACATTCATGAATGGTAATACTTCACACCTGGGTTAACGAGGGTGATTTAATACGGAAAATAAGAACGAACATACATCCGTGACCGGTTTAAATTCCAAATCCTTTCCACAAATAATCAACATAAGGGTGAATTAAGATCAAGAACTCGTAAGAAGTAACAGTTTAAAGTGACACGTGTGTTAAATTGCATGAATCAATTCACCACATTACAGCTCTAAGGCCTGCCACCCGGCTGTGCGATACAGAGATCAAAGGAGCGCGGAGTTGACCCTTCATCCATTTTTCATGAAAAATAATGTAACATGTTTCTTTTATATCTGAAAAGTATAGATTTAATATAAATATCTTGGAATGGAAGGTTTAAAATTTGAGCTCAAGCTACTTTTCTTATGTTCATGATCTAGACTCTATTACAGTTATCCGTCTTTAGGAACATTACTAAAGTTGCAACAAAGAAGGTTCGATTTTTTTTTTTGAGATCGGAATTTTCTAAATGGCCAAATTAGGACTTGTTCATATCCAAAGAATTTGGGTGAAATGGTGGAAAGTGCTGTAAGTTTACTTGAGAAGCTTATAAACCCTATACTACAAAGTCCTGAGTTTTAACAACCCTGAGAAAGAAGGTGTTAAAAAATATTGGAGAAAGAGAAAATGTTTGTAACTAGCGTTTTTACCTTTTCCCACATTACTTTCTACTTTTTCAAAGACAATTTCCTCCATTTCACCTACCTTTAATCTGTCGGCCTCACATTCTTTGGATTTGAACGAGTCCTAATTTGGCCATTTGGTAAAATGTTTTAATCGAATATAAGCTCTCACGTTTACTGTTTAACTTAGAAGATCCAATGTCATAAAAAAAGGGAAAGGGTTGAAGAAGAAAAGAATAGTTGAAGTACCATACTATTTTTTTTTTTCTATTTTATAGTCTGATTGTTAAATCCATGTTTGCAGAACCCTGGGTAGCTTTCATATTTGGCGAACCTGATTACTAAGTCAGTAACGCACAGGACTTGGGATGGTTGGTTTGATTAATGCAGGCCTATGTAAAACTATCAATTTGATAATTTTTTTCTGATATAAAAAGAAAAATAGCGTTTCAGTGTCTGCAAAAAAACTTAAACACCATATTATTGAGAAAATCCCGACCCCAAAAATATATTTTGTTTTCCTTATTTTTTTTTTCACGTTCCTGTTTAAACTACCCTAAGATGACTATCGTAAAAAATGAAGGTCAGGTCAAATTTCAGACCTTCCTTTCATCCTCCAAAAAAGGTAATTTCAGTTTCAGTTTGAGTCGGGAAATATCTGCTGTAATTGTTTTCATTGAAAAGCAAAAGGGTTAGCCGTGTGTTCTGTTGATCTCGGTATTTCACTGCCAAAGTGGCCTACATGTAGAAGCACTGGTCATTAAAACATGGGATGATGTGGTAAAGGGTTAACAAACTTACTCATCAGTGTTACTAGATAGGGTGAATAAACTAATAATGGGTTTGTTTTGACCAGAAATCTTCAGAAAGAGGACTTTATTTTCACTGAAATGGATGCATTTTTGGCTTGGCTGTTTTTCTGTGAAAATACTGAGGTATTACCATAGCCTGCCCCTGGCATTGTCCGTGCTTTCGTCACAGTGCAAAAACTTTTACATTTTACAATATCCCTCTTATTACTGAAGATGTCTACTTCAAACTTGGTCTAGTCATTAACATAAACAGAGGAATCCATGTAACAGGAACAGGTAACCAAAATATTTTTGACACAGTTATGCCCCTTTTTTTCAACTGATTTTCCAAAAACTAAACATTTTATGATATCTCTGTACGGAAGACACTTACTTCAAACATGGACTAGTTCCTCACTATCAAAAAGGGAACCCATATAACAGGGGCAGGTTGCCATGAATAATATTTTTTACAAAGTTTTGCTCCTTTTTTACCTAAAATTTTCACTAAAAGCAACTGCAGCAGAGTGTTGGTACCCGCATGTTGTGCTCTTGTTACTGTTGAACATTGTCACTGGAGATGTTGACTATAAGTCCTCAAAAAGATATTGAGAGATATTTTCTCTGGCTGTCTGATTATGGTGGCATAGCAAGGACAGGGTGAGTGTTAGCAATTGACATGTTCATGTGATAATATTGGGGTCACATGAATGAAATTCTGATGAATAGAATAGTCTTTTATGTTCAAAAGTTTTGTCATCGAAGCCGCTTTTGAACTTGTGAGCTGAACACACTTCTAGAACAACTGTTTCATCTTTACTGGTGTAAAATTTAATATTTTCAGGTATATCCTGTCAAGAATTGTTCAAAACATAGGCAGTATTCCCTGTCTGCTCTTGCTGATGCATATAAATTGGTGAAAGAGACAGGAATGCCAGTGAAGACTGCAGCTAGGCAATATGGTGTCCCACAGAACACCCTGAGGGACAGAGTAAAAGGACGTGTAGACCCAGATACAACAAAGACAGGACCTGACCCTCTCTTCTGTCAAGCAGAAGAAGTTAAACTGGTGAAACACATTAAAAGTATGGCAGAGCTTGGTTATGGTTTTACCATACCGGAAGTGGTAGCCGAAGCAACTGACTATGCAGTTTTTTTAAAAAAGAGGAAAAAAGACAAACCACTTTCTGTAAAATGGTATAAGGGATTTAGGAGCCGTTGGCCTGAATTTAAAGACATGAGTCTAAAACCTGTTTCTAAGCAGCAAGCAGTGCCTAAAACTCAACAGGCAGTGGAAGATTATTTCAAGAACTTGGGGATCATATTGTTGGAAAATGGTCTTCTTGACAAACCTGAATATATTTTCAATATTGATGAGATAGAGATTGAATTTGAGGCTGAATGCACATCATCTGCTGATAGCAGCATGCAGGATCCTGATATAACCACTATCATTGGAGCTGGCAATGCTTTTGGAACATGGATTCCCCCATACTTTATCTTCAAAGGTAAAAGGTTGACTAAGGGCCTTCTTCACGGTGCAGCAAGTGGAAGTGCAGCTACTGTATCACAGTCTGGATGCTCCAATTCTTGTGTTTTTCATGAATACCTGAAAAAACATTTTATCAATTATATCCAGAGATCAGATGCTAGTCAAACTGTCATTATCATTTTTGATGGCCACAAGTCACATATTAATGTCCCCATACTAGAGTGGGCCAAAAGTAATAACATCATTCTCTTTGTGCTTCCTGCCTATACAAGTCATGTTCTTCAGCCTTTGGAAGTTGGGTGCTTTGATTCTCTGCAGAAGTTATACAACAAGGCCTGCAAAAAATTCTTGCGTGAACATCCCTCAGTCAAGATTTCAAAACACAGCATTGCAGCCATAGCTTCCAGTCCATATGTAACTGCTCTGTCACCTAGCAACCTTAAGTCATCCTTTCAGCAAACTGGAATATTTCCTTTCAGCAAAGATGTGGTCACAGTTGAGGCTTTCAAGCCATCTAAATTGTCTAGCAAATCCGGCTGTAAAGATGAGCAGACATCAAAACCCAAATCCAAAAAGCGCAAGGCAGTAAAGACATTGTCCATTGTTCCTATTAAGAAACCTTCCCACCAACAAGAGTCTGCTGATGTAGAGGCAGTTTCAGACCAGTCAGAGGAAGACCCTCTATCTGACTCAGATTGTGACTCCGACAGCTCCGATATATCTGAGTGAAGAACTTTTTTAGTATGGAAAACTGTTTGTCCCTTGTCCTCAAAAGATGGGGCAAGTGTTATTCTTAAGGTTGCAATAGTTGATATGTTTGGCTGCTTAGTTAATATATTTCATCACCACTATAGTTATGTGTGTGTGTTTATGAGCCATGCTGTGTAAAAATGGGGTTTAATGAATATGCAGAAGGTATCGACACGGGTCAGCCTGGGCAGTCTGCCTAGGCTTACCAGGTCAAAACTTTGTCCCATGGATCAAAGTTTTGCATGTTCAAGGACTATTCTACCTCATCATTCAACCGGTTGTTAGACAAAATGGATTTTATGAGTCTATAATTAACTCTTTACCACACAATCCTGAGTTTTAACGACCCAGGGGAAGGGGCCTTTTGAAAACATTATGGGAAAAAAAGAAAATGCTGGTTACCAGCATTTTCTTCTTTTCCCACAGTTTTCTACCCTTTGAAAGACAAAATTTATGTTTTGAGTATCATTCAATATGTTGCCTGCAAATGCTTGAATTCGGACCAGGCTAAAATTGTGCGGTGTGGTAAAGAGTTAAGTGACGATTTACTTGGTATAATGCATTACAGAGATTTACTAAACCCTCTTTGCCACAGCATGGCTCATATGTATTTTTTATTTTATACATGTACCTGTACAGTACATACTGGAAAGTTTGAAAGTAGAGTTTCTATTGTGGACACCATGGCACTTTCTTACTTGAGGATGGTGGAGAAATAAGTACATGTATCTGTTTTAACTCTTTACTGGATGACAAAATTTAAGACTATTCCAAATTGAAAGCATTTGCAGACGACAAAGAAATGTGACTAAAATATTGAAATTTGTTTTGGGAAGGATAGAAAACATTGCGGGAAAAGGAGAAAATGCTGGTTTAATACCAGCATTTTCTCCTTTTCCCACAATGTTTTCAAAAGGTTTTTTTTTTTTTTTTTTTAGGGTTGTTAAAAGTCAGGATTGTGTGGTAAAGAGTTAAAGGATATATGATTCAAGATGAGCAGGAATTATGGATTTTAAATGTATGAAGTACAGATTTTTCTATAATATTATGAATTCTTTATGATGCTTGCACCTTTAACCCTTTAGCAAACGACAAAACTTTTGACTGGTCTAAATTGAAAGCATTTGCAGACGACAAAATAAACGTTACCTAAAAATGAAGTTTGTTTTGGGAAGGGCAGGTAACATTGTGGGAAAAGGAGAAAATGCTGGTTACCAAAATGCACAAAATGTACAGTCTGATCTTTACTTTAATCTGCACTGTCTGCTTTGCTGAGATATTCTGGATAAGTGCAACCTTGAAACTGCACTGTATACTTGTCAATGACAAAATATTCAATCACAATTTCATTTGAGTCATTAAATTTAAATTTTGTTGAGTGCAAATGCTGTCAATATTCACATGTCTATAGTTTTGTTGTCTGGAGTTTACTTTCTACCAGAGGACAATAATTTAGACTTGTCGGGTTGTCCAAATTGAAAGCATTTTCAGTCGACAGATCGAAATTTAAGGTGGCTCAATATATGGAATTTGTTTTGGAAAGGGCGGTAAACACTGTGCTGGTAACCAGCATTTTCTCCTTTTCCCACAATGTTTTTCTACCCTATCGAAAGGAGAAATTGTCATTTTAGCAACATTTAATTTGTTGTCTGCAAATGCTTTCAATTTGGTCCATTCCAAAATTTTGTTGAAGAATTAAACCTGGTTACTGTACATGAAACGACTCACAAGTACAACTTACATGAATAACTCTCTTAATGATTATTTTCTGGAAACCTTAACCAATACCAGTGGACTTAACAGTGTAATATCAGTGATGATATTGGCAGATTTAACAGTAAAATATCAGTGGATTTAACTGAACATTATCAGTGGACTCAGCTGTATAATATCTGTGGGTTCAGAAGTATGATAATGAATTCAACAGTATGGTTTTAGTGGTTTCGGTGGATTTAGCAGTATGATATCAGTGGTTTATTAGTGTGATATCAGTGAATTCAATAGTGTGTTATTGATATCAGTGGAGTTAATAGTATGATATCAGCTGACACAGTGGTTTAATGTTGATGGATTTAACAGCATCATATCAGTTGATGTAAAAGTGTTATTACAATGGACTTGGCAGTCGAATGTTGGTGGATTTGAGAGTTTGATAACAGCGTAATGTCAGCAGAATTAACAATTAACAGCATAATACACATACGTGTAGCAGGGGATTAGACAGTGTGGTATAAATTATAATACTGGAAAAAAAAGTTTGTGACTGTGAAAAAGACAAAGAGTTTGAGGGTAGTGAAAGAAAGAAATAGACATAACACTTCATCAAAAATGTCTGGAATGATGATGAGATTTGGCTTTCGATTCCTGAAATGGGGTTGTATACTGCACTGCGTATCAAATTATGGTGTGTGGTTTTGCACAGTAAGTAAACTACTAGAGTATTTACATATGAGCCATGCTCTGGCAAAAGGGGGCTTAATGCATCTCCGTGATACATGATACCAAGCATGTCATTACATACTTAAAGATCCATAAAATCCATTGTGTGTAACAACCGACTGATTCATGAGGTACATTGAGCCTTGGACATGCTGAAAACTGACCAATAGGGAACAGTTTCAGCCCAGGTCAACCGGCGTAGACTACGCAGGCTGACCTGGTTCTATACTTTTTGCAGATGCATTAAGTCCCCTTTTTACACAGATTGGCTCATATACATGGCTTTATACATACAGTTAACTCTTTACCTAATGACAATATTATAGTATTTTGAGTCATCCTGACAATTGAAATGTGGAATTATTAGATTTGGCTGTGAAAGAATAGGAAACATTGCGGGAAAAGGAGAAAGTGCTGGCTTACCAGCATTTTCTGCTTTCCCCACAATGTTTTCAAAAGCTCTCTTTCTCTGGGTGGATGAAACTTGGGATTGTGTGATAAAGGGTTAACTATATACATGTAGATGGCTTTGCATACATACAATTTTCTTTTTTGTAAAACTATTGGGTTTGACTTAACTTAGAAACACTCTCTTGTGTCTGTAGTAAGGCACATGGAAACATTGTGGAAAATGACAAAATCTGTCAATTTCGAGCAACATTTCCAAGTACCAAAAAATGGAATGTGCATTCACATTCTATCTCTGCTTTTTTCTGTAATGATTTTAGGAATTCTGGAAGGATACAAATTAACTCTTTACCGCACAGTCCTGACTTTTATTGACTCTAACAAAGACGGCTTTTAAAAACATTGAGGGAAAAGAAGGAAATGCTGGTAATCAGCATTTCCTCCTTTTCCCGCAATATTTTCTACCCTTTTAAGGATAGAAATCATCATATGAGCTACACTAAGTCTTGTTTCGTTGTTTGAAAATCTATCAGTTTTGTTTATTCCACAATTTTGTGGTTTGGTTAGGAGTAGAAGAGGCCTCTAAGTAGGTTTGCATTATGCAAGTAAAATTTCAAAATTTGGTAATAATTGCCTGGAGGAATCATTATGGAAAAAGGTAAAGTTGCCTGGTAACGAGCATTTTCTAGTTTTCTAATGTTTTCTACCCTTTCAGACAAATCCCATCATTTTAACCCTTTACCGCACAATGCCGCCTTTTGACACCCCTCAGAAAGAAGCCTTTCGAAAAAAATGCACCATTTGAGCCACATTAGAATTGTCATCAGCAAATGCTTTCAATTTGGGCTAGGCTAAAATATGTTGTCTAGTAAAGGGTTAAATGTGCTGAATTTGTCGTCTACAGATACTTACAATATAAATACTTCTAAAACATTAGCCTGGTAAAACTTATATAACTGATATTTTAGACATGCTCTGTGAAAAGGGAGCTTAATGCATCTCCAAAAAGTATCGACCTGGCTCAGCCTGCGCGAACTGCACAGGCTGACATGGGTCGAAACTTTTTGCCATTGTCAAGTTTCTGCATGTCCAAGGACCATTCTACCTCATGATGCAGTCGTATGTGAGTACAAAATGATTTTATGGATCCATATGTATGAATTATGACGACTTGCCTGATATGATGCAATCACAGAGATATATTAAGTCCCCTTTTCACAAAGCATGGCTCATTTCTTTATTGTACTTCTCTCCCAAGTAACCAAATTTTTTATGTCTTATTTTTTTACAGTGTGTAGGATCATCTATGCAGCCCACTCTATACTCGGGGGATGTTCTATTGGTAGATAGATTTACTCGTCATTTTGGACAGATTAAAAGGTACCCATCTTTTCACTCTTGACATTTACCACGCTGAGCCTGTAGTGCAGTCAGTGGTCAGTCCACCATTTGAACCAAATGTGTCTTCTGCAAATGCTCTCAAATTGGAAGTCTAAAATTTGGTGTTTGGTAAAGATTACAGTTTTGTAAATGACTTAGATGCAAATGTTGAAAAGTCATAATTTTGTCTGAAGTCAACATGAGAAATTATTTTGAAGTGAAGCGAAACAAGCGATTTTAATATGATAAAACTCCGTACTGACCAAAAATTTTGTTTGGACTTTTCCAGATCAGCAGACAAGAAAATTGAATATGGCTGAAATAATTTTTTTTTATTGAAATGGTACACAGCATTGTGGGAAAAGGAGAAAATACTGGTTACTAGCATTTTCTCCTTTTCCTTCAATTTTTTCAAAGGCCGTGAAAACCCAGAATTGTTTAGTACAGGTTAAGACATAAAGGGAAATAGGAACTGACCGTAACTTGCAAAAATTTGCTGCCATTTCCTCAGTTTTCAAAAGGTATCTACAGCTGGGTCGTAATGAGTAATATTTTCTTGTAGTTTTAACTTTTTCCTGTATTCAGATGTATATGAGTCATGCTCTCTGAAAAGGGGGTTTAATGCATCTGCTAAAAGTGTCAGCCAGGTCAGCTTGTGCAGCCTGCAAAGACTGACCTGATCGACACTGTATGCTCTTCGGTCGTGGTGAATTTTCTGTATGTCAAAGGACCACACTACTTGTGCCACATGATTCAGCGTGTGTTTGTACAAATTGAATACATGATAATGCGACCGCTTGCTTAGTTGCATCACATAATGCAAATAGGCATCAAATCCCCTTTTCTCAGAGCATGCTGATACATTATATATGAGCCGTGCTGTATGAAAAGGGGTCTTACTGCATCTGCAAAAAGTATGGATCCAGGTCAGCCTGCGCAGTCTGCGCAGGCTGACCTGGGCCGAAACTTCTTGTCTTTGGTAATTTTTTTGCATGTCAAAGGACCAGTGTACCTCAAGATTCAGTCGGTTGTTAGACAAAATGGATTTTATATATCCACAATTATGTGATGACTTGCTTGGTATCATGGATAACAGAGATGCAGTAAGTCTCCTTTTTCCAGAGCATGGCTCATATATTGATCTGTACATAGAAACAGCTGAAACACACTGCTTAGGTCTTTTTTCTTTTCGTTCTGGGGGAAAAGAAAATATCTTGGAAAATAAATTTGTTTTTTATATCTTCAGAAATGATGTTGTATGTTTGCATGACCACAGAGTACCCACAGAGTATATGTGTAAAAGATTGGTGGGAATGGAGGGTGACAGTGTGTACAATAGTAACAGTGGAGATTTTGTAAGGGTAGGTAACTGGTTTTGCTTGTTTATTGTAGAGTTTCTTTTGTGTTTTACACAGTTTTAAAATATGTTTTTATCATAGCAGCTGAGCCTGGTAGCTTAGTTGGTAATACACAAGGTTTGAAACCCAGTGATTGCTGGTTTGATACAGAGCTCTTTCAAATTCTGTATAAACATTGATGATGGTCTTTATGACAGGATTCATTCCTCTCTTACCACTGAAGGTTGTTTTGACATTTTTTTTTTTATAAGGGAAAGCATCTAGCATCTGGATAAGATTAACTCTTTACCACACAACAAAAATTTGTTTGTTTCTTTGATTGTTCATTGTTTTACCCTTTCCCAGTTTTAACAACCCAGGAGAAGAAGGCTTTCGAATACATTGTTGGAAGAGTAAATTCTGTTAACCAGCATTTTCTCCATTTTCCACAATGTATTCTACCTTATCAAAAGCAGAGGTCAGTATTTGAGCTACCTTTGTTGTCTGCAAATACTTTCAGTTTGGTGCATTACAACATTTCGTTAACTCTTTGCCACACAATCCTGAGTTTTAATGGCCCTGAGAAAGGGTACTTTTGAAACCATTGTGGGAAAAGGAGAAAATGCTGGTAAACAGTACTTTTTCCTTTCCCCACAATGTTTTCTACCCTTCCATAAACAAGTTCTAATTTTTGAGTCACATTTATTTAGTCGTCTGCAAATGCTTTCCTGGCTGCTTTTTTTCTTTTTAAGAAACAATCAAGGTATTGTCATGGCCCTGTTGTCATCTGTGTTACTGTCATTGTGATGCATAAACATTGATGTTTTGCGAACCCTCTGTCATGGCTGAAAATATTTACTTCAAACTAGGGCTAGATATAACAAATGAAAGGGGAGCATAACATTAAACCCTCAAAATGTTTTAGACACAGTTATACCCCTTTGCAAGTTACAATTTTCACTAAGGCAATAACTACAGCCAAGCATTGGTACAAGCATGCTTTAGGTTGTCTTATGTTGGTGTAAATGTTTTTTTTCAGATCCCAAAAGGTTATATATGGGTAGAAGGGGACAACAGCTTGGATTCTATGGATTCTAGATCTTTTGGAGCTATTCCATATGGACTCATACATTCAAAGGTCCTATATAAGGTGGGTAAAAAGGTTTGAGTCATGCTCTGTGAAAAGGTGGCTTAATGCATCTGCCAAAAAAAGTATTGACCCACGTCAGCCTGTGCAGTCCACACAGGCTGACCTGGGTCCAAACTTTTTGATATAAGTCAATTTTCTGCCAATCAAAGGGGTCTACCTCATGATTCAGTGGGTTATTAGACAAATTGGATTTTATGGATCCATAATTATGATTGACTTGCCAAGTACAATGCATCACGGAGATGCTTTAAGTCCCCTATTGCCAGAGCATGGCTTAACTGTACTGTTCAATGGAGGGTTTTTAGTGCCAAGCTCACCCAAATAAAAATGTATGGAATACCTTAAAGGCCCAGTGGTGGCCAAAAATATACAAAGTGGGTTTAAAATGCATTTTAATTTAAATCACACCATTTAAAAGTTTGGAAATTATTGTGAAGTTGATCATCAGTTATTGTATGGTAGTCCAAAGTGTTAGTCACTAGCAGCAAAATGAATATCAAAACCAGGTGAAAAGTAAACAAATGATAGATTGATTTGGTAACTTTTTACCTACTCTTATAGTTACTTTTTGTGCATGCATTCTTCAAAATACTTTCCATACATGTAAGTTGTATTATTTAAATTTATATGCATTTTAACAACCGAATTGTTTGCTTTTGGCTGCCATTATGCCTTTAACCCTCAACCAAACAATCCAATATTTAATGACCCTGCAGAAAAAGGCTTTTAAGAACATTGTGAAAAATCAGAAAATGCTGGTTATCAGTATTTTTTCTTTTTTTTCAACAATATTTTCTACCCTTTCAATGACAAATCCCATGGTTTGAGCCACATTTGTTATCTGCAAATTCTTTCAATTTGGACAAGACTTTAGTTTTGATGTCTGAAAAAGAGTAAAGCCTTAGATTATTTTTAACTTGTATACTGAGGATTATTTATTATTGACTGAAATGCTACATCTCAACAGTTTCCACACGATCCAGACTTTCAACAACCCTAAGGAAGAAGCCTTTTGAAAATATTTTGGGAAAAGGAAAAATTGCTGGTAACCGGCATTTTCTGTTAATTCCCAAAATGTTTTCTAACTCTTCAAAGACAAGTCTAATCATTTTAGTCACAGTGAAGTTGTCGTCTATAATGGTTTTCATTTTTGACAACTCTGAAGTTTCATTGCTTGGTAAGCAGTTGTACAACAGTGTAGATTCAACATCAGTTTGCTCACTCTGTGTAGTCTATACCTGGTTCCATATTTACTTGCCCTTCTTAAGAACGTTCTTAGTCTTAATCTGCAAGCTTTTCCAAATTTGAAAGTAACACAGCCTGTGATTGGCTAAACTATTTTTCTGATTGACTGAACCATTTCTGATTGGCAAAACCAAATGGTTTAGCCAATCAGAGGCGGCATTACTTTCAGATTTGGAAAATTATAGAAAATAAGGCTAAAAACTTTCTCAAGAATGGTTGGTGAATACGGATTCACACCTACAATGTGTGCTAAGTGTTCAATTTTCAATTTAATGGTTGTTATTAATTGTTTTTCATCTTTTTCCATTTACTTTCAGTTTGGAAGTGGATTCCTATGACATGAAAACTTCAAGAGAATGAAACCATATGTTTTCACCCATATGTTTACAATGTCAGATATGATAATAATGTTGAACCCAGCCTATTTTAACTCTGATTACTAAAGGATGGATTTGAAATAAATGATGAAGGAAATTACCAGTTACCACACCGTAACCCTTCACCAAATGACAAAATTTTAGACTTGCCTAAATTGAAGCTTTTGCAGGTGACAGTTTAAATGTTACTCAAAAACAGTAATTCACTTTTGGATGGATAGAAAACATAGTGGGAAAAGGAGAAAATGCTGGTTACCAGCATTTTCTCCTTTACCCACAATGATTTGAAAAGGCTTCTTTCATAGGGTTGTTAAAACTTTGGATTGTGTGGTAAAGACTTAACAACTCATTCATACATAGACAAGCAGCAAACAAGAGATCATAGCGAGAGTTTATATTTAACCCTTTACCAAATGATAAAATTTTGGACTTTTCCAAATTCAAGGCAGATGACAAATTTGGTTTAAAGGATTTGTCTTTGATAAGGTAGAAAATATTGTAGGAAAAGGAGAAAATGCTGTTACCAGCATTTTCTCCTTTTCACACAATGTCTTCAAAAGCCTTCTTGTTAAAACTTGGGATGGTTCAGTAGAGGGTTCAGCTGTTTTTCCAGAAATGTTTTTCTAATACTGAACTACATGTAGTTGTTTCATTTGTTATTCAATTATTCCAAAAAGACTCTTGTATGGAGTAATTCATTTCACATTAGTTTCATGAAAGTTTGTTCAGTGTATCATATTCTAAACTGTTGACTCTTTTTCAAATGTTCTGTATTTCTTTGCGACTCTGAGAAAAATTGCTTTTAAAATGCTGACAGTGTAAAAAATATCCTTCCCTTTCAAGGAGAAATATCATCATTTCAGATCACCTTATACTTTCCTCATCTAGAAAAAAGTTAACAAATCCAAACACATGTGAACCATGCTCTGGCCAAAGGAATCTTAATGCATCACTGTTATGCATGCTACCAATCAAGCCATCACATAATAATGGATCCATTATAGCCACTTTTTTATAAAACCGACTTAATCATGAAGCCCTTGGACATACAGAAAATTGACCAATAGTGAAAAGTTTCGGCTAAGGTCAGCCTGTGCGGATTGGGGTGGCTGACCTGGGTCAATAGTGTTTGCAGGTGCATTAAGCCTCCTTTTCACAGAGCATGGCAAATGTACTATGTTGAATTAAATGATAACAGAAATAAGATAAAGTATGGTCTCATTCAAGTCAAATAATAGGAATTACCATATAGGCCTACCTCAAGATTTTCCAGGTCAAATACATGCGGATGAATAACACACATGACAGAGAAAAAATCAGTATCTACAAACTGTGAAATACAGTTCCAAATATGGTATGATGACGTAACTCACTTGCGGAAAAAATATGTATTTATTTGCAATTTGTTTGGTCCAAATTTACGGTATGATGTTTATCTGCCATTCATAAAAAAGAAGTGACTAGTCACCACACCATTGTTTGTTTTATTTTGTTTACAAGTTTATGAATAAAATGTGAATAACTGCAAAATTTGGGCGTTGAAAGTTGTATTTATATAATAAAAGAAATATTCTGTTGTAGTAACTTTCCAGATGCTTGTATTTACTTCTTGCTGTGTAAGAAAATTTTAATATCGTGCTCGACCTTTGGTCTCCCGATACCATGCGCGCTGCTAGAGAATTAAATACAAGCAACAGGAAAGTCACTACAGCATGATAATCATAATTCTGTATTTATTCACCATTTTAACTCTTTGCTATACAACCTTGAATTGTTAGAAAGACGGCTTTGGAAATCATTGTGGGAAAAAGAGACAATGCTGGTAACCATTTGAAAACATTGTTTGAAAAGGAGAAAATGGTGGTAGTCAGCATTATCTCCTTTTCCAACATTGTTTTCCACCTTTCCAGAAACCAAGTTTAATTTTTGAGTCGCATTCATTTTGTCATCTGCAAATGCTGCCAATTTATCCAAGTCTAGAATTTTGGCATATGGCAAAGAATTAAACCACAGTTTTCGGTTAACTCTTTAGCAAACAATCCCATGTTTTTATGACCCAGAATCAGAGGGCATTTTGAGATATGGTGAGAAAAGAAGAAAATGCTGGTCACTAGCATTTTTAGCCCTATTGATTTTGGGTCCCATGGTCAAAGGTCAAGGTCACAGGTGAACTTAGTTTGAAAGTTGTTTCAGTGCTGTAAGTCAATAGCTGTTTGTCCTAGGACCTTGAAACTTTATACAAGTGTTGCTCATGACCCAAGAAGGTGCCCTATTGTTTTGGGGTCACATGGGTCACAGGACAAGGTCACTGGTGATCTTTGTTTTAACTCTTTCGGCGCCAAATAAACAAACTCCGCTTCTTTTGAAGGCAGTAAATGGAATCCACAGAGTCTCCGGAAGATTTTTATCATATAGGCTTGACCAAACAAGCGGAAGGTATAGATCAAAGATCAGACTGCACGTTCTGTGCAGTCTGATCTTGATCTATGCCGTCCGCAAAAGTCCCTGTTTTCGCCTATGGCGCTGAAAGGGTTAAAAATCATTTCCGTTCTCTGATTGTGCTGCTTAAGTGAAAAGGTGCTGGTTGAGGGTATTTGTCCACTTTGCGACAGTTCTAGTTGATTTTGTTCGATTGGAGTTTAACACCGTTTTAACAGTTTAGGTCATATCATAGTGGTCAGTGCACCTCAGCATGTGTTTCCTCACACCAGCACTGACACAACTTTCTTTCAAGCGACTGACTACTTTTCTGACATGCATTAGGGGTGAGAGGCAAAAAATTGCCGAAAAGAAAGTTTGCCAAAACCGGGTATTAATCCTGCAACCACAGGGTCACTAGTCAGATATGGTAACCACTGAGCTCTCGGGTTGGGCAAAAATTTACATTTTGAAGAATATACCTACAAACAGCAAGTCGCTTTAAAGGGTTTTACAAGAATATGCATGATGTAATGGCATCATTTAATTTTTTACCAAATGACAATTTTCTAGATTTGTCAAATCGAAAGCAGTTGCAGATGACAATTAAATTTGGTGCAAAGATTGGCATTCTTCTATAATTTGCATAACATTGTGGGAAAATGAGAAAATGCTGGCTACCAGCATTTTCTCCATTTCTCACAATGTTTTCAAAAACTTTCCATCTGAAGGTTTTTAAAACCCAAGATTGTGTAGAATAAGATGATGAAGAAAAAAAAAATGAAACTGCCATTCAAAATTAGATCAATTTCAATGATTATCAAAATGTTTATATAAGTATTCAAGAGCAAACCAATAGAAAGAGAGAAACAGTTTTGTTCAAACAGCACATTACTAGATATCAAATGGTTATGTTTATTGATAAATCAAATTTGCAACTGACATTTTACAGACTAAACCATTTATGGATCTCTTTGTTTATTACTAATGGCATCATGTCCATGTGGAATTGGTTCTCTTAACCCTTTCCCAAACGACAAATTTTGGACTGGTCCAAATTGAAAGAGTTTGCAGACGACAATTTTAAATTTGATGAAAATGGCAAAAAAGGTCTCAAAAAGGGTAGAAAACACTGTGGGAAAAGGAGAAATTGCTCGTTACGAGCAATTTCTCCTTTTCCCACAGTGTTTTCAAAGACTTGTACTGCAGACACGTGAAAACCAGGGCTTGTTTGGGAATGGGTTAAACTCTTTTCCGTATACAACAAATTTTAGACTCATCCAAAAGGAAAGTGTTTGCGGACGACAATTTGATTTTGTCTCAAAAGATGAAAGTCATCTTTGATAGGGTGGAAAACATTGTGGGAAAAGGATAAAATGCTGGTAACCAGCATTTTATCCTTTTTTAACCCTTTTTGCATACAACAAATTTTAGACTTGTCCATAATGAAAGTATGTGCAGATGACAATTTGAATTTGTCACAAATTATGAAATTCGCCTTTGATATGGTTAAAAAATACATTGTGGGAAAAGGATAAAATGTTTTCGAAAGGCTTCTTTCTGAGGGTCGTTAAAACTTAGGATTGTTTAGTAAAGGGCTATACTCTTTTCCATACATCAAATTTTAGATTTGCATTTGCAGACTTCAAATTAAATGTGGCTGAAATGATAGGTTATGTCTTTGAAAAGGTAGAAATCATTGTGGAAAAGGGAGAAAATACTGGTCACCAGCATTTTCTCCTTTCTTCACAATGTCTTCAAAGCCTTCCTCTTCAGGATAGTTAACCTTTAAGCTACTAGGCATGACTTACTGATGTTTAGCGGACAATGTAAATAAAGATCAGACTGCACAGAACGTGCAGTCTGATCTGGGATCTAAATTGTCCGATAAGGAGATATTTTTCAAAACAATAAGTTGGATATAACATTATTCTGGTTTTTACTACTGGCTTGAAAGTTTTACACAATCTCTTAAACAAAATAAGGGTTAACACTCGGGCTTGAGGGTAAATGGGTTAACTCTTTACCAAACTACAAAATTTTAGGCTCGTTCAAATTGAAAGCACTGGCGGACGACAAAATAAAAGTGACTCAAAAAATGAAATTTCTTTTGGGAAAGGTAGAAAACATTGTGGGAAAAGGAGAAAATGCTGGTTACCAGCATTTTCACCTTTTCCCACAATGTTTTCAAAAGGCTTCTCAAGGTCGTTAAAACTTAGGATTGTGTGTAAAAGGGCTCAAAGCTAACCGTGCCCCTGTGGACCTTGAGTGTACCTGGTTTCTGTCTGAACATTATCAAAAGCTTGCATTTTGACATATAGAGCTAGAGATATGGGGGAAATTCAACTCTACTGAACAACAAAATTTTAGACTACCAGTGGTCCATATCGAAAGCAATTGTAGACAATTTTGATGTGGTCCGGATGACGAGATAGTCTCAAAAATGGTAGAAACATTGTTGGAAAAGAAGAATATGTTGGGGTTTTTTTTGTGGGGGGGGGGGGGAGGGGGAGGGGGTTTGATGCCGTTTTAACAGCTCGGGTCATATCTTAGCAGTTAGTTCACCTACGCATGTGCTTCCTGGTTTCTCACACCAGTACTGGCACAACTTTCTTTCCTAGTCAGTGACTTATTTTCTCACGTGCATCAGAGGTGAGAGGCGAAAAATAGCCGGAAAGAAAGTTTGCCTGAACCGGGTCTAGAACCCGTAATCACCAGGTAGCAAGTCAGATACGCTAACCATGAGCTACCCGGCTCGACTGGAAAAGAAGAAAATGCTGATTATCAGCATTTTCTTCTTTTCTCATAATATTTTCAAAATGATTCTTCCTCGCGATCGTTAAAACAGGATTGTAAAGGGTTAATCCGTAGAATGCTGAGCAAGACTGTTTTTGGTTTTGAAGACAGTGTAGGTCAAGAAAATGTTGCACAGAATTACAGTCAGATTGGTGTCTCGATATCTCACGCACCTCTCATGCATGTGAGAAAAGTAGTCAGTGACTTGCGAAGAAAGTGGTGTCAGTATTGGTGTGAAAATGCCGGGAAACACATGCTGACCGCCGTGATATGGCCTTAGCGGTTAAAACGGCGTTAAACTCAAGCACATACAAAGATCCTCACTTTATGATTATTTGTGAAATATTCTTGCAAAAAGCTCTTTTAAATCTTTACCACAATAATGAACCTAGGAGAACCACAGGAGAACGGCGAGCGACAGTGTAAATCCTGTATTACACACTAATATACTGAAAGCTAAACAACTTGTGATGTATTTTCAATACCCCAGTCATGAATTCCATGCTGTTTACAAGTCATTTCACTACCAATATTAACATCCATAGTACCAATGGATAGCGGAAACATTATTCTGCAAGAAAATCATGTCACAATTTGAGCCATTTCAAGCTGCTAAGAAAAATGTAGCTCGAAACTGTCAAACAACCCAACTCGGAAGAGACCTGATTGCATTGAATCGCGAAAATTTTCAAGAGATAAAACCCTTTTTCAACACAAAAAATGTCTGTTCTTATGCAAGGTGCATTTGAAGCCTACAAATTTAAAAGTACTGCACTGAAAATAGAACTTCAATATGTTTTTGTGTTGTACGAAGCTTTTTTTATCTGAAAATGTCCAGCCGTGTAAACTGTCATCCTTTATGGCCTACTAAGCATGCTTTTGTATCGCGTTTTCTCATTGGCCGGGTCCAGACACACCTTCATCTATAACCAGTGAGAACACGTTTTGAAAAACAAACCGAGCATGTGCAGTACGTCAAACTGGCAGGCAGCTGAGCGCGGACAGATTTACCGATGGAAATAAGGATTGTACAGCCTATTCACATCAAATAGTTTAATGTTTAAGGTTGATATGCCTTATTATTGCTGGGCCCGAAATGATACTTGTCAAATATTCAACGGCTTTCGCGTTGAAAATGGTTTTATCTCTTGAAAATTTTCGCGATTCAATGCAATCAGATCTCTTCCGAGTTGGGTTGTTTGACAGTTTCGAGATAGATATTTCTTAGCAGCTTGAAATGGCTCAAATTGTGACATGATTTTCTTGTAGAATAATGTTTCCGCTTTCCATTGGTACTATGGATGTTAATATTGGTAGTAAAATAACTTGTAAACAGCATGGAATTCGTGACTGGGGTATTGAAAATACATTACGAGCTGTTTACCTTTCAGTATATTAGTGTGTAATATAGGATTTACATTGTCATCGCCGTTCACCTGAGGAGAACGTAAGGTTTTTACGACAGACTTACAATAATGAAATGTCAGATGTTGATTCCACCGTTTTGTTACCAGGATATTCGTAGAATGGATTGAAAACAGACATAAAGACAAAACAAGTGAGTCATGCTCTGTGAAAAGGAGGCTTTATGCATTTGAAAAAGTATCGACTCGGGTCGACCTGGGTCGAAACTTTTTGCTATCGGTCAATTTTCTGCATGTCCAATCATCAATTTATCCCTAGATTTAGTCGATTGTTAGACTAAATTGATTTTATTGGCCAGTTTACCTCATGATTTAACTGGTTGTTAGACAAAATGGATTTTATGGGTCCATAATTATGTGATAACTTGCTTGGTATAATGCATCACGTAGGTGCATTAAGCCGCCTTTTGCCAGAGCAGGGCTCATTGGTATAATTGGCCCATCAGTCTATCTTTCATAGCTAGGTAGACTATCAGTCAGTGAGAGATTACAAAAAGGCTGTATAGGCTCTTCCTGCAGAAGTGTTTCTCTTATGTTGAATTCACTCGTCAGAACTCGGCCGATACCGTAATTACCGGTACATCTAACCTCGTCCATATCAAGGAGGCTTCCATTTGAACTGCCGATCACATTATCTTAAACATGGCAGCCCCGTGAAAATCTATTAGCAACGGCATTTATAAACAATCACGCTGAAATTATTCACATCTATCAATCTGTTAGTTAAAACTTCCAACGGAATATTGATAAACCACGTCAAAATTGACACTCTCTTGCACTACGGATCATTCCCATTCACCTCTGTAGTTGGCTCAGAAAGTAGTCCGTCATCACGTGATATTTTCGTCACATGACCATAACTCAAAATGGCGACACAAACGCCGGTGAAAGAAAGACCAATCGATTGTTTTGTGTGCTGTTCAAACAGCATACGGCCAATCAGACTTGGTGGTAGGAAATGTGAAAAAGCGGGATTTTCTGAAAAGCTTAAATGTCTTTTAAAGGACGATAACTTGTTTTTTAATCTTACAAATAGCAGTTTGCTGTCGAATGCAGCTTCTTTTTATACAGTAGCAAATAGCCCATTACTGGTAGCGTCCACCGAGTTGGGGAATAGCAGTTTGCTGTCGAATGCAGCTTCTTTTTATACAGTAGCAAATAGCCCATTACTGGTAGCGTCCACCGAGTTGGGCGTTGCTATGGCGTTACTAAGCGGAAATAGAATCCGTGGTATTCCGAATTCGACGGATATGACGTAGGGCAAGAATCACGAATCCATCGGTGTGTTAAATTATCATCATTCATGGGCGCAGCCATTTTTTTTACAATTGGCGTAAGATTCTGATCAGTAAAGAAGCTTGAAAAACTAGTTCCATTGTATACAGGTAAATTCATCAGTTTGAATGCACCTATAATGTATCCGGAATCATATTGCTTTTGTCTACTTTATTATGCTACACATGAAACAGTTAAACAGTAACAAAACATGTTTTCCTCGGTTTGACAAGATTTTTGTTATTTAGCCCGTTGCAGAGATGTATGGTGACAGTAACGAACGACAACTCTGCTCGGAGATTGCAAAATTGAATGTACAAAGTGTTTGTCAACGGAAATGTACTTAGAAAAATGTCGATAGAAAATTGTGATTCATTTTTCTTTTGTACCAAGAGCTTACAATTTTAAGAACGGTAAAACGGCGTATTTCCAGCGAAGAATTGTCCTTTTCCCCCACAATGTTTTATACCCTTTCAAGGACAAATCCTATCATTAGTGAGCCAAAATCTTGTCCTCTGCTACTGTTGTCTAGATGGACAAGTCTGAATTCATGTCCTTTAGTAAGGAGTTAATGAATCAGATGATTGTTCTATATTAACCCCACACAATCGCATGTAGATGCATATCAAGCTACCTGATACAGCCGAGGGTCTTTCATGATCAACGGATCACCCGAGATTTGCCGAATGATGTTCCAAGACAGTGTGAGACAGAACTCGTCAGAACTCGGCCGATTCCATACCTACATCTAACCTCGTCTGTATAAGGGAGGCTTCCATTTTGAACTACCAATCACATGATCTTAAACATGGCGGCGCCCCTGTAGATCGCTTAGCAACGACATGAACAACCACTGTGAAGTTATTCACTTCTATCGATCTGTCGATGAAAGCTCCTAACGGAATTGATAAACCACGCTAAAAATTGAATGTTCAAACTGTTTGCCGACTGAAATACTCTTAGAAAGATAACGATAGAAAATTTATTCATGCGTTCTTTCTAGAGAGGAGCCTTACAATTTTAATAACGGTAAAGTGGTGTGCTTCCGGAGGTGTGCGAAATGTACCGTGTAGGTGCATATCAAGCTACGTGATACAGCCGAGGGATTTGATCACCGGATCACCCGAGGTATGCCGAATGTGTGAGACAGTAGTGTAGGGCAAGATCGACCTCTGAAACTACATACATTACGGTGTGAACATGTACAGGCTCTAGTTTCCAGGAAGCTATCATTGAGGGTGACAAGTATAGGAACTTGTTTCACAATCAATGCAAAATAAGTATGTTTAAACTGTCTTAGACTGGTAATTTTAATGGTTTATTCTTGTACGTATGTACATCGGTGCAGTTGACATTTTTAGGAAATAATCACGTGTTTTACTTCCAAGCAGAGAAAAAAAAATGTTATTGAAAGCTATGCGGGAAAGAGAGAAAATGTTGGTATGTAGCATTTGCTTCTTTTGCCACAATGTTTACTTACCTTCCAAGACAAATCTCATCACTTGACACAAAAGAATAGACCATACAAACTGAAGCATTTGCAGATGACAGTGTGTAAATTTGTCTTTGAAAAGGTAGGAACCATTTTTGGAAAAAGAGTATATTTTTCTTCTTTTCCCTCTTTGTTTTTAAAAGCCTATTTTTTCAGCCAATCAAAAGCGTTGTCTTAAAATGTGACATTTAGAAAGGATGTGAAAGTATTGGTATAGAATTTTGTTTATGTTTTAAATGCTGTGACAAAAGCTGATAGGATTGTTTTGTTGCATACTGACAATATCATTCCTTGTAGACTTAGATCTACATGTATAGTTTTGATCTGTCGAAGGGTAGGTTAACCCTTTCCCAAACAAGCCCTGGTTTTCACGTGTCTGCAGTACAAGTCTTTTGAAAACACTGTGGGAAAAGGAGAAATTGCTCATAACGAGCAATTTCTCCTTTTCCCACGGTGTTTTCTACCCTTTTGGAAAACTTTCTGTCATTTTCATCAAATTTAAAATTGTCGTCTGCAAACTCTTTCAATTTGGACCAGTCCAAAATTTGTCATTTGGGAAAGGGTTAAGCAAAAATCAAAATGTGTTTGAGTCATGCTCTGGCAAAATGTAGTTTAGTGGATCTCCGTAATGTATAATACCAAGCAACACGTTACATAAAATCCATTTTGTCTGACAACCAACTGAAGTATAAGGTAGAATGGTCCTTTGACATACAGAAAATTTAAAAATCGCAAAAAGATTCGACCCAGGTCAGCCTGCGCGGACTGCACAGTCTGACCTGGATCGATACTATTTGCACATGCATTAAACCCCCTTTTATCAGTGCATGTGTCATATCGAGGGGTGAATACGAAACTATTCCATCTGCATTTTGAACAATATTACAGGAGAGGGAAAAACGCTTCTCATTTCTGTGAAAAGAATAGTTAGATCATCTTGTTTAGATATGTTGTGTTGAGCTGAGAGCATGAATTCAGCACATCATAATTGAAAAAGACGATCTAACCACGCTTTTCACAGAATTGAGTTTTTTACCCCTCTCCTGTAATATTTTCCAAAATGCAGATGGAATAGTTTCGCATTCACCCCTCGATATATTCTATCAGTGGGCCGTTTTTTAAATAACTCTTTACCACACATTCCCGAATTTCAACGACCCTGACGAAATGGCACTTTGAAAACATTGTGGGAAAGAGGAGAAAATGCTGATAACTAGCATTTCTCCTTTTCCCACAAACTTTGAAGCACTTCCACAGACATTTACAACCATTTCAGTTACATTGAATCGGTCATCTCCAAATGCTTTTAATTTTGACGAGTCTACAAATTTTATAATACGGCAAAAAGTGGCATCCAATCAGATAAGTGCAGTCTGATCTTGATCCACTCTCCCCTTTATTAGCAACGGTTTCAATGAAAAACAAACCACAATAGATATAAATGCCAAGGAACTCGACGAAGTAACCGTTTAAATGGTCAACAAAATGAATTCGGCGTGATAAGGCTTTAAGCTGAAATATACGAAGATAAACTTGACCTCTTTCGACGCCTGAAAATATAATCCACTAAAAATTAGACAAAATTTCATTTCATAGGCTTCAAGCTTTGACTTAACAAGCGGACGACATAGATCCAAGATCAGACTGCACCTTGTGTGCAGTCTGATCTTGATCATCGCGATCGCAATTTGAAGTCCCATGTTTTCGCCCATAAGACGCAGAAAGGGTTTAAGACTGCATAGATTGGATGCAACCACATGTGTCACCGGCGTTGTGATATATTGGACGTTGTGTACTTGAAGACGTAAATAAAGGCAGTTGCTTGTCTATAGAATGAAGATTGACGAGAGGAAGAATGACTTGTTAAAATGAGCAGATATCTGCCTATTTGTCTGTCGGGGTAATGACTTAGATAAAGGATTTGGAAATCAATCCGCTACATTTTGAAGGCGGGCGGAAATCCCTTCCCAGGATCCATCACGGTGCCACTAATTTCTTAATCACTCCTTATCGCGGTCTTTATAAATGAGTCGTGATCTGGCAACAGGAGACTTAATGCATCGCTGTGATCCATGATACCAGGCAAGTTCATCATATAATTACAGATCTATAAAATCCATTTCGTGTAACAACCAACTGAATCATGGTCCTTTGACAAGCAGAAAATTTACTTAAAGCAAAGAATTTCGGCCCAGGTCAGCCTGCACGGACTGCGCAGGCTGACCTGGGCCGATACTTTTTGCACATACATTAAGCCCCCTTTTCACAGAGTATTGCTCCAGTCTTTAAAGCAATAGTCTGATATTTCTTCTGGAACGTCAGAAAAAGTGAAAGGGAAACAGATACAAGGCTGTAAAGCTGGCAAGGAAAATGTCCTCTTTAATCCCTTCTAAGACATCTTTAATTACTTGGGCAACTTTTAATATGTCGTCTTCAAAACTCACATAATGGACAAGTCTAAAATTATGTTGTCTCGTAAGGAGTTGATGGGTTGTCTGCCAAACTAATAAATATACATTGTATACGGTCGCCGAGCCCCGGTAGCTCAGTCGGTGGCGTACAGGACTTGAGTACAGGAGGTCGCAGGTCCAATCCCCGGCTCGGCCAATATCTTTTCGAGGACTGATGATAGTCATTGCGACAGGATTCATTCCTTTCTTACCGCTGACCATTGTTCCGACGACGGTTATATGGGAAAGGCAGCCAGTGGCTTGGAAAGAATATTGTGCGTTGTACAGGAAAGTATGGATAGGTGTACCGCCGCGATATAGCTCAAATAATGTAGAAAACGACGTTAAACACCCTACAACCAATCACTCACTCAATCAATCAATCAATCATTGTACAGTCGGTTAAAAATACAAAAAAAAAACAACGTAGATCTATTTCGTTTCAGAAATATCTCACAGAGTAAACTTACATTATTAGCGAAGCGCTTGATGTTGCTAATACAGATAGCATACAGAAGGTTTATAGACTGGTAGTAGGCCTTCGATGTGTGATGGATATAATTCTAGCGGACATCCTAATCAATTATGGAAGTTAGACGTCCGTTCCTTCACATATAATGAAGTAACTGATATCACGCGGAAAAGGGGCGTTGCCGGTGAAAGAGAGAGAAAAAAGCATTTTGTCTCTGTAATAATTACGTTCCCTCAGACAAAACGAAGATTGAAAATGAGCCATGCTCTATCATAAGGGAGGTTTAATGCATCTGCGAAAAGTATCGACCCGTGTCAGCCTGTCCAGTGCGCGCAGGCTGACCTGGATTGAAGCTTTTTGCTATTGGTCAATTTTCTGCATGCCAAAGGACCAGCCCACCTCGTGATTCAGTCAGTTGACTGAATGGAATTTTTGGATCCATAATTATATGATGACTTGGATGGGATATCGTATCACTGAGATGCATTAAACCCTCTTTCGCCAGAGTACGGTCCAATTGTAATGGACATCCTTATCAATTATGAAAAGCCAAACGTCACTTACGAAGAAATAGATATTACGAAAAGCGGGTGTTATCGGTGAAAGAAAGGGGAAAAAGACAGCATTTTGTCTCGGTAACAATTACGTTCCTTTAGACGAGATGGAAATTGAAAATAGATTGCCTCACTTGCTCTTAAATCACTAATGTCTGTATGTCAAACGACTCTATTAAGCAATGCTACGGAAAATCGCAAAGCGACTCTCAATGTGTTATACTGATTGATTGATTGATTGAATTTCGTTTATTCATCGTCGCCACCAGTGGCTCATGTGGGCTATCAGAAGGCAGTTTATTATGTAACGGGAGGTAAAAGCAAGATACAGGGCGAAACTCATCGTAAGTTATGTCTGATTCTCTAACGTGCTCGGTATGTAGCACCGTCACACGGAAACTCGGTTTAACATACTATCCGAAAGACTAGGAGTAGATTTGAGCTGGTCAGCCTTTCCGATCGAACCCACACCTTCAAGTGGTCTGAGCTTCACCCTTTACCACTTGAACTATTCGAGCTGGCATTATTATACCGCAACGAAATTTCTGGCAATCTGATAAGATAATATGCTCCGAACATATACACATATTGCTGTACACTGGCAAGCGTCAGGTAAAAGCAGTTTCCATGTCGGGAGCCCCGTATACTTGACAACGCAAAATTCAAGATGGTGGCGACGATCGATACAGGTCGCCCACAAGACAAGTAACGGGTACACCATATTATTACTTGTTTCCCTTGATAGTTATCATTAAAGCGGAAAAAATGGATTATTTTCGAAAATGCATGTAAATGAATATGGTTAAATATATTATCGTTTGTTGTCATTCTAAAACAAACGGGCCATCCATTCGCCATGTAAACAAATCGAGAAGTGTCAAAGGTCATACATTGTAACGTTAAAAAAATAAACTTAGGGTTGTTCAAGCAACTAATGGTCGTTTATTTTTGCCAACAACTCATAAAATTCAATTTCGCAATGTACTTGATCTGTGAGACCATAAAACAGCGAAATTCACTTGAATACATTTGGAATGATAAAACTTTGCAGTATAATATATTCGTTGTCAGGTGGCAGGGTGCTTGGAAACTTGTTCGCGACTGTGGCGAATCTTGTGTCCCCAAGCCGAAGCGGTCAGGTGGCTGACCGGACAACTAATAATGTGCACTAAACCGAAAAAGAAACTTTTGTAAGGTATGTGCAAAATTAAAGTTCAAAGTTACCTGCAAGATTGACACACATATACACAAGTAGTACTTTCTAAAACCGTTATATTTGCCAAATCGGTCAGTTAATCCATTATAAAAGAAAGGTCTGCTTATCTAACGCAAAGTTCGTGTTTCAGGTGCACGTAAGAGATGGACATATCCGGTCCAGGTGTTTGATATTTGTCCAAAACTGTAAAAAAAGAAAAAAGAAATCAAAAATGTTTTAAATTAAGTTTTTGACTTGAAATTTCAATGCCAAGAATTCCAGAAAATTTACGTTAGAGAGATGTGGGCATGTTAGGGGCTGGGCTTCCAGGTGCATTAGATTCAGCTTTTGTTGGTGCATCCATGCAAGCAGTCAAGAGCCTTCGGCGACGATTCGTGCAGACAGCGAAAACAAGACACTTTCCACGTACCGACAGACCACGCATCACGAATCAAGCTCAATACCGCTAAATCTTGAACCCCCATCTACACCTACGAGATCGCTTTCGGACAGTTACAGCTGCTGATACTCGCAATGTGCGGAATCGTTTAGCTGGTTTGCACAGACGTCGCCCGTATGTCAGCTCGGTGTAAATGCTCCGCTTTCACAATAGTAAAGAGCAATGGGCCTTGGGGCACACAAACTGGACAAGACACTTGGTAGACAATTCTTTTGACTGATGAGTCGACGTTTTTTATTGAATGGAGCTTATGGCCATACTCCGACGCAGGAATGAACGTTATGCCGACTGTTGCGATAATTCAGGGGCGGGGTGTCAGTTATGATGTGGGGCAGTATTGCTTTTGGGTATCGCACCCCACACGTCGTTATCGAGGGAAATTTAAATGTCCTAAAAATTAGGTTGTGCTCTATTACGTCGTGTTGTCCCTCTGCTTCAAACCCATGTCATCATGACGAGGCTACAACATGTTAATGTCGGACTTTCTGTTGCTTGTGTCAATATACAGTTTTTACAAAATCATAACATTGATTTCATCTCCAGCTGGCCCTTAAAAAACCCGGATTTGAACTCAGTAGAACATCTATAGGATCATCCCGATCGACGCGTACGTCGACGTCCAACGTCAATGACCTACGAGCATCACTGCTTGAAGACCGGTATAACATCCCATAGGCTGACATAAACAAACGTGTGCACTCAATGCGACATGGCTGTCAATAAGTTAGCATTGCATCGCGGTGGTCACACACACTACTGTTTATTTACTTTCGTAATTTAAATCAAACAACCAAGTTGGTAACTATATGCCAAAAATGCCGATATCAAAAGATTCACAAAACATTCTTTAACAAAAAAAAAAAAATCCCAGAGGTTTCATCTAAATCTACTGAAACGTTAAAGTTTCTTTTTTGCGTCAGTAGACTATAATTCAATAAACGACCAATGAGGCATGCTCTCTGAAAAGGGGGCTTCATGCATTCGCAAAAAGTCAAGACCCAGGTCAGCCTGTTCAGTCTGCCCAGGCTGACCTGGGCCAAAACTTTTTGCTTTTAGTCAATTTTCTGGATGTCAAAGGTCCAGTATACCTCATGATTTAGTAGGTTGTTATAAAAACCGATTTTAGAGATGTTCTGCAGTATGGTATCATGCATCAAGGAGATGCGATAAGCCGCATTTTAAACAGAGCATAGCTCAAATGGTCTATGCTTTGGCTCTTCCTGCCGAAATAATTGTGGCGTTAACGCCTTAATCTTTTCCAGAACAACAAAGGTTAGAAACATCCAATTAAGTGCAATTGAGCCTTGTTCTGTGAAAAGGGGGGCATAATTCATCTGCGAAAAGTATCGCAGTCCGCGCAGGCTGACCTGGGCCGAAACTTTTCGCTATTGGTCAATTATCTGTATGTTGAAGGACCAGCCCACCTCTTGAATAAGTCGGTTATTTAAGAAATGACGCTACTATCGATCTATAATTATGTGATGGCTTGATTGGTATCATGCATGCATTAAGCCCCCTTTTGCCAAAGCATGATTCATTTGTTTCAGCGAACCGTTTTCTGCTTTCAATATGGACAAGTTAACCCTTAACCCGGTAAATAAGTTTAACGATACTTTAAATCTAATAGTAAAAAGCCTATATGTTGATATTTTTAAAGTAATTTGTCCGGTGAAAAAAAATATCTCCTAATCGGACACTGTAGATCAAGATCAGACTGCACGTTCTGTGCAGTCTGATCTTGATCTATAGTGTCCGCAAATGGTCCTTGAGTTGCGCTTAGCAGCCTAAGGGTTAAAATTGTGTGGTCTACTAAAGACTGACGCCTACAGTTGAGGCGTCTCGATTTCCTAACCTTAACTCTTCATCAGACGATAAAATTTTGGGCACGTCCATATTGAAAGCACATGCAGACGAGAAATTAAATGTGGCTTACATGATGGGAGGAGGTCGTGCATGGCTCAGTGGTTAAGTGTAGGACTCTCAACCTTGGGGTTCCGGGTTCGAGCCTCACTGGAAGCACTTGGTTTTTCGTGGGAGTTTCCTTGAGCAAGACAATTCAGAGCCCTAGCCTAGTACTAGTGAAACCCAGGACATACATGAATATGTGATCAGTGGCCTTAATATGATATAAATAATGTTGAAAGGAGCATAAAACACCACTCAATCAAACAATCTACATGATGGGATTTGTCTCTGAAATGGTAGAAAACACTGGGAAAAGGAGAAAATGCTGGTCACCAGCATCTTCTCCTTTTCCCACTGTGGTTTCAAAAGTTGTCTTCCTCAGCATCAGCAAAATACGGGATCGAGAGGTAAAGGGTTACTCTTGTTTCCCAAGACAAATGACCATTTTGGTTCTCGTCTGCAGTAAAAACAGATCAGCCAACTTCCGTTCAATTAGCCCCGAATTTCGTTACTTTCTGGTATTTGGTTTCCATCGTTTTCTCTCTTTAACTCTTTACCAGACGATAATATATTCAGACTGGTTCAAATTCAAAGCATTTGCAGACGACACATTTAATGTAGCTCAAATGACTGGATTTGTCTTTTTATAAAACATTGTGGGAAAAGGGAGAAAATGCTGGTTACCAGGATTTTCTCCTCTTCCTACGATGTTTTCAAAAATCTAATTATCCAGGGGTGTTAAAACTCTGCATAGTGTGGTAATTGGTTACCCCTAAACCAAATAATTCCTCGTTTTAACGACCAGCAGGAAAATGATTTTTAACTTTTAACCAGCTAAATAAGTGAAATAAGACTTTCAAACCGATTGCTATACTAGTAATCCAAATATCACTATTTCAAAGTCATTTTTTAGGGGAAAAATCTCCTTATCGGACAGTGTAGATCCAAGATCAGACTGCACGTTCTTTGCAGTCTAATCTTGATCTAAACTGTCTGCAAAAGGTCAGTGAGCAGCGCAAGGGTTAAAACAGAGTGTAAGAATGATTAAGCCAGAATATGGACACTTCATTTTGCATAGATGTCATATGATACAATGCTGTTTCAAGGTTTCGACTATAAAAAAAGAAACTACCAAAAAATATCCACACGTGTAGATGTAAGATCAAACGGCATGTTCTAGTCAGTTTGATCCCGTTCTGGCCAGTTTGATCCTGGATCCGTATTCACCAACCATTTTTAGGAACGTTATCGGTCTTTTTCTCCAGAGTTTTCTAAATTTGAACGTAACACAACTTCTGATTGGCTAAACCAAATGGTCTAGCCAATCAGAAGTTGTGCCACTTTCAAATTTAGAAAATTCTGGAGAATAAGACTGAGAACGTTCCTAAGACTGGTTGGTGAATACGCACCCGGTCTGAACCATCCGAAAAAGGTTCCCTAAATTGATTTTGGGATCCCGTGGTCTGATAATTAGCTTTTGAAGAGCTAGGCTCTAACACTAAATTGCTTTACAGAATAGATCAAAATCAGATCACACATTCGAAACGTGCCGTTTGATTTTGAATACGACCCATGCTCTGTGGAAAGGAGGGTCAATGCATCTGCAAAAAGTATCGACCAGGCTGACATGGATCAAAACTTTTTGCTATGTGTAAATTTTCTGCTTGTCAAAAGAACCGTTCTACCTCCAGATTCAATAAGTTGTTTTACAAAAGGGATTCTATTGATTTATAATCAATTGATTGAAACAATGCATCACAGAGATTCATTAAACTCCATTTTGTCAGAGCATGGCTCATAACATTTTCCGAGTATCTGACAAAAACAGCTTTGAAATCGCAGTGTTGGCATCTTGGTCCTAACCTGATAATCGTGTTCTATTTTATTTATTTGGCACTTTAACTCCTATCCTGCTAAATAAATGAAATGAAACTTTCAAGCCGATAGAAAAATCCAAGATTTTACTATATCAAAGGTAATCTTTTGTGAAAGATATCTCCTTATCGGACATTGTAGATCCAAGATCAGACTGCACGATCTGTGCAGTCTGATCTTGATCTACACTGTCCGCCAAAGGTCCTTGAGTCGCGCTTAGCAGCTGAAGGTTTAAGAATTAATGCACGTCCAAATGATGCCAGACAGACGTGAAGGAATTCTTGCGCTTCACTTCTCAGATTGCCAAAATGCTTCCCAATAACTTTGACGTCTATAACGCGTGCGCTCTGTTCCAAATACTGCATTTACCCTTAGGCTGCTGATTGCGACTCATTGCGCTTTTTGAGACAGTGTAGATCAAGATCAGACTACAGAGAATGTGCAGCCTGGTCATAGATCTAAACTGTCTGATTTGAAGTTAATTACACGACGACAGAACAATGAAACGTCAACGTTATGGGGTTTTTACAATTGGCTTGTAATCTTCTTACTTACTGAGCAGTTTGAGGTACAATCTATCGTCCTGTGGTGGAAAAATTCAAAATATTCGAGACATTTTAGCAAAATATCTCGATATATCGGACACTATATATACAAGATCAGATTACATGCTTTTTTGCAGTCTGATCTTGATCTGAATTGTCAAAAGATGCTACTATAGTTGCTCAGGGATAAAGTATGATACCGGTTTATGAACTATCTCAACCAGTTTACTCATAAAGCTTTTTAGCTGAATAAGTTAAGCGAAACTTTCAAGCCGATAGTAAAAACTCAAATGTTGCTTTCTCAAACTTATTAATTCTTTTGGAGAGAAATCACCTTGTAATCGGGCAGTGTAGATACAAGATCAGACTGCACGTTCTGTGCAGTCTGATCTTGATCTACACTGTCTGCAAAAGTTCATTTAGTTGCACCTAGCAGTCTGGGTTAAATTTATCCTTAGGATACTCTAATTGCAACTCAATGCACTTTTGTGGACAGTATAGATCAAGATCAAACTGCACAGAACGTGCACTGTGACCCGCAAAATTTCATTGTCGTAAAACAAAACTTACGCTTATCTTTTCGTAACCCCTGGGCTGCTAAACGTGCAGTGTGATCTTGGATCTACCATAGGCTACTGAAACTCCATCGGTCTATTACCGGACAACGAAGTTTTTCTTATTGGACACCGTTACTATGAATAGCACATTGGCAACTGCCTCTATATTGTATATAATAAGACAAGGTGTGCAACGAAATCGAAGAAAATTTTTACCCCTGTACCCTTTCAGAGATAAAATTTCGTTGTCCGGTAACAGACTAATGGAGTTTCAGTGGCCTATGGATCTACACAGTACGATAAGGAGATATTTAGAATTCTCCAAGAAGACCTTTTACATAGCAACCTTTGGGTTTTCTACTATCGGCTAGAAAGTTTCATTTTACTTATTTAGCAGGTAAAGGGTTAACCTTTTACCACACAACTACGGGTTTTAACGACCCTGAAAGAGAAAGCTTATGAAAACGTTGTGGGAAAAGGAGAAAATGCTGGTAACCAGCATTTTCTCCTTTTCCCACAATGTTTTCTACACTGTCAAAGAACTTCGGTTCATTTGTATCACGCTCGAATTTGTCGTCTGCAGATGCTTTCAATTTGGAAGAGTCAAAAACTTGTTGTTTGCTAAAGAGATGGAAAATGTCGAGCGATATGATAAATTCCTATGATCTTTCATGTAGAGGGTGCGATTCTTAAACACATGCGCTATATGATCGATGATATGCCCATGGCAAAGGCAGCCCAATGATAATCGTAAGACATTCAAGTAAAATAGCTGCTAAAAGTCAACAAAGCGGGTGTTTAGATGCATTTTGAAATTAAATCATACCATTTAAAAGTATGAAAATTATGACAAGAAATCATGGAAAGATGACAATCAATTATTGTATGGTCGGTCGAAGTGTTGGTCGCTGGCAGAGAAATATATTTCAAAACTATGTTAAAAGTTGCCAGGTCACTCTATCTTTTGTTTACTTTTTGCTGGGTTCTTAAATTTATTTCGCTGCCAGCGACTAACACTTGGACTGAGAGTACAATAATAAATTGTCGTCTTTACAATATTTTCCAAATGGTATAATTTAAATGCTTTTTAATGCTTTTTAACAACTGTATTGCTTTTTTTTTTTGTCGCTATTGGTCCGTTAACCACACCTACCCTTATCACATTTTTTTCTCATTCGGCATACCTCGGGTGATCCGGTGATCAAATCCCTCGGCTGTATCACGTAGCTTGATATGCACCTACACGGTACATTTCGCACACCTCCGGAAGCACACCGCTTTACCGTTATTGAAATTGTAAGGCTCCTCTTTAGAAAGAACGCATGAGTAGATTTTCTATCGTTATCTTTCTAAGAGTATTTCAGTCGGCAAACAGTTTGTACATTCAATTTTTAGCGTGGTTTATCAATTCCGTTAGGAGCTTTCATCGACAGATCGATAGAAGTGAATAACCTCACAGTGGTTGTTCATGTCGTTGCTAAGCGATCTACAGAGGCGCTGCCATGTTTAAGATCATGTGATTGGTAGTTCAAAATGGAAGCCTCCCTTATACAGACGAGGTTAGATGCAGGTACGGAATCGGCCGAGTTGTGACGAGTGATTTTTTCCTATGACTTTCTTCGCCTGTCGAATCTCAGAGAAGAAACGTCGAACATCTGTAATTGCCGTTTTACTTTGTAACCCTTCATCGTGTTTGCCCAGGGTCCTTTTTGACAAACCATTTCACACTGCATTCTTAGTTTTATTAAAAGTTTAGAAAGTAACACAATTTTTCTGATTGGCTAAATCGATGTTTTAGCCAATCAGAAGTGGCGTTACTTTGCAATTTGGAACATTCTTGAAAATCAGACTGATAATGCTTTAAAGATGGGTAGGTAAATATGAGCCCAGGGGTCACAAGCTTCACATAGGCTTTTATACAAATGCCGAAGAATACTTTATAGACACAAGCTCACAAAAACTTACAGCATTTATCCTTTTCCAACAATGATTTTAAAAGTTGTCTCTGGTTGATTCATTATAACTTGGGACTGTGTAGGGGGGGATCAGCCCTGAAATTGCTGAGCACGACTCAAGGATATTTTGCGGATAGTGTAGATCAAGATCAGACTGCACTGAACGTGCAGTCTGATCTTTGATCTACACTTTCCAATAGGGAGATATTTATCATTTAACTTATTTATCAATATAAGAGTCAAAAAGCTAACGAAAGCAAACTAACAAGCAAACAAACAAAACAGATACAGCCGAGTCCAGAATTGTTCCATGTTTCCCACAATTTCTGCGTCACATGGATTCCATTTTCAAATTACAATGAATCATTTGTGACAATCTAATTTGTTCTCTTCCCTGAAACAAAACCGAATAAATTGTTGAACGTCAATTCAAAAGTCAGGGTTAAAATAAAATTGTAATTGCAGACGGTAGCGTGTTCAAGTGTAGGATTTGGTATGTCACCGTAAGACTCCCCCTCCCCCCCCCCCCCAAAAAAAAAATTGGTTGGGGGGGGGGGGAAACAGTGGAATCAATCGTTCCCCAAATCTAGGGTGATCCGTCGATCATATATTTCGGCTGTATTGCGATGGATGATGTGCACGTACATTACTTTGCCGGAAAAGGACCGCCTTACCGTTCTTAAAATCGTAAAGCTCCGCTTAAAAAAACACGAGTCACAATTTCCTATCGAAAGTTTGCTAAACACTTTTCCCTTTGACAGACAGTTCGTAAATTCATTTTTAACGTGGTCTATCAATTCCGTTGGCAGTTTTCACCGACAAGTTTATAGACGTGATTAACTTCACTGTGATGTGTGTTGTTTTTGTTTTGTTGACCATGGCATTCTGCAAACCTTGGGTGATCCGTTGAGCAAATCCCTCGGCTGTTTTCCGATGGCTGATATGCACAGTCACCATCATTTGGGCTTACTTTAATTTGTTTTCTGCAAATTCTCTGAATTTGGTCGATTCCAAAATTTTGTTTATAGGTAAAGAGTTAACATGTTTGATAATTTATTGGTTGTATTGGCATTGGCCGAGCCTAGATTCGAAGTCGCAACCCCCAATGGACATAGAGATCTGCATGTTGGCACTGAGCTGGCACGAAATTTAGAAAAAAAGGGGAACTTTAGCATCTGATACAATCTTTCGACCAAGATAAAGGTAATTTATGCCAAAGCAAGCTAAGACGTTCTGCGTGGCTCATTAGTGAGGTCAAACTGGAGATCCAGGGTTCGATCCTTGAGGCTTTTCGTTGGAGTGTCATTCGGCAAGGCACTTTAGAGCTTCAGCCTTGAACAGATGCAGTGACGTGACTAACTGATGTTGAAAGGTTGAAAGGTTACATTAAACATATTTAAATAAACAATAGAAAGTCGTCCGAGAAAGCATATGAGCCATGTTCTGTGAATAGGGGGCTTAATGTATATGCAAAAAGTAACGACCAGTGTTAGCCTGCACAGTCCGCGCAGGCTGACCTGGGCCGAAACGTTTTGCTATAAGTCAATTTTCTGTACGTTCGAGGACCAGTCTACCTCAAGACTGGGCTGGTTGTTGGACAGCGTGGATTTTATGGATCACTTATTGGGTGATGTCTTGGTTGGGATAATGAATTACGGAGATGCATTAAGCCCCCTTTTGCCAGGGTATGGACATATATAATTTTATATATATGGGCATCGCTGCCATCATGTGACTAAAATACTGTGAGAAAACGTTCAAAACACGATCAAACAAAACCAAAAACTGATTCCACGTGAAGATCGTTGACCTGTCTGCAAATTATCAGTTTATTTTGGAAATAGTAAGTGCGTAGTTTGCCGGTACTTTTCGTGGATCATTATTAGGACAAAAATAACAACAAATTGGTATATATGGGGGCGGTCTGCAATTTACAGCAATTTGGTATTCAGGGGTTGTTTTTTCAATTCAATGGAATTTTTTGGCATAAAGAACATAAATAAAAAAATATGATATTTCGGTTGCCCCCGCTGTTACCACAAAAAATAAAAAAGTAATTCAAGAGTTTAATTCATTTACATTTTATGCCAATTTTTATCGTCCGTCATTGTACTGATCTACAGATCTGTCATATTTGAGCCATGCTCTGGCAAAAGGAGGCTTAATGTTTCTTCGTTATGCATGACATCAATTAAGTCATCACCTAATTTGGGATCCATAAAATCCATTATGTCTAACAACCGACTGTATCATAAGGTAGATTGGTCTTTTGGCATACAGAAAAAAAAGACAAATAGCGAAAAGCTCGGCCCAGGTCAGCCTGCGCGGACTGCGCAGGCTGATCTAAGTCGACAGCTTTCGCAGATTCATTAATCCCCCTTGTTACAGAGCATGACTCACTTGTGAATGTTCTGTACATGTGGTATGTTGGGCAGATTGCCCTTTGATGCTATCCATCCATCCATCCATCCGTCCTCCCATCTGTCTATCTATCTATCTATCTGTCTGTCTGTCTCTCTGTCTGTCTGTCTATCTGTCTGAGTGTAGGTTCGTTCTTACCCCTTATCTCCTTTTCCAACAGTGTTTTTAAAAAGCTTCTTCTTTGGGGGGTCGTTAAAACCCGAAATCTTTTAGTAAATCATTAAACCATGAATAGTTGCTCTATCCTAAATACTGTTTGGAACGGACGTAAAAACTCAAAGCCAACAAAACCTCACTATTCTATCTGAAAAAAATATTTTAAAAAGAGTCCAAGAAAACGGTGTTCAACATAAATTTTAGAGACCCATATAAAAATCAAAATTACGTGTCAAACTCAATTTTATTTGCAGATTTCGAGAATTTATTTTGTATTCTATAGGAAATAACAAATTAAGCTGTCACAAAAGATTCATTCACATCGGAGAAATGGAGCTTTTTTGAAGAAGAAAATACTATAAATTTACAGCAAATTGTTGGAGTGGCCGGGAAGATTTTTCTTCAGATGTTATTCCAGAGAGATAATCAACAAAACCCACTAGACCTAACCATTTTATAAAGAGACTTTTAGATTTTTGTCAAAAATTTGAATTGAAATTTTCCTTTTTGTCTCTTGCCTTTTTCAAGTAACTTTGGGATAGAGACTTTCGGAAACAGTGGTAACGAGCATTTCACCTTTTCCTAAAGCGATTTCTACCTTCACATAAACAAATGAGTCATGCTGTGTGAAAAGGGGGCTTAATGCATCTGCGAAAATTATCGACCCAGGTCAGCCTAGCCAGTCCGCGCGGGCTAATCTGGGCCTAAACATGTTGCTATATGCCAATTTTCTGTAAGCCTAAGGGCACGTCTACCGTATGATTAAGTCGATGTTAAAAAGGGGGGGGGGGGGCTTTTATGGATCTGGGTCCGTATTCACCAACCATTCTTAGGAACGTTCTTAGACTTATTCTTCAAGATTTTCCAAGTTTGAAAGTAACACATTTTCTGATTGGCTAAACCATATGGTTTAGCCAATCAGAAGTTGTGTTACTTTCAAACTTGGAAAATTTTGAAGAACAAGACAAAGAATGTTCTTAAGAATGGTTGGTGAATACGGACCCTGTTATTATGCGATTGCTTGACTGGTATCATGGATCACGAAGATGCATTAAGTCCCCTTTTGCAAGAGCGCGGCTTAAATCATTTCATTCAGTCACGTTTAGATTGGCGATTGCAAAAGCTTCAATATGGTCCCTTCGTGAAATTTGTCGTCTGGTAAAGATACGACCGTTTCAGTCAGAAAATTGAATATTGATTAAAATTTCGAGGTGTCATGATGCTTTTACAGTGGACATCAATTTGCCGATATGCATTTATTTTGTGATAGAAGTATATTTGAAGAGCAAATAAACTGACCCGGATCTGACGTCATTTCTTGGCATCTGGTCTGACATTCGGCATACCTCGGGTGATCCGCCGATCAATTCCCTCGGCTGTATCACGTAGCTTGATATCCACCAACCATTCGGCATACCTCGGGTGATCCGCCGATCAATTCCCTCGGCTGTATCACGTAGCTTGATATCCACCAACAATTCGGCATACCTCGGGTGATCCGCCGATCAATTCCCTCGGCTGTATCACGTAGCTTGATATCCACCAACACGGTACATTTCCCCCCGCGAAAACGCCGTTTTACCGTTTTTAAAATTGTGAGGCTCCTCTTAAAAAGGAAAACACGTGTCACAATTTTTTATCCAAAACTTTCTAAGTACATTTCGGTTGAAAAACAGTTTTTATATTCAATTTTTAACGTGGTTATTCCATTCCGTTGGACGTTTTCGCTGACAGATTAACAGATGTGAATAACTTCACGGTGGTTGTTTATTTCGTTGCTAGTCGATTTACAAGGGCGCCGCCATGTTTAAGATCATGTGATTAGCAGTTGAAAATGGAAGCCTCCTTGATACGGAAGAGGCTAGATGTAGTTACGGAACCAGCAGACTTGTGACGAGTGCTGGTCTGAGTGTCCTAACTTTTAAAGATAACAAGCATAGACGTTGTGGCGAACCCATGTAACTTTTTGATAGGATTCACTGTACGTGTTAACCCTTAAGCTGCCAAGCGCGGCTTGAAATAGCCAAATTTAGGTTTTTACTGTCGGCTTGAAACTTATTTAGCAGGATAAAGGTTCACTAAGTTTTTCCTGCTCCAAATATCTACATAATTGAAATATTATAATTACATTACTAAACAGATTTGTACGAGATAAAGTGCAGAGTACTCTGCGAAGTTTCGGAGGCGCGGGGGGGGGGGGGGGGGGGGGTCTCATGGTGTTTGCTTTGATGACCCAAGATATCTGGTTTGCTTGTTGCTTGAAATGCTCGCAAAGAAGTGTGTCCAAATCCACTAGGTCTTCGCGCCTGCAGCTAAACATGTTAAGGCAAGCAAAACTCCGCAACTTTTAGTCTAGTTTTACCATAAATTTTTCTGTCAGCAACTGAAACTTTGACAGATTCCACTGTAACATATTATCAGGATTATAATAATGTTCATACTTTAAATGATACCAATGAAATTTGTCTGCATTTTGACTTCCGAATCGTTTACTTTTGGCCTCTAGCGTGCCTTTAATTGGTTGTAAACTAGCTAAATTCATAGACTAGAACGTTTTATACAATCATGACGGCAAAATACAATTCCTGAAGTAGTATCATTTCAAACACCATTTTGCTGTTTAGACCACTTTTGAAGGTATTGTCTGAAAAAATAAAATCTGACCCTCAGTTGAAGGACCACATCCCCATCGAAAACAATTTTGATCTCCCAGGTTCTCTCAATGAATAAATTTTACTACTTTCTCATAAATAAATATCTCCTCTGACACAGACAATGCTAAGTGATCATAAATTAGGAAATATGGCTAAACTATACGATTCATTCTACAGGGAGACCGTTTTCTGCGAACCCATTTGGTTAATAAGTAAACTGCATTAATATTTGAATGGTTTTAACTCTCTCCCTGTCTCACAGACGTCGGAATTTCATCGTATTAGCTAATGAATTTTCTCAACTCACAAAACTTGTTTCGAGAAATCCACATTTGATACACGTGAACGGTTTGACAGACTTATCATTGAAGCATGTGGTCCGTAAATTTCATCAGAAAAAAATCCATAACAGGAAACACTCCCAGCAAACCAGGTGAACTCCATTTCCTTCACTACATTCATTACGTAAATGACATTAAGGCCTGGCTCTTAAGCCCTTATCCAGCTAAAGAAGTTAAATAAAAAAAAAAAACCTTTCAGGCCAATAGTAAAAAAAAACCGAAGAATGTTATTTCAAACTTATGTTCATTGAAAAAATATTTCCTGATCGGACAGTGTAGACCCAAGATCAGACTGCACGTTTTGTGCAGTCTGGTATTGATCTACATTGTCTGCAAAAGGTCAGTTGAAAATTATGAACTATGAGATCTGATTTTTTTTTGCTCTGTTTTAAAAAGAATTTGATCTTGATTTGATTAAAAAGAATTTGATCTTGGACAAAGAAGTTTTACATAAGTGTTATTTTTTTGCCGCAGGATGAACCCAATTGATTTTTGGTCATAAAGGTCAAATGTCAAGGTAACTAATACATAGCAGCACTTGTTCCTGCGACAAGCTCCCCCACCCGTGAGGGCTGTTCATCTCCTCGTCATAGCTCTTGTTCAGTATACCTAATTTCGTTGCCAGACGCTATGCTTGGTGTTAGACCAGTATGGGTACTTATTAGAACTGCGATTTTCGCTCTATTCGGAAACAACAACAACAACAAACAAAAGCTTTAGAAAATGTTAATACGTATATACAATTACTTTTTAATGTTATCAGCTTTGCTGCCTCTCTTTGTGCTTTGGTAGAAGTATGAAATTTGTAACATATGCTAGTTGTTATGTTGGAACTATGTGCACATGGCCCACACTAATTTTGTTGCGGAAATAAGTAGGTTCATATCTTTTTCACTTTTTTTTTCCCAGAAGAGCTAGTCTTTTTCTTTTATAGCTGGAAAGAGAACATCATCAGTCAGAAAGTTCGAAAAACTGCAGCAAGCTGACTTTGAAAAAAATAATGTCTTTGGAACTAAGTTGGTATGAGGCATCACGGAGATGCATTAAGCCCCATTTTGCTAGAGCCTGGCTCGAATCAATAGGAATGAAACACGTGTAAAATACATAACATTTTCATGACAGTTCTTTTTTGGTACATTGTTGACTGGTGAAAGTTACTTTGATCGCGCTTAAACGCCCTGAAACATCGATGTGCAGAAAAGCCGAATGATTGCCAAAAGTTTGTGAATATCGTTTTCTCTTCTATTTGAGCCGTGCCCTGAAAAAAGGGGGTTTAATGCATCTCCGTGATGAATCATACCAATCAAATCATCGCATTATTATGAATCCTTAATAGCCGCTTTTTTTAAAATCGACTTAATCATGAGGTAGAATGGTCCTTGGACATACAGAAAACTGACCGATAGCGAAAAGTTTCGGTCCAGGTTAGCCTGCGTGGATTGTGCAGGCTGACCTGGGTCGATATTTTCGCAGATGCATTAAGCTCCCTTTTCACAGAATCTTCCAAAATCTCCTCAAAAAGGGCTAGCTGGATTTCATTTTTTTTTTTCTATAGAATTATTTTTTCGTCGATGGTAGCGTTAAAAGAGTTCTGTTCTTTCTCAAAACATTGCTTCCAGTCGGCGTGATTACCTTTCTTATATATTTCTGTTCTTATTGAACCACAAGATAATTTCAATGTACATACTCCAGTACCGAAAACGCCGCCTACTTTTTCTTCTCTCGATATATTTCCTGTTTCTAATAAACGAAAGTGTCTTGTTTCGAAATTTCTGATCTTGTTTTACTCTATTCGACATAGCAGTTTGAGCTGTACTCGAGCCCGCCAAGAGATAACACTGGTATGTTTATGTTACCCAAAAGATAAACGTAACAGTTCAATTATAATACAAGGAAAGTTTTACATTACTGACAATAAAATATCTCGAAAACGCATTACCGAGATATCATATAATATTGACGGATGGCATTTGGCTAAGAGATAAATACTGTATGCTATTTCGCTGACATTCTTGTTATATCCTGTATATGGACTTTGCGGTTTTTCGTGTTTTTTTTTTTTTCTTAAATGTATACCGTTTTGTTTTTCTCAAGCATACAATAATTCAGATAGACTGGGGTTTTCAAAGCGGCCATTTGAAAAAGCGCAGATAAGTATATCAAAAGTGAGGAAAATCATATATCATTTGTTTGGATGCGAATATTCCTTTCTCCTGCGATTCATCTCTGATTTACATCGCAACAACTCTTAGGCCAATATTATACAGAAAGCATTTTTATCGACGTGCATAGAATATACAACAGATAGAAATCTTTATAAAAAGTTCCATCGTCAATTTAAGGTTATCTTTCCCACAATTTTCACGCTTTGTTGCAAATGACAGCAATTCGTATCCCATATCAGAATTATTCAAAAGTAAGAAATATGCCTTTTTACAAGTCGTTGCACCTCATTTCCAGTATTTTACCAAACTAGACAAGTCTTCCCTAGGTAAGCTTACAGGTAAGACGCTTTGGATCACATGTAAATAAGCATTTTTAAAATCCCATCATGTTATGAAATCCGCTCTATTAACCATTCTCCTCCTATATAACTTAAATGAAACTTTCAAGCCAATGGTAAAACCCAAAAATGTTGGTATTTCGAAGTTATGGGGGGTGGGTGGGGAAATATCTCCTTATCGGACAGTGTAGATTCAAGATCGGACTGCATGTTCTGTGCAGTCTGATCTTGATCTACACTGTTCGCCAACGGTCCGTGAGTCGCGCTTAGCAGCCTTAGGATTAAACCCTTATCGCGTTTTGAAATCCCGCGTTTTTGGTTATGTAGCACTTCTATAAGACTTTGTTTAATTCTTTACCAAACGACAAAATTTTAGACTGGTCCAAATTGAAAGCATTTGCAGACGACAAATATATGTGACTGAAAAAAACTGAAATTCGTTTTGGGGAGGGTAGGAAACACTGTGGGAAAAGGAGAAAATGCTGGTTACCAGCATTTTCTCCTTTACCCACAATGTTTTCAAAAGGCTTCTTTCTTCAGGGTCGTTCAAAGTAGGGATGGTGTGGTAAAGGGTTAATTCTGGTGCGAAAATTAAAAAAAAAAATCGTAAAAGGCTATGGATCCTTTAAAGAGATGTACTGATACTGTATTATTTTTTCTTACACTTCTATTTCTTATTTTTTGATGAATTGCCAGTTATTACCTTTTTCTGTGTATTAAAATTTATGTTAAATTTCTGTTTAACCCATAGGCTGCTGAGCCCGACTCGGCTTGAAATCACAATATTTTGGTTTTTAGTATTGAGTGGAAATTTTCTTTTCATTTATAGAGCAGCTTAACCCTTTCCCAAACGACAAATTTTGGACTGGTCCAAATTGAAAGAGTTTTCAGACGACAATTTTGAATTTGATGAAAATGGCACAAAGTTCTCCAAAAGGGTAGAAAACACTGTGGGCAAAGGAGAAATTGCTCGTTGCGAGCAATTTCTCCTTTTCCCACAGTGTTTTCAAAAGACTTGTACTGCAGACACGTGAAAACCAGGGCTTGTTTGGGAAAGGGTTAAGTGTTAATATACCTATTTCGGAATGATACTTTCAGTAGGTGTTCAGTAAGAATTTGTTTACGATAGGTAATGAACTAACATAATGTAAGATTAACACCCGGACCTAAGGGGATAGTATCATATCCCCTTCCCTTTCTGTGTCACTATGAAAAGACGGGTATTTAAAGCACCTTTATTTTTCAATCTTTACCAAACAATCCTGTAGTTTAACGACCCCGAGGAAAAAGGCATTTAAAAACGTTGTGGAAAAAGGAAATTTAAAAGACGAATAAAGGAATGAATGAATGTAGGCTATTCTTTTCATCATTTTGAAAAAAAAAAGGGAAACGGTGCAAAACTGAGGACTGCAGACTTCCAAACAATTTCTCTGTGTTAGTGTATGTGAAGTGAAATACTTTCTATTCAGCTCAGTATCAGCAAGACAAACTGTACCATGTACCCATACAGATCCTAAATGTTTTCCAATAATGATGACTGTTTGCGTGCGCTGGTTTTTTCCCCTCCCAATATTGCTCTAATAAAGTGTTAATTTAGACAAACCATAAGCCCCTCTTGTTGAGGAATGGCAAATTGTTTCTTTTTGACCACAGTGTAGTGGATTGGATTGAATTAAATACGAGATGAAGTCTATCAAAGCGGAAAATTGATTTACGTTCTTAACACGCGAAGGAATTCATGGTGAGGTATGTGAATATTTATTTATTTATCTATTTATTTATTTATTTATTTATTTATTTATTTAACTCTACTGGCTGTTGGCCTGAAGAGCTTATATTATGGGAAGGTAATCGTACATCTGTCCGTCAGTCCAAATATTTTTTGTTTATGCAAGAAAATTTACGTTTTGCACCGTCTGCATTACTAAAAATTCCCGGTTTGTTTGCTTTTAAGAACCTGGATCTTATGGAACACGAAGCATTGGTGACAATTAGGAAAAGAAAGCATTCAAAAATTGTGGGCATTTTAGATAGGGTCACACAAACAAGGAAAGTTTCCCATTTACCCGATGAAGTCAAAATTTTACACTGGCTTTTGAGATCTTTATGATTGAGGTATTAAAGATGGAGGAAAACCATATATTCGAATAACAGATGTTGTAGGTTGCAATAATTAATAATTCGATGCAGTTTTTTTCCAATTTCCTGATTTTATCGAACTTATTCAGGTTTTGATAGAAAAATATATTAAACATTTAAATTTTATATCAGTACAATCTTTCCTTCTGGGAAAATGGCAATAAATCAATTAAAAAACATAAGCATGTAACTTTATGGAAATACAGAAGCTTGTGTGCATGTATATCAGAATTAAGAGAAAAGCTAGTTTATATAAAAACTGCAAGTTTGCATATATTAAAATTTATTTTCACTTTAACAAGTTTGCTTTATTGTAAAGAATAAAATCGACTGCTCTGGGATTTTTTTTAACAAATCGAATGACTATATATATGAGCCATGCTCTGTCAAAAGGGGGCTTAATGCATCTGCAAAAATTACCGACCAAGATCAGCCTGCGCAGTCCGCGCCGGCTGACATGGCAGAAATCTTTTGCTTTTGGTAAATTTTCTGCATGTCAGACAACCGGTGTACCTCATGATTCAGTCGGTCGTCAGACAAGATGGATTATATGGATCCATAATTGTCTTATGACTTGATTGATATCATGGATCACGGGGATGCATTAAGCCCCCTTTTGCCAGAGCATGACTAATACGCAGCTGTCATTTAAGTATACAGGTGAACGTGTCAAATATCTCAAATTGTTTCATAACGCATCGTATTAAAGCAAAGTAATTTGCGTAGCATCGCAACTATAATTTGAATATCGAATGATCGGGCATTCATGGATATATGTTAGCATGATTTAATACTACAACGATTTCATTTCTAAATAAAATAACAAAACATAAGTTGCTTCCGCAAACCATGCTATTTAAGATTACTGTTTCTTTATTTTATTACGTCAATGTTGCATGTACGCTATTTTGTACTTGGTTTTGTAATGATGAACTGCTTTGTAGTTCACTTTCTATTCTGTGCCGACGCCTAAAAAAGATTTGCATAGTTGATTGGCAAGTAGTTAAGGAGATCTACTTTTTTTTTGTAAAATGAGGAACAGTGCGAAATAAAACCTATCATCCATATCAGTTTGGTTCGAAGTTAGTCCATATCATATGTTTTGCAATTATGCAACATTCTAAATGCGATCCTAATTCAAAATTCCAACACGACCCATCAGATTAGCTGAGACGTTCTTTTCCAGGCAGCCTGATATACTTACCCGTAGTCTATAGGGTTTTATCAATTAATTGTTTACCAGAGAGTCCCAAGTTTTAACGACCTTGACGAAGGAGGCTTTCAAAATATTGATGGAAAATAGAAAATGCTGATACCAAGCATGTACATGTATTTTGTAGATACCACGGCTGCGTTTCACTAAACTGCGTAGATTTACGCAAATTACCTGGGATTGTATATACACACATACAGTCCCTGTTTTACCCAAAAAGTATGAGCTGATGTAAAATTATGAAAATATTTACTTAAGTCGTAAAGCTATGCAGTTTAGTGAAACTTGTTTTCAGACTTCATGCTTTCTTGCCTTAACTGCGTGCGCAAAAATTTTGTGTGTACGCAATTTAGTAAAAGGCAGCCTAGTTGGGTAAAAGGTCAACAGGCTCACAGACGTTTCGCAATGGCAAGATGCTTTGAAGATGTAAAGTATTATCAAGCGGCACATATAAAGCCGGCAATGGTACAAGTTTAGTATCAAAGCGTTGAAAACACTGGTGTGGCATTTGTCAAGGGAGCCATTGTGTGGGATTAAAAACCTGAAAAATAAATAACAGAAATAGCCATGCAAAATCCGATAGAGAAGAGTGCAATCTTGTGGGGCGAAGAAGTCCGGGCGATCATGCACTGGGACGAATAAGCCAGGAGCGAACTGGTTTTGGGACGAACAAGCACGGTATGTGTGTATCATTACGCCACTATAGAAGGCCATAGCGGATCAAGCTATTTCGATGAAAAGGAAGTATTTCCACGATCGATGGCCTAATCCACTTTATTGTAATACGCCATTTTCAATTTCATATCTTAGTGCAATCGAAACACTTGTTTGTCTCAGAAAAATAGATTTTAATTGGGTTTACTTCCTTCGGTTTTGCACAAACTACGATACATGATTTTCAAAATGCCGTATTGAACTCATAGTGGCAATGTCTTCGACAAATGCCACAAAAATTACCCAACCTGCTCGTTTTAAGTTAAATGCTGCACAGGTTGTCGGAACTTTCAGCCCTTTGATTTGATTTCTTACTTCTGTACCAGGCGAAAATTAAAAAAGAAAAAGATTTATCTGAATTGAAAGCATTTGCAGACTACAAATTAAATGTAGCTTAAATGATGGGATTAGTCTTGGGAAAAATTAAAAAAACAAACATTGTGGAAATGGGAAAAAAATGCTGGTTACCGGCAATTTTTCCTTTTCCAATATTTTTTTCAAACGCCTTCTTCTAAAAGGACCATAGCGGCAAAAAAAAAAATCCATATGTTAAAATGCATCTGAATTTAAATCATACCATCTTAAAGTGCGGAAAATATTGTGAAGATGACAATCTGTCAATTGTGTCGTCGGTCTAAGTGTTAGTCGCTGGCTGAAAAATGAATTTTAAAACCAGGTAAAAAGTAAACAAAAGATAGAGTGACTGGCAACTTTTAACCTAGTTTTGAAATTAATTTCTCTGCCTGTGACTAACACTTTGATCCACCGTACAATAACAGATTGTCATCTTCACAATAATTTCCATACCATGGTATGATGCATTGTAACACCTGCTTTGTTTGCTTATGGCAGCTATTGTTACTTTGAGGGTTGTGAAAACAAGCGATTTTTGGGAAAAAGTTTGAAATTATAATATTACAATTGATAATTTTGCAAAGTTTAAAAGTAAATCAAATGAGCAATGATCTATAAAAAACGGGTTTCACGCATTTCTAACAAGTCTCGGCCCAGGTTAGCCTGCGAATTTGCACAGACCTGACCTGGGTCGAACTTTTTGCTATTGGTCAATTTTCTGCATGTCCAAGGACCATTCTACCTCCTAATTCAGCCAGTTGTTAGACAAAATGGATTTTATGGATCCATAATTATGTAATGACGTGCTTGGTATAATGCATCACGGAGATGCGTTAAACCCCTTTTTGCCAGAGCTTTGCTCAATTGTTTGTTTGTTTGGTAATAGGGCCGTTTTAACCCTTTACCACACAATCCCGACTTTTAACGACCCCGAGAAAGAAGCCTTTTGAAAACAATGTGGGAAAAGGAGAAAATGCTGGTAACCAGCATTTTCTCCTTTTCCCACAATGTTTTCTAACCTCTCAGAAACAAATGCAACAATTTTAGCCACATTTAATTTGTCGTCTGCAAATGCTTTCAATTTGGACCAGTCTGAAATATTGTCTTTTGGTAAAGAGTTAAACCTTACATCTGTTATATCGTGGCAGCCGGTGACTGCTTCCCCACGTAACCACCGTCGAAGCAGTGATTAGCGGTGAGACAGAAATTATTCGCAATGACTATCATGAATCCTCGGAAAGAAATTGTCCGAGCTGCGGCTTAGAACCATCGATCTCTGGTGTCGAGTCCTGCACGCACTACCAGGCGCGACTAAATCAAATGTAATTTTGAAACTACTTTGTATTTATTTACATATCCTTAGGTGCTGAGTGGTAAAACACTAAAAAGGGCGCGGCCAAAAAATGTTAAAAAAAAAAGATGAAGCACGTTTTTTTTAAATATTTTACATACCGGTATTTATGTTTACCGTTTTTTCCTACCAGCCAAATTGATTATTAATATCTATAGCGCCAAGCCCAAATTTAGTTGTTTTTGTTAACAATGTAGATCAAGATGGAACTGCACTTTGCGGACAACGTTGATCAAGATCAGACTGCACAGACAAATGCAGTCGAATCTATGATCTACGCTGTCCGCTATTTTGCGAATTATTCTGGCGGGAACACCATTGGATTTGAATCTATTCGGTGTGTCTTCCAGATTGACAAAGTGCTTTTCATTTATTTTGCGATTGGATTCTGCGTAGGTCTTGTAAAGTGTAGGACGCATAGCCCGGTTCGAGCCTCAGTGGAGGCACTAGGGTTCTCGTGGAATTGTTCTTGGACAAGACAGTTCAGAGCCTTAAGCTAGTACTGGTAAAACCAAAGACACACATAAATATGTGAGCTGTGGCTATGTTATGACTGCAATAAAGTTGAAAGTGGAGTAAACCACATTTCAAGCAATCACTGTTAGGCGCTTTGACGGTTACTGTCGAAGGTTTGACTTGCACCTGGCTGTACACGCCTGTACACACAACACGTCTCCCAGGAAGTCAACTAAGCAAGTCAACTAAGCAAATAAAATTTACAAATGATTTATTTATGGTTTATAACATACTGCCGGCGCAGTTGATGTAAAAACAATTTTCCAATTGGGGTAATTGATGTTTATGATAGGAATTCTTCAACTAATAATGTCGTAATATGATTTTTTATCGCTAGAAATGGGAAGTGCAATTTTATGTAAAATATAGCCAAGGCTTGTTGATTTATTCGATAGTGTCGTAGACTGAAACCGAGACATTAGCAGGTCGCCGATAATAGATTTCCGGCCTCGGTCGATAGGTTTGTGAATCACAGAGGAAGTCCTGAGTGGGTCACATGATTAAGGTAACGGGATTCTCAATCGTCAGGTCCTGAGTTCAATTCTCACGTCACGCGGTTGGGTATGAGTGGAAGTGTCCCCAGGCAAGATACTTCATAGCCGTAGCTTGGTACTGTAAAATCCAGGACACAGAAGAATGAGTGAACTGTCCTCGTGATATGACGAAAATACTTTTGCAAGTGGAGTAAAACAGTATTCAAATAATTTAATGCTCTGTAGAAAGGGGACTTAATGCATCTGCAAAAAGTATCGACCCAGGTTAGCCTGCGCAGTCCGCGCAGGCTGACATGGGCCGAAGCTTTTTGCTATCGGTCAATTTTCTGCATGTCCAAAAACCAGTTTACCCCAGGATTCATTCGGCTTTAAAGATCGAACAGGCGGTTTGTATAATGACATTAGGCAGTGACTGACCTTTTCTAAATATGGTAATAATGCTGTGTTATCGCTAATACTGTCCCGTGTGGATTGGAATGGATATTTTCTCAGCTTCGGAGACAAACACGAGGACTTAAAATATGAACTAAGAATATTTTTATACAATAGAAAAGACCACATTGTGAAAAAGTCTGAAAAAGTATTGATTTTTTATAGGCTTTTTTAAATAGTATTTTCCAAAACGATTCATGTATATGAACAAGGTTTAGGAATAAAAGCCGACCGACTTAAAGGTGAGTACACGATGATGTATATTGATAAGGAAAGAACTGAGAGTTCAGGACACAGCTTAGCATAAAGTCCAAAAGTATCCGAGTGATTCCACTGGGAGATGGCGTTCTATAAACGCATTTGTTTAATTCGTAATCATTATTAATAATTCAAATATTTGAACTTAACGTGGTCGCCGACACATCTTCGCCTAAGTGCTAGTAATTGTAATTTTATCCATGCTCTGTGAAAAAGGGGCTTGATGCATTTGCGAAACGTATCGACTCAGGTCAGCCTGCGCAGCCCGCGCAGGCTGACCTGAGCCGAAACTTTTCGCTAATGGTCAATTTTCTGTATGTTCACGGACCAGTCTACGTCATGATTCAGTTGTTTGTTAAAAAGAAATTACTTTTATGAATCACTAGTTATGTGATGTCTTGCTTGATACAATACATCACGGAGATGCATTAAGCCCCCCTTTTCCAGAGCATGGCTCAATTGTATCCATGGTCCTTTGGCTAATTTTTACTCGTTAACCTTTAAACTGTGAAATAAATTGAACTGAAATTTTCAGCCAAAATATTGCGATTTGTAAAGTTCCTTTTCCTCCGAAAAAAAAGTCGGACTGTGTAGATCAAAGATCAGACTGCACATTCAATGCAGTCTAATCTTGATCGACACAGTCCCCAAAAACACATGACATAGAGTCGCGCTTGGGACCCTAGAGGTAAAGTAAATCAACCAAAAAGGAAAACAATATCGTTCCAGAAAGGAGACTGACCGGTTAAGTACCGTGACGGCGCGTACTTTGCCAAAATTGAATTGTACCATGAACGTAGCTAATACAGAACTCTTGCCACGATTGGCCAAAGCAGCATAATGTCTTGATTTACTTGGGTCCGTATTAACAGACCATTTTAATAACATTCTTAGTTTAATTCTGAAGAATTTTCTCAACATCAAAGTATATGTAACGCAATTTCTAACACATATGCAGTCCCTAAGGATATTCCCACAAGAGTTGGCCATTGCCTAGAATGAGAATATACAGGTTTCGAATCACACACGTTCACAATTGAGCCACGTCTGACTGCTCAACACTTGATCAGGTTATCCCGTAGAACTGGTCAATTCAGGAAGTCCACTAAAGGGCACATAAATTACATGTCGCGCCATCCTGCGCATGCGCCATTTGGCGAATGTGCGCCTAGCTAACTAAAGAGATGAGACGGACATTTTGATATAAGGCAGTTGGAAAGAGCCAACAAGTATTGTATTTTCAACCTGCTTGGAAAAAATGTCTCCCAAAATGTCTGTGGTGTATGTGAGACCCTTTGGTTGCTAAACGCGACTCACCCTTCCTTTGCGGACAGTGTAGATCAAGAACAGACTGCACAGAAAGTGCAGTCTGATCTTGTATCCATACTTTCCGATAAAATAGATATTTCCCGCGAAAACATTTTTAACATACATGTAGCAATACTTCGGTGTATTACTATCGGCTAGAAATTTCCGTTAAAATATAATAACAGATGTCACTTACATGCCCTTGACTTGCCTTCTATACATATGAACTATGCTCCGTGAAAAGGGAGCTTAATACATCTCTGTGATGCACGATACCAAGCGAGCCATAACATAATTATGAATCCATAATAGCCACCTTTTTTTAAAACCAACTAAATCATGAGGTTGAATGGTCGGTCCTATATATTGACCAGTAGCGAAAGGTTTCGGCCCAGGTCAGCATGTGCGGAGTGCGCAGGCTGACATGGGTCGATACTTTTTGCAAATGCGTTAAGCCTCCTTTTCACAGAGCATGACGCATATAAATTCTATATGTCAAGCGATTGGTCAAACCACGAATGAATCTCGCTAAGCAAGCTAACCCTCGACCTGCCAAATAAGTGAATGAAACTTTCAAGCCGATAGTATAAAACCCAAACTTTTGCTATTAGAAACGTATTTTGGGGGGAATAAATATCTCCTTATCGGACAGTGTAGATCCAAGATCAGACTGCACGTTATGTGCAGTCTGATCTTGATCTATACTGTCCGCAAAAGGTATTTGAGTTGCACTTAGCAGCCTATAGGTTAATCTATTTCGGAATAAGCCCGTGTTTTAAGGACCCTAATCCAGAATCCGACTGATTCATGAAGCAGAACAGCCCTTTGGCATGCAAAACATTTACTAAAAGCAAAATGTTTCGATTCAGGTCAGCCTGCACAGACTGAGCAGACTGGCATGGGTTGATACTTTTTGCAGGTGCGCTAAACCATCTTTATACAGAACATGACCCGTATGTCGTATCACTCGTCACAACTCGGCCGATTCCGTATAAAAGTCCGTATAAAGGAGGTTTCCATTTTGAACTACCGATCACATGATCTAAAACATGGCGGCGCCCATGTAAGTCCCATAGCAACGACATGACCAACCACGGTGAAATTATTCACATCTGTCGAACTGTCGATAAAAGCTTCTAACGCAATTGATTAACCACACAAAAAATTGAATTTAAAAACTGTTTGCCGACGGAAATATTCTTAGATACAGATGGAAAATTGTGACTCATGTTTTCTTTTTTTAAGAGGAGCCTTACAATTTTAATAACGGTAAAACGGTGTACTTCCGGCGAAGAAATGTACCATGTAGGTGCATATCAAGCTACTTGATACAGCCGAGGGTCTTGATCACCGGATCACCCGAGGTTTGCCTAATGATATGGTATGTTTAACAATGACCTGGACCAGGGTAAATTGGATATATAGCATCCGAAATGAGTTGACATTTGAGATGAAATTTTATTAAACGAGTCTAGAAAAATGTTATTAGCAAGCCTCTGTTGATAAAATTTTACTCAAAAACCAACGCATGTCAGATCCTTTTTATCACATAACGATATTACACAACTTATACATTAGAAGATGTAAAACCATCTATGCACACGCCTTAGTTTCCATAACAGCCGATTCATTTCTCTGAAATATGTACAAAATAACGCCAGAATTGACGTCACACAATTCTGATATTAAACGTGTATAAGATAAGAAAATTCGTAAAATAATGTGTATATTAACCCTTAAGCTGCTAAGCGCGACTCACTGACCTTTTGCGGACTGCGTAGATCAAGATCAGACTGCACAGAATGTGCAGTCAGATCTTGGATCTACATTGTCCAATAAGAAGATATCTCTCCTCCGAAAATACCTTTGAAAGAGGAAAAGTTTTGTTTTTACTATCGGTTTGAAAGTTAACATTTCTTTTATGTAGCAGGATAAGGGTTAATTACACTGAAAACAAGGGAGGCTATGTGATAAAAACTGGATAAGTTGTTTTGAACGGAGCAGAGGTCTTTCGAATTAAGTAAAGACAAACAAACTCAGCACTTTGTGCTCTGGTGAGCTAAAATCCAACACCTAAAGTCAAGGCATTGCTAGGAACAATAACTGAGTTTTTTTCTCTATTTGTCGGAAATAATTACATTGTCGCGTCTTTGCTGCCTTGGCGGCAGTTTTATGACCACATTTTTATGATAAAATCATGTGCACACAGAATTATTTCCTCCGAAGAAATCTTCGGTTCTGCACACGTTCTAAAATAAGAACCTAATTGCATAATGGATTTTAACACGTTTTCCCTCTAAGATTTTATTTTGAAAGCAGACGTCATAATGCAAACAATAATTTTATAGCTCCCAGTTGGCCAATAAAACTGAACATTCCCCATTAATTTAACTCTTAGATATTGGGCTGCTAAGCCCGACTTAATGACATTTTGCGGACAGTGTTGATCAAGATCAGACTGCACAGAACGTGAAGTCTGATCTTGTATCTACACTGTCCGATAGAAAGATTTTTCCCCCAAAAAATACCTTTAAAATAATCAAAATTTGGGTTTATATTATCAACTCGAAAGTTTCACTCTATTTATCTAGTAGCGTAAAGGTTAGCCCTTTACTGCGCCATGTTTTCAGACAGGCAATTTTGTATGACTGTTGAGATTTCAAGACACGATCTTTTGCAGCCTCACTCAATGTTTCCATTGAACCCTTATCCTGCTAAGTAAGTGTTAATGTAAATGAAACTTTCAACTTGATGGTAAAAACCCAAATTTTGCTCTTTCAAGGATAATCTTTGGTGAAAGATGCCTCCTTATCGGACAATATAGACCCAAGATCAGACTGCACTTTCCGTGCAGTCTGATCTTGATCTACATAGTCCGCAACTTGAAGGTTCTTGAGTCGCGCTTGGCAGCTTAAGGGTTAACAATAATTCTAAAAAAAAATTATTCCAAGATGAACCATCTTCTGTCTCAGCCAATCAGGCGTCTGGTCTTGGATTTAGGAGTTTAAACAACTTAAACTCTACCACGCACTCTCGAGATTTAACGATCCTAGGTAAGAAGCCTTTGAAAACATTGTGGGAAAAGTAGAAAATGCTGGTTACCACTATTTCTCCCTTTCCAAAAAAGTTTTCTAACGTTTTAGAGTAACGTTTCATCAACTGAGCCACAGTTAAGTTGTCGTCTGCAACAGCTTTGAATTTGGACGAGTGTAAAATTTTGTCGTTTGGTAAAGAGATTGTTGATCAATATTGTCAACACATATAGTTTTAATCGGTAGGAAAGAAATCAACTGTTTCTACGACGGGTACCTACCGCCAGCATTTGTAGACGATAAATTAAATGTGGCTGAAATGATGAAATTTGTTTTAGACACAATAAGTAGCACCATGGAAAGGAAGAGAACATGAAAGGAATAGATGAAAATGCTGGTCACAAGCACTTCCTCCTTTTCCCACAATTTTTCAAAAGCCTAGGAAGTAAAAGTCACAAGGTAAATTGGTGAAGGATTGAATCGCTTCTTTACCATGTATACTTCACCCGTCCATCCATCCTTTAATCAATCCAACCGTCTGTCTGTCCGTCCATCGATCCATCCATCCATCAACCCACCCGGCCACCTCTTCATCTATCTATCCTTTCTTCAATCCATCCACCCGTCTGCCTGTCCGTCTATCCATCCATCCATCGATCCATCCAGCCACCCAACCACCCATCCATCCATCCATCCATTCATCCATCCATCAAGTTCAACCAGTCAGTTACTCAGTCGCTCAGTCAATCAATCAAGCAGTTTTTGGTTTCCTATTTCACGACATGAAAACCGAAATGAGTCAGGATTGTTTCGTTCTATGTTTTTTGAGAACTAAGGACATACAGCTAGTTCTGTTTATGCCGTGCAATTTCTTGACTGACATATTCCTCTCCGGGGAGCTCTGAACGAGCAATCATAATCTGTTTTATAGTTATTGCTTTGTTATTGTCTGCAAAGGGTCAGTCGTTCCTCGTAACTGAAAAAATGGTCGATATTTGTATGAGTCATGCTCTGTGAAAAGGGTGCTTAATGCACCTGCGAAAAGCATCGATCCAGGTCAGCCTGTGCAGTCTGCGCAGGCTGACCTGGGGCCGAAACTTTTTCGCTATCAGTCCATTTTTTGTATGTCAAAGGACCGGTCTACTTCATGATTAAGTCGGTTGTTAAAAGAAATGGCTATTCTGGATCCATAATGATGTGATGGCCTGCTTGGTATAATGTAGCACGGCTATGCATTAAGCCCCCTTTTGTCAGAGCATGGTCCTTCTGGTGTTTAACACACAAAGACCTGACCAAGACAGGTAGCCACTGTACCGGATATACAGGCAAACAGATCAAGTCAGATTTCTGCAGAAATGTGTTTCGCCTAGGATTACAGTTTACCAAGGAACACAACCCTTAACTTGTCCAAATTGAAGGTATATGAAGTCTACAAATTAAATGTGGTTCAGGTGATAAAATGAAACACGAAAATGCATTAAACCCCCTTTCCCCAGACCGCCGTTCTAATATATGAGCGACGCTATGAGAAAAAGACGTTTAATACATTTCCGTGGTCCAAGCAAGCCATCACTTTATTCTTGGTCTATAAAATCCATTTGGTCTTACCACCTACTAAATCATGAGGTAGACTGGTCCTTTGATAAGCAGAAAATTGCCCAATAGCAAAAAGTTTCGACCCAGGTCAGCCTGCGCACTCCGCGCAGGCTGACCTAGGTCGATACTTTTTGCAGATGCAACAAACCCCCTTTTCACCGAGCATGGCTCATGTACATTTGAAGCTGAAAGAGTTAAAGATAAATTATGTAGATCGCCTTCTTGTGGAAGCAAAATGCCAACATCTATGTAGTACTGATCGCCGTCCCCGAACGCGATTTTAGTTTTTGACGGGTCGCATCCGGGCACAGAGGCGATCGCCAAAAACAAATGGGCGAAATGTCCGCTCATATTTTGTGCGCACGTTTAAACTCTCAGTATTGTCACAAATTGACGACAAAAGTAGAAGTTGAACATACTTGTTGCTTGCGTATTTAATAATTCTTCGTTTCAAATAGAAATATTTCCTATTTAAACGCTAAACATACGAAAAAAAAAAAAACAGCTTCATTCATCTTTCAATCGAGATGTTTACGTTTCCGAAAATAGACACAAAATGGCTGCCAAACATGATGAATTTCGTTAGCATTTTTGAGATTTACAAGTTATAAACAACTCCTATGTGTGTCACTAAACATTAACCCTTTACCAGACGACAAAATTTTGGACTAGTCCAAACTGAAAGCATTTGCAGATGACACTTTCAATGTGGCTCAAACGGTGCACTTTTTCTTTGACAGGGTAGAAAACATTGTGGGAAAAGGAGAAAATGCTGGTTACCAGCATTTTCTCCTTTTCCCACAATGTTTTCAAAATGTTTCTTTTCCCGGGGCGATTATGCGGTAAAGGGTTAAAATTGCAATTCGCTGCAATACAGATTGAACCGAAGAATCAGAAATTCAGTTCAGCGCTGTACTTAGCACACGATGGATTTGAGAAGTAACGGTGCACAGTAAATGTCCCAATATGAAGAGTCATCGTAAACGTCGCATTATTTAGATAAATGGCTTTGGCCGAACGCATTTATGTTATGTCCAAATAGATCTTTACCAAAATTGTTCAAATGATAGCCATGATAGAATACGGCCTTCTCTGGATCACTTACCTTACATTGCTGCAGAATGAAAACTTTAAAGATGAGCCAAGCTTTGGCTAAAGGGGGTTTAACTCTACCAAACGACAAAAGTTTAGACTTGTCCAGATTCAAAGCATTTGCAGGCGACAAAGTAAATGTGACTCAAAAATTGAAATTTATTTTGGGAAGGATAGAAAACATTGTGGGGAAAGGAGAAAATGCTGGTTACCAGCATTTTCTCCTTTTCCCACAATGTTTTCAAAAGGCCTTTATTTCAGGGTCGTTAAAACTCGAGATTGTATGGTAAAGGGTTGATGGATCTGCGTGATGACTGATACCAAGCAAGACATCACATAATTATGGATCCATGAAATTCATTTTGTCTAATAACCGATTGATTCATGGGGTAGAATGGTCTTTTTACATGCAGAAAATTGACAAAAAGTGTCGACATAGGTTAGCCTGCGCGGACTGGGCAGGCTGACCTAGGTCGATAATTTGTTGCATGGACATTAAATCCCCTTTTCACAGAGCATGGTTCACGTGTTTTTTATCCCATATAGATTTTATGTTTATTTCAATTTGCAAATACAAATAACTTGTGAAATCTTGCTATATACTCGTATGTTTGAAACATTTTTTTCTTTCCCTCGGAAATATCCGACAGCAGTTCTGATTGCTACTATGGAAAATCATAATTTTATCTGCACTGTTTTGAAAAAAAAAACACCCAATGTTTCGAATTAACTTTCTACCAAACGACAAAATCTAAGACTTGTCCGAATTGAAAGCATTTGCAAACGACGAAATAAATGTGACGCAAAAATTAAATTTTGATCTAGGAAGGATAGGAAACATTTTTGGAAAGGAATAAAAATGCTCGTTACCAGCATTTTTTCCTTTTCCCTTTTCCTTTTTTTTTCCTTTTCCACTGTGTTTTCAAAAGCTTTCTTCGGTTAGTTACAAGACGGGATTGTTTTAAACCATGTGCATGTGAGCCATGCTCTGGCAAATAGGGCGCTTAATGCATCTCCGTGATGCATGATACCTATCAAGCCATCACATAATTATGAATCCATGATAGCCACTTTTTTTCCACAACCAACTTAATCATAAGGTAGACTGTCCTTGGACATACAGAAAATTGACCAATAGCGAAAAGTTTCGGCCCAGGTCAGCCTGCGCGGACTGCGCAGGCTGACCTGGGCCGATACTTTTCACAGATGCATTAAGCCCCCTTTTCACGGCTCATGTATTTTGAAAGGTGGCCTGTATGAATTATCGATACTTTGCTGTATCTTTTTCAGATATGTGTATGTTTGTTGCAATAAGTTTTGCAACCAAAAGGGGGGCGGAATAGTTTCTCCTAATTTTATATCTTAATTTTACAGAAGAAAAGACTTGACGATTAATTAAAACACGATGTTGTTGATAATCAAGGACCAAGAAAATATTTGACAAGGATGAAACAGTTCCTGGGTGAAGGTAAAGTGTTACCATTTTATTGTTCAACCATTTACAAACAATACAGGTATAATATTTTGACGACCCTACAGAAGAATGCTTTTGAAAAAAAAAAAAAATGTGGCAAAAGAAAACTGCTGGTAACCGGCATTTTCTCCTTTTCACACATTGTTTTGGCTACCCTCTCAGGAAACAAATGATATAATTCGAGTCATATCAATTTGTTGTCTGCAAATGTTTTCAATGTTGACGTCTGATACATATGAGCAGTGCTCTGTGAAAAGGGGGCTTATTACATCTGTGTGAAAAGTATCGATTCAGGTCAGCCTGCGCAGTCCGCGCAGGCTGACCTGGGCCGAAACTTTTCGCTATTGGTCAATTTTCTGTATGCCCAAGGACCAGTCTACTGTAATACAGTTCGATTTTAGACAAAACGGATTTTATAGATGATCCCTTATTATGTGATGTCTTGCTTGGTACAATGCACCATGAAGATGCATTAAGCCCCCGTTGCCAGAGCATGACTCATATAGAGTTAAATTTGAGTTAATGCTCAACCTAATTCGTGTTCTATCTCGCTGTTTCATGAATTTTTTTCAGATACCAAAAAAAAATTGAAATTAATCATTTAATTTAGTTACTTAGTAAAAGAATAGCGATGGACTCTCGGAATTTAAAAAAAATGTTGCTGAATTATATTGAACTTTGAATTTTCATACTCAGTCGAGTTGAGCATTGAAAAAAATACATAACCCTTTACCTGCTAAATAGGTTCATTAAAACTTTCAAGTCGATAGTAAACACCCGAATGATGTTATTTCAAACTTATTTTCTTGAGAAAAATATCTCCTTATCGGACAGTGTAAAATCAAGATCAGACTGCACGTTCTGTGCAGTCTGATCTTGATCTACACTGTCCGCACAAGGTCAGTGAGTCGCGCTTAGCAACCTAAGAGTTAAGCTTTGGTCCAGCTGTTCTCAAGAATGTTCTACAGATCAAATTAACGCAATTTCTTATTCTCTAGACCAAATGGTGTAGCCAAACAGAGATTATGTTACTTTCTAAATCTAGGAAAAAAACTAAGAATACAATTCAGAATGGGTGGCGAATAAAGTCCTTGGTTCTGATCGCATGCCGGCAAGAATATGATAATCTGCGACACTTCTAGTCGCTCGCGGCTCGACCGACTTTTTTGTCGAGGTTTGAAGTCATTGCAACAGTATCAGTTAAATCAAACGGTTCATCGACTTTGAATATATGGGAAAGCAGCTATCGAGTCGATATGGATATGTTATGAAGGATTAGGTAGGAATGCATGACCATAATCAAGCAAGTGAAATTTCATTAGTATTGCATTTTCCAAATAGACAAACAAATGAGCCATGCTTTGGGAAAAGGGGGCTTAACCCTTTCCCAAACAAGCCCTGGTTTTCACGTGTCTGCAGTACAAGTCTTTTGAAAACACTGTGGGAAAAAAGGAGAAATTGCTCGTTATGAGCAATTTCTCCTTTTCCCACAGTGTTTTCTACCCTTTTTGAGACCTTTCTGCCATTTTCATCAAATTTAAAATTGTCGTCTGCAAACTCTTTTAATTTGGACCGGTCCAAAATTTGTCGTTTGGGAAAGGGTTAATCAAACTTAAAAAAAAGAATCGACCTCTGTCAGCCTGCGTATTCAGCGCAGGCTGAAATGTGTCGAAAACTTTTGCTATTGGTCAATTTTCTGCGTGTCAAAGGACCAGTGGACTCATGCACCAGTCGGTTGTTGTACATTTTACGGATTTTACGGATGCATAGGTATGAGTCGTGCTGTGTGAAAAGGGGGCTTAATGCATCTGCGAAAAGTAACGACCCAGGTCAGCCTGCGCAGTCCGCGCAGGCTGACCTGGGCCGAAACTTTTCGCTATCGGTCAATTTTCTGTATGTCAAAGAACAACTCTACCTCATGAAAAAGTCGGTTGTTAAAAAAAAAAGCGGCTATCATGGATCCATAATTATGTGATGGCTTGATTGGTATCATGGATCAAGGAGATGCATTAAGCCCCTTTTGCCAGAGCATGGCTCATATAATGGCACGCCTGGTATAATGCAATACGGAGATGCATTAAGCCCCCTTTTGCTAGAACATGACTCATATTATTATTACTATCATTGGTAGTAGTAGTAGTATTGTTATGATATTCATCATCGTTGTCTTCATCATATTTTTTCTATTATTAATTGTTATCATTTCAGCCGTTTCTCGCGACATATTGTCAATATTCCTGATTTTTACAAGTCTACCGTTGGTCTCAGGTGAGCGATATGTTATTTTTTTTCCCTAGTAATGTTCATCCTTGTTCAGCCCATTAAGCAATTAGCAGTTTGGCTAACAACTTTCTTCATTCTTTTGATAAGCATCCTTTGATTTGACATGCCTTCAAGAGAAAAAATTGACCACATTGTGGAAAAATGGGAAACCGCAACTACTTTTGTTTCCGCGATGTTTTCAAAATTAGTCTACTCATTTGTCAATATAACCGCCATGAACGATCTCCTATTTTGTCCGCCATTTTAATTTTAGCGGGAAGAGTGCTTGACAAATATGAACAGATATTTCAGTTAATATGAATAAACAAACTGCTATTTCTACAGAATCACCCGTTAATAATACCGATAACAACAGACAGTAGGATTTGCATCAGACTGCTCGTCCTGTTTGATCCAGTCTCAACCGTCCGCAGTAGGCCTATTACTTACGCTTTACCAAACGATGAAATTTAAGACATGTCCATATTGAAAGCATTTGCAGACGATAAAATAAACTATTTTTGAAAGGATAGAAAACATAGTGGGAAAAGAGAATGCTGGTTACATAATAAACTATTTTGGAAGGATAGAAAACATAGTGGGAAAAGAAAATGCTGGTTACCAGCATTTTATCCTTTATCCTTTTTGCACGTTTTCGTAAGACTTCCACAAATTTGCAGTTGACGAGTTTGAAAACATTTTGGAAGTTAAGATTTGGTAAAGCAATACAAGTGAAAAACATTGTAACAAATGGAGAAACCACTCGCCTTCGAAAAATTTGTTAGCTGAATGAAGCAAAAGAGAGCATGCGGAAGTTTATGGGTTAATTTCAACTCCAAACACACGGTATATGAAAGTTGGGACGTTTAAATTTTCATATTTTTTACAAGCATCTATATATACCAGGTCTGACATTATCTTTCATCTGTTGTTAATTTGATTGTAGGGGAAGGGCCGAATCTAAGTTGTAAGAACTTGTGGCCCGACCCCATTCACTTCATGAATAAATATGTTTAAACTAAACTAAACTACCAGGTTTGACGGAAACACAGACAATCCCACTTCCGGTTTTCAGTGACATCACATACGACTTCCGGGATGTCATTGTTAAGCCGACATCAGCAACAAGCCTTACTTTGAACGTGACACTTTACGATATGGAAACAAATACAACTGTCTGCAATCTCATGAGCTCCATGGTAACAGATTTCTATCTATTTGCTGTAAATGAGGACTGCGAAGAAGAATTACGGCCAGGTAGATCTTCAGCCATTTTGTATAGTATACACTATAGTAATGCCCCTGTGACCTCTCCCTCTCTCTCTCTCCTGTGACCCCTTTCTTCCCCGCCCCCCTCTCAAGACAACACCATACATGTCTATCATAGCTGTTATGTAGCTTTGATTTCAAATAAGGACAATCTGCAAAAATAGGAGACTCTCGTTAATGCTTGATGCATGATAATGTCTGCCTATTTTTTAACCGCATGACAAATATGTAGACTTGTCCTAACTGAAGTATTCTGAGACAACAATTTAACCATTTACCACACAATCACGACATTTATCGACCCTGAGAAAGAAAGCGTTTTAAACAATGTGAGACAAGGAGAAAATGCTGGTTACCAGTATTTTCTCCTTTTCCCACAATGTTTTCTAACCTTCTCAAAAAAAAAAAAACCAATATTTGAGTCCCATTTATTTTGTCAACTGCAAATGCTTTCAATTTGGACAAGACTAAAATTTTGTCGTTTCGTAGAGTTAAATGTGGCTCCGGTGACAAGACTTATCTATATAAGGGCACTTAAACCTTTTCCCGACGACGAAGTTCTAGACTTGTCTAAACTAAAAGTTTTTATATTCGGAAAATCCAGTATGGCTCCGATTGCGACATGTGTTTTTGAGAGGACAGAAAACGTTGTGGGTAAAGTAGAGAATGCTGTTTCCCAGCATCTCTTTCTTTTCCACTATGCTTTAAAAAGCATCGCTCCTTAGTCCTGATCAATATCACAGAAGGATCCTTTGGTTTAAGTTTAAAGAATGAGAGAACGTTTCAGGTTTTTCTTTTATCCTCCTAGTGACCATTCCTTCTAAATCTCTTAACAAACAAAACAGAGTTTTAACAAACTTAAGAAAGAAGGCTGTTGAAAACATATTGTGGAAAAAGAAGAAAATGCTGGTAACCAGCATATTCTCCTTTTTCCATAATATTTTCCATTCTTTTAAGGACAATATCCACACTTTCATCCACCAATAGTCGTCTGAAATGCTTTGGATTTGGAAAAGTCTAAAATTTTGTCTTTGATAAAGCGTTAATTTTGAATTTCGCAACTAGATATCTGTTTGGCTGAGGCAGAAAAAGAACATTAAAACTACTAATACGGCTTGTGAATGGGAATCCTCGTAAAACAAAATTAATGAAATACGTTTATATGAACGATGCTCTGGCAAACGGGGTTAACCCTTTACCAGACGACAAAATTTTAGCCCTGTTCAAATTGAAAGCATTTGCAGACGACAATTTCTATGTGGCTCAAATGGTGTATATTTTCTTTGATAGGCTAGAAAACATTGTGAGAAAAGGAGAAAATGCTGGTTACCAGCATTTTCTCCTTTTCCCACAATGTTTTCAAAAGGCTTTTTTTCCAGGGTCGTCAAAAGTCGTCATTGTGCAGTAAAGGGTTAAATGCATCTTCGTGACGGATTTTACCACGTGGACTGCGCAGGCTGACATGAGTCGATACTCTTTGCAGATACATTAACTCTATACCAAACGACAAAAACTTTAAACGTGTCCCAATTCAAAGCATTTGTAGACGACAAATAAAATGATACTCAAATGATTTGATTTGCATTTGAAAGGATAGAAAACATTGTGGGTAAAGGAGAAAATGCTGGTGACCAGCATTTTCTCCTTTTCCCACAATGTTTCCAAATGCGTTTTCAAACCAAGGTCGTTAAAACATGGAAGTGGGTAGGAAAGAGTTAACCACCATTTTACAGAGCATGACTAGTATATACACTACCACTAGACGCTTTATTTCAGGGTTGGCGATCGTTTCACGGGCGGAAGTAGATGTATATATCAGTTTCTCAGGGAATAAATCACCAATACCAGCACTTCACAAGATGGGCGTAAAATATATATTCCCAGAAGACTTTGATAAACACCAAACTGACCGCACTACTTCTCTCCTGATTTACGCTCCTGTGAGAAATACCACGGTCGATCTATGTGGTGACCACTTAAACGTTGGCCATTTGTCAGTGGAGTTTACTTCAGAGGCCCGAAAATGGTTTGATGGAACGCTAAAATGTTACCGGGCAAATCTCGCGCGAGGCGAGATGTGGATGATAAATAACGCATCGTTACCCGGGGGAATCGAAGTTAACGCTAATAATCCCGTTGCAGTTCTTTGTGGCCATTTAAGTAATATATCACATGCCTGGAAAAATGGACAGTTTATGGACGGCTCGGAGGCCCCAGGCACACAGATCATTTGGGATATTTTACCTCCATTAAAGTTTTGGGGGAAGCAGTTTATGCTTTTCCCGCGGGAAGATGGCGTCTTGAAAAATGTCTTCGTGATTGGTAAGTATACTAAAAATAAAAAAAAAAAAGCATATCTATTTATCGTCATTTCTTGAAATAATTACGCTTGATAGCAGATCGTCATAAGCGCACTCCTTTTGACAAACTCAGGTTCTGGACCAGCGTTGTCCTCTTTCCAAGCAATGTTCTTTTAAGTTTCATTCTCTAGGGCCGTAAAAAAACGCTGGATTGTGTAATAAAGAGTTAAATGGAGAAACCCGCAGTTCTATGACGTCATTTGTTTGTTCTAAATCTCATTTCATAGACAAATATTTGGAAAGACTTCGTTACTGTTTCCTGAATTTGGCGGATTGATCGACAGCCTTTGTTTAAATTACTTTAATCTTTACCAGATAATACCTTCAAACGACAATAACAGTGACGACTTTTTAAAACATTATGTGAAAAGGAGAAAATGCTGGTAACTAGAATTTTCTCCGTTTCCCACGTTGTTTTCTACCTTTTCAGAGACAAATCCTATCGTTTGAGCCATATTAGAATTGTTGTCTGCAAATGCTTTCAATATGGGCAGTATAAAACATAGTGGCCTGCTCAAAAAGTGAATAACTAAAACCGTTGTCACGCTGCCACTGCGGTAGACAACACTGATCATATTGTGGAAAAATGTGTAAATAATTATGTCTCCTATGAAATGGTATTTATGTAAGATATTGGTAAATTAGATGGTTGGTTGGTTGGTTGGCCGATTGATTGATTGATTGATTGATCAGTCGGTTGGTCGGTTTATTGGTTGGTTGATGGATCGATCAACCGACGGACCAGTTTGCTGGTTGGTTGGTTGGGTGGGCGGGTGATTGATAAATTGATAAATTGATGGGTGAATTCTTTGATTGATTGGTGGGTAGATTGATCAATAGATCTAATGATTGACTGTCTCTTCAATATTGTAGAGAGCGATCCATATACAGTTATTTCACATAATATTTTAATGATATATTACTGAATTCTTGTCTTTGAAAGGCCTTTTATTCCCTCTAAAAACTGTCATTGAGTTATATCATTATTTTATTACGCACTAATTTATTTGTTTCCAAGGTTACATCACAACTAGGATCGGGTTCTGATGTGTATAGGAATGCAGTGCGCATTAAGCAGGAATTGTATTAGAACCTAAAAAAAAAACGTCTTTGCAATGATACGTTGGTGCCATAGTTTAATTGCAAAAGATCCAGTCCAATATTGTCATATATCGCCAAGCCTGAATTAAGCAGGTGGGCCGATTTGGCACTTCAAAAATGCTTGCAAAGGACGGGCACTTGCCTTTTTTTAAGGCTTGTTTCACCATAGACTGTATTTGCCTTCTGTGGGAAATAAACATATGCTTGCTTAGCTCTTGATCAAACAATCCCGGATATAAATGACCCTGAGGAAAAAGCCTTTGGAAAACATTGTTGGAAAAGGAGAAACTGCTGGCAACCACAATATTTCCCACCCGTTCTAAGACAGATCCTGTCATTTCAGTCACATTTAAATTGTCGTCTGCAGCTGCTTTCAATTTCGACAAGATGAAGAGTTTGCCGTTTGGTAAAGAGTTCGTGCAAGTTGTTTGCTTATAGAGATAGCCACTTAACCCTTCAGCTGCAGAGTGCGACTTACTGACCTTTTGCGGACAGTGTAGATCAAGATCAGACTGCACAGAACGTGCAGTCTGATCTTGGATCCACAGTGTCCGATAAGGAGATATTGTTCTCCAAACAATAAGTTGGAAATAACGTTATTCGGGGTCCGTATTCACCAACCATTCTTAAGAACATTCTTGGTCTTGTTCTTCAAAATTTTCCAAGTTTGAAAGTAACACACTTTCTGATTGGCTAAACCGTACGGTTTAGCCAATCAGAAGGTGTGTTACTTTCAAAATTGGAAAATCTTGAAGAATAAGTCTAAGAACGTTCTTAAGAATGGTTGGTGAATACGGACCCGGGTTTCTGCTATTGTCTTGAAAGTTTTATTCAATTTAATTAGTAGGATATATATATATATATCAGCATGCTCAGATGCAGAACTAGGTTCTGGTTTCGATTTGTTTCAAATGAAAGAAAAAAAAAAAGACAAAGAGTTTACGATGCATATTTGCTTGCTAGTGATTACCGTCTTATAATTTTCGCTCTGCAATAAAATGCGTAATTCAAATCGTAATAAAGCAAGCAATAAAGAGTTTTATTGCGCAGAAATTGTTGAATATTAGAATCGTGTTACACTTCGAACCTCATAAAGTCCTGAGACAAATCTGTCGCTTACGGCACTGAATATATCCTTTAAAAATAAAGAAAATCAGAATGGTTTAATATTTGATACACGAATGCAGTTTCTCCTTTTGCCACAATGTTCCAAAAAATGCTCTGCTGCAAGATTATTAACCCTTTACTATACCACCCTGAACTTTAACGACCTTCAGGAAGAAGTTTGTTGAAAACATTGTAGGAAAAGGATAAAATGCTGGTAACCAAATTAACAAATTAAATGTGACTAAAAAAGTGAAATTTCTGGAATTGTAATGCAGATTGTGGGAAAATAGAAATTGCTGCTTATCAGCATTTTCTCCTTTTCAAACACAATGTTCTGAAAAACTTTTTCCCCCAAGCTAGTTAAAAGTCGGGATTGTGTGGTAAAGGGTTAAGGGACATGTTCCTCGAGAAGGAACATGTTGTTGGTAGTTATAAGATTATGAAAAACTTACTGTCGGGACAATATGGATTTAAAAAAAAAAACGTATTTAACTCTTTACCAAACGACAAAATTTTAGCATTCGTATACGACAAAATAAATGTGGCTGAAAACTTCAACTTGTTTTGGAAAGGCTGGAAAACGTTGCGGGAAAATGAGAAAATGCTGGTTACCAGCATTTTCTCCTTTTCCCACAATGTTTTCAAAAGGCTTCTTTCTCAGAAGTCGGGACTGCGCTGAAAAGGTTAAGTATTTCCTATGAGCCATTAAACTGCAAATGAATGAAATTGAATTAGTAAAGAAGACTGCTAATGCAAAGGTCTTTTCGCCCTAAAAATCACGCACGGTTTCGGATAGCGTACATTCAAGATCATACTGCACTTTTTTTGCGGTCTGATCTTAGATCTACACTGTCTGCAAAACTGCACTGAGTCGAGCCTAGCAGCCTGTGGGTTAGACTAAGCAGAAAAAAAGATGTAAATGTCACATCGGAAAAATATTGGCAATATTGCACCTGTGGCCTTTGGGACTGAAAATAAATGTTTGAACAAGAATATTGATTAAAATTAATTTTCATCAAAAAAAGTGGTTGTAAACGTAATTAAGATAATACACTACAGCTTGGTTGAACTCTGTGGGCTACCAGACGACAACGTTTCAAAATAACCCTTTACCAAACGACAAAATTTTGGGCTTGACCAAATTGAGAGCATTTACAGACGACAAATTAAATGTTTCTAAAATGATAATTTCTGTCTTTGAAAGGGTAGAAAATATTGTAGAAAAAGGAGAAAATGCTGGTTCCCAGCATTTTCTCCTTTTTCCACAATGTTTTCAAAAGCCTTTTCTTTCAGAGTCTTTAAAAGTCGGGACTGTGTGGTAAAGGATTAAAAGGATTTGCAGAAGACAAATTAAAGGCAGCACAAGTGATGGATTTTGTACTTGAAAAGGTAGAATACATTTCAGGAAAAAAGAGAGAATGCTGGTTACCAGCATTTTCTCTTTTTCCCACAGTGCTGTCAAAAGCCATCTAGCTTAGGGTCATTAATACACACGATTTTCAATGAAGGTTCGACCCATCAATACCCCGCTCATAAATCCAAGATAAACGAGGGGCGTTCAACACAATTTTTGGAAGATAAAAGTCAATTACTGTTAATGAACTGCTATAACATGGCTTTGATCTGTTTGTAAGGTAGACTGATGAAAGTTTATTTTAATGCATGTTCCGATTATATGCGTGTAATTTTATGTAACATGATATGATACGCTGTAATATTTGAGCCGTGCTCCGGCCAAAGGGGGCTTAATGCACCTCCGTGATCCATGATACCAATTAAGCCATCACATAATTATGGATCCGTAATACCCACTTTTTTTAACAACTGGCTTAATCATGAGGTAGACTGGTCCTTTGACAGACAGAAAAGTGACCAATAGCGAAAAGTTTCGGCCCAGGTCAGCCTGCGCGGACTGCGCAGGCTGACCTGGGTCGATGCTTTTCGTAGATGCATAAAGCACCCTTTTCACAGAGCATGGCTCATTTGTATATGTGCGTGTCTATGAAACCGCTTAATCATGAAATCTAACGATCAACCCGAAGACAAAATTTTGAAGTAGTCCATATTGAAAGCATTTGCAGACTAAACAATATACCGGTATGTAGCTCAAACCAGCGCTTGTGGTTCCAAGGATGCTCTAGCATTTATTTATTTATTTATTTATCTATTTATTTATTTATTTATTCATTTATTCATTTATTTATTTTGATTTGGAGTGACGGGTTTTTCCGTGACTCGGTGGTCGGAGCGAAGGGTTCGTCCTTCCCCTCCACCCTTAGGAAGTCGTCACGTGGTAGTATCCTTGGGCAAAACTTTGCACGCCCCAAGCCTAGTACAGAGTAAGCCCAAGAAACACATGAATATGTGAACCGTTGCCTTGAAATTACAGAAATTTACTTGAAAGCTAAAACATCATTCGAAGAACCAAACAAATGCACATTCTTTATAAATTTGGTGCGAAAAAAATTAATGAGACTTCGTAACTAATTTTAAGTAAGTAAGTAGTCCGGTAACATGAGTGTATTTTGTTTGAAAACCAGCTGATCTTGAGGGAGTATGGTTCCTTGATATGCAGTATATTTACTAATAGCTAAAAGTTTTGACTCAGGTCAGCCTGCGCGGACTGCGCAGGCTGACCTGAATCAATACTTTTTGCAGATCCATTTAACACAGCATGGCTCATTTTCAGATGTAAAATATTGAACCTGCACATAATATTTTAGAATAAACGAACGCCGTTATAACAAGCACTTGCAAATCGCATTGAATATTGTTACCGCGAGAAGTAATGATTTGAATGCGGAAACACGCTTACCTTTTTCCCACAATGTGTTCAAAATGGCTCTTTCGCAGAGTCGTTAAAACTCAGGATTGTGTGGTAAAGGGTTAACCATTTACCGCACAATCTTGTGTTTTTTAACGACCCCGAGGTTGAAGGAATCTGGAAACATTGTTCGAAGAGGAGAAAATGCTGTTAGCAACCTTTTTTTTTTTATTATTTTCTTTTTCTCGCAATGTTTTCTGCCCTTTAAAAGACTTATTCCATCATTTGTGCCAAAATTAATTTGTCAGCAAATGCTTTCAATTTGGACAAATCTGAAAATTCGTCGTTTGGTAAAGAGTTTCCCCTAAAAATTTTTTGTTTGTTTCTACATCTTTTGTTTGTTTGTATTGCAGTTTAACGTCGTTTTAACAGCTTAGATCATATCACGACAGTCAGTGCACCTACGCATGTGTTTCCTGGCTTTCTCCAGTACTGACACAACTTTCTTTCAAAGTCACTGATTATTTTTCTCACATGCATCAGAGGTGAGAGGCGAAAAGTCGCCGGAAAGAAAGTTTGCCTCAACCAGGTATCGAACCCACAACCACTAGGTCACAATCCTGATGCGCAAACGATTGAGCTACCCGGCCGAGCGGCTTCTACAAGTGACTTTCTAAGGTAAAGTGAGGAATAGTGACATTTTCTCTTTCTCTTTTCAGCCGAGCACAATTCCAACGTATCATTCAATTCTCCCCAAAATCAAGAAGTATTCAACATACCGGGGAAAAAAGTGTGGTCGCTGGCTGTTCCACTCTCTAACTCTGGCTATGTAACATTATCGGGAACCAGCAAGATGACGGTGTTTAGTTACGACTGCTTAAGACAGAACTCGAGTGACCTACGAGTCAGGCACTATGACGCAGTGGATAGTTCAGTGAAATTTAATTACAGTGTAAATGAAGCAGGTATTGGTATAAATATTATATGCAGCAATATTATGCAAACATGGCTGTTATCAGGATCAAATAGTTCAGTAATTTACCCGAATGCTCACGGAAAGACCTTCTTTGGCAACAGAACAGTTTATCATGCCACTTTCTCATACGCAAACAGGAGTAGTGTGATTTATGTGAATTTGACGGCAGACGATTGTTTCTTACAAAGGCCGATACAGTCTGATAGTGGTATAGATCCGTCTTGTATCCATCCAAATAGGCCAGAAACAATAGAAAATATTTCTCGGGCTGTGAAATTCGATAATTCTCATCAAACAAACGTCAGTGAGAAAGATTTGAGCGGCATGGGTTCAAAGGTTGTTATTGGGGTCCATATAAATGACAATGTAAATAAATCAAGCACGAGAAACGTCTCCGATATGAGCTTATATGGAAATAAAACCGAAAATAGCAGCAATAGGTCAGACATAAAAGTTCCAAACAATCAAACAAAAATTTCTTATTTACTAACAACAAAAATCGATCAACTGTTGGCGCACACTACATTATCAAAGGCCCACAATTCGACGTCCTACGAAGTAACTTCGAATTCATCAACGGAAAGGTTCGTTATAACATCTACTTCGACGAGTACTACCGATCACTCCCGATGGTCACCGAAAGTATTGAAGGCAGTAACAAACCCTCCAATCAAAACAAATGAACACAAATCTGTCACAACCTCACGAATGGATATTTCATCGTCAGGTACATCCGACAGTTTCCGATGGTCTTCAAAAGTATTATATATCTTGTCGAATATTTCGAATGAAACAAAAGGGTATCAAACAACAGCAAGTTCAAGGTCGGCTGTATCAACCGCCAGGCCTCAGACAAATGTCACGAATTCAGACAGTGGAACTTCGGCGGAAATTGATGGTAGCACTGTTTCATATAGAACGGATCAAAAACGACAACTTACGACTGACATCCAGAACAAGATTATAAATGAATCAGGCCTTTTGGATTCCGATCGAAGTACTAGCCGGACTAATCACTTGTCTCAAGGTCCAGTGGTCAATCTAAGCAATCATTCTTCTGAAATGATAAGTAGGCGAAACGAAGATTCGGAAAATGAATCTAAGTCGTTAAATGGAATAGACATAATACAAACCAAACGAATTTCCAAATCAAATCAAACAGGAGACAAACATGTTTATTCAGGAATAAAGGGTATGTCTATAAATTCGACCGAAACCAAAAACGTTTCTAACACTGCTATGCAAAATAATAATACAAAGCATTCTAGAAACCGTGATCCATATTCCAACAACAGATTTAAGGTTGTGTTAGACATGATAAGTACCGGAAGTAAAGGTTCCAATGCAAACACACGTATGAGGTATGACGAGAAGAACCCGTCTTACACACATGAACAGAGCGACCAAGGGACACTGGAACAGGTCGGGGACGGGAAAAGTTTGGTGGCAGTCATTGTCAGCCTGTCGTCTGCCCTGTTTGCCGTGATTGCCATCATTTTGGTGTTTTTCTTTATTGAGTATTTTTCGAGACGAAAACAGATTCGGAAAACCCGAATACGACCTTTTTTGTCAGACTTTTAGACTTCAAAACGATTATTGTCCTTTGACATGCAAAACAATGACCAAAATCAAAAGGTTTTGGCCCAGGTCAGCCTGCACGTGTCGATACTTTTTTTTTTTGCAAATTCATTAATCCCCTTATTCATAGAGCATGAGTCATATATATACAATCAGCGGTAAAGATCAAAGTAAGCGATTCCAAAACCCTTTTTAGCCCGCCCGGGTAGCTCAGTGGTTAGCGTATCTGACTCGTGACCTGGTGGTTGCGAGTTCGATACCCGGTTGAGGCAAACTTTCTTTCCGGCGATTTTTCGCCCCTCATCTCTGATGCATGTGAGAGAAGTAGTCAGTGGCTTTTGAAAGAAAATTGTGTCAATACATGTGTGAGACAGCCAGGAAATACATGGATTCGTCACTGACCGCCATGATATGACCTTAGCTGTTAAGATGGCGTTAAACTCCAATACAAAACCAAACTTCGCGCTGAAGCAGCATACGCGGTAAAATGATGACCATTGGTAGCTCATTATCGAAGGGGAATAAACACATTTGGATTTATTGCAAACTGGCATTTACTTCCCTTCGGCGTGAGTAAACCCCCCCCCCTTTCTCAACTTTCGTATAGAAACCGTTTGTAGAGATATTTTAGCAATCAGACCCGCTTTACGTTGCCAGATTGCGTATTTCACTGGAAGTAGTCAATGAGTCACACGATTGCAAATCCGTGAACGATACTGTTCATGAAATTTTCTAAAACTTGTAAACTGAATCGAATTTTCTATTATACATATTATTTAATTGTAGTGCAGAAAAGTACCTCATTAGATGTATACATGTATAGTGGTTTCTGTACAGTCAATTAAATATGAGCCATGCTCTGGCAAGAGAGGGTTTAACGTTTTACTTAACAATCCCGGGTTTTAAGCGACCCTCAGATAGAGCCTTTCTGCAAACATTGTGGAAAAAAGGAGAAAATGCTGGTAACCAGCATTTTCTCCTTTTCCCACAATGTTTTCTACTCTTCACAGAAACAAATTTCAGTTTTTGTGTCAAATATTTTTTTTTTTTCAAATCTGTACTGGTTTAGAATTTTATCATTTGGTAATTCCATGATGCATTACACCAAGCAACTCATCACATAATTATGGATCCATAAAATCCATTTTGTCTGGCAACCAACTGAATTATGAGGTAAAATCGTCCTTTGACACGGGGAAAATTTACCAATAGCAAAAAGTTTCGACCCATGTCAGCCTGCGCGGATTGCGAAGGCTGACATGGGTCGATACTTTTTGCATATGCAATAAACCCACTTTTCACAGAGCATGGCTCATATTATACTGTAAATACTTGTTTCACTCCGTTATGTGTGTATACAATCTTCGTTATTGTAATTACTGCCATGATATAAAATTTTCTGGAACAGTTTCCAGGACTTCTTATTGTTCCTTCAACATGTATTTTTTTCAACATGAATCTGATATTGTAGTATGTTATTAACCAACCCCGACCCGCTCACTGTACAAACTTTATCACGGACCAATCAAAAGTCTTGTGTACTGAACAATTAAAAGTCTAGTAAAACCGACCAACAGTCTGGTAAAACTTATATATAAGCCAACTGACATGTGCACGGGAGATATTATGGATCTAATTTTGTACAACGATCAAAAGTCTAGTAAAACCGACCAACAGTCTGGTAAAACTGATATACATGTATAAGCCAACTGACATTTGGAAGGGAGATATTATAGATTTTTTTTTTTTTGTACGACAATCAAAAGTCTAGTAAAACCGACCAACAGTCTGGAAAATGACATGTGGAAGGGAGATATTATGTTTTTTTTTTACGACAATCAAAAGTCTGGTAAAACCAGTCGAAATTGAACTTAAACAAGTCAAAAGTTTTGAACAGTCTGGCACTAAAACCAAACTGATATTTGAAAGGGAGGTATTATAGATTATTTTGTCAAACCTTCAAATTGCATTGAGTGCAGTGAGTTCTAACTGACATGTGAAAGGGAGATATTATGGACCTTTTTTTTTATACAACAATCAAAAGTCTAGTGAAACCAATCAAAATTCTACTTAAACAAGTCAAAATTCTAGAATAAACTGATACTAAAGCCAAACTGACATGTGAAAGGGAGATATTATAGATTTTTTTTTGTCAGAACTTTGGACTGCATTTAGTTCTATTCTTTCGTTTTTCATGTATTAATCCTATCCCAAACGACAAATGTTCGATTCTTCCAAATTGAAAGCATGTGCAGACGACAAATTTAAAATTGGTACAAATGAGCTGAAGTTCTCTGATAGGATAGAAAAATTGGGAAAAGGAGAAAGTGCTTGTTGCCATCAATTTCTTCTTCACACACAAAGTTTTCAAAGCTATCTACCTCAGGGTCGTTAAAACTCGAGATTGTTTGGTAAAGAGCGCATGACAAAAGCCACCATCCACTAGCTTCTCTGTATAAAAGTATATGTCAACAGACATATCGAAAGCATGGGGAACCGCTAAGAAATACGTAGCCTTTTAATGTATTCATATCGAAGCTAAGAGCAACTACAGATGGTCATCTTAGCAGTGGATCAACACCAGACAACAACGACAACAAAGACTAAGTCATATCTTGGCCTTACAGCGCCCCATATGTAAAGGTTTTAGATGTCCATAAAAATTGCCTTAAATTTGTACCATGTTCAAATAAGTTTCATTTAATAAGTGCAAGTTCCACTGTGTTGTGCAGTCTGATGGTTGTGTTGGCTAGATTTGCGGTCATACACTTAGATCTAAAGGAAAATGCTTCCATACCTTCTTAGAGACATAACCTTCCGTCGAGCTCTTAAACTGGAAGAAAAGCCCATTACGCGCTTTGTGTAAACTATTCAGTTTTAAAGCCTGGAGCATGTTCGTGTCGGGTATGATGGTATTTCAAAGATGTATAGTAAAGATATTTTTGATGAAGGTAAACCTTGAAGGACTACGCCATGAACCGTCATCGTCTCCAAAAAAGGCATAGATCTTCCCTCACAAATATTCTGCGAAATTCCAATTGATCAATCTTAAGCTGCTCAAAGTATTAGAAAGGTCGGATGGGTGCCGAGCAATAAACTCTATTTTTACTGTATTTGGCCTACTCGAATGTTATCCACATAAACCTGGGTCCGTATTCACCAACTATTCTTAAGAACGTTCTCAGTGTTATAATTCAGACTTATATAAATTTGAAAGTAACAAAACCTCTGATCGGCTGAATCGTTTGGTTGAACCAATTTAGAAGTTGTGTTGCTTTCAAATTTAGACAATTTTGGAGATTAAGACTAAGGATGTATTTAAGAACAGTTGGTGAATACGGGCCCTGTATCCCCAGTTGTCGTCGACATGAACTGCAATGTTACAATCGAGTTGCTCTTCATGACAATTTCATACTGATTTCTCCGGTTCAGATAACTATGGCTACTGATTGAAATTTTATGTAAAATGTTCACAAAAGCAGGTAGATGGTGGATCTAATGTCAGCTAAACCAGAAGGGAAATAATGTATGCTAGATATGGATCCAAATAACCAATGACAATTCGGTTAGCAAAGGTAATCGAGTTTGTCTATTCATGTTTCTTTCTTTCTGTATCTTGCAAAAGATAACATGAAAGAGCTTATCAGAAACGGATGGATCTGCTAGTATGTCAAAACGCAACAGGGAGGAGAAGCCGCTTGTTGTATACATACAGTAGAAACGGCAACATTCGTTGCAATTGAGCCATGCTCTGGCAAAAAGGGGCTTAATTCACCTCCGTGATGCATTATGTACCATGTAGGTCATCATGTAACATGATCTATAAAATTCATTTTGTCTGACAACCATGAGGTAAACTGGTCCTTTGACAGATAGAAAATTGGCCAATAGCAAAAAGTTTCGGCCCAGGTCAGCCTGCGCGGACTGCGCAGGCTGACCTGGTCGATACTTTTTGCAGATGGATTAAGCCCCTTTCCACAAAGCATGGCATAATTGCAAGATGACACAAGTCCTCGACTCTCTGGGGCTCTCTACTGATGGAGAGGGATGTTTCTGCTGCACATTTCCGCTTTTTTCAACCAGCTGAAGAAGTAATCTTTTCCTTGACATACTACGATAGCTGACATCCTTACCGGCAGTGTCATTGAACAGAACTTCCTGAACACTGTCAAAACTATTGAACAGAAAACCACCAGAGTGATATTGTGGGAAAATGATTCTAGTCACTGTCAAGCATTCCCTCACCACATGATTATTTTGTATCATTTCATTGGAGAGGTCATCAGAACTCTCCAAGAGTGGCGAGTTTAAAAGGCAGACTGCCTCAGAAATTGCTGTCTAAATCCAGTCTTTTTGCGAAATTGTTCTGTTACACAGTCTGTTTCGTCATGTTTTTATAAATAACCAGAAATCAAGAAACTGAAATAGGAAATAGACGTTGTTTGTTTTCGTATGACGGATTAAAAAAAATTGAATGTCATATCGATTTGATTGCAAATTACCTCTCCAATAATTGTAATTTTCATTAAGCAAATAAATGTAGATCTAAGCAAAGAGAAGGAAAAAATAATCGTTGAAAAAAAGAGAGAAAGAACACCGCGGGAAAAGATCACACAACTTGAAAACGCGGGAAGGTCACGTGACTGTCATGAAATGCAGAACTGGCATTAACACAGCGGTAGTTATTGGAGAGGTCATCAGATCAGACCTCTCCAACAGTGGTGAGTTTAAAAGGCAGACTGCCTCAGAAATGGCTGCCTAACTCCATGCTTTTTTTCGAAATTGTTCTGATACACAGTCTGTTTCGTCATGGTTTTATAAATAAACCGAAATCAAAAAACTGAAATAGGAAATAGACGTGTTTTGTTTTTATATGATGGATTTCAAAAAGGATTTGTTATATTGATTTGATTGCAAATGACCTTTCCAGTGGTTGTAATTTTTCATTAAACAAATAAAGCTACACACACACACACACACACACACACAAATTCGTTAAAAAAGAGAACACCGCGTGAAAAGATCACGCGACTTAAAAAATGTGGGAAAAAGGTCACGTGTCTGTCATGTAATGAATAAGAGGTTACTCCTTTTTACACAGCGGCAATCATATACATGTAATGCCAAACTTATTTGTTTATATGTACCAAAATATACTGAAATTAAAATCAGTAAGCTATTTGAAAACATTGATGCTGACCTCTCCTAGCTTCCTTTTTAAAGAAGCCAACTTGTTTAATGTATTACTTGTTTGTCACAACAAGTAATATTTTGAAAATCAAAAGCCAATAAACTATTTGAAAACATGGATGCTGACCTCTCCTGGCTTCTTCATTAAAGAAACTTGTTTTGTACACCTTTAACCTGCCAAATAAATGAAAAGAAACTTTCAAGCCAATAGTAAAAACCCAAATTTTGGTATTTCAAACGTGTTTTGGGTAGGATGAATATCTCCTTATCAGACACTGTAGATTCAAGATCAGACTGCACGTTCTGTTCCGCCTGATCTTGATCTACAGTGTCCGCAAAAGTCCTTGGGTCACGCCAGCAGCCTAAGGATAATAAAAGGTCACAGGAACAATTCTGTAAATATTTATGCCAAAAGTTCTGTGATGCAAGATCACCTTCAAGGCAGGCAGAGAAGACACCAAGAAAGTTAGCAGCTCTTGTGCTACCAGTTTAACCAACATGTTGCCCACATCATAGCTTTCCTAAAGAAACAAGTAATTAACTTGTAATGTATGCTTTTTCGGAAGGTATGCTTCTGTAAGGTCAATGGGAGCCACTGTCGTATCATTCATTTTGGAAGAATTTGATATAAAAATCTGAAATTTTGCAAATTTTGAACGACACTAGTGCCAGACTATCTCATAAAATGTTGGGTACTGACAGTTTAAAGTTTCAGACTGCATTGATCCTTTAGCAAACGACAAAACTTAAGGCTTGTCCAAATTGAAAGCGTCTACCGACGACAATATAGACGTGACTAAAAAAGTAAAATCAGTTTTTAGACACTTGGAAAACATTGCTGGAAAAGGACAAAATGTTGGTTTCCAGCATTTTCTCATTTTCCCACAATGTTTTCAAAAGCTTTCTTTCTCTGGGTCGTAAAAACTTGTGATTGTGTGATAAAGAGTTAAATACTATCCAAAGAAGTTATTATGGTCTGTCTTGCTACACACTTAAGTCTTTACCACACAACAAAATTTTGGATTTTTTCATTCAAATTGAAAGTATTTGCAGACGACAATTCAAACGCTTCTCAAATGATGAAGCTTTTCTTTGACCAAGTAGAAAATATGGTGGGAAAAGGGGAAGTTGCTGGTTTCCAAGGTCGTTTAGACACGGGATTGTGTGGTAAAGGGTTAAAAGACAGCTTTCATCGAAGGATTTTTTTAGGCAGGGGAGGTAAAATCACAGTTATCAATTTATTATTCGTAGAAGAGTTATCTATCTTCAAAAAGATTGTGTTTTGGTGAAATTCAATCTGCATTAACTTAGATAAGATTGAATGGTGTTTTACGCCACTTTCCACATAATTTCCGTCATAACACGGCGACTGTTCACATGATCATGTATTTCCTGTTAGATTAGAACAAGGTCTACATGCTGATAGAGTTTCATTAAAGTATGACTTTATACGATACGTACTATACTCATATAATGAGATAAATAGAGGATATTTGTTTCCTTCGGTGAAAGATCGACTTATTTCATCGAGTGAACATCATTGGTAATATTTTCACGTGAAAACATTACCGATGGTGTTCACGGGATGAAATAGATTTCGATCTTTCACCGAAAAAAAGAAATATTCTATTATTCATGTTTCTTACCTCTTTTTTGTTGGGACTTTCATCGAAATCCAGTACAGTTGTTTTCGGTAATTCCCCGTGGCGTACCCCCCTCACATAACAACGCATTACGATATTACGTAAAGCGCCAGAAATATATATGAAATCAGTGTTTTTTTTTTTTGACTATTCGTAACCATGAAATATCAAACCATAATCCACCATTATTTCTCGATAAACTACCGAAAAGCAGGGAATAAACTTAATTAATCATTTTTCACATAATTCTGAGTTTTAACAACCCTGAGAATGAAGGCTCTTGAAAACATTTTGGAAAAAGAGAAAATGCTGGTATCCAGCATTTTCTCCTTTTTCCCACAAAGTTTTTCTACCTATTTAGGGACAAATCGATCTACTACAGTTTGAAAAACATTTGAATTATCGTCTGTATAATTTCTTCAATATAGATATGTCTAAAATTTTACCATGTGGTAAAGGACCCCTTACAACACAACAAAATTTTGGACCTGTCCAAATCTAAAGCATGAATTTGCAGACGACAAATTAAATATGGCTCAAAAAGTAAAAAAATGTCTTTGAAAGCGTAGAAAACATTGTGGGAAAAGGAGAAAATGTTGGTTACCAGCATTTTCTTCTTTTCCTACAATGTTTTCAAAAGCCTTCTTCTTCAAGGTCGTTAAATCTCTGGATTGTGTGGTAAAGGGTTAAAAGGCCTTCTGTGTATAATATTGTCTTGTCGTTGAATACCACTGTAAATCTGTTTCATGTACATTTTGTAGAGCCATGGTACCTCCCTTGGTAGCTAGCTATCACGGTCATCCAGGGGTTGTAAGGTTAACCCCTATCCTGCTAAATAAGTGAAACGAAACTTTCAAACCGACAGTAAAAACTTAACTTCTGCTATTTCAAAGGTATTTCTAAGAGGAAAGACTTCTCCTTATCGGACAGTGTAGATCCAAGATCTATACTGTCCGCAAAAGGTCCTTGAGTTGCGCTTAGCAGCCTACGGGTTAAATACTGGCAGGCCAAAATATCCAAGCTGGATGAGAAATTCCAACATTCTATATAGAAAGACAATGTTTATCTTCATTTAGAATACTGTACCAGACAGTGTAGATCAAAGTTCAGAGTTCATATTCTGTTCAGTCTGATCTTGATCTACACCATTCACAAAATCTATTGAGCCATGCTCTGTGAAAAGGTGGTTTAATGCTTTCGCCAAAAGTATCGCGCAGGCCGACCAAGATCGAAACTTTTTGTTATTGATCAGTTCCTCAAGTCCAAGGACCAGTCTGCCTCATGGTTCAATCAATTGTTAAACAAAATGTATTTTGTGGATCCATGATCATGTAATGAAGTGTTTGGTATTATTAATTACGGAGACGCATTAAGCCCCCTTTTGCCAGAGCACGGCTCATTCATATTGTCCCTGACAGTGAATGAATGAAGGATGTAAAAACAGTATTGATTCCCCATAGCCAATGAACCCTCCATAGATGGCAAGTTTGTACCTGCCGGTTGCTAGGAATTTGAGGTGATTCTACACTGACAAGATTAACGTTTTTTTTTCACATGAAGATCAAGGGTCAATACATGTATTTCCTTTGATAGTTGAATTCTGTGAGAATATCCCCATCAGTACATTAATCCTTAGGCTTCTAAGCGCGACTCACTGACCTTTGGCGGACGGTGTAGATTAAGATCAGACTGCACAGAACATGCAGTCTGATCTTGGATCCAAATTGTCCGATAAGGAGATTTTTTTCAAAAAAGAAAAAATAATAAGTTTGAAATAGCACTATTTGGGTATTTACTATCGGCTTGAAAGTAAAGTTATTTAGCGGGATAAGGGTTAACAGTAATAGTTCTTTATTTCATCGAGTGAACATCATCTGTAATATTTTCACTCGTGGCTGCACCACTCGTGGAAATATTACCGATGATGTTCACTCAGTGAAATAAATTTCGATCTTCACCGAAGGAAAGAAAAAACAAATATCTTCTATATCTGTGTGTGTGTGTGTGTGTGTGTGTGTGTTTAACGAAAGTCTTAGAATGATCATAGTAATTTTAGGTGCTTTTAAGGGCAGTGTAAATGAAGATCTGACTATACAAAATATGCGGTCTGATCATAGATCTACAGAGCACAATATGTTAACCCTTTATCACACAATCACGAGTTTTAACGAGGCTGAAGAAGACGGCTTTTGAAAGCATTGTGAGAAGATGAGAAAATTTTATAACCAGCATTTTCTCCTTTTTTCACAACGTTTTCTACCATTCCAAAAACAAATTTCACTTTTTGAGTAACATTTAATTTGTAGTCTGCAAATGCTTTGAATATAGATCAGTCTAAAATTTTGTGAGATGATTTTGCGCGAAAAATAAGTTTAAAATAGCAATATTTGGGTTTTTACCGTCGAGTTAAAAGTTTCATTTTACTTATTTAACAGACCCGTTAAGTTTTAAATAATATCTACATAGACAATCTAGAATACAATTGGACAAATTGACTTCAGAATTGCTATTCCAAGTTATTTTTCTATTTGCCATTTTTAGAGGGCATCTTCTGCATCTTTGTTAAACATATCCTTGTATAAGCCATAAAGTCAAAGGTCATTTTCAACGACAGTTTTTTTCCCTCCAGCCAGCCTGCTCATTAGACATTTACCTGTGGTTTTAACCCTTAGAGCTTTCAGCCTTTGATTAATGAAATGGACCTACTTAATCAGGAAAAACAGCTAAAAGAGAGCTGTGTCAAATTTACTCGTATTTTGGAGAGAGTTTGTTAACACAGTAGCAGACAGTCTAGATCATAGATCAGACTGCACGTTCTGTGCAGTCTGATCTTGATCTACACTATCTGCAAAAGCAACTTAAGCCGGTTCCAGTGCTGTAAAGGAGAAGGATCAATATTTCCATCAAAAGGAAACAGTATATAAAAGGATACTTCGCTTCTTGCTTTCATAAAACTTGCTATTGTTAGTTCATCTCTGACTCGATGAGGAGCTTTCGTTCATCCAATTGATTATTTGATTTGTTTGTTTTAATTGTATCAATGTTACTACTGCACTGAAAATTATCATAGGTGAGTTGATGCATTTGAAATCTTCCTTCCTTCCGTCCTCCCTCCCTTCCTTTCTTTCTTTCTTTCAGGGAATAGATGCTCAATGAGAAAACCGTGAAATATCAGATCCGATTGCTCATTTCGAGCTAACCTCTATTTTTCTTGAGAAAAATTCCTGTCAATATTGAAGAAAGATATTATTATTAGCCTTTTCAGATATTTTACATATTTATTATTGGCTTTTTCAGATATTTTATATTTTTAGCATTGGTATTTTCAGATGATTCTGACGACTTTTTTGCCTTTCACATACTCTGATGTCGAGGCTATTTTCAGTTCTTGACTTTTGGTTCTTGTTTTGTCATTTCATGGATGTACAAGCAAAGTATAGAACACTCATGGTGGATATATAAAATATGACATGAGTTGGTGTTTGAGATAAATTCTATTAAACAAGTCTACAAAAATTGTTATTCAGTGAGCCTTTTAAAATTTTATTAACGTGTCTACACAATATTTCATTTTTTTATGTGGACGAGTTTAACAATTTTTTACAAAAGCCAACGAATGTCAGATTCGTTTTATCACATAACTGTATATAACAAGAATTATCGTCCATGATGTGTTAACACATAGGCATACATGTGCAATGTGTAATGAAATTTACATGAAACATTATATCGAGCAAGTCATCATATACAATGTAATTACGGCTCCATTTTATCTAACAAACGACTGAATCATGAGGTAGACATACAGAAAACTGACCAGTAGCAAAAGGTTTCGGAATGCGCAGGCTTACCTTTGTCGAAACCTTTTGCAGATACAAACCGAACTTTCACAGAGCATTGCTCAGTTATGTTATATCTGTACATACACCTTTCTTCTGCTTTGTCGTTAGAAATTTCGAAAGGATTGTGTTAATAGGAGACATCAAATTAAGTACCACGATCTTGACAATCTTATGCGAGTAAACAGAACTACTGTAATACATTTTTCTGAAAACTCTCAGACTGTCTTGGAAAATGCACGTGAAAATGCGGGTATGTACGCTTTTAGAAAGCATTCGTATTCACCTAATTCCAGCTGAAACTGACAGAAAATGACTTTCAAAACATATTAGTTAAATGCTGATGTATAAATATGGTATACTATGTTGTAGTAACTTTCCTGGTCCGTCTATTTGAATCGAGCAGCGTGAAAAATTTGATATAATGCGAGACCAAAGGTCGAGCGAGATGTCAAAATTTCTTTACGTAGCGGGAAGGAAACAGAAGCACCAGGAAAGTTACTACAGAATAATATTCCTTTTAGTGTACAATAGTACCTACGACTTTCAGCGACAAAATATTACAATGATTTGACATTTTATTCGAAATCTTTATACAAAATAATACAAATTATGGATCAGTCAGTATTAATTTCGTCATAATGAATGGTGGATGAATATTATAGCGCAACATTTTTGACATAGACTATTAAATCGCAAATCAATGCATACGTATTCCGTGCGCGAGATACGTCATCATACCATATTTGGAAGCGTATTTGACACTGTGTAGATACGGATTTTTGAGTCGCCTGGTTGCGTAGCATCCAGGTTCTCATTGTTATCATCCTGATATATGGGGTGACGTAAGCATGCCTCCGGCCTTGTACCGCTTCCTGTCCAGACTTCCGGTTTGCGAGACGTTGCGTAGTTCATTTGTAATGTTGCATTATCCTCAATGCTTCTATCGTACATAATTTTCAGTTGCTAAATTTTCAGGTTTATCGAAGACGTCCCTCACAGCTCAAGTATTAAAATTCGTAAATATTTGAAATGATTGTGTCCTGCTCTAGGATACACGAACACTGAACTTTCACATTGACATCGAGAATAATCGGTCCATGGACAAACCGGATTTCCTTTCGAACCGGATTTCACCAAATTTTACCTCTTGATGACCGGATTTCACCCAAGCATGACAAATTTTATTGAAATATATTTATGAACAGCATAATTTTATGCTAATTTTCTGGAAAATATTTTATTCTAACAATAATTTGTTAGGCTTTTTAGAACTACATGTAACTCCTTTTGAAAAGATTTTTTTTTTTTTACATGTAAGCTATATTTACATAATAAATTAGCTAAATGAGAAATCACAATGTCGAAGAATTCATTATTTGACCTGAACTATGCCATACGAAGTGAAATACGGTTATCAAGAGATGAATTTCGGTGAAATTCCATGCACCCGAGAATAATTTCATATCTGGATGTCGTCTGGCGTGTGTGCTTACGAAGCCCCGCTATATATACGGCAACAGTTATTAATTGAACTAAGGACGATTCTTTTTTCATTGGCGAAATTCCCCGCTTAAAGTGCATTAATTTGGTTTCAGCCCTCGTACCTTTTTCTGATTTAAAATCGATCAATGACAGAAGGGAAAGGCAATGTCGAACGGCATGGATGCTCGGTCATGAGGGAAATTGCGTCGTAGGCTAACTTGTTCAACTGTGAGAGTTTACTCTCCTAGGAAGATTTAACCAACAAAACTTGACCCATAACATATTAAGTATACAATAGATAAGGTTGTCTTTTTCTCAAAGTATTTTCAAGCCAAAACATCTTTATATGTCATTCAAGATGTACTGAGATTCATTACTGGTGTCTGTTTATAACAACAACCTTCACCTTTGTGGGAACTACACAGTTCCCCGACAAGATAATTCCCCAACACATCGGTACAATGTTTCCCGACAATTTCAGACGACAATAATCAAGACATGTATAAGCAATTTCTCTTGAACTGCAGGTGGTGTAAACTGGGATCACACTGTATGGAAGCCTGATCTTCTGACTCTCCTCGATTTTGATTATATTTTGAGGAACCTTAGCTAGTACTTTTATGATAGGGTATAATTATTTCTTTCAGTTTCTTTTTTACTTGATTTCTGACAACTCTTTAATTTGTAATATTTCATATTTCAATTATAGATTATCATGTACATATATTGCTTTGAAATGTCACGTAATTCCAAAAGCTCGAATCATTATATATTAAAGTTTTTTGCGTGTGTGTAGCTTAGGATAAGACTGCCATCTACGGACGGTGCGGACGCCAACCAGATGATTTTGTTGCCAAATGTTTATAAGATATATAGAATAACAGGTACAAATTATCCAATCACAAAACATGTGTTATCAATAAATATCCTTACTTTTCAATGATTACCAACAATAAGTGTTAATGATGGTAAGTAATAGGTACATGTAGTTTGACTTAGAACAAAAGTGTTTGGGAATTGTCTCTAAAAATTGTCGTCCAGGAACTCGCTTGTCAGGGAAAGTTCTATGTTTATTCTACCTTTCCACGCACTCGTCACAACTCAGCCGATCCCGTACCTAGTAACCTACATCTAACCTCTCTGTATCAAGGGAATTTCCATATTAAAATACTTCTTGTCACACGATCTTAAACAGTTGGTAGAGTAGCTAACTATGGTTGAAGGTCACCGGAGGCATTTTATTTTTGCTTTTTTTTCACCACTAAGAGTAAACAGTCACGTCCTTTTGATTTTTATTTACTAAAAAAAAAATCAACCGCCTCCCCTAAAAAAGGGGAGGGGGGGTCAAAATCTGGTTTAATGCCCCTTAAACTCTCAAACAACTAAGCAACAGGCGACTCTCAGGACTATCAGTCCTTTGATTTTCTTTCGTGTGTGGTAGTTTATCCGCGTGCAACCCACGTATTTGACTTTAGCACGTTTCTGCAAGACGGGGAAAACGTTGTCTGCATGAGGTGGTGCATTAAATGGGTTGATATCATATTATTGTTTCATGTCTTATACTTTAGCGATCAGTGTACATTCAAGATCAGACTCCAGGTTCTTTCCAGTCTGACTTTGATCGACACAATCATCCAATGGCAGTTTGATCTTGAACTAGATTGCCTAAAAAATGTAAAATCGGCTTAGCACTCTTATTATCTTATTTCTGTGATGTCTTCAATTTGAATGACTTGGGGAAAATCTATGCGTCTCGGATTATAATTTAATAACCTTAACGCGTGTCTTTTTACAAAAAAAAAAAAAATACCAATATTATTAACTTTTCAGATAAAATGTCCTAGATAACTTAATGAGAAAATATCTATCATTACATGTTATACTGTTTCCATGGTAATTTAAGATTTCCCTGAGAACTTTAATCAGCTGAAAGAGTTTCAAAGAAAAAAAAAATCAGTCACTAGCAATTATGAGCTTACACCGTTATCCAGCTGATTATGTCGAATTGATGATGTGAGCCAAGCTCTGGCAAAGGGGGCTTAATGCATCTCAGTGATGCATGAAACCAAGCAAGTTATCACATAATTATAGATCAGTTAAATCCATTTGCATAACAACCGACCGATCCATGAGGTGCATTGGTCCTTTGACGTGCAGAAAATTGACCAATAGCGGAAAGTTTCGGCCTAGGTCAGCCTGCGAGAGCTGCGCAAGCTGACTCGAGTCAATACTTTTCGCAGATACATTAAGCCCCCTTTTCGCAGAACGCGGCTCATTTAATTTCGTTAATATTTGCTTCACTTAGTAATATAGCTAATAAGAGGCTAACTTATTTTATCTAGCTTTTGTGATGAAGATAAACCCCAAATCGAATTGGTGGTTCGGAAAACATAATTTCAGGATTTTTTCAGGTTGTTAGCTTGTTGTAACAGCGTTCACTGAAAGTATACTGTGTCAACGTTTACTGTGATGAGACAGAGAGCTGTGCTCCGGCATAAGGGGGTTTCATGCATCTCCATAGTGCATTATACCAAGCAAGTTATCTCATAATTATGGATCCATAAAATCCATTTTGTCTAACAACTGGCTGAATCTGGAGGTAGAATGGTCCTTGGACATGTAGAAAATTTAAAAATAGCAAAAAATTTCTGATCACTGTGTCGACGGTCGTTACGTAGGAATGCAGCCTGTGGATTGAGAAGAATTTTGTGCGAGCTACTGGCGAAAGGAACTTAGTGAAAGTATGAATAGGTTCGCTGGCCGCTGTGATACAACCGAAATAATGTTGACAAGTTAAACATCAAACAAACAGAGAAATCCCGGGATGGATGACTTGGTTCAATTCTCAATCATTACAAATTCTCCCATCCTGCTGTTGTGGTATCCTGGTTTAGGTTTCCGGAAGTGATCTTGAGGAATATTTATTTCATTGTCAATGATAGACACTTTTGTGGACAACCTAGATCCAAGATCAGACTTCACAGGACGTGCAGTCTGATCTTCTATCTAACTATCCAACATTGAACACGATATTCTGGACTTCGATGCGGAATATTTTTTTATTCATTTGTATTTAATTGAAACTTTACCATACAATCCTGAGTTTCAGCGACCCTAAGAAGTAAAGCTTTTTGAAAACAATGTGGAAAAAGGAGAAAATGCTGGTCACCAGCATTTTCTCCTTTTCCTACAATGTTTTCTATCCTATCAAGGACATAAATCATCATTTGAGCCACATTTAAATTGTCGTCTGCAAATGCTTTCAATTTGGACAAGTCTTCATTTTCGTTGTGTGATTAAGAGCTAAAATAAGTTTTACTGCTGGCTGCGCGACAGACGAAAAAAAAGGTTTGAGAATCAGAAATATGATCGAGTGAACGGAAGCAGACTCCTGCGAGACCATCGAGCTATTATTTCCTCATTAATTATTGTTATCTCGTTACCTTTAACGCACAGCACCAAAATAATCAACTATAGATACGAACCATTGTCTAGGAACCAGGGCCCGGTTTTACGAAAAAAATAAACAACTTACGTCTCTTATTTTACTAAGCTCAACTACAGGTCCTAGGTTTTGACTTAAGTTGAGTTCGTTGTTTGAGACGCATTTAAATAACATTAATAGACTGTGGTAACGTTCTCAAATCCTGCACTGACATTACTTTTCAGACAGACTCAACTAAGCAAAATAAATGGACTTAAGTCAGTTAACAGACTTAAGTCCACTGTTTCGCTGAGTTGAGTCTGAAACGTTGTGTCAATACAGGGTTCGTATTCACCAACCATTCTTAAGAACATTCTTAGTCTTATTCTCCAACATTTTCTGGATTTGAAAGTAACACAACTTCTGACTGGCTAAACCATTTGGTTTAGCCAATCAGAAGTTGTGTTACTTTCAAAGTTGGACAATCTTGGAGAATAAGATTAAGAATATCTTTAAGAATGGTTGGTGAAGACTGGCCCAGGACTTGAGAATGTTACATAAGTCTGTTAATGTTAGTGAAATGCGTCTGGAGTAATTAACTCAACTTAAGTCAGAAAATAAGTCTGTTGGTGGATGTGAGTAAAATAAGACGCTTTTAAAGGTTTTTTTTTATGAAACTGGGCCGTTTTTATGCAATGAAATAACACGGTCGTGAGTCAAAAAGTACCGGTTTGAGAAAATTTTGTAAAAACAAATATTACCACTTTAATCGTTCATTTGTGAGCCTTATGTTTTGGACCCTTTTGAAAGCATGTTTTTATTGTCAACTCAACATAGTCTGAGTGCCATGAAATTGCCACAGACTAATAGAAAAAAAATCATGTTTCCAAATGTGTATGTATCATGATTATTATAAGGTCGAAAGTAACACTGAAGACCTTATTAGCTCGGCTATTTTCGGAGGAAATGTCGAGGTACTGTCGCATTATCTTCCGCTAGGTGGCATTTTTCACATTAATACGTATTTGATGCGGGCATTCTGGGTACAGAACCGGACTACTTTTCAAGGCGGCAATCGATGCAGCAAATTTCAAAATAAGATGTAAATTTTACTCACTCAAACGCTATCTGGTACGATTCGTCCAGCCATGGTTAGCTAGCTTTCATAGAGCATGGCTCATACCTATTTTGTTACTGAAGATATTTACTTCAAACTCGGATTAGTTGTTAACCCTTAAGCTGCTTATCGCGACCCATTGACCTTATGCGGACAATGTAGATCAAGATCAGACTGCACGTTCTGTGCAGTCTGATCTTTGATCTACACTGTCCGATACGGTATTTTCTTTCCGGGGAAATCAACTTTGAAACCGCAATGTTTGGACCTTTAGTATTGAGTAGAAATTTGCGTTTCATTTATTAAGCATTTATTAAGTATTTATTCAGCAGCTTAAGTGTTAAATGTCAGAAAAGGAACTCATACAACCGGGGCAGGTAGGCCTACCCGTCAAAATATTTTTGACACAATTATGCCCCTTTTTCGACATGGAATTTTCACTGAAAGAAACTTCAGCCGAGTGTTGGCACCCGCATGCGATGCTGTCGTTTTCCTAAGGGATCGAATTATGGATTTCAAACGGGAACATTACATCTTATTCATTTACGTATGGAACTTACCAAAGTCGAGCTAACATACCAGCTTAACTCTTCACCAAACGACAATATTTTTAGACTTGTCTAAATTCGGAAAACATTTGCACAAAATAAATGTATCTAAAAATTGAAATTTGCATTGGGCAGGGTAGAAAACATTGTGGGAAAAGGAGAAAATGCTGGTTGCCAGCATTTTCTCATTTTCCCACAATGTTTTCAAAAGTCAATATTCTCATGGTCGTTAAAACTCGGGATTCTGTGATAAAGGGTTGATACCGTCATTGTCTGTGACACAAAGTGTTATTATTATTTAGTGAATTCAAAATAAATAGCAGCCAGGCAATTTTAGAATAACTTTATATATTATGCATTTAACTCTATCTGAACCATGCACAGACGAAAACAGGGGCTTTTGAGGACCGTATAGATCAAGATCAGATTGCACGTCCTCTGCACTCTGATATTGGTTCTATGCCGCCTTCTTGCTAAGTCAAGCTGGTGAAAAAATAAGTATTTGGCACCGAGAGAGTTAAAATAATATTCAGTCGAATTCAGATTGAATCCAAATAGATTTGAATCAATGGATTTATAGCCATGCTGTGTGAAAAGGGTGCTTAATGCATCTGCAAAAAGTATCGACCCAGGTCAGCCTGCGCAATCCGCGCAGGCTGACCTGGGCCGAAACTTTTTGCTTTTGATAAATTTTCTGCATGTCAAAGAACCAGTTTACTTCATGATTCAGTCGATTGTTGGACAAAATCGATTTTTATGCTCATGTGATTAATATGTGATAAGGAGATTAATTATGTGATGACTTGCCTGGTATCATAAATCACGGTAATACATTAAGCTCCCCTTTTTCCAGAGCATGGCTCAATTGTAAGCGAAATGAATAGATGCTTGCTAAATGGCCTCACTATGGCGAGGTAATGATAGACTATGGAGTTAATAGAAGAACCATGTTACGTAATGTATGTTAATTGTTGATCATTGATTTTGTCGTAATGGGCACTTTATAATGGAAAGGAATTTCAAAATGTCATTTAGCTCCTCCACACGACATAATGCAAGATCGTTTTTAAATTCAAAGCATTTGTAGACGATAAATGAAACGTAGGCCAAATGCTGGGATTTGTGTCTGAAAAGGAAAAAAAAAAAAAAAAAATATGTGGGAAAGGAGTAAATGCTGGTTACCAGCATATTTTCCTTTTCTCACAATGTTTTCGGTAAGAAATTGGCCGAGCAGGGGATCGAACCAGCGAACTTCTGTTCTCAAGTCCTGTACGCTACCGACGGTACCGACTGAGCTACCGGGGCTCGGCGGCTCGGCGGGCGGGGGGAGTAAATGCATCTGCAAAAAGGATCGACCCAGGTCAGCCTGCATAGTACGCGCAGGCTGACCTGCGTCGAAACCTTTTGCTATCAGTAAATTTTCAGCATTTTCAAGGACCATTCTACGTCGTAATTCAGTTGGTTGTCAGACACAATGGATTTTGCAGATCCATAATTATATGATGACTTGCTCGGTGTACTGCATCACGGTAAAAACCAAAAATGTTGGTATTTCAACGTTATGGGGGTTTGGGAAATATCTCCTTATCGGACAGTGTCGATCCAAGATCAGACTGCACGTTCTGTGCAGTCTGATCTTAATCTACGCTTTCCGCAACAGGTCCTTGAGTCACGCTTAGCAGCCTTGGCGTTAAATGTCAGCCTCAGGGTTAAATTCAACTCAAATCATGCACTGATGTTTTTGTTTAACCCTTTCAGCGCCATAGGCGAAAACAGGGACTTTTGCGAACGGCATAGATCAAGATCAGACTGCACAGAACGTGCAGTCTGATTTTTTATCTATGCCATCCGCTTGTTTTGTCAAGCCTGTATGATTAAAATCTTCCGGAAGCTCAATGGATTGTCTTTACAGCCATCAAAAGAGGCCAAGTATGTTTATTTGGCGCCGAAAGAGTTAACCATCACGTGACATTGCATCACGGCTTGTTCATCCTCCTAATGGAATGAATGTAATGATTAAATTGCGTGGATTAATTATGTGTACGTTTCCAAAGTAACGGATATTTCCATGGGAGATGTGAGGAATATCTAAAATCAGCCAGTTTTAACTTAGATCTAACTGTTTTCGAAGAAAATGTAAAGGAAATTGTCATAGCCATGTCGTCTACCTCGTCTTGTTGTCATGGAAAAAAACTTTGACATTTTCTCGTATCTCTGTTATTTATTAACTTTTAGAGCAATAAATTAACGAAATAAACCTTTTTAGTTAGGAAAAAGATCCGAAATATTGTCATTTCAAGGTTGTGTTGGCCATGATATGTAACGAAGTGGCGGACAGTGTAGATCAAAGATCAGACTGCACGTTCAGTGCAGTCTGATCTTTGATCTACACTGTCCGCAAAAACAAATTCAGCCGCTATCTGAGTTTACCTCAGACTTGGGCTAGCTGTTTACTATCAACATATTGGCCCATCTAAGAAGGGCAGGTAACTCTCTATACTTTTTTGGCACAGTTATGCCCCTTTTTTTCACTCAGGATTTTCAATGAAGAGAACACTCACAGCTGAGCGTTGGCATCCACATAAAGTGCTCCTTTTTCTTACATTTTAATGTTTTGATGAGTACAGTAACGAAGTTTTCCCCCACAAATATACCATGATAGTGGTTCTTTGATGGTTTACGTGTAAATACAACTTCAGTGTACAAGTATATGGGCCTTTTGTTGACACCTAAACTTTCATGGTCAAAGTACAAACTTGCATCGCAAGCAAAAAAGGCAATATTTTCAATTAAATCATGCCAGTATAAATTTGGTTTCTTTTTACATAAGGAGTATTTTAAATTATTTGATGCAATGGTTTTGCCTATTCTTACATTCGGGGCAGAGATATGGGGATTTGAGTACTCTGATATCATTGAAAATGTTCATTTAAGATTTTGTAGAGAATTTTTAGGGGTAAACCATTCTGTTAATAATTGTGTTGTCCTATCTGAGTGTGGCAGACTACCCTTATGTATTATCTATAAAACCAAAGTTGTCAAATATTGGTGTAAACTTTTACGTATGGATAATCACCGTTATCCTAAACAATGCTATAAGATGCTTAAGGCACATGCCGATCTTGGTAGAGTCAATTGGGTTACACGAGTTAAAAATCCTCTTTGTACAAATGGTTTTGCTTATGCGTGGCTTTCGCAAGATATAGGGGATGTTGATTACTTCGTTAGGCTGTTTAAGCGAAGAATTTCCGATTGTTCGCTGCAATATTTAAATGAGTCAATTCAAAACTCACCTCGGTGTGATTTGTATAGACACATATTTTCCTTGTTAAATCCGGAGAAATATCTATGTGTGGATATTTCTCCGAGTTTAAGAAGAGCTTTTGCGAGATTCAGGTGTTCTAGCCATAAACTCAATATAGAACTAGGTAGACACTTTAACATAGAAAGAGATGATAGGGTGTGCCAGCATTGTTTATTAAACCATGACATTTTAGTCGTAGAAACTGAATACCACTCTTTTTTTAATTGTTCTCTATTCAGTGCAGAAAGACAAACATTGCTGTTCTCTTGGTATCGAGGTAGAACAGATTTAAGGTCATTTTACAATCTAATGACAAGTAAGAATAATGTTACTATTAAAAAGGTAGCAAAGTATATTCTATCAATTTTAAATTTAAAGGATTCTTATTAATAGTGATTATATTTCTGAATGTAAATGCTATTTGCAACTCTTCATTGTAACGACTGTATTTAAAATTTTGTATTATGGGCCGGTGGCCTTGATGTACAAATAAAAATATTTGTATTGTATTGTATTGTATTGTATTGTATTGTATTGTATATTGGCCCATCTAAGAAGGGCAGGTAACTCTTTATACTTTTTTGGCACAGTTATGCCCCTTTTTTTCACTCAGGATTTTCAACGAAGAGAACACTCACAGCTGAGCGTTGGCATCCACATATGGTGCTTCTGTTTCTTACATTTTAATGTTTTGATGAGTACAGTAACGAAGTTTTCCCCAACAAATATACCATGATAGTAGCAGCGTCTGCCCTTATACTGAAATACTTGATTGAATGGTGTTTTATGCTGCTTTCAACATTATTTCAGTCATATCACGGCGACAGCTCATATTTTCATTTATTCCTGGGTTCCACCAGTACTAGGCTAGGGCTGTGAAGTGTCTTGCCCAAGGACACTGAAATACTATGGAAAAAGAGCTTTTATCAAGAGTTAAGGAACATTTTTATATAACTGTCAAATACTTTTTTCACCGAAATTGGTTTCTACATGTAGATCTATAAAATTTACTTTTACATATGGACGTCAAAACAATATGTCCCTGTGATAAATTATAATTAACGTGAGTTGCCATGGTAACGGTTTCTTTTCTGCCAAAAAGACGGTATTTTTGCTGGAAAAAAGCAAAAGAAAATCGAAGTCTTTGGGCGAGGTTTCCTTGATGATTCTCATTAGCGATAGTAGTCACGCATAAATTGTGCTCAGAATCAATGTACATCAATTTCTAATTAACCCTTGACCTGCTAAATAAGTTAAGTGAAACTTTCAACCCGATAGTAAAATCCCAAACTTTGCTATTTCAAAAGTATTTTTTGGAAGGAAAATATCTCCTTATCAGACAGTGTAGATCCAAGATCAGACTGCACGTTTTGTGCAAACTGATCTTGATCTGCATTGTCCTCAAGAGGTCACTGAGTCCCGCTAAGCAGCTTAAGGGTTTATCCACGACTTCTTACGAAATTAAAGGACTGAAGCTAAATGAAAAATATCTAAAAAGAAGCTAGTCTAGAAAATTCTGGTAACGTGTATTCGGATTCGTTTGGTAGATTCTGGTAATGCATTTCGGTACAAGGAGAATGTTCAGTGATGGGTCATGTCCGAAAGTGCTATACTGTCTCAAAAGCGGTTTTCCGTATTTTCGTTAAAATCATTCTTAAGACTGAATAAGTAGTTCGACAGCAGATAACTTTACAAGGGTATCTCAGTATCGTAAATTTGATCAGGACAAAAATGAAGGTTTCATTCGCAATAACTTAGGAAATTATGGTTTACCTTTGAAACATGAAATCGATAGCCGTTGGTTTCACCATCATCATCATCATCATCATCTAAGTAGACCTATAATAACTCAATCTCATAATCTCATCATTATCACCTGATCACCATTTTGATCTTCTTCGTTTTCGTTGTTGTTGTCTTCCCCTCCAACGACGCTCAGAGAAGTATGCTTGTTTCCTCCCTTATGATTTCTCTCCATCTGCCTGTCTGTTTGTAGACGAACGGTTTCTGATTTCTTACTGGAAACACAATATATTTTAGATAATAGTGTTTTCTGGTATGCAGCTCACTGAAGAAGCCCTCTCGAATTTTTGCCTCCTAGCTCACCGGTCAAGGGCATTGCTCAGGGATGGGCAAGCTTTCTTCGGCACACGTCACAACTTGGCCGATTCCGTGACTACATCTAACGTCGTCCGTATCAAGGAGGTTTCCATATGCGGTCAATCACATGATTTTAAACATGGCGGCGCCCATGTAAATTGATTAGCTACGATATCAACAACCACTGCAAAGTTATTCACATCTATCAATCTGTCGGTGGAAGTTGCCGACGGAATTGAAGGATCTCGTTATAAATTGAATGTACAAACTGTTTGTCAACGGAAATGTAGGCCTATTCAGAAAGATTTGGAAAGAAAATTGTGATACTTGTATCCTTTTTTCAAGTGAAACCATACGATTTTAGGAACGGTAAAGCGGGTTTCTTTCAGGCGAGGAAATGTACTGTGTAGGTGCATATCACCAATCGTAATGCAGCCGAGGAACTTGATCAACGGATCACCCGAGGTTTGCCGAATGCCTTCATTTGCAGTTCATCTGTTACTCACTCTTTATTTCATATCTTTCCTGACGTTTTAAAAGTACTAGACTGTGGCTCTGCAGTGCCTTGGCGAAGGGCACACAGCATCATGTGATTGGCACCTGTTATTGTTAGCCAGACCTGTTCACGATGCATTAACCATTTTCCACACAATCCCTAGACTGAACGACCACGAAGAAGAAGGCTTTTGAAAACATTGTAGAAAAAAGGACAACATCCTAGTAACTAGCATTTTCTCCTTCTTTTCTCACAACGTTTTCTATCCTATCAAAGACAGGAATCATAGTTTGAACTGCATTTATTTTGCCGTCTGCAATTACTTTCAATTTGAACAAGTTCAAACTGTTTTCTATTTGTAAAGAGTAACTAAGCATTGTATACCAATAACGTCATTTCCATGTCAGTTCTTGAATATTGATTTTTGTCAACCTTTAGGGTGCTAAGCGCGACTAACTGACCTTTTGCGGACAGTGCAGATCAAGATCAGACTGCACAGAGCGTGCAGTCTAATCTTGGATCTACATTGTCCGATAAGGAGATTTTTTTTTTTTTCAAAAAATAAGTTTGAAATATTCGGGTTTTTACTATCGGTTTGAAAATTTCATTTCATTTATTTAGCACGATAAGGGTTAACGCTTAGCGTGCTTAAAACCCTTTACCGCACAATGACGCCTTTCAACGCCCCTGGGAAGGAAGCCTTTTGAAAACATTGTGGGAAATGGAGAAAATGCTGGTAACCAGCATTTTCTCCTTTTCCCACAATGTTTTCTATCCTATCAAAGAAACATTGCACCATCTTAGCCACACTGAAATTGTCGTCTGCAAATGCTTTCAATTTGGACACAGCTAAAATTTTGTCGTCTGGTAAAGAGTTAATGAACGAATATGACATTTATAGTCTGGACTAGAAACGCAATATAGATTTTTTTTCCAAAGTTATTTTTAACCATAATTGAATGTGTCTACATAGCAGACAGTGTAAATCTGAGTGTAAATCTAAGATCAGACTGCAGCTACTGTGCATTTATATTTCGGTCCACAAAATGTGCATTGAGTGTCGCTTAGCAGCCTTATGTTTAACCCTGAGGCTGCTGAACACAACTCAATGACCTTTTGCTGACAGTGTAGATCAAGATCAGACTGCACAGAACGTGCCGTCTGATCTTAAATCTACACTATCCGATCAGGAGATATTTATCACAAAAAATACCTTTGAAATAGCCAAGTTTGGGTTTTTACTGACGCTTAAAAATTTCATTTCACTTGTTTAGCATAATAAGGGTTAAGGCTGAGTTTCTGTGAGATTCGAATGATTACTGAAGTGTAGAAGGGATTAATCCTTTACCGAGTTTTAACGGCCATGAAGAAGAAAGCTTTTCAAAACTTTGTTGGAAAATAAGAAAATGCTGTTAACCTGCATTTTCTCTTTTTCCCAACAACGTTTTCTACTTATCTAAAGTTAGATGCGATAATGCTATCCCCCGTTTAATTTGTCGTCTGCATATTCTTTCAAATTGGGCAAGTCCAACACCTTATCGTCTGGTAATGAGATAACTGAGGAATCGATTTACTTTGAGTCGCTGCAACACACGTTCACGGTTGACTGTGATATGTCGTGCACTTCCTGTTGAACACCGTGACAAAAACAGGCCATTTATCCCTTTGCCACACAGTCCCGAGTTTTAACGACCTTGACGAAGAGGCCTTTTGAAAACATTGCGGAAAAATGATAAAATGCTGGTAACCAGCATTTTTTCCTTTTTTTCTACAGTGTTTTCTATCTTTTCAAAGGTGAAATCCATGATTCGTGCCACATTTATTTTGTCGCCTGCAAATGCTTTAAATTTGGATAAGTCCACATTTTACTTGCGTGGTAAAGAGTTAATTCTGCACAGCGCGACAAAATCTTACACTTGAATACATGTATATTGAAAGCATTTGCCGTCGATACTTTGTTGTGGCTGAAATGGTGTATTTCTTTCTGTAAAGAACAGAAAACATAGTGAGAAAAGGATATCGTGTTGGTTACCAGTATTTTCTCCGTTTTTTTGGCCTGGGCTTGGCTTGCCAAATCCAAGGCCATGGGAATAGTATACCAAAAATTTCAACCCCATCCAAGCATGTACGGAAAAACCCGAGTCAAGCATTTACGGAAAAACCCGAGTAAAAGTGAAAAGCACCGCCTGCAATGCATGTCACTACGCTGAAGGAAACGACCCCTTTAAATAATAAAATATTTCGATTTGAACATCACAGTAAGGTTTACTTTCACAACAAACTTTGATAGATGTGCGATTTTAATCGTACGAAAGTATTGACTGAGAATTTGGGGCCCTCGTCAGGTTATTCATAACTGCAAATTCCTGCGCTTAACAGTGAAAGAAACAATTGGCAAACCTCGGGTGATCATTGATCAAATGTTTAGATGTAGGTGCGCAATCGACCGAGTTGTGACGAGTGCTGTTGCCGAGCACTAATCGGGATCGTTCGTTTATCCTTTTTCTACACACCATGTGAATGACAAATAATGATAGCGTATTTTACGAAGACGACGTGCTCTCTCTCTGAAAAAGGTGTCTCAAAACCTCGGCAAGATTTTAATTTTCGTAAAATTACTGTGCACCATGTGTCTGAAGTTATAAGTATGTATTTGATTGGTATACATGTATATGCCTTACTTCTTCCTGTCAGATTTGTCCAGATATGACATCTCGGCCCATAACCATTTCGACCCATAGCAAACTCGGAGCATATAATACCAAATATGTATTAAACTTTGTAAAATGAGCCATTTAAAACCAGTTAATCTTTAAAAAATGATGAATTTCAGACTTGTCTAAATTGAAAACATTTGCGAACGGCAAGTTAGATTTAGCTGAAATGTTGGTTATTGGCTGTAAAATGGCAGAAGACCTTGTAGGAAAAAAGAGAGCATTTTCTTTTTTTTTTCCCAAAAGATTTTCATGAGGCTATATCTTTGGAGTCCTTAAATCTCGAGAATGTGTGGTAAAGAGTTAAGTAACTGGTGGGCGTTTTATATCGAAGATCAGACTTGACAGTCAGTGCAATCTGATCTTGATCTCCATAGGTATTTAGGCTGACCTGGGTCGAAACATTTTGCTTTTGGCAAATTTTCTGCATGTAAAAGGACTAGTGTACCTCATGATTCAGTCGGTTGTTCCACAAAATGGATTTTATGGATCCATTTATATATGATGGCTCGTTTGGATTGATGGATCACGGAGATGCAATAAACCCCTTTTGTCAGGACATGGTTCATCTGTGTTTTCCATAGTCACAACCAGGAGCTCTTCATATTTATCAATCCTAGATGACTTTACTCAGATGAGAGCTTTAGGTCCAACGGCCCTTTTGTTCATGAAAATCGGCTTTCCAACTTGATTGATCATGGCAACTTATAGCTTCCATAGACTTTCAATGCGAAAGTCGAAAAGTGGCATTTACAGGAGATATTTTGACAAAACTTTTATAGAAATGTACCTTGAGCAGTCTTGTATCATCCATATGATTTTATTCAACTTGTAGTCTTTAGCTCATCTGTTTACGAAGAAAGCGTCATGCTGTTGTCAAAGCCTATGCGTCATTGTCGTCGTGCAAAAACTTCGACATTTTTTAACATCTCTGTTATTCCTGTAGATATTTACTTCAAATTTGTACCAGTTATTTACTGTCAGATGGGGTACCCATATAACAGGGAAGGTAACCATCAAAATATTTTTGACACAGTTACGCCCTTTTTTTTTTTTTTTTTTTGTTTTAAATTATCAGAACCTTTGACATTTTATCATATCTGTCATTAATGAAGATACTTACTTCAAACTTGAACTTTTCGTTAACTATTAAAAGGGGAATTTACATCAGTACAAGAGAGGTGGGTAGCCACCAAAATATTTTTGGCAAAGTAATTAGTTATGCCCCTTTTTCGACTGAGAACTTTTAACTCAGCTGTTTTTAGAGACACGTATTTTCAAAGCCCTAGTGCCATCATCTTCGTCGTTTGTGTCGTCATCATTCAAAATATTTGACATTTTACTATATCTTTGTTATTACTGAAATGTTTACTTAAAACTTGGACAAGTTGTTAACTATCAAAAGGGAAACATAAACAATAAGGGTAAATAATTGTCAGGTTATGCCCCTTTTTCAACTTTGTATTTTCACTGAAAATCAACCAAGCATTGGCGCCCGAAAGCGGAGGTCTTTTTATTTGTTGCCATAGAAACCAAAACTTAAAAATAAAAACGTAAAAGATTGTCTTCTCAGACACCAAATCGTGCTCTGTGATATTAGCCTTTAAAGACTTTGTGTTTTTCCTTGTCATTGCTCAAAGGACATGGTTACTATTTCAGCCTTTAGTATGAGTATGGTAAAATGAAAGAAAAATATGATTCATTGCTTGGCCATTGTAGATTTTTGCACTTTCCAGAAATAATCCCTGCTTTTGCGCGCTGCTCATTTTGGTTTCTTACCATGATTTGTTGCCAAAGCAACGTAAAGGAAGAAAATAGGAAGCAGAAAATCCTTTGAAAATTATCTCCTTTCAATCCATAAAGACCATGAGACCAAGGCTATACAAAAATACTCATTATATTGGCCTTCACAAATTTATGTTTTTCAATTCTGTTGTCAACTCCAGAGACTGTCAGTGTGAGACATGTAGATATTTTTTTATTAGTCTGTACATATGTGACAGCAGTTTTTAAGCCTGTACAAATGTGATAGCAACTTTGAGCTTCTGGGCCTCATCTTCCTACCTCTTCACCCGTTTTGATGCCCAGGCCTTCAGCGCCTTCAGCGCTTTGATTCCACAATGCTTTAACGAAAAGGGAACGTAAAGAAAAGAAAACATGGTGAGAAACGGAGAAAATGTTGGGTACCAGCATTTTCACCTTTTCCATAATGCTTTCAATGGCTTTCTTTGTCGGGGACGTTAAAACACTGAGTGGTTTGTTCAATGGCTGGTTCGATAATTCGCACAAAAGTAAAGAATTTTAATGAAAATCAAAGTGCTGAAATCGAAGAACGATCGGACAAAGGGACCGTTTTAACCAGCTTTTCTTAATTTACTTTTGACTCTATATTTATACGCTGGCCATCTGACTGGCTGCGATCTTGTGTCTTAGTCAATGAGATTGCTCTATCCAATTTAGAATTGAATTCTGGACGGGTACATTTCATATTCTTCTAATTGATACACATTGCATAAATTTTGTTTTGCCCGCTCTACATGTACACAGTTGTTGACATTTCGGATGAAAAGATCACGGTACCTAGTCGTTGACCTTTCGGCTGAAAAGACACTGACAATGAAACCCGACTGAAAAAAAAAACCTGATGTGATAAAGGGATTGCCAGAAGCTTATTTAATTAGACACAAATAACATATCTGATGGATTAATTCGTTAATTAACCCTTTACCACACAATCACGACCTATAACGACCGTGACGAAAAAGGCATTTGAAAACATTGTTGGAAAAGGAGAAAATGCTGGTAACCACAATGCTTTCTATCCTTCAAAAAACAAGTTTCTATTTAAGAAATATCACACTTAGTTTGTTGTCTGCAAAAGCTTTTAAATTGAGCAAGTCGAAAACTTTATCTATTGGGTAAGGATTAACTCTTAACTTGCTGTGGATTGCTCAACAATTATGCTCTTTTCCGTACACTGTAGATCAAGATCAGACAGTAAAGAATGGACCGTTTTATTTTGGAGCCAAAATGCCATGTTGTTTGTGAGATATCCCGATCCAGAATGACTTGGAATAAAGAATAATCTTATAATTTTCTACGGATTGATGATATCCATTTTGTTTGTGTAACAGTCTCTTTGTTCGTTCAATAGTCATCAGCGTTAGGAAATGTCAGTGTGACCTTTCGTTTACCCATTGCTTTTTTAAACAAACCTTTAGAAGACGACTTCGAAATTAGGTTCGGCATTCAACAAACATTCTTATGAACGTTCATAGTCTTATTTTCCAATATTTTAAAAGTAACACAACTTGTGATTGGCTAAACCAGATGGTTTAGCCAATCAAAAGTTTTATTACTTTCAAATTTAAACATAAAAAAAATCTGTAGAATTATACTAAGAACGTTAACAGGACTGGTTGGTGAATACGGACCCTGCAGGATAGTCCATATGACCTGAAGTCTTAAATATCGCCATACGTGAACATACTTTTGCATATGGACAAAGTGATCTGTAGGTGCAATTTCCCATTTATTCACACTGAAACTCTTTTTTTCTGTGACAGTTATGTACAGCAAGAGGCAAAAAGTCATCTGCAAGTGGTAAATAGTTTAATTAATCCTTCACCACAACAATCTTGTGTTTAACGACCCTTGGGGAAGAGCCTTCTGAATCAATTGTAGTAAGAAAAAAAGAACTGGTAAGCAGAATTTTCACTTTTTTCATAGAATAATTTATTCCTTTTCAAAGAGAAATCTAATCACGTTAAATTTTCATCTGCAAACATTTTTCAAAATGAACGTGTCTAAAATTTTGCTGCTAAAAAACAAAAGTTTAAAGATTTTGGGTTATAGAACATAGATTCCTTATTGCAACAACTTGAACTACACAGCAGTTCACCGTTACAGTACAAAGAACAACATAGCACACATGAAACAAAGACATAACGAACTGGAAACTAAATACTATCAAGAGTTAGATATGATTTATTTCATCGTGAATTCTAGAATTTGGTCAGATTTGATTCAATTTAATATGATTTGATTTATCTAGTATCTATTTTGTCGATGATTGGGGACTAGTAAACGGATAATATTGAAAAAACAGAATGCAGATTATATAGTCGTGCAAAAATACATCTTGACACAAGGAAAAATGCTTAATGCTTATTTTGACCAATTTTTTTTTTCTCTCTGTTTATCTCTGTGGCGTAAAGAAGTATTCTATAACAGTTGCCTTGAGTCAGATTATTACTCTTTACCAAACGACATAAAATCTAGACTGGTCAAATCTAGAAGCACTTGCAGACGACAAAATAAATGTGGCAGAAATGCTGGGATTTGTATCAGAAAGACTAGAAAACATTGTGGAAAAAGGAGAAAATGCTGGTACCAGCATTTTCTCCTTTTCCCACTATGTTTTCAAAAGCCGTCTTCGTCAGGGGTCGTCAAAACAGGGGATTATTTGGTAAAGGGTTATTGATTCATCAATCGAATCCAAACACTTTCATTTTTTTACGGCTCTGAAGAAGCAAACTATTGTAAACATCGTTGAAAAAGGAGAAAACGCTGATAACCAGCATTTTCGCATTTTCCCACAATGTCTTTTTATCCATTTGAAAAGACAAATCCCATCATTTGAGTCAAATATCAGTTTGCCGTCTGCAAATACTTTGAATATGGACAGGCCCAGAATTCTGTCGTCCTGGGAAAGAGTTAATCCATTACCATACAGGCTATTTTTGAATACAATCAGTAATTAGTTCTGGTAACTAGCGCACGTGCTAAGGAGAAACCAAAATAACCTTTCTTGAACGATGTTGAATATATTGTGGGAAAAAGAACACATTTCTTAAACATGAAGTATTGTCCTTTTCTCGCAGGTTCGTAATTCCTCTTATTGTTGTATCGATTGCAAAGGATTAACCCTTTACCACACGATCCTGAGTTTAAAAGATTTCTAGAAAGAGGCCTTTCGAAAACATGGTGGGAAAAGGAGACAATTGTGGTAACCAGCGGGTTTTTCTATTTTTTCATTGATTTACAACCGTTAAAAGATAAATACACTTGTTTGAGTCAAATTCAATTTGTCGTCTGCGAATGCTCTCAATTTCGACCGTACTAACATTTTGTGGTTTGGCAAAGGGTTGATTACTTCCCGACCGGTGCACTCTTTTTATGTCATCTTGACTAATTGGACTCCGCGGAACCATTGATATACATTAATCCTTTTACCGCCAAGGGCGAATATAAACACCTTTTGCGGACAGTGTAGATAAACACCTTTTGCGGACGGTGTAGATCAAGATCAGACTGCACAGAACGTGCAGTCTGACCTTTGATCTACTCCGTCCGCATTTTCGTTTTAAACCATGACCAATTTTGGGGTTAGTAGTCTATGCAAATGAGACTTCTATTTTAGGTCACGAAAAGAGAACGAATGTTTTTGTTTGGTAGCGAAAGAGGTAGCCGCGAAACTCGAGTGCTCATTTTCCTTTGTACGTCAATACCTATCAACCGACCCAGAAGAAAAGACTGAATATGAAAGTACCTTTTCTATTGCCTTTCACAAATGGTTTCAGTTGAGCTTTAAAATATTTAGCTATAAAAACTCAGTTATTTTAAATTATTACAAAAATCTAGCGAAAATGACGTCGCAAATAAAAAAAAAGCCGGCTCTATGATTACTTTTGTTTCTGTAAAAATGAAACATTTTCGCGACAATGTCAATAACGTAAAAGTTGATCCAGGAGAAGTTCGGCCATATTGTGATTGATTTATCGATATACACGAAGTAGTTTTTTTTTTCAGTTTGAAATGGGTAGAATGTCAAGGACACCGAACTTGTAACCCTAATAATATGTCAAGCCGCTTGTTCCAATGGTACCGGCAAGAAATCGTCAGGGGGAAAAATCCGCCATTGTAGAAAACTTTCCTCAAAGGGGGTGAAGTTGACGGTTTAATATTTCCATGGCTAATAAAAGTTTCTTGTCGTATGTCGGCGTGACGTCACTTCCCGTAGCAACCAGCGGACGCTATTTTCGGAGGTTAAAATGTTACATAGCAACCAGCTATTACTATAGGCTGATCGAGATTTTGATCGTGGAATAAGAACTATTTTTTGCGATCACAAACTATTGCGGACCAAGAATTTTGTTACAAATAGATTTAATATCATGTATGTAGAGTTGACTAATATCGGGGTAGAGGTAAAACTACCCAGTCATAGTAAGTATGAGGGACCGGGCGCGAGGTGCGAAGTGTCAGCAGAAATTGCTTGTTACCTTTTCCAACATATTTTCTAAAGCTTTTTTCCTCGCTCAAAGCTGGGATTGTGTGGTAAAGGTATAATTGCTCTAACGTGCTTGATCATTACTGATTAAGAATGAATTTTCATTTCTGTCAGTGGCACTGCATATTGCATTATTGATCTACCCATGGCTGAAAGTCATTTAATCCTTTTAATACATTCAATCCAGTGTTTCAACCACCTCAGTGGTTGCCTTCAAAAACATTATGGGACAAAGAGAAAATGCTAACAGCGGTTCCTAGCAGCCAGCATTGTCATCTTTTTGCACTTTTTGTCGTCTACCACTTCAAAAACAAAATACATGTAAATGTCATCAATTGTTCAATATTTAGTTTACATGTGTGCAACTGCTTTTAACTGACCAAGTGTAAAACACTGACACCCACCCACCCCCTTAAAAAAAGGAGAATATAAAACCCTTTTATCGACATAGTGAAATGTTCAAATCCAAAAAATGAATTGTGGTAAGATAAAGTAATTTATTTTACCCGTAATGGTTTCACACCTTGAACATCTAATTCCACTACAAGAAATGTGTAACTGATACAAAATGATATTTGTTTTGAAAAAATATATATGTTAACAGTGTATATCCTTGACTGAATTGCTATGTCAAAGGTATTATGGCTCAAAGACAACAGTCAGGGGTCCATAAAACCCTGTGGTTGTAAAAAAATAACCAGTTAATCCTTTACCATATACAACCCAATGTTTTGAGGTCCCTAAAAAAAAAAAAAAAAACAGGCCTTTTAAAACATTGTGGGAAAAGGAAGATGCTTACTATTCTCTTTTAGACAAATCACATTAGTTGAACCATATTATATTTATTATCTGCAAATTGATTGGTGGTAGAGGGTTAAGGAGCCTCTGAAAGTCAAAGGATGTTTCATTGTTTCACTAAATTTATCCAATAAACGCCACAACATCACCCTCCTTTGATCTTTACCAGGGAGGGATATGCTGAGGGTCATAAATTACTCCTTATCACACAAGAAACTTAGAATAGTCCAAATTCAAAGCTCATCTAGACAGCATATTAAATAGGGTTTAGAAAATGGTATTGATCTCTAGGAGCAGAAAACATTGAGGGAAAGAAGAAGTAAAATTAATGTTGCATTTGATAGACAATTTTCTCCTTTCCCAAATTTTCCTGCAAAAATTAGATCTTTACTCTTTACCATACGGCAATATTTTTGATAGACCTGTACAAACTGAAGGTATTTGGAGATGACGAATTAAGTGCAACACAAATGATGGAATTTGGATTAGGAAGGATAAAACATAGTGGGAAAAGGAGAAAATGCTGGTTACAGGTTACCAGCATTTTCTCTTTTCCCACAATGTTTTCCAAAGTTACTTTCCACAGTCATTAAAAATGGGATTGTTTGGTAAAAAGTTAAAGATTAAAACATTTGATAATACAAGCAATACAGGAAAGCAGCATTTTCTCCATTTCCCACTATGTTTTCTCCCTTGTAACACCATCATTTTGAGCCATATTGACCTTGTTATCTGCAAGGGCTTTCAAACTGGACAAGTTAAAGAAACAAAGCAAATGCTGGTAATCAGTATTTTCTTCATTTCCCAAAGTCTTTCTAACCCCAAATAGGATATTTCATCACTATGTGAGCCATACCTAATTTTTCGTCAGCAAGTGCTTTTGAGTTTTGACAAGTTTGAATTTTATTATTTTGGTCAGTGTGGGTAAAAGAGAAAATGCAGATAACCAGCATTTTCTCCTTTTCCCACAATGTTTTTTTTTTTTTCTTTTAACTTTTACATAACTCATACCTTGAGCCAATTTAACCCTTCACCACACAATTACGACCTTTAACGACCCTGATAGAGAAGACTTTAGAACACATTGTGGGAAAAAGGAGAAAATGCTAGTAACCAACATTTTCTCCTTTTTCCCACAATGTTTTCTATCCTATCAAAGACAAATTTAATCATTTGACCAATGTTTAAAGTGTTGTCTGCAAACATTTTCAGTTTTTGACAAGTCGATACTTTTGTTGTGTGGTAATAGGGATCGTAAATTACGTGTAATATACGATCCCTGGTGGTAAGGAGTTAACCCTTTACTCTTTGCACAAATGGCAAAATTTTAGACGAAATTTAAAAAGAAAAATGCTGGATAACAGCATTTTCTATTTTTCCAAATGGCACTGCAGATTTTCGGCATATCTATCGCTTTTACGACGAATTTCGGTGTTAAAATATGACTCGTTCACTATCAAACACTACTAAAGATGACGTCTATTTTCACCTCCGCGTCGGTTACTATCACGTGATCAACGAAAGTGCCCGGATGTCCGTCATACCCTATACTGATTAAAGCCCCTTCATATATTTTCTTTGCAAGCGTAAAGAAACTGGAAGGTAACATATACTGTGAAAAAGACAATTTGACGTTTAAATGGCGGAATGGTCGTTTTCCAATCGGAACATGACTTCGTCCATTTTGTATGATACAGGATATGACGTCATCATACCCATTGAAACACAACGCCACATAATCGAAGCTTGTCATTAATCATGCAACATTACCAGACGCTTTTGAAATTTTGCGCAAAATGTACAATACCAAGGCTCCGTTTCATTTTCGGGAAAATATCATTGATTTTTTTAACCCTTATCCTGCTAAATAATTATATTATGTGAAATGAAAGCCCGTAGTAAAAACCCAAATTGTGCTACTTCAAGGGTATTTTTGAGGGAAAGATATCTCTGTATCGGACAGTGTAGATCCAACGTTCTGTGCAGTCTGATCTTGATTTACACTGTCCGCAAAAGGTCACTGGGTCGCGCTTAGCAGCTTAAGGCTTAATTGCTTGTTTCGTATTGATTGATTGTTTACAATTTTTGCATTACTGAATTCAATGATATCTTTTTTCAAGTTTGGTATTTTCAAACACCTTCTTCTCAGGGTCGTTAAAACCTGGGATTGTTTTGTACAGGATTTTCAAAAAAAAAAACAACATGAGAGTTTCAATGCTCTTGGTCACATTCAATTCTACGGACAGTTCAACAAAATATAATGCATCTTTATTTGCCGAGTACTTAAATTTTGACAGCTGAAAATGGGAACCATGACAGAATTTTCTAGAACGCTTGTCTCGATGGTGAATTCAATGTGTGCGTATCAAAGCTTTTTCTGCTATTCGCTGCCTTAGATGTATTTTGTGGAAAGTGTTAAGCAAGATCAGTCTGCATATAAGTGCAGTTTGATCTGATGTACCCTCCTCTGCACTATCATTAGTCTCGGTCATGTAAACCCTATTCAGTGTCAAATAATTTAACGTTTTAACACTTAGGCTGCTAAGCGCGACTCACAGACCTTTTGCGGACAGTGTAGATCAATATCAGACTGCACAGAACGTGCAGTCTGATCTTGGATCTACGCTGTCTGATATCAAGAGTTTTTTTCCCGGCAAACTGAAGGTAAAAACCACACTATTTGGGTTTTTGTTTTTAGCATTGAATGGAAATCGCCATTAAATTTATTAAAAGGGAGTATACAAATTTTTACAATCTCATCAAACTTTAGAAATAATACATGTACATGTTTTTGCCAGCGACACACACTTTGACAGATTGCACTGTAACATTATCAGACTCTGATCCATACTCTTAAATGGCATGACCTTAATTCACGGTTTGACCACCGACTTGTTTAACTTGGTCGAAAGTGGGCTTTAAGGGTTAAAAAAAGTTACAGTGAAACCCAGTGCATTTTTCTACGATAGCTTCTTGCATGTCAATATTCTTTCAACATCGAGTAAAAGATAACGAATTTACTTTTAGAGGTATTGCCACTGAGAAAATTAATTTACAGGTCCAAGATCAATAAAATGATGTTCAGCGGGGATGGAGAGTATATTTACCATTGCTATAGTAACAGTAACAGGTATGGCTGTTCAATATCACAATTTACGTGTTATATACAAGTGACTTTATGTGTTTATTCACTCTACAAATCGACAAAATTTTAGACTTGTTCAAATTGAAAGTGGCTCAAATGATGAACTTTACTTCAGAACTCTTTAACTCTTTACCATGCAACGAAAATGTATACTACTCCGAATTGAAAGAATTTGCAGACGACAAATTAAATGTGACTTCAAAATTTAAATTTGTTAGGGGACAAGTAGAAAACATTGTGGGAAAAGGAGAAAATACTGGTTACCAGCATTTTCTCCTTTTCCCACAACGTTTTCTAAAGGCCTCCTTTACAGGGTCGTTAAAGATCGGGATTGTGTGGTAAAGGGTTAAAGAATACCAGATGACAAAATTTTAGACTGGTCCAAATTGAAAGCTTTTGCAGACGAGATATTCAATGTGGCTCAGATGATGAGATTTGTCCTTGAAAAAGTAGAAAACATTGTTGAAAAAGGGGAAAATGCTGGTTACCAGCATTTTCTCCTTTTTCAACAATGTTTTTCAAAAGCCTTCTTTACCAGGGTCATTAAAATTTGGGATTGTGTGGTAAAGAGTTAAAAGGTTGAACGCTTCGTCGGTAAAAGAGAAAATGCTGGATTTTCTCCTTTTCCCAAAATGTTTTGAAAGTCTTTTTCGGAGTTGTGAAAACACAGGTTTGTGTGACAAAGGTTTAAATGTGACTTAAAATTGAAGGTTGTACAGGTTTCATGTAATGGCTCAAAATTACTGACATTATTAATTCCTACCTTCTTTTGGGTAGGCTATGCGAGGCTTCATCTACTTCAGGTGTGATCGGCAAGTATTTGTATTTGAGCCATGCCCTGTGAAAAGGGGGCTTAATGCATCTGCGAAAAGTATCGACTCAGGTCAGCCTGGGCAATCCACGCAGGCTGACCTGAGCCGAAGCTTTTCGCTACTGGTCAATTTTCTGTATGTCAAAGGACCAGTCTACCTCATGATACAGTAGGATGTTAGATATAATGAATTATGTGGATCCCTAATTATGTGATGACTTGCTTGGTATGAGGCATCACGGAGACATATTAAGCCCCTTTTTGCCAGAGCATGGCTCATTTGTTTGTGGATTTACAGCCGCAACACTAGTCACAACTAGGCCGATTCCTAACCTCTTTCGTATAAAGAAGGTTTCCTTTTTGAACTGTCAATCACGTGATCTTTCAACATGGCGGCACCCGTGAAAATCGATTAGCAACGAAATTTTATACACAACCACGGTGAAGTAATTCGCATCTATCAAACTGTCGGTGAAAACTTCCGGTGGAATGGATAAACCACGTTAAAAATTCAGTGCACAAACTGTTTGTCAACGAAAATGTATTGAGGTAGATTTCGATAGAAATTTCTGACTCGTGTTTTCTTTTTAAGAGTAGCCTTACAGTTTTAAGAACGGTAAAACGGCGTATTTCCGGCGAAGAAATGTACCGTATATATCAAGCCACGTGATACAGCCGAGGGATTTGACCAAACAGATCACTCGATGTTTGCCGAATGACAGTTGCAAGTGAAATATGTTTTGTAACTGAAGGATGTCTCCGTCTGTTTACTCTTTACCAAAATGGCAAAATATTTGACTCGATCAAATTGAGAGCGTGTGCAAACGACAAAATATTAGCAGCCCACAGCGTTTTTAAAAGACTTCTTTCTACAAGGTCTTTAAAACCCGGGGATTGTGTGGTAAAGGGATAACAATCCAACTAGGCGATGTCATAGTAATCCAGAGCTAAGCTTTTGATCTATGCTCTATGAAAAAGGGGCTTATTTCATATGCAAAAGGTATCAACTCATGTCAGCCTGCGCAGTCCGCGCAGGCTGACATGGGCAGAAACTTTTTGCTCTTTGTAAATTTTCTACATATCCAAGGCCCATTCTACCTGATAGTTCTGTCGGTTATTAGACAAAATGAATTTTAAAGGTCCATTATTATGTGATGTCTTGCTTGGTATGATGCATCACATAGCTGCATTAACCCTTTCCCAAACAAGCCCTGGTTTTCACGTGTCTGCAGTACAAGTCTTTTGAAAACACTGTGGGAAAAGGAGAAATTGCTCGTAACGAGCAATTTCTCCTTTTCCCACAGTGTTTTCTACCCTTTTTGAGAACTTCCTGCCATTTCCATCAAATTTAAAATTGTCGTCTGCAAACTCTTTCAATTTGGACCAGTCCAAAATTTGTCGTTTGGGAAAGGGTTAAGATTCCTTTTGCCAGGGCATGGCTCATTTGTTTGGACCGTTAATTAAGAAGTGTTTTCTACCAATCCATGACAAATCCTGTCACTTGAGGAACATTTAATTTGTCGTCTGCTAATGTTTTGCATTTGGACACTTCTAAATTTTGTCGTCTATTAGAAAAAAAACCTGCTGAAACCAGCGTTATAAGCCAGAGAAGACAAAACTTGAAAAGCAATTCAACACACTAGTAGAATACAGACGGACTGCAGAGATATAATCTTAAACAGTTAATAATAGCGAGAATGAAACTATAGAAATATTAATAATGTGATCGTCGTCAGCAATTATACGTTTATTATTAACCAGTCATAAAGCTATTGTTCCCCTGTCCAGCCGGAAATGCAGGTCGAATTACCGCCAACCAAATGTATTGTTACGATGACAACTGACAAGTAGGTCTGTCTAATGCATCTCATGGAATTCGATACACGTTTAATGTAAACTGCAATACGTTCAGTGACTTTAGTCAAGGCTTACACCATAAAATCAGAAACGTTGCTGAATATATCAAATGAACATTAAATATTTAGAAAAGATACAGCTATCATGATTCCATACCCAATTTAGCTAGATATACCTCGCAAAATATCGGACAATGTAGATTTAGGGTCAGACTGCACGTTCTGCTCGGTCTAATCTTTGATCTACAATGTCTGCAAAAGCCTACCCAATCGCATGTAACTACTTTAAGGTTTAAGGAAAATGGACTTGTGTTCTGTACATTCGTTACTTTCATCGAGTATACAATTACCAGTCACATTTTATTTCTCATGATTTACGATTTATCTATTTTTCCGCCACATACGATCATGTGCGTATTTAAGAGCGGGGAGCGTGGGGGAAGATCACCCTTCATACAGGTGTAGTCCAATCTTAGTCTAGGTTCTCCGTTTCTATTCTGAAGGTCTTCGCCATAGACCAGGGCAGATTTAGGTGCATGTACGCGACACGTTAAATTTAGAGGCCAGCCTTATATTTATGTCAGTACTATTAAGTATTTGTATTAAAGTTTTGAGATTTGTGTGCTAATGAGATATTTCCGACAGAAAGCAGATGTACCATCAATAATCAGCCACATAATATAATGATTAGACATGCTCTGTGAAAAGGGTGCATCTGCGAAAAGTATCGACCCAGGTCAGCCTGCGCAGTCCGCGCAGGCTGACCTGGGCCGAAACTTTTCGCTGTTGGTCAATTTTTATATGTCAAGGGACTATTCTACCTCATAATTCAGCTCGTTGTTTAAAAAAAAGTGCCTTTTACGGATCCATAATTATGTGATTGCTTGCTTGGTATCATGCATTACGGAGATGCATTCAGCCCCCTTTTGCCAGAGCGTGGCTCTGATATTTATAAAATCGAATTATCATATACTAAACTGTCACGTGATTCATAAGATATGGCTGCAAACTTAACGAAATATTAATTCAAGAGACACTATGCCAGATTTCGTTCGCATAGTTTTCCATACAATATTCGGAAAGACTGCTAATTTTCATTCAAGTGCAAAAAGGGTTTTGTAGTTTAAATATGGATTAAGGACATATGCCACAGTTTTCCCTGCTCACCGGTTTGCACATCTTCCTTTTTTGTGCACTCTTTTATATTCAGAACAGAACAGAAATTTTTATTCAACGACAAGTACACGATTGTACATAGTCATACACAACATATATGTAACATGAAAATCACTAGATCTTGGGACTTGCACACTGGATAGAAATAAAATAACATAATGAATTAGAAGAACATTTGTAAGGCGCTGAACTGGTTTAGTATAATAGAGAAATTGTATATTTTCATCTGTAATTTGTCGGTTGCCTCTTAAACATCTGGAAATCACAGACTAAATGGGAGATTCATGAATGATCTAGATGCCAAATCACACCAAAGTAGACGTTTATTATAAAGGGAGGTAATTCATTATGTCAATAACTTCTAAAAATGCAATGTATCTCTTACAAAAGTCCCGCTTTATATATTTTTTCTTAATTTTTCTACAAGATATTAGAAAGCACTATATCTATGCAATTTTTAAAAAAAAGTTGTCCACAGAATTTTCTTTTATTGCAGAAGATTGATCAGGAAATAAGTCTTGGTTGACATGTAAGAACATTTCTGATTGCTACTGTGATCTATCCAATGCCTTAATTCTTTTGATTAATCCTTTTCACCATTGGCAAACATCACGTTTTTAAGAATAACCATTTATTTGAGTAGTTTTTTTTCTTTTTAAGAACCCCCCTTTTTAAGGTTTGGAATTAAAACCTATTTTCTGTAATTTTGACATAGAAGAACTGTATCTTTGTACTTTGCTCCTCAACATATGATTTTCTTATCATTTTTTTACTCCGCATACATTATATTATCATCTGAGCAAAAATCTGTCCATAGGAATAAACAGTGGCATATGTCCTTAAATTAAAAAAAGAAAAGAAAAAAAAAAAAAAAAAAAGAAACCGCGAGGAATAACCGAGTTTATTTGTGTGTTTAAACTGTAATATTTTCTATTCTATTTTAGTAACAGTTTTGCCAGTATGAAAAACAAGTGATGGATACATTTTAAACACGGTAACAATATCGCTGAGAATGGTTTGAAGGTCATGGGGTCGAGTCTCACCGGAAGCATTTTTTTCTCTCAACCTAAGGGCATACAGTAACGTCCTCATGATTTTTCTTACAACACTTCAACACTCCCCCCCCCGAAAATAAATAAATAAATAAATAAATAAATAAATAAATAAAATGTCAGAACTTGTTTTAATACCTCTTTAAAGTGTGATTGATTCGGAAAAAGTACTGGTAAGTATAAATCATTATGATCATCTTTTATCTTGATTATTGTGATGCCGGTTGTATATTAAAGTGGGAGATGTTTCATTCTTCCAACCTTTTTTCCACGTATCCCCATATTTTAATGACCCTAAAGAAGAAAAGTTTTGAAAACCTTGTAGGATAAGAGGAGAATATGCTGTTAACCAGCATTTTCTCCTTTTTGAAGAATCCCCCCCTCCCCCCACTCACACACATGTTTTCATGTCATTTGCAGATGCTTTCAAAAATGGACAAGTCTAAATTTTGTCTTCAGATAAAAGAGTTAGTTCATTTGTACTGATTATCTATAATTTCAGATTGTGATGTACAGCATATTTCGCTCACAGATGATAGATAATTATGTAATCGTGATATATTAAAATCACTGTACTGGTCCAACAACATGCGGGTATTTATTCCCGGTAAGTATCATACGTGCTTTATTAGTTGTCCGGTCAGATCGCAGGGCACTTGTTCACGGCTGTGGCGAAGCATGCCGCCCCGAGCCGAAGGTGAGGCTGTGACATGATCCGCCACAGCCGTGAACAAGTTTCCACGTCCGCTGAAACCTGACCGTAAAACGAATTTATTATACTGCAAAATTTTACTATTCCAACGTGTATTCAGCGAAATTTACGTGTTTTATAGTCTCACACATCGAGCACGTTTACGAAATCGAATTTTCCTTCTGAGTGCCCAAAACACACAGAAAAATGACGTCACTGAAAACTGACGTCACTGAAACCTAGGTAACGTACATGTCAATTTCACTTGTATTCCAAAGGGAATTAATTATACACACTTTTAAAATGTTTACTCTTCTTCAATATTTCGGCTTACGCCTTTTTCAAGAAAATCAACATGAAAATAATGCCCTCTACATTTTGTGACAGCTTTCATACCACCATTATTTTCAAACTCATTATTTGAAAATAATGGTGGTATGAAAGCTGTCACAAAATGTAGAGGGCATTATTTTCATGTTGATTTTCTTGAAAAAGGCGTAAGCCGAAATATTGAAGAAGAGTAAACATTTTAAAAGTAGGTAACGTACAGTTTGGAGCATGAAGTCACTGCGATAGACATTCGACGTATTTTCATTTAATCATGGATTACATAACTCTAAGGTAAATAACTATTCATTTTATGATTTGTCAGCAAAAGTAAATGACAATTATTTGTTTCAAACGACTATAAATTTATCCTTTTTTTAAACTTTACAATGCATGGCCTTTAACCCTTTCCCAAACAAGCCCTGTTTTCACGTGTCTGCAGTACAAGTCTTTTGAAAACACTGTGGGAAAAGGAGAAATTGCTCGTAACGAGCAGTTTCTCCTTTTCCCACAGTGTTTTCTACCCTTTTTGAGACCTTTCTCCCATTTTCCTCAAATTTAAAATTGTCATCTGCAAGCTCTTTCAATTTGGACCAGTCCAAAATTTGTCGTTTGGGAAAGGGTTAACACTTCACGGTTTGTTTTCATGACGATTCCACCCCGCCATCTTGGATTTTGCTGTGTTATACCCTGGGAGCTGCCAGTGTACAGCAGTATATATTCGGAGCAATTTCTTTGCAGTATAATCAGCGTCGATGTCACATCGATAGTGTGTGATGTAATTCTTACACAAATCAGAGGGTAACTGCATCGACTCCAAGATGGGCCACATTCTTTTCCGATGACTAATGCTATTAAAGTCGACTTGTAGATTTATTGTTATCTCGTCGTCAAACATTGTTTAGGCGATGTCCCTGTAAGAAAGTAGTCAGCGGCTTGAAAAGAATATTGTGCGAAATACTGGTAAAGAAAATATAAAAAAGCAAGGATAGGTCCACTGAACGCCGCGATATAAACTAAAATGATGTTGAAAATGGACTGAAACACCAAGCAAACAAATTTGTTTCACAGTGTGTCCAAAAGTTGAATCAATTACACGTAGCTTGATTGATTTCTAGATTAAAGCCGTGAGACCCCTTTTTGAAATGGACTATTTCTCGTATATTGAAACCAATCTCTCAGAATTTTGGCGAAAACGAAACATTCAACTTTTCAGCCTGTGGTTGAAACACCGCTGTTGCGACTTCGAGGCTCTTTTAACCTGAAAAATATCATCTTATCGGACAGTGTAGATTCTAGGGCATGCACAGAATGTGCAGTCTGATCTTGATCTACTCTGTCTGCAAAAGTGCATTGACTCGAGCATAGCAGTTTAATTCTCTATCACTAAGTCAGTCCAGTGTTTTAACTATCCAGTAGACAACTTTTGAAAACATTGTGGGAAAAGGGAAAAATGCTGGTAACCATCATTTTTCCATTTTCCCATAATGTTTTCTACCCTTTCAAAGACAAAACTCATCATTTGAGCCACAATTACCATACTGTCTTTATAGCTTTCAATATGGACATGTCTAAAATTTTGTTGTATAGTGAAGGGTACAGGTTTAATCCTTTGTATTAGTGTTCATGATTTCTTTTCCTAGAAAAGGTAGAGTATCTTTTTCTTGAAAAACAAACGGTCCGAGGAATACTTTCAAAGAATTTTGCAAAAGAACAAAACAAAAGAAAAAAATACTGATATTTTTAGTATAAGCATATTTTATCGTAAGTGTTAAATTATCCTATTTTTGTTTCAGTTGCGGCGGGGCTTGCCCTCTTCGGAGTCGTGCTTTCAGGTATTTGTCGTTTAACTTTCATTCGATTATGGTAAAAAAAAAAAAAAAAAACACTTAAAGACTCAATTTTTTCGAGAACTGGGCATTTTGATAAAAACAAAGACAAGAAATATCTTTTTAAAAGAAAGATATACGGCGTGAATTTGCCCGCAAAAAGGCCCGGGCCTTTTAAATAAACATGTCTACATTTTTTACCGATCACAACTTTCTATCTATTCATTTTTTTATCAGTACCAAAAAGTAGGTCAAAATCCAGCACATACAGCTACGCAAAAAAAAAAAAAGACGGCGTAAATTTGCCAGCAAATATGCAGGGACTCTTGGAATAAACACGTCTACAATTTTGAAGACATAGGCCCTTAGAATAAACATGTCTACATATTTGACCAATCACAAATTTCTATTTATTCACTTTTATCAGTACCAAATAGTAGGTCAAAAGCCAGCACATTCAGCTACGACGAAAAATTAGTACCTTGAATGTGTATCTCCTATGCAATGGGGATTAAAATGGGCATTAAACCGGATTTCGTTGCGCATTTATTTTTTAAAGAAAGTCTTTAAGGGCTAATTTTCATTTGAGTGCGTCTTAGAATTGAAACATAGATAGAACTACGTGTAGAAAACAATGAATTACCCAGATTTTTGTATTTTTAGTGTAAAATTTCCTCTACACTTAATAACTGTAAAGCCGTTCTTTCACAAGAAGGAATAAATACATTTTAAACACAACTTTATATGAGCCACGCTTTGACAAATATGGGATTAATGCATCTCCGTGATCTATGATACCAAACAAGCCATCAAATTATCATGGATCCATAATATCCATTTTATCTAACAGCAGACTGATTCATGAGGTAGACTGGTCCTTTGACATACAGAAAATTGACCTCTAGTAAAAAGTTTTGGTCCAGGTCAGCCTGCCCGGACTGCGCAGGCTGGCCTGGTCGATACTTTTGGCAGATGCATTAAACCCCCTTTTCACAGAGCATGGCTCATATTTGAGCAGTGGTAGAATCGCCGATTCTGATTATGAAGGGCGTGGGTTCGAGGGTCACCGTCGCCAGATGCGATTTTTTTTCTCGGGACATTTTTCCCCGTTGTAAGGGTAAACATTCACGTCCTTATCTTTTGGTTTTTATTTTCCATTTGAAATATCATTTTCAACACCCCTTTCCAAAAAGAATTATGTCAAAATCGGTTTAATACCCCTTAAAGGGATAACTGGACCACTTGAACAGCGGTTGCTGATGTACTTCTGGCTCAGAATAGTCCAGGGAAAGATAAATTTATAAACTGTCTAATGATTTAGTAAAGTTTCAGAAAACAATTTTAACATTTTTTTCCCGAAAAATTCCAAACATAAAGAGTGTGGTGTTTCGCTTTAACGCTTTACCAAACGTCAAAATTCTAGACCTGTCCAAATTGAAAGCATTTGCAGACGCCATATTAGAAGAAGCCCAAATGATGACATGTATCTTTTAAAAGGCAGAAATCATTTTGGAAAGTTGTCTGTATCATCCCGGAAAGTTTCAAACAGAAAAAAGATAGACACTAAATATCATGGGTTTTCATTATTTCCAGCGACACCTGTACCAGATACCAAAGGGAGAGAATTCATATTTCCGACGCCATTATGCTCAGCATCGTTTCCCACCAAAATGTACATAATACCGCAGACGACAGAGGCAATAAATGTAACGCTTGTAACCGGAAGCGAGCAGAACTTTTATGAAATACTTGAAAATGCAGTTTTACGACAAGAGATACCTTGTACACCTTTCATCTGGGGAGTTATATCAAATGATGGTAAACATACAGTATTTATCGTTCTTGAGTTAACCCTCAAGGCGCACAATGCCGCCTTCTAACAACCCTGGAAAAGAAGCCTTTTGGAAACATTGTTGGAAATGGAGAAAATGCTGGTAACCAGCATTTTCTCCTTTTCCCACGATGTTTTCTACACCAACAAAGAAAAATTGCACCATTTGAGCCAAAGTGAAATTGTCATCTGCAAATGCTTTCAATTTGGACAAGGCTAAAATTTTGTCGTCTGGTAAAGGGTTAACCTTTGTTTTTTGACTCCTCCGTTAGTGGCAAACGGATGAAGCAACTCATATACGTCAATTTTTGAGAGCAGGAGAGATGGCCTGAATTTGTTTGTAATAGTACATGTATTGCCTTTTATGAGAAGAGAAAGAGAATGACATGATTTTAAATGTTAGGTTGTGTGCTTTTGCTGGAATATCTAACCAGTTAAAAGCAATAACCAAGAAACGGACTCTCTAGGTTGAAGTTCTTAGGGAGATAGCGGTTTTTTAAACAAATGGCAACGTAAGAGGTAAATTTTCGAAATCAGGCGTGGCCAAAAACAAAACCTTTTGTTTTGGTTCTTTAGCTTCTAACAGCCGAATGCGTAGAGAGGTCTGTGCTGTCTCTTTAAAGGTTCTGTAGTGCCTAAAAGTGAACAATTTGGGATTCAAAATGCTCATCAATTTCAATCATACCATCTAAAAAAATGGATATTATCATGATTCTGCAAAAGTGGCTGCCAGAGTTCTAGTTGCTAGGAGGAAAATGAATTGTAAAACTAGTATTAAAGTTGCCAACTTTATTTCTAGTCTTAAGAGTTATTGTTATTTCAGCGAGCGATTCTCTGACAGACCGTACTGTAACACATTGTCAGAACCATGATGATATCCATCTTTTCAGATGGTCCGATTTAAATTAGTCTGCGATTTGACCCCTGAAGAGTTTACTTTTGGGCACCAGTGAAGCTTTAAAGAGACAGAATATTGTGAAACCGCTTTAACTTATCACAACTTTGGCCTCTAGTGGGCCTTTAAGGCCTTCAATAGACATCATGGATATGTGAAAGGCACCGTTGTTATCTTGGCGTGCTCACTATATGTTACTGCATGTCTTATTTCGTTCTGGAGAAAAACTAAGTACATCTCTCGTTCTTTTCATTGATCAGTCTTGAATCTCTGCTGACACAGCCTCGTCCAGAAAGAGGGCGAATTGCTGGCTTCTTGCTGGCCTGGATATTGTCACCAGGAACTTTCCCATAGCGCTCTTTATCCTTTGTTAATGTTAAAAGGCAATAATTAGCGGCGGGTGTATACTTCTTACGTTAAATGCGTGGGCATGCGTTTCGATAAAGTGTATGGAAATTTTGGCACTGATCAGAAAGCTGCGCAAGAAGAGAGTGACCACCAGAGAATAAAATACTCGGGCTTTAGCCACTGAACGGATTAAAATGTCGACCATTTAGAGGCGTCCTCACATCAGGATGTCCTCTCATTGGAGCGGAGACCAGAAGCTCAGTCAGTAATCTACAGGCACAATGGCTTTAATGGGGTGTTGTGCGGAGTACTGGTTAAAGAAACAACATTAATGCATAGATAGGTGTAACGGCCACCAAGACATGAGTAAAACAATGTCTGTCTGACTTAGCGCTGAACTCCAAACAAACGAGCAAAAAAAGCTCTCATTGAAAGTTTCTAGTGAACTTGTTTTCGATTTCCTAACTGCATGGCCGAGGTAGGTGCCGTTTATCCTGCGAGTATCGTATGACAAAACTTGCGTCTGATTTACAATACAATAGATGTCTCACGATAAACTAAAATCGTACCATCTTTCTGAGACTTCAATTCTAACATATGCGTTAGACGATCGATGATCGATGTATATGATAAAAGCAGCCCACTGATAGCTGTACGACAAAAATTTGGGTTGTAAGTTGATGTTATATATGGTTTTCTATTTGTTTTCAGTAATCTACATAACCACAGACCACGAGGTACATCTCTATATTGAATATGCAGAGGACAATCACATTGTACACCCTACAGATACGCACGGAACTACTTTCACCGTCGTTTCGCCATATTCATATTTTCTTCAGGAGAGTTTCATTGTGATAACAGGAAATTCCTCCGCCATAAAAATAGCGCTGCCGGCAGATATGGTTTCCAGTGTACAATACAATAGTGATATTTATAGATCTGGATCCCAAATAAGTTTGAGTTTACAGGCGAATGAGAGCGTAGGAATAAAATGTTTCTGTGATTTAACTGGCGTAACAATAAAGTCACAGCAGCCGATAAGTGTCCTTGTTGGAAGCATGAGAAGCGGGTCAGAAAAGGGCGTCATAGAGCAGCTGCCCCCAAGAAGTATATGGGGCCGACGTTTCATCTTCGCAGATCACACATACTTTGCCAAAAATGTCACGCTAACTATATTAGGTAACTTTTGTTCTACTTCTTCTCCTATGTAAATATTTTGTGAACAGAGTCTATGAAAAGGTAGAAAAGGGATTTAATTAATATTTTAGAGACCGGTATATACATCGTATTTTTATTGGCTACAGTATTTATAGGGGTAAAGAAATGTTTACCCTAATCCTGCTATGACAGTGAAATGAAATTTTCAAGCCGACAGTAAAAACCCAAATTTTGCCATTTCAAAGGTATCTTTTGGGGAAAACTATCTCCTTAGCGGGCAGTGTAGATCCAATAATAGAATGCACGTTCTGTGCAGTCTGATCTTGATCTACACTGTCTGTGAGTCGCGCTTAGCAGCCTAGGGGGTTATGCCTAACTTTGTACGATTTAAACCGTTTCTGGTCTAGACTTGTCCAAACTGAAAGCATCTGCACGCGACAAAAAAGTTTTTAGTTGCCAAAATTACAGGATTTACAATTGAAAGAGTAGAAAATATTGTTGGAAAAAGCAGACAAAGGCGGTACATGTAACCAAGGCAATTAGAAAAGGGTAAAGATTTGAATCGTCTGAAATCTTATGTTTGTGACTAAGATCTGTGTCATGAGATACACAGATCATAAATATTAATAATGAAATACTGGTTTTAAATTGCGGGTGTCTGAATTAAAACTTGAAAAAAGAAATACTCACCTCACCTCCTCTTGAACTTTTAAACGTTTTGATGCACCAGATTATATTGAATGTCTGTCGTCTTCATCAAAGCTTTTGTAGGCAGTATTCATTCACTTTTAAGATCGTTCTAGTTTCAAAATAGCCAGGGACTCGGAATGTAAAATATGTACAAATGGTACAAAAATGCAAGAAGCGCTTATACATGTATTTGTTGCATTTAACAACAAATAACCGTGTCTTCAATCAAGTTATCACTTGTGTAGTTCACTCTTTTCATTTAGTATTCTTCAACAGAGCTAACCAATCTTTTTCTTTATCTACAGGTCTTTCCTCGAACACCTACCTTTCTGTGTCCGTGAAGGATTCAACGATGACGTCACACATTGATACGTCATCAACACAAACTATGCAGATGCTACTATCAGATTTGATTGCTATAGAATCAAATTCGTCCATTTTATGTTTAGTGAGATATGATATCTATGACTATTCAAATAATTCACGAATGGCCTTCAAATTCTTAACGCCTTTATTGCTTTATCATATCAGCTCAGTCTTTACAACTGGCATTCCTACTCAGGGCTCAATCTCAGCCAATTTTATACTAACGGTGCATTCCTATCCCTATGTTTTGTTTAATACGTCCTCTATAGAGCAGCCTTTCCAAAGACCCATGATCTATTTTTGGTCACATTATATATGCAAAGCGGTGACTCTCAAAGAACCGCACACAATACGAACAAATTCAAAAAATGTAGTGCCATTCTATGCAAGTGTTATTCGACGGGAGAGTGACATGGCGTATGAATATTCCTTAGGCATGCGCATTACAAGTATTTATGACGCATGCGTGAGAAGTTTCCCTTCACACGGCGGGAATGGCGACGGAATCGATAATGACTGTGATAATAGAATAGATGAAGAGTATTTAAACAGACGGGACGATGATCGAGATGGGCAAGTAGATGAAGACACCCTGTTTTTCGGGAAACTTGCTCCTAGCCCTGCCGACTTAGCATGGGAGTACTACATGAAAAACGGAGAAAAGGACGAGGGGTTTTCAATGTCTGTAATTGCTATTGTGATATCAATTAGCGTAGCCGTATTAGCTGCAGCCTCCTTGTTTGGAGTTATGGTCCTGATTGACAAAGTCAGACAGACGCTCGATGGTGCTAGAGTCGGAGCTTTGAACTGAAGTTAAAATAGGACTTTGTTAGGCAGGAAAGTGTTTGTGCTTTTTTAACCCTTAACCTGCTAAATACGTGAAATGAAACTTTCAGCCGATAGAGAAAACCCAAATTTTGCTATTTCAAAGTGTGTTTGTGTGTGTGAGGGGGTATTTCCTTATCGGACAGTGTAGATCCAAGATCAGACTGCACCTTCTATGAAGTCTGATCTTGATCTATACTGTCCGCTAAAGGTTCCGAAGTCGCGCTTAGCAGCCTAAGGGTGAAAAAAGGTTTGTTGGATGATGAGTAAATGATATCTATGTCTATATGTTTATTAAAAGTTTGACTGAATTCAATACATTTACATGTTACCTTAGGTTTACTAGAGAGGTAAGACAGAATGCCTCGTTTACCAAAGTACAGGTAATCTAAGTACCCGTGAGCCATGCTCTGAAAAAAATGGGGCTTAATGCATCTCCATAACGCATTATACCAAGCAAGTAATTACGTAATTATGAACCCCCTAAAATCCATTTTGTCTAATAACCGACTGAGTCATGAGGTAGAATGGTCCTTTGACACGCAAGAGATTTAAAGATAGCAAAAAGTTTTGGCCCATGTCAGCCTGCGCGGACTGCGCAGGCTGACATGGGTCGATAGATTTGCAAATGTATCAAGCCCCCTTTTCACAGAGCATGGCTCACGTATATGCATTGCCATTCTAATAGTGTTTCAGGCCGAAGCATCCTGATACGGAACATTCCTTGCAGTGTAACCTTAATCTACACTGACTGCAAAAGCAGTTTCAATTGCTATTTTCAGGCTGAATTAATATTACAGTTGAGCCATGCTCTGGCAAAAGAGGTCTTAATGGATCTCCGTGGCGCACAATACCAAGCAATTTATCACATAATTATGGATTCATGAAATCTATTTTGTCTAAAGACTGACTGAATCATGAGGTAGACTGGTCCTTTGACATACAGAAAAATGACCCATAGCGAAAACTTTGGGCCAAGGTCAGCCTGCGCGGACTGCCCGAGTCGATACTTTTGGCAGATGCATTAAGCCACCTTTTCACAGAGCACGGCTCAATTACTTTTGAAAGTGAGGAGGAATTTTGAGATATTTTTTTCTCTCTTTTTCATGGGCTGAAGTATGATATACATTCATGTACATGTACTTCATTTTGATAATTTTGACAGGATCTGACCTGACCGGATAGCTCAGTGGTTAGCGTATGTTACACGTGACCTTGTGGTTGGAGGTTCGGTAAACGGTTCAGGTAAACATTCTGGGGAATGAACAAATGAGATATGCTCTGTGAAAAGGGGGCTTAATGCATAAGTTAAAAACGTGTCGACCCATGTCAGCCTGCGCTGTCCGCGCAGGCTGAAATGGGTCGAAACTCTTTGCGACTGGTCAACTTTCTACATGCCAAAGGACCATTCTACCTCCAGATCCGGTCAATTGTTACAAAAATCCATTTTATGGATCGATAATTATGTGATGACCTGCTTGGTATACTAGTAGTACCCCCTTTTGCCAGAGCATGGCTCGGAATAAATCTGCATTTGACAGAAGAGAAAGTAAGGTTACTTTCTGAAACCAGACTGTACACGAAAAAAATAAGGAGGGAAATATGAAATTACAACTTGCTCCAAGAGAAGAGAATATTTCGGTCATACATAATCAAATAACGGACTATGTCGGTCCAAGATAAGACAGCATGTTCTGTGCAGTCTGATCCTGACCTACGCCTTTAGCGGAAGCGTCTGATGTCGTTTATGTAGCACTAAAAGCGTTGAACTTTTCCAAACTTGATTTTCAACCCTTTACCACACAATCATGAGTTTTAACGACCCTGAGAAAGAAAGTTTTTAAAACATTGTGGGAAAAGGAGAAAATGCTGAAATCCAGCATTTTCTCCTTTTCCCACAGTGTTTTTTAATTGTCCAAAAACAAATCTCAATTTTGAGTAACATTTGTCCCCTGCAAACGGTTTCGAATTTGTACAAGTCTAAGGTTTTGTCGTTCGGTGAAGGGTTAAGCTCTAAATTCTAGCCATGTTCACCTCTGAGCGGACGAGACCAGTTAAATGTGCGTGTTTTAGCCGGTTACCAGTCGACAAAAGTTCAGAACGTGCAGTCTGATCTTGAACTACACTATCCAACAAGGATATATTTTTCCCCAAAGCAAAACAGCAATGAAAATACATGTAGCATCATTCGGGTTTCCACTATCCGCTAAAAAATTCATTTAACCCTTTAAGAGTTAAATGGGAAACAGATGATCGAATAAACTTAATATCAAAAATAAATGAGCCATACTTCGTGAAAATTATCGACCAAGGTCAGCCTGCACAGTCCGTGCAGGCTGACCTGGGCCGAAACTTTTCGCTACTGGTCAATTTTCCAAGAATTGGTCAAAGGATCATTCAACCGCATGGTTCAGTTGGTAATATTAAAAAAAAGTGGCTATTATGGCTTAATACTAGTACTGATGTGCTGGCTTGCTTGGTACCATGCATTACGGATATGCATTCAGGCCCCTTTTGCCAGAGCATGGCTCAAATACAATAACAGAAAAAAGATCTTAATGAATCGAAAAAGTATCGAATGGATATACCTTTTTAACTGACAGGTATGTTTTCAGAAGAACAAAGTGACAGATTGGTCATACGAGAAATCCTATCCTCTGCCACTCGACCATCCAAGACAATATCTGATATATGGGAATTTAATAAATGAGCAACGCGCTGGCAAAAGGGAGCTTAATGCATCCCCGTGATGCATGATACCAAGCAAGTCATCACAGAATTTGTCTAAAACTCGACTGAATCATGGTGATGTACAATGATCTTTGTACGTGCAGAAAATTAACCGACAGCAAAAAGTTTCGGTCTAGGCTGACCTGGGTCGATACCTCTTGCAGATACATTAAGTCCCCTTTTCACAGACCATGGCTCAAATTTATACATTGAATCTTTCAAAGCTTGAAAACGTGAACTTTTTGGTTGCGTTTTTTTTTTTTTTTCCCTGACTAAAGCAAAGATTGACATTTCAGAATGATTTCTATACGATATCTTGGAATCACAGAAAATTCCAATATTTATAAAGGAGTAAACAGATATAACACACACTCTGTCTCTCTCGTCAAAACGGGAAATCATTTATTTTCTAAATGTGAAAATGACATACGAAAGGTTAATACAAAGGCTGAGCAAAAAGTTCGTGGGATTTCTTCAAAACTTTTTAACTTGATGTCCGATTGTTTTCAGATTTTCACTCGTGAAATCATGGTCTTATGTTAATTTCAGGGTAAAAAATCACCAGTCTGATTTTACTTTAGATATATTTATTTTCACCTTAAAAAGCGGAATGTTTGCTACCCGGGAGCACGACGTAAAATCACTGTTGTCATGCTTTTGAAAACAATCATATTTCAAAACTGTCTCATTTAAATCTCCCAAAATCACATCAACGTAATGGATGGCTCCAGCTGTCGGCCATTGCGAAATTTCTGACGTGACTTCCAAAAAACAACGTTAGTCCGACAGTTTTTGTGAGACCTATCGGAGGAAAAATAAGATAAAAAATAGTGGTTAAAGAAGTGGTAGAAACTCGCGCATCAATAAAATTCTGTGTAAACTTAGGGCACAACCCGTCTGAAACGTTTAATTTATTGACAGGATCCGGGGTAAAGCCCCAATGTAAAAAAATCTGCACTAGTCAAGTGGCATGTGCGGTTTAAAAAATGACGAAAAGAAATTGAAGATGATCCGACAGAGAGCACTGACATAAAACTAAGTAGCAAGCTAGTTAAATGACGTTAACGTCATGGCGTGCTCTGGGTAGCCATTTTCATCGTTGTGAATACTGTTGACCATTCTCAAGAACGAAAAGAAAACACAGAAGCAAAGCGCAGACCCCAGATCAGAATGCACATGTTATACAGTCTGATCCCGATCCACACGGACATAAAAAACAACTGTATTAGTTACCTTTTTAGAAAACGAAATCAAAACATATTGATCGGGTTCAGGTATTTGATCGGAGAGGGTCGAAAATCAATGATATGACCATTGTTCTATTATATGTATTGAAACAATTGTAGTCACATAGTGATAGCATTTCATAGATAAATAAATTTGAGCCATGGTCTGTTAAGAGGATGTTTAATGCATCTACGTGATGCACGATACAAAGCAAGTCATCAGAATATTATGTATCTATAAAATCCATTGTGTATAACAACCGACTGAATTATGATGTACACTGGTCCTTTAATATGCAGAAAGTTTACGAAAGCAAAAGCTTTCGACTCTGATAAGCCTGCGCGTACTGCGCAGGCTTATCCGAGTCGAAACTTTTTGCAGATGCAATAAGCCCCCTTTTTCACAGAGCATGGCTCATTTACCAAAAGCTTTATCTTTGAGGGTTATTTTTTCCGAGTGTTCTTAGCCCAGAATGAATATGCTATCACAACAGGGAAGTCATCATAATGTACTGAAATTACTTAATAGGAAGTTAAAACCCACCCTTTCCCTTGCAGACCACTTATGAAAAATGTGTCAAAACGAAAGATTGCTTGTAATAAACTATTACCTGTTTTTGCTACATGTTTCACATGCATTAAACCTCAGTATGAAGCGCAAGTTTTCACAAATTACAAGTTAAATAATCCATGCCTTAGCATGTTTGTTTATAAAAAAAAACTTTCAACAATAAATAAAAGTGCTTCCTTCACACTGCGCTGCTGTTCAAATCCATCGACGACCCGGCCGGATAACTCAGTGGTTAGCGTATCTTCCTCGTGACCTGGTGGTTGTGGGTTCGATACCCGGTTGAGGCAAACTTTCTTACCGGCGATTTTTCGCCTCTCACCTTTGATGAATGTGAGAAAAGCAGTCAGTGGCTTGAAAAGAAAGTTGTTTCACTACTGGTGTAAGAAAGCCAGGAAACACATCCAAACAAAATTCATCGACATGGATATGTCAGATACATAAATAGCAGTGCAATCTGATGTCACCAGTTTACCCGAACTGTTCAATATATTACAATATTGATAAAATGTCACCTGTATATAGATAGAAGTCAATTACAGATGACATAGACTTGGGCAATAGAAATTTCGTAATATATTTTAAAATGTGAATATTTTTTCTCACAATGTTTTCTACTCCTCACAAGAAAAGTCCCGCCATTTATTTTGTCGTCTGCAAATGCTTTTACTCAGTACAAGTCTAGAACTTTGTCTTCTGGTAAAGAGTTAACCCTTAGCTGCCTCGGTAAAGCCTCCCTTATCTTATAAACCGATAAGATTACATCTCACGTCATGTATTTTATACAGTAAATTTATATCTGCTTACGTAATACGCAAAAAACTATTTAACTGCCGGTTCGGTAACACTCGGTCACAAATAATTCGAACGTTCTTTTATACGACAGATATAACAGGTAAGTCTATGTAAGAACCAATTTATTTTTATTATCATCGTCACCATCATTATTGTTATTATTGTTATCATCACCATTACTGTTATTTTAACAGCTTTCGAACAATTTATTTTAACAGCTTTCGAACAGTATGGCTGAAAAATGGGAGCCTTCCAAATATTCATTACGATTGGCAGAATATTACAAGAGTTATGGCCCTTATATTTTTTTTCCTGATCCATTGACAAGGCAACCGGGTTATTCATGGCCCTAAACGTATCGCAGCGTTAGAAGCAGGGGCATAGCTGGGCCTTTTTTTTTTTTTAACTTACTCAAATGTGGGAGGGGGACATTACCGGCTGCTTGTGAAAACTGATCTCTTGATATCAAGTTTCTACTGCTGGACAGAAATTATGCAGTTTTGACAGGTGCAAATATTACGGCATTATTGGACCATGCCTGGCCCACGTCACTGGTAGATAAGAAACTTGTGTTTCTGTTTAAGATTTTAGGTCTCGATGACACTAGTTCGATCTGTACACAAATATCCTAAGAAACTTATTATTAATGTGCAGCTTATTAATTCTAAATGTGGATTTATACTACCAAACGAAATTAAACTTAAGCCGGTAGAAAGTCCCTCTATCTATCAATCGCATAAAAAGCGGTTTATCTAGTTACCCTTATAGAGCTGCGATAGTTTATAATAGTTCGTCTGAATTGATATGTTCAGATGTAATGATAAATTCCTTATCGTGGTTTCAGGTGCGAACACAAGTTCGGTTAGGTCCGATGATGAAGCACCCTGCTTTATGACATATGCAGTCAGGGGCGTATCTTGGCCTTTTTTGGAACATGTTACCTAAATGTGGAAGGGGGGAAGCCCTCCCGGAAGAAAAACGAACGTAGGCATTCTTGAACTTTCAAAACCAAGCTTTTACGGGTACATAATTCTAATCCTTTACAAGGAAAAAATCTCCCTAATCTTTACTGTTTAGTATTTAAGGTTCAACATATTGTAGATTTTTGTTATGAAAAAGTATGCACGGTATAGCATGGGTTCCAACCCGATCATTTTTTCCGTATATATTCGGACGTTACTTTGTCAAAAAATGAGTAATAATTACCAAAGCGATAGACCGTTTTGTCACAGATCTGTACAGACTGTGACAGAAGACCGTGATAAAGAGTGATTAACCCTTTACCACACAATCCCGACTTTTAAACGACCCTTTGACAAGAAGCCTTTCGAAAATATTGTGGGAAAAGGAGAAAATGCTGGTTACCCAAAATGTTTTCTACCTTTCCCAAAACAAATTTCAGTTTTTGAGTAACAGTTATTTTGTCGTCTGCAAATGCTTTCAATTTAGAAACGCCCAAAATAATGTCGTTTGATAAACAGTTAAAAGATGATTACCACCTCGACCCAGACTAGCCAGGGTACACCACTGGCAGTGCATTACGCGTATCGATGCTTTAGTAATTCATTACTAATACATCCATGATCTATAATTGTATTCACAACTCATATTTTCAAAATGATTTATTAAGCATTGTCAAGAAAAAAATAGAGATTACATGTGTATGAGCCATGCTCTGTGAAAAGGGGGCTTAATGCATCTGCGAAACGTATCGACCCAGGTCAGACTGCGCAATCCGCGCAGGCCTACCTGAGCAGAAACTTTTCGCTATCAGCCAATTTTCTGTCAAAGGACCAATCTACTTCACGATTAAGTCGCTTGTTAGATAAAATGGACTTTATAGATCCATGATCATGTGATGACTTGCTGGATGTAATGTATCGCGGAGATGCATTAAGCCCCCTTTCCCCAGAGCATATACAATATTTATATCAATACAAGGATGAACCCCTCACTTGGTGTTCATTTTTGTATAAGATGTACCATGTCCTGGATTCTTCATTGCATTTTATTCAAGTATTCAGTCAGTCAGTCAGTCAGTTAGTTAGTTTGACTATAATAATTTTTATTTTGACTATAGTTATTACGATCATTAAACAAATAATTATCATAAAATATACTCGTATTTAACTCTTTTGCAAATATTCCCGGGTTTTAACGAACCTGAGAAAGGAGGCTTTTAAAAACATTGTGGGAAAAGGAGAAAAAGCTGGTAACCTATATTTATTCCTTTTCCCATAATATTTTCTACTCTTTTTAACACAAATTCCATTATTCAATATGCATGACATCCAAGTTATCGTTTGCAAACTCTTTCAAGTTTGACAAGTCTAAATTTTTTTTCGTCTGTTAAAAAGACAGGACTCATTCCTCTCTAAAGGCTGACCATTGTTTCGATTATGTTTATGTTTATATGGGAAAGCAGCCAATGGCTTGAAAAGAATATTGTGCGTAGTACTGGTAAAAGAAGCTCCATTAAAGCAAGGCCAGGTGCACTGGCAGCAGCGATATAACTAAAATAGTGCTGAAAAAGGCGTTAAACGCCACGCAATTAATCGATCAATCATAAGAATGGTTAGTGCATACAATCCCAAGATAACAAACACGATAGATTAATATAGGGTATCATAGGTCACGACACAAAAGGTATTATGGCTGATATCATCTCCTGCTAACATCATACCATCAGATAATAATTTTACCCTTTGTTGAGATACACGATATAATAAAACAGCACATAAAAGGTTAGACGTGTTAAACGCATTCCTTCATCACGGCAAATGTGTCGCTTCAGCATAAAACGGCGCAGTGGCAGTCCGAAAGCATTACCACTGCGCCACGACGGATCCTCGACATTTCGTCGAAAACCACGTTCGTCGAAAACCATCCCTAGCCCTAACCCTTACCCTAATCCAGACGAATTGTAGCTCGAATCTCCCTCCCAGACAGAGCTTTTCATGAAATAAATCTAGGAATTTAGCAATTGGTATTTTAAAACATACATGGAAACACCCTTTCGACAAAATGTCGTGCACCGGCCACGACGACTTCTTTACGAACTATTTTAAAATCAGAAACAGTACAACGGACGTTTTAAATAGAAGAAAAGAGTACAATTTCCCTTATTATTATTATGAAATCGGCGGACCGTAAAAAGACTTTGTTATTGTCTGAGAATAATAAGGGTGCAGCAGATGCATTTGTAAGCATTCATGTCCAGTACGGATAGCTAACATTAACCCTTAGACTGCATAGTAAGCTCAATGGACCTTTCATAAATAAGACCAAATAATTGCAAGTTCCTGTTCGCGTATATAGTGCTCCAACAAAGCGGACGGTGTAGATCAAAGATCAGACTATACGTTTAGGTGAAAGGTGCTTTAACCCTAAGGCTGCTAGGCACGACTCGGGAGGCTTTTACGGACAGTGTAGATCAAGATCAGACTGCACAAAACGGGCAATCTGATCGTTAATCTACACTGCCCGATACGGTATTTTTCTTTCCGGTGAAATCAACTTTGAAACCGCGATGTTTGTGGATTTTACTATGAGTAGAAATTTTCGTTTCATTTATTTTGCAATTTAAGGGCTAAACCCTATGAATTACATGTAAAACATTGTGGCAAAACGTATAATTGTTCTAAACGAGTGATTGCTCAATTTTCCACAATCTTTTAAAAGTCTTCCTCATGCATGATGAGAAACTAGTCGGCAGAAGTAATTGTATCAAACTGTTTTCAACTTTCCATGTTCCATCTCTAAGATAACAGATGGTACTGGTTCAAACTGCAAACTTAGTTTACCTCCTTTTTTTTTTTAGAGTACGTGGCACACCAAAAATGGCAGAACACCAAGAACTACACACATGTATCATAGACAAATTTGTGACCATTAAAGAAAAAAGTAAAGAAATGCGCGAGAATTATGAGGATCTCAAAACCACCCATCAAATCGTATGCATAATGGTAATGTCTGAAGAAGAAGTGCGGAACAAGACATTTCCAGCTAATCCTGAAATCAAAGATTTTGTTAACCAAAAAGTAACAGACTTTTCTGACCTTGGAAAAATAATTCAAAAATTGCACAGAAAAAAGGAAGTACATGGTGAAATTATAGCTTTGCGTTTGGATGACTACATGCCTAAACTTAAAGAAAAGTATTTAGGAACACTGGCATCTACAGATAAATCAAGTAAACCATATGTGTTTATATATTCACACTTTTTGCCATGTGCTGGTTTACAGGAACACCCATACGCTTGTGCAGAGGAACTCGCAAAGCAAGCTCTACTTACAAGAGACAATTTCAATGTGTTGGTTGGCTACTCCGAAGTGTACGTTCATACAAATGAGGAACTTGCACTCGGATATTTACACCATGACTCTATTTATGCCCTTGTTAATGTAAAAAAGGGAAAGTGTGAACTAAGATCGGAAGATTCGTTCTTTACACCACAGGTTGATGTCTTTCAGAAAAAATTCTATGAATGCATTTTACAGAACATAGAGACCACAAGTTGCCAAAACTACAGAGCCAGTGAAAACACTAAAACTATTATTCGAAACAAAATTGACGCCTTAATACAAAGATGTATTGGCAAACAAACCTCTGAGCCGCGAGGCCCATTGACATACTTAGATATGAAAATGTTACAAACCCGTTTCAAGGATGAGAAATGGTTCAATGTTTGCAGCCAGGAGTCCACGTTACAAACTCAGCTTGTGGATGAGTGTTACACAGAAGTTATGGAAGATGCATATAAGGACAGCAAAACAATACTTGTACTTGGCCAGCCATCGGATACGGAACCATTCTGGGTGGAAAACGAAAACCTATGCATAGAATGAGCCAAACTGTACCCAAACAACAACGAACATGAAAGTCAACCAAATGAAAGGAAACGATCTAGATCTCTCAGTCGACCTGGGAAAAATATAAAACGCCAAAAGTCAAATTAAACAAAATGATACTAAACTAGGCACACATGATAGGCAGATGTTAATATACAATATTAGCTTGATCATTTAAACCTCAAAGTGCCCACCATCTTTGAAGCTGCTTTTGAGTTCACTATAGTTCACCGTAGATCAAGATCAGACTGCATAAAACGTGCAAACTGATGTTAAATCTAGACTTTCCCTTTGCTGATACAGTCTGGCTACTCGCAGCTTAAAACAGGAAACATTTGGGTTTTCTTTTTCAGCATACCGTCTAAGGATTTTTTTTTTTTTTTTTTTTTTTTAAATGGCATAATTCGTATGTTTACTGATTTACTGAACTTATTCAAAGAATTTTTCAAACACAAATGTGTTGTAAACAAAGCCTCGTTTACATTAGCAATAAGTGCTGCGGTTACTGCTTTGATTTCTTAAAAATAGCTTTCTTTCACATCTAAATTACCCGATAATTGTTTCCTGGGTGTTTCATGTTGTTATTTCATGCTGTTCTCAACAGCAATACAATTTTGGCACGGTAGCAAGAGAATATTCTTTGTCTTATTCTAGATTTAGAAAGTAACACAACTTCTGATTGGCTAAACTAAAATGTTTAGCAAATCAGAAGTTGTGTTACTTTCAAATTTGGAAAATTCTTGAGAATAAGAATATTCTTAAGAACTGTTGGATTTAGGTCTTATCTATGCATCCCTGTAAACGGTACACATTACATTATTTCCAACCACTGGCTGCTTTTTAAAATAAAAAAAAAAAAAAAAAAAAATGGTAAAAGTATTTTATGTGATAATACAGCAATGACTTGCGTTAATCCACAGAAGGACTTTTGGCTTGGTCGTGATTCGACCATATGACGACTGGTTGATTGGCTCTTTGTGCTGTGACAACGGCCTGGCAAATTATCTGATAAACACGTGTACTTAACCTAAAAATCCAATTGCCATAGTATTAAGTTTAGATTGACATACACGCATTTTATTAGCAAACGACAAAAACATATCTTCAGTCATTTACACCAAATACGAAGATGACAGACAGAAATTGACAGTAAAAAAAACAAAACCCAAACATAAAATAAAGCAGACAAAAAACGATGTTAGAATACCATCAAGATAGTTTTCCCTTAAAGTCATTGCTTCCTTGATGTATTTGGACAATTTGTACAATATTCCATCATCAGATTGTGACATGAGTTATTATTATTATTATTATTTTTTTTCCTAATGAAGGCCATGCAATTATACCTATATATTATTTGCGTAGATTGTAATATTTCGGGTAACATGAAATGATGTTCAGACTCAATAACTTCCATTTTACATAATTTACAAAGGCAATTATTTCTATCAATACCATTTCTCCGGCTAGTACCAGTTTCTTTTGGATGAGAACATAATCTGAGTGAGACGAGTTTGGAGTTGATCATTATCAATTATTTGAAGGTATTTTTCAAATTTAAAATCAGTTATAAAATTGCAGTTATACATGAGTTTTGGAGTTCTATTTAAATAGTTATGCCAATTCTGTATAAATAGATCTCTAATGCATTTTTTTGGAAAGGTGGCATATATTAATTCACTGGAACAATACTTGTCAGAAAACCCAAACCCAAATGATCAATGACTGTCTGCATTTTTGACGCCAAAAGTTACTTTTAATGTCCGTAAGTTGACTTAGAAATCCACTTTGAGTAATACTTTGGGGATTTTGCTTCATTGTCAGAAAAAAATAAATCGACCTCTCTTTGGCTGCAACATTAAGTGGAAAGGGACCAAGTTCGCCATGAACAGTGTTTTAAGGAGTTTGTTGACTTACTCCTAATAAATATCGACCAAAAAGTAAATTAATTTTATCGACAATTTTGTAATTATAGATACCCCAAATCTCAGATCCATATAATATGATTGGAACAATCAGTGAATCAAGAAGTAATAATTTAGTTTGAATATACATGTATAATGTAACTCTATCGAAGACTCCTAATAAATTATGATATACCTTATTATAGTGATTGATCATTTAGTTGTTTTACTGCTGAGGTCAAAGTTCCATCACTGGTAAACATTTTCAATACATGTTCACTATTACTACTGATTTGTTCCGATATTGGTTATTTGTTTTTTTTGTTCTTGGATTTTTTTTTTTTTTTTTTTTTTTTGTGTGTGTGTGTGTGTGTGTGTGTGTGTGTGTGTGTGTTTTTTTTTTTTTTTGTTTTGTTTTGTTTTTTCTCGAAAAACACATACTCTAGTTTTCAATACGTTATTCTCAATAAGCTCCGTTTGTTTGAATACCTGACTTTATATCAACTTGACTTTGAAGAGATTCTCGATTGGTAGTAAACAGCACGAGGTCATCAGCAAAAAGTAATAGATATGTCGTAGTCCAAACTGGAATCTAGGCAGATCCGGAACCTGCCCAGACCAAATTGGAATTCTGTTTTGGTCTAGACCAGATTAGAATTCTACTTTGGTCTAGACAGATTCAAGATCGGTCAAGACCAAATTAGGATTCCAGTTTGGCTCGGCAGATCCAGAATCTGCCTAGACCAAATTGAATTTTTTTTTTTTTTTTTTGTAAAATAGAGTGTGACTACATATAAACCATCTGATTTAACTTAAACCCCAAAATAAATGATGTTTTGATCAGAAATTCAGACTAAGAATAAATTTTGAAAGTTTTGCACTTTAGAGGGAAAAAATGAGGGAAAGGGAACACTTGTAGGAAAAAAAATTGCTTTAATTAAAAGTACCTCTCAGTTGTAAGCATATGTGGATTAAAATGATTTAAAAATCAGGAAAATTACAATCCAATAAGTAAGCAGTAAGTATTGTAGGAAATGGAGAAAATAATTCAATTTCCTAAGAATTCTACCTCAGAGTTGTAAACCTGATTTTTAGGATAGTTATGGTTATAACAATAAGAAAACAATTCATAAATCAAGTAGAGAGTATTGTGGGAAAAGGAGAATTGTTAATACTGTATATTCTTTAATTTCCATAAATGATAATATGTGAAGGGTCAAACTGCCCACCTGGCACAAAATATGTGTGAAGAGACAATGAAAGTTGTTACTTGCCAAAATATTGTTAAATGCCATATTTGATAGACATAAAGATGTGAAGTTGGACTAGTCGAAAATTTTGTCGTTTGGAAAAAGTGTTTTATGCTTCTTTTTTTTTTTTTTTTTTTCAGAAATAAATGTCTAGCCCATTAGCAGGTAATCCTGAGTTTTAATAATCATACAGAAGAAAAGTTTGAAAAGCAGTGTTGGAGAAGAAGAAACTGCTGGTTTCGAACGTTTTCTCCTTTTCTCACAATGCTCTAAATTTTTTTCTGGTTACGATCACAAAAAATAAGCCATATTTTATGCGTTGTCTGCATTTTTCCCCCATTTTTCAATTTGAAAAAGTACTAAATGTGCTTTTTTAATAAATCAGTCTAACCCATAAACATATGATCCTGAGTTTTAACAACATGCGACAGAAAGCCTTGAAAAACAATGTTGGAAAAAAAGAAAATGATGGTATCCAACATGTTTTCTTTTTCCAACAATATTTTCCAAAGGTTTCCACCAATCTTTGTCTACACTTCCTGCAAAATAAGATTTAAGTTGGAAACTGCAGAAAAGGTGAAGAATAAGGATACATTCATAACTTACAACTTGTTTTGCTTATTTCTTTTACATGAATGTGTTGATTAAGTGTTACATGTATGGTAAAAAGTTTAAATAGTAAAATTCAAATAGTATAGTTTGCTTTTTTTGTGTTAAAACCGATATCCACTGAAAAGACTGTAAAAAAGATTCCAATTTGGTCTAGGCAGATCCTGTATCTGCCTAGCCAAACTTGAATTCTAATTTGGCCCAGACAGATCCAGAATCTGCCTAGACCAAACAAGAATTCTATTTTGTTCTAGACCAAATTAGAACTTTTAATTTGGTCTAGGCAGATTCCAGATCTGCCTAGGCAGATTCCGGATCTGTCTAGATTCCAATCTGGCCTACGGGTACATGTGGATAAAATTCTCAGATCGTTGTCATGTGATCAAATGTTACTCAAAACATGAAATTTGTCTTTCATATGGTAGAAATATGGTTACCAGCATTCTCTCCTTTTCACACAATATTTTCTAAAGCCTTCTTTTTTCAGGTTTGTTAAAAGTTGGTAAAGGTTTAAATCTTATCGGTTCTAGAGAGATCTTAAATTCAGAATTTTTTCAGAGAGGTACCTTATTCCCTCTTGTGTTCTCCGCCATTACAGTAACAGTTGCCATCTCTTTCATGTTGCAATCCCTTTCACGTGAACTGGATCATAACTGGTTGAACTTTCAAGTTGGACAAGTTTTCTGCAATTAACCCAGTGCCGAAAAAACCTTGTTTGAATCTTATATGCTGTTGTATGAGGTTTTAAGGGAAATGACCATGTGTTGCACTATGTAGAGTTACTTCTCTTGAAATGTGCGTGTGTGTGTGTGGGGGGGGGGGGGTGTTGATTGGCCATATGTTGTAATTCGATGATTAAAAGTTTGATTAAATTCGCTTGTTTTGTGCCAGTTCACAAGCTCTCAATAGAACATAACAAAACTTAACATAAGACCCAAATGCTTGCAATTTCAAAGGTGCTTTTGCACAGAAAGTTTCTGGAAAGGGATAAATGTAGATCAGTGATCAGACAACAGATTTTTCATAGTCTAATCTTCATCTATATTAGCTGCAAAGACAACTAGATTGTGAAAGGCAAATTTTGGATTAATATCTGACTGGCTTAACATCCAAGCTTTGGTCTAAAAGTGAGTTTTCAATATTTCACCATTGAAGGGCTGAACTATTATAACGGTATTATCACTCATTGGACATTTTAACCCTTATCCCGCTGAATAACTTAACTCTTTACCACACAATCCAGACTTTTAATAACCCTGGGAAAGAAGCCTTTCGAAAACACTGGGAAAAAGAGAAATTGCTGGTTACCAGCATTTTCTCCTTTTACCACAATGTTTTCTGCCCTTTCCAAAACAAATTTCAATTTTTTAATCACATTTATTTTGTCGTCTGCAACTGCTTTCAATTTGGACCTGTCGAAAATTTTGTCGTTTCGTAAAGAGTTAAATAAAACTTTCAAGTCCATAGTAAAAGACAAAATTTTGCTATTTCGAAGTTATGGGGGGATGTCTCCTTATCGAAGAGTGTAGATCCAAGATCAGACTGCACATTCAATGCAGTCTGATCTTAATCTACACTGTCTGCAAAAGGTCACTGAGTCACCCTTAGCAGCCTATGGGTTAAGTCTCAAGGCCCGGTTTCATGAAAAAACTTCTTTTATTTTGCTCAATTCTGCTGATGGACCCCATTTCCAAATTAAGTTCAGTTTGTTACCTGATACCCATTTTACCAATATTTACATACTTTAGAGACATTCTCAAATCCTAAGTTGCCACAACATTTCACACTCAACTCAGCAAAATAATGGACTTACGTCTGTGACTTAAGCCCATTATTTTGCTGAGCTGAGTCTGAAACATTGTATCAACTTAGGATTTGAGAATGTTTCTAAAATCTGTTAATGTATGTTAAATGCATCTGAAATAACAAAGTCATCTTTAGTTGAAAGATGAATCTGTTAGCGGACTTGAGCAAAATAAGAGACTTAAGTTTTTTTATGAGACCTAGCACTGATCAACAGATGTCAGACAGTCTCTATGTGTGAATGTTTTGGTTAGATTTTGTATAAACGGTGTTCAATTTCCTTACACCAGCGCCAGGTTTCAAATAAAAACTTAAGTCTGTTATTTTAATCAAATTTGCAAACAGACTTATTTTCTGACTTAACCCTTTACCAGACAACAAAATTTTAGCCTTTTTCCAAATTGAAAGCCTTTGCAGATGACAGTTTCAATGTGGCTGAAATGGTGCAATTTTCTCTTGATAGGGTAGAAAACATTGTGGGAAAAGGAGAAAATGCTGGTTACCAGCATTTTCTCCTTTTCCCACAATATTTTCAAAAGGCTTCTTTCCCAGGGGCATTAAAAGGCGGCATTGTACGGTAAAAGGTTAAGTTGAGTTTGTTATTCCAGATGCATTTCACTAATATTAAAAGACTTATGTAACATTCTCAAGTCCTGTGTTGACACAACGTTTTGGACTCAACTGAGCAAAATAATAGACTTAAGTCTGTTAATTGACTCAAGCCTATTTATTTTGCTTAGTTGAGTCTGAAACCTAGGGTCAATTCAGGATTTGAGAATGTTAACTACAGTCTGTTAATTTTGCTGAAATGTGTCTCAAATAACAAACTCATCTTCAGTCACAACCTGGGACCGTTAGGAGATATGAGTAAAATATGAGACTTAAATTTTTTCGTGAAACCAAGCCCAGTGCTTTTGCTATCTCATGGTGTCAGTACCTGTTTATGACAGGGATCATGTAGAGTATATCATAAAATCATGGAATATGACAAGGGCATGGTCCTTGGAGTAAGAGAAAAAAAAAACAGTTTCATTCTATTGTGATGGTGTTATCGATATTATTTTATCATCTTTACTTTTCATTAAATTTTCTGACATATATAGGGAAATTCACGAAAGCACTCGCGGTTGGCCCAGCGTGCCGGTTGGCTAATTTCCAACCTGACGCAATCTTCTATACTTTTATCCGGTTGCCCGTTTAGCCACATTTTGTAGTGTATATGATCCCCATTAACGAATTCAAAGTGGTCATCATCATTTCGGTCGTACATACCAATCCAGAAATCATCACCTGTAAAATTTAATATAAACCTTAAACCCTTTACCACACAATCACAGGCTTTAACGACAATGAGAAAGAGGCCTTTTAAAAGCATTGTGGGAAAAAGAGAAAATGCTGGTAACCAGCATTTTCTCCTTTTTCCACAATGTTTTATATCCTTTTGCAGACAAATCTCACCATATGAGACATATCAAATTTGTCGTCTGCAAATGCTATCAACTTGGACAAGGGTAAAATTTTGCCGTGTGGTAAAGGGTTAAAGTGCTGAATTAACCCAACAGACACTTTCAGTCTAGAAATAAAACCCCAAAAATTGCAATTTCATTGTTGCCTTTGACTCTTGTGTTTCAGGAAATAAATAAATGAACCATGCTCTGTGAAAAGTATTCATCCAGGTCAGGCTGTACCAACTGTTGAAACTTTTCACTATTGGTCAATTTTCTGTATGTCCAAGGACCAGTCTACCTAATGATTCAGTCCGCTTTTAAAAAAGTGGAAAAAATGGATCCACAATTATGTGATGGCTTCATTGGTACAATACATCATGGAGATGCATTGAGCCCCCTTTTGCAAGAGCATGGCTCAAATTAATAAATGATTATTGTTTTATGGTGCATCAAACAGCTTTGGTCATTTTGCACATGTCTCTATTAAAAGACAATAAAGGGAATTGATTGTCCTTAAAAAGATAAATTGTAAAAAGTGTTTAAATGAGGAAAGATTATGTGTAATCTTGATATGCATAAAAGACATTATTGACTGGCTGAACAGTCCCTGCCTATATTTCAGCAAAAATAAGACAACAAATTTTGTACAGTCTGATCATGATCTACACTGGCCGCAAAAGCAGCTATAGTTCTCAAGGGTGCTTTAATCCTTTGTCAAACAATTCCTAGTTTTCACGACCCTCTAGGGAGTAGGCTTTAAAAATATTGTGGGAAAAGGAGAAAATGCTTTTAGCCAGCATTTTCTCCATTTTCCAAATTGTTTTCTACTCTGCGAGAAAATTTCAGCTCACTTGTACCATTTTGAATTTGTCGTCTGCAAATGTTTGGAATATGGAAGGGTCTAAGTTAACATTACCGTGGCCCTTTCCAACTGTAGCCAAAAGGTACTTCAATAAAGCCTGTCTTTCTTTGTCTGTTTTGTATATGATCAAATCCCCGCCATCATGCCGGCAATCTTGCCTCGCATCCTCCCAGTCTTTCCGTTGTACATGCACATCAATACAGAGATTAGTATCCGGTTTACGATGGAATGGACTTCTTCAGTGTATCCCTGTGGATGAAATCAAATCTTTTGTTAAACCTGGCAACCAGCATCTTCTACTTTCGCATGGTTTTCATTACAACACTCTCAGCTCTCACAAAGTTGAAGAAGTCAATAATTTCACCTATCTTGGAAGTTCGATCGTTGACGATGGAAACTCAGAAAAAGAATCTCCAAAAAGCAAAGGGACCTTTCGCTGCATTATCAAATATTAGGAAAATCCAGACAGATCAACACAAAAACGAAACTAAGAATTTTCAAGAGTAATGTACTGGAAGTCCTCCTGTATGGGGCTGAAGCTTGGAAAGTGACAAATTCTATCACAAACAAACTAGACATCTTTCAGACAGACTGCTTAAGACGAATTCTACGTATATCTTGGCCTAACATAGTATCCAATAAAGCTTCATAAGAGAACAAACTCCTGCCCTATTTCATTAGAAATCAAGAAGAAAAGATGGAAATGGATTGACCATGTACTTAGCATGCAAGCAATTGCCATCCCAAGGGTAGCTATGAGATGCACTCCAACAGGAAAGAGGAACAGGGGAAGACTCCAAGAAATCTGGAGACGCTCCATCGAGAAAGAAATCAAAAACAGAAATTGGTCATGGGGTCAGGTACAGAAACTGGCCAAGGACAGATCAAAGTGGAAAGCTCTGGCAACAGCCTGATCCCGATTCACACGGACATGACGGTATTACTGACTTTTTTTAGAAAACGAAATCAAAAGCATATCGATCGGGTTCAGGTATTTGATCGGAGAGGTCGAAAATCATTGTTCTTTTATATTTATTGAAACAATGGTAGTCACATAGCGATAGCATATCATAGATAAATAAATTTGAGCCATGCTCTGGCAAGAGGGATGTTTAATGCATCTCGGTAATGCACAATACCAAGCAAGTCATCAGAATATTATGGATCCATAAAATCCATTTTGTAAAACAACCGACTGAATTATGATGTACACTGGTCCTTTAACATGCAGAAAGTTTACGAAAGCAAAAGCTTTCAACTCGGATAAGCCTGTGCGTACTGCGCAGGCTTATCCGAGTCGAAACTTTTTGCGGATGCAATAAGCCCCCTTTTTCACAGAGCAAGGCTCATTTACCAAAAGATTTATCTTTGTGGGTTATTTTTTCTGAGTGTGTGATTAGCCCAGAATGAATATGCTATCACAATAAGGAAGTTATAGTAGTGTACTGAAATTATTTCATAGGAAGTTAATGCCCACTCTGTCCCTTGCAGATCACTTATAAAAAGATTGTGGCAAAACGAAAAATTGCTTGTAATAAACTATCACCTGTTTTTACCACATGTTTCACATGCATTAAACCTCAGTATGAAGCGCAAGTTTTCACGAATTACCAGTTAAATAATCCATACCTTAGCATCTTTGTTTATAAAAAAAAAATAACTTTCAACAATAAATAAAAGTGTTTCCTTCACACTGCGCTACTTTTCAAATCCATCGACGACCCGGCCGGATAACTCAGTGGTTTGCCTATCTTACTCGTGAACTTGTGGTGGCGGGTTCGATACCCGGTTAAGGCAAACTTTCTTTCCGGCGATTTTTCGCCTCTCACCTTTGAGAATGTGAGAAAAGCAGTCAGTGGCTTGGAAAGAAGGTTGTGTCACTACTAGAAAGCCGGAAAACACATCCAAACAAAATCCGTCAACATGAATATGTCAGATACATAAATAGCAAAGGCTCCTTTATCTTATAAAACGATAAAATTACCTCTCACGTCATGCATTTTATATAGTGTATTTATTATCCGCTTACGTAATACGCAAAAAACTATTTAACTGCCGGTTCGGTAACACTCGGTCACAATAATTCGAACGTTCTTTTGTACGACAGATATAACAGGTAGGTCTATGTAAGAGCCAATTTATTATTATTATCATTATCATCATCACCATCATTATTGTTATCTTCACCATTACTGTTATTGTTATTTTAACAGCTTTCGAACAGTATGGCTGAAAAATGGGAGCCTTCCGAGAATTCATTACGATTGGCAGAATATTACAAGAGTTATGGCCCTTATATTTTTTTCCTGATCCATTGACAAAGCAACCGGGTTATTTGTGGCCCTAACAGAACGCAGCGTTAGAAGCAGGGGCATAGATAGGTTTTTATTTTTTAAACTTACGCAAATGTGGTAGGGGATGTTATCGGCTGCTTGTGAAAGCTGATCTCTTGATATCAAGTTTTTACTGCTGGACAGAAATTATGCAGTTTTGACAGGTGCAAATATTACGGCATTATTGGACCATGCCTGGCTCACGTCACTGGTAGATAAGAAACGTGTTTCTGTTTAAGATTTTAGGTCTCGACGACAATAGTTCGATCTAATATCAAATATCCCAAGAAACTTATTATTGTTAATGTGCAGCTCATTAATTTTAAACGTGGATTTATAGTACCAAATGAAATTAAACGTAAGCCGGTAGAAAGTCCCTCTATCTATCAATCGCATAAAAAGCGGTTTATCTAGTTACCCTTATAGAGCTACGATAGTTTATAATAGTTCGTCTGAATATGTTCAGATGTAATGATAAATTTCTTATCGTGGTTTCAGGTGCGAACACAAGTTCGGTTAGGTCCGATGATGAAGCATCCTGCTTTATGACATATGCAGTCAGGAGCGTAGCTTGGCCTTTTTTTAAACATGTTACCTAAATGTGGAAGGGGGGAAGCCCTCCCGGAAGGAAAACGAATTTAGGCATTCTTGAACTTTCAAAAACTAGGCTTTTGCGGGTACATAATTCTAATCAGAGACATCTAATCTATGTCTCTGTTCTAATCCCTTACCAGGAAAAAATCTCCCTAATCTTTACTGTTTGGTATTTAAGGTTCAACATATTGTAGATTTTTTTTTTTTATAAAAAAGTATGCACGGTATAGCATGGGTTCCAACCCGATCATTTTTTCCGTATATATTCGGACGTTACTTTGTCAAAAAATGAGTAATAATTACCAAAGCGATAGACCGTTTTGTCACAGATCTGTACAGACTGTGACAGGAGACCGTGATAAAGAGTGATTAACACTTTACCACACAATCCAGACATTTTCTCCTTTCCCCACAATGTTTTCTACCTTTCAGTTTTTGACTAACATTTATTTTGTCGTCTGCAAATGCTTTCAATTTGGAAACGTCCAAAATATTGCCGTTTGGTAAACAGTTAAACGATGATTACCACCTCGACCCAGGCCAGCCTGGGTACACCATTGGCAGTGCATTACGCGTATCAATGCTTTAGTAATTCATTGCTAAAACTTCCATGATCTATAATTATATTCACAACTTATATTTTCAAAATGAAATTGATTAAGCATTGCCAAAAAATAGAGATTACATTTATATGAGCCATGCTCTGTGAAAAGGCGGCTTAATGCATCTGGGAAAAGTATCGACCCAGGTCAGCCTGCGCAATCTGCGCAGGCCGACCTGGGCAGAAACTTTTCGCTATCAGCGAATTTTCTGTCAAAGAACCAATCTCCTTTATGATTAAGTCGCTTGCTAGATAAAATGGTCTTTATAGATCCATGAACATGTGATGACTTGCTGAATGTAATGCATCACGGAGATGCATCAAGCCCCCTTTCCCCAGAGCAAGGCTCATATACAATATTAGTATCAGTACAAGGATGAACCCCTCACTTGGTATTCATTTTTGTAAAAGTTGCACCATGTTCTATATTGTTTATTGCATTTTATTCAGGTAATATTCATTATGCCGAATATTTATTTATCTATTTATTTATTTTCACTATAATTATTTTTATTTTCACTATAATTACTATGATCATTAAACATATAATTATCATTAAATATACTCGTTTTTAACTCCTTAGCAAAAAATCCCGGGTTTTTAACGAACCTGAGAAAGGAGGCTTTTAAAAACATTGTGGGAAAAGGAAAAAAGCTGGTAGCCCACATTTATTCCTTTTCCCATAATATTTTCTACTCTTTTTAACACAAATTCATTATTTAATACATGTATACATCTAAGTTGTCGTCTGCAAACTATTTCAAGTTTGACAAGTCTTTTTTTTTTTTTTCGTCTGATAAAAAGTTAAAGTTAATATCATTGGTGATGAATAGATTTTATCGAATAGAAGATGTCCAAGGTTCTTAAGAATATTCTTAGTCTTACCCTGAAGAATTTTCTAAACTTGAAAGTAATACGACTAAAGTTCTGATTGGCTAAACCAAATGCCTTAGTCAATCAAAAGTTACGTTACTTTCAAATCTAGAAAATCCTTGATAATTAGACAAAGAATATTCTTAACCCTAAGGCTGATAAGCGAGACTCAATGACATTTTGCGGACAGTGTAGATCAAGTTAACACTCCACAGAACGTGCACTCTGGTCTTAGGTCTACACTGTCTGGTAAGGGGATTTTTCCCCACAAAATACCTTTGAAAGAGCAAAATTTTGGTTGTCACTATCGGCTAGCAATTTTCATTTCACTTATTTAGCAGATTATGGGTTATGAATGGTTGGTGCCGAGCCCCCGTAGCTCAGTCGGTAGCGCACAGGGCTTGAGAACAGGGGTTCCCTGGTTCGACCCCCGGCTGGGCCAATTTCTTTCCAAGGACTGATGGTAGTCATTACGACAGGATTCATTCCTCTCTCAACGCTGACCATTATTTCGACGATGTTTATGTTGGAAAGCAGCCAATGGCTTGGAAAGAATATTGTGCGTAGTACTGGTAGAAGAAACTCAATTAAAGCATGTCCAGGTGCACTGGCCGCCGCGATAAAACTGAAATAGTGTTGAAAAAGGCGTTAAACGCCACGCAATTAATCGATCAATCATAAGAATGGTTAGTGCATACAATCTCAAGATAACAAACACGATAAATAAACATAGGGTATCATAGGTCACGACACAAAAGGTATTGCGGCTGATATCATCATCTCCTGCTAACATCATACCATCAGATGATAATTTTACCTTTGTTGAAATACACGTTATAATAACACAAACACATAAAAGGTGAGACATGTTTAACGCATTCCTTCATCACGGCAAATGTGTCACTTCAGCATCAAACGGCGCAGTGGCAGTCCGATACCATTACGTCGAAAACCACGTTCGTCGAAAACCATCCGTAGTCCTGGCCCTTACCCTAATCTAAACGAATTGTGGCTCAAATCTTCCTCCCAGACAGAGATTTTCATGAAATAAATCTAGGAATTTAGCAATTGGTATTTTAAAACATACATGGAAGCACCTTTTCAACAAAATGTCGTGCACCGGCCACGAAGACTACTTTACGAACAATTTTGAAACCATAAACAGTGCAACGGCCATTTCAAATAGAAGAAAAGAATACTAGTTTCCACTATGATTATGAAATCGACGGACCGTAAAACGACTGCGTTATTGTCCGAAAGTAATTATAAAGGTGCAGCAGAAGCACTTGGAAGCATTCATGTCCAGCATGGATAGCTAACATTAACCCTTAGACCGGGTAAGCTCAATGGACCTTTTGTAGTCTAGTAATAAGACCAAAATAATTGCAAGTTCATGTTTGCTTATATACTTATATAGAGTTCCAACAAAGCGGGCGGTGTAGATCAAAGATAGGACTACACATTTAGTGCAGTCTGATCTTAATCTACACTGGTTGCAGCTAAGGTTGTGAAAGGCGCTTTAAGCCTTAGGCTGCTAAACACGACTCGGGACACTTTTGCGGACAGCGTAGATCAAGATCAGACTGCACAAAACGCGCAGTCTGATCCTTGATCTACACTATCCGTTACAGTATTTTTTTTTTTTCCGGTGAAATCAACTTTGTAACCGCAATGTTTGGGTTTTTAGCATGAGTAGAAATGTTCGTTTCATTTATTTAGCAACTTAAGGGTTAAACCCTATGAATTACATGTTAAATATTGTGGCATAAGGTGTAATTAACCAAACGCCAGCTGTCAATCAAAAAAATCAATAAGCCAATCAGCAATCAGTATTTTTCCATCCAGAGCGGAAGCCGTCTTGCCGTTATAAAACCTAGACATTCTGAATCATTAGGGGTTATAACTATATATAAATGTATAGTATATTTATGAGAAAAAACTGAAGAATAACTTTAAACTTGATATCCATTATTAATCCTTACGACTGCAATTTCAAGATGCAGAGTTACACCAGGTAAAACAATTGTTGCAGAAGACAAATTCAGATTTAAGAGGAGAAAAATAAATGAATACTTCTCGTTAACATGCTTTTTTATTGTCATAAATTTTCCAGAATTTCAATCTTGGCAACAGATTCCTGTATCTTTACTAAAAGAAATGTATAGATAATATTTTAGACAACTGATTGGATTTTATCATGTTCAGTTATTCATTTCCTTTACCTTATTTTTCATTTAAATATATACTCGGTAATTCATTTTCTTACCAAATTGAGTTGACTTGTTATTTTAATTGCTGGTTACATCTCTTTTGTTGAATCTTTTCCCCCCTCGCAAATTATCCTTAAATAAAATTTGAGTCGACGAAATTCGGGTAAAAATGCTTTTCATATAGTCTTCATAGAAGTCAAACCTAAACAGCGCCCTCCCCCCCCCCCCCCCCCGCTTTTAAAGTAAATGCAAGGTAGGCACAGTTTTGACATTTGTTTAAATTAAAAATAAATGCCATCTTCCTCCATCAGTAAACCATTAAAAACGTTGTCCCCATTGGTCTATGAATGCAAACTTAAAGCCTGTTAAATTAAAGACGATATGCCACCCTATATATATAACCATCTTTCCCCTCCCTTTATTTTCAATCTTTTAATCTCCTGTATAACTATTATTTATTTATTGAAAATCAATTAGGTACCAATCAAGCCGTTTTCGTTTTATTTATTGTATATGTTGCCACTTTTTACGCAAAACGTGGAGCAAGGATCTATGCGGTATTCCTTTGATATCGGTATACCACCCCAAAAGCGTCTGGTACTGTCCTACTTGTAAAATTACACACACGTGTCATATCAGTCTGACTCTTTGTGACCGTCTATAACCCCTTTCAACGATTATTAGTGTTTGAAATTTGGATTATACATGTTCAATGTGTAAGTCAATTTATTTTTCTATTACACTTACAGCATAGTATTTACCGGCGAATGCTTAGAAATATATTCGTGTTTTTATTCTTTTTATTCTTCTCCTCGGGTTTTTCCCTCAAACTTGAAAAATCAATTTGGTAAACCTATCATTTGTTAATATATCTTCTAATTTCAATTCAAACATCTGGTAATCATATTGCCCTGTTAAAAACATGTATATTTCATTTGGTAATGTAAAAGTCTTGCAATTTGTGGTGAAATTATTGAAGCATATATCACGGACTAAGTAATGGAAAAATCTCTGTAACTTTGAAAAAGCTTATTTTTGTCCAGGTAAAAGATGAATTGCATTTGAAGACCAATGACTAAGAAATATTTAGGAAGCACGAGTTACATGTACACGTATTGTACCTATATTATCAAACGTAAGTGGCGTAAGAGGTGTAAGTCAATTGACTTCGAAATAAACAGCCTCTATTTCAATTTTCACCTATAAAACTTCGAAAAACCTAAATCCAAAAGATGTACAAACCTGGTGATCCGTCCACCTCCATTCAGCGTGAACCTCCACTTAACGGCCCGTTCAATGTCCCCTCAACTACTTTTACTCTATATGAACCTTTATTCAACACGCACCCTTAAAACGCACGCAACGGCCGCCGAAATCGTGTCCCATTTTTCAAAACAACCTGGTATGTAGCGGCCAGTAACCAACGTAAGTCGGACTGCTAACTTATACTTCACACTTCTCACATCCGACCGTTTTCGGATTAACAACTAGAGTGTCAAAATCGAACAATCATATACACAAGTCGCCAATCAACAGGTGTATGCATATAACCTGATATCCTCTAGAACGGGTTATTTTGATGCAGTTGATGATTTCGTAAGCTATTATTCCCGATTTGTCAAAAATTTTGAAGTTAGAAATCAAATGTGAATTACCCGAGTCAGACTACTAAAAATGTTTTTCTGCTTTCGATTTAATCTGAAATTACGTAACGTACGTGTAGCTACCTCGACATCTTGTTTGTCTGCTTACTTCTAAAAGGTGAGAAAAGATTAAAAAAAAACTGTCCTAACAACCGATTGCACCCAAATTAGTATAGGTTATTACCTATGCCGGTGTGTTTAAGAAATTGGGTAAACGGTCAAAAGCCCCTCCGGTCATTATCCCCTACCCCAAAAACAGGTAGGGCGGTCAAAAGCCCCTCCACGATTTTGCAAGGGCGGTCATTATCCCCTTCATCAATTTTTAAAGGCGGTCAAAAGCCCCTCCGCGATTTCGCAAAGGCGGACATAATCCCCTTCATCAAATTTTGAAGGCGGTCAAAAGCCCCTTAATCAGTAGCAGACAATAGTCCATATGAGTGGTATCCATGCCGACATGATCCCTTACGTAGACCTGACGTCTGATTATCGCTTAAAAGGCTCTATACAAATTCTGAAAGTGTGAAATTGTCCGACGTGGATCCGATGATTGTTGATTGACTGTATGTTATTTTACACCGTTTTCAACATTATTTGACTTATATATCGGAGGCCAGTGTACCTATCAATGCTTTTCCAGAGTGCTTTTTTATCCGTTAATCCGCAAATCTTTTTCCAATCAACTGGCTCCTTTCTCACATAACATTTTATGTGCCAATGGTCACCGGTGACAGGTATGAATCCTATCATGTTCCAAAGGCATTCTACTGATAATGCTAGGTACCAGAAGTTCCTCTTTTTTCCCCATAATGTTTTTATCCTTATCGTGCAAAAATCACACGTATCACACACTAACGGCCACAATGTCCTCTGCAAATACTTTAAAAATGGACAATTAGATAAAAGTTTGTTGTTGGGTGACGAGTTTTGGGCGAAAATTGGACAAAAATTATTCTTTTAATAATATTATTACTCTATTCTTTATTAAAAACAAATGAAACGTACGTATTCAGAGTATCTACTTCACCAGTCTCTAAAATAAAACATACATATTCAGAAGAGTATCTTATATCAGTGTTTTATGTATTGTCATTTTTATCGAACGAGTTGACCAAAATTATATGGAAATAGGCCTGGTTCAATACATGAATCGTACATTTCACTCAACGGGTTGATTAACTCTTTACCAATCCCTGGTTTTTACGACCCTGAGATAGAAGCTTTTGAAAACATTTTGGGAAAATGAGAAAATGCTGGTAACCAACACTTTCTCCTTTTCACACAATGTTTTCAATTCTTTAGTTACCTTTACTTTGTTGTCTGCAAGTGCTTTCAACTTGTACTAGTCGAAAATTTTGTCGTTTGGTAAAGAGTTGAAATGATAATACATAAACACTAATTTGAGATTTTATCCATCACATAAAATGATTGATAGACACAGAAATATCCTGATCATCTTTCTGCAGACAGTCTATGACAGTCCATAGAGACGGATTCTTGTGCCCGACAAGATTTCGGAAACCATTATTCCATCCTTCACATACATTGTTCGTCCTCGCTGCGCCAGTGATAGTTGCATTATGCACGTTCCATGTTTCTGGTTTGAACAGTGGCTCGGTGCGTCGAAATTTCACAGTTCCCGTGGATGACAGTACAGATCTAAGTAGAGACACAAAAACTTGTATTATTATTTTGTCTATTAGTACCAATTACTACAAAAACGAAGAATATGACATGCGCAGACAACGCTTGTCCGTAGTCAGAAGCAAACTTTAATGACGGCGTGTTGTGTGTCGGACATTGTCGATAAAGCAAGAAAATTAATGCAGCTTGCCAAAGCCTTTTTTTTTTACCCACAAAGTTTCAAAATCGAAAGTAAATAGAGCGACAATGTACAGTGTTTGTGTTATTTTCTACGTTTTTCCGGTGGAGTATGGTGGAAGATCCATTTCAACACCAGTCATGTATTATCAGAATTCACGCGTCAGATATAATGTAATCGAAGGGGTTCATTGTGTAAATTAAGGACATGGCACCCAAATGGAATTCTTGTAACATCGCTTTTCATCGCCGAAAAACGTACGGATTCGGCTGAGACTCGGTTAAACAGCGTCTACTAGCTGATCGATTAACGGATTACCCGATTCTTAGGCGAATCCGTACAGTTCTTTTTTTTCGGCGATAAAAAACGATGGTGCACGAATTCTATAAGGGTGCCCTATCCTTAGGAAAAAGTATGTGAAGCAGGACTTTATAGATAAGAGTCGACATGGCTTGAACATACCTAAAAGCACCGTTAACGTAGGTTGCATCGAAGTAATCCACCAATCCCATGAGGTTATCCGGGGCTATCTTCCTCAGGTACTCCATACCTTGTTTCACGTCTGTGACTGGAAGGAATGCCAAACCATCTAGCATTCCACAGAAATGGCGAATCTTGGCATCCTCTCGATACAGGGGCTGTAATCCTTCACTTTGAACTCGGCGCCATGTTGACTGGGTAAGGTGGTAGAAGCACCCCTGAATGTGAATGTTGGACGAAATCGATGTCTTCAAGGCATTGTGGATAGCTAACTCGTAATCGGCGACAGCTGTTTCAATATTTGGGCGAATATCTTTCTGTAGGCAAGTATCAAGAACGGCGGTAAGGCACTCCTCATAAGTGGCTTGTGTTTTGGACGGAAGAAGAGCATAGACAACAGACTGATAAGAACTACCAAGCGCTGTGCGTATACAAAATATCTGCTGAAATTGTGATGGGGATGCTGAATGTGTTCCGTCCATAAACCAGGTTGTTGAGTCTCCCAGAAGTCTAAGTCCTTCGTCTGATGCATAGACAAGCAGCCGTTTGTCAGAAGATTCATTGTCATACAAAAGGTTACATGTGTAGGCATGGGGTAGTGGTATAGGTATATCAGACATGGACGTTGGCTCTTTTTCACTGGCACCTTGTTTCTGCCTTCTTGCAAACCTTTTTAATGCCTGCATCGTACCAGCAGCAACAGCCACCTATGAACATAATCAAGCCCTTAAATAATCCCTTACCAAACGTCAAAATTTCAAACTTGGCCAAGTTGAAAAAAAAAGATTACAGACGACAAAAGGGGCGTGGCTTAACTGATAAAAACCGTCTTTTATTAGGAAGAAAACACTGTGGAAAACCGATACAATGCCGTTGACAAGTGTAAAAAGTTTAATTATAGTGTATTTATGCATTTTCTTCAGTTTAAGATAGTGATTTGAAAAATGTTTGAATCACAGGCCGGTGGCCTACTTTTTAGAATAGCTATTTTCAATTTCCTTTTGGACAAGGCTAAAATCTGGTAAAGTGTTGCAAGTTTTTATTTCTGTGAATTTATGTTTCCTCCTCTGCTAGATAGCAAAACATGCGTGAAATGGAGGAAATGCACATCAAGAGAATCTTCTCCATTATAATCAATGTCAAATGCCGACAAGTTGAAAGCACCCGAACATTGCGTGAAATGGAGGAAATGCACATCAAGAGCATCTTCTAAGTTTTCAAATTCGAAAAGGTGATAAAAGTTTAATTATTGTGAATTTAAACATTTTCTACTTGTAAGATAGGTTGGGCCTATATTGCTTTCAACACGCGAAAATAGGCATTCGGACATTTGCGTAAAGTGTCGTCTCGATCAGCCTACTCAGTCCGCACAGGCTAATCCGAAACGACACTTTCCGTTTCTATCTTATTCTCTGTTCTGCACGAGTCTGCTGTTGTACAAAATATAATGTAGTCGTAAAGTACCGTCCCGGGTTTGCCTGCGCGGACTTCGGAGGCTGATCCGCAACGACACTTTACGCAAATTTCCGAATGCACATTTTTGCGTTTTTGCAAGCCATATACAATGTCATCGGTACAAAGAAATAGCTATGAGACACTCATCAAGACAGAAGAGCTTACAGAAACAAAGGAAGACTATAGAGAGTGAAGTAAATGAGCCATGGTCTGGAAAAAGGGGGCTTAATGCAAATCCGTGATACATGTTACTAAGCAATTCATTACATGATCAAGAAATGCATTGTCTAAAAACCAACTTAATTATGAGTAAACTGGTCCTTGGACAAACTGAAAATTGACCAAGAGGAAAAATTTTTGGATGAATACGCGCAGGCAGTCGATACATTTTTGCAGATGCATTAAGTCCCTTTTCACAGAGCATGGCTCGATGGGTTACGGTACATGTCAAGCATTTACCTCCTTTGGGTATTTAGCAAGCTTATCTGCCACGACCTGAGCTGTGGTGCCTCGAGTTTCCTTCATAGAATTTCTAATTTCATATTTAACTTTCATGGCTTCAATCGCAAAGTGGTCAGCATTGTGGCTGTGTTCACCAATGGATTTGATTTCGGTAACCTTAGAAGAAATATTTATCCATAGTTAGTCCTCATACCGACTACAGAATTTAAAACTTATCAACACCGAACAGCTTTATAGATTGCTATTTAAAATAGCTTTAAAATAAGCAAAAAGACCAAGTATTTTCTCCTTTCTCCACATTGTTTTAAGAAGGTGTGGCCTTCTCTATTTGCGTCGAAAGCAAGAGCTTATTTGGTTAAAGGTTATAATAAGAATAAAGAAAAGGAGAAAATTAAGAATGAGTTGTAAGAAAGAGACCATGTTTTCAGTGCACGGATTGAGATCAGAATTTAGCACCCCTCAAGAGCGTTGTAGTGGCCCTGGTAAATGGTTATCATTGTAGATATTTCTAATTTGTTTTGACCTTACATACAATGGCTTTTACTCAATAAATGGCCCTTCATCTTTATGCCCAATCATCTTTCGACCATTCCATTGTTTTGATTGGTGATTATACCAAAGATGCAGATTTCTTATGTTTTGACCGTACGATTTGTCTATTGTATTTTTGACTCGAGACTGTTAACATCATATTTGGAATTATGGCTTGTACCAAGAGAAAAGTGTTGACATTTATAATTTAGAACAAAGAGTGGAAGAGAAAATCTTGCGTGATCGACCTCTTTTAAGCAAGCACCTGTCTTAAGCAAGCGATTTTGGAAGGGCCCTTGACCGCTTGCTTAAGACAGGTTTAACTACCTTTTCTCAAATTGTTCCCATGCTTATTTTATCTTGAACAATTATTTCGTGTTAAAGTATCTTCTGGTAACTTGCATACGTCTCCTAGCTAAGCACTCGTGTCTGGGTAATGTTTGTCTAGGTTTTTAGATTCGCGGGTCACGCGACATCAGTGAGAGGAGCGATCTATCGTCTGTCGTTAGGTTAATTGCTCTAAACGAGGGATGGCTCAATTTTCCACAATGTTTCAAAAGTCTTACTTATGCATGATGGGAAACTTGTCGGCAGAAGCAATCGTATCAAATTGTATTCAACTTTCCATAGTTCCAACCCGAAGATAACAAAGACGGTAGTGGTTCGAACTGCAAACTCAGTTTACCTCCTTTCTTTTGTAGAGTAAACGACACGAAAATGGCAGAACATCAAGAACTACTGACATGTATCATAGACAAATTTGTGACCATTAAAGAAAAAAGTAAAGAAATGCGCGAGAAATGTGGGGATCTCAAAACCGTCCATCAAATTGTATGCATAATGGTAATGTCTGAAGAAGAAGTGCGGAACAAGACATTTCCAGCTAATCCTGAAATCAAAGATTTTGTTAACCAAAAAGTAACAGACTTTTCTGACCTTGGAAAAATAATTCAAAAATTGCACAGAAAAAAGGAAGTACACGGTGAAATTAGAGTTTTGCGTTTGGATGACTACATGCCTAAACTTAAAGAAAAGTATTCAGGAGCATCTATAGAAAAATCAAGTAAACCATATGTGTTTATATACTCACACTTTCTGCCATGCGCTGGTCTAGAGAGATTCCCATGCTCTTGTGCAGAGGAACTCGCAAAGCAAGCTCTACTTACAAAAGACAATTTTAATATGTTAGTCGGTTACTCCGAGGTGTTTGATCATACAAATGAGGAACTTGCACTCGGATATTTACACCATGACTCTATTTATGCCCTTGTAAATGTAACAGACAGAAAGTGTGAAATGAATTCAGAAAGTTCTTTCTTTACACCAGAGGTTGATATCTTTCAAAAGAAATTCTACGAACGCATTTTACAGAGAATAGAGGCCACATGTTGCCAAAATTGCAGAGCTAGTGAAAACACTAAAACCACTATTCGAAACGAAATTGACGCCTTAATACAAAGACGTGTTGGCGAACAAATCTTAGTCTCAGAGCCTCGTTGGCCATTGACTTACTTAGATATGAAACTGTTACAGACCCGTTTCAAGGATGAGAAATGGTTCAATGTTTGCAGCCATGATTCCACGTTACAAAGTGAGCTTGTGGATGAGTGTTACACAGAAGTTATGGAAGATGCATATAAAGACAACACAACAATACTTGTACTTGGTCATCCATCGGATACGGAACCATTCTGGATGGAAAACGAAAACCTAAGCATAGAATGGGCCAAACTGTACCCAAACAACAACGAATAAGAAAGTCAATCAAATGAAAGGAAAAGATCTAGATCTCTCAGTCGACCTGGGAAAAATATAAAACGCCAAAAGTCAAATGAAACAAAAGGATGCTAAACTAGACACACATGATAGGCAGAAGATGTTAATATACAATATTGGCTTGATCATTTAAACCTCAAAGTGCCCACCATCTTTGAAGCTGCTTTTAAGTTCATATCGTTCACCATAGATAAAGATCAGACTGCATAAAACGTGCATTCTGATCTTGGATCTAGACTCTCCTCTTTGCTGATACAGTCTGGCTACTCGCAGCATTAAAACGGCAAACATTTGGGTTTTCATTTTCAGCATACAGTCTAAGTTTATTTTTAATGGCATAATTCGTATACATTTTTACTGATCTTATACTTGCTTTTCAACATTATTCCAGTTATTTCACGGCAGCCTGTGCACCTATCCATGCTTTCCTTGAGTTTCTTTTACCAGTACTACGCACAATATTCTTTCCAAGCCACTTGCTGCTTTCCCACATAACCATCGTCAAAACAATGATCAGGGGTGAGAGAGGAATGAATCCTGTCGTATTGACTATCATCAATCTTTGGAAAGAAACTGGCCCAGCCGGGGATCGAACCAGCGACACCCTGCTCTCAAGTCTTGCACGCTACCAACTGAGCTACAGGGGCTGGACTCAAATATTCTGCCAAATTTTAATGTTAGATTTCACTGTGTTTTATGGAAACGTTGGTTTAAAATTACAAATATTCTGCCCAATTTCAATTTAAAGCCAAAGCTACCCTAAAACACAGTGAAATCTAACATTTTGACCAAGTTTCATTGACATTGGGCGGGAAGGTAACCTGGTTGATATTCTTTTAGGATTTTCCATGCTTGTACTGCTTTTGAAATGTATACAAATGGACCTATTGGTATTGTACAGTCAAAAAGATTATCTAGACAAAATTTTGGCCCAACAATTTTCAGTAAATTTGGACCAAAACTTGCTTCTATGGTTTAACACTATTTTCAACATTATTTCAATTGTGTTGCAAAGGCCAGTGGACCTATACATGCCTTCCTAGAATTGGTTTAACTTGTACTTTCCAAGCCACTGGCTACTTTACCACATAAACATATTTGAAAAAATATACAGCAGTGAGAGGGGTTGAATCCTCTTCCTATGACTATCATCAATTGTCTGAAGGAAATAGGCAGAGCTCAGCAACCCTGGCTTTCAAGCCTTGTATTTAATAGACTGAACCACCTATCTTGGCTTGGCTTTAAACACAAATGGAAATTTGCATAGCATACTATTAAGACAGATGGACAGATCAGGATCTCTATTTACTTACCATTCCTAAGAACTTTCTTAGTCTTATTCTCCTGAATTTTCTAGATTTGAAGGTAACACTTCTAATTGGCTAAACCATCTGGTTTAGCCAATCAGAAGTAGTGTTTTACTTTCAAATTTTGAAAATCTTGGAGATTAAGACAAAGAACGTTCTTAAGAACAGTTGGTGAATATGAACTCAGTTCGTACAATCAAAATAAATTATGGTCTCAACAAGTTGTCAGTGTTGTGACCAGGGGAGCAACCATTCGCAATCATCTCAGATAATTCTAATTTATTGCAAAAAAAAAACCAACAAGATTGATTGTAATCCGTCTTGTGTGACCTATTTATTTTTACCAAGATTGACCAAAATTTAAACTTGTGACCGTTGTAATTAGGAAACAAACTTGCTAACCTAGTTTTCATATTTGCATAGTGGTAATTGTGAAAATTATTTTAACTCCTTATCAAACAACAAAATTTTAGACTTGTCCAAATTGAAATCTACTGCAGACGACAAATAGAATGTGATGCTAATGCTGACATTGGAAAGTGTAGCAAAACAATGTGGGAAAAGGAGAAAATACTGGTCACCAGCAATTTCTCCTGAGCCCCTTCCTCCAGTATTTTCTAAACCCTCCTTCATCACAGTTGTTAAAACTCAGAATTGTGTGGTAAAGGATTAAATATTATAAAGACAAATACTAGGACTAAATGTGGTGAAGATTTGGCTAGAGATGTAGTCTTCAGATGATTGGTGTATGCTACAGTTTTACTTTTAACTGTATCCAAGACATGGTGCATAAAAATGATTTGCTGATTGTCAGTATTTTTGGGGCAAAACATGGCCCTTTTTGAAGTAAAAAGAAAATGGCTCTCTTTTTTGTAAACAAGCAATTTGCCCTCTATTCTTTTTTATTCTTTAAAATTTAAGAACAACCTGTTCAATTCATTTTCTGCATTTTCGAGGTGATTCAAGATACTGCTGCTTTTATGTATACTAGCATTTTCCCCTTTTCCCACAATTCTTTCTACCCTATCTGGGACAAATTCCATCATTTGCAAAGGCTTTCCATTTGGTTAAGTCTAAAATTTTTATCATTTGGTAAAAAGTTAAAACCAATTACTGCAGTCGAGCCCCATTAGCACAGTCGTTAGCATACCAGACTTGAGAAAAGGGGGGTCACTGGTTTGAATTCTTAACTTAGCCAATTTCTTTTTGATGATTGATGGTAGTCATTACGATACAATTCAATCCTCTCTCACTCAAGCATTGAGCTTTTATATTACCTTAATTCTGAATTTTGACGATTGGTAATCTTGGTATTTAGAAGTGGTAGAAGTAGCAAATGATGGCGACAAATTTGAGATTGTTTCCCCATTGCTGATGGTGAAAATTCTGAGAAAACCAGTGATTCACAGACGTTAATTAGAGAAAAAAAATCTTCCTAATTGTAGATATATGATGTTACTTGATTTTTTAATTCATGTTTTATTTAAAATTCATTTTAATAAAGTAGGGTGCAATAATGTGGGACAAGCAAGCCTGGATGAAAAAGCCTAGGGATGAACATGCCCACAGCCAAGCTAGTTTTTGGACAAACTAGCCTCGAACCAAATGCATGATTGGACGATAAAATATTTTCTTACATTATTCTTAGTAACAGTGTGGATTTACACAGATGAATACTAATATTGACGGTCTTGAATTGCCCTGCACTCTGACACCTTTGAAAATTCACCAGCTTTGAAATATGTTCCTATCATTTTGGAAGGAGCGGTTCGTCTGCACACAGTAACTTTATTAATGAATTAACATCAAATTTGTCTGCAAACAACTGGCAGTAAAAATATGGATCCGTAAGCAGTGTGTTAAAAACCTAACTCTTTCAGTACCTATTATCACTTAACCCTTAAAACTCTTTACCAAACAACGAAATTTTAGGCCTGTCCAAATTCAAAGCAGTTGTAGACGACAAAATAAATGTGATTGAAATATTAAAATCTTTGTCGGGAAGGGTAGAAAACATTATCGGAAAAGGAGGAAATGCTGGTTACCAGCATTTTTTTCCTTTTCCCACAATGTGTTCAAAGGCTTCTTTCTCGGGGTCATTAAAAGTTGGGATTGTTTGGTAAAGGGTTAAATTGTTCAATACAATGGATGAAGTTTTCAAGCCACCTATATTTGCTCTAACATGGCGGTTGCAAAATTGTTGTTGGTAGAAAATAACTCATCGTATCATACAATGTAGATCCAAGATCGGACTGCACTTTCTGTGCAGTCTGATCTTACTCTACACTATCCGTAAAAGAGCATCGAGTTGCGCTGAGAAGCCTAAGGGTTAAATATCCCGTATTGACAGCTTAGATCAAGATCAAATTGCACCAAGTAATAAATCTGATCTTCGATATAAAACGCCTACCACCTGATGCTAATCTCAGGTCAAGCAATTTATTATCGATAAATAGCGGAGGAGATCAAAAATCAAGATCAGATGGCACTTAATGGGAAGTCTGATCTTTGATATAACACACTCGCCATTTAGGTCTTCTTAACTGGTTGTCCATGGCTCATATTACAAAGTTTTATACCCTGTGTAATGTTACATATTCGATTTTGTGTGCCGAGTTTGTAATGCCCAAAATGGGTCGAAATTGTCATGGTCCGAGATGTCATAGGATATCGGGACAACTCTGACAAGAAGAAATAAGGCATCGTACATACTGAGCCAATCAAAACATATTTATACCTTTAGATACGAGAAGCACAGTAATTTTGCGAAAATAAATCTTACCGAGTTTTTGAAATGTTCAGCTGTTTTGGGGCAAGAGCACATCGTCCGCGTTTTGTCATGCACATTTTGTCTAAAAATAGGAAAGATGAAAGATTCCGAGTATTGTTCGGCAACATCACTCGTCACTACTCGGCCGTAACTACATCTAAGGATTTGCTAATGTTTCTTCAATGTTACAGCGCACTAATTTCCACTTGTAAATAAGATCATTAGGGCTTGAAATTCTTAGTCAAATACTTTCGTTAGATTAACATCGCGCATCTTTCACAGTTCTTTGTGAACTTGTACCTAACTTTGATGTTCAAACCCAAATATTTTCATCATTTTTGGGGGCCGTTTCTTTCAGCGTAGTGAGATGCATTGCAAGCGGTACTTTTCACTTTTACTCGGGTTTTCCGAATCTGCTCGGATCATGTGGATGGGGTTGAAATTTTGGTATACGATTACTATAGCCTTGGCTAAAAACTGCCAAAAAAAAAAACATTGCGAGAAAATGCTGGAGCCCCGAAGTTTCTCCTTTCCCACAACGTGTTCTACCTTTTCTGAGACAAAGTCCATCATCTGAGACACATAAGAATGCTTTGTCTACATGCACTTTCAATTTGGAACAGCCATTTTTATTATTATTTGTAAAGAGTTAACCTACGTTTGCAGTAACAATTATCTATAATTATCTATAATAAAGATAGGCATATATAAAAATATCTACAGTACACATTTGGATGACGATGACACAGATAACGACAGGGCTTTCACATTACCTGATTTTTTTCCTTGAAAAAAAAAAAAAAAAAACAAGCTAATATTATCAACAGGGTAGGGGAGATCGAGGCAAAATGATAGGCTGGGCAAAGTGGTACATTTGAAATGACAATGTCATTTGGTCACTTATTACACAATGAACCCTATACAGTAAGAGAGTTTTTAAACCACTATCTTATGAGCTGTGTCGTGGACAGAGCCTTCCTACCGTAAATTTATAGAAAGGAGCCGACGCCTTTTGGAAGATGGAAGTAAATTTTCATTATTTTCGTTAATGTCGTGTGGTTTTGTACTCGAGGCATGTAGGATTGTCTAGCTTACGGTTAAAGTTAGAATGCATCCCGAGGATACAATGCAATATGAATCAATATTCGGCCTTCTTCGGGTTTTTATATACCTTGTTTTTTCATGGTACTGCGACCGGGGCAATGTGTTACACGGCACATGGGGCAAAGTGTTACATATTAACACTTTGCCCCATGCACTTTCAAGTATCAACCAGACTTAGAAAAATCAATTTTAAAGAATCAAAAAAAAAAAACATGAAATTAACCATTGTTAAATTAAAAATGATTTATAAAACTTTTCTATATTGTAGATCGCTCTAAAGAGATACTTTTCTTTTCGAAGAATGGTTCGAAACTTGGAACCAAAGACACATCTGCCCAAAGTAGCTGTAACAATTGTGGATCTCCTGCGTACAATGAAATCAATAATGGGTGTGCTAAAATTCAAAGTGAAAACACTGGTGAAATAGCTATATGAATATCGCCCGTTGATATAAGTCCTTCCATTCCTTGTGCGTGTTCGAATATTCATTCATACAGCTAGGAACGGCCAGCATAGAAAAGTCAAATTTGAAACGAACAATCAAAGCCAAAACCAAAATCTCAAAGAAAGACAGGAAAAAAAAAACGTCAAGAAATCGAAACATGCAAGTTCTGATTCGTCAGAAAATGAAAGAATGCATTGCCTGATATGTTTGGAACCCTGCTCCAATAGCACATTTAAGGAAATATGGATTCAATTTGTTGCATGTAAGAATTGGACAAATAACAAACAGTCCGCTTTTACTACGGGCAACGTGTTTGTTTGCCAAAACAGTTCTGAACCTTGAGAAAGCAACCCCTAGAGCGTTATGAGCTTGAGTTTGAGCTAAGTGGATGGTGTTTTTACACCGTTTTAAATATTATTTCAGTCATATCACGGTGATATCCTGGGTTTCACAAGTATAAGGCTAGGGCTCTGAAGTGTTTTGCCCAAGGACACTCCGAAGAAAAAGCCAGTGCCTCCAGTAAGGCTCGAACCCGGGACCTCCTAGTTACGTTGATGGCACCAGAGCATGAGTGTTAGGGTAATAAGTTCATACAAATAAAGGACATAAAATGGCATTAAACTTACATTTAAGCTATCGGCTTCTGAAAGTTTATTGAAATGAAAGTAAGTGCTTAGCTAAGCAAAGCTACCTTCTTCATGATGTGTTGAAATGAAAATGTTTGTAGTAGAGCGGAATGGAATAATGGGTGCAATTGAGAGAAGGCCAAAACTGGGTTGCTTTGCTAAGATTTAATAGTGTATCACTTTGCCCCGGTCACTGCAACTCATTGCCCCAAAGCACGGGGCAAAGTGTTACGTTTACCTGTCATTTGTGCCTGTTATAAATCGTTAGAACATGGTTAAATAGTTTCAGTAAATGTCCTGTATGCTCCAAATTGATTGTATTTTCTGAATCCAGCGCTCATAAAGCTCTGTACAGTTTAATGTAAGAAAAAAAATCCAAAAAGCTTGAAAAATGTGTCACTTTGCTCCGGTCTCCCCTATCAGTTAGATTCTTGTTGTTTTGCTCTTTCCCTTATAGTAAACTGAAAAGAGGGAAAATAGTAAGTATGAAGAATGAATGAGAATTTACCCAAATAACAAACTTTGGGCCTACCTTTGACAGAGTAGTAAATATTGTGGGAAAGGAAAAGCTGCAGGTTACCAGTATTTCCTTCAAAAAATTTAAAAGCTGTGGCGAGAGTCGTGAAAACACGAAATATTGTGGTAAAGGGTTAATTTTATATAACTCTGTCGCCAAAAGAATACATTCGACTTATCTAAAAGTCTAACATTGCACAACAGAACTGAACAGAACATACATTTTATTAAGATGCATACATATGTACATTATCTTGTCAAAATGCCCGGCCGGGTTGCTCCGAGGTAAGCGTATCTGACTCGTAACATGGTGGTTGAAGGTTCGATACCAGTTACGGTAAACTTTCTTTCTCGCGATTTTTTGCCTCTCACCTCCAGTGCGTGTGAGAAAAGTAGTCAGTGGCTTGGAAAGAAAGTTGTGTCAGTACTAGTGTGTGAAACCATAAACTAAGGTGTAGAGGCACTGGCCGCCGTGATATGACCTAAGCTGTTAAAATGGCGTTCAACTCAAGTACAGGCAAATACAAACAAAACAAATCTTGTCAAAATATACATTTTTGAATGAATACTAACATGTGCACACTTAGAAATATAATTATTATGCCGCAGTAACGGAAGTGAGAGAACTGAAGAAAATAATTGTTTGCTCATATTTATAGTTACGAACAACAGAGTTCATGAAAAGAATTACCAAAGAAAAGTGAAGCTGTGAAAAAAAAAAGGAGAGGGGAATAAATGAGCCATGCTCTGTGAAAAAGGGGCTTAATGCATACGCAAACAGCATAGACCATGTCAGCCTGCGCAGTTTGCGCAGGCTGAAATTGGTCGAAACATTTTGCGACTGGTCAATTCTCTGCGTGTCAAAGGACCATTCTACCTCCAGATCTAGTCGATTGTTACAAAAATCCATTTTATGGATCGATAATTATGCGATGACCTGCTTGGTATACTAGTAGTAACCCCTTTTGCCAGAGCATGGCTCGGAATAAATCTGCATTCGACAGAAGAAAAAGTAGGGTTACTTTCTGATTGTCCATGAAAAAAAAAACAAGGACGGAAATATGCAATTACAACCTGCTGCAAAAGAGAGAGATTATTTCAGTCATACATAATCAAATAACGGACTGTGTCGATCCAAGATAAGAGAGCACGTTCTGTGCAGTCTGATCCTGACCTACGCCTTTAGCGGAAGCGTCTGATGTCGTTTATGTAGCACTAAAAGAGTTGAATTTTTCCAAAGTTGATTTTCAACCCATTACCACACAATCATGAGTTTTAACGACCCTGAGAAAGAAAGTTTTTGAAAGCATTGTGGGAAAAGGAGAAAATGCTGAAACCCAGCATTTTCTTCTTTTCTCACAATGTTTTTTAATTGTCCAAAAAGAAATCTCAATTTTGAGTAACATTTGTCTCCTGCAAATGGTATCGAATTTGGATTAGTCTAAGGTTTTGTCGTTCGGTGAAGGGTTAAGCTCTAAATTCTTGCCATGTTCACCTCTGAGCTGGCGAGACCAGTTGAATGTGCGTGTTTTAGCCGGTTACCAGTCAACAAAAGTTCAGAACGTGCAGTCTGATCTTGAACTACTCTATCAAACAAGGATATATTTTTCCCCAAAGCAAAACAACAATGAAAATACATGTAACATCATTCGGGTTTCCACTATGCGCTAAAAAAATTCAGTTAAATTTTTTAGCAGGTTATGAGTTAAATTGGACACAGATGATCGAATAAACTTAATATCAAAAATAAATGAGCCATGCTTCGTGAAAATTATCGACCAAGGTCAGCCTGCACAGTCCGTGCAGGCTGACCTGGGCCGAAACTTTTCGCTACTGGTCAATTTTCCAAGAATTGGTCAAAGGATCATTCTACCGCATGGTTCAGTTGGTAATTTTAACACAGTGGATATTATGGCTTAATACTAGTAATGATGTGCTGGCTTGCTTGGTACCATGCATTACGGATATGCATTCAGGCCCCTTTTGCCAGAGCATGGCTCAAATACAATAACAGAAAAAGATCTTAATGATTCGAAAAAGTATCGAATGGATATACCTTTTTAACTGACAGGTATGTTTTCAGAAGAACAAAGTGACAGATTGGTCATACGAGAAATCCTATCCTCTGCCACTCGACCATCCAAGACAATATCTGATATATGGGAATTTAATAAATGAGCAACGCTCTGGCAAAAGGGAGCTTAATGCATCCCCGTGATGCATGATACCAAGCAAGTCATCACAGAATTTGTCTAAAACTCGACTGAATCATGGTGATGTACAATGATCCTTGTACGTGCAGAAAATTAACCGACAGCAAAAAGTTTCGGTCTAGGCTGACCTGGATCGATACCTTTTGCAGATGCATTAAGCCCCCTTTTCACAGATCATGGCTCAAATTTATACAATGAATCTTTCAAAGCTTGAAAACGTGAACTTTTTGGTTGCGTTTTTTTTTTTTCCCTGACTAAAGCAAAGATTGACATTTCAGAATGATTTCTATACGATTTCTTGGAATCACAGAAATTTCCAATATTTATAAAGGAGTAAACAGACATAACACACACACTCTCTCTCTCTCTCTCTCGTCAAAACGGGAAATCATTTATTTTCTAAATGTGAAGACATACGAAAGGTTAATACAAGGGCTGAGCAAAAAGTTCGTGAAATTCTTCAAAACTTTTTAACTTGATGTCCGATTGTTTTCAGATTTTCACTCGTGAAATCATGGTCTTATGTTAATTTCCAGGTAAAAATTCACCAGTCTGATTTTACTTTAGATATATTTATTTTCACCTTAAAAAGCGAAATGTTTGCTACCTCGGAGCACGACGTAAAATCACTGTTGTCATGCTTTTGAAAACAATCATATTTCAAAACTGTCTCATTTAAATCTCGCGAAATCACATCAACGTAATGGATGGCTCCAGCTGTCGGCCATTGCGAAATTTTTGACGTGACTTCCAAAAACAACGTTAGTCCGACAGTTTTTGTGAGACCTATCGGAGGAAAAATAAGATAAAAATGGTGGTTAAAGAAGTGGTAGAAACTCGCGCATCAATAAAATTCTGTGTAAACTTAGGGCACAACCCGTCTGAAACGTTTCATTTATTGACAGGATCCGGGGTAAAGCCCCAATTTAAGAAAAATCTGCACTAGTCAAGTGCCATGTGCGGTATAAAAAATGACGAAAGAGAACTGTAGATGATCCGACGGAGAACACCGACATAAAACTAAGTAACATGCTAGTTAAATGACGTTAACTTCATGGCGTGCTCTGGGTAGCCATTTTCATCGTTGTGAATACTGTTGACCATTCTCAAGAACGAAAAGAAAACACAGAAGCAAAGCGCAGACCCCAGATCAGACTGCACATGTTATACAGTCTGATCCCGATCCACACGGACATAAAAAACAACTGTATTAGTGACTTTTTTAGAAAACGAAATCAAAACATATCGATCGGGTTCAGGTATTTGATCGGAGAGGGTCGAAAATCAATGATATGCCCATTGTTCTATTATATGTATTGAAACAATGGTAGTCACAAAGTGATAGCATATCACAGATAAATAAATTTGAGCCATGGTCTGGCAAGAGGATGTTTAATGCATCTCCGTGATGCACGATACAAAGCAAGTCATCAGAATATTATGTATCTATAAAATCCATTGTGTATAACAACCGACTGAATTATGATGTACACTGGTCCTTTAATATGCAGAAAGTTTACGAAAGCAAAAGCTTTCGACTCTGATAAGCCTGTGCGTACTGCGCAGGCTTATCCGAGTCGAAACTTTTTGCAGATGCAATAAGCCCCCTTTTTCAAGAGCATGGCTCATTTACCAAAAGCTTTATCTTTGAGGGTTATTTTTTCCGAGTGTTCTTAGCCCAGAATGAATATGCTATCACAATGAGGAAGTCATCATAGTGTACTGAAATTACTTCATAGGAAGTTAAAACCCACCCTTTCCCTTGCAGATCACTTATGAAAAATGTGTCAAAACGAAAGATTGCTTGTAATAAACTATTACCTGTTTTTGCTACATGTTTCACATGCATTAAACCTCAGTATGAAGCGCAAGTTTTCACAAATTACAAGTTAAATAATCCATGCCTTAGCATGTTTGTTTATAAAAAAAAAAAAACTTTCAACAATAAATAAAAGCGCTTCCTTCACACCGAGCTGCTTTTCAAATCCATCGACGACCCGGCCGGATAACTCAGTGGTTAGCGTATCTTCCTCGTGACCTGGTGGTTGTGGGTTCGATACCCGGTTGAGGCAAACTTTCTTACCGGCGATTTTTCGCCTCTCACCTTTGATGAATGTGAGAAAAGCAGTCAGTGGCTTGAAAAGAAAGTTGTTTCACTACTGGTGTAAGAAAGCCAGGAAACACATCCAAACAAAATTCATCGACATGGATATGTCAGATACATAAATAGCAGTGCAATCTGATGTTACCAGTTTACCCGAACTGTTCAGTATATTACAATATTGATAAAATGTCACCTGTATATAGATAGAAGTCAATTACAGATGACATAGACTTGGGCAATAGAAATTTCGTAATATATTTTAAAATGTGAATATTTTTTCTCACAATGTTTTCTACTCCTCACAAGAAAAGTCCCGCCATTTATTTTGTCGTCTGCAAATGCTTTTACTCAGTACAAGTCTAGAACTTTGTCTTCTGGTAAAGAGTTAACCCTTAGCTGCCTCGGCAAAGCCTCCTTTATCTTATAAACCGATAAGATTACATCTCACGTCATGTATTTTATACAGTGCATTCTGCTTACGTAATACGCAAAAAACTATTTAACTGCCGGTTCGGTAACACTCGGTCACAAATAATTCGAACGTTCTTTTATACGACAGATATAACAGGTAAGTCTATGTAAGAACCAATTTATTTTTATTATCATCGTCACCATCATTATTGTTATTATTGTTATCATCACCATTACTGTTATTGTTATTTTAACAGCTTTCGAACAATTTATTTTAACAGCTTTCGAACAGTATGGCTGAAAAATGGGAGCCTTCCAAAAATTCATTACGATTGGCAGAATATTACAAGAGTTATGGCCCTTATATTTTTTTTCCTGATCCATTGATAAGGCAACCGGGTTATTCGTGGCCCTAAACGTATCGCAGCGTTATAAGCAGGGGCACAGCTAGGCCTTTTTTTTTTTTTTAACTTACGCAAATGTGGGAGGGGGACATTATCGGCTGCTTGTGAAAACTGATCTCTTGATATCAAGTTTCTACTGCTGGACAGAAATTATGCAGTTTTGACAGGTGCAAATATTACGGCATTATTGGACCATGCCTGGCCCACGTCAGTGGTAGATAAGAAACTTGTGTTTCTGTTAAAGATTTTAGGTCTCGACGACAATAGTTCGATCTGTACACAAATATCCTAAGAAACTTATTATTATTAATATGCAGCTTATTAATTCTAAACGTGGATTTATAGTACCAAACGAAATTAAACTTAAGCCGGTAGAAAGTCCCTCTATCTATCAATCACATAAAAAGCGGTTTATCTAGTTACCCTTATAGAGCTGCGATAGTTTATAATAGTTCGTCTGAACTGATATGTTCAGATGTAATGATAAATTTCTTATCGTGGTTTCAGGTGCGAAGGTGCAAATACAAGTTCGGTTAGGTCCGATGATGAAGCATCCTGCTTTATGACATATGCAGTCAGGGGCGTAGCTTGGCCTTTTTTTGAACATGTTACCTAAATGTGGAAGGGGGGACGCCCTCCCGGAAGGAAAACGAATTTAGGCATTCTTGAACTTTCAAAACCAGGCTTTTGCGGGTACATAATTCTAATCCTTTACAAGGAAAAAATCTCCCTAATCTTTACTGTTTAGTATTTAAGGTTCAACATATTATAGATTTTTTTTATGAAAAAGTATGCACGGTATAGCCTGGGTTCCAACCCGATCATTTTTTCCGTATATATTCGGACGTAACTTTGTCAAAAATGAGTAATAATTACCAAAGCAATAGACCGTTTTGTCACAGATCTGTACAGAATTTGACAGAAGACCGTGATAAAGAGTGATTAACCCTTTACCACACAATCCCGACTTTTAAACGACCCTTTGACAAGAAGCCTTTCGAAAATATTGTGGGAAAAGGAAAAAATGCTGGTTACCCAAAATGTTTTCTACCTTTCCCAAAACAAATTTCAGTTTTTGAGTAACATTTATTTTGTCGTCTGCAAATGCTTTCAATTTGGAAAGGCCAAAATATTGTCGTTTGATAAACAGTTAAAAGATGATTACCACCTCGACCCAGGCTAGCCTGGGTACGCCACTGGCAGTGCATTACGCGTATCGATGCTTTAGTAATTCATTACTAATACATCCATGATCTATAATTGTATTCACAACTCATATTTTCAAAATGATTTATTAAGCATTGTCAAGAAAAAAATAGAGATTACATGTATATGAGCCATGCTCTGTGAAAAGGGGGCTTAATGCATCTGCGAAAAGTTATGATAGACCCAGGTCAGACTGCGCAATCCGCGCAGGCCTACCTGGGCAGAAACTTTTCGCTATCAGCCAATTTTCTGTCAAAGTACCAATCTACTTCACGATTAAGTCGCTTGTTAGATAAAATGGACTTTATAGATCCACGATCATGTGATGACTTGCTGGATGTAATGTATCGCGGAGATGCATTAAGCCCCCTTTCCCCAGAGCATATACAATATTTATATTAATACAAGGATGAACCTCCCACTTGGTGTTCATTTTTGTATAAGATATACCATGTCCTGGATTCTTCATTGCATTTTATTCAAGTATTCAGTCAGTCAGTCAGTCAGTCAGTCAGTTAGTTAGTTTTACTATAATTATTTTTATTTTGACTATAGTTATTACGATCATTAAACAAATAATTATCATAAAATATACTCGTATTTAACTCTTTTGCAAAAATTCCCGGGTTTTAACGAACCTGAGAAAAGAGGCTTTTAAAAACATTGTGGGAAAAGGAGAAAATGCTGGTAATCCATATTTATTCCTTTTCCCATAATATTTTCTACTCTTTTTAACACAAATTCCATTATTCAATACAAATGACATCCAAGTTATCGTCTGCAAACTCTTTCAAGTTTGACAAGTCTAAATTTTTTTCGTCTGATAAAAAGACAGGACTCATTCCTCTCTTAAGGCTGACCATTGTTTCGATTATGTTTATGTTTATGTGGGAAAGCAGCCAATGGCTTGAAAAGAATATTGTGCGTAGTACTGGTAAAAGAAGCTCCATTAAAGCATGGCCAGGTGCACTGGCCGCCGCGATATAACTAAAATAGTGCTGAAAAAGGCGTTAAACGCCACGCAATTGATCGATCAATCATAAAAATGGTTAGTGCATACAATCCCAAGATAACAAACACGATAAATTAATATAGGGTATCATAGGTCACGAAACAAATTATGGCTGATATCATCTCCTGCTAATATCATACCATCAGATAATAATTTTACCCTTTGTTGAGATACACGATATAATAAAACAAACACATAAAAGGTTAGACGTGTTAAACGCATTCCTTCATCACGGCAAATGTGTCGCTTCAGCATAAAACGGCGCAGTGGCAGTCCGATAGCATTACCACTGCGCCATGACGGATCCGCGACATTTCGTCGAAAACCACGTTCGTCGAAAACGATCCTTAGCCCTGACCCTTACCCTAATCCAGACGAATTGTAGCTCGAATCTTCCTCCCAGACAGAGCTTTTCATGAAATAAATCTAGGAATTTAGCAATTGGTATTTTAAAACATACATGGAAACACCCTTTCGACAAAATGTCGTGCACCGGCCACGACGACTTCGTTACGAACTATTTTAAAATCATAAACAGTATGACGGGCGTTTTAAATAGAAGAAAAGAATACAGTTTCCCCTATTATTATAAAGTCGGCGGACCGTAAAAAGACTTTGTTATTGTCTGAGAGTAATTATAAAGGTGCAGCAGATGCATTTGAAAGCATTCCTGTCCAGTGCGGATGGCTAACATTAACCCTTAGACTGCAGAGTAAGCTCAATGGACCTTTTGTAGTCTACAAATAAGACCAAATAATTGCAAGTTCCTGTTCGCGTATATACGTATATAGTGCTCCAACAAAGCGGACGGTGTAGATCAAAGATCAGACTATACGTTTAGGTGAAAGGTGCTTTAACCCTAAGGCTGCAAGGCACGACTCGGGAGGCTTTTACGGACAATGTAGATCAAAATCAGACTGCACAAAACGGGCAATCTGATCGTTGATCTACACTGCCCGATACGGTATTTTTCTTTCCGGTGAAATCAACTTTGAAACTGCGATGTTTGTGGATTTTACTATGAGTAGAAATTTTCGTTTCATTTATTTTGCAATTTAAGGGCTAAACCCTATGAATTACATGTAAAACATTGTGACAAAACGTATAATTGTTCTAAACGAGTGATTGCTCAATTTTCCACAATCTTTTAAAAGTCTTCCTCATGCATGATGAGAAACTAGTCGGCAGAAGTAATTGTATCAAACTGTTTTCAACTTTCCATCGTTCCATCTCTAAGATAACAGATGGTACTGGTTCAAACTGCAAACTTAGTTTACCTCCTTTTTTTTTTTTTTAGAGTACGTGGCACACCAAAATGGCAGAACACCAAGAACTACACACATGTATCATAGACAAATTTGTGACCATTAAAGAAAAAAGTAAAGAAATGCGCGAGAATTATGAGGATCTCAAAACCACCCATCAAATCGTATGCATAATGGTAATGTCTGAAGAAGAAGTGCGGAACAAGACATTTCCAGCTAATCCTGAAATCAAAGATTTTGTTAACCAAAAAGTAACACACTTTTCTGACCTTGGAAAAATAATTCAAAAATTGCACAGAAAAAAGGAAGTACATGGTGAAATTATAGCTTTGCGTTTGGATGACTACATGCCTAAACTTAAAGAAAAGTATTTAGGAACACTGGCATCTACAGACAAATCAAGTAAACTATATGTGTTTATATATTCACACTTTTTGCCATGTGCTGGTTTACAGGAACACCCATACGCTTGTGCAGAGGAACTCGCAAAGCAAGCTCTACTTACAAGAGACAATTTCAATGTGTTGGTTGGCTACTCCGAAGTGTTCAGTCATACAAATGAGGAACTTGCACTCGGATATTTACACCATGACTTTCTTTATGCCCTTGTTAATGTAAGAAAGGGAAAGTGTGAAATAAGATCGGAAGATTCGTTCTTTACACCACAGGTTGATGTGTTTCAGAAAAAATTCTATGAATGCATTTTACAGGACATAGAGACCACAAGTTGCCAAAACTGCAGAGCCAGTGAAAACACTAAAACCATTATTCGAAACGAAATTGACGCCTTAATACAAAGATGTATTGGCAAACAAACCTCTGAGCCGCGTGGCCCATTGACATACTTAGATATGAAAATGTTACAAACCTGTTTCAAGGATGAGAAATGGTTCAATGTTTGCAGCAATGATTCCATGATTTTACAAAGTGAGCTTGTGGATAAATGTTACACAAGAGTTATGGAAGATGCATATAAGGACAGCAAAACAATACTTGTACTTGGCCAGCCATCGGATACGGAACCATTCTGGATGGAAAACGAAAACCTATGCATAGAATGGGCCAAACTGTGCCCAAACAACAACGAACATGAAAGTCAACCAAATGAAAGGAAAAGATCTACATCTCCCAGTCGACCTGGGGAAAATATAAAACGCCAAAAGTCAAATTAAACAAAAGGATACTAAACTAGGCACACATGATAGGCAGATGTTAATATACAATATTAGCTTGATCATTTAAACCTCAAAGTGCCCACCATCTTTGAAGCTGCTTTTGAGTTCACTATAGTTCACCGCAGATCAAGATCAGACTGCATAAAACGTGCAAACTGATGTTGGATCTAGACTTTCCCTTTGCTGATACAGTCTGGCTACCAGCAGCTTTAAAACAGGAATAATTTGGGTTTTCTTTTTCAGCATACAGTCTAAGGTTTTTTTTTTTTTTTTTTTCTTTTTTTTTGGGGGGGGCTTAAATAGCATAATTCGTATGTTTACTGATTTACTGAACTTATTCAAAGAATTTTTCAAAGACAAATGTGTTGTAAACACAGCCTCGTTTACATTAGCAATAAGTGCTGCGGCTACTGCTTTGATTTCTTAAAAATAGCTTTCTTTCACATCTAAATTACCCGATAATTGTTTCCTGGGTGTTTCATGTTGTTATTTCATGCTGTTATCAATAGCAATACAATTTTAGCACGGTAGCAAGAGAACATTCTTTGTCTTATTCTAGATTTAGAAAGTAACACAACTTCTGATTGGCTAAACTAAAATGTTTAGCAAATCAGAAGTTGTGTTACTTTCAAATTTGGAAAATTCTTGAGAATAAGAATATTCTTAAGAACTGTTGGATTTAGGTCTTATCTATGCATCCCTGTAAACGGTACACATTACATTATTTCCAACCACTGGCTGCTTTTTAAAATAAAAAAAAAAAAAAATGGTAAAAGTATTTTATGTGATAATACAGCAATGACTTGCATTAATCCACAGAAGGACTTTTGGCTTGGTCGTGATTCGACCATATGACCACTGGTTGATTGGCTCTTTGTGTTGTGACAACGGCCTGGCAAATTATCTGATAAACACGTGTACTTAACCTAAAACTCCAATTACCATAGTATTAAGTTTAGATTGACATACACGCATTTCATTAGCAAACGACAAAAACATATCTTTAGTCATTTACACCAAATACGAAGATGACGGACAGAAATTGACAGTAAAAAAAACAAAACCCAAACATGAAATAAAGCAGAAAAAAAACGATGTTAGAATACCATCAAGATAGTTTTCCCTTGAAGTCATTGCTTCCTTGATGTATTTGGACAATTTGTACAATATTCCATCATCAGATTGTGACATGAGTTATTATTATTATTATTATTATTATTATTTTTTTTTTTGTAATGAAGGCCATGCAATTATACCTATATATTATTTGCGTAGATTTTAATTTTTCGGGCAACATGAAATGATGTTCAGACTCAATAACTTCCATTTTACATAATTTACAAAGGCAATTATTTCTATCAATACCATTTCTCCGGCTAGTACCAGTTTCTTTTGGATGAGAACATAATCTGAGTGAGACGAGTTTGGAGTTGATCATTATCAATTATTTGAAGGTATTTTTCAAATTTGAAATCAGTTATAAAATTGCAGTTATACATGAGTTTTGGAGTTCTATTTAAATAGTTATGCCAATTCTGTATAAACAGATCTCTAATGCATTTTTTTTGGAAAGGTGGCATATGTTAATTCACTGGAACAATACTTGTCACAAATCCCAAATCCAAATGATCAATGACTGTCTGCATTTTTGACGCCAAAAGTTACTTTTAATGTCCGTAAGTTGACTTAGAAATCCACTTTGAGTAATACTTTGGGGATTTTGCTTCATTGTCAGAAAAAAATGAATCGACCTCTCTTTGGCTGCAACATTAAGTGGAAAGGGACTAAGTTCGCCATGAACAGTGTTTTAAGGAGTTTGTTGACTTACTCCTAATAAATATCGACCAAAAAGTAAATTAATTTTATCGACAATTTTGTAATTATAGATACCCCAAATCTCAGATCCATATAATATGATTGGAACAATCAGTGAATCAAGAAGTGATAATTTAGTTTGAATATACATGTATAATGTAACTCTATGAAGACTCCTAATAAATTATGATATACCTTATGATAGTGATTGATCATTTAGTTGTTTTACTGCTGAGGTCAAAGTTCCATCACCGGTAAAACTAACGTCCATATACATGTATGTAAAAATGTCAACATTTTCATTACATGTTCACTATTACTACTGATTTGTTCCAATATTGGTTATTTGTTTTTTCGGTGTGTGTGTGTGTGTGGTTTTTTTTTTTTTTTTTTTTTTTTTTCTTTTTTCGAAAAACACATACTCTAGTTTTCAATACGTTATTCTTAATAAGCTCCGTTTGTTTGAATACCTGACTTTATATCAACTTGACTTTGAAGAGATTCTCGATTGGTAGTAAACAGCACGAGGTCATCAGCAAAAAGTAATAGATATGTCGTAGTCCAAACTGGAATCTAGGCAGATCCGGAACCTGCCCAGACCAAATTGGAATTCTGTTTTGGTCTAGACCAGATTAGAATTCTACTTTGGTCTAGACAGATTCAAGACCGGTCAAGACCAAATTAGGATTCCAGTTTGGCTCGGCAGATCCAGAATCTGCCTAGACCAAATTGAATTTGTTTTTGTAAAATACAGTGTGACTACATATAAACCATCTGATTTAATTTAAACCCCAAAATAAATGATGTTTTGATCAGAAATTCAGACTAAGAATAAATTTTGAAAGTTTTGCACTTTACAGGGAAAAAATGAGGGAAACGGAACAATTGTAGGAAAAAAAATGCTTTAATTAAAAGTACCTCTCAGTTGTAAGCATATGTGGATTAAAATGATTTAAAAATCAGGAAAATTACAATCCAATAAGTAAGCAGTAAGTATTGTAGGAAATGGAGAAAATAATTCAATTTCCTAAGAATTCTACCTCAGAGTTGTAAACCTGATTTTTAGGATTGTTATGGTTATAACAATAAGAAAACGATTCATAAATCAAGTAGAAAGTATTGTGGGAAAAAGAGAATTGTTAATACAGTATATTCTTTAATTTCCATAAATGATAATATGTGAAGGGTCAAACTGCCCACCTGGCACAAAAGATGTGTGAAGAGACAATGAAAGTTGTTACTTGCCAAAATATTGTTAAATGCCATATTTGATAGACATAAAGATGTGAAGTTGGACAAGTTGAAAATTTTGTCGTTTGGAAAAAGTGTTTTATGTTTTTTTTTTTTTTCAGAAATAAATGTCTAGCCCATTAGCAGGTAATCCTGAGTTTTAATAATCATGAAAAAGAAAACTTTGAAAAACAGTGTTGGAAAAGAAGAAACTGCTTGTTTCGAACATTTTCTCCTTTTCTCATAATGCTCTAAATTTTTTTCTGGTAACGATCACAAAAAATAAGCCATATTTTATGCGTTGTCTGCATTTTTCCCCCATTTTTTAATTTGAAAAAGTACTAAATGTGCTTTTTTAATAGTCTAACCCATAAACATATGATCCTGAGTTTTAACAACCATGCGAAAAAAAGCCTTGAAAAACAATGTTGGAAAAAAAGAAAATGATGGTATCCAACATGTTTTCTTTTTCCAACAATATTTTCCAAAGGTTTCCACCAGTCTTTGTCTACACTTCCTGCAAAATAAGATTTAAGTTGGGAACTGCAGAAAAAGTGAAGAATAAGGATAAATTCATAACTTACAACTTGTTTTGCTTTTTTCTGTTACATAAATGTTTTTATTAAGCGTTACATGTATGGTAAAAAGTTTAAATAGTAAAATTCAAATAGTATAGTTTACTTTTTTTTGTGTGTTAAAACTGATATCCACTGAAAAGACTGTAAAAAAGATTCCAATTTGGTCTAGGCAGATCCTGTATCGGCCTAGCCAAACTGGAATTCTAATTTGGCACAGACAGATCCAGAATCTGCCTAGACCAAACAAGAATTCTATTTTGGTCTAGACCAAATTAGAACTTTTAATTTGGTCTAGGCAGATTCCAGATCTGTCTAGATTCCAATCTGGCCTACGGGTACATGTGGATAAAATTCTCAGATCGTTGTCATGTAATTAAATGTTACTTAAAACATGAAATTTGTCTTTCATATGGTAGAAATATGGTTACCAGCATTTTCTCCTTTTCACACAATATTTTCTAAAGCTTTCTTTTTCAGGTTTGTTAAAAGTTGGTAAAGGTTTAAATCTTATCGGTTCTAGAGAGATCTTAAATTCAAAATTTTCTCTGAGAGGTACCTTATTCCCTCTTGTGTTCTACGCCATTACAGTAACAGTTGCCATCTCTTTCATGTTGCAATCCCTTTGACGTGACCTGGATCATAACTGGTTGAACTTTCAAGTTGGACAAGTTTTCTGCAGTTAACCCAGTGCCGAATAAACCTTGTTTGAATCTTATATGCTGTTGTATGAGGTTTTAAGGGAAATGACCATGTGTTGCACTTTGTAGAGTTACTTCCCTTGAAATGTGCGTGTGTGTGTGGGGGGGGGGGTTGTAATTCGATGATTAAAAGTTTGATTAAATTCGCTTGTTTTGTGCCAGTTCACAAGCTCTCAATAGAACATAACAAAACTTAACATAAGACCCAAATGCTTGCAATTTCAAAGGTGCTTTTGCACAGAAAGTTTCTGGAAAGGGATAAATGTAGATCAATGATCAGACAACAGATTTTTCATAGTCTAATCTTCATCTATATTGGCTGCAAAGACAACTTGATTGTGAAAGGCAAATTTGGGATTAATATCTGACTGGCTTAACATCCAAGCTTTGGTCTAAAAGTGAGTTTTCAATATTTCACCATTGAAGGGCTGAACTATTATAACGGTATTATCACTCACTGGACATTTTAACCCTTATCCCGCTGAATAACTTAACTCTTTACCACACAATCCAGACCTTTAACGACCCTGGGAAAGAAGCCTTTCGAAAACACTGGGAAAAGGAGAAATTGCTGGTTACCAGCATTTTCTCCTTTTACCACAATGTTTTCTGCTCTTTCCAAAACAAATTTCAATTTTTTAATCACATTTATTTTGTCGTCTGCAACTGCTTTCAATTTGGACCCGTCGAAAATTTTGTCGTTTGCTAAAGAGTTAAATAAAACTTTCAAGTCCATGGTAAAAAACAAAATTTTGCTATTTCGAAGTTATGGGGGGATTTCTCTTTATCGAAGAGTGTAGATCCAAGATCAGACTGCACATTCAATGCAGTCTGATCTTAATCTACACTGTCTGCAAAAGGTCACTGAGTCACCCTTAGCAGCCTAGGGGTTAAGTATCAAGACCCGATTTCATGAAAAAACTTCTTTTATTTTGCTCAATTCTGCTGATGGACCCCATTTCCAAATTAAGTTCAGTTTGTTACTTGATACCCATTTTACCAATATTTACAGACTTTAGAGACATTCTCAAATCCTAAGCTGACACAACATTTCACACTCAACTCAGCAAAATAATGGACTTACGTCTGTGATTTAAGTCCATTATCTTGCTGAGCTGAGTCTGAAACATTGTATCAACTTAGGATTTGAGAATGTTTCTAAAATCTGTTAATGTATGTTAAATGCATCTGAAATAACAAAGTCATCTTTAGTTGAAAAATGAATCTGTTAGCGGACTTGAGCAAAATAAGAGACTTAAGTTTTCTTATGAGACCGGGCACTGATCAACAGATGTCAGACAGTCTCTATGTGTGAATGTTTTGGTTAGATTTTGTGTGAATGATGTTCAATTTCCTTACACCAGGGCCCATTTTCACACAAAAACTTCAGTCTGTTATTTTACTCAAATTTGCAAACAGACTTATTTTCTGACTTAACCCTTTACCAGACGACAAAATTTTAGCCTTTTCCAAATTGAAAGCCTTTGCAGATGACAGTTTCACTGTGGCTGAAATGGTGCAATTTTCTCTTGATAGGGTAGAAAACATTGTGGGAAAAGGAGAAAATGCTAGTTACCGGCATTTTCTCCTTTTCCCACAATGTTTTCAAAAGGCTTCTTTCCCAGGGGCATTAAAAGGCGGCATTGTACGGTAAAGGGTTAAGTTGAGTTTGTTATTCCAGATGCATTTCACTAATATTAAAAGACTTATGTAACATTCTCAAGTCCTGTGTTGACACAACGTTTTGGACTCAACTGAGCAAAATAATAGACTTAAGTCTGTTAATTGACTTAAGCCTATTTATTTTGCTTAGTTGAGTCTGAAACCTAGGGTCAATTCAGGATTTCAGAATGTTAACTACAGTCTGTTAATGTTGCTGAAATGTGTCTCAAATAACAAACTCAACTTCAGTCACAACCTGGGACCGTTAGGAAATTTGAGTAAAATATGAGACTTAAATCTTTTCGTGAAACAGAGCCCAGTGCTTTTGCCATATCATGGTGTCAGTACCTGTTTATGACAGGGATCATGTAGAGTACATCATAAAATCGTGGAATATGGCAAGAGCATGGTCCTTGGAGTAAGAGAGAAAAAAAAAAACAGTTTCATTCCATTGTGATGGTGTTATCGATATTATTTTATCATCTTTACTTTTCATTAAATTTTCTGACATATATAGGGAAATTCACGAAAGCACTCGCGGTTGGCCCAGCGTGCCTGTTGGCTAATTTCCAACCTGACGCAATCTTCTATGCTTTTATCTGGTTGCCCATTTAGCCACATTTTGTAGTGTATACGATCCCCATTAACGATTTCAAAGTGTTCATCATCATTTCGGTCGTACATACCAATCCAGAAATCATCACCTGTAAAATTTAATATAAACCTTAAACCCTTTACCACACAATCACAAGCTTGAACAACAATGAGAAAGAGGCCTTTTAAAAACATTGTGGGAAAAGGAGAAAATGCTGGTAACCAGCATTTTCTCCTTTTTCCACAATGTTTTATATCCTTTTGCAGACAAATCTCACCATATGAGACATATCAAATTTGTCGTCTGCAAATGCTATCAACTTGGACAAGGGTAAAATTTTGCCGTGTGATAAAGGGTTAAAGTGCTGAATTAACCCAACAAGCACTTTGAATCTAGAAATAAAACCCCAAAAAATTGCAATTTCATTGTTGCCTTTGACTCTTGTGTTTCAGGAAATAAACAAATGAACCATGCTCTGTGAAAAGGGGGCTTATTGCATCTGCGAACAGTATTCATCCAGGTCAGCCAGTGTGGACTGCTGAAACTTTTTGCTATAGGTCAGTTTTCTGTATGTCAAAGGACCAGTCTACCTCATGATTCAGTCGGCTGTTAAAAAAGTGGATATAATGGATCCATAATTATATGATGGCTTCATGGTACAATACATCATGGAGATGCATTGAGCCCCCTTTTCCGAGAGCATGGCTCAAATTAATAAATGATTATTGTTCTATGGTGCATCAAACAGCTTTGGTTATTTAGCACATGTCTCTATTAAATGACTATAAAGGGAATTGATTGTCCTTAAAAAGATTTTTACTAAATGATGAATTAATTGTAAAAAGTGTTTAAATGAGGAAAGATTATGTGTAATCTTGATATGCATAAAAGATATTATTGACTGGCTGAACAGTCCCTGCCTATATTTCAGCAAAGATCAGACAACAAATTTTGTACAGTCTGATCATGATCTACACTGGCCGCAAAAGCGGCTATAGTTCTCAAGGGTGCTTTAATCCTTTGCCAAACAATTCCTAGTTTTCACGACCCTCTAGGGGGTGGGTTTTGAAAATATTGTGGGAAAAGAAGAAAATGCTTTTAGCCAGCATTTTCTCCATTTTCCACATTGTTTTCTACTCTACGAGAAAATTTCAGCTCACTTGTACCAATTTTGAATTTGTCGTCTGCAAATGTTTGGAATATGGAAGGGTCTAAGTTAAAATTACCGTGGCCCTTTCCAACAGTAGCCAGAAGGTACTTCAATAAAGCCTGTCTTTCTTTGTCTGTTTTGTATATTATCAAATCCCCGCCATCATGCCGGCAATCTTGTCTCGCATCCTCCCAATCTTTCCGTTGTACATGCACATCAATACAGAGATTAGTATCCGGTATACGATGGAATGGACTTCTACAGTGTATCCCTGTGGATGAAATTAAATATTTTGTTAACCCTGGCAACCAGCATCTTCTACTTTCGCACGGTTTTCATTACATCACTCTCAGCTCTCACAAAGTTGAAGAAGTCAATAATTTCACCTATCTTGGAAGTTCGATCGTTGACGATGGAAACTCAGAAAAAGAATCTCAAAAGCAAAGGGAGCTTTCGCTGCATTATCAAATATTAGGAAATCCAGAAAGATCAACACAAAAACGAAACTAAGAATTTTCAAGAGTAATGTACTGGGAGTCCTCCTGTATGGAGCTGAATCTTGGAAAGTGACAAATTCCATCACAAACAAACTAGACATCTTTCAGATAGACTGCTTAAGACGAATTCTAGGTATATCTTGGCCTAACATAGTATCCAATAAAGCTTCATAAGAGAACAAACTCCTGCCCTATTTCACTAGAAATCAAGAAGAAAAGATGGAAATGGATTGCCCATGTACTTAGAATGCAAGCAATTGCCATCCCAAAGGTAGCTATGAGATGGGCTCCAACAGGAAAGAGGAACAGGGGAAGACTCCAAGAAATCTGGAGACGCTCCATCGAGAAAGAAATCAAAAACAGAAATTGGTCATGGGGTCAGGTAAAGAAATTGGCCAAGGACAGATCAAAGTGGAAAGCTCTGGTAACAGCCTGATCCCGATCCACACGGACATGACGGTATTAGTGACTTTTTTTAGAAAACGAAATCAAAGCATATCGATCGGGTTCAGGTACTTGATCGGAGAGGTCGAAAATCATTGTTCTATTATATGTATTGAAACAATGGTAGTCACATAGTGATAGCATATCATCAATAAATAAATTTGAGCCATGCTCTGGCAAGAGGGGTGTTTAATGCATCTCCGTAATGCACAATACCAAGCAAGTCATCAGAATATTATGGATCCATAAAATCCATTTTGTAAAACAACCGACTGAATTATGATGTACATTGGTCCTTTAACATGCAGAAAGTTTACGAAAGCAAAAGCTTTCGACTCGGATAAGCCTGTGTGGACTGCGCAGGCTTATCCGAGTCGAAACTTTTTTGCGGATGCAATAAGCCCCCTTTTCCACAGAGCAAGGCTCATTTACCAAAAGCTTTATCTTTGTGGGTTATATTTTCTGAGTGTGTAAATTAGCCCAGAATGAATATGCTATCACAACGAGGAAGTCATCATAGTGTACTGAAATTACTTCGTAGTAAGTTAATACCCACTTTGTCCCTTGCAGATCACTTATAAAAACATTGTGGCAAAATGAAAGATTGCTTGTAATAAACTATTACCTGTTTTTGCTACATGTTTCTAATGCATTAAACCTCAGTATGAACCGCAAGTTTTCACAAATTACCAGTTAAATAATCCATGCCTTAGCATCTTTGTTTACCAAATGCTAAGTTTCAACAATAAATAAAAGTGTTTCCTTCACACCGAGCTGCTTTTCAAATCCATCGATGGCCCGGCAGGATAGCTTAGCGGTTAGCGTATCTTACTCGTGACCTGGTGGTTGCGGGTTCGATACCCGGTTGAAGCAAACTTTCTTTCCGGCGATTTTTCGCCTCTCACCTTTGATGAATATGAGAAAAGCAGTCAATGGCTTGGAAAAAAGGTTGTGTCACTACGGGTGTGAGAAAACCGGGAAACACATCTAAACAAAATCCATCGACATGAATATGTCAGATACATAAATAGCAAAGTCTCCTCTATCTTATATAAGGTTAAAATTACCTCTCACGTCATGTATTTTATACAGTAAATTTATATCTGCTTACGTAATACGCAAAAAACTATTTAACTGCCGGTTCGGTAACACTCGGTCACAAATAATTCGAACGTTCTTTTGTACGACAGATATAACAGGTAGGTCCATGTAAAAACAAATTTATCATTGCTTTAGTGATTCATTACTAATACTTCCATGATCTATAATTATATTCACAACTTATATTTTCAAAATGAAATTGATTAAGCATTGCCAAAAAATAGAGATTACACGTATATGAGCCATGCTTTGTGAAAAGGGGCTTAATGCATCTGCGAAAAGTATCGACCTAGGTCAGCCTGCGCAATACGCGCAGGCTGACCTGGGCAGAAACTTTTCGCTATGGGCCAATTTTCTGTATGTCAAAGGACATTCTACTTCATGATTAAGTCGCTTGTGAGATAAAATGGACTTTATAGATCCATGATCATGTGATAATTTGCTGGATGTAATGCATCACGGAGATGCATTAAGCCCTCTTTTCCCAGAGCATATACAATATTTATATCAATACAAGGATGGACCTCTCACTTGGTAGTCATTTTTTCTATAAGATGTACCATGTCCTGGATTCTTCATTGCCTTTTATTCAGGTAATCTCCATTATGAGGAATAGTTAGTTAATTAGTTTGACAATATTAATTATTTTTATTTTGACTGTAGTTATTACGATCATTAAACAAATAATTATCATAAAATATACTCGTATTTAACTCTTTTGCAAAAAAATCCGGGATTTCAACGAACCTGAGAAAGGAGGCTTTTAAAAACATTGCGGGAAAAGGAGAAAATGCTGGTAACCCACATTTATTCTTTTTCCCTTAATATTTCCTACTCTTTTTAACACAAATTCCATTTTTCAATGTATACATGTATACATCTAAGTTATCGTCTGCAAACTCTTTCAAGTTTGACAAGTCTAAAAATTTTTCGTCTGATAAAATGTTAAAGTTAATATCATTGGTGATGGGTAGATTTTATTGAATAAAAGATGTCAAAGGTTCTTAAGAATATTCTTAGTCTTATCCCGAAGAATTTTCTAAACTTGAAAGTAATACAACTAAAGTTCTGATTGGCTAAACCAAATGGCCTATTCAATTAAAATTTGCGTTACTTTCATATCTAGAAAATCCTTGAGAATTAGACAAAGAATATTCTTCACCCTTTGGCTGCTAAGCGAGACTGAATGACATTTTGCGGACAGTGTAGATCAAGATAAGACTGCACAGAAAGTGCAGTCTGGTCTTGGGTCTACACTGTCCAATAAGGAGATTTTCCCCTAAAAAATACCTTTGAGAGAGTAAAATGTTGGTTATCACTATCGGCTTGCAATTTCCATTTCACTTATTTAGCAGATTATGGTTTAAGAATGGTTGGTGGCGAGCCCCCGTAGCTAAGTCGGTAGCGCACAGGGCTTGAGAACAGGGGTTCCCTGGTTCGATCCCCGGCTCGGCCAATTTCTTTCCGAGGACTGATGGTAGTCATTGCGACAGGACTCATTCCTCTCTCAACGCTGACCATTGTTTCGCCAATGGCTTGAAAAGAATATTGTGCGTAGTACTGGTAAAAGAAGCTCCATTAAAGCATGGCCAGGCGCACTGGCCGCCGCGATATAACTAAAATAGTGCTGAAAAAGACGTTAAACGCCACGCAATCAATCGATCAATCATAAGAATGGTTAGTGCATACAATCCCAAGATAACAAACACGATAAATTAATATAGGGTATCATAGGTCACGACACAAAAGGTATTACGGCTGATATCATCATCTCCTGCTAACATCACACCATCAGATAATAATTTTACCTTTGTTGACATACACGATATAATACAACAAACACATAAAAGGTGAGACATGTTAACGCATTCCTTCATCACGGCAAATATGTCACTTCAGCATCAAACGGCGCAGTGGCAGCCCGATAGCATTACGGATCCGCGACATTACGTCGAAAACCACGTTCGTCGAAAACGATCCCTAGCCCTGACCCTTACAGAGCTTTTCATGAAATAAATCTACGAATTTAGCAATTGGTATTTTAAAACATACATGGAAACACCCTTTCGACAAAATGTCGTGCACCGGCCACGACGACTACTTCACGAACATTTTTAAAATCATAAACAGTACAACGGACGTTTTAAATAGAAGAAAAGAATACTAGTTTCCCCTATTATTATTATGAAATCGGCGGACCGTAAAAAGACTTTGTTATTGTCCGAACGTAATTGTAAAGGTGCAGCAGAAGCATTTTAAAGCATTCATGTCCAGTAGTGATAGCTAACATTAACCCTTAGACCGCAAAGTAAGCTCAATGGGCCTTTACAGTCTACAAATAAGACCAAAATAATTGAGCCATGATCTGGCAAAAGGGGGCTTAATAAATCTCCGTGATCAATGATACCAAGCAAGTCATTACATATCTATGGATCAATAGAATGCATTTTGTATAACAATCGGCTGATCCATGAGGTAGACTGGTCCTTTGACATACAGAAAATTGACCGATAGCGAAAAGTTTCGGTCTGGGTCAGCCTGCGCTGACTGCGCAGTCTGACCTGAGTCGATACTTTTCGCAGATGTATTTAGCCCCCTTTTCACACAGCGTGGCTCAATTACAATTTCATGTTTGCGTATATACTTATATAGTGCTCCAGCTAAGCGGACGGTGTAGATCAAAGATCAGATTACACGTTTAGGTGAAAGGTGCTTTAAACCTTAGGCTGCTAAGCACGACACGGGAGTCTTTTGCGGACAGTGTAGATCAAAATCAGATTGCACAGAACTCGCTGTCTGATCGTTTATCCACACTAGCCGATACGGTATTTTCTTCCTGGTGAAATCAACTTTGAAACCGCAATGTTTGGGTTTTTACTATGAATAGAAATTTTCGTTTCATTTATTTAGCAACTTAAGGGTTAAACCCTATGAATTACATGTAAAACGTTGTGCCAAAAGGTGCAATTGCTCTAAACGAGGGATTGCTCAATTTTCCACAATGTTTCATAAGTCTTACTTATGCATGATGGGAAACTTGTCGGCAGAAGCAATCGTATCAAACTGTATTCAACTTTCCACGGTTCCAACCCTAAGATAACAAAGATGGTAATGGTTCAAACTGCAAACTTAGTTTACCTCTTTTCTTTTGTAGAGTAAACCACACAACAAAAATGACAAAACAAAACGAACTACTCACATGTATCATAGACAAATTTGTGACCATTGAAAAAATTAGTAAAGATAAACGCCAGGCTTGCAGGAACCTCAAGACCACCGACCAAATCGTATGCATAGTGATAATGTCTGAAGAAGAATTGCTGAACAGGGCATTTTCAGCTAATCCTGAATTTATTTTTAACGAAAACTTAAGAGACTCTTCTGAACTTGGAAAAAAAATTCAAAAATTGCACAGAAAAAGGGAAATACATGGTGAAATTATAGCTTTGCGTCTGAAAGACTACATGCCTAACCTTAAAGAAAAGTATCCAGGAACATCTACTGAAAAATCAAGTAAACCGTATGTGTTTCTATACTCACACTTTTTGCCATGCGCAGGTCTAATGAAATTCCCATACTCTTGTGCAGAGGAACTCGCAAAGCAAGCTCTACTTACAAAAGACAATTTTAATATGTTAGTCGGCTACTCCGAAGTGTTTGATCACACAGATAAGGAACTTGCACTCGGATATTTACACCATGACTCTATTTATGCCCTTGTAAATGTAAAAGAGAGAACGTGTGAAATGAATTCAGAAAGGTCTTTCATTACACCAAAGGTTGATATCTTTCAAGAGAAATTCCACGAATACATTTTACAGAAAATAGAGACCACACGTAGCCAAAATAACACAGCTAGTGAAAACACTAAAACCACTATTCGAAAAGAAATTGATGCCTTAATACAAAAATGCATTGGCAAAGAAATCCCAGTCTCAAGGCCTCGTTGGCCATTGACTTACTTAGATATGAAATTGTTACAGACCCATTTCAAGGATGAGAAATGGTTCAATGTTTGCAGCCATGATTCCACGTCACAAACTGAGCTTGTGGATACATGTTACACAAAAGTTATGGATGATGCATATAAGGACAACACAAGAATACTTGTACTTGGTCAGCCATCGGAAACGGAACCATTCTGGAGGGAAAACGAAAATCTGTGCATAGAATGGGCCAAACTGTACCCAAACAACAACGAACATGAAAGTCAACCAAATGAAAGGAAAAGAACTAGATTTCTCAGTCGACCTGGGGAAAATACAAAACGCCAAAAGTCAAATGAAACAAAAGGATGCTAAAACTAGGCACACACGATAGGCAGAAGATGTTAATATACAATATTAGCTCGATCATTTAAACCTCAAAGTACCCACCATCTTTGAAGCTGCTTTTGAGTTCACTATAGTTCACCGTTGATCAAGATCAGACTGCATAAAACGTGCAAACTGATATTGGATCTAGGCTTTCCTCTTTGCTGATACAGTCTGGCTACTAGCATCTTTAAAACGGCAAACATTTGGGTTTCTTTTTCAGCATACAGTCTAAGTTTTTTTGTTTTGTTTTTTTTTTAAATGGCATAATTCGTATGTTTACTGAACTTATTCAAAGAATTTTTCAAACACTCATATTTTGTAAACACAGTCTCGCTTACATTAGCAATAAGTGCTGCGGCTACTGCTTTGATTTCTTAAAAATAGCTTTCATTTCTTTCACATCTACATGACCTGATAATTGTTTCCTGGGTGTTTCATGCTGTTATTTGATGCTGTTATCAACAGCAATACAGTTTTGGCACGGCGGCAAGAGAACAGGGTCCGTATTCATCAACCTATCTTACGAATATTCTTTGTCTCATTCTAGATTTAGAAAGTAACACAACTTCTGATTGGCTAAACCAACCTGTTTAGCCAATCAGAAGTTGTGTTACTTTCAAAGTTGGAAAAGTCTTGAGAATAAGACTAAGAATATTCTTTAGAATATTGGTTAATATTGTTGGTTAATACGGACTCAGGTCTTATCTATGCATCCTTGTAAACGGTAGTTACATTATTTCCAAACCACTGGCTGATTTTTAAATTAATAAAAAAAAAAAAAAAAAAAATGTTGAAAGTATTTTATGTGATAGGACAGCAATGACTTGCATTAATCCACAGAAGGAGTTGTGGCTTGGCCGTGATTCGACCATACGACCATATGACCACTGGTTGATTGGCTCTTTGAGCTGTAACAACGGCCTGGCAAATTACAATGTACCTGATAAAAATGTGTACTTAATCTTAAAAAACAGTTACCATAGTATTAAGTTTTGACTGAAATACACACATTTTATTAGCAGACGACAAAACATGTCTTTAGCCATTTACAACAAATACGAAGATGACAGACAGAAATTGACAGTAGAAAAAAAACAAAACTCAAACATAAAATACGGCAGACAAAAAACGAAATAGCATAAGATAAACCAGGCAGTTAGTGCATTACAGAGCACCAATTGAAATTATACATGTATTTGTAGAAGTTACTGAAAAGACCAACCTCGTTGACCCATTTCCGATGTATTCGGTAAACTACATTCATCGCCCCTGGCTTATCTCGTGTATGTTTTTCTCGTTCTCAAGAATTATTCATGAGGCATTTTCATTGGTAATCTCAGTTTTTCAGTGAGAAAAGTTCATCTATTTCTATCAACTATCATCATTTCTATTTTTACCTCGACTCACAACCAATCAAATTGCTTGTTTCAAATCAAGCTTGGCGATACTTTCCCCAGCTACATATCTCTCAGGACTGCAAAACAGCACGCTGTATTTCTGAATATCTGACTTTGTATACAAGGATTTGTAATGTCTGCCCTGGAATGTCGAAAGGCAAATTTATGCCACAGAAGGAAGGCCCACCAGCGGCCGCCATATTTGTTGATAATGATGTGGGTTTCACCCGCTTTATTCATAATAACGGAAGAAATGTGATTATCCTCCACTACAAGAGAGTATCGTTATGTTATCGGCAATGAGGGTCATTCTTCAGTTACTTCCCTTAATTCCTCTCCAGTACATTGGTCCTGATTTGGGGGTTACTTGGGTTTTATCCTTGATTTTCTTGAACTACACAAATGTGTTTTTGGGATAGTATCACAACTAAATCTGATCAGGTTGTTGTACAAGTCAATTATACAATTACCTCTGATGATTGGAAACAAATTTTGGTTTAAAATTACACGGGGTCCTTTCGTATGTTTCATGAATCAAATTATTTTCATTGCAACATGCCCAAGGCAACCAAGGGTAAAAACAAAGGAATACAGGTAAAAGGACCAATCTGTTATTTGGTTACCTTAGTCTTTATCTGGCAAGGGAGATAATTTAACTTACAGGAATGGGCCCTATTGGCTATATTGGGTGTAATTCGCAATCTTATGGATATTCATAGAAACGACGGTGTCGCAACTGAATTTCATAGGGGTGATGAGTGGTAATACTTCACACCTAGTTTAATGAGGGTGTGAAAAGACTAACTTGCTCTGTGACCCTAAGTTGGTAGAAAAAGTAATACAGCATTGTAAAGTATCAGATAAAAAGGTTACCGCGAAAAAAAAATGGTATCAGACGAAGTCAATATTGATTGGGTCCTCTACGTTAGAATACCATCAAGATAGTTTTCTCTTAAAGTCATTGCTTCCTTGATGTATTTAAATAATTTGTACAATATTCCATCATCAGATTGTGACATGAGTTGATTAATTTTTTTTGTAACGAAGGCTATGCAATTATACCAGTATCTTGTTTGCGTAGATTGTAATATTTCGGGCAACATAAAATGATGTTCAGACTCAAAAACTTCCATTTTACATTATTTACAAAGTCAGTTATTTCTATCAGTGTCATTTCTCCGGCTAGTACCAATTTCTAATGATGAGAACATAATCTAATTTGAGTGAGACGATTTTGTAGTTGATCATTATTACTTATTTGAAGGTATTTTTCAAATTTGAAATCAGTTATAAAATTGCAGTTATACATGAGTTTTGGAGTTCTATTTAAGTAGTTATGCCAATTCTGTATAAATAGATCTCTAATGCGATTTTTCAAACTCTGGAGAGGTGGCATATGTTAAGTCACTGAAACAATATTTGTCAAAAAAAACCCCAAACCCAAATGATTAATGACTGTCTGCATTTTTGACGCCAAAAGTTACTTTTAGTGTCCGTAAGTTGACTTAGAAATCCACTGTGAGTAATACTTTGGGGATTTTGCTTCATTGTCAGAAAAAAATTAATCGACCTCTCTTTGGATACAACATTAAGCGGAAAGGGAACAAGTTCGCCATGAACAGTGTTGTAAGGAGTTTGTTGATTTACTCGTAATAAATATCGACAGAAAAGTAAATTAATTTTATTGACGATTTTGTAATTATAGATACCCCAAGTCTCTGATCCATATCATATGACTGGAACAGTCAGTGAATCAAGAAGTGATAATTTAGTTTGAATATACACGTATAATGCAACTCTATCGAAGACTCCTAATAAACTGCAATATACCTTATTGGAGAGGTCATCAGACCTCTCCAACAGTGGTGAGTTTAAAAGGCAGACTGCCACAGAAATCGCTGTCTAAATCCATTTGTTTTTGCGAAATTGTTCTGATATACAGTCTATTTCGTCATGGTTTTATAAACAAACCGAAATAAAAAAACTGAAACAGGAAATAAACGTTTTTTTTTTTTATGACGCATTTCCAAAAAGATTTATTATACTATAGTAATTGTAAATGATCTCTCTAAAAATTGCAATATTTCACTAAAAAATAAATCTAAGCATAGAGAAAAAAAATCGTTAAAAAAAGAGAAAGAACACCGCGGGAAAAGATCACGTGACTTGATACTATCTGGAGAATTCGTACCCTGGAGAACTCGTATCCGAATCTCGAAAGCACGAGTTCTCTGGAGAACTCGTACCCCACAAATAGATATAAATAGGTTGATCAGTATGTTTTTAACTTTTTTTTTTCAAAACTGACTAGACTCTTGCATTTTTCTCAGTTTTATACAAAAATTCTATGGATTTATAATGATATAGATTTGATGAAATAACACACAGATTTGCCTCTATTATGCGGGATTGCGAGAATCCCGCGAAATTCAATTTATGAGCGAAAAAAAAAAGTTGTGCCTTTTCGCCCTACGTACCGCACACCTCAAAAGAGTCCGTGGTCCTTTGCTTTAGGGCGGATTGCGCAGGCTGACATGGGCGATACTTTTGCAGATGCATTAAGAACACTTTTCTCAGAGCATGGCTCATTTATCTACTTTGTTAAATTTTTAACGTTTAGACAAACAACCTCTTCATTTTACATGTCTGCAGCAGACAACTTTTCAAAATATTGTGGGAAGAGGAGAAGCTGCTAGTCACTGCAGTTTCCCCCTTTGTCACAATGGTTTCCATCGCATCAAAACACCATCTTCCACATTCATTATCAAAATTTGAATTGTCGTCTGCATGCTTTTTCTGTTTGGGACAGTCCAAAAATTGCTGTTTGTTAAAGGATTAAAAAATGTTACATTTATTTTTAACATGTCTGGTACTAGTATTATGTATAGGCCACCTTTATTTATTGTCATCAGGTAAGATTCTTGCCTATTCAGTGGAACTGGCATATTGTATCAAATTTTAATTGAACGATTTCTCCTTTCCAAAAATATTTTGGCTTATCTGAGCACACATTACAAACATTCATTAGAGGTTTGTTCCTTTTGAAAATGAGCCAAATGGGTCATCATCTTCAGTTTTGTGTCCTTGAATTTTGAAAAAAAAATATGTATTTCCGAGCATGTTGATAGCATATGGCCTACAATTCCTAGAATATTATAACAATGTGGAACATGTACTGTTTTGTGCCTTTACACCAGCAAAATTAAAAAAAAAAAAGATGTTTTTTCTCATTCATTTAATTCCTCACTTGTTTGTTTACATCTACCAAAATATACTGAAATCAAAAGCCAATAAACTATTTGAAAACATTGATGCCGACCTCTCCTGGCTTCTTTTTTAAAGAAGCCAACTTGTGATAGTGATTGATCATTTAGCTGTTTTACTGCTAAGGTCAAAGTTCCATCACTGGTAAAACTAACGCCTATATAGGTAAAATTGTCAACAATTTCAATACATTTTCACCATTAATACTGATTTGTTTCGATATTGGTTTTTTTTTTTTTTTTTTTTCCCGAAAAAAAAAAAAACATACTTTAGTTTTCAATACGTTAATATTTAAGCTCCATTTGTTTGAATACCTAGCTATATTATCAACTTGACTTTGAAGAGATTCTTGATTGGTAGTAAACAGCACAATGTCATCAGCAAAAAGTAATAGATTTATGGATAAAATTCTCAGATCGTTGTTATAAAATTAAATGTGACTCAAAACATGAAATTTGTCTTTCGTATGGTAGAAATATGGTTACCAGCATTTTCTCCTTTTCACACAATATTTTCTAAAGCCTTCTTTTTCAGGTTTGTTAAAAGTTGGTATAGGTTTAAATCTTATTGGTTCTAGAGAGATCTTAAATTCAAAACTTTTCTCAGAGAGGTACCTTATTCCCTCATGTGTTGCACTTTGTAGAGTTACTTCCCTTGAAATGTGCGCGTGTGGGGGGGGGGGGGAGTTTGATTGGCCATGTGCTGTAGTTCGATGATTAAAAGTTTGATTAAATTCGCTTGTTTTGTGCCAGTTCACAAGCTCTCAATAGAATATTACAAAACTTAACATAAGACCCAAATGCTTGCAATTTCAAAGATGCTTTTGCACAGAAAGTTTCTGGAAAGGGATAAATGTAGATCAATGATCAGACAGCAAATTTCTCACAGTCTAATCTTCATCTATAATGGCTGCAACGACAACTTGATTGTGAAAGGCAAATTTGAGATTAATATCTGACTGGCTTAACATCCATAAAAGTGAGTTTTCAATATTTCACCATTGAAGGGCTGAACTATTATAACAGCATTATCACTCACTGAACATTTTAACCCTTATACCGCTGAATAACTTAACTCTTTAACACACAATCCAGACTTTTAATGACCCCGGGAAAGAAGCCTTTTGAAAACGCTGTGGAAAAAGGAGAAAATGCTGGTAACCAGCATTTTCTCCTTTTACCACAATGTTTTCTACCCTTCCCAAAACAAATTTCAATTTTTTAATCGCATTTATTCTGTCGTCTGCAACTGCTTTCAATTTGGACCCGTCGAAAATTTTGTCGTTTGGTAAAGAGTTAAATAAAACTTTCAAGTCCATAGTAAAAACCAAAATTTTGCTATTTCGAAGTTATGGGGGGAATGTCTCCTTATCGAAGAGTGTAGATCCAAGATCAGACTGCACATTCAATGCAGTCTGATCTTAATCTACACTGTCTGCAAAAGGTCACTGAGTCACCCTTAGCAGCCTAGGGGTTAAGTATCAAGACCCGATTTCATGAAAAAACTTCTTTTATTTTGCTCAATTCTGCTGATGGACCCCATTTCCAAATTAAGTTCAGTTTGTTACTTGATACCCATTTTACCAATATTTACAGACTTTAGAGACATTCTCAAATCCTAAGTTGACACAACATTTCACACTCAACTCAGCAAAATAATGGACTTACGTCTGTGATTTAAGCCCATTATTTTGCTGAGCTGAGTCTGAAACGTTGTGTCAACTTAGGATTTGAGAGTGTTTCTAGTCTGTTAATGTAAGTGAAATGCGACTGAAATAACAAAGTCATCTTTAGTTGAAAAATGAATCTCTTAGCGGACTTGAGCAAAATAAGAGGCTTAAGGTTTTTTAAGAGACCGGGCACTGATCAATAGATGTCAGACAGTGTCTATGTGTGAATGTTTTGGTTAGATTTTGTGTAAATGGTGTTCAATTTCCATACACCAGGGCCCGGTTTCGCACAAAAACTTAAGTCTGTTATTTTACTCAAATTTGCAAACAGACTTATTTTCTGACTTAACTCTTTACCAGACAACAAAATTTTAGCCTTTTCCAAATTGAAAGCCTTTGCAGATGACAGTTTCAATGTGGCTGAAATGGTGCAAATTTCTCTTGATAGGGTAGAAAACATTGTGGAAAAAGGAGAAAATGCTGGTTACCAGCATTTTCTCCTTTTCCCACAATGTTTTCAAAAGGCTTCTTTCCCAGGGGCATTAAAAGGCGGCATTGTACGGTAAAGGGTTAAGTTGAGTTTGTTATTCCAGATGCATTTCACTAATTTTGAAAGACTTATGTAACATTCTCAAGTCCTGTGTTGACACAACGTTTTGGACTCAACTGAGCAAAATAATAGACTTAAGTCTGTTAATTGACTTAAGCCTATTTATTTTGCTTAGTTGAGTCTGAAACCTAGGGTCAATTCAGGATTTCAGAATGTTAACTACAGTCTGTTAATGTTGCTGAAATGTGTCTCAAATAACAAACTCAACTTCAGTCACAATCTGGGACCGTTAGGAAATTTGAGTAAAATATGAGACTTAAATTTTTTCGTGAAACAGAGCCCAGTGCTTTTGCCATATCATGGTGTCAGTACCTGTTTATGACAGGGATCATGTACAGTAGTATATCATAAAATCATGGAATATGACAAGGGCATGGTCCTTGGAGTAAGAGAAAAAAAAAAACAGTTTCATTCCATTGTGATAGTGTTATCGATATCATTTTATCATCTTTACTATTCATTACATTTTCTGACATATATAGGGAAATTCGCGAAAGCACTCGCAGTTGGCCCAGCGTGCCTGTTGGCTAATTTCCAACCTGACGCAATCTTCTATACTTTTATCCGGTTGCCCGTTTAGCCACATTTTGTAGTGTATATGATCCCCATTAACGAATTCAAAGTGGTCATCATCATTTCGGTCGTACATACCAATCCAGAAATCATCACCTGTAAAATTTAATATAAACCTTAAACCCTTTACCACACAATCACAAGCTTTAACGACAATGAGAAAGAGGCCTTTTAAAAAGATTGTGGGAAAAAGAGAAAATGCTGGTAACCAGCATTTTCTCCTTTTTCCACAATGTTTTATATCCTTTTGCAAATCTCACCATATGAGACATATTAAATTTGTCGTCTGCAAATGCTATCGACTTGGACAAGGGTAAAATTTTGCCGTGTTGTAAAGGGTTAAAGTGCTGAATTAACCCAACAGACACTTTCAATCTAGAAATAAAACCCCAAAAATTGCAATTTCATTGTTGCCTTTGACTCCTGTGTTTCAGGAAATAAATAAATGAACCATGCTCTGTGAAAAGTATTCATCCAGGTCAGGCTGTACCGACTGTTGAAACTTTTCACTATTGGTCAATTTTCTGTATGTCCAAGGACCAGTCTACCTAATGATTCAGTCCGCTTTTAAAAAAGTGGAAAAAATGGATCCATAATTATGTGATGGCTTCATTGGTACAATACATCATGGAGATGCATTGAGCCCCCTTTTGCAAGAGCATGGCTCAAATTAATAAATGATTATTGTTTTATGGTGCATCAAACAGCTTTGGTCATTTAGCACATGTCTCTATTAAAAGACAATAAAGGGAATTGATTGTCCTTAAAAAGATAAATTGTAAAAAGTGTTTAAATGAGGAAAGATTATGTGTAATCTTGATATGCATAAAAGACATTATTGACTGGCTGAACAGTCCCTGCCTATATTTCAGCAAAAATCAGACAACAAATTTTGTACAGTCTGATCATGATCTACACTGGCCGCAAAAGCAGCTATAGTTCTCAAGGGTGCTTTAATCCGTTGTCAAACAATTCCTAGTTTTCACGACCCTCTAGGGAGTAGGTTTTAAAAATATTGTGGGAAAAGGAGAAAATGCTTTTAGCCAGCATTTTCTCCATTTTCCACATTGTTTTCTACTCTGCGAGAAAATTTCAGCTCACATGTACCATTTTGAATTTGTCGTCTGCAAATGTTTGGAATATGGAAGGGTCTAAGTTAACATTACCGTGGCCCTTTCCAACTGTAGCCAAAAGGTACTTCAATAAAGCCTGTCTTTCTTTGTCTGTTTTGTATATGATCAAATCCCCGCCATCATGCCGGCAATCTTGCCTCGGATCCTCCCAGTCTTTCCGTTGTACATGCACATCAATACAGAGATTAGTATCCGGTTTACGATGGAATGGACTTCTTCAGTGTATCCCTGTGGATGAAATCAAATCTTTTGTTAAACCTGGCAACCAGCATCTTCTACTTTCGCATGGTTTTCATTACATCACTCTCAGCTCTCACAAAGTTGAAGAAGTCAATAATTTCACCTATCTTGGAAGTTCGATCGTTGACGATGGAAACTCAGAAAAAGAATCTCCAAAAAGCAAAGGGACCTTTCGCTGCATTATCAAATATTAGGAAAATCCAGAAAGATCAACACAAAAACGAAACTAAGAATTTTCAAGAGTAATGTACTGGGAGTCCTCCTGTATGGGGCTGAAGCTTGGAAAGTGACAAATTCTATCACAAACAAACTAGACATCTTTCAGACAGACTGCTTAAGACGAATTCTACGTATATCTTGGCCTAACATAGTATCCAATAAAGCTTCATAAGAGAACAAACTCCTGCCCTATTTCACTAGAAATCAAGAAGAAAAGATGGAAATGGATTGACCATGTACTTAGCATGCAAGCAATTGCCATCCCAAGGGTAGCTATGAGATGGACTCCAACAGGAAAGAGGAACAGGGGAAGACTCCAAGAAATCTGGAGACGCTCCATCGAGAAAGAAATCAAAAACAGAAATTGGTCATGGGGTCAGGTACAGAAATTGGCCAAGGACAGATCAAAGTGGAAAGCTCTGGTAACAGCCTGATCCCGATTCACACGGACATGACGGTATTACTGACTTTTTTTTAGAAAACGAAATCAAAAGCATATCGATCGGTTCAGGTATTTGATCGGAGAGGTCGAAAATCACTGTTCTTTTATATTTATTGAAACAATGGTAGTCACATAGCGATAGCATATCATAGATAAATAAATTTGAGCCATGCTCTGGCAAGAGGGATGTTTAATGCATCTCGGTAATGCACATTACCAAGCAAGTCATCAGAATATTATGGATCCATAAAATCCATTTTGTAAAACAACCGACTGAATCATGATGTACACTGGTCCTTTAACATGCAGAAAGTTTACGAAAGCAAAAGCTTTCAACTCGGATAAGCCTGTGCGTACTGCGCAGGCTTATCCGAGTCGAAACTTTTTGCGGATGCAATAAGCCCCCTATTTCACAGAGCAAGGCTCATTTACCAAAAGATTTATCTTTGTGGGTTATTTTTTCTGAGTGTGTGATTAGCCCAGAATGAATATGCTATCACAATAAGGAAGTTATAGTAGTGTACTGAAATTATTTCATAGGAAGTTAATGCCCACTCTGTCCCTTGCAGATCACTTATAAAAAGATTGTAGCAAAACGAAAAATTGCTTGTAATAAACTATCACCTGTTTTTACCACATGTTTCACATGCATTAAACCTCAGTATGAAGCGCAAGTTTTCACGAATTACCAGTTAAATAATCCATACCTTAGCATCTTTGTTTATAAAAAAAAAATAACTTTCAACAATAAATAAAAGTGTTTCCTTCACACTGCGCTACTTTTCAAATCCATCGACGACCCGGCCGGATAACTCAGTGGTTTGCCTATCTTACTCGTGAACTTGTGGTGGCGGGTTCGATACCCGGTTAAGGCAAACTTTCTTTCCGGCGATTTTTCGCCTCTCACCTTTGAGAATGTGAGAAAAGCAGTCAGTGGCTTGGAAAGAAGGTTGTGTCACTACTAGAAAGCCGGAAAACACATCCAAACAAAACCCATCAACATGAATATGTCAGATACATAAATAGCAAAGGCTCCTTTATCTTATAAAACGATAAAATTACCTCTCACGTCATGCATTTTATATAGTGTATTTATTATCCGCTTACGTAATACGCAAAAAACTATTTAACTGCCGGTTCGGTAACACTCGGTCACAATAATTGGAACGTTCTTTTGTAGGACAGATATAACAGGTAGGTCTATGTAAGAGCCAATTTATTATTATTATCATTATCATTATCACCATCATTATTGTTATCTTCACCATTACTGTTATTGTTATTTTAACAGCTTTAGAACAGTATGGCTGAAAAATGGGAGCCTTCCAAAAATTCATTACGATTGGCAGAATATTACAAAAGTTATGGCCCTTATATTTTTTTTCCTGATCCATTGACAAGGCAACCGGGTTATTCATGGCCCTAAACGGATCGCAGCGTTAGAAGCAGGGGCATAGCTAGGCTTTTATTTTTTAAACTTACGCAAATGTGGTAGGGGATGTTATCGGCTGCTTGTGAAAGCTGATCTCTTGATATCAAGTTTCTACTGCTGGACAGAAATTATGCAGTTTTGACAGGTGCAAATATTACGGCATTATTGGACCATGCCTGGCTCACGTCACTGGTAGATAAGAAACTCGTGTTTCTGTTTAAGATTTTAGGTCTCGACGACAATAGTTCGATCTAATATCAAATATCCCAAGAAACTTATTATTGTTAATGTGCAGCTCATTAATTCTAAACGTGGATTTATAGTACCAAATGAAATTAAACGTAAGCCGGTAGAAAGTCCCTCTATCTATCAATCGCATAAAAAGCGGTTTATCTAGTTACCCTTATAGAGCTGTGATAGTTTATAATAGTTCGTCTGAATATGTTCAGATGTAATGATAAATTTCTTATCGTGGTTTCAGGTGCGAACACAAGTTCGGTTAGGTCCGATGATGAAGCATCCTGCTTTATGACATATGCAGTCAGGAGCGTAGCTTGGCCTTTTTTTGAACATGTTACCTAAATGTGGAAGGGGGGACGCCCTCCCGGAAGGAAAACGAATTTAGGCATTCTTGAACTTTCAAAACTAGGCTTTTGCGGGTACATAATTCTAATTCCTTACCAGGAAAAAATCTCCCTAATCTTTACTGTTTGGTATTTAAGGTTCAACATGTTGTAGATTTTTTTTTTTATAAAAAAGTATGCACGGTATAGCCTGGGTTCCAACCCGATCATTTTTTCCGTATATATTCGGACGTTACTTTGTCAAAAAATGAGTAATAATTACCAAAGCGATAGACCGTTTTGTCACAGATCTGTACAGACTGTGACAGGAGACCGTGATAAAGAGTGATTAACACTTTACCACACAATCCAGACATTTTCTCCTTTCCCCACAATGTTTTCTACCTTTCAGTTTTTGACTAACATTTATTTTGTCGTCTGCAAATGCTTTCAATTTGGAAACGTCCAAAATATTGCCGTTTGGTAAACAGTTAAACGATGATTACCACCTCGACCCAGGCCAGCCTGGGTACACCATTGGCGGTGCATTACGCGTATCAATGCTTTAGTAATTCATTGCTAAAACTTCCATGATCTATAATTATATTCACAACTTATATTTTCAAAATGAAATTGATTAAGCATTGCCAAAAAATAGAGATTACATTTATATGAGCCATGCTCTGTGAAAAGGGGGCTTAATGCATCTGGGAAAAGTATCGACCCAGGTCAGCCTGCGCAATCTGCGCAGGCCGACCTGGTCAGAAACTTTTCGCTATCAGCCAATTTTCTGTCAAAGGACCAATCTCCTTCATGATTAAGTCGCTTGCTAGATAAAATGGTCTTTATAGATCCATGAACATGTGATGACTTGCTGAATGTAATGCATCATGGAGATGCATTGAGCCCCCTTTCCCCAGAGCAAGGCTCATATACAATATTAGTATCAGTACAAGGATGAACCCCTCACTTGGTATTCATTTTTGTAAAAGTTGCACCATGTTCTATATTGTTTATTGCATTTTATTCAGGTAATCTTCATTATGCGGAATATTTATTTATTTATTTATTTATTTTCACTATAATTATTTTTATTTTCACTATAATTATTATGATCATTAAACATATAATTATCATTAAATAGACTCGTTTTTAACTCTTTAGCAAAAAATCCCGGGTTTTTAACGAACCTGAGAAAGGAGGCTTTTAAAAACATTGTGGGAAAAGGAAAAAAGCTGGTAGCCCACATTTATTCCTTTTCCCATAATATTTTCTACTCTTTTTAACACAAATTGATTATTTAATACATGTATACATCTAAGTTGTCGTCTGCAAACTATTTCAAGTTTTACAAGTCTATTTTTTTTTTTTTTTTTTTCGTCTGATAAAAAGTTAAAGTTAATATCATTGGTGATGAGTAGATTTTATCGAATAGAAGATGTCCAAGGTTCTTAAGAATATTCTTAGTCTTACCCTGAAGAATTTTCTAAACTTGAAAGTAATACGACTAAAGTTCTGATTGGCTAAACCAAATGGCTTAGTCAATCAAAAGTTACGTTACTTTCAAATCTAGAAAATCCTTGATAATTAGACAAAGAATATTCTTAACCCTAAGGCTGATAAGCGAGACTCAATGACATTTTGCGGACAGTGTAGATCAAGTTAAGACTCCACAGAACGTGCACTCTGGTCTTAGGTCTACACTGTCTGGTAAGGGGATTTTTCCCCACAAAATACCTTTGAAAGAGCAAAATTTTGGTTGTCACTATCGGCTAGCAATTTTCATTTCACTTATTTAGCAGATTATGGGTTATGAATGGTTGGTGCCGAGCCCCCGTAGCTCAGTCGGTAGCGCACAGGGCTTGAGAACAGGGGTTCCCTGGTTCGACCCCCGGCTGGGCCAATTTCTTTCCAAGGACTGATGGTAGTCATTGCGACAGGATTCATTCCTCTCTCAACGCTGACCATTATTTCGACGATGTTTATGTTGGAAAGCAGCCAATGGCTTGGAAAGAATATTGTGCGTAGTACTGGTAGAAGAAACTCAATTAAAGCATGTCCAGGTGCACTGGCCGCCGCGATAAAACTGAAATAGTGTTGAAAAAGGCGTTAAACGCCACGCAATTAATCGATCAATCATAAGAATGGTTAGTGCATACAATCTCAAGATAACAAACACGATAAATAAACATAGGGTATCATAGGTCACGACACAAAAGGTATTGCGGCTGATATCATCATCTCCTGCTAACATCATACCATCAGATGATAATTTTACCTTTGTTGAGATACACGATATAATAACACAAACACATAAAAGGTGAGACATGTTTAACGCATTCCTTCATCACGGCAAATGTGTCACTTCAGCATCAAACGGCGCAGTGGCAGTCCGATACCATTACGGATCCGCGACATTACGTCGAAAACCACGTTCGTCGAAAACCATCCGTAGTCCTGGCCCTTACCCTAATCTAAACGAATTGTGGCTCAAATCTTCCTCCCAGACAGAGATTTTCATGAAATAAATCTAGGAATTTAGCAATTGGTATTTTAAAACATACATGGAAGCACCTTTTCAACAAAATGTCGTGCACCGGCCACGAAGACTACTTTACGAACAATTTTGAAACCATAAACAGTGCAACGGACATTTTAAATAGAAGAAAAGAATACTAGTTTCCACAATGATTATGAAATCGCCGGACCGTAAAAAGACTGCGTTATTGTCCGAAAGTAATTATAAAGGTGCAGCAGAAGCACTTGGAAGCATTCATGTCCAGCATGGATAGCTAACATTAACCCTTAGACCGGGTAAGCTCAATGGACCTTTTGTAGTCTAGTAATAAGACCAAAATAATTGCAAGTTCATGTTTGCTTATATACTTATATAGAGTTCCAACAAAGCGGGCGGTGTAGATCAAAGATAGGACTACACATTTAGTGCAGTCTGATCATAATCTACACTGGTTGCAGCTAAGGTTGTGAAAGGCGCTTTAACCCTTAGGCTGCTAAACACGACTCGGGACACTTTTGCGGACAGCGTAGATCAAGATCAGACTGCACAAAACGCGCAGTCTGATCCTTGATCTACACTATCCGTTACAGTATTTTTTTTTTTCCGGTGAAATCAACTTTGTAACCGCAATGTTTGGGTTTTTAGCATGAGTAGAAATGTTCGTTTCATTTATTTAGCAACTTAAGGGTTAAACCCTATGAATTACATGTTAAATATTGTGGCATAAGGTGTAATTAACCAAACGCCAGCTGTCAATCAAAAAAATCAATAAGCCAATCAGCGATCAGTATTTTTCCATCCAGAGCGGAAGCCGTCTTGCAGTTATAAAACCTAGACATTCTGAATCATATTAGGGGTTATAACTATATATAAATGTATAGTATATTTATGAGAAAAAAACTGAAGAATAACTTTAAACTTGATATCCGTTATTAATCCTTACGACTGCAATTTCAAGATGCAGAGTTACACCAGGTAAAACAATTGTTGCGGAAGACAAATTCAGATTTAAGAGGAGAAAAATAAATGAATACTTCTCGTTAACATGCTTTTTTATTGTCATAAATTTTCCAGAATTTCAATCTTGGCAACAGATTCCTGTATCTTTACTAAAAGAAATGTATAGATAATATTTTAGACAACTGATTGGATTTTATCATGTTCAGTTATTTATTTCCTTTACCTTATTTTTCATTTAAATATATACTCGGTAATTCATTTTCTTACCAAATTGAGTTGACTTGTTATTTTAATTGCTGGTTACATCTCTTTTGTTGAATCTTTTCCCCCCTCGCAAATTATCCTTAAATAAAATTTGAGTCGACGAAATTCGGGTAAAAATGCTTTTCATATAGTCTTCATAGAAGTCAAACCTAAACAGCGCCCCCACCCCCCGCTTTTAAAGTAAATGCAATGTAGGCACAGTTTTGACATTTGTTTAAATTAAAAATAAATGCCATCTTCCTCCATCAGTAAACCATTAAAAACGTTGTCCCCATTGGTCTATGAATGCAAACTTAAAGCCTGTTAAATTAAAGACGATATGCCACCCTATATATATAACCATCTTTCCCCTCCCTTTATTTTCAATCTTTTAATCTCCCTTAAACTATTATTTATTTATCGAAAATCAATTAGGTACCAATCAAGCCGTTTTCGTTTGATTTGTTGTACATGTTGCCACTTTTTACGCAAAACGTGGAGCAAGGATCTATGCGGTATTCCTTGATATCGGTATACCACCCCAAAAGCGTCTGGTACTGTCCTACTTGTAAAATTACACACACGTGTCATATCAGTCTGACTCTTTGTGACCGTCTATAACCCCTTTCAACGATTATTAGTGTTTGAAATTTGGATTATACATGTTCAATGTGTAAGTCAATTTATTTTTCTATTACACTTACAGCATAGTATTTACCGGCGAATGCTTAGAAATATATTCGTGTTTTTATTCTTTTTATTCTTCTCCTCGGGTTTTTCCCTCAAACTTGAAAAAATCAATTTGGTAAACCTATCATTTGTTAATATATCTTCTAATTTCAATTCAAACATCTGGTAATCATATTGCCCTGTTGAAAACATGTATATTTCATTTGGTAATGTAAAAGTCTTGCAATTTGTGGTGAAATTATTGAAGCATATATCACGGACTAAGTAATGGAAAAATCTCTGTAACTTTGAAAAAGCTTATTTTTGTCCAGGTAAAAGATGAATTGCATTTGAAGACCAATGACTAAGAAATATTTAGGAAGCACGAGTTACATGTACACGTATTGTTCCTATATTATCAAACGTAAGTGGCGTAAGAGGTGTAAGTCAATTGACTTCGAAATAAACAGCCTCTATTTCAATTTTCACCTATAAAACTTCGAAAAACCTAAATCCAAAAGATGTACAAACCTGGTGATCCGTCCACCTCCATTCAGCGTGAACCTCCACTTAACGGCCCGTTCAATGTCCCCCCCCCCCAACTACTTTTACTCTATATGAACCTTTATTCAACACGCACCCTTAAAACGCACGCAACGGCCGCCGAAATCGTGTCCCATTTTTCAAAACAACATGGTATGTAGCGGCCAGTAACCAACTTATACTTCACACTTAGTGTACTTCTCACATCCGACCGTTTTCGGATTAACAACTAGAGTGTCAAAATCGAACAATCATATACACAAGTCGCCAATCAACAGGTGTATGCATATAACCTGATATCCTCTAGAACGGGTTATTTTGATGCAATTGATGATTTCGTAAGCTATTATTCCCGATTTGTCAAAAATTTTGAAGTTAGAAATCAAATGTAAATTACCCGAGTCAGACTACCAAAAATGTTTTTCTGCTTTCGATTTAATCTGAAATTACGTAACGTACGTGTAGCTGCCTCGACATCTTGTTTGTCTGCTTACTTCTAAAAGGTGAGAAAAGATTAAAGAAAACTGTCCTAACAACCGATTGCACCCAAATTAGTATAGGTTATTACCTATGCCGGTGTGTTTAAGAAATTGTCTTTGATGACATTAATTTTAATTGACGATTACACCTGTGTCACATTTTAATTGACCAGTAAACCTACGACTGTTTGATCTTTATGCCCAATCATCTTTCGACCATTCCATTGTTTTGATTGGTGATTATACCAAAGATGCAGATTTCTTATGTTTTGACCGTACGATTTGTCTATTGTATTTTTGACTCGAGACTGTTAACATCATATTTGGAATTATGGCTTGTACCAAGAGAAAAGTGTTGACATTTATAATTTAGAACAAAGAGTGGAAGAGAACATCTTGCGTGATCGACCTCTTTTAAGCAAGCACCTGTCTTAAGCAAGCGATTTTGGAAGGGCCCTTGACCGCTTGCTTAAGACAGGTTTAACTACCTTTTCTCATATTGTTCCCATGGTTATTTTATCTTGAACAATTATTTCGTGTTAAAGTATCTTCTGGTAACTTGCATATGTCTCCTAGCGAAGCCCTCGTGTCTGGGTAATGTTTGTCTAGGTTTTTAGATTCGCGGGTCACGCGACATCAGTGAGAGGAGCGATCTATCGTCTGTCGTTAGGTTAATTGCTCTAAACGAGGGATGGCTCAATTTTCCACAATGTTTCAAAAGTCTTACTTATGCATGATGGGAAACTTGTCGGCAGAAGCAATCGTATCAAATTGTATTCAACTTTCCATAGTTCCAACCCGAAGATAACAAAGACGGTAGTGGTTCGAACTGCAAACTCAGTATACCTCCTTTCTTTTGTAGAGTAAACGACACAAAAATGGCAGAACATCAAGAACTACTAACATGTATCATAGACAAATTTGTGACCATTAAAGAAAAAAGTAAAGAAATGCGCGAGAAATGTGGGGATCTCAAAACCGTCCATCAAATTGTATGCATAATGGTAATGTCTGAAGAAGAAGTGCGGAACAAGACATTTCCAGCTGATCCTGATATCAAAGATTTTGTTAACCAAAAAGTAACAGACTTTTCTGACCTTGGAAAAATAATTCAAAAATTGCACAGAAAAAAGGAAGTACATGGTGAAATTAGAGTTTTGCGTTTGGATGACTACATGCCTAAACTTAAAGAAAAGTATTCAGGAGCATCTATAGAAAAATCAAGTAAACCATATGTGTTTATATACTCACACTTTTTGCCATGCGCTGGTCTAGAGAGATTCCCATGCTCTTGTGCAGAGGAACTCGCAAAGCAAGCTCTACTTACAAAAGACAATTTTAATATGTTAGTCGGTTACTCCGAGGTGTTTGATCATACAAATGAGGAACTTGCACTCGGATATTTACACCATGACTCTATTTATGCCCTTGTAAATGTAACAGACAGAAAGTGTGAAATGAATTCAGAAAGTTCTTTCTTTACACCAGAGGTTGATATCTTTCAAAAGAAATTCTACGAACGCATTTTACAGAGAATAGAGGCCACATGTTGCCAAAATTGCAGAGCTAGTGAAAACACTAAAACCACTATTCGAAACGAAATTGACGCCTTAATACAAAGACGTGTTGGCGAACAAATCTTAGTCTCAGAGCCTCGTTGGCCATTGACTTACTTAGATATGAAACTGTTACAGACCCGTTTCAAGGATGAGAAATGGTTCAATGTTTGCAGCCAGGATTCCACGTTACAAAGTGAGCTTGTGGATGAGTGTTACACAGAAGTTATGGAAGATGCATATAAGGACAGCAAAACAATACTTGTACTTGGCCAGCCATCGGATACGGAACCATTCTGGATGGAAAACGAAAACCTAAGCATAGAATGGGCCAAACTGTACCCAAACAACAACGAATAAGAAAGTCAATCAAATGAAAGGAAAAGATCTAGATCTCTCGGTCGACCTGGGAAAAATATAAAACGCCAAAAGTCAAATGAAACAAAAGGATGCTAAACTAGACACACATGATAGGCAGAAGATGTTAATATACAATATTGGCTTGATCATTTAAACCTCAAAGTGCCCACCATCTTTGAAGCTGCTTTTAAGTTCATATCGTTCACCATAGATAAAGATCAGACTGCATAAAACGTGCATTCTGATCTTGGATCTAGACACTCCTCTTTGCTGATACAGTCTGGCTACTCGCAGCTTTAAAACGGCAAACATTTGGGTTTTCATTTTCAGCATACAGTCTAAGTTTATTTTTAATGGCATAATTCGTATACATTTTTACTGATCTTAAACTTGCTTTTCAACATTATTCCAGTTATTTCACGGCAGCCTGTGCACCTATCCATGCTTTCCTTGAGTTTCTTTTACCAGTACTACGCACAATATTCTTTCCAAGCCACTTGCTGCTTTCCCACATAACCATCGTCAAAACAATGATCAGGGGTGAGAGAGGAATGAATCCTGTCGTATTGACTATCATCAATCTTTGGAAAGAAATTGGCCCAGCCGGGGATCGAACCAGCGACACCCTGCTCTCAAGTCTTGCACGCTACCAACTGAGCTACAGGGGCTGGACTCAAATATTCTGCCAAATTTTAATGTTAGATTTCACTGTGTTTTATGGAAACGTTGGTTTAAAATTACAAATATTCTGCCCAATTTCAATTTAAAGCCAAAGCTACCCTAAAACACAGTGAAATCTAACATTTTGACCAAGTTTCATTGACATTGGGCGGGAAGGTAACCTGGTTGATATTCTTTTAGGATTTTCCATGCTTATACTGCTTTTGAAATGTATACAAATGGACCTATCGGTATTGTACAGTCAAAAAGATTATCCAGACAAAATTTTGGCCCAACAATTTTCAGTAAATTTGGACCAAAACTTGCTTCTATGGTTTAACACTATTTTCAACATTATTTCAATTGTGTTGCAAAGGCCAGTGGACCTATACATGCCTTCCTAGAATTGGTTTAACTTGTACTTTCCAAGCCACTGGCTACTTTACCACATAAACATAGTTGGAAAAATATACAGCAGTGAGAGGGGTTGAATCCTCTTCCTATGACTATCATCAATTGTCTGAAGGAAATAGGCAGAGCTCAGCAACCCTGGCTTTCAAGCCTTGTATTTAATAGACTGAACCACCTATCTTGGCTTGGCTTTAAACACAAATGGAAATTTGCATAGCATACTATTAAGACAGATGGACAGATCAGGATCTCTATTTACTTACCATTCCTAAGAACTTTCTTAGTCTTATTCTCCTGAATTTTCTAGATTTGAAGGTAACACTTCTAATTGGCTAAACCATCTAGTTTAGCCAATCAGAAGTAGTGTTTTACTTTCAAATTTTGAAAATCTTGGAGATTAAGACAAAGAACGTTCTTAAGAACAGTTGGTGAGTATGAACTCAGTTCGTACAATCAAAATAAATTATGGTCTCAACAAGTTGTCAGTGTTGTGACCAGGGGAGCAACCATTCGCAATCATCTCAGATAATTCTAATTTATTGCAAAAAAAAACCCAACAAGATTGATTGTAATCCGTCTTGTGTGACCTATTTATTTTTACCAAGATTGACCAAAATTTAAACTTGTGACCGTTGTAATTAGGAAACAAACTTGCTAACCTAGTTTTCATATTTGCATAGTGGTAATTGTGAAAATTATCTTAACTCCTTATCAAACAACAAAATTTTAGACTTGTCCAAATTGAAATCTACTGCAGACGACAAATAGAATGTGATGCTAATGCTGACATTGGAAAGTGTAGCAAAACAGTGTGGGAAAAGGAGAAAATACTGGTCACCAGCAATTTCTCCTGAGCCCCCTCCTCCAGTATTTTCTAAACCCTCCTTCATCACAGTTGTTAAAACTCAGAATTGTGTGGTAAAGGATTAAATATTATAAAGACAAATACTAGGACTAAATGTGGTGAAGATTTGGCTAGAGATGTAGTCTTCAGATGATTGGTGTATGCTACAGTTTTACTTTTAACTTTATCCAAGACATGGTGCATAAAAATAATTTGCTGATTGTCAATATTTTTGGGGCAAAACATGGCCCTTTTTGAAGTAAAAAGAAAATGGCTCTCTTTTTTGTAAACAAGCAATTTGCCCTCTATTCTTTTTTATTCTTTAAAATTTAAGAACAACCTGTTCAATTCATTTTCTGCATTTTCGAGGTGATTCAAGATACTGCTGCTTTTATGTATACTAGCATTTTCCCCTTTTCCCACAATTCTTTCTACCCTATCTGGGACAAATTCCATCATTTGCAAAGGCTTTCAATTTGGTTAAGTCTAAAATTTTATCATTTGGTAAAAAGTTAAAACCAATTACTGCAGTCGAGCCCCATTAGCACAGTCGTTAGCATACCAGACTTGAAAAAAGGGGGGTCACTGGTTTGAATTCTTAACTTAGCCAATTTCTTTTTGATGATTGATGGTAGTCATTACGATACAATTCAATCCTCTCTCACTCAAGCATTGAGCTTTTATATTACCTTAATTCTGAATTTTGACGATTGGTAATCTTGGTATTTAGAAGTGGTAGAAGTAGCAAATGATGACGACAAATTTGAGATTGTTTCCCCATTGCTGATGGTGAAAATTCTGAGAAAACCAGTGATTCACAGACGTTGATTAGAGGAAAAAAAATCTTCCTAATTGTAGATATATGATGTTACTTGATTTTTTAATTCATGTTTTATTTAAAATTCATTTTAATAAAGTAGGGTGCAATAATGTGGGACAAACAAGCCTGGATGAAAAAGCCTAGGGATGAACATGCCCACAGCCAAGCTAGTTTTTGGACAAACTAGCCTCGAACCAAATGCATGATTGGACGATAAAATATTTTTCTTACATTATTCTTAGTAACAGTGTGGATTTACACAGATGAATACTAATATTGACGGTCTTGAATTGCCCTGCACTCTGACACCTTTGAAAATTCACCAGCTTTGAAATATGTTCCTATCATTTTGGAAGGAGCGGTTCGTCTGCACACAGTAACTTTATTAATTAATTAACATCAAATTTGTCTGCAAACAACTGGCAGCAAAAATATGGATCCGTAAGCAGTGTGTTAAAAACCTAACTCTTTCAGTACCTATTATCACTTAACCCTTAAAACTCTTTACCAAACAACGAAATTTTAGACCTGTCCAAATTCAAAGCAGGTGCAGACGACAAAGTAAATGTGATTGAAAAATTAAAAGCTTTTTTGGGAAGGGTAGAAAACATTATCGGAAAAGGAGGAAATGCTGGTTACCAGCATTTTTTTCCTTTTCCCACAATGTGTTCGAAGGCTTCTTTCTCGGGGTCATTAAAAGTTAGGATTGTTTGGTAAAGGGTTAAATTGTTCAATACAATGGATGAAGTTTTCAAGCCACCTATATTTGCTCCAACATGGCGGTTGCAAAATTGTTGTTGGTAGAAAATAACTCATCGTATCATACAATGTAGATCCAAGATCAGACTGCACTTTCTGTGCAGTCTGATCTTACTCTACACTATCCGTAAAAGAGCATCGAGTTGCGCTGAGAAGCCTAAGGGTTAAATATCCCGTATTGACAGCTTAGATCAAGATCAAATTGCACCAAGTAATAAATCTGATCTTCGATATAAAACGCCTACCACCTGATGCTAATCTCAGGTCAAGCAATTTATTATCGATAAATAGCGGAGGAGATCAAAAATCAAGATCAGATGGCACTTAAAGGGAAGTCTGATCTTTGATATAACACGCTCGCCATTTAGGTCTTCTTAACTGGTTGTCCATGGCTCATATTACAAAGTTTTATACCCTGTGTAATGTTACATATTCGATTTTGTGTGCCGAGTTTGTAATGCCCAAAATTGGTCGAAATTGTCATGGTCCGAGATGTCATAGGATATCGGGACAACTCTGACAAGAAGAAATAAGGCATCGTACATACTGGGCCAATCAAAACATATTTATACCTTGAGATACGAGAAGCACAGTAATTTTGCGAAAATAAATCTTACCGAGTTTTTGAAATGTTCAGCTGTTTTGGGGCAAGAGCACATCGTCCGCGCTTTGTCATGCACATTTTGTCTAAAAATAGGAAAGATGAAAGATTCCGAGTATTGTTCGGCAACATCACTCGTCACTACTCGGCCGATTCCGTAACTACATCTAAGGATTTGCTAATGTTTCTTCAATGTTACAGCGCACTAATTTCCACTTGTAAATAAGATCATTAGGGCTTGAAATTCTTAGTCAAATACTTTCGTTAGATTAACATCGCGCATCTTTCACAGTTCTTTGTGAACTTAAACCTAACTTTGATGTTCAAACCCAAATATTTTCATCATTTTTGGGGGCCGTTTCTTTCAGCGTAGTGAGATGCATTGCAAGCGGTACTTTTCACTTTTACTCGGGTTTTCCGAATCTGCTCGGATCATGTGGATGGGGTTGAAATTTTGGTATACGATTACTATAGCCTTGGCTAAAAACTGCCAAAAAAAAAACATTGTGAGAAAATGCTGGAGCCCCGAAGTTTCTCCTTTCCCACAACGTGTTCTACCTTTTCTGAGACAAAGTCCATCATCTGAGACACATAAGAATGCTTTGTCTACATGCACTTTCAATTTGGAACAGTCGTTTTTATTATTATTTGTAAAGAGTTAACCTACGTTTGCAGTAACAATTATCTATAATTATCTATAATAAAGATAGGCATATATAAAAATATCTACAATACACATTTGGATGACGATGACACAGATTACGACAGGGCTTTGACATTACCTGATTTTTTTCCTTGAAAAAAAAAACAAGCTAATATTATCAACAGGGTAGGGGAGATCGAGGCAAAATGATAGGCTGGGCAAAGTGGTACATTTGAAATGACAATGTCATTTGGTCACTTATTACACAATGAACCCTATACAGTAAGAGAGTTTTTAAACCACTATCTTATGAGCTGTGTCGTGGACAGAGCCTTCCTACCGTAAATTTATAGAAAGGAGCCGACGCCTTTTGAAAGATGGAAGTAAATTTTCATTATTTTCGTTAATGTCGTGTGGTTTTGTACTCGAGGCATGTAGGATTGTCTAGCTTACGGTTAAAGTTAGAATGCATCCCGAGGATACAATGCAATATGAATCAATATTCGGCCTTCTTCGGGTTTTTATATACCTTGTTTTTTTCATGGTACTGCGACCGGGGCAATGTGTTACACGGCACATGGGGCAAAGTGTTACATATTAACACTTTGCCCCATGCACTTTCAAGTATCAACCAGACTTAGAAAAATCAATTTTAAAGAATCAAAAAAAAAAAAAAAAACCATGAAAACAACCATTGTTAAATTAAAAATGATTTATAAAACTTTTCTATATTGTAGATCGCTCTAAAGAGATACTTTTCTTTTCGAAGAATGGTTCGAAACTTGGAACCAAAGACACATCTGCCCAAAGTAGCTGTAACAATTGTGGATCTCCTGCGTACAATGAAATCAATAATGGGTGTGCTAAAATTCAAAGTGAAAACACTGGTGAAATAGCTATATGAATATCGCCCGTTGATATGAGTCCGTTCATTCCTTGTGCGTGTTCGAATATTCATTCATACAGCTAGGAACGGCCAGCATAGAAAAGTCAAATTTGAAACGAACAATCAAAGCCAAAACCAAAATCTCAAAGAAAGACAGGAAAAAAAAAAAAAAAAAAACGTCAAGAAATCGAAACATGCAAGTTCTGATTCGTCAGAAAATGAAAGAATGCATTGCCTGATATGTTTGGAACCCTGCTCCAATAGCACATTTAAGGAAATATGGATTCAATTTGTTGCATGTAAGAATTGGACAAATAACAAACAGTCCGCTTTTACTACGGGCAACGTGTTTGTTTGCCAAAACAGTTCTGAACCTTGAGAAAGCAATCCCTAGAGCGTTATGAGCTTGAGTTTGAGCTAAGTGGATGGTGTTTTTACACCGTTTTAAATATTATTTCAGTCATACCACGGTGATATCCTGGGTTTCACAAGTATAAGGCTAGGGCTCTGAAGTGTTTTGCCCAAGGACACTCCGAAGAAAAAGCCAGTGCCTCCAGTAAGGCTCGAACCCGGGACCTCCTAGTTACGTTGATGGCACCAGAGCATGAGTGTTAGGGTAATAAGTTCATACAAATAAAGGACATAAAATGGCATTAAACTTACATTTAAGCTATCGGCTTCTGAAAGTTTATTGAAATGAAAGTAAGTGCTTAGCTAAGCAAAGCTACCTTCTTCATGATGTGTTGAAATGAAAATGTTTGTAGTAGAGTGGAATGGAATAATGGGTGCAATTGAGAGAAGGCCAAAACTGGGTTGCTTTGCTAAGATTTAATAGTGTATCACTTTGCCCCGGTCACTGCAACTCATTGCCCCAAAGCACGGGGCAAAGTGTTACATTTACCTGTCATTTGTGCCTGTTATAAATCGTTAGAACATGGTTAAATAGTTTCAGTAAATGTCCTGTATGCTCCAAATTGATTGTATTTTCTGAATCCAGCGCTCATAAAGCTCTGTACAGTTTAATGTAAGAAAAAAAATCCAAAAAGCTTGAAAAATGTGTCACTTTGCTCCGGTCTCCCCTATCAGTTAGATTCTTGTTGTTTTGCTCTTTCCCTTATAGTAAACTGAAAAGAGGGAAAATAGTAAGTATGAAGAATGAATGAGAATTTACCCCTTCTCTACATGTTCTTGCTCACGAACAACAATTTGGTAACCGGCAATTTTTTTCCCACAATGTCTTCTACCCTTTCAGATATATATATATATTTTCATTCGAGCCATATTTAAATAGTCGTCAGCAAATGCTTTCAAATTGGACCGGTCTAGAACTTTTTCGTTTGGTAAAGCGATTTCAGACTGGTCTCTATGGTCTATATTGTCAGCATTTGAGGACAACAAATTCAACGGGACTCAAATAACAAACTTTGGGCCTACCTTTGACAGAGTAGTAAATATTGTGGGAAAGGAAAAGCTGCAGGTTACCAGTATTTCCTTCAAAAAATTTAAAAGCTGTGGCGAGAGTCGTGAAAACACGAAATATTGTGGTAAAGGGTTAATTTTATATAACTCTGTCGCCAAAAGAATACATTCGACTTATCTAAAAGTCTAACATTGCACAACAGAACTGAACAGAACGTACATTTTATTAAGATGCATACATATGTACATTATCTTGTCAAAATGCCCGGCCGGGTTGCTCCGAGGTAAGCGTATCTGACTCGTAACATGGTGGTTGCAGGTTCGATACCAGTTACGGTAAACTTTCTTTCTCGCGATTTTTTGCCTCTCACCTCCAGTGCGTGTGAGAAAAGTAGTCAGTGGCTTGGAAAGAAAGTTGTGTCAGTACTAGTGTGTGAAACCATAAACTAAGGTGTAGAGGCACTGGCCGCCGTGATATGACCTAAGCTGTTAAAATGGCGTTCAACTCAAGTACAGGCAAATACAAACAAAACAAATCTTGTCAAAATATACATTTTTGAATGAATACTAACATGTGCACACTTAGAAATATAATTATTATGCCGAAGTAACGGAAGTGAGAGAACTGAAGAAAATAATTGTTTGCTCATATTTATAGTTACGAACAACAGAGTTCATAAAAAGAATTACCAAAGAAAAGTAAAGCTGTGAAAAAAAAGGAGAGGGGAATAAATGAGCCATGCTCTGTGAAAAGGGGGCTTAATGCATACGTAAACAGCATAGACCATGTCAGCCTGCGCATTTTGCGCAGGCTGAAATTGGTCGAAACATTTTGCGACTGGTCAATTCTCTGCATGTCAGAGGACCATTCTACCTCCAGATCCAGTCGATTGTTACAAAAATCCATTTTATGGGTCGATAATTATGTGATGACCTGCTTGGTATACTAGTAGTACCCCCTTTTGCCAGAGCATGGCTCGGAATAAATCTGCATTCGACAGAAGAAAAAGTAGGGTTACTTTCTGATTGTCCATGAAAAAATAAAAAACAAGGACGGAAATATGCAATTACAACCTGCTGCAAAAGAGAGAGATTATTTCAGTCATACATAATCAAATAACGAACTGTGTCGATCCAAGATAAGAGAGCACGTTCTGTGCAGTCTGATCCTGGCCTACGCCATTAGCGGAAGCGTCTGATGTCGTTTATGTAGCACTAAAAGAGTTGAATTTTTCCAAAGTTGATTTTCAACCCATTACCACACAATCATGAGTTTTAACGACCCTGAGAAAGAAAGTTTTTGAAAGCATTGTGGGAAAAGGAGAAAATGCTGAAACCCAGCATTTTCTTCTTTTCTCACAATGTTTTTTAATTGTCCAAAAACAAATCTCAATTTTGAGTAACATTTGTCCCCTGCAAATGGTATCGAATTTGGACTAGTCTAAGGTTTTGTAGTTCGGTGAAGGGTTAAGCTCTAAATTCTTGCCGTGTTCACCTCTGAGCGGATGAGACCAGTTGAATGTGCGTGTTTTAGCCGGTTACCAGTTGACAAAATTTCAGAACGTGCAGTCTGATCTTGAACTACACTATCCAACAAGGATATATTTTTCCCCAAAGCAAAACAACAATGAAATACATGTAACATCATTCGGGTTTCCACTATGCGCTAAAAAAATTCATTTAAATTTTTTAGCAGGTTATGAGTTAAATGGGAAACAGATGGTCGGATAAACTTAATATCAAAAATAAATGAGCCATGCTTCGTGAAAATTATCGACCAAGGTCAGCCTGCACAGTCCGTGCAGGCTGACCTGGGCCGAAACTTTTCGCTACTGGTCAATTTTCCAAGGACTGGTCAAAGGATCATTCAACCGCATGGTTCAGTTGGTAATTTTAAAAAAGTGGCTATTATGGCTCAATACTAGTAATGATGTGCTGGCTTGCTTGGTACCATGCATTACGGATATGCATTCAGGCCCCTTTTGCCAGAGCATGGCTCAAATACAATAACAGAAAAAGATCTTAATGATTTGAAAAAGTATCGAATGGATATACCTTTTTAACTGACAGGTATGTTTTCAGAAGAACAAAGTGACAGACTGGTCATACGAGAAATCCTATCCTCTGCCACTCGACCATCCAAGACAATATCTGATATATGGGAATCTAATAAATGAGCAACGCTCTGGCAAAAGGGAGCTTAATGCATCCCCGTGATGCATGATACCAAGCAAGTCATCACAGAATTTGTCTAAAACTCGACTGAATCATGGTGAGGTACAATGATCCTTGTACGTGCAGAAAATTAACCGACAGCAAAAAGTTTCAGTCTAGGCTGACCTGGGTCGATACCTCTTGCAGATGCATTAAGTCCCCTTTTCACAGATCATGGCTTAAATTTATACATTGAATCTTTCAAAGCTTGAAAACGTGAACTTTTTGGTTGCGTTTTTTGTTTTTTGTTTTTTGTTTTTTTTTTCCCTGACTAAAGCAAAGATTGACATTTCAGAATGATTTCTATACGATTTCTTGGAATCTCAGAAAATTCCAATATTTATAAAGGAGTAAACAGACATAACACACTCTCTCTCTCTCTCTCGTCAAAACGGGAAATCATTTATTTTCTAAATGTGAAGACATACGAAAGGTTAATACAAGGGCTGAGCAAAAAGTTCGTGAAATTCTTCAAAACTTTTTAACTTGATGTCCGATTGTTTTCAGATTTTCACTCGTGAAATCATGGTCTTATGTTAATTTCCAGGTAAAAATTCACCAGTCTGATTTTACTTTAGATATATTTATTTTCACCTTAAAAAGCGAAATGTTTGCTACCTCGGAGCACGACGTAAAATCACTGTTGTCATGCTTTTGAAAACAATCATATTTCAAAACTGTCTCATTTAAATCTTGCGAAATCACATCAACGTAATGGATGGCTCCAGCTGTCGGCCATTGCGAAATTTTTGACGTGACTTCCAAAAACAACGTTAGTCCGACAGTTTTTGTGAGACCTATCGGAGGAAAAATAAGATAAAAATGGTGGTTAAAGAAGTGGTAGAAACTCGCGCATCAATAAAATTCTGTGTAAACTTAGGGCACAACCCGTCTGAAACGTTTAATTTATTGACAGGATCCGGGGTAAAGCCCCAATTTAAGAAAAATCTGCACTAGTCAAGTGCCATGTGCGGTATAAAAAATGACGAAAGAGAACTGTAGATGATCCGACGGAGAACACCGACATAAAACTAAGTAACACGCTAGTTAAATGACGTTAACTTCATGGCGTGCTCTGGGTAGCCATTTTCATCGTTGTGAATACTGTTGACCATTCTCAAGAACGAAAAGAAAACACAGAAGCAAAGCGCAGACCCCAGATCAGACTGCACATGTTATACAGTCTGATCCCGATCCACAAGGACATAAAAAACAACTGTATTAGTGACTTTTTTAGAAAACGAAATCAAAACATATCGATCGGGTTCAGGTATTTGATCGGAGAGGGTCGAAAATCAATGATATGCCCATTGTTCTATTATATGTATTGAAACAATGGTAGTCACAAAGTGATAGCATATCATAGATAAATAAATTTGAGCCATGGTCTGGCAAGAGGATGTTTAATGCATCTCCGTGATGCACGATACAAAGCAAGTCATCAGAATATTATGTATCTATAAAATCCATTGTGTATAACAACCGACTGAATTATGATGTACACTGGTCCTTTAATATGCAGAAAGTTTACGAAAGCAAGAGCTTTCGACTCTGATAAGCCTGCGCGTACTGCGCAGGCTTATCCGAGTCGAAACTTTTTGCAGATGCAATAAGCCCCCTTTTTCAAGAGCATGGCTCATTTACCAAAAGCTTTATCTTTGAGGGTTATTTTTTCCGAGTGTTCTTAGCCCAGAATGAATATGCTATCACAATGAGGAAGTCATCATAGTGTACTGAAATTACTTCATAGGAAGTTAAAACCCACCCTTTCCCTTGCAGATCACTTATGAAAAATGTGGCAAAACGAAAGATTGCTTGTAATAAACTATTACCTGTTTTTGCTACATGTTTCACATGCATTAAACCTCAGTATGAAGCGCAAGTTTTCACAAATTACAAGTTAAATAATCCATGCCTTAGCATGTTTGTTTATAAAAAAAAAACTTTCAACAATAAATAAAAGTGCTTCCTTCACACTGCGCTGCTGTTCAAATCCATCGACGACCCGGCCGGATAACTCAGTGGTTAGCGTATCTTCCTCGTGACCTGGTGGTTGTGGGGTCGATACCCGGTTGAGGCAAACTTTCTTTCCGGCGATTTTTCGCCTCTCACCTTTGATGAATGTGAGAAAAGCAGTCAGTGGCTTGAAAAGAAAGTTGTTTCACTACTGGTGTAAGAAAGCCAGGAAACACATCCAAACAAAATTCATCGACATGGATATGTCAGATACATAAATAGCAGTGCAATCTGATGTCACCAGTTTACCCGAACTGTTCAATATATTACAATATTGATAAAATGTCACCTGTATATAGATAGAAGTCAATTACAGATGACATAGACTTGGGCAATAGAAATTTCGTAATATATTTTAAAATGTGAATATTTTTTCTCACAATGTTTTCTACTCCTCACAAGAAAAGTCCCGCCATTTATTTTGTCGTCTGCAAATGCTTTTACTCAGTACAAGTCTAGAACTTTGTCTTCTGGTAAAGAGTTAACCCTTAGCTGCCTCGGCAAAGCCTCCTTTATCTTATAAACCGATAAGATTACATCTCACGTCATGTATTTTATACAGTGCATTTATATCTGCTTACGTAATACGCAAAAAACTATTTAACTGCCGGTTCGGTAACACTCGGTCACAAATAATTCGAACGTTCTTTTATACGACAGATATAAGGTAAGTCTATGTAAGAACCAATTTATTTTTATTATCATCGTCACCATCATTATTGTTATTATTGTTATCATCACCATTACTGTTATTGTTATTTTAACAGCTTTCGAACAATTTATTTTAACAGCTTTCGAACAGTATGGCTGAAAAATGGGAGCCTTCCAAAAATTCATTACGATTGGCAGAATATTACAAGAGTTATGGCCCTTATATTTTTTTCCTGATCCATTGACAAGGCAACCGGGTTATTGGTGGCCCTAAACGTATCGCAGCGTTAGAAGCAGGGGCATAGCTAGGCCTTTATTTTTTTAACTTACGCAAATGTGGGAGGGGGACATTATCGGCTGCTTGTGAAAACTGATCTCTTAATATCAAGTTTCTACTGCTGGACAGAAATTATGCAGTTTTGACAGGTGCAAATATTACGGCATTATTGGACCATGCCTGGCTCACGTCACTGGTAGATAAGAAACTTGTGTTTCTGTTTAAGATTTTAGGTCTCGACGACAATAGTTCGATCTGTACACAAATATCCTAAGAAACTTATTATTATTAATGTGCAGCTTATTAATTCTAAACGTGGATTTATAGTACCAAACGAAATTAAACTTAAGCCGGTAGAAAGTCCCTCTATCTATCAATCGCATAAAAAGCGGTTTATCTAGTTACCCTTATAGAGCTGCGATAGTTTATGATAGTTCGTCTGAACTGATATGTTCAGATGTGATGATAAATTTCTTATCGTGGTTTCAGGTGCGAATACAAGTTCGGTTAAGTCCGATGATGAAGCATCCTGCTTTATGACATATGCAGTCAGGGGCGTAGCTTGGCCTTTTTTTGAACATGTTACCTAAATGTGGAAGGGGGGACGCCCTCCCGGAAGGAAAACGAACGTAGGCATTCTTGAACTTTCAAAACCAGGCTTTTGCGGGTACATAATTCTAATCCTTTACAAGGAAAAAATCTCCCTAATCTTTACTGTTTAGTATTTAAGGTTCAACATATTGAAGATTTTTTTTATGAAAAAGTATGCCCGATATAGCCTGGGTTCCAACCCGATCATTTTTTCCTTATATATTCGGACGTTACTTTGTCAAAAATGAGTAATAATTACCAAAGCGATAGACCGTTTTGTCACAGATCTGTACAGACTGTGACAGGAGACCTCAATAAGGAGTGATTAACACTTTACCACACAATCCCGACTTTTAAACGACCTTTTGACAAGAAGCCTTTCGAAAATATTGTGGGAAAAGGAAAAAATGCTGGTTACCCAAAATGTTTTCTACCTTTCCCAAAACAAATTTCAGTTTTTGAGTAACATTTATTTTGTCGTCTGCAAATGCTTTCAATTTGGAAACGTCCAAAATATTGTCGTTTGATAAACAGTCAAAAGATGATTACCACCTCGACCCAGGCTAGCCTGGGTACGCCACTGGTAGTGCATTACGCGTATCAATGCTTTAGTAATTCATTACTAATACATCCATGATCTATAATTGTATTCACAACTCATATTTTCAAAATGATTTATTAAGCATTGTCAAGAAAAAAATAGAGATTACATGTATATGAGCCATGCTCTGTGAAAAGGGGGCTTAATGCATCTGCGATCCCAGTTATGATCGACCCAGGTCAGACTGCGCAATCCGCGCAGGCCTACCTTGGCAGAAACTTTTCGCTATCAGCCAATTTTCTGTCAAAGGACCAATCTACTTCACGATTAAGTCGCTTGTTAGATCCATGATCATGTGATGACTTGCTGGATGTAATGCATCACGGAGATGCATTAAGCCCCCTTTCCCCAGAGCATATACAATATTTATATTAATACAAGGATGAACCTCCCACTTGGTGTTCAAGTTTGTATAAGATGTACCATGTCCTGGATTCTTCATTGCATTTTATTCAAGTATTCAGTCAGTCAGTCAGTCAGTTAGTTAGTTAGTTAGTTTTACTGTAATTATTTTTATTTTGACTATAGTTATTACGATCATTAGACAAATAATTATCATTAAATATACTCGTATTTAACTCTTTTGAAAAAATTCCCTGGTTTTAACGAACCTGAGAAAGGAGGCTTTTAAAAACATTGTGGGAAAAGGAGAAAATGCTGGTAACCCATATTTATTCCTTTTCCCATAATATTTTCTACTCTTTTTAACACAAATGCTATTATTCAATATACATGACATCTAAGTTATCGTCTGCAAACTCTTTCAAGTTTGACAAGTCTAAATTTTTTTCGTCTGATAAAAAGACAGGACTCATTCCTCTCTAAAGGCTGACCATTGTTTCGATTATGTTTATGTTTATATGGGATAGCAGCCAATGGCTTGAAAAGAATATTGTGCGTAGTACTGGTAAAAGAAGCTCCATTAAAGCAAGGCCACGTGCACTGGCCGCCGCGATATAACTTAAATATTGCTGAAAAAGGCGTTAAACGCCACGCAATTAATCGATCAATCATAAGAATGGTTAGTGCATACAGTCCCAAGATAACAAACACGATAAATTAATATAGGGTATCATAGGTCACGACACAAAAGGTATTATGGCTGATATCATCTCCTGCTAACATCATACCATCAGATAATAATTTCACCCTTTGTTGAGATACACGATATAATAAAACAAACACATAAAAGGTTAGACGTGTTAAACGCATTCCTTCGTCACGGCAAATGTGTCGCTTCAGCATAAAACGGCGCAGTGGCAGTCCGATAGCATTACCACTGCGCCACGACGGATCCGCGACATTTCGTCGAAAACCACGTTCGTCGAAAACGATCCCTAGCCCTAACGCTTACCCTAATCCAGACGAATTGTAGCTCGAATCTTCCTCCCAGACAGAGCTTTTCATGAAATAAATTTAGGAATTTAGCAATTGGTATTTTAAAACATACATGGAAACACCCTTTCGACAAAATGTCGTGCACCGGCCACGACGACTTCTTTACGAACAATTTTAAAATCATAAACAGTATAAAGGACGTTTTAAATAGAAGAAAAGAATACAGTTTCCCCTATTATTATGAAATCGGCGGACCGTAACAAGACTTTGTTATTGTCTGAGAGTAATTATAAAGGTGCAGCAGATGCATTTGAAAGCATTCATATCCAGTACGGATAGCTAACATTAACCCTTAGACTGCAGAGTAAGCTCAATGGACCTTTCATAAATAAGACCAAATAATTGCAAGTTCATGTTTGCGTATATACGTATATAGTGCTCCAACAAAGCGGACGGTGTAGATCAAAGATCAGACTATACGTTTAGGTGAAAGGTGCTTTAACCCTAAGGCTGCTAGGCACGACACGGGAGGCTTTTACGGATAGTGTAGATCAAGATCAGACTGCACAAAACGGGCGATCTGATCGTTAATCTACACTGCCCGATACGGTTTTTTCTTTCCGGTGAAATCAACTTTGAAACCGCATGTTTGTGGATTTTACTATTATGTAGAAATTTTCGTTTCATTTACTTTGCAGCTTAAGGGCTAAACCCTATGAATTACATGTAAAACATTGTGGCAAAAGGTATAATTATTCTAAACGAGTGATTGCTCAATTTTCCACAATCTTTTAAAAGTCTTCCTCATGCATGATGGGAAACTAGTTGGCAGAAGTAATCGTATCAAACTGTTTTCAACTTTCCATAGTTCCATCTCTAAGATAAAAGACGGCACTGGTTCAAACTGCAAACTTAGTTTACCTCCTTTTTTTTTTTTTTTTTTTTAGAGTACATGGCACACCAAAAAATGGCAGAACACCAAGAACTACAGACATGTATCATAGACAAATTTGTGACCATTCAAGAAAAAAGTAAAGAAATGCGCGACAATTATAAGGATCTCAAAACCACACATCAAATTGTATGCATAATGGTAATGTCAGAAGAAGAAGTGCGGAACAAGACATTTCCAGCTAATCCTGATATCAAAGATTTTGTTAACCAAAAAGTAACACACCTTTCTGACCTTGGAAAAATAATTCAAAATTTGCACAGAAAAAAGGAAGTACATGGTGAAATTATAGCTTTGCGTCTGAAAGACTACATGCCTAACCTTAAAGAAAAGTATTTAGGAACACTGGCATCTACAGACAAATCAAGTAAACCATATGTGTTTATATATTCACACTTTTTGCCATGTGCTGGTTTACTGGACCACCCATACGCTTGTGCAGAGGAACTCGCAAAGCAAGCTCTACTTACAAGAGACAATTTCAATGTGTTGGTTGGCTACTCCGAAGTGTTTGGTCGTACACATAAGGAACTTGCACTCGGATATTTACACCATGACTCTCTTTATGCCCTTGTTAATGTAAGAAAGGGAAAGTGTGAACTAAGATCGGAAGATTCGTTCTTTACACCACAGGTTGATGTGTTTCAGAAAAAATTCTATGAATGCATTTTACAGGACATAGAGACCACAAGTTGCCAAAACTGCAGAGCCAGTGAAAACACTAAAACCATTATTCGAAACGAAATTGACGCATTAATACAAAGATGTATTGGCAAACAAACCTCTGAGCCGCGTGGCCCATTGACATACTTAGATATGAAAATGTTACAAACCTGTTTCAAGGATGAGAAATGGTTCAATGTATGCAGCCATGATTCCATGATTTCACAAAGTGAGCTTGTGGATAAATGTTACACAAGAGTTATGGAAGATGCATATAACGACAGCAAAACAATACTTGTACTTGGCCAGCCATCGGATACGGAACCATTCTGGATGGAAAACGAAAACCTATGCATAGAATGGGCCAAACTGTACCCAAACAACAACGAACATGAAAGTCAACCAAATGAAAGGAAAAGATCTAGATCTCCCAGTCGACCCGGGGAAAATATAAAACGCCAAAAGTCAAATTAAACAAAAGGATTCTAAACTAGGCACACATGATAGGCAGAAGATGTTAATTTACAATATTAGCTTGATCATTTAAACCTCAAAGTGCCCACCATCTTTGAAGCTGCTTTTGAGTTCACTATAGTTCACCGCAGATCAAGATCAGACTGCATAAAACGTGCAAACTGATGTTGGATCTAGACTTTCCCTTTACTGATACAGTCTGGCTACTCGCAGCTTTAAAACAGGAATAATTTGGGTTTTCTTTTTCAGCATACAGTCTAAGTTTTTTTTTTTTTTTTGCTTAAATAACATAATTCGTATGTTTACTGATTTACTGAACTTATTCAAAGAATTTTTCAAACACAAATGTGTTGTAAACACAGCCTCGTTTACATTAGCAATAAGTGCTGCGGCTTCTGCTTTGATTTCTTAAAAATAGCTTTCTTTCACATCTAAATCACCCGATAATTGTTTCCTGGGTGTTTCATGTTGTTATTTCATGCTGTTCTCAACAGCAATACAATTTTGGCACGGTAGCAAGAGAATATTCTTTGTCTTATTCTAAATTTAGAAAGTAACACAACTTCTGATTGGCTAAACTAAAATGTTTAGCAAATCAGAAGTTGTGTTACTTTCAAATTTGGAAAATTCTTGAGAATAAGAATATTCTTAAGAATTGTTGGATTCAGGTCTTATCTATGCATCCCTGTAAACGGTACACATTACATTATTTCCAACCACTGGCTGCTTTTTAAAATAAAAAAAAAATGGTAAAAGTATTTTATGTGATAATACAGCAATGATTTGCATTAATCCACAGAAGGACTTTTGGCTTGGTCGTGATTCGACCGTATGACCACTGGTTGATTGGCTCTTTGTGCTGTGACAACGGCCTGGAAAATTATCTGATAAACACGTGTACTTAACCTAAAACTCCAATTACCATGGTATTAAGTTTAGATTGACACACACGCATTTCATTAGCAAACGACAAAAACATATCTTTAGTCATTTACACCAAATACGAAAGATGACAGACAGAAATTGACAGTAAAAAAAACAAAACCCAAACATAAAATAAAGCAGACAAAAAACGATGTTAAAATACCATCAAGATAGTTTTCCCTTAAAGTCATTGCTTCCTTGATGTATTTGGACAATTTGTACAATATTCCATCATCAGATTGTGACATGAGTTATTATTATTATTATTATTATTTTTTTTTTTTTTTTTGTAATGAAGGCCATGCAATTATACCTATATATTATTTGCGTAGATTTTAATTTTTCGGGCAACATGAAATGATGTTCAGACTCAATAACTTCCATTTTCCATAATTTACAAAGGCAATTATTTCTATCAATACCATTTCTCCGGTTAGTACCAGTTTCTTTTGGATGAAAACATAATCTGAGTGAGACGAGTTTGGAGTTGATCATTATCAATTATTTAAAGGTATTTTTCAAATTTGAAATCAGTTATAAAATTGCAGTTATACATGAGTTTTGGAGTTCTATTTAAATAGTTGTGCCAATTCTGTATAAATAGATCTCTAATGCATTTTTTTGGAAAGGTGGCATATGTTAATTCACTGGAACAATACTTGTCAGAAAACCCAAACCCAAATGATCAATGACTGTCTGCATTTTTGACGCCAAAAGTTACTTTTAATGTCCGTAAGTTGACTTAGAAATCCACTTTGAGTAATACTTTGGGGATTTTGCTTCATTGTCAAAAAAAAAATAAATCGACCTCTCTTTGGCTGCAACATTAAGTGGAAAGGAACTAAGTTCGCCATGAACAGTGTTTTAAGGAGTTTGTTGACTTACTTCTAACAAATATCGACCAAAAAGTAAATTAATTTTATCGACAATTTTGTAATTATAGATACCCCAAATCTCAGATCCATATAATATGATTGGAATAATCAGTGAATCAAGAAGTGATAATTTAGTTTGAATATACATGTATAATGCAACTCTATGAAGACTCCTAATAAATTATGATATACCTTATGGTAGTGATTGATCATTTAGTTGTTTTACTGCTGAGGTCAAAGTTCCATCACTGGTAAAACTAACGTCCATATATGTAAAAATGTCAACATTTTCAATACATGCTCACTATTACTACTGATTTGTTCCGATATTTTTTTTTTTTTTTTGTGTGTGTGTGTGTGTGTGTGTGTGTGTGTGTGTGTGTGTTTTTTTTTTTTTTTGTGTGTGTGTGTGTGTGTGTGTGTGGTTTTTTTTTTTTTTTTTTTTTTTTTTTTTCGAAAAACACATACTTTAGTTTTCAATACGTTATTCTTAATAAGCTCCGTTTGTTTGTTTGGATACCTGACTTTATATCAACTTGACTTTGAAGAGATTCTCGATTGGTAGTAAACAGCACGAGGTCATCAGCAAAAAGTAATAGATATGTCGTAGTCCAAACTAGAATCTAGGCAGATCCGGAACCTGCCCAGACCAAATTGGAATTCTGTTTTGGTCTAGACCGGATTAGAATTCTACTTTGGTCAAGACAGATTCAGGATCGGTCAAGACCAAATTAGAATTCCAGTTTGGCTCGGCAGATCCAGAATCTGCCTAGACCAAATTGAATATTTTTTTTTTTTTTTTTTTTTGTAAAATACAGTGTGACTACATATAAACCATCTGATTTAATTTAAACCCCAAAATAAATGATGTTTTGATCAGAAATTCAGACTAAGAATAAATTTTGAAAGTTTTGCACTTTACAGGGAAAAAATGAGGGAAACGGATCAATTGTAGGGAAAAAAATGCTTTAATTAAAAGTACCTCTCAGTTGTAAGCATATGTGGATTAAAATGATTTAAAAATCAGGAAAATTACAATCCAATAAGTAAGCAGTAAGTATTGTAGGAAATGGAGAAAATAATTCAATTTCCTAAGAATTCTACCTCAAAGTTGTAAACCTGATTCTTAGGATTGTTATGGTTATAACAATAAGAAAACGATTCATAAATCAAGTAGAAAGTATTGTGGGAAAAGGAGAATTGTTAATACTGTATATTCTTTAATTTCCATAAATGATAATATGTGAAGGGTCAAACTGCCCACCTGGTACAAAAGATGTGTGAAGAGACAATGAAAGTTGTTAATTGCCAAAATATTGTTAAATGCCATATTTGATAGACATAAAGATGTGAAGTTGGACAAGTTGAAAATTTTGTCGTTTGGAAAAAGTGTTTTATTATTATTATTTTTTTTTTTCAGAAATAAATGTCTAGCCTATTAGCAGGTAATCCTGAGTTTTAATAATCATGAAAAAGAAAAGTTTGAAAAACAGTGTTGGAAAAGAAGAAACTGCTGGTTTCGAACATTTTCTCCTTTTCTCATAAAGCTCTAAATTTTTTTCTGGTAACGATCACAAAAAATAAGCCATATTTCATGCGTTGTCTGCATTTTTCCCCATTTTTTAATTTGAAAAAGTACTAAATGTGCTTTTTTAATAAATCAGTCTAACCCATAAACATATGATCCTGAGTTTTAACAACCATGCGAAAGAAAGCCTTGAAAAACAATGTTGGAAAAAAAGAAAATGATGGTATCCAACATGTTTTCTTTTTCCAACAATATTTTCCAAAGGTTTCCACCAATCTTTGTCTACACTTCCTGCAAAATAAGATTTAAGTTGGGAACTGCAGAAAAAGTGAAGAATAAGGATAAATTCATAACTTACAACTTGTTTTGCTTTTTTCTGTTACATAAATGTTTTTATTAAGCGTTACATGTATGGTAAAAAGTTTAAAAAGTAAAATTCAAATAGTATAGTTTGCTTTTTTTTGTGTTAAAACTGATATCCACTGAAAAGACTGTAAAAAAGATTCCAATTTGGTCTAGGCAGATCCTGTATCTGCCTAGCCAAACTGGAATTCTAATTTGGCCCACACAGATCCAGAATCTGCCTAGACCAAACAAGAATTCTATTTTGGTCTAGACCAAATTAGAACTTTTAATTTGGTCTAGGCAGATTCCAGATCTGTCTAGATTCCAATCTGGCCTACAGGTACATGTGGATAAAATTCTCAGATCGTTGTCATGTAATTAAATGTTACTTAAAACATGAAATTTGTCTTTCATATGGTAGAAATATGGTTACCAGCATTTTCTCCTTTTCACACAATATTTTCTAAAGCTTTCTTTTTCAGGTTTGTTAAAAGTTGTTAAAGGTTTAAATCTTATCGGTTCTAGAGAGATCTTAAATTCAAAATTTTCTCAGAGAGGTACCTTATTCCCTCTTGTGTTCTCCGCCATTAAAGTAACAGTTGCCATCTCTTTCATGTTGCAATCCCTTTGATGTGACCTGGATCATAAGTGGCTGAACTTTCAAGTTGGACAAGTTGGGGGGGTGTTGATAGGCCATATGTTGTAATTCGATGATTAAAAGTTTGATTAAATTCACTTGTTTTGTGTCAGTTCACAAGCTCTCAATAGAACATAACAAAACTTAACATAAGACCCAAATGCTTGCAATTTCAAAGATGCTTTTGCACAGAAAGTTTCAGCAAAGGGATAAATGTAGATCACTGATCAGACAGCAGATTTCTCACAGTCTAATCTTCATCTATACTGGCTGCAAAGACAACTTGATTGTGAAAGGCAAATTTGGGATTAATATCTGACTGGCTTAACATCCAAGCTTTGGACTCAAAGTGAGTTTTCAATATTTCACCATTGAAGGGCTGAACTATAAGGGCACTCACTGGACATTTTAACCCTTATTCTGCTAAATAACATAAAAATAAAACTTTCAAGTCAAAAGTAAAAACCAAAATTTTGCTATTTCAAAGTTATGGGGGGATGTCTCCTTATCGGAGAGTGTAGATCCAAGATCAGACTGCACATTCAATGTAGTCTGATCTTAATCTACACTGTCTGCAAAAGGTCACTGAGTCACCCTTAGCAGCCTAGGGGTTAAGTCTCAAGGCCCGGTTTCATGAAAAAACTTCTTTTATTTTGCTCAATTCTGCTAATGGACCCCATTTCCAAACTAAGTTCAGTTTGTTACTTGATATCCATTTTACCAATATTTACAGACTTTAGAGACATTCTCAAATCCTAAGTTGACACAACATTTCACACTCGTCTCAGCAAAATAATGGACTTACGTCTGTGATTTAAGCCCATTATTTTGCTGAACTGAGTCTGAAACGTCTCAACTTCGGATTTGAGAGTGTTTCTATAGTCTGTTAATGTAAGTGAAATGCGTCTGAAATAACACAGTCAAGTTAAGTTGGAAAATTAGTCTGTTAGCAGACTTGAGCAAAATAAGAGACTTAAGTTTTTTTTATGAGACAGGGCCAAGAGACTTAAGTTTTTTTGTTTTTTTTTTTTTGAGACCGGGCCCTGATCGATAGATATCAGAAAGTGTCTGTGTGTGAATGTTTTGGTTAGATTTTTTGTATGTGTGTGTGAATTGTGTTCAATTTCCCTACACCAGGGCCCTGTTTCACACAAAAACTTAAGTCTGTTATTTTACTCAAATTTGCAAAACTGACTTATTTTCTAACTTAAGTTGAGTTTGTTACTCCAGATGCATTTCACTAATATTAACAGTCTTACATGTATGTAACATTCTCAAGTCCTGTGTTGACACAACGTTTCGGACTCAACTGAGCAAAATAATAGACTTAAGTCTGTTAATTGACTTAAGTCCATTTATTTTGCTTAGTTGAATCTGAAACCTAGGGTCAATTCAGGATTTGAGAACGTTACTACAGTCTGTTAATGTTGCTGAAATGTGTCTCAAATAACAAACTCAACTTAAGTCACAACATAGGACCGTTAGTAGATCTGAGTAAAATATGAGACTTAATTTTTTTTCGTGAAACCAAGCCCAGTGCTTTTGCTATCTCATGGTGTCAGTACCTGTTTATAACAGGGATCATGTAGAGTATATCATAAAATCATGGAATATGACAAGGGCATGGTCCTTGGAGTAAGAGAAAAAAAAACAGTTTCATTCCACTGTGATGGTGTTATCGATATTATTTTATCATCTTTACTATTCATTAAATTTTCTGACATATACAGTATAGGGAAATTCACGAAAGCACTCGCGGTTGGCCCAGCGTGCCTGTTGACTAATTTCCAACCTGACGCAATCTTCTTTGCTTTTATCTGGTTGCCCATTTAACCACATTTTGTAGTTGTGTACGATCCCCATTAACGAATTCAAAGTGGTCATCATCATTTCGGTCGTACATACCAATCCAGAAATCATCACCTGTAAAATTTAATATAAACCTAAACCCTTTACCACACAATCACAAGTTTTCACGACAGTGAGAAAGAGGCCTTTTAAAAACATTGTGGGAAATGGAGAAAATGCTGGTAACCACAATGTTTTATATCCTTTTGCAGACAAATCTCTCCATATGAGACATATCTAATTTGTCGTCTGCAAATGCTATCAACTTGGACAAAATTTTGTCGTGTGCTAAAGGGTTAAAGTGCTGAATTAACCCAACAGACACTTTCAATCTAGAAATAAAACCCAAAAAATTGCAATTTCATTGTTGCCTTTGACTATTGTGTTTCAGGAAATAAATAAATGAACCATGCTCTGTGAAAAGGGGGCTTATTGCATCTGCGAAAAGTATTCATCCAGGTCAGGCTGTACTGACTGCTGAAACTTTTCACTATTGGTCAATTTTCTGTATGTTCAAGGACCAGTCTACCTCATGATTCAGTCACTTGTTAAGAAAGTGGATATAATGGATCCATAATTATGTGATGGCTTCATGGTACAATGCATCATGTAAATGCATGAAGCCCCCTTTTGCAAGAGCATGGCTCAAATTAGTAAATAATTATTGTTTCATGGTGTATCAAACAGCTTTGGTAATTTAGCACATGTCTCTATTAAATGACAATGAAGGGAATTGATCGTCCTTAAAAAGATTTTTACTAAATGATGAATTAATTGTAAAAAGTGTTTAAATGAGGAAAGATTATGTGTAATCTTGATATGCATAAAAGGCATTATTGACTGGCTGAACAGTCCCTGCCTATATTTCAGCAAAGATCAGACAACAAATTTTGTACAGTCTGCTCATGATCTACACTGGCCGCAAAAGCAGCCATAGTTCTCAAGGGTGCTTTAATCCTTTGCCAAACAATTCCTAGTTTTAACGACCCTCTAGGGGTTAGGTTTTGAAAATATTGTGGGAAAAGGAGAAAATGCTTTTAGCCAGCATTTTCTCCATTTTCCACATTGTTTTCTACTCTGCGAGAAAATTTCAGCTCACTTGTACCAATTTTGAATTTGTCGTCTGCAAATGTTTGGAATATGGAAGGGTCTAAGTTAAAATTACCGTGGCCCTTTCCAACAGTAGCCAGAAGGTACTTCAATAAAGCCTGTCTTTCTTTGTCTGTTTTGTATATGATCAAATCCCCGCCATCATGCCGGCAATCTTGCCTCGCATCCTCCCAGTCTTTCCGTTGTACATGCACAGCAATACAGAGATTAGTATCCGGTATACGATGGAATGGACTTCTACAGTGTATCCCTGTGGATGAAATCAAATCTTTTGTTAACCCTGACAACCAGCATCTTCTACTTTCGCATGGTTTTCATTACATCATTCTCAGCTCTCACAAAGTTGAAGAAGTCAATAATTTCACCTATCTTGGAAGTTCGATCGTTGACGATGGAAACTCAGAAAAAGAATCTCAAAAGCAAAAGGAGCATTATCAAATATTAGGAAATCCAGAAAGATCAACATAAAAACGAAACTAAGAATTTTCAAGAGTAATGTACTGGGAGTCCTCCTGTATGGGGCTGAATCTTGGAAAGTGATTTCATCACAAACAAACTAGACATCTTTCAGACAGACTGCTTAAAACGAATTCTACGTATATCTTGGCATATCATAGTATCCAATAAAGCTTCATAAGAGAACAAACACCTGTCCAATTTCACTAGAAATCGAGAAGAAAAGATGGAAATGGATTGGCCATGTACTTAAAATGCAAGCAATTGCCATCCCAAGGGTAGCTATGAGATGGACTCCAACAGGAAAGAGGAACAGGGGAAGACTCCAAGAAATCTGGAGACGTTCCATCGAGAAAGAAATCAAAAACAGAAATTGGTCATGGGGTCAGGTACAGAAATTGGCCAAGGACAGATCAAAGTGGCAAGCTCTGGTAACAGCCTGATCCCGATCCACACGGACATGACGGTATTAGTGACTTTTTTTAGAAAACGAAATCAAAACATATCGGTCGGGTTCAGGTATTTGATCGGAGAGGTCGAAAATCATTGTTCTATTATATGTATTGAAACAATGGTAGTCACATAGTGATAGCATATCATAGATAAATAAATTTGAGCCATGCTCTGGCAAGAGGATGTTTAATGCATCTCCGTGATGCACGATACAAAGCAAGCCATCAGAATATTATGGATCCATAAAATCCATTTTGTAAAACAACCGACTGAATTATGTACACTGGTCCTTTAACATGCAGAAAGTTTACGAAAGCAAAAGCTTTCGACTCGGATAAGCCTGTGCGGACTGCGCAGGCTTATCCGAGTCGAAACTTTTTTGCGGATGCAATAAGCCCCCTTTTCCACAGAGTAAGGCTCATTTACCAAAAGCTTTATCTTTGTGGGTTATATTTTCTGAGTGTGTAAATTAGCCCAGAATGAATATGCTATCACAACGAGGAAGTCATCATAGTGTACTGAAATTACTTCGTAGTAAGTTAATACCCACTCTGTCCCTTGCAGATCACTTATAAAAACATTGTGGCAAAACGAAAGATTGCTTGTAATAAACTATTACCTGTTTTTGCTACATGTTTCTAATGCATTAAACCTCAGTATGAAGCGCAAGTTTTCACAAATTACCAGTTAAATAATCCATGCCTTAGCATCTTTGTTTATAAAAAAGTTAAGTTTCAACAATAAATAAAAGTGTTTCCTTCACACCGAGCTGCTTTTCAAATCCATCGACGACCCGGCCGGATAGCTTAGCGGTTAGCGTATCTTACTCGTGACCTGGTGGTTGTGGGTTCGATACCCGATTGAGGCAAACTTTCTTTCCGGCGATTTTTCGCCTCTCACCTTTGAGAATGTGAGAAAAGCAGTCAATGGCTTGGAAAAAAGGTTGTGTCACTACGGGTGTGAGAAAACCGGGAAACACATCTAAACAAAATCCATCGACATGAATATGTCAGATACATAAATAGCAAAGTCTCCTCTATCTTATATAAGGTTAAAATTACCTCTCACGTTATGTATTTTATACAGTAAATTTATATCTGCTTACGCAATACGCAAAAAACTATGTAACTGCCGGTTCGGTAACACTCGGTCACAAATAATTCGAACGTTCTTTTGTATGACAGATATAACAGGTAGGTCCATGTAAAAACAAATTTATCATTGCTTTAGTGATTCATTACTAATACTTCCATGATTACACGTATATGAGCCATACTTTGTGAAAAGGGGCTTAATGCATCTGCGAAAAGTATCGACCTAGGTCAGCCTAGTTTATAATAGTTCGTCTGAACTGGTGCGTCCATAATGATAAATTTCTTATCGTGGTTTCAGGTGCGAAGACAAGGTTGGTTAGGTCCGATGATAAAGCATCCTGCTTTATGATAATATGCAGTCAGGGGCGTAGCTTGGCCTTTTTTGAACATGTTACGTAAATGTGAAAGGGGGGGGGGAAGGCCCACCAGGAAGGAAAATGAATCTTGGCATTCTTGAACTTTCAAAACTAGGCTTTTGCGGGTACATAATTCTAATCCTTTACAAGGAAAAAATCTCCCTAATCGTTACTGTTTAGTATTTAAGGTTCGACATATTGTAGATATTTTTTTTTTTTTTGTAAATATGCACGGTAGTTTCGATTTGAGTATGCCTGGGTATAGCCTGGGTTCCAACCCAATCATATTTTTCCTTTTATATTCGGACGTTACTTTGTCAAAAATGGGTAATAATTACCGAAGCGATAAACCGTTTTGCCAAAGATCTGTATGGACCGTGAGAAGAGACCGCCATAAGGAAAGATGAAAAGATGATTACTACCTGTACCCTGGCCAGCCTGGGTAGGCCACTGGCAGTGCATTACGCGTATCATTGCTTTAGTGATTCATTACTAATACTTCCATGATCTATGATTATATTCACAACTTATATTTTCAAAATGAAATTGATTAAGCATTGCCAAAAAATAGAGATAACACGTATATGAGCCATGCTTTGTGAAAAGGGGGCTTAATGCATCTGCGAAAAGTATCGACTTAGGTAGCCTGCGCAATACGCGCAGGCTGACCTGGGCAGAAACTTTTCGCTATGGGCCAATTTTCTGTATATCAAAGGACATTCTACTTCATGATTAAGTCCCTTGTGAGATAAAATGGACTTTATAGATCCATGATCATGTGATAATTTGCTGGATGTAATGCATCACGGAGATGCATTAAGCCCTCTTTTCCCAGAGCATAGACAATATTTATATCAATCCAAGGATGGACCTCTCACTTGGTGTTCAAGTTTGTATAAGATGTACCATGTCCTGGATTCTTCATTGCATTTTATTCAGGTAATCTCCATTATGAGGAATAGTTAGTTAGTTAGTTAGTTAGTTTGACAATATTAATTATTTTTATTTTGACTGTAGTTATTACGATCATTAAACAAATAATTATCATAAAATATACTCGTATTTAACTCTTTTGCAAAAAAATCCGGGATTTTAACAAACCTGAGAAAGGAGGCTTTTAAAAACATTGCGGGAAAAGGAGAAAATGCTGGTAACCCACATTTATTCCTTTTCCCTTAATATTTTCTACTTTTTTTAACACAAATTCCATTATTCAATGTATACATGTATACATCTAAGTTATCGTCTGCAAACTCTTTCAAGTTTGACAAGTCTAAAAATTTTTCGTCTGATAAAAAGTTAAAGTTAATATCATTGGTGATGAGTAGATTTTATTGAATAAAAGATGTCAAAGGTTCTTAAGAATATTCTTAGTCTTATCCCGAAGAATTTTCTAAACTTGAAAGTAATACAACTAAAGTTCTGATTGGCTAAACCAAATGGCCTATTCAATTAAAATTTGCGTTACTTTCATATCTAGAAAATCCTTGAGAATTAGACAAAGAATATTCTTAACCCTTTGGCTGCTAAGCGAGACTGAATGACATTTTGCGGACAGTGTAGATCAAGATAAGACTGCACAGAACGTGCAGTCTGGTCTTGGGTCTACACTGTCCAATAAGGAGATTTTCCCCCACAAAATACCTTTGAAAGAGCAAAATGTTGGTTATCACTATCGGCTTGCAATTTTCATTTCACTAATTTAGCAGATTATGGTTTAAGAATGGTTGGTGGCGAGCCCCCGTAGCTAAGTCGGTAGCACACAGGGCTTGAGAACAGGGGTTCCCTGGTTCGATTCCCGGCTCGGCCAATTTCTTTCCGAGGATTGATGGTAGTCATTCGCCAATGGCTTGAAAAGAATATTGTGCGTAGTACTGGTAAAAGAAGCTCCATTAAAGCATGGCCAAGCGCACTGGCCGCCGCGATATAACTAAAATAGTGCTGAAAAAGACGTTAAACGCCAGGCAATCAATCGATCAATCATAAGAATGGTTAGTGCATACAATCCCAAGATAACAAACACGATAAATTAATATAGGGTATCATAGGTCACGACACAAAAGGTATTACGGCTGATATCATCATCTCCTGTTAACATCACACCATCAGATAATAATTTTACCTTTGTTGACATACACGATATAATAAAACAAACACATAAAAGGTGAGACATGTTAAACGCATTCCTTCATCACGGCAAATATGTCACTTCAGCATCAAACGGCGCAGTGGCAGTCCGATAGCATTACGGATCCGCGACATTACGTCGAAAACCACGTTCGTCGAAAACGATCCCTAGCCCTAACCCTTACAGAGCTTTTCATGAAATAAATCTAGGGATTTAGCAATTGGTATTTTAAAACATACATGGAAACACCCTTTCGACAAAATGTCGTGCATCGGCCACGACGACTACTTCACGAACATTTTTAAAAATCATAAACAGTACAACGGACGGTTTAAATAGAAGAAAAGAATACTAGTTTCCCCTATTATGATGATGAAATCGGCGGACCGTAAAAAGACTTTGTTATTGTCCGAGCGTAATTGTAAAGGTGCATCAGAAGCACTTTAAAGCATTCATGTCCAGTAGTGATAGCTAACATTAACCCTTAGACCGCAGAGTAAGCTCAATGGACCTTTATAGTCTACAAATAAGACCAAAATAATTGAGCCATGCTCTGGCAAAAGGGGACTTAATGAATCTCCGTGATCCATGATACCAAGCAAGTCATTACATATCTATGGATCAATAGAATGCATTTTGTATAACAATCGGCTGATCCATGAGGTAGACTGGTCCTTTGACATACAGAAAATTGACCGATAGCGAAAAGTTTCGGTCTAGGTCAGCCTGCGATACTTTTCGCAGATGTATTAAGCCCCCTTTTCACACAGAGTGACTCAATTGCAATTTCATGTTTGCGTATATACTTATATAGTGCTCCAGCTAAGCGGACGGTGTAGATCAAAGATCAGATTACACGTTTAGGTGAAAGGTGCTTTAAACCTTAGGCTGCTAAGTACGACACGGGAGTCTTTTGCGGACAGTGTAGATTAGGATCAGACTGCACAGAACGCGCTGTCTGATCGTTTATCCACAGTATCCGACACGGTATTTTCTTTCCGGTGAAATCAACTTTGAAACCGCAATGTTTGGGTTTTTACTATCAGTAGAAATTTTCGTTTCATTTATTTAGCAACTTAAGGGTTGAACCCTATGAATTACATGTGAAACGTTGTGCCAAAAGGTGCAATTGCTCTAAACGAGGGATTGCTCAATTTTCCACAATGTTTCATAAGTCTTACTTATGCATGATGGGAAACTTGTCGGCAGAAGCAATCGTATCAAACTGTATTCAACTTTCCACGGTTCCAACCCTAAGATAACAAAGATGGTAATGGTTCAAACTGCAAACTTAGTTTACCTCTTTTCTTTTGTAGAGTAAACCACACAACAAAAATGGCAGAACAAAACGAACTACTCACATGTATCAAAGACAATTTTAAGACCATTGAAAAAATTAGTAAAGATAAACGCCAGGCTTGCAGGAACCTCAAGACCGCCGACCAAATCGTATGCATAGTGATAATGTCTGAAGAAGAATTGCTGAACAAGGCATTTTCAGATAATCCTGAATTTATTTTTAACGAAAACTTAAGAGACTCTTCTGAATTTGGAAAAAAAATTCAAAAATTGCACAGAAAAAAGGAAGTACACGGTGAAATTATAGCTTTGCGTTTGAAAGACTACATGCGTAACCTTAAAGAAAAGTATCCAGGAACATCTACTGAAAAATCAAGTAAACCGTATGTGTTTATATACTCACACTTTTTGCCATGCGCTGGTCTAATGAGATTCCCATACTCTTGTGCAGAGGAACTCGCAAAGCAAGCTCTACTTACAAAAGACAATTTTAATATGTTAGTCGGCTACTCCGAAGTGTTTGATCACACAGATAAGGAACTTGCACTCGGATATTTACACCACGACTCTATTTATGCCCTTGTAAATGTAAAAGAGAGTACGTGTGAAATGAATTCAGAAAGGTCTTTCATTACACCAAAGGTTGATATCTTTCAAGAGAAATTCCACGAATGCATTTTACAGAAAATAGAGACCACGCGTAGCCAAAATTACACAGCTAGTGAAAACACTAAAACCACTATTCGAAAAGAAATTGATGCCTTAATACAAAAATGTATTGGCAAACAAATCCAAGTCTCAAGGCCTCGTTGGCCATTGACATACTTAGATATGAAATTGTTACAGACCCATTTCAAGGATGAGAAATGGTTCAATGTTTGCAGCCATGATTCCACGTCACAAACTGAGCTTGTGGATACATGTTACACAAAAGTTATGGATGATGCATATAAGGACAACACAAGAATACTTGTACTTGGTCAGCCATCGGAAACGGAACCATTCTGGAGGGAAAACGTAAATCTGTGCATAGAATGGGCCAAACTGTACCCAAACAACAACGTACATGAAAGTGAACCAAATGACAGGAAAAGATCTACATCTTTCAGTCGACCTGGGGAAAATATAAAACGCCAAAAGTCAAATTAAACAAAAGGATGCTAAACTAGGCACACATGATAGGCAGAAGATTTTAATACATGTATACAATATTAGCTTGATCATTTAAACTTCAAAGTGCCCACCATCTTTGAAGCTGCTTTTGAGTTCACTATAGTTCACCGTAGATCAAGATCAGACTGCATAAAATGTGCAAACTGATATTGGATCTATGCTTTCCTCTTTGCTGATACAGTCTGGCTACTAGCATCTTTAAAACGACAAAAAATTTGGTTTCTTTTTCAGCATACAGTTTAAGTTTTTGTATTTTTTTTTAAATGGCATAATTCGTATGTTTACTGAACTTATTCGAAGAATTTTTCAAACACTCATATTTTGTAAACACAGTCTCGCTTACATTAGCAATAAGTGCTGCGGCTACTGCTTTGATTTCTTAAAAATAGCTTTCATTTCTTTCACATCTAAATTACGTGATAATTGTTTCCTGGGTGTTTCATGCTGTTTTTTCATGCTGTTATCAACAGCCATACAGTTTTGGCACGGCGGCAAGAGAACAGGGTCCGTTTTCATCAACCATTCTTACGAATATTCTTTGTCTTGTTCTAGATTCAGAAATTAACACAACTTCTAACTGGCTGTTTCGCCAATCAATAGTTGTGTTACTTTCAAAATTGGAAAATTCTTCAGAGTAAGACTAAGAATGCTCTTAAGAATGGTTGGTTAATACGGACTCAAGTTTTATCTATGCATCCCTGTAAACGGTACACATTACATTATTTCCAAACCACTGGCTGCTTTTTAAAATGAAAAAAAAAAAAATAAATAAATAAATGGTGAAAGTATTTTATGAGGTAAGACAGCAATAAATTGTATTAATCCACAGAAGGAGTTGTGGCTTGGCCGTGATTCGACCATACGACTACTGGTTTATGGACGCTTTGCCTGGCAAATTATCTGATTAACACGTGTACTTAAGCTTAAAAACCATTTACCACAGTATTAAGTTTTGATTGACATACAGGCATTTTATTAGCAAACGACAAAAACATGTCTTTAGTCATTTAGAACAAATACGAAGATGACAGACAGAAATTGACAGAAAAAAAAACTCAAACATAAAATAAAGCAGACAAAAAAAGAAAATAGCACAAGATAAACCAGGCAGTTAGTGCATTACAGAGCACCAACTGAATATACATGTATTTGCAGAAGTTACTGAAAAGACTAACTTGCTTTGTGACCCCAAGTTGGTAGAAAAAGTAATACAACACTGTAAAGTATCAGGATAAAATGGTTACCACGAAAAAAAATGATCAGACGAAATCAATTAATTGGGTCCTCTATGTTAGAATACCATCAAGATAGTTTTTCCTTAAAGTCATTGCTTCCTTGATGTATTTGGACAATTTGTACAATATTCCATCATCAGATTGTGACTTGAGTTGACTAATATGTTTTTTTTTTTTTGCAACGAAGGCCATGCAATTATACCTATATATTGTTTGCGTAGATTGTAATATTTCGGGCAACATGAAATGATGTTCTAACTCAATAACTTCCATTTTACACAATTTACAAAGGCAATTATTTCTATCAATACCATTTCCCCAGCTAGTACTAATTTCTAATGGATGAGAACATAATCTAATTTGAGTGAGATGATTCTGTTGTTGATCATTATCAATTATCTGAAGCTATTTTTCAAATTTGAAATCAGTTATAAAATTGCAGTTATAAATGAGTTTTGGAGTGGTATTTAAATATCTATGCCAATCCTGTATAAATGTATCTCTAATGCGACTTTTTCAAAGTCGGGAAAGGTGGCATATGTAAATTCACTGGAACAATATTTGTCAGAAAACCCAAACCCAAATGATCAATGACTGTCTTCATTTTTTGACGCCAAGAGTTACTTTTAATGTCTGTAAGTTGACTAAGAAATCCACTGTGAGTAATATTTTGGGGATTTTGCTTCATTGTCAGAAAAAAATTAATCAACCTCTCTTTGGATACAAATTATGCTGAAAGGTTCGCCATGAACAGTGTTGTAAGGAGTTTGTTGACTTACTCCTAATAAATATCGACAGAAAAGTAAATTAATTTTATCGATAATTTTGTAATTATAGATACCCCAAATCTCAGATCCATATAATATGGTTGGAACAATCAGTGAATCAAGAAGTGATAATTTAATTTGAATATACATGTATAATGCAACTCTCTCGAAGACTCCTAATAAATTATGATATACCTTATGATAGTGATTGATCATTTAGTTGTTTTACTGCTGAGGTCAAAGTTCCATCACTGGTAAAACTAACGTCTGTATAGGTAAAATTGTCAACATTTTCAATACATATTCACTATTAATACTAATTTGTTTCGATATTGTTTCTTTTTTTTTTCCAAAAACACATACTCTAGTTATTCTTAATTTTTAAGCTCCATTTGTTTGAATACCTGACTATAATTATATCAACTTGACATTGAAGAGATTCTCGATTGGTAGTAGACAGCAAGGTGTCATTAGCAAAAAGTAATAGATATGTCGTAGTCCAAACTGGAATCTAGGCAGATCCGGAACCTGCCCAGACCAAATTGGAATTCTGTTTTGGTCTAGACCAAATTAGAATTCTACTTTGGTCTAGACAGATTCAAGATCGATCTAGACCAAATTAGGATTCTAGTTTGGCTCGGCAGATCCAGTATCTGCCTAGACCAAATTGAAGTATTTTTTTTTTTTTTTTTTTTTGTAAAATACAGTGTGACTACATATAAACCATCTGATTTAATTTAAACCTCAAATAAATGAGGTTTTGATCAGAAATTCAGAGTAAGAATAAATTTTTAGCGTTTTGCACTTTAGAGGGAAAAAATGAGGGAAACGGAGCAATTGTAGGGAAAAAAAATTGCTTTAATAAAAAGTACCTCTCAGTTGTAAGCATATGTGGATTAAAATGATTTAAAAATCAGGAAAATTACAATCCAATAATTAAGCAGTAAGTATTGTAGAAAAAGGAGAAAATGATTCAATTTCCTAAGAATTCTACCTCAGAGTTCTAAACCTGTTTTTTAGGATTGATATGATTATAACAATAAAATAAAGTGAAGAATAGGGATAAATTCATAACTTACAATGATTTTTGCTTTTTTCTTTTATATAAATGTTTTCATTAAATGTTACATGTATGTTAAAAAGTTTAAATAGTAAAATTCAAATAGTATAGTTTGCTTTTTTTGTGTTAAAATGGATATCCACCGAAAAGACTGTAAAAAAATATTCCAATTTGGTCTACGCAGATCCTGTATCTGCCTAGCCAAACTGGAATTCTAATTTGGCCCACACAGATCCAGAATCTGCCCAGACCAAACAAGAATTCTATTTTGGTCTAGGCCAAATTAGAACTTTTAATTTGGTCTAGGCAGATTCCAGATCTGTCTAGATTCCAATCTGGCCTACAGGTACATATGGATAAAATTCTCAGATCGTCGTCATTAAATTAAATGTTACTCAAAACATGAAATTTGTCTTTCATATGGTAGAAATATGGTTACCAGCATTTTCTCCTTTTCACACAATATTTTCTAAAGCCTTCCTTTTCAGGTTTGTTAAAAGTTGGTAAAGGTTTAAATCTTATCGATTCTAGGGAGATCTTAAATTCAAAACTTTTCTCAGAGAGGTACCTTATTCCTTCTTGTGTTCTCCGCCACTACAGTAACAGTTGGCATCTCTTTCATGTTGCAATCCCTTTCATATGACCTGGATCATAACTGGCTGAACTATCAAATTGTACAAGTTTTCTGCGATTAACCCAGTGCCGAATAAACCTTGTTTGAATCTTACATGTAGTTGTGTGAGGTTTTAAGGGAAATGACCATGTGTTGCACTTTGCAGAGTTACTTCCCTTGAAATGTTCGTGTGATTGGCCATGTGCTGTAGTTCGATGATTAAAAGTTTGATTAAATTCGCTTGTTTTGTGTCAGTTCACAAGCTCTCAATAGAACATAACAAAACTTAACATAAGACCCAAATGCTTGCAATTTCAAAGATGCTTTTGCACAGAAAGTTTCAGGAAAGGGATAAATGTAGATCAATGATCAGACAGCAGATTTCTCACAGTCTAATCTTCATCTATACTGGCTGCAAAGACAACTTGAATGTGAAAGGCAAATTTGGGATTAATATCTGACTTGCTTAACCCTTTCCCAAACAAGCCCTGGTTTTCACGTGTCTGCAGTACAAGTCTTTTGAAAACACTGTGGGAAAAGGAGAAATTGCTCGTTACAAGTCTTTTGAAAACACTGTGGGAAAAGGAGAAATTGCTCGTAACGAGCAATTTCTCCTTTTCCCACAGTGTTTTCCACCCTATTTGAGGACTTTCTGCCATTTTCATCAAATTTAAAATTGTCGTCTGCGAACTCTTTCATTTTGGACCAGTCTGAAATTTATCGTTTGGGAAAGGGTTAACATCCAAGCTTTGGTCTCAAAGTGAGTTTTCAATACTTCACCATTGAAGGGCTGAACTATAAGGGCACTCACTGGACATTTTAACCCTTATTCTGCTAAATAACTTAAAAATAAAACTTTCAAGTCCATAGTAAAAACCAAAATTTTGCTATTTCAAAGTTATGGGGGGATGTCTCCTTATCGGAGAGTGTAGATCCAAGATCAGACTGCACATTCAATGTAGTCTGATCTTAATCTATACTGTCTGCAAAAGGTCACTGAGTCATCCTTAGTAGCCTAAAGGTCAAGTCTTAAGGTTTCATAAAAAAAAAAAAAACTTCTTTTATTTTGCTCAATCCTGCTGATGGACCCTATTTCCAAATTAAGTTCAGTTTGTTACTTGATACCAATTTTACCAATATTTACATACTTTAGAGACATTCTCAAATCCTAAGTTGACACAATATTTCACACTCAACTCAGCAAAGTAATGGACTTAAGTCTGTGACTTAAGTCCATTATTTTGCTGAGTTGAGTCTGAAACGTGTCAACTTAGGATTTGAGAGTGTTTCTATAGTCTGTTAATGTAAGTGAAATGCGTCCGAAATAACACAGTCAAGTTAAGTTGGAAAATTAGTCTGTTAGCAGACTTGAGCAAAGTAAAAGACTTAAGTTTTTTTATGAGACAAGGCCAAGAGACTTAAGTTCTTTTTTTAGACCGGGCCCTGATCAATAGATATCAGACAGTGTCTATGTGTGAATGTTTTAGTTGGATTTTGTGTGTGTGTGTGTGAATTGTGTTCAATTTCCCTACACCAGGGCCCTGTTTCACACAAAAACTTAAGCCTGTTATTTTACTCAAATTTGCAAAACTGACTTATTTTCTGACTTAAGCTGAGTTTGTTACTCCAGATGCATTTCACTAATATTAACAGTGATGTAACATTCTCAAGTCTTAAGTCTGTTTATTTTGCTCAGTTGAGTCTGAAACCTAGTGTCAACTCAGGATTTGAGAACATTATTACAGTCTGAATGTTGCTGAAATGTGTCTCAAATAACAATTTCAACTTAAGTCACAACACAGGACCATTAGTAGATTTGAGTAAAATATGAGACTTAAGTTTTTTCATGAAACTGGACCCAGTGCTTTTGCTATATCATGGTGTCAGTACCTGTTTATAACAGGGATCATGTAGAGTCTATCATAAAATCATGGAATATGACAAGGGCATGGTCCTTGGAGTAAGAGAAAAAAACAGTTTCATTCCACTGTGATGGTGTTATCGATATTATTTTATCATCTTTACTTTTCATTAAATTTTCTGACATATATAGGGAAATTCACGAAAGCACTCGCGGTTGGCCCAGCGTGCCTGTTGACTAATTTCCAACCTGACGCAATCTTCTATGCTTTTATCCGGTTGCCCATTTAGCCACATTTTGTAGTGTATACGATCCCCATTAACAAATTCAAAGTGGTCATCATCATTTCGGTCGTACATACCAATCCAGAAGTCATCACCTGTAAAATTTAATGGTAAACCCTGAACCCTCTACCACACCATCCCAAGTTTTAATGACAATGAAAAAGAGGCCTTTTAAAAACATTGTGGGAAAAAGAGAAAATGCTGGTAACCAGAATTTTCTCCTTTTTCCACAATGTTTCATGTCCTTTTGCAGACAAATCTCACCATATGAGACATATCTAATTTTTCATCTGCAAATACTATCAGTTTGGACAAGTGTAAAATTTTGTCATGTGGTAAAGAGTTAAAGTGCTGACTACACCCAACAGATGCTTTCAGTCTAGAAATAAAACCAAAAAAATTGCAATTTCATTGTTGCCTTTAACTCTTGTGTTTCACATAATAAATAAATGAACCATGCTCTATGAAACGGGGGCTTATTGCATCTGCGAAAAGTATTCATCCAGGTCAGCCTGCGCGGACTGCTGAAACTTTTTGCTATAGGTCAGATTTCTGTATGTCCAAGGACCAGTCTACCTCATGATTCAGTCGGCTGTTAAAAAAGTGGATATAATGGATCCATAATTATGTGATGGCGTCATGGTACAATGCATCATGGAGATGCATGAAGCCCCCTTTTGCAAAAGCATGGCTCAAATTAATAAATGATTATTGTTTCATGGTATATTAAACAGCTTTGGTCATTTAGCACATGTCTCTATTAAAAGACAATATAGGGAATTGATTGTCCTTGAAAATATTTTTATAAAATGATGAATTAATTGTAAAAAGTATTTAAATGAGGAAAGATTATGTCTAATCTTGATATGCATAAAAGACATTATTGAATGGCTGAACAGTCCCTGCTTATATTTTTTTCTGATCTTGATCTACACTGGACTCAAATGCAGCTATAGTTATGAAGGGTGATTTAACCCTTTATCAAACCATTCCCAGTTTTAACGACCCTCTGGGGGGATAGCTTTGAAAACATTGTGGGAAAAGGAGAAAATGCTGATAACCAGCATTTTCTCCATTTCCCACATTATTTTCTACTCTGGCAGAAAACTCAAGATCACTTGTACCAAGTCTGAATTTGTCGTCTGCAGATGTTTAACATATGGAAGGGTCTAAAAAACTTGTTGTGAGGGATAGTGTTAAACATTATGAGGTCAAGGGCAGTTCACTTTATTTTCTAACAATCTAGGTCAAGATTAAACTGCATAGAATGTACACTCTGATCCTCTGAGAGATACATGTAGGCTGCTAAGCGTGACTCAGTGACCTTTTGCGAACAGTGTAGATCAAGATAGGACTGCACAGAACATGCAGTCCGATTTTGGATCTACACTGTCCAACAAGGAGATATTTCTTCAGCAAAAAATAAATCTGAAATAGCAACATTCAGGTTTTTACTATCAGCTTGAAAGTTTAAATTTCACATATTTAGCAGGTTAAGGGTTAAGCCTTTATCAGACACAATTTAAAACTTGTCTAGATTGCAAGCATTTCCAGATGACAAGGTAACTGTCGCTCAAATTATGGGATTTGTATTTGAAGGGGTAGAAAACACTGTTGGAAAAAGAGAAAATGCTGGTTACTGGCATTTTCTACTTATCCCACAATTTTTTTCAAAAGCCTTTATCCTTAGTGTCATTAAAGCACATGATTTTGTGGTAAAGGCACAAACAAAATAGGTTTGGTACTGCACTGACTGGGTCTTTTTTGACTGACTGAGGATGATGATTTTATTTCTTAAGCACTGTGAAAAATGTAATACACTGGTAATACAATGACGTAAATCTACAAAAAGTTTAAAGTCCCTAACCCCTTTACCAAAAGATACCACATTTTTAATGACCCTGAAAAAGAATCCTTTTAACTCTTTACCACACAATCCCGACTTTTAACGACCCTGAGAAAGAAAGCTTTTGAAAACATTGTGGGAAAAGGAGAAAATGCTGGTAACCAGCATTTTCTCCTTTTCCCACAATGTTTTCTACCCTTCCCAAATTAAATTTTAATTTTTGAGTCACCTTTTTTTTTGTCGTCTGCAAATGCTTTCAATTTGGACCAGTCTAAAATTTTGTCATTTGGTAAAGGGTTAAAGACATAAGATACTAGTAAAGCTTTTGCAGACGATACAATAAATCTGACTAAAAAATGAAATTTGAGTTACACTCTGGCAAAAGTGGGCGTAATGCATTTCCATGATGTATTATACCAAGCAAGTCATCATAAAATTGTTGCTCCATAAAACCTATTTTGTCAAACAACAGACTGAATCATGAGGTAGACTGGTCCTTTGACATACAAAAAAATTGACCAGTAGCAACAAGTTTCAACTCAGGTCAGCCTGCACGGACTGTGCAGGCTGGCCTGGGTCAATACTTTTCACAGATGCAGTAAGCCCCCTTTTCTTAGAGCATGGCTCATTTAGTTTTGGATGTTTTGTTATGCAGTAAAGAGTTAAAATATGAATAAGGAAGGCATGGTTTACAAGAGAAATTATGTTAGGTGTAACATTACCGTGGCCCTTTCCAACTGTAGCCAGAAGGTACTTCAATAAAGCCTGTCTTTCTTTGTCTGTTTTGTATATGATCAAATCCCCGCCATCGTGCCAGAAATCTTGCCTCGCATCCTCCCAGTTTTTCCGTTGTACATGCACATCAATACAGAGATTAGTATCTGGTAGACGATGGAATGGACTTCTACAGTGTATCCCTGTAGATGAAATCATATCTTTTGTTACTCTTGGCAACCAGCATCTTCTACTTATCACATGGTTTTCTTTCATTTTCAAACACAAAACCCATCATTTCAACCATCTCTTCACAAGATGACAAAACTTGAGACTTATCTGAATTGAAATCATTTGCAGACAACAAATTCAATCTGGCTCAAATGATTGGCTTTGTCTCTGAAAGGTTAGAAAAGGTTGTGGAAAAAGGAGAAAATTCTGGTTTCCACAATGTTCCAGAAGCAATATTCTTTTTCAGGTTCAATGAAACACAGGATTGTGTGGTAAAAGGTCAATTAGTTTTCCATGAAATTTAATGCTTTCATAATGAGACAAGTCTAAAATTTTGATACATGGTAAACTTTTTGTTAAGAGAGACCCGTAAAATATCAGACTGAAGGCCCTTTTTCCAAACAATGCCATGTTTTAACAACCATCAAGAAGCACACTTTTGAAAACATTGTGGGAAAAGAAGAAAATGCTGGTAACCAGTATTTTCTACTTTTTCAACAATGTTTTCTACACTTTCAAAGACAAAAAGATACATTTCAGCCACTCATTTGGTCGTTGGCAAATGCTTCCATTTTGGACAAGTCTAAATTGTTTTGTATGTTAAAGAACTTAAGTGTGAGTTCTTAATACATGTATCATGTATTATATTTTCAAACAAATTTGTAATACATTTGAGCCATGCTCTGTTAAAAGGGGGCTTAATGCATCTGCAAAAAGTATTGACTCAGGTCAGCCTGCACAGTCCACATGGGCAGACCTGGGTCGAAACTTATTGCTGTTGGTCAATTTTCTGCAGCTCAAAGAACCATTCAACCTCATGATTTGGTAGGTTGCTATACAAAATGGATTTTATGGATCCATAATTCTCTGATAACTAGCTTTGTATAATGCATCATGGGGATGCATTAACCCTTTACCACACAACAATATTTTAGACCAGTCCAAATTCAGAGCATTTGCAGATGACAAAATAAATGTGATTCAAAAATTGAAATTTGTGTCGGGAAGGCTGGAAAACATTGTGGGAAAAGGAGAAAATGCTGGTTACCAGCATTTTCTCCTTTTCCCACCTTTTCAAAAGGCTTCTTTCTCTGGGTCGTTAAAAGTCGGGATTGTGTGGTAAAGAGTTAAGCCCCTCTTTTGCCAGAGCATGGCTCAGTTCTCTGAAAACATCTTTGTAAAGTATAGATAATCAAAATCAATCAAGTTTTAAAACTTCTAATAAATAGCCTTTAAAAAAAAAAATGGCAAAAGCCAAAACCACTTGTTATAATTAGTTCCCTTTTTGCTAAGTTAACCCTTTCCGACACAGAAAGTTTTAGACTCTTCCAAATTCAGAATATTTGCAGACGACAAATTTGAAATTGGTATAAATGGGCTCAAGCTCTCTGACAAGGTAGAAAACATTGTGGGACAAGGAGAAAATGCTGGTTACCAGCATCTTCTCCTTTTCCCACAATGTTTTCAGAAGGATTTTTTCTTAGGGGCATTTAAAGTCGAGATTGTGTGGTAAAGGGTTATAATACCTTGATTTGGTGCCATTTTTGTTGTTGCTTTTGAGGTTGTTGTGGGTTTTCTTGTAGTTGTTGTGGAAGTTTTTGTTGTTTTTTGAGTGGTTGTTGTGGACTTTGTTGTTGTAGATTTTGTTGTTGTAGGCCTTGCTGTTGTTGTTGTCAGCGTTGTTAGTGTTGATGGTGTATTTGATATTGTGGCCGTGCCGTTGAAACAGTGATCGTTACAGAAATCTGTATCACAACATATTGCTGGACATCTACCTACTGATGTTCTCAAGGAAGCACATGCCTGTAAAATATATATGAGCCATGCTCTTTGAAAATGAGATTTAACCCTTTACCACACAATCCCAAGTTTTAACGACCCTGAAGAAGAAGCCTTTTGAAAACATTGTGGGAAAAGGAGAAAATGCTGGTAACCAGCATTTTCTCCTTTTCCCACAATGTTTTCTACCTTAGCAAAGACAGAAATCCTCATTTGAGATACATTTATTTCGTCATGTGCAAATGCTTTCAGTTTGGTCCAGTCCAAAATTTTGTCGTTTGGTAAAGAGTTAATACATCTGCTGGTTGACCTAGGTATTGTTAACCCTTTCCCAAACAAGCCCTGGTTTTCGTGTGTCTGCCGAACAAGTCTTTTGAAAACACTGTTGGAAAAGGAGAAATTGCTCGTAACGAGCAATTTCTCCTTTTCCAACAGTGTTTTCTACCCTTTTTGAGAACTTTCTGCCATTTTCATCAAATTTAAAACTGTTGTCTGCAAACTCTTTCAATTTAGACCAAAACCTGTCATTTGGAAAAGGGTTAAATTGTCTGCATGTCAAAGGACGAGTGTACCTCATGATGTAGTTGGTTGTTATACACAATGGATTTTATGGATCTATAATCATGTGATGACTTGGTTTGTATATATAACGCACCATGGAGATGCATTAAACCCCCTTTTGCCAGAGCATGGCTCACATCAAATCACTTTTCTGAAGCAGTTTCCGCACAATCATGACATTTTTCACCAATGACATGAGCACGGGTTTTGAAAGCATTGATGAAACATGGACATTGATTGTATCTAAAATCAGAATGCATTTCCTATGCAGTATGATCTTGATTTACAGCATCTGTAAAAGTGCTTATAGTTGTGCTTTTAGGATTTACACTTCAAATCATCAATCATATTCTTAGCGTTATTTCAAATTAAGCAGCATAGCAAAAGATTTGGGTATGTTCAATAGATAAAGAGTATTTATACTCATCACTTACATCTTTAGATTCACACTCTGCCCTGTACAATGGAACAGGATATAGCTGATACTCTGGTGGTATGTGTAACAAACATTGCTGGATAAAGGGAAAAAATAACATGTCATGTAATTTAGGTTTATTAACTTCTTTTTATTGAATTCAGGTAAAAGATATTGAAGAAGCAAACAGATAAATCATTTTTTTCTCTCTAAATTATGCAGTTGCATTCTGAATCTGAAATTAATTCTTCCACATAATCTTGTTCCTTTTGGAAACAACTTATCCATATTTACTGCATATTTTACCACATGACCATACATGTATTTCAAATGTGTCCATTTTGAAAGTATCTGGAGACAACAAATATTCAATATGGCCAAAATAATAAATTTGTCTCTGCTTTAAAAGGAAAGTATAAATTTGGCAAAAAGAGAAAATGCCAATTACCAGCATTTATACCTACATGTATATCGAAAATGTTTTCAAAAGGCCTCAGGGTCATTAAAACATGATATTGTCTAATAATGAGTGAAAGAAAGCTGTGAAGGCACATGCAAAAGAAGAGGATGTGTCTTGAATTAATGCCTCTTACCATGCAGTCTTGAAAGAGAATTCTTTTTTTTCCAATTTGAATAAAAACAATTCAACCAAAATAGAAGAAGCCATCTATAATCAACACAGTGCCACCTGCAGACCTTTTCGGGCATTGAAGCAAAACACCTTTTGACCCGTTACCACACAATTCCGAGTTTTAACGACCCTTGCAAAGAAAGCTTTTGAAAACATAGTGGGAAATGGAGAAAATGCTAGTAACCAGCATTTTCTCCTTTTCTCACTATGTTTTCTAATGCATCAAAAACAAATTCCATCATCTGATCCACATTTAAATTGTCATCTGCAAATGCTTTGAATTTGGACAAGTCCAAAATTTTGTTGTTTGGTAAAGAGTTAAAACATTGTGCCTGAAGAAGAAACTGCTTGTGCTACAATGTTTTCACATGCAGATTTTTTATGTTTTACAAGGCAGATTTCAAAGTTGTCCACTGCAAATTTGTTGCATATGCACAAACTAGACTTTCACCCACCTGATCTGTATCGCATATAGTCAGTTTATCACAGTCACCTTGTTTTGAAATTAAGTCACAGGAAAAGCAATATGGACCCCTCTGATTTCTTGGTATGGCTACAAATAAGAAAACATTTTTAACCCTTAAAGCGCCTTTCATGACTATAGTTGCCTTTGCGGCCAGTGTAGATCAAGATCAGGCTGCACAAAACATGCAGCCTGATCTTTGATCTACACTGTCCGCTTTGCAGAGACACTAGACATAAAAAGTGACCACAAAATTGCAATGATCTTGGTGTTACTCTAGACTGAAAATGTCCATTGGGTTTATTCAGCGCTTTCAGGGTTAAATGATGAGAAAGACAAGCAATATCCAAGTTCACACATAAACACAACTAAATTCTCAAAGGATAAAAAACATTATGGGATAAAGTAGACCTAAGATAATTTTGTACACTGATCTTATCCTTCAGTTTACATAATTTCCAATCAATCCCAAGTTTTTATGACCCTGATTTTTGACAACAGTGTGGAAAGAAGAGAAATGTATGCATGTAAGCAGCATTTACACAATTTCAAATGATCTTGTCTACCTTTTTAAAGGCTGAATCCCATCATTTTCGCTTGTGGGGTCCTGCGTGGCTCAGTGGTAACCTGGAGGCCCTGGGTCCAAGCCTCACTGAAAAACACTGAGTTTTTTGTGGGAGTGTCTTTGTACAAACAAAAATATGTGAGCTGTCACTGTGATATGACTGAAATACTGTTGAAAGTGGCGTAAAACACCATTCAATCAATCAGTCAACATCATTTTAGTCACATCTAACTTGCTGACTGCAAAATTAATGCTTTCAAATTTGGAAATTCAGCAAAAGACATAAACCCAAATCTTTCTTACCAGTCTTTGAGCAGCCAGCATTATTACACAGGTCTCCTTGACAACAATGTTGACATGTGATGATGTCAGCATTTCTCTTGCCAACCAAAGGTGTGTTTGTGAGCACTGAACAGCGCTGAAAAAACAATGTCCAGTGCAATTTTTGCCAAGGATAGTTCCATGTAGACAGAAATGGCAACAGAGAGTTTACAATGTATAGGGAAAGCATGCTTGTTACTATTAGTTTAACCCTTTACCACACAATCTGGAATTTTAATGACCCTGGGAGAGGGGACTTTTGAAAACATTGTGGGAAAAGGAGAAAATGCTGGTGACCAGTAGACAAAGACAGAAATCATCATTTTAACAACATACATGTATATTTATATGATCTGGAATTGCATGATCAAAAATAAAACAGGGCCTGGTTTTGCGTAAATTTCTCATTTTGCCAATATATTTTCATAAAAGATCAGCAAGATGAAAACATTCATTTGCAGGTGGCACTCAGGTCATAAACTGATAATCTCTGTCCAGACAGTTTTAATGCATTATGCTAAATCAGCCATTGTGGATCACAGAATATTTTCCCGTGTTCACATTCCATTGATCCTACGCAGTAGGGGCAATATTTACAAATACGACGTCGCCAGCCTTATGTATAAAGGTGGTGTAGTTATGTTCAAACATATTTTCCAAATAAGACAACATTTGAGTCATCACATAAAATGTTAAAAATTGTTTGAAACAGCATAATACTCAAGCTGTATTGCCTAATATACCCTCATCCCTAGTGACTTTACCAGTCGCCAGCACACCATTGCTATGTCGAGCAAGCACATTATTATATATTTCATTTTCACATAAGGCAGCAGAATTTATGCATTTAGTTTCTACAAACATAGTATAAACATGAGAACAATAAAAGTACATCGACAATGGTCGAATGTGTGGGCCATGTTTACTAAGGGGATGTACTGCCAAAAGATGCATGAAAAAGAGATCGATACTGATGGAATGGGGAAGTAATATGTAAGTCATTTTCAACAGTTATATATGCTTGTATTTATAAACATATAAAATCTGGGTTAGCTGGAACTACTGAAAAATTTTCCCTGGGCCATGAATCCTGTGTGCTGACATGTTATGCTAAAAATAATCAGATACGTTACCAACATTAGTTATTATTTCTGACAGTATGAAATATATGTTACATCTTAAATGTATGCTTTATAATTGAGCCAAAGTAGTGTAACTATTAACTACAATGGGGTTGACTGATGTTCAATATTACGAAAAAATATGTACTGGAAACCGTTTTTGGAACCAGATACATGACCCCACCAGATACATACCATTACATTTAAATTGTGATGTTCAGGCCACATTTTACACTTTCTTATTATGTTATTGTACTCACACTACGTCATATGCCTCATTTTCTTTCCTGGAAATGAAGTCATAGTTTTCGCCACTTTATTTGTTGTGTAACCAAGTATAATAACCTTCAGGCAAGAGGTATGTCGTGATTTTGTCTATTTTACCAAATCATTAACGCATTTAGTCAAGCTTCCTATTGACTTTTTTGAAAAAGTATGTTTGACTAGTCAGAAAATACAGAAAATAATTGTATCAAAATACATATCAGTCTGGTAAACTTTCGAGAAGAAACAATGGTAATGTATCTGGTTGCGAAAGGTAACGTATCTGGTCCCGCTGAATATCTCTCAAAAAGTGTACATAACCAGAGTACAACCATAGTGTTTACCTGTTCTATGGACCTTTTCACTGTTTGTTATGCGTACTTTATTTAAATTACATTATCAAAAAATCATATTTAGACGTATGATTGACAATTACACAATATGTCCAAATGTATGATGCAGTAATTCAGTGGGCTTATGTAATACATTTGTAACTACATATTGTATAGCATACAGATCTAGTTACAACTGCATTGCACCAAGAATGCAATTAACTATCATGCCAAATCATTAAGCATACTACATGTATAATAGTACTACAAATGCATAATAATGTCTAATACATTTGACTAGCACACATCCATTATATTTGCAGGGAATGGGGAAAACGAGGGCAGAAATCCAAAGGGCTTTAGTTCGACACTAGTATTCGTTACAGATATAGAATGTTCCAACATGTTTTGAAGTTCAGCAGCATTCAATTTTGTCTTAGCATGTTAATAGAAAACAGGAAGGGGGGGTTTAGTACTATAAAATCCAGTTCATGCTGTCTTAATTTGCTGTTATTAAACTGTTCTCGGAAACAACCATCTCAGTTACTTCATTGTTTACCACTTTGTGATATTCATTACATTATAGTAAAAGTACATGCATTTATATGATAGTAGATACCTCAACTATGCAATACTTACCAGATATCTGAATGACAATTATTTGACCACATATGTTACTTAGTCAATGTACATGCCAATTTAACAGTGTTATACAAGTATATCTTGCTAAAACAGTTAACCTTGTGGAAAGGATATATATAAAAGCTGTCACGAAAGGAACAAATGTGACGCACATCATCGTTTACCCTGACATAATAGAAAAATACTTTTAGTTATCATGGATTTTTCTTGATGTCAGTTGTATTGATATTGTTCCCACCCTTGTATGACGGGTCTGTTCTCCATTGCCATTATTAAATTGTCCTAAATGGCACTGCAGTATCTCATTGTCAAGTTAGCGTATAACATTTGTGACAGAAGCATTGTATTACCATACTGATGTGGTGTTAACAGGGTATGTGTATGGTAACATATCTGGTTTTCTCAAAATCTACATGTCCATTTCCAACCGAAAATGTGCAAACTGACGAGTTTGTAAAGGCGCCACTGTATTTTAATATGTCAAGTTGGCGTCAAGCTATCATATAATCACATTTAAATGTTGATTCACCGTAGTTCATATTTCAACACTTATGCTTTGAAAAGTTGCTCCTACTGCGTAGAATCAATGATCCATCCTTGACCACTTATCAGTATTGCAGTTTCAATGCTGTTTTGAAAATAATGCCTTACTTGAAAGAAGGGTGTAGATATCAATAAATGACATGCATTTCACAAACAATATCCAGCAGAACTGACAATATGTTCCAATAATTTCAGTCCTGTGTACAAGAGAGCTGGAATGGGTTCTCACAATTTCAGGTCTGTGTGCAAAAGAGAATAATTATGTTGTAACAGCTTATATATTCCTATTTATACAAGCTAAAATTGTTTTAAGGATGAAAAATCCAAGAAAATACCAACAGTCACTGATATTGTATAAACCTGTTACCAAACAACAAAATTTTAGATTAGTTCAAATAGAAAGCATTTGCAGACGACAAAGTAAGGGTGACTGAAAAACTGAAACTTGTTGTGAGAAGGGTAGAAAACTTTGTAGCAAAAGGAGAAAATGCTGGTTACCAGCATTTTCTCCTTTTTGCACAATGTTTTCTAAAGGCTTCTTTTTCAGGGTCGTTAAAGGTCAGGATTGTGTGGTAACGTGTTAACCACTGATTCTAAATGGTACTTTAATTCCAAATTCAGAATTCTGATAGGCCAATTCGATTAATACCATTTACTTTAATTAACTAATCAAATGTTAAGTTCCTTCAAAATAAAAAAAAAAAGATTCCTGAGAATTAGAATGGGATTGCAATTTGAATGGTTGCTGAACCTGTTACTATACATTCCAACTTTTAACGACTCTGAAACACAAAGCTTTTGAAAACATTGTTGGAAAAGGAGAAAACTTGTTTGGTAAGGGGTTAATATGGCCCCTGATGTTTTTAATCTCAATAGCAGCTAATTATTTCAAAGCACTGCTAAATTCTTCTGGGGTGATATAATGGCATTACTGATTATCATGCTGTTTATACAATGTACAGCAGTTCCCAAAATTACAACTGTCCTCAAATATGAGGAACACGAAATATGGTATCTGTAAAAAAGATAGACAACGTAAAGAGATACTGGAATATGAATGTTGAAACACTTTTGTGGCATTATACAACATGAAGTAGAATAATGAAAAGTAACTTAACAACAGCCTCTTTTTCCTCACTGATTTTCATTTTGTTCAAAAATAGTATTAGGTTATTGGGAAACACTCATGAATTTGGCCTAGTACAAAATTTTGTCATTTGGTAAGGGTTAAATGAAATTTTTAAGTTGATAGTTAAATACATAAATGTTGCTATTTGAAAGTTGTTTTTTTTTTTTCTGGAAAAATATCTCTATCAGACAGTGTAAATCCAAGATCAGACTTCATGTTCACAAAAGGTCCTTGAGGTGTCCTTAGCAGCTTAATGGCTAATCTGTTCAGTTTGAACCAAATGGCAAATAAAAAAAAGTTGACATGATCAGAGAAGGACGACATGAAGCGGAGTTGAGCATATTGTCGAGATTTGAACTTACACCCCTAGAAACACAGCCCGAGTTGTACACAATCAGACCACCAGTTGTCACAACTTCCTCTACGTAGCAATCCTAAAATGAAAATAAACACCCATCAATAGTACTGTATAACTTTTTGTATGAAAAAACACAGATCTTATTGTTGTACAACTTTATTTGGTACTGCAGTTTGATACATTTTGAAAACTTGGTAGGAGAAGAAGAATTTGCTTGAAATGAAGAATTGCTTCTTTCTCTTTTCTCACTACATTTTCAGTTGTGTTGACAAAACATGACCCATGCTCTGTGAAAGGGGCTTAACCGTTAACCAGACGACAAAATTTTAGCCTTGTCCAAAATGAAAGCATTTGCAGACAACAATTTCATTCTGGCTCAAATGGTGCAATTTGATATCGATGATAGTCATTACGACAGGATTCATTCCTCTCTCAACACTGACCATTGTTTTGATAATGGCTATGTGGGAAAGCAGCCAGTGGCTTGGAAAGAAAATTGTGCGGAGTACTGGTAAAAGAAACTCCAGGAAAGCATGGATAGGTGCACTGGCCACCGCGATATAACTGAAATAATGTTGAAAACGGCTTTTTAACACCATACAATCAATCCTTTTTAACTTATTACCAAACAACAAAATTTTAGACTTGTCTAAATTGAAAGCATTTGTAGACAACAAAATAGAATTGACTCAAAATTTAAACTAGAAAGATTAGACAACATTGTGGGAAAAGGAGAAATGTTGCCAGCATTTTCTCCTTTTCCCCCACAATGTTTTCAAAAGACTTCTTCCTCACGGTAGTTTAAAGTTGGGATTCCGTGGTAAAAGGTTAAACAATGTTATCAAAAGCCTTGAATAAACAATTCTGCATTTTATTTTTCAGCCTTGTCAAGACAAATCTTGTTGATTGAGATATCGATCTACATGTACCGGTATCTTATTTTTTGTCAGCTATCCTGAAATTTTGTTTCCCAGAAAAAAGTTAAAACGATACAAACACCTGATCAGTAGTACATGTTGTTGTGTCCATACAGAGCTCTGGGGAAGGATAATGGTTACATTCAAAACATCGAACTGCCTGAACTGTAAACAAAAAAAGGAGCTTTAACACTTTACCAAATAATCTTGACTTTTAACAACCCTGAGGAAGAAGATTTGAAAACATTATGGGAAAGGGAGAAAATGCTGGTAAACAGCATTTTCTCCTTTTATCACAATGTTTATTACCCATTGAAAGACATATTCCATTAATTGAGCCACATTTAAATTGTTGTCAGCAAGTACTTTGAATTTGGACAAGTCTAAGATTTTGAAGTGTATGTGGTAAAGAGTTAACTCTTTACCAAACAATCCATATTTTAACAACCATGGGAGAGCAGGCTTTTGAAAACATTGTGGGAAATGGAGAAAATGCTAGAAACCAGCATTTTCTCTTTTTCCCAAAAAGTTTTCTATCTAGTAAAAGACATAAACAATCATATGAACCACATGCAGTTTACTTGTTGCCTGAAAATGGGCAAGTCCAGATTTTTGTCAGTTACAAAACACAAGATGCTATGTTTGTAAATGAAAAATGTTTACACTCAAAAAATTGAACTGCCTGAACTAGAATAAAGAAAAATATCTTCAGTAATTAATGACAGAAATATTATAAAATGTCACAGTTTTTGCACGATGACAACAACAACGACAACAGTGACAGGGATCTGCGCACGTATTAGCTAATACGTGCGCACGCAATAGTATTACGTGCGCACGTATTAGTTATTACGTGCGCACGCAGTAGCTAGTACGTGCGCACGCAGTAGCTAATACGTGCGCACATATTAACTAATACGTGCGCACGTAATAACTATTACGTGCGCACGTAGTATAAAATATATCTTCCATGTCACTTTTGTGCCACCGTAGGGATCTGACAATACATTGATGTTTTCTTTGTAAACTGCCTACCTAATAAAAAATTAAAGTCTGACCAAAAATGACCTTGCCAACACACTATTTTGGTATTTTGTCCCCTGACTGAAAATGCCTTGTTTATGAGGCTCCCTACAAGTCATCAGTGAACTGTAAAAATCTGAAGGGAACACACTTGACCACTGAGGTAACCAACTAACAACAGTAAGCAAACAGATAATCAACCTTTCTGTGTCCCGATGATCTGAAAGCCAATCAAACACACAATCAGCCAAATCATTTCTGTATTTCCTTGTTGGTTATACAAAAAGTGCAAGCAGACTAAAAATGTTCCATCAGCCAAATCTCTTTATCTCTTTCCAAAAGCTATAGATAAGGGGATAGAATAAAAGAATTTGAATGGCGTTTGATACTTCAAAACCTTTGCTGTCAGTACACAATGCAATTGTCTTCAGGAAAGTTGTTCTAATGAATATATAGCAAAAAAAGTGATTAACTCTTTAGCACACAACCCAACGTATTCCTGACCCTGAAGAAGAAGATTTTTGGAAACACTTTGGGAAAAGGAGAAAATGCTGGTAACTAGCCTTTTCTCATTTTCCCACAATGTTTTCCACCCTACAAAAATTATAATTTGAGTTACATTTATGTTGTCATCTGCACATTTTGTGCAGTCTGATCTTAAACTACACTGTCCACAAAAGCGATCAAAGGCAACATTGGCAGTAAAAGAGTTACTGTAGTACATGTAAGTGAAGTAGGTCAGGAGCTTATCTTTTTCTTAACCCCTTACCAGACAATCAAATTTTAGACGTATCCAAATTGAAAGCATGTGCAGATGACAAATCAGTTGTGTAGATCAAGATCACACTGCACAGAACATGCAGTCTGATCTTGGATCTACACTGGCCATGAAGGAAATATCTTTCCTCCAAAAAACCTTCGAAATAGGAAATTTGGGTTTTTACTATCGGTTTGAAAGCTTCATTTCTTTTATTTAGCAGGGATTAAACATGTCTGTAATTGAAAGCCGAGTTTGGAGCTCATATGGTTATCATACAGCACTTGAAATAAGGGGGAGGTCACTGGTTTGAATCCCCAGTTTGGCCAATGTCTTTCCAGGAAGTGATTATAGTCATTGTGACAGGATTCATTCCTCTCCCACCAATGATCATCGTTTGACTAATTTTTGTGGGAAAGCAGCCAGCGGCTTTGGGAAAATAATGTGCAAAGTACTGGTAAGAAGAAACTCCATGAAACAATGGATATGTACACTCGCTGTCACCATATACACCTACCTAAACTAATATTGAAAACAGCATTAAGACCATACATTCAGTCAAGAACCATACAGTCTGATCTTGATCTTCACTGGCATCAGTCCAAATGCCTGCCTAGTATCTTCACTTTTTCAGTTCATAGTCCATCATTTCTTGATAAGGTTAAAAAATACAGACAACCTTTATCTCCAAGGTTACTTGGCCACAGTAAAAAGTCAAGGAATGGCATTGTTACTTTTCCTTTTGATTGGATTCTTAAGTTATGGCATACAAAATGGTTTGTCTTACGCTCTTTATATTGCATACATTGATTTCTATACTTTGAAATTGTTAGAGCTAAATCAATAAAAAGTTTCAAATAACATCAAGGAAAATCGAATAAATAAAAATGACGTTAAACAGCTCCATCCAGGTTAGACTTATCTTTAACTCTTTACAAAACAACTAAATTTTAGACTTGTCTAAATTGAAAGCATTTGTAGACGACAAAATAAACGTGTCTCAAAAATTGAAATTTGATTTGGAAAGGGGTGGAAAACATTGCGGGAGAAGGAGAAAGTGCTGGTTATCAGCATTTTCTCTTTTTTCCACACTGTTTTCAAAAGCCCTTTCTATCAGGGTCATTAAACTCGGGATTGTGTGGTAAAGAGTTAACTGTATAGACGCTGCGAAAAAAAAATCATACTGGTAGTGTGAACAATATACAGCTGTTTGTCACAAGCAACTGCTACTTTCCATACATATTTTCAATTTCTTAAAAAAGAAACACTCTCCTTTGCTTAACCCTTTACCACATAATTCTACTTTTTGACAACCCTGAGAATTAAAGAAGTCTTTTGAAAGCATCGTGCGAAAAGAAGAAAATGCATGTAACCAAGCTTCCCAAAACAAATTTGGACTAATTTAAAATGTTGTCATTTGGTAAGATTTAAACAAGCTAAGTATTGAGGGTGTAGGATTTGTGATTTACAGGCCCAGGATTTTGATCCTCACTCAGAGTGCTGATGTGTTTCATGGTAGTTTCCTTGGGCAAGGCATGTTAGTACCTTAACCTAGTACTGGTGAATTACACTCATGAATAAATGAGCCGTCACTGTGAAAAGACTAAAATAATGTTGAAAGCGGAATAAACAACATTCAATCAATCTGTATTGAAACTGTTTTTTCTGTTTTTTTTTTTAAATCATTCCACTCACATGTAAGTCAACAAGAGGACCATAAGAGGACCACATTGCTCCACTGACTAGTCGAGCAATCAAATAGTACATGACTGTAGTGTGTACCTAAAGTACAATGTATAAACCTACAGCTGATAATTATGTGATGACTTTTTTGACATAATGCACCACAGAGATACATTGAAACCCCTATCAATAAAGTATGGTTTATACATTCAAGACAACATCAACAAAACTGATAGAGGTCTATCCAAGAGTCATTCATGCAGAATATCAATAAAATTGTACCTGCATTGTTTGAAATGAAGATTTTAGAAGATGTACACTGTAGGCTAAAGAGAAAATAGGCCATCAACAGCAGCTGTAACGGGACTTGCATATTCTCCATTTCAACATCTATTCCGTACATTTCTTGCATTATCCCCAAAACTGCAAATCCTGCATATTCAGCATTTTAACATTCATTCTGTACTTTTCTATTGTTATCCCCCAAAAATTGCCAAGCAAAATCTATGGTGGGGAGTTCCAGGGATTATGCCATTTCGCTTTAAGTCTTTATTTATTTATTTATTTATAGACCATTTTTTATCCATACAGTGACACTCTCATGTTTTATTCCAGCTGAGGCTGTACGTTGTTTTCAGTGTTCCCATTACCCAACACCAGCCTTATGTACAGATGTTACAACATGCACAACAGATGAGGTACCATCTTATTTCAAACTATTCACCTATAACCCCTTTTTGTTAATTCTGGGTCATTAGAAAAGGATTTGATTGGTGTTTCATGCTATTTTTCTGGTAAAATGTAACCAAATTTCTTTTTTTCAGGTTTTTAGAAAATACTGAACAAAAACTGAAAATATTTCTTTGCCTGCAAAGATGGCTTTAAGTAATACTTTTAAAGATGTAGACAAAGAAAAACATAGAAAACACTTCATTTTCTTATTTTTCTTTTCTTTTTTTCTGCAAAATTGCTGGCCTTAATTTTGTCAAAGGGGTAGCCTGTATTGCACAACAATGGATAAATACATATGACCTGTGCTCTGGCAAAAGGGGGCTCAGTGCATCTCCGTAATGCATTATATCAAGCAAGATATCACCTAATTATGGATCCATAGAATCCATTTTGTCAGACTGAATCATGAGCTAGAATTATCCCCTGACATGCAAAAAAAATATTAACCCTTGTCTTGCTGAATAAATGAAATGAAACTTTATAGTAGATAGCAGAAGCCGAAAACTTTCTTCTTTCAAAGGTGTTTTTGGAGGAAAGATATCTCCTTATCGGACAGTGTAGATCAAAGATCAGACTACATGTTCTGTGCAGTCTGATCTTGATCTACACTGTCTGCAAAAGGTCGGTGGGTCGCAATAAGCAGCCTAAGGGTTAAGACAGCGAAAAATTTCAGCCCATATCAGCCTGCGGAGGCTGACATGGGTCGATACTTTTTGCAAATTCATTAAGCTCCCTTTTCACAGAGCATGGCTCATTTCTAAAATGCTAGATAGTTATGCAAAGTGCTCAATTAGAAAAGGCACAGGACTATGGCATTTATGGTTACAGTTCAAGTCCTGGCAGTGGCATACAATTCTCACAGAATCTTGTGTCATTTTTCTAAACATTGTTGAAAAAGAAAAAAGTTTTCCTTGAAACAAATTTGCTACAGAAAACTATGAAAGCATCTTTGTGAACTATGAATCATGAACAGAAATTGACCCTTAACCCTTGACCTTACAATCCCGAGTTTTAACAAACCTGAGGAAGAAAACCTTTGAAAACATGGTGGGAAAAGAAAAAGGCTGATAATCAGCATTTTGTTCTTTTCTGACAATGTTTTTTAACTGTTTAACCCTTTACCACACACTCCCCTGAGAAAGAAACCTTTTGAAAACATTGTGGGAAAAGGAGAAAATAGTGGTAACCAGCATTTTCTTCTTTTTCCACAATGTTTTCTACTCTTTCCAGAAGAAACATCAATTTTTGGGTCACATTTATTTTGTCGTCTGCAAATGCGTTCAATTTAGACTGGTTTAATATTTTGTCGTTTGGTAAAGAGTTAAAGACATATACCATTACTTGAGTCACATTTTAATTGTTGTCTGCAAATGCCTTCAATGGACAAGTCTAAGATTTTTGTCATGTGCTACAGTACTGAATTAATGATTTGGACCTTTTTAATTAGGAAAAACAGTCCAAAACAATTATCTTTACTAATTAAATTTTATTCTGATCAATTAAATAAATTTTTTTTTTTCAAAATGCTACTTGGGAGTTTGATCTCTTTTATTAATTTAGTCCAAAATAATGCTGTTTTAAGGTTGTTTCTGTTAGAATATGAGACATGGTAGGAGACAGTGTAGATCTAAGATCAGCCTTGCACTTTCTGCATGTACAAAAAGCTTAATCAATCCTTTACCACACGATCTCAAGTCTTAATGACCCTGAGGACGTAGGCATCTGAAAAAGGTAACCAGCATTTTCTCCTTTTCCCACAGTGCTCTCTATCTTATCAAGAAACTGCAGTTCATTTGTACACGATTTCAAATTTGTCATCTGCAGTTACTTTCAATTTGGAAGAATCGATAATTTGTTATTTGGGTTTACCCTTTACCACACAGTCCTCAGTTTTAACAACCTTGCAAGAGAATTCCTTTGAAAACATTGTGGAAAAAGGAGAAAACGCTGGTTACCAGTATTTTCTCCTATTCCCACCATATTTTCTCCTTTTCTCATTTTGTCATCTGCAAACGCTTTCAATTCAGACAATACTAACACTATGTTGTTTGGTTACGAGTTACCTTAACCCTCATCCTGCTATAAAAAAGAAATGAAACTTTCAAACCAATAGTATATACGCAAATTTTCCTACTTCAAAGGTATTTTTAGAGGAGACCAATTTCCTTATCGGACAGTGTAGATCCCTGATCAGACTGCACTACAAATTCTGTGCAGTCTGATCTTGATCTACGCTGTCTGCAAAAGGTCAGCGAGTTGTGCTTAGCAGCCTAAGGGTTAATACAATTCCCTTTATCTGCATGCCTGCTTGAGCTCCATGGGTAGATTGTTGAAATCTTCTTTTTTTTTTCCAAGGACTGTTACGTGGAAGAAATTGTGACCACCAGTGGACTTGTTCTATACAATACTGGTTGTATCTCTAAAGATGTAAGTCACAGTATTATCCATCTACATTCCCATAAAATCGACTTCCATGTCCTGAACAAACTGAATAACAATAAGTTTAATAAATCTTTAACTGAAATGCCTAGTAGCACCTGGACTATTGGCCCATGAGTTTGTAAGGGTAGCACACATATGTATATGATATGAACTACTTAAACAGACTTTGAAGTGAATCTAAGTACGTGCCAAGTAAATGATCCATCGATACATTTTCTTACCTGGAAACCAGGAAATTTTGCCACGTTTGTGCAGGCCAGTCATGAATCCAGAGCTGAATGACAATGCCCCAGCAAATAGCACAACCCGTACATTACCTACACAGTGAAGAGAAAGAGATTTTGTCCTAATTCATATCCAATCAATGGAAGAAAATTATATCTATAGAGGATAATTGCCTCTTTTGATGTATGATCGAAATTTCTTTCATTGAGTGAAAAGCGAAGGCTATATTTTCACAGGTGGCAAAGCCATGGGTGAAAACATGGCTTTTGCTTTCATGAGATGAAAGAAATTTTGATTGTACACTGAAACAAAGACTTATCCTATTTCTTTATGCTCTTCACTTTAACCTTTCTTTTCACGTATAATGTTTGCTCATCGTGAAAAACATGTGTATTTTTCAAGCGAAATAGATCTATTCAATCTAGTCGGATATGGACTAGCTGTAATAATGATGTCATGAGTGATGTTGATTTAAAACATGACATTCACCCACTAAAAATTCAGTCATGTTCTATAAATATCCATGGCATGTCAAAAATAAAAGTTATGACATTCCCTGGTGAATTATATCATTCACTGGTGAATTATAAGGATATAATTCAGTTAGATTTCTTCAAACTACTGAAAAGCAAAAAAGAAATTTGTATTTCTTTTTTTAATTTGTTTGTTTGTGTGTTGTTAAAACTCTTTACCAAATGACAAAATTGTAGAATCATCAAAATTGAAAGCTTTTGCAGACGACAAATTATCATGTGGCTCAAACTGTGGAATTTGTCTCTGCAACGGTAAAAATATTGTGGGAAAAGAAGAAAATGCTGGTTACCAGCAGTTTCTTCATTTCCCACAATGTTTTCAAAAGCTTCTTCCTCAAGGTCATTGACACAAAGAGTTAATGCCATTTTCAACATTATTACAATTATATTATGGTGGCCTGTGTACCTTATCATGCTTTCCTGGAGTGATTTTTACCAGTGCTTCAAACAATTTTCTTCCTGAGCAACAGGCTACTTTCCCACTTAACTCTTTACCAAAATTCTAAACCAATCAAAATTGAAAGCTTTTGCAGACGACAAAATAAATGTGACTCAAAAATTGAAATTTGTTTTGGGAAGAGTAGAAAACATTGTGGGAAAAGGAAAAAAATGCTGGTTAAAACTTTTTTCTCCTTTTCCCACAATGTTTTCAAAAGACTTCTTTCTCAGGGTTGTGAAAAGTCGGGATTGTGTGGTAAAGAGTTAACCATAGTTGAAACAGTGATCAGCAGTAATAGAGAAATTCATCCTGTCGCAATGACTATAATCACCAATCCTAAAAAAGAAACTCAGGCCGAGCTGGGAGACTCAAGATGCATTAAATCCCTTTTTGCCAGAACATAACTCATATGTAGTTCTGAAAAAGTTAAATTCATTTTGCCAGAACATAACTCATATATATGGTTCTGAAAAAGTTAAATTCATTTTGCCAGAACATAACTCATATCTGTGGTTCTGAAAAAGTTAAATTCATTTTGCCAGAACATAACTCATATATGTGGTTCTGAAAAAGTTAAATTCATTTTGCCAGAACATAACTCATATATGTGGTTCTGAAAAAGTTAAATTCATTTTGCCAGAACATAACTCATATATGTGGTTCTGAAAAAGTTAAATTCATTTTGCCAGAACATAACTCATATATGTGGTTCTGAAAAAGTTAAATTCATTTTGCCAGAACATAACTCATATATATGGTTCTGAAAAAGTTAAATTCATTTTGCCAGAACATAACTCATATCTGTGGTTCTGAAAAAGTTAAATTCATTTTGCCAGAACATAACTCATATATGTGGTTCTGAAAAAGTTAAATTCATTTTGCCAGAACATAACTCATATATGTGGTTCTGAAAAAGTTAAATTCATTTTGCCAGAACATAACTCATATATGTGGTTCTGAAAAAGTTAAATTCATATCAAGTAAACTTGATATTTTTTTCTCTAGAGATGTCTGGCACTTAACAGCTTTATGGGAAAAAGAAGCACTGATATTACCACCTGCAAAGAATGTTGCCATGGTGACCTATGTAATAATGCTGGTTGTTCTAAAACAGGTAAAATAGTTGATAGCTTCACCAGATGAAAAAGTTTCAGATTTGTCCATGTAGATGCATTTGCAGATGTAATTTAACCCTTTACCACACAATCCTGACTTTTCATGACCCTTAGGGGATGACAGCTTTTGGAAACATTGAGGGAAAAGGAGAAAATGCTGGTAACCAGCATTTTCTCCTTTTCCCACAATGTTTTCTACCCCATCAAAGAGAGCAATCATCATTTTAGCAACACTGAATTTGTTTTCTGCAAGTGCTTTCAATTCGGCTCAGTTGAATTTTTTGTCGTTTGGTAGAGAGTTAAATGTTGTTTAATTTTTACCAATTGGCAGAATTGTATACTCATCCAAATTGAAAGCATTCACGGCTGACATAGCAATTTGGACCCAAACTCATGAAAATTAGGATAAAAATGCAATTTAGAATGGTTGGTATAAACTGCCACCCCCCGCAACTGCAATGAACATAACAGTCTGCAAACAGACCCTCGAGTTTCATGCTTACCACCATTTAAAATGGTACGGCCATAGTGACCTTCCGAGTACTTACCAATGCTGTTACACAATATTTTTACATAGCCACTAGCTACTTTTCTGCTTGAAATTTGGTCAGATGATATCTAGCAGTGCTCCTTAACCTTATAGTACCATTTGACAAAGAGACAAGTAATTTTCAGTCCAGGAAATAAAACACTTGAGAGAAAGGAAAATCATTATAATAAACCCTTTACCACACAATCCCGAACTTTAATGACCCTGAAAAAGAAAGCTGTTGAAAACATTGTAGGAAAAGGAGAAAATGCGGGTAACCAGTATTTTCTCCTTTCCTCACAATGTTTTCTACCCTTTCATAGTCAAATTCCATCATTTGAGCCACACTTTATTTGTCATCTGCGAATGCTTTCAGTTTAGCTCAGTCCAAAATTTTGTTGTTTGATAAAGAATTAAATTGCATAGCAAGCATTGTGAGAAAAGAAACAATAATGATTACTGCTTATTTTGCTGTATGGGACAGTGTAAATCTAAGATCAGACTGTAAAAAATCTGTAGTCTAGTCTTGATCTGCAGTGTATGCAATAGGGCCATGAGCTGCCCTTGGCAATTTCATGATTACAAAAGATCTAAAGAAGGATTAATAATATACAACAACTGGACAACACTCGGCCCTTTAAAAGACAACAAAATCTGGACTCAATCAAGATGAGAGCATTTGCAGATGGCAAATTAAATGTAGTTAAAATGATGAATTCTGTTAATAAAGGGGTAAAAAACATTGTTGAGGAAAAGGAGAAAATACTGGTTACCAGCACTTTCTCCTTTTTTCCACAATGGTTTTAACCTTTTCCCAAACAAGCCCTGGTTTTCACGTGTCTGCAGTACAAGTCTTTTGAAAACACTGTGGGAAAAGGAGAAATTGCTCGTAACGAGCAATTTTTCCTTTTCCTACAGTGTTTTCTACCCTTTTTGATAACTTTCTGCCATTTTCATCAAATTTAAAATTGTCGTCTGCAAACTCTTTCAATTTGGACCAGTCCAAAATTTGTCGTTTGGGAAAGGGTTAAACGCCATCTTTTTCAGAATTGTTAAAACTTGGGATTGTGTTGTTAAGAGTTAATACTTAGCTTTTTGTAAAATTTACCATGATACTATAATTATAATGCTTTTTAGCCATACCAAGACCTCAGCGTGGTCCTTATTGCTTCTCCTGTGATTTAATGACTGAACCCAATCATTGTGAAAAACTTACAATATGTAGTACAGATGAGGTGAGCTAAATTTTCATATTCTCTGAAACTCATCACCTATTGGTAATGGAATTTATATTTGTTCCAAATTGAGGTACATAAACAAGTCAATAAAAGTAGATTTTTTGCTTTAACCCTTTACCACACAATCCCTACTTTTAACGACCCTTAAAGAGAAGGCTTCTGAAAACATTATGGGAAAAGGAGAAAATGCTGGTAACCAGCATTTTCACCTTTTCCTACAATGTTTTCTACCCTATCAAAGACAACTACCATCGTTTGAGCCACATTTAAACTGTCATCTGCAAATGCTTTCAATTTGGACAAGTCTACATTTTTTTGTGTGGTAAAGAGTTAGGTGTTGCTATAAAATTGGGAGCAATAGAAATTGTAGAGACAAAGAAGGCAGATAGATGTAGTGGGACAGTAAGCAAATCAGTTGGAGAGACAGAGTTGGAGATGGAAGTAAGGGGAGGAGTGAAAATGAGAAGGTTAGAGACACTTATAGATGGGGAGGCAAAGGAAAGAGAAGGGGAGAACAAGTGAAATGCAAGGAACAAAGAGTGAATGCATGAAACAAAGGGGATCAGGGAAAATTAATGTAAAGGACAGACAAAGGATTGCAAGAAAGGGGGGGACCAGACTAGATGGATGGGAGGAAGGAACTGGAGGGCATAGAAAATGGTAGGAAGAGACACAGGGTGAGGAAATAGAGGAAAGAGAAGGGAGTACAATAATAATAGTATGGACACAGGGTGTATATTGAAGGAAAGGGAGCAATTTAGGAAGTGGGAGGGAGAGACAAAAGGTAGGGAGATGAAGGAAAGGTAAAGGTGAGGCAGAGAGGTGTAAGGAACAGCAGAAGGGGAAAGTTATAGGAACGGGGAGCAAGGGAAACAGGAGGGAAAGACTTAACTCTTTACCACACAATCATGGGTTTTAACAACCCTGAGAAAGAAGCCTTTTGAAAACATTGTGGGAAAAGGAAAAAAATGCTGGTAACCATCATTTGAACCACATTTAAATTGTTGTCTGCAAATGCTTTCAATTTGGCCAAGTCTATATTTTTGTCATGCGGTAAAGAGTTAAGGTGGAAAGATAGAGGAAAGAGGAGGAACAAGGGAGATAACCAGATACAGGTTGTAAGATTAACCCTTTCAGCGCCATAGGAGAAAGCAGGGATTTTTGCAGACAGCATAGATCAAGATCAGACTGCACAGAACGTGCAGTCTGATCTTTGATCTATACCTTCTGCTTTTTTGGTCAAGCCTATATGATAAAAATCTTCCGGAGACTCTGTGGATTCTATTTACAACCATCAAAAGAAGCCGAGTTTGCTTACTTGGCGCCCAAAGAGTTAACCCTTTCCCACACAAGCCCTGGTTTTCACATGTCTGCAGTACAAGTCTTTTGAAAACACTGTGGGAAAAGGTGAAATTGCTCGTAACGAGCAATTTCTCCTTTTCCCACAGTGTTTTCTACCCTTTTTGAGACCTTTCTGCCATTTGCATCAAATTTGAAATTGTCATCTGCAAACTCTTTCAATTTGGACCAGTCCAAAATTTTTCGTTTGGGAAAGGGTTAAGGAAAGAGGAGCAAAGGAAATGGGGAAGAGAGAAACATGGTGAGGGGATAGAAGAAAGGGAAGAGGAGCCAAAGCAGTGGGAATGAAAGGAGAGAGAGATGAGAAATGACAGAGATAGAGTAGTTTGAAGGAGAGAAAATAGGGGAGGAAAAAACGGGAACAACAGGGGAAGGAAGAGAGGTATCAAGGAAGGAAATTAATCGAAGAATCTAGTAAATCAAATCTTTCAAAATATCAAATTATAAAGTTAATTAATATGCACCCAAATGCCTTTTTCCTTGTTTTTTTCCCAGCTATGTTTGATACACATACCACCAGAGTACCAAACCTACCCGGAACCATTATATAGAGCCCAGTGTGAATCTGTTGATGTAAGTTTTAGATCTTGGCTTTATTTTGTCTTTTGTTTCCTGTCTTTTCCATCTATAGGTATAAATGTACATATTGGATATAATCCTCTGTCTGGTAGACCAGTAGATATACCATACACTTGGCATGGATTCCATCACTGTCTTTAGACTTAATTTATTGATTGAATGGTGTTTTTTTGCCACTTTTAACATTATTTAAGTAAGATAACGGCAACAGCTTACTTGTTCATGTGTGTCCTGAGATTTACCAGTACTAGGCCAAAGCTCAGAAGTGTCTTGCCCGAGAACAATCCCACGAAAAAGTCCACATATCGAGAGAAAATCAAATTGCAATTTCTACATCTTCATTGCTTTGGAAAACATAGTGAATGAAAAAAAAAGAAAGTGCTTGCAGTAAGCAGTTGCTCCATTTTTTTCAATAATTTTTTCAAGAACACTATTTTCTATACCCCCAAATATTTATTCTTTGTGACATTTGTAATATTTGTAGCCTCTGAAGATATGGAAAAAATATTTGGAACAGCAATATTTTATAATATTTCTAAATTTCTGAATTTTGTGCAGTTGACAATTTTTGCTCCCAACAACCTGAACTAACAGACCATTGGCATTAGAAACAAAATTGATATTAAACATTTGTGTTTAAAAAAAGGAATATAGCTTTAACCCTTTACAACACGATTCCAAGTTTTAAGTATCCTGAAGAAAGACAGCTTTTGAAAACATTGTGGGAAAGGGAGAAAATCAGAAACAGAGCAGTCCCTTTACCTACAAACTTTAAATGAGCTGAGCCAATGAATTGGCTGCAATATAGCAGCCATTTGTGTGATCATGAGGTTTGTTATGCGGGAAACTGTTCACCTCCTCAATATAGATTTTATATAACCATTATTGTTCCATTTTACATTGTTTCAAAGTTCTCGCACAATATTTCATTACAACCTTAAAGAATTCAACAGTGAAAAAATGTTGGATAAGGCACAGTGGCTTGTAACAGGCAACTCCACCTTTTTCCTCAATGTTTTCTTTTAAATACGATTTACGAAAACTTATTTCCTTGAAGCTTCCTTCAAATCCTTTTTTTTTTGCCTCTTTTGCTAGTATTTGGCATGTTATAAAAAAGACCTGCAAGATCACTGGTTCAGTCCCATATTTCCATACCATATCCTGCACACCAGAACAATTGCATTCTAATATGTACCATGCACTGGCAAAAGGGGGTTTAATGCATCTCCATGATGCATTATACTAAGCAAGTTTCAATCCTTTATCCTGCTAAATAAGTTAAGTAAAACTTTCAAGCCAATAATTAAAACCCGAATAACCTTGAAAACTCGAAAAACCTTGATACCGCTAACATATTTTTTCTTTGAGAAAATATGTCCTTATTGGACAGTGAAGGTCAGTGAGTTGTGCTTAGCAGCTTAAGGGTTTACCGTACAATGCCGCCTTTTGATGCCCCTGGGAAAGAAGCCTTTTGAAAACATTGTGGGAAATGGAGAAAATGCTGGTAACCAGCATTTTCTCCTTTTCCCACAATGTTTTCTATCCTGTCTAAGACAAGTTGCACCATTTGAGCCACATTGAAATTGTCGTCTGCAAATGCTTTCAATTTGGACAAGGCTAAAATTTTGTCGTCTGGTAAAGGGTTAAGGGTTTACAATATAATTATGATTCCATGAAGTCCACCCCATCTAACAAGTGGCTGAATCCTGAGGTACAATAATCCTTTGACATGTAGAAAATTGACAAATAGCAAAAAGTTTTGACCCAGGTCAGCATGCACGGAATGCGCAGGCTGATCTGGGTGGATACTTTTTTTTCTCTTTTTTCCTCAGTTGCATTAAACCCCATTTTCACAGAGCATGGCTCATATGAATTTAACATTGGTTTTATTGTATAAGGCATGTGCACCCTTGCCAAAAACAGTTGGTATATGTCCTGCGACGTGCTGTGATACAGACTTCTGCAATGATCACTGCATAAATGGCACAGCTACAACAACAGCAGCAACAACAACATTGTTGTCAACTGAACCACTGGCAACATCAACAATAGCCGAACCATTTCAAGACCCTACAACACCAGTAATAATGACAACAGAGTCATCAGCGGGTAGTTCAACATCATCGAAAACTACAACAGCAGCAACAACAAAATTAACAACACCTAAAACATCAAAGGCAACAACAAGCAAAGTGCAAACAACTGTACATCATGGTTCATCAGGTTTGTATGAATGATACATGTACTTAGAAAAACAATATAAGCTATGGTCTGACAAATGAGGGATTAATGCATCCCTATTTACATTATACCAAGCAAGTCAACAAAAATTTTCAACCCATGACAGCATGCATGGACTGTGCAGCATGGCTCACATCTATTTGCAAAGTTTTAACGAATTTAATCCAGTCTTGAGTTTTATGACCCATAGGTTGAAGGCTTTTGGAAGCATCCTGGGAAAAGGAGAAAATATTAGTAATTAGCATTTTCTCCTTTCCCCAAAATGGCTCCTACTCTAAGACTCCATTGAGTCACATTTGTCATCAGAACTGATCTCAATTTAGACAAGTCCAAATTTTGTCTTCGGACACAATAAATCTGAAAATGACATGATAATTTTAGCCAATTACCGATTGTACACTTTTCTTGTCTCCTATCAGACTACCCTTGGAAACATTGTGACAAGACGAAAAGTTGAATATAATGAGTTGTTTGGGAGAGAATAAATAATAAAAGAGCCATACTCTGGCAAAAGGAGACTTAATGCATCTCCGTAATCCATTATACCAAGCAAGTCATTACATTATGATGGATCCATGAAATCCATTTTCTCTAACAACCAACTGAATCATGAGGTAAACTGGCCCTTTGACACACAGAAAATTGACCAAAACCTTGGTCCATACTTGTTGCAGATGCTTTGAGACCCCTTTCCACAGGGCACAGCTCAATATTACATACTAAAATAGTTAACATAGGTCCATTGTCATATAACTCATTCACTGCAATCTAATCTTAGTCCACACTTCACACAAATGAGGCAGGGCTTTGCCGTCCTCATGCTTACATATTCATACTTTAACACTTTCTTTTTTCCATCTTTAGCATGTATTTCCCCTTTAAATTCCTCCTATCTTGTCTGCCTCAAGATTTATACCATTTTCAACAGTATCAAATTTTGTCATAGAGATTCTGTTTATGAATTTTAGCCAATTCTTACCAGTTCTATTCACAATACTTGTAAGCCACGTGCTCTGTGAGAAGGGGTTTAATGCATATGCAAAAATTATTGACTCCTAGAAAGAAATTGGCCAAGCTCAGCATTTGAACCAGCAATCCCCAAGTCCTGTACGCTACTGACTTTACTACCAGGGGTGTACATGTTAGTGTTGAGCTTGAAAAGAGACCTTAAGCTTTTTAACCCAAAATATTCTTCTTTGTTGTTTGTACTGCTGACCGAAGAGTGAAGAAATTCGTATCTTTGCAGAACTATTTATTTTCGAAAATTTTAGGACCAAAATGTAGGCAACCTCACCATCACATCCCCAACACCAACCTCTGTATTCAAGTATTTGGACATACTTCCACTTGGCTGGATGCCAGGAATGACTGCATGCACCACGGTGGTGACTTGATCATGCTGAAGACAGATCAACAAAGAACAGCTCTATTGGCTTATTTACAGAGGCTTTTCGGCACAGGACATGGTAACATGTCACTCTTTCACTCTCTCTTTCTCTTTACCCATCTCTCATTATCCATAATGTTGATGCACTGGCAAAGAGTAAACCTTTTACCAAACGACAAAATTGAAAGCAGTTGCAGACGACAATTTTAAGGTGGCTCAAATGGAGAGAATTGTCTTAGAAGGGTAAGAAACATTGTGGGAAAAGGAGAAATTTTCTCCTTTTACCACGTTTTCAAAAAACTTTCTTCTTCAGGGTTGTTAAAACTTGGGATTGTGTGGTAAAGGGTAAAGAGGTTAAAGGTTCATTTCCCTCCCATATCACACAAAATATACCCCATTTTTAGTGTCCTGTCAGTAAACACTGTGACTTAACCCTTTTTCAAGCAACAAATTTAAGACTTTTCCAAATTCTAAGCATCTGCAGACAAAAAAATTAATTGAAAGAAGTACAATTACATTGAAGTACTTTGAAAAAGGGTAGAAAATATTTTGGATGTTACCAGCATTTTTTCCTCTTCCAACATTGGTTTCAAAAGGCCTCTGTTCCCCTGGGTCATTCAACCCTTTACTGCACAATCCAGAGTTTTAACACTCTGGAAGAGAAGTTTTTTAAAAATTGTGGGAAAGGAAAAAATGCTGGTAACCAGCATTTTCCTCTTTTCCCACAATGTTTTCTATCTTTCTCATTACAGATTTCAATTTTTCAATCACATTTTGTTTGACTTCTGCACATGCTTTCAATTTGGTCTAATCTAAAGTTTTGTTGTGTGATGCAGAGTCACAAAATGGGATTTTTTGGTAAAGGGTTAAATAAACCCTCTGTGATCTTGATATTTTATTTATCCAACTCAAAATCAAGAGGAATCATTTTACACTCCATTAAGAACCTAAGGTCAAACTAGTAATTACAGGTGCGTAGCATGGCTGATGCCTGTTTAGCCCAGCATCAAAATTAACCATTAGAGCATCAAATGAATGAAATGTGCTTTCTCATCTCATTTTCAAAATTGCTTGTACCACAAAACAAAAACTAGAAATATATATAAATAGCAGACAATATAGATCAAAGATCAGACTGCACATTATGTGCAGTCTGATCTTGATCTACATTGGCTGTAAAATACAGTCTGATCTTGATTTACAGTATTGAAAAAAATTGGCAAAGTTGAGCCAAGCTCTTTACGGTGCCAACATCTATTTTGCTAGAGGAAAAACAATGATAGAAAGAAGGAAAAATAGGGGAAGAAAATGTAGAATAAATTGGGCTTCATGTTTAGTACATTATTGGCTACACACCTGAATTACCTATTGTTCAGACAAGGTTAGGTATGTTGAATGTCACTGACCTTGACCTTTTACTTATTAAATTTGAGATCAAAAGGGAGCATATACACTTCATCTAAATGTCTATGTAAAATATCAAACCAGTGTCTACCAATTTTATGGACAAGGTTTGGTGTCTAGAAGACACAGTGACCTTGAATTGACCCTAAAAATCATATTCACTTCATGACAAAATGTCTGAACCAAGTTTGAAGAACCATTGTCAAACTAGTGTCAACTTACTATCCATACAAGGTTTAGTATTAAAGGTCACAGTAACCTTGACCTTTGACCAACTGATCTAAAAGTCAAAAGGAATCATTGGAATTTAATGGTAATCTCTGGAGAAGCTAGTCTTCACTGATTGTAACAGCATTTTCTCCTTTTGCCATAATGTTTTCTACATTACAAGGACAAGCCCATTTGTGCAACGTGTAATTTGAGCAACATGTAATTTGTCATTTGGAGCTCTAAATATGGAGTATAGAATTTGTCATTGATAAGCTAGTTATGACCTCCACCAGACAACCTCTAACCTATTCTACATATTGCAGGTAGTGATTTTTGGATTGGAATCTACAAAAGCAATGGTCAGTTTAGGTTTGTTAATGGACAGCTTGTCCAGCACACCATGTGGACTGGAGGTCATCAAAATCATCTTGCACAAAACTGTGTTCTAGCCTTGCATAGTAATAATCTGTACTGGAGTGACAGCCATTGCTTCCTACATTACCCCTACATCTGTCAGTTTGATCCCAGCAATTGAGAGGATTAATAAAATTGTTCAGTTCTGATCTCTTTGTGTTTTGTATTTGACACATTTTTTTTTTGATGTGTTTTAACTGGATACCGTAAGTCACAGGCCAACAAATACCTTCAACCCGTTGTGCCATGTCACTGTATCAGGTAAAAAAGTTAAAAGGCCATAACTGCTGCTGACAATTACAATGAAAATTGCAGGTGCACAAATTCCTGTGGTAAGGCTTCCATTAAACTTTCAGCCAAATTGTGTTTGCAGAAGACACAAGTTTGCATTTACAGACAATCAAACAAGACATGATTAGTGTATTCCATCCTTGTGCTTCCTTGTGTGTGGGTGTGTGGGGGGATGTGCTTGTGTGTATATCAAACAACTGTAGAGCAACATATTTCCCACACGACTTTTTGCCTCTTGCAGCAGACACATTTTGAAATATTTGCGGCAAAAGAAATAGCCTGCAAGATGCACATGAGCCATGCTCTGGCAAAAGGAGGCATCTCCTTAAAGCATTGTACCAATCAAACCGTTACATGATTATGGATCCATAATAGCCAACCAACCAAATTATGAGGTGGAGTGGCCCTTTGATATAGAAAACTAACCAATAGTAAAAAGTTTCGGCCCAGATCAGCCTGCGCGGACTGCGCAGGCTGACCTGGGTCGATACTTTTCGCAGATGCATTAAGCCCCCTTTTCACAGAGCATGGCTCACATGTTTTTTCCTTTGTCAAAAATATGTTTATTTGCTGAAAGAATTGATGTTAGGTCAATTGAGCCTAATGCATGATAGTGTAAGAGAGAGCTCAAGTCATAGTAAACACTTCAAGTCTTTACCACACAATCCTGACTTTTAACGACCCTGGGAAAGAATTTTTTGAAAACCTTGTGGGAAAAGGAGAAAATGCTGGAAACCAGCATTTTCTCCTTTTCCCACAATGTTTTCTACCCGTCCCAAAACAAATTTCAATTTTTCAATCACATTTATTTTGTCACCTGCAAATTCGTTAAATATGGAGCGGTCTGAAATTTTGTTGTTTGGTAAAGAGTTAAAGCCTTATCCTGCTAGATTACGTAAATGAAACTTTCAAGCCGGTAGTAAAAAAACTACAATGCTATCTCAAACTCATTTTTTGGAGAAATATATCTCCAAATCGGATAGTGTAGATCCAAGATCAGACTGCAAGTTCTGTGCAGTCTGATCTTGATCTACAATGTCCAAAACAGGTCAGTGGGTCATGCTTAGCAGCCTAAGAGTTAACAGAGGACAAATCTCACTTTGCTTTCTGGAAACCATTTGCTGACAAAAAATTAAATCAGGCTCCAATGAAAGAGTACTTGAGCAATGCTCTGGCAAAAAGGGACTTAATGCATCTCCGTAATGCATTGTACCAAGCAAGTCATCACATAATTATGGATCCATAAAAGCCATACAGAAATTGACCAATAGTGAAAAGTTCAGCCCCAAGTCTGCTTGCCTGAACTGTGCAGGCTGACCTAGATCGATACTTTTCGCAGATGCATTAAGCCCCCTTTTCAGAGAGCATGGCTCATTCATATTACAGACATCTCCAAAGTTTTGTTTTTTGGAAGAGAGACAAGACTTCACTACATTTTACAACTTACTCCAATACATCGACAACAAACGCAAACTAACACATGTGTCCTTTGTAACTGATTTTAATACATCAATATCATTAACTCCAAAGAACAAAATCATGATTCTTTTTATAAAATTGTGGAACATGGAGCAATTTCTTTTTTAGTACTGATTTCTATATCATTTAACTCTTTACCACACAATCCTGAGTCTCCACGACCCTGAGGTAAATGGCATTTGGAAACATTGTGGGAAAAGGAGAAAATGCTGGTAACCAGTATTTTCTCCTTTTCCCACAATTTGTTTCTACCCTTTCTAATACAAATCCCATCATTTGAGTATCACTTTATTTGCCATCTGCAAATGCCCTGAATTTGGACTAGTCTAAAATTTCTTCGATTGGTAAAGTTTTACAAGAGAAAAACCCTATTTTCTGTTCACCAGTAGTTTTTCCTTTCAGTAACTTGTACTGCTTGATGACATGTCTGGCAAATAGCTTTTATGATATACGATTTGAAAAGATTTTCCCTCCTCGTTGGAATTGGTCAACCAAAAGCAACAAGAATGTTCCTAACATGTAATGTCTGATGCAAGATGTAAAAAAATCCTTAATTTTCATAATACAAGTCATCTCCTACAGTCCAGTTTTCACATACTGCAGGAGCCCTACTTTGAAAACATTACAGCAGATGGAGAAACTGCCCATTAAAATCAATTTCTTCTTTGACTTGTATTCATACAGTAAAGCTTAGATCTTTACCAAAAAAACAAAATTTCAGACTGGTCCAAATTAGTTATTGTAAGAAAACAAGATTTTTAAGCCAAATATTCACATATACATGGATGAAATGTAAAGCAATTAATAATATCTATGGGAACTGATACTTTATGGACTGTGCTTTGACTTATGTCCCTCTACATTACATAAACTCTTTTTTGTGGCAATAATTCAATTTGCAAGTCACATGACTAATAGGGAAGATTTAATGGCCTTTCTAGTTCTCAATTATCAATCCCTATTTTTTTTCACATTTCCTTTACAGCCATTTCTGTACAGTTTTTTGTACATATCTTACATAAATGCAGCCATGTTGAACTATATATTTGGCAATACAGTCAATCTTGTATTCAACGACCACACTTGGGACAATAAAAAATGGTCGCTAAATAAAATGGTCGCTTAATAAATCAGTCGGGAGGTGCAAATTACCTTTTGCACACATTAATTATTTAAATATATTTTAGATTCTATACTAAAAGCATATATTTCAATTTTTAGGTAAGTATCAAGAAAATGCTTTAATATTTAAAAGAAAAAAAATTATCGGACCAACAGCAATTTCTGTAAGTGAAAGAACAAATCGAAAGTAGGCCAAAGTAGTCACCATGAAATATCATGTGAACAAACCTTTATAACAAAATTTCTCTGTGTTTGTGGGATACATGGCAAGGCATTTGTGAAATAGACATGCACTGTGTAAATATAAGCATGTGTGAAAGACTCATCGTAATCAAAAACAACTTTTTACTCTACGGCGTTTCCAGGTTGAATTTGCCAATGAAGGACACGCTTGATTTATAGTGCCTTTTTATAACCGAACAAAAAATCACTTTCATATAGTGGTAATGGAACAAAGTTCTACTCCATTTAGGGAGACCACAAGGATAAATAAACAGAATTCACCATCCTTTTCACACGTTCGCACACTAGCAGATTAGGGATTAAGTTGGTCATTATGACATGGTTCTGCATCGTTGCCGCTATTGTCAAAGGGTAATTAACAGTTAGACATGTAAATGTGTTAATCCTTTAATTGATACATGCTGTTATGTCTTGATTAGGATAAATCAGAGGCTGTTATCATCCTATATACATGTACTGTCAATTAAGGATCCACAATTTTTACGTGTTGATGGGTCGCTTAATGAAAGATATAGTGGGCTTTTGGGCCCTAAAATTGGTGGTCGTTGGTCACATAGTACAAAAGTCGCTTAATACAACATGAAATTAGAGGAAAATAGCTCGGGCGGACTTAAAAACGGTCGTTTAGCACAAAAGTCGCTTAAAACATGTGGTCGCATGTACAAGATTGACTGTACTAACTTTCAAACTGGCAGTGCTAACCCTTTACCACACAATCCGGAGTTTTAACAACTCTAAAAGAGAAGGCTTTTGAAAACATTGTTGGAAAAGGAGAAAACGCTGGTAACCAGCATTTTCTTTTTTTTCAACAATGTTTTCTACCCTACATGTATCAAAGATGGAAATCATCATTTTAGCAACATTCAACTTGTCATCTGCAAATGCTTTCAATTTAGTCCAGTCCAAAATTTTGTGATTTGGTAAAGAGTTAAAAAATCTTCAGTGTTACTGACCCTGAAGAGGAAAGCCTTAGAAAACAATGTAGGAAGAGGAGAAAATCCTGAAAATAAGCATTCTATCCTATTCCCATAATATTTTCTACCCTCTCCAAGGAAAATCTTATAATTTTAGCAGCATTTAATTTGTCGTCTGCAAATGCTTTCAATTTGTAATAGTCTAGGTTTGTGTCATCAGATAAAGAAATATATACTCCAGATACTAGTTTACATTACTTGTCCACTTAGAAGGCAGGGCTCATTTATAGCACTGTTTTCATGCAGTACTTTCCCATCTTAACCCTTTCCCAAACGACAAATTTTGGACTAGTCCAAATTGAAAGAGTTTGCAGACGACAATTTTAAATTTGATGAAAATGGCAGAAAGGTCTCAAAAAAGATAGAAAACACTGTGGGAAAAGGAGAAATTGCTCGTTACGAGCAATTTCTCCTTTTCCCACAGTGTTTTCAAAAGACTTGTACTGCAGACACGTGAAAACCAGGGCTTGTTTGGGAAAGGGTTAACCTGTTACCACACAATCCCGACTTTCAATGACCCTTTAGAATTGGACTTTTGAAAACATTGTGAGTAAAGGAGAAAATGCTAGAAACCAGCATTTTCTCCTTTTCCCACAATATTCTCTACCCTTGCAAAAACATATATTAAAGTCTGAGTCACATTTATTTTTTTTGTCAGTAAATGCTTTCAATTAGGGAAAGTCCAAAATCTGGTTGTTTGGCAAGGAGTTTAGGTGATAGTAGCACAGATTTGGTTAAACTACAAATGCCCAACTATTTTTCATACTGTAAAAAATACAACTAAAGTATTCAAAAATGGCTTAGACCTTACAGTGCCTTAACCCTTTACCACACAATCCCAAGTTTTAACAACCCCAAGGGAGAGGACTTTTGAAAACATTGTGAGAAAAGGAGAAAATGCTGTTAACCAGCATTTTCTCCTTTTCCCACAATGTTTTCTACCCAATCAAAGACAGAAGTTATCATCTGATCTACAATTAATTTGTCGTCTACAAATGCTTTCAATTGGTGAAGTCTAAAATTTTGTTGTGTGGTAAAGAGTTTAACAACGAAAACTGGACATTTTCCGTCAGGAAAAAGACCCAAATACTGGGATTTCTCCAGTAATTTTACTACAAGACTGGACAATTTGGATCGAAAATCAGACTGCCCCTTGCAATAAAGGGTGGTCTGATCTTGATCTACACTGTCTTCTTTTACTGTAGTTGTAATTGGCACTCCAACAAAGACAAAATACTCTGCAACAAAACAAAAAAGAAATCAGTTTTCAGTGTATTCTTGTTAACTCTTCCACCATTTTCACCAAATCATCCACAGTTGAATCTCTCTTCATTCCACTTCCATCATCAATCTGAAAAAATACATAATTACTAAGCAATGATCTGTGAAGATGGAGCTTAATGCATCTGCAAAAAGTTTGACCCAGGTCGGCCTGTATAGTCCCTGCAAACTGACCTGGGTCAAAACCTTTTGCTATTGGTAAATTTTCTGCAAGTCAACAGACCTCCTGATAAAAGGGAGTGACAGTATTCTAAATCCACTATTTCTCTTCCAATTTTAAGTCAATTTGTTGTGGGTACTTATTACAATCGTCTCGATGAGACGATTTCACTGAGTACCCATAACATAGGGTTTAGCGGAGATTTATTATTATTTTCAATTTTGAAATCAAATTCACTTCCCCCTATCTGGAGCTCCGAATCAAAGGACTATTGTACCTCAAGATTAATATTTGTTTTCCAAAGGGTAGAAAACATTGTGAGAATGTTTTCAAAAGGAATCTTTCTTAAGGTCATTAAAACTCTGAATTGTTTGGTAAAGGGTTAAAGTACAAATTTTACTGATTAAAAATATCTGCTTCATTCATTTCATAATTTTTGGGGATCCTGCGGTGCTTAGTGGTGGAGTGTAAACTCGTGACATGGAGGCCCTGGGTTCAAGCCTCATTGGATCCACTAGGTTTTTCGTGGGAGTGTCCTTGGGCAAGACACTTTAGAGACCCAGCCTAGTACTGGTGGAACCCAGGAAATACATGAATATGTAAGCTGTTGCTGTGATATGACTGAAATAATGTTGAAAGGGGCCTAAAACACCATTCAATCAATCAATCAATTTTATCGTTCACCTCCAATTAAAATTTCACAGCTCTCAAATAATCCAGATTTCACAGAACAAAGCATTGTATGATCTCAACATTGTTGATACTACATGAACATTACAAATCTTATTACAATGACCATCAAAGATTTCCATACCTGTAGCCCTTGTACAACTTCAGCCATTTTATCTCTGTGTAGGTCCAAAAAGCTCTCTATGAGATCCCCATCTATAAAACCTTGTGATACTTCTGTTTTTCTCTCTGTGTGAAATGACCGCCAGCTACATCAAGGTTAAGGAACTAAATGGCACAAGAGTACCTAACATTGCTACTTAACCCTTTATCACACAATACCGACTTCTACCGACCGGGAGAAAGAAAGCCTGTGAAATCGAAGTGGAAAAAAGAGAAAACGCTGGTAACCAGCAAATTTCTGTTTTTGAGTCACATTCATTTTGTCATCTACAAATGCTTTCAATTTGGAGAAGGCTAGAATTTTGTCGTTTGGTAAAGACGTAATCCTTCACCAAACAATTCCTAATTCCACTTAACCCTACAAATTTTAAGAAAATTTATGAAAACATTTGGGAATAGGAGAAAATGTTCTCCCTTTTCCCCCACAAAGTTTTCTGTCATTTTAAAGGGATGTTCCATCAATTAACCCTTTACCACACAACTTAATTTTAGACCCATCCAAATTGAGAGCATTTGCAGACGACAATTTCAATGTGGCTCAAATTATGTGATTTTTCTTTGATAGAGTAGAAAACATTGTGGGAAAAGGAGAAAATGCTGGTTACCAGCATTTTCTCCTTTTCCCACGATGTTTTCAAAAGACTTCTTCCTCCGGGTTGTTAAAACTTGGGATTGTGTGGCAAAGGTTTAAGCTATGTTCAATTTGTCATCTGCAAATGCTTACAACATGTAAAGTGTCTAACATTGTGTCACCATGTAAAAGGTAAGAAATTACCTTCAGCAGATGATTGTTTTTGTCTTGCTGTAAATAACTCCTTGTGTCAAACTGAGAAATTATTCATTACAATCAAATTCAATTTTTGCTGCTTTCACTTCTATTGAACCTATCTTTGAAGCATGTTAACTATCCCCATTTTACAAGAAGTTTGTCTGAAACAAATTTCAGAGGATACCAAGTTAAAATACAGACCTACACATCTACAAACAAAACCAAAGTTGACTCTAACATTATGTACCTTCCATAGCCAAACTTCACACACACAAGTACAATAATAAAGCAATAACAACTACAGGCTTTAACCCTTCACCACACAATCTGAGGTTTTAACAACCCTGAGAAAAGAGGTTTATGAAAACATTGCGGGAAAAGAAAACAAGAGGACCATGATGGTCCTAAATCGCTCACCTGAAATGCAACTCAGCTCAACACCATAATGCTACATGCCAAATATGAAAGCTCTAGCCCTTATGGTTTGGGACAAGAAGATTTTTAAAGATTTCCTTCTTTATCTCTATGTGAAATCCGAGAACCCACAACATAGGGTCAATTTTTAACACCAGGGCCATTATTTGAAGTATTTTGGTAGAGGGCCACTAGATGATACTACATGCCATATATGAGAGCTCTAGCCCTTATGGTTTGGGACAAGAAGATTTTTAAAGATTTCCTTCATTATCTCTATGTGAAAACCGAGAACCCACAACATAGGGCCATTTTCAAACTAGGGCCATAAGTTGAGGTATTTTTGTAGAGGGCCACTAGATGATGCTACATGCCAAATATGAAAGCTCTAGCCCTTACGGTTTGGGACAGGAAGATTTTTAAAGATTTCCTTCTTTATCTCTATGTGAAATCCGAGAACCCACAACATAGGGCCATTTTCAACACTAGGGCCATAATTTGAAGTATTTTGGTAGAGGGCCACTAGATGATGCTACATGCCAAATATGAAAGCTCTAGCCCTTACGGTTTGGGACAATAAGATTTTTAAAGATTTCCTTCTTTATCTCTATGTGAAATCCGAGAACCCACAACATAGGGCCAATTTCCATACTAGGGCCATTATTTGAAGTATTTTGGTAGAGGGCCACTAGATGATACTACATGCCACATATGACAGCTCTAGCCCTTATGGTTTGGGACAGTAAGATTTTTAAAGATTTCCTTCTTTATCTCTATGTGAAATCCGAGAACCCACAACATAGGGCCATTTTCAACACTAGGGCCATAATTTGAAGTATTTTGGTAGAGGGCCACTAGATGATGCTACATGCCAAATATGAAAGCTCTAGCCTTATGGTTTGGGACAAGAAGATTTTTACAGATTTCCTTCTTTATCTCTATGTGAAATCCAAGAACCCACAACATAGGGCCAATTTCCACACTAGGGCCATTATTTGAAGTATTTTGGTAGAGGGCCACTAGATGATACTACATGCCATATATGAGAGCTCTAGCCCTTATGGTTTGGGACAAGAAGATTTTTAAAGATTTCCTTCTTTATCTCTATGTGAAATCCGAGAACCCACAACATAGGGCCATTTTCAACACTAGAGCCATAATTTGAAGTATTTTGGTAGAGGGCCACTAGATGATGCTACATGCCAAATATGAAAGCTCTAGCCCTTATGGTTTGGGACAAGAAGATTTTTAAAGATTTCCTTCTTTATCTCTATGTGAAATCCGAGAACCCACAACATAGGGCCATTTTCAACACTAGAGCCATAATTTGAAGTATTTTGGTAGAGGGCCACTAGATGATGCTACATGCCAAATATGAAAGCTCTGGCCCATACAGTTTGGGACAAGAAGATTTTTAAAGATTTCCTTCTTTATCTCTACGTGAAATCCGAGAACCCACAACATAGGGTCAATTTCCATACTAGGGCCATTATTTGAAGTATTTTGGTAGAGGGCCACTAGATGATACTACATGCCAAATATGAGAGCTCTAGTCCTTACGGTTTGGGACAAGAAGATTTTTAAAGTTTTTTCTCTCGGTTGCCATGGCAACCAGAGTTCTTCATGGAATTCAAATCTTTGAAGTATTCTGAAAGTGCATCACCTAAGGATCATTTCTGTGAAGTTTCACTGAAATCTGTTAGGCGGTTTCAGAGGAGAAGATTTTTTAAGTAATTGTTCACAGACGGACGGACAGACGGACGCACCGACGGACGGACGGACGCCGGACAACGATCGATCACAATAGCTCACCCTGAGCACTATGTGCTCAGGTGAGCTAAAAATGCTGGTAACCAGCACTTTCTCTTTGTCCCATAATGTTTTCTACACTTTCAGACATTTATTCCACTACTGGAGCCAAATGTAATTGGTCATCTGCGAATGCTTTCAATCTGGACCAGTCTAAGATTTTGTCATTTGGTAAAGGGTTAAATGTTGTTCACCAAAAGTTTGTTAAGATTCTAAAACTTTGTGAATATAGGCCTTATACTTTCTAGAGGTGTTTGGTTGATGAAATAGGCGAGGAGAGGAAAATGTCAAATGATCTCTCTCACACTTCAGTAAATACATCATTTCTGATCCTTATGAACTGGGACCATTTTGGTTTTTTAGTTTCTGAGAGAGGAAATCTTCAGAAAAGAGAAAAAAAATCACACCACTGTATCTAGGATACAAACTGACAGGTGCAATTGACACAAAATCATATGAACAATGCTCTAGCAAAAAGGAGTTTTATGCATCTCCATGACGCATTATAACAAACAAGTAATTATATAACTATGAATCCATAAAATCCATTTTTTCTAACAATCAACTGGGTCTGGAGGTAGAATGGTCCTTTGACATGCAGAAAATTTACAAATAGCAAAAAATTTTGACTCATGTCTGCCTGTGCAGGCCAACATGGGTCAATACTTTTTGCACATGCATTAGCCCCCTTTTCACAGAGCATGGCTGTATGTATGTCATCAAGAACAAGGATACAATGAATGGTCAATTTTGCCCACACTTTTGATCACTTTAGCAAGCTTTGTCTGTACCTCTAGTAGGAAATGGTAGAATTCTGCTGGCACTTGAGTTACTAGACCTGAAGAAAAATATTTGAGATACATGTGCAGTGAAAATTTTATTTACAATTGCAATAAGTTGGGTATAGGTTGAGTACAACAAGAGCACTGCATGCAAGTGCCAACATTCAGCTGCAAAAGTTTGATTTCAGTGAAAAATTCCAAGTCCAAAAAAAAATTAAAAAAAGAAGCATAACTGTGTCAAAAATATTTCGATGGTTACCTGCCCTTGTAAGAGTTCCTCTTTAACTCTTTATCAAACGACAAAAATTTAGACTGGTCCAAATTGAGAGCATTTGCAGACGACAAAATTAATGTAATTGAAAAATTGAAAATTGTTTTGGGTAGGATAGAAAACATTGTGGGAAAAGGAGAAAATGCTGGTTACCAGCATTTTCTCCTTTTCCCACAAGGTTTTCAAAGGACTTCTTCCACAGGGTCATTAAAAGTCGGGACTGTGTGGTAAAGAGTTAAATAGTTAATAACTTGTCCAAGTTTGAAGTAAATACCTCCAGTAATAACAGAGATATTACAAAATGTCAGTTTTGCAAGACACAGAGAACAATGCCAGGGCTTTGACAACAACTTGTTTTCTTTGGAAACTGCCAATGAAGTACAGTTACATGCATAATACAATGGGCATGTTGTGAGGAAAAGAGCATATTCCAGCTCATTTATTTTCTGAAAAGATTTTTCACTGTCACTGAAATGAAGACTAAATTAAGTCTTTACCAAATGACAAAATTTCAGACTTGTGCAAATTCAAAGCATTTGCAGACGACAAAATAAATGTGGCTCAAAAATTGAAATTTGATTTGGAAAGGGTAGAAAACATTGTGGGAAAAAGAGAAAATGCTGGTTTCCAGCATTTTCTCTTTTTCCCACAATGTTTTCAAAAGGCTTTTTCCTCAGGGTCGTTAAAAGTCGGGATTGTGTGGTACAGAGTTAATGGAAAATTACATGTATTTATCCTCAATAAGCGTAATGAAGTTTTGAGTTACTTTTACTTTAACTCCTATCCTGCTGAATAAATGAAATGAAACTTTCAAACCGATAGCATAAACCCAAATTTGCCTATTTCAACGGTTCTTTTAGAGAAAAGATATCTTTTTATCGGAGAGTGAAGATTCAAGATCAGACTGCACGTTCTGTGCTGTCTGCTCTTGATCTACGATGTCTGCAAAAGGTCAGTGAGTTGCACTTAGCGGCCAAAGGGTTAATACCACACACATGTACATTGATGATTTTTATCAACTTTCTTTATAACTCTTGTATTCGAATATTCATATTATCCAATTTTCCACATTATTCAATACAAATTATTCCTATGAGTTACCTGAATGGTTTTTGTTCATGCTATGAACAGTCGGATTATTAATGGGCTAAATCAGTTACATACCTACAGCCCCATTCACAGATCCATACAATACTGATCCCTGTGTCGGGGTGCTGCTTTCAAAGGCGTGCTGCATGACTAAAGATCCTGTAATACACAGACATTATAAAGATATCAGACATGCTCACTTTCCTGAAAAATAGACACAAGTTTTCTATATAAGCCACATAGGCCAGTGTTTGAGCCTCAACTCTTTACCAAACTACAAAGTTTTGGACTTGACAGAATATTAGAAGCATTTGCAAATGACAAATCAAATTTATCTCAAAAGATGAATTCTGTCTTTGATGGGGTAGAAAACATTGTGGAAAAAGGAGAAAATGCTGGTTACCAGCATTTTCTCTTTTTACCACAATGTTTTCAAAAACCTTCGTCTTTAAGAGTTGTTAAAACTCAGAATTGTGTGGTAATGGTTTAAAGTGCCCTTCACAACTTAAGTTACTTTTATGGCCAATGTTGATCAGATCAGACCTAAATGAACATGCAGGCTGATCTTTAATCTACACTGTTGACTTTGCTGAGACATTCTAGACAAGAGCAATCTAGGTTTTTGGGGTACTTTAAAGGTTGATTACCACACACACATGCTATGTTGGGATCAGAATGGCTTTGCACTTGAATCACACAAGAAATCATTAAGCCTTTAAAACACAATCCCGAGTTTTAATGAGCCCAAGAAAGAATGCTTTGGAAACATTGTAGAAAAAGGATAAAATGCTTGCAACCAGCATTGTCTGCTTTTTCAATCTGTTTTCTAATTTGTCGAATACAAATCTCATTCTTTTTGCCAAATTTATAATGCCATCTGAAAATGCTTTCAATTGGGATCAATCTAAAATTTTGTTGTGCGGTAAAGGGTTAATGAAGGTGCCTAAAATGATATTGGTCAAAGCAATGCTTTTGGGCATGAAAACAAATGAACCGACAGATATAGAGGGTCACATGGAGGAAGAGACTGACACGCTGATTCAAGAATACCCCAGAAAATATTAAAAATCCTAATATCATATCAAAGACATAGGCAATTATCTTTCATCTTCACCAAAGAATCCAATATTTCAACAAAAAGTCAGCGACTGAAAAATCTGAAAAAAAAAAAAGGAAGAAAATGCTGTTTTATACCCTTTCTCTGACAAATCAAGTCATGCGAGGCACTTTTAATATGTCATGAGGTACTGCCTTAAACACGTCCTGTGAGGCACATTTACTTTGTCATACGAAATGATCTTAATACCAGCAAGTCTTAATATTTTTCAATCTGATAAAGAATGAACAATAACAGATAGCTATTCTTCTGATAAACCCATTCCAGTTAATTACTAAATTTCCATAATAAGTTTAAGTCAAACTAAGGAGGCACTATGAAAGGATCAGAAATCTTATTTGAGTTGTATAGAGAACATTGTGGGAAAAGGTGCAAGCAACAGTACCAACCAATTGCTGATTTTTCCCTTAGTGCTTTAACCCTTTACCAAACAATCCCTGGTATCAATGACCCTGAAGAAAAGGCCTGTTGAAAACATTGTGGTAACCAGCATTTTCTCCTTTTCCCACAATGTTTTCAAACATTTCATAGAGAAATCCAGTTATTTCAGCAAAATTTAAATTGTTGTCTGCAAATGCTCTGAATCTAGATGAGTCAAAGATTTTGTTGTTTGATAAAAAAGTTAAAAAACCTTCCACCAGAAAGGGAGAGGGTCATATCTGAGCAGTGGTTATTAAAACTTGCAGATACAACTTACCATGTCTGAAGATGTTAACAAACTCTCCGAGGTGGAAAAGTCCGCTCTCCTGTAAGTTCTGTCTTTCTTCATCTGTCGTTGCTGCACTGTAAGTAGAAATCAAAGCACCTCAAAGATAAAACCATCACCACCCACAATTTACTGGTTCTTTCTTGGTAACAGAGCTCCATCATTTCAACCTGCCATAGTAGACCTTATAGCAAACAAAGCAGTTGTTTTAACTCTTTACCACACGTCAAAACTGTAGACTTGTCTAAATTCAAAGAATTTGCAGACAAAAATTTAAATGTGGCTGAAATGATGGAACCTGTCTTTAATTAATAGGCAGTGTTCCCACTCACATCTTTTTTTGGGAGTGCATGCACTCCCTGGAGGACAAGTAAACAAACAGGGAGTGCAAGAGAAATTCTAAGAGTGTACTTAATGATGAACATTTTCCAGCTTCTATGAAGGAATGTAAGGGTCTGTTGTATGGAAAATTTGTTTTGATGAGTCTCACTCTGCAGTCATCTGTTCTTGAAAACAATATGGGTAATTTAAAAAAGAAGTTACTTGTAATGTTTCCTTACTCACTGGATCAAGTACAGAGGGACAACTTACAACCAGATGGCCAGCAGAACTTTCCATTTCACTGTCAATATCAGACACTTATAAGCTTTTGTTTATTGTTTTATAGCGTGATTTGTGTAAATTCACTGTTTAAAGTCATTAATAAAGCTGAAGAGACAGTTTGAAATGCCTATGATCGGTCGATGTCGAATTGATTTTTGTCATGTCATGGATTTTTGCTGTTTTTGTAGCGATCTACCGGTATTTTTTCATGCCAGTCAATTTTTGGAGTAGTATTTCCACATGATTGGACACAAATTTGTCAATTAGGGTTGCATGTAACGTCAAAATCTGTAATAATACACTAGGAAAGTGGATTAAGACCATTTATACTTCCAAATAAATAAGATAACAAGTTGATTAACAGTGACCTTCATACTTGACAACTATTGTATAAGACAGAGTTTAGATCTTTTAAACATCATGTAAAGACATTACTTGTTGCCGTAAGACTCACGAGTGCTTCTTTTTTGGTGAAACTTTTTCTGACTTTTCCCTACTGGCACCAATGGTGATCGACAGTGGGAGCCGTGAAATCTGCATGCATGCATGTTTCACTTCACATTTTTGTGCGTGATTATTCAATTTAGTGTGTGAATCACCCACATATGTGCGTGAATGGGAACCCTGATAGGGTAGAAAACTTTTTGGAAACGGAGAAAATGCTGGTTACTGCAGATGTACTTTAAAACTATTCTAGAGTTCAGGGGTGTAAAGCATACCATGTGTCAAATATGCTCTATTTCTTTCTCTTTTTTTTTTTTTTCTGTCTAAAATAGAAGCATATTCTTTAGCCCATTCAATAAACTCCATTTGCTAGAATGACTGGCTGACACATATAATGTCAAGGAATTTAGTTCAATTCCTGCATAGGCAATTTAACTATTACCTATACTTCCAATATATTCATATATGTGTACTCATACCCACTGTCTACTTATAGCACTAGATTACATCATGTCGCTTTACCAGTCTTTTACATGACCTGTTTACATCAACAAAGCAGCCAGTTGGCCAGCTGTAGAATGACATATGGCCATTCAGTGTATTATGGAATCTATACACAAATGCATGGAGGTGAATATGACTTCATCCTTAAGTAGCATTTTCTGCTCTATCGGATTTCTTCAGTGAAATTTGTGTTTTTATAATTTTGTTTACACATGCAAGAAAAATCATGTGAGTATTCCTAGATAGATTTATACCATTACTGACAGGATAGAAAAAGTGAAGGAAATTCTTGTAAAAATAACAAATTCTTCTTGCTTCCAAACCTAAATTCCCCAGATCTGATCTTGGATCTCACTGTCCCCCCAACGAGGTGTTTTTCTCCAAAAGTAAGTTTGAAATAACACTATTTGGCATTTTAATATGGGCTTGAAAGTTAATTAACTTATTTAGCAGGATAAGGGTTAATTTTCGTAAAACACTATCAGATGATGCTACAAACAAAATTTTAAGGTAAAAGATTATAGGCCCTATAAGTCTAGTCTAGAGACTGAACCTTATTTACCTGTCTTTATGACATGTAAATAGATTAAAGCTGTTTTCGGCACCAAGGAAAATATCATCATCCAAAATCTCTATGGCTGTCATCCAGTTAGGGTTGCAGTCTCTAGCAATCTGTAAACAAAGTGCTGGTAGCAATAACGGCATTAACAAGCAGCATCTAACAAAGCAATGTAAATTCTTTGGGATAAATGTATGATCTGCAAGCAATTTTCTTATTTTCAGAGATTCCTAGCAGTATGCAAATAACCTCACACCTCATTACCATATTTCGGTCTTGCCTCGAAATATGCATATAGGTGGCTTAAAACTGGCTTTCTGTAAGTATCCTATTAGCCCATTACGACATGATCCCGACTTTTAACGACCATATAGGAAATGCCTTTTGAAAACATTGTGGGAAAAGGAGAAAATGCTGGTAACCAGCATTTTCTCCTTTTCCCACAATGTTTTCATCCCCTCACAGACAAACCCCATAATGTGAGCCATATTTAATTTGTGTCTGCAAGTTCTTTTGATGCAGACGTGTCTAGAATTTCTTCGTGTGGTAAAGAGTTTAATTTTAACTTTGTTTGAGGAGAGAAGTTCAGCCACTCAGACTGTTACCCTTCAAACTCGAGATACTTTTCTGTCAAATCGAAAACTACAATACCAATGGCTCTGTTTAACCCTTTATCACACAATCCCTACTTTTAACAACCCTGAGGAAAGGGGGCTTTTGAAAACATTGTGGGAAAAGGAGAAAATGCTAGTTACAGCATATTCTCCTTTGCCAAAAATGTTTTCCATCCTATAAAAGACACAAAAATCATCATTTAAGCTACTATTATTTTGTTGCCTGCAAATGCTTTCACTTAAGTCCAGTTTTTTGTCATTTGGTAAATGGTTAACCACCTCCTGTAGACAACTTTTATCCCTCTTAAGGCATACCAGTTATGATAATGTAATGGTAAAAGAAGAAATTATTTAAAGCAAGCAATTTCACCTATCGCATCAGAGTTTTCAAATGTATTCATGTTGTAGGCTTTCAAAAATTAAAGGCATAACTATGCAGGGGCTTACACATTCAACCTTTATAGAGCTCATGAAAAACAACTTTTGTTTATTTAGTTTATGACAAATTAACTCTTTACCACATATTCCCAACCTTTAATGACCCTGAGGAAGAAACCTTTTATAAGCATTGTGGGAAAATGCTGATGACCAGCATTAATTTTTCTAACAATGTTCTCTAACCTTTCAATTATAAATTTCAATTTCTGAGTCATACTTATTTTGTCGTCTGCACGAACTTCCAATTTGGACATGTCAAAAATTTTGTTGTGTGGTAAAGGGTTAACCCTTGTAGTGTTAAGTAAATGGTCATCCTCAGTCATTACTTGAGGTGCATATAGTGTATAATGTATGTTCAAGGCAGTTTTTATCAGAATATTTGGCAAAAGAAAAAGACATAATAGATCTAAGATCAGACTGCACATTCTGCACTGTCCGGAAAAGGATATACGTCCAAGTTCAGCACCTCAGTCAGTAATAAACATGAGCCATGCTCTATGAAAAAGGGGCTTAATGTATTAGCAACAAGTATAAACCCTGGCCAGCCTGCCTGACCTGGGCCGAAACTCTATGCTTTTGATCAATTTTCTGAATGTCAAAGGACCAGTCTGCCTCATGATTCAGCAGGTTGTTATACAAAACAGATATTAGGGATGTATAATACTGTGAGAATTTGCTTGGTATCATACATCATAGAGATGCATTAAGCCACCATTTCATACAGCATGGCTCATGTAAAATTCCTTGCTCACCTCCTCGAAGGTTCCCTCCAGTGGTTTATATAATAACAATGTGACAGCACGCATTAGGTCACCCACCAGTATAAAGTCTCCTTTTGTTTTAAGATATAGTGCAATGATATTATTGTAGTGACAACATTCTATCTTGAGTTCTTTCTCCGCTGTCCTCCATTCGAATAATCGGACCTGAAAGTGTTTAATAATGGTTTCACAAATTCTACCTTATCTATCAGGTGACAATTTTAGACTTGTCCATTTTAAAAGTAATAAGCAGACAACAAATTACCTCTTCACTAGATGACAAATTCTGGGCTCTACCAAACTGAAAGCATTTGAAGACAACAAATTAAACGTAGTGAAACTGATACTGTGTTTGATAGGGTAGAGAACTTTGTTGGAAAAGGAGAAAATGCTGGATAACAACTTAAAGGTAACATGTTAAATTTTTTCATAACAAGAGCATCGCATGCAGGTAAAAACACTGAGCTGCAATTGCTTGATTTCCAGTGAAAATTCTAACTTAAAAGGGGCATAACTGTGTGAAAAATACTTTGATAGTTATCTGGCTTTGTTATATGGCTTCCCCTTTTGATAGTTATTAACTAGTCAGAGCTTGAAGTAAGTATCTTTAGTTACAACAGAGATACTATGAACTATCAAAATTTTTGCAACAAAGCTATGACAATACTTCAATCAGCAAGACAAAAATATACCAAACAATTATGTAGAGACTGAACAGTTTGAATACAAAACCAACTTACTGTACTGTTTACACTTGCTAACAATTTTCCATTAAATTCACACAATGTATAGGCAGCTCCAGGTATTTCCTCTTCTGCTATCTGGTTAACTTTACCTAGTAAATTATAGAGATAGGACTTTCACAAAGAACCCTATTCTTGTTTGAAATTTAACATTCCAATACAATGTTCATTCCATAATAAATTGTTTCAATGATTACTCTGTTTGTTTGTATAGGGAGTTTTACACCATTTTTTCCAGCTTAGGTCATATCATGGCAGTCAGTGGACCTTCATGCATTTCCCGGCTTTCTCACACCAGTACTGCCACAACTTTCTCTCCAAGACCCCGACTACTTTTCTCACATGCAACAAAGGTGAAACGCCAAAAATTGCCGTGGAGAAAGTTTGCTTCAACCAGGTATCAAATCTGCAACCATCAGATCACGAATCAGATAGGCTGACCTCTGAGCTACCCAGCCCGGCTTCCATGATAACACTTGAGGTTTTATGTGGAAGACTTACATAATGAGTGAAAGGAAAACAAATTTCCAATCTAAATAATGAGTGACACAATTGACAATGGTGATAAAAAAGAAACCATAACATAAACTATACTATAGTTCTGCGGCACATGTAGTTTATGTTTTGACTTTCATAAAATTATGATAATAAACTACATGTTTAATTAGAAACATTGTCATCTGATGTACATTATATCAGAGACTGTACAAGAAATCATGTGTAAAACAATCTGTCACTCAAATTCTAAATGAAAATGTGTATTAAGTTCATTCAGCATGTTAAGGGCTCAACCCTTTACAATGCCATCTCAAGTTTTAATGACCCTGGGGAAACCTTTTGAAAACATTGTGGGAAAAGAAGAAAATGCTGGTAACCTTTGCTGGTAACCTTTGTAGAGTCAGGTTTGACCAACTGAGCAATAATTAATTTGTCGTTTGCAATAGCTTTGAATTTGGACAAGTGTAAAATTTTCTCGATTGGTAAAGACTCATCATAAACAGACCACATAGGAATAAAAACCTATGTCCGTCTCTCTGTCACTCCCTCCCTTTCATCTCTCTTTCCCTCTCCTTTTTTTCTTTTTCTTACCATCTTGACACTGGAATACAATAATGCGCCCTTGTTTCGGCTCAGCTTCCTCTGGCTGCACCAATGCAGTGCCAACAACAAAATACGGATTTGGGTCTTCACCTAACTTGGCCGAGATCAGACTTGTGGCAAATTCACTTGGTAAAAGAGTGTGGGCATGTAGCACTGAAATAAATGTCACATGTAAGATTACTCCCAATGGATGAAACAACCTGCAAGCTGCAACCCTTCTTTTCTTTTCAAACCAAAGACAAGCTTAGTGTTGGCTGAGATTAACTCTTATCCAGCTAAATTACTAAAATCAAACTTTCCTGCCGATAGTACAAACCCAAACAATGTTTTTTTTTTTGGGACAAAAGTATGTCCTTATCAGTGTAGATCAAAGATCAGACTGCACATTCTTTGCAGTCTGATCTTGATCCACACTGTCCACAAAACGTCAGTGAGTCACGCTTAGCAGCTTAAGGGTTAAAGAACCTGTAAACAGTCTTTTTCCACCACAGAATAAAAACAATAAAAAGGGATACAGATTTAAATCATCATTTTCATTAGTTTCTGATTAAGATCTATGGTATGACTACCTAGTTGACTTATCTTGTTGACACAGTTCTATGAATGGCTACAAAACAGGTTTTGCTATAGAAATAGTCTTAGAATAGGAACATCCTGATTTACGAGGACCTCTAAGGTCATCTTTCCTTTCTAAGTTACTGTTTTTATTGCCTAAATCCTTTGGTTAGTATTTCTCAGTTTCTTAACCCTTTACCGCACAATGACGCCTTTTGACGCCCCTGGGAAAGAAGCCTTTTGAAAACATTGTGGGAAAAGGAGAAAATGCTGGTAACCAGCATTTTCTCCTTTTCCCACAATGTTTTCTACCCTATCAAAGAAAAATTCCACCATTTGAGCCACATTGAAATTGTCGTCTGCAAATGCTTTCAATTCGGTCGGCCCTAAAATTTTGTCATTTGGTAAAGAGTTAAAGTCTTTCCATTGCAAAAACAACATGAAGAGCTTTTGCTGACTTTGCAGATCAAGATTGTGTTGCACAAGATGTACAGTCTGATCAATGATCTACATGTTCCTTCAGTTTCACACAGACTTGAAATACCTTCAATCTGTCAGATGATGAAGTCATAATTCATTTACCTTGCTGAATCAGACACATCTAACCGTTCACTTTATTGAGCACATGGCATATGATCCAAACAGTAATACAACATATATTTTATGATGTCTATAGGAGGTCAAAATACAATTTCAATTCATGATGCCTGAGCACTGAAATCGGAATTCTATAATAAATGCCCATCCATATTTGAAAGAAAAGGCAAAAGCCATTTGAAAAAAAAAAAATCAATCAGTAGTACCTTCGAAAGTATGCTGGTCAATGACCAAGAAGGAATGCACCTCAACTTCATCACCAAACATGTGCTCTCCCATCATGCTGGTTCCTGTGGACACCATTTTAGAGCTACTACTACTAGATGATGACGCTGCATGCGTGCTGGCACTTGATCGGGATGGTGTCATTGAGGATCCTTCCTGAATGTCTGTTCGCATTGAGATTACACCGAAGGTTTGAGAAGTCTCCTGGTATGCAATTCTCCTGTAAGGAGTTCAAATGGATAATACACTGACTAATCAACAAGTAACCCATTCTATGTCACCGGTGAAAACATGCACTTTTGCACACTGCACAGAACAAGCAGTCCGATCTTGGATCTATTTTAATGGCTTAATTAGTCAAGCTTATACAATAAAAGCCTATACAATAAAAGGCTGATCATGCAAGAAATTAAAACTACTGCCACACTGTGAATCAAATCTGGATAGATCACACGGTCTCATTTCATATCTATACTCTTCAGAATTTGATGAAATATCTTTGTAAAAATATCCTTGAAATTATAATGTTATTATCTTTTTTTTCTAGCAGAAAATTTCAGTTTTATGTATTTCCTGGTGGAAGGTTTAAGAAAATCTCCACTACAAACCTAGGTGATTCCTCCAGTGGTATAGTTCTTATGTGTAGTTTCTGTATCTCGTCTATTGTACCAATAGTCAGGGTACTGTCATTGGCAATGGCCAAACTGTAAAAAAGCAAAACATACAACGGATTTTTTTCAACCCTTTACCAAAACGTTTTATGAAAACATTGTAGTGAAAATGTAATGAGTACCATTTTTCTAACCTATCAAAGACAAATCCCATCATTTGGGCTACATTTCATTTGTCATCTGCAAACATTTTCAATATGGACTAGTGTAAAATGTCGTCTTGTGGAGGCTTGCCATAATGTTTCCTAAACCTATGACAGAAGTGGGAATATAGAAAAGGAAGAACCTTACAATATGCAAAATGCATTACTGATGAATGCTGCTTCATGCAAAATAAATCCCCCAATTTAAAAATATTTGAGCCATGTGTTGAAAAATAATCTTAGTTACTGTGAAACAAGTTTGTCTTGAAATCATCCCTACAAACATTCTGAGCTTCTGTTTTTCATAATAGGTTTAACAGTGTTTCAGAAACATTACAGCATCAGTATACTTAACCATTTTTCCCCCCGAGTCAGCGATCAGTACTCAGGCAAGGGCTCTTCCACTATGATGGGCTCATCCGAAATAAACATAAGCCCTTCTCCTAGAATATTGCTGTCCTGGGGAGCTGTACTGAGCTACCTTACTGAATATTCCTAGACTAGCCATATAATCAACTAAAGCAAAATGTCTCAGCCAATCAGATCGCTATTGTTACAATTAGAAACTAAACCTCTTACCACACAGTTCTGAAATTTGCGACCATGAGAAAGAGGCTATGGGGAAAACACTGCCGAAAAAGAAGAAAATGCTGGTAAAACGCATATTCACCTTTTCCCAAAATGTTTTCTCCATCTTCAAATACAAATCCCATCATTTGAGCCATAATTTGTTGTATGCAACTGCTTTTAATTTGGATCAGTCTAAAATTCTGTCATGTGGTAGAGAGTTAGGGATAGTTTGTGAATATAGCCCCTAGTAGATGTCACAGAAGTACTTGATTGAACAGTATTTTATGAATGGTGTTTTATGCTGCTATTTGGGGATCAAACCTGTGTGACTATAGTGACCCACCTGTCTGGGTAGCCTTCAGAATTCAGTGGACACATATGGTTGACTTCTTTCAAGTTGACATTGGAAAATACAAGTTTGTGGTTGCTTGAGTAGATAACTGTAGGTCTGTCTGAGCAAGCAAACACATTGGTGGTTGATAGAGACTTGAAGGTTCTCAATACTGTGGGCTGGGTACCCAGTGTCACTTTCTTTTTGTCTGTCAGGTAACCTACAAGTATGATAAACACCGCTTATACTAATGGCACCAAAATACATGAGCCATGCCCTGTGAAATGGGGCTTTAATGCATCTCTGTGATGCATAATACCAAGTAACTCATCACATAATTACGGATCCTTAAAATCTGTTTTGTCAAACAATCAGCTCAGTCCAGTGGTAGAATGTTCCTTTGACATGCAGAATATTTGCAAATAGCAAAAGATTTTGACCCTGAGTAGTCCACTCAGGCTGACATGGGTCCATACTTTTTTCAGATGTTTTAAACCCCTTTTACAATGGCTCAGCTGAAATAAGCATTGCCAGGCATTAGAAAAAGCTGATCTTTGCAATCTCAGGACCAGTTCAGCTGAATATATTGTATTAGGCTTTTGGGTGTATAATTGTGTATATCACTGGTTCACGATATAACCATGATTTTGTTCAGCAAGTTGCTTTATATTCCTTTTTCAATTAACTCTTTACAGCAAACCCATATTTTAACAACCCTGTCGAAAAAGGCTTTTGAAAACATTGCAGAAAAAAGAGGAAACGCTTTTCCCACCATGTTTTTATACCAAAACAAAGACAAATCTCATCATTTTAGCCACATCTGATTCATCATCTGCAAATGCTTTTAGTTTGGACAAGTCTAAAACCTGGAGAATTGTTAAAGGGAAATTATGACAGTCTTCTAGTCATCAGTCCCTAAAATTTGGCCCGAAGCACTAGTTCTGTTTTTCACCAAACATCATGTAGTAGTTCAAGTTCTAGTTGCAACAGATGATAGTGATAAAAGGAAAACTCTGGATTGAAACTGTCATTTTTCTGGGTGATTTACCAACTATTATCTATTTGTAGTTTCAAAAGATGATACTTAACCCTTTACCACACAATCCCCACTTTTAATGACCCTGTGAAAGAAGCCTTTTGAAAGCATTGTGGGAGAAGGAGAAAATGCTGGTAACCAGCATTTTCTCCTTTTTCCACATTTTCCACCCTTTCCAAAACAAATTTCAATTTTTCAGCCACATTTACTTTGTCATCTGCAAGTACTTTCAATTTGGGCCAGTCTAAAATTTTGTCGTTTGGTAAAGAGTTAAGAAAGGAAAATTATGTAAATTAAAAATAGGTGTTTTTGCTTGGCTTGTTAGTCTGTCTGTAAGATGTTTAATGCCATTTTCAACATTATTTCATTTATCCTGGCAGCCAGTGCACCCATACATGCTTTCCTGGAATTTCTTTTACCAGTACTTTTGCACAATATTCTTCCCAAGCCACTGGCTGCTTTCCCACAGCCATCGTTAAAACAATGATCAGCGGTGAGAGAGGGATGAATCCTGTTGCAATTAATATCACCAATCTTTGGAAAGAAATTAGTCGAGCTGGCAACTGGAACCACTGACCCCCCCTATTCTCAAGACCTGTAGGCTACCAACATCACTTTTGCTTGGTGAAAAAATGCCAAAATTTCAAATTGCTACATACTGTCTCTAGAAGTGTGCCTAAAAATAGCAGCATATTAATTTGGTAATCTATGGTACACTTGACATATTCTCCAAGATAATTTATCTTCTCACCTGTCTCTGTGTTTAAATGAAAATAAAACAAAGATCCATCTCCTAAAGCGCACAGTAAGTAATGAATCCCTTCAAAAGTAGTCATCAAAATGGATCTTGGAATAATTTCTGAAAGTAAAACACATACATTCAGGTAACCCTCAAATTCCTTTACACAACTAAAGTTGCTTTTGTGGCTAGTGTAGGTCAAGATCAGACTACACAAAACGTGCAGTCTGATCTTGATCTACACTAACCACTTTGCAGAGACAGTCTAGACAAATTCAACCTTGACCTTGCATTTATTAGGGTCTTACTTCTAGATTTCTGTGTTCTAAGGATTAACAATACAAAACCACCTGAAGACTTTCTTCAATTGTTAGAAAATAGCAATGAGTAACCAGCTACTTCTTTTCTTGCCAAGTTTTCATTTGCTTCTACATTTTAACTCTTTACCTAACAAAAATTTAGACTTGTCAAAATTGAAAGCATTAGCAGACAACAAAATATATGCGACCTGAAAACTGAAATTCATTTTTGAGGTAGGAAACATTGTGGGAAAAGAAAATACTTTCAATTTAGATATGTCCAACATTTTGTCATGTAGTAAAAAATTAACTACCAGCGAGAAATATAGTTCGCCTGTACTGTGGGTGTTTCAGTAGTCTTTGGTCCTGAACAAAGAGAAACAACAAAACAAAAAAGAACATGGCGTACCTCCCCCTAACATTTCCACATGCATGCTCTCGAATGATGGCAGTTTCAAAATCCTGGCAGAAATGTCTGTCCACAAGCCTATAGCACATATATCTGACGAGTCTTTTCCATCTGTTTGTGGGGTAATATCAACACATGCTATCTCATGATCTACCACCGTATTACTGCAAAACAATGTTGTGAATCCATGATATTTATACATAAAGAAGAGTTGAAATCGTCATTTAAATCCACATGATGGCTAAAATCAACATTTTATATACAACTTTTGTAATCACAACAGAATTGAGTGAATTTTTACTGAGGACTTGGGGCTTACAAGCAACTAGGAGTTAGTTTTGATCCATTATTGTGCAGACTACTTCAGAATGAATGCAGGCCTCTGCCAGCTCTCAGACTTTGGGGAGAAGTGACTTCTCCCTAGTCTGAGAATTGGGAGAAGTTTTTCAAAATGGGGAGAAGTGGTCAGACTTTGAGAAGTTTAGATGGACATTAAAATGCGGACGTGGTCGGACTTATTGAAGGAAATAACAATATTTTAATAATTCAACAGTTTGATTGGATAGAAAACCATGTAAATTAAATGAAAATATTTAATGCTGTATATCTTTTTAATTATTAATATATCTATTCCTATTAGAAACTACTTAAAACATATTTATTCATTGTTTACCATGCTTAATTCATACACTTTTTGGATAAAAACATTATGGAAAGAGAAAACAAATACTTGTTGCGAGGAATGTTTTCTCCAAGCACATAATATTTTTCCAAAATCTTTAAAGCACTATTTTTTTTTTCAAACCTGGGCAAAAATTTTTGCTGAAAATCATTGTCTTTACCTGGGATCATGTATATTACGATCCCAGTCCCTGACCAGGTAATAAAAAATTCTAAATCTAAAAAAAACATTTACAGCAGGCAAATAGATAATTACTCAAAGGATGTAAGTAATGTTAAAAAGTAACGCAAATATTGTGTCAACAGAAGGAAAGTTTGCTACAAGCATTTTCTCCTGTTGGCATCATGTCTTCAACTTCCTCATGGTAATTAAAGCCCAGTTTCAGGCAGCAAGAGAAATCGAAGATCAGTTTGTCTGAATACTGTTTGTCTTTTGCTGATGACAGATAAATCGTCAATGAAAAATCGCTAAGGACATACATTTCCAACTTAAATACCTGTTTTAACCTCGTAGATCGTTCATTCGCGGTAGATAGGGTCCGATCAAGAAAGATGTCAAAATTTTGACAGAGCACAGAATCAATAATAATAATGTATGCATACTTTTTTAATTTCATCTTTATGTTCGCGTCAAAGAAAAATATACAATTTCATCCGAATTTTTTAAAGAAAACCGCCCTTGAGCTAATGTGAATGTCACAATTCCCAGCAGCCATTTTGAAATTGAATCATGTGACTAGCTGGAATTCGTCCAAAAATCAGTTGTAACATGACACAGTTGGTGCCAATTTGTAGTCACATGATTTAAAAGTACTGCCACATGATTTTAGCAGATCATCTCGTTAGTAAAAGTCCGAATAATAAAGGATGGGGTAAATAGTGTTTTAAAAGCATGGTGCCAATCTCAATTCAATTCCGGGACATCAAATAAACATTGATATCTGAGTCAGGGTTTTACACTGAAACAAAGAGTCCAGACAAGCTGCTAGACGGCGCCGATGTTTGTTATGACTGGCGAAAAATATTGGTTAAACTTCGCAAGAAATTTTAGCGACTTGACGGGGCAAAGGGGTGAATATCGTCGGTTAAGATTATACCTACCAATTAAAAAGGAGGATTTGGTACCCGAGAAACTAATTAACAACTGCTTGTCAAATCGGACAGTTGATCACTGATTGGACACCAGCTGTGAATCAGGTTTAACGCACTGTTATGTAATATAGATCTACACATGCTGATTGTGTATTGAGTACCTGACGCGTGGTCAATATACGCTAAGCAACTTCCCGATTTTTTCAGGCGACTTCGATTTCGCTTTGCCCAGCGAAATGGGCTAAGTTTTTTTAAATCAGGTGACTTTTTCGCCCAAGTCGCCCACTCGGCCGAGGCCTGTGAATGCATAAATTATTTTTTCCCAATGGTGAATCAATCATTTCAGAACAGTCCAAAACAAATACAAAGAACAGCTCTTCTCTTGACTTGTACCGTTGTACTCCTCTTGACTTGTAAGGTACACATAGGGGCAGACAAAAGTAATTGCTTGTTTCACCCAGTCTCTTCTTCCCAAAAACTTTTGAAAAACTGACAAGTACACAGACAAAAACTTTCTTACCTAACTTGCTTGAGGTTTCCAGCTTGAATCTCCAGCAGGTAGAGCTCACTTCCCACAGCAACAACTACCTGGGTGGTATTACAGCTGCCCAAACTGATGTTTTTACCTCCAGGGTGCTTCCATTCACTTAACAACTTCTTGGTCTCACTGCTCACTAGTCTCACAGAGGATGGAGTGATCTGATTTAAAAAAACATCAAGGACATAGAATTTTACAAATTTAACACCAGGCTTGCAAAATACCAAGAGGTGAGAGGTTTTTGATGTCTAGAATAAACAGTGAATGATAATAAATATATTTCATGTCTCAGAAACAAGCATATGAGCCATGCTCCAAGAAAAGGGGGCTTAATGCATATCTCTGATGCATTTTACCAAGCAAGTCATCACAGTATTATGCAGTGTTGTGCCTAGGCCAAAATTTTTGGGGGACACAGGTGTCCCCCTACCGTGATTTCAAGGGGACACTAGAAAAATCTAGGGGACACACTAAATATAACTAGTTTTTCATCCGTCCTCTGCGATTCAATTTCATCTGCAATTTTTCTATTTTTAACACTTCCTGACATAAAGTCGGTCAGCCGCATCTGGCGTTTCTCTTGTTTCATTGACAACAAGACTGGTTTAAATATCGGATATCTGTTAAGCAACTTTATCGCAGTAAATTCCTCGGTCACAGTCTACGTTGTGCAGGTGCTCATTGTAATTAACGCAATGTACGTAAATACCGAAAAGGACTCCAGATAAGGAAAATCTGGCGGATTTTTGTGAGCGCGCCCGACATCCCGCAATGGCTTAGATTTTAAGGGACATTGGTAAAAAAATTGCGGGAATCCCGCAATCCCGCGGCCTAGGCACAACACTGATTATGGATCCAAAAAATCTATTTTATATCACAACTGACTAGATTAAGATGTAAACTGATCCTTTGACAAGCAGAAAATTTATCAAAAGCAAGAAATATCGACTTGGGTCAGCCTGTGCAGGCTGGCCTGAATCGACACTTTTTGAAGACGCATTAATGTGGCTCACATGATAGGATTCAACTAAGAATAGTGTATCACATTACAAGCAATGGAGAAAATGCTGATAATCTCTTTTTCCAAGCCAGTATTTTCTCCTTTCCTGCAATGTTTTTAAAAGTCTTCTTTCTCAGAATCATTAAACATAAAAAAAGTCAAAGTTGTTTGGTAAACAACTTTTGAATTACTGAAAGATTTATGACTAAAGACAAACAAAACCTTACATTCAGTCCATGAAACAAAACATACGGACCTGTATAAGCTGATTTTTCCAGACATTCATACAAAGAAAGGTCTGCTGATCTGAATTAAAGCCTGACATTTCAGTCTCCTCCACCTCCTCCCCTGACAACTGTAACACCCTGTAATATACATGAGGATATTAATGAGCCATGCACTGGCAAAAAGTGGGGGGGAGGGGGCTTTAACCCTATCAGACATCAAAATTGTAGCCTAGTCCAAAATGAAAGCATTTGCAGACGACAATTTCAGTGTGGCTAAAATGGTGCAATTTATCTTGGATAGGGTAGAAAACATTGTGGGAAAAGGAGAAAATGCTGGTTACCAGCATTTTCTCCTTTTCCCACATTGTTTTCAAAAAGCTACTTTCCCAGGGTCATTCTAAGGCGGCATGTGCAGTAAAGGGTTAATGCATCTGCATGATACATTACACTAAGCAAGTTATCAAATAATTTTGGATCCCCAATTTCCATTTAGTCTAACAACAGACTGGATCTGGAGGTAAAACTGATCATTGGGCATGCAAAAAATTGACCTATAGCAAAAAGTTTAGAACAAGATCACCCTGCACGGACTGCACAGGCTGACCTGGATCGATACTTTTTGCAAATGCATTAAGCCCCCTTTTTACAGGACATGGTTCAAATATAAAGTGAATTTAACCTTGTCAAACAAGAGCACACATGAGGGTCCTACGATCAGCTGTAGATGCTTTTTCAGAGAACAATTTCAGTTGAAAAAGGGACATCACTGTGTCATAAAATTTAATATTTTAATAGACACCAGCCTTTCTGGTATAGGTTCCCACTTTTAGGATAAGGATTAAAGTTTTCGCACAAAGCAGATGCCATCACAGCAAAACTGGGTAATGACAAAAACAACCCTTAGAGTGCCAAAGAGACCCTACAAACACACAATTGCATGTTTTATGCAGTCTGATGTTGATCTAACCGGCAGCAAGAGCAACGTGAGTTGTGATAGGCATTGTCATGGTAAAACAATTCTTTTCTAAACTCTGTTTGTTTAACTTCACACAATCATTCCTAAGAACTAGCTTGCTAGAATATTCAACCTCATAAATCAAGTTTTCTCCCTCTATTTTTGACAATTCACCTCCTATAAGCAGTAAATAAAAGAAAATAACAAATTAAGCTGATAGGGAAGACCTAGATATTAGAAGGGTAAGGCTGTTTGGGCAAGAAGATTTCACAAAATATTGGACAGTGTGGATCCAAACAGCTGTATTTCTTCTGCAGTATGTCCAATACTGTCCATAAAAGACCCTGATGTTTTTTGTGGTATGCTTAGGGTTGAATCTTTAACCGACATAGATATTTAGACACCACAATATTGAAAGCATTTGAAAACAACAAATTAAATGTTGTTAAAATCGTGGAGTTTGTCTTTGAAAGGATAGAAAACATTGTGGGAAAAGGAGAAAATGCTGGTGACCAGTATTTTTTCCTTTTCCCATGATGTTTTCAAGAGCCCTTTTTCATCAAAGTCTTAAAAACTCTTGATCATATGGTAAGGGGTTTAACATGAGTTTTCCATACCTTGTTTGTCCAACAAACGACAACACTAACATATTGTCATATTGGTCAGAGTTCACTTGTAGAGACCATATTCCTGCACAATGAAGACAAAGAAAAGATTATCTGTACTTAATACTATTCATATACAACTACATGTTCATGTATGATGTTGTGAGCAAAGGAGCATTTATTAGTAATCTGCAACAGCTTTTTTTCCCACAATGTTTTCAGTACCATTATAGAAAGACTTCTCTTCTCCTATGCATTACTCATCCGATGGGAAAGATTTACTATTGCAGCATTAGGTCAGTTGGTAAAGTTAAACTGATCCAAACATCCTTTAAATATTAAACTAGAATAACTATCACTAAAGGTGATAAATACCCCCGCCCCGAAATTTCATGTCACAGGGGCAATAACTCTGCAATGTCAATTTAGGGGCAATAACTCCGTAATCATTAGGCCAACACTCATGAAATTTGTGCTTTGCACATCTACTGCTCCTGGTGAATATCATGACAAATATCAAGTGAATAAGACTTAAACTGAAGGAATAGTTCTCTGGACAAGAAGTTTTGAGTAAATTCAGGGGTAATTAATTTGGCAAACATTTGAGAAAAATGCATCTTGAACCTCTACTGCTCCTGGTGAATATTTATGCAAAGTATCAATTTAATTGGACACAAAACTAAATGAGTGTAAAAAAGTGCAGACCATGATCTGATAATATGTCTGAGACACAGCGGCTGGTCTGGATCCAAACTTGTTGCAAATGTCCAAAGGTGCCTTTTCGCATAATGTTGGCCAACTATACATATGACAGAAAAGACCTCCTTAAAGTGAATCAGACAGACACTGTAGGAGGAGTTGTCCGGACAAGCATTTTTAAGTCAAATCAGGGGCAATAACTCAGTAATTCTTGATGGAATTTTTACAAAATTTGCGTCTTGCACATCTACAACTCCAAATGGACACTTCTGCCAAGTATAAAGCGAATCGGACTGAAATTGTAGGAGGAGTTGTCCGGACAAGCATTTTAAATGTGAATCAGGGGCAATAACTCAGTAATTCTTCATAGAATTTTCACGAAAGTTGCGTCTTGCACATCTACAGCTCCTAATGAACACTTATGCCAAGTTTACAGTGAATCAGACAGAAACTGTAGGAGGAGTTATCCGGACAAGCATTTTTAAGTCAAATCAGGGGCAATAACTCAGTAATTCTTGATGGAATTTTTACAAAATGTGTGTCTTGCACATCTACAGCTCCTAATGAACACTTCTGCCAAGTTTAAAGTGAATCAGATGGAAACTGTAGGAGGAGTTGTCCGGACAAGCATTTTTAAGTCAAATCAGGGGCAATAACTCAGTAATTCTTGATGGAATTTTTACAAAATGTGTGTCTTGCACATCTACAGCTCCTAATGAACACTTTCGCCAAGTTTAAAGTGAATCAGACAGAAACTGTAGGAGGAGTTATCCGGACAAGCATTTTTAAGTCAAATCAAGGGCATTAACTCAGTAATTCTTGATGGAATTTTTACAAAATGTGTGTCTTGCACATCTACAGCTCCTAATGAACACTTCTGCCAAGTTTAAAGTGAATCAGACGGAAACTGTAGGAGGAGTTGTCCGGACAAGCATTTTTAAGTCAAATCAGGGGCAATAACTCAGTAATTCTTGATGGAATTTTTACAAAATGTGTGTCGTGCACATCTACAGCTCATAATGAACACTTCTGCCAAGTTTAAAGTGAATCATATGGAAACTGTAGGAGGAGTTGTCCGGACAAGCATTTTTAAGTCAAATCAGGGGCAATAACTCAGTAATTCTTGATGGAATTTTTACAAAATGTGTGTCTTGCACATCTACAGCTCCTAATGAACACTTATGCCAAGTTTAAAGTGAATCAGACAGAAACTGTAGGAGGAGTTGTCCGGACAAGCATTTTTAAGTCAAATCAGGGGCAATAACTCAGTAATTCTTGATGGAATTTTTACAAAATGTGTGTCTTGCACATCTACAGCTCCTAATGAACACTAATGAACACTTCTGCCAAGTTTAAAGTGAATCAGATGGAAACTGTAGGAGGAGTTGTCCGGACAAGCATTTTTAAGTCAAATCAGGGGCAATAACTCAGTAATTCTTGATGGAATTTTTACAAAATGTGTGTCTTGCACATCTACAGCTCCTAATGAACACTTATGCCAAGTTTAAAGTGAATCAGACAGAAACTGTAGGAGGAGTTATCCGGACAAGCATTTTTAAGTCAAATCAGGGGCAATAACTCAGTAATTCTTGATGGAATTTTTACAAAATGTGTGTCTTGCACATCTACAGCTCCTAATGAACACTTCTGCCAAGTTTAAAGTGAATCAGACAGAAACTGTAGGAGGAGTTGTCCGGACAAGCATTTTTAAGTCAAATCAGGGGCAATAACTCAGTAATTCTTGATGGAATTTTTACAAAATGTGTGTCTTGCACATCTACAGCTCCTAATGAACACTTCTGCCAAGTTTAAAGTGAATCAGACAGAAACTGTAGGAGGAGTTGTCCGGACAAGCATTTTTAAGTCAAATCAGGGGCAATAACTCAGTAATTCTTGATGGAATTTTTACAAAATGTGTGTCTTGCACATCTACAGCTCCTAATGAACACTTCTGCCAAGTTTAATGTGAATCAGACAGAAACTGTAGGAGGAGTTGTCCGGACAAGATTTTGCAGACAGACCGACCGCCCGACCGACCGCATGACCGACCGACCGACCGACCGACAGGCTGATTCCAGTATACCCCCCACAAACTTCGTTTGCGGGGGTATAACGAGGTATTCTAGAGAGTAACATATTTCAGTTTTGCTGAGTATAACTTCAACAACTGGTATGTATTGGATGTCTTACATCCAGTGATTTCTACTGAATACCAAGAGAACAAGATTTTAAACATGGTTATTGTAAAAAAAAATATGAGCACCCCCACTAGGATGGCTTTTGACAAATGTAGAACAGGTGATATCGAAGACCCTCCCCCACTTCATTCCTTTGGCTACAGGGCTTTACTAATGGATAATCTTTTTTAAAACAAAATTTTGGATGCACCTATATAGAAAAAGTGCCAGAGGACAAAGTAAACTTTGCTAAAATGATGGAATTTGTCTTTGAAAGGGTAGAAAACATTTTGGGAAATGGAGAAAATGCTCGTTACCAGTGTTTTCGAAAGCTCTTTTCCTTCAAGGCAGATATTTTGGTACTCGGTTCCAGCCTGTAACTTTGAAAGTATCTTTATAAAATTGGGATAATAAACTCGAGTTGAGGTAAAATACATTTGAGCCATACTCAGTGAAATGGGTGTTTAATGCATCTGTCAAAGTATCGACCCAGGTCAGCACAAAGCTGACCTGGGTTGAAACTTTTCGCAACTGGTCAATTTTCTGCATGTCAAAGGACCAGTTTACCTCATGATTCAGTGGATTGTTATAGAAAATTTATTTTATGGATCTATAATACTGTGATGACTTGCCTGGTATCACGCATCACATAGATGCATTAAACCCCCTTTTGCCAGAGCATGGCTCATGTGCAAGGTGTCATATCTTAATTACATCAGGAGAATTAACTTGTCACAGACAGTTTTTCTTTCCCTACTTTACAAAACATTTTAAAAATGTGAGAAATTATCTGCATGTGATTATGTTAAAAACAACATATTTACCTTTAATGCCTGGAAGGTCTATACTTGCATGTTCATGTATTCCAATACCATTTCTTATGATTCTGAGCGATCCTTCTTTATACGCCCCAGAACATGTCACAAGCTGAAATGCACCCACAAAACCATACTATTATCAACTTATGAAACAAACAATCCACATATATATGACTGTGACATGATTTAATGGTATAAAACAATTTATATCTAGGTTTTCAAAGTGTATTTTTTTTATCTTTTACCTTTCATGTACCTGAAGCAAATTCTTTGTCAACAGAAACTTTCATAATAGATTTCAAATTTCTAAACAAGCATTTAAAGTTAGCAAAAATCTGGTCAAGATACTTACCTGACCTTGACCTTGCCTCTCAAGGTCAACCACACACATATCTACGATAGGTCCAAGATTAGTGAAAGTTTCCATAACCTGAACATATGACCCTGCTTCATCAGGCTTTGCATTCAACTGTAATCAAAACACAGGTCATATACGTTTCATACATGCTTCTTTGTGGGTATACAAATAATAGGTTGTATTAGCTATGACCTATATAATACTTGATCTATGGAAAAGGGGGTTTAATGCATCTCTGCCATGCTTTATACCAAGCAAGACATCACACAATTATGTATCCATAAAATTCACTTTGTCTGACAACAAACTGAATTACAAGGTAGATTGATCCTTGGGCATGCAGAAAATTGACCAATAACAAAAATTTTCGACCCAGGTCAGCCTGTGTGGACTTTGCAGGCTGGCCTGATTCAATACTTTTTGCAGGTGCATTAAGCCCCTTTTTCAGAGCAAGACTCACTTTACATGGTCCAATCTGAGACAAGTTAAAACTGTTGAAATGAGTAAAAGATGAAATATTTGAAGGTAAGGAAAATATCTTGCTCTGTCACAGTAACGATTAAATGAGTAATTGCTTGAAACACGTAATCAACCAAGGTCCTTTGATTTTTTCAAAAATTGTCTACTACAATGACATACAAATGTGGAATTTGGTTAAAGGGAAAGAACATGAGTCCAATGAAGTGGCAAACCTTTTTAGGACAGTAACTTTATCAAAAGGTTGATCATAAAGAACACTTCACTCAAAAATAAAAGGATTTATCCATGTAATTTCAGTGTTGATAAAATGTGACTGAAATTGTATGTATAATATACATTTATTTGAGCAGTGCTTTGGCAAAAGGGGGCTTAATGCACCTCCGTAATCCATGACACAATCAAGCTATCACACAATTATGGATTAGTAGTAGACACTTTTATTAACAACCGACTCAATCATCAGGTAGAATGGTCTTTGTTCATACAGAAAATTGACCAATAGCGAAAAGTTTCGACCCAGGTCAGCCTGCATGGACTGCGCAGGCTGACCTGGGTCGATACTTTTCGCAGATGCATTAAGCCCCCTTTTCAGAGTGTGGCTCATTTTTATTTGTATGTATAATATACATTTATTTTTATTTGTATGTATAACAACACATACATAATGTCATCTGGTAAAAATGCCACACATCAAATAAATTGTCTGTTAATGTATTACAATCCTGCATTTTCCGTTACTGCAAATATGCATTAATCAAGTTTTCCCAGTAAGATCACCATTTTCTTTCAAACCTGAACAGCATAATAGATTCTGTTTACACATGAAATAGCATACCTTAATCAACTGTGAATCACCAAGCCTGCTACCAATATATACAACACCGTTGTCTAAATATGTGATACATTCAGCAATGGATGTCTGAAATATCAAATATCATACACTATGTAAATATACATAAATACATGCGCAACAAACTGAGTCCTGTTTCAACAATTTTTTTCGGAGGAAATTCTTAAAACTTCAAATATGACAGAGATCAAGAAATAAGTTACATATTATAAAAGTATAAAAAGGTCACTCAGAACTTCTTCATTCCTGTAAAGGGCTGCAAGATGATATTTCCCAACCAAAAAACGCTTCAAATAGAGTGTTATGTTTACATCATTAAAATAATATTTGTTAGACTAATGGTGACTTAGATAGAGTACTTAAATGTTTCTTCACAAATTAGTTCACAAACAATCCAGTGTTTTAATTATCCTGAAGAACAAAGCTTTTCACTCTTTACCACAAAATCCCGACTTTTAATGACTCTGAGAAAGAAGCCTTTTGAAAACATTGTGGGCAAAGGAGAAAATGCTGGTAATCAGCATTTTCTCCTTTTCCCACAATGTTTTCTGCCCTACCCAAAACAAACTTCCATTTTGTAGTCTGCAAATGCTTTGATTTGGACCAGTCTAAAATTTTGTTGTTTGGTTAGGGGTTAAAATACAATACCCCTCATTTGAGCTATTTTCGATTTGTTGTCTGCAAAATTTCAATATGGACCAGTCTAGGATGTCGTCATCTGGTAAGGAGTTAACTCTTTACCAAACAATGCCTGCCAGCTTTTGACAACAGTGTTCCAGAAACATCACTACACTAGACTCAGTACAAATGAAACTAACATTTACTCCAAGGGTAGGTTGTAGTTTTTTCAATATCAATGTTGAAACTAGCGTAAAAGCAAGAAAAAAATGCATATAAATTCAAGCGATACCTCTCCCAGCAGTTCCACTTTCAGATCTTTTATGATTCCAGAACCGTCCATTTTATCTTCCTTTTCAAGCAACAACATAAACAATCTGCCATTCATATCACCCAGCAAGTATCTTGAACCATTGGCATCCACTTTACCATAACATGTGATTGTACTCTGCTGCAAATATATTAACCCATTACCACATTCTCCCAACTTAATGAGGTTTAAATGATGGGTTTTATGTTTGAAATGGTAACAGTAAGTTCTGTTTTTCCCACTATACATTTAACCCTTTCCCAAACAAGCCCTGGTTTACACTTATCTGCAGTTTAAGTCTTTTGAAAACACTGTGGGGAAACGAGAAATTGCTCGTAACCAGCAATTTCTCCTTTTTCTACAGTATTTTCTACTCTTTTTGAGACCTTTCTGCCATTTTCATCAAATTTAAAATTGTCGTCTGCAAACTCTTTCAATTTGGACCAGTCCAAAATTTGTCATTTGGGAAAGGGTTAAAGAGCATTTAATCAGCTTTTGTAAAAACTTACAACTGTTGATAAAGGGTTAACCAATTGCCTCATTTGCCGATGCATTAAACCACCATTTCACAGAGCATGGCTCAAACATAATTTACATCAAAACCTCAATAAAGTAGTGCTTTTCCCAAGTTCACTCATGTGTGACAAGAGCCTCATGTACAGATCAAACAACATTATGAATCCAATGCTCTGAGCCACAAACAATCTCAACCAGAAGGTAACATTTGATTTACAAAAGAAAAAGTTGCATTGGTAACAATTAGAAACTACAAAATACCTTTATAACTGGAGGAGCAATGGGTATGAATTGATCCCCTTTGTGATAAGTAATAGATTCTTGTCCAATGATCAAGGCACCTCCATATGGGGCTGGAACTGAGAAAACAGAAATGCATTAAATAATTACCTTTTTCTTGTTATGGTAAACTCACATTAGCACACTGATAATTGCAGAGCAACACCAGAAAAAAGAAGGGTGACCAAGGGCAATTTATAAAACTAATTAGCCCTTTACCACAAAATCCCAAGGTTTAACAACCCTGAAAACAAAGGCTTTTTAAAACATTGCCGGAAAATGACAATATGCTGGTAAACAGTATTTTCTCCTTTTCCCACGTTGTTTTCTACCCTTTTCACAGGACAAATCCCATCATTTTAGACAAGTTCAGTTTATTGTCTGCAAATGGTTTTTAATTGGTCCATTTTAAAATTTTGTGTTGTGGTAAAGGATAACTGAAGGCACTAATTCAGACTTAACAATTCCCTCTCAAGTGCCACCAATAAATTGTTAATCTGTTACTAAAAATTCCATATGACCTTCAGGGATATGGCATTTGAAAACATTGAGGGGAAAGGAGAAAATGCTGGTAACCAGACCAGGTAACCATGTTGGTTTCTACCCTTTCAAAAGCTTTGACTATGTGAGCTACATTAAATTTGTCAAAGACAATAGTTTGGATTTTGACAACCTTGACAAGTCCAAAATTTGGTGTTTGGTACAGAGTTAATAAATTTCCACACAAAAGCTGTATCACATAAGTGATCACATAAATACATTGATTGATTGACTGAATTGCATTTTATGCCACTTCTGACACTATTTCAGTCATATCATGGTGAAATCTCACACATGTATGTCCTGGGCTTTACTAGTACTAAGCTAGGGCTTTGAGGTGTCTTGCCCAAAGACACTCTGACGAAAATCCCAGTGCTTCATAGAGGCTCCAACTTGGGGGCCTAATGGTTTCAAGTCCTACACTTTACCACAAAGCCATACATGACCCTTTGCATAATACTATACAGTCTGATGGTAAGCAGTGTCTAGAACATGCAAGTCCTGGGCTTCTTCAGTACTAAGCTAGGGCTTTGAGGTGTCTTGCCCAAAGACATTCCCACGAAAATCCCAGGGCTTCATTGAGGCTCCAACTCGGGGCCTCGAGGTTTCAAGTCCTACACTTTACCACAATGCCATACATGACCTTTTGCATACTGTACAGTCTGATGGTGAGCAGTGTCTAGAATATGCATGTCCTGTGTTTCTTCAGTACTAGGCTAGGGCTTTGAAATGTCTTGCCCAAAGCTACTCCAACGAAAATTCCGCAATGCTTCCATGAGGCTCAAATCCAGGGCCTCCAGGTTTCAAGTCCTATGCTTTACCACTAAGCCACACAAGACCCTTTGCATATTGTACAGTCTGATGTTGAGCACTGTCTAGGACATTGTGAAATATCCCCCCTCCAACAGCCTTGAAGTTGCAATTATTTCCTGTTTTCTCCTGGAAGATATATTTCAACTATTTAGCAGACAACAGATTAACCTTTCACCACATAATCCCGACTTTTAACGACACTGAGAAAGAAAGCTTTGAAAAAATTGTGGGAAAAGGAGAAAATGCTGGTAACCAGCATTTTCTCCTTTTCCCACAATGTTTTCTACCCTTCCAAACATAAATTTCATTCATTGAGTCACATTTTTTCCTTGTCTGCAAATGCTTTCAATTTGGACAAGTCTATAATTTTGTTGTTTTGTAAAGAGTTAATGCCTGTCAATATTTATTCAAAGTTGCTCACCTGATATGAGCATACAAGCCTCTGTTTCTACATTATCCTGTTTCCAGGGCCCTTTATTTAACTCTTTATCTCGCAGTGATATCTCATATGTTTTAACATGTCTCCCATGCTGGTCCTGAAATGAAATAAATATAACTTCTCATACTGGAAACAAAGCCTTCTTATAAGCTGCATGAATGAACTTAAAAAACTATATCACATATCAGAAACTGTTAAAAGATAGATGAGATATAACCACACAGAGACTGGGATGCTTTCCAAAATGCTTGCTTTCCATCATGAACACTGTATGCTGTCAATACATTTTTATAAACAAATCTCCTTTGATACCCTTGATAAAAGGGTTATCCCAGAAAATTGCAAGCTTTTGTTATACCATCTTTTTCTAATGACCTATGCTGTTGGCTCTGACTAAACAAAGAAAATCTAAATCTGAACTACTGAGCCACATAAAGATTCCTCTTATATGGTAGTTAATTGAATGAAAGATGTTTTACATTCTTTTCTACATCATTTCAGTTCTATCACAGAGAAAGCTCACTTATTCATGTGTCTCATCTGTACTATGCTAGGACACTAACCACTGAGGGCCACTGGTAACAGTGTTTCATCTAGGCTGCGGGATTGCTGGAATCCCCCACTTTTGTTTATTATTCCCCATATTTTCTGACACTGTCAGGGACAAGGCCTCCACTTTTAAAAATCATATTATAGGTTACCCATGGTACTTTAAATACAGTACTCTCAATCATTTATTTGAATAAGTAACCTATAACATGTCAACACAGGTTAGAAATACTATCAAGTGCAAGTGACATTTCATCAGGCAATTTTCACGCTGGAAGAATATCAATCTATCAGAGGTGAATGGTTCCCAGCTTGACGATCAATTTGATAATCAGCACAGTTATAAGCCACATGTAGTAATGTTCAGAGAAGATTACCTGATGGACTAGAACTATGGTTGGTGCAGAACAATCATGGAGGAACTTTATATCAATAACTGTCAATTCTTCAAGTCTGTAAATATTCAATAGATACAGGACTTATAATAAGCCTTCAATTGAGGGTTTCAGTGACTCTGATAGAGGAACCTTTTAAAAAAAACATCATGGGAAAATGGAGAAAATGCTGGTAACCAGCATTTTCTCCATTTTCCTACAATGTTTTCAACTCTTTCATAAAAAAAAATTCCTTTCATTTAAGCCACATGTAACTTGTCATCTGCAAATGCTTCTAATCTAAACCACTCTATAACTTTGGTGTCTGGTAAAGAGTTAACAAATTATCTCACCTTACAAATTTTCAAAAACTCTAGTTTTCAAGATGAGTGTTAACTTCTTGAGACAATAGAATGAGGGCAAAAACTAACAGCATCACTATACTAAGCCAGTTTCAACCATTTCATCTTTATTTCATCAAACTATACTCATTCTTGTATCTTTATCCTAAATGTTACCCTGGATGGTTGAATGGTTGCGTAGATTACGACAGACAGAAAATGCATTTCATTTTCTTGTGGCCCCCACAGAAACCACTGTCAGCAGTCATGATGTTTCTGGTTTTAAATCAAGACTTTTCAATATATGTATTTATCCCTTACACAATATATATCAGTAATTTATCTGTGTTTACACTGCTGACAAAATTTTGAACCATTCAACAATCTATCCAATTTTTACAGTGTTTCTCTCTAGCTGTAAGAATGTTTCTTTAACTGAATACTGATACTGTTCATACTGTGAGCCAATCCCATGAAATAACTTTGCTGCTTATGTTCTATAACGTTTACCAAAACACCATATTTGTCTAACTTAAAAAAGGATGAGGGATAACATTTATATTATATAACCCAGTCTTATAAAATTCAGTGATTTAACCTTTGATCATGCAATCCCCAGTTTTACCAACCTGGATGAAAAGGGCATTTGAAAGCATGTGGGAAAAAGAGACAGTGCTAGTAAGCAACATTTTCTCTTTCCTTCACAGGTCTAGTATTTTCTTGTCTAGTAAAGGGTTAAACCAATAGGTAGTTTTCCAAATAATACATTGTACAAATTGTCGGTGAGAAAAGGGGCAGTATTGGAGAAAGGAAGTGATCTTTTGCACAGCAAACAGTACATCAGTCTGCTATTCTACAGCAGGTAATCATAATTTCTTCAAACTCTACATCGGCATTTATTCTACGTATCACAATCTTTGGAAATGCCAGAAAGTGGACTGAGTGGAACATACTAGAGCAGCACTAATATGTCCTAACACGAAGGGGCAAGCATAAAATTCTTCTTGTCTTTCACTCCATCTGGAATTTCGTAAATGTTTTCAAATTCATTTCAAATACAAGTGAGCCATGCTCTGTGAAAAGGGGGCTTAATGTATCTGCTAAAAGTATCGACCCATGTCAGCCTGCGCATTCCACGCGGGCTGACCTGGGCCAAACCTTTTTGTTATTGGTCACTATTTTTTATGTCCAAGGACCACTTTATCTCATGATTAAGTTCATTATTAAAAAAAAGTGTTTTTTATGGATCCATAGTTATGTGATGGCTTGATTGGTATAATTCATTACCAAGGTGCATTATGCCCCCTTTTGCAAGAGCATGGTTCAAGTACACGTATTCCAATGACATGATCATGGCTACAGATCAACTCAGGAACTGACCCTTCACTATTGTTATGTAAACATTTGTTACTTCATCTGATATGCCAAAACTCTCAATAACTGAGATACTATGAGAAGTATTACTTGATTTTCCTGAGAATGGTTTTCTGAATTCTAGTGATCAATCAATCTAGTACACGGAAAAGGAAAATTATACCCTACCTCAGGTTAAAAGCCTTCAATTCTTTATTGTCTCTCTCCAGGGGAACCACTTTAAACAGTCCATCATAGAGTCTCAACCCTATCACTCTACACTCAGGGTCTATAATACCTATAATACCTGTCTCTGAGGGTCTGCCTATTCTATCCTGTAAGAAATGCGAGGCTAAAGATAAAGATTCCAATTGGGGCATAAAAATATGCCGAGCTCCATATAAGAGGGAGTGACGGCATTCTAAATCCATTATTTCTCTTCCAAACCCTATGTTGTGGGTACTCATTATAATCGTCTCGATGAGATGATTCTAATGAGTACCCATAACATAGGGTTTAGTGTAGAATATTTTTTTTCAATATAGAAACTTCTATTCCTTCATGTTTGTTCTCTGAAATGGAGTGGTGAACCTTTTGAAAACAAAAGGACCCTTCAAGTCCTAAATCTGTCAACTGAGATACATAATATTAGGTTAGAAACTTTTCACATTTGCTGATGTTCATAAACTAGATATCATGAAAAAAACCATGAGAGACAGAGGTGTAGGGGAACGGTATTGGCCCCCAATATCTGAGGTTCTGGATTCAAATATAAAAATGAAAGGGGTCCCCCTTTGGAACTTAAGCAACCTGTCATACAGAGCAATAGTAACTTTCTTTTTTTCAAAACAAATCTTATCACTTGTATCTTGTTTTTCAACCAGTATGGCAAATATCTATACACAGCAAAAATGTATCAAGGCTAAATATTGGACCAATTCTAATTAAGACTGGGGCAAAAGCTGTGAGTTCAAGTGAAATTTCAGTTTGTAGATAAGGCTGTTTGTGTCAGAATATCTCACAGAATACCTGACAGGCTAGACCAAGATCAAACCATATATTCTGTACAGTCTGGTCATAATTTGCACTATCTGCAAAAGCAGCCGAGTGGGTCCTTGACATCCTATTACAAATTATTGCTTACATGGCATACAGGACACACTGCTATAAAACATACCTGCACATTTCCATGTGCTCTGGTTATGATCTCGATATTGTCGCCATCTTGTTGGCACTCCAGTATCATAGCATTATACTTGGCTGTCAACACAAACATTAAGTCCTTAGCTTCTCCCTAAAATATAAATTGTATGTTCATTAAGACGAAGGTGATTCTTACTTGGTACTTTGTTTGTTTGTATTGGGGTTAAACATCGTTTTAATAGCTTAGGTCATTTCCTGGCAGTCAGTGCACCTACGCATGTTTCTTGGCTTTCTCATACCAGTGCTGACACAACTTTCTTTCCAAGCCATTGAATACTTTTCTCACATGCATCAAAGGTGAGAGGCAAAAAATCACCATAAAGAAAGTTTTCCTCAACCGGGTATCGGACCCACAACCACCAGGTCATGAGTTAGATATGCTAACCACTGAGCTACCGGCAAGGCAATTAGCACTTCGATTTTCCTTTTTTGCACAATGAAATAGTGCTCCATGCCAGAGCATGCTTTCTTTCCATTCTCATTACTGTCTTCAATGTCATACATGTAACATCATCTGTTTTACAATGCTCTTGCACAGTAATCAGAAAGTGGGGCTTGTTGGTCTTGTATAGCCCCTCCGACTGACAAAAAGTTGAACTGTAACTGGCTGAAGAGTGTCATTTATCTACCAGAAGTTATCCAGAGAATATTTCAAAGAAAAGGCAAACTGAGCCAACAACAATTATATGAGCCATGCTCTGATAAAAGGGGACTTAATGCATCTCCATAATGCCTTATCCCAACTAAGTCATTACAATATTATGGATCCATAAAAGCCACTCTTTTTAATAATGGACTAAATCATAAGATAAACTTGGCCTTGTACATACAGAAAATTGACCAAGAGCGAAAAGTTTCGGCCCAGGTCAGCCTGTGCAGGCTGACGTGAGTCGATACGTTTCGCAGGTGCATTAAGCCTCCTTTTCACAGAGCATGGCTCATATTTTTTTCACAAACAGCAATGAAATCAAGAAGTCTACCAAATGATCATTCATGTCATATGCCAAGTAGCTCCTGAGTTTTTTACCTGACGATTTCCTAAGACAATCTTGCTGAATAAAATATATAAATGGGCATTTTATGGAAGGAAAAGCACCATTACAAAAATTGATACAAAAATTTCTTCATGACAAGTAAAATCAAACACATCTATGCATTACCTTAAATAACAAAATAAATCATTATCACATAATGGAAAGTGGTAATTTTCTCTATTTGAACTTGGATGCTCACTTTCAGCCAAAGAAGCTTGAAGCTCGTTCATCTCCTACCTGTAACCTTTCAAGCCATACATATATATGACATCATTACTACTTACTTGCATTTTTTTTTCTACTTAACACTTCACCACACTCCTGACTTTTAACAACCCTAAAGAGGGAAACTTTTTAAACATTGCGGAAAAGGAGATAATGTTGGTAACCAGGAATTTCTCCTTTTTCCGCAAAGTTTTCTATCATTTCAAAGATAGAAATCATCTTCTGAGCTACATTTGTCGTCCACAAATGCTTTCAATCTGATTGAACCTAAAATTTTGTTAATTGGTAAACAGTTAAAAAATAAGGTTTTTATTGCCATCAAACTTACAGATAAATTTACATGAACATTTTTTTTTTATTCCAGGATGTTTTTTTCCTAAATATGTAGAACAGATGTCGCAAAAAAACTTATGAAGTGAAAGATATAACAAGTCACTGGCAGACAGGGAGTATTATCAGCATTAAAGTTCTCATATAGAAATATGTAATTTAAACTCTACTTACAAGCTGAATGAAAATATTTGAGCTATGCTCTGGCAAAGGGTAGCTTGATGCATTTTTTGTGAAGCATTATACCAAGCAAGCCATTACATAAAAATGGATCCATAAAATCCATTTTAACTCTTTACCACAAAATCTGACTTTTAACGACCCTGTGAAAGAAGCCTTTTTAAAACCTTGTGGGAAAAGGAGAAAATGCTGGTAACCAGCATTTTCTCCTTTTCCCACAATGTTTTCTATCCTTCTCAAAACAAATTTCAATTTTTCAATCACATTTATTTTGTCGTCTGCAGATGCTTTCTATTTGGACCAGTCTAAAATGTTGTCGTTCGGTAAAGAGTTAACTAGTAAGCGACTGAATCAATAGGTACAATGATCCTTTGACAAGCAGAAAATTTACAAATTGCAGGCTGACATGGGTCGATACTTTTTGCAGATGTATTGGGCCCCCTTTTCAGAGAACATTGCTCATTTAATTTTGGCACAAGCCTTAAAAGAAATGAAACAAACTTTACACAAGAATGTTACTAATGGAAAAGAATGCATACGGTGATGATCTATCAGTGCCTTCAAGATCCTTATGCATCTTCCTAACACTTCAGTTTTTCGAACTAGATTTTGATTCCAGATGAATGTAGAAAAAAAAAAAAAAATGGGTAAAAAAAAACCTAATTGTACTGAAAAAATATGTCAATAGAATTTATTAAGTTGAAATTTATATAGACCACTTACAGCTGGTCTAAATAACTCTAATACAGCAACCCGTCCATAAATGCCAACTTCTTTAATCGGCCGCAGACCTTCTGGAGTGACCACATAGATTTCAAGTCTGGTATTTTTTGCTATAATGAGGTTTAAATCTTCACTTGAAGTGAAGTTTCCTGAAATATTCATTGAAAAACATAACAAGATATGATATACAGTATCATTGGTTCAAGTACTTATTGGTTACGTGACTATGAACTCATGAATTCAACCAATATGTTTCATACCATTCAAACAAGGATATTTAACCCATTACCACACAATCCCGACTTTCAACGGCCCTGAGAAAGAAGCCTTTTGAAAACATTGGGGGGAAAGGAGAAAATGCTGGTAACCAGCATTTTCTCCTTTTCCCACAATGTTTTCTACTCTATCCAATATAAATTACTATTTAAGCTACACTTAATTTGTCATCTGCAAACACTTTCAATATGGCCCAGTCTAAAATTTTGTTAAGAGTTAATAAAGGTGACAGCTGTCCAGTATCCAATCAACCTGAAAAAGAATGGACATATTCAGTCAGTTAAACAGTAAGTTTCCAACTTAAAAAATGCACAACAATACTTCTTTCTAAGCTCCTTACTGTTTGATTATATGAAAAAGAGAGAGAGAGTTAATGCCCACGACAGGATACGTTAATATCTAAATAGAGTGATAATTTCCTTAATTCATTAAACAATTCTTTAACCCTTTACCACACAATCCAGGGTTTTAAAATCCTAAGGAAAAGAGCCTTTTGAAAACATTGTGGAAAAAAAAGCAAATGTTGGTCACCAGCATTTTCTCCTTTTTCCACAATGTTTTTTACCCTTTCCAAAACAAATTCTATCAATTGATCTGCATTTCATTTCTTGTCTGCAAATGATTTCAGTTTGAACAAGCCTATAAATCTGTTATTGCGCAAAGAGCTAAAAATTACAAACATTAGAACCTGTCCAAATGACCACTTGAAATAAATGATCTCGACTGTACAAGACATAAAATTCCCTTTTAACAAATTTTCTATGTATATGACCTGTGATAAACAACTTTCTGGTGCCTCTGACCAGCATCCCTGCAAATGAATATTCTTCTTTGCATCATATTTCACCAAAGTGCTACATCCAAAAGTTTTATTCAACCAACAAATAACCTTAGATTGTGGAGCTGTTTATGCAAGTGACCATGCAAAAATCTTAAGATCTGTCATTATACCCAAAGAAGAGATCAAAGGCGAAAAAAAATATATATATATTCAATGTGGTTGTTACATTACATACACATCTTGAGATAATATCCAAGACTTACAGCCTGTTGAAACTGTGCACAATCACAACGCTTCAATAAGAGACCACCTGCTATAAAATGCCATTCTTGATATCGCCCTTTCATGGTCTTATAAACCAGGTTTGAATGTAATGGTAAATCTGTCCCTATTTTCAATGTCTTATTGAGAAATTTAAAAAATGCACTTTGTCAGTCAAAGAAAGCTTTGTATAGACCTTTTTAGTCTCTGACCAATTCCTGGTAATGAGACCGGAAAACTGCGCATGCGCACTCGTGTAGGGCAAAAAGACAAAATGAAACTGGCAGATTAATGAAAGTGTAAACAAAATTATGAGTGATTACATGAAAAGCTTGCCCCCAGAGGCAAAGAAACGATAGTCAAACTAACTTATTTGCTAAGGGTTCAGTAACGTGAAAGAAAATGATCCGTATATTAATGACAATATAAGACATAGACGTCAAAAACCGTGTCACTGTTGTGGGTTGACATTATCATCAAAGGGAAATGTTAACTGACCCCAGGCAGTAATCCATGAAGCATGGGCTGGAACACTGTGGGAATGGGAAAATGCATGTTACCAGCATTTTTACCTTTTGCCATAGTGTTTCCAGAAGCCCATTGATGTAGGGTTGTTAATTAAGACGAGTGTGGGACAGGTAAAGAGTTTAGAAAGGGTAGCCATCTGATATATCACATATTTATTAGTTTAATCGATAATACAGTGGATATTTTAGTTTAACTTCAATGGCAGAGTGTCGGTTGAGATCGGCATAACATGCTGTTACCTCTAATAGTTTAGAGAGTGTATTGTGAACAATTTCATCATAAAACAAATTTTGGCGCAGACGTATTTGAAAACATATGAATGAATGAATGAATGAATGAGTGTGCGAGCGAGCGAGTGGATGGATGAACTAAAGCACGAACCAAGAACGAACAAACAACTGTATAATGCCCTATTGTCATCTGTGGCTGCTTTTTTCCAATCCATAATTGCTTTCCACCAGGGACCGTATGTAACATGTACTTTAAAAACATTCCTTTTCCGAAAACAGTGTTGGGAAAGGTTGATATAATGTTTACCAGCATATTCTCCTTTTCTCACAATGTTTGAAAAGCTTTCTTTTCTCTTGGTCGTTAAGACTTGTGATTGATGGGTAAAGGGTTAAATGGAAATTGTGACAGTAACTAGTTGAGCACATTGTATACAGGGAGGCATTTTAGCATGTCACATACATGATAATGTAGGGAAACAATATAGACCTTAGCCTTAACCCTAGGGGTGAAACAATACGGTAAAAAGCGTATTGCAATATATTGCAATACGGCTGACCCGTATTGCAATACGTATTGCAATATGCTGTATATGCTGACATTTAGCATATCTGACCACTTGTAGTCACTGTTAGGGTAGCATATGCTCAAAAGGTGATAAAGAAAACTAGTACATGTGCTTGGAACTCTTCCATTCTTTCAAGATAATGAACTAAAAAGCAATTCTTTTGCATGAACAAATAAAAACAAACTGAAATTGACTAGTCTTTAACACTCGCTATCTTGACGATTTTCGTCTGCCATTTTTTTTTTTCTTCAAGAGCGTACTTGTTTATATAAAAACCACCGCTACTATACCGAACTTCGGGAGCTCAACAGAGTAGACAGTGCGATGCACTAACTTACTCAGTTGCTTACTGTACTAACACTAATACTTTGCCGCTTAACTACCGGAAAACGCAAAAATAAGTGTAAGCAAAGTTATAAGAAATGAATAACATACAAACTCCATTGATCCAAAAGCATTAAAGCTCGACAGTTATTTGGAGTTTGTGTCGTGAATTTTATGTGGTCATAGTTTTACCTAAACACCGGTGACACCGTCTGTGGAAAAAAATAAACAACTTTCGCTTTTGGAAATCTTTAGAACTGTAAGTTGAAAAACGATCGATTTCTGACAGAATTTTTGGGAAAACCGGACTTTCTGATGTAATTAAGAGAAGTTGACTTATTGCAGAAATACCGATACGGTAAAATTCGAACCGGTTTCGGTTTTTTTCTTTGAATAGACCGCGGTTAATCGGTAAACTGTTTCACCACTACTTAACCCTTAGCCTCCGTTACATGACGGTGATCTTGAATTTACTTTGCGAAAAGCATGAGAGATCTGTTTGCACATGGGGGTAGCGTGGTCTTAAAATAAGCTGTTACAAACCCTAATTATGGTTTAAGTAATACTAATTAAGATTTATGACATAAACTTAACGCGAATTCCTCTTGTGCTGATCAAAAATATAAGAACGGCAGGATATGAGTAAAAAATCAATAACATTAAATGATGGTCAATAAAATACAAAACATTAACGTTGAAAAATCTCTATAAAAAACATTTGGGATCAAACAAATAATTTGAATAAAATATACGGGGACGTTTTAGGGGGACGTTTAACCAACTCGGAATGGACATTTTAACCAAAAGTAGGACGTTTTGACTCTGTGACGTTAAAGTCAGATACTAATTTACTAATCTGTTTGTACATCCCGGTGCACAGCATGATAACAGCATCCTGTAACACAGTTAATCTTCACAGATTTTATCAATAAAATCTTTTGACAAGTCCCAAACATTACGAGTGAAAAAAGCTTTCAACAGTAGTGATATTGAACTTTTTGCCCTACAAACAGTGCGCATGCAGGGAAAGTGGAATTCTGGGATCGTATTTCCTTGGCAACGAATGGCACTGTAAAAGGGTCTATACATGATTTTTTAACTTAGGAGATTTACCTGCATCCATTTTCCCCCTGAATTTACACTGACCCAGCAAACATCCTGCTTTTAGCTACTTAGGCAAAAGAAATGGTATGTGATGCTTTTGAAAATGTATCTTTGGCGATTTTATGTGGTTTTTCATCTGATGTAAACTGATGGATCTAGCACGTAGCAGAAGGAGTTTTCTGAAATGGGATCCTTCTTTACCCCACCCACTTACATAAAGACGACCACACGAATGACAAGAAACATGTAAATTACCGCGCACAGATCACTGCCAACTGGATATTGCTTACCTGTTACGCATGCATTGACTGCCGTTGGCTTGTGAGCCGTGACGACATAGTTAAAGGCCATAGTTTGATTAAAATTTCAACAGTGTTAATATTCTGTATTTCTCTACAGAACACATGAGAGACGCTTATTGCACTTTGTGCAACTTGTATGCTTTCCAATGATTCTGATCGTTTCGCATTGAATGGCGGGAAAGTATGCTTTCCAATGATTCTGATCGTTTCGCATTGAATGGCGGGAAAGTAATGCTAAATGTAATCTGCGGACGACAGCTCCGTATGAGGTAAAAATGGACTGGTTGTAATATTTGACTTAAATATAAGCAAACCAGGACGCAACAGATCACTCAATAAATCAAGAAACGACCGTCTAAGTTAGGTATCATTACCGGTTTTATGTCAATGGTGTGATCCGTGAGGGACTTGGCTCATGACTGCTTGCCCTTCAGCAGGGATCGTAGATCGTAGATGTTAATATACGATCCCTGCCCGCCAGAGATAGCTGCAAGGGTACTTTTCTTCTCAAAGAGTCATAATATCATAAAACTAGCAAAGGTAATAAATAGGTTTTGAAATCACACTTCCTTGCGCTGCGGCTGACGTTGTAGATCAGACTAAACGTTCTTCGCCGTCAGATCTTGATCTTTGCCTCTCGAAAAAGCTTGCAAACTGAGGTTTCTCACTGTACATGTATTTGAGAAACAGTTACACCATACCATATCGACTGATCTACTTATCAATCCTTACTAATTCATTATCTAAATAATATCTGATTGACAAACGGTCTGGGTTAGGGTAAGGGTCAGGGCTAGGGATCGTTTTCGACGAACATGGTTTTTGACGAAGTGTCTCGGATCTGTATGGAATAAGCGGCTCGACAGACCAACCAACTATATGACTGAGGTACACAAGCTAATTACGGTAAATTTAACCAGGGATAGTAGATTTATTAGAGTGTCCCTGATTTGCCCACGGCTGTTTTCATTAGGTTTTTTTTTTTGGAAATGAAAATTAGTCTCCTGTAGTCTCCTGTAGGTTGGCCAATATAGGAGACTTATGTTCGAATTTATATAAGCCCCAAGGACTTGGCATAAGACCATCTCTAACTGCTTTGAAATTTGCATGAGCCGCCATAACAAGGATCCAAAATTTACTGGCTGCTGAAAATGTGAACAACTTAGTCATCTCGGGCTTGTTCGATTAAAACGACCGTGATTGCACCGTGTGTACCAATTTTTTTCTTCAATCAAATATATCCAATATGTCTGCGCCCATGTAAATTTGTCAAGACGTTGAATTCCACGGACGCAAGATTTATTCCTGGTTGTAAAGAGGAGACTTTTTTTTTTACAACAGATTAACTTATAGCAATGTAAGAGTGATGAGACAAGCTTATTCTTTAAAGAAGCAGTTTTTGCCAAACTGTAGATGCCTGAATGAACTACGATGTATGTAGAGATCTACTTGAGGTGAATATGTACCTGAGTGGGTTCGTATCCTGTGAATTTGAGCCACATATTATCGAGTTTGAGCACTCAGATCTCACATTTGATGTGATTAAACAGCTCTGTACGTTACAACTTTTACTGTCTACAGTAAGTACGTATTTGCAGGATTGTTGTCTGCAAAGAGGGTGGGTAAATTTACCAGATTGGACCAAATTTGGACTTTACATCCTGATCGGACCTAATATCTCAGCGTTTTCGGTTGTTTTTCACATTTTTAAATTGTTTTCCATGTAGATAACAATATCAGACACAAGTAGTTGAACTACGAAAAAGAAAAGTCCCATCATTCCTCCATACAGGCTATATAATACTGAACAAAACACGTACCACAAAAAATGCTAATAGCTTGGAGTCATTATCAGTCAAGACTTTAGTTGGATAAAGCACATAGAAAATGTTTCATCCAAATCTAGAAGCACTCTTAGATTTATCAAAAGAAACTTACAAATAATAGAAGCATAAAAGAAATAGCATATAGAACTTGTGTAAGACCTCAGATTGATTATTGTAAGGCAATTTGGCACCCTTGGCAAAAGAACTAGACTTATGAACTTGAAAGAATACACAAGGTTGCAACAATAATTGTTCTTGCAAATCTGTGTCATGCCAGTGCTTGAAACTCTTAAATGACAAACACTTAAACAAAGATAAAAAGAAGCTTCTCTTATAATATTGTATAAAAATAGAAAATCATCTTACTCATTGTAGACCACACCCACCTTATACCAACTAGAAATTGAAAGTACTTGATACTTTTTCAAGAACTCAGTATCGCAAAAAAGTGTTCTTGCCACGCACAGTCAGACACTGGAATGCTCTGCCATATAACATCAATGCCAGTCTTCAAGGCTTCACCAACAGAAATTCTCAAAAATTCAAACTGTGACTATATCATCATCATATAATATAGCCATCTGGTTTTTAACTTACCTAAGCACAAAGTGCTCAAGCTTTTGCGATCATCCTGTGTCCGATGTACATTGTGTGTCATCCAGACATCAACAACTACATATACTTTGTGTGAACTCTAGAGGCCACATTTTCAGTTGTATACTCATGAAAATTGGTCAGAATGTTTGTCTTGATGATAGCACAGACATTCATGATTGGAATTGGGTCACATCGGGTCAAAAAGTAGGTCACTGAGACAAATCTTAGAAAAACCTTTTGTGCACTCTAAAAGCCACATTTTATGTCCAATACTCAAAAAAGTCAGATTGCAAGCTTTGTCTTGATGATACCTCAGTCAACTTTGAAATTGGGTCAGGTTGGATAAAAAAGTAGGTCGCTCAGATAAATCTTAGAAAGACCTTGTGTGCACTCTAGAGATAAAATTTTCAGTCCAATACTTATTAAAGTTTGTCAGATTTTTATCCTGATAATGTCTTGGACAAGTTCAGAATTGGGTCACATTTGATCAAAAGGTAGTTTAATGGGACAGATCTTAGAAAAACCTTGTGTGCACTTTAGAGGCCACATACTCATAAAAGTCAGTCAGATTGTTTCTCCTGATGATACCTTGGACAGTTTCGAAATCGGGTCATTTGGATCAAAAAGTAGGTCACTTGGACAAATCTTAGAAAAACCTTGTGTGTACTGTATAGGTCACATTTTAAGTGTAATACTTATTAAAATTTATCAGAATGTTAGCCTTGATAATGTCTCGGCCAAATTTTGAATTAAGTCACTCATGTCAGGTCAAAAAGTAGGTCACTGGGACAAATCTCAGAAAAACCTTGTCTGCATTCTGGAGGCCTTATTTTCAGTTTGATATTCTTGAAAATTACTCAGAATGTCTGTCTTGACAATATCATGGACAGGTGTGAATCTGGGTTGCATAGGGTGAAGAAGTTGGTCACTGGAACAAATCTTAGAAAGAAAACTTTTGTGCATTCAAGAGGCCATATTTTCAGTTCAGTACTCATGAAAATTGGTCAGAATGTTGTTGTCTTGATGATACCTTGGATAATTTCAAAATTAGGTCACATCAGGTCAAAAAAAGTAGGTCATTGAGAGAAATCTTAGAAAAAACTTTAAGTGAACTCTAGAGGCCATATTTTGAGTTGGATACTTAAGAAAATTGGTCAGAATGTTTGTCTTGACAATATCTAGAATAAGTTTGAAATTGAGTCATGTCAGATCAAAAAAGAAGGTAAACAGGTCAAATCTTTAAAAAAAAAAAAACTTGTGTACTTTCTAGAGGCATCGTTTTCTATCCAGTTATGGTGAAAGGTGGTCAGAATGTTTGTCTTGATGTGATCTTGAACAAGTTCGAAAATGGGTCAAGTTAAGATGTAGGGCACTGGGCCAAATATTAAAAAACCATGTGTGCACTCTAGAGGCCATATTTTCAGTCCTATACTCATGAAAATTGGTCAGAATATTTGTCTTGATATCTTGGACAAGTATGAAAATGAGTCACATTGGGTGAAAAACATAAGATCACTGGGACAAATCTAAGAAAAACCTTGTGTGCATTGTAGAGGCCATATTTTCAATGAAATTCTTATAAAAGTTGGAGTTGCACTCATATCAATTAATCCTTTCCCAAACGACAAATTTTTGGACTCTTTCAAATTCAAAAGATCTGCAGACAATATACTAGTATTTAAAATTGGTAAAAATGAACTTAATCTCTCTGATAGAGTAGAAAATATTGTGGGAAAAGGAGAAAATACTGGTTACCACTTACCAGCATTTTCTCCTTTTCCCACAGTGTTTTCAAAAGCCTTCTATCCAAGGGTTGTGAAAACTCAGGGTTGTTTGGTAAATGGTAATGTTTGATAATGTGAATTTACCTACTGACAAAGATGCCATGTTTTGTCTCCATGATCACCCTGCATGAGCCTTCATAACCTTACTATAGAAACATTTAAATTTTACAGATATATGCATGTATGGTGCATCCTTACGGTCTTCATCAATTGAGAAAATGAACATAGATCAATAGATTGGTGATAAACTCTTTACCAAACCACAGTACAGTATTTAGACATGACTCCAAATTGAAAGCATTTGCAGACAACAAAATAAAGGTTACTTCAAAATTGATTTTAGAAAATATCATAAGAAAATGAAAAAATGCTGGTAACCAGTTCATTTGTTCATTTGGGTTCATTTGGTAAAGAGGTAATTATCAATGTAACATCATCTTCGCAAGCCAAGGATACTAAGGTAGTACGTAATGAACAAAGTGGAGTTAGTATCCTTGGCTTGCGAAGATGATGTAACATGGGTTACTTCAAGGTTGCAATTGATGGTGATATTACTACTGTATCTATCTTGTTTCTTTTTTCAGATCAAATAAAACAATAGGCACATTGTATAGACATGTTTTACAGAACTCCTAGAGCCGTGTTTTGTCTGGAAGTTCTTTGTGACTTTAAGATGAACTGTCCAAGGCATTTTAGTGAAAGTTTCCAGACTCAAAGAGTGTTACATACTACAAAAATATGTTCTGGAAAATTACCAAGTAAACATAAAAGATGTGATAATATTCAAAATGTTCAAAGGAATGGCTATGAACTTTATGTTCAGAGTAGAACACCTTCGTTTAAAACCAGAGAGAGACTTTCTTATTGTGACAAAAGACTGTGCGCAAGTCATTTTCATACTCATAAACTTCAATCCTGTGATAAGTATTGTGGTAGATTTTCATGTACATGTATGCCACATCTTAATAAATTCATGATTTCGAAAATTAACAATAACTTGCTTTACAATTATCTAACAATTACTAGGAACCATTCAACAAAATCTCTATCTAGTTTAACTTTAAAAAAGAAACTCTATAAGGACTATATACAATCATTAGAAGATAAATACCAGTCTTTATTAGATTTAAAAGAATCAAATTCGTCTAGATTTGTACAAAAAGAGAGGATGGAGTTACAGAAGCTGCAACCTATTGTTGAAGTTTTCCAGCGAGTAAAACAGAAATATGAGGACTTGCAAGAGCTTGAAAGCTTGGCTAAAGGTAGTACTTGTATGAGCCATGCTCTGTGAAAAGGGGGTTTAATACATTTGCAAAAAAGTATCGACCAGTGTCAGCCTGCACACTCTGGGCAGGCTGACATAGGTCAAAACTTTGTGCGATATGTAAATTTTCTGCATGTCCAAACCCTATGATTCAGGCAGTTGTTAGACAAAATAGTTTTTATGGATCCATAATTATGTGATGACTGGCATGGTTTAACCCTTTACCACACAATCCCGACTTTTAACGACCCTGAGGAAGAAGGCTTTTGAAAACATTGTGGGAAAAGGAGAAAATGCTGGTAACCAGCATTTTCTCCTTTTTCCACAATGTTTTCTACCCTTCCTAAAACAAATTCCAATTTTTCAGTCACATTTATTTTGTTGTCTGCAAATGCTTTCAATTTGGACCAGTCTAAAATTTTGTTGTTTGGTAAAGAGTAAAAGCATCACGTTTATGCATTAAACCCCCTTTTGTCAGAGCACAGCTCATATCCATTGACCCATAGAATGCTGAATAAAGCCAACAGACATTTTCGTGGAAGAAATGAAGTCTAAATAACTGTAATTTCAAGAATGCTCTTGTAGAGAATACCCTAGCAAAGCAAATAGTGTATGTATATCATAGATCAGACTGCATGTTTTGTGCAGTCTGATGACAATATTTTAAGACTTGCCTATAGTTAAATCAACTGAGGGTGACCAATAACATGAGGCTTAAATGATTGGACCTATCTTTGAAGGGGTATAAAACATTATCAGAAAATGAGAAAATGCCAATAACCACCAGCATTTGCTGTTTTTCCTACAAAGTTTTTTATGGACTTCTTTATGAGGGTCTAAAAGGGTCTACAGGATTGTTGGTAAAGGGTTAGCTAATTACCCAATAATATTTTTTAAAATTACTCATTACCTCTTTAACACACATTCCTGAGTTTAACCACTCCTGAAGAAGAAGGCTTTTGAAAACATTATGGGAAAAAGAGAAATTGATGGTAACCAGCATTTTCCCTTTTTCCCACAATGTTTTCTAATCTAACAAAGACAGAAATCATCATTTGAGCTACATTTATTTTGTCATCTGCAAATGCTTCTAATTTTGTCGAGTCCACAATTTTGTAATTTGGTAAAGAGTTTACTTCGAAAAAAATCTGCAGCTGATAATTGTGAAGATATAGATTAGTTGTAATACAGGAATAAATGTGAAGACATTTTGTTAAAGGAGACATGCAGGAGGCACTGTCAAGAAAACATTTACCCATAAAAAATTCGTATTCAATGCATTCAGCCAACAGCCCTTATCAAGAAAAGAATGATTCTGTATGATTTCTTGATTTTCTGGCTGAGTTCTAATCGCTTAACTCTATACCACACAATCCCGACTTTTAACAACCCTTAGGAAGAAGCCTTTTGAAAACATTGTGGGGAAAGGAGAAAATGCTGGTAACCAGCATTTTCTCCTTTTCCCATATATGTTTTCTACTCTTCCCAAAACAAATTTCAATTTTTGAGTCACCTTTATTTTGTCGTCTGCAAAAGCTTTCAATTTGGACTGGTCTAAAATTTTGTTGTTTGGTAAAGAGTTAAATATATTGTTAGCATGCTTTTACTATACAACTGGTTGTGTTTAAGTTTTGGACAAATAAACAAAAGAAAACAGGACAACATCAATGAAGAGAGGGAGAAAAGAGAGAGAGAGACAGATGGACAAACAGATTGTCAGATTTTAAAATTTTAAAAAGTAGAGAAATGGCTGACTCAGAACAATCTCAGTAATTGTCACAGTGTTTTCAAATCCAGTGATGAGTATTGCATATCTATCAATTTGAAGTTGAGAGCTTTGTGGTATATGATAATCTGTCAGTTATATATATTTTTTTTCTGTGATTTGATAGATGAAGAAATGAAAGGTATGGTTGAAGAAGAAATGACGGAAGTCTTATCATCTATAAAAGATATGGAAGAGGAGGTATTTTATACTATATCATTAGTCTAACAGTTACCTATCTCTGACAGGCCACATTTATCTATGTATGGAACTGTTTTGTAAGCAATATTTTAACTCGTTACAAGATCTTGTGCATTTTGAAAGCTTGTGCGAATGAAAAATGAAAACACGGCTGAAATGAAGGGATATTTCCTTAACTCTTTACCACACAATCCCGAGTTTTAAAGATCTTAACAAAGAAAGCTTTTGAAAACATAGTGGGAAAAGAAGAAAATGCTGGTAACCAGCATTTTCTCCTTTTTCCACTATGTTTTCTACCCCATCAAAAATAAATTCCATCGTTTGAGCCACATTTTAAAGTGCCATCTGCAAATGCTTTGAATTTGGACAAGTCCAAAATTTTGTCGTGTGGCAAAGAGTTAAGAGGGTAGAAAAAAGAAAACGCTCTTGAAAAAGGAAAAAAAATGTTGGTCACCAGCATTTTCTCCTTTTTTCACAGTGCTTTAAAAAAAAAAAAAAAATCTCCTCTGTATTATTGTTTGGTAAAGTGTAATGGAAGTGAGCCATTGCTACTATTGTTTCCTGGTCTTTGATAGTATCTTCAAAGTGCTTGAACCAACAGCCTTCCACTTTGGAGGTTGGTCTTTTCCATCAAAGCCACATAGAAGCACTTATTCTTCATTTTTTTTAACCACACAACAAAATTTCAGACTTATCCAAATACAGAAGTTTTGCAGATGACCAATGTAATTGTGGCTGATATGATGAAACTTGTCTCTAAAAGGGTAGAAAACATTGCAGGAAAAGAATAAAATGCTAATACAAGCATTTTTTCCTTTTCTCACAATGTTTTCCAAAGCCTTTTCCATAAGGGTCATTAACTGAGCTATGCTGGACCAGAAAAAAGTATTTGAAGGAATGGAAACATCTTTTTTCAATGATACAGAAAACATTGTTGCAAAAAGGAGCACTTGTATTCTTCAGGGTTGTTAAAACTTGGGATTGTGTGGTAAAGGGTCTAATGATGTGATTTATTATTGACAGGATAGAAACCATTGTGGGAGAAAGTGGAAATGCTGGTTACTGGCATTATTCCCTCTTCCTATAATGTTTTCAAAAACCTTCTCATTCAGGATAGTAAAGTCAATGAACCCTTTGGTAAAGGATTAATTTTCTGAATTGACAGTTGGTTTCAGCTCTGGTACCCCACGATAAAGTGGATAACTGTGATATAGTTCTAGAGGTGGAATGTGGTGCAGGGGGCCAGGAGTCCATGCTGTTTGCTGAAGAAATATTTAATATGTATGCCAATTTCTGTACTGGACATGGTTGGCAGTTTGAAACCATTGACATCACTGAAGGAGAGAAAGGTGAATTCCATTATTGTAGTTAGAATAATAACCCAGCTGATTTGCATTTTGAATGATTGACCTTGGCTTTGTGGCTCAGGAGGATAAATAAACATAGAAGAATATAAAAGAAGCCATAATTTGCATAGATTTCATATCAAATTCAATTTCTGTTCTTGGACTGTCTGTGTCTGTGTCTGATCAAATTTTTTTTTTGTTCTGCAGACTAATTAACCCTCTACCAATTGGCACAGTTTTGAACTTGCCCAAAGTCAAAGGATCTGCAGACAACAAACTGTGTTTATGGAATTTTTTTGAAATGGAAGAAAACATCTTGGGAAAGAGAGAAAATGCTGATTACCAGCATTTTCTCACAGTTTTTGTCTTTTCCTTGTTTTCCTAGGGCTTCTTCCTTGGGCGTCGTTAAAACTCAGGATTGTTTGGTTAGCTCTAGACCAGATCACAAAATTTGCCTGAACTCTTTACCACACAATCCCAACGTTTAATGACCCTGGGAAAGAAGCCTTTTGAAAACGTTGTTGAAAAGCAACATTTTTTGTCATCTGCAAATGCTTCCAATTTGGTTTAGTCCAAAATTTTGTTGTTTGGTAAAGGGTAAAAAAAAATATAGAGTCTTTCATACTTACCATTTTACCCCTGTATCCCTTGTTTTATGCACTAAATCACTTTGTAGGATGTTGATACACCATAATATTTCATTTTTTCCCCCCAAATATTTGTGGGGTTTAGGTTATCATTCAGCCTCTGCATCAATAAGTGGGAAGGGTGTGTATCAGGAAATGAAATTTGAGGGGGGAGTACATCGGGTACAGCGTGTTCCTGCCACAGAGTCCAAAGGTAGAATACATACAAGTACAGTGACAGTGGCTATACTGCCTCAGCCTTACGAGGTAATTTTATGTCTTCAACCCTTTACTACACAATCCCAAATTGTTATTACAATAATATTAAGAAGAAGACTTTTGAAAACATTGTGGAAAAAGGAAAACATGGTGGTAACCAGCATTTTCTCATTTTTTTCACAAGGTTTTTATCCTCCCAAAAACAAATTTTGATGTTTGAGTCATATTTATTTTGACATCTGCAAATGCTTTCAATTTAGACAAGTCTAAAGCACTGTTGTCCGGAAAAAGGATTAGTAATCAGATGAAAAGCCTCAAAAGTTTATTTATGCTAAGCAATCAAATCTGCTGCCACTTTATTTCTCAATCAAGTGTGCAACATGTGGCTACCAACTCTAAACTGCTGATGCTTTAAGGTAAGAAAGGGGCATAACTATGTCGTACCACTGTGAGGGTCACCTGTTCTGTGAGTTTCCACTTTTGATTCGTAACAATTAACCCAAGTTTGAAGTAAGTATCTTCTGTAATGACAGTGATGTCAGGAAATGTCAAAGTTTTCACAAAACAAGGACACAAATGACCACAGGGTTATGACAATATTTCTATGTTTTCTCTTAAAACAGCTGGGCTAAAAAGGGAAAAAAAATCATTTAATGTGGTACAAATGACAGAGGGTCTGGTATCATATTCACCAACCAGATACTGATTCTTAATTTCCAAGACTAGCTATCTAATTGGCTAGGACAAACCATCTTAACCAACCACAGAGATTTTCTTGGAATTATAAATTTGACTAGTTGATAAATTTGTCTGATATTATATACACACTAGTCTTTTTAAATCAAACAAACCTATATTTTACAATCCTGAGGAAATTAACTTTTGAAAGCATTTTTGGAAAAGGAGAAAATGCTTGTAACCAGCTTTTCTCCTTTTCCCACAATGTTTTCTACCCTTTCAAAGATAAGTCCCATCCTTAGCCACATTTAATTTGTCATTTTCTGCAGGTGTATTTCTAAAGACACTGATCATAAAAATCATCCTAACTCTGGTATATTATTATTAGCTATTATTATTTATTTATTTCACAGATTGATATAGAAATAAATAAGAAGGATCTTAAAATAGAAGCCATGAGGGCATCCGGGCCTGGAGGGCAGCATGTAAATAAGGTGAACACAGCTGTCAGAATTTTACATCTACCGACAGGTAAACATCTCAGTAGTGGTGCATGACATTTCGTTGAAAGACATTTCATGGAACAGCTTTTTAGCTCACCTGAGCACAAAGTGCTCAATGTGAGCTTTTGTGATGGTGCTGTGTCCGTTGTGGGTCTCGCGTCGTCCGTTGTCAGGGTCATCAACATTTCCCTTTTGTGCACTCTAGAGTCCACATTTTCAGTAAGATAGTCATGAAACTTGGTCAGAATGTTTGTCTTGATAAAATCTTGGACAAGTTCAAAATTGGGTCATGTTGGGTCAAAAAGTAGGTTACTGGGCTAAATCTCAGAAAATCCTTGTGTGCACTCTAGAGGCCTTATTTTCAGCCTGATGCTCTTTAAAACTTGGTCAGAATGTTTGTATTGACAAAACTTGGACAAGCTCAAAATTGGGTCATGTTGGGTCAAAGAGTAGGTCACTGGGCTGAATCTGTGAAAAACCTTGTATGCACGTAGAGGCCACATTTTCAGCCTGATGCTCTCGAAACTTGGTCAGAATGTTTTCTTAATAATATCTTGGACAAGTTCAAAATTGGGTTATGTTGGGTCAAAAAGTAGGTCACTGAGCCAAATCGAAGAAAAACCATATGTACACTCTAGAGGCCACAATTTCAGTCTGATACTCATGAAACTTGGTCAGAATGTTTTTCTTGATGACATTTTGGACAAGTTTGACATTTGGTTACATCAGGTCCAAAAGTAGGTCACTGAGCCAAATCTTGGAAAAACCTTATGTGCACCTTACAGGACACATTTTCATCATGATACTCTTGAAACTCAGAATGTTTGTGTTGATGATGTCTTGGACAAGTTTGAAATTGGGTTACATTGGGTCAAAAAGTAGGTCACCAGGCCAAATCTTAGATAAGCCATGTGTGCACCTTAGAGGACACATTTTCTGCCTGATACTCATGAAACTTTGTCAAAATGTTTGTCTTGATGATTTCTTGGACAAGTTCAAAATTTTGCTATGTCAGGTCCTAAAGTAGGTCACTTACACTCATGTGTTTTACATCATTAAAACCAGGATCTCTGCAGCTTTACCAACTGGAGATGACTTTACTCAGGTGAGCAATTTAGGGTGAATGGCCCTCTTGTTTTCAAAATAGCTCAGATTCAAGTCTTAGCTTGTATAGCCCTTTACCAAATAATACCATGATTTAATCCCTTACTGCACAATGCTGCCTTTTAACGACCCTGGGAAAAAAGCCTTTTGAAAACATTGTGGGAAAAGGAGAAATTGCCAGTAAACAGCATTTTTTCCTTTCCACAATGTTTTCTACCCTATGAAAGAAAAATTGCACCATATGAGCCACACTGAAATTAAGGTCTGCAAATGCTTTTGATTTGGACAGGGCTAAAATTTTGTTGTCTGGTAAAGGGTTGGTGATCCTGAAGAAGGCTATTGAAAACTCTGGTGTACAGCATTTTCTCCTTTTCCCACAATGTTTTCTATCCTTTCAGGGACAAATACAAGCTCTTAAACCACATTTGCTTTGTTATCTGCAAATATTTCCAATTTGGACACATGACTCTGTCTATGGATTTATTCTCTGGTAATACCGGTATTTAGGAAACATACAATGCTTTTGCAGACAGTGGAGGTAAAGGATGAGCAGTCCAATTCCTGCTCATCATTCTGTGATTTGTTGTTTGTTTTTTTGTTTGTTCAACCTGATAGTTGTGACTTGGATTTGTTTTCTGAATAAAAATATGTTAACGCTTTACCCTATGTCAAAATTTTAGCCTTAAATTTTGCCTCCAAATGAAAGCATTTGCTGACCACAAAATAATTGTGACTCAAAAATTGAAATTTGTTTTGGGAAGGGTAGAAAACCTTTTGAGAAAAAAAAGAAATGCTGGTTACCAGCATTTTCTCCTTTTCGCAAACTGTTTTTTTAAAAAGCTTTTTTTCTCAAGGCCATTAAAAGACGGTATTGTGTGGTAAGAGTTAAATTCACTAAGTATCTCGGCATTCTAACAATGTTTTCTACCATATAAAGAACAAGATTTGTCATTTGAGCCACCTTTGTCATCCGAAAATACTTTCTATTTGGACAAGTCTAAAATCTCTTATATAATGCTTGCCAAAACTTGCTGCATTATATAATTTTAGTCAACTTGTTTCGTAAAAATGTTAAGATATAAATATTCAGAGTTGAATCTAGGATGCGGGATTGGTAAAATCACCCATTGTTCAAATAATTGGCGCAAATAAAGAATATCTCTGGGCCACGTATCACGCATGTTGTTAATCTATGGCGCAAAATAAAAATTCCTGTGCGTTTAAAACGAAAAAGGAAATTTCCAGAGAACTGCAGGCCGAAAAAATAAGTCAATACATAGATACACTATGCGAATCGACTGTCCCGATTTTAGATCAATGTTAGATTCTATTTTTAGACATACTAAACACTCGGGCGTAATCGAGGCTACGGAATCGGCCGAGTTGCCATAAATGACCTCCAAATGTCAACCACGTGTTGCCTATGCAATATTTGACGTCATTACTGTGTCAAATCACGCGGTAATTTCAGTGGTTAAGCGTTAGCTTCACAAAATGTCGAATCAACTCAAGTTGACAGAATTTCTTAAAAAGAGAACAAGGGATGAACGAGACAGTCCTTCAGAAGAATGCTAAACGGAGAAACAAGACACGTCGCCGGAACAGTCAATTGATAGCAAGAAAAGGAAATATGAGCACACTTTCCAGAAAAATTGGCTCGGAACGTACCCATGGCTTAGAAAAACTGACTCGGGAATGATTTGTGCGTTATGTTCAGAGTATGGAAAGATTAACACTTTTACTCGTGGCTGCAAAAAGTACCGATCAAGTACTTTAACGAGACATGTTTCCTGTCAGGACCACTGTGACTCCGTCAGAGATTCAGTCTTACGCAACAGCATGGCAACTGTAAGTTTCTTTTATTTGGGACGTTTCTGATCTGACTCGATTCATGATGGCCCATTGCAAAAATTTATTGGCCCACATTTTTGTCAGGGGTGGGGGAGTTGGCCCATTTCCAAGCAATCCTAGATTCAACACTGAATATTTGTACAAAATCTGTGTTTATATTTTCAGTGTTTTTTTTCTTTTTTTTTTTTTTCAAGGGATAACAACAAGGTGTGAGGAAACTAGATCACAACATAAAAACCAGGAACTAGCTCTCAAGAAGTTAAAATCCAGGTAACAGAATCCCTAATTCAAATTTTGATGCCAATGACAGTGAAGTGACTAGATATCATACTCATAAACCTGTACCAAACAAATCCCGAGTTTTAACGACACTCAAGAGTAAGGTTTTTGAAAACATTGCTGGAAAAGAAGAAAATGCTGGTAACCAGCATTTTCTTCTATTCCTACAATGTTTTCTCCCGATTAGAAAATTGAAGTTCATGTGCACAAATTTCGATTATGTCATCTGCAGACGCTTTCAGTTTGGAATGGTCTAAAATTAGTCATTTGAGAAAGGATTAACTGAATTATTTTAACCCTTTACCAAACATTCCTTGGAAATAAAGCTTTGGAAAATGTTCTTGGAAAAGGAAAAATGCTGGTAACCAGCTTGTTCTCCTTTTCCTACAGCATGTTTTACCCTTTAACCCTTTACCACACAACAAAATTTTAGACCTGTCCAGACCCAAAGCATATGCAGATGCCAATTTAAATGTGGCTTAAATTATGGAATTGTCTGTGATAGGGTAGAAAACATTGTGGGAAAAGGAGAAAAATGCTGGCTACCAGCAATTTCTCCTTTTCCCACAATGTCTTCAAGTCTTCTTGCTCAAGGTTGTTAAATGTCAGCATTGTTTTGTAAAAGACAAATCCTGTTCTTCAAGTAACATTTAAATCTTTACCATACAATTCCAAGTTTTTAATGACCCTGAGGAAGAAGGTGAAAGCAAAGTGGGAAAGGCGGGGAAATGCAGGTAACCAGCATTTTCTCCTTTTCCTACAATGTTTTCTACCCTTTCAAGGACAAGCTTCACCATTTGAGCGACATTTGTCATCTGCAAATGCTTTGGATTTGGACAGTGTGAGGGTTGTTGACAAAAATATGTAGATCGTTTTAGCTAATTAATTATTAAAGAATCTCCTATACCACTTTAAGATGAATTTTTCTTCACCCAGGCTCTAGAGAGCTTTTTATAACATCAGTATTGCATCCAGGGGGCGCAATTGCACAAATCTGGCTATCTACACCTTCAGTTCCGCAATTTTTAATGTTTTGGGTGGCAACTCTAGTGGAAATAAAAAAAATCCAACCCTCAACAATAGCCTGTGTGCAGTAAAATTACATTTTGAGAATAAAAATACTGCAAACACTCTGATTATGTGATTCAGATCGTGTATAGATAAGTAACCTCCTTTGCTAAAAATAGTAATGCACTTGTAAATATAGCTGTGGAAATACCTGTATGAATATAAGCAACCATGATGTCATCAGGCCTAGGGGGATTAATGCAATTGTGGAATGCCTCTGGTATAATTTCACACATGTATAGGTGAGGAAATTTGTCAAGCTATGTTAACTTGCTAAATTTGTATTGCAGTTTGAATTTAAAATCGGCGGAGGATTGTGCTACCAAAACACTTCACAGACTTTTGCAAGAGGTTAATTAGTCCATGTAAACCAATTTATAAATGCTCATTCAAATTAAGGATAGGCAGTTTCAGCATCCGATTAATCATTTGCAGTGGCATTGTGAAAAAGTAAGGAAGACTTAAGACATTCTTTTCAAATGTTAATGTAAGTATCTAGATCTATATGGTTAAAACACTTGTTTCTTTAAAAGGTATGCGAAATTAAGGTTATTAACTCTTTACCAAAGGACAAAATTTTGGAATGAACTAAATTGAAAGCATTTGCAGACGATAAATTAAATGTCACTAAAATGATGATTTCTGCCTGTGATAGGGTAGAAAACATTGTGGGAAAAGGAGAAAATGCTGGTAACCAGCATTTTCTCCTTTTCCAACAATGTTTTCAAAAGGCTTCTTTCCCAGTGTGAGCAATATTCAGTTTGAGCAATATTCAGTGTGAGCAATACTAGTGTTATTCAGTTTCCTCTTTAGTAAAGTATTCAGTGAGAGTGATAAGTATAAGTAATAGAACCTGCTCCTTTACCCTTTACCAAACGACAGAATTTATGACTGGTCCAAATTGAAAGGATTTGCAGACGACAAATTAAATGTAGCTCAAAATGATGATTACTGTTTTAGTTAGGGTAGAAAACATTGTGGGAAAAGGAGAAAATGCTGGTTACCAGCATTTTCTCCTTTTCCCACAATGTTTTCAAAAGCTTTCTTTCTCAGGGTCGTTAAAACTCAGGATTGTATGGTAATGGGTTAACCCTTTACCACACAGTCCCAACTTTTAACGACCTTGAGAAAGAGACCTTTAGAAAACATTGTAGGTAAGGAAGAAAATGCTGGTAACCAGCATTTTCTTCTTTCCCCACAATGTTTTCTACCCATTTGGAAGGCAAATCTTATGATTTGAGTAACATTTAATTTGTCATCTGCAGATGCTTTCAATTTGGACAAGTCTAAAATTTTGTCATTTGGTAAAGGGTTAAATGATGTACAAATAGAACTTGCTCCTTATTTGATTAACCCTATACCTCACTGTCTCTGGTTTGAATCACTTTTAGAAAGAAGACTTTAGAAAACATTATGGAAAAAGAAGAAAATGCTGGTAACCAGCTTTTTCTCCTTTTTCCAAAATGATTTATGGCCTTTCAAAGACAAGTCTTATAACTTGAGGAACACTGAATTTGTCGTCTGCAAATACTTTGGATTTAGACGAGGCCAAAATTTATTGTTTGGTAAAGAGTTAAAAGAACTAAACTATAAGGTTTTATCCATGTTTTACAAGGGTAATTTCAAAGTTTTCTGCTTCTTATTGATTTCAGGCAGATACCATTTAACTCTTTACCAAACTACAAAATTTTAGATTGGTCCAAATTGAAAGCATTTGCAGACGACAGAATAAATGTGATTAAAAAATTGAAATTTGCTTTGGGAAAGGTAAAAGAAATTTGCTTTGGGAAGGGTAAAAAAAAAAAAAATAAACCTTTTGAAAACATTGTGAGAAAAGGAGAAAATGCTGGTTACCAGCATTTTCTCCTTTTCCCACAATGTTTTCAAAAGGCTTCTTTCACAAGGTCGTTAAATGTCAGGATTATGTGGTAAAGAGTTAAAAGTCCTCATAAAAATGAAAATTAATTCTATCTTCCAGGCTCTATGAAATACAGATGAGTAATCAAACAAGCAGCACATCTTCTCAAAGGAAAATACAAGTTGGAAATAAAGATCGGAGTGAGAAAATTCGAACCTACAACTTCCCGCAAGATCGCATCACGGACCATCGAATAGGTCTTAGTATTTCAAACCTCCAGAATTTTATGTTACGTGGCTCTGGGCTTCCTCAAATTATGGAGAGATTACGAGAGGGTGCTAAGTTTGAGGAAATAGAAAGTAAACTTGAACAGTTTGAGAGAAGTATTGGAGATTCGCAGGAAAAGATGTCCAAGAAGAAGTAAAAGTAACTAAGGAGATATTAAAGCTTTACCAAACAACAAAATTTTAGGCTGGTCAAAACTGAAAGCGTTTGCAGATGACAAAATGAAGGTGGCCAAAATGATGAAATTTGTCATTAATACGGTAGAAAATATTGTGGGAAAAAGAGAAAATGCTGGTTACCAGCATTTTCTTTTCCCACAATGTTTTCAGGAGGCTTCTTCCTCAGGGTCGTTAAGTGTCCGGATTGGGTGGTAAAGGGTTCAATTGACTACAGTATTCATTCTCAGTCAAGTATAGCCCAATACTCATTATCGCCAATCTGATAGAGTTATTGAGCAATGTTACTAAAATAACATTGAATCTGACAATAACCAATGAACAATCAGTCAACAGAAAGAAGGTTAAAGCTCTTATTATTGCTTATGTGTACGGTATAGACCAATTTCAGACTGAAGAAAATCTGTTGTGTGTAATCCTTAGTCTATATTGTTCGACTTTTTTGCCATAATCTGACTGAAAAGGCCTTGAATACATGTACATGTATAACAATTCATGCATCCAATATATAAACAGTTTTATTATTTTTGAAAAATCTAAAATAATCATGGATTCAAAATTATCATGACATTTTTCTACAACCAGCTAAGACTACTTTAAGCATTTACCAAACAACCTCATGTTTTAAAGATAACATGTATGCTAGTTTTCATCCTGTTTTTAACCCATTTCACCTTTATTTTATCAAACTAATATCCTTCTCGTATAGTTATGCAAGATGTTGCCCCAGATGGTTGTAAGGTTGCATAGATTACGACTGATAGAAAATGCATTTCATTTTCTTGGGGCCATCAAAAAATCACCGTTGTGATATTTCCGGTTTTAAATCAAAGATTTCCAATATATATACATTTTGAAAAAAATTGCAGGCAACAAACTAAACATTGCATCAGTTATGAATTTTGTCTTTGGAAGGGTAGAAAAAATTGTGGAAAAAGGAGAAAATGCTGGTTACTAGGATTTTCAACTTTGCCCACAATGTATTCAATCAAAAAGTACTCTTTCTTTGGGTGGTTAAAGCAAGGGATTGTGTGGTAAATTGTTTATTCACTTATTACAATCTAAAATTGTCTAAACAGTAAAATAAAAAGTAAAATGCATAAGTAGAGAGAAAAGGGTTTTCAATTTTAAGATTTGACCAGTCAGCATAATTTTACTCTAGTCCAAATTAAGAGCATTTGCAGAGAACAAATAAGGTGTGTATGTAATGGTTGGATCTGTCGCTGGAAGAAAAAGATTGTGGGAATAGGAGAAATGCTGGATATCATCAGTTTCTCCTATTCCCAAGATGTTTTAAAGGGCAACTTACTGACCTTTTGCAGACAGTGTAGATCAAGACCTGACTCCACAGAACGTGCAGTCTGATCATGGATCTACACTGTCCAATAAGGAGATTTTTTTCTTCCATAAATAAGTTTGAAATGACATTCTTCGGGTTTTCACTATCGTCTTGAAAGTTTTATTTAACTCTTTACCAAATGACAAAATTGAAGACTAATCAAAATTGAAAGCTGTTTCAGATGACTAAATACATGCGACTGAAAAATTGAAATTTGTTATAGGAAGGATAGAAAATGTTGTGGGAAAAGGAGAAAATGCTGTTTAGCAGCATTTTCTCCTTTTCCCACAGTGTTTTCAAAAGGCTTCTTCTGAGGGTCATTAAAAGTCAGGAATGTGTGGTAAAGGGTTAAATTATTTAGCAGGATAAGGGTTAATGATCTTTAAAACATGTGATTGTTTAGTGAAGGTTTAAATTTATGAATGTTGAGTGATGGTTTTTTTTAAATACTTTTCTAAAATTTCTTGTTTCATTTTGAATAAAATATGCAATAATTGTTTTATTTTTTATGTTCACTTATTTTTAAGCCACTTGAAAAATAAACTTGTCTTAGTTACCTCTGTCATGGCAGTATTCCATATTTTGGGATGTTTATAACAGAGGAAAAGCAATTTTCCTTCTGTGACAATGTGCTGCCACACATAAAAGTAACCTGCCAAAGGTTACCTTGTGTTCCTCAAGGTGACCCAAATTTAACAGATTTCTCCCTTGAATTAACATTATTTACCAAAATGACATAATTTTACACCTGTCCAGATCTAAAGCATTTGTTGTTGATTACAAATTAAGTAAGGCCGAAATGATAGAATTTGTCTTTGAAATGACAGGAAACAATGTGGGAAAAGGAGAAAATGCTAGCTACCAGCATTTTTTCCTTTCCCACAATGTTTTCAGAAGTCCTCACTCCATTGGTCATTACAACACTGGATTGGTAAGGGTTAATCTGTGTGTGAAGTTTCACCAATCTTTAACATGAACTATCAGTGTCAGCAGAAATTTCTGGCTAGTATATCATGTGCTGCAAAACACGAAGAACGGTATGCCCCTTTCTCCTACAAATGTTGATTGATGGGGGGGGGGGGTTTACAAAAAAAGGAAACCTCCTATGATTGGCGTAAGGCAGCAATCTTGGAAAGCCACCATGGTTCAATGTATGTATGGTCAAGAAGGTCCTATGACAGTGACGAATGTAGGACGTTTTGGCCACGGACGTTTTGGCCACATATAGTGAAAAAATGGACGTTTTGGCCAAAATAATTTTATATGTACTTTTTATGTAAAATAAAGCTAAAAAATTTTTTTTTTTTATTTGATCAATTGTTTAGACTTTTGTTGAACTTTTGTTGAAATTTGGTAATAAATTTTAGAGTTTTACAGTTTTATTTATTCCTTTGAAGTAAAGGAAAACATCAACAATTTAATGTTTTTAAATTATCTTCAATTTTCAAGTTTTGTCTTTTGATTGACAAACAGTTTGATTGACTAATTGCTTGTTAATGATACTTTCTTGCATTTAATGTTGTTATTATTAGAAGTGTAAAGAGTTTCATTGTTCTTGTCTTTTAACACTAATGAATCTGTAGATCACACCACACTTTAATCATCTATTTCAATTAAAGAAATATGTGATTAATTAATTTGTTTGAAAAACTGTTAAGAAAGATCAAAGTTGCTAGTATAGAATTAATATATTTGTTTGATATGTAAATTTTTCCAATATGGAAGGATTAACTGTATTATGAAATCATTGTAAGAAAAAAAGAAATTGCTCAGAATGAGGATTTCTCTTTTTCCTCCAATGTTTTCCATCATATAAGAAAACATCAAATTCCTTGATCAATACTTTTGATTGTCCTCTTCAGAAGCTCCCAATATGGAAGGATTAACTGTATTATGAAATCATTGTAAGAAAAAAAGAAATTGCTCAGAATGAGGATTTCTCTTTTTCCTCCAATGTTTTCTATCATATAAGAAAAAGAATTAAACACTTCATTTGAAATTAAACATCTTTATTTTAAAGCTTAAAATTGTGTCTGAGTTGTAAAATAAATTTAGGTTCGTGTTTTATTTCTTTTGTCTCATTTTATATTTTTATAATGTACTACCAAACCTTCTACACAATTGTCCATGGCCATCAGTATATAAGTACTTATTAAAGATTGAAAAGACACAGATACAAAGTCTTGAAACCATCTGTTATAATAAAAAATTGCAATAAAGGTCTAAAATGTTGATCAAATAAGTAAATTAAATATGTTTGTAGCTTTAATATCTATAATAAGTACATATATAATAGATTTGGCCAAAACGTCCGTTTTTTCAATATAGGTGGCCAAAACGTCCGTGGCCAAAACGTCCTGGCCAAAACGTCCTGGCCAAAACGTCCGTGGCCAAAACGTCCGTCCTCCGACTTTTAACGACCCTGAGGAAGAAGCATTTTGAAAACATTGTGGGAAAAGGAGAAAATGCTGGTAACCAGCATTTTCTCCTTTTCCCACAATGTTTTCTGACCTTTCAAATGTATATTTCAATTTCTGAGTCACATTTATTTTGTCGTCTGCAAAAGTTTTCAATTTGGACAAGTCTAAAATTTTGTCGTTTGGTAAAGAGTTAAGAGTAATAAACACTGGAAAATGTAGAGGGATAAAGCATTCATAATTGTTGAAAAAGGCATTTGTATGTAAATATATATTGAACAACAGAGTGATTTTTTTTCATAGTTACGTCATTTACCAAAATGTTTTCTACCCAGTCCAAGACAGTTTCCACCAATTTAGTACCAGTTAATATGTTGCCTACAAATGCTTTCATTATGGGAAAGACTCTAAAATTTTGTCAATCAGGTGTTGCTTTCTACATAGGCTATATAATTATGTAACCCTGAAGTGTAACAATACACATACACTGGTCATTCATTGATTACAACTAAGTCCTTCAAAAAGAAATACACAATGTATTTCTTGACATATTATGGAATCGCTGTTCACTTGAGTAAACTTTCAGTTGCTTTGAGTGATCAAACGTGCATTTGTGACAACCACAGATCTAGATCAAGACCAGACTGCACTGTTGTGTTCATTCTGATCTTTGATCTGTCTGTGATGATGAGATATTTTCAGACAAAATTGCTAAATTGCAATTTTAAGGTTGTTACTATCTAAAGGATGGAAATGTTCATTCAAGTTATACAGCTGGTTAAAAATGTTCATTGACAAACTAATTTAGTCCTGAACAATATGATTAACTCTTTACCAAACGACAAAATTTTAGATGTGTCCAAATTGAAAGCATTTGCAGACGACAAAATAAATGTGACTGAAAAATTGAAATTTGTTTTAGGAAGGGTACAAAACATTGTGGAAAGAGGAGAAAATGCTGGTTACCAGCATTTTCTCCTTTTCTCGCAATATTTTCAAGAGCCTTTTTCCTCAGGGTCGTTAAAAGTCGGGATTGTGTGGTAAAGATTTAAGTGTTTTTTTTGCTCCTTGAAACAAGCTTTCATCTGTTGTGACCAATACACATTTCTATTGTTTAGTAGGTGTGTGAAATGTCCTAAAATCAAATGTGATCAATATTACATTAAGCAGCCAATTAAAAAAAAAAATTCCCTTAGATACAAATGTCTGAGCCATCTTTTTTTCTGTTAACCTTTTACTACACAATTCTGAGTTGAGGAAAAGGACTTGATGACATGAGAAAATGCTGGAAATCAGCATTTTCTCCCTTTTTCCACAATATTTTCTACCTTTTCTAGGAAAAATTTCTTAACTTGCAACATTTTGTCAATGCAAATGCTTTCAGTTTGGCCAAATATAACATTTTGACATTTGGTAAAAGATAAAGATATTTCTCCACATTTATCACTAAACTACAATACACAAGGGCCTTTCACTGACTAACCGATCTTACCTTAACTCTTACACAGCCATATAAATGTTAGGACTTCTTTGACAGCTGTAAATGTTACTCCCTTCGAAATGAAGAACACTGCACATAATCATTGTTTAAATTGCACTTCAAAGCTTTGTTTAGATAGCAGTATGATATTATTCATCCGATTTGTATATTTATCCTTCTACAAATATGTGTATGGTGTTCCTTACATAATCTACCAACGCTTTTTATGTCCTTCCTGCTCTAAACTCAAATTTCCTTGTTTAAAAAAAAAAAGACGAAATAAATAATGGCGAAATTTTAAATAATCTAGTGGTCGAAGGGAGAAAACTCGTACATGGATTACCTTAATTTATACCAGAGTCGCGTCCCTTAGTTGTGGACTGCATAAAACCAAAGACGATGGCTTTATATGTAGCGGCAAAGGAGACGATCAATATGATGTTTTATTATTATTATCGTCGAGTTGACATAAATTCTAAAACATGATAAAAAGTTCTTACAGTTCTGAATGTATTTTTACATCAGGTAGAAGAAAAAGGAGCAAAACACGCGAAAAATTATTTGTAAACAGATGGTAGTCTCCCTTGTATTCCTCACATTTGTAAACACAAAAAACCGCCAATTTTTAAATGGGAAACACTGATTGTTTATCAAGGTAAGATTTTACTAAGAAAACAGATTTATATATCCAGTTTACTTAAGAGATCGCTAACATTTACTCAATAAACGAATAGATCTAGTCTAGATCTATATGCGATCACTGTGGTGGAGGAAATGAACTTACGGGTTTCATTTAACATTTTTTCTGTTTACAAATATCCTGAAATGGTTGACAATAATCGTTTCAATACGAAACTTTGGACTGGTGAAAAAAATGTGAGAATTAATTGAGGTCCATGAGTTAGAGGCTTTCTCCTGGAAACAGGATTCATTTCAAATCGCAAATTCATGAAACGTGATACACCTCGAAGTGATAATCCTTTCAGTTGGTGTCTGTATTTCCTTGAATTTTCTGCACGGTTAACATAGATAACTAAAAACTGGGTTGACAGATCTTTGGTATTTCAATTGAGTTATTCGTAAAAAGTTAGAAATATCTAGAGGAAGAGGCGGGGGTAGGGGTGGAAGAGAGTGGGTCCGTAATAAGGGAGATCACTCTTCAAATATTTGATCGTATGCAATACGAGTTTTTTCCCTTAGACCATAAAATGATTAAACAAATTTAGCATGACATCAAATGTTTATAATAATGCCATTCCTTGGCAATTCTTACCTAAATTATATTCTTCAATACAATATTATGATTTATTCACTTTCAAAGGCCTGTAGTCGGTAACACATAGTACAGAAACATTTATATACTTTGCATAAACTAAAGGAACCATAGGTACAAAGGGTGTCAGGAGAAATCGGCCCCTGGAGAAATCGGCCCCAAAACGCTTGGGGCCGATTTCTCCGGAGAAATCGGCCCCTGGGGCCGATTTCTCTGGAGAAATCGGGCCCAATTGAAAGTTTGGAGAAATCGTCCCCAATGTCAAATTTTATATATATAGATGTTGCTTTTTCAGAAAATATAATTTCCATTTAGGTTTTATTTAACACATACACTGTGTAAGCCATGTCTTGTTTCAAGTTGTATTTGATTACACCTTCTTTGTTGTTTTTATGGCAATTTTCACAGTTTTTCACACTGATTGTTCTTTTTTTCACACCTTCACACAGGTAGCCTACACCTGTAAGATTGTTGAATGTTTGTGTTTGTTTGAATGTGATATTGAACGAATTATGAAATATAAATGCTCACGATGCATATATGTGTATTTGTCATGTAATTAAAACCTTTTTTTTTTTTCACCTTTTTCTCTCGATCTCTCTCTCCCTTTCTGCATGTTCGGCATAGGTAATTATTATCAATTTCATATTGTTCTTCGTCGGATCAGATCTCTCTCTCTCTCTCTCTCTCTTTCTCTCTCTGTTTATGAATATTGTTCATGTTACAGAATGGTTTTTAGAACCATCAGATGTCTGTCTCCAACCTTTTGAGTCTTTCTATGTCTGTCTCCCCTCTCTCTCTCTCTCTCTCGATCATTATACTCGCTCTCTCACACTGTATACTTCCGCTGCATTTTCTGACTCTCTCTTTCTATCATTTTTCATAGTACTACTAGTGACTCAGTTATTTTGTGTAATTAACTCTACCAAACGGCAAAAATTTAGACGGGTCCAAATTCAAAGGATTTGCAGACAACAAATTAAATATAACTGGAAGAATTGTTTTTGTTTTTGATGAGGGAAAAAAATTGTGGAAAAAGGAGAAAGTGCAAAAGTGCTGACATTTACTCCTTTTTCCACTATGTTTTTAAAAGCCCTCTCCTACAAGTTTATTAAAACTCGGGATTGTGTGTTAATGGGTTAAGTTAATCAATCATTGGTTCGATCAACGAAAGAGTTCTCCAACGAGAGTATGAATCATTGTGACGCTGTATATAAAAGAGTGATATAACTGATAATTAGGCCATTGTGGACTCGATTTTATTTCATCGAAAAAAAGCATGCATTTGCAGAAGAATGTACTCTATGGGTAGAATTCAAATAAACAAAAAGAAAACACATACATGTATATCAAATGTTTATATATTATTTCATTAAAGTATGAATAGTACATATAGAAAATTATGAGACAGTAGACAAAAATTAGAACAATGAGAATAAACCAATGAGTATAAAATGAGTATAATACTCGATCGAGAGAGAGAGAGGGGAGACAGACATAGAAAGACACAAAAGGTTGGAGACAGACATCTGATGGTTCTAAAAACCATTCTGTAACATGAACAATATTCATAAACAGAGAGAGAGAGAGAGAGATCTGATCCGACGAAGAACAACAATATGAAATTGATAATAATTACCTATGCCGGACATGCAGAAAGGGAGAGAGAGATCGAGAGAGAAAGGTAAAAAAAAAAAAAAAAAGGTTTTAATTACATGACAAATACACATATATGCATCGTGAGCATTTATATTTCATAATTCGTTCAATATCAAATCCAAACAAACACAAACATTCAACAATCTTACAGGTGTAGGCTACTTGTGTGAAGGTGTGGAAAAAAAAGAACAATCAGTGTGAAAAACTGTGAAAATTGCCATAAAAACAACAAAGAAGGTGTAATCAAATACAACTTGAAACAAGACATGGCTTACACAGTGTATGTGTTAAATAAAACCTAAATGGAAATTATATTTTCTGAAAAAGCAACATCTATATATATAAAATTTGACATTGGGGACGATTTCTCCAAAATTTCTATTGGGGCCGATTTCTCCGGAGAAATTGGCCCCAAGCGTTTTGGGGCCGATTTCTCCAGGGGCCGATTTCTCCAGCATTCGTACAAAGACATTATCAGCCATAACAAATTAAAACCATTATACTGCTGAATAAATGAAATTAATACATCCTTTGCCACAGAAAAAAAGACGCAGACATTGCGACTTTAACCAACATATCTCACAGAATATCGGCCAAGTTGCAAACTGAACTTTAGACCACGTCATGTTCTGTGAGGTCTGATCTCAATATGAAGTCTATAAAGGCAATGAAAGTCGCTCTAGGCAGTGTTAAGGTCATAATTTACTACCATCAAAATTATTAATTAAATTTGTACAAAATCTATCATCTTAACTCTTAACCACACAACAAAATTTTTGACCAGTGAATTAAAGCATTTGCAGAGGACAAATTAAATGTGAATCAAAAATTGAAAATTGTATAGGGATCGAAGGGTTGAAAACAATTGTGGGAAAAGGAGAAAATGCTGGTTGCCAGCTGTTTCTCCTTTTCCCACAAATTGTTCAGAAAGCTTCTTCCTCAAGGTCATTAAAAGTCACGATTGTGCGGTAAACGCTTAAATAATCTGAAGGCTTTTGATTTTTGACTTTGGTTTTTGATTTTTGGCATCAAAACTAAATAGCCCCTTTAATGCTTACCTGTAGACTTTAAAATATGGAGGGTCCTTTCCAAGTCACAAGATTATCTATGGTTTTTCTTCTCAATAATTCAGCTTGTATCACCATTTTAACATTAATCTGTGTTTACCGTAGTATTGAATTACTAGTGCTTAACAGGAACAAGACAATTCCCAGACAAGACAGTTCCCCTACACAACTTTTTGAGACAGTTCCCCGACAGATTTGGAGGCAGTTCCCCGACACTTTTGAAGACACTTCCCCAACACTATATTTTTTTGCTAAATGACAATTTATCAGGGATAAAAATGGTTGATGAGGGGTTTTATGAATGAATGATGTTTTGCAATCAATTGAAAAGTTTTACCTGTGATTGACGGGTACATTTGGTCACCGTGAAATTGTAATTTTCTGTTCTTGCTATGTGAAATGTCAATAATTTTGTTTAACTCAGCTGCACTTGTAGGGACAGTGTTACGACCTTTGTCACTGAATGCCAAACAATATCTAGAAACATTACATTTTCCCCAGTGGTACATAAATATGTAAAAACAGGAGGACAACAGACAGAGTGTACGGCGTAAACAGAAAACATCTTTCACTCAGGTGAATCCTCCCCTCTTTCTCTTGCTCTCTGTAATATGAATTTAAAACTCATGATCCAGAAATACACATAGCTAAAATACAAGTTATCAAAAGAATTTAAAAGATTTATCCAAATATTCCCAAAACACATTGTTTTATCAATGTCAGCAAGCAGTCTTTTTAAAAATCTGGTACCTGTATTTTCATGACAGTCGTGGAATATCAAGGTTTCACCAACAAGAGAATAAGTACCCGCAAATGTATATATGTATACGAGTAGAAGTCTTCAGCACAAGGTACAAATAATCCGATAGTGATACATCAATTACCCACAAATATTTATATGTTTATCAATCATTCTATATGTTTATCAATCATACTTATCAGTAAAAGGTTATTTGACAAATTGACAAAACAAAAATGTCTTAGAACTGTCTTCAAAAGTGTTGGGGAACTGCCTTCAAATCTGTCGGGGAACTGTCACAAAAACGTGTGTCGGGGAACTGTCTTGAAGGGGAACTGTCTTGATACCATGCTTAACAACTTAATTTGCTACACAAAATATAAATTCTAATTTCTTTTTTTAATTTCATTAAAATAACAGGCCTTTTTGCCAGCCAAAGAATACTTTTTGTGTAAATCTTTTTTGGCTGAAACAATATCACATGTTTCGATAGAAATGAACTCAATTTATACTTCTATCACATCATTGCTTTTCAGTAATTAATTCTACTCTATGCATGTGGGGAGGGTATCTCTGAGTATATCTGTTATTTTTTGGACTTGGCTAATTGTATTGAAATCTGTATTTAACAAATAATGTATTAGCAGTGCAACAAATATAATTTTCATTATCTATCGTTATGAAATTACAAATGTTACGAATTTAAAAGAGTACGAATACATGTATTAGTATTTTACAAAACTATCCCTTGACAGCAAAATAGACCCTATCCTTTGAGAGGTAAATAAGGCGTCGGGGCAACGCTTGTTTTGACGGTAAAATAACTTTATTTTGACTGAAAATGTTTCAGAAATAGCATTGACGGTCGTTTGCATGAGATAATTTGGTGAAAAATGAAAACGGTTGAAATACATGTACTTTCAATGTGATCTGAGATTTAGTGACGCTAAGAGCAACCTTGTTGGTCCTCCGTTTCCAGAGAACTTGTCCATGATACTGAAAGCAGATGAGGAATTAAAAATGTCTTAAATGATAGCATTTGCTTTTGAAGACTAGGAAACATTGTAGAAAGATGAAAATGCTGGTTTCCATTACATTCTCCTATATATCCGTAATGATTTCAATACCTCTTTAGTTGGTTCAAACGCCCAATGAAGCTTATGTTGTCTTGACTTGTTATGCTGTCTTGCTATCTTATCTCTTCCTCAGGGGTTTAAAAAAAAAGGATTGTATGGTGCAGGATATAGTAGAGCTGAAAGCTTTTTTTTTTTTTAAATTAAACCTTCATGCACCATTCACCACTATAATTGCCTTTGTGGCAAGTGTAGATCAAGATCAGATTGAGCAAAACATGCAATCTTATCTTTGATCTACACTGGCGACGTTGCTGAGACATGCCAGACAAGAACAAGACCTTGAAATGGCAACTCTTTGGGCCCCCTTTTTTTTAGCTCCATTGGCCCAAGGCCAGCAAGCCGGTAACAGGTCATTTCGTACCTAGGTCATTTCGTACCTAGGTCATTTCGTACGATTTTGGTCATTTCGTACCCACTTCATCAGTCATTTCGTACCTAGTAGCAACCATTTCGTACCCAGGTCATTACATAGCTATTTCTTTATTTTGAACTCTCTAATTGGTACGAAATGACTTTTATCTGGTCATTTCATACCCTGCCATGCTTTTGATAAATTCAGATTTTTGTTTAAATATTTCCAAGTATCTTGTGCACCTGTTTATATACAGCATATGTATATGGTTATAACTGCACTGTGGTCATCTGATACTCACCTGTACCTAACTTTTTTGTATTTGCTAGTTTTGTCAACACTTCTTGCATTTCCTACCCTTACGTCGACTGCTATATCGAAACTTATTCCAATTTTCCTCTTCTCAGTAGTACTGATTTACTAGGCCAAAGTAATAAGATTTTTACTTGCAACATTTTTAGCTCCACTGGCCGAAGGCCAGCGGGCTAATGTCATGGCCCGGTGTCCGTCGTGCGTCTGTCCGTCCGTCCGTGCGTTAACTTTTATTTCAAACATCTTCTTCTCTGAAACTACCCATCCAATTTTCATGAAACTTCACAGAAATTATCCTGCCATGGTCCTCTTCAGAATTTCTTGAAAGAATTTGATTCCTTCAAAAACTCTGGTTGCCATGGCAACAAAACTGAAAAATATTGGAAATCTTTAAAAATCTTCTTGTCGGAAACCATAAGGCATAGGGCTACCAAATTTGGCATGTAGCTTTATGTAGTAGACCTCTATCAAGTTTCTTCAAATTATAGCCCTGGGGTCAAAATTGGCTCTGCCCCAGGGGTCACAAGTTTTACATAGGCTTATATAGAGAAAACTTTAAAAATCTTCCTGTACCTAGCCATAAGGCCTAGAGCTACCAAATTTTGCATGTAGCTATATCTAGTGGGCCTCTACCAAGTGGGCCAAAATTTTAGCCCTGGGGTCAAAATTGGCTCTGCCCCAGGGGTCACAAGTTTTACATAGGCTTATATAGAGAAAACTTTAAAAATCTTCCTGTACCTAGCCATAAGGCCTAGAGCTACCAAATTTTGCATGTAGCTATATCTAGTGGGCCTCTACCAAGTGGGCCAAAATTTTAGCCCTGGGGTCAAAATTGGCCCTGCCGCAGGGGTCACAAGTTTTACATAGGCTTACATAGTGACAACTTAAGAAATCTTCCTGTTTTGATTTTTTTTTTTAAATTAGCCTTGCATCAGGATTCTTATGTTTTACAGAGGCTTCATATGGACAAAACTTGAAAATCACCTTATTTTTATGGCTTTATCTTGTGGACCTCTACCAGGGTTCAAGTAATTATAGCTCTGGGATCAAAAATGGCTTTGCCCTGCGGGTCTCAACTTTCATATGGGCTTTTACAGAGAAAACTTTGTAAGTCTTCATTTTAAAACCATTTGGCTCAGCATTGAAATGTTTATTATTTATGGTTTATATTTATAAGCCAGTGGAGCGATACAGGGCCATCATGGCCCTCTTGTTTAATTTTATTATTATCATTATATAAGGTCCTCCCCCCACCCACCCCCGGTGTAATATTTTATCTTTATTTTGTGGAAATTCTAGCAGTTACCTTCCTGTTATGTTTTCCATGTTGTTGACTTCATCGGCCTGGTTTTCATAGGAATGTTTATACCTACTTTTCAATTCCCGATTTGATCATACAAAAACAAATACACAGGTGTGAAATGATGATGTCAAACGCATGGTATATATAGTCTTAATCCATCGGTCAATTCGTGTAGCATTGTGATTCCCTTTGTGCGTGCCACCATCTTACATCAAATAGGAAAGTGTTGAAGATGGTTTCAGACACAGGTGTTGACACTATGGTGCTATTTTCACCTTAGCTATGTACATGCACTACGGTCGTTTTATTCTATTTTTGTTCTCATTGAATCTTTATAGTAATTTTATGCGAATTATCTCATGGCAGTATTGAATTATCCCTGTGAAAATGTTTTTTTGTTTTATTATTGGCTTTTTTTTTTTAACCACAAATTTTTAACTTTGTCCAAGTGCCTTAAACACGGTGTAGATCGTGATGTATTGTATTTACGATGGACGATTACATGGTATTTCCGTTGGGCAGTGGTACTGCTTTTCACCCATTGCATGCATTTTGGAGTATTGACGCTGTATTGGATTTTTTCTCTGTAAGTGTACGAGTTATTTTTTATCAAGAATTAAAGAATCACAGGCATAAAGATTTAAGCCACATTAGTGTCTGAAAAGGAGCTTTGACGCTACCAGAGAAGACACTAAGTGGAAAGATTTTTTAATCTAAGACATTTGCAAGCGGTACGATCAATACTGTTGTAATCGGCGTTGGGTAGACTCACGACCAGTTGCCCGGCTAGCTCAGTTGGTAGAGCTGCGGTACTAGTGTTCGGGGCGTCGTGGGTTCGAGTCCCACGTCAGGCACACTTTTTTCCCCTGATTTACTTAATTGGCGACGAGGTCAATTTGTGAGCGCGGATATGCGGCACCGGCGGTCTGTGGGGACCGGAAGGGGAGTTGTTGACTCCCAAGAAATCAGGAGGGGGAGCAGTGTTGTAATCGGCATTGGGTAGACTCACGACCAGTTGCCCGGCTAGCTCAGTTGGTAGAGCTGCGGTACTAGTTTTTCGGGGGTCGTGGGTTCGAGTCCCACGTCAGGCACACTTTTCTCCCCCGATTTACTTCAATACTATATTCAGCTGAAAATGTGGTACGGCCATTGCCAGACCGCCGACAACGACCTTGTTTCAGTATTGGAATCATGTACCGGGAGAATAAAGAATCTGCTACCCTCTATCTGAAGACCTTCTCCACGCTATATACCAAGTGACAGTGGCAATGATTAAATGAACATTTCCAGGAACTTTTAAAAACAAAAGCTGTGTGATGAAAGAGTGCTTTTACCAGGAAAATGTAACTGTACCTATCGGAAATTGTGGTTTAAGATCAGACTGCACATTCTTTTCAGTCTGACCTTAATTTTCACAGTCCTTAGTAGCTTCTTCAGGACAAGGAAAAACTGCTGGCGACAATGTTTTCTAGCCTCTCAAGAACAATCTCGTCTCTTGATCCAAATCAATTTTTTTCGTCTCAAAACGGATCCAATGTAGGCAAGTTAGTACATGTATATAAGTTTGTGGACGTGTAAAGTTTAAAGAAAAATATCATATTTATCAAAATAAGGGACAAAACTCGGTGGAAAATTACCATAGATGATAGAAGACACAAAATCATAGCCAAATGGAAATTAAAACTAGATACGAAATGACCGAAATAAAAATTTGATGCTAGGTACAAAATAACCAGAATGGCTATGAAATGACCAAAGTGGGTACGAAATGACCAAAGTGGGTACGAAATGACCAAAATGAAAAATCCACTAGGTACGAAATGACCAAAATCGTACAAAATGACCTAGGTACGAAATGACCTAGGTACGAAATGACCTAGGTACGAAATGACTGGAAACCAGCAAGCCTATGTCATGGCCCTGTGTCGGTCGCATGTCCATGTGTGTGTGCATGCATGCGTCTGACCTTGCGTTAACTTTTATTTCAAACATTCTCTCTGAAACTACCCATCCAATTTTGAACAAACTTCATAGAAATGATCCTACAGTGGTCTTCTTCAGAATTTCTTGATAGAATTTGACTCTGGTTGCCATCTCAACAAAACTGAAAAATGTTGAAAATCGTCTTGTCCCAAACCATAAGGCCTAGGGCTACCAAAGTTTGAAATGTAGCTTCATAATGGGCCTTTACCAATATACTTCTTCTTATAGCCCAGGGGTCAAAAAAGGCCCTGCCCCAGGGGTTATAAGTTTTACATAAGCTTTTTTATCAAAAACTTTAAAAATCTTGTCGTTCTTAACCATAAAGTCTAGGGCTACCAAATTTTGCATGTAGCTTTATCTAGTGGACCTATACCAAGAATTTTCAAATTACAGCTGCAGGGTTAAATTTGGCCCCACCTGGACAGTCACAAGTTTTACATGGGCTTATATAGGGAAAACTTTTGAAATCTTTTCATTCCTAACCATAAGACTTAGGGCTACCAAATTTTGCATGTATATTAATCTAGTGAACTTCTACCAAGATTATTCAAATTTTAGCCATGGGGTCAAAATTGGCCCCATCCTACAAGTCACAAGTTTTACATAGGCTTGTATAGGGAAAACTTTATAGATCTTTTTATTCCTGGACATGAGCTAAAGCTGTAATATTTTATGAGTGTTATCATCTAGTCAGCCTATTCCAAAATTTGGAAGATTAAAGCCCTGGTGTCAAGATTTGCCCTACGCCATAGGTGATAATTTTAACATTTTCTTACAGAGTGAAAATTTTAAAAGTCTTCTTGCTCCTAATCATAAATCTTAGGGCAACCAAATATGGCACATAGCTTCATCTTGTGGATCACTTCCAAATTTATTAAATTGGGACCTTGGTGTGGAAATTAGCCCTGTCTGAGATTTCTCATGATTGTATATAACCGTACAGCCTAGACCTGTACCATTTCGTATGTGGCTCTGTGGTCAAAAATGGCATAGCCCTAGTGTCACAACATTCACTCATGGGCTTTAATAGAGAGAAAACTTTATAGGTCTTCTTGTTAAAAACCATTTGGCCTAGAATTGTAATGTTTGGTATGTATGCTTTGCACTTACTGACCAGTGGAGCGATACAGCTAGGGCCATCATGGCTCCCTTGTTTAAATTTTTTTACCAAAAATGTCTTCAGTTTATTCTGCACTCTATTGTATTGGTTAAAAATAGACTTTCAGGAGATTGGATTCACAATGTCAGACACACCCAGCCCAACACCATCTGAAGATAACAGAAGAAATATGAGAGAGGAGATTGTCAGTTTAGCTATAGAACAAGCCATGAATAACAAAGAACAGAGCCGAGATGAACTTTTGAACTCTTTCACCTTTCTTAAAAAGGGTATATGATTTTCTTTTTTCAATTTTTGGACCCAAAGAGTGCAAAATAAATGAGCCATGCTCTGTGAAAAGGGACTGCGCAGGCTGACCTGGGCCGAAACTTTTCGCTATTGGTCAATTTTCTGTATGTCCAAGGACCAGTCTACCTCATTATTCAGTCAGATGTTAAAAGAGTGGCTATTATGGATCCATTAACTGTAATGGCTTGATTGGTATGATGCATCATGGAGATGCATTAAGCCCCCTTTTGCCAGAGCATGGTTCAAAAGTACATGTAAGTGTTACAAGGACCGAGGTAATGTAATACCAAGATTGCTTAACCCTTTACCACACAACAAAATTTTAGAATTATCCAAACCATCTTCAGATGCATCTTCGCTAGCCAAGGATACTAACTCCACTTTGTTCATTATGTAGTACCTTAGTATCCTTGGCTTGCGAAGATGCTTCAGATGACAAATTTTATGTTGCTCAAATTGTAAAAGCTGTCTTTGATAGGGTAGAAAACATCATGGGAAAAGGAGCAAATGCTGGTTACTAGCATTTTCTCCTTTTCCCACAATGTTTTCAGTCTACCTTCTCAAGGTCGTTAAAAATTAGGATTGTGTGGTAAAGATCTAATGGCTTGACTTGCTCAAAAAAAGTAAAACAGTGTTGTCCAAAGATCTACATGACTTTATTCTGACCAAAACTTTATCCATGATGATGTCTTTGTGTCAACTCTCTGTACAATGCAAAACATAGGATGTGGGTTTTTTTTCTTGAACATGTACTGATTAGTATTTCCTTCTGAAATCATTGACGGATAATTTCAGTATTGAATACGAACATTTCTACAAACACTGAGAACTATTTAACGCTTTACCACACAATCCTGACTTTTGACGACCTTGAAAGAGAATGCTTTTGAAAACATCACCAGCATTTTCTCCTTTTCCCATGTTTTCTACCCTTCCCAAAACAATTTTCAATTTTTCAGTCACATTTATTTTATCGTCTGCAATTGTTTTCAATTTGGACTAGTCTAACATTTTGTCGTTTGGTAAAGAGTTAATGAAAAAAAAAGCAGATACTTTGATTGTTTGAACAAGCAATTGCAGCTGGTGCTTTATCATATCAATTTTCTTTTACAAAGACAGGCTTTCTTCCGGCAATATTTTCAGATAAAGGTTTCCAGATTGCAATCACCAAGAGGGAAACTGATTAATCCCTCTCCAATTAATCCTGAGTTTTAGCTACCTTGACTGACAGGGCTTCTAAAAGCATTGTGGTAAAAAGTAGAAAATGCTTTTTACAAGCATTTTCTCCTTTTTCCACCATATTTTCTACCCTTTCACAGACAAATTAAGCCATTTTGAGCCAACTAATTACATGTACTTCCAATATGGATGGCCCAAAAATGTTGTCATCTGGTAAAGGGTTAATCAAGGTTGTAGGAACTTTTTTCAGAATCATTTCAAAAATGAATATGACTAAGAAATAGTTGTATTACTACATGGTTGTACATTTTCTTTCTTTCCAAAGATGACGTGGATAAGAACATTTTAAAAGGACCAGGTACCCCCAGTCAAGATATAATGAAGAATATCCTATCAAATACACAGAGACTGGGTTGCACTGCAATAGACGCCACTTCTTTTAGTGATAAATGTTTGATGAAACAACTGTCTGACAAAAGTTCAACTGAAGGCAACATCAAAGTGGATGAGGATGGAGTAGAAGAAGAGGTAAGTAGTTCTCTACACAGAGCCAGGATGTCAGTGCTACTGTTGGGTAGTCCATATCTTCTCCAAGACTTTTTAACTCTTCAACACTTGTCTAAATCCAAAGTATTTGGAGACAACAAATGAGTCATGCTCTGTGAAAAGGGGGCTTAATATATCTGCGAAAAAGTGTCAACCCAGGTCAGCCTGTGCACTCTGCGCAGGCTGACCTGGGCCAAAAAGTTTCGCTATTGGTCAAAGGACCATTCTACCTCATGGTTCAGTTGGTAATTAAAAGAAGTGGCTATCACTGATTCATAATTATGTGTTGGCTTGATTGTTATCATGTATCATGCAGATCATGAGATGCATTACGCCCCCTTTTCACAGAGCATGGCTCAAATTATTTGTGGTTAAGTGGGTTGGATTTGTCATGAGAGTGATAGAAAACGTTGTGGGGAAAAGGAGAAAATGCTGGTTACCAGCATTTTCTCTTTTTCCAGAAGCCTGTATTCCCAAAACTCGGGATTGTGTGGTAAAGGGTTGACCGCATGGGTGTTAAAAGTTGTATCAGTGCAATAACAGGCAAAGTCTTTGCCGAAAAAACAAAATTTGAAATGGCGTTAATTGAAAGCAGTTGCAGACAAGAAATTAAATTTGACTCAAACGGTTGGATTTGTCTTGGTAAGCGGAGGAAACATAATGGTTAAAAAAAGAAGGTGCTGTGTGTCCTTCTGCGATATTTTTAAAAACCTGCCTCCTAAGGGTCATAAAAACACAGGATTGCTTGGTAAAGGCTGAAACAAAAAGTGAAACGAATCAGTAAAACCTGAATATTTTAAAGGGGAGGGGGAACAGAGGAAAATTAAGCTGATAAAAGTAAGTTGTCTGTGTCAGAATTTGAACCCACCACCTTCAAAACCAATCTACGAATTGAGCTTAAAGCATTTTCTCCATTTCCTGCAAGGTTTTCTTCTGTTTCTGAACAGTTCTCATCTTTAAAGATACATGACATAATTTTGTTGTTTCCAGACAATTTCACTTTAAAACTGTTTTCATATAGGAAAAAAATCAAAAGGATATGTTCAAGTGCCTGTCATGTGGTTTTGTACCCATATAAATGTGAATGACAGCAGCTTACCTCCCAATAGCAATCACAACTCCTGGTACAAAACACATCTCTCCCTGCATAGACTTCATATAAACCTATATACAGTAAAACTTGTCTTAGTCATCTATAAAGCAAGAAGGCTGTATTGCCCTAGTCCTAAACAACGCCAAGTTTTAACAACCTTGGGTTATAAACCTTTTGAAAAAATTATAGGCAAAAAAGAAAATGCTGGTAACAAGCATTTTCCCCTTTTCCCACAACTTTTTCTATTGTTTCTAAAACAAATCTCATTATTTGAGCCACACTTAAGTTTTATTTTGCAAATAACTGCAATTTCAGACAAGTCTGAAATTCTGAAATCTGGTAAATTATTTACTCTTTACCAAACGACAAAATTTTGAACTTGCCCAAAGTGAAACTGTTTGCAGATGACAACTTAGATTTTTACTCGAACTGAACTAAATTTTTGGAATAGGAGAAAATGTTGGTTACCACTTTTTCCTTCGTGTTTTCAAGTACATGTATCTTGTTTTTTAGGGTTGTTAAAATTATGGGATGTTTGGTAAAGTATTAAGCAAGCATATACATTGTATTGCATCCCCAGAAGAGACAAATATGTTGAAATGTCCCTGCCTTAAACACTAAGCACCAGTCCTCAGTGTCAGTCCCTTAGAAAGTCTCTTAGGCACTTGTGTAATACAGGTTGGACTTTACTTGAATGATTGCATATTTGAATCATTTGGATTTTTATTTAACTCTTTACCTAACAAATTTTAGACATGTCCAAATTGAAAGCATTTGCAGACAACAACATGAGTGTGACTAAAAAATTGAAATTTGTTTTTGGAATGATAAAAAACATTGTGGAGGGAAAGGAGAAAAGGCTGGTTACCAGCATTTTCTCCTTTACCCACAATATTTTCGAAAACCTTCTTTGTCAGTGTCATTAAAACATGGGATTTTGTGATAAAGGGTTAAGCAAGAATATCTCAAAGTGTATACATTTTCCAGATATTGGATGAAGGGACAGAAGGCAGTTGGCTGTCCAAAGCTAGAATAATTAATACAGGAACAAATCTCAAAGTATGTCTTGCTTTATTTATGAAATTAATTACATGTACTGTTCAACTGTTTTCTTCTTTTGAAATGTCACAGGGCTTTTTCATCCAGTTAAAAGAAAATATTTACAATATAAAAAAAATCTCTTAATCCCTCTCCTCCTTAGTGTGACTTACTGACCTTTTGTGGACAGTGTAGATCCAAGATCAGACTGCACAGAATGTGCAGTCTGATCTTGGATCTACACTGTCCGATAAGAAGATACATATATCTTTCCGCAAAAAAATACTGTTGAAATGACAAAATTTGGGTTTTTACTATCGCCTTGAAAATTTTATTTCACTTACTTAGCAGGATAAGGATTAAAGAGTTATAAAAACACTGGAAATATGTACTTCAATTGGAGAATGTTAGGTTTAACTCTTTACCACATGACAAATTTTTAGACTCCTTACTACTAAAAGCATTTGTAGTTGACAAATTAAATATTGCTCGAAAGATGGAAGTTGTCTATGGACGGATAGAAAAATTGGTGGTAAATGGGGAAAATGCTGGCAACCAGCATTTTCTCCTTTTCCCACAATGTTTTCCATAGGCTTCTTTCTCAGGATCATTGAAACAAGGGATTGTGTCACTGTGGTAAAGGGTTAAATCCTAGAGCACTTAGCCATTGCTCTGACAGATAGTAGTGATAAAGATCAGACTTTACCTACAAATCAGACTCCACCCACACATAAGAAGTGATAATTTGTCTGAATCTGTGTCAAAAACATCTTTGAAACTGAAATACATGCTAGGTTATTCTCCAGGGCAGTAAATTCTACCATCTTTTATTAACTCTTTCACTACAAACTAAGGAAATTCCACTTTTTTCCGAGCTCTAAAAGTAGGTTTCCCCTGCTATTGAAAACGACTTTTGTCATAGTTTAAAAATAGGGTACCGGACAGTGTACATCAAGATCAGACTGCACATTCTGTCTGATCTTGATCTATGCCTTCAACAAAAGCTACTCAAGTCGTCGTTAGTAGTGACAAGCGTTAACTGCTTTACTAGTGAATCAAGATTTGTAAGTTGTAGCAGCAACACTTGAATATAGAGAAAAGAAGCTCAATGGTTCTCACTGTTTTGATAGGTGGACAACTTTGTAGAGAATGAGGAAAGAGATGGTGATACACTGGTTGAGGGATATGTAGCTAGCTTTAGTGAAGGTAAAGTAATAAGGTTGCATTATATTACTGCATGGTGCTATAAAACTGTCTTTCAATTCAATAGATGAAAGCTTTTGCCCGATGTTTTCCCATTTTGAGGATAAGAATGTTTAAAAAACTAATGTAAATGGAAAAGCACTTTCTGTTACTATGCAACACATAGTGTATGTATGGTAGTGTCTGGGGTACAACTTAACCCTTTCCCAAACGACAAATTTTGGACTGGTCCAAATTGAAAGTTTGCAGACGACAATTTTAAATTTGATGAAAATGGCAGAAAGTTCTCAAAAAGGATAGAAAACACTGTGGGAAATGGAGAAATTGCTCATTACGAGCAATTTCTCCTTTTCCCACAGTGTTTTCAAAAGACTTGTACTGCAGACACATGAAAACCAGGGCTTGTTTGGGAAAGGGTTAATCCTTCGCCACACAATCCTGACTTTTTACTGCCCTGAAAGAGATAGCTTTAGAAAACATTGTGGGAAAAAGAGAAAATGCTGATAACCAGCATTTTCTCCTTTTCCCACAATGTTTTTTTTTACCTTTTCACAGACAAATCCTAAAACTTGAGCCATATTTAATTTGTGATCTGCAGATGCTTGATGTGGATGAGTCTTCAATTTTGTCTTATTGGACAGAGTTAAAATTACTTTTGTCTGGAATGAATGCGATTTGACAGAAAATTTCCATTTTGGGTTATGCAGGTTAAAATTTCTATGCATAACTATGACATACATTTTTCAATCTATGTTTTACAAAAAATGCCCAGTGACCCATAATTTTATGTCCTCTGATTATTTACAGATAAGAACAAAGGCACACATGTGATAAACACAAATACAGCAGAAGACAGAACAAAACAAGATCCAACAAACTTTCCCCCATCCCAACAACTTGATGAAAACTCCATTGACAGATTGTTGATGAACTTCTTAGCAGATTTCCAGAATGAGCAAAATACACAAAATGATTCGAATATACAGAAAAGGAATGAACTGATACAGGAATCACCAGAAAATAGTATCGACTCTTTTATACGAAGGAACAGAAAACAAGAGGATGTTATTGATTTTAGTGCCGACGGAGATGATGCTTCACTATCATTGGTTGACAACTCGGATGACAAAAATGTTAGAGTTATTGTAAATCACCAAGAATTGCGTGAAATTACAAAGCCAGAAAGTTCAGATGAGACATCACCAAGTGAATTCAAGATCAGAATGGTGATGGACTCGGAAGGTAATATGTGTGAAGACCTTGGTGATAGTAACAGCATGAATCCAGGTGAAAGTATGGCTGATGTAGTGTTTCCAGGGGAGATAGTAGATACTGAAACATTGAAACAAGCCACAAACAGCAGGCTTTTAGACTTTAAAGTTAGATATAAGTGCTCCAGTGACAGTTCATCAGTGACCACAGAAAGCAATGTGGAGGGAGTAAGTTATTGAATTCTGTTTTAGGCCGCTTTTAATATTACTTCAGTCATATCATTGGGATGGCTCACCTACTCGTGTGTCCTGGGTTTGATCAGTGCTCGGTTAGGGCTCTGAAGTGTCTTGCCTGAGAACAGTCCTACGAAAACCCCAATACTTAAAGCAAGGATCAAACCTTGGACCTCCAGGTTGCAGATCCTACACTTTTAACAGTAAGCCATGCAGGACCCAAAGAGTTAATCCTTTACCACAAAGTAACAACCCTGAGAAAGACAAGCTTTGAAACCATTCTGGAAAAGGGAGAAAATGCTGGTAACAAGCATTTTTTTTCCTTTTCCGACAATGTTTGCTATCCTTCCCAAAACATGTTTCAGTTTATTATGTCTTCTGCAAATACTTTCACTTTGGACGAAGCTAAAATTTTGTCATTCGGTAAAGAATTAATGATCTCTCTCTCAAACCTGTCTTCTCCATCAGACAACTTTTTTCAGCAGGTTTGGCAAACATTGTGGCAACAGAAGATATTGTTTCTTGTAAGCAACATTTCCTTTTGCTACAATGTTTTCACATAACATCATAAAATAAATCTTAATGTCATGTGGATTTACTGTATTTTACAAGGATGTTTTAGAAGTTGTTGTGTTTTCAAAGTAAGTTTACTAAACTTGCTTCTGGAGAAAATAAGTCAACTCAAAGCAGTTCAGGTTGTTTTAAGCTGTTACCAACCACTCTAGCAATCAAACAATGGAAGGATTTTGAAAATATGGTGGGAAAAGGAGAAAATGCTGAGCATGGTCAGAAGCATTTTCTCCTTTTACAGCAATGTTTTCTACCCTATCCATGACAAGAATATGTTTAACCCTTTACCACACAATCCCATCTTTTAACAGCCCTGAGAAAGAAGCCTTTTGAAAACATTGTGGGAAAAGGAGAAATTGCTAGTAACCAGCATTTTCTCCTTTTCCCACAATGCTTTCTATCCTTTCCAAAACAAATTTAATTTTTTTAGCCACATTTATTTTGTTGTCTGCAAATTCTTTCAATTTGGGCCAGTCTAAAATTTTGTTGTTTGGTAAAGAGTTAAAGTTATATTGGTATGTACATTCCTTTTAATACTCTTCATATCAGATCGACATCAAATGCATTTACCCTACAATGCTTTATAACTTTTGACCACACAACATTTTAGACTTATCCAAATTGAAAGCACTTGCAGACAACAAGATAAAAGTGACTCAAAAATTGAAATTTGTCTTTGGAAGCATAGAAACATTGTGGGGAAAGGAGAAAATGCTGGTTACCAGCAGGGGATTGCATGATAAAAGATTAAATCATAATTCATGTTGATAATTTGTAATTTACAAAGATGCATACAATCTTGTATGCCACATTTGTTCACTGAATGATTATAAAAATGTTTCTTTTCTTTCAGGGAAGCTTGGATGAAGTAGAACCATTTTGTCTAGATGAGAACTTTGATTATGACAATGTTGTTCTGACACCAAAGTACTCCGAGGCTGACATGGCCAGACTTCAAAACATTCTACAGACAAAAACAGCAATCCTTTAACCCCTTACCGAACAATCACATAACTTAATAACCCTGAACAAGAAGGCCTTTTGAAAACATTGTAGAAAAAGAAAGAAATGTTGGTAACTAGCATTTTCTTCTAACAGGTTTCTACTCTTTTGTATCACAAATGCCATCATTTGTGCTGCATCTCATTTGTCATCTGTAAATGCCTTTAATTTTGTCATTGAGGAAAGAGTTAACACTTTACCAAAATTACCTGTATTGAATGACTCTAAGGAAGAAGGCTTTGCTGGAAAATGAGAAAACTCTTTTTTTTTTTGCATTTTTTATCTGCAAATGCTTTCAATTTCATCAAGTCAAAATTAGAAAAGAGTTTAGTCCAACTGTAGATGCAAAAATTCCTTGGATAAGAAAATTTACAAACTCTTATCATTTCTATGTATATATGGCTAAACTGTAAATCTAAAAAACCTTCTTTATTGTTTATAGTCCATTTTTTTTTTTTTTAATTTTGTTCATTATTTATTTATTATGAAAAGTATTTTGTCTAATAAATTACATAAAGACATTTTCTGGCTTAAGAAATTTTGTTTTCATAATCAGGTAATAGGGAAGCTGGAAATATAGAAAAGAATCTAAAGCCAATAGTTAAAAAATACTGTTGAAAATTATTTTATTTTCCATATATCTATATACATTGGTAACAACTGAAACATTGGGGAAATAATTTGGAAGGAAAGAAAAACCTGTTTTAATAATTGAACATAAGATCATTGCATTAAATTGCTTTACAACCTGAAGCACAAATTTTGGACAACTCAACCTGAAGACATCAATGTTTTGAAAATACATGTACATGAGCCATGCTCTGGCAAAAGGGGGCTTAATGCATCTCCGTGATGAGTGATACCAAGCAAGTCATTACATGATCATGGATCCATAAAACCGATTTTGTCTAACAATCTAATGAGTCATGAGGTAGACAGGTCCTTTGACATACAGAAAATTGACCAATAGCGAAAAGTTTTGGCCCAGGTCAGCCTGCCCGGACTGCACAGGCTGACCGAGGTTGATACTTTTCGCAGATGCATTAAGCCCCCTTTTCACAGAGCATGGCTCACAAAATTTTAACTAGTTTCTTTCATTGCCTTTAAATACCAAATAATCTATTTCTTTAACAACCATGAGGAGAAAGACTTCCGAAAACATTTTTAGGCATGGAAAAAATGCTAGTACCCAGCATTATCTCCTTTTACCACAAAATTTTCCTATTTTGTTTCAAAGATAAATCTTATGATTTGGACCACAATTAGCAGTTTGCTAATGCTTTCAAACTAGACAAGTCCAAAAATTTTTCCTCCAGTAAAAAGCCATAATGTAATTGCCGGTAACTACCAGTAGCGCAATTCAGACCCTAAAGGACATTACATTGTTGATTCAAAGAGTACAACAAGAACAGAGTTTAGGAATAAATATTTTCAGCCAGTACCCAAAAGAAGACTGTTTTTGTGCAGGAATTATTTCTGGGAATTATCTCATTAAAAGTTAAACAGGGCCGATCTAAGAGTAGAATGCATCTTCTGTGCAGTCTTATCATTTTTTACTCTCTCTGCAAAAATAAATGAGCCATGCTCTGTGAAAAAGAGGCTTAATGCATTTGCCAAAAGTATCAACCAATAGGCTGACATAGGTCAAAACTTTTTGCTATCTATAAATTTTCTACATGTCTACAAGGACAACTCTTCCCTTAGATTCAGCCAACCCTTACACAAAATATATTTTATGGATCTGTAATTATGTGATGACATGCTTGGTATCATGGATCACCGACATGCATTAAGCCCCCTTTTTCCAGAGCATGGCTCAAATACAAATAATCTCTGCAATCTATGGATTAAATAGCAACCAAGTGCAACTATGGCTGTCTTTGCAGACATCACAAATTAAGATCACACTGCACAAAATGTGCAGGCTTTTGTTGGATCTATACTGTTCACTGTTTTACTTATTGAAGATATTGATTAAACCCTTTACTGAACAATACCATAAACCTGTTGAAAAAGGCTATTTTTGAAAACATTGCAGTAAAAGGAGAAAATGCTTGCTGCCAGCATTTTTTCCTTTTCCCCTCTATGTTTCTTACCCATTTCACCCTTTACCAAACAAACGTTTTGACAACCCTGAGGAAGAAGCCTTCTAAAAACAATGTAGAAAAAGAAAAAAAATCTTGGTTATCAGCATTTTATCTTTTTTCATCGCTGTTTTCCACCCTTTCCAAGACAAATCCTATCATATGAGCCACATTTAACTTGACTTCTGCACATGCTTTCATTATAATAGAGTGTAAAATTTTGTCATTTGGTAAAGATCTTAACTCTTAGCACACAACAGAAAGGTAGACTTCTCCAAATTAAAGGCATTTGCAGTGACAATTTAAATGTGGTTCACATGATGGATTTTGTCTTTAACAGGGTCAAAAGCATTGTGGGAAAAGGAGAAAATGCCAGTAGCATTTTCTCCTTTCCCCACAATGTTTTCAAATGGCTTCTTTACTGTAGGAAGTTGAAACTTGGGCTTGTGTGATGAAGAGTTTTAGACAAATCCACCATTCCCATGTCCAGTTACATTTCATTTGGTGTTTGACACTGCATTTAAGATTGACAAGTCTTGAATTTTGTCATCTGGGAAAGATCCAATTTATTAGGCATTCTACTGCTTAAAAATGCCATCAAATCTTGGATTCACCAATTTTATTTTCACTTTACAACAAATGAATAATTATTTTACACTGATAGGTTCCCATCTTTCTCTACAAAAAACGCTTATCACAATGTTGTTGTTTAACTTTTTACCACACAATCCCAGGTTTTAATGACCATTAAAGAGAAGGCTTTAGAAAACATTGTGGGAAAAGGAGAAAATGCTGATTACCAGCATTTTCTCCTTTTCCCACAATGTTCTCTACACTATTATAGAACATTCTATTCATCTGTATCACATTCAAATTTGCTGTCCGAAGATATTTTCAATCGGGAAGAGTTAAGATTTTGTTGTTTCGTAAAGGGTTAATCTATCTTCTGTCCTTTGTCTCACTTTTTCTTTCCTTTTCCTTTTGCACTACCCTTTTTCTTCTGTTGTTGACCTTTTCTTGCGATTTTCCTTCTTCTTCTTGGATGCATCCAAACTGGGAATGTTCCATGTTCATCTCTCATTGTTTTTGGATCAACAGCTTTACCTAAATGATGAAAAAAAAAAAAAAAAAAAAAAATGAGCCATGCTCTGGGGAAAGGGGGCTTAATGTATCTCTAAAATGCATTTACCCAGGTCAGCCTGCGCAGTCCACACTGGCTGACCTGAGCCGAAATAGTTTGCTATTTGTCAATCATCTGCATGTCAAAGTGCCTGTCTACCTCATGACTCAGTCGGTTGTTAGACAAAATGAATTGTGTGGATCCATAATCATGTCATGACCTCCTTGGTATGATGTATCATGAAGATGCATTATGTCTTTACCAGACGACAAAAAATTTACAGTCCCTCAAATTGGAAGCATTTGCAGATGACAAATGAATTTTAACTAGAATTTTCGAATTTGTCTTTAAGAGGGTAGACAACATTGTGGGAAAAGGAGAAAATGCTGGTAACCAGCATTTTCTCCTTTTCCTACAATGTTCTCAAAAGTCCTGTTCCACAGGGTCGTTAAAACTCGGGATTGTGTGGTAAATGGTTAAGCCCTCTCTTGCCAGAGCATGGCTCAGTATATACATGTATATTCAATGTCAATATACTGAAACAAAGAAACTAAGTTAACAAGATACGGAACACTGTTTTAGTCTTTATGTTCTAACTGGGGGTATTTGCTCAGATTATCTGAGTCACTGTACAATCAAAATGGTGACAAAAGTTGCTTAACTCTCTACTAAACAACAAATTTAACAGAACATTCTTTCAAACTGAAAGCATTTGCAGATGATAAATATGGCTCAGGTCATCAGAACTGTTGGTGAAAGGGTAGATAACATTGTGGGAAAAGGTAACCAGCTTTTTCTCCTTTCACATAGTGTTTTCAGAAGGCTTCTCCTTTAGAGTCATTAAAATATGGGATTGCTTGATAAAAAGTTAAGTATGAATGACTTTGTCACATGGTGCAACTGGTGTAAAGCAAAAATCTTTGCAGAATAATACTGATAGATTTGACACCACATCTTTACATATCATACAATACTCCAGAGATTCAGACTTTGTTTTCTACACTGAACTCTTTACCGCACGATCCTGACTTTTAACGACCCTGAAGAAGATGGCTTTTGAAAACATTGTGGGAAAAGGAGAAAATGCTGGTAACCACCTCCTTTTCCGACAATGTTTTATACCCTTCCTAAAAGAAATTTCAATTTTTCAGTCACATTTATTTTGTCATCTGCAAATGCTTTCAATTTGGACCAGTCTAAAATTTTCTCGTTTGGTAAAGAGTTAAATAGAAGCAGTGCTCTGTGAAAAGGGGGCTTAATGCATCTGCAAAAAGTATTAAACCAGCTCAGCTTGCACAGGCTGACTTGGGCCAAAATATTTTGCTATTGGTCAATTTTTTGTATGTCAAAGGACCATTCTACCTCATGATAAAATTGGTTGTTTTAAAAAAAAAAATGTGGTTATTATGGATCCATAATTATGTGAGACACATTAAGCCCCCTTTTGCCAGAGCATGGTCTGTAGGTATTTATATCTCTTGCTATCAGGATACAGGTGACCAAGTTGGGAAGGGCACATAACATTGTTAAAAAGCTGAGAAGGTATATGAAGGTGCATGCATGAGTAACTTTAAAGGCTACATATGTAAGATTGGTGAGAATAGGTATAACCTACCTTTCATGGCTTGAATCTCTGCTTTAGATTTGACTGAAAATAAGAAACAAATTGTCAGAAATCTAGATATTTTATCAACAGCTACTGTCAGAGGTACAGACAGCATGAAAAAAACTGTGGGAAAAGGATAAAGTGCTAGTAACTGGCATTTCTCATTTTCCCACAACACTTTCTAAAGCCTCCTTCGTCAGGGTTGTATAAACACTTGTTTGTTTAGTAAAGGGTTCATACAGGTCTTTAGCTTATCAACGTAATTCTGAAAAATAGTCAAGTTAGCAAATTCAGTATATTTTGAATTACAGTGGAGAATGGCACATGTAAGTGAAGAATGAGTCAGATAACTATCATTCCAAAACAGTTGTCAGTGCATGTTGTGAATTTGTCTGCACTTAAAATTCAAGTTAATTTCATATTAAAGCCTCATAACTTTTTTTTGCTTTTCAACTACCGTATTTCATTTAAAAAGAGGGTGTAATATTACTGAAAATTTGTAAAATGAATCAAATAAGTCATTACTACAGTCAGTGTAGATAACTGGTAAGCCACATTTTGCTTTGAAGAGACTGTTTATAAAAAAAAAAAAAAAGGGGGGGGGGGGGGTACCTGCAACCTGCAGCTGTTCTCTGCAACTAGAGTACCTATGGATATATTGTGTAACAAATTCCTAAGTACACTGTACCACTGCTGTCTGCATAAAATGGCTATGGAATAACTGAGGGATTTGGCTCTTTAATGATTGCGAGGTTTGGCACCTTGTCAAAGATCAAGCATTATGGAGAAGATGGACTCACTTGTTTATAAACGATGATAGAAATATTTCAAATATCTCACCTTGTCAGATAGCATCTACTTACTTAGAAAGAAAAGTATAGGCCTATATACTTGCTGATACAAAAGGATACGAGGCTTTAAAGTTTATTCGTGTACAATATCTTGCTGAATGATAATATGCAAAAGCAATTAACTCTTTTCCTAACGACAAAACAGAAGACTTGTCCAAATTGAAAACATTTGCAGACAACAGTTTAAACAGGACTCAAATGATGAAACTTGTCTTTTATAGGGTAGAAAATGCTACTTACCAGCATTTTCTCCTTTTCCCACATTGTTTTTAAGAGGCTTCTTTCTCAGATTTGTTTTTTTGGGATTGTGAGGTAGAGAGTTAAAAGAATTACAAAACTGAAAACCATTTTAGTTCTGTCGATTAACATTTTCTTTCTATTTGATGGTTATAAAACAAAATGATATATTTTTCCACAGTCAGTGCCTTAACCCTTTACCACGCAATCCCGACTTTTAACGACCCTGAGAAAGAAGCCGTTTGAAAACATTGTGGGAAAAGGAGAAAATGCTGGTGACCAGCATTTTCTCCTTTTCCCACAATGTTTTCTACTCTTCCCAACACAAAGTCGATTTTTGAGTCACATTCATTTTGTTGTCTGCAAATGCTTTCAATTTGGACCAGTCTAAAATTTTTCATTTGGTAAAGAGTTAAGATGCACATATACACAATACTGATTGATACACTATTGCACATAGTTTACACAGATTCTTTCAGCACAACCAATATTGGGAACTAGTTCAAGCCATTATATGAGGTCTTACCTGTATAAAGGTTCTTCAGTTCAGTATCACCTGACTTCTCTGATTTTTGAACAACTGACTTCAGTCTTTCAAGTTCTTTCTTTCCGAATTTTTCACGCCTTTCACTTCTCATCTTCTTCTTCCACTTACTTCGAATACTTTTAGCCATTGTCTACAAGCAAGATGCATAACAAGAAAGTGTATTTTGTTGAACATTTTCTTAAGAGGGTAACTGTGAGAAAGACTTGTATGCTCACAGGCTAGTTACAGCTAGTCACTATCTTTCTTTCTAAATGTAGAATCTGTCTATCTCCTATTTTAAGTATACAAACTTGACAAAAATAGGGATCTACTGTATTCATGACCATGATAAAGAAAGCTTTTGTAATCATCTAGGGAAAGGGAAATGATGGCAAGCAGGATTATCTCCCTTCACCATGTTTTCCACCTTTTGAAATTTGATCATTTGAGCTACATTTGCATTAACCCTTTACTGCACAATGACGCCTTTTGACACCCCTGGGAAAGAAGCCTTTTGAAAACATTGTGGGAAAAGGAGAAAATGCTGGTAACCAGCATTTTCTCCTTTTCCCAAAATGTTTTCTACCCTATCAACAAAAAGTTGCACCATTTGAGCTACATTGAAATTGTAGTCTGCAAATGTTTTCAATTTGGACAAGGCTATAATTTTGTCATCTGGTAAAGGGTTAATTAAATCTATTGTCTGCAAATGCTATAAAAGGCTAAAATTTTGCCTCCTGGAAAACTACCGACTCGAAAACTCTTTGCTGGAATTCTTGCATTGGAGCTCAGTAACTTAACTCTTTACTATACAATCCTGAATTTTATGGAAGAGGCTTTTAAAAATGTTGTGGGAAAAGGAGAAAATGCTGGTAACCAGCATTTTCTCCTTTTCCCACATCATCTTCAACCCTTCACAGGCAGAAATCATTATTTGAGCTTAGCTTATTTTGCTGTGTGCAAAAGTTTTCAATTTGGTCTAGTCCAAAAGTTTGTCATTTGGTAAAGATTTCATTTGGTAATGTAATCCATGGGTCATATGTCCAATCTCGGCACACCAATCTCTGTGATGAATGCCGATATAGACATTGGGATTCATTCCCTATTCACAGTTGAACATTAGTTTTAGCTATGTTAGTGCAGGAAAACTTAATTAATTGATTGACTGAATGCTATTTCCAATTGCTTTCAACATTATTTCAGTCATATCACGCGACAACTCATATTCATGTCCAAGTAAATATTAGTACATCTTCAATGTTCAGCTCTCTCATTCTCAAGCCGTGACAAGCAATGACATTTCTAACAGCCCAGGCTTCTGAATTCAAAATAAAACAATGCGAAAATGTTCATGCCTTATCTTTATCTATATATTGTGTAAATTCAATGAAAAGGTGCCTTTCTCCTTTTTCGCCGCGTGTGATTGTTTTGAAATTAAGGTCTCCTATGTAATTCGCAGTGTTTCGGGCAAAAAGTTTATCTGTCGGTGTCTGTGTGCCATACATTGTAATACACTTCTGAAAATATTATCAAAGTTTAAATCTTTTGTATGAAATGAAACGAAGAAAACGAGTCTGACTGCCCATAAACGGCAACCAACCTTGTACCGTTCACCATCTATATATAATAAATGTTCCACTGTTCGTGGATGAAGGAAGAGATAATTCGAAACTAAGCCTTTTTCTGAACAAATAAAAAAAAAAAAAAAACCTAAGAGTTCTATATGGAAAAATTCACTATAGAATTCATAAATCATAATTCTGTGCATGCACTTTTTTAAATTGGGCTATTATTATTGAACCTACATCCCGATATTTTTTCGAAACTACGCACGAGGAACATGGAGGGAAATTTGTAAACAAAATGTCAACAGAAAATAACCATTATCTATAATCTTTTTTTTTTTATTAAAATGGTTGAGCGCAAGTCCAACAGGCTAGTTGCAACATTGCTTTTTACTTTGAATAATTCAACCGAAACAAATAATTATAGTTTCAAAACGTTTCTGCTACATGTAGGCATATTTTCCTTCGTTGATTTCGGATCATAAAACTTCTAAAAGCTGTTGTAGTTGACGTTGGGTGGACTCCCGACCAGATGCCCGGCTAGCTCAGGTGGTAGAAATACGGTGCTAGTATTCTGGCGATCGTGGGTTCGAGTCCCACGTCGGACACACTTTTCTCTCCAGATTTACTTTAAAGCTCGCCCCAAAGTCTGTATTAGAGTTTAACGCCGTCTTAAGAACTTGGATCATATCAAGGCAGTCAGTGCACCTGCACATTTGATTCCAAGCTTTTGCTCACCAGTACTGACACAACTTTTTTCCCAAGTCAATGTCTGTTTGTCCCACATGCATCAGAAGTGAGAGGCAAAAAGATCGTTGGAGAGAAAGTTTGCCTCAACCGGATATCGAATTCGCAACCACCAGGTCACAAGTCAGATACACGAATCACTTGGCAACCTGGGTGGGCTAGCCCCAAAGACATGAGGCTCTAAAGCAAAACACCAGCTTCACACAATTAAATGCTTCTTCTTATTTGTATCAGAATTGGGATCTTATCTCCAAACTATTAAGGACTTGCAACCAGATCTAGGGATCACATATTTTTATGTCATAAACTAAATCCCTAGGGCCAGTAGGGGAAAAAGTGCAGACAGGATTCTAATTCAAAACTCTTTGCTTACAGGGCAAGCGCTCAAGCCAATGTCAACCATGACAACCAAGTTTTAGACTTGTCCAAATTCAAGGCACTAGCGTCGACAAATTAAGTTGGAACTTGTCTCTGAAAGGGTAGAAAAGGGTCAAAGGATACTTAACACTTTACCAAACAATAAAATTTTAGACCAGTCCAAAGTCAAAGCATTTGCAGAAGACAAAACAAAAATGTGGCTAAAAGACTGAAATTTGTTTTGGAAAGGGTAGAAAACATTGTGGGAAAAGAAGAAAATGCTGGTTACCAGTATTTTCTCCTTTTCCCACAATGTTTTCAAAAGGCTTCTTTCTCAGGGTCGTTAAAAGTCAGGATTGTGTGGTAAAGGGTTAACTGGGTCAGAAATATTCAAGCTGAATCGTTGTAGCTGTTTAGCTGATACAAACAAAAGTGATTGATGTTGTAAGCTCGTCTATAGATACAAATACTGGTAAAGATGTACATTCCAATCACTAATTTGCTGGTGATATTTTTCCATATTTTTAAACTTTGACACACTTTATATTACAGAGCAAGAAAATCAGTAGACTACACCAAGTTTGCACCTGATGATGAGTCAGATGGTTTGTATTTGTCTGTTGATATAATTAACCCTTTATCACACCATGGATCTTATATACAAGATCCCTGATCACACAATTCCAAGTTTTAAGAACCCAGATAAAAATGGCTTTTAAAAAATCTTTGGAAAGGAGAAAATGCAGTTAACCAGCATTTTTTCCATATCCCACAGTGTTTTCTACTCATTCAAAGACAACTTCCATCAGTTGAGCCACATTTAATTTGATATCTACAAAGGCATTTATATTGCAAAGGGCATAAATTTTGTTATCTGGAAAGGGTGAACTGGGTTACCCTTAACTCTATACTACACATGAAAAATTCGGACTTGTCCAGATTGAAAGCATTTGCAGATAAAAATTTAAATTTGACTCGAATGATAGAATTAGTTTCACATAGGGTAGAAAACATTGTGGGAACAGGAGAAAATGCTGGTCACCTGCATTTCTCCTTTTCCCACAATGTTTTCAAAAGGCTTCTTTCTCATGGTCCTTAAATGTTGGGATTGTGTGGTAAAGGGTTAAAGGGCTAAGAAAAACCTCAGTTTTTGCAAACATTAGTAGATATAATCATGGATTTATAGTCGCTGCTATTCTCCCAAAAGGCATCACCTGGATATTTACTTCTCTTCTAGGATGTTATGTAATTAATGTAGGACCTGCTTAATTCACACTGTTTATTCCCATTATAATTTTACATTTATTTAAAGATTGTTCATGAATGAGATGAAGATATCAGTTCTTGCCAAAATCCCTCATTCCATTCCATTCCGAAATGGAATGGATCTTGGAAAAGAATGCAATTCAAGAATGGAAGTCTGGACTGGAATTTATACTGTTATGTACTTGTATGTTGAAGTATATAAAAACAGGAATTTGCTATCTATGTTACACATGTGCTAAAAATATAAAGCTTGCAGCTCTGAGGTACATTTTATTTTGACCTGAAAAGTTGATGTGATGGGTAAGAACCTTGCTAAGCTAAACATTTTGGTTTTAACATAAAATGGTTTTTCATCACAGATGATTTTAAAGAGGCAACACCACCAGTAGCCAAGAGACAGAAATTGTCCAGTAACAAAGAAAATTCTACAAAACATAAGAAGGAAAGTAAAGAACCTAAACCAAAGCAGTGAGATTTTTTTTTTGTATCATTTTATCACATGTTCTTAGTTGTCGACAGGTTAACCCATTACTGTACACCATATACACTGCACCCCATGGCTCAGTAAAGTAAAGGGCTTGAAACCCAGGGTTGCTGGTTTGATTCCAAGTTCATCTAAATTCTGTCTGAGAATTGGTGATATTCCTTGCAAATGGATTACATGCAATTATTCTCTGAATGCTGAATATCATTTTCTTGATGTCTATAGATGTGGGAAAGCATCCAGTAGCTTGGAAAGAATGTTGCACAAAGTAATGGTAAAATAAACTCAATGAAAGCATGCACTGGCACTGAAATATTGTCAAAGATGGTTTTTTACTAAACAAACAAACCAGTGCCGTGTATGTGTACTATAGTGGACAATTTCAGGACGTGTAGTAACTAGTACAAGTTGTACAAAAGAGAAATAGTTGAAGAATTGGAAAATGCCTTTCTGTGTAACTAGCAAAATATTGTGGTTAATTCTTTTCCAGATGATAAAATTCCAAGTTAAAACCATTTTCAGTCGACAACTTTAGTGGTACTGAAATACATGAAGAATAAAAAACATTGTTGGAAAAAAAGAATGTTTTGAAAAGCCTTCTTCCTCAAATTTATTAAAGCTTGGAATTGTTTTGTAAACGGTTAAAGGAGTGGTTTCTTGTTTACCACAACAATATAATCACAACCTTAGATTTTGAGAAAAGCTGAAAGTTTAAATCTTGTAGCACAAAACCTGAGTTTAATTGCCAATGCAGACAGTGTAGATCAAAATCAGACTGTACATAACATGCACTGTCCACCTCCTTGCCAGATATTTTGACAAAAACAGCTTTGAAATTGCAATATCTACATTGTTAGTACATGTACTGTCAGAGAATGTCCATGTCATAGACTTCACTCTACAAGTGTCAATGTTCTTCACTTTCTAAATTGAAGTATATTTATCATGTAGTAAATGCGTTCGTCTGAAGTAAAAGAAAAATCTAAAATAAGCATCAATTTCATTCAGGCCGAGACAGACAGTGGAAGAGAAGATTTATGAACGAGAACTACAGAAAGCCTTGGAGTTGTCTCTCAGTCAGTCGGATGGATCTCAAGAAACCACGGTTACCAAGGAAACAGAAAACACAGATATTCCAATTTTGATTGAAGAAGAAAATACAGATAATGGGTCTAAGTCACCTGTACTGCCAAAGATTGGTAAACTTGTAATAGTAAATTGTATATAAGCCATGTTCTGTGAAAAGGGGGCTTAATACATCTGCGCAGTTCCGGGCAAGCTGAAATGGCCAAAACTTTGCTTTTGGTCAATTTTGGTCAATTTTCTGCTTGTCAAAGGACCAGTTTACCTCACGATTCAGTAGGTTGTTATACAAAACAGTTTTTGAAAGTTTTGGTCATTCATAAAATTCCTCTGTAACTTTAGAACCAAATTTATAACACTGTTATGCTTTGTCTGATTGATGCATTTTACAACCAATAGCTTTCATGAGTAAATTGGGTGTTACCTGTTGCCTATCAGACAGTTACAGGAGATACAATTGTTACCAATCTGTTGTGACCATTTGATTATCTGAGTACACAGAGCATTCAAACTTCTTTTATTAGAGTTATCAAGGTTTTATTACATGTTCTTTTTAGATCCACCAGTATTAACTAAGATGGCAGAAGCGGATGAGATCCAAGTTTTAGAAACGGATATAAATGTGGAAGAAGAGAATGCAAAGTCTTCATCTCGACGGAGAGCAGCATCAAAGAAACGCTATGTTGATTCGGACTCTGATGGGAATGAACCAGGTACTATTATTACAAGCAATATATAAACATGCAACAGTCAAGATTGCTTTTTGTTGAAAATACAATTACAGCAATACATTTTGTTATATTTGATCCTTCATCAAACAATCTCGTGGTTTAAAAACTCTGAGAAAAAAAGGCTTTTGAAAACATTGTGGGTGAAGGAGAAATGGATTGTTACAAGCAAGTATTATGCAGGATGTTTTTATTTGTCAAACTGATACACAATTCACTTTTGAAATAAAAACCAACTGAATTAGACTTTGATTCAACTTGAGCAAAAAGCACAGTCATAATTTGATGACCTTGCAGACCTTGGTCAAAGGTCAAGGACAGACATCACACAAAGATTGATGAAATGTGTCTGAGATGCATTTTTCTAAAAGGACACCATGCATTATCAAATATTAGCAAAACAAGTGAAAAGTATGGTCAGTGAGATACAGTAGATTAACTCTTTCCCACACAATCCCGACTTTTAACGACCCTCAGGAAGAAGGCTTTTGAAAACATTGTGGGAAAGGTGAAAATGCTGGTAACCAGCATTTTCTCCTTTTCCCACTATGTTTTCTAATCTATCAAGGGCAGATTTCATCATTTGGGCTACAGTTGATTTGTCTGCAAATGCTTTCAATTTGGACCAGTCTAAAATTTTGTCATTTGTTAAAGGGTTAACTTATCCTGGAGCAAACTTTATACTAAATAAAGTTGAAGCCATATTTTTAGAACAGATGTAACCCAGGACTAAACATGGCTGAAATGAATAGGATCTGAAAACAAAATTTATCTTTCATTAATTACAGATTTTGAAGTTGATTTGAGAAAATTTTTGCGCAGTCCAGTACGGAAAGGCTGTAAACAGTCAGATGGTTTGTTTTTGGTTTGATGATAGAAACTGTTTATAGTAGTGTTCTTTTCATTTGTTTCAGTTATATCCTTTTCTCTTATTTAAAATTTGTACATGTTGTGTTAACCTTTAACCTGCTAAGCAAGTTAACCCTTTCCCAAACAAGCCCTGGTTTTCACATGTCTGCAGAACAAGTCTTTTGAAAACACTGTGGGAAAAGGAGAAATTGCTCATAACGAGCAATTTCTCCTTTTCCCGCAATGTTTTCTACCCATTTTGAGACCTTTCTGCCATTTTCATCAAATTTAAATTGTCGTCTGCAAACTCTTTCAATTTGGACTAGTCTAAAATTTGTTGTTTGGGAAAGGGTTAAATGAAATTTTCAAGCTGAAAGTAAAAACCAAAATGTTGCTATTTCAAAGTTTATTTTAGGTGGAAGAATAGCTAGATATCAGACAGTGCAGATCCAGGATCAGGCTGCACTTTCTCTGCAGTCTGATCTGATCTACACTAGCCGAAAAAGGTCCTTGGGTGGTGCTTAGCAGCCTAAGAGTTGAACTATTTTTATTTTAGAGATTGCAATGAAAGTTTGATTGAAAATGAATTTATTCACAGGAAAGATGACCATTCATCTTAGTTCTTCAAATGGCCTTTTGTCTGTCCAGGGTTTTTCCTGAACTCTTTGATGGAGGTCATTTGGCCCCCTTCAATTGAATAAAAGAATGCACAATGTAAATTTTGGGGGGTCATTTAGAAAATTTGGGGGTCGAAATTGAAAGAAACGGGGTCAAGGAAAACCCTGCACTGTCTATATTTGAAAAATGATCCTAGGATTGAATGATTGATGGTTTTGAAAACGTTGTGGGTAAATGTGTATTGCAATAATGTTCGTTTGCTTGTTTGTATGGTGCTTTCAACACTTTTTCAGTCATATCACAGCAGCAAATGCAACTATCTATACTTTCCTGGAGATTCTTTCATAGTACTGGGCACAAAATTCTTTCCAAGCCAGTGGCTGCTTTCTTATTTAACCAATGTTGAAACAATGATAAGCAGTCAGAGAGGAATAAATCCTGTTGCAATGACTACCATTGATCCTCTGAAAGAAACTGGCTGAGCTTTGGATTCAATCCAGGGACCCCATGGTCTCAAGTCCTATATGCTACCGACTATGCTACTGGGCTTAGCTATTGCAATTCGAATTGTATTGTAGGATGAATTATATGGGAATCAAGTCACAAAGTTCAAAAGACCTCACTGTCACGCTGACCAGTCTCTAACTCTATACCAGACAACAACATTTAAGGCTTGTCAAAATAAAAAAAATGGCATGCAGCAAATTAAGTGTTTCTCAAACGATGGAATTTGTCTTTGAAAGGGAAGAAAACATAGTGAGAAAATGTGGATTACCAGCATTTTCTTTCTTTTCCTACAATGTTCTAAAAAGCCTGGGGTTGTTAAAACACAGGATTATTCGAAAAACAGTCAATGTAACTTATACTCTTCGATACACCATCATATTAATTCTCATTGTAATATTTCTTACCATAATTGTTCAGTATCTTCCTGCTAGTAGTTGGTTGTTCACAATTTAGTATACTGCAGGAAATACCGTACTTGTGGTATTTTGTTATCGAAGTATTTTAGTTTCAAGGTGGACTTTATATCTTGCTAAACTCTTTACCACATGGCAAAATTTTAGATTTCTCACTTCTCTATAATTAAAGAATTTACAAAAGACAATTCAAATGCTTTCCAGATTATGGTATTTGTCCCTGAATAGGTGGAAAACATTGATGGAAAAGGAGAAAATGCTGGTTACCAGCATTTTCTCCTTTTCCAACAATGTTTTCAAAGGCTTCTTTCTCAAGGTCAGCAAGACTCTGGATTGTGTGGTAAAAGGTTAAGAAATTCTAAGTCCAACTCAAGTCCATTATTTTGCATAACTAAGCCTAAAATGTTGTGTCAGTTCAGGATTTGAGAATGTTACTAAAGTCTGTCAACGTAAGCGAAATGCATCTCAAATAACTAAGTGAACTTAAGTCGGAAAATGAGTCTTTTAGCAGATTTGAGCAAAATAAGAGATTTAAGTTTTTTGTGGGGCCAGAGCATTGTCTAAATCTCAGTGTACTTTTCTTTGCTATCTGTAGACAGTGACTTTGAAGTAGATAAAGAGGAGGAAAGTGACATCTCCGATGAAAGCGATGAGGACTTCAATATGGAGGACAGTGATAGTGATTTCGGTGGTTCAAAAAAGAAAAAGGGCAAAAAGGATGCCCAAAAGATCCCCAAATCTACCAGCACCCCAAAAAGAGGAAAAACAAGTAAAACAGAAAAGAAACCAACGCAGTCTACTAAAGCAGTTGCAAAACCTTCTGTCAAAAGTTAGTCATTACTTTTATTTATCTTAACCGTTAGGCTGCTAAGCGCGACTCGCTGACCTTTTGCCAACAATGTAAATCAAGATCAGACTGCACAGAACGTGCAGCCTGATCTTGGATCTACACTGTCTGATAAGGAGATATCTTTCACCTAAGAATACCGTTGAAAAAGGAAAGTCTTGGTTTTGTATTAGCAGCTTGAAAGTTTCATTTCACTTATTTAGCGCGATAAAGGTTAAACATATCCCCAAAAGATTGCATAAAGTACCATAGTGTTTATACTTATTCAAGCCTTACTGTATATGCTTGTTTTAGACCTGTTAACCCGTTTCCAAACGACAAATTTTAGACTGGTCCAAATTCAAAGAGTTTGCAGACGACAATTTTAAATTTGATGAAAATGACAGAAAATTCTCCAAAAGGGTAGAAAACACTGTGGGAAAAGGAGAAATTGCTTGTTACGAGCAATTTCTCCTTTTCCCACAGTGTTTTCAAAAGACTTGTACTGCAGAGTTAAACACTATCAGAAATGTGTTAGCCCTTAACCTGCTAAAGAAATTAAATGAAACTTTAACGCCGATAGTAAAAACCAGAATGTTGCTACTTCAAACTTATTTTCTTGGAAAAACAAAAACATCTTTTTATCAGACAGCATAGATCCAAGATCAGACTACACCTTCTGTGCAGTCTGATCTTGATCTGCACTATCCGCAAAAGGTCAGTGAGTCATAGCCTAAGCGTTAAAAGAAAAAAAAATCCAAACATTCCAATTAAAGGAAAGCATCAATTTTCAACAGCATTGAAAATATTAGAGTAAAAGGAACAAGCACTTATGGGTAAGAACAATAATTAACACTCCTTTTATCACAACATTTCTGTGGGAATTTTTTTCTATATGTATATAATGAATATTTACAAAAGCCTGTTTCGTCTATGGCACTGAATGGATCAGATGGTCTCAACCAATCAGATAGCTTGTCTTGGAAACTAGAGTAAGAATTGAATCGGTTGGTGAAAATGGTTTTGATTGCCCATATGTATAAAACCTACGCCACAGACTTTGTTGAGTTTATGATAATTTCTGATTAAAAACACCCAACCCATACAGGTGTACAAACTGTTATTACATAATTCCAGGTACTTCTGCTTCAAAACCAGTAGTGACAAAGACAGTTTCTGCAACATCAGGACTTACAAAATCTAGTTTACACAAATCTCCTGTGACCTCAGGGCTCACTTCTTCCTCAACAGTAAATAAAACACCTTCAGCAGGTCTGCCTGCTAGAAAACACTCAAATTGGACACCACCGGGTATGTTTATTTTTAACCTTATTTGTATCTTTGAGAGGTCTATAGGAAATGTTTGGAGAAAAGAGGAAGCTGCTTTCTGTTTATAGTCTGGCTGTTTTCAAAGAAAACTCAACTGTTGGTATAGTCTTTTTGTGGACTTCATAACTAAATTGAGACATTGTTATATCTCTGTTATTCCTGAAGATGTTTACGGTATTTCAAACTTGGACTATTTCTGGGATACCAAAAGAAGAATTCATACAAAAAGGGCAGTTAACCCTTAAAATGAGCTTAATGCATCTCTGTGATCCATGATACCAAGCAAGTCAACACATAATTATGGATCCTTAAAATCAATATCTTTTTTAACAACTGTCTAGATCATAAGATGGAATGATCCTTGGCCATGAAGAAAATTGATCCATAGCAAAAAGTTTTGACCTGAGTGGACAGTGCAGGCTGCCATGGATTGATACTTTTTGCAGATGCATTTAGCCCCCTTTTCACAGATGCAGGTGCATTTAGCCCCCTTTGCATGGCCCAGATATTTTTGACACTATTATGCCTTGTTTTTTAACTTAAATTTCAAAAGCTAAATGCAACTGCATCAGAGCTTTGGTACTTCATTAAATCTTTACCAAACAATTCCAGGTTTCCACAACCCAGAGAAAGAAACCTTCTGAAAACATTGTGGGAAAAGGAGAAAATGCTGGTAACCAGCATTTTCTCCTTTTCCCACAATGTTTTCTACCCTTTTCGAAACAAATTTCAATTTTTGAGTCACATTTATTTTGTCGTCTGCAAATGCTTTCAATTTGGATGGGTCTAAAAGTTTGTCATTTGGTTAAGAGTTAAGTGCTTTTGTTAACTCTTTAACCAGACAACAAAATTTGAGACTAGTTCAAATTCAAAGCATTTGCAGACGACAAACATGGCTCAGATCAGGAGATTTGTCTTTGATGAAATAGAAGACATGGTGGGAAAGGGAGAAAATGCCGATTACTGGCATTTTCTCCTTTTCTCAAAATGTTTCAAAATCTGTCGTTCTCATGGTCATTAAAACCCAGGATTGTGTAGTAAAAGGTTACTGTTTATTTTCAAATAATAGTCGCTCCATTTTTTTCTACCTTTTGTATAAAAGAGGGCCCAACTTCAACAATATCATTGAAACTCAACACCACAATATATTCATCTTGAATAATTTCCTTCTTTTTATTGAAATTTTTGCTGTATGTTTATACAGGTATTTGGATCAAAGTTAGTTTCAAACTATTGCATTCAATGTGGCTGATATAGACTTTAATTTTAATTTGTTTACAATGTTTTCTACTTTTTGGACAAGTCTAAAATTTACCAAGCAATGCCATGTTTTGAGTACCTAAGAAGAAAATGTTGGTAACCAGCATTTCTCCTTATCACACAATGTTTAAATGCTTTCAGTTTATATAAATCTATATTTTTGTTGTTTGGTGAAGAGTTAACCCTTTACCAAAAAATCCCAGGTTTTAGTGACCCTGAGGAAGAAGCCTTTTGAAAACATTGTTGTAACCAGAATTTTCTCCTTTTCCCAGAATGTTTTCTACCTCTTCAAAAACAAATCATCTCTTGAATTACACTGAATTTGTTGTCTGCAATTGCTTACTATTCACTCAAGTCTGCATTTATGTTGATGAAGAGTTATGGAACTTTCTGGTTTCTTTTGTTTTATTTCAGCTTCCACCTCTACCAGCAAATCTCCCGCAAGTAGTGTCAGTTTGAAGTCACCCAGCACAGGTCTGCGGATAGGACTGTCTCGAAATATGAGATTAAAACCTTTACATCCGAACCTCAAAATAAATAATTGACTTCCGGGATGTACTACTATTAATGTATATTCTTATTTTACTTGATCTTAACAGTGTCTTGAGAAAGTTAGCCCTTTTGATGATGAATCCTGATTTAATTGTTTAAGCAGACGGTGTAGACTAAGATCAGAATGTGTGACATTGTCTTTCCATGTGTCATATGTATGTATACATGTTTGTTCATAGTGAATAAAATTCTTGTGAATAACACACTCGCTTTCATAATTCTTTTGGCCATGCAGCCTTGCAGAGCTGACCGATCATACGGGAATGTCGAAGTACTGGTGAAGTGCTTGTTTTTTATTAATATTTCTTCTAGATATGTTATCCTTCTCTTTGACTGAATGATTGATCGATTGATTGACTGATTGATTCATTAATTGGTCGATTGACTGATTATGTTTTACGCCGCTTCCAGCATTTCTTTAACTCACAGCGTGGCAACAGCTTACATATTCATGTGTATGCAAGCTTTCACCACTACTATGCAAGGACTCTAAAGTGTCTGGCTGAAGGACAGTCCCGCAAAAAACACGCAGCGGCTCGAGTGAGAATCAAACCCCCGGCCGCCAGGTTGTGAATACTACAACTTCACAACTAAGCCACACAGTAAACTCTTTAAATCATGAAAGTTTCACCACAAGGAAATAGGAATTGGTGTTTTAGAAGGGCATGGAGATGTCATACAAGGCAGATAAATCATGACGTTAAGCTCGACTAGCTCAAAATATTATGTAGTTGCTTTCCTTGCACAGACCACAAACGGCACGAGCAACGGAAACGACGTTTCTTACCATGTCCTCTCAATAAAAACACTTGTTTAAAATATCTCAAATGAACACAAGTAAACAAGCAAGATACTAAGTAATTTTTCCAGTCTCTCCATCTTTTACAGGATCTTTTTAGAAACTAATGAAAAAATAAATTAATCCCTGTCCACCCATGCACTTTCGGGGTCAACAGTACAATATTCCGAAAATGACGAGATATTTGTAGTCATGGACTTCTGTTCAAGAAAACAACGGTGTAGATCCAAGATCAGACTACACGTTAGAGTGCAGTTTGATAATGGTACTTGTCGTATACGAAGCACTTTATTCTAATTATTACTCAATTATTGTTTATACTCACTACCAATTGCAGAATTTCTTTTTATTTTGGAGCATAAACTGATGAAAACATGGCGACAAAGAGAATCATTGCTCATAACTAGCAACTTCCGGTGCCACAAGACATGTTCTCGTCCATGTATTAACCAAACAATCCCGTGTTTTCATGACCCTGGGAAATAGGCCTTTTGAAAACATTGTGTGAAAAGGAGAAAATGCTGGTAATCAGCATTTTCTCCTTTCCTCACAATGTTTTCTTCCCACCCGAAGAACTTCAATTCATTCGTGCCCCTTTGAGAATTGTCGCCTGTAGATGCTCTCAATTTGGGAAAGTCTGAAATTTGTCTTTTGGAAAGGATTCAATTGAAAATCACTATCTCCACCCCCCACATGATATATGCCTGCTGCAAATTTGTTTAAGGGGGAATTGCAATTGCGTAAGTGGATAAAAGTCGCCTATATCCCTTTTCCAGACGACAATATGTTAAACTTGTCAAAATTGAAAGCATTTGCAAACGACAAATTGAATGAGTCGCAAATGATGGAATTTGTCTATAGAAAAGGTAGAAAACACTGTATGAAAAGGAAAAATGCTGATTAACAGCAATATTGATATGGTTACCAGCATTTTTTCCCCTTTTCCAAATGCTTCCAAAATATTTTTGCCATGGGTCGTGGATGTTTGGTAAAGGGTTAACCGCTATAAGGGCATACTGGTAGGCCTAAAATAATTCTTTTTTTTTTTAAAGATAAAAAAAAAGTAAAGGCGGTAATTTAAAAGACTGCCTGACTGCCTGTCGCATACTATCTATGGGGCTTATCTGAAATATGTGACACTTGCCTTTTTTTATTCCTTCTTTTGCTCCCCTAAAAACACTTGCAAAATGATGTCGGAAAACCGGATCAGAAATACTACGTCACGTGCCGTGCAAAGTCCAATCGCACGATACTAAAAAGTAGACTGATATTGCATAGATGTACAAAAAACATTTTATTCTACAAGTATCCTCTTCTTAACCCCTAACTGCTAAATAAATCAAATGAAACTTTCAAGCCGATAGTAAAAACCAGAATGTTGCTATTTCAAATTTAGCTGACGGGGAAAACTATCTCTTTATCGGACAGTGTAGATCAAGATCAGTTCTGCGCCTCACTGACCTTTTGCGGAAAGTGAAGATCAAGATCAGACTGCACAGAACGTGCAGTCTGATCTTGATCTTCACTTTCCGCAAAAGGTCAGTGAGGCGCACTCTTCTGCTAAGGGTTAAAATTTTACTTAATAACGCTGTTTGTAAATTGAGGGCTTTTTTCTTTTTGTCATCTTGACTTGCACATTGAACACACCGACCTAGTTATTTTTTCATCTCTCATGTCACAATGTTTATATAGGTTATTTGCATAATGCAACTTGCAGCTCGAGTACTGTATGTTGTTAAGATACCCGAAAAGAAAATCAAAGTACTGAAAATAGGAAGGAACCAAGCTTTGGTTTACTTGCCAAGATGTGGTTTTAAGCAACAGTATTTCAGTTATAAAACAAAAACGGACCATCAATCTATTTATTCATTTCAAGCGTTTCGGTAATTTATCGGGAAATAATGGTGGATCATGGTTTGATAATTTCACCATTTCGACCAGTGAATTTACCGATTGCTAAACTCACTGGTACGGGAATACCTACAGCCCCCATGTAGATTACTCTCGCATGTCCCAACAAAAAAGGATGATATAGATATATATTCGGTTAGAAGCATGAAATAAATGGAATATTTGGTTTTTTTTTTTTTTATTCGGTGAAAGATCGAAGTTTATTTTATCTGGTGAACATCATACGGTAACATTTTCACTCGTGGCTGCGCCACTCGTGAAAATATTACCCATGATGTTCACTCTACAAGGTCTGGGCGTCTACGAGGACGATGCCAGGACCGCAGGTTTACAAGATTTACTCTCCACCAGACGACAACTGTTTCTGACTCGTCCATATTGAAACATTTGCAGACGACAAATTAAATGTGGCTAAAACGATGGAATTTATCCCAGAAAAGGGAGATAACATGGTGGAAAAGGAGAAAATGCTGGTAACCAGCATTTTCTCCTTTCTCCACGATTTTTCAAAGGCCGTCTACCACGGGGATGTTAAGACGCCGGAATGTGTGGAGAAAGATTAAGAAACGAGGAATGGATTAAATCTGTGCAAAAACTGTATCGCTCATGAAAACTAAATCGTTTACACAGTGCGTTAGAGATCTCACTATTCATTGCGGCACCGCAGTTTTTGATCGCAACACGTCCTTCACTTCAGGTTGAGCTATTTAAATTGTAACCTGTATTTGAGTACAGGGGAGGAAAAAGGCATTATTGTAAAAATTTCATTGTTAAATTGTAGGTGATATAGGCTACAGCTGATGTAGCTCAACAGAATCAAATATCCTTGGAAAAAAAAATGGACGACGAAAATATGCCAGGAAATGGACCTGCAGCGGCCCGCAGAACAAACATGCCCACATTTTTTACCAATCACAAAGTTCAATCTATTCATTCGAATATAAATCCATTTTTTAATACAAAAAAAAAAATAGGTCAAAAGCCAGCGCATTCAGCTACGCCGAAAAAAATCGTTAAACACCAGACAATGCGTCTCGACAAGTTTCGATCGCATAGATCAGGGTTCGTATTCACCAACCATTCTTAAGAACGTTCTTAGACTTATTCTTCAAGATTTTCCAAGTTTGAAAGTAACACAATTTCTGATTGGCTAAACCAAATGGTTTAGCCAATCAGAAGGTGTGTTACTTTCAAATTTTGGAAATTTTGGAGAACAAGACCAAGAATGCTCTTAAGAATGGTTGGTGAACACGGACCCAGGGGACGATTTCATCATCCAATAAAAATGAATTCCAAGACGTTCTTCTACAACCAATCGGATTAGTGTGAAATTCAGAACAGCTGATATAAACCTATACGTCCACAGGTAGCCCTTTGTAATTATAACATGTTATGAAATTCTAACCCATCATTAGACTCGTATAGGTTCTTGTAAGACCAAGCTTCTACCAAAAACTGTCACAAGACCTATATGTAATTAATGAAAGATAATGCGACACGTTTGCTCTCTGGTTTCCTGTCAAATAACTCCGATTTTTTCGAGGTTTAAAAGTCTGCAAAAAGCATCGACTCAGATCAACATACCCAGTTCGCGAAGGCTGACATAGGTCAAAAGTTTGTGTTATTGGTCAATTTTCTGCATGTCCCAGGACCAGTGTACCTCATGGCTCAGTCGGTTATTGGACATAAAGGATTTTTTATTTATCCACAATTTATGTGATGACTTCCTTGGTTTAACCCTTTCCCAAACGACAAATTTTGGACTGGTCCAAATTGAAAGAGTTTGCAGACGACAATTCTAAATTTAATGAAAATGGCAGAAAGGTCTCAAAAAGGGTAGAAAACACTGTGGGAAAAGGAGAAATTGCTCGTAACGAGCAATTTCTCCTTTTCCCACAGTGTTTTCAAAAGACTTGTACTGCAGACACGTGAAAACCAGGGCTTGTTTGGGAAAGGGTTAATGCATCGCGGATATGCATTTAACCGCCTTTTGCCAGAGAATGGCTCAGATGTTCTTTTACTTAACTTTAAATATGACTTGTCATGGCTTATCAACGATAAGTGGGCGTTGAAGATCAAGGACCAGAATGCAAGTATTGCGCAGTCCGATCTTTATCTGCTCCATCTGCAAAAGCAACGAGGGCTGATTGAAAAGTTGAGAGCCTCATAAAGGTTTGACTCTTCAAAGACATATTGCATTTTTTTTTTATTTCAACATAACCCCCTTTAGTATCTATACACTTTTGAAAGCGATGTTTGAGGACCTCATTGCCACTTTTAAAGTAGTCCTTTTCTTGACCGTTCAGAAAGTCCTTCACTGCCTGTATGACGTCATCATCCCAGAACCAATGGCCCGTGCTCAATCAGTATAAAGCCACAATCGTTACTGGCAGCCATGGCAATGAAAGACTCCGCTCTTTCTGCGGTTTTGTCCATTTTGCAAAACGTCACTTCCCTTGTTTACTTTACGAGTAGGCTGCTACCTCTTCGACATAAAGTGGTTAGATGACATCAGTATTCGGGTATACAACCTTAAATAGTCAGGGAATAGTAGGGCTGAAAAAGGACATCCCTGCTTAACCCTTTCCCAAACAAGCCCTGGTTTTCACGTGTCTGCAGTACAAGTCTTTTGAAAACACTGTGGGAAAAGGAGAAATTGCTCGTAACGAGCAATTTCTCCTTTTCCCAGTGTTTTCTACCCTTTTTGATAACTTTCTGCCATTTTCATCAAATTTAAAAGTGTCGTCTGCAAACTCTTTCAATTTGGACCAGTCCAAAATTTGTCGTTTGGGAAAGGGTTAACCCCTTTAACTCTTTAAAAAATGATAAAATTTTAGATTAGTCCAAATTGAAAGCTTTTGCAGACGACAAATCAAATGCTTAGAAATGAAATTTGTTGTGGAACGGGTGGAAAACATTGTGGGAAAAGGAGAAAATGCTGGTTACCAGCATTTTCTGCTTTTCCCACAATGTTTTCAAAAGGCTTCTTCTTCAGGGTCGATGAAACCCGTGATTGCGTGATAAAGAGTTAAGACACGTAAAAGGCTCACAACCTATCAATCTGCCCTTGTATTTATATCGCCTTTGGTACTGAAACAATTAAAGGAAAGGATAATAAAGATTTTGGAGATAGTGAAAGATAATGAATAAATGAAGACAAAACCAAACATAATCTATAAGTAAAAAGTAGAATTAAAGACAAAAAAAAAACCTGGTCAATTTTAGCGTGCAAACACACACACTCACCTACCCCCCCACACACACACACACACCCCCACACACACACACACTTTTTCATCACAAAAAAAAGCTTTGTTGTCACCTTTTGATCATTAATTTGGCTTATCAATTAATATGTAAATTGGTTAAACTTGAAATTTTGTAATGGTAAGCTTATAAAAGAAAAGAACTTGAAACTTATTAACAACATAATACAATACAATACAACATAATGAAACATAATGATATTGTAAATAAATCTATGTATTACTAACAAAATATTTACTAACACTGATTTGTAAAGTATGTTGGGGGATGGCCACGACCCTCACATACTGATTGACGTGGCAAATAAAGCTTAAAAAAAAAAAAGATTTTGGAGAATTGGATAAAAATTATGAAAAAAAAAAGGAGCAAATGCTCGTTACATTGCTGCTGCACTGTTTTCAAAGGAGAATGGTCCATTATGCATGATAAATAGGGAGGTGATAAGTGCCCACTTTTATTTTTTAAACCTTTACCAAACATATCCGAAGTTTTTAAAACGACCCGGATGTTCAAGGTAACGTTGTGGGAAAAGGAGAAAAATGCTGGTATTTGTTTGCTTTTTCCCGCAATGCTTCTTCCATTTATGACACAGAAATCATGTTTTGAGCTACATTTAATTTTTCGTCTACAAATTATTCCATTTTGGACAAGCCTGAAAATTTTGTCGTTTAATAAAGAGTCGATTAAAGCAATTTGTGAATCTTCAGGTAAGTTTGATAACTGACATATATGTACATTGATTATTATCACGAATTTCCCGGCCATTCTTATAATATTCAGTCCCCACTTATCTTTTCAAATCTTTTACCAAACATTCCCGAGTTTTAACTTTCTTCAAAAGGAGGTCTTTTGAAAACATTGTGGGAAAAGGAGAAAATGCTGGTAACCAGCATTTTCTCCTTTTCCCACGATGTTTGCTACTCTTTTAGAGACAAATTTCATCATTTGAGCCACTTTTAATTTGCCGTCTGCAAATGCTTTCAATTTAGACCTGTCTAAAATTGGATCTTTTGGTAAAGAGTTAAGGGATGGGGATTTGCTTTGCATGGGAAAGTAGAGATTAGCAAACGTTAAAAAAGAGATATAAGTGACCTTGAGTTGAAGGCAACTTGACCTTTGATCACGAGATCTCCTTTTCGTGTTTTCTTGGCTGAAGAGTATTCCTCAAAAATCCGCAACACGCCCAAAAACTAAACGAGGAAAGTTTTGTCTGTTTAACTCTTTACCAGACGACAAAATTTTAGACCTGCCCAAATTGAAAGTCATTGCAGACGACGAATTAAGTGCTACTCAAAACATAAAATATTTGTCTTTTAGAAGCTGGAAAACATTGTGGGGAAAGGAGAAAATGCTGGCTAGTTTACAGCATGCTCTTCTTTACCCACAATGTTTTCAAATGTCTTCTTTCTCAGGGGTGTCAAGAGTTGGGATTGTTTGGTTGAAGGTCAGCACTTTCTTTTTAAACATTCGAGATAAGCCGGGACAAAGCTATGAAAAAAGAAAGTGAACGCATTTGCGCCAAAAGTAATGCCGAAGCGTATTGTCCAAGAACCAGGGCTCCGATAAGATGGGGGCCTCTTCCCTCCCCACCCCATTACCCCTCCACTCTAACCCATAATTAGGTGATGACTTACCGGGTATAATGCATTAAACCCCGTTTTGACAGAGCATGGCTCTAATGTAGTTTTTGACTCACTATTTATACATACTGCTACAAGTTGTTGACATAATAGATAGAAATAATGGTAAAAATTTACATGTACATGCATTTTGAATTTTGCTCACCTGCGTCTGTGCGTTACCTACGACCTTGATGATACATACATGTAGATAAACAAATAAATAAATAAATAAATAGATAAATGCATGGTGTAAAGTCATTTATTAAACTCCTACATAATTATGTGTTTTACCTAAGGTTCTGTCTCTTTATTCTGTCTCCATGTGTCCATCGGTTCAACATTGTTTCTGTTGCTTCATCTCTTTATTATTTTGTTCCCGCCCTCATCCTCTCTCTCTCTCTCTCCCTTTCTCTCTCTCTCTGTTTCTTTGTCCCTCTTTCCTTCTTTTCCTCTCTTTCTCCTCTCTCTCCACTCAATTCCGTGTAAAAAGTGTGTGGGACGATAATGCATGTTTTCGTTACAACAAACATACACAAGATATCCGATTTCAGTTTCAAGGCTTGTGTGATTTACGGATTTTCATTTTATGCTTGTGGGTTAAACAAGTTTAAAGTACATGTATTATGTAACCAAACTTGGGCGATCAAGTCAAAAGAGACGTCTCCCGTGTTTACGATAAATTCAATTTTCTTCCAATAAAAATGTTCAGCCATGTTCTGTGAAAAGGGGAGTGTAATGCATCTACAAAAAGTTTGGATCCGGGTCAGCCTGCGCAGTCAGCGCAGGCTGGCCTGGGTCAAAATCTTTTTGCTAACAGTCAATTTTCTGCATGTCAAAGGACCACTCTACCTTCAGATCCAGCTGATTGTAAGACAACATAGGTTTTATGGATCCATAATTATGTAATGACTTGTTCAGTAGTATAATGCACTACGGAGATGCATTAACCCTTTACCAGACGACAAAATTTTAGCGTTGTCAAAATTGAAAGCGTTTGCAGACGACAATTTCATGTGGCCCAAATGGTGCAATTTTTCTCTTGATAGGGTAGAAAACATTGTGGGAAAAGGAGAAAATGTTGGTTACCAGCATTTTCTCCTTTTCCCACAATGTTTTCAAAAGGCTTCTTTCCCAGGGTCGTTAAAAGGCGCCATTGTGCGGTAAAGGGTTAAGCCCCCTTTTGCGAGAGCGAATTTTGTAAGGAAGTTCGCATATAAATCCAGTTAATCCATTTCCAAACAAAGAAAAAAAAAAAAACCCGAAGTCTTACCTCCGGATACTAGACTTGCTTGATTGATATTTTGCTAACCGTTTTCATCATTATTTCAGTCATACCGCTGCGGCCAGTGCACCTATTTGTGCTTTCCTAGAGTTTCTGTTAGCAATACTTCGCGCAACAATTTGTCCACGCCACTGGTTGAGTGGCGTGTGTGACCTGCGCCGAAACATTTTGCATTGGTAAATTTTCTGCCTATCAAAGGACCATTCAATCTTAAAATTCAACATGCTTTCAGACAAAGTGGATCAACGTCATGCGGCGTCTTGCATGGTATAATGCATGCTTACGAAGATGCATTAAGCCCCCGTTTCCAAGAGCACCGCTCATAAATTTTGAAGGCCGGGCTGATCTCACCAAATGGCGTCTCATTGCTATTGGCAAATCTTTGTAACTCTTATCCTTCTAAATAAGTGAAATGAAACTTTCAAACCGATAGTAAAGACCTAAATGTTGTTTATTTCAGAGGTATATTTTTGGGAAAAATATCTCCGTATCGGACGGTGTAGATCGAAGATCAGACTGCACGTTCTGTGCAGTCCGATCCTGATCTGCACTGTCTGCAAAAGGCCCTTAAGTCACGCTTAGCAGTCGAAGGCTTAAACTTGCTACATACTCCAAGAGAAATATTTACCTGTACAACGTCACGTATTTAGCCCTTTCAGCGCCATAGGCAAAAACAGGGACTTTTGCGGACGGCACAGATCAAGATCAGACTGCACAGAACGTGCAGTCTGATCTTTGATCTGTACCGTCCGCTTAATTAGTCAAGCCCCTACGATAAAAAATCTTTCTGGGTCTCTGTGGATTGCATTTACAGCCACCGAAAGAAGTCGAGTTTATTTATTTGGCGCCGAAAGAGTTAGTAAATTACAATTTGCAAACGTTGTGCCAATAATTCATTACAAGTCAATACAGCCGTTTATAGTCCTGGGTCCGTATTCACCTACCATTGTTAAGATCATTCTTAATCTAAATCTCTAAGATTTTCTAAATTTGAAAGCAACACACCTTCTGATTGGCTAAACCAAATGGTTTAGCCAATCAGAAGTTGTGTTACTTTCAAACTTTGAAAATTCTGGAGACTAAGACTAAGAAATGTTCTTAAGAACGGTTGGTGAATACGGACCCTGAACTTACAATGAAATCGTTCTGGCAAAAGCTGCATATAATCATACTTGTTACATACAAATACTGCTGCTTTTCTCACAATGTTTTCCGTATCATTCGAAGTAGATACATGTATTTTCTTTGGCTTCAACCTATAACACCTTCATGTCACGTGTACAACAACAGTTGAATCATGCTCAGGCAAAAGGGGGCTTAACACATCTCCGTGATGTTTTATACCTATCAAGCCATCACATAATTATGGATCCACAATAGCCATTTTTTTTAACAACCGACGTAATCATGAGGTAGAATGGTCTTTTGACATACAGAAAATTGACCAAGAGAAAAAGTTTTGGTCCATGTCAGCCTGCACGGACTGCGCAGGATGACCTGAGTCGATACTTTTCACAGATGTATTAAGCCCCCATTTCAAAGAGCATGGCTCAGTTATATATACCCCCAACATAGCATGTACAATAACGGACTGAAAATGGAAGATTTTCACACAAATCTTCAAACTTCTTTACAAGTGAAAGCGTCTTCAAAGAAGGTCGAAAAAAAAAGAAAAATTTTGAAAATGAAAAAACTTCATTGTGAGCTGCTTCTCCATTCGCCACAATGTTTTCTTATTTCTTTTTTCTTTTGCATTATCGAATGACCATCTTATCAGGGGAATGGATCGTGCAATTTATTTGTTTATCTACAGTGTTCCAGTCCGAATAAGTTTCTTTGGATTTTTGGCCTCATTTTTTTTTTGTATTATCGAATAACGTTCTTATTAGGGGAATGAATCTTATATTTAAGCCTCGCTCTGGCAAAAGGGAGCTTGATGAATCTCCGTGATGCATTATAGCAAGCAAGTCATCATATAATTATGGTTCCCTAATGGCGCTTTTTTTTTAAATAAGCGACTTCATCATGAGGTGGGTTGGTCCCTGGACATACAGAAAATTGAGCAATAGCGAAAAGTTTCGGCCCAGGTCAGCCTGCGCGGACTGCGCAGGCTGACCTGCGTCGATACTTTTCGCAGTTGCATCAAGCCCCCTTTCCAAAGAGCATGGCTCGTTTATCATTCTTTATTTACACTCATTTCCAATAAGCGTCTTGGTTGATTTTTTTCCCCTTGACTTTTATCTCTCCTATACAATGTCAAGGAAGATTAGAAAAAAAAAAATATATATATAAGCTGAAAGTGTTTGCAAAATAAGTGAGCCATGGTCTGTGAAAAGGGGATTTAACGCATCAGCAAAAAAAATCGATTCATATCAGCCTGCGCGGTCCGCACAGGCTGACATGGGTAAACACTTTTTTTGCAGTTTTGTCAATTTTTTGCTTATCGAAGGACCTTTCTACCTCAAGATTCAGTCGTTAGTTAGACTAAATGGACTTTATGGATCCATGATCATGTGATGACTTGCTTGCTATAATGCATCGCGGAGATTCATTAAACCCCTTTTGACATAGAATGGCTCTAGTCTATTTGAGCCGTGCTCTGGCAAAAGGGGGCTTAATGCATCTCCGTGATACATGATACCAGGCAAGTCATCCCATAATTATGGATCCATAAAATCAGTTTTGTATAACAACTGACTAAATCATGAGGTAGACTGGTCCTTTGACATACAGAAAATCGACCGATAGCGAACAGTTTCCGCCCAGGTCAGCTTGCGCGGACTGCGCAGGCTGACCTGAGTCGATACTTTTCGGAGATGAATTAAGCCTCCTTTTCACGGAGCATGGCTCATTTATATTGGTTCTTTTCGAGTTGGAGTTCTCTCCTTTTTACTGACAAAGTAAAGTTCGGGAAAAAATGAATTAAGATGATAATTCACTGAGAAATTTCTCCCATAACCCTCAAGCTGCTAAAGTGCGACTCACCGACCTTTTGCGGAAAGCGTAGATCAAGATCAGACTGCACAGAACGTGCAGTCTGATCTTGGATCTACACTGTCCGCCAAGGGGATATCTCTCTTCCAAAAATATCTTTGAAATTGGAAAATGAGGTTTTACTATTGGCTTGACAATTCCATTTCATTTATTTAGCAGGATAAGGGTTAATGCCTGTCTTAACCCTTAAGCTGCTGATCGCGACCCACTGACCTTTTGCGGACAGTGTAGATCAAGATCAGACTGCACAGAACGTGCAGTCTGATCTTTGATCTACAATGTCCGATACGATATTTTCTTTCCGGTGATATCAACTTTGAAACCGCAATGGTTGGGCGTTTAGTATTGAGTAGAAATTTGTGTGCCATTTATTCAGCAGCTTAAGTGTTAACGACCCTGAGTAAGATGACTGTAGAAACGTGATGGAAAAGAGAAATTGCTGGTAACCAACATCACGGTGTAGGACCGGAAGTGTACAGTGTATGAGATTGTATGTCACTTGGGAGTCTGTACAGTGGCGAAATGTCACTTGATTCTTGAAAATTGAGTTTACACGGTAAGTGAAGTTAATGTTTTTTCGTTTATTTTTGTAATTAATTGAAATCTTTCCATCCACTTGTACTTTTGATATATATTAAACATACCAGGCACCTGATCTTGCGATGCGCAACCTCCTTATAGCAATAAGAATGTCTTGATCAGCTTGACGTGAGAAAATTGAAATGATTTTCGACTACAAAAAATACCAGAATTTTCGCTTTAGCGCACACGAGAGAGTTCTTTCTACGATATAAAGGTCTGTCCGTGTTTATGCTTCTTCTCTTCATCAACAAGTTCCAAGTTGTGACCTTAAAAGCGATGAAAATGACGAAATTCCTGTATGTTTACTAACACAATTTTGTACAGTCACTTGAAAACCAATATTTTAGGTTTGTACTGTCACTTGATACGACTTTGTACGGTCACTTGACTCCGTTCTCAAAATTATTTTGTTCTTACATAAGGAATTTTGACACTTTACAACAAAATCTTGTTTGCTTTGATCCCGTATTTTGACCTACATGATGGAAACAGAGAAATGAAATCGACGTATAAAGTATTATTGCTCTTGTGTTGTGTCCTCTGGCTGAAAATGGATTATATTTCAATTGTGGCTTCATACGCTTTAAATACAGAAAAAGATTAGCCAGGGTAGAATACAAATTGAAGATACTACTAATGTGTACCAATTTTTAAAGTGGATAGAGATTATGATGACGCATTTCGTGTCACAAACATTCAACTATGCCAACTGTTGACTGGCATCATAGGTTTGGTTCCTTGATTTTGTGGTGATATTAGGAGCTAATTTATAGCACCATGATGTAGTAGAAAAATAAATACTTCCCTTGCAAGAGCTTAAACAATCTAAAAAAATCCATATTAAATCTGATTTTTGGCTCTATGTCATTATTACCCCATCGATTCCAAAATGATAATGGCACTTTTATTTGATTTAATTATTTTGGGGGTTTATTTTTTTCTTTCTCATTTGGTGCTGCATTAAATAGATAAGTTTTAATAAGGCTGTGTCGTCTGCTCATTGTAGAATTTGACAAAGTGTTGCATAGTAAGCAGCGACTGGTGGGGACAAGATAGCGCTAGGCGGATACGCAGATAGGCCTTGTATATTTCAGTACATGTAGTTTTGACAAATTAGGATATCTGCAATGCCACATTTATATTATCCCTAGTTATGGCCTTAGTAGCAATAAAATGTGGCTGAAAATAACTAGTCTGTTTTTGTCCCTATACCACATTTTGACTTCTATTGAAACAACTTTTTACGCCCCTGAACCTGATATCTTCAAAAGTAGATATGGCTCGTAATTTATGTTGACTTCATATCATCCTATTATGTTTGATGCCGCTGAAAAAAGCATATTTTTACTTTGCTATAAGTATGCGTCATGTGTAGGCCTAACTTGTACTGAATTTAGGTAAAATATTTTGACTTTGGACAAGTCCAACGTTTTGTCGTGTGGTAAAGAGTTGAAGCGTTGACGTGAAGCATTCTTGTACTAGACAAATCACGTCATGAGCACGACGTAATTGATAATTTACCATTAACTGCCTTTGGTAAAAAACTGACAACTTCCTTTTTTGAAGAATTGTCATTCCATATTCACAGGGTATATTCTAGACGTGTAGGCATATCCAATTTATGGATAACATACTATAATTTTTTACCACACACAGTCAATACAGTCTACAGTCAATGACACAAACAAGTTGGCTTCTTTACAAAAGAAGCCAGGAGAAGTCAGCATCAATCTTTTCAAATACTTTATTGGCTTTTAATATCAATATATTTTGGTATATGTAAACAAACAAGCAAAAAAGCCGCCGCGTAGAAGCATCTTATGCTTTACATGACGGTCATTTGACCTTCTTCCTGCGTGGGCAAGTTGCATGATCTTGTCCAGCGGTCTTCTTTCTCTCTTTTTTATTAAACAAAATTCTTCTTATTTTTTCTTCTGCCTAGATATATTTGCTTAATGAAAAATTACAATTACTATAGAGGTCATTTGCAACCATGGCAAATATAATATAACAAATCTTTACTAAAATTAGTCATATAAAAATAAACCTCGTCTATTTCGTGTTTCGGTTTTTTGATTTCGCTTTATTTACAAAACCATGACGAAACAGACTGTGTATTAGAACAATTTCACAAGAAAAATGGATTTAATCAGCAAATTCTGCAGCAGTCTGCATTTTAAACTCGCCACTACTGGAGAGGTCTGATGATCTCGTAAAATAAATGAACATGACCACACGTTATTAAATATTGGGATACTGTCGCGTGACACCATTTCTTACCTTAAATTCCGATTAATTAGCGTCATATTACTAACAGAATCTTATACCAAGGTCATTTTTTTTTAAATTTATGAAATTCGCCAAAGGCTCGCTTCATGGGTTTCATATGTATGAATTGAGCACTCGTGTAAAATCCTTCATTTTCTGATGTTCATCTAAGTTTGAACGACACTGGGTCGCGTGCAAAGTTTAGTTTTAGTTTAGTTTAAACATATTTATTTTACATTGATTGAGAAACAAGTTCTTAAAACTTAAACTAATCTCTCTCGATTCTGCTTCCTGGGAACTACACCACTACTCGCGCCGAATGTGTGGGCCAATGAAAAATCCCAAAGTTGACATCCACTCCCGGGTATCGATCTCAGGACCTTTAGGTTATAAGGCCAACGCTCTACCTCACGACCACGGACACCACCAAAGTAAATGCAGCCCAAGGGGCTTCGTGTATTCTTTGCTAGCGACCCGGTGTCGCTCATTCTTCGATAAAAATCTAGGCCCAGTTGTTTAAAGCATCGTTACCTTAATGAGTTCGTTTTAGTTTCAGTTGGCTTACTGTTTGAGCGAAACCTATATCAAATACCGTGATATGCTATGCTGAAAAGAAAAAGCTCCTCGAATTTTTTTCAGCCTAGATATCACAGTATATGCGTATAAAACTTCACATTTCGTTGACAAACAACGTCATGGTTCTACGTTTAAATCACTGAAAAAGTTAAAAGATTTGTTTGTTTGAGCAGCTTAACATCGTGAACTCTAATATATAAATATCACTGAAAATTATATGAAAAAACAATACAAATCATCAATAATTAAGAATCATAAAATTACAAAAACGAAATTGTGTTACCTTAAAAGGCTACGTAGCCTCTTCAGGTATTTTTAGATTTCGCGCCAGAAATCAAAGAAGCATTGTGGGAATGTCTGGTGACTGGCACGTGACTAATGACGCTTTAATTCCATAACATAACAAACATGTAATTATTTTCCATAATGTCTTCCTGGAACGCTATGATTGAAGCTTCGTCTGTGTATTTCTGGTATGTCAATGAGCGAGTTGCTCATGTAAAAATAGACCGTGTTTCCCGTCGGTGTAGACCTGTAATTCTCTAATTTCTCATGTTGTCGGATGGTTTTTAGATACTGGGGTTTTATGAACGAAAATTAAAAGGCTTTCGGAGTATAAGAATGATTTTTTTTGTATATTGTAAAATTTTCGTCGCAAAATCTGAAGGGCCACCTTTAAACCAGTCAAATTCTATTCTCGTTTAGGTGTTCTCGCTGAGCCCCGGTAGTTCAGTAGGTAGCGTACAGGAGTTGAAAACAGGGGGTCGTAGTCTCGATCCGGGGCTCGGCCAATTCCTTTCCGAGGATTGAAGATAGTCATTGCGACAGAATTCATTCCTCTCCAACCGTTGACCATTGTTTTGATGATGGTTTTGTGAGAAAGCAGCCAGTGGCTTGGAAAGAATATTGTGCGAGTACTGATAAAAGAGAAACCAGGAAATCATGGACAGGTGCACTGGCCGCCGCTTTTTCATTTCTCCGCGATATAACTGAAATGATGTGGAAAACGGTGCTAAATAATCAATCAATTAGGTGTTCTCATGCATAAACAAAGCTTTGCGATCTATATCAAGGCGCGCTTTTATGCAGCAGGGTACAAGACGGTATTAGTCAGTTACAGAACTTGAAACTTGCTCCTATTTCCTTGGTACATTATCTTACTGGGATTTTCAGTGTCTAATAAAGTAATCGAATATTATAGCAAGTACAACCAACATTTCAGGGAGCATCTGTCAAATCAATCTACTTTAAAGTAGGTCAAACAAGTCAGAGTCTCATATCACTTCAAATAAACAACTTTCTGTCGAATTTCCCTTTTCATTCTTCGTAATAAAAGACATGCTCTTCAAGTCACTGTACAAAATAAAATATTGCAGATCTCAAGCGACTGTACAACAGCTTATCAAGTGACTGTACAAATTCCTTTTGTCGACATGCCATTTTAAACGAACGATTATGAGGATTGTAGTCGATTTTGTCACCAAACCTTCACATGTTTTCAAAAAAAAGTGAATAAAGAAAATATCTATACATTTTCCGTTCAGCAAAAAAGCTTTTAAGGATGGTTAATCAAACAAAATACCTCGTTGTTTTGAGGCAAGATAAATAAACTTAATGTTGATAGATTGATTGTTTCAATGGTCTTCAAAGCCACTTCAACATTGTTTTAATTATTTAACGGCGACAGTTCACACATTCAGGTATTTCTTGGGTTTTGTCGGTACAAGGCTGGTGCCCTTAAGTGTTTTGCCCAAAAGGCACCCACAAGAAAGACTGGGTACTTCCAGTAAAGCTCGAAACCTTGGCCTCCGGGTTATGAGTCCCACACTTTTCCGCTGAGTCACGTCCGACTCCTTGATATCAAAAGGCATCTAAATTTAAAACAAACATTAAACTTGAAAGAAACTTTGTGGTTTCAAATTATCTAGGGATTTTTGTATAGTGTCTGATCCATGATTATATCAATCATATATTGATCCATGCTCTGTGAAAAAGGGGCTTGATGCATCTGCAAAAAGTATCAACTCAGGTCAGCCTGCGCAGTCCGCGCAGGCTGACCTGGGTCGAAACTTTTTGCTTTTGGTCAATTTTTCTGCGTCTCAAAGGACCATTCTACATCAGGATTCAGTGCGTTGTTAAAATGGATTTTACGTATCGATAATCATGTGATGACTTGTTGGGTATAATGATAGATAGATATTTTTATTTCACTTGTACATGTTACAGCATCCTATGTTTTTCAGATTAACAATAGTCAACAGTGACATACATATGGAGAGAGAGAGAGAGAGAGAGAGAGAGATGCATTAAGCCTTATCCTGCTAAATAAGTGAAATAAAACCTTCACGCCGATAGTATAAACCCAAATATTGCTATTTCAAAGTTATCTTGGGGGGGGGGGGGATATCTCCTTATCGGACAGTGTAGATCCAAGATCAGACTGCACGTTCTTTGTTTGCAGTCTGATCTTGATCTACACTGGCCGCAAAGGTCCTTTAGTTACGCTTAGCAACCTAAGGGACAAACCCCCTTTTCAAAGAGCATGAATATCATATACTTATATTAATAAAAACGTGGGATGAAGATGCACCAACACATCCATAAATGACCCATGCTCTGTGAAAATGGGGCTTAAAGCATCTGCGAAAACTATCGACCCAGGTCAGCCTGCACAGTCCGCGCAGGCTAACCTGGGCCGAAACTTTTCGCTACTGGTCAATTTTCTGTATGTCAAAGGACCAATCTACCCTATAATACAGTCGGTTGTTAGTCAAAATGGCTACTATGGATCCATAATTATGAGATGACTTGCCTGGTATAATGCATCAAGGAGATGCATTAAGACTCCTTTTGCCAGAGCATGGCTCAAATGTTTTTTTTCTGTCAAATGACCACGCGATAAAAGTATAACGGCGGTACCTGTCCCTTGGTCAGGATAAAACCAGATGGTCTTTCGATGAAATACAGTGCATATAGAGTAAAACTTTAACCCCTTCCCAAACAAGCCCTGGTTTTCACGTGTCTGCAGTACAAGTCTTTCGAAAACACTGTGGGAAAAGGAGAAATTGCTCTTAACGAGCAATTTCTCCTTTTCCCACAGTGTTTTCTACCCTTTTTGATAACTTTCAGCCATTTTCATCAGATTTAAAATTGTCGTCTGCAAACTCTTTCAATTTGGACCAGTCCAAAATTTGTCGTTTAGGAAAGGGTTAAATAAACCTTATAAATGATATAATATATCCAAAATATACCTACATACACCGTACATCTGATATTCGTAACGCCTGTTCTGTGTTATCGCTGTTGTTGTAGTTTTGGGTTTTTTTTAGGCATATGCGATATAGGCCTTCACGAATTTATCATTGAGTCATGCTCTGTGAAAAGGGGGCCTAGTGCATCTGTCAAACACAGGATCGATGCTCTGTAAAAAAGGGGTTTTAATGCATCTGCGAAAAGTACCGACCCGGGTCAGCCTGGCAGGCTGATCTGGGCCGAAACTTTTCCCTATTGGTCAATTTTCTGCCAGGCCAAGGACCAGTATACGTCGTGATTCAGTCGATTGTTAGACCAAACTGGATTTTATGAATCCCTAATTAGGTGATGCCTCACTCGGTACAAGGCATCACGAAGACGCATTAAGCCTCCTTTTCTCAGAGCAGGGCTCATATACAAGTATCACAATATCGACGGTTTATCAAACGACCAAAATTTACTCGTACTGTATAGATTGTTTCCTTTTCGTTATAAAATGCATACCCTTTACGGGTCCATGTTTACAAATGTAGTTCGGTTTGAATTGTGTACATACATAAAAAGATAGATCTGACATGTACATTGAAAATTGAATGAAACAGTATATGTAGAGCGAGTAAATCGAAAGATTTCCACGATTTAGTGGATTTAGATACGTTTTTCTGAATTTCTTGATGTTATTAAACATAGGTTTAAATGGCCCTATAGAAAAAAGCTAAGAACATTGTGGAAAAGGGAGAAAATGCTTGTAACCAGCATTTTCTCCTTTATAGACCATGTTTTCAAATTTCTTCTTCTTCGGGGATTATTAAAACTCGGAATTGTTTTGTAAAAAAAAAAGTTAAGTACCCCCTTTCCTTCTCAGGTTAAGATTTGGTTCGTCATAAAAAAAAAAAGAAGTTGAAAAAAAAAATAAGTAAAAACAAATCTGAAAGCCTAATCAATCATTCTAAAGGGGAGATACTTGAACTAAAATCTTTCCAGGGTAGGCGAACGACCTATGCAATGCACTGAACAAACATTCCCATTAATTCTGAAACAGACTGGTCTAGATATGTATGAGCCACGCCCTGTGGAAAGGGGGCTTGATGCAGCTGCGAAAGGTATCGACCCAGGTCAGCCTGCGCAGTCCGCGCAGGCTGACCTGGGCCGATACTTTTCGCTATTTTTCAATTTTCTGTATGTTCAAGGACAAGACTACCTCATGATTCAGTCGATTATCAAACAAACTAGATTTTAAGGATCCATAATTATGTGATGACTTGCTTGGTATCGTGCATCACTGAAAGGCATTAAGCCCCCTTTTGCTAGAGCGTGGCTCGTATGTCACTTTCGCCGTCATGTTCGCCCAAGATCAAGATCTAGTGATTTTTATGTTTTTTGTTTTGTATGACAATGTACAACTGTGTACTTGTGAAATAAAATGTTCTGTTCTGTTCTAAATTAAAAGCATTTGCCTACAACAAATTCAGTGTGACTCAAAAGACGGCAAATGTCCTTGGAAGGGTGAAAGATAATGTGGGATAACATGAAAATGCTGGTTACCAGCATTCCCTCCTTTATCATTATTTTTTTTACCAAAACACTTGTTCCTAAATACCGTTACAATATAAGATGAGATAACCAATAACCCAGCCATACAGGCTATTTTCAGATGTGTCTGGTATAATAACAAAAAGCCCTTGAATTTTTACCTGACCCCGACTGGCAGTCTATATGTGAATGTGTGTGTGCATACCGTCCGTCCGTCCGTCCGCCCTCTTCTCTCTCCCTCTCTTTCTTTCTCTCTCTCTCTCTCTCCTTTACGTATGAAATTCCCGGGGGAGAGACAGAGAGAGAGACACAGAGAGAGAGACAGAGAGAGAGGGAAAGAGAGACGGACGGACGGACGGACGGAAGGATGGATGGATGGATGGATAGTACCCTTGGAGATGATGTTTCTATATATAGAGCGGACTGCCACAAAGAAATTATGTAGTTCCAAACACTTTCAAGAGATACTCATTACCGCCGGAAGTTAATGGTTTTCTTTTATTAAAACATTTCGTTCAACAAACGCAAAATCTGCTCAATCTTTCACAGTCTTCCTTGAGTACACATAAAAATGAGCCATACTCTGGTAAAAGGGGGCTTAATGCATCCCCGCGCTCCATGGTGTCGAGCAAGCCATTACATAATTATGGATCTATAAAATCCATTTTGTCTAACAGCCACTGAATCATGAGGTACACTGGTCCTTGGATATACAGAAAATTGACCGATAGCGAAAACTTTAGGACCAGGTTAGCCTGTGCAGACTGCGCAGGCTGACCTGGGTCAATACTTTTCGCAGATGCATTCAGCCACCTTTTAACAGAGCATGGTTCAAATGTAATATTTTTCTTTTTCTCCACACTTTGTAACCGTTTGAAAACAAACTGACAAAAAAATATAAATTATGAAGAAAAAAAGTTTACAATAGACTATTACAAACTACAAAGCAAAAGAAAAATCGTGCAATAATACATGTCACTTAACAAATATTTGATTTCCTCTCCGCAAATGCATAAAACATTACAAATGCATACCCGTGTACTTGAGAACCGAACGCATTTTTCACCCCACCAGTTAACCCTTTGCACAAAAACTGAACCCAATCTACATTAACCACCGCAAAAACAATTTGTTCCCGTTAATCTACTGATTGAACGGGTTCATAAATGAGACATGCTCTGTGAATAGGAGCCTTAATGCATCTGCGAAAAGTATGGACCCAGGTCAGCCTGCGCAGTCCGTGCAGGCCGACCAGAACCTAAACTTTTCGCTATTGGTCAATTTTCGGTATGCACAATGATTAAGTTAGTTGTTAAAAAATGGCTATTATGGATCCATAATTATGTGATGGCTTGATTAGTATCATGCATCACGGAGATGTACTTAACTCTTTACCAAACAACAAAATCTTAGACTGGTCCAAATTGAAAGGATTTGCAGACCACAAATTAAATGTAGCTTAAATGATGATTTCTGTTTTGGATAGGGTAGAAAACATTGTGGGAAAAGGAGAAAATGCTGGTTACCAGCATTTTCTCCTTTTCCCACAATGTTTTCAAAAGGCTTCTCTCATAGGGTCGTTAAAACACGGGATTGTGTGGTAAAGGGTTAGGCCCACTTTTTGCCAGAGCATGGCTCATATTTATTTCAACTCTTGTTGTTGTATATAATATTGCTCTGCATATTTGTTTTGTATGACGATGTACTTTGTACAAATCTATCAATAAAATGGTCTGTCTGTCTGTCGGTCTGTCTGTCTGTCTGTCTGTCCGTCTTTCTGTCTGTCTGCCTGCCTGCCTGCCTGTCTGTCTGTCAGACAGGATTAATTCTTTTCTCACCGCTGATCATTCTTTGGACAATGGCTTTGTGGGAGAGCAGCCAGTGGTTTGAGAATGATATGTGGGAAGTATTGGTAACAGAAACTCCAGGAAAGCATGGGCAGGTTGGCCGCCGCATCATAATTGAAATAATGTTGAAAACGGCGTTAAACACCAATCAATCAATCAGTCAGTCAGTCAGTCAGTCAGTCAGTCAATCAATATATTCTAGGAATAAGACTCTAATAAAAGTAACCCAAATGCTACCATTGTCCAGAATGTTCATACCAAGCGGGCAGTGTGGATCAAAGATCTGACTGCACGTTTTGTGCAGTCTGATCTTGATCTATACTCTCCTCAAAAGCAACTATAGAGTTGAAAGGCACTTTAACGTTTAAGATAAATAACATTCAGGTACATGTTTGTGGTAAATGACATCAAAAATATCCACGTAGAAATATAGGATTAAGACTGGCACTCTGACAAAAGGGGCCTCAATGCATCTCCGTGATACATTATACCAAGCAAGTTATAACACAATTATAGATCAATAAAATCCATTTCGTCTAACAACCGACTGAATCCTGGGTCCGTATTCACCAACCATTCTTAAGAATACGCTTGTTCTCCAAAATTTTCCAAATTCGAAAGTAATACACCTTCTGATTGGCTAAACCATTTGGTTTAGCCAATCGGAAGTTGTGTTACTTTCAAACTTGGAAAATCTTGAAGAATAAGTCTAACAACGTTCTTAAGAATGGTTGGTGAATACGGACCCTGAGGCAGAATGGTCCTTTGACATGCAGAAAATATACAAATAGCAAACAGTTTCGACCCAGGTCAGCCTGCGCGGACTACGCAGACTGACATGAGCCGATGCTTTTTGCAGATGCACTAAACCCTCTTTTTCACAAAGCAGGGCTCATAAATAATCAACATTAATTAAGGTTCAATACATGAATACTTATTACAACGTTGTGGCAAAAAGACAAAATTTCTCCTCACGAGCAAAGTGTCCTCTTTTGTCGCAATGTTTTCTAAAGTCACCTGCTACAAAATGCATAAAATGTCGTCTGCCATATCTAATATGCTTTCTCAAACTTTACCGACAAAATTTTAGACTCAGCAATATCTATATCATATGAGCCGTACACTGTGAAAACGGGACTTAATGCATCTGCGAAAAGTATCGACCCATTTCAGCCTGCGCAGTCCGCGCAGGCTGACCTGGGCCGAAACTTTTCGCTATTGATCAAGTTTCTGTATGTCAAAGGACCATTCTACCTCATAATTAAGTCGGTTGTTAAAAAAAACGGCTTTTATAGGTCCATAATAATGTGATTGCTTGATGTTACAGTGCATCACGCAGATGCATTAAGCCCCTTTTTGCCAGAGCATGGCTCATTTTCAGACGTCAACTCAAATGTGGCTCAAATGATGCAATTTGTCTCCGAAAGAATGGAAAACATTGCGACACGAAGAAAAATGCCGAATACCACCATTTTCTCCATAACGTTTTCAAAAGCCTTCCTTCCTAGGGTCGCTAAAACATAAAATATTTTGGAAAAAACCTATGCAAATCCTAGTGCGAGGTCAGACGCTACTGAGCAATCGACATGGGACAATTTATGCTTTGTACTTGTATTAAGGTCCTTGAAGTCGAAAATTTTCATTTTCAGATAACTTGCTTCATGTGTCACGCATATTTTTGTGTGTACCCTTTCCTTGCAAAGTTTTCATTTGTTTAAAACTGACGGATTTACTTAAATTTATTTATTCATTTACTTGATGTTTAATAATTTATTATGTCTTTCTCTACAAAATTTTACTGGCGAAGCATTTCATTCATTCATTCATTCACTCATTCATTTTTCTTCTTGTCTTTCATTGTTTGCAAAAGAATGCCATCATGTTTGCTACAAGCGCGTATAAACTTCGTCCACTAATTTTTCATCTAGTTTTTTTTTCTGTCTTACCTTTCCTGGCAAAACTTAAGTCACTGTACACTTTATTATATTTCATTACTTCATTCTCTCCTGTTATCATTAATTTGTTTATCTTATTTGAAAAGTATTATTTAACGTTCACCTCAATCAGGTTTAGACTGTTCTTATTCAGGCTCCCTTCAGGCGTTTGTCAGTCTATTCAGTCATTTAGTATAGTTTTTTCCTTGTGTGCAGTCACGTGCACATAGTATAATCTTAGGTATATTTCATAAATGTAGTTTTTGTTTATGAATAATAAATATAAACACAAAATAGGCAAATAGGACAAAAATAAAGAAAAAGGATAGACAAATAAATAAATAAATAAATAAATAAATAAATAAATAAATTAATTAATTAATTAATTAATTAATTAATTAATTAATTAATTAATTAATTAATTAATTAATTAATTAATTAATTAATTAATTATTTTATTAACATTTTTAGCGATTAGTAAGTTTATTAATTTGTTACACTATTTATTTATTTGTTTGTTTGTTTGTTTGTTTGCTTGTTTGCTTGTTTATTTGTTTGTTTGTTTATTCGACAGAAGTACGGAAGTTCCAAATTCCGATTTTACGTGAACATGTAATTGATAACAACCAGCACTTGATTATTAGTATCGTTTTTGTTTTTTATACCATATGCTTGTTTGTTTTTTTTTTATCTTTTTATGGTTTTCTGAATATTCTCCTATCTGCATGCTTTAACCCTTAGGCTGCTGTGCGCGACTCGCTGACCTTCTGCGGACAGCGTAGATCAAGATCAGACTGCACAGAACGTGCAGTCTGATCTTGCATCTACACTGTCCGATAAGGAGATATCTTTCCTCCAAAATACCTTTGAAATAGGAAAATTTGGGTTTATACAATCGGTTTGAAAGTTTCTTTTCACTTATTTAGCAGGATAAAGTTAAAAGTTTTTGTGCGTAGACCTGAGATACTTCCTAGCATCCATTGGTTTACAAGCAAATTCATGTAAATACATGTTCATTATAAAAAATTTCTTATCAAATTCATGCTACTGAAATGACAACTGTCTACTTCACTGTGTTTCGGCATGCTCGTTTTTAGCCCCTTTCCCCCTTTGTAACCCTTTAGCTGCTAATCGCGACTCACTGATCTTTTGCGGACAGTGTATATCAAGATCAGACTGCACAGAACGTGCAGTCTGATCTTGAATCTACACTGTCCGATAAGGCGATATTTTTCTCCCAATAATAGGTTTGAAATATCATTATCTGGGTTTTTACTATCGGCTTGAAAGTTTTACATAACTTATTTAAGCAGGATAAGGGTTAAAAATTGTTTTGAAAAAAAGGGGAATATTTGGCCACTTAGTGATCAACATCCTTAGCTAGCGAAAGATGAGATACTGGTAGAAATATGTTGATCATTGTTTTTTTTTTATTCCACGAGCTATCCTTCTTGCGGCTGATTTGTAACCTCTAACCAGTTGATGTCAAAACTAGAAATTCGAGCTCGATCTCGAATAGCAGCGCTGGTCGGGTTGGAGTGTCCTGGAGCATGTCTCTTTAGAGCCTCAACCTGAACTGTTGAACCTGAGAAACATATGAGCCATGCTCTGTGAAAAGGGGTTTAATGCATCTGCAAAAAGTATCGACCCATGTCAGCCGTTAAATCCCCTTTTGCCAGAGTATGGCTCATATGAATAAGCAAGACGTAGCCGTGATAGGACGGAGATACCGTTGAAAGCAGTGATATGCATTACCCAATTCAATTTTTTTTTACAATGATTTAGGTATCTTTCAAAAGAGTTATTTTTACTCCACTGACGGTTCTTTCTAGGTTTACTTAACCCTTTCCCAAACGACAAATTTTAGACCCTTCCAAACTGAAAGAGTTTGCAGACGACAATTTCAAATATTTTATGAAAATGGCGGAAACTTCTTCAAAAGGGTAGAAAACACTGTGGGAAAAGGAGAAATTGCTCGTTACGAGCAATTTCTCCTTTTCCCACAGTGTTTTCAAAAGACTTGTACTGCAGACACGTGAAAACCAGGGCTTGTTTGGGAAAGGGTTAAACTTGAACCATGCTCTGGGAAAAGGCGGCATTGTAGCAAGTAAGCCATGGCATAATTATGAATCTATAAAATCCATTTTGTCTAAGATCTAACGAAATCATGACGTAGACTAGTCCTTTTGCATGCATAGAACTGACTAATAGCAAAAGGTTTCGGCCTCGGTCAGCCCGGTCCGCAGACTGACCTGGGTCGATATTTTTTGCAGATGCATCAACTACCCTTTTCACAAAGCATAAATAAATTCCATATTGTGTCACTTGCATACACATATAAACAAAACCGAAACAACGAAACAGATCGGGTATTACGAATTTAGGAATTATTATATGTGCATATTTAGGAATGTAGGTTATTGTTTATAGAATTCATTGAAGTTTTCATTTTTATCCATTTGTACCAGATAACCGTCTGGTTTAACCCGTTTTTTTGTTTGTTTGTTTGTTTGTTTGTATTGGAGTTTCACGCCATTTTAACAGCTTAGGTCATATCATGGCGATCAGTGACGCACCCATGTGTTTCCTGGGTTTAACCCGTACCAAGTGACACATACTTGCCGTATTATCATTATTAGTTTAACCCTTTCCCAAACGACAAATTTTGGACTGGTTCAAATTGAGAGTTTGCAGACGACAATTTTAAATTTGATGAAAATGGTAGAAAGTTCTCAATAAGGGTAGAAAACACTGTGGGAAAAGGAGAAATTGCTCGTTAGGAGAAATTGCTCGTTACGAGCAATTTCTCCTTTTCCCACAGTGTTTTCAAAAGACTTGTGCTGCAGACACGTGAAAACAAGGGCTTGTTTGGGACAGGGTTAAACATGTTTATTTTACATCGATTTAGAAACAAGTTCTTACAACTTATTCTAATCTCTCGCGATTCTGCTTCCTGGAAACTACACCAGTATTCGCACCGAATCTGTGGGCCAATGAACAGACTCAAAGTTGACACCCGCTCCCGGGTATCTAACTCGAACTCGGGACGTTACGGTTTCGAGGGCGATGCTCTACCACACAACCACGAGTAGTAGTAGTAGTATAATCGTAATAACGGTCTTTATTTTCATTTTCGTTATCAAAATGATAGCGGTATTCATTGATTCTCGACCCAACCTTTATTAACCCTTTACCAAACAATCCCGTGTTCAAACCAGACTAGAAGAAAGAGGCTCTTGAAAACGTTTTGGGAAAAGGAGAGAATGCGGGTGACCAGCATTTTTTTCCTTTTCCCACAATATTTTCTGTCCTGTAAAAGTCAAATCCCATTGTTTGAGCCTTGTTTTTTATGCTGCTAAGGAAATAGAATGAACCTTTCAAGTCGATAGTAAAAACCTAAATTCTGCTATTGCAAAGGTATTTTTTTGGGGGTGGGGGGTGGGGGGGGGGGTGATATCCCCTTGTCAGATAGTTTAGATCCAAGATCAGATTGCACGTTCTGTGCAGTCTAATCTTGATCTAGACTGTCCGCAAAAAGGTCCTTAAGTCGCACTTAGAAGACTAAGGGTCAAATTTGTGGTCTGCAAATGCTTTGAATTTCAACGAGTCTAAAATTTAGTCGTTAGGTGGAGACTTAATCACTTAATCATATAAGAACAGAACAGAACAGAAACCTCAACATGTGCTTACTTAATTAATAATCACTTATTTAATATTTGATTATAGACCTTCTTGGAATTACCAATAGAATACTGAAAGGAATCGCGTGACTTATGCATATTGTAGAATATACATAAAAATAATATGATAATATGCAATATGTATGATTATAAACTATATAAAGTTTTTGTCAAATAAACGGTATTCTGTTCTGTCCTTAAGACAGGTACTCGCTAAGTGCAGGTACACCTTAATATTTGCCTGTGAACCTAATATATGCTTGCCTAATGCAGGTTGCTTGTTCGACCCTTTTCCACACAATTCCGACCCTGAGGAAAAAGGCTTTTGAAAACATTGTGGGAAAAGGAGAAAATGCTGGTAACCAGCATTCTCTCCTTTTCCCGCAAGTTTTTTTTTTACCCCTCCAAAAAACGAAATTTAGTATTTTTTGAGTCACATTTATTTTGTCGTCTGCAAATGCTTTCAATTTAGATAAGTCTGATATTTTGTCGTTTGGTAAAGAGGTCAGAAAGGGAGGGGGAACTAACACAGGCTTGATTGTATTTGAGCCATACTCTGGCAAAAGAGGGTTTAATGTATCGCCGTGATCCATGATACCAAGCAAGTCATCATATAATTGTGGATCTATAAAATCCATTTTCTCCAACAACCGACCGAATCACGAGGTAAACTGGTCCTTTGACATGCAGAAAAAATACCAAAAGCAAAAAGGTTCGGCCCAGGTCAGCCTGCGCAGGCTGACCTGGGTCGATACTTTTTGCAGATGCATTAAGCTTCCTTTTCGCAGAGCATGCCTCATTTATAAGTTCATTTTTCTTTCAATCAAAATCCTCATCGCTAAAATACCACTAAACTTAACATTTTACCAAACGACAACATTTTAGATTAGTCCAAATTGAAAGCATTTGCAGACGACAAATTGAATGTTATTACACATTCGAAATTTGTCTTGGAACGAGCAGAAAACATCGTGGGAAAAGTAAAATTACCAGCATTTTCTCCTTTTCCCACAATGTTTTCAAAAATTCGGAATTGTGTAGTAACGGTTTAAAACTTTCCCACGGGATCAAAAGTTGATAGCGGTAAACATTTTTTTTACCAAACGACAAAATTTTAGACGTCCAAATTGGAAGCGTGGCAGACGTCAAATTACATATAGCTCAAATGATGAGATTTGTCTTAGAAAGGAGAGAAGACATTGTAGGAAAATGAGAAATTATTCCACAAATGATGAAAAATAAATATGTACTTGTAAGTTTAATCTTGAACCAGATTTTTATTTATTGAGAAATTAAATATGGCTCAAATGATAGGAACCGTCTTTGAAAGAGTATAAAACATTGTGGGAAAAGGAGAAAATGCTGGTTACTGGCATTTTCTCCTATTCCCACATTTTTTTTCAAAAGGCTTTCTTTCTCATGGTCATTAAAATTCGGAATTATTCGGTAGAGAGATGAAGGGTGCGGGGATTCCCCTACAAGCATGTTCTGGTCTCCAATTGGCTATGCCTTGACAATGATCTCGCTATGCACACTACCCGCCTATCTCCCATACAGAGATAGTTGTGTCAGTTTTTTTTTGTGAAATCTAACAGTCCATAAATAGCGGGTAAATAATCTTGTAAAATAATCACTAGATATTTTTTATCATTATTATTATTTACTCGTGGCATGATAATTGATCAATTCTACTCTGTGTATTAAGGTTGTTACACTGAAACTGGTCATCGACCCGTGATAAAGTTGTGTTAGTAATGTTCCTTTTGCCAACCTTTTACTGCGTCGAAATTTATGGGTCGTGCTCTTTGAAAAGGTGGCTTTATGCATCTGCGAAAAGTATCGACCCAGGCCAGCCTATGCAGTCCGCACAGGCTGGCCTGGGTAGAAACTTTTCGCTATTTGTCAATTTTCTGTACGTGTAAGGACCAGTGTACCTCATGATTCAGTGGGCTGTTGAAAAAAGTGGCTATTATGGATCCATAGTTATGTGATGGGCTGCTTGGTATAATGCACCACGGAGACGCATTAAGCCCCTTTTCGTGAGAGCATGGCTCATATATACAAGTAAATTCTTTTACCATTAAAGTGCTCATTAATAAAATGAAAACTTTCAGGAACGAGTAAGAGTTAAAGTACAGCAATTTAAACTTTTTTTCTTTTTTTATGTTAATCTATACTACATTGTGGATTGGTGATCGGATTGCACATTGTGCGAAGCCTGATCCCGATCCAAGCTGACGCAATGTCGCATTTAGGCAGTGCGCTTAGCAGCTTAAAGTTTTGGCACTGTCTAACTTCTACCTTGATTTTTATTTTCTCGACGTATTCCATATTTGTTATATTTCCACAATCCTTCGTAAGACAGGACTGACTTAATACTTCATGTACTGTTGACTCCCATACTTCATTGGTTTTCTACCCGGCCGGGTAGTGGTTACTCTATCCGACTCGTGACTTGGCGGTCCCGGGTTCGATACCCAGTTGAGGCAAGCTTTCTTTCTGGACATTTTTCGCCTCTCATCTCTGATGCATGTCAGAAAAGTAGTTAGTAGAAGCTTGGAAAGAAAGTTATTTCAGTACTGGTGTGAGAAAGCCAGGAAACATGCGTAGGTGCACTTACATCTGTGATAGGATATAAGCTGTTAACACAGCGTTGAACTCCAATACCATAAATCACTTAACCCTTTCCCAAACGACAAATTTTGGACTGGTCCAAATTGAAAGAGTTTGCAGACGACAATTTCAAATTTGATGAAAATGGCAGAAGGGTCTCAAAAAGGGTAGAAAACACTGTGGGAAATGGAGAAATTGCTCGTTACGAGCAATTTCTCCTTTTCCCACAGTGTTTTCAAAAGACTTGTACTGCAGACACGTGAAAACCAGGGCTTGTTTGGGAAAGGGTTTATATTCTTTTTCGATTGCCCTTATTTTTTCTGTCCTATAGCTTGTACTTATTTATATCGTTAATTTTATTGGCTATAAATATGTCTTGTATTTAACCCTTTCAGCGCCAAAGGCGAAAACAGGGACTTTTGCGGACAGCATAGATCAAGATCAGACTGCAAAGAACGTGCAGTCTGATCTTTGATCTATGCTCTCCGCTTGTTTTGTCAAGCCTATATGATAAAAGTCTTCCGGAGACTCAGTGGATTCTATTTACAGCCGTCAAAAGAGGCCGAGTTTGTTTATTTGGCGCCGAAAGAGTTAATACCCGATAAAGAATATGTTGGTTATGTAATGTTATTTATATCGTCTGCCGACAAACCACTTTTGATAACGTCGTGGAAAAAGTGGAACTGTTCGTGGTACTTAATTCTCCCTTTCCCCGCCGGTTTTTCCACCATAAACACTTAAATTTATACGATCTGTACGTCCATTTACAAAGAATATGTAGACGACAAATCAATGTCGCTGAAATAAGGGGATTCATTTTTGAAAGAATAGGTTACCAGCATTTTCTCCTTTTCCCACGATGTTTTGAAAAGCTTTCTTTTTCAGGTTTGTAAAATCTCGAAATTTTGTGATAAACGTTCAAATCAATAATTCCCGCTAACATATATAAGCACTAAAATTGTAACATCAATTTTGTTAAGAATGTCAAAGATAAGACTGCACTATCTTCGCAGTCTGAACTTGGTCTTCACAGGTCACAAAGGCACTAATAGTAGTGAAAGGCAAGTGCAGGGTTATAATTCAAATATTGCAGATTTTCGAACCTCTTTTCTCTGGAAAAGTTTAACAGTATCGGAGAGTGTAATTCCAATATCAGGCTCCTTCTCCAACATTTTTTTTTTTTTCCAAGGCCCTTTCCCTGAGGGGGTCATCAATATCAGTATATATATACATCATCAAAATCTCGATTATATTGTAATCGGTCAAGAGAAAATACTTACATTCATACGCAACCCCCCCCCCCCCCCCCAAACATGGCAATTTCAAGGCTTTTATGGGTTAAAATGCTTTGAAACACTTCACAGAATAATCATGTATTCTAACGACCCTGCAGAAGAAGGTTCTTGAGAAAAAAACATTGTGGGAAAAAAAGTAATCAGCTTTTTTTCTCTAAATTCCACAATGTTTCCTTTCCTATGGCGAACGAGTTCCACCATTTGAGTCAAATTTGAGTTGGTGTGTCTGCAAATGCTTTTAACTCTTCACCAAACGACAAAATTTTGGACGCTATCAAATTGAAGGCATTTGCAGACGACAAAATGAAAATAGCTGAAGTGTTGGTTTCCGTCTTTGATAGGGTAGAAAACATTGTGAGAAAAGGAGAAAATGCTGGTTTCCAGCATTTTCTCCTTTTCCCACAATGTTTTCAAAAGCCTTCTTTTTCAGGGTCGTTAAAAGTCGGGATTGTGTGGTAAAGGGTTAAAAATTAATAGGATCTGAAATTTCGTCTTTGGCAAAGATTTACCCGGTAGTATATATTAACGATCGGACTGCACGTTCTGTGCAGTCTAGTCTTGATCTACACTGGCAGCTATAGCATTTATTATCGCCTTAGACGCGGAAAAAAGGTGGGCACGTTTAGATTCGCGTGAATATTAGCATGACTTGCATTTAGCTTGATTACCCCGCAATATTTTATCTCATTCTATAGTTTAACCCTTGACGCAACAACCCTGATGGATTGACAGCTTTTGAAAACATTGTCGGAAAAAGGAGAAAATGCTGGTAACCAGCATTTTCTCCTTTTACCTACAATGTTTTCTGTCCTCTCAAATGACAAATGCCGTCATTTGATCCGTATTTAATTTATTCGTCTGCATATGCTTTCGATTTGGACAATTCTAAAATTTTGTGGTCTGATAAAGAGTTAACCAAAATGACATTATTATACTGCGTAATTTATACACTTAACTTTCCAATTTATCTGTTAACTCATAAGATACGAAAAAGATTTCGTGTTATTCTTATGGTCAGTGCATACCCAAAATCAGGCAGCACATTTTGTGCAGTTTGACCCAGATCAAGGACTGTGTACTAGCATTCCTAAACTGCATTAACTAATTTTATTATCCAAGATTTTTCTAAATTTCAAAGGCACGCAAGTTCTGATTGGTTAAACCAAACGGTTTAACCAGTCAGAAATTGCGTTACTGTCTAAATTATAAGTTAGAATTATAATTCGAAATGGTTGTTGAATTCGGGGCCTGATATAATTTCTTGTACCACAACGTTTAATCTCCTTCAACGAAAATGACTCAATATGTCAAAATTTATTAACCTTGTATCAAACAATCTCATGTTCCACTTTCCTTGGGAAAACGGTATCTGAAAACATTGTTGGAAAAGGAGAAATTACTATAAACCAACATGTTTTCCTTTTCCTACTCCTTCACAAACAAACTGCATCATTTGAGCCACATTTAATTTGGCGTCTGCAAACGCTTTCATTTTGAACAAGTTCTGTATAACCTGGGTCCGTATTCACCAACCATTCTTAAGAACGTTCTTTGTCTTGTTCTCCAGAAATTTATACATTTGAAAGGAACACAACTCCTGATTGGCTAAACCAAAGCGGTTTAGCCAATCAGGAGTTGTGTTACTTTCAAATGTAGAAAATCTTGGAGAATAAGACTAAGAATATTCTTAAGAGTGGTTGGTGAATACGGACCCTGTCTTCTGGAAGTTAGTAAAGTCAATTTGCCAATGTATTTATCCGTATGGCGCCAATGGTAGATTAAGATAATTTAGCGGATAGTGTAGATCTGGATCAGACTGTGCAGAAGGTACACCTTGAAAGAGATTGTATATTGCTTGACGCCCAATAAATCCACTATTGAGATCTAATCTTTATCTTGTCTTCTTCAACCAGCACAAAATAAGTTCTAAACCTGGTAAATAAACTAGTCATTCTTTCTTTATCCTTTCGGCGACGAAAGATATTGGAGTTATTTTTGCCAACAGTGTAGATTAAGATCAGACTGTATGTTTTGTGCAGTTTGAACGAGACTAGATATTGCTTGGCCCACAGTAATTACCTTTTATCACAAAACTACCCTTGTTTGCAATGTAATACAGGCATTAGGAATTTTCTTGTCTTATATACTTTTGAGACAAGCAAGGAGTGCCGTATTTGGTCAATCCTCTGTAATCCTAGTCTCATTTCTAAGACATATCTGACACAGATTTCTGTCCGAAACTAACTGTCAAAATTGGTGATCGTGACAAAGCTGCATATTTTGTCATATCTATTTTCAAAACAAAATCATTATCTTCAAGTTTCTGTGAAACAAGTTTTCATCCGTAATGTACCTGTCAAAGAAGCGAATAGGCTTCATGTAAATTTCAATACACATGTAGGCCTACGTATAGGCCTATGTTTTAACGCGGCATGAACTATAATTCTTAATATACAGTTATGTGATAAAAAGAATATGACAGTTATTGGCTTTCGAGGTAAATTTTATTGAAGTAGTCTACATAAATGCTATCAAGCTCGCCAAAGGTTCACTTAATAACATTTTTCTAGGCTCGTTTAATAATATTTTATCTCAAATGCCAACTTATGTTAGATCCTATGTATCTCCTTTGGGCTATTCTTGTGGAAAGTGCCAAATCAATTTTCATGGTTCACATGAAACAATAAAGGGTATACTTTCGATTCTACTACTACTTTCCGTTTCATCCGCTGTCTCGAGCTCTTTACCAGTTGAAACTGGTACCCGTTGTATCTCCCGTACCCGTCGAGTCGACGCTGATAGGAAGACCGATAACATGCCACCGGTTTATATACTGGCATACAGTGCATTCAGTTTATGACACCAGACTACACGCCCACTGTGAAATCTAAACTTCTTACCGTTTTTCTTTCCCAAAATTAATTCAGTTCACGTAACCATACATATTAATGCTCAGCGAGTCACATTGTAAACAAATTAAATTCATTGTACACTAGTACACGTGGCCCAAATAATCACGTCATGCACGTATTTGGGGAACAAAGGTCACTCAAAGAGTCACCGTGGTTTATTTTCCATAACTCTTTACCAGACGACAAAATTTGGACAAGTCTAAATTGAAAGCATGTGTAAGCTGTCGCCTTGATATGACTGAAATATTGTTGAAGGCAGCATAAAACATCATTCAAAGAAACAAATTGTTCCAGTGGCGTTCGTCAATCCTCCAGCAGCATTTTGGACATATTTATTTATCTTTTTTCTTTCTAAGTTCGATCGAAATTTTTTGTAAAACAGATAAATACTATTAATTTGATACGAGCGGCGCTCTGGGATTTATACCAAGCAAGTCATCATGTAATCATGGATTTATAAAATCCAATTTGTCTGGCACAGACTGAGTCGTAGTGTAGACTGGTCATTTGACATGCAGAAAAATGACCAACATCAAAAACGTTTTGGCCCAGGTCAGCCTGCGCGGAATGCGATACCTTCTGTAGATGCATTGAACTCCCTTTTCACAGAGCATGGCTTATGTTTATTTTCTCAACACGCGTAAAAAACTGAACGGCTATTATCAATAAAATACATGTAGTGCAAATTTTCGCCCTTAAGACTTTAACGGGAAGGTCGTTTGGCAATTGGGAACTTCTTTTATATTTTCTGGTGCCAGATATGACGTCATCATACCTGTATCAATACGTTCACACATAACGGACGCACGTTATTACTCGAATGACATTCCAAGAAGTCCGTACAAAATTGTGGCACGAAATTTTAAGGAACCTTTAGAGACTGCGAATCACTCAGTAATACCCCTATTCCCCCGTACACTTCACATACGTGTTTCTTGATGGTTTACATCTTATTGCCTCCGACTGAATAAAGTTATCTTTAGTAAAATTATAAAAATCTGAATGTTCCGCAGTTAAAGAAAGAATTTTTTGTGAACCGTGTCCCGAGTTAAGTTATAAGTAAAAAATAGTCATGTCAAATATGACATAGCTTTATAAGTGACACTTCGTAAATTATGAATTTTTCCAATTTCAATTTATAATTTTGCTTTTAGAATTAAAATCAATACCTACACTTTACGTCGCTTCCTCTCATTTCCCCCTGCAGACAAGTTATTTCGTCGTCCAATTAATTCAACCCATTAGCACACAGCCCCGATTTGTAATGATCATGGGAAATTAGACTTTAAAACCTTGCGGAAAAAAAGAGAAAATGGTGGCAATGCTTTTTAACCTTTCAGAGACATATTCCAATCATTTGAGCCACATTTGATTTGTTGTCTGCAAACACTTTCAGTTTTGACTTGTCTAAAATATTGACGTCTGGTAACATGATTTATCCTTTTGCCACATTGTTTTCAAATTTGCTATAAAAAATAAGTGATGTTGATTGTTCCTTTTTTTAAGCTGTTTTTACAGTCTTCAACTAAAATTGTTTCAATCGTCCATTAACCCTTAGGCTGCTAAGCCTGACCCACTCACCTTTTGCGGACAGTGTCGGTCAAGATCAGACTGCTCAGAACGTTCAGTCTGATCATGGATCCACACTGACCGAAAAGAAGATTTCTTTCTCCAAAAAACTAAGTTTGGAATAGCATTATTCGGGTTCTTACTATCGGCTTAGAATTTTCATTTGACTTATTTAGCAGGTATAGGGTTAAAATTGTTTCAAGATTTAATGATAGAAAACATATGGTGGTTAACAGCCACGGAGAATTCAACATGAAGAGCTCTTCGGTTTGCCATTGAGACCTTGGATACAACTGAAATAATGTTGAATGTGGCATAAGATCCAATGAATAAATCGATCAATCAATCAATGCTCCTCACCCAAATCGTTTGTTTTCGAAAGAAAAATAACACATTTCTAGGGTCAAACGGGTTCTATATATGCAGGACTGCAATTTTTCTAGGGAGGGGAGGACATATTGCGTATGAAGGAGTCATGGCAGTCAGGGCAAATTTGATTGACGGCAAAAATCTGTCTCACCCTGCCCCTTTTTTGACCCAGTTTTCAGTTTCTTCTACATTGATATTGTGTTTTATCACATAAAACCACCTCCAGCAGTGTATTAAACCCATGAATTATTTTTGATAATACACTAGTGTATTATCGTTTTTTTTGGGTCCCGGTTTTGGTTATGTTTGTGGTCATTAGCGCGAGAAACCGGCGAAACCAACCAGAGCACGTGCCGGAATTTGTACAACTTCGCCACTTCGCGGGAAAATGACGTCATTGTTGCTAAGATTTATACATGCGGAAAATGTTATGGTTTTCATGTTGAATAACAACGAGAAATGCAGCATAAGTTATTTGAAGTAAACAAATTAATGAACTATTTCGATTTAATCCCTGTTAAAATTGTTTTATTCTAATTTTGATGTAAATGTCACAAAACTATCTTCTTGTGTATGTACACATTTCAAACCGAACTACATCTGTAAACATGGATCCGTGAACGATATATAGGCCAAGTTGATGGTGCAATATACTTATTTGTCTGTCATTCGTTTCATGCGTTAAATAGAATCTCACATTCGTGTTTATGTATTATCATTTTTATCAAACTTGTTGGCTAAAATGTCAAGGCTCGCGTCATATAATTTTAGTCAACTCGTTTGATAAAAATGATAATACATAAACACTCATGTAAGAACCTCTTTTTAGTTTCTTGTTTGAATGTCTATTTGCCAGGTGACAAAGGCTTACCTTGGATATAATTTACAATCGACAAATCAAACAAATATGGCTCTTATCCCTCTAGATGAGAGGAATGAATTTTTTAAGGCGATAGTAAAAACCCAAATTTGCCATTTCAAAGGTATTTTTTGGTGAAGGATATCTCCTTATTGGACGTTGTAGATCACTTTCTGTGCAGTCTGATCTTGATCTATACTGTCCGCAAAAGGTCACTGAGTCACGCTTAGCAGCCGAAGGGTTAAATAATAAGTTGAACGGGTGGTTATATCCTTTATCCACAATGTTTCCAAAAGTCATCCCCTTCCTCTTTGTAAGCAAAACGGATCTTTTTGTAAACATGAAAAGTGTTAAAGAGAGAGAGAGAGAGAGAGAGAGAGAGAGAGGGAGAGGGGTAGAGGGAAGGCGAGAGAGCTAATTTCAATAAAATGAAGAAAATAAGCTTGCAAGCTATTTTTTATTCATCATAATTTTATTCTTATTTACACAAAGACAAGATAAACATGTGAGAGAAAACAATGTATCAATGTTCATAGATTTAATACTAAATTTCATTATTTACACCAATGTATTTATAGAATGAACAATTTAAGTAACAAAATATTGCACAACCCCGTTTGTTTTGTAATAATTTTGTACAGTAATATATCAAAATACCTACCCTGGGTTCCAGCCCGATCATTTTTCTCCCTTTTTTACATTCGGACGTTACTTTTTCAAAGATGACACTGTAAAATCCGAATATAAAGAAAAAATAATTGGACTGAAAGCCAGGCTGCAAAATACGTAGACTCACTGGAATGATAAAGTTCCTCAAGTCGGATAAATTAAAAGATTAAAATCTATTTTCAGTGTGAAACTATGCAATGTATGGGGGGGTGGGGTTTATTAAAATTGGTAGGCCTACCTTATCCACCATATTCATAGCATCGTTTAGGTAAATTAACCCTTAGCTACTAAGCTCGACTCACTGACCTTTTGCGGACATTGTAGATCAAGATCAGGCTGCACAGAACGTGCAGCCTGATCTTTGGTCTACACTGTCCGATAAGGAGATATTTTTCTTCAAGAAATAAGTTTGAATTAGCATTATTGAGCATGAGTATTTTACTATCGGTTTGAAATTTTCATTTCACCTTCTTTTCAGGATAGGGGTTAAGTATGGTACCAATCTAGCTTTGTAAAGCTAGTTTCAACTTAGTTTCCATCACCGTATTTTCGTATTCACCGGCACACTTCCGTTTACTTAAATTTATTATGCAAGATGAATTAAGATGGGGGAAAATACAGATACACCCATTTACTGGGTGTATTTTGTACTCAAGGAAAAAAAATAACTTTAATACAAAAAACCAGATCTTTTTATGAAACAATTTGCAATTTTTGAGGTAAACCACAAACATTTACCCTTCTTTGGACATTTGCTTAACTTTTAGAGCGACTAGCACAATTCAAGTCGTTTCTTTGGACAGTGTAGGTTAAGATCAGGTTGCATAAAGAATTCAGCCTGGCCGTGGCTATTTGCTGTCGAATTTTCAAGGACAAAACCTTATTGGAAGTATAAGGTTTTCTAACTAACTATATTTGATCCATGCCCTGGCAAAAGGGGGCTTAATGCATCTCCGTGAGGGATGATACCAAGCAAGTCATTTCATGATTATAGATCCATAAGAATCCATTTTCTCTAACAACCGACTGAATAAAGAGGTACACTGGTTCTTTGACATGCAGGAAATTGACCGATAGCAAAATGTTTCGACCCGTGTCAGCCTGCGCGGACTGCGCAGGCTGAACATGGGTCGATACTTTTTGCAGATACATTAAGCCCCCCTTTTCACAGAGCATGGCTCATTTATATTACGCTGTTCGGGTTAAGGCGCAAAACCAGCACACAAGTTCGACTCTAACAGCAATGATGCGTTTCTAAGCATCGGCTTTACTATGTGGAATGATTATAATATACTGGTGTTGTAAATAAACCGAACTTCTGTGTATAGTTCTCACTCGATAAACCTTTCATTATCAGTTTATTTTATTGTTTATGTTTGAGATAACAGGTATAAGTCTAACTCGATAAACCTTTCATTAACAGTTTATATTATTGTTTGTTTTTGGGAATACATGTTTAAAACCACAAACCATGACGAGATAATATAAACGTTATCGACTTGGGTTTATGAATTATCTCGTCACGGTACGTGATTTTGAACCTGTTATCCAATACATAAACAATAACATAAACTGATAACGAAAGGTTTATTGAGAGAGAGCTATACACCGTGACGAGATAATTTATAAACCCAACTCGATAGTGTTTATATTATCTCGTCACGGTTCGTCGTTTTAAACATGTATTCCAAAAAACAAGCAATAACATTAACTGTTAATAAAAGGTTTATCGAGTTGGAGTTATACCCGGTGTCATACCAGTAAACACCCTGCCAAATTTCTTTAAAATTGTTTTAATCCTTAGACTGCGGAGCGCGACTAAGTGATCTTCTGCAGATAGTGTAGATGAAGATCAGACTGCACAAAACGTGCAGTCTGATCTTGGATCTACACTGTCCGATGAGGAGATATTTTTCCCCAAAAACTAACGATGAAATAGCAATGTTTGGGGTTTTGATATCGACATAAAAGTTTTATTCGAGTTATATAGCAGGTGAAGGGGTAAAAAGGTGAAAGTTCACCACATGACCCTGTTATTTTAAGACGACTTTTCACCTTGAGCATTTCTATTGCCAAAGAGAACCCATGTCTATTTATTTCATTCCTAACACTTTACCAGAATGTAAAATTTTAAACTCGTCCAATATGAAAGCATTTGCAGACGACAAATTACTGGCACGTCCGTTTATTTGCCGCTGTATATGTCGCTGAAATGAAGGGATTTATCTCTTAGAGGATCGAAAACACTGTGGAAAAAGAAGAAAATGCTGGTTACCAGTATTTTCTTCTTTTCCCTCAATGTTTTCAAAAGCCTTCTTTTTCAAAGTTGGTTCAAACTCGGGACTGTCTGGAGAAGGGTTAAACTCTTTTCTTTAGAACCCTCATTCGGACTCGTACACTTCCGGTATTATATATATACTCACAGCTCCCAACAAATACTTCGTCTTATTAATATAAATACGAGACATGCTCTGTGAAAAGGGGGCTAAATGCATTTGCAAAAAGCATCGACCCAGGTCAACCTGCGCAGTCCGCGCAGGCTGACCTGGGTCGAAACTTTTTGCTATTGGTCAATTTTCATTCTATCCCATGATTAAGTTGGTTGTGAAACAAAGTGAATTTTTTTTTATCCATAATTACAGTCATGATGACTTGATTGGTACAGTGCGTGGGATTAAAGAGATGCATTAAGCCCCATTTTGCCAGAGCATGGCTCAAGTATATCTACTTCACAAATACATGTATACATTTTAACATAGAAACTGTCGTCTGTATACATCCTTTATAGCCAAGAAAAAAAAAACAACTTTACCCTGGGGTGTGTGTGGCTGTACTCAGCTGTGGGTATGCTAGACTGTCAATTGGTCTAAGAATGTTCACATGAAATCATTAGGTCGCAAATTCAGGTCATTTAGCTCTGATCTTTAAACCTGTTCAAGTAAGCATGTCCTAGAACGTGCCAAGAACACTTCCTATATAGATCGCGCTATGACAATTAAAAGACACATACACATATTTCCAGGCAGAGTTTTGGACTGCGGTCAACAACAGCAAACAGTTTGTTTAAACTCAAGTAGAGTGGAAACATAGGCAGACACATTAAGTAAACTGATTGTCAGTGAATTTTAGACGTCATTTCCAGCTTTGTCGTCAACAACGCGTGCATTTTATCTCATCTAACCAATCACTTTCCAGCATCAGAACGAGATTTCTAACGTTTTTAACGTCACTTCCTGTCACTGAGATCTCACTTCCGTCGAGCTATTTCCAACCGTGTGAGTTCACACCAAATTTATAAACTAATCGTCTACCATCAACCCGATCTAGAATTCCTCTTTTGTAATAATATCTGTTCAAAAAAAGAAAAGGTGGGACAAATTAACATAAAAATATTGGAAATCAAAAGTGCCTGCTTATTTCTTTTTTCAATCAATCAGACATTTTCTCCTTTTTCTACCATATTTTCTGGTTTTTCAAAGCCATATGCAATGACTTGAGCCATATCTAATATGTCGTCTGCCAATTCTTTCGATTCGAACAAGTCTAAATCTTTTCATCAGCTAAAGAGTTAAAAACGATAATATTATTTAAATCTAAATCGAAGATGCAATAATACTCCACCCAGCAAACAAAACAATGACCTCATGCATTTACAGTTGATATTTTTGACTGTCCCAACATAAACATGCAAACACAAAGAACACATTATGTTGAAGATAGCCTGCGTAAGGTGAATCATCTAACAACTTAACAATTTAGCTATGGTCTGGCAAAAGGGGTCTTAATGCATCTCTGTGATACATTATACCAAGCAATTCATCATATAAAAATGGATCAATGAAATCCACTTTGTCTAACAACCTACTAATCAGGAGTTAGATTGGTCCTGGGACATGCAGACAACTTAGCAATTCTTAAGCAAAAGATTTCGACACATGTCAGCCTACGCAGACTGCGCAGGCTGACCAGAGTCGATCCTTTTTGCAGATGCATTAAACCCCCCTTTTCACAGAGCATGGCTCAATTTTATTTGTTGAAATGAATTTTTATTTTGCCTTCCCAAATGGATTTATGCATTTACAAGAAAAGCGAACCAAAGTTTACGAATAATTAAGTTATATTACTAATAAAGACTAAATACTCTTAAAATAAAAAAAAAAAAACAATAGGTCAGTTAGGAGAATAAAGGATAAAAAAAAACTTAACGCGATATATACATATGGTGCATTTGATTATCAGTAACTCACTACAAAAAAAAAAGAAGAGAAAGGATACATGGGTGTGTAGCAAAAAATCAGGAAATAGGAAGATGAGAATGGTAATCTAAAGTGACTTTAAAAGAATCTTAAAAATCAAAGGACTGATAGTACCGAGAAGCTAAATCATTTCAACCGATTAAATCACTTCAACTCGATTATTACGATTAAAATTCTTGATATTAAAAGTAAACCCTTTACCAAACAAGACTCTGCCTAAAAGGCATTTGTCATCTGCAAATACTTTCCGTTTGAACGAGTCAAACTATGTGTCGTTTGGTAAAGAGTTGAGGAAATAGGATTAGCTCTTTCTAGGAAAACAAACATTAAATCTAAATCTATTGATTGCCTCATGTAGAATAGTTCGTGCGTCTCATACGAACTCACTTTGGAAACATCGTTGCAAAGCAAACAATGTTCGTAACAAGATACTACCCCTCTTGTGATAATTTTTACCATCTTGTATATAAGTTATCCTGTAAGCCGCTTAGCGCGACGTACTGACCTTTTGCGGACAATGTAGACCAAGATCGGACTGCACAGAACGTGCAGTCTGATCTTGGATCTACACTGTCCGATAAAGAGATACTTTTCTCCTAGAAATAAGTCTGAAATAAAATCATTCGGGTTTTAGCTGTCGGATTGGAAATTCAATTAAACTTATTCAGCAGGATAAGGCTTAAACTTTAGCTTAAACAGCATGATTCAAAGTCCTCTGTTGCAACTTGTGTCCGGATGTAACATGGTTATATTAGGAAAGAAAGTGTTAGATATAAATAAAAATACATAGGAACTACAAAACGTCAGCTGTAGTAAAGTTGCTCTATCCATACAGAGCCAAAGACGATATTATTTGCTCTAGCGGTCGGTGAAGGCCAAAGACTAGCATTGGACCTACGCTTTCGATGGTAACTAGTTAATCTTCGTGAGATATTCTGACACCCCTCCCCCCTCGCTCCAAAAGAAAAACAGCCTCGGATGCGGGTCTCTTTTCACAGACAACAGAAAGCTACTATTATTTCAATTGAGCTATGGTCTGTGAAAAGGAAGTTTAATGCAACTGCAAAAGTATCGAACCAGGTCAGCCTGCGCAGTGCAAGTGTCGAACCTTTTTCCTTTTGGTAAATTTTCTGTGTGTCCAATGAGCTTTCTACCTCATGACTCAGTCCGTCGTTCGACAACATGGATTTTATGGACCCATAATTCTATAATGGCTTGCATGATGTAGTACATCATGGAGATACGTTAAACCTCCTTTTGCCAGTGCACCGCTCATTTATTTTCTTTTGTAATGATAGGGGTTTGCTACAATTCGCTCACAAGTATTCATATATTTTGTTAATTGTCTATACTGTACAAAGATGTTCAAGATTATCTTTTTTCCGAGATTAAAGAGACAAGTAAACCAAGCAAATAACTGTATTGTTTGCCTAAACTTACAGCTGTTGTCCCGCGAAAACCATTTCTACGACTGTGTCAAAATTGTGTCAAAATAAAGTCACCAAATAAGATCGCAAGAAACTTAATTTAGCACTGCAGAATAAAAGCTGTAACGAGGAAAAGCAAGGATTATAGCGAGAAGAGACGTCTAAAACCATGCTCAGACACAAAATACACATCATGCCGCAAAGCGGTTTTGAAACTTTAGCGCAGTTGAGTTAACCTCTGTTTTTATAACTCAAAGTTTAAACGACCTTGTCGAAGAAAGCTTTTGAAAACAAGTGGGAAAAGGAGAAAATGCTGGTTATCATCATTTTCTCATTTACCAACAATGTATTCTATTTTGTCGAAGATAGTTCCCAGGATTAAAGGAACATTAATTTTGGTTTCTGCAAATGCTTTTGGATTCGGATAAGTTCAAAATTTTGTCGTTGAATAGTTTTTACTCTTTATGACATCAAATATAGCTTCCTTAAATTTTTACAACTCCTCATCATATATTTAAATATTAAGGATAAAAACAACAACAAAAACAGAAAGGAGCCAGTAAATAAGATATCAACTGCGCTAAAAAAACAAAACTTAGAGCAAAGGAATAATATGTTTGTGTTAGAAGAAAAGCAGCGGAAGCTAACGTCACACGGTGTAATGGTATATTAACCTAAAAGCTCCCCGTGCGTATACTCCTAGTCTTCCCAACCATAAGCCTTTGCTCCAAAACGGAAACATAATTTCTTGGGAAACTTTCCCGTTTTGGGCACTTCTGCAAAGTAGCCGGCCGTTCTACAAAACCTAACAAAACGAGAATATTGATTTAAACATTTCATTCCACAAATTATCAGATCCGTTACCAATCTCAAGTACAAGTATGTAGATATCTTTGAACAAACTCCGCCATTTTGAGCAATTCTATCCTTGATAAACAATGATGAAACGAAATAATAACTTCTTTTTGAACTTACTATTATAATCTGAACAATGTTTAAAAAACTGTTTTGAAAATAAATTGCCAATTAAATACCATACTAAATCGTTTAAACATAATATTTTTTTACTATTTTGCATTTAGAAAAAATAAAGAACGTGTAGACGGAAATAACAGATGAAGGCAGATGACAGATTCGCCCTCTAAAGACAATGTTTTGCTCCACTTTTACAGTAAGAAACCAAGCCCACTCCACAACATACAGGAAATCACCATATAACTATTATACAGCATGCAGTAACACAAAGTTGACAGCTAATTTAAATACTTTCCATTGAAATGTACTAGTAGATACCACTATTTGTCATTTATCTCTTTAACCTTTTACCAAACGACAAAATTTTAGAATGGTCCAAATGGAAAGCATTTGCAGACGACAATTTAAATGAGGCTTAAATAATGGAATTTGTTTTCGATGGGGTAGAAAACATAGTAGGAAAAGGAGTAAATGCTGTTTATCAGCATTTTCTCCTTTTCCTACTATGTTTTTAAAGGCTCATTATTGTTAGGGCCGTTAAAACTCGGGATTGACTGGTAAAGAGTTATTCCATTAAAACTCGGGATTGACTGGTAAAGAGTTATTCCGTTAAAACTCGGGATTGACTGGTAAAGAGTTATTCCATTAAAACTCGGGATTGACTGGTAAAGAGTTATTCCATTAAAACTCGGGATTGACTGGTAAAGAGTTACTCCGTTAAAACTCGGGATTGACTGGTAAAGAGTTATTTCAAAGACGCAACCCACTGCGTTCCATCAAATTTGCAGTATCATTTTTTTCCAATCTGTAGTGTGCTATGCAAAATTTTAGTAGTTTTCGTGGACAATGTAGCTCAAGATCACACTGACTTTTGCGTAAAGGAAATATCAAGATCAATTAAACTGAAAATGCAGTCTGATCTTGAATCTGAACTCTTCGAAATATCTTTTAAAAAAATTTTAACTCTTTACCAAAGGACCAAATTTTAGACTTGCCCAGGTTGACAGCATTTGAAGATGACAAAATAAATGTGACTCAAAGATTAAAATTTGTTTTGGATAAGGTATGAAACATTGTGGGAAAAGGAGAAAATGCTGGTTACCAGCATTTTCTCCTTTTCCCACAATGTTTTCAAAGTATTCTTTTTTCAGGGTGGTTAAAGATCGGGATTGTTTGGTAAAGGGTTGAAACTGCATCAAGTGGACATTTCATTATGTTTCCCAGTCTAAGAACTATGAAAGATTCGACTTTAATTTCTTCTCCACCATAATCACATTCAACAAAGCAAGAACAGGGCTGGGCTGATTGATCCTTTTTTTTCTTCAAGATTTGTCCTTGGTAAAGAGTTTGTATTTTGAAACCCAATCCCAAAATGATCGATAAAATTTCGGAAACGAAAAGCGAAAATTAGAATAAGATAAGTAGGTCAATAACTTACCTCATAGCTCGACTTAATTTTTCGTAGGTCATTCCAGGGTTGTTCTTTTTTCGGCCCCACATCTGAGCCACAGCCTCGCTTTGGACAAATCGGAAAACCCCCGTTTCTTTCTCCTCCCAGCGCAATAGGTGAGGGTTGAATTTGGGGTCTTTGAGAAGATCCCTAATAAACTCCCAAAGATGATTCCCTTTTGAAACTGCAAGAAAGAAAGGCTTTTGGTAATGACTCTATTGTTACAGTTTAGTATTGTCATTGATTAGGTATAAGCTCAACTAGTTGTTTTATAAAACAGTGTAGATTCAGATCAGATAGCTTTTTGCGGACAATGTAGATGTTATCAGAATGCACATTACGTTCAGTCTGATCCTAGATCTACATTGTCCCTTATTTCGTAAAATATTCTGGCAAAAAATACCCCACCGATTGCAATGTTTTGGCCATTTTCCTGATAAAGTGAACCACTTTCCTTTTATTTTGCGCTTTGGACGTTAATGTATCCAAACTAGAGATATTCAATGTTGTCTGCAAATGTCTTGACCCTTTACCACAAAAATTTTTTAACGACCCTAAGAAAGAAAGCTTTTGAAAAAATGTGGAAAAGGAGAAAATGCTGGTAACCAGTATTTTCTCCTTTACCCACAATGTTTTCTACCCTTCCAAAGACATAAACCATAATTTGAGCCACGTTTAGTATTTTTTTTTTTTTTTTTTTGTCTGCAAATGCTTTCAATACAGACGGTTCTAAAATTTTGTCATCTGGTAAAGAGTTAAGCGGCGCACTCACCCCAACTTTTCTATTCGAACACCCTGACAATATTCTTTGTCGAATTTGAAGTTTTTAATGCACGTTGGAAAACTTGGTAATCGAGTCAAATGTTGTTTGCCTTTTTTATTTAAAGATTCTCAACCTATCAGAAAGCGAGATTTTAAGAGCATACAATGCAATACTAACTTTGTCCTGGTTTTCGTCCGCGATTTTGTGACCCAGTTTTATCGGTTTCGCCGTTCGACGATTTTTTTCGTCGGTTTGTGGATTTCTGTGGTTTGAATCTCAATGGGTCATCATCCGGGGCAATCAGTGTGTTGTGGTAATCATCGTCAGATAAAGAAAGGTCAGATCCCGTGGACAATGTTCGACTTCCGGTTAGTATTGAGAGTTCAGCCGGATCGCTGTTTGAGTCACCGTCTATAAGTATGACAAATCGGTAAAGATATAGAGAGCTGTTCTGGTTCAGTCCTAACACAAATCTCACCCTTATGATTTACAGAATGGGTCTAAATATATGAACCATGTTCTGAGAAAGAGGGACTTAATGTATCTGCAAAAAATATCGACCCAGATCAGCCTGCGCAGTCCGCGCAGGCTGATCTCGGTCGAAACTTTTTGCTATTGGTCAATTTTCTGCATGTCAACGGACCAGTGTATCTCAAGATCCAGTCGGTTGTTATACAAAATGGATTTTATGGATCCATAATAATGTGATGACTTACTCGGTGTCATGCATCGTTGAGATGCATTAAACCCCCTTTTGCCAGAGCATGGCTCATATAATTGCTTGGCTGCGACAGAAAACGCCGGGACCACGTATAAAGCAGTTCTTCATGGACGAGCTTTCTACTTGGTCCGGATTTTTTTCTCTTACAGCCAAACAATTCTACACGAGTCCCTTTCTTAATTTAAAGATTGGCTGGAACATTTTGTCTCAGTGAATCTGAGAATTAGTCTTGAAATTTAAAGTATAGTTAACAATCCTATGAATCATTGTTATAATTATTATTTTCCCTCCAAACAGCTGGCGATTCGACTTCCAACATTCACGGATGACTCTGCTTGTACACTGTATCTATGGTGTACAGATTGGGTCCAATGAGCACCAACCATATTGATGCCATTTTTTGTTGTTGTTGTTGTTATTTTGTGAAAACTACTGTGTTGTGATGTGATTATCTTTAATAAATGTAGGTATTGTTGAATTCATACTTTTCATCAGTGTAAAGTCTATCTATCTCCACAAAATTATATTCCACAACACAAAATTTAATTCCACCATAAGCAAACACTTAACCCTTAGGCTGCCAAGCGCGACTCACTGACCTTTTGAAGACAGTGTAGATCAAGATCAGACTGCACAGATCTTGCAGTCTGATCTTGGGTCTACACTGTCTGATAGGAAGATCTTTTTCTCCAAACAATAAGTTTGGAGAAGCATTATTCGGGTTTTTTTAACTCTTTAATTTAACGTCTTTAGCAGGATAAGGGTTAAATTATAAACTAAGAACACATGCGAAACACCAACACCTTCAAAGAGACAATGTTTAGACAAAGAATCGAAGAATATATGTTAAAAAAAAATCAAAAACTCGTAAAAAAACGCATAAAGATGTCTGCATAGAATTTCAAACAATATGTCGAAACTTTTTACCAGAGCTACTGTATCCGCTCTCGGAATGAGATAGCCACGTATGATTGGATGTCTCTTCCATGACGTCATCAGTGCCAAAGAGATCTATGGGATACCAGTATTCCCCAAGAAGAACTTGCATTTCTTGTTCGTTGTTTCTTACAAGCATATCCTTGTCATAAGTACTGTGTCTGTCAATTTGTTCTGAAAAGTCGAATTGACTTTGTGTACTTGAAATTGTAAGGAGAAGTCCATATCCGTTCAAATTTAGTCTTGATATGTAAAACCCCTTTTGCATAACATTTTAAATTCTCCAAATCTCTTTGTTTACAATCTGTCCACTTGGCTTTTATTGTATCTATCTGCATTGCATCCGTTTTAAGTGTAAATAAATATGAAATACTAACAGCCATCAAATATACAGCTACTACTCTTAGAAGAAATTCTGTATGACAACCGACAAAAGGTACTGTTTATTTGTCAATTTGTGGCTGCAACAATTTAAATCAGCAATTGCAGACGAATGCTTTTTTTCTTGGAATAGACCACAATTGAAAACAATGTGGCAAAAGGAAGGAGAAATTTGAATGATGTTTCACGGTTTTCAATTACATCAAAGCGACAGAACAACTATTCATTATGATTCCTGGATTCCACCAGTAACAGCCTGTGGCTCCTTACAGTAGCATTTACAACTGTTTTGTCTATTTTCTAAACCTTCATTAAAATGCATTTATTTAACCCTTATCCTGCTAAATAAAAGAAATGAAACTTTCAAGCTGATAGTAAAAACCCAAATTTTCTTATTTCAAAGGCATTTTTTAAGGAAAGATATCTCCTTATCGGACATTGTAGATCAAAGATCTTACTGCACGTCCTGTGCAGTCTGATCTTGATCTACGCTGTCCGCAAAAGGTCAGCGAGTCGCGCTTAGCAGCCCAAGGGTTAAAATTCTTTCTCTATTTTCTCCATGTAAATTGGCTAAAAAATTAAGATCTGCGGAAGTGTCGTTCTGAACTAATTAGTCCCCCGAATCATCCCTCCTGCGAACCCACCCTTTTTGTGGCTACTCTCAAGAATGTTTTCGACAAGAAAAAAATCATGTGAGTACCCACAGGGGTGGCTTTGTGAATGCAATAAATAGCATTGCCTTTTAAAGCCCACTGTTGTCTATTTCTGTCTGTTGCTCTGTCGATAGCAAGCTTGAAGTTTTACAACAGTATAGAAAGATAAAGAGAATAGACAAAACTGCAATCTTAGCGTAAAAATACTATATACTACGAGTAAGTTAGCTAGCAAAAACGACTGGTTAAAAAAGATAGAGTTAGAGGTTATAATAATTGTGGGAAAAGTAGTGTCCAGGTATATTTTTCGATAGATAATGTGAAATTTGTTAAGAATTCTATGCAGACATTCTACGAATATAAAGAGTAAATACTACTACGTCAAAACCTGATTCTTCGAATAACCTGAAAATTCGAAGCAGAAATTTCCACCTCCTATGACCGCTATGATAATATTTTGCGATCAAGTTGAAAACCTTTTTCTTTTCAGTAAATCGTTTCTTTGTTTTGTGCTTATCATAACCCAATTTCACAAAAATTAAAGAAAAAAAAAGAAAAAAATTATTAACCAAAAGGATCGAACTAGCACGTTTTATAACCCTTTACCAGCAGTCCCATGTTTAAAGGACCAGGGGAAAAATCTGCTTGGGAAAACAATGTGGAAAAGGGAAAAAATGTTGGTAATCAGCATTTACTCCTTTTTCCAACAAAGTTTTCAATCCTTTCAAGGACAATTTCCAACACATGAACCACATCTAATGTGTCCTCTTCAAATGGTTTCAACTTAGACAAATCCAAAACTTTGTTGCCTGGTCAAGATTTAACCCTTTACCAAACGACATTTTTTTTTCTTGTCCAAAATGAAAGCTTCTGCAAACAACAAACTAACCGTGACCCAAAAATTGAAATTTAATTTTCGAAAGGGTAAAAAACATTGTGGGAAAAGAAGAAAATGCTAGTTACCAGCTTTTTCTCCTTTTCCCCACAATGTTTTCAAAAGTATTCTTCATCATGATCGGCAAAACTCGGGATTGTTTGGTAAAAGGTTAAACATTATTCGAAGAACCTGGGTCGTACTCATTCGGTAAAAATAATAAGCTATATATGAGCCACGCCCTGTGAAAAGGGGGCGTAATGCATCTACAAAAAGTATCGACTCATGTCAGCCTGCGCAGTCCGCATAATTGAGGGCATGTGCAAACAACAATTTCAAAATGAAAACAGAAAAACCGAAGTCCTCTGATTGGACAAAAAAAAAAAAGACTGTCAGGAAAGGAAAAAATTCTGGTTACCAGTATTTTTTCCTTTTCTCACGATGTTTTCAAAAGTTTCTTTTTTTTCCTACGGTCATTAAAGCTCGGGGTTGTGTGGTAAAGGGTTAAGGCTTTTTGGCCAGAAGATATCCATGTTTTCAGACATTTTACATCAAAGATACGACTGCACTTTCTGTGCAGTGTAATCTTAATCTACAGTGTTCGCAAAAAGTTAAGCTCAGCGTTTTAGCTATAGATACAAATACTATCACAGACAATCAAACATACGTAAATGCACCAAGCACAGTTTTTTTCAATACAAATTATCGTGAAATCTGGACGGGGGACAAAGGACTAACTCTTTACCAGATAAATACGAACCGCGCTCTGGCAAAAGGGGTCTAATGCATCTCCCATATGCATTATACCAAGCATGTCATCACAGAACTATGGATCAATAAAATCCGTTTTGTCTGACAACCCACGAAATCATGAGGTTGAATGGTCCTTTACCAAGCAGAAAATTCAAAGACAGCTAAAAGCAAAAGGTTTCGGCCCATGTCAGCCTGCGCGGACTGCACAGGCTGGCATGGGTCAGTCCTTTTTTGCAGCTGCATTAAGCCCCCTTTTCACAGAGCTCATATATATATTAGACTCTTTCATATGAAAAATACTTGAAAAAGACAACTTAAATGTGGTTCATGTAATAAAATTTGTCTTCGAGTGGTAGAAAACATTGTGGATAATGGAGAAAATGCTGGTTACCAGCATTTTCTCCTTTATCCACAATGTTTTCAAAAAGCCCCCCTTGCTCAGGATGATTAAAACACGGGATGGTTTGGTAAAGGATAAAAGTATAGGATATCTGTGCAAAGTGGGCAAGGCCCATGAGGGGTGACATGTGAAAGATACCAGTAAAACATTGAAGATGCACTGGCTTTATTCCTATCATCATCATCATCATCATCATCAACAGCAACAACGTCGTCATCATTTCTGTTACGGTCAATTTATCTTTTTGCCGTAATGTTTTCCACATATTACAAGGCAATCAAAACTGCCACAGAAAAAAAAAAAAAATAAATAAAGGGGTTCCATTTAGCACTTAGGCTGCCAAGGACCTTTTGCGGACAGTTTAGATCATGATCAGACTGCACAGAATGAGGAGTCTGATCTGGGATCAATACTATCCAATTGGGAGATATCTTTCAAAAAAAAAAAAACCTTTGAAAGAGCAAAATTTAGGGTTTTACTATCGGCTTGAAAGTTTCATTCTACTTATTTTACAGGATAAAGATTAACCCTTAGGCTGCTAATAGCGACTCACGGACCTTTTGCGGACAGCGTAGATCAAGATCAGACTGCACAGAACGTGCAGTCTGATCTTGGATCTACACTGTCCGATAAGGAGATATTTTTCCTCAAAAAATATACCTATGAAATAGCTAAAAATTGGTATTTTACTATCGGCTTGAAAGTTTCATTTATCTAGCAGCATAAGGGTTTTAAAAAAAGGGTCAATGAAAGAAAGAGAGAAGGATGTAGAGTGTGCTGGTTTAAGAAATCTACTATAACCAATAACCACACAGACATGAATTTTTCCTGTTAGTCAACAGCGTTTGAAAACAATGTGAGAAAAGGAGCATCTGCCTACAAGCAGGTTCTCTTTTTTCTCCCCCAAAACTGTTTTCCGTCTCAGTTGAAAAGACACTTTCCTTTTTTTCCATTTCCTACAAAATATTTCTCTGTTTGAGTCATTTGTACCAATTAGTATTAAATCCAAAATAGCTTGTATGGTAATAGGTCAATTTTACTCCAGAAGTCTACAACAGAAATTTACAGGATATATTTATCAAAACTGACACATGGTCTCGTACTTGACAGCCATTCTTAGAATTCTTCCGATTCTAAATTTCAAAAATCTGATTGGCCGAGACTGTCTGTTTCGTCCAATCAGATAGCCAGTTTTGAATCTTTATTTAGAATTCAATAGAGAATAATTGGTGAACCACGATCCTTGTGCTATAAATAGATACACTGAAAGAACTTTCTTGGTACTCACTCGATTTGAAATCTTGTAAGTTACAGTTGTTTCGAACTTCCGGTTGCTCGGATTTGAGCGGATATTGGAATTGATCCGGTGTGTTGAAATCGTTTCCTTGCGGTCCAATAAAGGCGGCTGTGAGGAAAAAGATAAAAGAAAAAGGAAACCAGTTATTACTGATTTTGCGGAAACCTTATTTTCTGTTTTTCAAACCTGTTTATTATTGATAATTAAGTGTTTCCGGATGACTATCGCAATCACTTGAAAAAAACTGCCTTTTAGCATTTCTTTAAACCCGAACAAAGCGCAATGTCCTAACCAATAATGCATGTTTAATGCAAAGCAATGGTCACTTGTAAAAAATATAAACACTTGCTAAAGATCCAAATATTCTTTTAAAATTAGAAGATTGTGGTCTACTCCTTTGGAATATGATATTTGATTGCAATTCGACGAATTCGGAGTGAAAAAATAATTCTGAAAAATACACTCAATCTCAGACTTACTGTCTTTAAATAGCATTCGAAACATGTCGTAAAACAATTTTCCGTTGACTGGGTCTCGATTCAAAAAATCCTCTTCTGTCATTCTACAGAGTTCCGGTCCTGAGATATTTTGGAACCCTTCACCACGAATGGTTGTCGGGTCTACGTCTATGGTTCCCGCCACAAAATAAATCCAGTCTAGAATTTCATTCTGCGTCCAGTGTTCCGGATGTTTCTGGGTCCAGCTCATTAATGTGTCCTGGTCGGGCTCTAAAAAAGAAATATGTAAATTAAGTCAATGTAATTCTCTTACATGGAATTCTCATTTCCGGCGTACCTTTGTAAGCTTTGATTTAGACCTACTTCTTGGAATTAGTCTTTTATAAATAAATATTTATTTGTGATTGGTCAAAAACGTCGACATGTTTCAACTAATTCCTCTATTAATGGGTAAAGTATGTCACCATCAATTTTGTTAAATGATATGGTTCTCATGTTACTCACAATATTGAAAGGCAACAAATTAAAGCAAGCTCAAATGGTGGGATTTGCTATTGAAAGAGTTAAAAACATTGTTGGAAAAGAAGAAAATGCTGGTAACAGCATTTTCTTCTTTACCAGCAATGTTTTCAAAAAGCCCATTTCATCAGGGTCGTTAAAACACAAGATGGTTTGGTAAAGACTTAAGGGTAAATGTTATCGAAGAGGGCACAAGATCAGACTGCTATAACGTGCAGAGTGATCACAGTCTTTTTGAACAGTCACCGCAAAAGTCGTGAAACGTAACTAGTTTATGGTTTTGTTTTCAAGAAGATCAGATAAAACTCCGCCATGTTTCCGTCATACCACACAAACTACTAGTAACAATCAATACCAGCTCCTTAAAGCTAAAAATACTTTTCTTGGAAAGCAACCTTTCCTTTCTTAGAACCTGATGATTATTGAATACAAGAAATCTTTTTATCTTACCAAGTAACATTCTACGTTCTTTAACCCTGAACTCTTTACCAAACGACAATATTTTAGACTAGTCCGAACCGAAAGCATTTGCAGACGATAAATCAAATGTGACTCAAAAATTGAAATTTGTTTTGGAAAGGTTAGAAAACATTGTGGAAAAAGGAGAAAATGCTGGTTACCAGCATTTTCTTCTTTTCCCACAATATTTTCTTTAGGGTCGTCAAAAGTCGGGATTGTGTGGTAAAGGGTTAAAGTGCCGAATAAACTCAATGAACATTTTTATTCTAGAAAAAGACCCACATAATTACCATTTTATTACCAGCCTTTTGTCTGTACTGTTTAAATAAAGCGAACAGTGTAGATCAAAGATTAGACTGCACGTTTTGTGCAGTCTGATCTTGATCTACACTGGCCGCAAAGGCAACTGTCGTAGTGAAAGGCGCTTTGAGGGTTAAGCACTTTCTTAGACAAAAAAAAAACTGAAAAAAAAAAGCATGACTGTTTCCATAATTACATGTACATGTTACAGCCAAAGAAATTGACCAGTCACACAATACCTTGTTTGATGGAGGGAAAATTGGAGGATTTGCTTGCTGATATGTCCAAATAGGTGGGGCTGTCTGATTCACCCCGGATATAATGGTCGTCCTCATACATGTACACGTCTTGATGTTCGAGTGAACAGGGTGAAAATACTTCGGTGTCAGGCAGCTACGAAAATAAAAAGAAAACATTGTGATTTATTGACTTTTCAACGATGCCATAATTCGAATAATGTCAGTTTACCCTTTCCCGCACAATCTCGAGTTTTAACGAACCTGAGGAAAGAATCTTTTGAAAACACTGTGGGAAAAGGAGAAAATGCTGGTAACCAGCATTTTCTCCTTTTCCCACAATGTTTTGTAACCTTTCAAAGGCAAATCCCATCTTTTGAGCAATATTAAAATTATTGTCTGTAAAAGTTCCCTATTTGCACTAGTCCAAAAGTTTGTCGTCTGGTACAGAGTTATTTCCAGGTATCTCATGGAATACACATATCTAAAAAAAAAAACATTGTAGCAGGCAGCACTAATTGCTCATGAGAGCGATCCGAACCGTTGCACTGATATCGCAGAAAAAAAATCACTGATATATAATAAAGACATGTATAAAATTCAAGTATGTAAATCCTTCAAATGCCCTTTTTAACTTTACCAATTTCTCATTTTCCTACGATGTTCTACCATATCATAGATCATTAGAAAAAGAAAGAGATTCTTACCGATTGAAGTGACATTTTTTGTTCCATATTGACGTTACTGTCTGGTTATCTGAAAAGAAATGTGTATGTGGATTATTAGCCCATTGGTTACTTGGAACCTAATGACAACCCAGGGCTTTGGTAGACATTGTAGAACAAGATCAGACCGCACATTATGTGAAGTCTGATCTTGGAGATACATAAGCCGATGAGCTGTCAAAAACAGGCCTGAAATTGCTGGAGAGGAGACTGTGCAGGGGACATTGATGTCCATTTCGCTTCCTTAGCACTGTACACTTAAATTGTCATAAGTCAACACAGGGGCTTTCGCGCACGGCATAGATCAAGATCAGACTACACAGAAGGTGAAGTCTGATCTTGGATCTTTATTGTCCGCTTGTACTTGTTCTTTAAGTCAAACTTAGAAGATGAAAATCTTTTTGTGTTCCTCCGGCTTTTTTTTTTTTCAGCTGTCGAATGAGGTCAGTTTATACATTTGAAGCCGAAAGAACAATGATTTGAGATACACTGCAAGAAATATAAGTCGGACTCCAGCAAAAGGGGGTTTAATTCCTCTGTTAAAAATTATTGACTCAGGTTAGCTTGCGCAGTCCGCGCAGGCAAACCTTGTTCAATACGTTTTGGTTTTGTTAATTGTCTGATGCCAAAGGACCATTCTACCTCAGGACTCAGCCGGTTGTTTGACAAAATGGATTTTATGGATCCATAAATATATAAATCCTTGCTCGGCACGATGGATCACGAAGATGTATTAAATTCATTTTGTCAGAGCATGGCTCATGTTGTTTTTTCACACACCACAGTTTATTTCTCTCCCAACACGTCACTGGCTTTAACCCTTATCCTGCTGAATAAAAGAAATGAAACTTTCAAGCCGATAGTATAAGCCCAAAACTTTCCTGTTTCAAAGGGATTTTTGGAGGGAACATATCTCCTTATCGGACAGTGTAGATCTAAGATCAGACTGCACGTTTTGTGCAGTCTGATCTTGATCTACGCTGTCCGCAAAAGGTCGGTGAGTCGCGATAAGCAGCCTAAGGGTTAATAAATCAACAAATGAAGAATAACGGAGTGGCTATTGTTCACATTTTCTCAAGAAAAAAAAAAGTCAGCCCTTCTACTGAAGTAAAGAAACGTCAAACCGTTAAACTGTACAATATTTCAACTTGTCCGGCCAATTTGTCAATGTTTGTAGATGCTTCAGTGTGCTTTTGGGGAAAATGACTTTTATCATAAGTTCCCAAGTCCAAATGAACCCCAACAGGTTCCCCATTTTAGGGGGGAGGAGCGGGGGGGAGAAGGTCAATGAGCGCTTTCTTAACCCTCAGAGTGACACCTAAGAAAAATGATAATAGCTCAGTAAAAGATATTACCTAGACTGTGCAATTTCATTGATTTTTTTTTTTTTTTGGGGGGGGGGGGGGGCGGCAAGGGGGGTCAAACTAATTTTCAAAATATCGAAGAATGTATGTAGGTCAATGATCAGGCAGCATGACCTATGCAGTGTAATCTTTTTCTACACCTAGCAGAACGAACCCGAAGTTGCCCTCGACGCCGTGATATATAGCGTTGACGTCAAAATGAGCAACTCGACTGTTATGTATACGTCGCGTGCGAAATGATGAGTTATTAATAGATAACGTTCACACACTTAAAAAGTCAAAATCGCTGACGTATGACGGTTCGAGATCAACCAATCAGAGTCCAGCAATTTACGTCTGACTGAATGACGGCTTTCTCTTACGTGTAGAAAGTTCAGATTTTGCAACATCTGTATAATTTTATTTTACTTTCATGAGCGTTCAAGATTTTAAGACAGTATAACAGAATAAATTACAACGAAATCGAATTTCGTTTATTCAGGCATGAAAATAACCCTTTACCACACAATCCCGAATTGTAAAGACCCTGCGGAAGACGCCTTTTGAAAACATCGTAGGAAAATGAGAAAATGCTGGTAACCAGCATTTTCTCATTTTCCCACAATGTTTTCTATCTTTTTAGGATCAGGTTTCATCAGTTGAGCCACATTTAATTTGTCGTCTGCAATAGCTTTGAATTTGGACAAGTGTAAAATTTTGTCCTTCGGTAAAGACTTAAGTTCATATTATCCACCCACTCTTTACTAGGTTACAACATTTTGAGACGTGTCAAAGTTGAAAGCATTTCCAGACGATAAGTAACTTGTTCCCAACAGCATGTTCTCCTTTTCCCACAAAGTTTTCCATCCAACAAAAACAAAGTCCATCAGTTGAGCCACATTTCATTTGTTGTTACTAAATACTTTTAATAAGGACGAGTCTAAAATTTCGTCATGTGTTACAGAGCTGAACGACGATTACATTTCTAATTAGATTAAAGGAACATGCAGGATCTATTCTGATGAATTGTAATTATATGTGATCCATGCTTTGTGAAAAGGGGGCTTAATACAGTTCGCAGTTCGCGCAGGCTAATCTGGGCCGATATTTTTTGCTTTTTTTAAGTTTTCTTCGTGTCAAAGAACCAGTGTACCTGATGATTCAGTCGGTTGTTAGACAAAATGGATTTATGGATTTATAATTATGTAATGACTTGCTTGGTCTTATGGATTGTGGTGATACATTAAACCCCCTTTTGCTACAGCATGGCTCATGTATTTCGAAATATAGTAAAACTTCCTTTAAACAATGTGACACATTTTCTAAACCACGTCATTTACATACAACTTTTAACGACCTACTGTTGTATACCTTTCAAAAACAATGTGTGGAATTGCTTGTCACAAAGAATTTTGATTCAGGACTCGGATTTCTAAATGCAGAGTGATGAACTGCTATAAAATACTTTATTAGGACCAATTTCTTCTTTCGCCACGATGTCTTTTTAAACGAATTCGTGTATTAAACGTTAAACCTTTCAGCGCCGTAGGCTAATGCACGCGCTTTTGCACAAAACGTGCAGTCTGATCTTGGATTTATACAATCCGCCTGTTTGGTCAGCTCGAAACGAAACTTGGAAATACGACGTGAAGAAAAGACGGCTTTTGACGATCATGGAACACGGAATAGACCGAGAGCAATTGACGGAGCTTGGCGGGTATTACCGAAATGAGAATGTAAGCTGTCTCTTAAGGCTTAGAGTACTATCAAAAGCAGCGTGAAAGTCCGTTCAAATAAATACTCTAGTAAACAAGCATCTGTAAATAGCTTTAAAGCAAAAGTAAACAAAACCAAAGGTCGCCATCTTCTCAGACGCGCGCTAATTACCGCGGTTAAGTTTGCACTTAGAACAATACCCCACACTTTACGTGCTCACATCCGCTACTTAACTCTGACTCTTCTTTTATAATTACAACAGATTTTGTGTCCAACATTTTATCTTTATGCTCTTCATCAATAGAAAAAAAAAATCAAGGCACGCCGTAGACAATATAAGATGCACTCGCAGATAGTGTAGATCAAGATAAGACAACACAGAAAGTGTAGTTTGATCTTCTATCCTCGCTGACCAAAATTATTCTACCCCCAGAATCTGTGACCTTGTAATATTTAGGTCCTTCCTACAAGCTATAACATTGTGTCTGTCATTCATTTACTTGGATGTCGACATATTTCACCTTTTCGGCACCATAAGCGAAAACAGTGTCTTTCGTGGATTACAAAGATTAAGGTCAGACTGCACAGAACGTGCATTTTGATCTTGAATCTATATCGTCCGCTTGTTTAGCAAAGCGTGTACGACAAAATGTCTGAGTTTGGTGGATTTGTATATACATGTATTTTCAACCATCGAAAAAGGTGGCACTGAAACAATCCAAAATGACCATTAGCCTTTGAGCTGCTAAACGCGACTCGCTGACCTTTTGCGGACAGTACAGATCAAGATCAGACTGCACAGAACGTGCAGTCTGATCTTGGATCTACACTGCCCGATAAGAAGGTATCTTTCCTCCAAAAAAAAATACCTTTGAAATAGGAAAACTTGGGTTTATACAATCGGTTAGAAACGTTTCATTTATTCTATTTTGCAGGATAAGGGTTTACAAGATAGACGAAAAATAAGATAATGCTGAAAAAAAAATTAAACTGAAACACGACTGTCAAGCAATATCTATAGCTGTTGCCTGATAAACTTTTCACACAAAAAATCCCGACATTTAACCGTTAGGAACAATTTTACAGTGCTCAGAACATCTTTGTGAATCGGATATATAAACATGATTTAAGCCTAAACCCTGACCATATACAATTGACATATGTGAAATAGTAACGAGTAATTTCTCCTTCCGCCACAATGTTTTTTTTTTTCAAAGGCGATTTGTATAAAAACGAAAAAAAAATAATATAAAGTCATGGCTGGACGTAATGCACTCCAAAACATCATGAGGGTCTTTCTTACGCGAATCCGTTTTTCACGGCAAGTGACAACTCCATTGACGTACAAACCGCTATTCATGTTCGTTTCCGATAGTTTAAGAGTACTTATGCATTGTTTGACATCCATTAACATCACTAAGTCTTTGTTTTAACCACTCTTCTTCATTTTTCCAAAGTCTAGAAATCCGCTAACCTCTTGCAAAGCCAACTTAACCCTTAGGCTGCTAAGCGCGACTCACTTACCTTTTGCGGACAACGTAGATCATGATCAGACTGCACAGAACGTGCAGTCTGATCTTTTATCTACACTGTCCGGTATTGAGACATATTTCCTCCAAAATATCTTTGAAATAGGAAAATTTGGGTTTGTACTATCGGTTTGAAAGTTTCATTTCTTTTCATTTAGCGGGATAAGGGTTAAAAGGATATGTAAGCTTGTCATTCATAGGTAATGAGTATGAAACTTTTACCAGACTTGCTTCCTTGGTATGAAAGCTGCATCATGTTTGTAACTGAACAACAGCAATCAGAATATTTGAGCCAAAACACCCATAAATGCGGGAAGAGGAGAAAATGCTGGTTACCAGCCTTTTTCATCAGGTTCGTTAAAACTCTCTTTGCTGAAGGGTTAACAACCTGGGTCCGTATTCACCAACCATTCTTAAGAATATTCTTAGTCGAATTCTCCAAGATTTTCTACATTTGAAAGTAACACAACTCCTGATTGGCTAAACCAAACGGTTTAGCCAATCAGGAGCTGTGTTACTTTCCAATGTAGAAAATTCGAGAGGACAAGACAAAGAACGTTCTTAAGAATGGTTGGTGAATACGGACCCTGTTCTCATTTTCCCACAAAGTTTTCAAAAGACCTCTTGCTCAGTGTCATAAGAAAAGGAATGTTTGCTAAAGGGTAATGGTATTAGTCAGAGTAGGCAGGGAGACATAAAAATAACGTCTCAAACCAAAATAGCAAAATTGATGTAAACATTACGTAAAACACACAAAGAACATACAAAGATACAAACCGCCGGCCACACTGACCCTAAGCAATGTCGGATAAATTTAAAAAAAAAATGAATGGTTTGAGTTAATGGAGACAGGTCCAAAGATTCTAATATTTTAGGGAAATACTGTAAAAAGTATCATCATCATCATCATCATCATCATCATCATTATCATCAAAAAGTGCTTATTTCAGATTTATTGTTACTTGAAAGATTGCCTTAATGTTTTATCTTCCCAAATAAAGTTATAATAATAATGATGATGATGATGATAAAAAAAAAAAAATAATAATAATAATAATAATTATTACTATTATTATTATTATCATCATCATCACCATCATTATTTACACTATCCATAAAGCAAATGGGGTTACAGTGGCACTCTTCGGGTTGAAAAAAATTATAAAGGGCGATTTTAGATGTCATTAAAATTTAATACAGTGATTGCTCAAGACGACAAAATTTTGGCTGCGTCTGCGTTGGAAGCATTTGTTTAAAAAATCATACGTTTCACAAACTGATAGGATTTGTGTTTGAAACGGTAGAAGTATTGTGGCAAAGGGAAAACATGCTGGCGACAAGAATTTTCTCCTTTGCTCACGATATTTTCTCTAAGCCTTCCTCATCAGGGTTGAAGAAAAATTAGGATCATTAAGTAAGGAGTTTTGTAACTGAGACCTGGATAATTCGAAGTTATTGTGTTGTGATCGACTTACCCTTTACCATACAATCCCGAGTTTTAACGAACCTGATGAAAAGGACTTTGGAAAACATTGCGGGAAAAGGAGAAAATGCTGGTTACCAGCATTTTCTCCTTTTCCCTCAATGTTTTCTACACTTTTAGAGACAAATCTAATAATGTGAACCACATTTCATTTGTCATCTGCATTTGCTTTGAATTTTGACCTGTCTTAAATTTTCTCGTCTTGTAAAGTGTTAACGCATTCGAAGGCGTGAAGAAATATCAGGCATCGATACCTCGTACTCATTTGTGCGTACCCTTCCTTAACTCGTTTTCGTTCAATCCCTACGTTCCTTCGTGTGAACATTTCGGACGTAAATTGTCTAAGTTTGCCTTTCTCCTACACATATCCTGTTACACATAAAATTACAGACAGTGTGAAGTGGGTCAATTAACCGCAACCACGATGCACTTTTGCGGACAGTATAGATCCAAGATCAGGCAGCAAAGAACGTTTCGTCTGATCTTGGATCTACACTGTCGGACACGGTGAGATTATTTCCGGCGAAAAAGAAGTTTGAAGTCTCAATATTTCGGTTTTTACCATCGGCTGAAAATTTTGTTCATTTCATTTACCAGTCGACGGTAACGTTTCAACCTGGTCAGCGAAATATAGACAAAATGGGCGATTTCAGGTAGGAAAGAGAAGAATACATATTACTGCAGTTTCAATGTTGTTTTTATGAAGACTATCTCAAGATAGCAGCTAGTCATGGTAGATACAAGATCAGTCTGAACGTTTTGCGTGGTCGGATTTCAATCTACACTGACTGGAATAGTAAGTAAAGTGGTAATAGGCGGGCTTTCGTCTGCTTAGTAACGTGCAAGACTAATGAAATGGACCCTCTTTCAAGTAAATTTTCAAGGTTGTTCTGCCCTGAACATGTCACTATGCAGCGGACAGCGTAGATCTAAGATAATACTGTACGTTCTGTGCAGTCTGATCTTGATCTGCACTGTCAGCTTAAGCAACCATAGCAAGGTTCACGTGTTTAAGAGTTGATTTTTCCTCACTGTAATCCAAGAAACGTAACCATTCTTTAACATCCATTTACTGAGTTAAGCTTATTTAGCCATCCATCCGTCACGATATTTTCGCTTTTCACGTTGTGAAAAAAAGAATCCGTATTTTTAATTGATTAAAACAGACACTTTAACCCTTTACCTCCGAATTTGAACGACCTTTATGAAGAAGGCTTTTGAAAACACTCTGGGAAAAGGAGAAAATGCTGTTTCGCAAAATATTTTCTACCCTTTCAAAGATAGTTTTTCGCTGTTTTAGCCATAGATCATTTGTCATCTGCCAATGCTTTGAATTGCGACAAGTCTAAAATTCTGTTTGGTAAATACTGTAATTAAACTTGTAACATTTTATCTGTCAAAGGATCCTCAAGGTCGTTTAACCCTTTCCCAAACAAGCCCTGGTTTTCACGTGTCTGCAGTACAAGTCTTTTGAAAACACTGTGGGAAAAGGAGAAATTGCTCGTAACGAGCAATTTCTCCTTTTCCCACAGTGTTTTCTACCCTTTTTGAGACCTTTCTGCCATTTTCATCAAATTTAAAATTGTTATCTGCAAATTCTTTCAATTTGGACAAGTCCAAAATTAGTCGTTTGGGAAAGGGTTAAAACCAAAATTGTTTGGTTAGGATTTAATAGTGCAATATCCAATTTCAGTACTATATTCGGCATTGCAAACTGTTGCAGTCATCATCGATTTTAGAACATTAACCCATACCTACTAACCCACCTTGATTATAGATGTGTATTTTTTCTTCTTATAAAAAATTATCTAATGATAAAAATGGCGAAAAATGCAAATTACTTTTGAGATGATAATAAAAATATCAGTTTGTGGAATATCAGTTTACAGATTAAAAGATTAAGTATATTGACATGCCTTAACTTTTTATCGCACGACGTAATTTTGGACTGGACCAAATTGAAAGCTTTTGCAGACGACAAAATAATTGTCAAGAAAAAAACAAAATTTAGAACAGGTAGAAAACCTTGTATGAAAAGTTAAAAATGCTTTTTACCAGCATCTTCTCCTTTTCCAACAACGTTTTCGAAGGGCCTTTTACTTAGGGTCGTTAAAACTTCGGAATGTGTGATAAAGGTTTAAACATATTAAAATGTAATACGGTATGCAGTAATAATGTACGCTGTGAAAAAGAGAAATGCTGGTAACCAGCATTTTCTCCCTTTCCCACAATGTTTTTTTTCCCCCAAAAAACATGCCTTATTTGATATGCCTTGTGCAACTGCTCTCAATCTGGACAAATGTAAGATTTTGTCGTGCTGTAAAAAGTTTATTGGTTGAAACAAAGAGGGTGAAATTAAGTAGCAACAGTGCTGCTTTTTTCAGGAGCTACAACATTGGTATTGACACAAAAAGTCATACGTATTTATGAAATGTAAAAATGATGGATACCGTATTTTTTTTTTTGTGTGTGTATGCACCCATAAAAATCAAAGCTGACGTTTCTTTATCTCAGTAAGTTTGCGGTAGCCAGTGTTATCATGTTACAGAGAAACAAAGATTTCGGACAGAATGATGTAAAACTCTATGAAAAGGAGGCTTAATGCATCTGCAAAAAGTATCGACCCAGGTCAGCCTGCGCAGTCCGCGCAGGCTGACCTGGGTCGAAACTTTTTGTTATTGGTCAATTTTCTGCATGTCAAAAGACCAGTGTATATCATGATTTGTCGGTTGTTAGACAAAATTAATTTCATGGATCCATAGTTATATCATGACTTGCTTGGCATAATGCAAGGGAATGCGTAAGACCCCCTTTTGTCAGAGCCTGTTTCAATTATAATTAACTGGTTATGAATAGACTAATTTGACAAAAGACAAAAAAAAAGATTAAACAACGATTTCAACAGTTCCCGAGGCTCTGATCTTAATCAAAATGCACATTACATAACGTTCGATGGATTGATTCAGGCGGTTTCGTGATTTAGAAGACATTAGATTTTTAGATTTCACAGCTGGCCGTCGGCGATAGCGATTGGCGAAGATATGTATATTTTTTTCATGGATTACCGAATCAGAATGCAATAAAAAAAAAAAAACGTGCTTAACTGGTTACAGCAAAAACTATTTGAGCCATGCTTTGGCAAAAGGGGGCTTAAAACATCTCCGTGATCCATGATGCCAAGCAAGTCATCACATAATTATGGATCCATAAGTCCATTTTGTCTACAAACCGACTGAATCATGAGGTACACTGGTCATTTGACACGCAGAAAACTTACCGAAAGCAGCGGACTGCGCAGGCTGACCTGGTCGATACTTTTTGCAGATGCATTAAGCCTCCTTTTCACAGAGCATGGCTCGTTTATATATTCACCACAAACTTGTGACCCAAATGTCCAGCCTTAGGCAATGAAAAAATATAGCATGAATAATAAAATACTTAAATAATAACAACGATAATAAAACCTGAAAATAATTTCTCCAAGCGGTTTTGAAGATTATGGTGGGAATAGTCGATTGATTTGATTGATTGATTTCTCCACTTACAAGGCACCTTTGGGCGCTAAACTTGGCTCAGTGCGATATTGCGGGTAGTTTATGTCAAGATCAGAATTCACAGAAGGAGCAGTCAGATCTTGAATCTGCACTGGCCGATAACGACGAGATTCCAACTCCCACCCCGGGATAGAATTTTGAAATTGTACGAGCAATGCCCCGTAGCGAACAGAGTTGATCAAGATCAAACTGCCCAAAAATAAGCAGTCTGATCTTGGATCTATACTGTTGGGTACCAACAAGTTTTTTCCCCGAGGAATAGAATTTTGAAATCGTTATGTTTAGGTTTTTCACCCTAATGGAAATTTCCATTTGACTTATTTAGCAGTAAAACTCCTTCACGATACAGGCCCAAATTTTTAAGGGAAAGAATGTTGTTTGAATACATGGTGGGAAGAGGAGAAAATGCTATAAAAAAGCAGTTTCTCCCTTTCTCACAACGTTACATCCTTTTGCAAGATGAATCCTTTCATTTTAGTCGCATCCTTTTGCCATAACTTGTCATCTACAGATGCTTTCAGTATAGATGTGCCTAAAAGGGTACAGACTTGATTTTGACAACCATGAATGAATTAACCATTTACCAAACAATCTCGAGATTTAACGACCCTGAGGAAAAGGGCTCCTGAAAACATTGTGGGAAAAGGAGAAAATGCTGGTTACCAGCATTTTCTCCTTTTCCCACAATGTTTTCAAAAGGCTTCGGCCTCAGGTTCGTCCACACTCGGGACTATGTAGTGAAGGATTGAGATGTCTACCTGTTGCAGACGATATTTGAAACTATTGTACTAGATGTGTCTTTCCCCATAATTATTTTGTCGTACAAAGACTTAACGCTTTTAAAGCCCCACATTTTTTAGCAACGCTCTGGCAAGAGGGGGTTTAACCCTTTCCCAAACGACAAATTTTGGACTGGTCCAAATTGAAAGAGTTTGCAGACGACAATTTTAAATTTGATGAAAATGGCAGAAAGTTCTCAAAAAGGGTAGAAAACACTGTGGGAAAAAGGAGAAATTGCTCGTTACGAGCAATTTCTCCTTTTCCGACAGTGTTTTCAAAAGACTTGTACTGCAGACACGTGAAAACCAGGGCTTGTTTGGGAAAGGGTTAATGCTTCTCCGTGATGCTTTTTTACCAAGCAAATCATCATATTAATTACAGATCAAATAAAAATCAATTTAGTCCAACAACCGGCTGAATCATGAGGTAGTATGTCCTTGGACATGCAGAAAATTTACGAATGGCAAAAAAGTTTCGACCCAGGTCAGCCTGCGCGGACTGCGCAGGCTGACATGGGTGGATACTGTTTGGAGAGGCATTGAGCTCCCTTTCCACAAAGCATGACTCATTATTTTTTATAAACTCTAAACTAGAAATAAAATCCACTGAAACTCAGAGATTTTCATCTGATAGGCTTTTTTAACCAAGTGGACGGTATACATCGGTAAAGCTTTTTTAAAAAACATAAAAACCGAGTACATGGATCCAAATGCTATTATGGGGTGAAACACCAGAATAAGAAAAAATATACAAAGCAAGACAAACAAGCAAAAAGCAAAGTAGGAGAAGGCCATGACGGAGGGGGGGGGGGAGATAGAATGATCAGTAGTATTCAGGTACAGCGCGTCTAGAATTTCTAGTCTAGCCTCGTCCAGGTGACAAAAGCTGATCCTTCACAATATTCGATATACCTAAACAACTGCAATTATACCTTATACTTGTAAACTTGTAATTATACCTGAAGTTCATGGACTCGTGAGGGCTTGTCTTCACGTAGTCATATAAATCTTAACCGAACAATTCTGTGTTTTTGTGGCCCGAAGGAAGAAGGCTTTGAAAACATCGCGGGAAAAGGAGAAAATGCTGATACCAGCATCCAGCATTTTCTCCTTTTCCCACGATGTTTTTTTTTTTTCTACTTTTTCGAAGGCAAAAACCAATAATGAAGTCGCGTTTAATTTTCATCTATGGAAGACTCAGTACCTGTGCTATTTGTCACAATGATTCAAGCTGCCTATTCATTCTAACTTCATGAGGTTTCGTATTAACTCTTTACCAAACGACAAAATTAAAAAAAAAACTTACAAATTGAGAGTACATGCATTTGCAGTTTGCAAAAATAAATGTGAATCAATTTTTGGGTTTTTTTTTTTTAAGATTTGAAAACGTTGTGGAAAAACAAAGAGAATGCTGGGGGGGGGGGGGGGGGGGGAACCCAGCATTTTCGTCTTCTCCCACAATGTTTTCGAAAGGCTTCTTCCTCAGGGTCGTAAAATTTCGGGGTTGTATGGAAAAGGGTTAGTTTCATGATACAACAGTTTACCTCTTATTCAGTTTATCGAGAGCAACTTTCGGAAAATGAAATGACAAACGTTACTGATAGAGGACAAGATAATAAAACATTTGAACCATGCTCTGTGAAAGGGGGGCTTAATGCATTTCCGTGATGCATCTGATACCAAGCAAGTCATCACAGAATCATACATCCCTAAAATCCATTTTGTGTAACAACCTACTGAATAATGAGGTAGACTGGTCCTTGAACATACAGAAATTTGGTCAGTCTCGAAAAGTTTCGGCCCAGGTCAGCCTGCGCGGACTGCGCAGGCTGACCTGGGTCGATACTTTTCGCAGATACATTAAGGCCCCTTTTCACAGAGCACGGCTCATTTATTCTAGTGAAATATGACAAGTATAGAAACATTACAACGGGGAGGAAAAATCGCTCACTCGAACAATTTCTCCCTTTACCGCAGTGTTTTCTGAAATCAACAGCAAAAAGCGTTTAATCATCAACACCCCCCCCCCCCCGCCCCCGCAGACGGATTTAATTCGTCTTGCAGCTGAGCTTTTGAAAACATTGTCACAAAAGGAGAGATTGCTCTAAAAGAGCAATTTCTCCTTATGCCGCAATGTTTTCACTTTCACTTCTGTGCTTACATCTTACTTCGTGATTATTGTCAATATTTCACAAAATTGCCAGCTAAAAAATTGTAACAGGTGGAAAGCATTGTATGAGATGGAAATGAATAAACATTATTTACTCTGCGTATTTCAAGAACCAACATGTATCCCAAACTTTGTTTATTACCTGTTCACAGACAAGGTGATCAATTTTGCATGGCTATAATGACAAACTGAATTATGCGGGTGCTAGAGCAAAGCGCGCCCTTTCTATAATTTGCAGCCAGACTGCAGATATCTCTAAAAATATATATAGAGTATTACCTTATTTGTCATTAAAATCACAATTCACAAACACAAATTTACGTCGAGTAAAAGCGTACGTTCAAATAACATCAGCGCACACATATATTAGCGAAGTGTCTTGGAGACGTTGTAAAGCTGTCTGAATGTGCAAGATTGACCCATTAAAAGACAAAATGTAATATTTAGCCTTATTTGTCAGTCACGTGTGCGCCGCCAACTGACCAATCAGAGAGCTCACCGTGAGAAGGGGAATCCCCTCTTCTAGCCGTAAAGCGAGATAACTATTCGCTTTGTAATTTGTCGATAAAGCCTGCATACTACAGTATATACCCTGTCGTTTTTATAAAACTGCATTTTGCCGAAGGTTTATGTGAAATTTTTGGGTGATTTTAATGTAATTTGGTTTTATAGGGTAAACTTGAGATTTCCAATCGTTAAATAATCATTCAACCTACAGATTTTTTATTTCAGTAAACAAACAATATGAAATATCTACATCTAGGACAACAGTTTTGATTTCTGCCTCTCTTTCTCTCTGGTAGCTCTGTGCGCTCTCTCTCTCTCTCTCTCTCTCTCTCTCTCTACACATGCGTTGTTAGCATTTCCAGTGGAAAAGTAAACTGTGGAATAAATTGTTAAAATTGTCTGTGAAAACAATAGAAAAATGTGTGAAAGGAGATAATACTTGTTACCAGCAATTGTTCCGTTTAAAAGCCTTTATCAGACGACAAAATTTTAGCCTTGTTCAAATTGAAAGTATTTGCAGACGACAATTTCAATTAGGCTCAAAAGGTGCAATTTTTCTTTGAAAGGGTAGAAAACATTGTTGGAAAAGGAGAAAATGCTGGTTACCAGCATTTTCTCCTTTTCCCACAATGTTTTCAAAAGGCTTCTTTCCCAGGGGCATCAAAAGGCGGCATTGTGCGGTAAAGGGTTAACACAAAGTCTTCCAAAGGCTTCTTTCCCAGGGTCTCTCGGGATTATTTGGTGACATGTTATAACTCTTTCAATTACCTTGATCAACATGAACAGCGTTTGTAAGCGGCATAAATCAAGATAAGACTGCACAGAACGTGCAACTACATGCAACTGATGCGTGCTCTTTAGAAAGGATGCTTAATGCATCTGAAAAAAGTATCGACCATAGCACTTTTTTTAATTTTGTCTGTAGTACCCTTTACTACACGGCGAAATTTTAGACATATCCATAGGCATATTGCAGGAATGAACAGAAGACGATTCAAATGTGCCTTAATGGTTTTCGTCCTTGAAAAGATAGAAAAACATTGTGGGAAAAGGAGAAAATGCTGCTTACCAGCATTTTCTCCTTTTCCCACAATGTTTTCAGTGGCCTTCTTTCACGGCTTCGTTAAAATTCGGAACTGTGTGGTAAAGGGTTACCAAAGTGAAAAGAATGTTGATCGGATTTGGCGCATGATCGTTTAGAGAGAGAGAGAGAGGGAGAAAGAGAGACGGACGGGCGGGCGGACGGACGGACAGACAGACAGACAGACAGACACAGAGGATACAGAGATAAATAAACACATAGACAGACAATGAGAGAGAGGGAGAAAGGACAACAAAGACAAACACACACTTGTACACCCACAGAGACATACAGACAGAGATGGTGCATATTTCTTTTTACGATAGGGAATGTGGGTCTCATGCTATGAAAAGTGACAGATCTATCGTAATATTAACATTGTCGTAAAAAAAACTTATCTTTATATAAATCTATAAACAATATCAGAGATAACACAACACTCTCTTTTAACATTTGCAAGGCATTCAGAAAAAAATTTTATCATCGAACAATATTTTGTTGATTCAAACTGATTGCCACTAGAACTATTTAATCGACTGGGGGACACATTATCTTCTCTGGTGTTGTTGTTCTTGATGTTGTTGTTGTTCCAGTCTTCTTCTGCTTCAACTTCTTCTCTTCTTCTTCTTTTTCTGGTGGTTGTTGTTGTTCTCCTTCTTCTTTTTCTTCTTCTTCTGCATCTTCTTCTTCTTTTTCTCCTCCTCCTCCTCCTCCTCTTCTTCTTCTTAACCTTCTCCTTCTTCTTCTGGTGGTTGTTGTTGTTCTCCTTCTTCTTTTTCTTCTTCTTCTGCATCTTCTTCTTCTTTTTCTCCTCCTCCGTCTTCTTCTTCTTTTTCTCCTCCTCCTCCTCTTTCTTCTTCTTCTTCTTCTGCCAAGAGAATCACGTGGCTATGTAAAGCTCAGATGCAGAGACTGCACAAGAAGATTGAATGCAAATCGAGAAAGCGGCTTTTGAAAGCGATTTTTCCATAGTCCACTCTTTTTTTTTTTTGCCAGTGACTTATGACACCTTCTTCAAAAACGTCATACACAGGATCGATGCTCTGTAAAAAGGGGGCTTAATGCATCTGCGAAAAGTATCGACTCAGGCTAGCCTGCGCAGTCCGCGCAGGCTGACCTGAGCCGAAACTTTTCGCTATCGGTCAATTTTCTGTATGTCCAAGAACCAGTCTACCTCATGATTGAGACGGTTGTTTAAAAATAGCTATTATAGATCCACTATTATGTGATGGCTTGATTGGTACTCTGCACCACGGAGATGCATTAAGTCCCCTTTTCAAAAAGCATGGCTCACAGTTTTGTTAATTTACCTATTATAATGCCAAGACAACAGTTTACTTCCTTGCAATACAGTGAGGATCACCGAGGTGAAGAAACAGTTGACTGATACAAAAACAATCGATCCTGTCACCACAATGTTTCAATACAACTCAATTTTTTCCTTCTTTTCTGTTTTTTTTCCTCGGCTTTGTGTGCCCTTTACAATCCTATGGTGGGACTGTGATTCGCCAGTCCAACCAATAGGTTCAAGTGTTTACCCTTTACCACGCAATCCTGACTTCTAAATGACTTCTGAAAACATTGTGGGAAAAGGAGAAAATGCTGGTAACCAGCATTTTCTCCTTTTTCCCACAAAGTTTTCAACCCTTTTAACGACAATTTGAAAATCCGTGCAACATTTAATTTATCGTTTGCAAATGCTTTCAATTTGGACCAGTCTGGAATTTTATCGTTTGGTGAAGAGATAAATAAACATCAAATTTCGGAGATAGGGGACTGTAGCGGAATAAGGACTTTACTGTCAGGACATTTAAGGGATTTCCCCTCATCTAGTGCAGCATTCCGGAAACTTCGGTGGGATAGGCAGATAATTAAACCATTACCAAACAGTCCCGGGTGTTAACTCTTTACCAAACGATAAAGGTTTGACTGGTCCAAATTGAGAGCATTTGCAGACGACAAAATAAATATGACTCAAAAATTGGTATTTGTTTTGGGAAGGGTAGAAAACATTGTGGGAAAAGAAGAAAATGCTGGTTACCAGCATTTTCTCATTTTCCCAAAATGTTTTCAAAAGCTTTCTTTCTCAGGGTAGCCAAAAGTCGGGACTGTGTGGTAAAGGGTTAACTCTCTACCACAACACAATTCCGAGTTTTGATGAGCCTGAGAGAGAGACCTTTAGAAAACATTGTGAGAAAAGGAGAAAATGCTAGTAACCAGCATTTTATCCTTTTCCAACAATGTTTTCTAACTATTTAAGGACAAATTCAATCATTTTAGCGGCATTTACTCTGTCGTCTAGAAATGCATTACATTCGGACAACTCAAACAATTTGTCGTTTGGTAGAGTTAAACACCATAAGGATTAAGGCTTTCTAAAACACGGTGAGAAAATGAGAAAATTCTGGTAACCAGCATTTTATCCTTTGCCCACAATGTTTCCGACCCTGGCGAAGACAAATCTAATAACTTAACCCTTGACCAGACGACAACATGTTAGACTGGTCTAAATTGAAAGGATTTGCAGACGACTCATTAAATATTAAAATGGTGATTTCTACCAAACAGTCCAGGGTGTTAACTCTTTACCAAACGATAAATGTTTGACTGGTCCAAATTGAGAGCATTTGCAGACGACAAAATAAATATGACTCAAAAATTTGTATTTGTTTTGGGAAGGATAGAAAACATTGTGGGAAAAGAAGAAAATGCTGGTTACCAGCATTTTCTCCTTTTCCCACAATGTTTTTAAAAGGCTTCTTCCACAGGGTCGTTAAAAGTCGGGATTGTGTGGTAAAGGGTTAAAGCTATATTTGATATGTCGTCTGCATCATGTTTTTCAATTTTAATTAGTTTAAAATTTTGTCGTCTGTTAACCCTTTACAAGACGAAAAAAAATTAGCCTTGTCCAAATTGAAAGAAATTGCAGACGACAATTTCAGTGTGGCTCAAATGGTGCAACTTTTCTTTGATAGGGTAGAAAACATTGTGGGGAAAGGAGAAACTGCTGGTAACCAGCATTTTCTCCTTTTCCCACAATGTTTTCAAAAGGCTTCTTTCCCAGGGGCGTCAAAAAGCGGCATTGTGTGGTAAAGGGTTAAGGGGCTCTAGACGACGTGCTACTTCGACGAAATTACCTCCTGTTTTGTGGGTTTAAAATTTACCCCGTTCGACAATAGATACTTGAATAAATTAGCCTCTGTATCACACGACAATGATTTTAGTCTAGTCCTAATTGAAATCATTTGCAGACGGTACATAAAATGTTACTTACAACAGGAAATTGTTTTATCACAGGGTAGAAAACATTGTGGGGGAAAAGGAGAAAATGCTGGTTACCAGCATTTTCTCCTTTTCCCACAATGTTTTCAAAAGCCTTCTTCCTCAGGGTCGTTAAAAGCTGGGATCGCCGGTGTGGTAAACTGGAGATAGAAGATTATTGGTAAATAATGATCTTGCTAACAGGGCATTCATTAGACTTGTCATCAAGGCTTAAGCTTAGCACTGCGGCATCTTCCCTTTGAATAGATTATTGACCCTTTACCATACAAGCCCTACTTTTAGTCCCTCTGAGGATGACACGTACTCTGGCAAAAGGGGGCTTAATGCATCTCCCTGGTGCTTGATACCAAGCACGTCATCACATGATCATGGATTCATTAGGTCGATTTTGTCTAACATCCGAGTGAAACATCAGGTAAGCTGGTTCTTGGACATGCAGATAATTGACCGTTAGCAAAAAGGTTTCGGCCCTGGTCAGCCTGCGTGATTTGCACAGGCTGGTATGGGTCGATACTTTCTGCAGATGCATTAAGCCCCCTTCTCACATAGAGTGGCTGGTATTGAGAAACAACTAATACTGGTCAATCTCTCTCGATTCTACCTCCTGGAAACGACCCCAGTACTTGCGACGAATGTGTGGGTCAATGAACACTTCCAAAGTTAACACCCGCTCTCGGGTATCAAACTCAGGACCTTATGGTTACGAGCCCGACGCTCTACCTCACAACCACGGATGCCACATGAGGGTGAAAACTTGGCAAAACGTGGAGGGAAAAGGAGACTATTCTGATAACCAGCATTTTCACTTTTTCGAACAATGTTTAATAGTATTTGAAAGACAAAATTAATGTTTTGATTGACATTCATCCTGTCGTCTGCAAATGCTTTCAATTAATTCTGTTCCTCCCTAAAAAAAAAAGACCGTCCAAATTCTGTTGCTGTTGCAGACAACAAATCAAATGTGGCTCAAATGATGAAATCTGTCTTTGCACATTCCTTGCACTCTGATTTTGATCTATCCGAAAAAGCATGATCAGTCGAGCACTTGGGGAATTTAATGCCAAGAATATGTGACAGGAAATCGGACAGTATAGATCAAAGATCAGACTGCACGTTTTGTGCGGTCTGATCTTGATCTACACGGTCCGCCAAAGCATGATAAGTTGAACTTAGCGCTGAAACGGCTAGATAGACTCCAGGTAAAATGACAACAAAATAACGCCTTGTCTCTTCCGCTTATGCGTTGTTAAAATTAGCCTGTACTGCAATAGGTTCAAGTATAGAGTAAATTGTGATAGACTCTTTTATCATACAATCCCAAGTTTTAACCCTTATCCTGCTTAATAAGGTATATAAACTTTTTTCAAGCCGATAGTAAAAACTCGAATAATGCTATTTCAAACTCAATCTTTTGGAGAAAAATATCTCCTTATTGGATAGTGTAGATTTAAGATCAGACTGCACTTTCTGCGCAGTCTGATCTTAATCTACATTGTCCGCAAAAAGGTCAGTGAATCGCGCTTTGCAGGTTAAGGGTTAACAAGCCATTGGGAAAAAATACTTTTGAATACATCGTGGGTAAAGGAGAAAATGCTGGTAAACAGCATATTCTCCTTTACCCACAATGTTTTCTACCCTTTCACAGACAAATTCCATCATTGGAGCCACATTTATTTGGTCGTCTGCATATACTTAAGATTTGGACAAGTCCAATTTTCTTTCGTCTGGCAAAGAGTTCAGGAGAAAGGGGCCGATAGCGGAATGAACACCTCGAGGGATCGAGGGACTTCCCCTACTCTAGTGAAGCATCCCGGTGCCCTCTGGGATTTTTACAGATAAAATAAAACACTTTACACTACATACGATATAAACGTAAACTCGCAAATTACCTACTTAGTTACGAAATTACCAACTTGCCCGTCTCGCTGACAGGTCAAAAGAACTGTAAGTATTTTGGAATGGTGTTTTACGCCGTTTTCAACACTATTTCAGTCATACTATGGCGACAGCTCGCATGTCCTTGGTTTCACCAGCACTAGGTTAGGGTTCTGAGGTGGCTTGCCAATGGACACTCGAAACACCACAAAAAGCCCATTGCTTCCACTGATGCTCGAACCCGGGGCCCAAGGTTATGAGATCTGAACTCTACCACTGAGCCATGCAGGAAGAAGAAGAAGAAGAAGCTGTTGATCGCTCTTCCTTTAGAAAAACAAAATCAGACTGCATGTTCTGTGCATTCTGATCTTGAATCTACACGGTTCGCAAATGCACCTCAAATTGTATTCGTGCAGGAACGAGCTATCACTAAACGCAAACCAATGATGCATTTCACCTTCCCCCCCCCCCCCCCCAAAAAAAAAGAAAAAGTTTTAAAGTTTTTTAGGACCAAAGACATGTCAGGGAAGTCCCCTGAGCAGTGCTTCGACGTCTTCAATTGGGTAGATATGGTAGATATGTACCTATCATCTGTTGTATTTACTTGTGCATTGTGAAGTCACGTGAAATGACAGTAAAAAATCCTTTCTTAAAATTTTACCTGACAATCCCGAGTTTTAACGACTTATCGACCCTAAGCAAGATTGTTTTTGAAAACATTGTGGGAAAAGGAGAAAATGCTGGTAAACCAGTATTTTCCCCTTTTCCCACATTGTTTTCTACCCTTTTCAAGAAAGAAACCATGGTTAGAGTAACATTAAATTTGTCGTCTCCATATGCCATATCTCTATCTAGTCGAATTTATCATCTGGTAAAGAGTTAACTCGTTTGCAGTTGGAGATGGAGTTAGCTTTTATGGACAATGTAGATGCAGATCAGACTGCAACACCCGTCTAATCATTGATCTCTACCGTCCAGTATCTAATTTTGAACATAGACAAAAACTCTTGTCATTGACTGTGGACCTTTTCGTCCTCGAAAAACAGTCATTTTTTTTTTTTCAGTGAGAGTTAAAATGCAGAGGTTATCTTCACGAACCAACGAACACATGTTCCCCATTTTCATCGTTTATACAGAGGTATCTTATTGCCGTTCTTTTGGGTTTACATTCGTAAACTTTTAAATAAGCCATGATCTGTAAAAAAGGGGGCTTAATACATCCGCTAAAAGCTACTGACCAAGGTGAGCCTGTGCAGTCCGCGCAGGCTGACTTCGGTCGAATTTTTTTTGCTTTTGGTAAATTTTCTGCATGTCAAAGGACCATTTTACCTCAGGAACCAGCCGGTTATTATGGAAATGGATTTCATGTATTCATACTAATGTTATGACTTGCATGGTTTCATGCGTCCTAGAGATACATTAAACCTCCGTTTGCCAGACTGTGGCACAAGTATATTCCATGTATCCCGTTTCACCCACCCCACCTTTCCCTTTCTCTGATGAACATTGTTTCTGAGACACTTTGTTCATGCTAAAGCACAGACAGCGACTTAACCTTTATGCCGCGAGGCGCAACTAAAGGATCTTTTGAGGAAAGTGTAGATCAAAATCAGACCGCACAGAAAGTGGGTTTTTACCACGGCTAAAAAGTTTTATTTCACTTATTTAGCAGGTTAAGGATTAAAAGGCTGGTAAAAGGAGAACTGTATGTGTTTGTGCACTGGCCGCCGTGAACTGACTTAGTCACTGATTAGGATGATGCCAATCAACAAATAAACAATACATGTACTTAAAATAAGAATTATTATCTCCCCCCCCCCCCCAAAAAAAAATAACCATTATCAACAACAAAAACAACGAATAATTCATTCAAGTACTTTGGCTGGAGTAGTTAAAAAATGAACAAGGAAACTTGATTTATTACAGATACCTACACGAGCAATAAATCAATGCATTATATATGAGCCATGTCCCTAGAAAAGGGGGTTTAATGCATCTCCATTATGTTTTATACCAAGCAAGTCATCGCATAATTACTGATCCATGAAACGTACGGTAATTTGTCTAACAACCGACTGAATCTGGAGGTAGACTGGTCCTTTGGAATGCAGAAAATCTAACAATAGCAAAAAACGTTTCGACACAATGCTTTTCGTAGATGCGTTAAACACCCTTTTTCACAGAGCATGGCTCCAATTATCTTTCTGTCCGTCGATCAGTTAATCAATTTATCCATATGAAAGATTTCATCTTTGAAGTTTAGTCATTGTAAATTCAATCAATCTTGAAAAAAAAACTATTTGATTTACTTCTAACAATCCTAAACCTTAACGCACCCTTCACATCTATAGTTGCCCTTGTGACTAGTGTAAATCAAGATCATACAGCACGTTCACACTGCACAAAAACGTGCAGTATGATCTCTGATCTACACTGTCCGCTTTGCTGATACATTCCAGAAAACAGCAAAATTTAAACTACAATTGCTTCAGTCTTATTTCTAGGCTAAAAAATGTGTGTTAAGTTTGTTTGGTGATGTAATGGGTTAACGGATTTTTCCAAAGAACCCGATTAAATTTCGTATCTGTCTCTTAGAACTTATCGTGTAGCATGTTAACCGCAACACAAGGTTCTCTTTTTACTTACAGAACTTGCAGTCTGATCATTAAGCTGTCCCAATGGTACCCGATATCGTATACCGGTACTGGTCAAAAGAGCTGTGACTTTACCGTGAATATTTAAACAACGTAGTCTCACTGCAATGTCCATTTTATTCAAGCCATGTTCTGTGAAAAGGGGTTTTAATGTATCTGCACGAAGTATCGGCCCATTTCAGCTTGCTTAGTTACATGGGTCGAAACTTTTTGCATTTGGTCAAATTTCGGCATGTCCAAAGACCAGTCTACCTCCAAATTCAGTCGGTTGTCAGACAAAATAGATCTTATAGTGCTATGATTATGTGATGATCTGTATGGTATAATGCGTCACGGAGAGGCGTTAACCCTTTCCCAAACGACAAATTTTGGACTGGTCCAAACTGAAAGAGTTTGCAGACGACAATTTTAAATTTAATGAAAATGGCAGAAAGGTCTCAAAAAGGGTAGAAAACACTGTGGGAAAAGGAGAAATTGCTCGTTACGAGCAATTTCTCCTTTTCCCACAGTGTTTTCAAAAGACTTGTACTGCAGACACGTGAAAACCAGGGCTTGTTTGGGAAAGGGTTAACTCTTTCCCAAACGACAAAATTTTAGACTGGTCCAAATTGAAAGCGTTTCCTGACGATAAAATAAATTCGAATGAAAAATTAAAACTTGTTTTGGGAAGGGTAGAAAACATTGTGGGAAAAGGAGAACATGCTGGTTACCAGCATTTTCTCCTTTTCCCACATTGTTTTCAAATGGCTTCTTTCTCAGGGTCTTTAAAACTCGGGATTGTGTGGTAAAGAGTTAAACCCCGTTTTTGCCAGAGCCTTGTTCATTGTTCATTAATTATCTATCAGTCTATCTAGGACATGTTAATTACTCATATGGTTATCAGTAACAACAGAATTTACCGTGAATATTTAGGCATGCAGTCTGAACTGCAATGTCCATTTTATTCATCTAACCCTTTCTTAGGCTGATAAGCGCGACTCAATGACCTTTTGCAGACAATGTAGATCAAAGATCAGACTGCACATAATGTGCAGTCTGATCTTGGATCTACACTATCCAGAGAAGGAGATGTCTCTCCCCCCTAAAAAACCTTTGAAATAGCAAAATCTGGGCTTTTACTATCAGGATGCAAGTTTCATTTCAAGTATCTAGCAGGATAATGGTGAACAATCTTTGAATATATGAGCCATTCTCTGACAAAAAGGGGCTTAGTACATCACCGTGTTGCATCATACCAAGCAAGTCATCACATAATTATTGATCCATAATGTCCATTTTGTCTACCAACCGGATGCATCATGGGGTAAACTGGTCCTTGGACATGCAGAAAATTGGCAAATTTGCAAAAAGTTTCGGCCCAGGTCAGCCTGCGCAGTCCGCGCAGGCTGACCTGGGTCGATACTTTTTGCAGATGCATTAAGCCCTCTTTTCACAAAGCATGGCCCATTTATAAATACTCATTGGGTTATCGATAACATTAATGTAGGTTCACTGTTTAGTAAAAAATCATTAGTGTTACATAATCGACCTTTTTTTTTATATCTCGTTACCCTTTTCCAAACAATCCCAGATTTTAACGACCTGGTTACCAGCATTTTCTCTTTTTCTACAATGTTTTCTACCCTTTCAAAAACAAATACATGTATCAGTTTTTGGCCTACACTGGATTTGTTGTCTGCAAATGCTTTCAATTTGGTAAAGTCTAAGATTTTGTCATCTGGTAAAGCGTTAACAAGACAATAACATTTTAGACTCGTCCAGACAAAAAGCATTAGCAGACGACACCTTAAGTGTAGCTCCAACGGTGGGATTTCTCTTCGATAGGATGGAAAACATTGTGGGAAAAGGGGAAAATGCTGGTTACCAGCATCTTCTCCTTTTCCTTCCATGTTTTCAAAAAACCTTCTATCTATGGGTCTTAAAAAACACGGGATTCTTTTGCAAAGGGTAAATACAATCAAATACGATTTATATGAAGCGTGCTCTGTCAAAAGGGGGCTTAATGCATATCCGTGATGCATTTTACCGAGCAAGTCATCCGCAATAAAGCCTTACGATTGACTGAACCTAAAAAGCAAAAAGTTTCGACCCATGTCAGCCTGCGCGGATTGCGCAGGCTGACATGAGTCGATACTTTTTGCAGATGCAGTAAGCCCCCTTTTCACAGAGCATAGCTCAATTATCTTTATATCAACCATCACACACGGGTTGTTTTTCAAAACTGCTAAAATGCGATACAAATGACTCAGAGGGAATAAAAGAGATAGATGTGAAGGAAAGGGAAAAAGTATTTCTTGTGTTGTAAAGAAAACATTGTGGGAAAAGGAGCAATGGCTTATTACAAGGAAATCTTCCTTTTTCCGCTATGTTTTGAAAAACTTACCAATGCAGGGACATATTAATGGGTACTTGTTTGATAACGAGTGAAATGTGGATTGTAAAACACTCATTTATAGTAAAAATGTCGCAAGAACTCTTCAGCTACGTTTAATTTTAAAATTTATCGTTACATGGAAAAAAAGATATCCCAAAAATAGAGATTAAACGAATCCTTGTTAATCATTGATAAAGAGAAAAAAAAGTACAAACCCTTTTGCCGCCTGATCTTGCATCTACACTGTCCGCTACGTGCCAGCAACCAGCCAAAATATGGATTCTTGTGATAATATTGTAATTTGGATCTCGAAAAAAAAAAATCTAAAATATGAAACAAAAGTTTTCTTTGCGCCATATAAGATGGGGAAAAATGTGGAAAAAATGACGAATTCCCCTTTTTGTTTTGAGGGAGGGTGGGTAAGGGAATGTACGAAAATATCCAGATTAACTGATAAATAGGCACAAAATCATTTAGAAAGACAGGCAGAAATGACAGAAAGATTGACGATTTTCCCGTATGCCACAATGTTTTCAAAAGAAATCAGTCAGCGTGAGGAGGTAACGGGTGAGCACGGTGAAGCGTGCGCTATCAGCGTACTTCTGCAAATCTGCAGCGAAAAGGTTATAATAAATAAAAGTGGGACAAATAAAAAAAATAACTTATTATGAGGAATTTTTCATTTTGTTGACATTATTCCATTTACCCATTATATGTCGGGGTCCATATTGACCTACCATTCTTAAGAACGTCCTCAGTCTTTTACTCCAAAATTTTCTAAATGTGAAAGTAACGCACCTTCTGATTCTGGTTTAGCCAATCAGAGGTTGTGATACTTCCAAATGTTGAAAATCTTGGAGAATAAGACAAAGAATATTCTTAAGAATGGTTGGCGAATATGAAACAAGATTTTAAACTCTGTCACGGTTTTCTGCTTTTCAGAGTTACCTCCAAAGTTTCAAAAGCTATAAGTTGTTTATGAAGTAAATGACACGGACTACCATTATTGTCACGAATTTACGATGATTGAAAAAATAAGTGGTCTTGAAACGTTTTGTTTTTTAGATATTCATCTGTGTTTATCCATCACTATTTATTTTTTATCTATTTCACATCAGCTTTATCGCCCTGGGTGGGGGAATACTTTTAGTATGCCTATCTACCGTTTATCACCCCCAGTAAGTCACGCCGCCTTATCTACCCCAACACGTCAGCGTTTAATTGTTGGTTTATTTATGATTTTTATTTTCATTTAATATGTAAAAGTTAATTGTTATCGTGTGAACTGTCTAACACAGCATCGCCAGAGGGCCTGTCTTTTCCCTCCTCAACCCCCCCCCCTCTCTCTCTCTCTCTCTGTCTCTGTCTCTCTCTTATTTCTTTTGATGCACTTAAGTGTGTCAAACGCTTATTTTGTCTTATTTTATAACTTATCTTTTATCCAGGATGTTTTCAGAAGCTGTCGATCGGTGGTGTCCGTTATTTCCTTCAACAATTTACCACACAATCCTGACTTTTAACGATCTTGAGGAAGAAAGCTTATGGTAGCCAACATTTTCTCCTTTTCCAACTATGTTTTCTACCCTTCAAAAGGCAATTTTCAGTTTCTGAGTCATGTTTAATCTGTCGTCTGCAAATGTTTTCAATTTAGACCAGTCTAAAATTTGGTCGTTTGGTAAACAGTTTACGCTTTACCAAGCGACAGTTTAAAGCATTTGCAGACAGCAAGAAAAATTTACTCTTCACCAAACAACGAAATTCTAGACTCGTCAAAGTTTAGAGTAGTTGAAGACGACAAATAAAATGTGGCTCAAAATTTGCCGAAATTTGTCTCTGAAAGGACAGGAAACACACTGTGGAAAAAGGAGGGAGAAAATGCTGGCTTCCAGCATTTTCTCATTTTCCCACGGTGTTTTCTTAAAGCCTTCTCCGTAGGGCCGTGAAAACTCAGGATTGTGTGGTATAGGGTTAAGCATTTGTTTAAATGATGAAAGTGGTTTGTGAAAGGACAGAAAACACTAGGAGAAAAGGAGATTATGTTGGTCACCACCAATTTCTTCTTTTTCAGTGTTTTGAAAAAGCTTCTTTTTTTTTTAAGCCACTCCGGCTAAAGCCGCATGCATGCACTGATCGATAAAAAAAAAAAAAGGCAAAAAAATTAAAGTAAGCTGTTCAATAGGCAGACGGTAGTTTTTTTTAAAAAAAGATATCAGAACGTTGTTTACTTCGCTGATAGGATTATTACAGAAAACCCCCTTCAGGCATAACTTGGAGGCAAGACCCGAAATATGATAATGAGGCGGGCGGTAATTTGCATACAGCAGGGATGTGTTGAAATTAAAATACACGCAAAACGTATATTTACCCCGAATTGTTTCCATTTCTCGGCTCGAGGCTGCTTGTTATTTAGCCATCATTGTTACTGAGTTTCATTCCTACATCTCTCTGCATTCTCATCTATTTTTGGTCTTGGCTATTTTTAGAGCCGAATTTCCGTAAACAAAACTGCGCCTTATCCGCTTGCTACTACCCAATTCTTCGATTTTCCTCTTTAATTTTGACGAGTTTGGCCCTGTTTAACACTTTACCATACGGCATATTTTTTAACTCAACCGAATTGAAAGCATTTGCAGACGACGAATTATTTGTAGCTCAAATGATGATTGCTGTCTCTGATTGGGTAGATAACATTTTGGGAAAAGGAGCATTTTCTCCTTTTCCCACAATGTTTTCCAAAGCCTACTTTTTTAGGGTTTAAAACTCGGGGTTATCGAAAAAGAAAGTTAAGAGGGAATGTGGCTTTAAAAGGTAAACTATTTCGATAGCTGAAAGCTGTTATCCTCTGAAACCCAGACAAAACTTATAGGTATGACCAAACAAGCAGCCAGCACTGATTTAAGATCAGGTTATACGTTCTGTTCAGTTTGATCTTGATATTCGAGTGTTTAATCTCTGAAGCAGAACCACTTTCGAAAACATTGATATAAAACAGTTTTTTTTTTGTAAAAAAAATTGCCACAATATTTCACATACATTTATTTACCAAACCCAACTACAGGATGGCTCTAATGTATAAGGTGAGGGACATTTGCACGGGCAAATGCTGTAAATTCTTTTCAATGCGTAACAAGTTAACTTTTCACTCCCAGTTGATGAGTTAAATAGATTTTGAGGACAGCCTATATCAAGATCAGACTTCACAAAACGTGCAGTCTGATCTTGGATCTAAACCGTCCGCTATCTGACACTAACCTATGACAGAAATATCTCCAGTTTCACATGAATTGTATTTTAAGATCCGAAAAAAGTCGAAATTATTTAGTCATAAGTTGAATGAGATGAGCGTCTACAGTATTCAGTGAGAAGTATCGATTACACGCTCGAACATGCCAATTATTTGAATAAATCGAACCTTTGGAAGTATATTGAATTATCAGAATCTTTCCCCCACCCCCGTTTTTCTTCGGCTGCAACTGCTTTAACTTTATACCAAGTAATCATGTGTTTTAATTTCCAGGCTGCTATGCGCAAACTCAGTGCGCTTTAGCGGACAGTGTAGATCAAGATCAGACTGCACATAACGTGCAGTCTGATCTTGGATCTACACTGTCCGATGCTATGAGATTTTCTCCGGCGAAAGGACCGTTGATATTAACCCTTATCCTGCTAAAAAAAGTTGATTAAAACTTTCAAGCCGATAGTAAAAACACGAATAATGCTATTTCAACCTTACGTTTAGGGGAAAATCATTTCCTTATCGGACAGTGTAGATCCAAGATCAGACTGCACGTTCTGTGCAGTCTGATCTTGATCTACACTGTACGCAAAAGGTCAGTGAGTCGTGCTCACCAGCTGAAGGGGTAAGATATTTTGTATTATAGTATTGGCTGAAAATTTTATTTAGTTTATTCAGCGGGTTAAGAATCAACAACCCTGGGGAAGAAACCTTTTTCCGACAACACTGTCTGTCCTTCCAAAACCACATTCCATTGTTTCAGCCACAATGGGACTGCCGTCTGCACATGCTTTTAATATGTACAAGTCTAAAATATTTGTCGTCTGATAAAAAACTGTTAACCAAACAAAATCTGTTTGGGTTTTTTTTTCGCGAGTACATGGGGCATGTTAAACATCATATTTTACTTATAAGTGCATATCTTTTGGATACGCAGCGCCAATTCGATCCTTAACCCGCTAAATAAGTGAAATGAAACTTTCAAACCGATAGTAAAAACCAAAATTTTGCTACTTCATGGGTAATATTTGGGAAAGGTGTCTCCTTATCGGACAGTGTAGATCCAAGATCAGACTGCACGTTCTGTGCAGTCTGATCTTGACCTACACTGTCCGCAAAAGGTCATTGAGTGGCGCTTAACAGCCTAAGGGTTAATTCTTAATCCATTCTAAGAAGTATTGTCGCAACACAGTTAAGAATCGTGAAATACACACCAGAGGTGTTTTAGTTTTTTGCTCAGCTCTGATATTTCCAATGCTATCCACCCCCACAGATGGAAATTTACTTGCCCGGGTACGATTTGGTTAACCGTTTATCATTTTCCCACAGTGTTTTCAAAAGCCTTCTTCCTCTAGCCCTTTAAAATACAGGATAGTTTGATAAAATATTAACTGAATTATCGAAGTTACATGCCTTTCAGTTTAGAATATATAGCCAAAAGTAAAAGAAGGAACTCAATTATTTCTTTTGGGCCGGGAAGAGTCTCACCATGTTGGACAGTGTAGATCAAAGATCAGGCTGCACGTTCTGTGCAGGCTGATCTTGATCTTCACTGTCCGCAAAAGAACAATGAGTCGCAGTCAGAAGACTAAGGGATTAGGCCAATTCCCACTTCTCCCAGGTGGTCTATCGATCCTTCGCAAATATAGAGCAACTATAGTTACTTCTGCAGATAGGTTAGTTTTGATTGACTAAATGATGTTTTACGATGCTTTCATAAATTTTTCAGTCATATCTCAACGACGGCTCACATATTCATGTTTTCCCTGGGTTTCACCTGTACTAGGTTCGCACTCTGAAGTGTCTTGCCTAAGGACACTCCCACGAAAGCAGATAGTTTAGAATCAAGTCCGGGGCCATCATGCCAAATTCACTAACCACTTTAAAGTAGAAGTACATTCCTAGATTTTGAAAGTAACACAATCTCTGATTGGCAAAACCCTTTGGTCGAGCCAATCGGAAACTGCGTTACTTTGAATTTCAGAAAATTCTTGAAATTTGAAATTGCGATAGCTTTTTCTCTTTCATAAATCTCCCCCACCCCCTCACCGACCTGTCTGATAAAGTCTACACGACTTCTTGCGCAGACGACAAAATTTTAGAGTCGTCTAAATTTAAAGCATTTGCAGACGACAATTCACGTCTGTCTAAAACGATGGGGGTTTGTGTTTGGTCGGTTAGAAAACATTGTGGGGAAAGGAGAAAATGCTGGATACAGGCATTTTCTCCTTTTCTAACAAGGTTTTCAAAACCCCTTTTTCATACATACGGTCGTTAAAACTTTACCAAACAGTCTCGACTTTTAACGACCCTGCGAAAAAAAAAAAAAAGGCTTTTGAAAAACATTGTAGGAAAAGGAGAAAATGCTGGTAATCAGCATTTTCTCCTTTTCCCACAATGTTCTCTATCCTATCAAAGACAAATCTCACCACTTGAACAATATCTATTTTTTCGTCTGCACGTGCTTTCGATTTGGACCTGTCTAAATTTTTGTCGTTTGGTAAAGGGTTCAAACACAGGAGTGTTTGCTACAGGGGTAGCCATTAGGCTGTTACGCGCGACTCAAGGACCTTTTTCGGACAACGTAGATCAAGATCAGACTGCACGTTCCCTGCAGTCTGATCTCGGATCCACACTATCCAATATGGAGATATATTTTTCCCAAAAATTAAGTATGAAATAGCATTTTTTTCAGGGTCCGTATTCACCAACCATTATTAAGAACGTTTTTCGTCTTATTCTTCAAAATTTTCTACATTTCAAAGTAACACAACTTCTGATTGGCTAAACCATTTGGTTTAGCCAATCAGAAGTTGTGTTACTTTCAAATGTAGAAAATCTTGGAGAACACGACTCAGAATATTCTTAAGAATGGTTGGTGAATACAGACCCTGAAAATTTCATTCCACTTATCTAGCAGGGTAAGGGGCAAAGGATCTATTCAGAGCTGACTGAACACTCAAGCACGCGGTTTAAAATTCTATTTCCTACTAATAAAATTATCTAACTCTTTACCACACAATCCTGAGTTTTAACGACCTTGAGAAAGAGTCCTTTTGGAAAACATCGCGGGAAAAGGAGAAAATGCTGGTAACCAGCATTTTCTCCTTTTCCCACAATGTTTTCTATCCTATCTATAACAAATTTCATCATCTGAGCCACGTGAAAATTGTCGTCTGCAAATGCTTTCAATTTGGACAAGTTCAAAATTTTGTCGTTTGGTAAAGAGTTGACTAAATGTTAAGACGTGCATATTAATAGGCCTTCATTATTGTCTGTACAGTAAACCACTTCATCATACACGTACGCCATGCCTGTTCGCTAGACGAAATAGCTTACACAAAACATTGTGGGAAAAAAGGAGAAATTGCTTATTCAAAGCAATTGCGCCTTGCCCATAATGTTTTTAATGGCATTGAAAGCTGTGGTTTTTTCCCCTTTCTCACTTTACCAAACGACAAAATATTGGACTTGCCCAGATTGAAAGCATTTGCAGACGACAACATAAATGTGACTCAAAATTGAAATTAGTTTGTGGAAAGATAGAAAACATTGCGGGAAAGGGAGAAAATACTGGTGACCAGCATTTCCTCATTTTCCCAAAATGTTTTCAAGAGGCTTGTTTCTCATGGTCTTTAAAAGTCGGAATTTTGTGGCAAAGGACTAAATATAGACTACTCAGTTTAACAATTTACCCCCCCCCCCCACCACAGACGACCTTTTCAGTCGTGAATCAGACGACTTTCGAAATCATTGTGGTTGAAGCAAAATCATTACTTTTGCCACCATGCTTTCCCACAGTTTTCAAACTTATATGAGCCATGCTTTGTGAAAAGGGGGCTTAATGCATCTGCAAAAGAGTATCTGCTATCCACCCAGGCTGACCTGGGTCGTAACCTTTTGCAGTTGATAAATGTTCTACATGTCTAAGGACCATTGTACCTCATTATTCAGTTGGTTGATAGACAAAATGGATTTTATGGATCCATAATTATGTGATGACTTGCTTCGTTTAATGTATCACAGAGGTGTATTACACCCTCTTTTGCCAGGGCATGGCCCATGTTCATGTTGTTTATCCATATTCAATAAAAGCCAAGCCCCGGTAGCTCATTCTGTGGCGCACAGGACTTGAGAGAAGGGAGTCGCTCGTTCGAATCCCTAGCACCACGAATTTCTTTCCGAGGATTATTGACAGTCATCGCGATGGGATAAATTCCTCCCTCTCCTCTGATTATTGTTTCGACGATGATAGCAGCAAGTGGCTTCGGAGAAATTTTGTGCAAAGTACTGGTGAATTAAACTCCAGACAAGATTAATAGTTGCACTGGCCGACTCGATATGAGTATAATGTTGAAAAGGTCGTTAAAAACCAACCAACCAACCAACCAACCTGTCATATTCCATAAGGTTGTTTCCAAAGTCTGCTAATGCAAATTAGTTTCAGGATGGTTAAAAGCGTCTTTGGCACGCTTAACTCTTTACCAAATGACAAAATTATTGGCATATCCGAATTGGAAGCATTTGCAGACCACAAAATAGACCATAAGTCTAAGACTGAATTTTGCTCTTGGAAGGTTGGAAAACATTGTGTGAAAAGGAGAAAATGCTGGTTACCAGCATTTTCTCCTTTTCCCACATTGTTTTCAAGAGCCTTTTCCCTCAGGGTCGTTAAAAATCGGAACTGTGTGGCAAGGGGTTACAATAAACCTGTACGGAAAGGGTGAGGACTACATACCTGATGCGTTAATCACGATGTCTCAGTGAAAATTATTTTTTATCGCCGTCAAGCTTTTAAACCCTTGGCCAAACAAGTCCCGTATTTTATGGCCCTGAAAAATAAGGTGTTTTGAAAACAATATGGAAAAAAGGAGAAAATACTGGTAACCAGCATTTTCTCCTTTTCCCACAATGTTTTCTGTCTTTTCCAAGACAAAAACCATTATATGAGTCACATTTTATGTAAATGTATTTTGTGGTCTGCAATCTCTTTCATTAGGGACAAATCTTGAATTTTGTCATCTGTTAGAGAGTGAAATTCATATTTTCTCCCTTGAATCATCATTCTGTTATCTCCCGCCAGAATGTAGTCCGTTATTCTTGCGCTGTTTAACCGGAAGCATTAGAGTCACAACCCCCAACGGAATGTACTAACGCCATGGAAAGTAGATATTTTACTCTCTTTGAGAATTTACTTATATTTGAGCCATTCTCTTGGAAAGGGGGGCATAATGCATCTTCGTGATGCATGATACCAAGTAGGTCGTCACATAATTGTGGATCCACAAAATCCATCTTGTCTAACAACCGACTGAATCATGACGTGATGGTCCTTCGACACGTAGAAAATTTATACATATAGCAAAAAGTTCCGACTCATGTCAGCCTGCGCAGTCCGAGCAAGCTGACATGGATCGATACAGTTTTCAGATGCATTCAGATGCATTTTCAGATGCATCAAGCCCCCTTTTCACAGAGCACGGCTCTTCTATTTGTTAGAAGGCGGAATGATCTATGCTGCCTTTCTACAATCTGGCCATATCGTGACTGTATCTCTTATTCATTTCTAACATTACTTTTAAATGGCAGGCAGGCATTTACAAATATTTGACCTACTGGCCTACTTTCTGACCCTTTATGACCTATATTCGAAATCCTCGGGAATAAAAAAGAGCATCTTAGTTCAACAAACTGTTTAGTTTTAGACGTTAAAAGTATCGTACCTAATAGCATGAATCATCTTAAAAGGGCGAAAAGACCTTACGCCCCGGGCATGATTTCTTTTCACCTTGCGATAGAGCACATATGAAACATTATGTCAAGAATAGATATTGAAAGTAACGAGCAAATTTCTTTCTTTGTTTAAACGCTTAAAACCCTCTTCCAAACAGTGCCGTGTTTCAACAACCCGTAAGAGGAAAGCGTTTGAAAACATTTTGGGAAAAGAAGAAAATGCTGGTAATTAGCATCTTTTTCTTTTCCACAATGTTTTCTCACCTTCAACTACGAATACCAATATTGCCCACTTCATTTAAGCTGATCCTGACCTTTATGCTGAATATATAAGTAGGCATATAAATATAACTAGACTATTATTCGGGACGTTTAGCTCGCATTAGCTGATGTTACCGAAGACTTAAGCTAGTTTTCTGTTATATACTTATACACTCATCACAACTCGGCCGATTCCGTACCTTCATCTAACTTCGTCCGTATAAAGGAGGTTTCCATTTTGAACTACCAATCACATGATCTCAAACATGGCTGCGCCTATGTAAATTGCTTAGCAACGACATGTTAAACCACGGTGAAGTTCCTAACATCTATCGATCTTTCGATGAAAGTTCCCAACGGAATGGATAAACCACCAAAAATATTGAATGTACAAACTGTTTTCCTCTTTTTCCGACGGAAATATTCTTAGAAGATATCGATAGAAAATTTTGATTCGTGCTTTCTTTTTTAAGAGGAGCCTTACAATTTTAACCCTTTCAGCGCCATAGGCGAAAACAGGAACTTTTGCGGATGGCATAGATCATGATCAGACTACACAGAACGTGCAGTCTGATCTTTGATCTACACCATCCGCTTGTTTAGTCAAGCCTATACGATAAAAATCTTTTTTGGTTTAAGTGGATTGTATTTTCAGCTGTCAAAAGAAGTCGAGTTTATTTATTTGGCGCCGAAAGAGTTAATAAAGGTAAAACGGTGTACTTTAGGCGAAGAAATGTACCGTGTAGGTGCACATCAAGCTACGTGATACAGCCGAGGGATTTGATCATCGGATCACCCGATGTATGCCAAATGGTACTTATATACACAGGTATGCAATTTGATTCGTGCATACCGTACGAAATATTTCCGTGACCATTCGGTGCATATGCCGAAGGCAGCCCCTGCGATGCGGAGGGTAAAATTAGATTTTAATATATGTAAATGATGTTGACCTGGGTCAGTTTAAAATGATGCGGGCAGGAGCCATACTTAACTTGTCCTCTGTAAAAACCTTCAATTAAAAAAACAAAATGACGTTTGATAAAGAGATAAACTATCGATTGTCCATATTTTACAGTGACGTGACTTGTTCGAGTTGTAGATTTGAGCAGCGCCCTGGCAAAAGGGGGTTAACCCATCTCCGTGATGCATTACGAATACATAATCATGGACCCATAAAATCCATTTTGTCTAACAACCGACTTAATCATGAGGTAAACTGATCCTTTGACATGCAGAAAATTTACCAATAGCAAAAAGTTTCGACTCATGTCAGCCTGTGCGGACTGCGAAGGCTGACATAGGCAGATGCATTAAACCCCCTTTTCCACAGAGCAGGACTCATTTGTTTCAGGCGATTATGAGGGAAAGCGACGCATGTCTTTGATATTATATCTTTATAGATTTATTATACGATATATTATTGCGCGACTGAGTACTATTTTGGTGCGTGATTTATATCACATCAAATTGCCGTTTCAAGGAAAAAGAAATTTCGGTAAGCACGTGTTTTAGCCTATAACAACACATGATTTCAGTTGAGGTAAAATAAAAAGGGTCCGGCTTTACTAAAAAACCTAACTCACTTAAGTTAAGTCACTTAAGTTGAGTTTGTTATTTGAGACACATTTCAGTAACATTTACAGACTTTAGTGCGTACTCAAATCTTAAGTAGACACAGGGTTCCAGACTCAGCTCAGCAAAATAATGGACTTACGTCTGTTATCTGATTTAAGTCCGTTATTATGCTGAGTTGAGTCCCCAACGTTGTGTCTACTCAGGATTTGATTGATTGATTGACTGTCTGGAGTTTAACGCCATTTTCGATATTATTTCAGTTATATCGCGGCGGCCAGTGCACATATCCATGCTTTCCTTGAGTTTCTTTTACCAGTACTCCTTTCCAAGCCACATAACCATCGTCGAAAAAAATGGTCAGCGGTGAGAGAGGAATGAATCCTGTCGCAATGACTATCAACAATCCTCGGAATGAAATTCGCCGAGCTGGAGATCGAACCAGCGGCCTCCTGTTCTCAAGTCCTGTACGCTACCAACTAAGCTACCGGGGTTCAGCTACTCAGGATTTGAAAACGCACTAAAGTCTGTTAATTTCAGTGAAATGCGTCTCATATAAAGAAATCAATCTTAGTTGGCAAATAAGTCCGTTAATGGATATAAGTAAAATAAGAGACTTAATTCTTTTCGTGAAATCAGGGTCCGTATTCACCAACCATTCTTAGGAACGTTCTTTGTCTTGTTCTCAAGAATTTTCTACATTTGAAAGTAACACAACTCCTGATTGGCTAAACCAAATGGTTTAGCCAATCAGGAGTTGTGTTACTTTCAAATGTAGAAAATCTTGGAGAATAAGACTAAGAATATTCTTAAGAATGGTTGGTGAATACGGACCCGGGCCCAATATTTCAGTTATTACGATTTAGGACTTGAAAGCTAGAGGTCACTGGCTTGATTCTCTGCTCTACGAAATTCGTTCAGAGGATTGATGTTAGGTAGTCATTGCCACATGGAGTCATTTCTCTCTCACCACTGGTCATTGTTTCGACTATTTTTATGTGAGAAAGTGGCCGGTGTCCTAGGAAAATATCTGTGAGAAGTACTGATAAAAATCTCCAGGGAAACATTAACCCTTGGGCTGCTAAGCGCGAGTCACTGACCTTTTGCGGACAGTGTAGATCAAGATCAGACTGCACAGAATGTTCAGTCTGATCTTGGATCTACACTGTCCGATAAGGAGATATTTTTCTCTCAAAAAATACGTTTGTATTAGCATTATTCGTGTTTTTACTATCAGCCTAAAAGTTTCATTTAACTTATTCAGCAGGGTAAGGTTTATACAGTGTAGATATACTGGTCGCCGCCAAAAAACTGACGAAATGCTGAAAATTGCGTTAAAGACTAATTACCAGTAAACAAACAAGCGAACAAACGCTACAATACGACATTTTGAGTTGAAAAGTTCGAAAAACATTGCTGGAAAAGGATCAATGGCTTGTAACAGATCATTGATCGTTTTCCCGCGATGTTTTCCATACTGACAAAAAACGACTTTGCCCTTTCCTCCAAATGGTATGCCCAATCATTTGAACCATACTTACTTTGTCGTCTGTAAATGTTTCAGTCTGGGTCAGTATTTACCAACCGTTCTTAAGAATATTCTAAGTCTAATTTCGGATTTTGAAAGTAACATATCTTCTGACTGGCTAAACCATTTGGTTTGACCAATTAGAAGGTCCGTTACTTTCAAATTTTGAAAATTCTTGAAAATAAGACTTAGAATGTTGTTAAAAATAGTTGGTGAATACGGATCCTGGGCGATTCTAGGATTTTGTAGTGCCGGTAAAGAGATATGAGGACGACACTTTAAAAGCTAAAACAGTTCGCTTATTCATAACCCTTATTGTAATTGAATACCCAAACTACTCCAGCGATCCGTATCCTTTCTGTGGCGAACAAATTTCTGACAAAAATGTTGCGAACTTGACAGGTCGCATTACGAACACTTGTCCATATTCTTGGAGGCCTCAGGGCCCGTATTAATTCACAACAATTCTTAAGAACATTCTTTGGCTTATTCTAGATTTAGAAAGAAACGTAAGTTCTGATTGGCTAAACCAAATGGTTTAGCCAATCAGAACTTGTTTTTCTTAAATTTAGAAAACTTTCGATGATGCGACTAAGAATATTCTTAGTAATGGTTGGTGAATACGGGCCATCATCAATTTGATTTTCCCGGTAGCTTCTTTGGCAAGACACATCTGAGCCCTTGCTTTGTTCTAGTGAAACCCAGGTCGCACAGCAATATAGAGGAAGTAACGTTGAAAGCGGGGCAAAATATCATTCAATTAATATATGATTATGATGATGATTGTATGGTGTTTAACGTCGTTTTAACTCTATTTCAGTTATATCGCGGCGGCCAGTGTACATATCCATGCTTTCCTAGAGTTTACCAGTACTACGCACAATATTCTTTCCAAGCCACTGGCTGCTTTTCCACATAACCATCGTCGAAACAATGATCAGCGGCGAGAGAGGAATGAATCTTGTCGCCATGGTTATTATCAATCTGCGGAAAGAAATTGGCCGAGCAGGGGATCGAACCAGCGACCCCCTGGTCTCAAGTCCTGTGCGATACCGACTGAGCTACCGGGTCTCGGCCGGGCGACCTAATAAGATTAACACGTGCTTTAGGTGAAGATCATTATGCAAAAAGAAGACAAAACGTGCAGTTTGTTTTCAAATTATCAAGTACTACGTCTGTTTCTTGAAAACAAACTTTGACAAAAAAAAAAAACAGTATTAGCTTTAAACTTATGTTGCATACAGTCGACAGCTATCAAAATTATTTATCTGGCGACAAGAGATTTAAATTTTCCAATCAATGATATTGGGTATCATAAATTATTTTGGAATCAAATTTTCAAATCGACTATAAATGAGACGTCATAAATTATCTGATTTACCGTCAGCTTAGAATCCCGAACTTTAAAGCCCTTCGCGAAAATAAATCTTTGAAAAGATTGTGGGAAAAGGAGAAAATGCTGGTAACCAGCATTTTCTCCTTTTCCCGCAATCTTTTGTACCATTTCAAGGACGAATTGTATCCGCAGACCCATATGAAATTATTGTCTACAAATGATTTCAAGATGGGGAAATCCAAAATTTTGTTGTTTGGTAAAAAAAGTGATTCCTCACCATACAGGTCTGTGTTTTTTTAATCCCGAGGAAGCAAGTTTTCACAGTGTGAGAAAAGAAGAAAATGCTTATTACGTCCATACTCTTCTTTTCCCACAAGGTTGTCTACCACTTCAAAGATAAATCCAATCATAAGAGCCAAATTTGATTTGTTGTCTGCAATCTGCTTTCATTTCAGCCAAACCTAAATGCTTGTCATCTGCTTAAAAACTTAAACCATTGTCCGCTTACCGAGCCCTTGAATGATATACATGTACTCAGCATATAGAGTAGATAATCGATTGACTGACTGACTGTCGGACTGACTGATTGCTTGACTGACTGACTGACTGATTGGTGTTGAACGCCGTTTTCAACATAATTTCAGTTATATCGCGGCGGCAAGTGCACCCATACATACTTCCCTGGAGTTTCTGTTACCAGTATTTCGCACAATATTCTTCCCAAGCCACTGACTGCTTTCCCACATAACCATTGTCGAAACAATGATCATCGATGAAAAGGGAATGAATTTTGTCGCAATGATTATCATCGCTCCTCGGAAAGAAATTGGCCGAGTTGAGCATTCGAACCAGAGACCCTCTGGTCTCAAGTCCTGTACGCTACCGACCGCTCGACCGCGGCTAGGCTAGAAAGTAGAATGGTTTCAGTTTGGAAGAGTGTAAAATTTTGTCGTCTGATAATGAGTTTAGTGGAATGTAGACGGCGATTACGATCGAATCGACTCGCTCGAAAGATTTTATTATTGTTTGGGTGATATAAGCTATTTTTCTGTGATGTACTTTGGCTAAAAACTAGACCATCCAATCAAATGGTTTAAAAATCTACCCAGGTTTAGCTGGGAATTTCCCTGTCAAAGTTTACGTGTTAAATATAGACTTATAGTATAAAGGTGGCTAGAAATCGATTAACGCTTTACAAAAGACAAAGATTTTGGACAGGACTAAATTGAAAGCATTTGCATACGACAATTTAAATGTAGCTTAAATGGTGGAAGGGCCTACATTTCATAGGGTAGGAAACACTGTGGGAAAAGAAGAAAATGCTGGTTATCAGCATTTTCTCCTTTTCCCAAAATGTTTTTCAAAGCCCTCTCTTTCAGGGTCAATTAAACTCGGGCCTGTTTGGCAAGGATTATTAACCATACAATCCCATATTTCCACAACCCTTACAAAAATGCTTTTGAGACCGTTTTCTCTTTTTCCCAACAATGTTTTCAAACCTTTCATAGAGAAATCCCTTCCTTTGAGCCAAATTCAACTTTTCGTACGCAAATGCCTTGAATTTGGACAATACAATACAATACAATACAACACAAAAGAACCTAAACGAATCTAAACTTTTGTCGTCTAGTAAAGACTTTATTAACCAATAATCACATAAACTCTCCAAAAAAGCATGCAGCAGATGGCTTTGTAAATTTCCTTTTGAAATATAAACTATCACCACAAACTAAAATCAACCCTTGAGCTGCTAAATAAATGAAACGAAAATTCCCAGTGCATAGTATACATAAAACTACAAATATTGCAGTTACAAAGTTCATTTCACCGGGAAAAATATCGTATCGGACAGTGTAGATCAAAGATCAGACTGCACGTTTTGTGCAGTCTGATCTTGATCTGCTCTGTCCGCAAAAAGTCAGTGAGTCGTACTTAGCAGCTTAAGGCTTAAATGCATGAGTACACCTGAAAACCATGAGGTATGAACGAAAATTTCCAGTATGAGCCGTTCATCTTCTTGCCAAAATGCTTTCCATGGTGATCCTTTAAAGCGGTTTTCAACAATATTCCAGTTATACCACCGCGACCACTGTATTCAGCCATGACCTTCTGGAGCTTCCTCTACCGGCACTAAGCACAACATTCTTTCCAAGCCGCCGACAGCTTTCCAAAATAATTAGATCGATTAATAAATAAATATCGTGGTAAGAGAAGAATAAATCTTGTCGTAAAGACTATCCTCAATCTTTGGAAGTTAGTTGGCCGAGCTAGGGAATCGAACCAGCGACCCCGCGGTTAAAGCCCCGTACGTTACCGACTAAGCTCATCCGGCAAACCTCGGCTGATCCGTGGATCAAACGTACATACGGAATCGGCCGAGTTGTGACGAGTACGACTAAACTATCAGCTTCGGTTCTCCAATGATCTGCTGCAATTCGGCAAAACGTTGTTCGCATGTGGTAATGTAATGCGCGGTCACGACTAGTTTTGGCGCTGTCTTTCGCTTTTGTGGTCTTTATCACCCCCGTGGTTGAAAAAAAAAACACTGAAATCAGTCACGAACAGAAACTGTTGGCATTATGCTTTTGTTTAGTTTATTTTTATCAGCATTATGTTAATTATTCAGTCGTGACAATTCATCTTAACCGATAACTCTTTACCAGACAACAAAATTTCAGACTTGTCCAAAATGAAAGCATTTGAGGACTACAATTAAAGTGTGGTTCGAGTGAGGAAATTAGGTTCTTTAAGCGTAGATAGCATTGTGGGAAAAGAATAAAATTCTAGATGTGCCATCAAGCCCGAGCAAACTTAAACCATAAAAAGCGCCATTCACAACTGTAGCTTCGAGTACAATGTTGACCAAGATCAGACTTCAACCCTTCACCACACAATCCCGACTTTAAACGACCCGGAGGAAGAGGCCTTTTTGAAAACACTGTGGGAACAGGAGAAAATGCTGGTAACCAGCATTTTCTCCTTTTCCCACAATGATTGTTATCCTACCAAAGACAATTTCCATCATTTGAAGGACATCTAAACTGTCGTCTGCAAATGCTTTCAATTATGACATCTCTAACATTTTGTCGTTTGGTAAAGAGTTAAAACGTGTTATTTGATCTTAGATCTTCACCGTCCAGCGAGATATTCTGGGCAAGAGTAACCTTAAAGCTGCATTTATTAAGGTCTCATTTCTAGACTGAGACTGTCTGTTTGCTTTAGTCGGCGCTCTAAGTGTTAAACCACACTCGAACCTACACTAAGACACTATGACAGCATCTGCGGTCTACTCAAACTGTGGTTTCTGAATGCATGTGCTTGCCTAGCACAAGAAGACTTTATATGCCTTCCCCTGGAAGCAAATTTAAGCCTCCTGGGCCCGTATTTACAAACCAGGGTCCGTATTCACCAACCATTCTTAAGAACGTTCTTAGTCTTATTCTTCAAGATTTTCTACATTTGAAAGTAACACAACTTCTGATTGGCCAAACCAAATGGTTTGGCCAATCAGAAGTTGTGTTACTTTCAAATGTAGAAAATTTTGAAGAATAAGACCAAGAATATTCTTAAGAATGGTTGGTGAATACTGACCCAGTCTTAGTTTCATTCCTAGCTTTATTCCAGATTTAGAAAATCTTCTGATTTCTCATTTGGTTTAGCCATTTGGGGGTTGCTTTAGCTTTAAATTTAGAAAATTCTGAAGAATAAGACTAAGAATGTTCTTAAGAATGGTTGGTTAATTCTGGCCCCGAATACAGGTTACTTCTTTCATAGATGTACAATAACTTTTCCTGTATTTGGTCTCTAGACATGCAGTTACAGGATTATACCCCCTCAACTTTGCGGACAGCCATGCTTTGATGAGCAAGCAAACGAGATTATGATTAGTTTCTTTAAAGGTGCCCTTTTAGATCTTTTTTGCTGCAAATGAGATTTTTTGTTAAACACTGATAAAGGCTACAAAATATATTTTATTTGTAATCGTTAAAGTAACAATAGCTGCCAAAAGTAAGCAAAGAAGGTGTAAAATGCATTTAAATTAAATCATGTCATTTACAAGAATGAAAATTATTGAGATGGCAATCTGTTATTGTACGGTCGGTCAAAGTTGATTGATTGAATGGTGTTTTACCACGCTTTCAACATTATTTCAGTCATATCACGGTGACATCTCAAATACTCATGTATTTCCCTGGTTTCACCGGTACTTGGCTAGGGCTCTGAAGTGTCTTGCCCAAGGACACTCCCACGAAAAACTCAATGGATCCAGTGAGGCTCGAATCGGAGGCCTCGAAGTTGCGAATCCTATACTTTACCACTGAGCAACCCAGGACCCTTCGGTTCAAGTATTAGTTGCTGGCAGAAAAATTAATTTCAAATCTAGGTTGAAAGTTGCCAGGTCTCTCTATCTTTTGTTTACTTTATTCCTGATTTTAAAATTCATTTCTCTGCCAGCGACTAACACTTGGGTCGACTAAACAATAGCAGATTGTCATCTTCACAATTATTTTCCATACTTTTATGTGATTTAGATTTAAATGCACCTAACACCTGCATTGTGTTTTTTGCCGCTATTGGGCCTTTAAAAAACTGGACGGTTACATAAAGTAAAACGGTGAAAAGTTAGCGTTCAAATAATGATCACTTTGCAATCGGCAACTCCGTGTAGTTTTATGATATCAAATATTTGAATGTAATCCAATAAAATTAACACATGATCTGTGACATTCCTACAAGCCTTCGGGAAATTCGGGTGGGAAATCTAAAAATATCTAATAAGGCTACGTAGCCTGTTTAGGAAATACCACTGATTTGTTGTTCTTGTTGTTTTCCTTACATTGGTCTTTCTCTTTCTTTTTGGTGATGCTTTAGCAGCTATAATCTTACTTCATTTAGTGATAAATCGTTTTTAAAGTTTGCGGGTGATTATGAAAATCTAAAAAAGCCCCCATTTGAGGGAATGCCGGAGTGGGCAATTTAATCGTCAGAATCGATAATTTATGGCAGTCCACCCATATTTTAAAACTGGCGTACGTGACTGTCAGTTGCTAATAGTTAAAACCCTTTACCACACATCCCCGAGTTTTCACGACCCTAAAAAGTAGACCTTAGAAAATATTGTGGGAAAAGGAGACAATGATTGTAATCAGCATTTTTTCCTTTTCCCACCATATGTTTTACCTTTCTAAAAACAAATTTCAATTTTTGAGTCACAGTTATTTTGTCGTCTGCAAATCTTTTTAATTTGGACAGGTTTAAAATTTTGTCGCTTGGTAAAGAATTAAAAAGCATGTAAATTAAATGGACGTAACCAGTCAGTGAATGGCTGATATTTTACAACTCCAAACCTGCTGGAGTAAGTAACATCTCACACAATATTGGACAGTGTATATCGAATATCAGACTGCACATTTCGTACTGTCTGGTCTGATTAGACTGCACATTTCGTGCAGTCTGATCTTGATCTACGGTGTCCGCTTATGCAACAAAAGTTTTGTTCTGCACTCTTGAGATGAGGGCTAGTTAGGGAAAATCATACAAAATCCCCAATTTATTCCTTGACACAACTTGGAAAGTGAATCAAAATTTTAAGCGATTGCCGACCTTAACCAAGAAGATACCGATGGTCGCTTTTTTCTGTCAATTCCGTATCGTGCAGACCTAAGATCAGCCTTCACAAAACATGCAGTCTGATCTCGGATCTATACTGTAGATTTTAAATGATATTCAACACAATACAAGCTTTAAAATTGCAATAAACGTTACCTTATAACCGGAAATACCTCCAGAAGTCTATTAAATAACTCTCTACCACACACAAAAAAATTTAGACTCGTCCAACCTGAAAGCATTTTACAGACAACAAAATGAATGTGGGTGAAGAAGTAGTATCTTTCTAAAAGGGGTAGAAAACATTGTGGGAAAAGGAGAAAATGCTGGTTACCAGCATTTTCTCCTTTTTCCACATTGTTTTCGAAAGCCTTCTTCCTCAGGATCGTTTGTGTAGTCAAGTCTTAATGTAAATTCTTAATGGGGTAAATAAATCAATTGAATTTTTTACTTTAATTCTGCAAAAAAGATAGGCCCAAGCATTGCAATTTTAATAATAATTTTAACACAATATTACACGAAATAGTGGAGAGTGTATATCCAAGACCTGACCGCTCTATGCAATCTGATCTTGATTCACACCGTCCGTAAAAGGCAGGCTGATTTTCTCCGCTATATTACCTGCAAAAACAACCTAAGTCCTGTTTGGCGTTCCTAGAGTTAATGCAATACCATTTGTAGAACCAACAAAGTGGTATGAGAATGACAACATATGCTTGAGCCATGCTCTGGCAAAAGGGGGCTTACTGCATCTCCGTGATACCAAGCAAATCATTACATGATCATGGACCCATAAAGACCATTTTGTGTAACAACTGACTGAATCATGAGTTAGAATGGTCCTTGGACAAACAGAAAATTAACCAATAGCGAAAAGTTTCGGCCCAGGTCAGCCTGCGCGCACTGCGCAGGCTGACCTGAGTCGATAATTTTCGCAGATGCCTTAAGACCCCTTTTTACAGAGCATGGCTCGATTATATTTCACTTTAGGTAGACTGGATCAGTCTGTGGTTAGCCTGGTTTCCAGCATTTTCTGCTTTTCCCACAATGTTTTCAAATTTTAATTTTCTTCGGGGTTGTTTAAACACGGGACTGTCTGGTAAAGGGTTAAAAGGGGGAAGTCACGACCCGCATATCTACATCATTGAAAATGCACAGAACGTGCAAATTATTTCTTTGATAATCTCCGTACCTGTTTTAAATATGCCGGGAAAACAGCTTTAAATCTAAATTTTTTGGTCCCGATACTGACTGATGTAATGACAATTTCAGTCATTAAGCTCTTTGAATTTTTTATTAGTAAAAATGTTTTCAAGTTTACTACATCAGTTATTAACACTTAAACTGCTGAATAAATGAAACGCAAATTTCTACTCAGTGCTAAAAGCCCAAACATTGCGGTTTCAAAGTTGATTTCACCGGAAAGAAAATACCGTATCGGACAGTGTAGATCAAAGATCAGACTGCAAGTTCTGTGCAGTCTGATCTTGATCTACACTGTCCGCAAAAGGTCAGTGGGTCGCGATAAGCAGCTTAAGGGTTAAATCAGGCAAAGTGATTTCGTAATGCTGCGTTTACACTTAAGCCATGGATGTCCCATAGTCACAAATTTTAACACTTAAGCTGCTGAATAAACGAAACGCAAATTTCTACTCAGTGCTAAAAGCCCAAAGATTGCGGTTTCAAAGTTGACTTCACCAGAAAGAAAATACCGTATCGGACAGTGTAGATCAAAGATCAGACTGCACGTTCTGTGCAGTCTGATCTTGGTCTACACTGTCCGCAAAAGGTCAGTGAGTCGCGATTAGCAGCTTAAGGGTTTAAAAGTCAATGCCCCTCTGTCACGATTTGGTCTCCCGATTTGAAAAACCAAGGACCCAATGTGACGATCTGGTCTCCCGATTTGAAGCGTCCAGGACCCACTGTCACGATTTGGTCTCCCGATTCCAAAAGCCCAGGACGCACTGTCACGATTTGGTCTCCCGATTCGAAAAGCCCAGGTCCCACTGTCACGATTTGGTCTCCCGATTTCGAAGCCCATGGCCCACTGTCACGATTTGGTCTCCCGATTTCGAAGCCCATGGCCCACAGTCACGATTTGGTCTCCCGATTTGAAAAGCCAAGGTCCCACTGTCACGATTGGTTTCGATTTGAACATTCTAGGACCTTCTGTCATGATCTGGTCTCCCGATTTGAAAAACCCAAGTCTCACTGTCACGAATTGGTCTCCCGATTTGAAAAGCCGAAGACCAACTGTCACGATTATGTTTCAAAATTTGGTAAGATCAGGACCCACAGTTACGATTTGGTCTCTCAATTTGGTAAGATTGTAAGATCAGGATACACTTTTACTATTTGGTCTCCCGGTTTGAAAAGCACTGGACCCACTCTCACGATGTGGTCTCCCAGTTTAGTAAGATCAGGCCTGATACACTGTTACAATTTGGTCTCTTGATTTGAAAAGCCTAGGACCCACTGTCACGATCTGGTCTCTCAATTTGGTAAGATCAGGGTACACCGTTACAATTTGGTCTCTTGACTTGAAAAGCACAGGACCCACTGTCACGATTTGGTCTCTCAATTTGGTAAGATCAGGGTACATTGTTACAATTTGGTCTCTTGATTTGAAAAGCACAGGACCCGCTGTCACGATCTGGTCTCTCAATTTGGTAAGATAAGAATACAGTGTTACGATTTGATCTCTTGATTTGAAAAGCCCAGGACTCACTGGACATCACGATTCGGTCTCTCAATTTGATAAGATCGGGATACACTGTAATGATTTGGTCTCCCCTTTTGAAAATCCCAGTGCCCACTGTTACGATTCGGTCTCCCGATTTAAGAAGTCCACGACCCACTATCACAACTTACCCTCTCGATTTGAAAACCCCAGTACCCACCGTCACGATTTGGTCTTTCGATATGAAAAGTCCACGTCTCACTCTCATAATTTGGTCTTTCGATTTGAAGGTAAAGGAAAAGGTTTCCCCGGAACTGTATGGAAGACTACTAGAGAAAAAGAAGGTGCAGTAATTGTTGATTGTTACAGGTAATTTCCCAACCCCTTTTTTTTTTAATTTTAAGACTGGGTAAAAGGTGTATTTATGTCATAATTAGCAATTGATCATCCTCGGCTCCTATCATAACTGACCCTTGACCACGCCAGCCCGTGTTTTAACGATCTTGCAGAAGACGAGCTTTTAAAAACATTGCGGGAAAAGAGGAAAATGTTGATTACCAGCATTTTCTTCTTTTCCAACAATCGCGACAATGTTTCTCACCATTTCAAAGACAGAAATCGTTTACTGGACCCGTATTCACCTACCTTTCCTAGTGTTATTCTTAGTCTTATTCTGAATGGCTAAAGCTTCGGTTCAGCAAATCAGGCTTTGTTTTACGTTCAAAGTTAGGAAATATTTGAGTATAAGACTAAGAATGTTCTTGAAAATGGTTTGTGAATACTGAACCTGAACTACATCGAATCTGTCGTCTGCAAATGCTTTCAGTTTTGTCTAGTCTAAATTTTGTCGTTTAATAAAGAGTCTATTCATATCTTACCATAACATGGAAGGAAAAAAATCTAAAAACTGTACATGTGAAAAGACAAGAGAAAATTCAAAGTCGTCGGTTAACAGATTAGTTCGTGACGGACACCTTGAAAAGTTCATCCTTACAAACATTATAAAGCCCTTGTCGCATCCGGAACAAATCAAAATCGGAAAAGAAATCGTGGGAAAGAATCCGACATTTAAGGAAAATTAAAATGCCCAAACATTTTGACTCATCATACCATTTTATTCTTGAAGCAATGATACCACTGACAACTTTTACATCATCATCATCATCATCATCATCATTATTATTATTATTATATTGTTCCACAACTCGTGTAAATCACGATTATCATCATTTTTCTGGATTCTGGAAACTTAGCTCAAGGCGGTGTTCACGAACCACTATAGATCTTGTTACTATTCTAAATATCAAAACTAGCTCCGTGACTGGCTAGAACAGAACGCCTCAGCTAATTTTTTCATTATCGTAAGTCTGATGGCGTTATCTGTCTTTGGGCACTCACGCCCATATATTGTAAGAAAATGAACAAGTCTCACGAGACAGTGCTATAACACCGTAACCTATACTGTGCCCATAACGTAGGTAAATCATTAACTAATCAATTACTAGAAAAGAAAAAGAAAAGTGGAAGCCTTAATGTACTTATTAGACACCACATGGCAATGAAATATGCCTCCGTCAGTACAGATGGCTGCATTTGATTGTACTTGATGCCATTGATTTTTGTTGATGCGTGGTCCCGGTATCAGGTCTAAACGCGCCTTTATCTTGAAGAGTTCCACTAACCGAAATAAGAATTATTTTGGATGGCTAGGATTCAAATTAAGAATAAGAATAGAATTTAGAATGATTGATTAATATAACCAAGCAGTCGCACCCAGAAGCGTGCAGTATAAGGGTCAATTCCCGCTCATCAAGGGTTTTCAACCTAGAGCGTCAGTTTCAGAGGATGTCTCCTCAGCACTGCTGTTCACCTCAAAGTAAATAAAGTGCAGCAATGCGATCGCCATAACACGGAATTGTTTGAAAAGGGTTATATGATAAATACTCTCATACAAGCTCTATGAAAGGGGGGCTGAATTCATCTGCAAAAAATATCGACCAGGTCAGCCTGCGCAGTCCGCACAGGCTGACCTGGGTCGAAACTTTTTGCTTTGGTGAAATTTCTGTAAGTCCAAAGACTTTCTACTACAGGATTCAATCAGTTGCTAGACAAAATGGATTTTATGAATTCATAATTATGTAATGACTTGCAAAGTATAATGCATCACGGAGATGCATAATACCCTCTTTTGCCAGAGCAGACTCATATCTAGTAACTAGTTCTGTCTTTGGACTGGCTGTTTCAATGGAAAAGGTACTACTGTAGCAGTACTGGCAAGAGCACTTAGCCATGCCACAAGCTTATCTGCCAGTGGCATGTCGTTTTTTAGGTAATATTTCATTTAACATTTTACAAAACGATCCATTGCTTTCACGGCCATAATTGATTGATTGATTGATTGATTGATCGATCGATCGATCGATTGATTGACGCCGATTTCAACATCATTTCGGTCATATTGCAATGGCCATTGCATCTATCCATGCTCTCCTGAAGTTTATTTTACAGGTTCTGTGCTTTCTTTCCAAGCCTTGTCACGGTTTGTCACGATTAAGTAGTCCGCTTCGAGGAAATTCACCGAAATTACAGCATTTTCGTTTTTCATCATAACTATACGTAGGTCCTTCATATTTTAATTCCTAAAGCAAATGGAAAAATCCTTTTAGTTAAGCCACGCAGGCTGACATGGGTCGAAACTTTTCGCTATTTGTAAATTTTATGCATGTCCAAAGACCATTCTACTCCTATACAGGTATCCAGTCAAATGTCAGACTAAATGGATTGTACAGATCCATACTTAAGTGATGTCTCGCTTGGTAAAATTCATTACTGAAATGCATGAAGCCCTCTTTTGTCAGAGCATGACTCAATTTTATTTGTAGTAAAATTAGATTCACGTACTTGTCACGGTAAAGTTGCTCGCTTTACAAGTCGGGAATTCACCGTGTTACAACATCCTCAAATTTCAATGTAATTGTACCCCGCTGTTTATTGCGTAATATATATTTCGACGACAGGTAAATAAATCCGTCTGTTTTCCAAAACTTGATAAGAATGAAAGTTTCATTGACAGTGAAGAGATTTTTTGTGATACTCTAAATTTACCCTTTATCCTATTAAATATGCGAAATGAAACTTTTGAGCCGATAGTAAAAACCAAGATTTTTCTATTTCAAAAGGTGTTTTGGGAAAGATATCTCCCTGTCGGACAGTGTAGCTCCAAGATCAGACTGCACGTTCTGTGCAGTCTGATCTTGATCTACACTGTCCACAATAGGTCCTTGAGTCGCCTCTAGCAGCCTAAGGATTAATTGATTGGAAAAAAAGAATATAGATCTATGATCCCACTGCACGTTCTATGCGGTATCATCCTGATCTACACCGTCCGCAGGGGTAACCCATGTCGCCTATGACTTCGAAAGAGCAGACGAAAATAGCCATTACTCGTGCCGGAAAATATTTGACTTGTCTAAATCTAAATTTATCACAAAAAACCCCCCTCCTATCACCGTTCATTCTTCCATCACCCACGGTGACAAAGATAACTGTTCCAGTGGCGTGGACAGAACTCTTACTACGGAGAACGTTCACCTTGGCCTTGAATCTAAACTTGAGCCATGCTCTGGAAAAAGGGGGCTTAATGCATCTCCTTCGTACAATGTACCAAGCAATTCATCACATAATTATCGATCCATTACATGTATATCCATTTTCTATAACAAATGACTGAGTCAGGAGGTAGACTGGTCATTTGATATGTAGAAAATTGACCAAGAGCAAAAAGTTCCGGCCCTGGTCAGCCTGCGCAGGCTGACCTGAGTCGATATTTTTTTTTGCAGATTCATTAAGCCCCATTTTCGCAGCGCATGGGTCATTTGTTCAAAAAGGTATACTATTTTTGCAAAATGAATGGGGGGAAAAGCAGCTCTCGAGAAAAATAGGCTTGCAAATTTATTAAACGATGAACGAGTGTAGAAAGAGGGCCATGATGGCCTGGATCGCTAGCCTATGCCTTTATATCTATCCTGTTTTCTTCTCTCTGTTTTTGTAAGACTTGACCTAGTGACCTATTACTTTACCCGAGGTGACCGATATTCGGTCTCGACGACGATATCGATATTGAGAACTTTCTAACCAAGTTTCATAGAAGCTGGATTAGAAATGTCCCCTTCAGAGTACAAACCATGATTTTCTAAGATCTGATCCATTGACCTTCTTATGGCCAAGCTTACAACTGGTCTCCTCGAAATATTATCCAAGTAACCATTTTGACCAAGTTTTAATTTCGGTCGAGATATTTTCAAGACAAACATTCTGACCAACTTTCATGACAAAATTGTAGAATTGTCAAAATTAAAAGCATTTGCAGACGACAAAATAAATGTTACTCAAAAATTGAAATTTGATTTTGGAAAGGTAGAAAATACTGTGGGAAAAGGAGAAAATGCTGGTTACCAGCATTTTCTCCTTTTCCCACAATGTTTTCAAAAGGTCTATTTTTCAGGGTCTGGAAAGGGATATAAGGTAAAAGTAACAGATGCCGGACACAGAACAATAAAAAATAAACCAATCTTTAGCGCCTCTCTTGCACCGGAGAACTTCAAAACCACATGAAGCATACTCTGGCAAAACGGGATTTAATGCATCGCCATAAAATATGATACTAAGCAAGTCGTCACATAATTATGGATCCATAAAATACATTTTGTCTAACAACCGACTGAATCATGAGGTAGACTGGTCCATGGACTTGCAGAGAATTGACCAGTTGCAAAGAAAGTTTCGACCAAGGTCAGCCTGCGCGGACTAAATCTCGAAGGCTGACCTGAGTCGGTACAGTTTTGCAGATGTGAAAGCCCCCTTTTCACAGAGCATGGTTCAAATGCTAATGGCTATGTGGCAGCCCTTACTTTGAAAATCCGATCCGGGTTTAAAGTAGAATCTTAACCCCTAAGCTGCTAATTGCATTAACCCTTAAGCTGCTCAGCGCTACTCACTGACCTTTTGCGGACAGTGTAGATCAAGATCAGACTGCACAGAACGTGCAGTCTGGTCTTGGATCTACACTGTCTGATAAGGAGATATTAAGTTTGAATTAACATTATTGGGTTTTTACTATCGTCTTGAAAGTTTTAACGTATTTAGCAGGATAAAGGTTAAACTACAGATTTCAAGGCAATAGTGAAAATCCACAGTGACGATTTAAAAATTTTGCTCGTCGGAGAAATTACACCGTATCGGATAGATCAAAGATCAGACTGCACGTTCTGTGCAGTCTGAGCTTGATCCACACTGTCCGCAAAAGCTCACAAAGTCGCGCTTAGCAGCCGTAGTGTTAACCCTAAGGCTGCTAAGCACGACTCACGGACCTTTTGCGGACAGTGTAGATCAAGATCAGACTGCACAGAACGTGCAGTCTGATCTTTGATCTACACTCTCCGATAAGGAGATATCTTTCCCCCAAAATTGCTATCGAAATAGCAAAAATTTGTGTTTTCACTACAGGCTTAAAAATTTTATATCACTTATTTAGCAGGATAAGGGTTAAACCTGCAAAACAAGAAAATGTTGCACTTCTCCGAATTCAGAGCATTTACAGATGACGAATTAAATTTTGTTCAGCTTATTGGGTTTCTTTGAAAGGGAAAAATATTGTGGGAAAAGGAGAAAATGCTGGTAACCAGCATTTTCTCCTTTTCACACAATGTTTTCAGAAGCTTTACCGTTCAGGGTTTTTAAAAATTGTCCGATAAAAGGTTGTGCTGCATAGGTACGAGCCCGGCTGGGTAGCTCAGTGGTGAGCGTATCTGACTCGTGACCTGGTGGTTACGGATTCGATACCCGGTTGAAGCAAACTGTCATTCCGGCGATTTGTTGCCTCTCACCCCTGCTGCATGTGAGAAAAGTAGTCAGTGGTTTGGAAAGAAAGTTTTGTCAGTACTGGTGTGAGAAAGCCAGGAAACAGATGCGTAACTGCACGACCGCCGTGATATGACCTAAGCTGTTAAAACGGCGTTAAACTCCAATGCAAACAAAGCATTTGTACAAGAATGTTCACATGTGATATATACTGAGTCATGAGTAGGTCTCCAGTGTGTATCATTATTTACATTGTGAAAATGATAATGCATACCCGTAAAATTCAGATTAAAATACTGTTTATGCCATAAGCAAACATACCGCCTAGGCCATAATAGATATAACTCATGCTCTGTGGAAAGGTGGTCAAATTCACCTGTTAAAAAAAGTATTGGCCTGATAAGCCTGCGGCCTGCGTCGAAGCATTTTGCTTTCAGTAAACTTTCTGCATGCCAGCTGCCCATTCTATCTCATGATTCAACTGGCTTTAAACGGCCTGGATCCGTATTATGAGACAACTTGTTTAGTATATTACGTCAGAAAATGCAGTAAACCCTCTTTTCCTAGAGCGCAGCTCAATCATCTATTTAATCATTGGGTCATGCTCTGTGAGAAAGGGGCTAAATGCATGTGCAACTTTTTCCTATTTGTCAATTTTCTGCGTGTAAAGGGATTATTTTACCTCATGAATTAGTCGTTTGTTATACAAAATGGATTTTATGGATCCATAATTATGTGATGACTTGCTTGGTATAATGCATCACGGAGATGCATTCAACCCAAATCTTTTTAAAATGAGCTATGCTCAGTGAAAAGGGGGCTTATTGCATCTGCGAAAAGCATCGACCTAGATCAGTCCGCGCAGGCTGACCTGGGCCGAAACTTTTCGCTATAGGTCAATTTTCTGCATGTCCAAGGACCAGTCTACCTCATGATTCAGTCGATTTTTTTTAGGGCTATAATGGATCCATAATTATGTGGTGGCTTTATAGGTATAATGCATCACCGAGATGCATCAAGCCCCCTTTTGCAAGAGCATGGCTCAATTGTGTGTCAGTGAGCTTAACCCTTTACTTAACGACAACATTTTAGATTTACTCAAACTGAAAGCTTTTGCAGATAAGTAATGTGACTCAAAGATTGAAATTTGTTTCCAGAATAATAGGAAATCTTGTGCGGGAAAAAAAAAACGTGAAAATGCTAGATACCAGCATTTTCTCTTTTCCCCGCAATGTTTTCAAAAACCCTCTTCGTTAGGGTCTTTAAAACTCGGGATTATTTGGTAAAGGGTTAAATAATGCAACAAGTCACTTACAACGATAGATACCTGTTAGAGATCTCTCTCAACCAAGTACGTGTAACAACTGTTTACAAAAAAAAAAGAGCCATGCTTTGGCAAAAGGAGGTTTAATGTATCATCGTGAAGCATTATTTAACCCTTTCCCAAACAAGCCCTGGTTTTCACGTGTCTGCAGTACAAGTCTTTTGAAAACACTGTGGGAAAAGGAGAAATTGCTCGTAACGAGCAATTTCTCCTTTTCCCACGGTGTTTTCTACCCTTTTTAATAACTTTCTGCTATTTTCATCAAATTCAAAATTGTCGTCTGCAAACTCTTTCAATTTGGACCAGTCCAAAATTTGTCGTTTGGGAAAGAGTTAAAGGAAGTCGTCACATAATTATGGATCCATAATTTCCAGGTTGTCAAACAACCGGCTTAATCCTCATGTACACTGTTCCTTTGACATTCAGAGATTTTACCTGTAGCAAAAAGTTTCGACTCAGGTCAGCCTGCGCGAACTGCGCAGGCTGACATGGGTCAAAACGTTTTTGCAGATACATAAGACCATTTTCAAGGAGCATCTCCCATGTATCTATAACCGTACAGCACTGCAAGCGTATAGCAACGCGGAAGCCAGGAAGATAGGGTTTCAGTATTTACTACTAAAGCGTCAAATGAATGACAGAGTTTTCTTCATAAAAAACCCAAATGAGCCGTGCTCTGGTAAAAGGGGGCTTAATGCATCTCCGTGATCCATGATATCAAGCAAGTCATCACATATTTATGGATCCATAAAATCCATTTTGTTTAACAACTGACTGACTCATGAAGTACACTGGTCCTTTGACATACAGAAAATTGACCAATAACGAAAGGTTTCGGCCCAGGTCAGGGTGACCTGGGCCGATACTTTTCGAAGATGCATTAAGCCTCCTTTTCACAGAGCGCGGCTCGAATCAATTTATTTTCAATTTTTCTTTTTCAAAAAGATGTCACAAAAGAGTACACTGTGTGGGTGATAGTCCTCTCTGTACTTTTCGAATTTTAATCACTCCAACAGAGAGAGAAAAAAAAAAAGATGTTTAAGGATCGTCATTTTGTTTGTTTCTATTGGAGTTTCACGCCGTTTTAAAAGCTTAGGTCATATCACGGTAGTCAGTGCACTGATGCACGTATTTCCTGACTTTCACACATCAGTACTGACACAACTTTCTTTCAGTCACTGACTACTTTTCTCACACGCATAAGAGGTGAGAAGCGAAAAATCACCGGAAAGAAAGTTTGCCTCGACTGGGTATCGAATCTGTAACCACCAGGAATACCTTTCAAGAATTACGCATTCCTTTTTTTTTTTTCGTGGGGGGGGGGGGGGTTTGATATACATGCATACGATCCCTGCTTTACCAAAAGATACCAGCTGGCGTAAAAATTATGCGTATCTTTACTCAGATAGTTTAGTCAAGCAGTTCAGTGAAACTTATTTCAGACTTGATGCTTGATTACTTAAACTGCGTATGCATATTTAGTTCGTACACAGTTTAGAGAAAGGTACCCAAGGTTACCAGTCAGATACGTTAACCACTGAGCTATCAGGCCGGGCTTGTCATCAAAAATGTTCTTAGTCTGAAAGCGAAAAATGGACAGGTAGGCAGACAGGCAGGAGAATGGGCAGCGAGCAAGAGACAGAGAGAGAGAGAGAGAGAGAGAGAGGAAGAGAGAGGGGGAAGACAGACAGACAGACAGACAGACAGACAAGACAGATAGACAGAGAATGTTAGGGCGTGTATTTGGCTGACAGGAAATTCTCCATGTCCTGAATAGGGAATTTTCATCAATTTTGAAATGTTCCGTCTTTGAATTTGAAATAACACGACGTAAAAACCAAGTATTACAACATGGTTACATCGAGACAAACTAGAAATTTACATGAAGTCAGATATCAGTTCAGCGTTTTGGTAGTCTAGGATATCGCAACGGGATGATGAATATGAGATATGCTCTGTGAAAAAGATCTTAATGCATCTACAAAAAGTATCGATTCAGGTCAGCCTGCGCAGTCCGCGCAGGCTGACCTGAGTCGAAACTTTTTGCTTTCCGTAAATGTTCTGCATGTCAAAGGGACCAGTGTACTTCAGGATTCAGTTGGCTGTTATGTAAAATAAATTTCATGGATCCATAATTATATGATGACTTGCTTGGTATCATGCATCGCGTGGATGTATCAAAGCCCCTTTTTCCAGAGCGCGACTCACATAAATTTAAACAAAGGTCGAAACTCATGTAGGAGGTTATGATGATTTCGCAGATTTGGATTTTTTTTCCACCCTATCTCCACAACTACTCCAGAATCCGAAACAAGAAAAGTAACACTTCCTCCAGCCTACGTGTATGTGTGCGGCGCTCTGGGCAAATATCATACGAGTCGTCACGTAAAATACATGACGATCGATTTGGTCAAACAACCTATAGTCTGGGTTACCTGCCCCTGACACTACGTTGTCGGGTCAGGCAAAGCACAATAATGGCGGCCTCCATGGCGACCTCAAGCTTAGCCCTACATGCTTTCCTGTTTTTTTTTTTTTTTTCCTAATTTCATGTGATCCAGTTTGATTAGTGAATAAAATGAGATAAATTTTGTACAAAATATACATTACTGACTTTAAAATGTGCTGTTGAGGTATGGTTTAAGTATAAATTTGACTATGAATCAATCCAAACAAATGATTTCATCATTTCAGAGTTCTATAATTTGACGAGTGTGCTGATGGGTTATTTCCGTGTAATTACTATATGCTTAAGCTTCAGGATGGAGTCAAATTCTTTAAATTAATTCTTAGGAAGACGACTGTAGGATCACATGGTAGAACGATTACGCCTCTTCCAAACAATGGCGTAGGGTCCATAATGTACAATATGCAAGTGTGTAATGAAGAAAAAATCTTAACATTATTACTTTATGGAACAACTTCTTATTCATAACTAAATTAAACTCTTTATTTTATTTTTTTTTTTATTTATTTATTTATTTTTTTTTTTAATTTGTTCATTTTTTTTTTTTTAAATGAAATTTCCAACCAATAGTAAAAATTCAAATATTGTGAATGCATCCTATAGATCAGACTGCATATTCACCCCGTCAACAAAAGCGAATAGCTTCCCGCTTGGCAGCCTAAGGGTGCACTAGTGCTTTCTATTTAGACTACATAATGATTCTAAACCCCTGGTTACGGCCCTGATAATGTGACTAAAATAATGTTGAAATGATGTTAACCCTTTACTAAACAATCCTGACTTTTAACGCGATCTTTGAAAACATTGTGGGGAAAAAGGAGAAAGTGCTGGTTGCCAGCATTTTCTCTTTTTGTCACAATGTTTTCTACGCTCTCAAGTACAATTCACACCATTTGAGCAACAAAAGTCGTGTGTAGGTTTTCTTAACTTTGGTGGCTCCAAAATTGTCTCGTCTGGTAAAGGGTTAATTTTCGAATTTTAACAGGGTAAAGGGAGGCCCGAAATGGATGCAAAAATCGAAAGAAAGAAAATATTTAAAGAAACAACTGCAGTGTTTAGAAAAGACTAAGTGGTTGCATTAAACTGGAACTCAACACGTACAATACTTGAATTGCCAAAGTGAGATGCAAGAGCAACAGTTTCAAGTTTTCAACTTTTGCATGCCACTATTTAATTTTCGCGTACTTTTTTGTTAGAACCTCCTTCTTCCAAATTCCCCAATGATGTAATTGCTTAGTGTGTATGTTTTCAAGTATTTCAATATGGATATCTAAGGGCCCTTGTTTTTTTTTAACCTTTTACCAAAAATAAAAAAAAAACAAGAGTTTTAACATCCCCGAGAATAAACCATAGTGTTTTCTACCATTTCAAAACCAGTCCCAACATCTGATCCACATTTAATATGTCGTCTGCAAATGCTTCCAATTTGGACAAGCTTGAAATTTTGTCGTCTGGCTAAGGGTTAACTGTTATTGTCATTTATTTTTAACATTTTTGTTTGTTTTGAACCCGTATCCTATTGACTCTTTTGATCCCGAAGAATAGTCGAAGGTGTCGTTGATATTTCTGTCATATACATGTAGGGTATCCTTTACCACACAATCTGGCGGATCCCGGTAGCGCGGTCGGTAGCATACAGGACTTGAGAACAGGGGTTGCTGGTTCGAATCCCAAACTTGACCAGTTTCTTTCTAAGGACTAATGATAGTTATTGCAAGAGGATATATTCCTCTTTCCATGCTGATCATTGTTTTCACGATGGTCACGTGGGCAAGCAACCAGCGGTTTAGGAAGAATATTATGCGAAGTAGTGGTAAAAGAAACTCCAGAAAAGCATGCATAGGCGTGCTGACTGCCACGAAACAACTAAAATAAAGTTGAAAACTGCCTTAAACACCGTACAATCAATCAACCACTACCACACGATCCCCAGTTTTAACGACCCTGAAGAAGAAGAAACTGCGTATGCAAATTTAGTGTGTCCGCAGTTTAGGGAAAGGTACCCAAGGTTACCAGTCAGATATGCTAACCACTGAGCTGTCCGGCCGGGCTTGTCATAATGAATATGAGATATGCTCTGTGAGGTATGGTTTAAGTATAAATTTGACTATGAATCATTTCTAAAAGTAGCCCTATTTTCGGGTGTTATATAGGCCCATTGACCTTTTGGATACTACAACAGAAATCATGGATACAGTATACCACCCACCTCTACAACAGCATTTCCTCTATTTCCAACAATGCCCTCTACCCTATCAGACAGAAATCATCACTTGAGCTACATTTATTTTGTCGTCTCTAAATGCTTTCAATTTGGTTCACTCCAAAATTTTGGCATTCGGTAAAGAGGCATATTATGATTGATAATATTTTGTTTTTATCGAACTGGTCATTCTAAAAACGATAAAAAAACAAGGCTTTGCCGAGTTTTTATCGCTTTTCAATGACAAGCTCTGTACTAAAGTTATACAAAGTGAAATAATAGATGAAAAAATCAAGACTTTACCTTTTTTATTTTTCCAAAGTTTTTAACACTCATACTAAAATCGTAATTTACAATATCAGTATTTCTTCAAGGCAATCTTGCACAGCTAGATACATATAAACCCTTTAATTCTTATCAGAATACAACATTTAGATGTGTCCATACTGAAAACATTCGCAGATGAAAAAAAAAAAAAAAAACAGATGTTGCCTAGGTCATAGAATGTTTTTTAAAGGGTACGGAATATTGTGGGAAAAGAGGAAATGGCTATTTTTCAACATAATTTCCTTTCCCCACAATTCTTTTACTTTTCACCAAACGACAAAACTCTACACTTTTCCAAATTGAAAGCATTTACAAACAAACAAAACATAGTCCAAATAATAATATCTGTCTTTAACTCTTTACCAACAAAATTTTAGACTCCTTCAATTTCAAAGCAGTGGCAGAAGACAAATTTAATGCGGAAATAATGATGAGACTGGTCTCTGAAAAGGTAGAAAGTATTGTAGAAAAGGGAGAAACTGCTTGTTACCGGTATTTTCTACTTTCCCCAGAATAATTTCAAAAGCATTTTCCTTCAGGGTCGTTAAAAATGTGGCCGTTTGGTAGAAGATCAAAAGAGTGTAAACATTGTGGGAAAAGGAGAAAATGCTGGTTAGTTAGACTTGTCCAAATTGAAAGCATCTACAAATGACCAACCTTTCGTAGTCTAAATGAGGATTTCAAAGGATTTAAACATTAAGGAAAAAGGCCAAAACGCTGGTGAGCAGCATTTTCTCTTTCATCCACAATGTTTTCTGAAGGTTTCTACAGCAGCATCGTTAATACGGCAGGATTGTTTAGCAAAGGGCTTTTGCGTCACGGTCTTTAAAAAGCAGTATTCTTTGGAAAAAGATTAAATGTTCATTTGTGGTTCTCAAATAATTCTAAAGAATAACTCGCTTAATTTCTTGAAGAGTTTTACTGAAACTGAGTTTCTAACATTTTGCACTTTTTGTGATTTCTGATCTTGCAACTTTTTAGTGAAATGAATTACTGAGTATCAGATGAACATTTTTAAGTCATATCTCCAATATTTATTTTAGACAAGAGGAAGTGTTGACGACAAAAAATAAATTGCTTTTTTTGAAACATTTTTGACTTTGCTACATTCGCCACTTAGTTAGATAATGTGAGCACTTTAACATATTTCTTTACAAGCGGACAGAATTTTAGACGTGCCCAAATATAGAGCATTTACAATTTGGACTTGTCCAAATGATGGAATTCGTCCTTGAAGGAGTAGAAAAAAAAGTGTAAAAAAAAAAAGAAGAAAATGCCGTTCATGCAGGGTGCGGCAATCACAACTTAACCTGTTTGTTGAAAGTGAACATCAAGATCAGTCTTCTTTTTCCTTACACTACACAACAACAAATATCTGGCCGAAAAACAATCCAGTTGTGAGTTTCTATGAATGCAAACCAACACCATGCACTCATATAAAGTGTATTAAACGGAACTTGTACATATGTAGTCGTGGACTGCACTCTTCTCTTGCCTACTACTGGTCTCTGTAATATAAATTCCCGTGAAATAACAATAGGCTAAAGAATGGCACATTAATGAAGGTGAAGGATTCACAATTCATTTCGTCTCTTACTACGCAGTGTCCATGATTTCTGTTGTAGTGGTAGGTAGTACGCTGTGTCCATGTTTTCTATTGTAGTGGTGGATCGTGCATATGTCAATGGTTTCTGAGGGTGGTATTTAGTGTCTATGATTTTTGTTGTAGAGGTGGGTGGTATACTGTGTCCATGATTTCTGTTGTAGTGGTGGGTGGTGCATAGTATGCATCATTTCTGTTGTAGTAGTGGGTGGATCTTTTCCATACCTACACAAAATAAATATAACATTAACTACTATTTTTTTGTCAAACCATCATACTTATAGTATGCTGATTAAATCACCCAACAGTGCGAAGCAATAAACTGAATTTCAGCCATTAAGATTTCTCCTGTATCCAACTGCAACGTAAGCTCGCAATGGCCATTTTTTTCAGCAGTACAATACTATCTCAACCCGTAATATGCCCATCACTACTATAGTTCAAGACGCAGTAGACCAAAGTTGAATTATACACAGTGTCAAGCTCTTTACCACATGACAAAAATGAAGACTTATCCAAGTTATAATCATTTGCAGACGACAATTTGAATGTGGCACCACTGATGGATTTCTCTTTGATAGGATAGAAAACATTTTAGGAAAGGGAGAAAATCTTGCTCACCAGCATTTTCTGCATTCCACATAATGTTTTCAAAAGGCTTCTTTCTCAAAGTTGTTAAAAACTCGGGTTTGTTTGGTCAAGTGCTATAATTTCCAATAACATCTAATAAAAAAATGCCCTGCCTTTGTTATATTTATTCACAAAACCCTTTACAAAAGCAGAACCAATTTGATAACCCTTTGAAAGAAGACCTTTGTAAACATAATTGGAAAAGGAGAAAATGTTGGTATTTAAATTGTTATCTGCAAATGCTTCTAACTTGTTATTTGGTATTTAAGAGTAGAAACAAGTTTGTTTTTATCATATATTTCCATTTTCTGCTGTATTCCAACCACAGGAAGATGTGCAAAAATAGATAAAGGGTGACAAACAAGATAATAAAGGACTGATTGAATGGTATTTTAAGCCAATTTCAGCATTATTTCAGTCACAATGACAGCTCACATATTTATATGTTTCCTGGGTTTCACCAGTAATAGGCTAGAGCTCTGAAGCGACTTGCCCTAGAACACTCACACGAAATATCCAGATGCCTCCAGATGACAAATCCTACACTTACACTTTACCACTGAGCCAAGCAGGACCCCAAAAAGATTATAAACTATGATACATAAGACAATAAATCAAATCTCAAATGACATATTCTCTTCATGTACTCATCAATGATTTTTATATAAGAAAGCCCCCTTTTTTAAAAATGAAAATACAGCTTTTGAAGAAAGTTGAAGGAGATTGATGTACTACCAGATCCTTGATCTTTTCATAAGATAGTCACACAAGGCATACCCTCTTCATGTGCTCATCTATGATTTTTTTTAAAGGATCAACCCCTCTTTTTTGAATGAGAATACAGCTTTTGTAGACAGCCGAGGGAAACTGATGTGTTAACAGATCCTTGATATTTTCATAACTAGTCTTATGTCAACCATCGGACATTTGGCTGGCTTCTGTGATGTTTCATGAGTCTGTCTGCTCTGAAAGCAGAAAAGATTTAGGGTAAGGAGCAAACCACATCTCCATGTGGCTTAAAGAGGGCTTAAAGAGTACTTGGACTTTTTCCCGCTTTTATCCATCATTTCTTTTTTTTTTTTTTTTTTTCTCACTCGCAAGAAAATTTTGATCCTATTTATGTTCAGCTATTTAAAACCTCTAACATGGGACCTCCCTGATCCCTGATGTGTTATAACCAACAGATAAAATTGGTAAAAACTTTGAAAACTCCTATTTCTGTATAAATTTTATCCATTTTAGCCAGGTTAGTTTGGCCATTTTAAAACCTCCATCGAGGGATATCCTGGTGGGTATTAAAATCAATGGATAAAACCTGTAATAAAACTCAGAGTACTTTTTTGTAAGACTACAATTATTTCATCCTTGTTATGTCAGCTATTCTACAACTTTTCTCAAGAGATCACCCTGGTGGGAGTTAAAAGCAAAGGATAAAAGCGGCTGAAACTTTGGACCCTTTTATGTTAGTATGTTAGTGTAAAACATTTTGATGCCAGCTAAGTTTGGCCATTTTAAAACCTTCATCGACGGACTTAATTGTTTGTGTTAAAACAACGGATAAAAAACGGTAGAAACTCCAAGTACTCTTTCTTTAAGAGTAAAATGTTTTCATCCTACCTAGGTTCTGCGATTTAAAAACTATAATCGTTTGACCTGCCAGGTAAAAAAAAAAGAAGAATACTGGTAAAACTCTGAGAACTTTTTTTTGTTGTTATTGTTGTTGTTGCTGTTGTTTGTGTGTTTGTTTGTTTGTTTATTTGTGTGTAAAATATTTTGGTCAGGTTCGGCCGTTTTAAATTTTTTCTCAAGGAAACTCCCTATTGACTCTTTAAACCCATGGATAAAAGCGATAAAAACTCCGAGTGCTCTTTTATTAGGGTAAAACATTTTTGTCCTGGTTTTATTCAGCTATTAAAAGGCTTTCTCAACTAATATAATAATAAGACTAAATCAACTGAAAACTAACCATAATTGGGATGCGAAGCACATATATGAGATACAGCAAACTTACTGAAGCTTTCATGAGAAATACATACAGGAGATGAGCTAATTAGAAGCACGGCTAGACAAATGTAACTAAAAACTTATCATGATTTGGGTGAGAAGCACAAATATGAGATATGAGAAATCTGAAGTATGGTTCGTGAAATATCAACACAAACTGAATAAAGCTTAAATGAGAACTACATACAGGAGAAAAGATAAATTCAAAATTGGGTTGGCAAAATATAAACACCCATCTTACTGAAATTGTCATTAGAAAGACATACACTAGATATAGCTGGTTCAGAGCATGGTCGGTAAAATTACACACAAACTTACTGAAATCTTATTAAGAAATGCATAAACGCAACAAAATGAATTCAAAGCATGGTTACACAAATACAAACAAAACCTACTACAATTCTAATGTCAAATACATACACAAGATAAAGCAATTTTAAAGCATGGTGAAAGAAATATAAACAAAAACTAGACAAAGTAAAATCAAGCACGGTTTGAGATATACAGTAAAAACAAAATTAAGGGCACTATTTAGATATACATAAATACATGAGAAATCTCAAAATTCAAAGCATTCTAAGACAAAAAACAAGGCAAAAGTATTTTCATGAGACATACATACATACGCGTGATTAAGCAAGTTCAAAACATTCGAAACTAACAGCAACTTTAATGACAAATACATTAAATATATAAGCAATTCTAAAGTATTATTAGAGACATCAGAAACATTAACAAAAACTAACTGTAATTTTGATGGCAGACACGTGTAAATGTATACCAAAGTATTTCTGTCTCTTCTCCATAATGGCTTATTTACACATTTTTTAATCTGAGCTTTCATTAGCATTAGGCTGGGGCTTTGCCCAGCACTGCACAAATATACACTAATAATACTAATGCAACGAAACATGGGAGGGGGGGTGTCAATTGCAGGATTTTTTCATTATAGGTAAACTCATCGCCTAAACCTTTTACCAAATGAGAAAAGTTTAGACTGGTCCAAACTGAAAGCATTTGCAGACGACATATCAAATGTCACTCAAAACATAAAATTTGTCATTCAAAGGGTAGAAAACATTCTGGGAAAAGAAGAAATGATTGTTCTACCATTTTCCTCTTTTCTCATAATATTTACAAAGGGTCTTTTTCACAGGGTCGTTAGAACTAGGACTGCGTGGTAAAAGGTTAACACTTTAACAATCAGCCCTGTATTTTAACATTCTGAGGAAAGATGCTTTTGAAAACAATGTGGGAAAAGGACAAAATGCCGATAGCGCCATTTTCTCCTTTTCCCACGATATTTTAGGAACTGGCACCTTTTCAAGACCAGTTCTAGCAATTAGTTTTGTTATCTGAAAAATGCTTTCACATCTGTACCAGGCATCACATTTAATGACCTGTCCGTACTAACTCTTTACCAAATGACAAGATTTTAGACTGGTCCAAATTGAAAGCATTTGCAGAAGACAAATTAAAGGTCACCAAAATGACCACTTTTGTTCTTGATATAGTAACCAGCATTTTCTCTTTTTTTGCACAATGTTTTTCAAAAGCCTTCTTCCTCAGGGTGGTTTAAAGTCGAGATTGTTTGCATTTTTTATGTTCATGGACATCATGTAAATTACATGTAACTAGGGCAATTTGATTAGTTACCAATTCAAAGTGGATAAATTGGCCCTTTTTCAACCGCCAAAAATATAATTCAATGATAAATAGAAACATTTTCTCTTGTTAGCTTGACTAATCAAGCACACGATAAAGATCAAGGATCAGGCTGGATATTCTGTACAGTCCGGTCTTAGCCTAGTTTCGCCAATCGCACGGGAAAGATTTATGTCTCTTTTTTTTCCAAATGAAAAAAAAGTTTTTGTAAAAAGCTGGAGAAGGTTGGCACATTGCTGACTCTTGGCTTTTTTTGACAAATGTTTCACAATTATAAAAAATGGTCTGATACCTTTTAGCAATTCAGTCTTTAGTCTTTAACCCTTGGTCCTTGTTATTGATATTTTAATAAGCTAGTCTATCGCAAAATACGATCCGTTGTGTATCTGTCTTCTTTCCATTTCATCCTTCTGTTTACTCTAAAAGTAAAAAAAAAAAGATAGGGTAAGGAGCTAATTAAATCTCCATGTGGGTCAAATTTATCGGCAGCTGCTTACATATACTTAATCAACGAAATATTAGTTACACATACCATTTCCACAGGCTGAAATAATTATTATGCACTGTTTTATACACACTTCATACTCTAAGCCAGGCAAGACTGTTTAATAAGCACAGTGTAGCCACTCAATGGAATGACCTTTCAAAACCAATGGATAAAAACAGTAAAAACTTTGATACTCTTATTTAAAGGTAAAATGATTTTGATGTTAACCAAGTTTGGAATATTTAAAACTTTCATTGAGGGTCGTCACGTGTTCAGTTATTTTAAAAACCTTTCTCAAGGGACCTCCCAGGTGAGTGAGGTCTTTGGTGACTCTTTAAACCAATGGATAGAAGCGGTAAAAACGCCGAGTGATCTTTTATTAATTAGGGTAAAATGTTTTTATCCTTGTTTTCTTCAGCTATTTAAAAAAACTTTTTTAAGTGACCTCCCAGGTTGGTGTTAAAAAAAATGGATAAAAGTGGTACAAATTCCGAATACTCTTATATTATCATAAAATATTTCCATCCTTGTTTTGTGCAGCTATCTCTTAAAAACAACTTTCTCAAGGGACCTCCCTGGTGTGTGTTAAAACCAACGGATAAAAGCGGTAAAAAAACTCCGATGCTCTCTCATCAGGATAAAATATTTATACCATAGTTAGACGAGTATTCAGCTATTTTAAAACCTTTCTCAAAAGACTTCCCTTTTGACTGTAAAAAACAATGGAAAAAATGGTAAAAACTTCGAGTGCTCTTTCATAAGGGTAAAATATTTCTATCGTGGCTTTTTTTCAGTTATTTGAAAAACCTTCATCGAGGGACGTCCCTGGTAAGCATGGTCCCTGGTGACTGTTAAAACCAATGGATAAAAGCAGTAAAAACTCCACGTCCTCTTCTATTGAGGCATAATGGTTTTTATCCTTGTTTTGTTCAGCTTTTTAAAAAAAAACTTTCTCAAGTGACATGCCTGGTGAGTGTTTAAACCAATGGATAGAAGCGGTAAAATCTCCAAGTACTCTTTTATAAAGTTAGAATAATTGTATCCCTGTTTTGTTAAGCTATTTAAAAAAAAACTTCCTCAATTGACCTCCCTGGTGAGTGACAAAACCAATGGTAAACGTGGTAAAAGCTCCGAGTACCCTTTATTATCATAAAATATTTTCATCCTTGTTTTGTGCAGCTATTTCTAAAGGGTAAAAAAAAACTTTTTTCAGGGGACCTCCCGGGTGAGTGTTAAAACCATTGGATAAAGCGGTAAAACTCCGGTCCTCTTTTATCATGGTAAAATATTTATATCATTGTTATATTCAGCTTAAAATAGCTTTCAAAAAAACTTTCCCGAGGGACCTCCCTCGAGTGTAATAAAAAATGGATACAAGTGGTAAGAACTCCAAGTATGCTTTTATTATCATAAAATATTTTCCTTCTTGTTTTATTTAGCTATTTCACAAAAACCTTACCGAAGGGGCCGCTGTGGTAAGTATTAAAACCAATGCATAAAAGCGGTAAAAAACTGCAGTACTCTTGTATTAGCGTTAAATATTTTTATCATTGTTATATTCAGCTATTTTAAAACCTTTTCTCAAGGTACTTCCTTGTTGACTGTTAAAATCAATGGATGAAAACGTAAACGCCCCGAGTACTCTTTTATAAGGGTAAAATATTTTTAATCCCTGTTTTGTAGAGCTATTTAAAAATAACTTTTTCGAATGACCTCCCTGTTGAGTGTTAAAACCAATGGATAAAAGTGGTAAAAATCTCTGTTGCTCTTTTATAAGGGTAAAATAGATTTATCGTTGTTATATTCAGCCATTTTAAAACTTTTCTCAAGGGACTTCCCTGTTCAATATCTAAAACTAAAGGATGAAAACGGTAAAAACTCCGAGTGCTATTTTATTATGGTAAAATATTTCTATCCTCGTTTTGTTCAGTTATTTCAAAAATCTCTCTAAAGGGACCTCCATAGTTAGTATTTAAACTAATGGATAAAAGCGGTAAAAACTCGGAGTACACTTTTATTATGGTAAAATGTTCTTATCCTTGATTTGTTCAGCTATTGTCACAAATGACATGGTACTGTTAAAACCAATGGATGGACGCTGTAGAAACGCCAAGTACTGTTTTATTAGAGTAAAATGTTTTTGTCATCTTTTTGCACAATTATTTCAAAAAAAGTTTGAGGGACCTCTCTGTTGAGTGTTAAAACCATTTGATAAAAGTGGTAAAACTTCGGAATGCTCTTTTGTTATCATGAAATATTTTTATCCTTGTTTTGTTCAGCTACTTTTAAAAAAAACTTTCTTAAGGGACCTCAGTAGTATATATTATACCAATTTGATGCAAAAATAGATTACAGACCGTCTAATACTAAATGTTCTCAAACCGACTCACTCACATTATCAATTTCATGTAACACGCACGCATTTAAGCCGCATGCTCATAAAATTATAACCCTCATTATACTTACTTAACAAGACGCATCAGCTAACAAGGTACATCACACAATGACAAACCAGCTAACGTCAAACGAAGGCCCATAAGTAGGCTAACCAGCTTATAACCTTTGGGCGGCTTAAGATGTAGGTAAAAAAAAAAAAAAAAAAAAAAAATTTAATTCTAAAAAAATTTTTCATCATCACGCGTCATTGCATCAGCTAACCAACAAACCCATCAACCAGGCAAACCCTTACATCAGTTAATTGCTTAACCTCCCCATCAACCAACGCGTCATGCAATGGTTAACCGGTTTATGACCTTTGGAGGGCTTAAGATTTTTAATAAAAAAAAAAAAAAAAAAAAAAAAATTAAAAAAAATTTTTTTTAAAAAATTTGCGGTGACCTTGATTGATAATTGATTTTAAATCGATTTGTTCTTAACCATTGTGTTAAAAATGGATATCAGTAAAATACTTAATTTATCCGCAATAACAGTAAATACAAATAACATACCTAAAATAGGTTTTTTAAAAGATACAAAAACTGAAGACTTAATAGATATTGCCAGAGATATGTATGAAGATTTTAAAGCAAAATTAAGAAAAAATATATCTAATGCAAAACTAAAAGCAACACTAAAATTTATAAGAGAGAAAAAACCAAAAAATGAAGAAAAAAATAAACAAATGAAACAAAACATTTTACAACATTATGAATACAAATGTAATCACATAGAAAACTTAATAAAATCTTACAAAAGAAGAAAAAGTATACTAACAAGAAGAAAGATATTAGATGTTATATCTCATTTATCTGTTTTAAATGTCTGGGCTATAGAACTAAATTAAAAAAAAAATTAATTTTTTATTTTGTCTGGAAATAAAAAATTTTTGAAATGAAGTTAATAAATTACATCGTTAGAGTAGGTAGCAATGAGTGTTACAGATATATTTAATCAAGCCTATAAGGCAGAAATGAGTTTTAGATACTCAAACTATAACCCAGATACGAACACGTTTAAGATTAAGTGTTCAATTTGTGATGACTACCCGGTGTCTCCAGAAATATGGAATAGTTTTTGTCCAGAAATAAAAGAAAGTTATGAAAGAACCGATCACTCATCAAAAGAAAAATGGTTAATAAAACAAATGGAAGAAATGGTTAATACTTATAAAGATTGTGATCATGATAAAGTAGTGTTATGGATAGACTACAACGAAGGTTTAGTAAAAGCACGCTTTTTAGACAATACAACAAACTCCGAACAATTTGAAACTCTTGACTTAAACGAACTAGAAGAAGAATTTTATGATAAATTAGCAAGTAATTACATAAGAAAAATGAATGAAGATTTTAAACAAGACCTAATTTACTTTATTGAGGATTATATTGAAAAAAGTGTTGAAGATTTTATTGATCGATATAAAAATGATGAGAAAGAACTATATAACTATTATGATGATGGCGTATTTGTCGATTGTTTTGCTGAAAGTATGAAAGCATACTTTACTACATGGCTACAAAAAGAAGATGAAAAATATTTAACTTGTTAAACCTTAAAAGGTATTCTTTAACAAAAAAATATTTTATTTAAAAATGCTAGAACTAGAGCCAGATTTTAAACAAAAGTTAAGTGACCTACTTAAGGATAAATCAAATATTTATCCTATAAACACAGATAAAATCATTTACACAAATGGAACCGGTCTAATGCCTTATAAAAACCCAAGATGGTTTAGCGATATATACTACTACTGCAGTAAAATGCTTTATGAACAACCTAATGAAAACGTTTTAAAGATAATATTTTATGCAGGTGGTAAAGGTATGTACGTAAGAAATTGTTTTTATACTAGAGATTTAACTAACCTGCTAACACTTATGAAAGAAAGATTTATAGATTGCCCAAACGAACATCAATACCTAGAAAGCAGCCTTAACGATATTGAAGAATTTAGTATAAACTTTAAGTTTCTATAAAAAATGAAAATTCCAGAAGCGATACAACAAAAGTATATGGTTGAATGCTTACACATCAAAGCAAAAAAATACCTTTTTAACCTTGACTTTGAAGGATTAAAACAATTTCTTTATAAAATTAGAAACCTCACAAGATTTACAGATTTATATCTTCACGATGATCGTTTTTTAGTTGTGTATCGGGATGATCCTGATCCTAGAATACAGAAGTTTTTTAAAAAAATATCCTGGAGAAAATGTTAAACTCATCAATAAAAGACAAAACTATGACATATAGTATACGCAAAATACTATATGTCGCACATCCTGTAACATCAACAGCGATAATAGGCATATTAATATTATTATTTTTTATAAAAAAAATTTATAAAAAATATTTTTTTTAACTAAAGTCATATTGTGTTTATCACTCATTATTTTAAATATTTAACCCTTTACAAGTCTAACTCTATCAGTATCGTTAAATATGCATTTTTAGCATTAGGATTATCTGTTCTTGTTATAAAGTTTATAACATCACATTGGTCTATTTCTAAAGGTTGTGGAAAAACTACACAACTACAACCTTCTCCTTTCTTTTTTACTATGGTGTAGTTAATCTGTTCAACACCATTTACGACTATATTAACTTTCACCTCTTCTTTTAGAATACCGGTTCCCTTAACAACCATTAAAGTCCCTCTTATAATTCTACCAGAAGCAGACATACAATAACCTCCCATCCCATGACTTACTCCGGCACTTCCATTACCAAAAGAAAACTCATAATGACCGTTTGATAAAGGACCCTGCTCCTCGGCACACACGCTTATAATTGTTTTATGAAGCGATACCCTTTCATCCACATAGGATTTTGTTACTAAATCTCCCTCATCTACAGGCATCGCTGCGTTTTTTATAGAAAAACCTTGAAAATCTACATCAGATATTGCTGTAAAGCTTCCATTTGGATTTTTTACAATGGCACCACCATTATCAACATAATTTTTATTAGCAGCAGCGTTAAGATTTATTGGATTTGGTAAACCAGTAATTGAGTTACCACCCATATCTATTTTACCAGCCACTGAAAAAGACCCGTCTTGGTTTTTTGTTAAAGCCTTTTCACCTGCGGTAGCCATCTCAATAACGCTATCTACGTAAAGCTTATTCGCTGCATGGCTATTTTCAATTGGAGGAGCAACAAAATGAATTCGCCGGTTACCCATAGATATTTCTCCTATTGCAGTATAAAAGTTATCAATAGGGTTATACAAAAATGGTGAGGATTGACTATCAACATATCCCTTTGTTGCTACATCATCAGGTTCAGCCGGTGACAGAACATTAATTAACCCATAATTCCTCATATCTATATTTCCTGTAGCAACAAATCTTCCATCATGACGTTTAACAATGACACTTTCTCTACTAACCTTATCCACATAACTTCTTGTAGCAGCATCATGTGGTTCTTCAGGGTCATGTAGATTATGTATTTTTTTAAAACCCATATTGAAAGGAGCAGTAGCAATAAAATTTCCATTTTCTTTTAATAGTGGTGATTCATGGTTTCCCCCTGCTGTATTATCAACATAATCCTTTGTCGCAACGTCTTGTGGATTTACTGGATTACTAACCCTCGTAAATGTGTTGCCATTCATATTTATAGAACCGGTAACAGTGGTTGTTCCATCTTTACGTAAAAAGTTGTTAGTAATGTAAGCAAGTGACACACCACCATCACCACTTGTTTTAGCATCATCCATTCTTCCAAATTTATCAACAGGCATCGTTTTTTAATATTACTAAAAAAGTTTATTTAAAACATTTTGAAATTCATTATCATCGCATAACTCTTTAAGAATAAACAAACATAAATGACCGCAAAATACTTCACCCGCATGTTGTAATTGGTCAGTATTGTAGTATATAGGTTGTTTTAAATAATCTATAATTTCATTAGGTGGTTGAATACCATAACTATCAAAATAAATTTTTCTTTTTCCATCTTTAAACCATGCAACCCAATGAGTACCAGGGCTACCAGAGTCATCAAGGTTTAATATACCACATTCATTTTTTTTATTCTTTTTTGGTAGGGTATCTCTTAAAAATGTTCCTCTAAAATTTTTTAATTTTAATTTTTTTGCAGCATCATTTAGTTCAAAATTACTTAAAGGTTTATTTTTTAAAGTTACATTATCAATTGTAATATCTTTCATTTTTTATATATTTAAATATTTATAATAGCACCGTTGTCAACCCATGAATTAAACTCATCAGAATAACCTTTCCACTTTACAAGAGATTTCTTTTTTCCCTTTTTAATAACCTTTTCTATCCTATACACCTCTTGACTTGTTTTTTGTAGTTCAGGTTCATAAAAGCTACCTTTTATTTCTTCACCATTTAAATCTTTAATTTTATATGTTATAGGTGATGTATGTTTTACTTCTGAAACTGTAAAAACCTCTTCAGTCCATCTCGTAGTATAACCTTTTTCAAAAGTTTTTTTCTTTTTACTTATCCTTACTTTATCTCCAACAGAAAACTTTGGTTTGATATCCTCCCTTACTTGATCATAATCAGGATACAATGTTGCCCAAACTTTATTTTCATTCTTCTTCTTACTTGCTTCAATTGGCGTCATCTTAATAGAAGAATGCCTCGTGTTGTTGTATTCCTTAACAAGATTTTGTAATACATCAATATAAACATTTGTTGAGTGAGCAGAGAAATACTTCCACATTTTTTCTTTCATTGTTCTAATCCATCTCTCAACAACGCTTGATTTTTCTTCATTTTCAGTAGAATACAATTCAACCAAATCTTTAACATCTTTGTTATAAAACTCTTTCCCCCGATCCACCCACATTTTTTCTGGCTTTCTTTCCTTAAAAATACTCTTCAGTGCAACAGAAACAGATTTTCCTGTTTTATCCTTTAATGGGATCAGCCAACCATATTTTGAAAAGATATCAATGACAGCAAGAAGAAATTTTACTCCACGATTAAGTTTAGAAAATGCTTGAATATCTACTAAATCTGCTGCCCATATTCTATCGATGCCATTTACTCTAACTCTCCTTTTCTTAAATTTTCTTTTTACAGGTTTATGTAATTCTTCTGCTAGTGAATTCTTTTTTTACTCACACCCATACCAAATCTTTTCTTGGTTCCTATCAATGAGGAAACCAATCCTCTTTCCATTCTTTCCTTAATAGTAGGATTATAGATACCCTTTAACTCTTTAAGCATATTAGCATCACACACATCATTACGTGTTTTAGTATCATTATGCTTAAGATAGCATATATCATGATGATATGCTGCTTTGTCAACACGATTTACAGGCTTTGACCAATCTTTAGGTGTTAAATCAGGATTTAATCTTTTCTTTAACTTGGTACCAGGCCCAGTAAAGTTATGACCAGGTAAGTGCATTTCAACAGGTAAGTTATTGATTGCTTTGTTTAACAATGAACCACCTTCTTTTTGTTTAATAAATTGTGTTTTAGTTGTACCACAAACAGCACATTTTCCTCGCACCATATTTTTACCATTTTTACTTACCGTACACTGTATATCAGTAGTTTCAGTTTTCTTTTTACATTTAACGCAATACATTTTTTATATATTAAAATAAAATTTTTAATATAAAATATGGATATTGTTAATTTATCATGGAATGAAGCGTTAGCAAAAAGATTTAATCATCCCCTTTTACCTAGGAGCATCAGGGGTTTAATAGTAGGTAAATCAGGATGTGGTAAAACTACACTTTTACTTAACCTTTTGTTAAGGCCTGATTGGTTAGATTATAACAACTTATGCGTTTTTGGTAAAAGTTTGTTTCAACCAGAATATCGCATACTTAAAAAAGCCTTTGAAGAAAAAATACCAAAAGAATACATACTAAGGTTGTTTTCACTTAAAGATGAAGTTCAAAACCGTGATATTTCACCTACTGCATTAGTTGAAGAATGGGCAAAAACAATTAAGGAAAAATCTGATATCAATTGTGAATTTTATGAATATGCTAGTGATGTTCCTGACCCAAGAGATTTAAATGCATCAAATAAAAACTTAATGATATTTGATGACTTACTTTTAGAAAGACAAAACAAGTGTGAAAACTATTATGTAAGGGGTAGACATAGTAACGCTGATTGTTTTTATCTAGCACAAAATTATTTTAGACTACCACGACAAACTATTAGAGAAAATGCAAACTTAATATGCTTGTTTAGACAAGACTTAAAAAATCTTAACCATATTTATAGTGATCATGTAGGGGATGATATGACTAAAACAGAGTTTATTAATTTTTGTAAAAAGTGTTGGGAAAGACCACATGGTTTTGTAGTGATTGATTTGACTAAGAACCGTAATGATGGAAAATATAGATGTGGTTTTGACAACTTTTACATACCACGAGATTACAGAGATTACTATTAAAAATTTATTTTACAAATTATAAAATGGAAGCAGAATTACTTGAAAAGATAGTAAAAAACACTAACCATAAAACATCATTTCAAATTATCGTAAGCGATAACAAAACAGAGTTTAAAACAAGATTTACTCCTCCACTTCTATTAGAAAAAGATAAAGAATATGAAGTGGCGTTGGTTAACCTTGAAACTTACTATTCATTTCCTAATATTGATAAAAACAATGGAACTTTTGTTTATTCACCAGACAATGGTGCAACATGGGTAAAACTAAAATTACCAGAGGGATCTTATGATTTAGTTGATATTAATGATGCAATACAACAAGAAATGAGGAAAAGGGGTCATTATGACCTAGTTAATGAAGAATATTATATTAATATCTCCGCAAACACTAATACTTTAAAATCAATTCTTTATGTTGAAAATGGATATCAGGTTGATTTTAACCAAGGTAGAAGTATCGGGAAAGTATTAGGATTTAATAGAGCAAAATATCTACAAGGATTTCATGAATCTGAAAATGTAGTAAATATTCTTAGTATTAATAGCTTGTTAGTTAATATTGACTTAATTTCAGGTAGTTATGTTAATGGTTCACAAAGAAATACGATTTACAGTTTTTTCCCTAATGTATCACCAGGGTATAAAATAATAGAAAATCCGGTAAACCTTGTTTATCTTCCTCTAACATTAAATGAAATACATGATTTAAATGTATCAATTACAGACCAAGATGGAACATTACTAAATCTAAGAGGTGAGAATTTAACAATTAGATTCCATATAAGAGAGGCAAGATAATATAAAAAATGACAGACTACATTAACGCTAAAATAAATATATCAGACGGACAAAAGGAAAAAATTTTACATGCTTTTAGAAACAAAAGTCCATCAAGTATTCGTTTAAAGCATGAAGATATACATGGTAATGATGTAATAGCATTAACCAAATCACAAGTAAATAAACTTACAAAAGCTTATAAAGGTGGAAAGGGAACAACGTTTAGAATGTCACCTAGACAAATTAAACACAACATGAAAGTAGAAGGTGGATTTTTACCTTTGATAGCTGGATTAGCTTCATCAGTTTTACCAACATTAGCAAGAACCGTTTTACCTGCTATAGGAGTTGGTGCGTTATCTGGTCTAGCTTCTTCAGGAGTTCAAAAAGCAATGGGTAACGGGCTTTACCTTAAGAAAGGTGGCTGCGTATGTCAAGTTGAAACTGATGGTGAAGGTTTATATCTTAAACCATACAAAGGTAAAGGATTGAGTTCCGTTGGTGATGGATTGTATTTAAAACAAGGTGGAAAAGGTCTTCTTTTAGGACCAAATAGCCCATTTGCTAATATTCCTATATTAGGAGCAATATTATAAATTAAAAAATGAATGTACATAAATTTGGAAATGGAAATAAAAATGGATATCATAAAATAGTTCAACCAAAAACTATTTTTTGGAAACCTGTTGAAGGTAAGTATCCAGCTAAAAAAGTTAATTCTGTTTCATGGGATATTTTTACTCAACAACCGTTAGTATTAGAAGGAGACAAAACTAAAACGATGGCTTTAGGTATGGGTTTCAATATAAGTAAAGGTTTTGTTTTAGCTTCTCTATCTTATAATCTAAAACTTAATCAAATATCTATAACAAATGAAGTTACATTAGAAGAAGTGGATGACATGGTTACCACAATTACAAACAACTCAAAAAAGCTAGTAAAAATTAATGAAGGTGAATTTTTGTGTCGTATTTACTATTCAATTTAAAAAATAGTTGTGTTAGTAAAATGGAACTAAAAGAAAAGATTTACCCAGAGTTGCCAGAAGCACGAAATATACCAAATGCGCCAAAATTAGAACCAATAATATCAGCAGGAGACAATGGTCAATCATTTAGACTTAAGAAGATATCAGAGATTCAGGATTTTCTTGAAAATGAAGTTACGAAAAGAGAGCAGCTAAGTAAAAAATACATGAAGATTAGTAAGACTGTGGATAATGTTGAAGCTGGACTAACTGTTATAGCATTAGGTGCAGGAGCAGGTGGAATTGCTTTACTTTCAACTGTGGTAGCGATACCCGCAACGATAGCCCTAGAAGGTTGTGCTTTAGCTGTTGGTTTAGTAGCAATAGTAGGCAAGTTTTTGGTTAGAAGAACCAGAACAAAATCAGAAAAACATCTTCAGATAAAAATGTTAGCAGATTCAAAGTTAAATACACTACTTACACATATATCAAAAGCAATAACAGATAATGAAATTGACCATTCTGAATTTACTTTAATTATGGATGAATTGGAAAAATACAAACAAATGAAGGAAGAAATTAGAAGTAAGTCAAAGAAAAAAAGCAAGCTAGAGGAATCGGAGAGTTTAATAGAGAAGGGACGAATAGAAGCACGGGAGGAATTCAGGAGACTAGTAGAAAGACACAATGGAAGCCATTCAAATTAAAACTAAAACCACCCAAGTTTAAATGTTCTTGCGCATGTGAGATAGATAACACTAATTAAAAAATTAATTACTTTAAAAAAATGTCATTTTTGAAGATCCGAGACCCTTTAAAAAGGGAACAAACAGTAAAAGAATTTCTTGCACTGAAGAAAAAAATACGAGATAGTAATATTGCAGAAAAAACCGGGGATATCGAATTACAAACAGACCTTTCAAAGTTTTTTAGACCTATTACAGAAACACAAAAAGCTGTAACAAAGGAGATTACAGAAGGGCTTAAACCTATATAAGAGGAGATTAAACAGTTACCAAAGGCTATTAATTTTCCAGCTTTTCCTTCTATAAAAGCATATGAAAAAGAGGGGTTAAGTGATGAAGAATTAGAAGAAATATTTTGGTTTAGGGATCAAATGGAAGAAGAAATTGACCCATTATTGCTTATTGGACCACATGCAGCAAAGCAACTAAGAAGATTCACTAATAAGGATGAAGCTGATACAACATATGGGATATATGACAAAGAAGGCAAATTTTATATTGGTAATGAGGAAGCCGAAATTTTAGGAGATGATCTTTTAATTGGAAATAAAACTTATGAAGGCACACCTGGTCTGTGGGAGTTAATTATAGCTAAAAAACCGAATGAAGATAAATATGATGAAGAAGATTTTAAAAATTACAAGGAGATAATGCTAAAATCTGGCACCCTTCATCGAAATCATGACAAAAAAAGTCATTTACCAAAAAGCAGTAAAACATTCAAATGGAAAAAAATGCTTAAAAAATTTTGGCTTGATAGACCCATCAAAGCAAAAGCAGGTGAAGGAATTACCATTATCCCTTCTGACCCTAATGCACTATTAGAAAGATTAGACCTCTTAATGGCAAGTAAAGGAGCTGGTAATACAGGTGTGAGAAATGAGCTTGTAAGTATTTGCGATGAATTGAAAAGACAGCGTATATTAGATACAAAAACTTATAAAAAATTAATGTCTATACTATAAAAATGATTACATCACAAAAGAGAGGAATTAAAAGAAATTATGCTTATGGAGGAGCAGGAATATTTGATACTTTAGCCAATTTTCTTACAAAATTCTTTACAAGCAGTGCAGCTAAACAAATTGCATCTTCAGCAGTTGATGTTGGTAAGAGTGTAGCTAAGGAAGGAGCAAAGAAAGCGTTAGAGGTTGGAAAGACAGCAGCAACTGACACAGGTAAAAAGTTAGTTCAAAAGGCTTTAACACCAAAATCTAAAAAGATTATAGAAAAATATACTCAAAAGCCTACTGCAACAACACAACCTGTAATGCAAAATGTTAATACCTTAATAGATGGTAGTGCAATTGCTATTCAAGATTTAGTTAAGAAGTTAAATAGTAAGGGTTCCGGAGTTAAAGTATTATGAAATTTAAGTTAAGTAAAAATAAACATTAAATAAATGCCTAATCTAAAATTTAATTTAACACATTATGAAAAATACAATACAAAAAAGGTTAGCATCCTTTATGCAAATTTTAAACTTGATGAAGATTGTGAAGTATTAGATAGTAGTAGTACAAAATACAACTATAATAAGGTTGTTTTAAAATTGTCACCTGAAAAAGCTGATATCATTAAGGAATTTGAAGAAGATGTAAATCAATACTTAGAAAAAAATGGTATGCCTAAGGTAACCATTCTTTACGGAAATAGAATTTATCTAAAAATGAAAAAAAACCTTACAGTAGAAAAAATTGAAAATATTAAACTTAAGGGTGTGTATGTAAATGATGAAAACAGGTCATTCCCTCAACTATGGGCAAATTAATATAACAATTATAATTTGACTTAAAAATTATAATTGCATATAATAAAATGGATATTTTAAATATTAAAGCTCCGATTTTAAAAGATGATAGTATTAATGAATATGAGTATTATGAATATCTACCTATTACAGGAACCAATCTAAACAACCCTGGAGGAAATATTAGGATTGATATTGAAACTCAAGATATTTTTTATCATCCTTCCGAGTCATATCTTGAGATTAGTGGTGGATTAATGAAAACAGATGGAACTGTGTATGATTCAACTAATGTTGGTGATTTGGTAACCTTAACAAATAATGGTTTAATGTATTTGTTTAAAAATATTAGATATCAACTTAGCGGACAAGAGATAGAAAGCATTAATTATCCTGGTCAAACTACTACAATGCTAGGACTGTTAAAATATCCCGATGACTTTTCTAAATCACAGGGGCTAAATCAATTGTGGTATAAAGACACTAGTCTAGCAGCTGAAAATGATAATGTGGGTTTTAAAATTAGAAGAGATTATATTTTAGGCACAGGTGATGCAAATATAGCTTTAGCAAATAAAGGATTATTTAATTTTAGGGTACCATTGAAACATATATTTGGTTTTTGTGAAGATTACAACAAAGTTTTATATGGTATGAAACAAACTTAACCTTAACAAGAAATAATAATAATGATGCAATTTTTAAAGCAGCAAGGCAAGCTGGTCCGCCAGTATTAAATGACCCTGGTCTAATTAGATTAGATAAAGTATCTTGGTTTATGCCACATGTTGAGCCAGAAGATGGAAACAAGTTGGAACTTTTTAAATCTATTGAGAAGAAAGAAAAATTCCCAGTTGGGTATAGAATGATACAAAGTGACAGTATTGCGGTTCCACGAACATCGGCATTTACTTGGAGGTTATCATCTAAATCATCTCCTGAAGTGCCACGATTTTTAATTGTTGGTTTTCAAATTAATAAAAGTAATGATCAAGATCAAAACCCTGCTATATTTGACAACTTAAATGTAAATAATATATATGTAATGTTAGGTTCAAAAAAATACCCTGCTTATGAACATTTTATAAAATTTAGCACTAATCTATTTAGTAGAATATATAGTGAAGCTGCTTTGTTTAGAAAAAAGTTTTTTAACATGGATGAATTGGTATCAAACCCTAATATTACTCCTTCAGATTATAAAACTCTCTTTCCTTTGTATGTGTTTGATTTATCTAAACAAAGTGAAAGACTTAAGTATTCTGTTACTGATATTCACGTTAAAGCATCATTTGACGCAAATCCAAATGTAAATACTGTAGCTTATGCAGTTTTAATTAGTGATAGACTAATTAACTTCCAGAGTGATGGGAATAAGATGAGTGTAGTATATTAAGTAAATTTTTACTTAAATAAATGAAAAAGGTTGCTGATTTTAAGAAAATATTAACAGATAACAATATTAAGTGGTGTTCCTATTGGAACAAGAAAAAGTATATTGATGTGTTAAAAGAGCATGGTTTGTATCCTGAAGAGGAAGAAAAAAAATTTATAAAAAAAATTCCTAATTATGATAGATTAAAGGATATTGCTAAAAACCCAAAGAGGGTTACCTTAAAGGATGTAGAAACTGAAGAGGTGAAAGAGTTTCCATCAATTTACAAGGCTTCTAAGTATATAGATAAATGTCCTCAAACGATTGAAAACTGGAATGGTAGAGTATGGAATAATAAATATAGAATTGACATTCATTAAATTTTATTATTTATGAAAAAAAAATAATAAAATTTGACTTAAGGAAAGAATTTTTTATTTAAAAAAGTTATAGCGATGAATTCTTTTTCACGAAGATTTATCAATAGATTAACAGATGCTGGTCGATCAATTGCATCTAATTTATATAGCGGTGCTCAAAGGGTTGCCTCAGCAGTAATTCCCCAGAGTGTTAGAAGAAGAGTGTCTAATTTTACTAATTGGATGACTGGTAATGTTCCAGAAGAGCAAATTCCACAAGTTATAAACGAGGTTTTAGAAAATGTAGAAGAAGACTTACCGAGAAGAGAAATGCCAAACACCGTATTAAGACAAGAAGCGTCTGCATTAAGAGAATTTGCAACACAATATGTTATAGATGGAGTAGGGGGATGGGGGGCAAATGATTTTTTAGAAGTATGTAGAGAAAGCATAACTAATTTTTTAAGAAACAATAGAAATATAAAGGTAAAGCTAGAACTAGTATGTTTATTTTCAAGGGTAAAAAATGATGGTGATATTGAATATAAAGAAGTTAAACTTTCTTCAAGTCATGAAATTATATCAAGGGAAAGTAATGTAAATGTAACTTATGATAATATGGTAGAACGAGTTATGTTTAATTTCGAAACTTTTTTAATACAAGGAACCGGTTGGGTATTTGAGGGGGTTATAAGTTTAACATTACATGTTGTAGAAAATAGACAATCATGGGAGGGGCTTGCAGGTTCATGGATGCCTTTACCAGCGGGATTAAAAAGAGCAAATAACAGAAATGGACTTGTTAATATTAAAAACAAAGAAGATCATAATTGTTTTTTATACTGTTGTATGAGGGTGGTTTATCCGAAAAAAGAACATCCAGAAAGAGTTGATAAAAAATTAAAAGAGCAAATCAAAGAATTAAATATGAAAGGAATCGGGTGCCCCGTTAAAATGTGTGATATTAATAAATTTGAAAATCAAAATCCGGATTTTTCTATCGTTGTTATAGGTTATGATGAAAAAGATGGGTTATATCCTCTTAGAAGGCAAAGAAAAGAAACTTTTGGTAGAAAACATTTAGTGATTCTTTTGTTAATAAAAGATGAAGATGAAAATAGTCATTATGTTTGGGTAAAAAATCCAAGTGCACTATTAGCATCAAAAATATCCAAAGATGGACATAAACTTTCTTTTTGTTGGAGCTGTTTAGGCCATTTTACGAGTGAAAGAGTTTTAGAAGATCATAGAGTGTTTTGCTATGAAGAAGATGCTGTAAGAATTAAAATGCCAACAAAAAACCAGTGTACCGTAATGTTTAAAAACTGGGTTAAAACACAATGGCTTCCTTTTGTTGTTTATGGCGATTTTGAAACGATGCAAATACCAATACAACATGCAAAACCAGATCCAAGTAAAAGTACAACAACAAAAATTCATATGCATGTCCCAACAGGCTATGCTTTCTTTTTAAAAAGTTTTGATGAAAATGTTTTTAAGTCTAGATTGTTACTATATCGAGGAGAAAAAGCAGAGGAAAAGTTTGTGGAAGAAATAGAAAGTCAGACCAAAGAGATTTTTAAATTGTCAAAAAAAGATATGATACTTACCGCAGAGGATGCAGAAGATTTTAATACCGCGGATGTTTGTTATCTTTGTAATATAAAGTTTGGAGAGGAAGAAAAAAGGGATGAAGAAGAGGAAAGCGATGAAGAAGATGGAGTGGAAGAAGAGGAAGAAAAAGAAGAAAAAAAGGAAAAAGATGAAGATAGATGGAAAAAAGTAAGAGACCACTGTCATTTTAGTGGTAGATATAGAGGAGCCGCACATAATAAATGTAATCTTAACTTTCGTAAACCAAACTTTCTTCCTGTTTTCTTTCATAATTTGTCTGGATATGATACTCATTTGTTTGTTAAAAATCTTGGTGTTAGTGAGGGGGAAATTAATGTAATTCCAAATAATGAAGAAAAATATATAAGCTTTACAAAAAAGACTTTAGTAGGTCAGTATAAAAGTAAAGATATTTATAAGGATATTAGGTTTTTAGATAGTTTTAAATTTATGGGTAGCAGTTTAGCAAAACTAACAGAAAATTTAAAAGATTATCAATTCAAAAACTTAAAAAGTGATTTTCCAAAGGAAGAAGAGTTTAAACTTCTTCGTAGAAAGGGTATTTATCCATATGAATATATTGATTCATTAGAAAGGCTTAATGAAACACAATTACCACCTATAGAAGCATTTTATTCAAAACTTGCTGGGGAAGGAATTACAGAAGAAGATTATAAACATGCAAAAAAGGTATGGAAAACATTTAAAATTAAAACTCTTGGTGAATACCATGATTTATATTTAAAAACGGATGTTCTTCTTTTAGCTGATGTGTTTGAAAGTTTTAGAGAAGTTTGTTTTAACGTTTATAAATTAGACCCTGCTTGGTATTTTACTGCACCTGGTTTAGCTTGGGATGCTGCATTAAAGTTAACTGGTGTTAAGTTAAAACTGATTAGAGATGAAAATAAAATCCAATTTATTGAAAGGGGGATCCGAGGTGGAATTTCAATGATTCCTAAAAGATATATAAAAGCTAATAATAAATATTTAGGTAAAAAGTATGACCCACAAAAACCTTCAGTATTTTGTAAATATTTAGATGCGAATAACTTGTATGGTTGGGCAATGAGTCAGAAGCTTCCAATTGACGGATTTAAATGGATGACGGAAAAGGAATTAAACAACTGGAGGCGACATTCTTGTTTTTTGGAAGTTGATTTAGATGCCCCTAAAGAACTGCATGATTATTTTAATGAGCTTCCTCTTGCTGCAGAAAGAAAAAAAGTAAATAAAGTTGAAAAGCTAGTACCAAATTTACATGATAAAAAGAAATATATTATACATTATAAAAGTTTAAAACAGTGTTTAAGTCTTGGTTTAAAATTGAAGAAGATACATAGAGGGATTAAGTTTAAAGAGAGTGATTGGTTAAAACAATACATAGATTTAAACACACAACTAAGAACAAAAGCAAAAAATGATTTTGAAAAGGATTTTTATAAGTTAATGAATAATTCAGTGTTTGGTAAAACTATGGAAAATATAAGAAAAAGGGTAAATGTTAAGCTTTTCAGAAATAGAAAATCAGCAAGGAAATTTGTAAACAAACCAAACTTTAAGCATTTAGAAATATTTAATGAAAATTTGATAAGCATTCATATGGGAAAAACACAAATAACATTTAACAAGCCAATATATTTAGGGTTTTCCATTCTTGAGTTAAGTAAAACATTGATGTATGATTTTCACTATAATTATATTAAAGCAAAATATGGGGATAGAGCAACTTTAGGACTTACTGATACTGATAGTTTATTGTATGAAATTAAAACAGAAGATTTTTATAAAGATATTTCAGATGATGTTAAAGAAAAGTTTGATACAAGTGACTATCCAAAAGAGGGGCATCCTTCAGGTATTCCAGTTGGTATAAATAAAAAGGTGATTGGTATGTTTAAGGATGAAACAAGTGGGCGGGAAATAGAAGAAACTGTTGGATTAAAACCAAAAATGTACAGTATTAAAATGGATGATGGGGTGGAAAATAGAAAATGTAAGGGGATTAAGAAAAATATAATTAAGAAAACTATAACGCATCAGGATTATCTGAATTGTTTAGAAAATAATAATATACAGCATAGAACAATAATAAATTTAAGAAGTTATAAGCACCAAATTTATACAGAAGAAATTAATAAAATAGCATTAAGTGCAAATGATGATAAAAGGTTTATTTTACCTGATGGAATTCATACACTTGCTTGGGGGCATCATAGGATAGAGGAATACAAAAAATAAATTTTTATTTGTGTTAAGAACAAATAAAAATTACAAATTTTTAATTTTACCACATGTTATACATTCTAAAACATAGTTTTCATCAATATTTCTTCCTGTAATATAATTCATTATATCATTAAATGATATGTTTTCATTTAGTTTTCTTTCAAATCTGCCTAAACAATTATTTTCATGATGAAGATTGTTATAACATTCTTTAAAAAGACCGTATTTTTTATTTTCAAAAATTGTATATTCTCTCCAATTTGTTAATTCCTGCATTTTCTTACATAGCTCACTTCTTTTTTCATTATAATCTGATATTAAGTTATTAATGATGACTACTTCTTCATTTATCTTTTCAATTGTCTCTAAATCTTCTTTTGTTAAAGTATCTCTATATTTTTCTTTAGTGTTAAGTAAAAGAACATGATTCTTTAATTTTTGTAAAAGTTTAATATAGGTTTCTTTTCCATATTGTATCTTTTTCTCTGTATTATAGTTTATTCCGTTTTTTTAATTTTTCATATTTTTCTTTTAAAGTAATAGCTTTTTCTAAATCATAATATAAATTAAAATCATTAACAATGTTTATTATGTATGATAATGAATATGGTATAAAATTTCTTGGATAAAATGAAACTGGATATTTTATTGGAGGTAGATACCTTTTTATTTTATCTTCCATTATTATTTTTTAATAAATAAATTTTTTACTTAATTCATTTTTTTATACTATAATATTTTTTTTTTTATTAAAAATCTTAAGCCCTCCAAAGGTCATAAACCGGTTAACCATTGCATGACGCGTTGGTTGATGGGGAGGTTAAGCAATTAACTGATGTAAGGTTTGCCTGGTTGATGGGTTTGTTGGTTAGCTGATGCAATGACGCGTGATGATGAAAAATTTTTTTAAAATTAAATTTTTTTTTTTTTTTTTTTTTTTTTTTTTTTACCTACATCTTAAGCCGCCCAAAGGTTATAAGCTGGTTAGCCTACTTATGGGCCTTCGTTTGACGTTAGCTGGTTTGTCATTGTGTGATGTACCTTGTTAGCTGATGCGTCTTGTTAAGTAAGTATAATGAGGGTTATAATTTTATGAGCATGCGGCTTAAATGCGTGCGTGTTACATGAAATTGATAATGTGAGTGAGTCGGTTTGAGAACATTTAGTATTAGACGGTCTGTAATCTATTTTTGCATCAAATTGGTATAATATATACTACTGACCTCTCTGGTGAGTGTTAAAACCAATGGATAATGCGGTTAAATAAACTTTGGTGCTGTTTTATTAGGGTAAAATATTTTTATAATTCTTATATTCAGCTATTTAAAACCTTTTTCTAGGGACTTCCCTATAGACTGTTAGATATAATAGATAAAAACGGAAAAAACTCCGAGTCCTCTGTTATAAGGGTAAAATATTTCTATCCAGGTTTTGTTCAGCAATTTCAAAGACGTTTCTCAAGGGACCTCCCTGGTGAGTGAGGTCCCTGGTGAGTGAGGTCCCTGGTGCGTGTTAAAACCAATCGATAAAAGCAGTAAAAACTCAAGAGTACTTTTTCATTGAGGTAAAATGTTTTTATCCGTGTTTTATTTAGCTATGTTAAAAAAAAAAAAACCTTTCCCAATTGACCTCCCTGATGAGTGTCAAAACTGATGTATAGAAGCGGTAAACCTCCTGAGTACTCTTTTTTTAGGGTAAAATATTTGTATTCTTGTTTTCTACAGCTATTAAAAAAAATTCTCCAGTGAGTGTTAAAACCATTGGATAAAAGTGGTAAAAGCTCCGAGTTCCCTCTCATTATTATAAAATATTTTCATCCTTGTTTTGTTCTGCTATTAAAAAAAAAAAACCTTCTCAATGGACCCTCCTGGTGAGTGTTAAAACCAATGGATAAAACGGTAAAAAACATTTATAAGGGTAAAATATTTCTATTCTTGTTTTGTACGGCTATTTAAAAAAGGGACTTTCGAGGGACCTCCCTGGCGAGTAAGGTCGCTGGTGTTAAAACTAATCTAAAAAAGGGGTAAAAACTCCGAGTGCTCTTTTATCAGGATAAAATGTTTTTATTCGTGTTTTGTTCAGCTATTTTGAAAAACCTTTCTCCAATGACCTCCTTCTTGAGCGTTTAAACAAATGTATAGAAGCAGTAAAAACTCACGAGTACTCTTTTATTACGGTAAAATATTCTATCTTTGTTTTGTACAGCTATTTTAAAGAAATGTTCTCGAGGGACCTCCATGGTGAGTGTAAAAAGCAATGGATAAAAGTGGCAAAAACTCCCAGTGCTCTTTTAGTATCATCTTGATTGTCAAAATCAAAGGATAAAATCTGAAAAAACTCCGAGTACTGCTTTATAAGGGTAAATATTTTTATCCAAGGAACTTCTCTGTTGACTCGTAAAACCAATAGATCAAAGCGATAAAAACTCCGAGTGGTTTTTTACTAGGGTAAAACATTTTTATCCTGGTTTTATTCAGCTATTAAGAGCCTTTCTCAACTAATATAATAATAAGACTAAATTAACTGAAAAATAATCGTAACTGAGATGAGAAGCATATATATGAGATACAGCAAATTCAAAGCGTGGTTAGTGAAATATATACATATAACCACAAACGTACTGAAATTTTCATGGGAAACAGGAGATAAACTAGACAAATGTAACTAAAAACTTATCATGATTTGGATGAGAAGCACATACACGAGATACGAGAATTCCGAAGTATGGTTAGAGTAATATCAACACAAATTGAATAAAGATTACATGAGAACTACATACAGGAGACAAAATAAGTTCAAAATGGGGTTGGCAAAATATAAACACCCATCTTACTGAAATTTTCATAAAAAAGACATACAATAGATATAGCTGGTTCAGATCATGGTCGGTAAAATTACACACAATCTTACTGAAATCTTATTAAGAAATGCATAAACGCATCAAAATGGATTCAAAACATGGTTAGACAAATACAAACAAAACCTACTACAATTCTAATGTCAAATACATACACAAGATAAAGCAAATTTAAAGTATGGTAAGAGAAATATAAACAAAAAATAGACAAATTAACTTCAAGCACGGTTAGAAATATAAAGTTAAGACAAAATTAACTGCAATATTTGAATATATGTGATTAAGCAAGATCAAAACATTCGAAAGTAACTGCAATTTTAATGCGAAATACATTCAATATATAAGCAGCAATTTTAATGCGAAATGCATTCAATATAAAAGCAATTCTAAAGCATTATTAGAGAAATCAGAAACATTAACAAAAACTAACCGTAATTTTGATGGCAGACACATACCTAAAATAAAAGCATAAACAAAGTAATGATTTACCCCTAGAATTCTGATAAATTCAACCCACCTCTTTCTTCATTCTCAAGATGTCGTTATATAGCATCCTCCATGTTGAAATCTGAAAAATGATAAAATGTCAGATCAGTATTTCTGTTTAAATATTTACCAAAGTATTTCTGTCTCTTCTCCATAATGGCTCATTTACTCATTTTTTAATCCTAGCTTTCATTAGCATTAGGCTGGGGCTTTGCCCAGCACTGCACAAAGATACTCTAATAATACTAATGCAACGTAACATGGGAGGGGGAATGTCAATTGCAGGATTTTTTTTTGTTATAGGTAAACTCATCGCCTAAACTCTTTACCAAATGACAAAAGTTTAGACTGGTCAAAATTGAAAGCATTTGCAGACGACATATTAAATGTCACTCAAAACATAAAATTTGTCATTCAAAGGGTAGAAGATATTCTGGGAAAAAAAAGAAATGATTGTTGTACCATTTTCCTCTTTTCTCATAATATTTACAAAGGGTCTTTTTCACAGGGTCGTTAAAACTAGGATTGTGTGGTAAAAGGGTTAACACTTTAACAATCAGTCCTTTATTTTAACATTCTGAGGAAAAATGCTTTTGAAAACAATGTGGGAAAAGGACAAAATGCCGATAGCGCCATTTTCTCTTTTTCCAACGATATTTTAGTGACTGGCACCTTTTCAAGACCAATTCTAGCAATTAGTTTTGTTATCTGAAAAATGCTTTCACATCTGTACCAGGCATCACATTTAATGACCTGTCCGCACTAACTCTTTACCAAATGACAAGATTTTAGACTGGTCCAAATTGAAAGCATTTGCAGAGGACAAATTAAAGGTCACCAAAATGACCACTTTTGTTCTTGATATAGTAACCAGCATTTTCTCTTTTTTTGCACAATGTTTTTCAAAAGCCTTCTTCCTCAGGGTGGTTTAAAGTCGAGATTCTTTGCATTTTTTATGTTCATGGACATCATGTAAATTACATGTAACTAGGGCAATTTGATTAGTTACCAATTCAAAGTGGGTAAATTGGCCCTTTTTCAACCGCCAAAAATATAATTCAATGATAAATAGAAACATTTTCTCTTGTTAGCTTAACTAATCAAGTACACGATAAAGATCAAGGATCAGGCTGGATATTCTGTACAGTCCGGTCTTAGCCTAGTTTCGCCAATCGCACGGGAAAGATTTATGTCTCTTTTTTTTGCAATGATTGGTTGATTGGTTGAATGGTGTTTTACGCCGCTTTCAACATTATTTCAGTCATATCACGGCGACAGCTCACAAATTCATGTATTTCCTGGGTTTCACCAGTACTATTTTTGCAATGAAAAAAAAAGTTTTTGTAAAAAGCTGGAGAAGGTTGGCACATCGCAGACTCTTGGCTTTTTTTGACAAATGTTTCATAATTATAAAAAATGGTCTGATACCTTTTAGCAATTCAGTCTTTAGTCCTTAACCCTTGGTCCTTGTTATTGATATTTTAATAAGCTAATTTATCGCAAAATACGATCCATTGTGTATCTGTCTTCTTTCCATTTCATCCTTCTGTTTACTCTAAAAGTAAAAGAAAAATAGGGTAAGGAGCTAATTAAATCTCCATGTGGGTCAAATTTATCGGCAGCTGCTTACATATACTTAATCAACGAAATATTAGTTAAACATACCATTTCCACAGGCTGAAATAATTATTATGCACTGTTTTATACACACTTCATACTCTAAGCCAGGCAAGACTGTTTAATAAGCACAGTGTAGCCACTCAATGGAATGACCTTTCAAAACCAATGGATAAAAACAGTAAAAACTTTGATACTCTTATTCAAAGGTAAAATGATTTTGATGTTAACCAAGTTTGGAATATTTAAAACTTTCATTGAGGGTCGTCACGCGTTCAGTTATTTTCAAAACCTTTCTCAAGGGACCTCCCAGGTGAGTGAGGTCTTTGGTGACTCTTTAAACCAATGGATAGAAGCGGTAAAAACGCCGAGTGATCTTTTATTAATTAGGGTAAAATGTTTTTATCCTTGTTTTCTTCAGCTATTTAAAAAAACTTTTTTAAGTGACCTCCCAGGTTGGTGTTAAAAAAAATGGATAAAAGTGGTACAAACTCCGAATACTCTTATATTATCATAAAATATTTCCATCCTTGTTTTGTGCAGCTATCTCTTAAAAACAACTTTCTCAAGGGACCTCCCTGGTGTGTGTTAAAACCAACGGATAAAAGCGGTAAAAAAATTCCGATGCTCTTTTATCAGGATAAAATATTTATATCATAGTTAGACGAGTATTCAGCTATTTTAAAACCTTTCTCAAAAGACTTCCCTTTTGACTGTAAAAAACAATGGAAAAAATGGTAAAAACTTCGAGTGCTCTTTCATAAGGGTAAAATATTTCTATCGTGGCTTTTTTTCAGTTATTTGAAAAACCTTCATCAAGGGACGTCCCTGGTAAGCATGGTCCCTGGTGACTGTTAAAACCAATGGATAAAAGCAGTAAAAACTCCACGTCCTCTTCTATTGAGGCATAATGGTTTTTATCCTTGTTTTGTTCAGCTATTTAAAAAAAAACTTTCTCAAGTGACATCCCTGGTGAGTATGAAAACCAATGGATAGAAGCGGTAAAATCTCCAAGTACTGTTTTATAAAGTTAGAATAGTTGTATCCCTGTTTTCTTAAACTATTTAAAAAAAAAAACTTTTAGTGAAATATATACATATAACCACAAACGTACTGAAATTTTCATGAGAAACAGGAGATAAACTAGACAAATGTAACTAAAAACTTATCATGATTTGGATGAGAAGCACATACACGAGATACGAGAATTCCGAAGTATGGTAAGAGTAATATCAACACAAACTGAATAAAGATTACATGAGAACTACATACAGGAGACAAAATAAGTTCAAAATGGGGTTAGCAAAATATAAACACCCATCTTACTGAAATTTTCATGAAAAAGACATACACTAGACATAGCTGGTTCAGATCATGGTCGGTAAAATTACACACAATCTTACTGAAATCTTATTAAGAAATGCATAAACGCATCAAAAGGGATTCAAAACATGGTTAGACAAATACAAACAAAACCTACTACAATTCTAATGTCAAATACATACACAAGATAAAGCAAATTTAAAGTATGGTAAGAGAAATATAAACAAAAAATAGACAAATTAACTTCAAGCACGGTTAGAAATATAAAGTTAAGACAAAATTAATTGCAATATTTGAATATATGTGATTAAGCAAGATCAAAACATTCGAAAGTAACTGCAATTTTAATGCGAAATACATTCAATATATAAGCAGCAATTTTAATGCGAAATGCATTCAATATATAAGCAATTCTAAAGCATTATTAGAGAAATCAGAAACATTAACAAACACTAACCGTAATTTTGATGGCAGACACATACCTAAAATAAAAGCATAAACAAAGTAATGATTTACCCCTAAAATTCTGATAAATTCAACCCACCTCTTTCTTCATTCTCAAGATGTCGTTATATAGCATCCTCCATGTTGAAATCTGAAAAATGATAAAATGTCAGATCAGTGTTTCTGTTCAAATATATACCAAAGTATTTCTGTCTCTTCTCCATAATGGCTCATTTACTCATTTTTTAATCCTAGCTTTCATTAACATTAGGCTGGGGCTTTGCCCAGCACTGCACAAAGATACTCTAATAATACTCATGCAACGAAATATGGGAGGGGCGAATGTCAATTGCCGGATTTTTTTTGTTATAGGTAAACTCATCGCCTAAACTCTTTACCAAATGACAAAAGTTTAGACTGGTCCAAATTGCAGACGACATATGAAATATCACTTAAAACATAAAAATTGTCATTCAAAGGGTAGAAGATATTCTGGAAAAAATAAGAAATGATTGTTCTACCATTTTCCTCCTTTCTCATAATATTTACAAAGGGTCTTTTTCACAGGGTCGTTAAAACTAGGATTGTGTGGTAAAAGGTTAACACTTTAACAATAAGTCCTGTATTTTAACATTCTGAGGAAAAATGCTTTTGAAAACAATGTGGGAAAAGGACAAAATGCCGATAGCGCCATTGTCTCCTTTTCCAACGATATTTTAGTAACTGACACCTCTTCAAGATTATTTTTCATGTTCATGGACATCATGTTGATTAACTTGGGCAGTTTGATTAGTTACCAATTCAAAGTGGGTAAATTGGCCCTTTTTCAACCGCCAAAAATACAATTCAATGATAAATAGAAACATTTTCTCTTGTTAGCTTGACTAATCAAGCACACGATAAAGATCAAGGATCAGGCTGGATATTCTGTACAGTCCGGTCTTAGCCTAGTTTCACCAATTGCACGGGAAAGATTTATGTCTCTGTTTTTTTGCAATGAAAAAAAGTATTTGTAAAAAGCTGGAGAAGGTTGGCACATTGCAGACTCTTGGCTTTTCTTGACAAATGTTTCATAATTATAACAAATAGTCTGATACCTTTTAGCAATTCAGTCTTTAGTCCTTAACGCTTGGTCCTTGTTATTGATATTTTAATAAGCTAGTCTATCGCAAATACCATCCGTTGTGTATATGTCTTCTTCCCATTTCATCTTTCTGTTTGCTCTAAAATTAAAAAAAAAAAAAAAAAAAAAATAGAAATAGGGTAAGGAGCTAATTAAATCTCCATGTGGGTCAAATATATCGGCCCCTGCTTACATATACTGAATCAACGAAACATCAGTTACACATATCATTTCCAAAGGCTGGAATAATTGTTATGCACTGTTTTATCCACGCTTCATACTCTAACTTCGAGTGCTCTGTTGTAAGGGTAAAATATTTCTATCATGGCTTTTTTTCAGTTATTTGAAAAACCTTCCTCAAGGGACATCCCTAAAGAAATGAATAAAACCTGTAAAAACTCCGAGTACCCTTTTATAAGGTCAAAATAGTTTTATTCCTGTTTTGAACAGCTTAAAAAAAACTTTCCCGAGGGACCTCCCTCGAGTGTAATAAAAAATGGATACAAGTGGTAAGAACTCCAAGTACGCTTTTATTATCATAAAATATTTTCATTCTTGTTCTGTTCAGCTATTTCACAAAAACTTTACCGAAGAGGCCGCCGTGGTAAGTGTTAAAACCAACACATAAAAGCGGTAAAAAACTACAGTGCTCTTGTAGTAGCTTAAAATATTTTTAACATTCTTATATTCAGCTATTTTAAAACCTTCTCAAGGGACTGTTGACTGTTAAAACCAATGGATGAAAATGTAAAAGCCCCGAGTACTCTTTTAAAAGGGTAAAATATTTTTATCCCTGTTTTGTAGAGCTATTTAACAAACCTTTTTCGATTGACCTCCCTGTTGAGTGTTAAAACCAATGGATAGAAGTGGTAAAAATCTCTGTTGCTCTTTTATAACGGTAAAATAGTTTTATCATTGTTATATTCAGCTATTTTAAAACTTTTCTCAAGGTACTTCCCTGTTCAATGTCTAAAACTAAAGGATGAAAACGGTAAAAACTTCGAGTTCTCTTTTATTATGGTAAAATATTTCTATCCTTGTTTTGTTCAGCTATTTCAAATATCTCTCTAAAAGGAGAGTGAGGCCCCTGGCGACTGTTTAAATCAATGGATAAAAGCGGTAAAAACTCGGAGTACACTTTTATGAGGGTAAAATGTTCTTATCCTTGATTTGTTCAGCTATTTTAAAAAGCGTTTCACAAATGACATCCCTGGTTAGTGTTGAAACAAACACTGTAAAAACTCCAAGTACTGTTTTATTAGGGTAAAATGTTTTTATCATCGTTTTGTACAATATTTAACAAATAACGTTCGAGGGACCACTCTGTTGAGTGTTGAAACAAATTGATAAAAGTGGTAAAACCTCGGAATGCTCTTTTATTATCATGAAATATTTTCATCCTTGTTTTCTTCAGCTACTTTAAAAAAGAAACTTTCTCAAGGGACGTCTCTAGTGAGTGTCAAAACCAATGGATAATGCGGTAAAAAATAATAAAGTGCTGTTTTATTTGGGTAAAATATTTTTATAATTCTTATATTCAGCTATTTAAAACCTTTTTCTAGGGATTTCCCTATAGACTGTTAGAAATAATGGATAAAAACGGTAAAAACTCCGAGTCCTCTGTTATAAGGGTAAAATATTTCTATCCAGGTTTTGTTCAGCAATTTTAAAAACGTTTCTCAAGGGATCTCCCTGGTGAGTGAGGTCCCTGATGAGTGTTAAAACCAATGGATAAAAGCAGTAAAAACTCGGAGTACTCTTTTATTGAGGTAAAATGTTTTTATCCGTGTTTTATTTAGCTATTTAAAACAAAAAAAAAAAAAAGACTTTCTCAAGCGACCTCCCTGTTAAGTGTTAAAACCAATGTATAGAAGCGGTAGAAACTCCTGAATACTCTTTTATGGGGGTAAAATATTTGTATCCTTGTTTTCTACAGCTATTAAAAAAAATGATTTCTCCAGTGAGTGTTAAAATCATTGGATAAAAGTCGTAAAAACTCATCATTATAAAATATTTTCATCCTCGTTTTGTTCTGCTACAAAAAAAAAATACCTTCTCAATGGACCTCCCTGGAGAGTGTTAAAACCAATGGATAAAACATTTATAAAGGTAAAATATTTCTATCCTTGTTTTGTACGGCTATTTAAAAAAAAGGACTTTCGAGGGACATCCCTGGCGAGTATGGTCCTGGTGTTAAAACTAACGTAAAAAAGCGGTAAAAACTTCGAGTCCTCTTTTATCAGGTTAAAATGTTTTTATTCGTGTCTTGTTCAGCTATTTAAAAAAAAACTTTCTCCATTGACCTCCTTGTTGAGTGTTTAAACAAATGTATAGAAGCAGTAAAAACTCACGAGTGCTCTTTTATTAGGGTAAAATATTTCTATCTTTGTTTTGTACAGCTATTTTAAAGAAATGTTCTCGGGGGAACCCCATGGTGAGTGTAAAAAGTAATGGATAAAAGTGGTAAAAACTCCGAGTGCTCTTTTAGTATCATGTTGACTGTCAAATTCAAAGGATAAATACTGAAAAAACTCAGAGTACTTTTTTATAAGGGTAAATGTTTTTATCCAAGGAACCTCCCTGTTGACTCTTAAAACCAACAGATAAAAGCGATAAAAACTCCGAGTGGTCTTTTATTAGGGTAAAACATCTTTATCCTTGTTTTATTCAGCTATTAAAAGCCTTTCTCAACTAATATAATAATAAGACTATATATAATGAAAACTAATCATGACTGAGATGAGAAGCATATATATGAGATACAACAATTCAAAGTATGGTTATTGAAATAATTACATATAACCGTAAACTTACTGAAGTTTTTATGAGAAATACATACAGGAGATAAGCTAATTAGAAGCACAGTTCGACAAATGTAACTAAAAACTTATCATGATTTGAATGAGAAGCACATACATCAGATAAGAGAAATCCGAAGTATGGTTAGAGTAATATCAACACAAACTGAATAAAGCTTACATGAGAACTACATATAGGAGACAAAATAAATTCAAAATGGGGTTGGCAAAATATAAACACCCATCTTACTGAAATTTTCATAAGAAAGACATACACTAGACATAGCTGGTTCAGAGCACGGTCGGTAAAATTACACACAATCTTACTGAAATCTTATTAGGAATGCATAAACGCAACAAAATGAATTCAAAGCATGGTTACACAAATACAAACAAAACCTACTACAATTCTAATGGCAAATACGTACACAAGATGAAGCAATTTTAAAGCATGGTGAAAGAAATACTAACAAAAACTAGACAAAGTAAATTCAAGCACGGTTTGAGATATAAAGTAAAAGCAAAATTAACTGCAATATTTGAATATATGTAAATACACGAGAAATCTCAAAATTCAAAGCATTCTAAGACAAAAACAAGCAAAAGTATTTTCATAAGACATACATACATACAAATGATTAAGCAAAACATTCGAAACTAACTGCAATTTTAATGACAAATACATTCAATATATGATCAATTCTACAGCATTGTTAGAGAAATCAGAAACATTTACAAAAAACTAACCGTAATTTTGATGGCAGACATATACCTAAAATAAAAGCAAAAACAAAGAAATGATTTACCCCTAAAAATCTGATGAATTCAACCCACCTCTTTCTTCATTCTCAAGATGTCGTTATATATAATCCTCCATGTTGAAATCTGAAAAAATGATAAAATGTCAGATCACTATTTCTGTTTAAATGTATGCCAAAGTATTTCTGTCTCTTCTCCATAATGGCTCATTTACTCACTTTTTAATCCTAGCTTTCTTCAGCATTAGGCTGAGGCTTTGCACAGCACTGCACAAAGATACTCTAAAAATACTAATGCAACGAAATATGGGAGGGGGGGGTGTCAATTGCAGGATTTTTTTCATTATAGGTAAACTCATTGCCTAAACTCTTTACCAAATGACAAAAGTTTAGACTGGTCCAAACTGAAATCATTTGCAGACGACATATTAAATGTCACTCAAAACGTAAACTTTGTCATTCAAAGGGGAGAAAACATTCTGGGAAAAGAAGAAATGATTGTTCTACCATTTTCCTCTTTTCTCATAATATTTACAAAGGGTCTTTTTCACAGGGTCGTTAAAACTAGGATTGTGTGGTAAAAGATTAACACTTTAGCAATCAGTCCTGTATTTTAACAGTCTGAGGAAAAATGCTGTTGAAAACAATGTGGGAAAAAGAACAAAATGGCGATAGCGCCATTTTCTCCTTTTCCCACGATATTTTAGTAACTGACACCTTGTCAAGACCAATTCTAGCAATTAGTTATGTTATCTGAAAAATGCTTTCACATCTGTACCAGGCATCACATTTAATGACCTGTCCGTAGTAACTCTTTACCAAATGACAAGATTTTATACTGGTCCAAATTGAAAGCATTTGCAGAGGACAAATTAAAGGTCACCAAAATGACCAAATTTGTTCTTGATATAGTAACCAGCATTTTCTCCTTTTTGCACATTGTTTTTTAAAAGCCTTCCTCAGGGTGGTTTAAAGTCGCGATTGTTTGCATTTTTCATGTCCATAGACAACATGTAAATTAACTAGGGCAATTTGATTAGTTACCAATTCAAAGCGGTAAATTTGCCCTTTTTCAACCGCCAAAAATACAATTCAATGATAAATAGAAACATTTTCTCTTGTTAGCTTGACTAATCAAGCACACGATACAGATCAAGGATCAGGCTAGATATTCTGTACAGTCCGGCCTTAGCCTAGTTTCGCTAATCGCACGGGAAAGATTTATGTCTCTTTTATTTTTTTTGAAATGAAAAAAGTTTTTGTAAAAAGCTGGAGAAGGTTGGCACATTGCAGACTCTTGGGTTTTTTGACAAATGTTTCATAATTATAACAAATGGTCTACTACCTTTTAGCAATTCAGTCTTAGTCCTTAACCCTTGGTCCTTGTTAATGTTATTTTGATAAGCTAGCCTGTCGCAAAATACCATCCGTTGTGCATCTGTCTTCTTTCCATTTCATCCTTCTGTTTGGTCTAAGAGTAAAAAAAAATAGGGTAAGAAGCTAATTGAACCTCCATGTGGGTCAAATATATCGGCAGCTGCTTTCATATACTTAATCAACGAAACATTAGTTACACATAACATTTCCACAGGCTGACATAAGCCAGGCAAGACTGTTTACTAAGCACAGTGTGGCCACTCAATGGAATGACATTTAAAAACCAATGGACAAAAATAGTAAAAACTTTGATATTCTTATTTAACGGTAAAATAATTTTGATGTCAACCAAGTTTGGAAATTTAAAACTCTCATTGAGGGTCTTCACTTGTTCAGTTATTTTAAAAACCTTTCTCAGGGGACCGCCAGGTGGGTGAGGTCTTTGGTGACTCTTAAAACCAATGGATAGAAGCGGTAAAAACTCCGAGTGATTTTTTCTAATTAGGGTAAAAGGTTTTTATCCTTGTTTTCTTCAGCTATTAAAAAAAACTTTTTCAATTGACCTCCCAGGATAGTGTTAAAAAAAATGGATAAAAGTGGTAAAAACTCCGAATACACTTTTATTATCATAAAATATTTCCATCCTTGTTTTGTACAGCTGTTTTTAAAAAAACAACTTTCTCAAGGGCCCTCCCTGGTGCGTGTTAAAACAAATGGATAAAAGCGGTAAAAAAAAAAAAAACCGATGCTCTTTTATCAGGATAAAATATTTATACCACAGTTATATTCAGCTATTTTAAAACCTTTCTCAAGGAACTTCCCTGTTGACTGTAAAAACCAATGGAAAAAATAGTAAAAATGGTAAAATCTTTGAGTGCTCTTTTATAAGGGTAAAATATTTCTATCGTGGCTTTCTTTCAAGTTATTTGAAAAACCTTCCTCAAGGGACCTCCCTGGTAACCATGGTCCCTGATGAAAACCAATGAATAAAAGCGGTTAAAAACTCCGAGTATTTTTATATTGAGGCATAATGATTTTAATCATTGTTTTGTTCAGCTATTTAGAAAAAAAAAATTCTCAAGTGACCTTCCTGGTGAGTGTTAAAACCAATGGATAGAAGCGGTAAAAACTCCGAGTACTGTTTTATAAGGTTAAAATAGTTTTATTCCCGTCTTGTTAGGCAATTAAAAAAAAAAAAAACTTTCTCAAGTGACCTCCCTGGTGAGTGTTAAAACCAATGGATAGAAGTGGTAACATCTCCAAGTACTCTTTTATAAGGTTAAAATAGTTTTATCCCCGTCTTGTTACGCAATTTAAACAAAAAATTCTCAAGTGACCTCCCTGGTGTGTGACAAAACCAATGGATAAAAGTGGTAAAAACTCGGAGTACCCTTTATTATCCTTAAATATTTTCATCCTTGTTTTGTGCAGCTATTTCTAAACAAAACCACTTTTTTTCAGGGGACCTCCCTGATGAGTGTTAAACCATTGGATAAAAGCTGTAACAAACTCAGATGTTTTTTTTTTAGGGTAAAATATTTATATCATTGTTATATTCAGCTATGTTAAAACCTTTCTCAAGGGACTTCCGTGTTGACTGTTAAACAAATGGGAAAAAAATGGTAAAAATGGTAAAATCTTTGAGTTCTCTTTCATAAAGGTAAAATATTTCTATCCTCGTTTTGTTCAGCTATTTCAAAAATCTCTCTAAAGGGACCTCGATAGTTAGTGAGGTCCCTGGAGACTGTTTAAACCAATGGATAAAAGCGGCCCTTTTAATAGGGTACAATGTTCTTATTCTTGTTTTGTTCAGCTAATTTAAAAAAAAAAATATTTCACAAATTACATCTCTGGTTAGTGTTAAAACCAATGGACGGACGCTGTAGAAACTCCAAGTACGGTTTTATTAGGGTAAAATGTTTTTATCATCGTTTTGTACAATTATTTAAAAAAAAACGTTCTGTTGAGTGTTAAAACCAATTGATAAAAGTGGTAAAACCTCGGAATGCTCTTTAATTATCATGAAATATTTTCATCCTTGTTCTGTTCAGCTACTTTAGAAAAAAAAAAAACTTTCTAAAGAGACCTCCCTGGTGAGAGTTAAAACCAATGGATAATGTGGTAAAAAAAACTTTGGTGCTCTTTTATTGGGGTAAAATATTTTTATAATTCTTATATTCAGCTATTTAAAACCTTTTTCTAGGGATTTCCCTATAGATTGTTAGAAATAATGGATAAAAACGGTAAAAACTCCGAGTCCTCTCTTATAAGGGTATAATATTTCTATCCAGGTTTTGTTCAGCAATTTCAAAAACGTTTCTCAAGGGACCTCCCTGGTGAGTGAGGTCCCTGGTGAGTGTTAAAACCAATGGATAAAAGCGGTAAAAACTCAGAGTACTCTTTCATTGAGGTAAAATGTTTTTGTCCGTGTTTTATTTAGCTATTTAGAAAAACCTTTCTCAATTGACCTCCCTGTTGAGTGTTAAAACAAATGTATAGAAGGGTTAAAAACTCCTGAGTACTCTTTTATTAGGGTAAAATATTTGTAACCTTGTTTTCTACAGCTAGTTAAAGAAGATTTCTCCCGTGAGTGTTAAAACCATTGGATAAAAGTGGTAAAAGCTCCGAGTACACTTTCGTTATTATAAAATATTTCCATCCTAGTTTTCTTCTACTATTCAAAAAAGAAAAAAGAAAAACGTTCTCAAGGGACCTCCCTTGTGAGTGTTAAGACAAATTGATAAAACAGTAAAAACATTTATTTGGTAAAAATTTTTCTATCCTTGTTTTGTATGGCTATTTAAAAAAAAAAAAGAATTTTCGAGGGACCTCCCTGGCGAGTAAGGTCCCTGGTGTTAAAACTAATGTAAAATAAGCGGTAAAAACTCCAAGTGCTCTTTTATCAGGATAAAATGTTTTTATTCGTGTTTTGTTCAGCTATTTAAAAAAAGCAAACTTTCTCCATTGACCTCCTTGTTGAGTGTTTAAACAAATATATAGAAGCAGTAAAAACTCACGAATACTCTTTGATTAGGGTAAAATATTTCTATCTTTGTTTTGTACAGCTATTTAAAAAAAGAATGTTCTCGAGGGACCTCCATGGTGAGTGTAAAAAGCAATGTATAAAAGTGGTAAAAACTCCGAGTGCTCTTTTAGTATCATGTTGACTATTAAAATCAAAGGATAAAAACTGAAAAAACTCCGAGTACTTTTTTAAAAGGGTAAAATATTTTTATTCAAGTAACCTCCCTGTTGACTCTTAAAACCAATAGATAAAAGCGATGAAAACCCCGAGTGGTCTTTTGTTAGGGTAAAACATTTTTATCCTGGTTTTATTCAGCTATTAAAAGCCTTTCTCAACTAATATAATAATAAGACTAAATTAACTGAAAACTAATCATAACTGAGAAGAGAAGCACATATATGAGATACAACAAATCAAAGCATGGTTCGTGAAATATATACATATAACCACAAACTTACTGGTTTTCATGAGAAATACATACAGGAGATAAGCTAATTAGAAGCACGGCTAGACAAAGGTAACTAAACACTCATCATGATTTGGATGAGAAGCACATACATGAGATAAGAGAAATCCGAAGTATGGTTAGAGTTATATCAACACAAACTGAATAAAGCTTACATGAGAACTACATATAGGAGACAAAATAAATTCAAAATGGGGTTGGCAAAATATAAACACCCATCTTACTGAAATTGTCATCAGAAAGACATACACTGGACATAGTTGGTTCAGAGCATGGTCGGTAAAATTACACACAATCTTACTGAAATCTTATTAAGAAATGCATAAACGTAACAAAATGAATTCAAAGCATGGTTACACAAATACAAACAAAACCTACTACAATTCTAATGTCAAATACATACACAAGATAAAGCACATTTAAAGTATGATGAGAGAAATATAAACAAAAACTAGAAAAAGTCAACTGAAGCACGGTTTGAGATATACAGTAAAAGCAAAATTAACTGCAATATTTGAATATATATAAATACACCAGAAATCTCAAAGTTCAAAGCATTCTAAGACAAAAACAAGCAAAAGTATTTTCATGAGACATACATACATACGAATGATTAAGCAAGTGCAAAACATTCGAAACTAACTGCAATTTTAATGACAAAATTAATACATTCAATATATAATCAATTCTAAAGCATTGTTAGAGAAATCAGAAACATTTACAAAGACTAACCGTTATTTTGATGGCAGACAATACCTAAAATAAAAGCATAAACTAAGTAATGATTTACACCTAAAAGTCTGATAAATTCAACCCACCTCTTTCTTCATTCTCAAGATGTCGTTATATAGCATCCTCCATGTTGAAATCTGAAAAATGATAAAATATCACATCAGTACTTCTGTTTCAATGTATACCATAGTATTTCTGTCTCTTCTCCATAATGGCTCATTTACTCATTCTTTAATCCTAGCTTTCATCAGTATCAGCTGGGGCTTTACCCAGCACTGCACAAAGATACTCTTGTAATACTCATGCAAGAAACATGGGAGGGGGATGGAATTTCAATTGCAGGATTTTTTTTCATTATAGGTAAACCCATCGCCTAAACTCTTTACCAAATGACAAAAGTTTAGACTGGTCCAAACTGAAAGGATTTGCAGACGACATATTAAATGTCACTCAAAACATAAAATTTGTCATTCAAAGGGGAGAAAACATTCTGGGAAAAGAAGAAATGATTGTTGTACAATTTTTCTCTTTTCTTACAATATTTACAAAAGGTCTTTTTCGCAGGGTCGTTAAAACTAGAATTGTGTGGTAAAAGGTTAACATTGTAACAATCAGTCCTGTATTTAAACAGTCCAAGGATAGATGCTTTTGAAAACAATGTGGGAAAAGGACAAAATATCGATAGCGCCATTTTCTCCTTTTCCCACGATATTTTGGTAACTGGCACCGTTTCCAGACCAATTCTAGCAATTAGTTTTGTTATCTGAAAATGGTTCCACTTCTTTATGAGGCATCACATTTAATGATCTGTCTGTAGTAACTCTTTACCAAATGACAAGATTTTAGACTGGTCGAAATTGAAAGCATTTGCAGAAGACACATTAAAGGTCACCAAAATGACCAAATTTGTTCTTGATATATTAACCAGCATTTCCTCCTTTTTGCACATTGTTTTTCAAAGGCCTTCCTCAGAGTGGTTTTAAAGTCTAGATTATTTTTCATGTTCATGGACATCATGTAAATTAACTAGGGCAATTTGATTAATTACCCATTCAAAGTGGGTAAATTGGCCCTTTTTCAACTGCCAAAAATACAATTCAATGATAAATAGAAACATTTTCTCTTGTTAGCTTGACTAATCAAGCACACGGTAAAGATCAAAGATCAGGCTTGATATTCTGTACAGTCCGGTCTTAGCCTATTTTCGCCAATCGCACGGGAAGATTTTATCTATTTTTTTTTTTTTTTTTTTTCCAATGAAAAAAGGTTTTTGTAAAAGGCTGGAGAAGGTTGGCACATTGCAGACTCTTGGGTTTTTTTGACAAATGTTTCATAATAATAACAAATGGTCTACTACCTTTTAGCAATTCAGTCTTTAGTCCTTAACCCTTGGTCCTTGTTATTGATATTTTGATAAGCTAGTCTATCACAAAATACCATCCGTTGTATATCTGTATTCTTTCCATTTCATCCTTCTGTTTGCTCTAAAAGTTAAAAAAAAAAGGGGGGGATAAGGAGCTAATTAAACTTCCATGTGGGTCAAATTTATCGGCCGCTGCTTACATATAATTAATCAACGAAACATTAGTTACAAATACCATTTCCACATGCTGACATAATTATTATGCACTGTTTTATATACACTTCATACTCTAAGCCAGACAAGACTGTTTACTAAGCACAGTGAGGCCACTCAATGGGATGACCTTTAAAAACCAATAGATAAAAACAGTAAAAACATTGATACACTTATTTATTAACGGTAAAATGATTTTGATGTTAAACAAGTTTGGCAATTATAAAACTGTAATCGAGGTTCGCCACTTGCTCAGCTATTTTCAAAACCTTTCTCAAGGGACCTTCCAAGTGAGTGACTCTTAAAACCAATCGATAAGAGCAGTAAAAACTCCGAGTGCTCTTCTATTGGGGTAAAATGTTTTTATCCTTGTTTTGTTCAGCTATTTAAATTTAAGAAAGCTTCTCAAGAGGCTTCCTTGGTGAGTGTTAAAACCTGGATAAATATTTTTATCATTGTTATATTCAGCTATTTTAAAACCTATCTCGTGGAACTTCTTTGTTGATTGTTCAAACAAATGGAAAAAAAGCGGTAAAAAACTTCGGTACTCCTTTTTTTTTTTTTTTTTAACTTTCTCAAATGACCTCCCTGCTGAGTGCTAAAACCAATGGACGAAGCGGTAAAAACTCCGAGTACTCTTTTATTAGGGTAATTTTTTTTTTTTTTTTTTTTTTTTTTATCTGTTTTGTTCAACTATTTTAAAAAAGCTTTCTCAAATGACTTCCCTGGCGAGTGTTGAAACCAATGGATAAAAGCGGTAAAAGCTCAAGAGTACTCTTTTATTAAGGTAAAATGTTTTTATCCTTGTTTTGTTTAGCTATTTTAAATAAACTTACTCAAATTACCTCCATGGTGAGTGTAAAGACCAATGGATAAAAGCGGTAAAAACTCCGAGGACTTTTTATTAGGGTAAAATATTTATATTCTCGTTCTGTACAGCTATTTAAAAAAAATAAAATAAAACTTTCTCGAGGTACATCGCCGGTGAATGTTAAAAACAATGGATACAAGTAGTAAAAACTCCGAGTACTCTTTTATCATTATTAAAATATTTTCATCCTTGTTTTGTTCAGCTGTCTAAAAAAAACCCTTTCTCAAGGGACTTCCCTGTTGAGTGTTAAAACCAATGGATAAAAGTGGTAAGAAACTCCGGTTCACTTTCATTCTGGTAAAATATATTTATCACTGTTATATTCAGCTATTTTAAAACCTTTCTCATGGAATTTTCCTGTTGAGTGTTAAAACTAATGGATAAAAGTGGTAAAAAATTTTGGTGCTCTTTTATTCTGGTAAAATATTTTTATCCTTTTTTTTTTTTTTTTTAGCTATTAATAAAAAAAAAAACTTTCTCAAATGACATCCCTGCTGAATGTTAAAACCAATGGACAAAAGCAGTAAAAACTCCGAGTACTCTTTTTATTACGGTAAAATGTTTTTATCTTTGTTTTGTCCAGCTATTTTTAAAAACTTTTCTCAAATGACCTCCCCGGTGAGTGTTAAAACCAATGGATAGAAGCGGTGAAGTACTTTTTTATTAGGGTAAAATATTTGTATCTTTGTTTTATACGACTCTTAATAAAAAAAATTCTCGCGGGACATCTCCGGCGTGGGTTAAAACCAATGAATAAAAGTAGTAAAACTCCCGAGTACTTCTTTATTATCATAAAATATATTTATCCATGTTTTATCCAGATATTTTTGTTAAAAACCTCCCTGATGAGTTTTAAAACCAATGAATAAAAGAGGTATAAAGCTCCGGTGCTCTTTTATTAGGGTAAAATATTTTTATACTTGCTACATTCAGCTATTTTAAAACCTTTCTCAAGAGACTTCCCTGTTGAGTGTTAAAAGCAAGGGACAAAAACGGTTAAAACTCTTGAGTGCCCTTTTATTAGTGTAAAACATTTCTATCCTAGTTTTGTTCAGCTATTTTAAAACTCTTTCTCAACAGACCTCTCTGGTGTGTGAGGTTCCTGGTGACTGTTAAAACCAATGGATAAAAGCAGTAAAAACTCCAGTGCTTTTTTATTCAGGTAAAATGTTTTTATCCTTGTTTTGTTCAGCTATTTAAAAACCTTTCTCAGTTGACCTTCCTGTTGAGTGTTTAAATCAATGGATAGAAGCGGTAAAAACTCCGGGTACTCTTTTATTAGGGTAAAAATATTTTTATCTTTGTTTTGTACAGCTATTCAAAATTAACTGCTTCGGGGGACCTCCCTGGTGAGTGTAAAAACCAATGGAAAAAAGTGGTGAAAACTCTCGAGTACTCTTTTATTATGATAAATATATTCATCCTTGTTTTTTTTTTTTTTTTTTTTGCTATCTTAAAAAAGAACCTTTCTCAAGGGACCTTCCTGGTGAGTGTTAAAACCAATAAAAAAAAAGCGGTAAAAAAACTCTGTTGCTCTTTTATTAGGGTAAAATATTTTTATAATTGTCATATTCAACTATGTTAAAACCTTTCTCAAGGGAATTCCCTGGGGACTGTTGAAAACAATGAAAAAAAACTGCGATTTCCCTTTTTATTACGGTAAAATATTTCTATCCTGGTTTTGTTGAGCTATTTTAAAAAGGTTAACCTTCTCAAGGGATCTCCCTGATGATTAAGGTCCCTGTTGACTTAAAACCAATGGATAAAAGCGGAAAAGCTCCGAGTACACTTTTATTAGGGTATTATGTTTTTATTCTTATTTGTTCAGCTATTTTAAAAAAGCCTGTCTCAAGTGACCTCCTTGATGAGTGTTAAAACAATGAATAGAAGCGGTAAAAACTCTTAGTACTCTTTTATTAGGGTAAAATATCTCTCTCCTTGTTTTGTGCAGTTATTTCAAAAAAACTTTCTCGGGTGACCTCCCCGATGAGTGTTAAAACCAATGGATAAAAGTGGTAAAAACTCCTAGTACTCTTTAATTATCAAAAATAATTTTCATCCTTGTTTTATTCAATTATGTTAAAAACTTTTCTCAAGGGACCTCCCTGGTGAGTGTTTAAACCAAAAGCTTAAAGCGATAAAAAAAAACTCCGGATCTCTTTTATTAGGGTTAAATATTTTTATCATTGTTACATTCAGCTATTTCGAAACCTTTCCCGAGGGGCTTCCCTGTGGACTATCAAGACAAATCGATAAAAACGGAAAAAACTCCGAGTGCTCTTTCATTACGGTAAAATATTTCTATCCTGGTTTTGTTCAGCTATTTTAAAAACCGTTCTCAAGGGACCTCCCTGGTTAGTGAGGTTCCTGGTAACTGTTAAAACCAACGGATAAAAGCGGAAGGATTCCGAGTGCTCTTTTATTAGGGTAAAATGATTTTGATCATTGTTTTGTTGCCTTTCTCAAGTGACATCCCTGGTGAGTGTTAAAACCAAAGGATAGAAGCTGTAAAAACTCCGAGTAATCTTTTATTAGGGTAAAATTTTGTTATCCTGGTTTTTGAACCTCTAATCAAAAAAAGCTTTCTCGAGGGACCTCACTGGTGAGTGTTAAAACCAATGAATGAAAAGTGTAAAAACTCCGAGTACTCTTTTATTATCATAAAATATTTTGTTCAGTTATCTTTATAAAAAACTTTCTCGAGGTACCTCCCTGGTGAGTGTTAAAATCAATGGATAAAAGGGCTAAAAAACTCTGGTGCTCTTTAATTAGGGTAAAACATTTTTATCATTGTTATATTCAGCTATTTAAAAAACCTTCGTCAAGGGACTTCCCTGTTGCCTTTTAAAACCAAAGGATAAAAACGGTAAAAACTCCGATTCCTCTTTAATTAGGGTAAAATATTTCTATCCTGGCTTTGTTGAGCTATTTTAAAAAACGTTTCTCAAGTGACCTCCTTAGTGACTGTTAAAACCAATGGATAAAAACGGTAAATACTCCGATTCCTCTTTTATTAGGGTAAAATGCTTTAATCCTTCTTTTTAAGCTATTTTAAAAAACGTTTCTCAAGTGACCTCCCTGGTAATTGTTAAAAACAATGGATGGTTCTTAGCGGTATGAACTCCGAGTACTCTTTATTAGGGTTACATATTTTTATCTTTGTTGTGTACAGCTGTTTAAAAAAAATACTTTCTCGAGGGATCTCCCTGGTGAGTGTTAAACCAATGGATAAAAGGGGTAAAAGTGGTAAAAACTCCGAGTACTCTTTTATCATCATAAAATATTTTTGTCCTTGTTTTGTTTGGCTATCTTTAAAAAAAAAACTTTCTCAGGGGACCTGCATGGTGAGTGTTAAAACCAATGGATGAAAGCGGTAAACACGCCGGTGCTCTTGTATGACATCAACTGTATAAACGGCGTGTAACACCAATACAAACAAACCTACAATTAATTGCCACAGAACAAGCATAAGGCCCTATATCTTTCTCTATACACCTGAACATATCGAGAATATTATTGCTGACCTATTACTGGGCTACATGTGTGCTGACAGCACTGCACATAAAAACGTCTGCAGAAAAAACAGGGAAAAAAAAGCTACACGAAACCAAATATGGTTGGATAAACAAATACAAACACAATCAAGAAAACAGTTAGTGTCGACAAAGCATGGTTAGACTAAGACATACAAAAATTTACTCAAATTTTCAAGACAAGTACATAAATGACATACAGCAAATGCAAAGCCTAAGAGAAATATGAAAAGAAAAACTGAACTTTTCACGAGAAACACCTACGAAAGATAAAAGCAAATTCAAACCAGGTTTATACAAATATAAACGAAAACTTACCGGTACTGAAATTTTCAAGAGAAATACAAACACAAGATATAGCAATTTCAATGCATGGTTGAAGATATTATGAACAAAAAATATGAGAAATAAGAGCTAAAACTAATAAAATGCATGGTCAGGCAAATGAAAGCAAAATCTATTTATAATTTGGATGGGAAACACACACATGAGATAAAGCAAGTTCGAAGCATGATTAGTAAAATATAAACAAAAACTTACTAAAGTTTTGAAAAGAAATTACCCAAGACATAAACCATATTCAAAGCATGGTTTGAGAGATATAAACAAAAACCCTAAATTTTTCATGAGAAATACATACATGAGACAAAGCAAAGCCAAAGGATGGTTAAACAAATAGATTTACAAAACTTGGTGTAATGTTCATCAGAAATATTTACCCAAGACAAAGCAGGTTTGTGACTAATACACAGATCCTTACTACAATATGTACTACAATATATTTATTAGAAATACATACACATATTAAAGCAAATTTAAAATATGGTTAGAGAGACATAAACAAAATACATCCTGAAACTTTGATGAGAAAATACACATTAAATAAAGAAAATTCACAGAATGGTTAGATGAATATAAACAAAAACTAACGATCATTTGGATGAGAAATAAAAACACCACATAAAGCAATCTCGAAACAGGCTGAAGAAATACCTGTAGGAACAAAACCTTGCTTAAATTTGGATTAGAAATACATACCCAAGATAAAGGTAATTCAAAACATAGATATATCTATAGACATAACCTTATTGCAATTTTCGTAAGAAATGCATACACAAGAGACAAACCATGGTTGACAAATATAAACAAAAGCTTACTAACTTTCCATAAGAAATATGTAAGATAATGCAAATTCAAAGCATTGTTAGTGAGTTATAAACATAAAGTAATTGCATTTTGGTGAGAAATAACTCTAAAAGATTAATTAAATTCAAACTATGGTTAGACAAATATGAACAAGAACTTTCTGAAGAAATACATGCAGGAGAAAAAAAAACCGAATTTATAGCATTATTTGAGTACTATGAACGAAAACTAGACAAGGCAAAGCATGGATAAAGAAATATATAAAACAAACCTACTGCAGTTTTGATGATAAATACACACACAACATAAAGCAACCTCAAAACATGGTAAGGAAATACAAATGAAAACTTACCGAATTTTCATGAAAAATAAAATCTTTACACAAAACAAATTTCTAGCATGGCAAGACAAATACAGACTACAACTCAAATCAGTTTTTTGTGAGACATACATACCCTAGATAAAGCAATTTTAAAGCATGGTTAGAATGTAATACAAAAACTATTTGCAAGTTTGATGACAAATACATACAAGAAATAAAGCAAATTCTAAACATGGAAAAAAAAACATGTGAAAGCTTGAAACCATTCTTGTCAGAATTCCTTCCTGGTCTAAGGAGTTGTGATAAGAACGGTCTCATCCTACCAAAGAAAAACTAAATGATAAATGCAACCCACCTATTTCCTCAAGCTGTTGATACATAGCATCCTCCATATTGACATCTGAAAAAAATAAAACAACACTTTTGTTTGAATGGTGTTTTCATTGCATGTAATGATATTTCAGTCATTTAACAGCAAAAGCTCACTTGTGGCTTTCTTAGGTTTAATCAGTAGAAGGCTGAACCTTTGTAGTGCCTTGCAAGGCTTCTCCCAGGTGACCCATGCTTCAAACAAGGATCAATCTCAGGCTTTAACAATTATCTATAAATCAACATTACCAGACAAACCAGTGTTTAGACGGCCCTTTGAGAAAATCCTTTCGAAATGATTGTGGGAGAAGGAGAAAAACCTGGTAATCTGCATTTATAGACCTGTCTCAAATTTCACTGTCTTGTAAAGAGATAACCACTGAATAAATATGGAATCTTCAATTTAAAAGGCTAGGAACACTATTTTTTTTTTTTAATTTGACCACAAAATGTGTAGTTTGATCTTCTGTCTGACATTTTGTGGATAGATCATCAAAAACAGTTTTGAACATGTAACATCTTTGTCCATCATTCTGATTGATAAAGTCAAATCCAATTATTTGTTTCTCCAGATGTTAGAATATGATCTGTATTATTTTTTTACCACATGATATAATTTCTGACCTGTCTAAAATGAAAGCTTTTACAGATGACAAATTCAGCATGACTTAAATGATATGGTTAGTCTTTAAAAGTTTAGAAAACATTGAGGGAAAGGGAAAGAATGCTGGTTACCAGCATTTTCTCCTTTTCACACAAAGTTTTCAAACGCCTTTTTTCTTCAGGACCATTAGAACTCAGGATTTGTTTGGCAAAGGGTTAGCTCTTAGGAAACAAACCAAGTGGGCAGGTTGGTCAAGTGTACTCGGCTTGAATCCAAGGGGTCTAAACTTGATTCCTACCTAGATGAAACCCTATCCGAAGAGTTGATGACATGTCATTGCTATTGGATTTATTCCTTTCTATTCTAACCACTGAACATTATTTCGATATCAGAAATCAGCCAGTAGTTTGAACGGAATGTTGTTCAAGGAACTGGCAAAAGAAACTTAGGAAAGCATGAATAGGTGCACTAGCTGTCGAGATAAAACTGAAAAAATGCTAGAAAACCGAATAAAACACATTTCTTACAAATTAATCTTTGGAGAGCTGACTTCATGAAATAGGCCTTTTAACCCTTTACCAAACAATCGCGCGTTTTAACGACCCTGAGGAAAAAAGGCTTTTGAAAACAATGTGGAAATAGGAGAAAAATACTTGTAACCCGCATTTTGTCCTTTTTACACAATGTTTTCTACCTTTTCAGTTTTGAGTCACATTGATTTTGTCGTCTGCAAATGCTTTCAAGTTTGACAAGTCTATAATTTGGTCATTTTGTAAAGAGTTAAACAGGACAGAGCCAAATATTGCAATTTCAAGATTAGAATATGTTACAAGGTATTGGGCTGTGTAGGCCCAAAATCTGACTGGATTTTCAGTGCAGTCCGATCTTGATCTAGGTGTTCACAATAACGTAAGTTTTGCTGAGAGCTGATATATAAAATGTTCTCCTGCTACAAACAAATTTATTCATCGTGCAGCTGACCACTCTAGAAAATATAGCGGTGGAATGCCATATTCCAGAGCACTTCCGATTCATGAGTTTCTTTACATTACAAGCACTACACATGTTATATACTATTTAAATCTTTACAAAACGACTAAATTTTAGACATGTCCAAATTGAAAGCATTTGCAGAAGACAAACTAAATGTGACTCAGAATTTGAATGCGATTTTGAAAGGGTAGAAAACATGTGAGAAAAGGAGAAAATGCCGTCAGCTGGTTACTAGCATTTTCTCCTTTTCCCACAATTTTTTCAACAGCATTTTCTCCTTTTACCACAATGTTTTCAAAAGGCTTTTTCTTCAGGATTGTTAAAAGTCATGATTGTGTGGTGAAGGGTTAAAAGACACTAGCTTATCTATAGCCAAAATATACAAAGTCAAAGCCACTGGGATGTTAGTGTAAGAGAGGAGAGGAATGAAACTTCTGTCACCAGGACTCTCATCACCTTTAAGGTGTCAAATGAACTCAAAATACATTTTAAATCTGGAAATAAGACCCAAATAAATGAAATATCAAAGTCTACACTGGCCTCAAAAAGCAACTATAGTTGTAAAAGGGGCTTAAACCCTTTGTCATGCAATGCCGTGTTTTAATGACCATGAGAAGGCAGACTTTTGAAAACATTGTGGGAGAAGGAGAAAATGCTGGTAACCAACATTTTCTCCTTTTCCCACAGTGTTTACTTACATTCCAAAGCTAAATACAATTTTTGTTGGTTAGAATTTGGGCTAGTCTGAAATTTTGTTGTTGTTTGGTAAAGAGATAAAGGTAAAAAAGAGTTTATTGCAGAGCTAGGATTCAACCTCAAGTCCTTACTTATCAGCATCACCATGTAGTTTCAAGCGCTCAAAGATGTATTTCGGCGTAGCTGAATGTGCTGACTTTTGACCTACTTTTTGGTAGTGATAAAAAATGAGTAAGTGGAAATTTGTGATTGGTCAAATATGTAGACATAATTATTCTAAGAGCCCCTGCATACTAGCTTGCAAATTTATCTTTTTTAAAGATATTTCTTTCTTTTTATAATAAACACAATTTTGGAAAGAATGGAAAAAAAGAGAAATGCTACAAAGTTTTGTTAACTTTTTCACCAAACATTACGATTTCACCATTTATCCAAAGGCAAAATTTTAGACTTTCCCAAATCAAAAGCATTTCCAAAAGACAAATTACATGTGGATGAAATGATTGGATTTGTCTCTATAAGGATAGAAACATTGTGGGAAAAGGAGAAAATGCTGTTTTCCAACATTTTCTCCTTTTCCTACAATGTTTTCGAAAAGCTTCTTCCTCAGGATCGTTGAAACTTGTAATTATATAGTAAAGGGTTCAGACCTGTCTATATTAAGAGCATTGTCAGGCATTGAATTAAATGTGGCGAAATGGATGGGATTATCCGTGAAAGGCTAGAAAACATTGTGGGATAAGGCGAAAATTTAGGTTAAAAGCTTTTTCTACTTTATCGTCAGTGTTTTCCAAAAAAGGTCTGTCTCAAGTTTGAAATCATGAGAGAGTTTGAGTAAAGCTGTTTGTAGACTGCTTGCCAGAGTATCAAAGGTATTGGGGAGTTCAAACTTTTACAGAATAACTCAGCCCTTTACCAAACAATGCCGCATTTTTACGACCTTGAAGAAAAGAGGCTTTTAAAACCATTTTTGCTGGTAACCAACATATTTTCCCTTTTTCCGCAATGTTTTCTACTATATCAAAGACAGAAATCATCATTTGAGCTGCATTTACTTTGTCATCTAAACATGCTTTCAATATACATGTAGTTGAGTCCAAAATTTTGTTGTTTGGTAACGATGCTCAAATCTCAAGTTTTTTTTTATTAGCATACGGTAAAACTGAACGTGGGAAAACATAGTCTGATCTGGGATCGTATATAACATGTAATTTACGATCCCTGATCTGATCCAGCAGATCCATAACAACGGAGTCGGCATAACCCTTTACCACACAAGCCCAACTTTTAATGGCCCCGAGGAAGAGACCTCTTGAAAACGTTGTGTAAAAATGAGAAAATGATGGTAACCAGCATTTTCTCCCTTTTCCCCAGTGTTTTCTAGCCTATCAGACAAATTCCATTATTTGAGCTACCGTACATTTAAATTGTCTGCAAATGACTTTCAGAATGGAAAAGTCTACATTTTGCTTGTGTGGTGAAGAGATAATGCATCGAAATTGTTGCATAAAGAATTATCAGGTGTAACTATATTGACACCTGCTTCCGTCACGCAGATACACGTAGCCTAAATACACTGCAGCAAAGAGCAAAATTGCATATGAAGAACAATTTCCCTTTTAGCGACATGTCCTTTCTTTTATCCAGGTTTACATACATTCAACATTTGTAACAAGCACATTTTTTTTTCAGAAATTTTGATAATGAATCCTCACAATGTTTGTTTACATGTATAGAATTATATACTTTGCTGATATTGCTATGGAGACAACAGCAGTCAATGACGCAGGAAAATAACATTGAGAACTGACATATAAAGTTCAAGGTATTTAACAGAATATTAGACATGGCCATCAGTAAAATAAGCATAATAATACAATTGGGCCATGCTCTGTGGAAAAAGGGGCTTAATGCATCTGCGAAAAGTATTGTCCCCGGTCAGCCTGCGCAGTCCGCGCAGGCTGACCTGAACTGAAATGTTTCGCTGGTGCTAAATTTTCTGTATGTCCAAGGACCATTCTACCCCATCAATAAGTCGGTTGCTAAAAAAGGTGGCCATAATGGATCCATAATTATGTGATGGATTGATCGGTATCATGGATCACGGGTATGCATTAAGACCCATTTTGCCTGAGCGTGGCTAAATTAGTTACATTCTGTCTTGGTCAAAGTACATCTATCTGAAAGATTAATTAATTGATACTCTAGGTCCAAAATTAAAACTTCCTGTCCTGTCTGATCTAGATCTACATCGCCTGCAAATGCAACTGACGTTGATTTTCGTTTCCTGTCGTGTCTTATATTACTAAGAACAAAAACATGCAATAGATGTAGATGTATTACCTGCGACTTTGTATTACAATTTATATCACATCTACACAGAGAAGCTGTTCAAAGACTCCATAATGCCGTAAGAAGACTCTGTATCCGGTAGAATGTAACTCAAACTGACATCTAAATAAATCCAGAAAAGTTTACCAAAATCCGCTCAGCTTACAACACGACTTGACTATTTAAAAACGCTCACATACACAACAATGGGGTATTGTCCACAACACGTGAAAAAAACAATGCGTGGGGCAGGTAAGCTTAATACCCGAGAAAATATTAACCGTTATTTAACCCTTAGGCTGCTAAGCGCGACTCAAGGCGCTTTTGCGGCCAGTGTAGATCAAGATAAGACTTACAGAACGTGCAGTCTGATCTTGGATCTACACTGTCCGATGTGGAAGTATTTTCCCCTAAAAATAACTTTTAGTTTTTTTTACCATTAGCTGGAAAGTTTCATTTCACTTATTCAGCTGGTTAAGGGTTAAAATGCCTTTCAGAATTACTGAAGGTTTTGCGGACAGTATAAATCGAGATCAGAGTGCAGAGAACGCACAGTTTTATTTTAGCTCTACGATGGTGCATTCCAGAGACATGCCGACCAAGAGCAACATTTAGGCAACAGTTATTTATGTGCTTTTTCCTGACTATGTTAATTTTGTTGATTTGGCATATTAAGGGTTAACATTCGATATATCGCAATACATTACCTGTCTTATTTTGCCACAATATGTAACAAACTAGAGGACAGTGTAGAGCAAAGATCACTCTTTACAAGCTATACAATCTGATCTTGATCTAAATTGTCTGCAAAACCAACATAACTACTCTCCTACGATAAATTCTTTACCAGATCACAAAATGTTTAGACTTGTCGAAATTGAGAGCGTTTGCAGACGACAAACGATTAGATTTGTCCTTGAAAGGGTTGAAAATATTGTGAGGAAAGGTAAAAAACGTGGTTCTTTACAAGCGAAAGAAATTTGCGGTTACATTCGGCAAAAAAGCAACATTCAGCAAAAAAATGGTCAATTTCCAACGTGAATGTAATATTAGATCAAATCTTTTGACGACCCTGGAGACGGCTTTTGAAAACATTGCAGGAAAAACCAGAAAATGCTGGTAACCAGCATTTTCTCTTTTTCCCACAATATTTTCTACCCATTCACAGGCAAAATCAACGATTTGAGCCACTTTTTAATCTAGTCCGCAAGTTCTTCCAATTTTGACTCGCGTGACATTTTGTCGTCAGATAGTCGTATAAATATTCCTTTCGTTAACGTAATTTTAGTCTTGCATTAATGGTAAAATGAAAAAGAGGACAGTTTTCTCTTTGGTGCTATTTGGTGGATACTTTTTTGCAGATGCATTTAACCAACTTTTCACAGAGGATGACTCATGTATCTCGCAATATAGGACATTGTCCGAGTTCAAGATATACATGGCTAGTACTATCCATGGATGAGAATTCTTCAAGGAAAACGATGTGGCAAGACTTCTGATATATATAAGCAATCTGAAGTTTCGATCAGCTGCTTTCTCAAAACATATCCGTTCTAGCATGTCTGATCGCAAGTCCTGTATATCTATGAGGTTGTGAGTTCGAATTATGGATTAGCTAAAACTCGTTTTTCCCAAAGCTTTATTTGTTACGTCAAATGTTGTGTGTTTATGGGGATGGGGGGGGGGGGGGGGGGGGCGGGCGGGTTGTCCCCAGATCTAACTGAACTATATACCTATAAATCGTAACTTCGTACCAAGCTTTGATACAAGTCATTGCAACAGCAGCTCATTCCTACGGAATATCGCGTTTCAAATTAACACACAACTGAAGGCGATGGCCCTAACGGTATTCCGTACATTCCGACGGTAAGTTTTAATTCGACTTTGTATCAGTCAGAAAGTAGTCAGTGGCTTTTTGTGAGTGTTTTGCGTGGCCTTGGTAAAGAAAATCGTGGATAGATGCACTGACCGCCGTAATATAACTTATATATGAGTCATGCTCTGTGAAAAGGGGGCTTAGTGCATCTGCGAAAAGTATCGACCCAGGTCAGCCTGCGCAGTCCGCACAGGCCGCCATGGGTCGACACGTTTTGCTTTTTGTAAATTTTCTGCGTGTCCAAGGACCATTCTACCACCAGATTCAGTCAGCTGTTAGAAAAATTGCATATAATTGATCCATAATTATGTGATGAATTGCCTAGTATAATACATTACGAAGATGTATTAAGCCCCATTTTCCAGTGCGCCGCATGTATGTTAAAAAGACAGATATTTTAAAACCAAGTTAAAAGTAAACGATAGAGCGACTTGGCAACTTTTGACGTAGATTTAAAATTCATTTTTCTGCCAGCGACGAACACTAGGACCGACCGTACAGTAAGAGATTGTATTCTTCACAAAAATTTCCATATCTTTAAATGGTATGACTTAAATTTAAATGCATTTCAACCGCATGGTTTACCTTTGGCTGCTTTTGGGCCTTTAAACATACGATAGAGGGTGTGGTGATTTCCTTAAAAACTTTCTTTTCCTTATATGCATAACGACTGCAGAATCCCATAGCAACCACGCCCCTCCCCGTATTGCACTCTAAGCTGTGTAAAGCTGAATTGTTAACTTTGTCAGCGCCATAGACGAAAACATGGGGCTTTTGCCGACATCAATGATCAAGATCAGACTGCACGTCCTGTGCAGTCTGATCTTGATCTACGCCGTCCGCAAAAGGTCAGTGAGTCGCGCTTAGCAGCTTACGGGTCAAGATCAGACAATACATAAAATGCAGTCTTGATCTTGGATTCACAGTGACCGCTTCTTTTTAGCTCTTAGACTGCTCAGCATGACTCATCGACCTTTTGCGGATAGTGTAGATCAAGATCAGACTGCACAGAACGCACAGTCTGATCTTGGATCTACACTGTCCGTTACAGAGATATTTTTCCTCCAAAATATAAGTTTGAAACAGCAATATTCGGGTTTTTGACTAGCGAAGCTAGTCTATAGGCATCAAGACTGACCTAGATTCAAAGTAAACAAAAAAATCCACAGTTGCCAAATACTGCCACACAGAAAATACTTCTTTCTATAAGAAATCCTAATTCTGTTATATATGAAAATTTAGACAAAAACCACTAAATCTCTACCTCTCCGATTTGAACATGTCGTCTTACAAAGTAATAAACTGAACAAGATGTCATTTATAAGGTACAAGATCTTTGCTTATATGTAGATTGAGTGACTTATGCAAAGGAGAGAATCACTTATTCCTACACCACTGTAACATTATGAATGAATCTTTTAATAGATACACCTAGGTTAACTTGTAGTAAATCCCTGCTATATTAACCCCCACTGGACAGGGAACCCTTGCTGCCATATTAACTCCCACTGGACAGGGAACCCTTGTCATTCATTCAGTCATTCATTATTTAGATCATTCTGTAATGTTAAACTGTTATGTTAAACTGTTATTCTATTAACCCTTTACCAAACAATCCCAAGTTTTAACGATACTGGGGAAGGATCCCTTCGTAAACCTTGCGGGAATAGGAGAAAATCCTGGTAACCATCATTTTCTCCTTTTCCCACATTGTTTTCTGCCCTTCTAGAATTATGTTTCATCAGTTCAGCCACATTTAATTTATGGTCTGCAACAGCTTTGACTTTGGACAGATGTAAAATTTTTCGTTTTGTAAATAGTTAACTACATCTTGTGCTCTTGGATATTGACTAATTGACTGCATGGTGTTTAACGCCGTTTTCAACATTATTTCAGTGATATTGCGGCGGCCAGAGCACCTGTCTATGGTTTCCTCGAGTTTCTTTTATCAGCACTACCGCGACTCAATGACCTTTTGCAGACAGTGTGTGCAGTCTGATCTTGGATCTGCACTGTCCGACAAGAGGATAGATTTTCCGATAAGAGGATAGATTTTCTCCAAAATGTAACTCTGAAATAGCAATATTCAGGTGTTTACCATTAGCTTAAAAGTTTCATTTAACATTTTTTTGGCAGGTTAAGGGTTAAACTTAAAATGGATTATAGTTAACCAATAGCACGCATTGCCCCGGCAGCTCAGTCGGTAGTGTACAGGACTTGAGAACAGAAGGTCGCTGGTATGATCCACCAACAAATTTCTTTCCGAGGATTGATGATAGTCATTGCGACAGGATTCATTTCTCCTTCACGTTCCGACGATGGCTATGTGGGAAAGGAGCCAGTGGCTTGGAAAGAATATTGTGCGGAGTACTGGTAAAAGAAACTCCAGGAAAGCATGGAGATGTGCACTGGCCACCGCTACATAACTGAAATAATGTTGAAAACAGGGTTGATAAATACCATACGATCAATCTATCAACCAATCAATCAATCAATCAATCAATCAAATTCGCTAGTCTGTCAGTACTTTCAGTACTTTGATTACTATCTGCTTGAAAGTTTCAAATAAGTTACTGTATTTCGCAGGTTAAGATTTAACAGAATCTGACCATAATAACCTTGAAATGGCTATATTTTCTTTGATTGCTTTTTCAATGATGGAAAATGTGATATAAGTATTAAGTTTTAAGCTGCCGAAGCGCGATTTAAAATGTGCTTCTATGGACAGTGTAGATCAAGATCAGACTGCACAGAACGTGCAGTCTGATCTTGGATCTATACTGTCCAATATGTGAGACAAAATTTGCCATAAGAAAAGAATTTCAAAATCGCACTACATGTATTTGGGTTTTTCCTACAGACTGAAAAAAAATCCATTCAACACCTTAATCGTTTTAACTCTATACCAGACAATAAAACTTCAGACTTGCCCATTTTCGAAGCATTTGCAGACGATAAAATGAATTCGTCTTAAATGATGGGATCTCTCTTTCAAAGAATAGAAAACATTGTGGGAATAGGAGAAAATGCTGGTTACCAGCATTTTCTCCTTTTCTCACAATGTTTTCAAAAGCCTTTTTTATTGGGGCTTGTTAAAACTCAGGATTGTTTGGTAAAAGAGTAAAGCGTTAAACCACCGTTTAACCTTTAACCTGCGAAATATGTGAAATAAAACTTTCAAGCCGATTGTAAAAACCCAAATTTTGCTATTTCAAAGGTACTTTAGGGAGAAAATATCTCCTTATCGCACAGTTAGATCTAAGATCAGACTGCACGTTCTGTGCAGTCTGACCTTGATCTACACTGTCCGCAAGAGTTCAGCGAGTCGCTCTAAGGGTTAATCCTCAACCAAAAATAAAAAAAAAAAGTTTAACCATCTTGAAGAAGAGGTCTAATAAAAACACTGAGGCAGAAGGAGAAAATAATGCTAACATTTTATTTTCCGGTAACGTTTCCTACCCTTACAAAGACAGGTCCTTTCATTTAAGCCACTTTGAACTTGTCGTCTGTAAATACTTCCAAAACGGGTAAGTCCGATATTGATTCGTCTGGTAACAGATACTAGTACTATGAAAGAAGTGGAAATTTTCAGTCAAGAAACAACAACGACAACTGTTAGATTTTAAGGGGCGTGTCTGTAGGAATATTTCCTGAAAGGTCAAACCACAACTGTACCGTAAAGGTTAGATTTAGGATTAAGCCTCCTCATATACATGTCTTTGTCCAGAATATCCAAAGAAACCCTTTAACCTATTGCCACACCACAAAATTACAGACTTGTTCACGTCAAAGGCATTTGCCGACAACAAATTAAATGTGGCTCTTATTATTAGATGTGTATTTCAGGGGTTCGAAAACATTGCAGGAAAAGGGAAAATGCTGGTTACCAGCATTTTCTCCTTTTCGTACAATGTTTTCAAAGCCTCTCTCTCTCTCAGGATCGTTAAAACTCGGGTTTATGTGGTAAAGGGTTAAATTTGCCAAAGCTGCATAGTGGGTTAAAGAAAGGTTGTCTATTGCATATAAAGCCGTTTTATGTCCAAAATCAGTTAAGTTTCGCCATTTGCATGACGATTTTGGCCACTTCTTCAAAATCATGGAAGCAAGTGAATACATTTGCCTTCTCATGAAACTTTGATACACTTTTTATATGTAGTTTCGGTGTTTAATTCAACTGAAAATCTATTGTCTGCAAATGCTTTCAATTGAGGCAGGTCTAGTAATTCACCTGTAAAGACAAATACAAATATCATCGTCGGAGCCACTTAAAATCTATTGTCTGCTATTGCTTTTATTAGAGGCTCCTCTAATATTTCGCCGTCTAGAAAAAAATTAAAATAATCTCTTTAAATAAACAAAAAGGCAGTAGATCAAAAGAAGCATCCTCCTAAGATACCCCAACACAATCTTTCCACGAAACATTTTTTTTTTTAATCTTGGGTTTCTCATATTTACAGTAGAAACACGACAGGTTGTTAACCGGAACAGGTGTGTACCTTTTGAAAAAAAATTGAATTCTGGGAAGCGTGATTTTTTTTCATTATTATTAGTTAACCGTATCCCACATTATCTCGAGTTAACCTTGTGGGAAAAGGAGAAAATTCTGGTCACCGACATTTTCTCCTTTTCCAACAAGTCTTTCAAGGCCTCTTCCCTTCGGGACGTTAATACATGATTGTTTGGTAAGGGTTAATCAGGTAAATCTGCGAGTTTACTTCCAAGACCCAAACGAAGTAGACGAGACGCAGATATTGTACACATCACGCAGACGACGAATGAAAGACTCACGACGACGTAAACGAGACTCAGATGACAAAGACGACACGCAGACGACGCAGACGAGGTAGACCAGACTTAGACGACGTAAATGAGACTCAGGCGACGAAGACGGGACTCAGACGACGCTGACGGTATGCAGATGACAAGGACGACGAGTAGACGACGTAAACCAGACTCAGACGACGAAGACGAGACTCAGACGACTATGCAGACGACACGCAGATGACATAGACGAGACACAGATGACGTAAACGAGACGCAAACAATGCAGAGGGGATGCAGAAGACGTGGACAACTCGCAGACGTCGTAGACGAGACGCAAATAATGCAGACGAGACGCAGATGTCGTAGACGAGACGCAGACTATGCAGACTATCTCGACGACGTAGTCGAGATTCAAACAAAGAAGACGACACAGAGACGTCGCAGAAGATACACAGATGACGTACAGAAAACTCAGACGGCAAAGACCACACACAAACGACTTAGACGAATCGAAGACGACTTAGACAAGACGCAGAAGACGTAGACGACTTACAGACAACAAAGACGACACGCAGACGACCTGGGCGAGACTCAGACAACTTGACTAGACTCAGACGACGAAGACGAGACGCAGACGAGTAGACGAGGTAGACAAGACGCAGACGACGTAAACGGACGCAGACGATATCGACGAGACGCAGACGATATCGACGAGACGCAGACGACGTAGACGAGACGCTGACGATGTAGACAACACGATGACGATGTAGACGAATCGCAGACGACGAATACGAGACTTAAACAACGTAGAGAAGACGTAGACGACGTTAACGAGACGCAGGCGACGTAGGGAAGACTCAGACGACGCAGACGCGAGGTGGACGACAAAGAAGAAATACAGACGACGTAGACGTTAATTTATCTTGAAGTTTAACCATAGATCTACCGAACAGTATGGAGTTTTAATGGCCCTGAAAAATAAAACTTTTGAAAATTATTGTAGGAAAAAGAGTAAATGCTGCAGACCAGATTTTGTTCTTTTTTTTCTTTCCCACAATTTTTTTTAACCTTTTCAAAGATAGAAGTCATCCTTTAAATCAAGCTACGATAAATTAGTCGTCTGAAAATGTTTTCAGTTTGATCGAGTCTATAATTTTGTAGTTTGGTAAGGAACAATAAAGAGATAATCATCGTTAGCTTTTAACCCGTAGAGCGCTGAATTATCATAACTGACCTATTTTTTATCAGGACAAACATCTGAAATATTGCCATGGCAAGCTTTGCTTTGGCAAGAGAATGTAACAGAGTATCGGACAGTGTAGATCCAAGATCAGACTGCACGTTCTGTGCAGTCTGATCTTGATCTATACCGTCCGCAATAACAACTTAAGTTGGTTCCATGGGTTAAACTGCTAAATTAGTTTATCATTTGCAGAATAATCTCGTATTTTAACAACTGTGAGGAAGAAGGGTTTTCATAAAATGTAAGAAAAATTGGAATTTTTTGCAGATTTACGAACAGTTCCAACAGATATTACTAGATCTGTTTTAACCCTTTCCCAAGCAAGCCCTGATTTTCACGTGTCTGCAGTACAAGTCTTTTGAAAACACTGTGGGAAAAGGAGAAATTGCTCGTAAGGAGCAATTTCTCCTTTTCCCACAGTGTTTTCTACCCTTTTGTAGAACATTCCGCCATTTTCATCAAATTTAAAATTGTCGTCTGCATACTCTTTCAGTTTGGAAGGGTCTAAAATTTGTCGTCTGGGAAAGGGTTAAACTTAAGCTGCTAAGCGCGACTCACTGACCTTTAGCAGGCAGTGTGGATCAAGATCAGACTGCACAGAACGTGGAGTCTGATCTTGTATCTACACTGTCCGATAAGGAGACATTTTCGTCAAACAAAAAGAATAAGTTTGAAATAACATTATTCGGGTTTTTACTATCGGCTTGAAAGTTTTATTAGATCTATTCAGCAGGATAAGGATTAAACGTCTCTTCGGAAAAATCGCGCCAAGATCTGTCAGGAAAAATATAGCAAAACAATGCACATATATGATGAGCCGTGCTTTGTCAAAAAGGGCCTTAATGCATCTCCGTATTGCATTATTCCAAGCAAGGCATCACCTAATTATGGATCCATAAAATCCATTTTGACAAACAACCGACTAATGCTTGAGGTAGAATTATCCTTTGACATGCAGAAAATTTAAAGAGAACGAAAAGTTTCGGCCCATGTCAGCCTGCATGGACTGAACCGGCTAATATGGGTCGATATTTTTTTAATGCATTAAGCCCCCTTTTCACACAGCATGGCTCACCTGTTTTTGACCCTAATATCTCTACATAGAGGACAGTGTAGATCCAAGATCAGACTGCACGCTTGCCGCAATCTGATCTTGATCTTCATTGGCTTGCACACAACAAAAGTTTTGAATGGCGCTTGAATAGTCAATGTTTATCGATAATACGTGACTTGGGTACCCGGAGGAATTTCTTTGCATTCAAATTGAAAGGCGTTTAACCCTTTACCAAACCGTATTAAACAGGGCTTTTGAGATTTTTGTGGGAAACCGATAAAATGCCGGCAACCATCAGTTCCTCTTTTCAAACAATGTCCTCTACCCTTCAAAAGACAAAACCCATCATTTGAACCAGACTTAATTTGTCGTCTGCTAATAATTTCAAAATGGACAAGCCCAAAATTTCTGTTGTCCGGTAAGGAGCGCAATATGTCACGTGATACCACAGGGAAAAACCCACCCGTCCAAAATAAAAATTAAAGCTACGGGTTATGACGAAAAAGCACCAACCGAATTCCGAGTATTTGTATCGGATGAATGAACCCCCAAACTGACACTTAAGTGTTTATTTCAGTTTGAACCCTTTACCCGTGACACAGTCACGAAATTTCACGACCCTCAGGAAGAAGGTCTTTGAAATGCTAACCAGCATTTTCTCCTTTTTCCTACAATGTTTTCTAGCCTATCAAAAACGAATCCACCTTTTTTCTTACATCCACTTTGTGGTCTGCAAATGTTTTCCATTTGGGCAAGTCCAAAATAGCATCGTCTTTAACTGCGAACAAAACGGAATCGCTTTTTTGTCGAAACCTAAACGCATAATTCACTTACGAACCAATTTGGGTCATAAATATGCCTCAGGTAGCGGACAAGGCAGATCTAAGATAAGACAGCACGTTCTGTGCAGTCTGATCTTGATCTACGCCGTCCGAAAAAGAAATCTTAGTGGCCTTCGCCAGTGAAAAAGTCAAACCGTTGTCATGCGGTACTTTCAGTTTTAACCCTTAAGCTGCTTATCGCGACCCACTGACCTTTTGCGGACAGTGTAGATCAAGATCAGACTGCACAAAACGTGCAGTCTGATCTTTGATCTACACTGTCCGATACGGTATTTTATTTCCGGTGAAATCAACTTTGAAACCGCAATGTTTGGCCTTTTAGTATTGAGTAGAAATTTGCATTTCATTTATTCAGCAGCTTAAGTGTTAACCTTTATCCCGTTAAATAAAAGAAATGAAACTTTTAAACATATAGTATAAACCCAAATTTCCTATTTTCAAAAGTATTTTTGAGCGAAATATACCTCTTTGTCGGACAGTGTATATTCAAGATCAGACTCCATGTTCTGTGCAGTCTGATCTTGATCTACGCTGTCCGCAAAAAGGTCAGTGAGTCGCGCTTAGCAGCCTAAGGTTTGAACTTTTTAACCTTATAAAAAAACGTATTTCATCATATTTAACGCCCTTAACCCTTTCCCAAACGACAAATTTTGGACCGGCCCAAATTGAAAGAGTTCGCTGACGACAATTTTAAATTTGATGAAAATGACAGAAAGGTCTCAAAAAGGGTAGAAAACACTCTGGGAAAAGGAGAAATTGCTCGTTACGAGCAATTTCTCCTTTTCCCACAGTGTTTTCAAAAGACTTGTACTGCAGACACGTGAAAACCAGGGCTTGTTTGGGAAAGGGTTAAAGGAGGATTATACGAGTAAAAACTAGTTTAGGAAAGCAGAGAGTGTAGAGTAAGATCTGACTGCTTGTACGTGCAGGCCGATCTTAGTTTTCTATATCAGCTTTCGTCTTCCCCCCGCCCCCCCCCCCCAAAAAAAGGAGAAAACCCATCTATGATCGCGTAAGGCAGTTAGGTATCAAGTTAGTGCATTCAGGGTTGTATTACAAAGAACTCTTTACCATGCGAGTAAATGTAGACTCGTCCAAATTCAAAGTATTTACAGACGTATAGTCAGATATAGCTCAAATGATAAGATCTGTCTTTTTAGATATTAAAAACATTGTGGGGAAAATGAAAAATGCTGGTTACCAGCATTCCCCCCCCCCCCCCCGCGCAATGTTTTCAAAAGCCTTCTGTCTCTTGCTAAAGCACGAGGTCACTGAAAATAGTGAAAGTATCAAATCACCTGTATTTTTACGTACAATGAAATCTCATCGAAAATAATTTAAGAAGCAGTCAGTCCTGCCGCTGCATTTCGTCCGGGTAAAAAAAATCTGACGACTGTATAAATGTCTGTCTGTATACATGCAGTTTGTCTTTGGGTAATGATTGAATAGTGTTTTACGCCGCTTTCAACATTATTTCAGCCATATCACAGCGACAGCTCACATATTCATGTATGTCCTGGTTTTCATTAGTTTACTGGAACTAGGTTTGGGCTTTGAAGTGTCTTGTCCGCCTTTGGGTAGAAAAGGGTAGAAAATATTGTGGTAAAAGTAGAAATAGCAGGTTACAAGCATTTTATATTTCCTTTCCCTACAATTTTTTCAAAAGCCTGATAAATGAGGACAAATAAATCTTTTCCAGACAATAAAATTTTACACTAATCAATATTAAAAGCACTTGTAGATAACAAAACAAATAGGGCTAAAATAATTGGATTTGTCATTGAAAGGGTAGGAAACATTGTGGGAAAAGAGGAAAGGCTGGCCACCGGTAAATTCTCCCTTTCTTACGATGATTTTAATGATGCTTTTTTCTCAGCGTCGTTAAAACACCTGGCTGTTTGGTAAAATGTTAAACCGGCGTGTAAAAGTTGCAGCTGTATATCACTTGTATTACATAAAAAATAATATTATACATGAGCCATGCTCTGACAAAAGGGGTTTAAATGCATCTCTGAGATGCATTTTACCAAGCAAGTAATTATGGATCCATAAAACTCATTTTGTCTAACAACCGACTGAGTCATGAAGTTGAGTATTCCTTTAATATGTAGAAAATTGACCGATAGCAAAAAGTTTGGACCGAGGGCGGACTGCGCAGGCCGACCTGAGTCGATACGTTCTGCAAGTGCGTTAAACCCCCTTCTCATAAAGCATGGTTTAAACATTCATGTTCCTCCGCGTGAGAAGTAAACTACCGGGTTAGAAAGGGAAATTTTTAAAATAATTTGAAGAAGTAGAGTTTATCTCAATGTTTCCAATTTTTCTATTTATAGGCATGACCGTTAAATAGTTCAGGTGTTTATTTCGAATGCGAAAACATCGACTATTTAACACTTTACCAGACTGCAGGTAAAAGTAAGGCTTGTACAAATTGAAAGCGCTTTCAGACGACAATTCATGAGGATTAAGAGGTAACTTTGCTCTAGAAAGGGGAAGAAATTATTTGGTTTGGTTTGTATTGTAGTTTAACGCCATTTTAACAGCTCAGGTCATATCATGGCGGTCAGTGACGCACTCGTGTGCTTCCTGGCTTTCTCTTACCAGTACTGACACAACTTTCTTTCCAAAGTAACTGACTGCTTTTCTCACATGCATCAAAGGTGAGAGGCGAAAAATCGCCGGAAAGAAAGTTTGCCTTAACCGGGTATCGCAACCACCAGGTCACGAGTCAGATACAATAACCACTGAGCTACATGTACCCGGACGGGAGAAATCATTGTGACAAGAGCGCTGGTTAACAGTATTTTCTCCTTTTTCATATATATTTTTTCACTTTTTCTTCGGGACTGTTAACGTATGGGGTTGTTTGGTAAAGGGATGGGGGGCGGAAACTAGATTTTTGTACTTTTTAAAAAGCGATTTTTTGTCAAAAATGAATTACTTTTCAGTTCCTTATAAACCCAAGAACTAATTGATTGAGACTATTTTGATAAAATAACAAATACATAGATCTATGACGATGAACTACTGAGATATCATTACCTGACGTAGAAAATGTTCTCTTGGCATGGAAAGTTTGCTTCAACTGAAAGCGCGGTTAAGTGGTCGGACTAAAAAGGGTGGCAGACAAGTTGACAAGTATGGTCAGTCGGTGTTGGAGAATCTATGTACAGAGAGTGGAAGTTCAAAAAACGGATCCATTGTAGAGTCTAGGTGTAACGAGATATTGATCGTTCTACAGGCCTTCTGGAAAAACCTACCTACCTACATACATACATACATACAATAATACATACGTAAGAGAACCTACTTATCTTCCTATCTACCATCTTCGCAAGCCAAGGATACTAAGTTAGAACCCTTGGCCGCTCGCCTCTTTAAAAATCGAAACTCCCGCTGCGCCATTTCATTGGATGCGATCAAAACCCATCGCGTCCAATCAAACCATCCGTAACAAGAAATCTTCCGCGAAACAGAAAACAATAATGGCGGCGCCCGTCAAAAACGAAAGTTGTCGTGTTTGTGACGAAAATTTGCCAAAAAAGAGTAGACGATCGATATTTAATAAGTTTTTTACAGTTCAAGGTCAATCAGATGAATCCGAAAGCGCAGCCATATTTGATGCATAGCCTAACAAACTTTATTACGAGCATTTTGATTGGTCAGAAATAACATCAGCAAAGGTTACGCAACTCGTGATATTCGATAGGTGGCGCAGCGGGGGTTTCGATTTTTAAAGAGGCGAGCGGCCAAGGGTATGTAAAGAACAAAGTGGAGTTAGTATCCTTGGCTTGCGAAGATGCCTATCTACATGTACCTACCTACCTACCTACTTACATAGGAGAACCTACCTACCTACCTACATCACGGGGATCGTTAATTTCTCGCATGAAAGTACTTTTCTAGAATCAAAGTACTGAATGTACTAATAGAGGGTGAAGGTAGAAATTAACTAGCAATTAGGTTTTAACAGTGGACTATTTCATTAAAGAAATTCATACATCTGACGGTTGACAACAAGTTTTATTTTTAAGATTCATACCATTGTTTCATGACTATTTTCCATAAAATCGTGTATCTTTTAGAAGCGCTTTGGATGCGGTTTCTGGTGTTAGGAGAGTGGTTTTGGGTGTAATGACAGTGGTTTGGGGTGTTTTTCGAGTGGGTTGGGAGTGTTTCTCTTACTTATTCATTCGCGATGCCGACTTTATAAACTAGGCCATGTCAAAGCTGCAAAACGAGGTCAATTTCAAATCTAGAGCTAATTATATGACATTTAACTGTGAAGTTCATAGTTTGTGTGATAGGTTTGCACAGTGTTTCAATCTGCATGTTGTTTTCACATATCAAATGACACAAACGCCACTGTTCATTGATCTATAAGGGCCTATTTTTCTTGAAACAGAGGAGTGATTCAACGTTACAGGATTTAAGTTAGACAGTTGACACAAAAAGGTCTGACCTGAAAGGTCATCGCCCTCCAAAAAGAAAACTGAACTGTTCCGTGTTATACATGACTGTTTGTGTGCCGGGTATCCGTCAAGTTGTAAGTCACATTACCTTCCTTTTCTACCCCAAGGTGACACGCAAGCGTCCGATTTGCTGAAATAGACACATTTTGGGCCGAAGTCCGATATCTATAGTAAAAACCTCATTGATATTTTTTCATTCATTGAAAAAAAGACCAATGACAATTCAGACGTAATCCGACCCAGAAAAAAAACATAGTCGCAATATCTTCCGCATTTTTCTCAAACACTCCTAAAAAAAGCTTAATCTTAACCCTTTACCAAACGTCCCTTAATCTTAACCCTTTACCAAACGTTTTTTTTTTTTTTTTTCAAAACCTTTTGAAAACATCGTGGAAAAAGGAGAAAATATTGGTTACACAATGTCTCCTATCCCAGCGCTTCCTTCCCATTAAAAGGCAAATCCCATCACTTAAACCACATTCAGTCTGTTGTTTTCAAATGCTTTCGGTGACGACAAATGAAAAATATTTGTAGTTTGTAGGAGCCAAAACTCTTTCCGAGAATTAGTGAAATCGTTGAGACATGATTTGAGCACTGTAACAGCTAAATATAATTGAGACATGCTCTGGTAAAAGGGGGCTTAATGCATCTCTGTAATGCATCATACCAAGCAAGTCATCACAGTATTATATATCCCTAAAATCCGTTTTGTAGGACAGCCTACTGGACTATTAGGTACACTGGTCCTTTTAATGAGCAGGCTGATCAGGATCGACACGTTTTGCAAATGCATTAAGCCCCATTTTCACAGAGCATGGCTCAGTTTTAAACTTCATTTATGCGAGAAATCAGCCAATGACTTTAAAACAGTTTTTTTTATACGTAGCACCGTGCCCGTATTCACCAACCATCTTTAAAGGGGCATTAAACCAAATTTCGTTCCGCAAGTTTTTTTTTAGAAAATCTTGAAAAGATGGCTTCAACAGCGAAATAGAGGTTTACATGATGACAATATGAGGAATCCCGAGGTTATTTTTGTATTTTTACTGTTAAATGTCCTATTTCGTTAGTAACGATATAGCCATTACTTTTTTAACAAGGGATAAATACATTTTTAACACAACAAATTATCAATTCGTCCGACAGTCAATCGGTAGAGTCAACCACCTTGGTTTTGAAGGTAGTGGGTTCGAGTTCCACAGGAGAAAATTTTATTTTCAACATTTTTCGGTGTTTTTCCTCAACTAAGCGCAAATAGTCACGTCCTTATGATTCTTCTCTACAAAATATGTATCCGCTTTCTCACTCTCAAAAGTGTTCAGTTAAAATCGGCTTCAAAATCCCTTTAATAACATTCTTCGTCTAATTCTCAAAACTTTTCTCGGTTTCAAAGTAACGCTGTTTCTGGTCGGCTTAACCAAATGGTTAAGACAATCAGAAGTTGTGTAACTTTCCAAATCTAGAATAAGACCAAGAATGCAATTTAGAAAGGTTGGTAAATACGGTCTTTGGTTAACGAAATTCAAGGAACAGGTACATACAAACCGAACGCCGTTGCATTATTAACCCTTTGACATACAATCCCGAGGTCCCGCCCTGAGAAAGAAGGCTTTTGAAAACATTGTGGGAAAAGGAGAAAATGCTGGTAACCAGCATTTTCTCCTTTTCTCACAATGTTTTCTACTCTATCAAAGACAAGCGCATCATTTGAGTCACATTGAATTTATCGTCTGCAAAGGCTTTCAATTCGGACAAGTCTACATTTTAGTCGTTTGGTAAAGAGTTTATGTACACGTACTGGTGGGAAAAATGATATTTTACACCAAACAGTACAATACAAAGCACGAAATGGCCTGAACTCAATTACGACGAAAGACCACACCAATAATCTACTTCAAACCAGTTATCTTCTAATCTCTCACCTTTGACCCGGGTTACACCCGGGACAAGAAATCTGATCTCTAAAAGGACACGTCAGCACCCGGACGTACATGTACTGGGAAGGAACAAGAATTCTGACAGAACGCATCATCGCAAAACGTACTGGAAATTTCGTGGTGTGGAGGAAGTTGTTTAAAAAAAAATGAAAAAAAAAAAACGCGGCAGCAGTTCCAATTGCTTATAGGAGCGATCAGGGCATCTGCGACACTTTGTTTTCAAAAGATCTTTTGCTCCATTTAATTCTTCAAAGTAACACTTTAGCACACAATTCCGGAGTTTTCACGACCCTGAGAAAGAAAGGCTTTAGAAAACGTTGGGAAAAATGCAGGTAACCAGCATGTTGTCTTTTTCCGACAATGTTTTCCATCCTTTCAAAAGCAATTTCCATGATTTAGGTGACATTTACTTTGTCTGTAAATGTTTTCAAGTTAGCCAGGTCTAAATTTTTGCCGTTCGGTAAAGAGGTAAGTTTTCAATATACTTTAAACATTTGCATATTCATGCAATTCTTTTAACTTTCATTTTGCATATTCGAACAATCGACGCACAGTCATGTACTTGAAAATTACTTCTATATTAGATCTGTCATAAGCATGTTCGAACACTGCATATTTTCCCTGCCTATAGTATATTCATGTGACCATCACGGCGCCGGAAGTACCCCAGGATTTAGATACTGTCGCCTGTATTCTTTTAGAAACGTTTATTTTATATCTATCCTATAATATGTGTCATGCTTCGTGAAATGGTGGGCTTATGCATTTGCAATAACTATCGACCTGTATCAGCCTTTGCAGTCCGCGCAGGCTGAGCCGGGTGGAAACTTTTTGTTATTGCTAAGATTTCTGTATACATACAGTTTATCGTCGATAGCGTGTCACCTGTTTTAAGTTAAACCATTAGAACTTTAGGTAAAGCAGGTACAAATCATGCTTTGATAGAACGTTGACGAAGTTGGTTAACCCGTTACCACAGTTCCGAGTTTTGACGACCCTGAAGAGAATGCTATTGAAAACATTGTGGGAAATGGAGAACATGCTGGTTTACCAGCATTATCTCCTTTTCCCACAATGTTTACTACCCTTTCTGAGACAGATTTTGTCATTCGAAACACACTTGATTTATCGTCTGCAAATGCTTTCAGTTTGGACCAGTCTAAAATGTTTTCGTTGGTAAAGAGTTAAGCGATTACAGAAGAGAACAGAACATAATCTTTATTTTGACTTAAAGCACAAAGTCTCATAGTCACAAATACATACATATATGCATGTTATTAAAATGACAGTCATGTATCATGGAAGAGTATAATACTAACATTGATAACAAAATAGTAAAATATAGTTACACAAGTGAGAGATGCTGAAAAGTTCATTTTCTATCCTGGAATTAATTGTTTCGTCACGGTACGTGATTTTAAACCTGTTATCCAAAACACGAACAATAATATAAACTGATAACGAAAGGTTTATCGAGTGAGAGCTATACCCGTTCTGTGTTTTTGTTTCGATTTTTGTTTGTATATAAGTGACATGGGACCGCCGTTTAACCCTTTACCACACAATCCCGAGTTTTAACGACCCTGATAAAGAAGACTTTTGAAAACATTGTGGGAAAAGGAGAAAATGCTGGTAACCAGCATTTTCTCCTTTTCCCACAATGTTTTCTATCCTATCAAAGACAGAAATCATTATTTGCACTACATTTAATTTGGCGTCTGCAAATGCTTTCAATTTGGTCGAGTCCTAAATTTTGTCGTTTGGTAAAGAGTTAGGTATGTGTCAAAGGACCATTTCACCACATGATTCGGTGAAGTTTAGATCAAATGAATCTCTATTACGCAACGACTTGCCTAGTGTAATGCATTACCAAGACGCGTTAACTCTTTACCAAACGACAAAATTTTAGACTGGCCCAAACCGAAAGCATTTGCAGACGACAATTCAGATGTGACTCAAATGATGGAAGTTGCCTGTGATAGGGTAGAAAACATAGTGGGGAAGAAAGAAAATGCTGGTTACAAGCATTTTCTCTTTTTCCCACAGTTTTTAGCTCCACTGGCCGAAGGCCAGCGGGCTTATGTCATGGCCCGCAGTCCGTCGTACGTCCGTCCGTCCGTCTGTGCGTCCGTCCGTCCGTGCGTTAACTTTTATTTCAAACGGCTTCTCTGAAACTATCCATCCAATTTTCATGAAACTTCACAGAAATGATCCTGCCATGGTCCTCTTCAGAATTTCTTGAAAGAATTTGATTCCTTCAAAAACTCTGGTTGCCATGGCAACAAAACTGAAAAATATTGGAAATATTTAAAAATCTTCTTGTCTGAAACCATAAGGCATAGGGCTACCAAATTTGGCATGTAGCTTTATGTAGTAGACCTCTATTATGTTTCTTCAAATTATAGCCCTGAGGTCAAAATTGGCTCTGCCCCAGGGGTCACAAGTTTTACATAGGCTTATATAGAGAAAACTTTAAAAATCTTCCTATACCTAGCCATAAGGCCTAGAGCTACCAAATTTTGCATTTAGCTTGATCTAGTGGGGGTCTACCAAAAGTGCCCAAATTACAGTCCTGGGGTTAATTTGGCCTAATGCTGGGGGGGGGGGGGGGGGGAGGTTCACAAGATTTACATGGGCTTATATAGGGAAAACTTTTAAATCTTGGTGTACATAGCCATACGGCTTAGGGCTACCAAATTTTGCATAATTATAGCATTATCTAGTGGACAACTACAAAGAGGGCCCAAGTTACAGCCCTAGGATCAAGTTAGGCCCTGCACCAGGGGTCACAAGTTTTACATGGGTTTATGGAGTGAAAACTTCAGAAACCGTTATGTTACTAGCCATAAGGCCAAGAACTCCCAAATTTGGCATGTTATTCTTCTAATACACATATTCCACATTTAGTCCAGCTGTAGCCCTGGGGTCAAAGTTTTATAAGGGTTTATATAGTGAAGACTTCTCTTTATGGTTTATATTTATAAGCCAGTGGAGCGATACAGGGCCATCATAGCCCTCTTGTTTGTTAAGGCTTCTTCCTTAGGGTTGTCGAAAGTCGGCATTGTGTGGTGAAGGGTTAAATCCACTTTTGCCAGAACGTCTCTTCATATGAATCTTAAACCTAAACCTCTGAAAAATTTAATCCTTTACCACACAATGCCGACTTTTAACGACCCCGGGAATGAACCCTTTTGAAAACAATGTGGGAAAAGGAGAAAATGCTGGTAACCAGCATTTTCTCCTTTTCCCACAATGTTTTCTACCCTGTCAAAGAAAAAACTGCAACATTTGGGTACCATTGAAATTGTCGTCTGCAGAAACTTTCAATTTAGACGAGGCTGCATTTTGTCGTCTGGTAAAGGCTTAAACGGCCACTCTTACTGATCACAACCCGCTCACGGCACATCTGTAAGAATTCATCTTTACCAGACAACAAACTGTGAGACTTTGCCGTATTGAAAGCATTTGCATACGACATAGTGGCTCAACTGATAAGATTTGTCATTGAATAAAGTAGAAAACATTTTGAGAAAAGGAGAAAATGCTAATCACCATCATTTTCTAATTTCCCCACAACGTTTTCGTACCCATACTTCTTATGACTGTTTAACCCTTAGGCTGCTAAGCACAACTCGAGGACCTTTTGCGGATAGTGTAGATCGAAGATCAGACTGCACATGACGAACTTTCAAGGATATGGTAGAAACTTGAACAATGTTATTTAACTCCTTACCAAACGGCTAATTTGTGGACTCGACCAAATTGAAAGCACTTGCAGACAACACATTAAATGTGGTTCAAATGATGATTTCTGTCTTTGATAGGTTGGAAAACATTGTGGGAAATGGAGAAAATGCTGGTTACCAGCATTTTCTCCTTTTCACACAATGTTTTCAAAAGCCTTCTTCTTCCGGGTCGTTAATACTCGGGATTGTGTGGTAAAGGGTTAAAACTTATTTTTTGGCGAAAGATATCTCCTTGTCGGACAGTGTAGATCCAAGATCAGACTGCACATTCTGTGCAGTCTGATCTTGATCTACACTGTCCGCAAAAGGTCAGTGAGTTAGCAGCTTAAGGATTAAAATCCCAGGGTTTCTCTACCTCCGTTTAACCAAAGCGAGCTAAAAATAATATTTCGTGCAATTTACGATCTAGTCATGCAAAATGAGGTGCAGTTATGTTTACCACGTTGCATTCATTACATGTGATGTATACCCTTAAATCTGACCCTTTTCTAAACAAGAAAATTTCACACGTGTCGAAATTGAAAGTTTTTGCAGACGACAAACTGAATGTGACTCAAGTGATGGTATTTGTCTTCAAAGGGGAAGAGAACGTTGCGGTAAAAGGAGAAACAGCATTTTCTTCAGGTTCGTTTACACCCGATGTTGTTTGGTATCGCAGTAGGCGGACAGCGTAGATTAACCCTTTATCACACAATCACGACTTTTAACGACCTTGAAAAAGAGGCTTTTTGAAAATATTATGAGAAAAGGGACAAAAATGCTGATAATCGTCATTTTCTCCTTTTTCCCTCAATGTTTCCTATCCTTCCGAAAAAAAAACAAAAAAAAAATTTCAATTTCTGAATCATATTTATTTTGCCGTCTGCAAATGCTTCCAAGTTGAACTTGTCTAAAATTTTGTCGTTCGGTAAAGATTTCAGGTCAGGCCTGACATAATTTTGCAGTCTGATCTTGACTCTATAATGTTCGATCCCAATCAGGGCAATCTGTTCATAGAAAGGAAACCTTTAACATTTCCAGTTCGTTGATGTGGCATACAAGGAGTAAAAAGGAAGTAGACGTAATGCATCTTACACTGTCAAAGAAGTTTTATTGCGCAGTTATCCATTCTATATTAGACCCTTATCCTGGTAAATAAAAGAAATAAAACTTTCAAACCGATAGTAAAAACCCAAATTTTCCTATTTCAAAGGTATTTTTGGAGGAGAGATATCTCCTTATCGGACAGTGTAGATCCAAGATCAGACTGCACGTTCTGTGCAGTCTAATCTTGATCTACGCTGTCCGCAAGAGGTCAGTGAGTCGCGCTTAGCAGCCTAAGGGTTAAACCCTTCGCAAAGAAAACGTGTTTTTTACGAAGGAAGTAACCTTTTAAAAACATTTAGGAAAGAGGAGGAAATGCCGGTAACCAGTATTTTCTCCTTTTTCCATAATGTTTTTATACTCAGTCATGCACAAAATCCATCATTTAGCCGCAATGAATTTGTCAGCTGCAAATGCTTTCAATTTGGTGCAGTCTAAAGATTTGTCGTTTGGGAAAGAATTAAACCCCTATTCTGTCATACCCGCCCTTAAATCTATCATCCGACAAGTCTAGACCAAGGTCAGACAGCACGTATAAGACTGCACATACGTGCAGTCTGATATTGGTTTCAGTCATAAAGATCCCATGGACTGCCAATAAACTTAGAGAAAATTATTTTTATGAAAGTAAAAAAATGAATTCGGCCCGGCAAAGGGGTTGATTTGGGTTTAAAATTTAGCATACCCGGTGCATTTTTCCCCCCGCAATATTCACAACTGTGGTACCTAGGTCGGTAGCTTAGTTGGTAACGCACAAAAGTTGAAACCTGGAGGTCGCTGGTTTGAATACCATGCTCAGCCAATTTTTTTCGCGAGGATTGATGATTGTCATCGCGACAGGATTAATCTCTCTCCAACTGCTGAGCGTTGTTTCGACGATCGTTATGTGGGAAAGCAGCCAGTGGCTTAGAAAAAAACTGAGCGATGTAAGGGTGAAAAGAAACTCCAAGTAAGCATGGCTGACCGCCGCATCAATCAATCAATCAATCAATCAATCAATCGGAAAAACATAGAAAACATCATGGGAAAAGGAGGAAATGCTATTAATAGGGATTTTCTCCTTTTCCCCACAATGTTTTTAAAGGCATTCATCCTCAAAGTCAATAAAATTTGGATTATGTGGGAAGGGGTTAACGTGTATTGCAAAAGAATTTTTGGGTTTTTAAAATTTAATTATTCTCATAAAAAGCGCGGCCTAGTTTCTTAACAAGAGTTTTTGTTCATCATTTACATATAAAACAGAAAATAAAACCTTTTGCATTATGACTTAGATTAGTCTTTGTATTATAAAATCGTTATTTGCCCCTTTATCCTGATTTTAGCAATTATTACAATTTTCAAACTGTCAAACTAAAGATCATATTCTGTGGAAATAATGATCACAGCACTTAATTTTTTCTTTTTTTTTTTTTTTTTTTTCGTCCCTTATAGAATATAACTAAAAAGTGTATGTATGTTTGATGGAACAAACTGGCAAGGGGTGAAATTGTACTTTCGTAACCCATATCCTGCTAAATAACTGAAATAAAAGTTTCAAGCCAGTAGTAAAACCCCGAATAATGCCATTTCAAACTCATTTATAGGAAAAGAATATCTCCTTACCGGACAGTGTAGATCCAAGATCAGACTGCACGTTCTGTGCAGTCTGATCTTGGATCTATACAGTCCGCAAAAGGTCAGTGAGTCGCGCTTACCATCCTAAGGGTTAAAACCTTTTGGGGAATCCAGACAAATTAAATAGAACTTGAGACCTCACCGTAGCAAACCGTGAATCCCTGCATGTTTCAAAGAAATGGGCCGATAATGCGGATTATGTTGCGTAAACAAAGAATAAGTCATCATATACTATGAGCTCCCTTTCCTAAAGTGATAATTGGAATTTCGTCATTTTCGATGGGACTCAATCGATGAACAGAACAGAACAGAACAGAAGTTTATTACAAGACAAGTACACAGTTGTACATAGTCACAAAAAGTATCATTTATAAACATGAAATAACACGAGATCTAGTGAGCATGACAGACGGTAAAAGGACCTACATTATACAATATAATCGGTACAACTAATCTGTGCAAGTTTCAAACGAATGGGATACAAAATGCATACATGTACTTTAACGTAAATTGTGTCGAATTTCACTAATTGATTGTCGGATTTTCCTCAAATTCAAATGGCTTCAAGCTACTGATCATACAAACAAACTGTGCAAGTTTCACGAAAATCTTATCACAAATGCAGAGTAATTCGTGTAAACAAGAAAATGACCAAAACACAGACAGATGGAAAAATACGTCATAGCATAAGCTCTTCTCGTCTTCGACTCGTAGAGCTAAAAACTGTCACGCTATCTCACATGACATGTACGAAAATTGGCAAGCAACAACTGTCTGTGAAAAAGACTGCCAAGTCAAAGTTGGGCCAGGGCGTTTCACTGAGCTGCATGAAGGTTTGTGTTTGAACTCAGACAGGGTCATACAAAATACATGTACTATAAAACAAAAAATCAAATTATCGCATAACCTCCATCGTTTTCAGAGTGTAGGTATCATGAATATCCTTACCTTAACCCTTTCCCAAACGACAAATTTTGGACTGGTCCAAATTGAAAGAGTTTGCAGACAACAATTTTAAATTTGATGAAAATGGCAGGAAGTTCTCAAAAAGGGTAGAAAACACTGTGGGAAACGGAGAAATTGCTCGTTACGAGCAATTTCTCCTTTTCCCACAGTGTTTTCAAAAGACTTATACTGCAGACACGTGAAAAGCAGGGCTTGTTTGGTAAACACGTTCAAGACAAGATTGCGTGAGCTCATACAGGAGTGACGTCATTTGTTAAAATATGCTATTCTTGTCCGGTATTTCCAAAAAAATGAAATTCCGACACAAAGTATAGGTCAGTTCAACTGTGAAATTGACAATTATGGTAAAGCTTAGAACTGTATTATTTTCAGATTTAGGATCGAGTGATTGAGCCATGCTCTTGCAAAAGGAGGCTTAATGCATTTCCTTGATGCACTATACTAAGCAAGTCATCATATGATCAAGGATGCTTGAAGTCCATTTTGTCTAAGAACATACTGAATCGTGAGGTAAACTGATCCTTTGATATACAGAAAAATGATAGATTGCGAAAAGTTTCGGCCAGGTCGATCTGGATCGATACTCTTCGCAGATGCATTTAGCAACCTTTTGACAGAATATGGCTCAATTATATGTCAGCTTCTTTGGTGCTATCTCAAGCTCCAAGCGTACACTTACGTCCAGGCATTGAGTCGGTCTCCTGCATCAATACCCGGTATACATTATTTTGGAAACAAAGTTGGAAATAGAGAAAATGGCGGTAACCAGCATTTTCGCTTTTTCCTACGTTTTCTCTCCCTTTTAGAGACAAATTTCAGCATCTGAGCAACATTTAATTTGTCGTCTTCAAATGTTTTCAGAATGAAAATGCCTAAAATTTTATAATCTGGTAAGCATCAATGAAGCATGGGTTGGCGGTCCCACTCCAGCGGGGTCACATCAAATACCACAAAAAAAATGATACCACTGGCTCCGCCCGCCCACCTTTCGCATAGCCATGTCGCAGAAAGGTTATCTGGTTAGCATTTACAGATCCCAAAATTTTGTGATAATTAGAATGGTTTTGTAAGAACATTGGTGAGATTGTGGCCCCTCCAAAGAGAACACAATATGGCACCACTGCGTCGCAAAGACGTTATCCTGATAGCATTTTCGTAGATTCAAAAGTGTTGGGGCAGTTTTACTGTTACTCGTTTGAATTTACAAGCTACTTTCTGACATATCGTTCTGCAATATTATATGAGCCATGCTCTGTGAAAAGGAGGCTTAATGCTTCTGCGAAAGTATCGATTCAGGTCAGCCTGCGCAGTACGCGCAGGCTGACCTGACCCGAAACTTTTCGCTATTGGTCAATTTTCTGTATGTCCAGGGACAAGTCTACCTCATGATTAAGTCGATTGTTAGAAAAAGTGGCTATAAGGGATCCATAATTAAACAATGACTTGCTTGTTATAATGCATTTCTATGCATTAAACCCCTTTTGCCAGAGCATGGCTCATATATTTTTTTCTTCTTTTTCTATTTTGGTATTCTGAGCTATCTTTAGAAAAGAAGCAATAACTTGATACGACAACGTCCCTTTTACAAGTAAATCCTGTGTATTTAAAAGGTAACTCTGCAAGATGTATGTGAAATACATGTAATGTTTTGGGGCCGTAAAATTTCATACACCATAAAACTGGGTATGAAGAGGCACACACAGAGTAACAGCTTGAAAGGGCCTCAATTGTACTTTGGTTTCACAGACGAGAAAAGTCTTTCTCAGGTCAAGATATCTTATCCAACTTCTTGAATATATTAAAAATAATGATGATAATAATAATAATAGGAGCCATGATCTGTGAAAAGGGAACTAAATGCATCTGCAAAAAGTATCAACCCAGGTCAACCTGCGCAATCCACCGTCGAAACTTTTGCTATTGGTAAGATTTCTGCATGGCAAAGGACCACTCTACCTCATTATTCAGCCGATTGTTAGACAAAATAGATTTATGAATCCATAATTATGTGATAAGTTGCTTGGTATAATGCATCACGGAGATGCATTAAACTCCTTTTTGCCAGAGCATGGCTCATATAAGTTTATAGAGTTTAAGTTACTATTTCAATATTAGTACAAGTATCAACAGGGAAACTCTTCGTTTTCAAGGTTAATTTGTGTCAAGAAGATCCTAGATAAACGCCATTCCTTTCTTATAAGATAAAATGAAAGCGGACCACAATTAAAATGACGATACAAGTATTCACCAATCAGAAGACAGTCAAGAATAATAACACCGGAGATGGTACACAAATGAACCCTTGGTATATCAAGGAAAACTCAAATTTGTTCTGCGGACGGTATAGGTAAAAATTAGATCACAAAGAACATACGGTGTGGTCATGGATCTTTCTGGTCAATCATTCCGAGAAATATTCTATCCAAAAAGACATTCAAATTGCACTGATTTCGGTTTTCCTAGAGTATAAATATGTGCCTGTCAGCGTTTGGCGCTGTGAAAGTAAAGTGACACTTTCAACTTTTGCCACTTAGACATCCCGATGACGCTAACAACACTTCAAACATTGAGGTGAAAAAGGTTATCCGCTGCTCAACCAGCCAATACTTACAACATCTGTCACATGGGGTACTTGTTTATGTAAAGAGGTAAGTAATCTTTTACATTAGTATATTTAATAAATTCTGAAGGGAAAGGTCTAGTATCCATTACCACACTTACAGCAATTGACTTCAAGTATAACAATAGCCAATAACAGTACTTGAGCGTCATTACAAATGTCCCATTTATTTCTTTTGTTGCCAAATAAATGAGCCATGCTCTGGCAAAAGGGGGCTAAATGCATCTCCGTGATCCATGATACCAAGCAAGTCATCACATAATTATGGATCTATAAAATCCATTTTGTCTAATAACCGACTGAATCATGAGGTACACTTGTCCTTGCACATACAGAAAATTGATCTATAGCAAAAAGTTTCAGCTCAGGTCAGCCTGCGCGGACTGCGCAGGCTGATCTGGATCGATACTTTTCCAGACGCATTAAGCCCTCTTTGCACGGAGTATGGCTCAAATGAAAACTTCGTCTGCCTCTCCAGGACTGAGAATACGATTCCACTGCGTACGATGAAGCTTAAATTAAGTAACGATTGTGTGGATTCAATATCAAACTGTCACGTTCTATGCAGTCTAATCTTGATCTAGGTATTCCGCATAATAAAGATTTTTGTGTCGCCCAGAGCAGTGAAAAGATAAATGTGAACAGACGGAATTATGTATCCAATCAGATTAGTTAAGTGTTCACCAAACAATAACGAGTTTTAATCAAGAAAGAAAAAGGCTTTGAAAACATAGAAAAAGAGGAAAAAATGCTGTTAACTTGCAATCTGGGCCCGTATTCACCAACCATTCTTAAGAACGTTCTTAGACTTATTCTTCAAGATTTTCCAAGTTTGAAAGTAACACAACTTCTGATTGGCTAAACCATATGGTTTAGCCAATCAGAAGGTGTGTTACTTTCAAATTTGGAAAATTTTGAAGAACAAGACCAAGAATGTTCTTAAGAATGATTGGTGAATACAGACCCAGATCAGTGTGGTCTGAGGTATAGGATATTTATGGACGTACGATAAATATGGGACCAAATTCACCAACGACTTCAGGCTACTCATTGTCTGATTCTCAAGAATTTTTCTATGTCTCAAAGTGAAACAATTTCTGATAAGCTAAACCATTCGGTTTAGCCAGTCATAAATTGTATAACTATCTACAGTCAGAACTACATTAAGAACGTAGTTAGTTCTTGGTGGATATGAGACCTGATGCTTGTGAAACATTAAGGCCAAACTTCAATATCAAGAGTTAAGGCTGGTTTACATTAAGAACTTTCTTTTTCATACGAGCGAACAGTTAGTGTATAAATTATGACGATTCCCGAATTCGAAAGAGTCTGTATTTACTGAACTCTTACACGATTCCATGTTTTAACGACACCAGGAAAGAGATCGTTTAAAAACATTGTGGGAAAAGAAGAAAATGAAGGTAGCAAGCTTTTTCACCGTTTCCCACAACCTTCTCAAGCATTTAAAAGAAAATTTTCACCATTCAAGTCACTTTCAATTTCTCGTATGAAAATGCTTATAATTGGATAGGTCTAAAATTTTGTCATCTGGTAAAGGGTTAAGGCGGAAGGTGGCCTTCACGAACATCGCAGATCAAGATCAGATTGTTCAGTAGTGCAGTCTGATCATTGATCTACACAGGTCCGATGGTTCGGTCAAAGAGTCTTGAAAATTGCTACATGGTGGTATGCTGAAAACCTAGTTATCTTTAACGTTGCAGTTGGTGTCTAAACCTTTACCAGTCCCGACTTTTAACGACCCTGAGAGAAGAAACCTTCTGGAAACCATTTGTGGGAAAAGGAGAAAATGCTGCTACCCTTTCAGTGACGAGTTCCACAATTTGAGCCACGTTTGATTTTTCGTCTACAAATGATTTGAAATTTGGATAAGTCTAAATATTTGTTGTGTGATATACGGCTAAGAGTGATGCAACATCAGTCCATAGATCAGTGTTTGAGATCTGTTGATGTCAGAGTTTATTGCTTACCGGAAGCTGAACCACTTGAGGGTGAGAAAAACAAATGAGCTCCACTTAAGTTGTTAATTTACATTACATTCAAAAGACGTCCGTGTGTATTTTCGAAAAACGAGAGGCGTAGCTCAATGAAGATTGTCAACAACGTCACGTGAAACAGGAAACTATTTCGATTGGTCAGTTGGATGCTGAGTTCCGGTGACGTTTTCTGTGACTGTTAATTAAGGAACTTTTGTAACAACACTCGTAAGATTCATCCCTATCTTAAGGACTTACCCTATACCAAACGACTAAATTTTAGACTTTTCGAATTTGAAAAGATTTTGCATACTACAACTAAATGTGACTTAAAAACCGAAATTTGCCATGAAATGGTAGAATACATTGTGGGAAAAGGAGAAAATGCTGGTTTCCAACATTTTCTCGTTTTCCCACAATGTTTAAAAAGGCCTTTTCCTCAAGGTCGTTAAAACTCCAAATTGTGTGATAGAGGGTTATTTAAGGAAAAATCCAAATCAATATTATTTTTCCTTGACATGAGTTAAAAAAAAAACAAACAAAGGAAAATCTTTAATTATTGTTCATTCTGAAAAGGCACGATTTTGGTACACCTGTACCCGGCAGAAACAGTCCTGGGTCTGTATTCAACAACCAATCTCAAGAACATTCTTAGTCTTATTCTCCAAGATTTTCTAAATTTGAAAGTTAAACTTCTCATTGGCTGAACCAAATGATTTAGCCAATCAGGAGTTGTGTTACTTTCAAATTTTGAAAATTCTCGAGAATAAGACTGAGAATGTTCTTAAGAATGGTTGGTGAATAAGGACCCTGGACTTTTGAACGTCATCCGTTCTAAGGACCTTTCGATGTCAAACTTATTTAAATATGTACATGTACTTTGAACTGATTGACTTAATCGTACTAAACATTCACGTAATCAACAAAATTAACCAATCATGTTGAACTGTTTCAGTACCAAATACTAGAAAATACACTCGACTTTCTTCGACGGCTGAAAATACAACCATCTGTAACTCAGAACGATTTGCATCTTACGGGCTTTACTAAACATCCAGACGGTAAAGATCGGGCTGCACTTTCTGTGCAGTTTGATTTCGATCCATAATGTCCACAAAATTCTCTGTTCGCTGAGAAGGTATAGTCATAGTCACAAAACATTCTTGGCTAGTCACTGGCTGTTTAATCCATATAAAGTCAGTGTTAACTCTGGCCATTGCATTGAACCATGCTCTGCCAAAAAGGGGGCTTAATGCATCTCCGTCCATCAAATAATTATGGATCCATAATAACCACTTTTTTTAACAACCAACTTAATCATGAGGTAGACTGGTCCTTGGAAAAACAGAAAATTGACCAATAGCGAAAAGTTTCAGCCCAGGTCTGCGCGGAATGCTCAGTCTGGCGTGGGTCGATACTTTTCGCAGATGCATTAAGCCCCATTCCCACAGAGCATGAGTCATATAAATTTGATGGCTGAAAATACCATCCACTGACACTCAGAAAGGTTCTAGGCTTGACCAAACAAGCGGGCGGCATACATTAAAGATCAGTCTGCATGTTTTGTGCAGTCTGATCTTCATCTATGCCGCCCGTAAAAGCCCCTGTTATCGCCTATGGAGCTGCAATTGTTTGGAGGCGAGAGAAGAATGAAACTTTGAGCAATGACTTTCATCCACCCACCAAAGTAATTCTGACCGAGCCGAGAGTCGAAATCACCCGCTCCAGACTAGTAACTCAATGCCCATTGACCTCCATCCTCGTTAACCCAGTTCCGATGTATTCCGTAAATTACATCATGAATGGTAATACTTCACACCTGGGTTCACGAGGGTGATTTACCGCTAAATGAACGATTTCGACTGATTGATTGATTGATTGATTGATGTTAAGTGCCATTTTCAACATTACTATTAGTTACATCAGTGCGGCCAGTGCACCTATCCATGCTCTCCCGGATTTTTTACAAGTACAGTGTACTTCGCACAAATAGTCTTTCCAAGCCAATGGTTGCTTTCATACATAACTATTTTCGAAACAAAACTCAGCGGTGAGAAAGGAATGAATCCTGTCGCCATGACTATCATCAGTCCACGGAAAAAAAACTGGCCGAGCCAGGGATTCGATTGTTTGTTATCTGCGAATGCTTTCATTTTGGCCAAATCATAATTTGTGTCGCACTGTAAAAGGTTAACTCTTTACCAAATAACAAATGTTTAACCATTTACCACACAGTCCCGAGTTTTAACAACCCTGAGAAAGAAGGCTTTTGAAAACATTGTGGGAAAAGGAGAAAATGCTGGTAACCAGCATTTTTTCCTTTACCCACAATGTTTTCTACACTATCGAAGGTAAGACTCATCATTTGAGCGACATTTAAATTGTCGTCTGAAAATGCTTTCAGTTTGGACAAGTCTACATTTTTGTCGTGTGGTAAAGAGTTAAACTGATCCAATATTGACAGGACTTGTAGCCGACAAATTAAATGGTACACATTTGATGCTGTTTGTCTTGCAAAAGGCACAAAACATTGTGGTAAAGGGAGAAAATGCTGGTTACCAGCATTTTCTCCCTTTACCATAATGTTTTCGAAAGTCTTTTTAGTTAAAACAAGGGACTGGGTGGTAAAGGGTTGATGCGCATGGTTTAGGAAAAATCACAGGCAGACAAGCTGGTATAGGGAACTAGTACCCGTTCTTTTGCCGCGCGAGTATCTAAAAAAAAAATTCATCATTATTCCGCCGATTTTTTGTAAACAAACGAAAAGATATAGTCACGCTCTGTGAAAAGTAGGTTTAATACATCTGCAAAAATTCATGTCGTTAGGGATATAATGTCAAAACTTTTTGCCATTTGTAAATTGTCTACATGTCTATTGGCCATTCTACCCCCAGATTCAGCTGGTTGTTACACAGGACAGATTTTATTGATCCGAAATTATATGATGACTTGCACTAAACACCGTTTTACCAGAGCGCCAGTCAAACGTCTATAACTTAACCCTTTCCCAAACAAGCCCTGGTTTTCACGTGTCTGCAGTACAAGTCTTTTGAAAACACTGTGGGAAAAGGAGAAATTGCTCGTAACGAGCAATTTCTCCTTTTCCCACAGTGTTTTCTACCCTTTTTGAGACCTTTCTGCCATTTTCATCAAATTTAAAATTGTCGTCTGCAAACTCTTTCAATTTGGACCAGTCAAACATTTGTCGTTTGGGAAAAGGGTTAAAGAGCATTTCATAGGAAGGTGGGTTATGCAGAACAAGATCAGACTGCTAGAATGTGCAGACTCATGTTGGTGTTGCTTCACTTCTCTCAAAATACGCGGTGGCTAATGGCAAGATAGAGAATAATTCGAAACAGCCTATTCCTCTTAGGGAATCACTCGCTCGGTTGTTAAAGTATAGGATTAGTAAACAACGAGGTCCTGGATTCGATCCTCGGCAGAGGCACCTTTTACTTTCTTCTTTTCGTGGTAATGTCCTTGAGCCAGGATTTTCAGAGCCCCAGTCCAGCACCGGTAAAACTGGCGAAATATAAATACAAGTAAGTTGTCGCTCTCCTATGAGTCTTAACTCTTTACCAAACGACAAAAATTTAGCCTTGTCCAAATTGAAAGCATTTGCAGACGACAATTTCAGGGTGACGCAAAATGTGCAATTTTTCTTTCATAGAGTAGAAAACATAGTGGGAAAAGGAGAAAATGCTGGTTACCAGCATTTTCTCCTTTTCCCACAATGTTTTCAGACGGCTTTTTTCTTCAGGGTCGTTAAAACTAGTCATTGTGTGGTAAAGCGTTAAATAATGATTAATAATGAAAATGACGTAAGGCGCCATTCATTCTTTCTTATCCTTTCTGCACCGCCTGTTGGCGAGAGCACCTTGACAGCTTTGTAGACATAAACCTGAAGACAAAACGCTTACAATCTTCTGATGTTTGTTTGCAGTTTAATTTCCATCATTTGAGTTAACTTTAATACGTCGTCTGCAAGTGCTTTCAATTTGGAAGGTCAAAATGTTCCATAAAAAATAAATTACCTTGTGATCCACTATAAAAGCAATTGGGCCTCGCATTAAAAAAAGTATATACAATACATGTACTTAAAAAGAAGAAAAGGTAAACAAAAATTATTATCAAAGCTTCGTAAATCGTATTCTGTTCAACTCAAACATGCACCACTCTACTTGACTTTGAATAAAGCAGTAATTGAATACGTATTGATCCGTTACATACAATGTTGCCTCTTTACCACACAACAAAATGCTTGACTTTTCCAAATTGAGAGCATCTGCAGACGACAATTCAAATGTGGCTGAAATAATAGAATTCGTCCTTGATAAGATAGAAAACATTGTGGGAAAAGGAGAAAAATGCTGGTAACCAGCATTTTTTCCTTTTCCCACAATGTTTTCAAAAGGCTTCTTTCTCTCAGGGTCGTTTAAACTCGGGATTGCGTGGTTAACCCTTTCCCAAACAAGCCCTGGTTTTCACGTGTCTGCAGTACAAGTCTTTTGAAAACACTGTGGGAAAAGAAGAAATTGCTCGTAACGAGCAATTTCTCCTTTTCCCACAGTGTTTTCTACCCTTTTTGAGACCTTTCTGCCATTTTCATCAAATTTAAAATTGTCGTCTGCAAACTCTTTCAAGTTGGACCAGTCCAAAATTTGTCGTTTGGGAAAGGGTTAAGAGAATCTTCAACAGTTATAAAGACTGTACTAACTAGAACACGTAGAACAAAGGCTGCATTTAAAGAAAAATTAAAATGACTTTTCCACTGCTGTGAAAAACATTGTGGGAATAGAAGCAATTGATTGTATATATCAATAGCTTCTTTTTCCACAATAATTTCAATAATAGTTAACTGTTAAGGAGTTAAAAGTGGTATCTGTATGGTAAAGAATTAACTCTTCACCAGATAAAACAATTTTAGACTTGTCAAAAATAGAAACAGCACATAACGAATTAAATGTGGCTGAAATAATGAGATTTCTCTTTAAAAGGGTACAAAACATTGCGGGGAAGAGACAAAATGCTTGTTTCATTTTCTTCTTTTCTCATAATGTTTTAAACAACCTCTTTCGTCAGCGTCGTTAAAAGTCGCGATTTTTTGGTAAAAGGTGAACAGAAGACAAGGTACCGTCTTGTCTGACTGTCTTGTTATACTCTGCGAGGACACATAAACTTAAAAACTCTTTACGCCATGAAAGATATTTCCAGTCGACGAAGTTTGAGTACATTCTTGAAATATTTGGCTGCTACGCGCGACTCAATGCGCTTTTGCGAACAGTGTAGACCAAGATCAGACTGCATAGAAAGTGTAGTCTGATCTTGTATCTACACTGTCCCTTACGGTGAGGGGTTTTTTCTTCTTTCTTTTTTTTTTCCTCAAATGAAATGAGCTTTGAAATCGCACTTTTCGAGGCGAACTATCGGTGAAAACTTCCAGCAGTTTTAAAATAAAGTAACAGCATCATTTAAAGGCCCAAAGTAAACAAAGCGAGCACTAAATTGCATCTGGATTTACTTAACCCTTTACCACACAGTCCCCACCTTTAACGACCCTGAAAGAGAAGGCTTTTGAAAACATTATGGGAAAAGGAGAAAATGCTGGTAACCAGCATTTTCTCCTTTTCCCTCAATGTTTTCTACCCTATCAAAGACAGGGAAAATCAATTTAGTAACGTTTAATTTGTCGTCTGCAAATCCTTTGAATTTGGTCCAGTCGAAAATTTTGTCGCTTGGTAAAGAGAGGATCGTTCCAATTAAAAGTATGGAAACTATCGTGAAGATGACAATCTGTTATTTCACGGTTACGTGTATTTCATCGCATCAGGTCTAAGTGTTATTCGCTGGCAGAACAATGAAATTTAAAACCAAAAAGTAGACAAAAGACAGAGTGACCTGGCAACTTTTTACTAAGCTTTAAAATTCATGTTTCTGTCAGCGCCTGGTAATTGGACCGACCGTACAATAACAGAATGTCATCTTCACGACAGTTTCCATGATTTTATAAATGGCATGATTTGAAATCTAAATGCATCTTAACAACTGCGTTGTTCACTACGGGCCACTATTTTTAGTACCAATTAATCCTTTGTCAAACTATTCCGAGTTAACGACACTGCGGAAAGACGCTTTTGGAAACATTATGGCCGGGGAAAGGAGGATATGCTGGTAACCAGCATTTTCTCCTTTTTCAACGACGTTTTCTTGTCTTTCACAGGCTAAATTCATAATTTGGGCTACATTTCATTTGACGTCTGCAAATGTTTTCAACTTCGTCAAATCTTTAAGTTTCATCGTTTGGCAAATAGTTAAGGCATCAAAACTTGTAGACTCACTGTGAACAAGGGAGAAATCAGAGTGATCCGATAAACAGAGTGAAGGAAATGACGGAATGTTCAAACTAGTCAATCTACCATACCATTATAATAATATCGCTAGCATGCCAAAACGCCATTACTACCCAAATATGATATGTCACGTCCCACGTTTTTGAAAACATTGTGGGGGAATGGGAGTCCATTTTCATCTATTAGGCATCTGGTCTTTTTCGCATTTTTTTTTTCTTTTCCTTTGATTTTTACTTGGTCGTTAAATACTTAAAACTTAACTATATGATAATTTTTTGGGTCGAGATCAAGTAAAAGCTTTTGCAGACGACGTAATAAATGTAGCTCAAATGATGATTTCTGTCTTTGATGAGGTAGAAAACATTGTTGGAAAAGGAAAAAATGCTGGTTACCAGCATTTTCTCCTTTTCCTATAATGTTTTCAAATAAGGGGTAGTTAAAACTAAAGATTTTTTGGTGGTAAAGGGTAAATCGTGTTTTCGGTATATCTAAAATTAGTCTGTCTATTAACGGGCTAAGGTATTGACGAAAAAAGCCCCTTCAGACCGGCGAGTATCATTTGCAAACATTTGATTGGTTGCTGGGGATGATAAAAACACATAAGTATGCTACGTTTATCTCCACATTTTTGACAAGGTCGGGTCGCATTGCCTTACTGATATTTTATTACCATATGCTGGTAGCTATTGTGCTGCGGTTGATTAACCCTGCTTTAACGCTTTACTACATAACAGAAATTCAATACCTGTCCAAACCCAAAGCATATGCAGACAACAAATTAAATATGTTTAACCAAACGACACTATTTTAGACTGGTCCAAATTGAAAGCATTTGCAGACGACAAAGTAAAGGTGGCTCCAATGACGGAATTTGTCCAAGATAAAGCAGAAAACGTTGTGGGAAAAGGAGAAAATGTTGGTTACCAGCATTTTCTCCTTTTCCCACAATGTTTTCAAAAGGCTTCTTCCTCAGGGTCGTTAAAACTCGGGATTGTGTGGTAAAGGGTTAAGTTGTGGAAGATTAGCCTGGGTTCCAGCCCGTCATTTTTTTCCCCTTTCTTATATTCTGACTTTAATTTGTCAAAAATGAGCCATTTTTGACAAAACAAAGTCTGAATAGAAAAAAAAAAAAAGTTTAAAAAAAATGATCGGACTGGAACCCAGGCGAATCCATGATTGGAATGCACGTCTCGACATTCCTTGGGGAAGGGGGGGGATCAATCTTATAAATTCTATTACTAACCACGAAAGGACTTCACCCTTTGCCAGACGACAAAATTTCAGTCATGTCCAAATTGAAATCATGTGCAGACGATAAATGAAATATTACTTAAAATATGAAATTTGTCATTAAAGGGGAAAAAAAATCGTGGGAAAAGGAGAAAAGGCTGGTTACCAGCATTTTCTCCTTTTCCCACAACGTTTTTTTTTTTTTCAAAAGGCTTCTCCCTCAGGGTCGTTAAAAGTCGGGATTGTTTGGTAAAAAGTTAAAAATGACATTCTTTGCAGATCTATGCTATATTTTCCCCCCGACATTGCGGATGGGATATTGCTGTTGGCTACAACTTGACCGAACGGTCCTATCACAGGGCACTGTGTTACAAGAGGGGAATTTACCTCAATCCTTGTCGAGCCGAATAAACACAAACAACAAACTCTTTCAGTCTAGAATCAACACCAAAAATAATTGCAATTTCAGGGTTGCTGCCGTCCAGAATATCACGTCAAAGCGGATATTATAGGTCAAAGATCAGTCTGCACGTTTTGTGCAGTTTAATCTTGCTCTACATTGGCCGTAGAAGGCAATTGCAGCTGTGAAAGGCACCTTCAGGATTAATGATTTGACATTTCATGTCGCTGGGTTATTATCTGTTAAAGTTTTGTTAAAAGAAAAACTGTTAAACCCTTAGGCTGCTAAGCGCGACTCACTGACCTTTTGCGGAGAGTGTAGATCAAGATCAGACTGCACAAAACGTGCAGTCTGATCTTTGATCTACACTGTCCGATAAGGAGATATCTTTCCTCCAAAAATATCTTTGATATAAGAAAATTTGGCTTTTTACCATCGACTTGAAAGTTTCGTTTCTTTTATAAAACAGGATAAGGGTTAAAAATATCAGTATTTTTACAATATGATGGACCTTCAACAAGACGAAATAAGAAAACTGAAGTGAAAAATGATCCTCTATGTTTTTATTCATCTGTGTGAAACATGATATTGCTTTGTCACTGCATAATCCAGCAAATCTGGAATGCATGTTATTTGTTACCCCATTTTTTATAGTCGTTTAAAACTCTTTACCTAATGACAAAATTTTAGACTAGTCCAAATTGAAAGCATTTGCAGACGGCAAAATAAATGTGACTGAAAAATTGCATTTTGTCTTGGGAAGGATAGAAAACATTGTGGGAAAAGGAGAAAATGCTGGTTACCAGCATTTTCTCCTTTTCCCACAATGTTTTCAAAAGGCTTCTTTCTCAGGGTCGTTAAAAGTCGGGATTGTGTGGTAAAGATTTAACTCTTTACACATAATGCCGACTTTTAACGACCATGAGGAAGAAGCCTTTTGAAAACATTTTCACCTTGTCCCCATATCATTTTGTACCCTATGAAAGAAAAATCGCATCATTTGAGCCACATTGAAATTGTCGTCTGTACATGTACATGCTTTCAATTTGGACGGGTCTAAAAATTTTATCATTTGGAAAAAGGGTTAACCCTTTACTAGATGACAAAATATTAGACTCGTCCAAATTGAAAGCATTTGCAGACAACAAATTTAATTTGACCCAAATATATGGAATCGCTCTTTCGAACAACAGAAAAATTAAAGGAAAAAGTAGAAATGCCTCTTGACAGCTTATTTTTCTTTTTCTACAATTTTTCAGCCGTTTTCTCGAGGCTCGTAAAAAGTCGGGATTGTATGGTTAAGGGTTAGTATTCCACACAAGCCCGAGTTTTAACGATTTTGCAGACGAAAGCTTGTGAAAACTTTGTAGCAAAAGGAGAAAATGCTGGTAACCAGCATTCTCTCCTTTTCCCGAAATATTTTATACTCTGTCTGATTTAAGTTCTATCCTCAGTGTCACATTAAATTTGTCGTCTGCAAATGCTTCAATTTGGACGAATCTAAAATGTTTTCGTTTAAAAGGCACACAAAGTGAAAAGTTTAAAGGCACATATCGCCTTTGGGTTGAACAGCTAGCCAGCAAATTCAGGCACAAACTTTCATTTAACTTTCCCCCCCCCCCCACAAAAAAAAAACCCACAACTAAATCTGCACATGCGAAAATAACCTTTTAATCTTACGATAGACAGTGCATTGTGGGAAAATGTAAATTTGGTTGTAATTATAAAAATAGCTCCTTTACCACAATGTTTTCCATAGCATTTACAAGAAAAGAATGTTTCCCTTTGTTTCTCATGTGTTTTTGTGTAACTTGCACAGTGTATTGTTTCGTCTTTGATGGCCTGTATGGTGATAGGTTTAAGTATTTTATTCTAGATGGAAAAGAAGCTCGATTTTCTTTGGTGTACTTCCATTTTCGGTTTTCAAAACGGTTCGACTGACTGCAGGTGTTAACTCTTTCCTTACCACAGATGACATAGAAAGATTTTTTGGAAAGTGTAGATCAAGATCAGACTGCACAGAACGCGCAGTCTGATCTCTGATCTACACAGCCCCAATACTTTATTCCAGATTATGGCAAAACTGTCTCTTCATCTTGCAGGGAAACTCTACTTGTAACCGTTGAAAAACCGTAATTTATTCGTCTAGCAGTGAAAGAGTTAACCCTTTTCCAAACGACAAAATTTTAGACTTGTCGAAATCCAAAGCATTTGCAGACGACAAATCAAATGTGAATCAAAAATAATATTTGTTTTCGGAAGAGTGGAAAACAATGTGAGAAAGGGAGAAAATGCTGGTTACCAGCATTTTCTCCTTTTCCCACATAGTTTTCAAAAGCTTTCTTTTTCAGGGTTGTCAAAAGTCCTGATTGTGTGGTAAAGGGTTCAGAGTAAAAATTAATCTACTGAATGAAGTCAGCGTAGTGAGATTTGTCTCAAGTTCATACATAGACAATGTATCTGGCCTCACAGGTAAGTAGTACAAATATGTAAATAAATACACTCGCTCCTGATTGGTCAGTCAGTTACCCAATCGCTGCACATTAAACCTTTACTCATTTTCACCGAATTCGGAAAGAATTCTTTGTCAAAAGACATTAAAGACCATTAACATTTAACATTAAATATTTTTTTCGACGTTATTCAATTCAACGTTTGGCCACAATAAAACGTGATGAAGAAATGAGAAGGTCTTTTTGAAACTGATATTTTTTCCTTTCTTTCTTTCTGTCCTTTTCCCAGTGACTATCTTTACGTATGCAGTCACACACAACACTTATGTAAAAAAAAAAACTGTATGAAGGGTTGTAAATTTACAGCGTTTTTCTTAACTCTACATTGTCACGAAAATAAATAAAAGAAAGCAAAGAAAAAATACTGCAGCAAAGTGCAAAATTGAGAACTTATCTTTTAAACAAATCTCCTGAACAATGTCTCAATTTAATCCTTTACCACACGATCCGGACTTTTAACAACCCTGAAGAAGAAGCCTTTTGAAAACATAGTGGGAAAAGGAGAAAATGCTGGTAACCAGCATTTTCTCCTTTTCCCACAATGTTTTCTACCCTTCCTAAGACAAATTTCAATTTTTGAGCCACATTTATTTTGTCGTCTGCAAAAGCTTTCAGTTTCTACTGGGCTAGTATTTTGTCGTTCGGTAAAGGGTTAAAGATGTAACGATATTGACGGACTTCTTTTTTTTTTTAACAAAACTTTGAAAGAGTTTATTTCGCCTTGGTTTTGAATGAATCCAATACAAAACAATCCTAAGTTTGAACAACCCTCAGGAAGAAGGTTTTTGACGACATCGTGGGAAAAGGAGAAAATGCTGGAAACCAGCATTTTCTCTTTCTCCCACGATGTTTTCAACACTATTAAAGACAAATACGTTTGAGCCTCATTTAATTTTTATGTCCACAACTTCTTGCAAAAGGAACGAATCTAAAATTGTGTCTTGTTAAGATTTAAATGACAGACAATGGGCATCAAGGCGGAATTTGCATGCTAGGTGCATATTCTTGATCTTCACTGTTTGCAAACGTAACTGAAATCGCTTTTCACGCCGCAAGTCTTCTAACTTCTTTGTACTTGTATTTCATGAAAAATTTAAGACTTGACAAAATTAAAAGCATTTGCTGACAACAAGGTAAACATGACCCAAAAACTTAAATCTGTCTCTTGAAGGGAAGAAAACATTGTGGGAAAAGGAGAAATGCTAGATATCAGGAACATTTTCCCACGGTTTTGTCTCAAGCTTTCTACTTCAGGGTCGTTAAAATTCGCGATGTGTGGTAATAGGTCAATCACTCAGCTGATGAACGCGGCTCAGCACCTTTTAAGGACAGTGTAGATTCAAGATCAGGGCCTGCATTCACCAACCATACTTAAAAACATTTTTAGTCTTCTTCTCCAAGTTTTTCTAAATTTGAAAGTTTCACAACTTCTGATTGGCTAAACCAAATGGTTTAGCCAATCAGATGTAGTGTTTACATTCAAATTTAGCACAGCCAAATTTCGCGGACATGTAAAAGTCGATATCTGCCCATTTTACCTGTAATTTTTTATGACAGTTCTGGAGAATAACATTGAAAAAGTTCTCAAGAATCGTTGGTGAATACGGACCCAGATTGCACAACTACTGGTATCTAATCTTTGATGTACACAATCGACACGACGAGAGTTTTTCGGCGAAAGGAACTTTGGAATCGTAATTTGTGGGTTTGCACAATAGGCTTGAAACGAATGTTTAACTCTTTACCAGAAAACAAAATTATAGACATGCCCAATTTGAAAGCATTTGCAGACGACAATGAAATTTGGCCTACATTGTGAAAATAACCTTTGAAAGTGTAGAAAACATTACGAGAACATGAGAAAATGCATCAGCATTTCTCCTTTTCTCAAGATGTTTTTAAAAGGCACCATCCTCGTTAAAACTCAGGCTTGTGCGGTAAAGGGTTTATATACTCTGCAGTTTAACCCTTAAGCTGCTAAGCGCGACTTACTGACCTTTTGTGGACAGCGTAGATCAAGATCATACTGCACAGAACGTGCAGTCTGATCTTTGATCTACACTGTCCGATAAGAAGATATTTTTCTCCAAAGAATAAGTTTGAAATAGCATTATCCAGGTTTTTACTATCGACTTGAAAGTTTCATATTACATATTTAGCAGGATTGGGGTTGAAGGATTTTTTTTTTTAACTCTTTACCAAACGACAAAATTTTAGACTGGTCCAAATAGAAAGCATTTGCAGACGACAAATTAAAGTTGGCCCAAATGAGGAAATTTCTCCCTGATAGAGTAGAAAACATTGTGGGAAAAGGAGAAAATGCTAGTTACCAGCATTTTCTCCTTTCCCCACAATGTTTTCAAAAGGCTTTTCCTCAGGGTCGTTAAAAGTCGGGATTGTGTGGTGAAGGGTTAAGTAATAGCACAATGCTCTATTGCAGTCAATCTTAATCTAGCCTATAAATAATAATCGCTTTAACCAAACCGTCCTTTAGGATCAATTCAATGATTTTTAGTAGGGAATAGTGAAGACTACTGCATTAATTACATGTAGGTGTCGCTGTGAGCGGACGAAGTTCACGGCTCGTAATTTTGCTAGATTTAGAAAGTAATACATCTTCTGATTGGCTAAACCATTTGGTTTAGCCAATCAGAAGTTGTGTTACTTTCAAATATAGAGAATCTTGCAGAATTAGACAAAGAACCTCTTCAAAATGGTTGGTGAATACGGACCTTGCTGTCTTATTACTGTCTTTGATGGGATAAAAAAAAAAAAAACTTTGTGGAAAAAGGAGACAATGCTGGTGACTAGCTTTTTTTTTCCCAGATGTTTTAAAAAGCTGTCTTCTTTTCCCACGAAGTTTTCCAAAGTTTTTTTCCCCAGACGGTCGTCAAAACAGGCGATTGTCTGATAGAGAGATATGGTCTATTTGTCTAATCGAGCATGAATCCTCGACGTTTTTTTGGTGTTGTATTTTCTTAATATAGACCAAACAAACAATATATCGTATACACTATGTCATTCTATCTGTTTTTCAATCCGAAAATAGTCCGCTATTTGCATACCCTGATAACTTCAATCTTTTTTTTTCGGGGTTTGTGAAACGGGTGGTTGCTGGATATTTAACCGTTTACCACACAGTCCCGAGTTCCTACGGAAGAAACCTTTTCCCATAAAGTTTTCTACTCTTTAACAGACAATTTTCATCACTTCAGTTAAGTTAAAGTCAGTATGTCGTCTGCAAATGCTTTGACTTTGGACCAGTCTAAAATTTTGCTGTGTGGTAAAGAGTTAAAAATGCTTTCCACCATACGATCCCGTATGTTTGCGACCATGTATACAAACAGCTTTTGAAAACATTATGGGAAAAAGAGAAAATTCAGGAAAACGGCATCTCTCTCCTTTTCCTACAAATGTTCTACCTTATGACGGTCATAATCCCATTCACATCGTCGTCTGGAAATTGGCTTAAGGCTTTTGGAAACATTGTGGGACAAGGAGAAAATACTGGTGACCAGCATTTTCTCCTTTTCCAACAGTTTCATAGATCAATCCCATTGTGCAAGTCACATCCAAAATGTGTCATCTGCAGATGCTGAAGGCTTTTAAAAACACTGTGGGGAAAAGAAGGAATGCTGGTTACCAGCATTTTCTCCTTTTCCCACAATGTTTTCAAAAGGCTTCTTTCCCAGGGGCGTCAAAAGACGGCATCGTGCGGTAAAGAGTTAAAGAGTTTAACCCTTTCCCAAACAAGCCCTTGTTTTCACGTGTCTGCAGTACAATTCTTTTGAAAACACTGTGGGAAAAGGAGAAATTGCTCGTAACGAGCAATTTCTCCTTTTCCCACAGTGTTTTCTACCCTTTTTGAGACCTTTCTGTCATTTTCATCAAATTTAAAATTGTAGTCTGCAAACTCTTTCAATTTGGACCAGTCCAAAATTTGTCGTTTGTTAAAGAGTTAAATTAAGAATTAACCCGTAACCTGCTAAATAAATGGAATGAAAATTTCATGCCTATACTAGAAACCCAAACTTTGCTATTTCAAAAGTATTTTTGAGAGGAAAAATCTCCTCATTGGAAAGTGTAGATCCAAGATTAGATTGCACTTTCTGTGCAGCCTGATCTTTATCTTCACTGTCATCAAAAGGTCATTGAGTCCCACTTGGCAGCCTAAAGGTTAATAAATGTACAAAGCTGCAATACAGTGACAGCAGAACTGGGAGAGGTGATTGTGAGTGAGTGAGGTCATTCAGTCACATTAACCATCCTGAGGGTTGATGTATATCGCACAGTTACACTATGTGGATCGCACAGTTAGACTATGTAGATGGCACACTTAGACTATGTAGATGGCACATTTAGACTACGTAGGTCGCACAGTTAGACTATGTGGATCGTACAGTTAGACTTGTAGATCGCACAGTAAAACTATGTAGATTGCACAGTATGACTATGTCGATTAATGCAAGGCTGCAAAGAACGTCGCTTTGTGAGATGTTATGAGCAATAAAACTTTGACAATGCAATTTATTCTTTGTCTTTTTTACTGCCTGGAAAACTATCGTTTGTTTGAAACTACAGATTATGTTTAACTGTACGATTATAAAAATACCCACAATGTTTTCTACTCGTACAGAGACAAATCACATCATTTTCATCACTTTTGATTTGTCTTCTGCAAGTACTTTAAAAGTGGAGCACGTCATTTTTTGACGTCTAGTAAAGAGCGAACCCTTTATCACAAAAAGCTGACTTTTAACGACCTTAAGGAAGAATCCTTTCGAAAACATTGTGGAAAAAGGAGAAAATGCTGGTAACCAGCATTTTCTCCTTTTCCCACAATGTTTTCTATCCTATCAAAGACAAATTTCCTCATTTGAGTGACATTTAAATTGTCCTCTGCTCATGCTTTCAATCTGAACAAGTCAACATTTTTCTCCTTTGGTAAAGAGTTAAGGGTTCATATGACTTCAAGCACCACGAGTTGTGGTGAAGAACTTGTAACGTTAGGAACTCTTGATGTTAACCCTTAACCCACTAAATAAATACATGTACCCAAAATGTTGCTGTCTAAAAGTTATTTTTGGGCAAAAAATATCTCCTTATCGGACAATTTAGATCTATATCCTAGATCAGACAGCGCGTTCTGTGCAGAAAAGGTCATTGAGTCGCACTGGGCAGCCTAAGGGTTAAGTCTTCTTGATTTCATATTAACTCTTAGATAAGATTGTGAAAGTTACGCAATTAACCATTTTGTTCAACCAGTCAGAAGTTGTGTTACTTTCAAATATAGAAAATTATTGAGAATATGACTAAGAATGCTCATAAGAGTGGTTGGTGAATACGGACTATAGTGATTCAATTTACCAAACATCCCATGGTTAACTTTTGCCTTATTCTATTTATGACATGTCTGAACCAATCAGACGGCTAGGTTTTGTAATTTAGAAATGTACGACCCAAAGTTTGCTTAGCAACAATATTAGCTAATCATTTTAAGGCCTTATAGCAGCCAAAAGTAAACAATAGGGTGGTGAAATGCATTTAAATTTAAATCATGTCATTTAAAAGTATAGAAATCATTGTATATATGACAATCCATTATTGCACGGTCGGTCCAACTGTAAGTCGCCGACAGAAAAGTGAATTTTCAAATCAAGTAAAAAGTAAACAAAAGATAGAGAGACCTGGCAACTCTTAACCTAGTTTTAGATTTAATTTTTCTGCCAGCCACTAAAAAAATGGAACGACAGTACAATAGCAGATTTCCATCTTTACGATAATTCACATACTTTTTAATGGTATGACTTAAATGCATATTAACACCCCCATAGTTTACTTTTGGCAGCTATAGGGCCTTCTACCCCTATAAAAAATCACGCCTTTTAAAGACCCTAAGAAAGAAGCCTTTCGAAAACATTGTGGGAAAAGAAGAAAATTCTGGTAACCAGCATTTTCTTCTTTTCTCACAATGTTCTCTATCCTTTGAAAGACAAATTGTATATTTTTGAGTAACATTTAATTTGTCGTCTGCAAATGCTTTAAATTTGGACCAGACTAAAATCTTGTGTTGTGGTAAAGAGTTAAATAGGCCCATGTGGTTCGTGTTATAGTTACGATATTGACAATCTTTATGTTTTTTTTTTTATACTTGTCAATCATTTATTGTCCTCGTGCATATGTACAATACACTTGAGCCATGCTCTGGCAAAGGAGGGCTTAATACACCCCGTGATGCATAAAACCAAGCAAGTCATCACATGATATGATCATGGATCCATAGAGTCCATTTTGTCTAACAACCGACTTAATTATGAGGTAGAATGACCATTTGACATACAGAAAATTGGCCAATAGCGAAAAGTTTCGGCCCAGGTCAGCCTGCGCGAGTCCGCGCAGGCTGACCTGAGTCGATACTTTTCGCAGATGCATTAAGCCCCATTTTCAAAGAGCATGGCTCATTTACATGTAATGACTCCTCCAATTATGTAGGAAAAAAAGTTTTGCTCGTGTTAACCTGTAACCTGGTATATACCGAGTTAAATAAAACTTTTAAGCCGATAGTGACAACCTAAATATTCCTATTTCAAATTCACTTTTTCTTTTGGAAACTATCTGCTGACTGGATAGTGGGTTTTTTTGCACGTTTTTGCTTAGTCAGGGTCCGTACTCACCAACCATTCATAAGAACGTTCTTTGTCTTGTACTCCAGAATTTTCTACAGTTGAAAGTAACACAACTCCTGATTGGCTAAACCATCATTGGTTTAGCCAGTCAGGAGTTGTGTTACTTTCAAATGTAGAAAATCTCGGAGAATAAGACTAAGAATATTCTTAAGAATGGTTGGTGAATACGGACCCAGATCTTGATCTACACCATTCGAGAAAAGGTCCTTTATTCGCGCCTAGCAGCCTAAGGACTGAGACTCTATGACTTTCCCACCTTTTTATTTGTAGAATTTGTGTTAGGTAACCAATAAGATTAGAGATTTTATTGAAATAATCCTATTATTTTCAAAATTTACCCGGAAACCTAGCCTTGGTTCCAGTCCGATCTGGTTTTTTTTTTTTATATATATTCGAATGTTACGCTGTCAAAAATGACGTCATTTTTGACAACGTAACGTCCAAATATAAAAAAGGAAAAAGTACGTGGACTGGAATCCAGGCTAGCTGACAGCTAATGATGCCAACAGATATAGGATTAACCTTTTACAACACATTCTCGAGTTTTAACGACCCTGAAGACGAAAACCTTTTTGAAAACATTGTGGGAAAAGGAGAAAACGCTGTTAACCAGCGTTTTCTCCTTTTCCCACAATGTTTTCTACTATAAGAAAATTTTCCCCATTTGAGCTACATTTAAACTGTCGTCTGCAACTGCTTTCAACTTGAATCAGTCTAACATTTTGTCGTTTGGTAAAGGATTAACCCTTTACCAAACAAGCCCTGGTTTTCACGTGTCTGCAATACAAGTCTTTTGAAAACACTGTAGGAAAAGGAGAAATTGCTCGTAACGAGCAATTTCTCCTTTTCCCACAGTGTTTTCTACCCTTTTTGAGACATTTCTGCCATTTTCATCAAATTTAAAATTGTCGTCTGCAAACACTTTCAATTCGGACCTGTCCAGAATTTGTCGTTTGGTAAAGGATTAATGTCTGATTGATGACAGCTTGAAGTCGTCTCCTCGTGCTTTCTATTAGGAAACTGATTATCCTTTGTGCACTAGTGTTCCATTCTGGGATAAATCCTAGCACGTATCTCCTGGACACGTATTCCCCAACCATTCTCAAGAATTCTTTGTCCAACTCTCAGCGTTCTTCTAGATTTGAAAGTAACACAACTTCTGATTGGCTAAACCATATGATTTAGTTAGTTTAAAGTTGTGTTACTTTCAAATTTAGAAAATTCTTTAGCATAAGACTAAGAATATTTTTAAGAATGGTTGGTGAATACGGACCCTGGATACGTCTTTGTTGAACCTGACGGGCTAAGAAGCGAATCACGTATACTAGACGGAATCGGGGTAAGGGGATCAGGCTTCCCGGTCCAGACGTGCAAAACCCTCTCTTTGCAGGTACGTTTGCCTAACTTGGGCTGTATGAGGACGGGCACAGTCGCCCACAGGAATAAACGCATCACCCTCTACAATAGCATACAAGCTGACCTTGGTGTTCAAGGCTGACTTTTACTTAACTGCGTACGCACGAAATTTGCGTACGCAGTTTAGGTAAGTAAGCATCAAGTCTGAAAACAAGTTTCGCTAAATTGCATAACGATTTGAGTAAATATCTGCATAACTTCACGCCAGTGCATACCTTTGAGTAAAGCAGGGACCGTATGTGTTTATGTACAAACCCAAATAAATTGCGTAAATCTACCTATTTTATTGAAATGCAGCCTATGAACACAATCTCAATGCATGCCTGCGTGCCCTGTTCGAGAACGAGATACGTGTGTCTACAGGTCCCTTCTTAAATCTACCTATTTTATTGAAATGCAGCCTATGAACACAATCTCGATGCATGTCTGCGTGCCCTGTCCGAGAACGAGATACGTGTGTCTACAGGTCCCTTCTTAATAAATATACAAAGTTGTAATACAATAACAGCAGAACTGAGAGAGGTGTCTGTGACACAAGTATCTTTGTGAATGTACAAAGACGGACGGACTGAACGATGAACAGACTGATTCTAGTATTACCGCGAAAATATACTTTGGGCGGTTTTATAATTTACCCATGATTGAATCAAAATGTTCTCAATTCAAGTAGATCTAGTATATTTCTCAATATTGTAAGAGCCATATGAGTTATGCTCTGCGAAGAGAGGGCTTAATGCATCTGCAAAAAGTATCGACCTAGGTCAGCCTGCGCATTCCGCGCAGGCTGACCCGGGCCGAAACTTTTCGCTATTGGTAACTCTCTGTATAGTGAAGGACCAGTCTACCACATGATTCAGTCGGCTGTTATAAAAAGTGGCTATTGTAGATCCATAATTTTGTTATGGCTTGATTGGTACAATGCATCATGGAAATGCACTAAGGTCCCTTCTGCCAGAGCATGGCTCATAAATTATTTATGTTGTACACACACACACAAAAACAAAGACATCATTACACATGTACCATAACTCATTTATTTTTGATCTGTGGTTTTACAACAGTTGCGGTAAGCGAAACTATGACTGCATTTTTCCGCCATAATAACCCGTTTTAAATCACGATGTGATAAAAATAATCAAAAACACTTTGCGGATAATTGTTTGTCCATCTAAGATACACCAGGTACAAATTTACTCATCTAAACCGTTAAGTCTTTACCAGACGACAGAATTTTAGACCAGTCCAAATTGAAAGCTTTTGCAGACGACAAAATAAATGTGTACTCAAAAATTGAAATTTGTGTTGGGAAGGATAGAAAACGTGGGAAAAGGAGAAAATGCTGGTTACCAGCATTTTCTCCTTTTCCCACAATGTTTTCAAAAGGTCTCTTTCTCAGGGTCGTTAAAACTCGGGATTGTGTAGTAAAGAGTTAAGTCTTTACCAGACGACAAAACTTTAGACAGGTGCTGTGTTAACCCTTCACCTCACAATCCCGACTTTTAACGACCCCGAGAATAGAAGCCTTTTAAAAACACCGTGGGAAAAGGAGAAAATGCTCGTAACCAGCATTTTCTCCTTTTCCAACAAGGTTTTCTACCCTATCACTGATAAAGTCCATCATTTGAATTATACTTAAATTGTCGTCTGCAAATGCTTTCAATTTGGAGGAGCCTACGGTAGCACTGAGGTGACATGTGCACTTTTTTGTATTTATCTCGTTCCCACGAGATAATAATTCGTTTACTCGAGTTTTTTTTTTTTATAAAAAATTATGCAAAAAACAAAATTCGTTTTCTCGAGTTTTTTTTTATAAAAAATTATGCAAAAAACAAAATTCGTTTTCTTGATTTTTTTTTTTTTTTTTTTTTATAAAAAATTATGCAAAAAACAAAAATCGTTTTCTTGAGTTCTGAAACAATCGTGGATGCAAACTACCATGTTGAATGAAACTATGAAGAACATGGACGCCGTGTAAAAACAGGAATTAGTAGGAGGAATCTGATTGGATGATTATGTCGTGAGCACGACTTATTATCTCGTGCGAACGACATAATGGATGACTTGGATTGGCTGATTATCTCGTTCGAACGAGATAGCATTTCGTTTTTGGCATTAATTTTTATATGAAAATAAATCGAGGAAATGAAAGGTTTTTTTTTTTTTTTTCAAAATTGTTTATAAAAAAAAATAAAAAATAAAAAAAAAAAGAGAAAACGAATTTTGTTTTTTGCATATTTTTTTATAAAAAAAAAAAAAAAAAACTTGGAAAAACGAATTTTGTTTTTTGCATAATTTTTTATAAAAAAAAAAACTCGTGAAAACGAATTATTATCTCGTGGGAACGAGATAAATACAAAAAAGTGCACATGTCACCTCAGTGCCACCATACGAGCCTGTATATGTTTGCTTTTTGTGATAACGGGATAAAGAATTTCCAGACGACATATAAAATATGCCATGGCTGATGGCATTTCTCATTGATAGCGTACATTTTGCTGTTTACCGACATTTTCTCCTATTCCAACTATGTTTTCAAAAGCCCTCTTCATTAGGGTCGTGAAACATGGAATTGTTTAATAAAGACTTAATTTAACTTCTAAACAATTGAAGTTGACATTCCAATCCAATGGTTAAAAAAAATCAATGATGAGAGTTCTACTGGCATGAAAAATCTAGCATTATCGGACATTGTAGATGCAGAATTAGACTGCACGTTCAGTGGAGTCTGATCTTGATCTACACCGACCGCCAAATCGTCACTTAAGTCTTAGCAGTCCAAAGGTTAACATTGGAACTGAAAGATCAACAGTCTATATACTAAGGTCGTCCGAGAAGTACTGAGACTTTTCCATAATCCGACTACATGTACACATCAATTTTTATACCAAAATTTGGGGCTGTGCCATTGCATTTGAGCCATGTTCTGGCAAAAGAAGGCTTAATATATCCGTAATTCATGATACCAAGCATGTCATCATATAATCATGGATCCATAAAATCCATTTTCTCTAACAACCGATTGAATCATCAGGTACGCTGGTCCTTTGACGTACAGAAAACTGACCAAAAGCTAAAAGTTTCGTTCCAGGTCGGACCTGGGTGGATACTTTTTGCATATGCATTAAGCCCCCTTTTCACAGAGCATGGCTCATATACATGTATCTATGATACATGCTACAAATTTTATCAAAATACATAGATTGAGTAAAAAGTTTCATTGGATGAAATAACACTACTAACTGCCATCCGGTGCCATGCTCCGTGAAAAAGGGGGCTTAATGCATCCGCAAAGGGTATCGACCCAAGTCAGCCTGCTGTGTCCGCTATTTGTACATTTTCTTCATGTCAAAGTACCAGTGTACTTCATGATTCGTTTGATTGTTATCCAAAATGGATTTTATGTATCCAGAATTATGTGCCGACTTGTTTGTTATCATCACGGCTCTGATGCATTAACCTTTTACCGCACAATGCAGCCTTTTAACTCTTTACCAGACGATAAAATTTCAGCCTTGTCCAAATTGAAAGCATTTGCAGACGGCAATTTCAGTGTGGCTCAAATGGTGCAATTTTTCTTTGATAGAGTAGAAAACATTGTGGGAAAAGGAGAAAATGCTGGTTACCAGCATTTTCTCCTTTTCCCACAATGTTTTCAAAAGGCTTCTTTCCCAGGGGCGTTAAAAGGCGGCATTGTGCGGTAAAGGGTTAATGACCATGAGAACGAGGCCTCTTGAAAATATTTTAGGAAAAGGAGAAAACGCTGGTAACCAGCATTTTCTCCTTTTCCCACAATGTTTTCTACTGTATCAAAGAAAAATTGCACTATTTGTGCCACGTTGAAATTTTTCTCTGCAAATGCTTTCAATTTGGACAAGGCTAAAATTTTGTCGTCTGGTAAAGAGTGAAGCCCCCCTTTTGCCAACTTTAGCATTTCTCTGTTCGGCGTTGCAGTGAAAATCAGAAGGACATTAAGTAACGAGTTTTCCGATTTTTCGGTCAGAAGATTTCATAAACTTATAAGTTTGAAAATATCGCGGGAAAATGGTAAAATACGGACCCTAAGCTGGGGGAAAATGCTTTCGGAAACATCGTTCCCTTTCAAAGACATACGAAGATCGTCTTTTGAACCACATTTGATTTGTCGTCTGCAAATGCTTTCAGCTTGGATAACTCTAAAATTTACCTGTCTGCTCAAGAGTTAAGACAGTGTCGACTAAAGATATATTACGTACTATGTGCACAAAGATCTTGTTGACACGCCAAAAAAAAAAAAGGTGGGTGAGGGGAGGTAACAATATCTTCAAAGGGAGATAAACTTCACAAAATTCCTTCAAAATTTATATATAGGTTATCTTTCTTGTAAATGACTACCTAACGATGGAAAAATTGGTTAGTAAACAGGAAATTGCTCGGGTTTTTCTTTTTGCCACAATGTTTCATCGTGTATGCCTGTACATGTTGTTTGTATTAACCTTTAGGCTGCTTAGTGCGACTCAAGGGCCTCTTGCGGACAGTGTAGATTAAGATCAGACTGCAAAGGACGTGCAGTAAGATCTTGGATCTGCGCACGCTGTCCGATTAGGAGCTATTTCCCCTATAACTTTGAAATCGCAAAATTATGGTTTTTGCTATCATCTTGAAAGTTTCATTTCCCTTGTTAAACAGGTTAAGGGTTAAAGTTTATAAGCCCTTGTCCATTTTACAAAAGTGTATACGTATGCCTGTCAGTTGCATTGCCTATTTTTACTTCAAAAATGTTTACAGAGCTCAGTATATCTGTTGTGAAACTGCAGCCGTTTCCTACAAGGATAGCGACTTATTACAATCATGTTATTCGCGAAGAGAATAGGTTGAGATTGCGCACCCGTCGTCTTGATACGGATCTGGGGTCTGCATTTTTCAATGAGCCATGCACTGACAAAAGAGGGCTTATGCATCTCCGTAATGCATAACAGCAATCAAGCCATCACATAAGTATGTATCAATAATAGTCCCTTTTTTTTTTTCTAACAGCCTACTTAAATGCATGAGGTAGACTGGTCCTTGGACATACATGTACATACAGCTGACCAATAGCGAAAAGTTTCGGCCCAGGTCAGCCTGCGCGGACTGCGCAGGCTGACCTGGTCGATACTTTTCGCATATGCATTAAGCCCTTTTTCACAGACCATAATGCAATGATTGTATAGTACCAACGTAACTTAAGTTCTACGTTACAAACTAAAGAAATTCGATTTTTTTCATAAGAAGTTTTCAATAGCCTACCTGAAGATTGGTTTGTTCATATTGTTAAGCATAAGATAGTGTTCGTTTAATGCAGTTTGATCTTGATCTACGCCTTGCACAAAGGCCATATAGATCTAAGTCACCATCGGCAGTACTTGAAAAGGTTAATAATAACTGTGCCTTTGCATTTAACCCTTTACCGCACAATGCCGCCTTTAGACGACCCTGGGAAAGAAGCATTTGGAAACATTGTGGGAAAAGGAGAAAATGCTGGTAACCAGCATTTTCTCCTTTTCCCACAATGTTTTCTACCCTATCAAAGAAAAATTGGACCGTTCGAGCCACATTGAAATTGTCGTCTGCAAATGCTTTCAATTTGGACAAGGCTAAAATTTTGTCGTCTGGTAAAGGGTTAATTAAAGTTTCGAAATGTCAAGCCAACAGTTCTATTTTAAGAAACGGGAAAGTCCCTGAAACGCTTCAGTGCCTTTCAATCAATCAATACAGTGTTATTTATAGATTACAGGTACTTGTAAATATGGGGGCAGGCTGTGGAAAGATAATTTTGTGTGGACTTTGTTTTCCAATTTTCCTATTTGTCAACTTCAATTTCGAATTATTTACGCTGATCATGGCAGCTGACGTCTTCCCGTTTTTCTCAAAAACAGAAGAATCGTGGAATGTTACTGTTACAACAACAGGCAATAGAAATTATGTGCACCGCTGTACAGATTCAAAACAGAAGGTATTGTCTAAGACTTGCGTGAATGAAGGTATGTTTGATTACTAAAATATCCTTTTTGAGTTTTTTCTCGACTGGGCTGACACAAATATTGCGAAGAACTGTGCTTACTGCTTAGCATACTGAATCCTAACACCACTAGGACCATTAGTATATGACTCTTAACCAAACGACAAAATTTTAGACTGGCCCGAATTCAGACCATTTGCAGACGACAAATTAAATGTGGACTGGCTAAAATGATAGGATTTGTGTCTGAAAGGTTCGAAAACATAGTGGGATGAGGAGAAAATGCTGGTTACCAGTATTTTCTCCTTTTCCACAGTGTTTTCAATTCCTCAAAGGTGTTAAAACTCATCATTGTGTGGTAAAGAGTATATAGATACATAATTTACTATAGATGACAAGTAAAATGTGGCGCAATCGTTGAGAATTGTGTTTAGTAATGTTGAAAACATTGTGGGAAAAGGAGAAAATGCAGGCTACCAGCATTTTCTCCTTTTCCTACAATGTTTTCTAAATCCTGTTTCTTCAGAGTACATGTAATTAAAACATCGGATTGTTTGGTATTAAAGAGTTTATAAATACTTAACCCGCAGAGCCCTGGAACCGACTTAAACAGTTTAGATCAAGATCAGACTGCACAGAACATGCAGTCTGATCTTAGATCTACATTGTCTGCTACTATGTTACATGTTATTCTAATTGAAACAAGACAAATTTTTGATGCATAGCATCAAAGAAGCCGGCAATCTTTTTGTTACCATCAATGAGGAAGGTGCTTTAGGAATAACTCGCTTATCAGAAGTTGTGTTACTTTTAAATTAAAAATTCTGGAGAATAAGACTAAAGAATGTTCTTAAGAATGGTTGGTGAATACAGACCCAGTAGAAAATTTTACCGACTGCAACAATTTGGGGGCTAATTAAGATTTTTTTTTGCTGTGAATCCTATTTTTTCTTTAACTCTTTACCAAACGACAAACTTTTAGACTAGTCCAAATTAAAAGCATTTGCAGATGACAAAATAGATGTGACTCAAAAATTTGGTTACCAGCATTTTCTCCTTTTCCCACGATGTTTTCATAATGCCTCATTCTCAGGGTCGTTAAAACACGGGATTGTGTGGTAAAGAGTTAAACACTAATATAAACTTCACTTTTTTTCCTGCATGCATTCGGAAAGAGGACAGTTACATTCAGTAAACAGGAAAGGTGCAATTTTGCTCTTCATATAAAAGCATGGTCGTTTAGGATTAGGTATTTTCTCGATTTTGACAAGATCAAAATACTGTTATCATTCTTACATGAATATGATCCTACATACCGTAGTCAGACCTCCAGGTAAGAGGGAGTGATATTATTCTAAATCCATTATTTCCCTTTCAAACCCTATGTTGTGGGTACTCATTAGAATCGTCTCGATGAGACGATTCTAATGAGTACCCATAACATGGGGTTTAGTGGAGATTGATTAATATTTTCAATTTTGAAATCAAAATCACTCCCTCTATCTGGAGCTCTGCCGTAGCTGATGCATATTATTGCATGATCACTTGACATTCCAACAAGCCTTCACAAAATTTTAGCCAAAAGCTAAAAAACCTTTACCAAACAATTACATGTTCTAATTAAAAACCATGAAGAAAAAGGCTTCTGAAACCATTGTGAGAAAAGTATAAAATGCTTGTCACAAGCATTTTCTCCTTTTCCACAATGCTTTCTATCATTTCAGAGCCAAATCTCATCATTATAACCAAATCTAATTTGTCGTCTGCAACTACTTTGAATTTGGACAACACTGACCAAAATTTTAGCCCTGTCCAAGTTGAAAGCATTTACAGACGACAATTTCAATGTGGCTAAAATGATTGCAATTGTTCTGAAAGGTTAGAAATCATTGTGGGGAAAGGAGAAAATGCTGGTTACCAGCATTTTCTCCTTTTCCAACAATGTTTTCAAAAGGCTTCTTTCTCAGGGTCGTTAAAAGTCGGGATTATGTGGTAAAGATTTAATCCTTCACAAACAATTATATGCTGTAGTGACCCTGAAGAAAAAAACTTCGGCAACCATTGCAATAAAAGTATAAAATGCTTATCACAAGCATTTCTTCCTTTTCCAACAATGCTTTCTACCATTTTAGAGACAAATCTCATCATTATAACCAAATTGGATTTGTCGTCTGCAACTGCTTTGAATTTGGACAAGTTCTAAATTCTGTTGTAGGGTACAGAGTTAAGAGGCTAACTAATCCATTGAAGAAGTACCATCAATTTGTTTTTCCTTTGCTTCTTGCTTTATGTCTTGATTCTTAGTCAGCTATTGCCTTACTAAATTGAGCAATAAAATATTTTCAAGTTTGGTTTGACTGAAAATCTGAATAGCCCCCTTACTATGTAATAGTTGAACATGTAAATGAGCCATGCTCTGGCAAAAGGGGGTTTAATGCATCTCCGTGATCCATGAAACCAAGCAAGCCATCACATAATTAAGGATCAACAATACATGTAGCCTCTTTTTTAATACAACCAACTTAATCATCAGGTAGACTGTTCCTAAATATACAGAAAATTTACCAATAGCGTGCACAGTCCAAGCCGGCTGACTTGGGTTGATACTGTTCCCAGATTCATTAAGACCCTTTTTCACAGAGCATGGCTCAATTGCAATGATGTACATCATCATTCAAAAGCTGTCGAGGGTCATTTATAACTAGGTGCAAAACCCAAGTTTGGCTGAAGCCCTAAAGCCCTAAAAATAGTGCAATACCCTTAAACGCTACACCAAAAGTTTCATTACATTTCCTTTCCAGCCTTACTTTAGACCTTTGAAAGGGTAGAAAACATTGTATGAAAAGGAGAAAATGATGGTAACCAGCATTTTGTCCTCCTGCAACTACGTTTCAATAGTCTTCTTCCTCAGGGTTATTAAAACATATGAGACATGCTCTGGCAAAAGGGGACTTAATGTATCTCTGTCATCCATAATTCAAGCAAGTCATCACATATATATGCATCCATAAAATCCGTTTTGTCTAGCAACCAACTGAAACGTGAGGTACACTGGCTTTTGACATGCAGAAAAATTACCAAAGCAAAAAGTGTCGGTCCAAGTTAGCCTGCGCGGAATGCGCAGGCAAACCTGGGCCAATACTTTCTGCAAATGCATCAAGCCCCCTTTTCACAGAGCATGGCTCATAAATAAATGCCCAAGGATTTAGTGTGTCTCAATTGTGCTCTGAGTATGCAAGGCTTGTCACAACAAAGGTACATTCTTACAAAAAAGTTATTACAAAAAGTTTCCAATAATAAACAGATTAATTACACACCTACAAACTTTCCTACTAAAATACAATATATTGCACACAGTTAAAAATAGACTCAGTGGAACAAAAAATCTGAGACATGCTCTGTGAAAGGGGGTTTAATGCATCTGCAAAAAGCATCAACTCATGTCAGCCTGTGCAGTCCCCACTGGCCGACGTGGGTCAATACTTTTAGCTATTTGTACATTTTCTGCATGGCACAGGACCATTTTACCAATTAAAATCTTATTGAGCGTTTTTAGAAATAAGAGTTCAAATACAAAATCTGTAGTTTTCATGCTCGCAATGTATGTGAACAGCACAAGGGAAAAAAATGCGTAATATTGCGCTAATCTACTAGTTTTAAAGTGGTCCCTTTTTGTATTGTGTATTACACATATAGTAGTATCAGGGGAGGTAACTAGTACCAGTCTATACTAGTTTAAGAAGAGTTACGCTGCCTGTGGGGTCAATCATTAATCAGTTATTAAATAAATATCTATAAATACGAAATCCTTACTTTTCATGCTCGAAATTCATCTCAACAGTACATCCAAAAAAAAAAATACATAATTTTGAGCTCAATAGCAACATACTATTAAAAGTATTTGAGTGAATATGTCGGAAAAGAAAATTGAAATTTGTTTTGGAAAGGGTAGAAAACATTGTGGGAAAAGGAGAAAATGCTGGTTATCAGCATTTTCTCCTTTTCCCACAATGTTTTTAAAAGGCTCGTTTCTCAGGGTCGTTAAAAGTTGGGATTGTGTGGTAAAGGGTTAATGGTTAAATAGACACTTTTTGACAGACAAAAAAGAGAGGAAAGAAGTAGCTGCTTGTCGTAAGCAGTCACTCCTTTCCCCATGTGATATTTTTATATCCGTCAAAAAGGTAAGTTTCAGGTGCATAGGTTTCCTATTGCACAAGTTAACCCTTAAGCTGCTAATCGCGACCCACTAACCTTTTGCGGACAACGTAGATCAAGATCAGACTGCATAGAATGTACAGTCTGATCTTTGATCTACACTGTCCGATACGGTATTTTTTTTCCGGTGAAATCAACTTTGAAACTGCAGTGTTTGGGCTTTTAGGTTTGAGTGGAAATTTGTGTTTCATTTATTCAGCAGCTTAAGTGTTAAATTAGGTTTGTTTGTTGGTTTTTCTTTAGAAATCTGGTACTATTTCAAAATATGCCTGTGAGATTATACACAGTTCACATTATTCGTAAATAAACTTACCAAACATCAACAAAAATCTTTGACTTGTCAAAATTGAAACCATTTGCAGACAACAACTAAAGTTTAGCTAAAATGATGCTTTTTGCTTTTGAAATAGAAGAAAACTTTTTGATTGTATGATTGTATGATGTTTTATGCCGTTTTCAACATTATTTCAGCTATATCACTGTGGCCAGTGCACCTGTTCATGCTTTCCTGGAGTTTCTTTACCAGTACTCCACAAAATATTCTTTCCAAGCCACTGGCTACTTTCCCACATAACTGTCATCAAAACAGTGGTCAGCGGTGAGCGAGGAATGAATCCTGTCACAATTACTATCATCAGTCCTGGGAAAGAAATTGGCCATGCCAGGGATTGAACCAGCTAACCGCTGTTCTCAGAAACATTTAGAAAAAAGGAGAAAATGCTGCCTACCACCATTCTCTCCTTTTCCACCAAGGTTTTCAAAAGCTTCCTTCCTCAAGCACGAAATTGTTTGGTAAAAGGCTAAATGTGTTTCCTCAGCCCTTTACCCTTTACCAAACAATCCCAAGTTTGAACAATCCATAAAAAATAAGCCCATGAAAACATTGTGGGAAAAGGAGAAAATGCTGGTAACCAGCATTTTCTCCTTTTCCAACAATGTTTTCTTCTTGTTCAAAGACCAGTTCCATCAAATGAGGTACATTTCATTTGTCTCCTGCAAAGGCCCTCAATTTCTGACTTCTTAGTATTTAGTTTTATTGTAAAGAGTTACCCAAACAGTACCATGTTTGAATAAACCTGACAAAAAGGCTTTTTGAAAACATTGGCTTTTGAAAACATTTCGGAAAAAAGACGAAATGCTGGTAACCAGCATTTGATATTATCCTTTTCACACAGTGTTTTCTCCTCAGGGTCCGATTAAAAGAGGGGATTGTTTGGTAGAAGGCTTATTGATCAACCTCTGTATAATATTTCAGATTATCCACTTCGCCAGTTTGTTGAATTTGGTCTATTTGAGAGATTCATACCTATAACGCTCTACTGTCTGATGTTTCTACTGCTATGCAATAGGTCCATACATCGTAGAGTAAGGAAACATCTTCGCTGGATGCTCTTGATTATTCTGATCTTATTCCTGGGTGGAGGTAACCATAATCAAGATCACTCATGGTTTTCAACACTTAACCAAACAACAAAATTTTAGACTGGTCCAAATTGAAAGCATGTGCAGATGACAAATCCAGTATGACTCAAGAATTGAAATTTGATTTAGGAAGGGTAGAAAACATTATGGGAAAGGGAGAAAATGCTGGTTACCAGGGTTTTCTCCTTTTTGAACAATGTTTTCAAAAGGCTTGTTCATCAGGGGCTTTAAAAGCCGGGATTGTGAGGTAAGGGGTTAACTGTTTACCACACAATTCTGAGTTTTAATGACTCGAAATAAGACTGATTGATTGTATGGGGTTTCAACATTATTTCAGTTATATCGCAGCGGCCAGTGCACATATCCATGCTTTCCTGGAGTTTTTTTTACAAGTACTCCACACAATATTCTTTCCAAGCCACTGGCTGCTTTCCCACATAACCATCATTGAAATAATGGTCAGCAGTGAGAGAGGAATGAATCCTGTCACAATGACCATCATCAATCCTTGGAAAGAAATTGGCAAAGCCGGGGATCGAACCAGCAACCTCCTAATCTCAAGTCCTGTATTCTACCGACTGAGCTATGGAGGTTGGCCCTAAATAAGAGGACTTTTGAAAACGTTGTGAGAAAAGGAGAAAATACTAGTTACCAGCATTTTCTCCTTTTCCCACAATGTTTTCAACAATTCCACATAAAAGTTTCATTTCTTTAGTCACATCTATGATATGATCTGCAAAAGCTTTGAAAAAATGTGGACAAATTTGAAATTGAAAATATTGTGGTGAAGGGGGAAAGTCGTAGTTGTGTTCAGTTTCTTTTTTAATTACACTGGTTTAACTCTTTACCACACATTTCCTGTTTTAAATGACCTTGGCGGTTCCACATGGTTCCTTTTCCCGCAAAGTTTTTTAACCCTTTACCACACAATCCTGACTTTTAATGAACCTGAGAGAGAAGCCTTTTGAGAACATTGTGGGAAAAGAAGAAAATGCTGGTAATTTTTTGTTAACCAGCATTTTCTCCTTTTCCCACAATGTTTCCTACCCTATGAAAGACGACTTCCACAATTTGAGCAACATTTAAATTGTCGTTTGCAAATGCTTTCAATTTGGTCTACATTTTTGTCATGTGGTAAAGAATTAAGACAAATCCATCATTTGAGACATACCTGCAGATGCTTTCAATATGGCCAAGTCAAAAATCTGTACTGTATACATGGATATATATTCATGTCAAAAAATTTGCAATGTACCAGTAACAGACATTTTGGGTGCGGAAATCTTTGCGAATTCAAGAAACTCGTTATTTGTTGGTATACCTATGGTAAAATATGCTAACAGTAATCTTTGCGAATTTTTCAAATTCACGAAATCGCAAAAATTTTCACATCAAAAAAATTTCCCCTTAAACAGTATTTACACTAAGTTTTAGACTTTTGCAACAATATTTGCACAAGATTTCATGTATTATCTCTTTACCAAACAACAAAGAGTATGGCTTAACTCTTCACCAGACAACAAAATTTTTGACTTGTCCAAATTGAAAGCATTTGCAGACAACAATTTAAACGTGGCTCAAATAATGGAATTTGCCTTTGATAAGGTAGAAAACATTGTGAGAAAAGGAGAATATGCTGGTTACCAGCATTTTCTCCTTTTCCCACAATGTTTTCAAAAGGCGTCTATCTTAGGGTTGTTAAAAGTCGGGATTGTGTGGTAAAGGGTTAAATATTTGTAGGCAGTAGCACCACATATACATGTACATGTATTTTATTGTGGTTACAGATTTAATTCAGCTGACTGCCTATCTGGTATATGCAATTTATGTGGGCTCGGAGTTAAACTTTGATCACAGAAACTGGAGATGGGGCTATATTTTAGGCTTGTCTAACATAGCAGTGTGTGTCACACTGGAATGGACCTACATGCTAGTGAGGACCTTTAAAGCTGTCCAAAAACGACACAAAGGTACAGTTTGTTTTGGAATTCAATCGATTTCAAGGACTTGATACAGAGTTTTAATAACCCTGACAGAGAAGGCTTTTGAAAACATTGAGGGAAAAGAGGAAAATGTTGGTAAGCAGCATTTTCTTCTTTTCCCACTATGTTTTCTACAGCTCAAAAAACAACTCTCAATTTTCAAGTCACATTTATCTTGTCGTCTGCAAATGCTTTCAACTTGGACAATTAAGTCTAAAACTTTGTTGTTTGGTAAAGAGGTAACCGTTTACCACACAATCCCAAGGTTCAACAACTCTGAGGAAATAGCCCTTGAAAAACCTTACAGGAAATGGAGAAAATGCTGGTAACCAGCATTTTCTCCTTTTCCCACAAGGTTTTCTACACTTTCACAGACAATTACCAACATTTCATCTAAATTTAACATGTAGTCTGCAAATGATTTCAATTTGGAGCAGTCTGCAACTTTGTTGTTTTGTAAAGAGTTAACTTTTTGTTAGATCAGGGTCCATAATCACCAACAGTTCTAAAATGCATTTTCAGTCCAGTACTGTATAGACTTTAAAAGAAACACAATTTCTGATTGGCTAAAACATTTGATTGACTAAACTGTTTGGTTCAGCCAATTAGAAAGTGTGTTACTTGAGAATTAGATTTAGAGTGATAAGAGTGATTAAAAGCTACATGGCTGGGTAGCTCAGTGGTAAGCATATCTGGCTTGTGACCTTATTGTTGAAGGTTTGATACCCAGTTGAGGCAAACTTTCTTTTTGGCCATCTTTTGCCTCTCACATCTGTTGCATGTGAGAAAAGCAGTCAATGGCTTGGAGAGAAAGTTATTTCAGTACTGGTGTGAGAAAGCTAGGAAACACATGCGTAGGTGCACTGACCACTGTGATATGACATAACACAGCGTTAAAATCCAATGCAAACATACCAACAGATATTAAGAATCTATAGTAAATATGCATTTTCTTCTTTTCTCACAACATTTTCTACCCTTTTAATAACAAATTCTGTCATTTGTGCCATGTTAAATTTGTCATCTGCATATGCTTTGAATTTGGTCAAATCTAAAATTTTGCTGTTTGGTAAAGAGTTAAGTCTAAGAACATTGAGGACAAATTTAGGTGTTTTGTAGATCAAGAGGGTGGCATTTATTGTAAAGCATAGAGGAATTTGCTTGTCATCAGTGCATCAATTTAATCCATCTGTTAGTTTGAAAAGGCAAAACAGATCTAGCTAAAAATCAAAACATATATATGATAATGTGATTTACAGCTTTGGCTGTGGAATTTTTTTACACATGTGCACACTGTGGGTACCGAGTGCTTCACCCTTGGTGTGGTAAAGGGATTAACCACGTACGAGGAATGTCTGGAAATAGCTTATAATTAATACTTTACTCACAGGAACAAGACATAGATACTTCTAAAACATGATATGTATTTAACATGATCAATTGCCGATAATATCCCAAACTTTCATGACTGTAACTATTAAATGAATAATTCTATGAGCATTTTAAGAACACTATATAAAGCGTTTTGGGTCACAGGGCAAGGTCAGTCACATTTCATTACATTACAAAGTTATTCTTTTTTTCAAAATACTGTCCTTGATGCAGAATGAACTTCTTGTGTGACTTGTTGAATAGTAATAAAACATGCATAATTTCATCACTGTCTTCAAATGTATTTCCCCTAAAATGATAAATGATCTTTTAATGCTGGGGGGGTGGGGGGATATGGGCTGATGTGTTATTGTGATGGTATACAACATTCTTAATTCATCTGCCATAGGTGGATGCTTCTCACAGATGGCCTTCATGAGATTTCTTCGCATATCCTGATATTTTAATAAAGGTTAAATTAACTATTTTGCTTATGTAACTGTTATTTGTGACATCGATAACTTATCCAATAATATTTTTTGCACTGATGACTTACTAATACCAGCAATCGCATCTACTTTCCAAACAGTGTGGCGTCGATCCGACAGTATGACGTCTGAAACTTTCTTAATGACGGCATTTTTCAATTCAGTTGACCTGCTTTTATTGATGTTGCTTTCAATCAATCCAGTGTAAAAACGTTTGCCATTTGTAAATCAACACCTTGAAAGTCTCTCATGCACCAGTGAGGATTCCGTTTCCTTTGTGGTCTGTCCCAGGGTCATTCCATGCTGAACACAGTATTTTATGACAGTTTGGTGATCGTCTGACGTCGCCATTTTGTATTCATTTCAAAATGAGCGTGTTACATAAAATGTGTCACAATACAGCGCGTAATGATCGAAGTCACATCAACAAGATGCCTTGTACATGTGTGCCAAATTTGGGCCTTCACGTCGATACTTTTTTTTATAGGGATTGAAGCAAACTAAATGGAACAATAACAAATGAAAGGCAGACACATTCAGAAAAAATGCAGCACCACTTAGAGTGGCCAGCAGAACACTACACTACCTTTATAAAATGCCCTTTAAACATAATTATAAAAATATATCAGATAAGTATAAAACTCGATCATTTACTGTTTATTACATTTTCAAATACTTTTGGGAATTTTTATCATTATATGATGTTGTGAAGGAAAGTTATCAAAGAATTATATGCTATTTTGATACAACCCTCGTAAATGTTTATTTATCCAGCATGAAGCATTACATGCACTTCACTCACATGATTGATTGATTTTATTGAGTCGCCTGGTTGCGTAGCAACCAGGCTCTCATTGTTATCATCCTGATTCATGGGGTGACGTAAGCATGCCTCCGGCCTTGTACTGACTTCCGGTTTGCGAGACGTTGCGTAGTTCATTTGTAATGTTGCATTACATTCATTATTTGATGTGAAATATGGTCATACGAGGTGAAATACGGTTATCAAGAAATGAATTTCGGTGAAATGCGGTTCGAAGTGAATTTCGGTTTTTCCATGCACCCGAGAATAATTTGCATATCTGGATGTCGTCTGGCGTGTGCTTTGGAAGCCCCGCTATATATGGGTCATTCTCTGAGAACATATTATTTCACACACCTTTTTTGTCCCAGTCGTTGCGTTTCTTTAAAAATGATGTATTCCACATAAATCCACCTTCAACAGTATTTTATACCCTTTTTAAACTCTGTTATGTTAGACATGTAGTGAAATACAGTTCGTATTGTGATAAACATGCCTTTTATGTTTCAGTTAAATTACCGTCACAACGTGGACATATCGTGACGGCAGAGACTTTTCAACTCTATATTGATAAAAAATGGTAAACTATTGAGGGTTAAAAGACGCTTTAAATGACTTGTAGACCAAATGGTTATGATTGAAAGTGTATTTATAGTCAAATGTATTAAACACCACTTTTAACAAACTGTTGAATATCACTACTAAAATTACCGTCACGCCCATGTCAATATTGTCCCATTTTATACAGCCAATATATCATAACATGAAACACGGATTCATCAAGCTTATTACAAATCAGTTCTGGTATCATTATATTGTTAAGAGGTGCACGTCTTAAACTTGTCCGCTAATTTTACCAAAATTTTATTTTGTTTCAAATTTTTCAACTTCAAATTTTTATTCAAACTGTCCCACGAATATTTTTCTTTACCGTCACAGACATAAAGTTGTGTAAAAAATACAGATAACGATTTATTACGCTGTCATATTACGTCACTGTATGATGTCACAATGATTCGGAACACGCTTCCTTTTCCGCCAACCTCGCCATTGACGATGGCCCATGAAAACACAGTGGTAAGTTTTCTTTGCTAAAACCGTACTTTTTATGCAGTCTTTACCAAACGCTCACCAAAATAAATGTTTACTGTGTTACAATCGAGCCTCCACAGTTTGATTATGAATGAGATGTCACATTTACAATATATTTGTCGTTCGTCATTGTCGAAGGTCATATGGCCAGGGAATCACGTGTTTTCATAAATTTGTCACTACCGTCACAGTCTCCTCCATTACGCTAGTCACCGTGATGGTGAAGACCGTGTCTCTACCGTCTCGTGACGGTAGAGACACAATATTCTTATAATCCTATTGAAGCCTATACTAACTAATTTATGACGCATTTAACTAACATTGGAATTTAATATTCTCAATATTGTTGCTGTTATTATTGAGTTTTAAGCCCTTTGTAAATAGTTTTAGTAGTCAATGTTTTTGTGTAGGTAGTTATACTAAATTCATTAATTACAGGCTAACACAGATATCTCTCAGATTGCCAGACAAAACGAGGTATTAAAAGAGCTTTTGCATATCAATGAGCTATTAATAGATTTAGCTCTTGAAAGACGAACAGTCGTCAATATCATCGAAAGATTTTCCCTGCCAACTTTTCAAAGAGAATTTGATGATAGAAATAGACATTTAATTCAAACTTTAAACCAAAGAAAGGCTCAGCTCAACCAGATACTGGCATCTTTATTGTAAGCCACACTTACTCAGAATCATGGCAATGACAGCTGCTGAAAGGGCAAAAAAGTACAGAGATAACAAAAAGAAAGATCCACTAAAACACCAGGATTACCTCTTAAAAGAAAGACAACGATACAGAAAACGGAAAGAAAATGGCGAGTTTGATCTTTCAAAGAAGAGTCAAAGAGAGATGACATTACTGAGAAGAAAATGGAGGCTGAAAAAAAGAGATGAGAGGAAAAAGAAGACTGCAATAAGAAAAGGTGAAGAATTTATGATGATAAATTCGCCATGTACTTCTCCTGCAAGAGAAGATATCCATGAATACGAGAATATGCCTGAAGTCCTGGAACATGTCCAGATAAATGAAAAAACTAAAGTTATACCTCATCAGGTGTCAACTGGAAAGAAGCGAAGGGTGAGAAAGAAAGCCAAAGCGTACAGAACAATTGACAAATTAAAGAACGAAAGATTGCGTTACAAGGCCATGTGGGAAACTACGAGAAAACGGTTACAGCGACTGAAAAAAGGTTTAGGGAAAACATCAGTTAGATTAGAAGCTCCAAAACAGACAAAAGTTTTTACAGTAACACCGCACAGCCATAAAGTTGTAACAAAACTTGTCAAGAAAATCTACAATCGAACAGGACATTCGGTAACTTGGAATATCGAAATGCGAAAGAAAATAAGACAATTTCTAGAAGAGGACTTATATAGTTCCCAGGCTCCTGGAAAAAAAGACACGATCACGAGAGGAAAAATTAAAATGCAGAAACGTTACCTAAATGACACACTACTCAATTTATACAAGAGTTTTTTGGATAAGTTCACAGACTGCAAAATATCTTATTCCAGTTTTTGTCGACTTAGACCTTTTTGGATTGTTCAACGTAATGTTGATTACAGAGAAACTTGTCTGTATAAAGTGCACGAAAATGTAAAATATAGGATTCAAAAGCTGAATAGACTGAAAATCATATCTGAGTCTAACCCTGATCAAGTTGCAAAAAGCCTAGTGTGTGACATTACAAAAAAAGGAATGCGCATACAGAGAATGCTGCAACTGCCTAGCAAATGAGATACAACACAGTTTAACAGACGACAATGCCGGAGAACAAGTGACTTATCATCAATGGGTAAACAGAATAGAAGAAATAAATACAAGCAAAGGAAGGAAATCAGTGACCAAAACACTGAAAGTTCAAGAACAGGACACGATTGAAACTCTTCTAAAAGATACATCAGATCTGATGAAAAACAAGTATTTAAAACATATTTTCAACATCAGGCACCAATATGTTACGTTGAAACATCTAAAAGACAATATTACAAATTTAGACGCTGTCGTGCACGTAGATTTTTCTGAGAACTTTAATTGTAAACTATCTGAGGAAGTTCAGTCAATGCATTTCGGTGGATCAAGAAATCAAATTTCGCTTCATACCGTGGTACTGTATACAAAGGATAAAACTGAATCATTCTGTACCGTGTCAGACAACACGCATCATGGTCCAGGAGCCATATGGGCACATTTGGAACCAGTCCTAGACTCACTGAAAGAATTTTACCATGGAATCAGGAGAGTCCATTTTGTAAGTGATGGTCCATGCACACAATACCGATCAAAGGTGAACTTTTATTTGTTGCACCAACAGATCCTTGACAAATACGAATTTGAAATCGCAACATGGAACTTCACAGAAAGTGGACATGGCAAGAGCGCTGCAGATGGTGTTGGCGGCACTGTAAAACGCACAGCTGATCGACTTGTAGCAAATGGTATAGACATTCCAGATGCACGATCTTTCTGCAAACATACGGAACGGCAGTTACGCAACGTCAAACTGGTTTTTGTTGAAGACAGTCGAATTGAAAGATATATCGATATGGTGCCAAGTGGTTTACTAACAGTGAAAGGAATGATGAAACTGCATCAGGTAACAGTTCGAAGACAGAAGAAAGGTGTTTTGTTTTTGAAGAATCTGAGCTGTTTCTGCAAGTGGCCTGAACAATGTGCTTGTTACATCTTAATTGAAAACCCTGAACATCAATTGCCAGTTTCAAGTATTAGAGGTAATTGAGTATTTGTTTAATTTCAACACTGTTTTAACATCTTTGTTTGTCCTTCCACGGCGCACAATGCACCTACCATACTTCCCTGGATTATTTGCTCAAAATACTTTTCATGTCACTGTCTACATACTCACATGACCGACAATACAAAAGTGAAAACGTTGCCAGTAAAAACTTTGTTTCGACTAGGATTTAAACAGTCAACTTCCAGATCGCAGGCGTAATACGGCAATCTACTTAAGTTGATCCATATGTGTGATGTCCTGATAGCTGGTGAACGCGTCTATTTGATTGATTGATTGGTTGAATATCATAGTGCTTAACGCCTTTTTCAACATTATTTCAATTATATCGCGGTGGCTACTGCCCTATTCATGCTTTCCTGTACTCTGTTCAAAATGCTTTCCAACCTACTGGCTGCTTTCTAACATACCCATCGTAGAAACAAATGATGGCGATGAGAGAGAATGAATCCTGTCGCGATGGCTATCATCAATCCTCGGAAACAATATTAGCTAAGCCCAGGCATCGAACCCGCGACCTCTGTTCTGAAGTCCTGAGCGCTACTGACTGGGCTATGGGGCTCGGCATTTTTTCTTAGAAAAGTCCATGTAAAGAAGGTATCCTTAACCCTTTAATACACAATCCTGTGTTTTATATATCCTGAATATTAAAGCATTTGAAAACATTGCCGAAAAAGAAAAAAATTGCTACGAACAAGCATTTTCCTTTTCCGACACTGTTTGTACTCTATTACAGATAAAAATCATCTATTTAGAAACATTTAATTTGTTGTCTGCAAATGCTGTCAATTTGCGTAAGTCCGAAGTTTTGCCGTTTAGTAGAGAGTTTAATTTTTGGTTTCATAATAGCATCATCACTCGATGACGTAAGTTTAGTATCATCGTCAGAAAATGTTGCCATGGAATTGACATCGGACCTTTACCCAAGTAATGGAGGAACAAATAGGAACGGTGATATGCGTCCACATCCTGATCTAGTAGGTACTTGGTGTGTGGTGAAATATGAGACACAACTCTATCCTGGGATCATACAGGTATGAGTAGATATATCAAGTACTTAGTTATAAGTGAAAACTTTGATTACGTATAAGATCAGGTTGCCCTGCTTTCTTAGTTGTATTAATGAATGCAGTTTTGCTACGCTCTATCGTTTCGTTAAAGGTTCTTTATTTACCTTACAATTTGATTCTTTACTCTCCACAAAGTTTGAAGGATATAAGAGTGACGCTATCAACCAGTTGGTTTGTTGTTCTAATTCTATTGGGTGTATGATAATTGTAAAAACATACATGTATTGTTACAACGCCTGTACATTATGCATAAATATAGTTCCAAAATGTTTTATATATATCAACTAATTAATTATTGAAGTGTTTGCTTTGCATTGATTCATTTGATGATTGTCAGTCTCAGAAATTATTGATAACCATAACTATACCTGTTAATATTCTATAGGACCTAGACGATGAATCCGCAGAGGTGAAATGTATGTCGAGAATAGGAACGAATAGATTCTTTTGGCCACTCATTGAGGACATCATATGGTATAGGTGGGATGATATAATAATGACCATACCGGAACCCAAACATGTGACGTCTCGACATGTCCAGATAGATCCAGAAATATGGCAAAGCATTGAAGACAAGTGACCGAAGTTGGTCACATATGAAGTTCTGTGAAGGGAATGACTTTGATTAATAAGATTTATTATCCACTTGGTTAACTATTTTTTCCTGTTATTGTGTTTCGTTTTTGCAAGAGTTGTCTTCCTTAGAAAGTGTTTAACTCTATACTGGACGACAAAATTTTAGCCCTGTCCAAATTTAAAGCATTTGCAGACCACAATTTCTCTGCAGCTTAAATGGTGCAATTCTTAATTTATACGGTAGAAAAAATTGTGGGAAAAGGAGAAAATGCTGGTCACCAGCATTTTCTCTTTTTCCCACAATGTTTTCAAAAGGCTTCTTTCCCAGGGGTTTTAAAAGTCGCCATTGTCTGGTAAGAGGTTAATGTAAGAAAGCATATACAGTATATTTGTCGTAGTCAGTACATAATTGGCTATCTTATGATCTACATGTACATCTAGAGTATACGTAATTGACGATGGATCTTGCAAAGCTGTTTTTTTTTTAATTGGATTGACTTTCAGTGTTTGTCAGATTTATGAATTAAAAGCTTTGATTGATTTAGTTGTTATAATCATCGATTACAAAAATTACAACTAGTTCTTGGAATGAAACATTTCAAGTCTCTACCGTCACTCATGCATCTTTTCCATAACGCAATGTCTCTACCATAACAGGGACATTTTATGTCATTTTCCAGATATATGGTAAAATTACACCATTGTTTAAAATCTATATATCTCTATACCACCCTCAACAAATCGTAACGTACCCAAAATACTAATTTAAGTTTCCCGATAATTTGAAAATGAAAAAAAACCTAAACGTTTTTCGACAGTTTTGTTGCACAGGTACATGGTAGTATCTTTACAATTGTAGATTGACAAAAAAAAGTACCTGCGTTTGTTTATATATTAAAAATCAATGTCTACTACAATATGACCTTTAAAAAAACAATATTTCTATAAACATTTAAGAAAATTAGCTTTAGACTGCATTGTGATGGTAAAGACAAATCTTATACAGGTGTCAAGTTCAAGGCCATTTTCTTCAATACCAAAAGGTCTCAATGTTTGCAAATTACCGGCAAAGTTTTGTAAAAACATGAATAAATGTAATGCACTAACTACATATCAGAATGTAGTTAGTTTCAAAAACCACTAAAATGCGATTCATTCTAGTCTCGTCCTCAGAGAATGACCCATATACGGTAACAGTTATTAATAAAACTATTCTTTTTTCATTGGCCAAATTACCCACTTAAAGTGCATTAATTTGGTTCCAGCCCTCATACCCTTTTCTGATTTAAAATCAGTCAATGACAGAAGGAAAAGGCAATGTCGAACGTAGTCCTATTTCTAAGCCCCTACGTACGTTATTTTTCATTCTGACATTCATCGTGTACGTAGGGTCTTATCGGCTCCTTCATAGTTTCCTTTAGCAAACTCCGACATCGAATTTTGTCGCTGTTTGAACAGCAAATTTGGATATTTTCAAGTGAAATTGTTCAATAAAATATACATCAGAAGTAAGATAAATAAATAATTTCTCGACTGAAAAAGGATATTTGTTCCAAACTTTCCTATTTATGAGCTAAATCCATTCCGATTCAACACCACTCTGTTTTACTATGAATTGCCGTGGAAGAGATATGATTGTTCCGAATGAACCGTCATGTTGGGATCAATGCAACTTACAGAATGGTATTATGTCTTTTTTTAAAACGAAATTTTGTTCGCTTCGGTCTTGTTTGATTATTGAAACAGATTTCGTTCATAAACTTAAAATCAATTCTTATTTGTTATGCAACCGTCTGCCTGACTGAAAAACATGGCGGCGACTCTGTCGGCATTCCCACTTGCGGTTGATTTTATTGAATTCTGATTGAATCTGCCCATTATTTATCAAGACAGCGGCTGAATATTTTCAAATAAAATTCCTCCTAAGGTAAATGAAGTCCTCTTTCGTTATAATACTGGTTTTAGAGAGATCGGATTTGCTACATAGAACTGAATGGGACCCGTTTAGACGTTACATGCAATAAGAAAAATAAAATGTGAAATGTCCGATGATAAATGTTGAAAGGTAAATAAGCATGTATACGTCTAAATATTTGGACTATGTCGAACGGCATTGGTGCTCGGTCATAGAGGGAAATTGCGTCGTAGGCTAACTTGTTCAACTGTGAGAGTTTACTCTCCTAGGAAGATTTAACCAACAAAACTTGACCCAAAATATATTAAGTATACAATAGATAAGGTTGTCTTTTTTCTCAAAGTATTTTCAAGCCAAAACATCTTTATATGCCGTTCAAGATGTGCTGAGATTCATATTACCGGTGTCTATTTATAGCAACAACCTTCACCTTCGCGGGAACAACACAGTTCCCCGACAAGATAATTCCCTGACACATCTGTACACTGTTTCCCGACAATTTCAGACAACTATCATGGCATGTATACATATGCAATTTCTCTTGACCTGCAGGTGGTGTAAACTCGGATCACACTGTATGCAATGTACAGCCTGATCTTCTGACTCTCATCGATTTTGATTATATTTTGAGGAACCTTAGATAGTACTTTTATGATGGGGTATAATTATTTCTTTCAGTTTCTTTTTTACTTGATTTCTGACAACTCTTTAATTTGCAATATTTCATATTTCAGTGATAGATTAACATGTTATTATAGCTCTGAAATGTCACGTATTTCCAGAAGCTCGAATCGTTATGTTTTAACGGTTTTGTGTTTTTGCCTGATGTAGTTTAGGATAAGACTGCCATCTACGGACGGTGCGGACGCCAACCAGATGCTTTTGTTGTCAAATGTTTATAAGATATATATAGAATAGCAGGTACAAATTATCCAATCACAAAACATGTGTTATCAATAAATATCCTTAATTTTCAATGATTACCAACAATAACTGTTAATGATAGTAAGTAATAGGTACATGTAGTTTGACTTAGAACAAAAGTGTTTGGGAACTGCCTCTAAAAAAATTGTCGTCCAGGAACTGGCTTGTCAGGGAAAGTTCTATGTTTATTCCACCTTTCCACGCACTCGTCTCAACTCAGCCGATTCCGTACGTAGTAACCTACATCTAACCTCGTCTGTAACAAAGGGATTTCCATACTGAGTACTCCTTGTCACATGATCTTAAACAGTTGGTATAGTAGCTAACTATGGTTGAAGGTCACAGGAGGCATTTTATTTTTGCATTTTTTTCGCCACTTAGAGTCCGAAAAAGGGGGGTGTCAAAATCTTGTTTAATGCCCCTTAAACTTTCAAACAACTGAGCAACAGGCGACTCTCAGGACTATCAGTCCTTTGATACTGTTTAACGCTGTTTTCAACATTATTTCAGTTATATTGTGGCAGCCTTTCCACCTATCCATGCTTTCCTGGACTTACTTTTACCAGTGCACTGCACAACATTCTTTCCAAGCCAATGGTTGCTTTCCCACATAATCGTCGTCAAAACCATGGTCAGCTAAGAGAGGAATGAATCCTGTCCCAATGACTATCATCAATCCGTGGAAAGAAATTGGCCGAGCCGGGAATTGAACCAGCAACCCCCTGTTCTCAAGTCGCACTTCACTCACAAGTGATGAATGGAGTCTAATGTAATGCTGCATATCTGAAATCGGAAGATGCTGTCTCTTAGCAGTTTCTATGACATGGGTTTGATAATATCAGATTAGAAATTAATTGTCTGGATGCCTCTGGATACCTTCTTGTTACAGGAATTGCAGTCAACACAGACAAAATGTACTGCTGGGGCTTTTCTTCATGTTTTTTGAAAGACCAAGAAGAACTGGATGCAGAATCACCAAATTATCTTCTGTATACCTATCAAAATGTGCTTGTACATCGATGGTTGAAGGCAGATTTATCCTTGCAAACAGACAAAAACATTGCAGATGTGGTCAAACTTTTCAGTTATCTTCACAAGTCACAAGAACGACATACTGAAGAAGCTGAAATCTGGAAAACGGAACTCAATATCCTCGCAGTTGAGGAAATCGGCAATAATACAGTTTTGAATGCATATCAGAATCGTAAAGAAATCCTCATGAAAAATCAGGAAGGAATTCATCACAATACCATTCCGTTTGAGAAGTATCGGAAAGGAATTAAGCCTGTGGATACTGCCAACTGTATTCATAAACTTCTACCTGAGGATGCACATCTGAGACAAGCTGTCAACAGGAATCTCAATGAGTTCTATTTGTTCCATTACATAAAACAAGAACACCTATCAACTTTGAAAGAAAATGGGTTTGAAATGTCAAACCTTGCATCAGCCTCTGTCGGACCTGCTATCCATTTCAGCGAAAATTCAAATGAAGATATTTCTTTCAACCATGGTAAGTCTAGGTCTATGGCATATTGTTTTTCTACTTATACACAGTAACCTTTAATTCTTTACCAAATGACACAATTTTAGACTTGTCCAAATTGAAAGCATTTGCAGATGACAAACTAAAGTTTGCACAAATTAGGAAATTTTTCTTTTCAAGGGCAGAAAACACTGTGGATAAAGGAGAAAATACTGGTTACCAGCATTATCCCCTTCTCTCACTATGTTTTCAGAAGTCTTTTTCCTTGGGGTCATTAAAACTAGGGGTAGTGTGGTAAAAGTTAAATCTTTACCTAACAGCAAAATGTTGCATTTGTTCAAATTCAAAGCAAATACAGAAGACAAATCAGATGAGGGTCAAGTTATGAGATTTGTCTCTGAAAGAGTTGAAAATATTGTGGGAAAGGGAGAAAATGCTTGTTACAAGCATTTTCTCCCTTTCCCACAATATTTTCAAAATCTTTAAATGGGCCTAGCTGTTTTGTTTTGATACCATAAATCAAAATTTATTGCAAAAAACTGACAAATACATGTATAGCTAGATATAATTTTTCTTTGCAGTCATATTAATTGTATGGTTACATAATTTTAATACAAAAGATATTGCATCATCATTCCAATTTGAATACCTCATAACCAACCCATGTTATTTGTCATATTATACCGGTATTCCCACAAGTCTTGGCAAAACTGTGGTGTGAAATCTAAAAAAAAACATAAAGAGGCAATGTAGCTCTTTAAGAAAATACCACTGAAAAATATATTTCTCTTACTTTTGTCTTTCTTCTTTACTGATGATAAGCCAGCTACTGGCTTATGTAATTTAGTGGTAAAATGATTTTTAGCTCGGCTGTTTTCAAAGACAGCTTTAAGGTATTGTCATGGCCCTGTCATTGTCTACGTCTGCATGGTTGACATTGTGCAAAATCTTTGACATTTTATAATATCTCTGTCATTGCTGAAGATATTTTCTTTAAACTTGGACTACTGGTAGTTGTTAACTATCAGAAAGGGAACACATACAAAAGAGGTAGGGAGACATAAATATATTTTTGACACAGTTATGGCCATTTTTCAATGTAAATTTTTTCACTGAAAATCAGTATACATGTATTTCTAAAAGCAATGGCAGCTGAGCATTTGCACCCACATGAATGTTCTTGTTTGTCATGATTATAAAAATATGAACAGTTCCCTTTGATTATCAGTGTCGTTAAAACATTATGATTGCTTGGTAAAGAATTAACTCTTTACCATAGGAGAAAAAGGTAGACTAGTCCAAATTGAAAGCATTTGCAGACGACATTTCAAATGTGGCTCAAAACATAAAATTTGTTTCTTAAAGGGTAGAAAACATTGTGGGAAAAGAAGAAAATGCTGGTTACCAGCCTTTTCTTCTTTTCCCACAATGTTTTCAAAAGGCTTCTTTCTCAGGGTCACTAAAAGTCGGGATTGTGTGGTAAAGGGTTAAAGCCCAAAGCTGAAATTTAGATGCTTTTGAAAACATTGTAGATTGTCAAGTATCTTGAGAGATATGGTATTTTGTGACACCAAGCCAGCAAGATAACAATTTTAAGACCTCCAAATTAGAAAACACATGCAGTTGATAATTAAAATGTGGCTCAACTGATGTAATGTGTGTCTGATAGGATAAAAAACATTGTTGGAGAAGCTCTCTTCCTCAGGATAATTAAAAGTCAGGCTTTTTGGTAAGGTTTTTTTAGGTTTTTTTTCCATATTTTCATTTTTTCACAATCAACAAAACCAAATACTCTTTCTAGAGATCTAAAAATACAGTACCATTGCAAAGACTGGTAATAAAATTTGTTTGTTTAAGAATAGAATCACACAGTGATCATCAAATTTGTGTTACTTTCTAAATCATTACTTAGACTAAGAATGTGGTTAAGAATAGTTGGAGAATATAACCCAAGGTTAATGTTGTTACAGTTATTTCTTCTTTGTTTGCAGGTACATCGAAGAATCGTGAATACACAGTGGTGCTAGCCAGGGTTCTTCTCGGAAATTACAACATTGTGACCGTTGGTCAGACCAAAATGGACATGTTCAAAGCCAGTCTGGCAACGTCATTTGACTCAACTGTGATAGAAATTGGCTCATACAGAAAGTTCGCAATCAAAAGGATTGAGCAGATTTATCCAGAATATTTAATTTCATACACAAAGACTGAGGTTAAAGAGACATAACTTTTTACCATGTAATGAAATTTTAGACTGGTCCAATCAAAGCATTTGCAGACAACAAATGACATGCAACTCAAATGACGAAATTTTCCCTTGATAGGATAGAAAACATTGTGGAAAAAAGGACAGAATGCTGGTTCTAGCATTTTCTCCTTTTCCCAAAATGTTTTCAAAAGCCTTCTCTCTAGGGGTCATTAAAAGTTAGGATTGTGTGGTAAAGGATTAACTCTTTGTCACACGACAAAATTTTAGACTTGTCCAACTTCAAAGCATTTGCAGACAACAAATCAAAAGAGCCTCAAATGATGAAACTTGCCTTTAATTGAGTAGAAAACACTGTTAAAAAACACAGTGTTTTAAAAGCTTTCATTTTCAGGGTCGTTAAAACTCAGGATTGTGCGGTAAAGGGTTAACTCTATACCAGACGACAAAATTGTATACTCTATACCGTATTGAAAGAATGTGCAGATAACAAATGAAATGATGAAACTTGGCTTTAATTGAGAAGAAAACATTTTGGGAAAATACAACATTTTCAAAAGCTTTCATTTTTAGGGTCGTTTGTGGTAAAGGGTTAACTCTGTACCAGCTGACAAAACTGTATACTCATACCATATTGAAAGAATATGCAGACAACAAATAAAGTGTGATTCAAATGATTGACTTTTTTTTGATGGGATAGAAACATTGTTGGAATAGAAGAAAATGCTAGTCCTAGATGTCATCAAAAGTCTTCCCCCTGAGAGTCAATAAACATAGGATATTTTTGTTCAATGGTTAGATTGGCACAAAACCAGATTTCTTTTGCAAATCCTTATAAAAACATCAATGCAACAATAGTTACTGAATAATCCATTATTATCCTGCAAAGATGGTCTTCTATCTAAAAATTTTGATTGACTGATTGATTGATTGATTGATTGATTGCATTGGAGTGTATCACCATTTCAAGAGCTTTGGTATACCGGTATCACGGCAGTTAGTGTGCCTACGCATGTGTTTTCTGGTTTTCTCACACCAGTACTGACATAACTTTCTTTCCAAGCCTCTGACTTCTTTTCTCACATGCATTATAGGTGAGAGGCAAAAAAACATCTGAAAGAAAGTTTGCCTCAGGTGTGTATCGAACCAGCAACCACCGGGTAACAAGTCAGATGCTAAACATTTGTATAAAAATATGTATAGAAGATATGAAAAATGTTCCGTTTATTTCCTTTTTTCTAAATTTATTATGATTTTTTTTTACCCCTTCGGTCATGGGTAGGAGCTACCACGTAAACACATGAACACATTTCAACTCTTTACTATACATTATGACAAATTTTAGATTTGCCCAAATGGAAAGCATTTGCAGGCGACAAAATAAATGTGACCTGAAAATTTAAATTTGTTTTGTTTGGGAAGGGTTGAAAATATTGTGGGAAAAGGAGAAGATACTGGTTTCCAGCACTTTCTCCTTAAAGGGTTAAGGGCCAAATAAATAAACTTGGCCTTTTCTGACGGCTGAAAAGACAATTTACACAAGCTCAGAGAGAATTCTGTGCTCTAGGCTTGACTAAACAAGAGGATGGTGTAGATCCAGGATCAGACTTCAAATTCACTGTAGTCTGATCTTGATATGGCCCGCAAAACATGAAATGAGACCTTCGGACATTTGCGTAAAGTGTCGTCCAGGATTAGCCTACGCAGTCCACGCAGGCTAATCCAGGATGACACTTTACGACTACATAAGATTTTTTCATACAGTAGACTTTCATGATACAGGAAATCACACAAAAATGGGAAGTGTCATCTCAGATTAATCACAGACTGCACAGGTTGATCTGGGACGACACACTTTTACGCATATGTCCGAAGGCCCCTTTTCGTGTGTTGCACGCCATATATGCCATCTGCTAAAGCCCATGTTTTCAGCTATATCACAGAAATGGCTTAATACAACCACTCATTTCTGATATTTGCTCAGATTGTTTGACAAACGTGATTTTATGGATCCAAAATAATATGATGACTTGCTTGGTATAATGCATCACGGAGATGCATTAACTCTTTACCACACAATCACGACCTGGCGGAAAAAGCTGGAAACGAACGTTTTCTCCTTCTCCCACAATGCTTTCTGCTCATTTAGAGTCAAACACTAGCAGTTAAGCCCAATTGAATTTGTTGTCTGCAAATTCTTTCAGTTCAGTCAAGTCCAAAACTTTTTTCCAAGAGTGACCCTCACCCGTTTTCTTGATGTGGCAGAAGTAACAGAGTTATCTTTACAAAGATGTTTATTTCGTATCTACCCATATTTTTCTTCTTCATTAGTTATATTCAACTACGAGCTTTTACTCTATGTCACATTTTGCAATATCCATCAACTCTTTACCACATGGACAAGCCCCATAGCTCAGTTGGTAGAGTACAGGACTTGAGAACAGGAGGTTGCTGGTTTGATCCCCAGCTTGGCCAATTTCTTTCCGAGGATTGATGACAGTCATTGCGACAGGATTCATTCCTCTCTCACCACTGACCACTGTTTTGACAATGGTTATGTGGGAAAGCAGCCAATGGCTTGGAAAGAATATTGTGTGGAGTACTGGTAAAAAGAAACTCTAGAAAAGCATGGATAGGTGCACTGGCTGCTGCAATATAACTAAAATAATGTTGAAAACGGCATTAAACACCATACAATCAATCATTCAATCTTTACCACACAACAACATTTCAGACTCACCAAAATAACAAAAGATCGACTTGGAAAGGGCAGAAAGCATTGTGGAAAAATCAGAAAATGCTGGTTACCTCAGGAAAAGGGGTCTCAATGCATCTGTGAAAAGTATCGATCAGGTCAGCCTGCTTAGTCCTCGCAGGCTGACATGGGCAAAAAGTTTTGCTAAGGTCAGTTACCTGCATGTCCATGAACCAGTTTACCTCAGAATTCAATCGGTTGTTAGACAAAATGGACTTTATGGATTCATGATCATATAATGACTTCATCATGGAAATGCATTAAGCTCCCTTTTGCCAGAGCATGACACATTATTTTAACATTGTGAATTGTTGTTCTTAGCTTTAGTTCAATTTTCTATAATTTCTTTTAGAATTTACCTACTAACTGTATATAGAAAGTTTGTTCAACAATTATACCATTAAAATATTTTTGGATCTCAATTTAGTTGTAAATACTTTAAATTTACACACAAGTTTTGTACATCTGAGTCAGTGAGTTAACCTTTTACCAGATGACAAAGTTTTAGACTGGTCCAAATTGAAAGCATTTGCAGATGATAAAATAAATGTGAGTGAAAAATTGAAATTTGTTTTGTGACGGGTAGAAAACATTGTGGGAAAAGGAGAAAATGCTTGTTACCAGCATTTTCTCCTTTTCCCACAATGTTTTCAAAATCATTCTTTCTCAGGGATGTTAAAAGTCGGGATTGTGTGGTAAACAGTTTAATGGAAATGGTTAGTTGATGAATGCTGAAAGAGGAACCCCTATTAGTGTATGTATGTAAGGATGGGTTTGGTCAGAACAACCACAGTAAGCTTATTTGGAAAGCATGCAGATCTGTTGAAAAAATTACCTCGAAAGCAAATCAGCAGCACATATGACTGGACAGCAGATAATCAACATGATTTTACCCTGTTCTAAAACATCTTCATTTTAACTCTTTACGAAACGACAAAATTTTAAACTAGTTCAAATTGAAAGCATTTGCAGAAGACAAAATTTAAAGTGGCTCAAATGAAAAAAAATTGTCCTCAATAGGATAGAAAACATTGTGGGAAAAGGAGAAAATGCTGGATACCAACATTTTCTCATATTCCCAGAATGTTTTCCAAAGTCTTCTTCCTCAGGGTCATTAACACTCGGGATTGTGTGGTTTAGGGTTAAATGAAACTAGGAAAAAAGGCTTTTGAAAACATTGTGGGGAAAAGATGAAATGCTGGTAGCCAGAATTTCTCCTCTTCCTTAAATGTTTTCATCCTTTCAAAGGTAAATCCCACAATTTGAGTCACATTTAATTTGTTGTCTGCACATGCTTTGGATTTGGACAAATAAAAAATTATGTAGTGTGGTAAAGAGTTATGGTTCTGTTCACAGGAAAACGTTATGAAAAAAAAAAGGAAATTGCAAGCATTTTTTCATAATCCTACTTTCATTTACATACTTAAAAATGGGAATACAAATACTAGTATAGCATGGGAAATTGAATATTATTTTTAAAAAAATCACAAAGCGCGTGCAGACAGCTCAAGGTTAATAGGTAGATGAGATGGAAAAGTACTTGCAGAATACTTTTGGGGAAAAAAATAATAAATGCAACGGAACACTGCCAAAAAATTCGCTGCGAGCAGGGTTCGAACCTGCGCGGGCAATGCCCATTGGATTTCAAGTCCAACGCCTTAACCACTCGGCCATCACAGCTGTTGACTAGGGGTCTGTTAAATATAGATTTATAAAGTAAATCAGTCAGCGACGCTTCTATTTTTATATTTTTTCTTTCGATTAATCTTACTCTACTTTCTAGTAGACTATACAATTCAATTTTATGAAATGAGATTAATATATTTTCAATAAATAACAGCCTATTATAAAAAAATTTTTTTTTACCTGTTGCGCATGCGCACTAGCATTGTTATTGTTCAACAAAATGTGAAAAGCGCATTTACAGGTGTGAAAAGGTGTTTAATTGTGGAAGAATCATACTAATTGTCAATGAACGTGTTGAGAATACATCTTAGATAAAGTCGATACATGTACAGAACTTCCATAACTAACTGCTACAAAGGCCCGACTGTCGAAACCGTAAATTATAGGTGAGGCCCCATGAACTTCAGTTGAATTCTTAACTGCACTTCCGTATACATATAAGTCATTACTGGAGACGAAATTTTAGGACTATACACCTGTCTAAATTAAAAGAATTAACGGACAATTAATTATAAATGACTCAAACGTTTGATGTGGTCTTAGAAAAGGTTGAAAACTTGGTGGGAAGAGTGGTTTAAATTAAGTACTATTATTTTATACTTTTCCCACAATGTTTTCAAAAACCTCAGTAAGGTTGAGAAGAAAACGGGATTATATGGTAAAGAGATGAATTAAACCATATCATAGTAGGTGAGTCATCTTGAATTCTTAGACGTACTTAACTTAACATTTTTTATTTAAAAAACTCTCAATGTTATACATGTAAATAATATTAATAAGGAATGCAGCAATTCTGACAAAGGTTTATAACTAAATTTTTGTTAAATTAGAAATCTCTGGAGCGTCAAGGTTTGAAAACAATTTTCATGTGAAGGTGCACACCTCAGTTAGCAAGTTTAATAAGTTTCCTTTGATGAGGTTAGCTTGCAGCTTGTTCTCGATCTTCATGTCAAGAACAGGTAAAAACCAAATTGTAGCAGCCAGAATATCACCTTGCGCGATACTTAATGAGATAACACAAGAGGATGGGAGACCAGGAACTTCATGAAGGCCCATTATTTATGCAGGGAAATTGGTATTGTGTCAACAGATAAAACTCTGGTGTCACTGTGTGTTTCATACAGGTAGTGTATTGGAAGCAAAATTAATTTGGAGTGTATGGAACATGAGGTCTCTATGTATACCATGTGGTAGTGGTACCTCAAGTCCCATATAGTGATATGCTTTTGCAGTGTAGTCTTTTTTCTATGAAACTGGGCTTCATACTTAGGCAAATTGAGATGCTTCCCTTCAGCCATTACTTGGGCCTAGAAAAAAAAATGTCTTGTTTCCGGTTACCCGACCGTGTGTGCCGAAAACTCGCCGACTCAAACTTTTTTTCCGGCCGTTGCTTATCGGAAAATTCTCCAAGCTTCTGTGACCCATAATTGAGTCCCGGTTTTTAGTCCGGTACCGGAATTTACTGGTCAGTTCCAGTCACCAGTTACTTCCCCCGAAATGGCGTCGTTTCTCGAGCCCACGAGTCTCGTGGCCATTCACCTCGAAAAATGCGATCATGAGGGGCAAAAAGACATGATCATGTGTTTGACACACTCCAGAAAAATAAACAATGTGTTAGAAGAACTCCATCCGTATGCAAAATGATTTCTACAGTCAGTTAAATGCTCTGTAAGTCGCTACTTTCGTTTTCCATTAGCCCCAATATAAAAATCAAAAGTCTTGAAAGATGCGATCTAGCGATTGTATGAATCTTTATACGTGTAGACCAGGAAGCCGACATATGATGTCTTGTCTCCTGTCTCAACTGGCAAAATAGCTGTAACATTTTTGTGTCCGTGTCCCATGTGAAAAAACTTGGCAATTTCTGACACGTTCCTAAAATTATCAAAGTTCTGAAAGTACTGGCCTATTAGGAATGACAGTTGGTTGTGTTTGGATTTTATGACTGAGAAAATAAATGCAGGGTAAACAAGATCCGACTGATTTTGATCAGTTTTTTTTTTCCTGGTCTGTATCTTATACCATTGACAGAATTCTTTGCTAACATTTTATAATTTTAGCAGACAGCTGTCAGAGACCTGTCATGACAAAACATGTGGGTGGTTTCAAAGCAAGATAGACTTCAACCATATCCAAGAAGTGCACTACAAATGTGCTGATCAGACGGTATGGATACGTTGGTTGATCTGCACTTTTGTAGTTTGCTTTAATATGGTGCAAGGCAGGTCTTCTCATGCTGTGGCTAATTATTACCCTACTGATATTACAGTAAGTTTTCAGGCAGTCAGGTATAAGCAACACTGTGGACACAAATCAGGCTGCCTCCAGAAGAGCCATCTGATCAGGGTCCACAATGTTTGTCATTCAGTCTTCAGCTTTACGACCCATGTTATAGTCTGCTGTAAAATGACACCACTCAAAACTAAGAGTACTGTTAAAATAATTCTGTTTTTTTATTAAAATGGTTTATACCATCCTTCAGAACACATATATTGCCTATTAAATGAAAGTTACAAATTACTAACCCTTTGCCAAACAATCCCTGGTTTTTACGACCCAGGAGAAGAGTCCTTTTGAAAACATGGTGGGAAAAGGAGAAAATGCTGGTAACCAGCATTTTCTCCTTTTCCCGCTACGTTTTCTACCATATCAAAAACAGAAATCATCATGAGTGGTACATTTAATTTCTGTTCTGCAGACCTTCTCAGTTTGGTTTAGTCCAAAATTTTGTTGTTTGGGAAAGGGTTAAATAATAAAAAAGTTTACAACGATATGAAAACAGGAGTTTTTAACAAATTTCCTCAGAGACATTTGAAAAAAAAACTTATCAAAAAAAAAAAAGTTTTCCTACCTACCGACCCTGGAAAATTTGGAGGCGTAACCGGAAACAAGACATTTTTTTTTCAGGCCTTGAATTGATGGACCAGTATTTATCTTTATAATATATTGTGTTTCAGCTGCTCTGGTTGAGAATAAGAAGTAGAGAAAAAATGGCAAACCAACCATCATTCACTCCAACCAGTGGTGATGTATATTTTGCCACCCCCAAACAAGTTCTTGTCACCAAGGATCCTGTATTTGTTAGGAAAGATGTTGTAAATGGACATTACATCGGCCGGAAACCCCCAAACTACATGCTTCTTGCTATTATTATGTGTGTCATCAACCCTATCTGTGGACCAGTGGCTCTAATTTTTGCAAGTATGTATGAGTTAGTTGCAGTTTGTGAGTGAAAATTAACCCTCTCTTTGCCTAACAACTATATAGAAAAAAATATAGGCAGTATCCTGAGTTCCAGTCTGATCTTTTTTTTTTTTTTTTTTTAATATATTCAGAGGTTACTTTGTCAAAAATAACATTAATAATTACAGAACTGATTACCACTTTTGCCACGGACTTGTAGAGACAGTAAAAGAAAACCATGGTAAGGAGTGATTAAAAGATTATTACTGCCTGGACCCATGCTAGCAGAGATGATCTAAGCTTATTTCTTAAACATTATTTCTGCAGTAAAACGTACATTGTGCATACTCATTCTAGAATGGTGTAAATGAAACTGTTGGCTATAGCATTTAATGGAGCTTAAATCTGACTTGCAAAATAGCCCATTTGTTGTACCATTGTGACTTTTGCAAACACAAAAGGTCGAGATTAGACTTATAGAACTTGTATCGTGATATTGGGTCTATACTAACACTGTGTCAGATGTTCTGACAAAATGTTGTTGACATAACAACATTTTTTGACTCTGTAAGGGTTAAAAGCACATTTACTTGATGGCAGGGGTCATGCGTGGCTCAGTGGTAAAGTGTTAGACTTCATCTTGTGACCTGAAAGCTCCAGGTTCGAGCCTCACTGGATCCTTTGGAGTTTTCGTAAGAGTTTCCTTGGGTTAGATACTTCAGAGCCCTAGCCTAGTACTGGTGAAACCCATGACATACATGACATAAATGAATATGTGAGCTGTTGCTGTGATATGACTGAAATAATGTTGAGAGCAGAGAAAAACATGCATTGAATTACTTGATGGCATTTTTTTCTACTAAAGTAGAAAATGATGAAAAACTTACACATTATTAACTAGAAATACATGTTTATTGAGAGGGTATCAAGAGCAAATTACACTATTACAGAGAGGTGATTTGATTTTGAATTTACAGTTTCTCACTGAAAAAATTATAGCCGAAGAGGCTTGTAACTCGCACATTATGAGGTCTTAAACGTCTCAATGGCCATTTTGTCTAGTTTACATTGTTGATGAATATTTGCCAGTCAGTTTTTATATCTGTCTACCTTACTGTTGATTTCATCTATTTGCAGTCATGTCAGACAGAGCATATTATGCAGCAGATATCAGATATGCAGAGAAATGGGGAGAATACGCATTCACAGCTTGCATCATCATTTTCATTGCGACGGTAGTACTCGCTATAGCCATAGGATTCAGCTTGAGCCCTTATGGAGTGAAAGGAGGCCACAGCTATTGAAATCTATTGTTCAGTGAAGCTGTCAACTTCATAACATTGTTGAGTTATCTATCGGGGAATTTGCATTAATATTCTGTTTGGAAAAGATGATGATGCTGTTTTATTCTAACAATACTGGGAACCTTTTAATACATGTACAGTGATATTCACATTTCTTTACCACAATTGTGAGTTTAAACGACCAAAAAAGAAGCCCATTGAAAACATTGTAGGAAAAGGAGAAAATGCTAGCAACCAGCATTTTCTCCTTTTCCCACAATGTTTTCTACCCTATCAAATATAAAGTCAATCATTTGAGCCTCATTTAAATTGTCATCTGCAAATGCTTTCAACATGTACAAGTCTATATTATAGTTTGTGTGGTAAAGATTTAAGTAGATCTGATTTTGACTTAGTAATGACTAATGTAGACAAGCTGTTTTAGGGGTCAAGAAGTAATAGCTCAGTCATCAGCTTTACCCTAACACCTAGGTTGTGGGTACTCATTAGTATTTTCTCATTGAGGTAATACCAATAACTATTCACAAAATAGGTTATAATGAGGAAATTTTTTCAGGCGAATTTGATTTCGCTTTGCTTGAAGAAACAGGCGAAGTTTTTTTAAATCAGGCGACTTTTTAGCTCAAATTGCCCACTCGGCAGAGGCCTAAAATAATGTTTACAGAACCACTAATCTCCATTGATCTGGACCTCTGTTAGGACTGTGGACAACTACACAATGATTAAGTATAGTGACAAACATGATTCTTTGTATCAAATTATTTTATTGAAATAATTTTATTTTGTAAGCCTTGAAGAGAACAAGAATTTTATCTGTATCTTTTATCTTTAACTCATAACTACACCAAAACAACTTTTATGCCTTTACAGTTGGATTGTGAGTTAAGGAGCAGTTGTTTGTGACAAGCAATAATTGCTTTACTCCCAAAACTGTTTTCTAAACTATTCAAATTTGATATTGACTTTCCTTTAGCTGTTTGTCCTTTTTATGCCCCTGCAGTTAAACTGGGTGAAGGAGCAAAGGCTTGAAACAAGCAGTTGCTTCAACCCCAACACTGTTTTCTAACATCTTAAATATTTTGTCATCTGGTAAAGAGTTAGTGTGTTGTATTATAATTACAGTGTATTTGCAGGTAACATTTTTGTCATGCAGCAGAACTCTTTGAAAGTAAGCCTCTTAGTGGACAATGTTGGAGAAATCTCCAGTGCTGCAAGCAATTCCCCTTGTGGACACAATATTTTCACAATGTAATATTCTACTCTAGCAAAGACTGATTATAGATATTTTACAGGGCTATTGTATCTGCTGCAAATTTGTTCAGAGGGTGATGAACTGTTATACCAGTCTTTCAGTTGATTGAACCATTGCAGTATAACTGTAACTTTATGTTGTTCAGCAGACTGAAGTTCATGGTTCATTTCCTCTTTCCAAAAAAAACCAAAAAAACAGTTATTTCTCTTTTTTGTCTTGGTTCATTTATTACTTGCTCACATTCATTGAAAATGTTTGCAGTCAACAAATTAAACCCTTTGCAAAATGAGAAATTTTAGACTCTTCTGAATTGGGATCATCTTCAGGCATCATATTTTAAAGTCTTACAAATGAACTGATTTTCTTTGCCAGGGGAAGAAAACATTGTTGGCCTGCAGCATTTTCTCCTTTTCCCATAATTTTTTCAAAAGGCCACTCCCTCAGGGTTGTGAAAACACAATATTCTGTGGTAAAGGATTAACATGGTTCAGATGATGGACCTTGCTTTTGGAAGTGTAGAAAACATTGTGAAAAAGATGAAAATGCTTGTTACTGTTTTTTCATTTTCCACAGATTTATGCAAAAGCCCTCTTCCTCGAGGTTATACCATTCCAAACAATAAAGTCCAACTGTTCTCATTCCATTTAAATTTGAATTTCATCAACTATAACATTCAGCCTTATACATTTAAGGGTTTTTTTTTTCTTTTTAATTGTTCTTTTCCTAGTTACAATTTCAAGGTTGTGAATATATTCTTATCTGTATATAGTCTGACAGATGTTTTATATTACCAAGTAGCATATAAGACAGAGCTTTTTTGTATAAATTCAGCTATTTTTGCACCAGTTCAGCTGATTGGTCACTTTACAGGAGATAGCCAAACCTACCGGTACCTATCAATCGAAACACTGTGGTCAGGCTAGCATGCATAGGGACATTTAATCCCCTATGATAACATCAAATGTTTATCATAGCTTAATTAAGCTCATTTATAGGTGTACAAATTGTATTAGAGCAGAGCTCCAGATAAGAGGGAGTGATAGTATTCTAAATCCATTATTTCTCTTCCAAACCCTATGTTGTGGGTACTCGTTAGAATCATCTCGATGAGACGATTTTAATGAGTACCCATAACATGGGGTTTAGAGGAGAGTGATCAATATTTTCAATTTTGAAATCAAAATCACTCCCTCTATCTGGAGCTCTGGTATTAGAGGACCAAAAATCAGCACTGTTTACATTGCTGATATCATCAAAGATTTTGTAAAGTACAATTAATTTGCTTTACCTATTCCAAACAACAGGCTTTCAGACTCGTCCAATTTGAAAGCATTTGCGGACAAAATGATCAAGGTCGACAAACTGTTAAAATCTTTCTCTAATTTGGTAGAAAACATTGTTGGAAGAAGAGAAAATGCCAGTTACCAGCATTTTCTCCCTATCAAACAATGTTCAAATGCTTAGTTCTTCAGAGTCATTTAAAGCCGGGATCGTGTGGTAAAGGTCTAGTAGCCTAATACTGCAACATACACAGAAACTCAGAATCTGTGATGAGTTGCAAATCTGAATTATGCACATTTGGTTTGATAATGAACAGTAAGAGAAATTAATGCTTGTGGCAATGTAATTTTTATGTTTGTAAGGACAGACACAAATTACTCAATAGCCAGTGAGAAAATGGGATATATGCAGGTAGCCTTGCTGGAATTGGACCAACTAGGGTCCTTTCTCTTCAACCATTCTTAAGAGCATTCTCGGTCTTATTCTTCAAGATTTTCTAAATTTCAAAATAACACAACTTCTGATTGGCAAAACCATCTTGGCTAAACCAGATGGTTTAGCCAATCAGAATTTTTTTTTTTTTTCAGATTTCGAAAATTCTGGAGAACTAGACTGAAGAATGTTCTAAACACTTTACCACACAATCCCGACTTTTAACGACCCTGAGAAAGAAGCCTTTTGAAAACATTGTAGGAAAAGGAGAAAATGCTTGTAACCAGCATTTCTCATTTTCCCACAATGTTTTCTAGCCTTCCCAAAACAAATTTCAATTTTTGAGTCAAATTTTTTTTGGGGTTGTCTGAAAATGCTTTGAATTTGGACTAGTGTAAAAATTTGTTGTTTGTTAAAGAGTTAATAATGGTTGAAGAATACAAACCCAAATGTAACTCAGAAATCAGCAGACTACATGTATAGGGATAAGCACTATAGAGCTTTGTAGCTCTGTCTCCTATCACCTACATGTACTTGCCTTTGGTCATTTCACAATCAGGTTATTTGAGGTTCCAGACATTCCTACAAAAAGAAAAAGTGTGTGTATAATATTGTATCTGTCTTTTACTTTATATCTTCATTTGTTCCCAATTGTTTTCTGTACATGATTATGCAGTAATTTTCGCATATATTCCCACTGTAATGTAATTCCATGTTTGTACAGAACATTATTTTGTAATAAAGTATATTCATATTTTTTAAAACAGTCATTTTTAATTCTTCTTTTATTATAAAGTTCTACTGATTTTAACTCTTTCCAAACACAAAGCCCGAGTTTTAACAACCCTTAGAAAGAGAACTTTTGAAAACATTGTGGGTAAAGGAGAAAATGCTGATAACCAGCATTTTCTCCTTTTTTCCACAATGTTTTCTACCCTTCCAAAGGCAAATAAAACTAAATTTGTCATCTGCAAATACATATGTACTTTCAGTTTAGACAAGTCTAAAATGTTGGTTAAGAGTTAAATAGAAAATACAGTTTGACCCTTTACCATACAACAAAATTTTACACTTGTCCAAATTGAAAGCATTTGCAGACGACAAATTAGATATGGCTCATATAGTGAGATTTGACCGTAAAAGGGCAGAAAACATTGTGGGAATGGGAGAAAATGCTAGTTACCAGCATTTTCTCCTTTTCCACACAGTGCAATGTTTTCAAAAGGCCTCTTTCTCAGGGTTGTTAAAACTCGGGATTGCGTGATAAAGGGTTACACCTGTCTTAGTCCCAACCTTCATTGAGCAAGGTTTCTGTACTAAAAGCATATTGTATATGTATAGAGTTCCCATTGGATTGATTGATTGAGTGTTGTTTTATGTCACTTTCAAAATTATTTCAGTCATATCATGCCGACAGCTCACATGTTCATGTATGTCCTGGGTTTCACTGCTACAACACTAGGTTTCTGAAGTGTCTTGTCCAAGGACACTCCCACAAAAGATCCAGTAATTCCAGTGAGACTCCAACATGGGGCCGCCAGGTTACGAGTCTTGTACTTTACCACTGAGCCACGCAGTTCCTAGAGGAGTCACTGACATTAAACTGAACCTGAACTTAGCCAGCACCTGTCCCATACAATCAATCAATCATGTCTTATGCAAGCACATTTTTAGTGTCCTTTGGGTGCTTGCTTACTACAAGTTGAACTTTACTGGGCATATTCACTAACAATTTGTAATACCATGCTTTGTCTAATACACAATAATTTTCTTGAGCTGAAAGTGGCTTAATTTCTGATTGGCTAAACCAAGTAGTCTAGCAAATTAGAAAATGTATAACTTTCCAAATATAGAGTAAGAATATAAATTAGAAGTGTTGGTGAATACACGCCCAGACTACACATTTTCTGCAGCCTGATCTTGATCGATGCTGTCTGCAAAAGTATCCAATCCCACCCACGGTCATGAAAACGTAAAGCTACATACCAACAATTTCACACTGGTAACACATGCAGAAAAGAACAAAGGTATTGATCAGCAGAAATCAAGAAAACATCAACACAAATGGGAACAGAAGTGCATAGTATTAAGTGGACATGTACCTAACAGTCATTTGTGACCAAATGCATGAGTAGAGAAAACTGTCGACCCCTTACGAAACAATCATGATTGAGTTTTAACCCTTTACCACACAATCTCAAATTTTAACAACTCTGAAAAAGAAGCCTTGTGAAAACATTCTGGGAAAAATGTTTAGATTCCTATCTAAAACAAATTTCATCTTTTAAGCAACATTTAATTTGTGGTCTGCCAAAGCTTTCAATTTGGACAAGTCTAAACTTTTTCCGTTAGGAAAGAATTAATGATGCTGAGGGTAATTGCTTTAGAAAATATTGTTGGAAGAGGAGAAAATGCTGGTGACAGCTTTTCTCCTTTTCCACAGTGTTTTCAGGCCTACAATGATAAAGTGTATCATTAGATTCACAGTTTAGAAAGTCTGAAATTTTGTCACCTGGTAAAGAGTTCACCCTTTACCACAAGAGAAAATTTTACACTTGTCCAAATTGAAAGGAAAAATTAGATATGGCTGAGATTTGTCTGTAAAAGGACAGAAAACATTGTGGGAAAAAGAAAAATGCTGGTTTCCAGCATTTTCTCTGTTTCCGGCAATGTTTTTGAAAGGCCTCTCTCTCTCTGGGTCCTCAAAACTTGGGATTGTGTGGTAAAGGGTTAAAGGCTTGAGGTCACAAACATACATTTGGTGACCTTGAGGTAAACAGGTGGACTGAATGGTGTTTTACGCCACTGTCAACATTATGTCAGTCATAAAATGGCAACAGCTTGCATACTCATTTAAGGCTGGGTTTCATCAGTACTAGGCTGGAGCTCTGAAGTGTCTTGCCAAATACCACTCCAACAAAGAGCCAACTGTTTCCAGTGACGCTCCATGCTACGAATCCTACTCTTTACCAGTGAGCCATGCAGAACTCCTTGGGGTGAATAGACCAGCCTTTTTGCACTTTACAATTTAAATCATTAGTCATTCAGCAGACATTTATTTTGGAACTTATAGTACACATTTTGGTGGCTAACACCATTGTTTCTAGGGAGCTCTGGGATGTCCCTGCCCCATTTCACAGAAAATATTGGGAGCATCGAGGGAAATGGGAGCATCTGGGCAAAAAAGTCATTGAAAACTTTGAAATTTATTTTTCACAGCTCTCCTGATGGCTAGTGAACCTCGATTGTGCTTTACATTTCTGATGTAACAAATATCACAATGAGACCTGCACAGAGTATTGACTCCATCAGCTTATGATCACAGTACTAAACACCAATCAATCAATAGATCAATTAATTTGTCAAATTTTATTCAAACTGTCCTCGATCACATTTTGCTTTCCATATGTGACTACATGTACAGTCAGTGGTCATAAATATTTCATGGAATTCCCAATCCCTACTGATTTCCATGTACATGTATTTCCAAGTTTACTCTGGGTTAAAAAAAAAAAGAAGCTTTGTTATCAAACTAATTATATAAAAATTAAGCACAACAAATGTGACATTGAAATACATATTTTCAGGTCTGATAAAATCACAAGAAATATCATATAAAAAAAAAAAAAAAAATAGACACTCTAAATATGCCTACAAATAGGTCAGCAGGGGCCCGCAGAATAAACATGTCAACATTTTTGACCAATCACAATTTTCTCTTTATTTATTTGAATATAACATTACAAAGAAGTAGATCAAAAGGCAGTGCGTATACAGATATGCTGAAGTAATTTATCACTGTTCAATTACTATGGCAATGACTGGCAAACCATCAGTAAAGAAGAAAGACAAAAGTAAGAATCAAAGGACTCAAAGTCCTGGAAAGCGGATTTGTGGAGTAGCATAAAGCTGTAATGTGTTGTAATAAAAAAATAACATCACATGCAACACATGTGCAATCATTTTAAAATGGAGTAAGCAAGGGCAAAGAAAGTCAAAATTGTTCTGCTGAGCAGTAACCGTTATTCTATTACTGTTTAAGCAGTGGTAATTTGATCCATCAATCATGCGCAGATTTTTGCTGGTATTAGATGTCCGAATAAATATGTAACGTGCAACAACTTGATCACCCATCCAGGCACGAACCTCATGCACGCTGCTTAACTTTCACAGAGAGAAATGCACCAAACTGCATCGTTGTATAAGCAAGCTCAACAGCAAGGCAGGTTTGGAGTGCTTATATATCTAACCCCTTTCCGTGACAAATATGTATACACGAGTAAGACAGTATATACGGTAGTGACAAAAGCGAGATTGAGGTGTATTAGCTAACCAGAAAGTAGAATGGGCACACAAGCGTGAATGAGAGTACATTTGGTTCAGGTCAAACTGATAACATAGTACAGTGTGAGTGTGCATGCGTCGTTACAGATGATGTATTTGGTTCCGGTCAGAACGATCCAGTAAGCCGATTTACAATACAAATCCACTAAAAAGTATTATTCAGTAGTATACTATTTCCTTAATGCAGGGATCATATATATACATGTGTATATATGATCCCTGCTTAATGGGATATGTAGCCTATTAAAGTATTTTTAGATTTCATGCCAAGGACTTGTGGGAATGTTAAATGATCAACAATACACGTGTCAATTACAAGGATTCGTATTATCAGTATGATGACGTAAACTCTGATCAGGGATCATATATATTATACGATCCCTGCTCTGATGTAGTAAGAGTAAATTTTAGGGAGTTACTGATTGCAAAACCACCGTCACTATTGTCTATACATCTATTTAATCATTTATCACACAATTTACCGTGTTTTAACGCTCCTGAAAAGGAAAGGTTTTGAAAACATTGAGAGAAAAGGAGTGACTGCCGGGAAGCAACATTTTCTCCTTTTCCAACTATGTTTTCTAACTTTCACAGACAAATCCCATTATTTCTGACACATTTATGATTTCGTCTGCTTACGCTTTCAGTTTGGACCTGTCTGAAATTTTGTTGTTTGGTAAAGCGTTAAACTCCCAAAATTACACCTTTTCACCGAATGTAATTGTATACGATTGCAACAGATATAGATATATCTAAATGTATTTATCAGCGTGTTTAACAAGAAAATTTAATATACGGCATAAAAACTTAATAGGCCCCTTTAAGACACTGAAACGCTATTTGGTTTCCGATCTCAGGTTTACCAGTTCTTTGAAGAGTGGAACCAGCGTTTGTTTGCGCAGTGCATGGCGGTACAAACAGCTAGGATTTTTGGGTAAGTTTTCCCAGTGTTCCCTGATAAAAGTCAATTCTATCCCGAGATGCTGTGCTAAGATTTCTCATTTTACCATGACGCTCAGTTTTAGCCCATAAAAAAAAATTCATGCCCATGGAAACTCCAAATCAAAACAAAACGAATAACTTGTTTTGTCATCGTAATTATTCAAGATGGAGGCGACTCTATCGACAAGCGGACAGTTGCCACGGCAGTTCGATCCAAAATAAAATTGACGTCTTCAGTAAAGACCGGTTAGCAAATTGTGCGACATTACGAAAAAAAGTTTGAAAAAGAGCGTTTTCTCTGTGGAAATAAAGAAAAGACAAAAAAAAAAAAAATGAGTATGCTCTGGAAGTTTTTGCTCTTTTTCGATTCGACCAATCTTAACCAGCATCATAAACTTCGACCCCAAATATGTTCGTACTTGGTAGGTTTTTAACAAACTCGCTGAAGAGATTTACCTCATAGTACTTTGTTTTAACGACCCTGAAGAAGAAAACTTTTTAAGGTATTGTAGGTTAAGGAGAAAATGCCTACTACCACAATTTTTTTCCTTTGCCAACAACGATATATTTTTTCCCCGTTGCACAATTTCCAATAATTGAACCGAATCTTTGTTTGTCGTCTGCAAATGCCTTCTTGAAAACTGGAAAAGTCTCAAATTTTGTCATCTGGTAGAGAGAGATAAATCAAATGAACATATTAGTGTAGTCATCATTTACATTCTTTCCAACACTATTTTTTCACTTAACTCTATACCAGACCACAAAATTTTACACTCGTCCAAATACAAAGCTATTGCAGATGGCAAATTCAGTGTGGCTCAATTGATGAAATCTTACACTGAAAGGACAAAAAACATTGTGGGAAAAGGAGGAAGTGCGTTTTCCAGCATTTATGCTGGTTACCAGCATTTTTTCTTTTTCCCACAATGTTTTCAAAATGCTTCTTCCCCCAGGGTTGTTAAAACTAGGGATTGCAATTGAGTGGCACCTAGTGGGTTGAATTCTAATGAGCGCCAAGCTGACCTAATAAAAATTGAACATTTTCAAATCAGTCAAGGAGGTTTTTATTGTCACTAGGATCATTAATAAGTAGGCATGTAGATCTCTTTGTTGTTAGCAAACATGTTATTTTTCATGTTTCCTTTTAATGCACTCAGCCGAGAATGTGATATTTGCTGCTCCGAGATTTGGCAGTCGTAACATGAATCAATTTTAAAACAAGATCAAGGAAACAAATGATACTCCCTTACCAGCATTTTCTCCTTTTTCCACAGTGTTTTCAAAAGGCTTCCTTTTTAGGGTTGTTAAAAGTCAGGTTTGTGTGGTAAAGAGTTAAATTGAAAGCATTTGCAGAGGACAAATTAGACTCATGCTGGTTGAACGCCACTTTCCTCAGGGTTGTTAAAACATGGGATTGTTTGGTATTGGGTTATAAGGATAAAATCTTCCTTTTTTTTGTTACGTCTTTCACAAACAATAAATTTTCTGTTGAAAATAGATTTTCTCTAGCAACTCTGATAGTAGGTACTAGTAACTAGAACCAGTGCAGCACTATTTTTATAAAGGCATTTCTGTTCAAACAAATACATGTACCTAGAATTTGTTTATATATGCCCAAATTTTTGCACTTATATGAGATAAATTTGGCTCAAATTTATCTATCAATAGATCTTCTTTGTGAAACAGTAGTCAATTTCATATTTAATTTCAGAAATGCTTGAAAGATTTGGTCAGTATTGTGAAAGTAGTAGAAGTTAATTAGATGGCATACTTTCAAGGATGTTTTACTGAAGATACAAGCAGTTACTGGAGAAGTTCAACATGGAATCTATCTCTGGAGATGTTCCTGATAATGTTACAGTTTTATGTAAGTCTGCTTTCCACAAGCACTCCGTCACTTTCTGAATTCCAACAACATAAGCCCTTGTCAAAACAAATTTGCACAGAACCTTAAACTCTAATTCGCTGCTTTTTAAAATGCTTATCATGTGGAGAATTCTGTACACTGATCACCATTGTATCTTTTTCCGTTAATTACTTTCTCTGTTTATCAACATGTTTTACACTGTGCAATCTGATTTGGATTCTGAAAGGTGGACATGAAGAGGATAATACATGGTATGCTCTATACAAAGCTATAGTATTTTGATCAGAAACAAGATATCAGACTTAAATGTAAAAGTCATTTTTTGGTTGGGTCTTGTTATTAAGATCATGTCTTTACCAAACAACAAAATTTTAGACATTGAAGGCATTCGCAGACAACAATTTTAATGTATCTTAAAAGATGATTTCTGTTATTAAAATGGTAGAAAACATCATGGTTACCAGCATTTCCTCCTTTTCTCACAATGTTTTCAAAAGTCTTTTTTTCCTCAGGGTTGTTAAATCTCGGGATTGTGTGATGAAGGGTTGAACACGCCCTCAGAGTGCCATACTAACTCTTTACCAGACAAAAAAATATTAAACATGTTAACAGCATTTTCTCCTTTCCCACAATGTTTTCTCAGAGTCAGTAAAACATGGGGTTGTTTGGTGTAGGATTGAATGAAATAAACCCAGAAGTTTCAAAGTTGTGTCAGTTTTGACAAGAATAGCTCACAAGAATAAGACAGTGTGGAACTAAAGTCAGATTGCATGTTATATTGCGCTTTGTTTAAAAGCAACTAAAGTCAACCTTTATATGGGAAAGCTTTAGGACCACATTTCTTTCTTAAAGGAAATAAAACTCTCAATTTTCTTGCAAATCGTTTTCTCTGCCTGAGTGTTCAGATGTCTGGTACTGTATATTAATGCTATATTTTCCTCCTATTTAGGGATTGTGTTTCTGAAACTTGACTCTCCCCTCACAACAAATTGTTTGTAAATATCAACCATTTTCTTCCAGGGAATTCAAGAAATGAGGACCTTAGATCATTTGAGGTTATTCAGGCATCCTCGGAGGGATCCAAATCTGCATCCCCAATAGTGGACCCATCATTAGGGGACAGTAACATTGACCAGGTTGGGGAAACAGACCCAATATTTAAAGATGAAGGGGATATAACACATGAAACCAATTTGGATCAACAACCAGGTTTGTTAAAAAAACTGAAATGATAATGGGGCTATTGCCATATTCTGATATCATCTTTAAGGCAACTTTATTGTAAACACACTGCTGGTATTTATGTCAGGTGCTTTGTTGGACCCGTTGACTCAGGTCATGCTACTGAGGCCACACAACATACAGTCTAATCAAAGATCTGCATTCTCTTATGTTTTTGGTCTGAGTTTCATAGCTCATTTAGTAACAAAGGGGTCCTTGGGTTGACTCCAAGCTTGACCAAATTCTGTCTGAGGATTGATGATCTTTATTGTGACAAATTCATACCTTCTCATCACTGAACATTGCTTTGATGATATATATGTGAGAGAGCAGTCAGTGTCTTGGAAAATGCTGAGTGAAGTAATGGTAATTTTCATTGCTATTGTGTTTTCATCTTTCATTAAATGTTCAAAGCTTTTTTTCTGCAAAATTCCTTCAGGAGGTAATGAGATCAGCAAAGTTTATCATGTTCATAACAGAGTTGACTTACCGGTATGTAAAGTCTGTTTAAATCTTTACTAAATGGTAGAATTCTATACTTGACCAAATTGAAGGCATTTGTAGACAACAGATTTAGTGTTGCTCAAGCGGTAGTTTCTGTCTTTGAAATGGTAGAAAACATTGTGGAAAAAAAGACATATTACTGGTTAACCTTTTACCACATACAGTCCCGATGAAGGAGGCTTTTGAAAACAGTGTGGGAAAATTTCCAACACTGTTATTCAGCCTTTCTAATACAACTTCATTATCTAAGGCACATTACATTTGTTGTCTGCCAATACTTTCTATATTGACAAGCCCAAAAATTTTGTTATCTTGGAAAGAGTTAAAAGCATTTTTCAGTGTGTTTTAAAACATTCTTCAGTGTTAAAACATGGGGTTTTATGTTTAACTCTTTACTACACAATCCTGAATTTTGACGACCCTGAAAGGGATGGCTTTTGAAAACATTGTTGAAAAGGGAGTAAATGCTGGTGACTGCATTTCTCCTTTACCAACATTGTTTTCTACCCCATAAAGGACAAAAATCATCGTTTTATTTGCATGTTATCTGTCATCTGCAAATGCTTTCAATTTGGCAGAGTCCAAAATTTTTGTTGTTTGGTAAAGAGTTAACAGTTTTCTCCTTTTCTCACAATGTTTTTAAAAGCATTCTTCATTGATGTCATTAAAACAGGAAGTTTTATGTTTAAGGGTTAAACATGGATGGAAATTAGAATAGTATTTTTCCTCTTATGATCAGAAGATGCTGCTATACTAAACACAGATGACATGGGTGAGAGCCACATGCTACATGTTCCAGAAAATGACGGGACTATCTTATCAGAGACTCCAGTCTCTATACATGTCACTACAAGTCTTTCATCAGAACTTCCTTCTCATTCAGACAGTGATGTTGTTCAGCTCTTTCTGCCAAATGATGAGGTAAGTATGATTTGGTCTGGTAAATCTGACCTAACTGAAATTATAATATTCATCTGAGTAGGACCAGGTTCTGTATGCACCAACCATTCTTGATTTTATTCTTAAGTCTTATTCTAGATTCTGAAAGAAACACAACTTCTGATTAGCTAAACCATTTGGTTTGTCCAGTCCAAAAGTGTGTCACTTTCGAATTTAGAAAATTCTTGAAAATATGACTAAGAATGTTCTTGAGAATGGTTGGTGAATACGGATCCAGGGCTTTGTTGTAACTGTGTACCCGTGATTTATTCCAAGGCTCCATCTGATGTAGTACATGTATGTTGAAAAGGCCAGTGCTCATGCTTATAAAACTTGAGTCCATGCTAAACTAAGTTTGTGCTCAAATTTGAAGTCTCATTTATGCTTAAAGACAGTATGAAAATCTGAGCTGAAGACTTTGATTTGAAAGAGACATAAAAAAGCCCAAAAGTTCGGAATTCTCTCCATGAGGTTTTATGCACTATTACATGATTGCTGCTAGGTATTTTTAAAGTTTTTGGGATAGAAAATGTTCAGTATTCATGGAGAGTGGTTTATTTTAATGCTAATAGATATTCTGAGATGAGTGGAATATTTTGTTCCAGCATTTTACCTTTCATGCCATTTAGAAAACCTGCATGTATTCACCAACACTAATTTTGCATTTGAAAAAAAATACTTTAGTATTACTTTTTTTTGGTAAGGGTTTTTTCTTTTTTCATGCAAGTTTATTGTAATACAGGTTTTTTATGCTCGTTGTTTCTGTCGATGCCAGTTAAGTGCTTGATACATTTATTTTACTCTTTACGAAACGATAATTTTTTTTTTCTTTTTTTAATGGACCAAATTAAAATTAAAAGCCATTGCAGACAACAAATTGAATGTAGCTTAAATGATTATTTCTGTCTTTAATATGGTAGGAAACATTGTGGGAAAAGGAGAAAATGCTGTTTGACATTTTCTACTTTTCCCACAATGTTTTCAAAGGCCTTCTCTTTCAGGGTCATTAAAATTTTGAATTGTGTTGTTTTGTAAAGAGTTGAACATGTAGACATGAAGCAATACTATTATTGTTAATTTCCTCAATGCATAACTATTTTGTGGCAGTTTGGGGCAGGGGAACAATTTAAGGCATGCTCTGGTGAAAGGGGGGCCTTAATGTGTCTCCGTGATGTATGATACCTAGCAAGTCAATACATGATCACTGATCCATAAAGTCCATTTTGTCTAACAACTGACTGAATCATGAGATAGACTGGTCCTTTGACATGCAGAAATTTTACCGATAGCAAAAAGTTTTGTTCAGGTCAGCCTGCGCAGATTGCGCAGGCTCGCCTGGGTCGATACTTTTTGCAGATGTATTGAGCATCCTTATCGCAGAGCATGGCTCATCTCATTTTTCTGCAGAATGCGGATAGTACAAGACAACAACTCCAGCCTATAAATATCAGTCTAGAATCCACCCAGATGGTGCCCAGTTCAGTCATGTCTCCTACAACACAAACTGTACAGGCTATTACACTGTCTGATGGTACAACTGCATTTATACAGCATCCAAGTGAGTACTCTAACCCTTTACCGCACAATCCTGAGTTTTAACGACCCTAAGGAAGAAGGCTTTTGAAACATAGTGAGGAAAGGAGAAAATGCTAGTAAGCAGTATTTTCTCCTTTTTTCCACAATGTTTTCTATCCTTACCAAATCAAATTTCAATTTTTGAGTCACATTTATTTTGTCGTCTGCAAATGATTTCAATTTGGACAGGTCTAAAATTTTGTTGTTTGGTAAAGAGTTAACTACTTACCAAACAGCAGAACTTTAGACTTGCCCAAAATTAAAGAATTTGCAGATGACAAGTTAAGAATGGCTCATATAATAAGATTTGTCTTTGAAAGGGTAGAAAACATTGTGGGAAAAGCTTTTCCCACAGTGTTTTCCAAAACCCTTTACACAAGGGTCTTTGAAACTAGGGATTGTATGGTAAAGGGTTGATAGTTGAACTGTTAAATTTTCTTTTTGTATAAATCTTGTTTTTTAAGCTCAATCATTTCCACTATCGCCTTATTTTACACCCTTACAATCATTTTATTACCGGTTGTATGTATTAAATGACCTCAGCTGTCATTGCGACATTAAACATTGTTAATTCTGTATAATGGCTGTTCTCTTCATTGATTTGTTAGGTATACTTAAGATAACATTACATGGTTTGGAAGACATTACAGATCAATTTCAGGCTGCAAAGAAGATGCAGCTTGATTTTAGGTTCACACTGTCTGATTTTGTGTGACCTTTTTTCCAAATTTCAGTTGACCCTATATACACACAATCCCACCTTTCAAGGACCCTGAGAAAGAAGCCTTTTGAAAACATTGTGGGAAAAGGAGAAAATGCTGGTTACCAGCATTTTCTCCATTTCCCACAATGTTTTCTACCTAATCAAAGACACTTTATTTCATATGAGTCACATTTAAATTGTCTTCTACAATTGCTTTCAATTTGGACAAGTCTACATTTTTGTCATTTAGTTAAATTTACAATGTGTTTCCCTTAGACTGATAAAGTCTATGTTTGGTAGAATGAGGATCTGTACTATTTTCTAATCAAGTAGCAATGCCTAGCTGCATATTACATGCATTCTGACCTTGATCTACATGCTCGTCATGGACAAAAATTTCTTACGCCATCCATGGAGGCTTTCAGCAGCCTCGTACTGATAGCAAGGTGCATAAATCATTGAACTGTTGCTGTAGTATGACGGAATTACAATAAGTAACACCAAATTATACATTAATGTTTTTAATTATAGCAAAACTTGCACATGATGAAAAATATTTAGCACATGGTACAATGCAACTTAAATCCTGATATAGAGAGACATATACCATCCCCAAGTTTCATCAAAATACTTACATTTTTTTTTTTGTTTTCCCTTCAAGATACTGTCACACAAGTTAAGTCTGAAGTCAGCGACAGCACTGTGAAGTTGGAAGATACCACTATCAGTATAAACCAAGCTGTAAAAGGTATGGACCAAATACAGTATTTGTAAAGGACTTGTGATTCTAAACCCTTAACCCCTAGACTGCTAAGCACAACTCACTGATGTTTCGTGGACAGTGTAGATCAAGATCAGACTGCACAGAATGTGCAGTCTGATCTTGGATCTACACTGTCCAACAAGGAAAAATTTATTTCCTAAAAGTAAGTGTGAAATACCATTATGCGGGTTTTTACAACCGATTTGAAAATTTCATTTCACTTGTTTAGCAGGCTAAGGGTTAAGGCGCTGACCAAGCCCAGTGTACATTTTCATGCTGGAATAGGACCAAGACAATTTTGATTTTGTGGCTGCCTTTTATATGCAGTATTTCAGCAAAGCAGACAGTGTTGATGAAATATCAGACAGCCCGTTTTGTTCATTTTGATCTTGATCTACAGTGGCCGCAAAGGCAGTTATAGTAGCGAAAGTTGTTTTAAGGATTTAAAATTTAACACTCACTTTGGAAACACTACTAGTGTGCTAATACACCGCAATCAATTTAGAACAAATGGTTCAGTTCAGTGTAGTCTATATTCCTTTAGCCAGTGAGAAAATTATGGACTTAACCCATTACCAAACAATCCTGACTTTTAATGACCCTGTGAAAGAAGCATTTTGAAAACTGTGCAAAAAGGAGAAAAAGCTGGAAACCAGCATTTTCTCCTTTTCCCACAATTTTTTCTACCCTTTCCAAAACAATTTAAATTTTTCAGGCATATTCATTTTGTTGTCTGCAAATGGTTTGAATTTGGACCAGTCTAAAAGTTTGCTCATTTGGTAAAGAGTTAACCAAATCCAAAGCATTTGAAGATGATAAATGCAGCTCAAATTGTGTTTATTTGTCTTTGAAAGGAGTAAATATTGTGGAAAACTGAGAAATTATTGATTACCAGCATCTTCTCTTCCTCCCTCAATGTTTTCTGAAGCCTTCTTCACCAAGGTTGTTGAAACTTGGGATTGTGTGGTAATGGGTTAAAGCAAAGTTTACACTTTGAACTACATACATTGAAGCCATCTAGGCTATGCACTTATACATTCAAATGAATTCAGCACCCTGCTGTTTAACCCTTTACTAAACAGCAAATTTATTAGACTTGTCCAAATTGAAAGTTTTTGCAGAAGACAGAAATAGAAATTCACCATTGAAATGGTAGAAACATTGTGGGAAAAGGAGAAAATGCTGGTTACCAGTATTTTCTCCTTGTCCCACAATGTTTTCAAAAGGTCTTTTCATTAGAGTCATTTAAACTCGGGATTAACCCATTACTTTTTGGAAGCACAAATTGATGTATTGGTAGTGTATTTTGTTAAAAAATTGCTCGACTTGTAGACGAAATGACACTGTGATTTTGAACAATTGAGTGCTTTCTATCTATTTAATAGGGTGCCTTTCGGCCAATTTCTTTGATGATAGTCATTGCATGTGGATTAATTTCTTTCCCCCCACTGATCATCATGTTGACAATGGGAAAGTAGCCAGTTGCTTAGGAAGGATATTGTGCAAAGTACAAGTGAAAGAAACTGGGGGAAAGCATGGAAAACCCAATGTGATATAACTGAAATAATGTTTAAAACAGCATTAAACACGGTACAAATGAGATATTGCCTATTTACAATCCAACCTCATTTTAACATGAATTGTGTCACTTTATGATTATTAGATCAAGAAGTACTAATTTAACTGTTTACCACACAGTCCCAACTTTTATCGACCCTGAAAGAGAAAGCTTTGGAAAACATTGTGGGAAAAGGAGAAAATGCTGGCAGCCAGGATCTTTTCCTATTCACACAATGTTTTCTACCCGTCCAGAAACAAATTTCAATCTTTGAGTCTAATTTTGTTGTCTGCAGATTTTTTCAGTTTGGACATGCCTTGAATTTTGTTGTTCGGTAAAGAGTTAATCCTACTCGAATGAAAAGTGTTGAGAATTCACATAATCTCTGAACATCTAATTACAGATGGGCTACAAGCCATCATACTCGAAGATGGGACGACAGCCTATCTGGCCACACAACAGACCCAACAATTCATGGAAAATGCCACACTAGAAGCAACCACACTCACTCTAGATCAATTGACTTCCCCGGTCTCGAATATACAGGTTTTACCTAATGGCATGATGAATTTGGATGTGAAAACTTTGGCAATTCCTCAGAATGGGGTAAATAGAGAATATTTGGGTTTTTCTTGGTGAAAGATCAAAATTTATTTGTCAAGTGAACGTCATTGGTAATATTTTCACATGTGGCTGTTCCATGCATGAAAATATTACTGTTTGTTGTCCATGAGATAAAATAATAATATCTATTTTGATCTGTCATCTAATAAAACAAATATTCTGTTTATTTCATGCTTCTAACCCCTATGAATTGCAGAGAGGACGCTATGTATTTAGCACAGACACTATCTGATTTCAGGCATAATGTTGTTGGAATATTATCTTGAAACTGCTATCTTTGGAAAGTTCTAAAAGAATCAGTTCAGATTCTCTTTTGTTAGGGTTGACTGAGTTCCATCCCAAATCTTCCACAGAAAAGTTTAGTAATTATCTTTGTAATGTCAGGTTAGGTTTATAAGTAAAGAAATGATGAGCACTATAATCAATGTAACTTTAACCTTATCCTGTTAAATTACTGAAATGAAACTTTCAAGCCAACAATAAAAACCCAAATTTTGCTATTTCAAAGGTATTTTTTGGAGAAAGTTATATCCTGATTGGACAGTGTAGATCAAAGACTGCACATTCTGTGCAGTCTGATCTTGATCTACACTGTCCGCAAAAGGTCCTTGAGGCAAGCGTAGCAGCCTAAGTGTTAATGATACATGTGTACAAGAATAGACGGATTTGGTTACAGATAAAGCATTTAACCCTTTACCAGATGACAAAATTTTAGACATGTCCAACTTGAAACCATTTAGAGACAACAAACTAAATGTGGTCCAAATTATAGAAGTGGTCTATGAAATGGCAGAAAACATTGTGGGAAAAGGAGGAAATGCAGGTTACCAGCATTTTGTCCTTTTTCCATTATGTTTTCAAAAGGCCTTTTCCTCAAGGTCATCAAAACTTAGGATTGTGTGGTAAAGGTTTAACCTTGCATACAATTATCATGTTTATCTGCATACCAAAATATTTCCTGTATTGTTCATGCACTCTTGAGGTATATCCAAACACAAGTTCTTAAAAGGTATTTGATATGACCCAGCTTGTAGTAACTGCAAAGCTTAGAAACTTTAATAGTATAACAGCTACATGTATATACTTGATTCATGTTTTTTTCTTTTAAATCTTACCATAGGAGTGTTCCAGATTGTGTCTGGCTTGTTTTTCTTTTAAATCTTACCTTAGGATTGCTCATTGTTTCTGAGAAGCAGTCACACCTAAATTCAAGAAACTATATCTTCTGTAAAACTGGAAATGTTGGCGCAGTGGAAATCTTTGCGGTTTTTGCATAATTTATGGATGAAAATCTCAAAAATATCCTCCAGCATAATATTAAACAACATAAAGCTTAAAAGCTGTACTTTACCTAGATTCCTGGTCATGTGGGAGTGATTGACTAGTACCCTTGTTGACATCGATGAGTGCCTATTTTCATCAAAGTGGACCAGATTTCCAGTCTAGTGGTGCTTAATACTGCCAATGAAACATGTTTCATTAAACAGATTTATTTATGAATTTGAACAATAAGTTGTTGCAGTTTTTTTTGGAAATTAAAACACATGTAAGGTCAGTACAGGTATTTTGTAATTTGCAAAATTTTAGACTCACAATAATATCCACTTTTACAGTATTGTAATTGAAAAAATTGAAAGGTATAAACCTCGAGGGAAATCTAAATCTCTTTTGTCAAGAATGCCATGACAATGTTTCATAGTATGTATTGTAGTGAACACTGCGTCTTTTTCAGGTTGAAAATAACAATGAACCAGAGCAGGAAATTGTTAAAACACCAGTTGTAAGTTGGACATTTCTTGTTAAATAGCCAATTATAATTTTGTTTTATAAATTATCAATCACTTTTAAAAGTTAAATACATTTATATGTGTAATTATTTTGGCTTCAAATGTAGCTACTACATGTACAGGTATTTTATTGCCACGGTTGTATAACAGGTATATACAAAGCCATGCTGTGGCAAAAGGGACCTAAATGCATTTCCATGATCCATGATACCAAGCAAGTCATCATATGATTGTGAATCCATAAAACCTATTTTCTCTAACAACTGACTGAATCATGAGGTAGATTGGTCTTTTGATATGCAGAAAATATGTCTGAAAAAAATATCGGCCCAGGTCATCCTGCACTGACTGCATAGGGTGACCTGGGTTGATACTTTTTGCTGATGCATTAGGCCCCTTTTCACAGAGCATGGCTCATTTATTTTATGCAGATCTAAGATTAGATGTAACATTCCTTTCTCAAGTTTGACAGTGTGCTACATTGACAGAAGAAGCATTTACAGTTGCCTATAACATGCTTACAGTTCAGTTAAATGTTTAATAGATAATGAATCTTCTTGTCATTCATAGATAAACTAATGTAACTATTAACTCTTTCCCAAACGACAAATTTTGGACTGGTCCAAATTGAAAGAGTTTGCAGACGACAATTTTTAAATTTGATGAAAATGGCAAAAAAGTTATCAAATAGGGTAGAAAACACTGTGGAAAAAGGAGAAATTGCTCGTTACAAGCAATTTCTCCTTTTCCCACTGTATTTTCAAAAGACTTGTACTGCGGACACGTGAAAACCAGGGCTTGTTTGGGAAAGGGTTAAATCATGTATTTGTCAATATGATAAGTTTTATACCTTTTATAAATCCATAACTATAGAAGTATGACTTCATATGACCAACCCATGTCTGGCACAGTGTTTTGTTTAATGTGTTATATTTGTTACCCAAGTGTCCAGGGTTTGAATTTAATTAGAGCTGGTCATAGTGGTGTTACGCTTGATTAAGGCACCTTTACCTATAGCAGGGAATACAAATAATTGATTGTATGGTGTTAAATGCCATTTCTAACATTATTTCAGGGAATATCGTGGCGGCCAGTGCACCTATCCATGCTTTCCTGAATATTCTTTTACGGCTACTCCTCACAATATTCTTTGAAGCCACTGGCTGCTTTCCCACATAACCATTGTTGAAACAATGGTCAGTGGTGACAGAAGAATGAATCCTGTCTCAAAGACTTTCATCAATCCTTGGAAAGAAGTTGGACAAGTCAAGGATCGAACCAGCAATCTCCTGTTCTCAAGTCTTGTATGCTACAGACTGAGCTAGCGGGACTCAACGGAACACAAGTAAACTCATTTTCACCTCAATGTAACAGTAATTCTGTTAAAATGGCATTAAAACACCATTTAATGAATTTTTTCCCCACTTATAAAGAAAATACATTTTCGTATCCATCAGGTTTTTGTTTGCCCGGCCGGGTAACGCAGTGGTTACATCTGACTCATGACCTGGTGGTTGCAGGTTCAGTACCTGGTTGAAATAAACTTTCTTTCCAGTTGATTTTGGGTCTCTTACCTCTGATGCTTATGAGAAAAGTAGTCAGTGATTTGGAAAGAAAGTTGACTTACTACTGATGTGAGAAAGCCAGGAAACACATGCGTAGGTGCACTGACTGCCGTGATATGACCTAAGCTTTCAAAACAGCATTAAACTTCAGTACAAACAAAAGAGGGTTGTTGTTAGATGGTTGTTTGTTTCACTGTGTCACGTAAATGGTTTGGTTGTGTTAAAGTAGTTTGTATATAATAATTATGAACATACTGTAATGTTATAGGTGCAGTCTACTCCAAGTACTGACAAGGCACCATTTGTTGAAAAAGCTTACAGGTGTACATATGAAGGATGTGGCCGTTTTTATACAACTTTGCACCATTTAAGGGTAAATTGAAAGACATTTCTTTGTATTGCTTTTCGTTGCATAAGTTTACTTTAAATTATCAAGTGCACTTTATTAACCCTTAGGCTGCTAAGCGCAACTCACTGACCTTTTGCAGACATTGTAGATCAAGATCAGACTGCACAGAATGAGCAGTCACATCTTGGATCTACACTGTCTGATAAGGAGATATCTTTTCTCCAAAAAATATCTTTGAAATGGGCAAAATTAAGTATTTAATGTTGGCTGGAAAGTTTCATTTCTTTTATTTACTAGGATAAGGGTTAATGGCAAATGACAAAAAAATATGCCTATGCAGAAAAATAAGTTTTTGATATTGCTGAAAATGAATGATTTCTCAAATTTTCTGGCAACTATGGTAGTCTTTTCCTATATCTGAAAAAATGCATTCATGAATGAAATAATTATCAATAGTTTTGGTGATTATCTAGTGTTATCAGCTTTCAAATGATGAGATGAAGTTTTGCAGTCTGGTTTAAAGATACATCTATACTTTTCTATACTTGTTTTCAGCCAGTTTTTAACCCATTTCATCTGTATTTTCAGCCAGTTTTGAACCCATTTCATCTTTATTTTATGAAACTAATCACTCTTGTATCTTTATGCCAAATGTTGCCCCCGATGGCTGCAAGGTTGCACAGATAACAATGAATAGAAAATGTATATCATTTTTTTTAAGCAGCCTTAAAAGAAATCTCTGTTGTCGTTTCCAGTTTTAAAAAAGGACAGATCCCTGAGTTTCTCTATCCCTTACACCATATATGTTGGTAATATATCTATGTTAACAGAGCTGACCACATTCTGAGCCATTCTACACCCTTTCAATTTTTAACAACATTTTTTCTCTCTGGCTGTACGGATTTATCTTTGAAGGAATTGTATTTTGGTTCTCTTCTATTAGGGCATTTCAAAACTCATAACTGTATGTTAGTAATTCATTTTTCAGAAATATTAATATTTTCTGTTTTTCTACATTAATTGAAGAAAAAGTTAACTTATTCTTTTGAAAAATCAACACAATTGAAATACATTTGACTTGTTTTATGAGAGTGGAAAAAAATGCTTTCAGTAGGTATTTTTCTGTCCTACATTTTCAGTTGCAAGAATAAAGTCTTGGAATTCAGAATTACAACAACACGAAGAGTGGTTGTGATGAGGACCCCATGATAATTTTTGCAAAATGGCTGTTGCTTTTTCTGTACTGTAAATCCTTAAAATCAAATCTTAAGATTTTTACATATGTATCAATTTAACAGGTCCATGAACGATCACATACAGGAGACAGGCCATTCCACTGTGAGTTCAACGGGTGTGGAAAAGCCTTTGCCACTGGTTATGGACTTAAATCTCATACTCGTGTCCATACAGGGGAAAAACCATATAAATGTCCAGAAGAAACTTGTGAAAAAGCATTCAAAACATCGGGTGATCTTCAAAAACATGTGAGAACTCATACAGGTAAACTGTTTGTCATATAGCAGTGTCCTGTGTCCAAGTTATGCAAACATCAGGCTGATTGGGAACAGCCAAGAATTTTCTCCTTAAGCCCAACACATCCTTCATGCAATGTTTGATGTTCGAATATACATGCATTGATTAAATGAAGCAGATAATCATTAACTTTTAAGAAGCCAATTAAAAGGAGTGTTTTTGTCGGGAAACTGAAAGTCCAAAGTATTTCAGTTCATTACTGTTTGTGTAGGATTATCTCGTGAAATATGAGACAGTGTAGATCAAAACAAGACAGCATGTTTTATGTAGTCTGATCTTGAACTGAGATGCTTGGTAAAGTAACTGAAATTGTGATAGGCATCTTAAGGCTTATGTGTCTGAGGACAAAATTTTCGACACTCAAAAATACTGGTACAAATGGTTTTTTGGTGTGTGATAGTCTGGAATAAGTTCCTAAGATTAAAAAAACATACGGATTTGTCATCAAATTGATGAATAGGAGCAACCATTTGAACTACGCACAGTATTGTGTGAGTACTGATGAATGTTGTAGGAAGCAATTATTAGAGTGATTTGTACAAATTTGTTCCACAATTGATGTAAAATAAGTGTGATTAAACTGAATTGGGAATGTTTTACTGCACAAAATAAGAAAAAAATTTTTGTGTATTGACAAACTCCTGCAGTCTTATTTAACAGTTGTAACCAAACATGATAACCGGTATCCTGCTAAATAAAAGAAATGAAATTTTTAAGCCAATAGTAAAAACCCAAATTTTGCTATTTGAAAGGTATTTTTGGGGGAAAGATATCTTTCCATTGGAGAGTGTAGATCCAAGATCAGACTGCATGTTCTTTGTATTCTGATCTTGATCGACACTGTCCTCAAAAGGTCTTTGAGTCGTGCAAAGCAGCTTAAGCATTAAAACATTGTGGCTAAGCAAGAAATTTCTTGCTTAGCAAAAGTGTTTTTAAGATTGACTGCTGCAAGATGAAAACTATCACCTGTAGGTGGTAATTTTTAAATCTTGAACACAAACATATAAACCATGCTCTGTAAAAAGGGGGCTTAATGTATCTGCAAAAAAGCGTCAAACCAGGTCAGCCTGCACAGTCTGCTCAGGCTGACCTTGGCCTGTACTTTTGCTATGAGTCAATTTTCTTCCTATCAAAGGACCAGTGTACCTCCAGATTCAGTCTGTTGTAAGACAAAATGAACTTTATAGATCCATAATTATATGATGGCCTGCTTGATATAATGCATCACATAGATGCATTAAGCCCCCTTTTGCCAGAGCATGGCTCAGATATATTTCTTTATTCTACAATATTGTGATATACTTTGTAGGTGAAAGACCTTTCAAATGTCCCTTTGAGGGTTGTACCAGATCATTTACTACATCAAACATCTGTAAAGTGCACATTAGAACTCACACTGGAGAGAGACCTTATACCTGCCCAGAGGAAGGCTGCGGCAGAGCATTTGCTTCAGCAACAAACTATAAAAATCACATACGCATACATACAGGTAGGAATTGTGTTCTTTCGTTTAATTGTCGTCAAGTATTTTTAACTGTTAGCATGCTGAATATGCTAAATGAAACTTTCAGGCCAATAGTAAAAACTGGAATGTTGCCTTTTCAAAGTTAAATATTAGGCAAAAATATCTCCTTTTTGGACAGTGTAGATCCAAGCACATTCTTTACAGTCTGATCTTGATCTACTATTTCCACAAAAGGTCCTTGAGTTGCACTTAGCAGCCCAAGGATTAACAATTAACCCTATATTTGATACTGTCTTTCATGGATCTATGTTGCCTAGTTGTCAACCCTTTACCCAACACTGCCATGTTTTTACAACACAGAGGAAGATGTTTATTAAGGCTGTTCTCAAAGAAAAGTTTAGGTTTTATCATAGCTCTTTCATCATTGGGCAAAACCTTTGACACTTTGTCATATCTCTGTAAATACAGTTTTGACTGAAGCTATTTACTTCAAACTTGGGCTAGTTGTTAACTATCAAAATTGGACCCATATCAGAAGGGCTAGTTGTTAATGATATAAAGTAGAACCCATATCAGAAGGGCAGGTTACTCAGAATATTCTTGACTCACTTATGCCCCTTCTGTTGAATTTCCACTTAAAAGGCAATTGCAACATTGGTACCTACATGTACATGTGGTTGTCTTGTTTCACAAATTTCATCAAAATGGAACTGCAGCGGAGCACTGTTACCTGCATGTGGTGGCCTTGTATGAAAACATTGTTGAAAGAGGAGAAATTGCTGGTTTCCAGCATTTTCTTCTTTTCTTACAATGTTTTCAACCCTTTCAAAGACCAGTATTATTTGAGCTACATTCAAGTTGTCATCAGAAAATGTTTCTAGCATTGGCAAGTGTAAAGTTTTGTTGCCTAGTGACGTTTTAACATGTGGGATTTGGTACCTCGTCCTAATTATACCCCCCACAACGAAGTGGAGGGGGGTATACTGGAATCGTCATGGCTGTCCGTCCGTCTGTCCATCCGTCCATCTGAAGACACAATTTTGTCCGGAGCTTTTTTCGTACAGTTTTTCAAGTACTGCACTGAAATTTACACATAATGTTTGGGTACATATGAAATTGTGCATGTGCAATTTTCACGACCTTGCTGCCATTGGTTGCCAAATTATCTCCCCTTAAGCTTGTTGCCCTTTGTAAATTTTAACTATGGATTTTTGTCCAGGGCATAACTTCCAACATATAGAAGCTAGGAATTTTAAAACTTCACACAAAGTTAGATCACATTAAGGAGAAGTGCAGTGTACAAGAACAGTAACTCTATTTCATTTATTTTTCGAGTTATTGCCCTTTGTAAATTTTAACTTTGGATTTTTGTCCAGGGCATAACTTCCAAAGTATAGAAGCTCATGACTTCAAACTTCACACACAGATAAATCACTATAAGGCGAAGTGCAGTGTACAAGAACCACAACTCTATTCCATTTATTTTTCGAGTTATTGCCCTTTGTAAGTTTTAACTTTGGATATTTGTCCGGGGCATAACTTCTAAATCATTTAAGCTAGTGACATCAAACTTCATATACAGATAGACCACATTAATGAGAAGTGCAGTTTACAAGTACCATAACTCTTTTCCCACTTTTTTTTTCAACTCTTATTTTTTTACGAAAGCATTCTGCATTCTGTGACAAAGAGCTGTTTTGTGACACGGAGCTGGTGGGGGGTATGATCACTTTTAGTGATAGCTCTAGTTGTGATCTGAGCTGAAGCCAGTTATTGGGGGGGGGGGGGGGGGGGAGTTTCCTTAGACAAGGCATTTTACCCTACCCTTTGTAGTGGCAGATGACCCAGATAACAAGCATAGCTGTCTTTCCTCATATGTGATTTAATCAAATGTTGTTGAACATCACATTTTATAGTTTAAAATAAAATCAGTATTACTTTCAAATAGCTGTATTACATGTACATGATAAAGAATTCATTATGTTCTCTTTTGTGTAGGTGAAAAACCATATGTCTGCACTGTAGAAGGGTGTGGGAAGAGATTTACAGAGTATTCCAGTTTATACAAACATCATGTTGTCCACACACATGCCAAACCTTACACGTGTAACAGATGTGGGAAGACATACAGGCAGACCTCTACACTAGCTATGCACAAACGGACCACTCATGGAGAAGACGTCACTGCTGAAAGTGAAGCAATGTTATTTCAAGAACAATCTCAGGGTATGTTAATTAACCCTTTACCAAAAAATTCAGTGTTTTAACCACTATATATAGAGAATATAACTTTTGTATACATTGGAAAACAGAGAAAAAAATGTTAGTTACTAGTATTTCTCCTTTTTTTCGAAGTCTTTAATACTCTTTCACCAAGGAATTCCATCATGTAAGCCACATTGAAAGCGATTAATATAGGTTTTAGAACTTGTTACACAGTTAGTGTAAAATTAATAGGTTTAACTCTACCACATGGCAAAATTTAAGACTTCTCCAAATTTAAAGCATTTGCAGAAGAGAACTGAAATGGTGCTCAAATGATGATTTCTATCTTTGATAGGGTAGAAAATATTGTAGGAAAAGGAGAAAATGATGGTTACCAGCATTTTCTCCTTTTTCTGCAATATTTTCAAAAGTTTTCTTTCCCAAGGTCATTAAAACTATTATGTGGTAACAGAGTTAAGCACAGCAATCCCTAGTTTTAATGACCTTGGGGAAGGCGGCTTTAGAAAACATCATTGGAAAAGAAGAAAATGCTGGCAACCACTATTTTCTCCTTTTCCCACAATGTTTTCCACTTTTTATAGAAGAATCCCATCATTTCAGCAAATTTGATATCATTTGCAAACCCTTCCAATTTGAACAAGTCATGACAAAAATTTTGTAATGCCGCAAAGTTTAACTCCTTACCAATGGAAAAAATTTTGGACTTGTTCACATTCAAGCCATTTGCAGACAAAAAAGTTTTCTCAAGTTATGAGATTTGTCTCTCAAAGGGTAGAAAACATGGCAAGTAAAGAAAAAAAGTCTGCTTTCCAGTATTTTCTCTTTTTCCCATATTTTCAAAAGCCTTCATCCTAAACATGCTGAGGGTGGCATGTTTTGTGGACAGTGTGGATCAAGATCAGACTGATCACTGAGCTACACAAACTGTTGTTTTTAGAGGTATTCAGGTCAGATAGTTTTGAAACTGCTGCATGCAGTATTCCTTTTTAATCTTTTCTGTTCCATGGTTTATGAAAAACATTCACACTTTTCAGCTGAGGACTATGAAACCCCAGAAAAAAGAATCAGGCTTGGCTTTGCTCTGCAACAGGATGAGGTTCGGGATGAAGGGGAAGGAACTCTTATCATAAACACTTCAGACACAGGACAACAAGTATGTGGTTTACTGTGCAACTGTCCTGTCACTCTTTGAAAATCACAAATGAAAAATAAGAATCTTTTCCTTATGTATCTTTAAAACAAACAAAAAACATGTGGTATAAATTTGTTGCCACATAAATATGAGCTCTGGCAAAAGGGGGCATGATACCAAGCAAGTCCTCATATTATTGTGGTTCCATAAAATTCATTTTGTGTAACAACCGACTGAAACCTGAGTTAAACTGGTCCTTGGACATACAGAAAATTGACAAATAGTGAAAAGTTTTGGCCCAGGTCAGCCTGTGAGGACTGTGCAGGCTGACCAGAATCGATACTGTCCGCAGATGCATTAAGCCCCCTTTTCATAGAGCATTGCTCAGCTATGTAAACACTTGCCTGATAAAAGCTTACATATTTCATTATGCCACCTCATACATTACATCTAAAAGAAATTAGACCTCAATATTAGAAGGTAAGAAATTCATGGTGACAATTTTTTTTTCCCATTCAGAAATGACAATCATTCAAATTAAACAGAAAGAAAAAGAATGAAGTACGAAAAAGAATGTAGAACTGTAATGAAAATGAATATTTCTCTATATTTATTTTCATGTTGTTTTTTTCCACAGTATTGATACCATACTTAATGTCCTACATGTGTTTGTTTTGTTTTTGAAGTTTGCCTTCGTTGGTACGGAAGCTCTGAATATTGGTACATCGGACACAGTTCAGACTGTACCGAACCAGTCCTCATTATTACAGCATACTGGAGTGGCGACATTTACATTGGGTGATCAGGGACAACAAGTCTATGTTATCACAGATCCTGCCCAATTAGAAGCTCTACAGGTATGTTTCGTCAGTATGATATAGACTCAAATAACCTCTTTTATTTCACGCTTTTCAGTAGTTTATGGAGAAATAATGGTGGACTATGGTTTGATATGTCATAGTTAAGACAAGTTAAAAATACTGATTTCCTATTTTCTAATTCGTTAGTTGAAGACAGAAACAGTAGTCTCCACACACTATTTACCAAGGTAAAAAGTGGGTGCCATTCAACCAAAGGGAAATATGACATAATTTATGTGCATTTAGCCTATATTTCTCACGTTTTAGGTAATATTGTAATGCGTTAGGGGAGGTACACTACCGGGAATTAACGAAAACAACTGTACTAGATTTTTATGAAAGTCCCAACAAAAAAGGAGAATATTTGTTTTTTTTTTTTTCTTTTTTTTCCTGGTGGAAGACTGAAATTTATTTCATCTGGTAAACATCATCGTTGATACTTTCATTTGTGACTGAGCCACTCCTGAAAATATTGCCAATGCAGTTCACTTGATGAAATAAATTCCGATCTTTAACCGAAAAAAGCAATTATCCCTCTATGTCATTAAACCTGCAGAGTGCAAAGTACATTGTAGATGACAAAGGCATTGTTATTGTTACAGCAGTTAAAAGGCCAGTTTCACTGTGATTTCAAGGCTGGTTTTTTTTTTTTTTTTTTTTTTTTTTTTTTTTTGAATGTCTTTAACAAATAATAGATAGTGTAGATTCAAGATCAGATTGCGTAGCAAGGGATGGAAGTGATTTCTGTTACAGCTTTGGTCTGATCTTGATTTTCAGTGTCTGTGAAAAGGAACATTAACTGCCCTCAGTTAATTAAGTTTTGATGGAGCTATTTCATGAAGAAAGTGTATTTGTTAAACCAAGATTAGTCTGGGCAGGTTTTTATATGTCGTGGTCATATTATCTGACATTTCTGAATTATTATTCTAACTCTAAATACCAATACAAGATATCTGATAGGCCAAGGTTGACCATCACAGCCAATCAGATGACTAGTCTTGGAATTTAGAGCAAGAAAAATATTTATGAGCCATGCTCTGGCAAAAGGGGGCTGAATGCATCTCTATGATGCATTATATCAAGCAAGTCATCTCATAATTATGGATCCATAAAGTCCATTTTGTCAAACAATTAACTGAATTTTGAGGAATAGTGGTCCTTTGACATGCAGAAAATTGACCAATAGCAAAAAGTTTCGGCCCATGTCAGCCTGCGCAGACTGTACAAGCTGACATGGGTCGATACTTTGTGCAGATACATTAAGCCCCCATATCTTAGAGCATGGCCAAAAACCAGCAGTGTATTCAGTACTCTTTCCTAGCCAATGGCAATCCTTCAGCTAAACCAGAGGGTAGTGGTTTTTTGCTTGTATTCCGTCAGTTACTGGTTTTAGACCACAAGATACTTTTCTTGTCTCACATTTCTTTTTAAATTTTAAAAGTTTGACAAATGCTTGCATGTTTTTTTTTTCTTCTTCTTCTTTTTCTGTTTTGGAAATCTATATATCTTTTCTCTACTTTTCAGCAAATAGCCCAACACCAGTTTGAGGCAGACACTCTGGACAACACTTACATGACACCTCTTCCATCAGGCGATATGAATAGTTTGGTAACTACAGACACTGATGTTACAACTGTCACAGAAATCACTTCAGCTCATGATATCATCAATCATACAGTATCAATGAACAATGAAACAAATGTAGCAGATATTCAAACTTATACAGCTGATTCTTAAGCACTAGTATTTTTAACTCTTTACCAAAGAGCAAATTTTTAGACTTGTCTAAAATGAAATGAAGATCACACTGCACAGAAAATGCAGACTTGTCTTAGATCAGCACTGTTTGTTATTATGTACCAGTAAATTTTCAAGGTCAAATACAAGCGTGACACAAATGACAGGAAAAAAAATCTGTATCTACACACTGTTGAATACGGTTCCAAATATGGTATGATGATGTAACTTGTGCATGGACTAAGCATGCATTGATTTGCGATTTGATTAGTCAAAATGTTAAGTTATGATATTCATCCGCCATTCATAGAAAACAAAGTTGCTACTCTCCACACGATTAATTTTCTCATTTTGTTGACTGTTTTCAACTAATTTTATCATTGAAAGTTGTAGGTATGTAATAAAATAATTATGTTGTACCTTTCCTGGTGCTTGTATTTACTTCTCTCTGCATAAGAAAACTTTGACATCTCGCTTGACATTTGGCCTCGCGCAATATCAAATTCTCTCACTCTGCTCAAAGTAAATACAAGCACCAGGAAAGTTACGACTACATAATATTCCATTTAGATCTCCTTGCCAAATTGGCTGTTTGAGATTGAAACAATAAGGCATTTTTTGCTGCCTAAAGATGTGCATTTCCATTTTGGCAGTTTTCAGAATATTTATACCATACTTTACAGTTGACGGTTATGTTTTGAAACAAGGATCCATAATTTGAAGAAAACAATCATGTCATGCTATCAAATAGAATTATACTGCCAGTTTTCAGTCACAACCCCTCGCCCGCTTGGGAATATTTTACTTTGTCAATAAACTCAAGTGTTACACTGCTATACTCAAGTATTGAATTTTCCCTAACAGCATTTTCACTGTTACTAGCAAAGTTTTCAAAAGTTTTTGTCCCCAGGGCTGTGAAAATCGTGGATAGTTTTGTAAAGAGTTTTTCACGTCTTTCTCCACTGGTTTTTAGCTCTACTGGCTGAAAGCCAGCAGAGCTTATGTCATGGCGGGGTTTCCGTCGTCCGTCTGTCTGTCCGTCCGTTAGTCTTTTTCTTGTTTACGCGATAAAGTCTGCATTTGTTGCAGGATTTTCATGAAACTTGCACAGTTTGTTTATCTCATCAATAGCTTCAACCCTATTGAATTTGAAAAAAATCCAACAAACAGTATGGGAAAAGTAGCCATTTCAAGTTGAAAATTTCCAGTTCTTGTTTACGCGATAAAGTCTGCAAATAACTTCAGATTTTCGTGAAACTTGCACAGTTTGTTTATTTCATCAATAGCTTCAACCCTATTGACTTTGAAAAAAATCCAACAAATAGTATGGGAAAAGTAGCCATTTAAAGTTGAAAATTTAAATTTTCTGTTCTTGTTTACGCAATAAAGTCTGTATTTCTGGTCAGATTTTCATGAAAATCACACAGTTTGTTTATCTCATCAGTAGCTTCAACCCTATTGATTTTGAAAAAAAAATCGAAGAAACAATGTGGGAAAAGTAGCCATTTCATGTTGAAAATTTCCAATTCTTGTTTACATGATAAAGTCTGCATTTGTAATCAGATTTTTGTGAAATTCACCCAGTTGTTTTGTCTCATCAACAGCTTGAATCCTATTGATTTTGAAAAAAAATCCAAGAAACAATGTGGGAAAAGTAGCCATTTTTTTTTGTTGAAAATTCGTCTTTTTGCATCATGAATTCATAATGTATGCTAGCATAAAAGCAAGATTTAATTCCCTGCCAGTAGAGCATATTCAGGCCCTTCAGGGCCTTCTAGTTACTGTCTTAAACAACTGCAAGCCAGACTGTGTAGTTTCAAGTTATATGCAGTCTGATCCTGCCTTAATAATCTTGCCTTTATGAGTGGAGGTAACACAACTTCTGACTGGCTAAACCGAATGGTTTAGCGAATCAGAAGTTGTGTTACTTTCAAATTTAGAAAATCTTATGCAATAAGACAATGTTTTAAAGAATGGTTGGTGACTACAGACCCTAATCTCAGTTCCATAAAACTCACAGGAAGGGTAATAAACCTTTTATGTACCATTACTTTGAGCTAATTTTTTGTTACCTTTATAAAGTCTGGCATTGCCAGAAAATGGAAATGGGTACTTTCAGGAAGAAGAAAAAATCCTACTCGATGAAATTTCAACCCTTTACCACACAATCCCAAGTTTTTATTACTGTGAGGAATAAGGGTTTTGCAAAAATTGTTGGAAAACAGAAAATGCTGGTAAACAGAATGTTTTCTACCTTATCAAAGACAAATTCCATCACTTTAGCCACATTTAAATTTTTGTCTGCAAATGCTTTCAGTTTTGACAAGTCTACAATTTTGTCATATGGTAAACAGCTAGGGCCATTTTTTCCAACATATCTTGCTAAATATAGGACAGTATACCATAGATAAAAGTTCAGACTTTTTCTTTGAATTCTGATCTTTGCTAAGAGCAACTGAATTTGATACTGAAGTACTTCACTGATCATCCTTTGGTTAAAATTTCTGGTCAAAACATCCCCAACATTGTAAACCCTTGTAAAACCTTGTAAATTATTTTTTAGCCCTTAGATCACCGAATAAACCCATCAGACATTTTCATCCTAGAAATATGACCTGAATATTGCAAGTTCATGGTTGCTTTTTTTCTATAGTGTTTCAGCAAAGCGTACTGTGTAGATCAAAGATCAGGCCGCATGTTTTGTGCAGCCTGATCTTGATCTACGCTGGCTGCAAAGGCAACTATAGTCATGAAAGGCGATTTAAGGGTTAAATATGGATAACATTCAGTTATCATTCAGTCTTTCAAATACAGAAATGTTATTTTTGGTTGTTAGAACATGGGTTTCTTTGGTAAAGGCTTAAATTAGATTGAAAAATGCTGTAACTGTTTAGATAATTGTTATGTTATTGTTCTTTTCTTCACAATAAATACACTCTACCTTTCATGGAATCTCTATTTTGTAAATCTTTAAAATATCATGTTACTCAGAAGCCCATCTTGACAGCAAGAGTGCTGGATTGATGGAATAGACTGTTGTACTTAGAAAAAATGGCCAAAATATTGCATCTCCAAGGTTGTTTTGGCTAGAATCACAAAGTAGCAGACAATGTAGATCCATGATCATCCTGCATGATCTGCACAGTCTGATCTTGATGTAAACCCTCTCTTTAAAAGCACTGAGTTGTGCCTACCAGGCTAAAGGTTTACAGGAGTCAGACCAAATAACTGATTATAAGCATTTTTTTATTTGACCATTTACCAAACAGTCCCAATTTTCAAGATTCACAGTGAGACAGCTTTTGAAACATCGTCGGAAAAATAGAAAATACTAGTAACCAGCATTTTCCTGTTTTCCTATGTTTTCTACCCATCACTGACAAATCCCTTCATGTCAGCCACATTATCTGTCACCTGCTAATGTTTTAATGTGGATGAGTCAAAATATTATATTGACTGATAAAAAACAGCAGTTAAATGGATAAGGCTATTGTATTATATTGATCAGTATCATATGGAATATGGGACTCTATTTCGCATTTCATCCAAGTTGATAGGAGGAGTAAAGTTATGGATGGACCTGTGCACTGTGTAATTGCTTTTTCAATTAACCTGCCGGGCTTTGTCCAGCCCTGCTCTGTTTCTCAGTCTGTTTGAGGATTAGACAAGAATACCAGATTCATGCCCTTAATCTATGTACAGAATTGAATTTTCTCCTTTTCCCACAATGTTTTCTACCCTTCCCAACACAAGTTTCAATTTTTGAGTCACATTCATTTTGTCATCTGTAAATTCTTTCAATTCAGAAAAGTCTGGAATTTTGTTGTTTGGTAAAGAGTTAAATGCCGTTTTCAACATCATTTCAGCTATGTTGTGTTAACCAGTGCACCCATCCATGCTTTTCCGGAGTTTCTTCACCAGTACTTCATACAATATTCTTCCCAAGCCACTGGCTATTTTCCCACTTCACCATTGCTGAAGCAATGATCAGCGGTGAGAGAGAAGTGAATCCTGTCGCCATGACCATCATCAGCACTCAGAAAGAAATTCCCCATGCTGGGAATTTAAACAAGCGACCCCATGGTTCAACACTTGTCGTCTGCAAATGCTCTGAACTTGGTCAAGTGTAAAATTTTGTCATTTGGTAAAGAGTTAACTCTTTCATTACAAACATGGTTCAATGGATGGAATTTGAGTTGGATAGGGTAGAAAACATTGTGGGAAAAGGAGAAAAATGCTAGTTACCAGCATTTTCTCCTTTTCCCACCATGCTTTCAAAAGGCTTCTTCCTTAGGGTCATTAAAACTTGAGATTGTGTGGTAAAGGATTAAACTCTTACACACTACAGACTCTGCTACCATGCTCAGTAAGGAATTCAAATTGAGAAACGATCATACCATGAATGTATGGTACCACAGATATTTGAAAGCTCTTTTGAACAACCCTTGAATCAAATTTATTAGAATCTATAAACCTTTATCACACAACCCTGAGACAGAGTTTTAACGACCCTGACAGAAAAGTCTTTTGAAAACACTGTGGGAAAAGGAGAAAATGCTGGAAACCAGCATTTTCTCCTTTGCCCACAATGTGTTGTAACATTCCTGAGACAAATTTCATTATTTGAGCCACATATAATTTGTCGCATGCAGATGCTTTCAGTTTGAACCAATCTAAATTTTTTTTCATTTTGTAAAGGGTTAAGAGTTAATGTAGCTGCAAGACTAACATACAGCCAATCAAATACATGAAAAGAAGCTACATGCAAGTCATCTTTACCTTGTTTAGTACAAGATGTTCGAATGAAAAGAACTGTCAATGTAAAATACAGATACAAGCAAAAATTGACTGACATTACTGCACAGCCTGTTTACACCTGACAGAGCCAAGCCCTGTAGCTCAGTCGGTAGCGTACAGGTTTTGGGAACAGGAGGGCGCTGGTTTGATCCCTGGCTTGGCCAAATTCTTTCCGAGGATTGATGATAGTCATTGCGATAGGATTCATTCCTCTCTCACCGCTGACCATTGTTTCGATGATGGTTATGTGGGAAAGGAGCCAGTGGCTTGGAAAGAAAATTGTGCGGAGTACTGGTAAAAGAAACTCCAGGAAAGCATGGATAGGTGCACTGGCCGCCGCGATATAACTGAAATAATGTTGAAAAACGGTGTTAAACACCATACACCTGACAGAAAAGCACTGCTAGAGTCATGCAGTTGAAAGAAAAACCATCTATCTTGAGTTGATCATCCATAATTGCATGTGAAACATTTTATGGAAACAAAATGTCATGTTCTATAGCTCTGTAGGGAAAACAATAAAGGAAAAGAAGCTATTGTTTGTCACCAGCAACTGCTCCTTTATCCAAAATGTTTGCAATTGCTGTAATTTAGAAAGTCATATTTATGCATTAATGGGTTAGGCATCAGATGAATAAAAATAATCTGTATGTTACCTTGCTCTGCCACACTAACTATCTTGTTAGTGGATTTTTCCATGTACATGTATGTGATGCAGCAGCAGTGAAACTGCATGGATAAAAAAAATATTCAGTACTTATACCTCAAAACAATGACGGCTTTGTCCATTTAAAAAATGTCCAATACATAGAACATAAAATATATATTGACCCTTCTTCTGTTTCAAGAGTAATCAATGTTTTTTTGTAATTTGTTGTTGCCTTACATTTCCCAAACAAGCCCTGGTTTTCACGTGTCGGCAGTACAAGTCTTTTGAAAACACTGTGGGAAAGGGAGAAATTGCTCGTAATGAGCAATTTCTCCTTTCCCCACAGTGTTTTCTACCCTTTTGGAGAACTTTCTGTCATTTTCATCAAATTTAAAATTGTCGTCTGCAAACTCTTTCAAGTTGGACCAGTATAAAATTTATCGTTTGGGAAAGGGTTAAGTTTCTACCAAACAACAAAATTTCAGTCTTTTCCTCTGTGAGAAAATTCAAAGATAACAGTGTAAGAAAAAGAAAATATTGCTGGTAATTTAACCACCATTTTCTTCCAAACTCACAATTTTCCCAAAACCCATCTTTCTTAGGTTTTTGAAAATATTGGATTCTTTGGCAAAGGCTTAAAATAAGGCATTTTCATCATTTGACACTATTAATGCATCAAAGTTGGTCGTCTGCATGGGAAAACATATCAACCATGGTCTTGCAAAAGGGGGCTAAATGTATCTCTGTAAAGCATTATGCCAAGCAATTCATCACATGGGGATCCATAAAACACATTTAGTCTAATAATCGAATAGATCTTGAGCTAAAATGGTCCTTTGACATGCGGAAATTTGACCAATAGCAAAAAGTTTTGGTCCAGGTCAGCCTCAGCTAGTGCAGACTGTGCAGCCTGACCTGAATCACTACTTTTTGCAGATGCATTAAGCCCCCTTTTCATAGAGCATTGCTCATATGTAGGTGGAAATTTTCAATCAAAACAATTTTCAATCACATTTATTTTGTCGTCTGCAAATGCTTTCCATTTGGACTAGTCTAAAATTTTGTCATTTGGTTAAAGGGTAGGAAACTGAAAATCCCAACAATTAGTCGTGCAGAATAGACATTTAATGATTCTGCTTGATAGAATAGCATTTGATAATATGCAGTGTCTCTAAATATTGACTAATGCAAACTATTTACAAGTGTAAAATACCTTTGGGGTCAATGTATTGCTGTATAGCAACTATTTAACCATGATTGTCACAGACTGGTTGTTCTGCATATATAATGTAATGTTTATAATTACTAAATTGAAAATTAATTTACTTATACTAAATCATCTTTGTTTTTGTTGATGAAAACAAAATGTACTTCTTTTGATAATGAATCAACATGAAAATCGTAAATTGTAATATCATAATTATAATAACACTGACATCACAAAATGTGTATCATTCTATCATTATTTGCAGCAATACCGTTATATATAACATTACGTAACATATACACAACTCCAATGATGTGTTTTTTAATGTATGTTCATTTTTGGCTTGTGTTGTGTCTCTTATGCATTGAGAAATCGCCCAGTACGACTTTTGATAGGAAATTTTTGTGTCGCATTGAAAAATGATTTTAATTAAATAAATCAAAGCAATTGAACACAGTATAGCAATGAGTTGTGTTACTGGAAAGTTTAATTACTGTTTGATATAAGATCAAATGTTCCTTTCAAGCAAATCAAATTTATCAACAGACATAAAATTATTCAAAGAAAAACAGTTCATGGCCAAATTGTGACAAAAGTAAACAATGCGGGTGTTAAAATGCATTTTGATTTAAATCATGCCATTTAAGAGCATGAAAATTATCTTATCGTGAAAATGACATGTTAATTTGTGTCTATTAGAATGAGTCCGAGTGGACTGCAAACAGGTCCTTCTATTATTTTATCTCGTGAAAAGAAAACAAAAGATGTAAAACAATGACATAAATTCAAATCATACCACTCAGCTGAGTCAGATCTCTTTCTACACTGCCTAGTTTATTTCTTATATTGTTTGATGGCAGCAAGCTAACCGGCTTCCTCTTTCTTACAGACGACAGGTATGCAAATTAAGCAGAGGTGAAGGTCATTACCTGGACTGGTTGTCATTTGTTACTTGATTCATGATTTGTCGTACCCAAATATTTTCTATTTGTCAACAGATTTATTTATTCATTTATCCATTTAGATCTATTTATACTTTAATCATGCATTTAATCCATCAGTTAGGATTAAGAGAAACAGACCACGCGTTGACACGTAAAACATTCTGAAATTAATTGAGGATTTTTTTTATTTGGAGTGATAACAGTAGAGAAAGGTTACAAACTTGAGAGCTATGATACGAAGTCTGTGTCTAAAGATCTATTGGATCTATACCGATGATTTTTAGATGCTGATCAATTTTGCTTTCCTTTAAACCTTACAGTTAACTTACGGTTTCCGTACTGGTCAAAGGTTAGCTGCTTGCTTCCAAAGATCCTCCTCTTCCTTGATTATTGTTGGTTGTTTTTTGTTGAAGCGTAGCAGCACGGGTGATTTTTAGTTGGTTGATTTTTCCTGTGTTTCTTAATTGTACTTTTAAAAATATTTACATTCGGTGACAGAACAAGATTGTTTGGTATTATTTAAAGTGCTTCACACGCGGCTCTGTAAAGTTTCTCTGATACTAAAGCTTTTTTTTTTTTTTTTAACCTCCGTTTTTGACTGTTTCATAAATTTTATAATTTGAAGTCTTTGAAGTCCTGTTATAAATTGACAGTTGGAGCATTTTGTTTTGGAGGTGCTTTCATGTGAACTCGTGCAAATCTTATAAACTTGAATCATGTCAACTCGTTGTCTTCTATATTCTGGTATTCTAGTAAGGAAAGTCCAAGATGAATTTTAAATAACCTTTCGTATATATGGCAGATGGCTAATACTTGGTAGATCTAGTAACTTGGTTTCTCTTCTTTTTACATTTTCTACTGCAATCTGTTTTTTTTTTTTTTTTTTTTAAATGAGGAGAATATACAGGACTTGCAAATCCAAGGCGAGGCCTAACGAGGGACTTGTACAGATGTCAAGTGAAAAATATTATGTATATATCCAAGCAGGTGAGGGTTCGACATGTATACTATTCACAAATTTTTGTTTGTACGCATTTATTGTAGTGGGAAAGCCACGAAATCAGGATTTAATTACTTTGCGGGATGACAAGAAAATAAGGATGATTTGTAATTAATTCTTACATTATTTACGACGTGACACTCTGAAATAATGAAGGTTGCATTCTCAAAGGCAAGGCTTTGACAAAACACTTTCAATGAATCATTGCAAGAAAATAATAATAATAATAAATGGAAAAAAAAGTAATAAACTGCTTGTGCCAACTATACAGACTGGGGTTGTCTCTGCTACTCGAACTACCCGAAAGATCTTGCATACTGAAAATGTCCTTTGGTATATTGACAGGTCTGCACATGAGAAAATTTTCCGTGATGCTTTAATAAATAATTATACTCATTTCTAGGTAATTTCCAAAAATCAAACTCATTTACATAGAGAAGCATACAGTCTTGATAATCATAATTACGTTTTCGTAGTTATATGCCTTTTCGTTGAAATTTGTTCTATGCCTTTAATTTTTCAAACATGTTGTTGCCCAAGGATGAGGGGAACCAGCCTGAAGTCTTTCCTTTTCCGCTTTAGATATTCTTCGGAGTGGTGCAACCTTTTTGGTCGTGTCCAATATCGGGCTCATCCAACACAACTCGGAAGAATTAAAGAATACTGAAGTAGAATTTAAAAACAAATATGGGACCTAAATTTGATCCAACCGCTATTACATATGGTAAGATCAGTTTTCTGATATTATTGGAATAGAATTCCACGGCAGATGAAGATGGCCGGTGCGTAACGTGCACGAAGTCGGATCGGTAAATTTCTTCTTTTTACTCTTACTTTCTCCTTGTATACTATAGCACCTAAAACAAGGAATGTTGATGTCCTTTATACTTGACTCTATTTATTTTGTCATGCAAATTTAAGGGGAGTGGGACAAAATAGCCCCATGAACAGTAGTCCAAATATTTAGACGTATACATGCTTATTTACCTTTCAACATTTATCATCGGACATTTCACATTTTATTTTTCTTATTGCATGTAACGTCTAAACGGGTCCCATTCAGTTCTGTGTAGCAAATCCGATCTCTCTAAAACTAGTATTATAACGAAAGAGAACTTCATTTACCTGTAGGTAGAACTTTTTTTGAAAATATTCAGCAGCTGTCTAAACAAATAATGGGCAGATTCATTTAGAATTCAATAAAATCACTCGCAAGTTGGATTGCCGACAGAGTCGCCGCCATGTTTTTCAGTCATGCAGACGGTTGCATAACAAATAAGAATTGACTTTAAGTTTATGAATGAAATCTGTTACAATAATCAAACAAGGCCAAAGCGAACAAAATTTCGTTTTAAAAAAAGACATAATACCATTCTGTAAGTTGCATTGACCCGTACATGACGGTTCATTCGGAACAATTGTATCTCTTCCACGGCAATTCATAACAAAAGAGAGTGGTGTTGAATCGGAATGGATTTAGCTCATAAATAGGCAAGTTTTGGACAAATATCCTTTTTCAGTCGAGAAATTATTCATTTGTCTTACTTCTGATGTATATTTCAGTGTTGCATCCAGGGCGCGCGATTGCGCAAATCCCGCTGTTTTTACTTTAAGTCTGGCAATTTTAGATTTTTTCGGGTGGCAACTCCCGCAGACACGGATATAATCCCCCGCTCTGCAATAGTCTGTGCGCAACAAAATTGCATTTTACAAGGAAGACGCTCCATGTACTCGATTCCGGCCAGAAATAATAACCAGCATATCAGTTATGCCGGTAGTGAAATAAGGTCGTAAGCATTACATTCTACAATTTCACTTACATCAGTTTATCGATATCTTTCTGGGGAAATACCCGTATGACGTAATCGGCTAGAGGGATAGATGGCATTGTTCAATTCCTCGGATGACGTAATTGGGATATGTGCTATTGAGGAATACCATGGTAGTAACTTCAACGCGTGTAGGAGTAAAATTGTGTATCAAATTTGAATAAATAAAGGTAATTGAAATGAGTTTTTATCTGCGGTGCACTCAAATTGTTCACTCCCCCCATTTTTATTACATGATGGGGGATCTCCCCCTCTCTGAGGTCATCCTGGATGCAACACTGTATTTTATTGAACAAGTTCAGTTAAAAGTATCCAAATTTGCTGTTCAAACAGCGACAAAATTCAATGTCGGAGTTTGCTAAAGGAAACTATGAAGGAGCCGATAAGGCCCTACGTACACGATGAATGTCAGAATGAAAAAATAACGTACGTAGGGGCTTATAAATAGGACTACATGAACAGACGACCCACTTTACCGAAACCATAGGCACATGGTTTCCATGACGTTAAGTTTTACAATTCACATTTCTGTATACTATAAAGACTAGAAGGTATCGCAGCAGCCATGTTATAAAGCAACGGAAGTTCTTTCACAAGTTTCAAATTACACCTGTTCCTGAATCGCTGCATAGGGAACGCAGCCACTATGGGTACCACGGTTATGTGGGACTTTTAATGTAAACTCGCTTGATATTGGCTGTTTGTTATTCATACCAAATCATAAAGTATTTACTTTACAAAATACATTTAGTAACAAAGTGAACAGTTTGTTTAAATTACAGTGGTACCCAAGTTGGCCATGTTCGCTCCGAGACAATTTGGGAACAGGTGGCATTTGAACCCAGTGAATGAACTTGCATTGCTCTAATACATGGCTGCTGCGATACCATCTAGTATTTATAATATACAGAAATAAATGTAAATTGTATGAATTAATTAAATCATAGAAATATGAAGAGTTTGGTCGCCAAGATCCAACTGACATACATGTACACAATTCACCAACAAAAATGCATTATTCACATGCCAAACTTTTGAAATACGCATGCAATAAATAGAAACAGACTTACTTGTAACAGATCGATAGGTCCTCAGCTGTAAGATCTTTCAGTCGAGATGTAATGAACAATTTTCCCAAACTGTTATTTGTCCTCCGATAACATTCAGTTATAAAAATAGATGACAAAGGCTCACGGAGTGGAAAAATTGTTTATTAAGCCTCAACATGAAGATTTTTCAGCTGAGGAACTATCGATCTGTTGCAAGTCAAGTTCTATCATGCTCCATATGAGCAATATTAGTGTTAAGAAAAATAGCAGTGTTGCACATATATGCAATTGCTGACAAAATTGAGTTGGACCAAAATCTGGTACCATGTATGCATGGAATCGGAATACAATTTAAGTTTGACGAGTTGTCTCGGGCTGTATGTCTCTGGGACGAGATGTCATAGGGATATGTTTTCCTGAGTCATCTGGGGTCCTGCGTGGCTCAGTGGTAAAGAGTGGGACTCGTAACCTTGAGGCCCCGGGTTCGAGCCCTACCTGATCTGTTGGGCTCTTTGTGGGTGTGTTCTTCTGCAAGACCAGTGTTCCCACTCGCATCGCTTTTTTGGAATGCACTCCCTGGAATACAAGTTTGGGAGTGCAAGAGAAATTCTAGGAGTGCACTCAATAATGACAATTTTAGAACAACAATGGAGGAAAGTAAAGGTCTGTTGCATTGAAAATTTGTTTTGGTTAGTCCCACTCTGTAGTCGGCTGCTCTTGAAAAGAATATGGGTAATTTAAAAAAAAGAAGATGCTTGTTATAATTTCCTTACTCAGGGGACCAGTTTCAGAGGGACAAATTACAGCCAGACGGCCAGTAGAATTTACCATTTCACTGTCAATTTCAGACACTAATTAGCTTTCACTTATTGTTTTATAGAGACTATTTAAAGTCATTGATAAAGCTAAATAGACAGTTTGAAATGCCTATGATCGGACGATGTCAAAGCAATTTTTGTTGTGTCATGGGTTTTCACGTTTCTTGCAGCGATCTTTTTTTCATGCCTGTTAAGTTTTGGAGTAGTATTTCCGCATGATCTGACAGAGATTTGTCAATAAGAATAGCATGTAACTTCAAAACCTATAATTTTACACTAGAAAAGCGGATTGATACCAAGTTTGATTAGTGGTGATAAACAGTGACTTTCACACTTGATATCTTGTCCCAACTGGCGCCACTGGTGATGGATAATGGGAGCCCTGAAACCTGTGCCTGCATGCACGTTTCACATCATATTTTTGTGCGTGATTATTCAATTCACTGCATGAATCACGTACATATGTGCGTGAATGGGAACCCTGAAGACTCTTCAGAGCCCTACCATAGTACTGGTAAAACCCAGGAAATACATGAGTGTGAGCTGTGGCAGTGATATGACTGAAATAATGTTGAAAATGGTGTAAAACACTATTCAATCCTGACTCATCAAAAGCTAGTTAGATTGACACAAAAGAAATAAGTGTGGGAAAGTGTGACTCATCGAGTAAAGAAGCCATAATTGCTGAAGAGGAATGGTTCCTTTTCAAAGGTCTTCTATGCCAGAATGATTGATGCATTGGGACGGAGTTAATTTCAGGGAAATTGCAGAAGCCCTACTTACTTTACCAACTGGGATATTTGACTAAGGGACCTGTTGTCATAATATGGAACAAGTACTGTTGAAAATTATGGAAAGCAGCATTTAAGCACAATGCTCCTTTCCCATCATGTTTCCAAGAACTGGTTATTTGAAAGGAGTAAAAGTTATTTGTAGTTAGGTGGGGTAAATGTTAATACTTTACCACATAATCCGGACTTTTTACGACTCTGAAGAATATCCCTTTTGGAAACATTATGGGGAAAAAGAGAAATGCTTGTAACCAGCATTTTCTCCTTTTCCTACAACGTTTTCTACCCTTAACGAAACAAAATTCAATTTTTAGGCGACATTTGTCATCTGCAAGTGCTTTCAATATGGACCAGTCAGAAATTTTTGTCATTTGGTAAAAGAGCATATTTGTAGTATAGAGATAGTAAACATTGGCATTTGAACCATGAAGCTTTTGTAATAAATTAGCCTATTTAAATACAGGTCCTGGCTTTGTGTCCATGAAGATTCTACTCGGTTATGTATATATTTTGAAAATATGCCTTGTTGCTGAACTCTTTACTAAACGACAAAATTTTAGACTGGTCCAAATTGAAAGCATTTGTAGACGAAAACTTATATATTGCACAATTTTGAAATTTGTCTTTGAAAGGATAGAAAACATTGTGGGAAAAGGAGAAAATGCTGGTTACCAACAATTTCTCTTTTTCCTACAATGTTTTGTAAAAGTCCTTTGATCTGGGGTCATTAAAGTGCGGGATTGTGTGATGAAGGGTTATCTATTTATTTCAGTGTGTGTGAAGGCAGTGGGAGGAGAGGTACCAGCCACATCATCCCTTGCCCCAAAAATTGGTCCCCTTGGTCTGGTAAGTAATGTTTGAACCTGACAAAAATATCTCCCTTTCAGTTTGTTTTCTGTTTCGTCATTGTGTGAATTACTCATGAATGTCCAGTTCAAATTGTAGATTTTTGGCTAAAGAATTCAAAAGGGTAGAGAAATACTGTAAACCCCATACATTTGAAAACACTTGACCATTAACTCTAAACCAAACTACAAAATTTTAGACTGGACCTAATTGAAAGGATTTGCAGATTACAAATGTTGCTAAAATGATGGTTTTTGTCTTTTATAGGGTAGAAAACAATGGGAAAAGGAGAAAATTCTGGTTACCAACTTACCAGCATTTTCTCCTTTTCCCACAATGTTTACAAATGCTGTCTTTCTTGGTTTTTAATTCAGGATTGCATTTTAAAGGTTTAATCCTGTACTAGAAGACAAAATTTTAGATAAAAATTGGAACGTCTGTGGACAACAAAAATAAAATTAGTGTTTGAACCCTTTACCAAATGGTAAAACTTAAGACTGGTCCAAATTGAAAGCATTTGTAGACATCAAAAAAAAAAAAAATTAATAAATGGAAATCTGTTTTCGGAAGGACACAGAAAACATTGTGGGAAAAGGAGAAATGCTCTCTCTTTCCCAGTGTTTTCAAAAGTTGTTTCTTTGGACGCAACGTTTTACCACACAAAGCCAACTTTTAAAGCACGGGGAAAGAAGGCTTTTGAAAATATTGTGGGAAAGTGAGAAAATGCTGGTAACCAGCATTTTTTCCTTTTCTACCCTGCGAAAAATAAAATTTATGTTTTGAGTAACATTTAACTTGTCATCAGCAATGCTTTCAATTTGGGCCAGTCTTAAATTTTGTAGTCTGATAAAGAATAAAATCAGGGTCCATATTCACCAACCATTCTTAAGAATATTCTTAAGTCTTTTTCTCAAAGATTTTCTACATTTGAAAATAACACAACACCTAATTGGCTAAACCACAAATGGTTTAGCCAGTAAGGAGTTGTGTTACTTTCAAATGTAGAAAATTCTGGAGAACAAGACAACATTCTTCAGAATGGTTGGTGAATATGGACCCAGGATTTTTTGGTAGGTTTAATGAATACCATCCCACAGAGACAAGTTGTTATTGAAACTGCCCTTAATGAATATGAATTCTGTCGCCGTAAGAAAATTCGTTGCAGTTGTATGCAGACTGCTAGAGGAACAAGCATTCTGATAGTATTGCATAGCAATACCCAGTCCCCTACCAGCTGTATGTATCGCTGGCATGTCAGTGAAATTTTTTAAGTCCAAGGCCCGTAAATGCGTCAAAAAGCAGTGCAGCGGGACGAAACTCGAACTTGATGTGTAAGTCATGGTGGTTGATGTACACGCCAAAATTCAGCTCTATATGTAGCAGCGTTTAGAAAAAAAGTGTGGAAAAATGTTTTATCAGTGAAATTTTGTAAGCCCAAGGCCTGTAAATGCGTCAAAAAGCAGTGGAGTGGGACGAAACTCGGAAGTTGATCTTAAGTCATGGTTGTTGACTTACACAGCAAAAGTCAGGTGAATATCTACCAGCATTTAGTCATGTAAAGTCATGGTGGTTGAGTTACACAGCAAATCTGAGATCAATACCTACCAGCATTTAGGAAAAAGTCTGGAAAACTGATTTATCAGTGAAATTTTGTAACTCCAAGGCCAGTAAATCCGTGAAAAACGAGTGGACTGGAACGAAACTCGAACTTGATCTGTAAGTGATGGTGGGTGACTTACATACCAAAACCCAGTTCAATATGTACCAGCATTTAGAAAAAAAGTCCGGAAAACTGAATTGCTAGACTGACGGACAGACGGAGTGCAAACCTAAAGTCCCCTTTGACTTCGCCGGTAGGGGACTAAAAAGACAAATATGTAGGTACATGACCAGGCAATTGACAACTGAAAGCTGTTATCATTAACCAAACAACAAAATTTCAGAGTGACCCATATTGAAACCATTGCAGACAACATTATAAATGTGGCTGAAATAGTGGGATTTGTATTTGAAAGGTTAGAAAACATTGTGGGAATAGCAGAAAATGCTGGTTACAAGCATTTTCTCCTTTTCCCACTATTGTTGTAAAAGCTTTCTTTCTCGGGGTCGTTGAAACTCAGGATTTTGTGGTAGAGGGTTAAAGCACCTTTTAGGAGTAAATCTAGAATAACACAAAAAATATTCTTTTGAATGGTTGGTGAATATGAGCCCTGGAGACACAGGTCACTCACTACAACTCTCTACTTTCCTTATTAGTCACCAAAGAAGATAGGTGATGACATCATGAAGAGCACAACAGAATGGAAAGGTCTGAAGATCACAGTCATGTTGACAATACAGAACAGACAGGCTAAAGTCAGTGTTGTACCAAGTGCTTCTTCATTGCTGATCAAAGCTTTGAAAGAACCACCAAGAGACAGAAAGAAGGTGAAAAACAGTAAGTTTTTATGTAACCATTTAGTCTTTACCAAACAATTGGATGACCCTGGTGATGAAGACTTATGAAAACATTGTCGGAAAAGGAGTAAATGCTGGTAACCAGCGTTTCCCTTTTCCCAAAATGTTTGTTACCCTTTTAGACATATCTCTCATAATTTGAGCCACGTTTAATTTGTTGTTTGCAAGTTCTGATCATGGGCCCACACTGTTGCACAGTTTGGCTCAATAGATGTTTACAGAGCAGTAAATGGGTTTTCTAGTGCAAGAAGAAATTTTTTCTTCAATATTGACTTGAAGTATTAAGATGTGTTTTTTTCTGCTTTTAAGTTTTACTGTTGTTGAAGTATGGTAACAGTAAACATAACAATATCAATATTCATCCCAGGCTTTAGATTGATGTACTTTAAAGTTTAAACCGTAGGCTGTTATGCACTACTCAAGGATCTTTTGCGGACAGTTTAGATCATGATCACACTGCACAGAACATGCAGTCTGATCTTGGATCTACAATGTTTGGTAAGGAGAAAATCGGCTTGAAAGTCTCATTTCATTTATTTAGCAGGATAAGGGTTAATATTTTGTTTGTTAAATTGACAGCTTTCACATATAATACAGTGATTATCATACAGCAGTTCAGCACATGGAAGACAAAGTATGCCTATTTTTGTTTCCAGTTAAACACAGTGGTAGTATTGCCTTTGATGAGATTCTGAAGATTGCCAGAACTATGAGAGAAAGAAGTATGTCAAAGAATCTTACAGGAACTGTGAAAGAAGTTTTGGGTAAGAAGAAAGCCCTTGGGCTAGTCAGTGCAACCAGTTTATACTTAACCCTTTACCACAGGGCAAAATGTTAGACTTTCCCATGTCGAAAGCATTTTTAATTGACTAATTACATGTGGACGAAATGAATGGATTTTTCACTGAAAGATTCAAAAACATTGTAGGAAAAGGAGAAAATGCTGGTGACCAATGTTTTAATATTTCTTCTTCCTCAGAGTTGTCAAAATTTACCATTGTATGGGAAAGGGTTAACTGAAAACACTTGAGCGGAACTGACCTAATGTAAATTTTCTTTAAGATGGCCTATGATTAGTAACCATTTTGATATAAATCATGAAATTTTATGGTTCTGCAAATATGAGGCCAAATTCCAATGCTTAGGCTTCTTTTCACTATACTGTATAGATTTATGCAAATTATTCGAAATAGTATATGCAGGCATACAATCCCTTTATCCATATGTATGAGCTGGCGTCGTAAAGTTAGGCAAATATTTACTCAAATAGTACAGTTATGCAATTTATTGAAACTTGGCATAATGCTTTCTTACCTGAACTGTGCACGCAAATTTTGTGCACATGCAGTTTTGTGACAGATAGCCCTGGAATTACGGTTACCAGGGTAGATAGCATAATTGGGATAATTATCATAATATACAACTTTTGATAATATATTTAGAAAACACGGTTTTACCTTAAAATGTTTTATAGTGCTCTAAATGAAAGAAACACGTATTGAAATGGTAAGCTTTGACATAAATAGTTTAACATGCGTTTTGATGATAAATAGAACTAAGGATAACCAAATAGTAATCTGCTGTTATGCTGTTAGTCAGTTAGATTATCACTATTTTGCAAGATTCTCAAAATTCATTGACTTGGAATTTCGGAAGAGGCCAGGGATATTTGGATTGTTTGCTAGTTCAGTGCTTCAAAATATTGTGTGGTAGCTTACAAGACTTGAGAACAGGAGGTCGCTGGTTCGATCCCCAGCTCGGCTAATTTCTTTCTGAGGATTGATGATAGTCATTGCAACAGGATTCATTTCTCTCTCACCGCTGACCATTGTTTCGATGATGGTTAACATGGGAAAGCAGCCAGTGGCTTGGAAAGAATATTGTGTGGAGTACTGGTAACAGAAACTCCAGGAAAGCATGGATAGGTGCACTGGCCGCCACGATATAACTGAAATAATGTTGAAAACGGCGTTAAACACCATACAATCAAATCAAAATATTGTATTTGTAGATAAATATTTTAAGTTTTACAGACGGATTGTTCCATATAAAAAGCAGGAAGGAGAAAGTACTGAACAGTGGCTTAGTCTCCATGTCCCACAATCTTTTCAAAACCACCATCTGGTGGATCTTTAACATTGATTGATTGGGTTCAGTGTTACAGATGTATGCAGTTTAACACTTCACCACATAACAAAATATTGGACTTGTTCCTGAACTGATGCAATTCTTTTATAAAAGGATAGAAAACATTGTTGGAAAAGGAGAAATGCTGTTTTTTTCCAACAGTGTTTTCCAAAGCCTTATTCCTCAAGGTAGTTAAAACTCTGGATTGTCTGATAGAAAGTTAACAGAATACAATATGATTATGTTGTTTTGTAGGGACAGCACAATCTGTAGGATGTCGGATTGATGGTAAAGCTCCACATGATGTGATAGAAGCCATCAATAATGGGGAATATGAAATTCCTGAGGTACAGTTCTAAATCAGATTATCTCTCTACCAGACCACAAAATTTTAGATTTGAAGATTAAGTTACTTAAAGTGTAACAACATGAGGGAAGGTTTTGAAAACGTTGTGGGGGAAAAATGCAGGAATTTTTTTTTCCCATTTTTCATTGTTTTTCTTCAGCAATTTTTGCCCTGTCACAGACAAATTGTTCTCACTTTGTTGTCACTGTATGACAAGCAGTAATGGTTTATACAAGCTTTGGAAAAAGTGAGGTTGATAGTTTGATTTTTTCCTGGCAAAGACCACTCAATCGAAATACAGATAGGCTGGAAGTCTATCAGTAGTCTTCACATTCATGTTCATATCTCCTGATATCTGACAATGTTCAGTGTGCAATAAACTGTAAACCTACTAAATATCTAAAATGAAACTTTCAAGTCAATAGTAAGAACCCAAATATTTCTATTTCAAAGTATTTTTTTTTTTTTTTTTTTGAAATTTTTAGATCGTGTAGATCCAAGATCAGACTGCATATTCTGTGCAGTCTGATCTTGATCTACACTGTTGCAAAAGGTCCTTGGGTCACGCTTAGCAGCTTAAGGGTTAAGCAGGTTTTACCAAAAATAAAAATTATTAATTTCAACTTGAATACAAGCCCCGAAAATTATTCAATTGAGGAGGTGCATGTTGAACCTTGAAGGATGATACAACACTAAGTAAGACTTTCGTTCTTCAGAAAAATTCTGTTGACAACTTGATCTGATGAGGTTCCAATATGCTAAACAAGATGGAATGTAAAATAAATTGAAATCTAAAACTCAAATCTGTTGTCCTCCAGCCAATGCGAAATGTGTACTTTTACTGGGAGATGGGAGAGGGATTAAATTGCTGTTTATCTTGCGTCTTAACCAATTATTAAACAATTGTGTCTTTTTATGACCCCTATGAAAACATTGTTAGAAAATGCTGGTAACCACCATTTTTTTTTTTTTCCGTGTTCTTTACCCTTTCTGATACAAATCCCATCATTTATGCCTCATTTAATTTTTTGTCTGCTAATGCTTCCAGTTTAGACCCTTAAAAAAAAAGGCGTCATGTTCTAAAGAGTTGAAGCATCCTATATGTTCTGAAAGTAGCAGAATTTACCTTTGAAAGTACTCAAAGTAGTATTTTTCATTGAAATGCATTAGGAGCATGGCTAAGAACAATTTTGTTAGAACATGAAGTGTGGAGGGATCAAGTCATTAAAATAATGGATATAATGGAAAATTGGGTCAATGTAGACAAAAAAGGGGGGCTCTGGCAGGTTTTACGTATGTTTAAAAAGATGTAATGATGACTTTTGGCGAGAGTTTTAGACAGGACTACTATTGTAGTACTGTATGAAGTCAATCTGTTTCATTTCTGAACATCTTTTGTTAAAACAAACTTACAAGACAATGCATCAATGAGAAAATTAAATGTCATCAAAAAGAAAGATAACTTGGGTTCAGATAGGTGGTGGTAGTCTTGTGTAGTATTTAACCTACAATACCTATGTAGTTGGTACTTTTTGGGATTGTTTCAACTAGAATTCTGAACTTTAAGCAGTTGTCTCATGGAGATTCCCTACTTTTGTTTTGGAGTTGATTACTAATAAGCCCTTTACCACACAATCCCAAGTTTTAAGGACCCTTGGTAAAAAGGCTTCTGAAAATGTCGTGGGAAAGGGAGAAATGCTGATAACTGGCATTTTCTCCTTTTCCCACAATATTTTCTTCCCTTCCCAAAAGAACTTCCAATTTTTGAGCGACAATTATTTTGGCGTCTACAAATACTTTGTATGTGTACAAGTCTAAAATTTTGTCTTTTGTTAAAGAGTTGATAAGACTAGTTGTACTTTTCCACCTTTTAAGAATTGAAATGATGAAATAAGACGTACTGTAAAACAGAAGACACATTCTAAAATTGTTAGAAAAATCCATGTTTGGTCAGTTTAAATATTGCTAGAAAGATGTGATGATGACTTTTGGCGAGAGTTTTAGACAGGACTACAGACGTAGTACTGTATGAAGTCAATCTGTTCCATTACTGAACATCTTGCTGTGACAAAATACAAATATAGTAGACATCCTGGCAATGATTTGTAATGGAAAGGTAATGCTTGTCAACAAGGTTAGAGCTGAGGCTCAGATAAATGGTAGTCTTGTGCAATATTTGAATCTTCACAGAATCTGTGCAGTAAGTACTCATTAGAATTACATTATAACTAGAGAACAGTGCAAGGGATTAGATATCAATTCTTCATTTAAATCTGTTTGGTATTTGTTGGGATGTTCATCTCTCTCTAGTGTACTAGATGTTTATGGCATATGAGGTGGAGTTCGAAAGCTAGGATTTTTGCATATAGATAACCCTAAAAGAAAATACAATGTTTTTCATGTGAATTAAGCAGTTCCATAACTAGATTTGGCCACCTGGAGTAAAATGATGACAACTTGGCGAGAGTTTTAGACAGAATTTTTTGGTTCTGTATGAAGTCAACCTGTTCAAATCCTGATCTACTCCAGTCAAATCTAGCTAATTGGTATGCATTGTTGCATTTTTAACTCTTGGATGTCATGAGTAACTCTCATAACTTTGTTGGCTCGTGTAGATCAAGATCATATGAGTCATGCTCAGAAATAGGGGGCTTTAAGCATCTGTGAGAAGTATCAACCCAGGTCAGCCAGTGCAGTTAGTGCAGACCGACCTGGGTGAAACTGCGCTAATGGTCAATGTTCTGTATGTCTAAGGACCAGTCTACCTCATTATTAAGTTGGGCGTTGAAAAAAAGTGGCTATTATGGATTCATAATTATCCGATTGCCTGATTGGTATCGTGTATGAAGGAGATGCATTAAACCCCCTTTTGCTCAAGCATGGCTCATATATACCGTGTAAAAAACGACGTCTAACTTAGATTTTGGCTACAGTCTATTTCCAAGAAATTCAGAGCAAAAAGTCATCATCTTGCAGTCTGAATGTTAATACTTTACCGAAAACAATCCTGAGTTTTAATAAACCTCATGAAAAAGGCTTTGAAGAAAAAAAAATCTGGGGAAAAAGGAAATGCTGGTAACTGGCATTTTCTCCTTTTCCACGGCTTTTTTTACCATTTCAAGATTGCCATCAATTTCTAAGCCATGATATAACTGAATTGTTGAAAACAGCGTTAAACACCATATAATTAATCTATCATCTAGTACAGATGTAATGTGTTGGACAGTTTTGGTCAGAAGACAAGTAAAATAGGATTTTTCCTTTGACCCTTTCAACACTAAACTTTGTATTCTTCCAAATAGATCAGTGTAAATCATGATCATACTGCATGTTCTGTTCCTATAAGGAGATATTGGGGAAAAAAAAAAGGGAAAAAAGCATGAAGTAGCAACATTAGGGTTTTTTACTATTGCCTTGAAAGTGTCATCTAACTTATTTATCAGGTTAAGGGTTTAAAAAAAATGGGTAATTGTCAGTTAAAAGTACACCAAAATGATGAGGCTTTAGTATTGACTTTCGTTCTACAGAAGAATGGTGTTGAGTTTGATTTTTCTGATGGTGTACTAAATTGTTTCATTTATTTATCATTCAGTAGGCAACAGCTTGTTAAATCCAACCAAATTGAAAGCATTTGCTGATATCAAGTAAGGCTTAAATTACATGACTGGATTTGATACTGAAAGTGTATGAAGGATGGAGGCATAGGAAAAGGGGTATACATTTGCTTGTCTGCCCTGTTTTCAAAATCCTTCTTTCTAACAGTCACAAAGTTATAAAAGCAGGGGAGTACTCTGTGCAAGTTTCAATAAGAAGAATGTCATTAACCCCTTACCATATAATCCAGAGTTTTAACGACCCCAAGAAAAAAGGCTTTCAAAAACATTGTGGGAAAAGGAGCAAATGTTTAAATAGCATTTGCTCCTTTTCCCACACTGTTTTCAACCTATTCACGAACAAATCATTTGAAAGACATTTGAACACCACCACCACCCCTTCCCAGTTGCCTACAGTTTTGACAAGTCGAAAGTTTTGTCATGTGCTAAAGGGTTATTGTACCGGAATGTTGTAGCTGTAAATTAGGTTTAACTGTATATACTAATTAAGAGACTATTTCTCTCTTTCTTTTCCAGGAATAAGGTCCAAGTCCAGTGAATCACTATGTAAAGAGAAAAAAACAGAAAAAATAAAAAAAAAATAGCAAAATTGCTGCCTTGTGATTATTTTTTGCTTCATACTGATTTCAATATTTCAGCCATTACTAGTCTAGGTCCCTTATCCGTGTGTTTCTTGGGACCGTTTTCACCGACTATTTAATTTCAGTTCGGATTTTAAAATTCCAAGACTACTGATCTGATTGGCCGAGACAGAACATCTTTGCCAATCAGAATGGTTGTTTTCATAAATTCAGAATTGATGGTGAGCGATTTCACCAGTAGACTATTGCCCTGCAGAAATGAGCCAGACTAAACCCAGTACCAGTTTTGGACCACCCTATGAAATACAGGCTTTTGAAATGGATTGCACTTTAATGCCGTTTTAACAGCTTGGATCATATCAAGCAATCAGTGCACCTACGCATGTGTTTTCTGGCTTTCTCACACCAGTACTCACACCAGTACTTAACACAACTTTCTTTGCAAGCCATTAACTACTTTTCTCGCATGCAGGAGAGGTGAGAAAAACGGACGTAAAGAAAGTTTGCCTCAACGTGATATCTAACTCAGAATCGCCAGGTCACGAGTCTGATACACTAACTGCCGAGCTACCCAGGGAGGAGCCTTTGAAAACAATGGGGGAAAGAGAGAAAATCATGACAAAGCATTTGCTCCTTTTCCCGTAATGTTTTCCAACAGCTCTAGGATATTCATCATATTCAAGCCACATAAATTTGTTGGCTGCAAACACTGTCAGTAAGGGTGACTATGTTTAATACATGTTTAGTGTTCACCATGAGCAACTGAAGAGTATGCTAACAATTTTCCTGTTCAAATGTTATATCGGGAATCCAATGGAAATGGAACTACGCATTGAAATATTTGCCAGAGCAAGAAATTTGTTTAACCCTTTACCACACAATGTCAACTTGTAATGACCCCGAGAAGTAAGCCTATGAAAACATAGTGGGAAAAGGAAAAAATGCTGATAACCAGCATTTGCTCCTTTTCCCAGCCTTTGAAAACATAGTGGGAAAAGGGAAAAAATGCTGATAACCAGCATTTCCTCCTTTTCCCACAATGTTTTCTTCCCTATCAAAGAAATTTCACATCTTTTGAGCCTTATTGAAATTGTCGTCTGCAAATGCTTTCAATTTGGACGAGTCTAGAAATTTGTCCAACAATGTTTCTAAAAGCCTTCTTTTTAAAATTCGGGATTGTTTGGTGTCCCTAAGTGCTAAATGAATAAAACGGTCTTTCCTACCTAGGAAAACCGATTAAAGAGGATGAAGATTAACTCAAAGATTTGACTGCACATACCTACATTAGTACAAAAGTGATGAAGTTCTCTGAAACGATAGAAAACATTTCGGAAAATGTCGGAATTACTTGTTACAAACAATTTCTCAATTTCCTACAATGTTATCAACGCCATTTCCTTATGGGTTGTAAAATACTAGATTATTTCGTAAAGGGTAAAACCACATGTACTGTACATTCTTATCTAAATTAACCCCCCACTAGATGTGGAATTTAGTATGGACTGTAGGGGTCCTCTGATTATTGCACACTTTAAATCTGCTGGGAAAATCCAGACTGATCAGAAATACCTGCCATCAGATCTATCAGTAGAAGATTGTGTAGTTAGGTCACAACAAGGTTATAACCATAGAGAGACACAATAAAGGTTAGTTTGTAAGATTTTTCTTCCTGTGAAATACATGCATATTTACAAGAAATGTATGTATATGTATGTACACTTTCACATAATGTAATTTACAATACTTTGATTATATACTGTTCATACGCGAGGCAACAACATCTATACAAAATACGCTGCTAACTGGGCCATCTTATCTTTAGGTTTCCCTCGACCTTTTCCTCTTGGCCTGCCTCGACCTCCTCTTCCCCGACCACCCCGACCTCGACCTCTTGGTGCACCTGACTTCAGTCTTGTGATGGCATGATGCATCTCGACCAGATTTTTCAGTATGGGGTCACAAAATGCACAGCCCTGGTGTTTTGTGTTGCCATCCTCTAAAGGTGTTTTACCCTGAAAGATACCAAGTGTATACTGTCACCCTGCTACATCATGAAATACAAAGTTTAAACTGTTGGAAAACAATCCTAATTTTTAACAACTCTAGGCTAGAAGGCCTTTGGCTGGTTAATTTCCTCTCTATCCACTATATTTTCTGACCTTTCAAAGACAAACCATTGGAACCATATTTAAATCATCTGAAAATGGTTTTAATCTGGGTGTGTCACAAAATTTAATTGTCTAGTAATAATAAAACAGCAATTTTTTCAGATTGCAGACATTTTGAAATTTTGACCTATAAAAAGGTAGCACAAAATCCCTGGTTTTAACGACCTGCAAAAGAAGGCATTTGAAATCACTGGAAAAAAAAAAGAAACTGCTGATAAACAACAGTTTTTTGGTACAGAGTTGAAAAAATCTGCTGGATTAGAAACCCTTTTTATTTTCAACCGAAAATAAAAAGGACTTCTAACCCAGTGGCTGCATGTTCAAAGCTCGGCTATACAAAATCATTTCAATAATTGATGAGTCATTGGGCAGCATTTATTCCACAGAACTGTCTACCGTTGGCCTGGACAGAATAATAGGTATCATACTTATAATCAGAAATGCATGGATAGGTGCACTGGCTGTTGTTGCATACATAAAGTACTATTGCATATGACATTAACCCTAGAGCACCGAATTAATGAAATGGACCTTTTCAATTCGGAAAAACATCCAAAATATTGTCATTTCAATGATATTTGGCCAGAATATGTAATAAACCAGAGGGCCATGATGTCCCTGGATTGCTCACCTGAGTCAATAGGCGAAATTTCACTCCAGGGTCATAATTGAAAGTACTACATGCCAATTAAATATGATGTTAGGCCCAATTTCAAACTCGTCCAATATTTTATCAAGACAAACATTCTGACCAATTTTCAAGTCAACTGAGCAAGACATGTGGCCTCAAGAGTGACCCACAAGGTATTTCTTTAATTTGACCTAGTGACCTTGATAATGACCCAGGTGACCCAATTTTAAACTCATCCTAGATTTTTTCAAGAGATTTTATGAAGACAAACATTCTGAACAATCTTCAAGTCAACTGAGCAAAAAATATGGCCTCTAGAGTGCCCACAAGGTATTTCTTTAATTTGACCTAGTGACCTAGTTTATGATCCCAGTTGACCCAAATTCGGACTCATCTGAGATGTTATCAAGGCAAACATTCTGACCAATTTTTAAGTAATTAAGCAAGAAATGTAACCTCTAGAGTGCCCTCAAAGTATTTCTTTAATTTGACCTAGTGACCTAGATTATGACCTCAGGTGACCCAATTTTAAACTCGTCCTAGATTTCATCAAGACAAACATTTTAAACAATTTTCAAATCAATTGAACAATAAATGTGGCCTCTAGAGTGCACACAAGGTATTTCTTTAATTTGACCTAGTGACCTAATATAAGATCCCAAATGACCCAACTTCGAACTCATGTGAGATTTTATCAAGACAAACATTCTGACCAAATTTCAGGTCATTGGAGCAACAAATGTGGCCTCTAGAGTGCCCACAAGGTATTACTTTAATTTGACCTAGTGACCTAGTTTATAACCCCAGGTGACCCAATTTCGAACTGACTGAACACGTTGTGCTCAGGTGGGCTAACAAACTTAGAACAGGTTCACTACATACCAAATAACAAAGCTCTATGCCTTCCAGGTTTAGAAAAGAAGAATTTCAAAATTTTCCTTCTTTGTTCCTTTGTTCGAACTTGTGACCCCTGGGGCAGGGCCAGTTTTGACCCCAGCGGCATCATTTGAACAAATTTGGTAGAGGTCTACTAGATGCTGGATGCCAAATATCAAAGCTCCACGCTTTCCAGTTTCAGAGAAGAATTTTAAAGTTTTCCTTCTTTGTTCCTATGTTCAAACTTGTGACCCCTGAGGCAGGGCCAGTTTTGACCCCAGGGGCATCATATGAAAAAACTTGGTAGAGGTCCACTAGGAGATGCTACATACCAAATATCAAAGCTCTACGCCTTCCAGTTTTAGAGAAGAAGAATTTTAAAGTTTTCCTTCTTTGTTCCTATGTTAGAACTTGTGACCCCCGGAGCAGGGCCAGTTTTGACCTCAGGAGCATCGTATAAACAACCTTGGTAGAGGTCCACTAGGATATGCTACATACCAAATATCAAAGCTCTACGCCTTCCAGTTTTAGAGAAGAAGAATTTTAAAGTTTTCCTTCTTTGTTCCTATGGTCGAACTTGTTAACACCCCCCCCCCCCACCCCCAGTTTTGACCCCAGGGGGATCATATGAACAAATTTGGTAGAGGTCCACAAGGAGATGCTAGATGCCAAATATCAAAGCTCTACACCTTCCAGTTTCAGAGAAGAAGAATTTTAAAGTTTTCCTTCTTTGTTCCTATGTTCGAACTTGTGACCCCCGGGGCGGGGCCAGTTTTGACACCAGGGGCATCATATGAACAAAGTTGGTAGAGGTCCACTTGGAGATGCTACATACCAAATATGAAAGCTCTTGGCCTCCCAGTTTCAGAGAAGAAGAATTTTAAAGTTTTCCTTCTTTGTTCCTATGTTTGAACTTGTGACCCCCAGGGTGGGGCCAGTTTTGACCCCAGGGGCATCATATGAACAAACTTGGAAGAGGTCCACTAGGAGATGCTGGATGCCAAATATCAAAGCTCCACGCTTTCCAGTTTCAGAGAAGAATTTTAAAGTTTTCCGTCTTTGTTCCTATGTTTGAACTTGTGACCCCCGAGGCGAGGCCAGTTTTGACCCCAGGGGCATCATATGAAAACACTTGGTAGAGGTCCACTAGGAGATGCTACATACCAAATATCAAAGCTCTACGCCTTCTGGAATCGGAGAAGAAGATTTTCAAAGATTCTGCTATTTTTTTCCTTTCTGTTGCCATGGCAACCAGAGTTATGGGTGGAATTCAATCTCTTGAACAACTTTGGTAGAGCTTCACCCAAGGAACATCCCTGCCAAGTTTCATCAAGATTGGCCCAGCGGTTTAGGAGAAGATGTTTAAAGGAATTGTGGACAGATGGACGCCCAACAATGACCGATCACAATACCTCACCTTAGCACTTCGTGCTCAGGTGAGCTAAAAAGCAGAGTAGATCCAAGATCAGAATGCAGTTCTGTGTAGCCTGATTTTGATTTACACTGTCTGTAAAAGTTGGTTTTAGCACTTCATTGGTTAACTCTTTACCAGATGACAATATTTTGGACTTGCAACCAATTTGAGAGCATTTGAAGGCTACAAAAGGTTGCTCAAATGCTGACATTTGTCTACAAAAGGGTAGCAAATACTTTTGGAAAAGGAGAAAATCCTGAATACCAGCATTTCTCCTTTTCCAATGATGTTTTCAAAAGCTTTTTTCTTCCAGATATTTAAAACTCAAGATTTGTTTTGTAAAGGGTTTATTCGTCATTTAGAAATATTTTCGGTATGGACAAGACTAGATTTTTGTTAAATTTGGTAAAAAGTTTACAATCACCATGACAACTACTGTTTGATAGTTAACCCTTTATCACACAGTCCCGAGTTTTAACGACCCTAAAGAAGGCCTTTGAAAGCATTGTGGGAAAAGGAGAAAATGCTGGTAACCAGCATTTTCTCCTATTCCCACAATGTTTTCTACATTGTCAAAGACAAATTTAATCCTTTGAGCCACATTTATTTTGTCTGCAAATGCTTTCAATCTTGACAAGTCTACATTTTTGTCGTTAGGTAAAGAGTTAAACAGTTAATGACCACCCTACCTTGCTGAAGTCAACCTCTAACAAGTTTGATCCACAATCTTCACAAGACTCTTCTGACACACTGACTTTGTGGGCATTCTCAAAGAAATTGATCACCACATTACATCTGAAATGAAACAAGAGGGCCATGATGGCCCTGGGTCGCTCACCTTAGTAGAGTGCCTTTAAGGTTTTTCTTTAATTTGACCATGTGACCTAGTTTTTGACTGCAGGTGACCCAATTTCAAACTCATATTTCGTGAAGACAAACATTCTGACCAATTTTCAAGTCAATTGAGCAAAAAATGTGGCCTCGAGTGCCCTAAAGATATTTCTTTAATTTGACCTAGTGACCTAGATTATGACCCCAGGTGACCCAAATTTGAACTGGTCTTTGACTATATCAAAAGAAACATTTTAACCAATTTTCAAATCATATGAATAATAAATGTGGCCTCTAGAGCGCCCACTAGCTATTTCTTTAATTTGACCAAGTGACCTAGTTTATGACCCCAGTTGACCCAAATTCACACTCATGTGAGATTTTACAAAGACAAACATTCTGACCAATTTTCAAGGCAATTAAGCAAAGAATGTGGCCTCTAGAGTGCCCACAAGGTATTTCTTTATTTTGACCTAGTGACCTAGTTTATGCTTCCAGGTGACCCAAATCCAAACTCATCTCGTATTTCATCAAGACAAACATTCTGGCCAAATTTCAGGTCATTTAGCAATAAATGTGGCCTCCAGAGTGCAAACAAGGTATTTCTTTAATTTGACCCAGTGAACTAGTTATGACCCAAGTTGACCCAAATTAATCTTATGTAAGACTTTATAAAGACAAACTTTCTAACTAATTTTCAAGGCAATTGAGCAAATAATGTGGCCTCGAGAGTGCCAACAAGGTATTTCTTTAATTTGACCTAGTGACCTAGTTTATGACCCAAGATGACCCAATTTTGAACTCAATGAACTTGTTGCGCTTAGATGGGCAAACAAACTTAGAAGAGAATCACTACATACCAAATATCAAAGCTCTACGCCTTCCACTTTTAAAGAAGAATTTTAAAGTTTTCCTTCTTTGTTCCTATGTTCGAACTTGTGACCCCCGGGGCTGGGCCAGTTTTGACCCAGGGGCATCATATGAACAAACTTGGTAGAGGTCCACTAGGAAATGCTACATACGAAATATCAAAGCTCTACACCTTCTCGTTTAAGAGAAAAAGAAATTTAAAGTTTTCCTTCTTTGTTCCTATCTTCGAACTTGTGACCCCCGGGGCGGGGCCAGTTTTGACCCAGGGGCATCATATGAACAAACTTGGTAGAGGTCCACTCTGAGATGCAACATACCAAATATCAAAGCGCCACACCTTTCGGTTTCAGAAAAGAAGAATTTTAAAGTTTTCCTTCTTTGTTCCTATGTTTGAACTTGTGACCCCAGGGGCTGGGCCAGTTTTGACCCAAGCAGCATCCTTGGAACAAACTTGGTAGAAGTCCACTAGGAGATGCTACATACCAAATATCAAAGCTCTATGCCTTCCCATTTAAGAGAAAAAAAAAATTAAAGTTTTCCTTCTTTGTTCCTATGTTCGAACTTGTGACCCCCGGGGCAGGGCCAGTTTTGACCCAAAGGGCATCATATGAACAAACTTGGTAGAGGTCCACTAGGAGATGCTACATGCCAAATATCAAAGCTCTATGCCTTCTAGTTTTACAGAAGAAGATTTTTAAAGTTTTCCTTCTTTGTTCCTATGTTGGAAATTGTGACCCCCGGGGCGGGGCCAGTTTTGACCCCAGGGGCATCATATGAACAAACTTGGTAGAGGTCCACTAGGAGATGCTACATGCCAAATATCAAAGCTCTATGCCTTCCTGTTTCAGAGAAGAAGATTTTTAAAGTTTTTCTTCTTTGTTCCTATGCTCAAACTTGTGACGCCCGGGGTGGGGCCAGTTTTGACCCCAGGGGCATCATATGAACAAACTTGGTAGAGGTCCACTAGGCAATGCTACATACCAAATATCAAAGCTCTAAGCCTTCAAGTTTCAGAGAAGATAATTTTTAAATTTTCCCCTCTTTGTTCCTATGTTCGAACTTGTGACCCCCAGGGCAGGGCCAGTTTTGACCCAAAGGGCATCATATGAACAAATTTGGTAGAGGTCCACTAGGAGATGCTTCATGCCATATATCAAAGCTCTATGCCTTCTAGTTTTACAGAAGAAGATTTTTAAAGTTTTCCTTCTTTGTTCCTATGTTGGAAATTGTGACCCCCGGGGCGGGGCCAGTTTTGACCCCAGGGGCATCATATGAACAAACTTGGCAGAGGTCCACTAGGAGATGCTACATGCCAAATATCAAAGCTCTATGCCTTCAAGTTTCAGAGAAGAAGATTTTTAAAGTTTTCCTTCTTTGTTACTATGCTCAAACTTGTGACCCCTGGGGCGGGGCCAGTTTTGACCCCAGGGGCATCAAATGAACAAACTTGGTAGAGGTCCACTAGGAGATGCTACATACCAAATATCAAAGCTCTGCGCCTTCTAGTTTCAGAGAAGAAGATTTTCAAAGATTTTGCTTTTTTTTCCTTTTTGTTGCCATGGCAACCAGAGTTGTGGGTGGAATTTAATTCTTTGAACAATTTTGGTAGAGCTTCACCCAAGGAACATCCCTGCCAAGTTTCATCAAGATTGGCCCAGTGGTTTAGGAAAAGAAGATGTTTAAAGAAATTGTTGACGGACGCCGGACATAGGGCGATCACAATAGCTCACCTTTAGCACGTTGTGCTAAGGTGAGCTAAAAACAGGGCCATTAATGACATGTATCACTCCAATGCCTTTTAACCCTTTAACACACAAGCCCGAGTTTTAACAACCTTGAGGAAAAGGCCACTTGAAAACATTTTGGCAAAAGGAGAAAATGCTGGTAACCAGCATTTTCTTTTCCAACAATGTTTTCTACACACTCACAGACAACTTGCATCATACCAGCCACAGTCAAATTATTGTCTACAAAATTAATGCTTTCAGTTTGAACAAGATTTTGTTGTGTGGTGAAGTTTTTTAAAAAAAATGCGCAATACACTTAATTTGCCTTGAAAGAGAAGTTTTTAACTTTAAGAAGGTCTGTTAAGCTAAAAAAAAAAAAACAAGAGGGCCATGATGGCCCTGGGTCGCTCACCTTAGTAGAGTGCCTTAAAGGTTTTTCTTTAATTTGACCATGTGACCTAGTTTTTGACCGCAGGTGACCCAATTTCAAACTCATATTTCATGAAGACAAACATTCTGACCAATTTTCAAGTCAATTGAGCAAAAAATGTGGCCTCGAGTGCCCTAAAGATATTTCTTTAATTTATCCTAGTGACCTAGATTATGACCCCAGGTGACCCAAATTTGAACTGGTCATTGACTATATCAAAAGAAACATTTTAACCAATTTTCAAATCAAATGAATAATAAATGTGGCCTCTAGAGCGCCCACTAGCTATTTCTTTAATTTGACCAAGTGACCTAGTTTATAAACCCAGTTGACCCAAATTCAGACTCATGTGAGATTTTACAAAGACAAACATTCTGACCAATTTTCAAGGCAATTAAGCAAAGAATATGGCCTCTAGAGTGCCCACAAGGTATTTCTTTATTTTGACCTAGTGACCTAGTTTATGGTTCCAGGTGACCCAAATCCAAACTCATCTGGTATTTCATCAAGACAAACATTCTGGCCAAATTTCAGGTCATTTGAGCAATAAATGTGGCCTCCAGAGTGCAAACAAGGTATTTCTTTAATTTGACCCAGTGAACTAGTTTATGACCCAAGTTGACCAAAATTAATCTAATGTGAGACTTTATACAGACAAACTTTCTAACTAATTTTCAAGGCAATTGAGCAAATAATGTGGCCTCGAGAGTGCCAACAAGGTATTTCTTTAATTTGACCAAGTGACCTAGTTTATGACCCAAGATGATCCAATTTTGAACTCGATGAACTTGTTGCGCTTAGATGGGCAAACAAACTTAGAAGAGAATCACTACATACCAAATATCAAAGCTCTTCGCCTTCCAGTTTCAAAGAAGAATTTTAAAGTTTTCCTTCTTTGTTCCTATGTTCGAACTTGTGACCCCCGGGGCTGGGCCAGTTTTGACCCAGGGGCATCATATGAACAAACTTGGTAGAAGTCCACTAGGAAATGCTACATACCAAATATCAAAGCTCTACACCTTCTCGTTTAAGAGAAAAAGAAATTAAAAGTTTTCCTCCTTTGTTCCTATCTTCGAACTTGTGACCCCCGGGGCGGGGCCAGTTTTGACCCAGGGGCATCATATGAACAAACTTGGTAGAGGTCCACTAGGAGATGCAACATACCAAATATCAAAGCTCCACACCTTTCGGTTTCAGAAAAGAAGAATTTTAAAGTTTTCCTTCTTTGTTCCTATGTTCGAACTTGTGACCCCAGGGGCTGGGCCAGTTTTGACCCAAGCAGCATCCTTGGAACAACCTTTATAGAAGTCCACTAGGAGATGCTACATACCAAATATCAAAGCTCTACGCCTTCCCATTTAAGAGAAAAAAAAAAATTAAAGTTTTCCTTCTTTGTTCCTATGTTTGAACTTGTGACCCCTGGGGCAGGGCCAATTTTGACCCCAGGGGCATCATATGAACAAACTTAGTAGAGGTCTACTAGGCGATGCTACATACCAAATATCAAAGCTCTAAGCCTTCTAGTTTCAGAGAAGATGATTTTTAAAGTTTTTTTTTCTCTGTTCCTATGTTTGAACTTGTGACCCCCGGGGCAGGGCCAACTTTTGCCCCAAGGGCATCATATGCACAAACTTGGTAGATATCCACTAGAAGATGCTATATACCAAATATCAAAGCTCCATGCTTTCCTGTTTCAGAGAAGAAGATTTTTAAAATTTTCCTTCTTTGTTCCTATGTTGGAAATTGTGACCCCCCGGGGCAGGGCCAGTTTTGACCCCAGGGGCATCATATGAAGAAACTTGGTAGAGGTCCACTAGGCGATGCTACATACCAAATATCAAAGCTCTACACCTTCAAGTTTCAGAGAAGAAGATTTTTAAAGTTTTCCTTCTTTGTTACTATGCTCAAACTTGTGACCCCCAGGGCTGGGCCAGTTTTGACCCCAGGGGCATCATATGAACAACCTTGGTAGAGTTCCACTAGGCAATGCTACATACCAAATATCAAAGCTCTACGCCCTCCAGTTTCAGAGAAGATGATTTTTAAAGTTTCCCCTCTTTGTTCCTATGTTCGAACTTATGACCCCCGGGGCAGGGCCAGTTTTGACCCCAAGGGCATCATATGAACAAAGTTGGTAGAGGTCCACTAGGAGATGCTTCATGCCAAATATCAAAGCTCTATGCCTTCTAGTTTTACAGAAGTAGATTTTTAAAGTTTTCCTTCTTTGTTCCTATGTTGGAAATTGTGACCCCCGGGGCGGGGCCAGTTTTGACCCCAGGGGCATCATATGAACAAACTTGGTAGAGGTCCACTAGGAGATGCTACATGCCAAATATCAAAGCTCTACGCCTTCAAGTTTCAGTGAAGAAGAATTTTAAAGTTTTCCTTCTTTGTTACTATGCTCAAACTTGTGGCCCCCGGGGTGGGGCCAGTTTTGACCCTAGGGGCATCATATGAACAAACTTGGTAGAGTTCCACTAGGCAATGCTACATACCACATATCAAAGCTCTACGCCTTTCAGTTTCAGAGAAGATGATTTTTAAAGTTTCCCCTCTTTGTTCCTATGTTCGAACTTGTGACCCCCGGGGCAGGGCCAGTTTTGACCCCAAGGGCATCATATGACCAAACTTGGTAGAGGTCCACTAGGAGATGCTTCATGCCAAACATCAAAGCTCTATGCCTTCTAGTTTTACAGAAGAAGATTTTTAAAGTTTTCCTTCTTTGTTCCTATGTTGGAAATTGTGACCCCTGGGGCTGGGCCAGTTTTTGACCCCAGGGACATCATATGAACAAATTTGGTAGAGGTCCACTAGGAGATGCTACATGCCAAATATCAAAGCTCTACGCCTTCAAGTTTTAGAGAAGAAGATTTTTAAAGTTTTCCTTCTTTGTGACTATGCTCAAACTTGTGACCCCTGGGGCGGGGCCAGTTTTGACCCCAGGGGCATCATATGAACAAACTTGGTAGAGGTCCACTAGGAGATGCTACATACCAAATATCAAAGCTCTGCGCCTTCTAGTTTCAGAGAAGAAGATTTTCAAAGATTTTGCCTTTTTTTCCTTTTTGTTGCCATGGCAACCAGAGTTGTGGGTGGAATTCAATTCTTTGAACAATTTTGGTAGAGCTTCACCCAAGGAACATCCCTGCCAAGTTTCATCAAAATTGGCCCAGTGGTTTAGGAGAAGAAGATGTTTAAAGAAATTGTTGACGGACGCCGGACATAGGGCGATCACAATAGCTCACCTTTAGCACGTTGTGCTAAGGTGAGCTAAAAATTAATAAATAAAACCATCCCTCCTTTAAAAAAAAAAGAAAGTCGTGTCTTTTTCAGAGGCCAAGATGTCAGTGAATACAAGCAGGTTCAGTAAAGTGTCATTAGTTCAAAATATCTATGAAACCTGACAAATAGTACTTTGGCAAGATGATTTCCAAATTTTACCAGCATGTCATGAATATTCAACCAGGGTTTAAACAGATGCACATTTTCTGCATCTCATATACAACAACAGGGGAGCAGAATATCTTATCTGCATTCAATGGGATAGTTACCAGCAATTGCTTCTTTTAACTCTTTACCACACAATCCTGAGTTTTAACGACCCTAAGAAAGACGCCTTTTGAAAACATTGTGGGAAAAGGAGAAAGTGCTGGTAACCAGCATTTTCTCCTTTTCCCATAATGTTTTTTACCCTATCAAAGACAAGTTCCATCATTTGAGCCACATTCAATTTGTCATCTGCAATTGTTTTCAATTTGGACCAGTGTAAAACTTTGTCGTTTGGTAAAGGGTTAAACAATTAATCTAACAGTACTTTTAACCCTTAAATTGTTAAATAAACAATGAAAATTCCAGTCAATAGTGAAAATCCAAATACTGGCAGTTCAAAGTTGATTTCAGCTGAAACAAGATAGCGTATTGGGCTGTGTAAATCAAAGATCACACAGCACGTTCTGTGCAGCCTGATCTTGATGTACACTGTCATCAAAAGGTCACTGAGTCACGCTTAGCAGCTTAAGGGTTAACAGTAATTCCCACAAAACATTGGAAAATCTTTCAATAGGTACAAGCCAAACTGGAATACAATGACACTATGAATTCCCCAGGGAATAAGTGAAACACTATGAAAACTACACCCTATTGTTTGATATTTCGGCTATTGCATTTTTCAAGAGTTCAAAACACTTTTTCCTCTAGAACATTTTTTTAGCTTGAATTACTGCAGTCATATTATTTTAAAAAGTAATACAAAACAATACATGGATCCGTGGAAATCGATATCTGACCAATCAGGTCATCGCATTTATTTGGTCCGAGGTGCAGCCTTGTTGTCTGCTATTTCGGCTCACAAACAAGTGACTGTTAATTTTGGAGAAGTGAGATAGTAAGTGTGTTTACAACGCTTGAATTTTAGGAAAAAGTTTATAAGATGTGCTTTGCGATCGTGTACGGCTTTCGTGTGATATAGCAGAGATTACAAGTTTGCATTATGATTATGATTGACAATTTGACATAAGCAAAGAGTTTATATCAACGCTATAATACGCAATGGATTAATTAATGTTAGTTTTTTTTTTTTTCCTCTGAAACTCTCTGGGAAAAAAAATGTTTTACAATGGGAAACAAAGGTAAAATATATGAAATACTAACAAAAAGAAAGTACATGTATGTTCACTAAAATAGCTGACCTTGTTTAATAACCTCTGCACACCCAAAAAGGGGCACGTGTCATCAATGTTTCAATTTGACGTAAACATTAACGCTTGGTGCGTGAAGAATGCTGAATGTGTAGATACAGATCAGAGTGCAAAAAAATGCAGTTTATTCTTGGATTCAAACCATCTGCTACTTAAATTAAGTACTTGTACGTGTATTCTTTACTGAAGGTACATGTAGATTTCAATTATGAAACAAACTAAGTTCTGTTTTGTACAATTTTTCAAGTTCAGCTCAAAAGGCAACCCATGTTAATTAAATCAGCTTTTGACTTAGCCATATTTAGGTGGATTAGCACATCTGCCATTTCAAAGAGTATGCCGATAAACTGTTAGCTAATAGGATGTGTGTTTGATTGCCGCTGTAATCCACTCGACCACCCGTTGTCTTCAGTATATCACAAGGTAAAACAAACTACCGCCAATGATATTAACAAGTTTGTTAATTGACAGCACACTTTACACATTTTAAAATCACCAGGCAACTATTTTCCCTAACTAGAAATTTAAACATTTCTTAGACTTCCACCTCTCTGTTGAATGAGACAATCTATAAATATTTCAAAATGCTTGTAATTTAGTGTAATTTATTATCGAATACGATGTTGAGACAACCTAACAAACCTTACAAAAATATTAATCATCTTTAATTCTATTACTTTTAAGCAAAACTGAGGTTTATGAGGTGTTTCATTCTTTCTCGTACAAGTTAATAACTTTGTATTACATTGTCCGTAGCCCCTGAAATTCACAATTTTTGTACATATCCTTGTGTAAATAAGTTCAAGTATCCATATATTTCTTACCGACAGAAACATACGAAAAGGAATATTTTTCCGGAATTTAAACGATACACACAGTCATGATAGGAAGATTTCAGTAGCCTTTCTGCTATACTGTATATGTATTTACTGCGTTTGTTTGTGAGCCCTTAGTTACGGTAACCAAGGAAGTTGGTTTATCTCATTGCCACGGATCCATGTATAGAACAATACGGCTTTTTAAAACAATAAGACTGCTCTTGAAAAATGCAATAACCGAAGTATCGAACAATAGAGCGTTGTTTTTCAAACTGGAATAATACCTATTGCATGCCATTCTCCATTTTGGACCCGATGTTGTATCGAGTACAAGTACTCCATTGTCACACTCTGCACATTCTGACACACCATTATTTGCCAATGAATGTTGACATGATGGGTGAGTGCATTCATTACATCCCATCCCTTTTCTCATGTCCTTGAATGGTGGATGATTAAAACAGTAAGGACAAAATGGGTATGTCTGAAATAAAAGTTTAATATTTGAAAAGCTATATACAGCAAGTCACTTAGTGTCATTCAGTTAGATACTAAAGGAAAAAATAGAGTAGAGTCGATTTGCAAGAAAACTCGAGGAACATTATGGGAACGACTAAACAATGGAACTCATGGCTGTTCTTTGCCTCAGTATATATCTTGTAGTAGGTAGTAGAGTAATTCATGATCAAATTGTGTGTATAGTGCCATCTCATCCTCATCTACACTGTGTGGAAAAGCAACCTGAGTTGTGCTAAAGTGTCAAATTACTGAAATGGAAAGTTTCAGTAAAAAGGAAGGAGCTGGCTATTTCCAAGTCAAGCCTTTGCTTGCAACATTTAACAGAAAATTAGACAATGTGCATCAAAGATAAGAACATGCAGATTCTAAGCAGTCTGATCATGATCTATCCACAAAACAATGTAATGTTTTAATCTACCATACCACAGGCTACATGTACTTTGTACAGAAAGATATTTTGCCAATGAGCAATTCTGTTTGCACTTCTGTAAACATCAAACAAATGGCGGGTTTAATGAATCTGCAAAAAGTTTTGACCAAGGTCAGCCTGCGCAGTCTGCGCACGTTGACCTAGTTGAAACTTTTTGCAATTGTTTGATGAAAGGGTTAAACTCCCTTTTGCCAGAGCACCACTCATGCGAATTACCTTTCCTTTAGCACCAGTAGTCCAAAGTACAAGCTCAAAATCATCCAGTGGGCACTTCAATTGCTTATACAGTTTAATATTGCCATTTTGTGGGAGGCTGTAGGTCTCATCACATGATGAACAATGCAGTCGAGAAGGTTTGGCCTGAATATACTTCATGTATCGCCGGCACTTCCCACATCTACATCACAAACAGAAAAACGATGATTAACACAGGATCTTATGAAAGTGTATATAAATAACCAAACCACAAAAGTTTAGACTTGCCCAAATTGAAAGCATGTGCAGATGACAATATAAATGTGACTGAAAAATTGAAAGGGTAGAAAACATTTTTGGAAAAGGAGAAAATGCTGGTTACTAGCATTTTCTCCTTTTTTCATAATGTTTTCAAAAGGCTTTTTTTTCAGGAGCATTAAAAGTCAGGATTGTGAGGTAAAGGTTTAAATCAGTTCACTTAAATCATTTGACGTGAGCCTTGGCGAGCCTCATAAATACTATACATGTTGATAATATGAATATAAGATTCTATTTGTCAAATAAAATAAAGAAGATTCTCATCTTTAACCTTTATACCATGTACAAGATCATGCATATAGGCATAGTTAGGGTGGAGATTATTAATTTTTGTATCAAAAGAAACTTTGCATCTTTCAGCCATCTTAAAGTTTTAAAAAAAGAAGGCACTGAATCAAACTTAGATAACAGAAAGTCAAATTCTGTCATAAATCTACCTCACTGGAGAATGAAGTTGAAATGTAAATCACAAAGTGAACTATTCAAGAATTGAAAACATGTTTGCGCATGTTATTGCTGTATAATTTACGCTGGTCATTAATACACAAACCCTTTACCAAACAGTCCTGACTTTTAACGACCTTGTGGATGATGGCATTTGAAAACAATGTGGGAAATGGAATGAATACTGCTAACCAGCATATTCTCATTTTCCAACAATGTTTTCTACTCTATCAAGGACAATTCTGCCATTTTAGCCATCTTTTTCATCTGCAAATGCTCTCAATTTAGATAAGTATAAGAATTTTATATGATAATGTGGCAAAAAGAGTCCAAAAGACTACTGTAACTTTAAGTGATTCTCGATGTAATTTACTTACAGGTAAATGTAAATGTAAATAAGTACTGTTCTAATTCCTAAACTTGCATTTCTTTTTGCAAGAGTATATACAGACCTTTGGGGCACCAAATTTATGAAAAAGATCTTTACGATTAATAGGAAAAATTGCCAAAATATTGCTATTCTACGTTTAGAGTATAATAAATAGGAGAGGAGCATGTAGATCCAAGATCGAATTGTACATTCACTGCCATCCAATCTTTGTCTATACTGTCCAGGAAAGCAACTAAATCCGGGCCCAGCAGTTTCTGAGTACAACTGATTAATTCACGGTAAACATTGTCATGGCAAGATTAAACTAAATCTAGATTAATCATATATACTAGCTGTTGTAGTATACATACATGTATTTGCATCTGAAATTAAATGGAAAGCTGTTTAAACCCTTTACCAGGTAATCCCCAGTAAAAAAAAAAAGTCCTGAAGAAGGCTTTTGAAAACATGGTGGGAAAACGAGAAAATGCTGGGCACTAGCATTTTCTCCTTTTACCACAATGTTTTCTTCCCTTGGAAAGCCAACTTTTGTCATTTAAGCAAATTTGAATTTGTTGTCTGCAAATGATTTGAATTTGGACCAGTCTAAAATCCTGCTGTCTAGTAAAGGGTTAAAAAAAAGACTTGTAAGCATATGAAACAACATTTGATTAACTGTTGGAGGAACAAATATCTACCTTGACAGAGCCTTTCCTGAGGCAGACAGAGGTGAAAATGACACTTCAAACAGTTCATCCATGCCAGCAATGTTCTGTACAAAAAACTTGAACTTCAGGTGAAATATGTTGATGGCATGTTGAAGTACAGCCGGATAATCTGCCTTTCCTTGGGCAATGAGGTTTAACTGTTGTTCCACAGCTGATCTCATCGATGGTAAAACTAGGTCCGGATCAATCTATATAGAGGTAAAATACTGCATTCAAAGATCAAGAAAATATTCACACAGGTTGGTGAACTCTTTGGAGTATCAACTCAATGAAAAAAAAAAAAAGACCTGAAACTCTTGCAGGCCAAGCTCAGGACAAAAAGCAAAGAACCATAACTCCAGTAGTAATCCAGCAGTCATAAGAAAACTTGCAGGTCCACATGTTCCTATGATAGAAAGGCTTTCATTACAATTTCATCCAAACTCTAAGAGAAGAAAGGGTTGACTGATTGATTGTATGGTGTTTTAAGCCATTTCAACATTATTTCACTTAGTACGCCTGGAGTTTCTTTTACCAGTACTCTGCATGATATCCTTTCCAAGCCACTGGCTGCTTTCCAACATAACAATCGTCAAAACAATGATCAGCAGTGAGAGAGGAATGAATTCTGTTGCAATGACTATCATCAATCCTCGAAAAGAAATTGGCTGAGCCGGGGTTCGAACCAGCGACTCCCTGTTCTCAAGTCCTGTATGCTACCAACTGAGATACCAGGGCTCAGCAAGAGGAGAAAGGGACACATAATCACATTCTACCAACAGACAGAAAGACAAAAAAACTGATTTCAGAATAATCTCCCTGCCAATATCATCAAAATCATCCCTACCTTTTGATATCCATGAACAAGAACAATGCCCAAAGTTGTTGGTTTCAATTTTCTGCCTGGCTGAATGCCAACATAGTTCCTTTCACATATGTTGTTAATGTGGACTGGTATACTGGCATCTGTTCCAATACCATGTTTCTCCATTAAAGTGATCAGTTCTGCCTCTGTTAAATAATCTGGTGGACCAGTCTGTCTTTCCAACATTTTAACCTAAAATATGAAACTTTTTAAATTGTGTACTAAAGGCAACATAAGGTGCATTGTACAGATGATTGAAATCAAGATGAGAGGGCACTGCATTTGCAGTCTGATCAATGATAGATGTATATACTTTCTAATATTGTCAGAGAGAAGCTTTTCAAATGAGCCTTGAATCCCGCAATTGCTGTTTGTTAATAGGCTTAAAATACAGCAAAACCTGCATAAAGAAAGCAGCTAGGGAATAATTCAAAATTGTATGCTTAATTCTTTACCAGATGACTAAATCATGTTCAAGTTCAGAGCATTAACAGACAATGAATCAAATGTAGCTAAAGTGACTGAATTTGTCTTTGAAAGGATTGAAATCATTGTGAGGAAAGAAGTAAATGCTGGATACCAGCAGTTTCTCCTTTTTCAAACAGCATTTTCAAAGCCTTTCATCTCTGTGTCCTTCAAGATTCTTTGGCAAACGGTTAAGTCATGTGCTTGCTACATGCACATCAATTTCTCTTATGAAATTCCTCATAAGACAGGCTACTTGCTTTTTGAAGGTAGCCAAAAAGACAGGTTTGACGGGATATCTAACATTTACTTAGCATGTGAAGATTTTACCTGCACCGCATTGAATTTTCATGTCCATATATCTCCTAGAATCAATGATCACAGTAAAAATACAGCAGAAGCAACTAACTGGCCCGACAAGAAGACATTGCCTACCCAAAGTACTGTTTTCAAGGGCCTTCTTCTTCTGGACCCAAAACATTGGAATAATTTGGTAAACTCTGAATGCATGTCCATTACAAAAAATAAGTGAAATCAGTCAGTATATTTGATTTACATGTAATATGTTTATTAGGAAATAGGATTTTTATTAACCCCTTCACAGCTGAGTTTACAATCTTAATTTTTCCCAAGGTCAAAAGTAGAGTTCCAATGCAACTTTAGAAGCTTTTTTACCATGTTAAGCATAGGCTGGCAGAATGTATATATCTATGATCAGACGCCACTGAACAGCACTCTGATATTGATTTGTACCATCTACAAAAGGCATTTTAACCTTTCAGCTGGTAACCAGCATGTTCTCCTTATCCAACAATGTTTTCTACCTTTTCACACAAAATTTTCCTCATCTGAGCTACATATTCATTGTCTTCTGCAAATGCCTTCAATTTGGACAAGTCTAAAGTTTTGCAGTAACGGGTTAACTGCTAATGGCAGTGTAAGTGATAAAAGTACTAGTGCTTACATCATTTACTGAACACATTTGTTCACGAGTAAAGTCTGGCATTTTCTCGTCACTTGTCAAAGCTTGCCATGTCATCAGTGTTGTATAACCAGGATCTATCAGCTGCTTTCCACTGTAAGAAAATTTCTCACCTGCCAGCTCGAAAAATACAGTCGTCTGCAGATATCGGCAATCAGGACTGATCTGTGAATGTAATGCTGCAGTGAAATCTTTATCATATTGACATTGAATAATTTCAATGCTTGTAAACTACTCTTTACTCTTTCCCTGACAACAAAATTTCCCACTTGAAATTAAAAGCATTTACAGACGAAATAATTGAATTAGATGTGGCTCAAATGAAAGGGTTGAATACATTGCGGGAAAAGTAAAAAATGCTGTTACCAGCATATTTTCCTATTCCCACAATGTTTTAAAAAGTTTTATTCCTCTAAGTAGTTCAAACATGGAATTGCAGGTAAAGGGTTGCCTAATCACTTTCAAAAATAAATTTCCATTCACGGTCCTAGGTCAATCAATTTTTGAGGTAGAGTATGGAAACAAAAAAAGGATGGACCTACAGACAGAGATGGTGAAACCAGTATACTTCATAGAAGAGGGGTATAAAAGATTGTGAGAAAAGGAGAAATTGCACGTTACAAGCAATTTCTCCTTTTCCCACAATGTTTTCAAATGCTTTCCTCCAACAGTTGTTATAACATGGGAATGTTTGGTAAAGGGTTGAAATACAAAATGGTTTGGTAAAGGGTTACAGTTAGGGTTAACATTAACTCATATCAAGTATTTGCCTTTCAAACTAAGTACTCACTGTTGCAATAAAATGCCGGGTTATATAGTCATACAATCTGAATGCATCGTGGCCCAGCTCACTCTCTGTTGCACATTTCATTGGAGTGATAGGGGGATGGTCACCTGCATCCATGCCACGCCTGCAGATAATAGGCACAAAATAAAGATGTTTATCCAACAAATATGATTCTTACTTAAAACCGACAAGGAATAAACTGCTATACAAATGAGAAGGACTTTGTCTTTTGGAAAAAAAAAAATCAAATTATTGAGATTTATAGGCTTGAACTACAGGTAACATATAGAAGCAGAAGACTTTTGAATATTATCACTGGAAAAGCCCATGTAAAAGTTGTGACCCCTGGAGTGGGGCCAACTTTGACCCCAGGTCTTTAATTTGAAGACACTTTGTAGAAATTCATTAGATTAAGCTACATGCGAAATTTGGTAGCCCTAGGCCTAATGGTTTAGAACCAGAAGATTTTTAAAGTTTTCATTAAATAAGCCCATGTAAAAATTTTGACCCTTGGAGCAGTGAAAATTTGGACCCCAGGGCTACAATTTGAAGAAATTGGTAAAAGTCAATTAGATGAAGCTACATGCCAAATTTGGTAGCTCTATGCCTTACGATTTTGGACAAAAAGATTTTCAATATTTTTCAATGGCAACCAGAGTTTTTAAAAGAATCAATTTAGTTTAAAATATTCTGAAGAGGACCATGGCAGGATCATTTCTGTAAAGTTTGGTTAAAGTTGGATGGGCAGTTTCAGAGAAAATGTTCAAAATAAAAGTTAAGGACACATGGATGGAGAGACGACGGATGCATGATGGAAAAAGGGCAATGACAGAGGCCTTTGGCCAGTGCTGCTAAAAATGATGAAAATTGAAGGTAGAGATAAAATGCAAACAAACAATTTTAATTTGTTTGCAAAAGCACTGAAAAAGGTTCCTGGCACTTACTTTGGCTTTGTAATGCCTTCGTTCAGCAGGTCCCGAACTGCACTTCCCCAGTCTGGATGATTCTGTTGTATTTTCAAAGTTGCACTGAAACAGAAAATACTTGATATAATATCTCAATCTTTAAGCTCCCTTACTTCAAAATAGAAACAAAAGAACTGCATGTGGGTACCAATGCTCCACTGCAGTGAAAATTGTAAGTCAAAAGAGGGACATAACTGTGTTAAAAACATTTGATGGCTACATGCCCCTGTTATATGGGCCACCTTTCGATAGTTAACAACTAGCAAAAGTCTTAAGTAAGTACCTTCAATTACAGATATATTATAAAATGTCAAACTTCTTGCAAGATGAAGACGCAGACAAAGCAGACAAGGAAGATGCAGACAATGCCCGGCTATGACAATACCTCTATGTTTTCTTCGAAAACAGCTGAGCTAATTATGAATTATTAAGCTTGCATACTTTAAAAAGGCCTGACTTCCCAATTATGAAATATAATTTCTTATCAAAAATAACTTCCACCCTATAAAACATATTAACCCTTTACCAGACAACAAAATTTTAGCCTTGTCCAAATTGAAAGCATTTGAAGATGACAATTTCAATGTGGCTCAAATGGTGCAATTTTTCTTTGATAGGGTAGAAAACATTGTGGGAAAAGGAGAAAATGCTGGTTACCAGCATTTTCTCCTTTTCCCTCAATGTTTTCAAAATGCTTCATTCCCAGGGTCATTAAAAGGTGGCATTGTGCAGTAAAGAGTTAAATGAATTCATTAAAAAACTTATCTGTAGAACACAGATTCCCCCATCTAGTGCCTTGAGTAAAAAGGACTCTGATATTGCAACCTCAATGCTGTTGTGACCCAATGGATGTCTCTTGGAATAGCAACATGTATAGATCCAAGATCAGATTGTGAATTCTGTGTGGCCTGATCTTTATAAACTCTCCACAAAAGCAATCAAAGCTTTGAATGTACTCTAAGGAAAAATACAAATAAAACTAAATAGCAAAAAAAGAAAATTACGTCAGCTCAAAGTTTTCTGGGTACTGTGTGGTTTCTGTTCTTGGATAACTGATGTATCCCTGTGTGTAAAGTCTTTCAGCAATTTGCATTGTCTGCTGGGGACCAATCCCTACAAATATCAACATATGAGCCATGCTCTGATTAAAGGGGTTAATGAATCTCTGTGATGCAATACACTAAGCTAGCGAAGCTAGTCTATAGGCATCAAGACTGACCTAGATTCAAAGTAAACAAAAAACCCCACAGTTGCCAAATACTACCTCACAGAAAATACTTCTTTCTGTTAGAAATCTTAATTCTGTTGTATATGACAATTTAGACAACTAGAGGCTCTTGAGCGCCTGTATCGCTCCACAGGCCTGATATTTCTATAATGGCGAAAAGAAGTTTTTAACAATTACCATTCAATCCTGCATTTTAGCTCACTGAAGAAAAAAGGTATGGAAAAAACTTGTGAGGTCCCACTCTGTACCAGGTCACCAGGATTTACACCCCTTCTGTCCACTCTGCATTTACTCATTAGTAGGTCAACAAACCTTTACCAGAACTAATAAAAATTACAAGAGGACCATGATGGTCCTATATCGCTCACCTGAGTATATTTGTAACCTATATGGTCTATTAAGGGCAGGCTATTCTTTTCAAATAAGGCATACCCTGGTTTTGAGCCTATGAAATTTTTGGTTTTTTACACAACTGCCAGTAGGTTATACTGAACAAATGTATGAAATTATATCAAAATCATCCTAACATATTCAGAGATTTCATCTGGGATTGGAAAAGCAGATGATCAGAGAAACAGACAGATTGTGCTGCCAGAAACAACAGCTGGGAGACACAATTCTAAGTTTTGGATAATTGGACTGACATAATGCTCTGAATTTATCAATGTGGGGAGACACAAGAGCACCGCATGCGGGTGCCTACATCGAGAACGCCAACAACATGGATGCCAAGGCTATAGCAATACCTCAGATTTTCTTTGAAAACAGCCAAACAAATGAAAAACATGACTTCATGATAGGCTTTGCTTTATTATGGTTTATCACAAGTAGATTTCAAAAGATTTACATCTTTGTTTCTATGTAAAATAGGGTGCGCCCGGGCAGAGCCAAAATATGACTGCAGGGCGGATATACGCCCAAATATGACCCAAAGGGAAGAATTTTAACAATTTTGGTATGGGGTCACCTAATGATGCTTCAAACAAAATATGAAAGTTCTCGGCCTTATGTTTTGTCACAAGAAGATTTTAAAAGATTCAAATAGGGTGTGCCATGGCAGAGCCCAAATATGACTGCAGAGGGATAATTTTAACAATTTTGGTAGAGGATCATCAGATAATGCTACACACCAAATATGAATGCTCTAGCCATTATGGCTTTTCATCAGAAGATTTTTTAAAGATTTCCTTTTTTGTTTTTATGTAAAATAGGGTGCGCCCGGGCAAAACCCAAATATGACCCAAGGGGAATAATTTTTACAATTTCGGTAAGGGGTCACCAAATGATGCTTCAAACAAAATATGAATGCTCTCCGCCTTACGGTTTGTCACAAGAAGATTTTTAAAGATTTTAAAACTGGATGCACCCGGACAGAGCCCAAGTATGACCGCACAGGAATAATTTTAATAATTTTGGTAGAAGATCATCAGATAATGCTACATACTTAATAGGAATGTTCTAGCCATTATATTTTGTCATCAGAAGAAGTTTTAAAGATTTCCTTCTTTGTTTCTATGTAAAATAGAGTGCGCCCAGGCAAAGCCCAAATATGACTCTACAGGAATGATTTTAACAATTTCGGTAAGGGGTCAACCAATGATGTTTCAAACAAAATATGAATGCTCTCAGCCTTATGTTTTGTCAGAAGAAGATTTTTAAAGATTTTAAATTAGGGTGCACCCGGGCAGAGCCCAAATATGACAGCAGAGGAATAATCTTAAGAATTTCGGTAGAGGATCATCAGATAATGCTACATACCAAATATGAATGCTCTAACCATTATTGTTTGTCATCAGAAGATTTTTTAAAGATTTCCTTCTTTGTTTCTGTGTAAAATAGAGTGCGCCCGGGCAAAGCCCAAATATGACCGTAAGGGAATAATTTCAACAATTTTGGTAAGGGGTCAAGCAATGATGCTTCAAACAATATATGAATTCTCTAGCCGTTATGGTTTGTCACAAGAAGATTTTTAAAGATTTAAAAATAGGGTGCATCTGGGCAGAGCCCAAATATGACCGCAGAGGGATAATTTTAACAATTTTGGTAGAGGATTATCAGATAATGCTACATACCAAATGTAAATGCTCTAGCCATTAATGATTTGTCAGAAGAAGATTTTTTAAAGATTTCCTTCTTTGTTTCTGTGTAAAATAGGGTGTGCCCGGGCAAAGCCCAAATATGACCGTAAGGGAATAATTTCAACAATTTTGGTAAGGGGTCAAGCAATGATGCTTCAAACAAAATATGAATGCTCTAGCCGTTATGGTTTGTCACAAGAAGATTTTTAAAGATTTTAAAATAGGGTGCATCTGGGCAGAGCCCAAATATGACTGCAGAGGGATAATTTTAACAATTTTGGTAGAGGATTATCAGATAATGCTACATACCAAATATAAATGCTCTAGCCATTATGATTTGTCAGAAGAAGATTTTTTAAAGATTTCCTTCTTGGTTCTATGTAAAATAGGGTGTGCCCGGGCAAAGCCCAAATATGACCCAAGGGGAATAATTTCAACAATTTTGGTAAAGGCTCACCCAATGATGCTTCAAACAAAATATGAATGCTCTCCGCCTTATGGTTTGTCACAAGAAGATTTTTAAAGATTTTAAAATAGGATGCGCCCGGGCAGAGCCCAAATATCACCGCAGAAGAATAATTTTAACAATTTTGGTAGAAGATCATCAGATAATGCTACATACTTAATAGGAATGTTCTAGCCATTATAGTTTGTCATCAGAAGAAGTTTTAAAGATTTCCTTCTTTGTTTCTATGTAAAATAGAGTGCGCCCGGGCAAAGCCCAAATATGACCCTACAGGAATGATTTTAACAATTTTGGTAAGGGGTCACCCAATGATGTTTCAAACAAAATATGAATGCTCTCAGCCTTATGTTTTGTCAGAAGAAGATTTTTAAAGATTTTAATTTAGGGTGCGCCCGGGAAGAGCCCAAAATATGATCCCAGAGGGATAATTTTAACAATTTTGGTAGAGGATCATCAGATAATGCTACACACCAAATATGAATGCTCTAGCCATTATGGCTTTTCATCAGAAGATTTTTTAAAGATTTCCTTTTTTGTTTCTATGTAAAATATGGTGCGCCCGTGCAAAGCCCAAATACGACCCCAGGGGAATAATTTTAACAATTTTGGTAAAGGGTCACCAAATGATGCTTCATACAAAATATGAATGCTCTCGGCCTTATGGTTTGTCACAAGAAGATTTTTAAAGATTTTTTCAATTTTCAGCCATTTTGTTGCCATGGCAACCAGAGTTTTTGATGGAATTAAATTCTTTTAACAATTTTTGTAGACCTTCACCCAAGGAACATTCCTGCCAAGTTTTATCAAGATTGGCCATCTGGTTTAGGAGGAGAAGATTTTTAAAGAAATTGTTAACGGACAGACGGACAGATGGACGGACGGACGGACGTACAGACGGACAGACGGACACCGGACGATGACCGATCACAATAGCTCGTTGTGCTCAGGTGAGCTAAAAAGTGCAGAGGTTCTCTTGTTCTATATCAAAAGGACTATAAAGTACCTACAACATGGGGGTTTTGTTATTAAAATACTTTTTCTTTTTTATCTTGGCATGGTTACTTAGGCTTAGTAATAAGGCAAAATTGAAAAGCTCAAGTTGTGAAAGGTGCTCAAGCTTTTATCTTATTTATGGCCAGTGATATTTTATTACTAGTACTAACTAATAGCATATCATTGGAGTAAATTGTGATCTTAATACCAAGGAAAATGTGTGGGCTTAAATAGGACAGCCCTGACTAGGTCAAGTCAATCCAATTTTCTTCCTTTTTCTTTGTTAGTCGATAAAACTAACACAATAAATAGTTTTGGAGAAGAACATTTTTTTGAAATATAAACCTTGTCTATAAAAAAATGTGTTTTTAGGTGTATCATTTTTTTAAAAGGAATTTGGTATACAACCACCATAGAAACAATTTGGCAGACAACCACCATAGGAACTTACCTGCAAAACAACAATGAAATCCAATGAATAGTTTTAGAGAAGAAATTTTTCAAAGATTTTACTTTATACCATAAAAGGAAAATGAGTCTCCCATAAAAGCCATGTTTTTTGACAGATCATTTTTTTTTAAAGGAATTCTGTAAACCTGTATCTAAGGAACATTCCTGCAAAATAATAATGCTATCCAAATAGCGGTTTGGGAGGAGAAGATTTTTTAAAGGTTTTTTACTTTGGTTGCCATGGCAACCAGAATTCTTCATGGAACACAATTATTTGAAGGAATTTGAAAGAGGACCACCAAAGGAACATTCCTGTGAAATTTGGTAAAAATCTAGTCAATAGTTTCTGAGGAGAAGTTTTTTAAAGAAAAAGTTTACGGACGCACGCACGGACGAACGGACGGACGGACGCACGCACGACGGACACAACGCCATGACAATAGCTCGCTGGCCTTCGGCCAGTGGAGCTAAAAACAACTAAATCTCTACCTCTCTAAGTTGAACATGTTGTCTTACAAAGTAATTAAGTGAAGAAGATGTCATTTATAAGGTACATGATCTTTGCTTATATGTAAATTAAGTGACCTATGCAAAGCAGAGAATGACTTATTCCTACACCACTGTAACATTATGAATGAATCTATTAATGGATACACATAGGTAATAACTTGTAGCAAATGCCAGGCTATATCAACCCTCACTGGACTGAGAACCCTTGTCATTCATTATTTACATCACTGTGTATAGTTACACCGTTATGCTGAACTGTTATTCTACCTCTTGAATATTAACTCTTTACCAAACAATTCCATGTTTTAATGACACTGGGGAAGAATCCCTTTGAAAATATTGCGGGAAAAGGAGAAAATGCTGTTAACCATCATTTTCTCCTTTTCTCACATCTTTTTCTGCCCTTTTGGAATCACGTTTCATCAGTTCAGCCGCATTTAATTTATGGTCTGCGACAGCTTTGAATTTGGACGAGTGTAAAATTTCTGGTTTTGTAAAGAGAGTTAAATAGTTAACTACATCTTGTACTACTGGATATTGACTCATTGACTGTATTGTGTTTAATGCCGTTTTCAACATAATTTCAGTGATATTGCGGCGGCCAGAGCACCTATCCATGCTTTCCTGGAGTTTCTTTTACCAGCACTACTGCAAATCAATGACCTTTTGCGGACAGTGTGGACTAAGATCAGACAGCACAGAGCGTGCAGTCTGATCTTGGATCTACACTGTCCGATAAGAGGACATTTTTTTTCAAAAATTTAACTTTGAAATAGCAATATTCAGGTGTTTACCATCGCCTTGAAAGTTTCATTTAACGTTTTTAGCAGGTTAATGGTTATACTTATACTGGATTATAGTTAAACAATAGCACGCATAGCCCCGGCAGCTCAGTCAGTAGTGTATAGGACTTCAGAAAAGGAGGCCGCTGGTTCAATCCCCGACTCTGCAAATTTCTTTCTGAGGATTGATGATAGTCATTGCAACAGGATTCATTTCTCTCTCACATTTCGACGATGGTTATGTGGAAAGCAGCCAGTGGCTTGGAAAGAATATTGTGCTGAGTATTGGTAGAAGAAACTGAAGGAAAGCATGGATATATGCACTGTCCACCGCTACATAACAGAAATAATGTTGAAAACAGGGTCAAACACCATTCAAATAATCAAGCAATCAAATTCGCTAGTCTGTCAGTACTTTCAGTACTTTGATTTCCAAAAGTTGACAGTATCATGAGCTAGACTGGTCCTTTGATATCCAGAAAATTGACCAAAAGTAAGAAGTTTCCACCCGGGTCAGCCTGCATGGACTGCTCAGGCTGATCTTCGTAGATACTTTCTGCAGATGCATTAAACTCCCTTTTCACATGTAATCAGCCTGTACTCCTTGTGAGTATCCATATTTCACAAGGATTTTTTTCAAGTTATCAGTTGCATATTCTTTCTTAACCCTTTACCACACAATCCTAACTTTTAACAACAATGTGGAAGACAGCTTTTGAAAACATTGTGGAAAAAGGAGAAAATACTGTTAACCGGCATTTTCTCCTTTGCCAACAATGTTTTCTACTCTGTTTGAAAGACTAAGTTCACGTTTTGAATTAAATTAGTTGTCTGCAAATCCTTTCAATTTGAACAAGGCTAAAATTTTGTAAAGCTTTAAAACAACCTACTAGCTGTCATAACCATACAGTATTGTGTTTTAAAAAAAAAACTTTTAAGTCTTTCATACACAACAAATTTTAGACCAGAAGCGCAAAAAACCCCCACAATTTCTGTTTCTAGGAATTTAAGTAGCATTCTTTGTTTTTCTTGCTTGTTTTAATAGATGGAAATCAATTTACATTGAATTTGTGATTTAGGTAATGCCCATTTTTTACTTTGACAGATCATTTATAGATTTATGATAAATTCTATTACCTTTACTAGTAGTTGTATCTTGGTATGAATAAATCACAATGTCTTTCAAAAACTAATCTGAATATTCTACCAGCCCATGCAACTTTACTTACTGTTTCTGAAAAGTTATTAAATTTTGGCTAATTTAAGACCACACTGTGTAAATGCTGAGCTCTATTTTACCTGATGCAACAAAGTATGTCAAGTAAAAACTAAATAATGTACCATAAAATGAAAAAAAGACCATGATAAGTGTGTGATAATTAAATACAAAACCATGACTCACCAAGTCCAGAACTTGCAACCCTCAACATTTCCACTGTGTTCAAGGCCTGTGGTCTAGCCTTGGTTTTCTCTTTCTTCACTATATCAGTGACTCTGGGAAAAAATCAACAAGCTCTGAACGGCAAACTTTTTCATGACTCTTTCGAAAAATTACAAAATTTGGGACCCATTTCATTTCAGGCATTGGCAGGTGACAAGTTTGACAGAAATTGCAGAATTTGTCTTTGAAAGAGAAGAAAACATTGTGGGCAATAGGAGAAAACACTGGTTACCACCATTTTCTTTATTTCCGACAATGTTTTAATAGCCCTCCTCCACAAGGTTGTTAAAACACGAGAACATCTGGTCAAGGATTAAAGGAACAAATGTGTCTATTCTTGATGCATGAAAGCCTCAATTAACTTAATACATATTGAAGCAAGACAAAGACATCAGTTCTTATTGCTCACAGTATCATTACAAATACTACTGTTTCACTCGATGTTAAATCTAGAGCGCGCTATTGCACCCTAGGCCTCCTAAAGCCCTAGATGGCGCAATTATAAACCAACCTTGGTCACACTTGATCATAAAGAACCATTCAATGAATTACAGCCCTTTTCTGCTTTTTCTGCTCAATAATCATAATACTAAGCTTGCCAGTGAGAATTTATCGATAACCTGATGGATGTTATGGTTAACATTAAACTGGTAGCATGTTATCGATCTTCGTATTGGACGGTTACCGGAGATATAACGGGTACCAGTAGTTATGATTCCTTGAGTTTCCGCTGATCATTTGATATCACAATGAAGCAATTTTCTGGGTATTTTGGAAGTATCAATGGCGCGAAAAAGGCAAAAAACCTGCTGAAAGTATCACTTCCGAAAGCACAATCGGGCCAGTCTCTACCCCTAGTTCAAGTGATGAAAATAAAACCCCACAGTAACACATGTTTCAACCAAAATGGCTCCCGGATGTTCGGATCAAAGATGGTTAGTTTATGACGAGAAAATAAACTGCAGTTTGAGTTATCGACAAGAAAGTTAAATCCCTTTGTGATGGGATGTCAGAATTCAGAAAGTCTACTATTGACATATTTCGTCATTTTTAGGTTTAAATTAATGGTAGAAATAAGGTTACATTAATTAACAGTGATAATTTCTGCAGTGCTGCAGTTTTATTAGCATAGTATTCATAGATACATGAATGTGAATATACTTGTTAAATAAAAAGGCAACACTTGTTAAAAAAAATGTTAACATATCAGTAATAAAATATTTTTTTGTGTGAGGCCTCAAGGTTTCCAACATGGCCCCCTATTTCAATGTCTATGGGCCCAATAGGGCCCCCTTACAAGCTAAGCTAGATCGAACACTGTTTTACTAATACTGAAAGCATCTGGAGTTGCCAAATCTGAATGTGGTACAAAAGAAGTTTTCTGACACGGTGAAAAACATCAGGGGAAAAGGTTCCCAGCATTTTCTCCTTTTCCCACTATGTTTTCAAAGTGTCTCTTCCTCAGGGTCGTGAAATCATGGAGTTGTTTTGTAAAAGGTTAAATAAAAACCATCCTGTTGGCTCAGATGTTCTGTCACAGCCAGTTAGATGGCCAATCTTGAAATTTAAGAAATGAGCCATTCTCTGGCAAAGTGGGGCTTAATGTATCTCCATGATCCATGATACCAAGCAGGTCATTACATAATTATGGATCTATAAAATCCATTCTGTCTAACAATCGACTGAATCCTGAGGCAGAATGGTCCACTGGACATGCAGAAAATTGACCAAAAGCAAGAAAGTTCTGGCCCAGGTCAGCTTGCACAGTCTGCGCAGGCTGACCTGGGTCAATACTTTTTGCAGATGCATTAAGCCCCCTTTTCACAGAGCATGGCTCAAATAGCAATGAACTGAAAATACTTGGTAAACAAGTCCCATGGTCTTGACTACTTTCTTACTTCTTCACGGAACAACTTGGTCTAAATTGAAAGCAGTTACATATGACAAACCAAATGTTAATCAAAACATGAATTCTATCTTAAAAAGGATGGAAAACATTATGGGATAAGACAAAAATGCTGGTTACCAGCATTTTCCCACAATGTTTTAATAAGTCTCTTCCTTCAGGGTCATTAAAACTCAAGATAACGCAGTAAAGTGTTAATGAGGAAAGGATAGAAATTACCTTGCTGAATCAGATGATTTGATAATTCCCATGAACATCTGAGCAACATCTTTGTCAAAAATTCTAACCCTCTCCCAGTCTAAATTAAACAGTTTTTCACATCCATCCAATGAAACCTACAAATAGTGACAAATACAGGAATAAACACTATACATGTAGTTCACAAAGTTTTAACCTACAGTACTGCATCCAGTCTTTCTCGGAGAGGGGGAGATTCCCCCATCATAAATTTGTCAAAAAGGAGGGAGTGAAAATTTTGTGCGCATTGCAGATGAAACTTATTTCAATAAGCTTGATTTAGCATACCTGTTAAAAAAAAAAAATTAACACTTTCTAAATAAACATATTTCTCTCTTACTTCTCCACAATGCCACTGCCTCTTCAATGTCAAATGATGTTGATTGCCCACCCTAAATTTAAATGAACATCATTTGGTTTACACAGACTAAATGCCCACTATTGTTTGATTGATTGATCGATTGTATGTTGTTTAATACCAATTTTAACATTATTTCAGTTTTATCACAGCAGCCAATGCACCATTCCATGCTTTCCAGAAGTTTCTTTTACCAGTACTAAGCACAAAATTCTTTCCAAGCCACCGGCTGCTTTCCCACATAACCATTGTCAAAACAACGGTCAATGGTGAGAGACGAATGAATCCTGTCGCAATGACTATCATCAATCCTCAGAGAGATATTGGCTGAGCCAAGGATCGAACCAGCGACCCCCTGTACTCAAATCCTGTGTGCTAAAGACTGAGCTACTGGGGCTCCGCGCCCCCTCCTGAAAAAGACTGTAATGTGTTTAGGTGGCATAATCTCTCCGATATCTCAAATTCAACCCGCAGTACAAATTTAGCCAGTTAACACAGCTTGACAAACTTCCTCACCAACACGTGCATGTTGAAATAACACCTCAGGCATTCCACAATAGCATTTATCCTCCTAGGTCTAATTACATCACGATCTCTTAATTTGAATATTCAAATAGGTATTTCTACGTCTAAATTTGCAAGTTACTATTTTTAGCAAAGGAGGTTATTTATTCATACATGATTTTAATTGCATGATTGTCAAAATTTAGTTTTACTGTACACAGCCTATTGTTGAGTGTGGGGATTCTTTTTGTCTCAGTGAGATTTGTTCCTGAAGAAATATTTTTATTGACTTTAACCCTTTACCAAACGAGTGAATTATAGATTTAATCAAAATGAAAACACTTGCAGATGACACAATAAATCTATCTCAAATAATGATTTATGTCTTTGATAGAGTAGAAAGCATTGTGAGAAAAGGAGAAAATGCTGGTTACCAGAATTTTCTCTTTGCCCATCATGTTTTCAAAAAGGTTTCTTTCTTGGGGTCATTAAAAGTCAGGATTGTGTGGTAAAGGGTTAAATGATGGTAAAGTTAGCAGCAACAAGGCTGAACTATATCCTACCTGGACCTGGATAACCCAGTACAACTCTGGTTTAAAGGAAAGTATTTTGTCATGCCTGTCAACACAGAAGCCCAATGTGGGTGTTTGACATGGACCATATGAAATCAGAGTACTGTCTAAATTGCCATATTTTCCCTGAAAAACAAAGAAGTAAAGTTTGGTGTGTGTATAAATCACAATGAAATATAAATGTACCTTAAAGATTGCATTTGTCAGCATTTTCTCCTTTTTCTACAATATTTTCAAAAAACCCTTTTCATCAGGGTTGTAAAAATTGAACTGTTTAGAAAAGGGTTAAGGGAGAAAGACAGTTTAAGCAACTTTGCTGCAGGGTCACCAATGGAAGATTCCTGCGACATTAATTTTTTAAAATCCTCCAATTGGTTTAGGGGAAGTCCTTTACCTCTCCACCACACAATCCCGACTTTTAAAGACCCTGAGAAAGAGGCCTTTTGAAAACATTGTGGGAAAAGGAGAAAATGCTGGTAACCAGCATTTTCTCCTTTTCCCACAATGTTTTCTACCCTTCCAAAAGGATTTTCAATTTTTTAGTCACATTTTTTTTGTCATCTGCAAATGCTTTCAATTTGGACTAGTCTAAAATTTTGTTGTCTGGTAAAGAGTTAACCCTTTACCAAATGACAAAATATTGGACTTGTCAAAATCCAAAGAACTTGTAGATGGTAAATTGATTTTGGCTCAAATTATGGCATCTGTCTTTTAAAGAGTAAAAAACATTGTGGGAAATGGATAAAATGCTGGTTTCCAGCATTTTTTACCTTTTACTACAATGTTTCCAAAAGGCTTCTGGCTCAGGATTGTGTTGTTACGGGTTTAAGTTTTTTTTTTTCTAATTTATCTATGGTGGCCATCATGTTCAACGACAAAAACTGATTACGACAAACACTGATCACGACTGCTTAAAATTACTACAACCTTTCATACAGACTTTTTCCATGGGGGAAAAAAAAAACTCTCCTCAATGGAATTCACTCTATGAAATAGCCACCTTAGCTAAAACAAACAGTTCATACCTGAAAGTACTTTGTCTGATAGCGGGTAAATGCACAGCCAATTCTCAGATCTAGTTCTTGTCTAGCATCCACAGAGAGAGCTTCATTTTTATTGGGTTCTCCGAGAGATCCCATGGCCTTCCTGATGTCTGCATCTGTAATTGCACTAAAATGAGCCCGAAATATTGTCTGAAAATATTCCAAGAAAATTTTTTGTTAATCTTAGAATGCCTATCACAACCTATGTTGTTTGATTGTATGTTATAGATCTAGATCAGACTGCACTGAACAAGAATGATTTTGCATGTCCAGAATCTAACATTCTTTTGAGATGTCTCAAATATAGATAATAGATTATATTAGATAAATGTGTTTTTATGGAGCAAAAAATTCAAATTTTATCCACTCTTTTTTTTTTTCAAAAGAAGCGGTTGTTTGACAAAAGCATTTAAATTTTGTTTTATGATATCTGTACAGCTAAGATATCAGTGAGTGGTATTGGTGTGTTATGGATTTAAGTATATGATCTACATGTGTCTTATTGAAAAATTTCCTAATTCTTAGCTATTTTTTTTTTTAACTCTTTACCAAACAACAAAATTTTAGACTGGTCCAAATTGAAAGCACCTGCAGATGACAATTTCAATATGGATTAAATGATGGAGTTTGTTTTTGATGGGGTAGAAAACGTAGCAGGAAAAGGAAAAAATGCTGGTTACCAGCATTTTCTCCTTTTCCTAGTATGTTTTCCAAAGCCCATTATTTTAGGGTTGTTAAAACTCAGGGATTGTGTGGTAAAGAGTTAATTTACCCAATCAAAGTACATCCAAATGCTCATACAATTAGGAAATGATTATGCCAGAGTGCTACATAAACTTGCAGTTGTAAAGAAGAACAAAGATATTGCATTCTCTTGAAGGCTGATTGAAATCATAATTTCTCTCAAGACATCATGGTACATCAAATGTCAGACTGAAAGGAATGTGCAGTTTGAATTTGACCAATACTGCTCCAAAAACATACATAATTGTTCTTGTCGTACTAAGAATCAATTAAATCATACCTGACCACCAACAGATTTGTTCATTACACTCCGTATACAGTCTAAGACTTCAAAACAGATGTTCTCTCCTTCCTTGTCACAATCAAGCCATAACACAATGTAATCTATCCCTCTAGCCTACAAACAAGATAATCAAACGAATCAACCAGAACTCTGACAGAAGTAACAAGTGTATCACAGGTGCCAACTCTTGGCTGTAGCTGCTTTTGTAGGTGGTGAAAATGTTGTGTACAAAAAGAGGATTAACTCTTCAGCAAATGACAAATTTTTAGACTAGTCCAAATTGAAAGCATTTGCAGATGACAAGATAAATATAACCCAAAAATTGAAATTTGTTTTGGGGAGGCTAGAAAACACTGTGGGAAAAGGAGAAAATGCTGGTAACAGCGTTTTCTCCTTTTCCCACAATGTTTTCAAAGGCTTCTTTTTCAGTTTCGTTAAAGGTCCAGATTGTGTGGTATAGAACTAATTGTGCCAAAAACATTTTAGGGGTTATCTGCCATACTGATATGGGTTCCCCTCTGATAGAAAAAAACTTATCAAAGTTTCAATTATATATCTTCAGTAATGATATTAGCAAAAAAATGATCTTCAGCGAAAATTCGAAGTCAAGAAAGGGGCATAAATGTGTCAAAAACATTTTGATGGTTACCTGCCTCTTTTGTACTGGTTAACATTTCAACAGTTAACAACTAGTCCGAGTTTGAAGTAAGTATCTTAAGTAACAGCGATATCATAAAGTGTCAGAGTTTTAGCACAACGAAAACACGGACAATTGCAAGGCCATGAAAATATCTTGATGTTTTTTTTTTGAAAGCAGCCAAGCTAACAATAAAATCCTTAGCTCTTAACCCTTTACCACAAAATCCCAAGTTTTAACAACCTTGAATAATAAGGCTTTTGAAAACAATGAAGGAAAAGGAGAAACCAGCAGTTCTTCTTTTTCCCAAATGTTTTCTTCCCTTTTAAAGACAAATCCTATAATTTGAGGAACATTTAATAAGTCATCAGCAAATGCTTTGAACTGGGACAAGTCAAATCTTGTTATTTCGTAAAGAGTTGAATAACATACACTCTTGCCAAACTAAAAACTTTAGACTCACCCATTTCAAAAGCATTTGCTGACAAAATATTCATATACCTCAAATAATGGCCGTTTTGTTTGAAAGAGTAGAAAACATTGCAGAGAATGGGGAAACTTCTAATTAAAGAGCTCACAGTTTAACGGTGCCAGTAATTCTAAAGTCAGGTCTAAAATCAGGCAGAAATGTTTTAAAAAATTCAGTGACTTCATCTGTAGTAGTACCTTGTATTCTGTACAAAAAATTAAAGAATGAAAAAATTGCCAGACTTTCAAGACTTTGATTCTGAAGTTGCCCTTTCAGTAATTACACTTACCTCCTTCTGTAAAAACTGTGGCATGTGAAGTTTCTCTGTAGCTTCCTTTTTGTATGTAACAGCATGGAATAATTCTACCTACAATATAGATAACATTCTGCTTGTAATACAAGGAAAGAAAGTCATTTCAAGCAATTTATCCTATTGCCACAATGTTTGATCAATATTTGATCTCTTCTCCAAAGATTTCTGCTGACATATTGGAAATGATCAAAGAGCATGGAATAACCCAGTAATGCACAATATGCACTGAAATAGATCTTTTGAAACCAACATCATGGGAAATGAAGTTGCCCAGTTCAAACAATTTTCCCTTTCCCCACAATATTTTCAATATTTTGTAAAACACGTTAGTTTTCTGTCCTTGAAATATATCATTTTCCTGTCATATCAGTCCAAAAGCAAAAGTTTTAACCAGTCTTGAACCAGAAGATCCCTGGCACACATGGCCAGTGCTCTTTTCATTGATCTTCTTGGACTGCTGGGTAACATAATGAGATGTTTCGGTAACATACAAGTTTGGTAAATTTGATTTACATATTATTTCTTTACTTCATAATCCGGAGTTTTAAAGACCATGAAGGAGGAGGCTTTTAAAAACATTGTGTGAAAGGAGAAAATGCTGGTAATCAGCATTTTCTCCTTTTCCCACACTGTTTTCTATCCTATTAAGGTCAGAAATCATCATTGGAGCTACATTTATTTTATCATCTGCAAGTACTTTCAATATGGTCAAGTCCAAAATGCTGTCATGAGTTATCCCGGCACAACCTATTTTCGTCCACCTACCGATATGTTCAAGTGGCATTCCAAACAGACAAATTCAATTAATTTCTTTAATGAAGCGTATCTTCTATCGATCAAAGTATAACAAATCAACAACAAAAGTTATTAACCTAACCTCATGTTTATCGATCAAGAGCCACCATGTTCGAAACGGTCAATATCTGATGGCCTTGGAGATTTACAACCTAAATTTGTCCATATATGATAACTATACCATTCAAGAAAATTAAAATACCAAATAACATATTTTAATCAAGCTAGAGAAAACTTAAATTTTGGAACAAGGATTAAGCATGGAAAACCTTATTTAATGTATCCTCAGCATTTGTCCTATTTATGGTTCAAATGGTTGTGGGTAATAGGATCACAAATGGGACACCAGAATGTGTCACCCCTTCGAATAACCCTAACACTATAGAGAAGAGAGACAAATGAACATATCTGATCTTTATTCAATGATTTTTATTCAAGCAAGTGAAATTTGTGACTAAAAATTTTTTAAATCAACCTTACGAACTTTTCAGATACAACCAATTAACTCTCAATAAGCCAAAAATTGATGACTAAACTTAAGGACAGTAATCACAAAATAGTACTTTATCTATTACGAGCGGTATACTTTTATAGCTAAGCTCATGCGCATCTGGGGACAAATACCTCTGTAGAGCAGATGCACTGTAAACATTCACTGATATTTCTGAAATGCATGATCTTTTGTTGATTGATTGATTGATTATTGTTTAATGCCATTTTCAACATTATTTCAGCTATATCACGGCGGCCAGTGCACCTATCCATGCTTTCCTGGAATTTCTTTTACCAGTACTCCGCACAATATTCTTTCCAAGCCACTGGCTGCTTTCCCACATAGCCATTGTCGAAACAATGGTCAGCAGTAGGAGAGAAATGAATCCTGCCGCAATGACGATCATCAATCCTCCGAAAGAAATTGGCCGAGAAACCAGCAACCTCCTGTTCTCAAATTCTGTACACTACCGACTGAGCTACAAGACTCGGCATGATCTTTTGTGATCCAAACTTTAAAATTACATGGCATTAGGCAGATTGCACCAAAATGGCATCTCTGAAGTTCAGGAAAACTTTTATTGCCTTTCTGATCTCCATATTTGATTTGGGAACAAGTTTGACATTTCTATCTCCAATGTAAACAAAGCCGCGTGTGAAAAACATAAATCTCGCGAGCACTGAGATTTTATTTATCTGTTTTCAGGGCCGGACGAACACGTTGTGGATGAAAATATTTTGTGTGGCGATAATAGTCTACCACACGATTCCAACTTTTAACGACCCTGAAAGAGAAGACTTTTGAAAACATTGCGTGAAAAGGAGTAAGTGCCAGTTACCAGCATTTTCTCCCTTTCCCACAATGTTTTCTACACTATCAAAGATAGAATTCGAAATTCAAGCAATGTCTAATATGTTGTTAACAAGTGCTTTGAGTTTGGTCCAGTTCAAAATTTTGTAGTTTTGTAACGAGTTACATATATCTGTAGGTATTGAAACTTTAATACGTACAGGATCCACTTTATCCCAGTTATTATATTTTCCTGTGAAATCCAGTCCAAATACATGACCACACACGGACGTCATTTTGAAGGATGCGATGTCGTTGGTCGGTGGGAATTTTGCTCTGTATTCGTGCACCGAGCAGGCTCCATTGGAACCTTTTCTGGTCGTCATATTGCCATTAGATAAAATTTTAGCGATGGATTGGGCCAATGAAGGCTTCTCCGCTACCATCAACACTGTCCTCATCCTGTAAATTTAAACTGATGATTTGCCGTGTCAAACTGACTGAAAACGTTGAGACAAAATTACAGTCACTATTTCCAGCCTTAGTAAGCAGTTAAATTTGGAGTTAACTCCCTTCTCACACTCTCATTGGGTTAAACCTCGGACCTCTGCATTCTATGCGGGAATCACGTGTTAAATTTCTAATTCAGCAGATGGTCAGTGTAGTATTATGTGTCTAAGAAAGACAACTCTTTAATATAACATGAGGTCAGAAGTGGGATCCAGTTGAATTCAGAGAAATCATTTCTTCCTGAAATTCATACAGTGATTTTGTGGTTATTTCATTAATCACGGAATTAACGGGAATACCAACTCCATTTATGGACTAGGACTCACCCAACCTTAAAGATGCGTTGACTGACTTCAAGTACCATGCCGAAATGATTTTCTCAGGTCCCCTGAAGGAAAAGGAGGGATCTGAAAGATGTATATATATATATCCTGCTCTGAATTGAACAAAAAGGTCGAGAAATCCATAAAATTTCGAATCTGTTAGCAGACGAAAACGAAAGTCTGGACATTTTGTTCGAAAATTTTCAAAAATATGTTGAACCCAGAGTGAACTCTGTTTTTAAACGGTATCAATTCAACAACATCGTACAAGGTGAGAAATCAATTGAAGAATTTGTCACAAACTTACGAATTGCAGCTAAGGACTGTAAGTTCAGCAACCCTGAAGAAATGATTCGAGACAAGATAGTATTTGGAGTGAAGTCATCAAAAATACAGGAAAAGCTTCTAAATGAAGGCGATGATCTGACGCAAGACAAAACAATCCAGATAGCGCAGAGTTACGAATATTCACAGGCACAGCTAAAGACTATCGACAAAAATGGACAAGACGAATCCATCAGTTCCGTCAAAAGGGGAAATTCAACATCAAAATCAGCAAAAAAGCAATAGAAAGTAACACTGAAAGACAGGCATAATAAATGTCAAAAGTGTGGGCGGCGACATGGAAAGGGGTACAGTCCTGCCAAAGGAAAACAATGTTATACATGTAAAAAATGGAGCCATTTCAAGTCAGTTTGTAGGTCCAAAAAATAAGCTTGTTCACAATATTGTTAATAATTCAGAAAGTGAAGATGAAATTGAATTTAATGTTGATTGTGTGAAGGATGCACAGAAGAAACCGGTATTTGCCGAATTGTTTGTTTCTAGTAAGAATTGCAAGAATTCCGTACCTATTTCTTTCAAATTAGATACAGGAGCCAGTTGCAATATTCTAACTGAAAGTGCATATAAGTCACTAAACCTCCAGAAAGGGTGAACTGCATCCTTACTGCATACAATGGTGCAAAGCTTGATGTTTTGGGAAGAGTCAGACTGAATTGTCGGTACAAATCTATCACAAAATGTGTTGATTTCTTTGTTGTTAGAAGAAGCAAATGTCCAATTTTAGGACTGCAAGCATGTCTTGATTTCAATTTGATCAACATAGTCATATCTGTAGACAACACCTCTCCATCTTTGACAAATGACTTAGTCATGAAACAATACAGTGAACTATTTCATGGCATAGGCAGACTTCCTGGGACTTGTTCAGTACAAATTGACAAAAAATGCTGGACCAGTAGTTCATCCACCCAGACGCGTTCCAGTAGCTATTCGTAATAAGGTCAAAAAAGAATTAAACAGGATGGAAAAAGCAGGCATAATTGCCAAGGTTAATACTCCTACATCATGGGTAAATTCGATGGTAGCCGTAAACAAACCAGGAACTGGCAATGATAGAATTTGTCTAGACCCGAAAAGATCTAAACAAGGTAATAACCAGACCACATTATCCACTGAGAACACTGGATGACATATTACCAGAATTGTCGTCTGCAAAAGTCTTCTCAAAACTTGATTGTAAATCTGGTTGTTGGACTTTAGTTCTTGATGAAAAATCTTCATATCTGACAACATTCAATGCGCCGTTAGGAAGATTTAGATATCTTCGCGTTCCTTTTGGTTTGAACTCTAGTCAAGATTTATTCCAAAAACGAATGGATGAATGTCTTGAAGGTTTACCAGGTTGTGCGATTATCGTTGATGACATAATCGTATATGGTAAAGACGTCAAGGAACATGACAAAAATCTAAGAAAAGTTCTTGAACGATGTCAAGAAAAAGGTATCAAACTAAATCCTGATAAAATTTAAATTGGAGCAAAAGAAGTCAGATATTTCGGACATATTTTAACTGAAGATGGACTAAAACCTGACCCTGACAAGGTTATTGCTGTCCAGAACATGGAGCGTCCACAAAACAAAACAACTTGAGACTTTCTTAGGTATGGTTACCCATCTGGCAAAGTTCTCATCAAATTTGTCTGAAATCACAAAACCTCTGAGAGATGTTTTGAAAAAAGATGTATTATTTCACTGGGATGAGCCACAAATGGAAGCATTTCAAAGTGTGAAAGATACTGTGACAAAATCTCCTGTTGACATTTTACAACCCAGATAAGCCATTGACTTTGCAGTGCGACAGTTCAAAGTATGGACTAGGCGCTACGCTCTTACAGAGAAGTAAACCATTTGAATATGCAAGCAAATGACTGACAAAGTCTGAAATAAAGTGGGCTCAAATTGAAAAAGAAATGCTAGCAATTCTTTTCAGTTTAAATCGGTTTGGACAATATGTATATGGCCGCAAGGTTACTGTTCAAACGGACCATTTACCATTATTGGCAATAATGAAAAAGCCTGCATATTGCTCCAGCAAGATTACAACGTATGATGCTACAGCTGCAAGGTTATGATTTTTCCTTAGAGTACAAATCTGGTACACAGATACCACTTGCTGATACTTTAAGTAAAAAGTCATTACCAGAGACATTGCCGTAATTATCCGAAGCCACAAATGTACATGACCATTATGTCATAGATCATTTGCAATACAATGACAGAAAATTGCAAGAAATTAGAGAGAGTACAGAAAAACATCCCCAAATGCAATTGTTAAAGAAAACTATTCTTGAGGGACTTCCTGAAAAACGGAATCAATATCATTCTCAACTGCTTGAATTCTAGAATTACCGTGATGAGTTATGCTATATTGATGGTTTGATTATGAAGGGCTAAAGAATAATTATCCTGCAAAATTTGAGAAAGTCAGTGTTAGACACTTTGCACAAAGATCACTTTGGTGTAGAGAAATGTTTGCGAAGAGCACGATGTACTATGTTCTGGCCTGGAATCACTGCACGCATCAATGGAAAGGTAGCAAAATGCTCTACATGTATTGAAAATAAAAGCTTCAATCAAAAGGAAACATTGGTTCCTCATGATATTCCAGACTATCCGTGGCAATCTGTAGCAACCGATGTATTTACTTATGAAGGAAATGATTATCTCTTGATAGTTGACTATTACAGCAACTATATTGAATTTGAAAAAAATCCCAACACTTCGAGTATATCTGTTATCAAACTATCCAAGCAATGGTTTGCTCGACATGGCATTCCTGAAAAATCAGTATCAGACGGTGCTAGTTATTACACATCAAGGGAATTTCAAAGCTTTGAAAAGCAATGGAATTTTCAGCACATCTTTTCATCTCCAAACTATCCTCAGTCAAATGGTTTGGCAGAGGCAAGTGTTAAGATATACAAGAAAATGTTGAAAAAAAAAAGTACAAATTCAGATCCATTGATTGCTTTACTGGAGCATAGAGCAACCCCTTTGAGTACTGGGTTCACTCCAGCAGAACTACTGATGGGAAGAAACATCAGATCTTTCCTTTCCAGAACCAAAAAACATTTACTTCCCCAAAAAAATAGACAGCAAAAAGGTCAAGTCTACACTGAAATCAAAGCAACATGTTCATAAACGAACGTATGATAAATCGGCTAAAGATTTACCTCCGTTAAATTTGGGAGAAAATGTTCGAATTCAAGAGAAAAAGGGTTCATGGCAAGCTGCAGCAGTAACTGACCAAAGTAGTGATCTTTCATATACAGACCGAACATCTGATTGTGGGGAATATCGTAGAAACAGACGACACTTACTAAAGAGTAAGGAGTTGACTCCTGAGGAAAGCGTTAAAGCTAAGAACGAAATTGAACAAACCACCTGTGATTCTCCAAATCAGTTGAATGACCCACAATACAAGGATTTAGACATTTCTCAGAGAAAACAAAGACCGTTATCAGACACCACCCATACACCTAATTATGATAAAAAGGGTAACTATATTACTAGATCTGGCAGAGTGGTAAAACCTAAGATAATAGAGTCAATGTAATCTTAATTAAGAGTAAATTCCTTGGTTAATGTCATCAAACCATAATTAGTTGGCAAAATTGTTCATGACAAGAAAGTATGCTACAAAGAAAATAGTGATGACCAGACCGTGTGCAAATTTATCAGTAAAAATTTATCTTTTCGTTCTTTCCCAAAAAGGTGGGGGATGTAGTATTATGTGTCTAAGAAAGACAACTCTTTAGTCTTTGTCGGTACTTTGTAAATAGTATTTAGATTATATCCCTTGTGTCATTTATTTACTATATACTGTTGTACACTTTGATACTTATTTTACTCTTGTATTTTACTCTATGTCGGCAAAGTATATCGCTTGAAAGCAAGGCAATTGCATGGTCGATCCCCAAAATGTGCCAAAGTCTGTCCGAGATGTAATGATAGTCATTTCGAAATGTGCGAAGTACTGGTAAAAGAAACTAGTTATCTCCTTCCAATTGTTCATATTTCCTTTGACTAAATTCATAACTTTGCAGAAAACACCAAGGTCCAAATAATAAGGTTCTGCACACTTCTTAACATATGCACGTTAAAACCTACCCTGGGATATACATTTCTCATTTCCATCATTCTTCTTTACAAAAAGTGCATTTTTGTCCCACACTACAAGCCTTCGGGAATAAAGTAAATATGTCATCATTAGTATGTTTCATTTGCGCCAGTTACACCAGTAATATTGATAGTACAAAATGTAATGCAGAATTATAATAAGTTCTGATACACATGTATTTTGAAGCATTTAATATTCAAAGTGACGGCCTGAGGTTGCATCATATACACCTAGAATCTATTAATAAACATTAATCTGTTCAGTCGGTATCATATATGGCTTAAAACAAATGCAGGCACAGGTTCGATTCAATGGCCAATGTGTTGTGTGTGAGTAGCACTGGTAAAAGCAAGCTCTCAGAAACCTCAAACAGGTATACTGGCCGACCGATATACTTCATATATACATGTAGTTAAAACGGAAACACCATACTACCGGTACATTCCATGGAATTAATAACAGACACTGCGACAGGGTTCATCCTAATCCCAACGCTGATAATTTTTCAACGAAGCTTTGTGGAAAAAGCAGCCAGTGGCACAGAAACAATATTGTGTAAAGTACTGGTAAAGGAAACTACTTATCCCCTTCCACATACTTTATTACTTTATTAAATGTTTTACTGAATCCATATTTTTGCAGAAAATATCAAGCCCCTGAAAAATAACCTTTGCACACTCCTTAATATATGCACATAAAAGTCTACCTTGGATTACATTTCACTTCTCCATCACAATTCTTAAGGAAAATTCCAGTTTCTATTTCTTCACTACAACCTTAACGAATAAAGTAAACATGTCGAAAACAAATAAACTCACACACACACTCTCTCTCTCTCTCTCTCTCTCTCTCTGTGTCTCTCTCTCCTCTAGAATGCCTTGCCCGTCAGCTCAGTCGTTAAATTACATGGCTTGATAGGAAGATTCGACCCAATAGCTATGCTAATATCTGGCCGAGTGTTGGTAGCAGTCTCTGCGACATATGCAAAGTACTAACTATTTTTGCAGAAAATATCAAGCCCCTGGAAAATAACCTTTGCACACTCCTTAATATATGCACATAAAAGTCTACCTTGGATTACATTTCACTTCTCCATCACAATTCTTAAGGAAAATTCCAGTTTCTATTTCTTCACTACAACCTTAACGAATAAAGTAAACATGTCAAAAACAAATAAACTCACTCACACACACACTCTCTCTCTCTGTCTCTGTTTCTCTCTCCTCTAGAATGCCTTGCCCGTCAGCTCAGTTGGTAAATTATATGGCTTGATAGCAAGATTCGACCCAATAGCTATGCTAATATCTGGCCGAGTGTTGGTGGCAGTCTCTGCGACATATCCAAATTACTACTAAAATAAACTAGTTATCTCCATCCACATAATGTATAAAATGTATCACTGAATCCTCAACTTTGCAGAAAATACTGAGCCTCTTGAAATTGACATTTTCATACATCTTAACATATGGACATTAAAATCTTCCCTGGAATATACATTTCGCTTTTCAATCATCATTTTTTACAAAACTGCATTTTTTGTCCAACACTTCACCCTTTCAGGAGGAAGGTAAAGATGTCAAAGTTAAATACTCTGTACTCTCTCTCTCCCCTCAAGGCCCAGTCGGTAAATTACATGGTTTGAAACCAAGATTCCACCCAATAGCTATGCCAATATCTGTCTGAGGTTTGATGACAGTCTTTGCGACAAGTGTGCAAAGTACTGGTTAAAGAAACTAGTTATCTCCTTCCACTTTCTTTTCAAAATTTATCGCTGAATCTACAACTTTGCAGAAATTATCGAGCCCCTTGAAATCAACATCTCCACACTTCTTAACATATGGACATAAAAATCGTCCCTGGAATATACATTTCGCTCTTAAATTATCATTTTTTACAAAACTGCATTTTTTGTCCAACTCTACATCCCTTTAGGAATAAGATAAACGTGTCAAAATTAAATACTCTGTACTCGTGCTCTCTGTCTCTCTGTCTCTTCCTCTCTCACCAGAACGCCTTCCTCGTCTAGTTAGTCGGTAACGTACATGGCTTGAAACAAAGGTTGCCGTGGGTTCGATCCAGTAGCTGTGTCAATCTCTGTCCGAGGTTTGACGATAATCATTGCAACAGGATTCATTCTACACTTAAGAATGCTTATTGTTTCGACGCTAGCTTTGTTGAAAAGCAGCCAAACCTTGCGAAGACTGGACAATGTGCGTAGCAGTGGTAAAACAAACTCTAAAAACGCCCAGATAGATGCACTAGCCCCTATGTACCTAATATTCAGTAAAAACGGCATTAAAATACCACACTCTTGAACGAATCTTTCTCCATGAGCACTTTTTTATCATTATCATCATCATCATCTCAGCAATGATTAAATAGCGTCAAAATGAACTCAAACAGCTTTGCTCATAGCTTTTTGTTCACCTTTCAGTTTTTATTTTTTAAAAGAAATCAAAAACAAAAGCTTTGTTCCACATTTTAATAATTATATAGGGTGATCGCAGGTTCGATTCCCCAGCTGTTCTAGTTTCTGTTTGATATTTGATAACAGTTATTGAGACAAGATTCATTTAATTCTCTTACCGCTAATGGTTGTTTCGACTAGAGTTATGTGGAATAGCAGCCACTGGCTTGGAATAATGTGGAAAGTACTGGTAAAAAAAAAAACAAGAAACGAAGTATATCTGCTCTGCTCAACGAGATACAATTGAAATAAGTTTGAAGACTGCCTTAAAACACCAAAGAAAGCAACAATTCACTCCAACATCAAATTCACAATCACAATCAGAGTACAGCCTAATCAGTTAAAGAAACAAGAACCTGTCTAATCTCAAGCGTTTCTTGACTCATCTCACGGGCTAAGGGTATATCTCACGGACTGAGGGTACATACGTCGAAGAGTTGGTTAACTGACAGCAAGGATATTGTTATGGAGTAATGGGTCAGTGTCACAGACTGAAAATATTTCTGAAGATGTGAGAGTACATACTGCGGACTGAGGATTTAATCACACAGAGTGAGAGTACATTCCATGGAATTAATGAGTCATTGCAACAAGATTCATCCTTATCTCAGCACTGATATTTTTTTCTATGAAGTTATGTGGAACAAGCAGCCAGTAGCATGGGAACAATATTGTGCGAAATACTGGTACAAAAATCTTCTTCCACATACTTTATTACTTCATCTCATTTTCACTTTATCAATATTTTTGCAGAATTCTGCACACTTCTTGAAATATGCAGATAAAAATCTACCTAGGAATACACATTTCGCTTTTCCATCATCATTCCGTACAACAATTGCAGTTTTTGGTCCTTCACTACAACGCTTCAAGAATAAAGCAAACATGTCAAATTCAAGTACGCTTTCTTTCTTTCCACCGGAATAACTTGCCTGTCTGTTAAGTCGGTAAAGTATATGGCTTGAAAGCAAGGCAATTGCATGGTCAATCTCCAAAATGTGCCAAAGTCTGTCCGAGATGTAATGATAGTCATTTCGACTTGTGCGAAGTTCTGGTAAAAGAATCTAGTTATCTCCTTCCAATTGTTTATATTTCTTTTGACTAAATTCATAACTTTGCAGAAGACACCAAGACCCAAATAATAAGGTTCTGCACACTTCTTAACATATGCACGTTAAAATCTACCCTAGAATATACATTTCTCGTTTCCATCATTATTCTTTACAAAAAGAATCGATCAATGAACATTAATCTGTTCAGTCGGTATCATATATGGCTTGAAACCAATGCAGGCACAGGTTCGACTGAATGGCCAATGTGTTATGTGTGAGTAGCACTGGTAAAAGCAAGTTCTCAGAAACCTCAAATAGGTATACTGGCCGACCGATATACTTCATATATACATGTAGTTAAAACGGAAACACCACACTACCGGTACATTCCATGGAATTAATAACAGACACTGCGACAGGGTTCACCCTAATCCAAACGCTGATAATTTTTCAACGAAGTTATGTGGAAAAAGCAGCCAGTGGCAGGGAAACAATATTGTGTAAAGTACTGGTAAAAGAAACTACTTATCTCCTTCCACATAATTTATTAAATGTTCTCCTGAATCCATATTTCTGCAGAAAATATCAAGCCCCTGAAAAATAACCTTTCCACACTCCTTAATATATGCACATAAAAGTTTACCTTGGATTACATTTCACTTTCCATCACTATTCTAAAGAAAAAGTCCAGTTTCTATTTCTTCACTACAACCTTAACGAATAAAGTAAACATGTCAAAAACTCTCCCTCTCTCTCTCTCTCTCTCTCTCTCTCTCTCTCATCAGAACGCCTTGCCCGTCTAGTTAGTCGGTAACGTCCATGGCTTGAAACAAAGGTTGGCGCAGGTTCGATCCAGTAGCTGTGTCAATCTCTGTCCGAGGTTTGACGATAATCATTGCAACAGGATTCATTCTACACTCAAGGATGCTTATTGTTTCGACGATAGCTTTGTTGAAAAGCAGCCAAAACGTTGCGAAGACTGAACATTGTGCGTAGCAGTGGTAAAACAAACTCCAAGAAAGCCCAGATAGGTGCACTAGCCCCACCATGTAGCTGATATTTAGTAAAAACGGCATTGAAATACCACACTCTCGAACAAATCTTTCTCCACTAGCACTTGTTTTATCATTGTCACCATGATCATCATCTCAGCAATGATTAAATAGCGTCAAAATGAACTCAAACAGTTTTGCTAATAGCTTTTTGTTCACCTGTCGTTTTTTTTTTTTAAAGAAATCAGAAATAAATAAAAGCTTTGTTCCACATTCTAATAATTCTACTTGATTTAAAAGTTTTTAAACAGAGTTTCTGAAATTTTTATCTTAATGTGAGATTTAATTGTCTTTCAAAATCATCGCGCACACTCTCTTACTCTCACTCTCTCCCTTTCTCTACAAGACATTGCCAAGCCAGGTTCCTGAGTTGGTGACATTTGCACCTTTAACCTAGGGTGATCGCAGGTTCGATTCCCCAGCTGTTTCAATTTCTGTTCGATATTTGATGACAAGATTAATTTAATTCTCTTACCGCTGATGGTTGTTTCGACGAGAGTTATGTGGAATAGCAGCCATTGGTTTGGAATAATGTGAAAAGTACTACTAAAAGAAAAACAACAAGAAACGAAGTATATGTGCTCTGGCCACCGAGATATAATTGAAACAAGCATTCTGATAGTATTGCATAGCAATACCCAGTCCCCTACCGGCCGTATGTATCGCTGGCATGTATAGTTAGTGAAACTCTGTGGAGGAGAAAGAACATATTTGATCCCCTTTCAGAATTATAAGCATCGTGTCTGCCTTTGTATGCAATGCTTTAGTGAAAGCCAGATATATAAACATTGTCCTTGTTAAAGTTCCCTGTAAAGGCAAATTTTCGGAAATATGACCTTTACCTTGTGAGATGACCTTGACTTTATCATCAGCAGGTGTGTACCAATGAGACGTACCAGCTTTCCAAGCATAAGTTTTATAACTTAAGTACTTTGAATATACAGAGAAATCACTATAAAAAGTTTTGAGGACAAGTTTTCATAATAAGGGTTAAAAATTTTTTACCTTGACCTTGGACATATAACCCACAGAAGATCAGTATCAATGACAGGTACCTACATACCAAACATGAGCATTGTGAGTGAAAGGATTTTGAAGATATATGGAAATGTTAAGTTTTTTTAGTTAAGTTTTGAAGAAAAGGAAATTTTGTCTTTCACCTTGGACATATTAGCTGCAAAAGATTGGTATCGATGACAGGTATAAATACCAAACATGAGCATTGTAAGTGAAAGACTTTTGAAGACAAATGGAAATGTTAAGTTTTGAGAATAAGATCCATGATAAGGGTTAGAATTTTGACCTTGACCTCGGACATCTTACCCTCAGAAGATTGGTATTGATAACAGGTAACTACATACGAAATATGAGCGTTGTCAGTGAAAGACTTTTGAAGTTAAAGGGAAATGGTAAGTTTTTTTGTTTAAAGTTTGGACAGCAGAAAGACGGAAAACGGTCAAATTATATGCCCCCAATCTTTCGATATCGGGGCATAAAAATAAACAGTTTAATTGGCTTAATGATTTGCATTGTAACTTACATGAACATTACAACATGAAATAGTCTGAATGTTCACTCAGTTCCATTTTCACAAAATTTTGTGACACAAAGGAATATGAAATCTAAAATGATGCAACCAGAAAAAATGAATGAAGGGAGTATGACAGAAGGAATGGTATGCTATACTATGAGTTACCTAGGACCCACCTGAGGGAGGATGTATATATGGGTTCGCATGCAATGGTGGTAAATTCACATACCAAAACACAGCTCAATATCTGTCAGCATGTAGAAAAAAGTCTGGAAAACTGTTTTATCAGTGAAATTTTTTAACTCCAAGGCCCGTAAATGCGTCAAAAAGCAGTGGAGCGGGACGAAACTCAAACTTGATCTGTAAGTCAAGGTTGTTGATGTACACACCAAAAATCAGCTCTAAATGTAGCAGCGTTTAGAAAAAAAAGTGCGGAAAAATGTTTTATCAGTGAAATTCTGTAAGTCCAAGGCCCGTAAATGCGTCAAAAAGCAGTGGACCGGGACGAAACTCGAACTTGATGTGTAAGTCATGGTGGTTGATGTACACACCAAAAATCAGCTCTATATGTAGCAGCGTTTAGAAAAAAAGTGCGGTAAAAATGTTTTATCAGTGAAATTTTGTAAGTCCAAGGCCCGTAAATGAGTGAAAAAGCAGTGGAGCGAGACGAAACTCGAACTTGATCTGTAAGTCATGGTGGTTGACTTACACAGCAAAACTCAGGTGAATATCTACCAGCATTTAGAAAAAAAAAAGGGCCGGAAAACTGATTTATCAGTGAAATTTTGTAAGTCCAAGGCCCGTAAATCCGTGAAAAACGAGTGGACCGGAACGAAAGTCGAACTTGATCTGTAAGCCATGGTGGTTGAGTTACACAGCAAGCCTGGGATCAATACCTACCAGCGTTTTGGAAAAAAGTCCGGAAAACTGATTTATCAGTGAAATTTTGTAACTCCAAGGCCAGTAAATCCGTGAAAAACTAGTGGACCGGAACGAACCTCGAACTTGATCTGTAAGTGATGGTGGGTGACTTACACACCAAAACTCAGCTAAATATGTAACAGCGTTTAGGAAAAAAGTCCGGAAAACTGAATTGCCTGACTGATGGACAGACGGACAGATGGACAGACGGACAGACGGAAGGACGGAGTGCAAACCTAAAGTCCTCTTCGGCTTCGCCGGTAGGGGACTAATAAGGTTGAATCGTGAACATAACTTTCATCTGTAAACGTTAACACTTGAAAATCTATCTCTAAACAAATTCACCCTCTCTAAGCTGCTATCTTTATCCTTTTGACGTTTACTGTATTATTCGATTAAACCATCATTTATATTATCCACGCCCAAGTCGGCAGCTCAGTCGGAAAAACCTACAGGAATTGAGACCTAGGGACGCTGGTTCCAATTCCCGGCTCGGCAGATTTCTTTCCGGAGATCGATGATAGTCATTACGACATGATTCTTTTCTATCTCTCTCACCGCTGGTTATTGTTTCGACGATCTTAAGGTGAGAAAACTGGCAGTGGCTGGAATATTTTGCGGAGCACTGTTTTAAGAAACTCCAGGAAAGCATGGATAGATGTACGGCCTCCGTGAAAAATCTTACATGAGTGTTTATGTGTTATCACATATCGTATTAAACAAGATGATTTTAATCATGTTATGCCGAGCCCCAGAAGCTCAGTCATTAGCGTGCAGGACTCGAGAACAGGGGGTCGCTGGTTCGATCCCCGGCTCGGCAAATTTCTTTCCGAGGATTGATGATAGTCATTGCGACAGGATTCATTCCTCTCTCAACGCTGACTATTGTTTCCACGATGGTTATGTGGGAAAGCAGCCAGTGGCTTGGAAAGAATATTGTGCGGAGAACTGGTAAAAAGAAATTCCAGGAAAGCATGGATAGGTGCACTGGCCGCCGCGATATAACTGAAATAATGTTAAACACCATACAACCAACCAACCAAATTAATCATGTTATGCGAACCCATCTTTATTTGGCATACTAAAGGTTAATAGCCAAGGTTACTATAGCACTGGAAGTGATCGTGTGTATGAATGCACAGGCGATTTCGTAATTTGTATGATCAGACCAGTATGTGTCATTTGTCCCAGTTACACCAGTAATATTGATAGTACAAAATGTATTGCAGAATTATAATAAGTTCTCATACACATATATTTTGAAGCATTTAATATACAAAGTGACGGCCTGAAGTTGCATCGTATACACCTAGAATAGATAAATTATACAAGCTGAGTGAAAAAACAACAAAAGGAAGCTTAATTTTTAAACTGGAGTTCATTTTTGGAGGAAAAGGGTAAACCTCATGGATTGAGAGTACAGGCTTATGAATTGATGAAAGCAATATTAAGACCATAGCTGAATATCCGATGAAGCAGGTGAGAGGGATAAAGGCAGAGAGAGACAAAGTCACGAAGAGAGACAGAAAGAAACAGAGACATTACAGAACTGAAGATGAAGGGAGAAAAAGAGTAAGGGGAGAGAAAAAGATACAGGATACAGCGTGAGAGAAAATACAGAAGAGAGAGAGAGACGGAGGGAGAGACTGAGATAGTGAAAAAGGTAGAGAAAGAAAGACACAGACGAGGAAGGACGAGAGTGAAGGCAGAGAGGGACAGAGACACAGAAAGGCAGACATAGATACGGAGAGGAGCACAGAGATAGAGGAAACGAGAGAGAGAGAGAGAAAGAGTGAGAGCGAGAGACAGAGAGAAATAGGCAGAAAGAAATAGGCAGAGAACGAGAGAGACACAGCAAGGGAGAAGGAGATAGAGAAAGAAGGACAAAGAGAAAGACAAAGACTTAGAGACAGAGACAGACAGACAGACAGAGAAAGAGAAAGTGAGAGAGAGAGAGAGAAATCGACTTAACGCCCAACCGTACTGGATAACAATCTTGGTTTGAAAAAAAGAGAAATTACAAAATTCACGGCCTCAAGTTCATATGTATTGTGGGTACGATGTCAAACCAACTGAGATTTCAAGCTAATGAAGTAGTGGTCAAAGAACAGAAAGTTGCAACGGTAAAATATTTATAGAATCAATTTGCTGTACATGTCACGCATAGGGGGTATATCGCAGAAACTTAGCGTGCGGACGAAGATACTGGATTAAATGAAAGTAAGGAAATGGCACCAGAGCCTGTTGGTACGTGACATAGACTAATCGTTTAATTTCATAGAATTAGCTTAAGAGCTCTCAGAATGAGGGAATAGTTTACGAACTGGAGAGAAATTGCACAGACCGAGTGCACAAGGTAATCCACTGGAACTGAAATAAGAATAAGGGCACAAATGTAAATACTGAAGGTACATCAGTCGAACCGTGAGTAAAAATCACCTACTGTGGGTACAGGCACACATCATGGGATTGAAACAAAAGCATGGACACTTTTTGAGGGCTTGAGGGTACATCAAACTAAGGCTGCATTCTTACTGTCTGAGAGTAGAAGGGACTGGGGAACATTTCAGTGACTGTCGTGCAGGCTGGTGGGCTGGGAGTAAAATCATTAAAAAGACATAGTTTTATGGCTTGAGGATACATCTCACTGACCACGGGTACGATTTTAATTCCTAGGAGTACATGAATTAGACCGTGAAAATTAAAACAAGTTTTAGGGCCTAAGAGAATATCCGACTGACTGAGGTGCAGCTAATTGACAGAGGTTTTATATTGCCAACGAAGTTACAACGTACCGAATGCTGGTATAAACAGACTGAAGAAAAAGAAATAGTAAGGGAACAGTTACTCGCTGAGGGTACATAGTACTGATTTAGGGTACATTTGAGGAACTGAGAATATAGACAAAAGGAACAAAGGATAGCATTTGAGTAGCAGTGGTTGAGGGACTGGAGATACATTGAACTGACTATAGGTACGATGTTAAAGTGTAAGAGTACAAAGAATAGATCGAGGGAACGTTTCAAGAACAGAAGATACAATCTAAACGACTCAGTGTGGATACAAAGGCCTAAGACTTAATTTTAGTGGCTCTGGGGATACAAACGCCGACTGCGGGTACAGGCTGAGGAACTCCTGTAACTGTGGTTACAGAAAGGTAGAAGTACAGTTTTAGGGCACAACAAAAAATTCAAGTGATAAAGGAATTGTTTTAAAGGCTTAAGAATAAATCAAACGAAAGGACGAAATATTTGTCGAACTGGAGTTATGTCTCATGGACTAAAAGTGTATCGAACAGACTTGGCGAACGATCTAGGGGCATTTACTAGTAAATGAAATCAAAGGAAATACCAGTTTCTGGTCCTGCATTTGACAGACCGAGGGTACATCTAACAGACTTATAGACGGATTTATAGGGCCAACCAACACTAAATCATATCGAGTACTTTTAGATGGGAATGGGTTAGGCATATGGACCGAGAGTACAGCCTAATCAATTAAAGAAATAAGAACCTGCCTAATCTCTATGATAGTCATTGCAACAAGATTCATCCTTATCTCAGCACTGATAATTTTTTTATGAAGTTATGAGGAACAAGCAGCCAGTGGCATGGGAACGATATTGTGCGAAGTACTGGTACACAAGTCTTCTTCCACATACTTTATTACTTTATCTAATTTTTACTTAATCCGTATTTTTGCAGACAATATTAATCCTCTAAAAATCAAATTTTGCACACTTCTTAAAACATGGACATAAAAATCTACCTAGGAATATACATTTCGCTTTTCCATCAACATTCCTTACAACAATTGCAGTTTTCGGTAATTACTACAACCCTTGAAGAATAAAGCAAACATGTCGAATTCAAGTAGTCTTTCTTTCTTTTTTTCTTTCTTTCCACCAGAATAACTTGCCTGTCTGCTCAGTCGACAAAGTACATGGCTTGAAAGCAAGGCAATTGCATGGTCGATCCCCAAAATGTGCCAAAGTCTGTCCGAGATGTAATGATAGTCATTTCAACATGTGCGAAGTACTGGTAAAAGAAACTAGTTATCTCCTTCCAATTGTTTATATTTCCTTTGACTAAATTTATGACTTTTCAGAAAACACCAAGACCCAAATAATAAGGTTCTGCACACTTCTTAACATACGCACGTTAAAATCTGCCCTGGAATATACATTTCTCGTTTCCATCATTATTCTTTACAAAAAGTGCATTTTTTCCCACACTACAATCCTTCGGGAATAAAGTAAACGTCATCATCAAACACACACACTCTCTCTCTCTCTCCCTCCACTAGAAGTTTTGCCCGTCTGTTCAGTCGGTATCACATATGGCTTGAAACTAATGCGGGGACAGGTTCGATTCAATGGCCAATGTGTTGTGTGTGAGTAGCACTGGTAAAAGTAAGCTCTCAGAAACTTCAAATAGGTATACTGGCCGACCGATAAACTTCATATATAGTTAAAACGAAAACACCATACCACCGGTACATTCCATGGGATTAATGATAGACACTGCGACAGGGTTCACCCTAATCCAAGAGCTGATAATTGTTCAACAAAGTTATGTGGAAAAAAACAGCCAGTGGCACGGAAACAATATTGTGTAAAGTACTGGTAAAAGAAATTACTTATCGGCTTCCACATACTTTATTAAATGTTTTACTGAATCCATATTTCTGCAGAAAATATAAATCCCCTGAAAAATAAACGTTGCACACTCCTTAATATATGCACATAAAAGTCTACCTTGGATTACATTTCACTTCTCCATCACTATTCTTAAGGAAAATTCCAGTTTTTGTTTCTTCACTACAACCTTTACGAATGAAATAAACATGTCAAAAACAAATACACACACATCTCTCTCTCTCTCTCTCTCTCCTTCAGAATGCCTTGGCCGTCAGCTCAGTCGGTAAATTACATGGCTTGATTGCAAGATTCGACCCAATAGCTATGCCAATATCTGGCTGAGTTTTGACGACAGTCTTTGCGACATATGCAAAGTACTGGTAAAATAAATTAGTTATCTCCATCCACATAATTTATAAAATGTATCACTGAATCCTCAACTTTGCAGAAAATACCGAGCCTCTTGAAATTAACATCTGCATACTTCTTAACATATGCACATTAAAATCTACCCTGGAATATACATTTCTCTTTTCAATCATCATTTTTTACAAAACTGCATTTTTTGTCCAACACTTCACCCTTTCAGGAGGAAGGTAAACATGTCAAAGTTAAATACTCTGTACTCTCTCTCTCTCCTCCAGCTTCATTCGGTAAATTACATGGTTTGAAACCAAGATTCGACCCAATAGCTATGCCAATATCTGTCTGAGGTTTGATGACAGTCTTTGCGACAAGTGTGCAAAGTACTGGTTAAAGCAAAGTACTGGTTAAAGAAACTAGTTATCTCCATGCACATTCTTTACAAAATTTATCGCTGAACTTTGCAGAAATTATCGAGCCCATTGAAATGAAGATCTGTAAACTTCTTAACATATGAACATTAAAATCTTCCCTGGAATATACATTTCGCCCTTAAATCATCATTTTTTACAAAACTGCATTTTTTGTCCAACTCTATATCCCCTTAGGAACAAGGTAAACATGTCAAAATTAAATACTCTGTACTCGTGCTCTCTGTCTCTCTCTCTCTCATCAGAACGCCTTGCCCGTCTAGTTAGTCGGTAACGTACATGGCTTGAAACAAAAGTTGGCGTAGGTTCGATTCAGTAGCTATGTCAGTCTCTGTCCGAGGTTTGACGATAATCATTGCAACAGGATTCATTCTACACTCAAGAATGCTTATTGTTTCGACGATAGCTTTGTTGAAAAGCAGCCAAACCTTCCGCTAGGACTGAACATTGTGCGTAGCAGTGGTAAAACAAACTCCAAGAACGCCCAGATGGATGCACTAGCCCCGCCATCTACCCGATATTTAGTAAAAACGGCATCAAAATACCACACTCTTGAACGAATCTTTCTCCATTAGCACTTTTTTTTAATCGTCATCATCTCAGTAATGCTTAAATAGCGTTAAAATGAACTCAAACAGTTTTGCTCATAGCTTTTTGTTCACCTCTTTTTATTTTTTTTTAAAGAAATCAGAAATAAAAGCTTTGTTCCACATTTTAATTTCACATTCAAATTTCAAATATTTTCTTCAAAAATATAGGCCACCGGTCCATAATATATAAGCAATTTTACAGGACATTCCCTCACAAGATTTCACATGTTGATAATCATTCAAACCGCGACATTATCGTTCGAAAGACGAGGAAGTTTTGACTTATCCAATATATTGAAAACGTCTGCTATAAATAGATCAACGGCTCAATTGGGTTGGATTTGTTCTATAACCGTAGAAGACATTGTTTGAAAAGGAGAAAATGCCCGTTCTGAGCATTTTCTCCTTTTCCCAAAATGCTCTCACTCCTTACAATCCTTAAAATTAAGTTCATTTTTCTTTTCGAAAACGTAGGCCACCGGCCAAATGATAAAAACATTTTTGTATAACATTTCCTCAACAGGACAGAACCATTCACAATTATTTAAACCTAGACTTTTAACATCGTATAAAATCCGAAAATTTTAGCCTTATCCAGAATGAGAGTGTCTGCAGATGAGTAAACTGTGGAACATTTAGTTTGGTCTGTCCATTAATAGAAGACATTGATTGAAAAGGAGGAAATCCTCTTTGACGTGTATTTCCTCCATTTCCCTCAATGTTCTAGTACTAATAACTTATTACATTGAAATAAATTATAGGCCATCGGCCCATGATTCATAAATTTTACAATGTACTATCCTGCAGAGGAAAATGCATAAATTCTCAAAAATTAAACTTTTAATACCTTGCCAGATTTTAGCCTTGTCCAAATTCAAAACATCTGGAGTCGGCAGTCGACACTCCATTTCTCGCAATGTTGGGTGTTATCAACTTGTTACATTCAAAATAGGTATACTAAAATATAGGCCACCTGCCCATGATTCAAACATTTAGTAATATACTACCTTGCATCTAGAAAATACATAAATTCACAATAATTAAACTGTTAACACCTTATCAAATGTGAAAATTTTGGCCTTGTCCAAATTCAAAACGTCTACGGTCGGCGTTTGACATTGATTAAAATGGAGAAGATGCTCTTAGCGTGCATTTCCTCCATTTCACGCAATGTCTGGGTGCTTTCAACTTGTTATAATCAAAATGACTATTCTAAATTATAGGCCATCGGCCCACGATTTAAACATTTTATAATATACTATCTTGCAGAGGAAGATATATAAATTCACAATAATTAAGCTTTTAGCACTTTACCAGATTTAAGCCTTGTCCAAGTCCAAAACGTAATAATTATGTTTTCTTTAAAAGCTTTTGAACAGTGTTTCTGAAATCCTTATCTCAATATGAGATTTAATTCTTTTCCAAAATCATCGCGCACTCTCTCTAACTCTCACTCTCTCCCTTTCTCTACAAGACATGGCCAAGCCAGGTTCCTTAGTTGGTAGCATTTGCACCTTTAACCTAGGGTGATCGCAGGTTCGATTCCCCAGCTGTTCCAGTTTCTGTTCGATATTTGATGACAGTTATTGCGACAAGATTCATTTAATTCTCTTACCGCTAATGGTTGTTTCGACGAGAGTTATGCGGAGTAGCAGCCACTAGCTTGGAATAATGTGAAAAGTACTGGTAAAAACAAAACAAAACAAAAAAAAAAACATTTATATGTGCTCTGCTCACCGAGATATAATTGAAATAAGGTTGAAGACTGCGTTAAAACACTAAACAAAGAAACAAATCACTCCAACACAAAATTCACAATCAGCATCATCATCATTATCACCACCACAAAAACCGCATAATTATAATCATCTTCATTACCATCATCACCAGCATCATACCATCATCATTATCATCATCATCATAATCATTATCATCATTTTCAAAATTCAAAACTTTACATCTTGATTTGAGGTTAAACTGAATCCTGGATCATTGAACAGCAATCCAAAATACAGATTCAAATTACTGTGTCTCCTTTTAAATTGAAACTCACTCGCCCATCGTCACTACGTTGGAACTAGATAAGAAATGTTTCAATTCTCTCTAATAAATTACACTGACAACGATACATTAACCAGCATTTTCTCCCTTTTAAACAATATTTCTAAAAGTCTTCCTCTCTAAGGTCCAGCAAACATGAATCGTGAACATAACCTTCATCTGTAAACGTTAACACTTGAAAATCTATCTCTAAACAAATTCACCCTTTTTAAGCTGCTATCTTTATCCTTTAGACGTTTACTGTGTTAAACGATTAAACCATCATTTATATTATACAACGCCCAAGTCGGCAGCTCAGTCGGAAAAACCTACAGGACTTGGGACCTAGGGACGCTAGTTCCAATCCCCGGCTCCGCAGATTTCTTTCCGGAGATCGACGATAGTCATTGCGACATGATTCTTTTCTATCTCTCTCACAGTTGGTTATTGTTTCGACGATCTTAAAGTGAGAAAACTGACAGTGGCTGGAATATTGTGCGGAGTACTGTTTTAAGAAACTCCAGGAAACCATGGATAGATGTACCGGCCTCCGTGATATAACTGTAATAATATTGAAAATAGCGTGAAACACCACACACACAGTTTCACTATAGGGCCAAAGCTCTGAATCGCTCACTTGAGCAAATAAGATTTCTGAAGAATTCTACAAAGGTGTAGTTACTGTATAATTATGTACGGAAAATCTTACATGAGTGTTTATGTGTTATCACTCGTATTAAAAATGATTTAAATCATGTTATGCGAATCTATATTTGGCATACTAAAGGTTAATAGCCAAGGTAGCTACATCATTGGAAGTGATCGTGTGTGTGAATGCACAGGCGATTTCGTAATTTGTATGATCAGACCAGTATGTTTCATTTGTGCCAGTTACACCAGTAATACTGACAGTACAAAATGTAATGCAGAATTATAATAAGTTCTGATACACTTGTACTTTGAAGCATTTAATATTCAAAGTGACGGTCTGAAGTTGCATCATATACACCTAGAATAGATAAATTATACAAGCTGAAAGAAAAAAACAACAAAAGGAAGCTTAATTTATAAAAGGGAGTTCATTTTTTAGGAAAAGGGTATCCTCATGGGTTGAGAGTACAGGCTTATGAATTGATGAAAGCAATATTAAGACCATAGCTGAATATTTAATGAAGCAGGTGCGAGGGATAAAGACAGACAGACAAAGACACAAAGAGAGACAGAAAGAAAAAGAGACATGACAGAAGTGAAGATGAAGGAAGAAAGAGAGGAAAGGGAGAGAAAAAGAGATAAAGGAGAGAGCGTTAGAGAAAATACAGAAGAGAGAGAGAGACGAAGGGAGAGACTGAGATAGTGAAAAAGGCAGAGAAAGAGAGATAGAGACAAGAATGGACGAGAGTGCAGGCAGAGAGAGAGAGAGAGACGGAGACACTCCAAGCGAGACAGAAAAAGTGAGAGGAGCACAGAGATAAAGGGAACAAGAGAGAGAAAGATAGGAAGACAGGGAGAGAGACAGACAGAAGTAGGCAGAGAAAGAGAGAGAAACAGCAAGGGAGACGGAGATATGAAAAGAAGGACAGAGAGAAAGACAGAGACAGAGACACACGGAGAGAAAGAGAGAAAGAAAGAGTGAGAGCGAGAGAGACAGAGAGAGAGAGAGAGAGTAATCGATTTAAAGCCCAACCGTACCAGATAACAATCTTGGGTTTAAAAAATTTAAATTACAAAATTCACGGCGTGAAGATCATATGGGTTGAGGGTACGATGTCAGACCGACTGAGATTCTAAGCTAATGAAGTAGTGGTCAAAGAACAGAAAGGGCACAAGTTGCAACGGTAAAATATTCATAGAATCAATTTGCTGTGCATGTCACGCATAGAGGGTACATATCAGAGACTTCGCGTGCGGACGAACATACTGAATTAAATGAGAGTAAGGAAATAGCACCAGAGCCTGTTGATACGTGATATGGACTGATCGTTTAATTACGTAGAATTAGCTTAAGAGCTCTCAGAATGAGTGAATAGATCACGAACTGGAGAGAAATTGCACAGACCGAGTGCACAAGGTAATCATCCACTGGAAATGAAATAAGAGTAAGGGCACAAATGTAAATACTGAAGGTACATCAGTCGAACTGTCAGTAAAAATCACCTATTGTGTGTACAGGCACACATCATGGGGTTGAAACAAAAGTAGGAATACATTTTCAGGGTTTGAGAGTACATAAAACTAAGGCTGCATTCTTACTGTCTGAGAGTACGTAGAAGGGACTGGGGGAACATTTCAGCGACTGTCGTGCAGGCTGGTGGGCTGAGAGTAAAAATCTTTAAAAAGACATAGGTTTATGGCTTGAGGATGAATCTCACTGACTACGGGTACGATTTCAGGTCCTAGGAGTACATGAATTAGACTATGAAAGTTAAAAAAAGTTTTAGGTCCTAAGAGAATATCCGATTGACTGAGGTGCAGCTAACTGACAGATGTTTTTTTATATTGCCAACGAAGTTACAACGTTCCGAATGCTGGTATAAACAGACTGAAGAAAAAAAGTAATAGTAAGGGAACAGTTACTCGCTGAGGGTACATTGCACAGATTTAGGGTACATTTGAGGATGTATCTCACTGACTACGGGTATGATTTCAATTCCTAGGAGTACATGAATTAGACTGTGAAAGTTAAAACAAGTTTAGGGCCTCAGAGAAAATCCGACTGACTAAGGTGCAGCTAACTGACAGAGGTTTTATATTGCCAACGAAGTTACAACGTACCGAATGCTGGTATAAACAGACTAAAGAAAAAAAGTAATAGTATGGGAACAGTTACTCGCTGAGGGTACATTGCACAGATTTAGGGTACATTTGAGGAACTGAGAGTATAGACAAAAAGTGCAAAGGATAGTATTCCAGTAAGGGCAGTGCTTCAGGGACTGGGGATACATTCAGTTGACTATAGGTACCATTTTAAAGTCTAAGAGGACGAAGAACAGACCGAGGGAACGTTCCAAGAACAGAAGATACAATCTCAAGGACTCACTGTGGATACAAAGGCCTAAGACTTAATTTTAGTGGCTCTGGGGATAGAATCTCCGACTGCGAGTACAGGCTGAAGAACTCCTGTGGTTACAGAAAGGTAGAAGTACAGTTTCAGGGCACAACAAAAAATTCAAGTGATAAAGGACTTGTTTTACAGGCTTAAGAGTAAATCAAACGAAAGGACGAAACATTTCTCGAACTGGAGGTATATCTCATGGAATAAAACTTCATCGAACAGACTGGGCGAACGATCTAAGGGCATTTACTAGTAAATGAAATCAAAGGAAATACCAGTTTCTGGTCCTGCATTTGAGAGACCGAGGGTACATCTTACAGACTTCTAGACGGATTAATAGGGCCAACCAACACTAAATCATATGGAGTAATTTTCGAGGCGAAAGGGTTAGTCTTATGGACTGAGAGTACAGCCTAATTAAAGAAATAAGAACCTGCGTAACCTCAAGCGTTTCTTGATTCATCTCACGTGCTAAGGGTATATCTCACGGACTGAGGGTACATACGTCGAAGAGTTGGTTAACTGACAGCAAAGATATTGATATGGAGTAATGGGTCAGTGTCATAGATTGAAAATATTTCTCAAGATGTGACAGTACATACTGCGGACTGAGGATTTAATCACACAGCTTGAGAGTACATTCCATGGAATTAATGATAGTCATTGCAACAAGATTCATCCTTATCTCAGCGCTGAGAATTTTTTCTATGAAGTTATGTGGAACAAGCAGCCAGTGACATGGGAACAATATTGTGCGAAGTACTGGTACAAAAATCTTCTTCCACATACTTTATTGTTTTATCTAATTTTCACTTAATCCATATTTTTGCAGAAAATATTAAGCCTCTAAAAATCAAATTCTAGACACTTCTTAAAATATGGACATAAAAATCTACCTGGGAATATACATTTCCCTTTTCCATCATCATTCCTTACAACAACTGCAGTTTTTGGTCCTTCACTATAACCCTTCAAGAATAAAGCAAACATGTCAAATTTCAGAACTCTTTCTTTCTTCTTTCCACCAGAATAACTTGCCTGTCTACTCAGTCGGTAAAGTACATGGCTTGAAAGCAAGGCAATTGCATGGTCGATCCCCAAAATGTTCTAAAGTCTGTCCGAGATGTAATGATAGTCATTTCGACATGTGCGAAGTACTGGTAAAAGAAACTAGTTATCTCCGTCCAATTGTTTATATTTCTTTTGACCAAATTCATAACTTTGCAGAAAACACCAAGGCCCAAATGATAAAGTTCTGCACACTTCTTAACATATGCACATTAAAATCTACCCTGGAATATACATTTCTCGTTTCCATCATTATTCTTTACAAAAAGTGCATTTTTTTCCCACACTAGAACCCTTCGGAAATAAAGTAAACATATCATCATCAAACACTCTCTATCTCTCTGTCTCTCTCTGTCTCTCTTCCTCCACTAGAAGTTTTGCCCGTCTGTTCAGTCGGTAGCACATATGACTTGAAACCAATGAGGGCACAAGTTCGATTCAATGGCCAATGTGTTGTGTGAGTAGCACTGGTAAAAGCAAGCTCTCAGAAACCTCAAATAGGTATACTGGCCGACCGATATACTTCCTATATATTTAGAACGGAAACACCATACCACCGGTACATTCCATAGGATTAATGACAGACACTGCGGCAGGGTTCACCCTAATCCCAGCGCGGATAATTTTTCAACGAAGCTATGTAGAAAAAGCAGCCAGGGGCACGGAAAAAATATTGTGGAAAGTACTGGTAAAAGAAATTGTTTATCTCCTTCCACATACTTTATCACTTTATTAAATGTTTTACTGAATGCATATTTTTGCAGAAAATATAAAGCCCCGGAAAGATAACCTTTGCACACTCCTTAATATATGCACATAAAATCTACCTCCGATTACATTTCACTTCTCCATCACTATTCTAAAGGAAAATTCCAGTTTTTGTTTCTTCACTACAACCTTTAAGAATAAAGTAAACATGTCAAAAACAAATACACACACATCTCTCTCTCTCTCTGCCTCTCTCTCTCTGTCTGTCTCTCTCTCTCCTCCAGAATGCCTTGCCCGTCAGCTCAGTCGGTAAATTACATGGCTTGATAGCAAGATTCGACCCAATAGCTATGCCAATATCTGGCCGAGTTTTGACGAAAGTCTTTGCGACATATGCAAAGTACTGGTAAAATAAACTGGTTAACTCCATCCACATAATTTATAAAATGTATCACTGAATCCACAACTTTGCAGAAAATACTGAGCCTCTTGAAATTGACATCTGCATACTTCTTAACATATGCACATTAAAATCTACCATGGAATATACATTTATCGTTTCCATCATTATTCTTTTAAAAAGAAGTGCATTTTTATCCCACACTACAACCCTTCGGAGGTAAAGTAAACATGTCATCATCAAACACGCTCTCTCTCTGTCTCTCTTTGTCTCTCTCCTCAACTAGAAGTTTTGCCCGTCTGTGCAGTCGGTAGCATATATGGCTTGAAACCAATGCCGGCACAAGTTCGATTCAATGGCCAATGTGTTGTGTGTGAGTAACACTGGTAAAAGCAAGCTCTCAGAAACCTCAAATAGGTATACTGTCCGACCGATATACCTCATATATAGTTAAAATGGCAACACCATACCACTGCTACATTACATGGGATTAATGATAGACACTGCGACAGGGTTCACCCTAATCCCAGCACGGATAATTTTTCAACGAAGTTATATAGAAAAAGCAGCCAGTGGCAAGAAAACAATATTGTGTAAAATACTGGTAAAAGAAATTACTTATCTCCTTCCACATACTTTATTACTTTATTAAATGTTTTACTGAATGCATATTTTTGCAGAAAATATCAAACCCCTGAAAAATAACCTTTGCACACTCCTAAATATATGCACATAAAATTCTACCTTCGATTACATTTCACTTCTCCATCACTATTCTTAAGGAAAATTCCAGTTTTTGTTTCTTCGCTACAACCTTTACGAATGAAGTAAACATGTCAGAAACAAATACGCACACACTGTCTCACACACACACACACACACTCTCTCTCTCTCTCTCTCTCTTTCTTTCTCACTTTCTCTCTCTCTCTCTGTCTCTGTCTCTTTCTCCCCTCCAGAATGCCTTGCCTGTCAGCTCAGTCGGTAAATTACATGGCTTGATAGCAAGATTCGACCCAATAGCTATGCCAATATCTGGCCGAGTTTTGACGAAAGTCTTTGTGACATATGCAAAGTACTGGTAAAATAAATTAGTTATCGCCATCCACATAATTTATAAAATGTATCACTAAATCCACAACTTTGCAGAAAATACTGAGCCTCTTGAAATTAACATCTACATACATCTCAACATATGGACATTAAAATCTTCCCTGGAACATACATTTCGCTTTTCAATCATCATTTTTTATAAAACTGCATTTTTGTTCAACACTTCACCCTTCCAGGAGGAAGGTAAAGATGTCAAAGTTAAATACTCTGTACTCTCTCTCTCTCCCCTCAAGGCTCAGTCGGTAAATTACATGGTTTGAAATCAAGATTCCACCCAATAGCTATGCCAATATCTGTCTGAGCTTTGATGACAGTCTTTGCGACATGTGCAAAGTACTGGTTAAAGAAACTTGCTATCTCCTTCCACATACATGTACTTTACAAAATTTATGGCTGAATCTACAACTTTGCAGAAAATATCGAGCCCCTTGAAATTAACATCTGCACACTTCTTAATATATGGACATTAAAATCTTTCCTAGAATATACATTTCGCTCTTAAAGCACCATTTGTTACAAAACTGCATTTTTTGTCCAACTCTACATCCCTTCAAGAATAAGGTAAACATGTCAAAAAAGGTAAACATGTCAAAATTAAATACTCTGTACTCGTGCTCTCTGTTTCTCTCTCTCTCTCTCTCTCACATCAGAACGCCTTGCCCGTCTATTTAGTCTGTAACGTACATGGATTGAATCACAAAGGTTGGCGCAGGTTCGATCCAGTAGCTGTGTCAATCTCTGTCCGAGGTTTGACGATAATCATTACAACAGGATTCATTCTACACTCAAGGATGCTTATTGTTTCAACGATAGCTTTGTTGAAAAGCAGCCAAAACTTTGCCAAGACTGAACATTGTGCGTAGCAGTGGTAAAACAAACTCCAAGAAAGCCCAGATAGGTGCACTAGCCCCGCTATGTACCCGATATTTAGTAAAAAACGGCATCAAAATACCACACTCTCGAACAAATCTTTCTCCACTAGTACGTTTTTTTATCATCATCATCATCATCTCAGCAATGATTCAATAGCGTCAAAATGAACTCAAACAGTTTTGTTGATAGATTTTTGTTCACCTCTCATTTTTTTTAAGAAATCAGAAATAAAAGCTTTGTCCCACAGTCTAATGATTTTATTTTATTTAAAAGCTTTTAAACAGTGTTTCTAAAATGTTTATCTTACTGTGAGATTTAATTCTTTTCCAAAATCATCGCGCACTCTTTCTTACTCTCACTCTCTCCCTTTCTCTACAGCCAGTAGCTCAGTCGGTAGTGTACAGGACTTGAGAACAGGAGGTCGCTGGTTCGATCCCCGGCGTGGCCAATTTCTTTCCGAGGATTGATGATAGTCAGGTAGTTGGTAACATTTGCAACTTTAACCTAGGGAGATCGCAGGTTCGATTCCCCAGCTGTTCCAATTTCTGTTCGATATTTGATGACAGTTACTGCGACAAGATTCATTTAATTCTCTTACCCCTGGTGGTTGTTTCGACGAGAGTTATGTGGAATAGCAGCCACTGGATTGGAATAATGTGAAAAGTACTGCTAAAAGAAAAGAAAACAAGACACGAAGTATATGTGCTCTGGCCACCGAGATATAATTGAAATAAGGTTGAAGACTGCGTTAAAACACCAAAGAAACAAATCACTCCAACACCAATTTCACAATCAGCATCATCATCATTATCACCACCACTACAACCACATTATCATAATCATCATCATTATAATCATCGCCAGCTATATACCATCATAATCATCATCATCATTTTCAAAATTCCAAACTTTGCATCTTGATTTGAGGTTAAACTAATTCCTGAATCATTGAACAGCAATCCAAAATACAGATTCAAATTACTGTGTCTCCTTTTAAATTGAAACTCACTCGCCCATCGTCACTACGTTGGAACTAGATAAGAAATGTTTCAATTCTCTCTAATAAATTATACTGACAACGATAAATTAACCAGCATTTTCTCCCTTTTAAACAATATTTTTAAAAGTCTTCCTCTCTAAGGTCCAGCAAACATGAATCGTGAACATAACTTTCATCTGTAAACGTTAACACTTGAAAATCTATCTCTAAACAAATTCACCCTCTTTAAGCTGCTATCTGTATCCTTTTGACGTTTACTGTGTTAAACGATTAAACCATCATTTATATTATACAACGCCCAAGTCGGCAGCTCAGTCGGAAAAACCTACTAGACTTGGGATCTAGGGTCGCTAGTTCCAATCCCCGGATTTCTTTCCGGAGATCGATGATAGTCATTGCGACATGATTCTTTTCTATCTCTCTCACCGTTGGTTATTGTTTCGACGATCTTAAAGTGAGAAAACTGACAGTGGCTGGAATATTGTGCGGAGTACTGTTTTAAGAAACTCGAGGAAACCATGGATAGATGTACTGGCCTCCGTGATATAACTGTAATAATATTGAAAATAGCGTGAAACACCACACACACAGTTTCACAATAGGGCCAAAGCTCTGAATCGCTCACTTGAGCCAGTAAAAGTTCTAAAGAATTATACGAAAGTGTAGGTACTGTATAATTATGTACGGAAAATCTTACATGAGTGTTTATGTGTTATCACATACCGTATTAAACAAGATGATTTTAATCATGTTGTGCGAACCTATCTTTATTTGGTATACTAAAGGTTAACAGCCAAGGTTGCTACAGCATTGGAAGTGATCGTATGTATGAATGCACAGGCGATTTCGTAATTTGTATGATCAGACCAGTATGTTTCATTTGTGCCAGTTACACCAGTAACATTGATAGTACAAAATGTAATGCAGAATTATAATAAGCATTTAATATACAAAGTGACGGCCTGAAGTTGCATCATATACACCTAGAATAGATAAATTATACAAGCTGAGAGAAAAAACAACAAAAGGAAGCTTAATTTATAAACTGGAGTTCATTTTTGGAGGAAAAGGGTAAACCTCATGGATTGAGAGTATAGGCTTGTGAATTGTTGAAAGCAATATTAAGGCCATAGCTGAATATCTGATGAAGCAGGTGAGAGGGATAAAAACAGAGAGACGAAGTCACGAAGACATAGAGACAGAAACAGAGACATGACAGAAGTGAAGATGAAGGCAGACAGAGAGGAAGGGGAGAGGAAAAGAGATACAGGACAGAGCGTGAGAGAAAATACAGAAGACAGAGAGACAGAGAGAGAGAGAGGGGAGAGAGAGACAGAGGGAAACAGAGACGGAGGGAGATACTAAGATAGTGAAAAGGGCAGAGAAAGAGAGATAGAGACAAGGAAGAACGAGAGTGCAGGCAGAGAGAGACGGAGACACAGGAAAGGAGAAAGAGATAGGGAGAGGAGGACAGAAATAGAGGGAACGAGAGAGAGAGAGAGAGACAGGAGGGCAGAGAGATAGAGACAGAGAGCAATAGGCAGTGAAAAAGTAGTCACAGCAAGGGAGACGGAGATAGGTAAAGAAGAACATAGAGAAAGATAGAGACAGAGAGACACGCGGAAGGAGAGAGAGAGACAGAGAGCGAGAGAGGGAGAGAGACAGAGAGAGATAAATAGAAATCGACTTAAAGACCAACCGTACCAGATAACAATCTTGAGTTTAAAAAAGAGAAATCGCAAAATTCACGACATCTAGTTCATATGGATGAGGGTACGATGTCAAACCGACTGTTATTCCAAGCTAATGAAGTAGTGATCAAAGAACAGAAAGGGCACAAGTTGCAACGGTAGAATACTCATAGAATCAATTTGCTGTGCATGTCACGCATAGAGGGTACATATCAGAGACTTAGCGTGCGGACGAACATACTGAATTAAATGAGAGTAAGGAAATGGCACCAGAGCCTGTTGGTACGTGAAATGAACTGATCGTTTAATTCCATAGAATTAGCTTAGGAGCTCCCAGAATGAGAGAACGAACTGGACAGAAATTGCACAGACCGACTGCACAAGGTAATCCACTGGAAATGAAATGAGAGTAACGGCACAAATATAAATACTGAAGGTACATCAGTCGAACTGTGAGTAAAAATCACCTACTGTGGGTACAGGCAGACATCATGGGGTTGAAACAAAAGTAGGAATACATTTTCAGGGTTTAAGGGTACATCAAACTAAGGCTCCATTCTTACTGTCTGAGAGTACGTTGAGGGACTGGTGGAACATTTCACCGACTGTCGTGCAGGCTGGTTGGACTGGGGGAACATTTTACCGACTGTCGTGCAGGCTGGTGGGCTGCGAGTAAAATAATTAAAAATAGGTTTATGGCTTGAGGATGCATCTCACTGACTACGGGTACGATTTCAATTCCTAGGAGTACATGAATTAGACTGTGAAAGTTAAAACAAGTTTTAGGCCTCAGAGAATATCCGACTGACTGAGGTGCAGCTAATTGACAGAGGTTTTATATTGCCAACGAAGTTACAACGTACCGAATGCTGGTATAAACAGACTTAAGAAAAAATAATAGTAAGGGAACAGTTACTCGCTGAGGGTACATTGCACAGATTTAGGGTACATTTGAGGAACTAAGAGTATAGACAAAAAGTGCAAAGGATAGTATTCGAGTAAGGGCAGTGGTTCAGAAACTGGGGATACATTCAATGGACTATAGGTACCATGTTAAAGTCTAAGAGGACAAAGAATAGACCGAGGGAACGTTCAAGAACAGAAGATACAATCTAAAGGACTCAGTGTGGATACAAAGGCCTAAGACTTAATTTTAGTGGCTCTGGGGATAGAAACGCCGACTGCGGGTACAGGCTGAGGGACTCCTGTGGTTACAGAAAGGTAGAACTACAGTTTCAGGGCACAACAAAGAATTCAAGTGATAAAGGAATTGTTTTAAAGGCTTAAGAGTAAATCAAACGAAAGGACGAACTATTTCTTGAACTGGAGGTATATCCCATGGACTAAAAGTTCATCGAACAGACTGGCCGAACGATCTAAGGGCATTTACTAGTAAATGAAATCAAAGGAAATACCAGTTTCTGGTCCTGCATTTGACAGACCCAGACCGAGGGTACATCTTACAGACTTCTAGACGGATTCATAGGGCCAAGCCAACCAACACTAAATCATATCGAGTAGTTTTCGAGGGGAAAGGGTTAGTCTTATGGACTGAGAGTACAGCCTAATCAATTAAAGAAATAAGAATCTGTCTAATCTCAAGCGTTTCTTAACACATCTCACGAGCTAAGGGTATATCTCACGGACTGAGGGTACATACGTCGGAGAGTTGGTTAACTGACAGCAAGGATATTGATATCGAGTAATGGGTCAGTGTCACAGACTGAAAATATTTCTTAAGATGTGAGAGTGCATACCGCGGACTGAGGATTTAATTACACAGAATGAGAGTACATTCCATGGAATTAATGAAAGTTATTGCAACAAGATTCATCCTTATCTCAGCACTGATAATGTTTTCTATGAAGTTATGTGGAACAAGCAGCCAGTAGCATGGGAACAATATTGTGCGAAGTACTGGTACAAAAATCTTCTTCCACATACTTTATTACTGTATCTAATTTTCACTTAATCCTTATTTTTTCAGAAAATATTAAGCCTCTAAAAATCAAATTCTGCACACTTCTTAAAATATGGACATAAAACTCTACATAGGAATATACATTTCGCTTTTCCATCATCATTCCTTGCAACAATTGCAGTTTTTGGTCCTGCACTACTACCCTTCAAGCATAAAGCAAACATGTCAAATTTGAGAACTCTTTCTTTCTTTCTTTCGTCTTTCCACCAGAATAAGTTGCCTGTCTCCTCATTCGGTAAAGTACATGGCTTGAAACCAAGGCAATTGCATGGTCGATCCCCAAAATCTCTGAGATGTAAAGATAGTCATTTCAACATGTGCGAAGTACTGGTAAAAGAAACTAGTTATCTCCTTCCGACTGTTCATATTTCGTTTGACTAAATTCATAATTTTGAAGAAAACAACAAGGCCCAAATAATAAGGTTCTGCACACTTCTTAACATATGCACATTAAAATCTACCCTGGAATATACATTTCTCGTTTCCATCATTATACTTTACAAAAAGTGCATTTTTGTCCCACATTACAACCCTTCGGGAATATAGTAAACATGTCATCATCAAACACGCTCTCTCTCTGTCTCTCTCCCTGCACTACAAGTTTTGCCCGCCTGTTCAGTCGGTATCATATATGGCTTGAAACCAATGCGGGGACAGGTTCGATTCAATGGCCAATATGTTGTGTGTGAGTAGCACTGGTAAAAGCAAGCTCTCAGAAACCTCAAATAGGTATACTGGCCGACCGATATACTTCATATATAGTTAAAACGGCAACACCATACCACAGGTACATTCCATGGGATTAATGATAGACACTGCGACAGGGTTCACCCTAATCCCAGCACGGATAATTTTTCAACGAAGTTGTGTGGACGGAAACAATATTGTGTAAAGTACTGGTAAAACCAGTTACTTATCTCCTTCCACATACTTTATTACTTTATTAAATGTTTTACTGAATGCATATTTTAGCAGAAAATATCAAGCCCCTGAAAAATAACCTCTGTACACTCCTTAATATATGCACACAAAAGTATACCTTCGATTACATTTCACTTCTCCATCACTATTCTTAAGGAAAATTCCAGTTTTTGTTTCTTCGCTACAACCTTTACGAATAAAGTAAACATGTCAAAAACAAATACACACACAATCTCTCTCTCACTCTCTCTGTCTCTCTATCTCTCTCTCTCCCCCTCTCCCTCCCCCCCTCCAGAATGCCTTGCCCGTCAGCTCAGTCGGTAAATTACATGGCTTGGTAGCAAGATTTCACCCAATAGCTATGCCAATATCTGGCCGAGTTTTGACGACATATGCAAAGTACTGGTAAAATAAACTAGTTATCTCCATCCACATAATTTATAAAATGTATCACTAAATCCACAACTTTGCAGAAAATACTGAGCCTCTTGAAATTAACATCTGCATACATCTCAACATGTGGACATTAAAATCTTCCCTCGAACACACATTTCGCTTTTCAATCATCATTTTTTACAAAGCTGCATTTTCTGTCCAACACTTCACCCTTTCAGGAGGAAGGTAAAGATTTCAAAGTTAAATACTCTGTACTCTCTCTCTCCCCTCAAGGCTCAGTCGGTAAATTACATGGTTTGAAACCAGATTCCACCCAATAGCTATGCCAATATCTGTCTGAGGTTTGATGACAGTCTTTACGACATGTGCAAAGTACTAGTTAAAGAAACTAGTTATCTCCTTCCACATACATGTACTTTACGAAATTTATCGCTGAATCTACAACTTTGCAGAAAATATCGAGCCCCTTGAAATTAACATCTGCACACTTCTTAATATATAGACATTAAAATCTTCCCTGCAATATACATTTTGCTCTTAAAGCATCATTTGTTACAAAACTGCATTTTCTGTCCAACTCTACATCCCTTCAGGAATAAGGTAAACATGTCAAAAAAGGTAAACATGTCAAAATTAAATACTCTGTACTCGTGCTCTCTGTTTGTTTCTCTCTCTGTGTCTCATCAGAAAGCCTTGCCCGTCTATTTAGTCTGTAACGTACATGGCTTGAATCACAAAGGTTGGCGCAGGTTCGATCCAGTAGCTGTGTCAATCTCTGTCCGAGATTTGACGATAATCATTGCAACAGGATTCATTCTACACTCAAGAATGCTTATTGTTTCAACGATAGCTTTGTTGAAAAGCAGCCAAAACTTTGCCAAGACTGAACATTGTGCGTAGCAGTGGTAAAACAAACTCCAAGAAAGCCCAGATAGGTACACTAGCCCCGCTATGTACCCGATATTTAGTAAAAACGGCATTAAAATACCACACTCTCGAACAAATCTTTCTCCAATAGTACGTTTTTTAATCATCATCATCATCATCATCTCAACAATGATTAAATAGCGTCAAAATGAACTCAAACAGTTCTGCTCATGGCTTTTTGTTCACCTCTCATTTTTTTTAAGAAATCAGAAATAAAACCTTTGTCCCACATTCTAATGATTTTATTTTATTTAAAACCTTTCAAACAGTGTTTCTAAAATGTTTATCTTAATATGAGATTTAATTCTTTTCCAAAATCATCGCGCACTCTCTCTTACTCCCACTCTCTCCCTTTCTCTACAGCCAAGCCCCAGTAGCTCAGTCGGTAGCGTACAAGATTTGAGAACAGGAGGTCGCTGGTTCGATCCCCGGCGTGGCCAATTTCTTTCCGAGGATTGATGATAGTCAGGTAGTTGGTAACATTTGCAACTTTAACCTAGGGAGATCGCAGGTTCGATTCCCCAGCAGTTCCAATTTCTGTTCGATATTTGATGACAGTTACTGTGACAAGATTCATTTAATTCTCTTACTCCTGATGGTTGTTTCGACGCGAGTTATGTGGAATAGCAGCCACTGGATTGGAATAATGTGAAAAGTACTGCTAAAAGAAAAGAAAAGAAGACACGAAGTATATGTGCTCTGGCCACCGAGATATAATTGAAATAAGGTTGAAGACTGCGTTAAAACACCAAACAAAGAAACAAATCACTCCAACACCAAATTCACAATCAGCATCATCATCATCATCACCACCACTACAACCAAATTATAATAATCATCTTTATTATCATCATCGCCAGCTATATACCATCATAATCATCATCATCATTTTCAAAATTCCAAACTTTGCATCTTGATTTGAGGTTAAACTAATTCCTGAATCATTGAACAGCAATCCAAAATACAGATTCAAATTACTGTGTCTCCTTTTAAATTGAAACTCATTCGTTCATCGTCACTACTTTGGAACTAGACAAGAAATGTTTCAATTCTCTCTAATAAATTACACTGACAACGATAAATTAACCAGCATTTTCTCCCTTTTAAACAATATTTTCAAACGTATTCCTCTCTAAGGTCCAGCAAACATGAATCGTGAACATAACTTTCATCTGTAAACGTTAACAGTTGAAAATCTATCTCTAAACAAATTCACCCTCTTTAAGCTGCTATCTTTATCCTTTTGACGTTTACTGTGTTAAACGATTAAACCATCATTTATATTATACAACGCCAAAGTCGGCAGCTCATTCGGAAAAGACCTACAGGACTTGAGACCTAGGGACGCTAGTTCCAATCCCCGGCTCCGCAGATTTCTTTCCGGAGATCCATGATAGTCATTGCGACATGATTCTTTTCTATCTCTCTCACCGTTGGTTATTGTTTCGACGATCTTAAAGTGAAAAAACTGACAGTGGCTGGAATATTGTGCGGAGTACTGTTTTAAGAAACTCCAAGAAACCATGGATAGATGTACCGGCCTCCGTGATATAACTGTAATAATATTGAAAACAGCGTGACACACCACACACACAGTTTCATAATAGGGCCAAAGCTCTGAATCGCTCACTTGAGCCAGTAAAAGTTCTAAAGAATTAAACGTAACATTTTACTGTATAATTATGTACGGAAAATCTTACATAAGTCTTTGTGTGTTATTACATATCGTATTTAACAAGATGATTTTAATCATGCTGTGCGAACCTATACTAAAGGTTAACAGCCAAGGTTACTACAGCATTGGAAGTGATTGTGTGTATGAATGTACAGGCGACTTCGTAATTTGTATGATCTGACCAGTATGTTTCATTTGTGCCCGTTACACCAGTAATATTGATAGTGCGAAATGTAATGCAGAATTATAATAAGTTCTGATACACATGTATTTTGAAGCATTTAATATACTAAGTGACGGCCTGAAGTTGCATCATATACACCTAGAATCGATAAATTATACAAGCTGAGAGAAAAAACAACAAAAGGAAGCTTAATTTATAAAATGAAGTTCATTTTTGGAGGAAAAGGGTAAACCTCATGGATTGACAGCAAAGGCTTGTGAATGGTTGAAAGCAATATTAAGACCATAGCTGAATATCTGATGAAGCCGGTGAAAGGGATAAAAACAGAGAGACAAAGTCACGAAGAGAGACAGAAAGAAACAGAGACATGACAGAAGTGAAGATGAAGGAAGACAGAGAGGAAGGGGAGAGGAAAAGAGATAAAGGAGAGAGCGTGAGAGAAAATACAGAAGAGAGAGAGACAGAGAGAAAGAGAGATGGAGGGAGATACTAAGATAGTGAAAAGGGCAGAGAAAGACAGTTAGAGACAAGGAAGGATGAGGGTGCAGGCAGACAGAGACAGAGACACAGGAAAGGAGACAGAGATAGGAAGAGGAGCACAGACATAGAGGGAACGAGAGAGAAAGAGACAGGGAGGCTGAGAGATAGAGACAGAGAGAAATAGGCAGAGAAAAAGGAAACATAGCAAGGGAGACGGAGATAGGGAAAGAAGGACGGAGAGAAAGATAGAGACAGAGAGACACGCGGAAGGAGAGAGAGAGAGAGGGAGAGAGACAGACAGCGAGAGACAAATAAAGAGAAATCGACTAAAAGACCAACCGTACCAGATAACAATCTCGGGATTCAAATAGAGAAATCGCAAAATTCACGGCATCAATTTCATATGGATTGAGGGTACGATTTCAAACCGACTGTGATTCCAAGCTAATGAAGTAGTGGTCAAAGAACAGAAAGGGCACAAGTTGCAACGGTAGAATACTCATAGAATCAATTTGCTGTGCATGTTATGCATAGAGGGTACATCTCATAGACTTAGCGTGCGGACGAACATACTGAATTAAATGAGAGTAAGGAAATGGCACCAGAGCCTGTTGGTACGTGAAATGGACTGATCGATTAATTCCATAGAATTAGCTTAAGAGCTCTCAGAATGAGAGAACGAACAGGAGAGAAATTGCACAGACCGAGTGCACAAGGTAATCCACTGGAAATGAAATAAGAGTAGGGGCACAAATATAAATACTGAAGGTACATCAGTCGAACTGTGAGTAAAAATCACCTACTGTGGATACAGGAAGACATCATGGGGTTGAAACAAAAGTAGGAATACATTTTCAGGGTTTGAGGGTACATCAAACTAAGGCTGTATTCTTACTGTCTGAGAGTACGTAGAATGGACTAGGGGAACATTTCACCGACTGTCGTGCAGGCTGGTTGGACTGGGGAAACATTTCACCGACTGTCGTGCAGGCTGGTGGGCTGGGAGTAAAATCTTTAAAAAGACATAGTTTTATGGCTTGAGGATGCATCTCACTGACTACGGGTACGATTTCAATTCCTAGGAGTACATGAATTAGACTGTGAAAGTTAAAACAAGTTTTAGGCCTCAGAGAATATCCGACTGACTGAGGTGCAGCTAATTGACAGAGGTTTTATATTGCCAACGAAGTTACAACGTACCGAATGCTGGTATAAACAGACTGAAGAAAAAGTAATAGTAAGGGAACAGTTACTCGCTGAGGGTACATTGCACAGATTTAGGGTATATTTGAGGAACTGAGAGTATAGACAAAAAGTGCAAAGGATAGTATTCGAGTAAGGGCAGTGGTTCAGGGACTGGGGATACATTCAATGGACTATAGGTACAATGTTAAAGTCTAAGAGGACAAAGAATAGACCGAGGGAACGTTCCAAGAACAGAAGATACAATCTAAAGGACTCAGTGTGGATACAAAGGCCTAAGAGTTAACTTTAGTGGCTCTGTGGATAGAAACGCCGACTGCGGGTACAGGCTGAGGAACTCCTGTGGTTACAGAAAGGTAGAACTACAGTTTCAGGGCACAACAAACAATTCAAGTGATAAAGGACTTGTTTTAAAGGCTTAAGAGTAAATCAAACGAAAGGACGAACTATTTCTTGAACTGGAGGTATATCCCATGGACTAAAAGTTCATCGAACAGACTGGCCGAACGATCTAAGGGCATTTACAAGTAAATGAAATCAAAGGAAATACCAGTTTCTGGTGCTGCATTTGACAGACCCAGACCGAGGGTACATCTTACGGACTTCTAGACGGATTCATAGGGCCAAGCCAACCAACACTAAATCATATCGAGTAGTTTTCGAGGGGAAAGGGTTAGTCTTATGGACTGAGAGTACAGCCTAATCAATTAAAGAAATAAGAACCTGCCTAATCTCAAGCGTTTCTTGACACATCTCACGAGCTAAGGGTATATCTCACGGACTGAGGGTACATACGTCGGAGAGTTGGTTAACTGACAGCTGACAGCAAGGATATATGGATATGGAGTAATGGTCAGTGTCACAGACTGAAAATATTTCTTAAGATGTGAGAGTACATACCGCGGACTGAGGATTTAATCACACAAAGTGAGAGTACATTCCATGGAATTAATGAGAGTCATTGCAACAAGATTCATCCTTATCTCAGCACTGATAATTTTTTTCTAAGAAGTTATGTGGAACAAGCAGCCAGTAGCATGGGAACAATATTGTGCGAAGTACTGGTACAAAAATCTTCTTCCACATACTTTATTACTGTATCTAATTTTCACTTAATTTTTTTTTTTTTTTTTTTTTTTTTTTTTCCAGAAAATATTAAGCCTCTAAAAATCAAATTCTGCACACTTCTTAAAATATGAACATTAAACTCTACATAGGAATATACATTTCGCTTTTCCATCATCATTCCTTACAACACTTGCAGTTTTTGGTCCTGCACTACAACCCTTCAAGCACATAGCAAACATGTCAAATTTGAGAACTCTTTCTTTCTTTCTTTCTTCTTTCCACCAGAATAACTTGCCTGCCTGCTCATTCGGTAAAGTACATGGCTTGAAACCAAGGCAATTGCATGGTCGATCCCCAAAATGTGCTAGTCTGTCCGAGATGTAAAGATAATCATTTCAACATGTGCGCAGTACTGGTAAAAGAAACTAGTTATCTCCTTCCAATTGTTCATATTTCCTTTGACTAAATTCATAACTTTGCAGAAAACACTAAGGCCCAAATAATAAGGTTCTGCACACTTCTTAACATATGCACATTAAAATCTACCCTGGAATATACATTTCTCGTTTCCATCATTATTCTTTACAAAAAGTGCATTTTTGTCCCACACTACAACCCTTCGGGAATAGAGTAAACATGTCATCGTCAAACACGCTCTCTCTCTGTCTCTCTCTGTCTCTCTCCCTCCACTACAAGTTTTGCCCGTCTGTTCAGTCGGTATCATATATGGCTTGAAACCAATGCGGGCACAGGTTCGATTCAATGGCCAATGTGTTGTGTGTGAGTAGCACTGGTTAAAGCAAGCTCTCAGAAACCTCAAATAGGTATACTGGCCGACCGATATACTTCATATATAGTTCAAAAGGCAACACCATACCACAGGTACATTCCATGGGATTAATGATAGACACTGCGACAGGGTTCACCCTAATCCCAGCGCGACTAATTTTTCAACGAAGTTATGTGGAAAAAGCAGACAGTGGCACGGAAACAATATTGTGTAAAGTACTGGTAAAACAAATTACTTATCTCCTTCCACATACTTTATTACTTTATTAAATGTTTTACTGAATGCATATTTTAGCAGAAAATATCAAGCCCCTGAAAAATAACCTTTGCACACTCCTTAATATATGCACACAAAAGTCTACCTTCGATTACATTTCACTTCTCCATCACTATTCTTAAGGAAAATTCCAGTTTTTGTGTCTTCACTACAACCTTTACGAATAAAGTAAACATGTCAAAAACAAAGACACACACACCCTCTCTCTCACTCTCTCTCACACACACTCTCTCTCTCTCTATCTCTCTCTCTCCCTCCCGTCAGCTCAGTCGGTAAGTTACATCGCTTGATAGCAAGATTCGACCCAATAGCTATGCCAATATCTGGCCGAGTTTTGACTACATATGCAAAGTACTGGTAAAATAAACTAGTTATCTCTATCCACATAATTTATAAAATGTATCACTAAATCCACAACTTTGCAGAAAATACTGAGCCTCTTGAAATTAACATCTGCATACATCTCAACATATGGACATTAAAATCTTCCCTCGAACACACATTTCGCTTTTCAATCATCATTTTTTACAAACCTGCATTTTTTGTCCAACACTTCACCCTTTCAGGAGGAAGGTAAAGATTTCAAAGTTAAATACTCTGTACTCTCTCTCTCCCCTCAAGGCTCAGTCGGTAAATGACATGGTTTGAAACCAAGATTCCACCCAATAGCTATGCCAATATCTGTCTGAGGTTTGATGACAGTCTTTGTGACATGTGCAAAGTACTAGTTAAAGAAACTAGTTATCTCCTTCCACATACATGTACTTTACGAAATTTATCGCTGAATCTACAACTTTGCAGAAAATATCGAGCCCTTTGAAATTAATATCTGCACACTTATTAATATATGGACATTAAAATCTTCCCTGGAATATACATTTTGCTCTTAAAGCATCATTTGTTACAAAACTGCATTTTCTGTCCAACTCTACATCCATGCAGGAATAAGGTAAACATGTCAAAAAAGGTAAACATGTCAAAATTAAATACTCTGTACTCGTGCTCTCTGTTTGTTTCTCTTTCTCTCTCTCTCTCTGTCTCATCAGAACGTCTTGCCCGTCTATTTAGTATGTAACGTACATGGCTTGAATCACAAAGGTTGGCGCAGGTTCGATCCAGTAGCTGTGTCAATCTCTGTCCGAGATTTGACGATAATCATTGCAACAGGATTCATTCTACACTCAAGAATGCTTATTGTTTCAACGATAGCTTTGTTGAAAAGCAGCCAAAACTTTGCCAAGACTGCACATTGTGCGTAGCAGTGGTAAAACTAACTCCAAGAAAGCCCAGATAGGTACACTAGCCCCGCTATGTACCCGATATTTAGTAAAAACGGCATTAAAATACCACACTCTTGAACAAATCTTTCTCCAATAGTACGTTTTTTAATCATCATCATCATCATCATCATCTCAACAATGATTAAATAGCGTCAAAATGAACTCAAACAGTTCTGTTCATGGCTTTTTGTTCACCTCTCATTTTTTTTAAGAAATCAGAAATAAAACCTTTGTCCCACATTCTAATGATTTTATTTTATTTAAAAACTTTTAAACAGTGTTTCTAAAATGTTTATCTTAATATGAGATTTAATTCTTTTCCAAAATCATCGCGCACTCTCTCTTACTCCCACTCTCTCTCTTTCTCTACAGCCAAGCCCCAGTAGCTCAGTCGGTAGTGTACAGGACTTGAGAACAGGAGATCGCTGGTTCGATTCCCGTCTTGCCCAATTTCTTTCCGAGGATTGATGATAGTCAGGTAGTTGGTAACATTTGCAACTTTAACCTAGGGAGATCGCAGGTTCGATTCCCCAGCTGTTCCAATTTCTGTTCGATATTTGATGACAGTTACTGCGACAAGATTCATTTAATTCTCTTACCCCTGATGGTTATTTCGACGAGAGTTATGTGGAATAGCAGCCACTGGATTGGAATAATGTGAAAAGTACTGCTAAAAGAAATGAAAAGAAGACACGAAGTATATGTGCTCTGGCCACCGAGATATAATTGAAATAAGGTTGAAGACTGCGTTAAAACACCAAACAAAGAAACAAATCACTCCAACACCAATTTCACAATCAGCATCATCATCATTATCACCACTACTACAACCAAATTATCATAATCATCTTTATTATCATCATCGCCAGCTACATACCATCATAATCATCATCATCATTTTCAAAATTCCAAACTTTGCATCTTGATTTGAGGTTAAACTAATTCCTGAATCACTGAACAGCAATCCAAAATACAGATTCAAATTACTGTGTCTCCTTTTAAATTGAAACTCACTCGTCCATCGTCACTACGTTGGAACTAGATAAGAAATGTTTCAATTCTCTCTAATAAATTACACAGACAACGATAAATTAACCAGCATTTTCTCCCTTTTAAACAATATTTTCAAACGTCTTCCTCTCTAAGGTCCAGCAAACATGAATCGTGAACATAACTTTCATCTGTAAACGTTAACAGTTGAAAATCTATCTCTAAACAAATTCACCCTCTTTAAGCTGCTATCTTTATCCTTTTGACGTTTACTGTGTTAAACGATTAAACCATCATTTATATTATACAACGCCAAAGTCGGCAGCTCAGTCGGAAAAAAACCTACAGGACTTGAGACCTAGGGACGCTAGTTCCAATCCCCGGCTCGGCAGATTTCTTTCCGGAGATCCATGATAGTCATTGCGACATGATTCTTTTCTATCTCTCTCACCGTTGGTTATTGTTTCGACGATCTTAAAGTGAGAAAACTGACAGTGGCTGGAATATTGTGCGGAGCACTGTTTTAAGAAACTCCAAGAAACCATGGATAGATGTACCGGCCTCCGTGATATAACTGTAATAATATTGAAAACAGCGTGACACACCACACACACAGTTTCACAATAGGGCCAAAGCTCTGAATCGCTCACTTGAGCCAGTAAAAGTTCTAAAGAATTATACGAAAGTGTAGTTACTGTATAATTATGTACGGAAAATCTTACATAAGTCTTTGTGTGTTATTACATATCGTATTTAACAAGATGTTTTTAATCATGCTGTGCGAACCTATCTTTATTTGGTATACTAAAGGTTAAAAGCCAAGGTTACTACATCATTGGAAGTGATTGTGTGTATGAATGTACAGGCGATTTCGTAATTTGTATGATCTGACCAGTATGTTTCATTTGTGCCCGTTACACCAGTAATATTGATAGTGCGAAATGTAATGCAGAATTATAATAAGTTCTGATACACATGTATTTTGAAGCATTTAATATACACAGTGAAGGCCTGAAGTTGCATCATATACACCTAGAATCGATAAATTATACGAGCTGAGAGAAAAAACAACAAAATGAAGCTTAATTTATAAAATGAAGTTCATTTTTGGAGGAAAAGGGTAAACCTCATGGATTGAGAGCAAAGGCTTGTGAATTGTTGAAAGCAATATTAAGACCATAGCTGAATATCTGATGAAGCTGGTGAGAGGGATAAAAACAGAGAGACAAAGTCACGAAGAGAGACAGAAAGAAACAGAGACATGACAGAAGTGAAGATGAAGGAAGACAGAGAGGAAGGGGAGAGGAAAAGAGATAAAGGAGAGAGCGTGAGAGAAAATACAGAAGAGAGAGAGACAGAGAGAGAAAGAGAGACGGAGGGAGATACTAAGATAGTGAAAAAGGCAGAGAAAGACAGATAGAGACAAGGAAGGACGAGGGTGCAGGAAGACAGAGACAGAGACACAGGAAAGGAGACAGAGATAGGAAGAGGAGCACAGACATAGAGGGAACGAGAGAGAGAGAGAGACAGGGAGGCTGAGAGATAGAGACAGAGAGAAATAGACAGAGAAAAAGGAAACACAGCAAGGGAGACGGAGATAGGGAAAGAAGGACAGAGAGAAAGATAGAGACAGAGAGACACGCGGAAGGAGAGAGAGAGAAGGGGAGACAGACAGACAGACAGACAGACAGAAAGAGAGAGACAGATAAAGAGAAATCGACTAAAAGACCAACCGTACCGGATAACAATCTCAAGGTTTCAAGTAGAGAAATCGCAAAATTCACGGCATCAAGTTCATGTGGATTGAGGGTACGATTTCAAACCGACTGTGATTCCAAGCTAATGAAGTAGTGGTCAAAGAACAGAAAGGGCACAAGTTGCAACGGTAGAATACTCATAGAATCAATTTGCTGTGCATGTCACGCATAGAGCGTACATCTCAGAGACTTAGCGTGCGGACGAACATACTGAATTAAATGAGAGTAAGGAAATGGCACCAGAGCCTGTTGGCACGTGAAATGGACTGATCGATTAATTCCATAGAATTAGCTTAAGAGCTCTCAGAATGAGAGAACGAACAGGAGAGAAATTGCACAGAGCGACTGCACAAGGTAATCCACTGGAAATGAAAAAAGAGTAGGGGCACAAATGTAAATACTGAAGGTACGTCAGTCGAACTGTGAGTAAAAATCACCTACTGTGGATACAGGAAGACATCATGGGGTTGAAACAAAAGTAGGAATACATTTTCTGGGTTTGAGGGTACATCAAACTAAGGCTGCATTCTTACTGTCTGAGAGTACGTAGAAGGGACTGGGGGAACATTTCAGCGACTGTCGTGCAGGCTGGTTGGACTGGGGAAACATTTCACCGACTGTCGTGCAGGCTGGTGGGCTGGGAGTAAAATCTTTAAAAAGACATAGGTTTATGGCTTAAGGATGCATCTCACTGACTACGGGTACGATTTCAATTCCTAGGAGTACATGAATTAGACTGTGAAAGTTAAAACAAGTTTTAGGCCTCAGAGAATATCCGACTGACTGAGGTGCAGCTAATTGACAGAGGTTTTATATTGCCAACGAAGTTACAACGTACCGAATGCTGCTATATAAACAGACTGAAGAAAAAGTAATAGTAAGGGAACAGTTACTCGTTGAGGGTACATTGCACAGATTTAGGGTATATTTGAGGAACTGAGAGTATAGACAAAAAGTGCAAAGGATAGTATTCGAGTAAGGGCAGTGGTTCAGGAACTGGGGATACATTCAATGGACTATAGGTACAATGTTAAAGTCTAAGAGGACAAAGAATAGACCGAGGGAACGTTCCAAGAACAGAAGATACAATCTAAAGGACTCAGTGTGGATACAAAGGCCTAAGAGTTAACTTTAGTGGCTCTGGGGATAGAAACGCCGACTGCGGGTACAGGCTGAGGAACTCCTGTGGTTACAGAAAGGTAGAACTACAGTTTCAGGGCACAACAAACAATTTAAGTGATAAAGGACTTGTTTTAAAGGCTTAAGAGTAAATCAAACGAAAGGACGAACTATTTCTTGAACTGGAGGTATATCCCATGGACTAAAAGTTCATCGACCAGACTGGGCGAACGATCTAAGGACATTTACTAGTAAATGAAATCAAAGGAAATACCAGTTTCTGGTGCTGCATTTGACAGACCCAGACAGAGGGTACATCTTACGGACTTCTAGACGGATTCATAGGGCCAACCAACACTAAATCATATCGAGTAGTTTTCGTGGGGAAAGGGTTAGTCTTATGGAGTGAGAGTACAGCCTAATCAATTAAAGAAATAAGAACCTGCCTAATCTCAAGCGTTTCTTGACACATCTCACGAGCTAAGGGTATATCTGACGGACTGAGGGTACATACGTCGGAGAGTTGGTTAACTGACAGCTGACAGCTACGATATATGGATATGGAGTAATGGGTCAGTGTCACAGACTGAAAATATTTCTTAAGATGTGAGTGTACATACCGCGGACTGAGGATTTAATCACACAGAGTGAGAGTACATTCCATGGAATTAATGACAGTCATTCCAACAAGATTCATCCTTATCTCAGCACTGATAATTTTTTCTAAGAAGTTATGTGGAACAAGCAGCCAGTAGCATGGGAACAATATTGTGCGAAGTACTGGTACAAAAATCTTCTTCCACATACTTTATTCCTTTATCTAATGTTCACTTAATCCTTATTTTTTTTTTTTTTTTTTTTTTTTTCCAGAAAATATTAAGCCTCTAAAAATCAAATTCTGCACACTTCTTAAAATATGAACATGAAACTCTACATAGGAATATACATTTCGCTTTTCCATCATCATTCCTTACAACACTTGCAGTTTTTGGTCCTGCACTACAACCCTTCAAGCACATAGCAAACATGTCAAATTTGAGAACTCTTTCTTTCTTTCTTTCTTTCTTCTTTCCACCAGAATAACTTGCCTGCCTGCTCATTCGGTAAAGTACATGGCTTGAAACCAAGGCAATTGCATGGTCGATCCCCAAAATGTGCCAGTCTGTCCGAGATGTAAAGATAGTCATTTCAACACGTGCGAAGTACTGGTAAAAGAAACTAGTTATCTCCTTCCAATTGTTCATATTTCCTTCGACTAAATTCATAACTTTGCAGAAAACACCAAGGCCCAAATAATAAGGTTCTGCACACTTCTTAACATATGCACATTAAAATCTACCCTGGAATATACATTTCTCGTTTCCATCATTACTCTTTACAAAAAGTGCATTTTTGTCCCACACTACAACCCTTCGGGAATAGAGTAAACATGTCATCGTCAAACACGCTCTCTCTCTGTCTCTCTCCCTCCACTACAAGTTTTGCCCGTCTGTTCAGTCGGTATCATATATGGCTTGAAACCAATGCGGGCACAGGTTCCATTCAATGGCCAATGTGTTGTGTGTGAGTAGCACTGGTTAAAGCAAGCTCTCAGAAACCTCAAACAGGTATACTGGCCGACCGATATACTTCATATATAGTTCAAAAGGCAACACCATACCACAGGTACATTCCATGGGATTAATGATAGACACTGCGACAGGGTTCACCCTAATCCCAGCGCGGCTAATTTTTCAACGAAGTTATGTGGAAAAAGCAGACAGTGGCACGGAAACAATAATGTGTAAAGTACTGGTAAAACAAATTACTTATCTCCTTCCACATACTTTATTACTTTATTAAATGTTTTACTGAATGCATATTTTAGCAGAAAATATCAAGCCCCTGAAAAATAACCTTTGCACACTCCTTAATATATGCACACAAAAGTCTACCTTCGATTACATTTCACTTCTCCATCACTATTCTTAAGGAAAATTCCAGTTTTTGTGTCTTCACTATAACCTTTACGAATAAAGTAAACATGTCAAAAACAAATACACACACACCCTCTCTCTCACTCTCTCTCTCTCACACACTCTCTCTCTCTCTCTATCTGTCTCTCTCCCTCCCGTCAGCTCAGTCGGTAAATTACATGGCTTGATAGCAAGATTCGACCCAATAGCTATGCCAATATCTGGCCGAGTTTTGACTACATATGCAAAGTACTGGTAAAATAAACTAGTTATCTCTATCCACATAATTTATAAAATGTATCACTAAATCCACAACTTTGCAGAAAATACTGAGCCTCTTGAAATTAACATCTGCATACATCTCAACATATGGACATTAAAATCTTCCCTCGAACACACATTTCGCTTTTCAATCATCATTTTTTACAAACCTGCATTTTTTGTCCAACACTTCACCCTTTCAGGAGAAAGGTAAAGATTTCAAAGTTAAATACTCTGTACTCTCTCTCTCCCCTCAAGGCTCAGTCGGTAAATTACATGGTTTGAAACCAAGATTCCACCCAATAGCTATGCCAATATCTGTCTGAGGTTTGATGACAGTCTTTGCGACATGTGCAAAGTACTAGTTAAAGAAACTAGTTATCTCCTTCCACATACATGTACTTTACGAAATTTATCGCTGAATCTACAACTTTGCAGAAAATATCGAGCCCTTTGAAATTAATATCTGCACACTTCTTAATATATGGACATTAAAATCTTCCCTGGAATATACATTTTGCTCTTAAAGCATCATTTGTTACAAAACTGCATTTTCTGTCCAACTCTACATCCCTTCAGGAATGAGGTAAACATGTCAAAAAAGGTAAACATGTCAAAATTAAATACTCTGTACTCGTGCTCTCTGTTTGTTTCTCTTTCTCTCTCTCTCTCTCTGTCTGTCTCATCAGGACGCCTTGCCCGTCTATTTAGTATGTAACGTACATGGCTTGAATCACAAAGGTTGGCGCAGGTTCGATCCAGTAGCTGTGTCAATCTCTGTCCGAGATTTGACGATAATCATTGCAACAGGATTCATTCTACACTCAAGAATGCTTATTGTTTCAACGATAGCTTTGTTGAAAAGCAGCCAAAACTTTGCCAAGACTGCACATTGTGCGTAGCAGTGGTAAAACAAACTCCAAGAAAGCCCAGATAGGTACACTAGTCGCGCTATGTACCCAATATTTAGTAAAAACGGCATTAAAATACCACACTCTTGAACAAATCTTTCTCCAATAGTACGTTTTTTTAATCATCATCATCATCATCATCTCAACAATGATTAAATAGCGTCAAAATGAACTCAAACAGTTCTGCTCATGGCTTTTTGTTCGCCTCTCATTTTTTTAAGAAATCAGAAATAAAACCTTTGTCCCACATTCTAATGATTTTATTTTATTTAAAAACTTTTAAACAGTGTTTCTAAAATGTTTATCTTAATATGAGATTTAATTCTTTTCCAAAATCATCGCGCACTCTCTCTTACTCCCACTCTCTCTCTTTCTCTACAGCCAAGCCCCAGTAGCTCAGTCGGTAGTGTACAGGACTTGAGAACAGGAGGTCGCTGGTTCGATTCCCGTCTTGGCCAATTTCTTTCCGAGGATTGATGATAGTCAGGTAGTTGGTAACATTTGCAACTTTAACCTAGGGAGATCGCAGGTTCGATTCCCCAGCTGTTCCAATTTCTGTTCGATATTTGATGACAGTTACTGCGACAAGATTCATTTAATTCTCTTACCCCTGATGGTTGTTTCGACGAGAGTTATGTGGAATAGCAGCCACTGGATTGGAATAATGTGAAAAGTACTGCTAAAAGAAAAGAAAACAAGACACGAAGTATATGTGCTCTGGCCACAGAGATATAACTGAAATAAGGTTGAAGACTGCGTTAAAACACCAAACAAAGAAACAAATCACTCCAACACCAATTTCACAATCAGCATCATCATCATTATCACCACTACTACAACCAAATTATCATAATCATCTTTATTATCATCATCGCCAGCTACATACCATCATAATCATCATCATCATTTTCAAAATTCCAAACTTTGCATCTTGATTTGAGGTTAAACTAATTCCTGAATCATTGAACAGCAATCCAAAATACAGATTCAAATTACTGTGTCTCCTTTTAAATTGAAACTCACTCGTCCATCGTCACTACGTTGGAACTAGATAAGAAATGTTTCAATTCTCTCTAATAAATTACACTGACAACGATAAATTAACCAGCATTTTCTCCCTTTTAAACAATATTTTCAAACGTCTTCCTCTCTAAGGTCCAGCAAACATGAATCGTGAACATAACTTTCATCTGTAAACGTTAACACTTGAAAATCTATCTCTAAACAAATTCACCCTCTTTAAGCTGCTATCTTTATCCTTTTGACGTTTACTGTGTTAAACGATTAAACCATCATTTATATTATACAACGCCAAAGTCGGCAGCTCAGTCGGAAAAAACCTACAGGACTTGAGACCTAGGGACGCTAGTTCCAATCCCCGGCTCGGCAGATTTCTTTCCGGAGATCCATGATAGTCATTGCGACATGATTCTTTTCTATCTCTCTCACCGTTGGTTATTGTTTCGACGATCTTAAAGTGAGAAAACTGACAGTGGCTGGAATATTGTGCGGAGCACTGTTTTAAGAAACTCCAAGAAACCATGGATAGATGTACCGGCCTCCGTGATATAACTGTAATAATATTGAAAACAGCGTGACACACCACACACACAGTTTCACAATAGAGCCAAAGCTCTGAATCGCTCACTTGAGCCAGTAAAAGTTCTAAAGAATTATACGAAAGTGTAGTTACTGTATAATTATGTACGGAAAATCTTACATAAGTCTTTGTGTGTTATTACATATCGTATTTAACAAGATGATTTTAATCATGCTGTGCGAACCTATCTTTATTTGGTATACTAAAGGTTAACAGCCAAGGTTACTACAGCATTGGAAGTGATTGTGTGTATGAATGTACAGGCGATTTCGTAATTTGTATGATCTGACCAGTATGTTTCATTTGTGCCCGTTACACCAGTAATATTGATAGTGCGAAATGTAATGCAGAATTATAATAAGTTCTGATACACATGTATTTTGAAGCATTTAATATACAAAGTGACGGCCTGAAGTTGCATCATATACACCTAGAATAGATAAAATATACAAGCTGAGAGAAAAAACAACAAAAGGAGAGCTTAATTTATAAAATGAAGTTCATTTTTGGAGGTAAAGGGTAAACCTCATGGATTGAGAGCAAAGGCTTGTGAATTGTTGAAAGCAATATTAAGACCATAGCTGAATATCTGATGAAGCCGGTGAGAGGGATAAAAACAGAGAGACAAAGTCACGAAGAGAGACAGAAAGAAACAGAGACATGACAGAAGTGAAGATGAAGGAAGACAGAGAGGAAGGGGAGAGGAAAAGAGATAAAGGAGAGAGCGTGAGAGAAAATACAGAAGAGAGAGACAGAGAGAGAAAGAGAGACGGAGGGAGATACTAAGATAGTGAAAAGGGCAGAGAAAGACAGATACAGACAAGGAAGGACGAGGGTGCAGGCAGACAGAGACAGAGACACAGGAAAGGAGACAGAGATAGGAAGAGGAGCACAGAGATAGAGGGAAGGAGAGAGAGAGACAGGGAGGCCGAGAGATAGAGACAGAGAGAAATAGACAGAGAAAAAGGAAACACAGCAAGGGAGACGGAGATAGGGAAAGAAGGACAGAGAGAAAGATAGAGACACAGAGAAACGCGGAAGGAGAGAGAGAGAGGGGGAGAGAGACAGACAGACAGACAGACAGAGAGAAAGAGAGAGACAGATAAAGAGAAATCGACTAAAAGACCAACCGTACCGGATAACAATCTCGGGATTCAAATAGAGAAATCGGAAAATTCACGGCATCAAGTTCATATGGATTGAGGGTACGATTTCAAACCGACTGTGATTCCAAGCTAATGAAGTAGTGGTCAAAGAACAGAAAGGGCACAAGTTGCAACGGTAGAATACTCATAGAATCAATTTGCTGTGCATGTCACGCATAGAGGGTACATCTCAGAGACTTAGCGTGCGGACGAACATACTGAATTAAATGAGAGTAAGGAAATGGCACCAGAGCCTGTTGGTACGTGAAATGGACTGATCGATTAATTCCATAGAATTAGGTTAAGAGCTCTCAGAATGAGAGAACGAACAGGAGAGAAATTGCACAGAGCGACTGCACAAGGTAATCCACTGGAAATGAAATAAGAGTAGGGGCACAAATATAAATACTGAAGGTACATCAGTCGAACTGTGAGTAAAAATCACCTACTGTGGATACAGGCAGACATCATGGGGTTGAAACAAAAGTAGGAATACATTTTCTGGGTTTGAGGGTACATCAAACTAAGGCTGCATTCTTACTGTCTGAGAGTACGTAGAAGGGACTGGGGGAACATTTCAGCGACTGTCGTGCAGGCTGGTTGGACTGGGGAAACATTTCACCGACTGTCGTGCAGGCTGGTGGGCTGGGAGTAAAATCTTTAAAAAGACATAGGTTTATGGCTTAAGGATGCATCTCACTGACTACGGGTACGATTTCAATTCCTAGGAGTACATGAATTAGACTGTGAAAGTTAAAACAAGTTTTAGGCCTCAGAGAATATCCGACTGACTGAGGTGCAGCTAATTGACAGAGGTTTTATATTGCCAACGAAGTTACAACGTACCGAATGCTGGTATAAACAGACTGAAGAAAAAGTAATAGTAAGGGAACAGTTACTCGTTGAGGGTACATTGCACAGATTTAGGGTATATTTGAGGAACTGAGAGTATAGACAAAAAGTGCAAAGGATAGTATTCGAGTAAGGGCAGTGGTTCAGGAACTGGGGATACATTCAATGGACTATAGGTACGATGTTAAAGTTTAAGAGGACAAAGAATAGACCGAGGGAACGTTCCAAGAACAGAAGATACAATCTAAAGGACTCAGTGTGGATACAAAGGCCTAAGAGTTAACTTTAGTGGCTCTGGGGATAGAAACGCCGACTGCGGGTACAGGCTGAGGAACTCCTGTGGTTACAGAAAGGTAGAACTACAGTTTCAGGGCACAACAAAAAATTTAAGTGATAAAGGACTTGTTTTAAAGGCTTAAGAGTAAATCAAACGAAAGGACGAACTATTTCTTGAACTGGAGGTATATCCCATGGACTAAAAGTTCATCGACCAGACTGGGCGAACGATCTAAGGGCATTTACTTGTAAATGAAATCAAAGGAAATACCAGTTTCTGGTGCTGCATTTGACAGACCCAGACCGAGGGTACATCTTACAGACTTCTAGACGGATCCATAGGGCCAACCAACACTAAATCATATCGAGTAGTTTTCGTGGGGAAAGGGTTAGTCTTATGGACTGAGAGTACAGCCTAATCAATTAAAGAAATAAGAACCTGCCTAATCTCAAGCGTTTCTTGACACATCTCACGAGCTAAGGGTATATCTCACGGACTGAGGGTACATACGTCGGAGAGTTGGTTAACTGACAGCTGACAGCAAGGATATATGGATATGGAGTAATGGGTCAGTGTCACAGACTGAAAATATTTCTTAAGATGTGAGAGTACATACCGCGGACTGAGGATTTAATCACACAGAGTGAGAGTACATTCCATGGAATTAATGAAAGTCATTGCAACAAGATTCATCCTTATCTCAGCACTGATAATTTTTTCTAAGAAGTTATGTGGAACAAGCAGCCAGTAGCATGGGAACAATATTGTGCGAAGTACTGGTACAAAAATCTTCTTCCACATACTTTATTACTTTATCTAATTTTCACTTAATTTTTTTTTTTTTTTTTTTTTTTTTTCCAGAAAATATTAAGCCCCTAAAAATCAAATTCTGCACACTTCTTAAAATATGAACATGAAACTCTACATAGGAATATACATTTCGCTTTTCCATCATCATTCCTTACAACACTTGCAGTTTTTGGTCCTGCACTACAACCCTTCAAGCACATAGCAAACATGTCAAATTTGAGAACTCTTTCTTTCTTTCTTTCTTTCTTCTTTCCACCAGAATAACTTGCCTGCCTGCTCATTCGGTAAAGTACATGGCTTGAAACCAAGGCAATTGCATGGTCGATCCCCAAAATGTGCCAGTCTGTCCGAGATGTAAAGATAGTCATTTCAACATGTGCGAAGTACTGGTAAAAGAAACTAGTTATCTCCTTCCAATTGTTCATATTTCCTTTGACTAAATTCATAACTTTGCAGAAAACACCAAGGCCCAAATAATAAGGTTCTGCACACTTCTTAACATATGCACATTAAAATCTACCCTGGAATATACATTTCTCGTTTCCATCATTATTCTTTACAAAAAGTGCATTTTTGTCCCACACTACAACCCTTCGGGAATAGAGTAAACATGTCATCGTCAAACACGCTCTCTCTCTGTCTCTCTCCCTCCACTACAAGTTTTGCCCGTCTGTTCAGTCGATATCATATATGGCTTGAAACCAATGCGGGCACAGGTTCCATTCAATGGCCAATGTGTTGTGTGTGAGTAGCACTGGTTAAAGCAAGCTCTCAGAAACCTCAAATAGGTATACTGGCCGACCGATATACTTCATATATAGTTCAAAAGGCAACACCATACCACAGGTACATTCCATGGGATTAATGATAGACACTGCGACAGGGTTCACCCTAATCCCAGCGCGGCTAATTTTTCAACGAAGTTATGTGGAAAAAGCAGACAGTGGCACGGAAACAATATTGTGTAAAGTACTGGTAAAACAAATTACTTATCTCCTTCCACATACTTTATTACTTTATTAAATGTTTTACTGAATGCATATTTTAGCAGAAAATATCAAGCCCCTGAAAAATAACCTTTGCACACTCCTTAATATATGCACACAAAAGTCTACCTTCGATTACATTTCACTTCTCCATCACTATTCTTAAGGAAAATTCCAGTTTTTGTGTCTTCACTACAACCTTTACGAATAAAGTAAACATGTCAAAAACAAATACACACACACCCTCTCTCTCACTCTCTCTCTCTCACACACACTCTCTCTCTCTCTCTATCTGTCTCTCTCCCTCCCGTCAGCTCAGTCGGTAAATTACATGGCTTGATAGCAAGATTCGACCCAATAGCTATGCCAATATCTGGCCGAGTTTTGACTACATATGCAAAGTACTGGTAAAATAAACTAGTTATCTCTATCCACATAATTTATAAAATGTATCACTAAATCCACAACTTTGCAGAAAATACTGAGCCTCTTGAAATTAACATCTGCATACATCTCAACATATGGACATTAAAATCTTCCCTCGAACACACATTTCGCTTTTCAATCATCATTTTTTACAAACCTGCATTTTTTGTCCAACACTTCACCCTTTCAGGAGAAAGGTAAAGATTTCAAAGTTAAATACTCTGTACTCTCTCTCTCCCCTCAAGGCTCAGTCGGTAAATTACATGGTTTGAAACCAAGATTCCACCCAATAGCTATGCCAATATCTGTCTGAGGTTTGATGACAGTCTTTGCGACATGTGCAAAGTACTAGTTAAAGAAACTAGTTATCTCCTTCCACATACATGTACTTTACGAAATTTATCGCTGAATCTACAACTTTGCAGAAAATATCGAGCCCTTTGAAATTAATATCTGCACACTTCTTAATATATGGACATTAAAATCTTCCCTGGAATATACATTTTGCTCTTAAAGCATCATTTGTTACAAAACTGCATTTTCTGTCCAACTCTACATCCCTTCAGGAATGAGGTAAACATGTCAAAAAAGGTAAACATGTCAAAATTAAATACTCTGTACTCGTGCTCTCTGTTTGTTTCTCTTTCTCTCTCTCTCTCTCTGTCTGTCTCATCAGAACGCCTTGCCCGTCTATTTAGTATGTAACGTACATGGCTTGAATCACAAAGGTTGGCGCAGGTTCGATCCAGTAGCTGTGTCAATCTCTGTCCGAGATTTGACGATAATCATTGCAACAGGATTCATTCTACACTCAAGAATGCTTATTGTTTCAACGATAGCTTTGTTGAAAAGCAGCCAAAACTTTGCCAAGACTGAACATTGTGCGTAGCAGTGGTAAAACAAACTCCAAGAAAGCCCAGATAGGTACACTAGTCGCGCTATGTACCCAATATTTAGTAAAAACGGCATTAAAATACCACACTCTTGAACAAATCTTTCTCCAATAGTACGTTTTTTTAATCATCATCATCATCATCATCTCAACAATGATTAAATAGCGTCAAAATGAACTCAAACAGTTCTGCTCATGGCTTTTTGTTCGCCTCTCATTTTTTTAAGAAATCAGAAATAAAACCTTTGTCCCACATTCTAATGATTTTATTTTATTTAAAAACTTTTAAACAGTGTTTCTAAAATGTTTATCTTAATATGAGATTTAATTCTTTTCCAAAATCATCGCGCACTCTCTCTTACTCCCACTCTCTCTCTTTCTCTACAGCCAAGCCCCAGTAGCTCAGTCGGTAGTGTACAGGACTTGAGAACAGGAGGTCGCTGGTTCGATTCCCGTCTTGGCCAATTTCTTTCCGAGGATTGATGATAGTCAGGTAGTTGGTAACATTTGCAACTTTAACCTAGGGAGATCGCAGGTTCGATTCCCCAGCTGTTCCAATTTCTGTTCGATATTTGATGACAGTTACTGCGACAAGATTCATTTAATTCTCTTACCCCTGATGGTTGTTTCGACGAGAGTTATGTGGAATAGCAGCCACTGGATTGGAATAATGTGAAAAGTACTGCTAAAAGAAAAGAAAACAAGACACGAAGTATATGTGCTCTGGCCACAGAGATATAACTGAAATAAGGTTGAAGACTGCGTTAAAACACCAAACAAAGAAACAAATCACTCCAACACCAATTTCACAATCAGCATCATCATCATTATCACCACTACTACAACCAAATTATCATAATCATCTTTATTATCATCATCGCCAGCTACATACCATCATAATCATCATCATCATTTTCAAAATTCCAAACTTTGCATCTTGATTTGAGGTTAAACTAATTCCTGAATCACTGAACAGCAATCCAAAATACAGATTCAAATTACTGTGTCTCCTTTTAAATTGAAACTCACTCGTCCATCGTCACTACGTTGGAACTAGATAAGAAATGTTTCAATTCTCTCTAATAAATTACACTGACAACGATAAATTAACCAGCATTTTCTCCCTTTTAAACAATATTTTCAAACGTCTTCCTCTCTAAGGTCCAGCAAACATGAATCGTGAACATAACTTTCATCTGTAAACGTTAACACTTGAAAATCTATCTCTAAACAAATTCACCCTCTTTAAGCTGCTATCTTTATCCTTTTGACGTTTACTGTGTTAAACGATTAAACCATCATTTATATTATACAACGCCAAAGTCGGCAGCTCAGTCGGAAAAAACCTACAGGACTTGAGACCTAGGGACGCTAGTTCCAATCCCCGGCTCGGCAGATTTCTTTCCGGAGATCCATGATAGTCATTGCGACATGATTCTTTTCTATCTCTCTCACCGTTGGTTATTGTTTCGACGATCTTAAAGTGAGAAAACTGACAGTGGCTGGAATATTGTGCGGAGCACTGTTTTAAGAAACTCCAAGAAACCATGGATAGATGTACCGGCCTCCGTGATATAACTGTAATAATATTGAAAACAGCGTGACACACCACACACACAGTTTCACAATAGAGCCAAAGCTCTGAATCGCTCACTTGAGCCAGTAAAAGTTCTAAAGAATTATACGAAAGTGTAGTTACTGTATAATTATGTACGGAAAATCTTACATAAGTCTTTGTGTGTTATTACATATCGTATTTAACAAGATGATTTTAATCATGCTGTGCGAACCTATCTTTATTTGGTATACTAAAGGTTAACAGCCAAGGTTACTACAGCATTGGAAGTGATTGTGTGTATGAATGTACAGGCGATTTCGTAATTTGTATGATCTGACCAGTATGTTTCATTTGTGCCCGTTACACCAGTAATATTGATAGTGCGAAATGTAATGCAGAATTATAATAAGTTCTGATACACATGTATTTTGAAGCATTTAATATACAAAGTGACGGCCTGAAGTTGCATCATATACACCTAGAATAGATAAAATATACAAGCTGAGAGAAAAAACAACAAAAGGAGAGCTTAATTTATAAAATGAAGTTCATTTTTGGAGGTAAAGGGTAAACCTCATGGATTGAGAGCAAAGGCTTGTGAATTGTTGAAAGCAATATTAAGACCATAGCTGAATATCTGATGAAGCCGGTGAGAGGGATAAAAACAGAGAGACAAAGTCACGAAGAGAGACAGAAAGAAACAGAGACATGACAGAAGTGAAGATGAAGGAAGACAGAGAGGAAGGGGAGAGGAAAAGAGATAAAGGAGAGAGCGTGAGAGAAAATACAGAAGAGAGAGACAGAGAGAGAAAGAGAGACGGAGGGAGATACTAAGATAGTGAAAAGGGCAGAGAAAGACAGATACAGACAAGGAAGGACGAGGGTGCAGGCAGACAGAGACAGAGACACAGGAAAGGAGACAGAGATAGGAAGAGGAGCACAGAGATAGAGGGAAGGAGAGAGAGAGACAGGGAGGCTGAGAGATAGAGACAGAGAGAAATAGACTGAGAAAAAGGAAACACAGCAAGGGAGACGGAGATAGGGAAAGAAGGACAGAGAGAAAGATAGAGACACAGAGAAACGCGGAAGGAGAGAGAGAGAGGGGGAGAGAGACAGACAGACAGACAGACAGAGAGAAAGAGAGAGACAGATAAAGAGAAATCGACTAAAAGACCAACCGTACCGGATAACAATCTCGGGATTCAAATAGAGAAATCGGAAAATTCACGGCATCAAGTTCATATGGATTGAGGGTACGATTTCAAACCGACTGTGATTCCAAGCTAATGAAGTAGTGGTCAAAGAACAGAAAGGGCACAAGTTGCAACGGTAGAATACTCATAGAATCAATTTGCTGTGCATGTCACGCATAGAGGGTACATCTCAGAGACTTAGCGTGCGGACGAACATACTGAATTAAATGAGAGTAAGGAAATGGCACCAGAGCCTGTTGGTACGTGAAATGGACTGATCGATTAATTCCATAGAATTAGGTTAAGAGCTCTCAGAATGAGAGAACGAACAGGAGAGAAATTGCACAGAGCGACTGCACAAGGTAATCCACTGGAAATGAAATAAGAGTAGGGGCACAAATATAAATACTGAAGGTACATCAGTCGAACTGTGAGTAAAAATCACCTACTGTGGATACAGGCAGACATCATGGGGTTGAAACAAAAGTAGGAATACATTTTCTGGGTTTGAGGGTACATCAAACTAAGGCTGCATTCTTACTGTCTGAGAGTACGTAGAAGGGACTGGGGGAACATTTCAGCGACTGTCGTGCAGGCTGGTTGGACTGGGGAAACATTTCACCGACTGTCGTGCAGGCTGGTGGGCTGGGAGTAAAATCTTTAAAAAGACATAGGTTTATGGCTTAAGGATGCATCTCACTGACTACGGGTACGATTTCAATTCCTAGGAGTACATGAATTAGACTGTGAAAGTTAAAACAAGTTTTAGGCCTCAGAGAATATCCGACTGACTGAGGTGCAGCTAATTGACAGAGGTTTTATATTGCCAACGAAGTTACAACGTACCGAATGCTGGTATAAACAGACTGAAGAAAAAGTAATAGTAAGGGAACAGTTACTCGTTGAGGGTACATTGCACAGATTTAGGGTATATTTGAGGAACTGAGAGTATAGACAAAAAGTGCAAAGGATAGTATTCGAGTAAGGGCAGTGGTTCAGGAACTGGGGATACATTCAATGGACTATAGGTACGATGTTAAAGTTTAAGAGGACAAAGAATAGACCGAGGGAACGTTCCAAGAACAGAAGATACAATCTAAAGGACTCAGTGTGGATACAAAGGCCTAAGAGTTAACTTTAGTGGCTCTGGGGATAGAAACGCCGACTGCGGGTACAGGCTGAGGAACTCCTGTGGTTACAGAAAGGTAGAACTACAGTTTCAGGGCACAACAAAAAATTTAAGTGATAAAGGACTTGTTTTAAAGGCTTAAGAGTAAATCAAACGAAAGGACGAACTATTTCTTGAACTGGAGGTATATCCCATGGACTAAAAGTTCATCGACCAGACTGGGCGAACGATCTAAGGGCATTTACTTGTAAATGAAATCAAAGGAAATACCAGTTTCTGGTGCTGCATTTGACAGACCCAGACCGAGGGTACATCTTACAGACTTCTAGACGGATTCATAGGGCCAACCAACACTAAATCATATCGAGTAGTTTTCGTGGGGAAAGGGTTAGTCTTATGGACTGAGAGTACAGCCTAATCAATTAAAGAAATAAGAACCTGCCTAATCTCAAGCGTTTCTTGACACATCTCACGAGCTAAGGGTATATCTCACGGACTGAGGGTACATACGTCGGAGAGTTGGTTAACTGACAGCTGACAGCAAGGATATATGGATATGGAGTAATGTGTCAGTGTCACAGACTGAAAATATTTCTTAAGATGTGAGAGTACATACCGCGGACTGAGGATTTAATCACACAGAGTGAGAGTACATTCCATGGAATTAATGAAAGTCATTGCAACAAGATTCATCCTTATCTCAGCACTGATAATTTTTTCTAAGAAGTTATGTGGAACAAGCAGCCAGTAGCATGGGAACAATATTGTGCGAAGTACTGGTACAAAAATCTTCTTCCACATACTTTATTACTTTATCTAATTTTCACTTAATTTTTTTTTTTTTTTTTTTTTTTTTTTTTTTTCCAGAAAATATTAAGCCCCTAAAAATCAAATTCTGCACACTTCTTAAAATATGAACATGAAACTCTACACAGGAATATACATTTCGCTTTTCCATCATCATTCCTTACAACACTTGCAGTTTTTGGTCCTGCACTACAACCCTTCAAGCACATAGCAAACATGTCAAATTTGAGAACTCTTTCTTTCTTTCTTCTTTCCACCAGAATAACTTGCCTGCCTGCTCATTCGGTAAAGTACATGGCTTGAAACCAAGGCAATTGCATGGTCGATCCCCAAAATGTGCCAGTCTGTCCGAGATGTAAAGATAGTCATTTCAACATGTGCGAAGTACTGGTAAAAGAAACTAGTTATCTCCTTCCAATTGTTCATATTTCCTTTGACTAAATTCATAACTTTGCAGAAAACACCAAGGCCCAAATAATAAGGTTCTGCACACTTCTTAACATATGCACATTAAAATCTACCCTGGAATATACATTTCTCGTTTCCATCATTATTCTTTACAAAAAGTGCATTTTTGTCCCACACTACAACCCTTCGGGAATAGAGTAAACATGTCATCGTCAAACACGCTCTCTCTCTGTCTCTCTCCCTCCACTACAAGTTTTGCCCGTCTGTTCAGTCGATATCATATATGGCTTGAAACCAATGCGGGCACAGGTTCCATTCAATGGCCAATGTGTTGTGTGTGAGTAGCACTGGTTAAAGCAAGCTCTCAGAAACCTCAAATAGGTATACTGGCCGACCGATATACTTCATATATAGTTCAAAAGGCAACACCATACCACAGGTACATTCCATGGGATTAATGATAGACACTGCGACAGGGTTCACCCTAATCCCAGCGCGGCTAATTTTTCAACGAAGTTATGTGGAAAAAGCAGACAGTGGCACGGAAACAATATTGTGTAAAGTACTGGTAAAACAAATTACTTATCTCCTTCCACATACTTTATTACTTTATTAAATGTTTTACTGAATGCATATTTTAGCAGAAAATATCAAGCCCCTGAAAAATAACCTTTGCACACTCCTTAATATATGCACACAAAAGTCTACCTTCGATTACATTTCACTTCTCCATCACTATTCTTAAGGAAAATTCCAGTTTTTGTGTCTTCACTACAACCCTTACGAATAAAGTAAACATGTCAAAAACAAATACACACACACCCTCTCTCTCTCTCACACACACTCTCTCTCTCTCTCTATCTGTCTCTCTCCCTCCCGTCAGCTCAGTCGGTAAATTACATGGCTTGATAGCAAGATTCGACCCAATAGCTATGCCAATATCTGGCCGAGTTTTGACTGCATATGCAAAGTACTGGTAAAATAAACTAGTTATCTCTATCCACATAATTTATAAAATGTATCACTAAATCCACAACTTTGCAGAAAATACTGAGCCTCTTGAAATTAACATCTGCATACATCTCAACATATGGACATTAAAATCTTCCCTCGAACACACATTTCGCTTTTCAATCATCATTTTTTACAAACCTGCATTTTTTGTCCAACACTTCACCCTTTCAGGAGAAAGGTAAAGATTTCAAAGTTAAATACTCTGTACTCTCTCTCTCCCCTCAAGGCTCAGTCGGTAAATTACATGGTTTGAAACCAAGATTCCACCCAATAGCTATGCCAATATCTGTCTGAGGTTTGATGACAGTCTTTGCGACATGTGCAAAGTACTAGTTAAAGAAACTAGATATCTCCTTCCACATACATGTACTTTACGAAATTTATCGCTGAATCTACAACTTTGCAGAAAATATCGAGCCCTTTGAAATTAATATCTGCACACTTCTTAATATATGGACATTAAAATCTTCCCTGGAATATACATTTTGCTCTTAAAGCATCATTTGTTACAAAACTGCATTTTCTGTCCAACTCTACATCCCTGCAGGAATGAGGTAAACATGTCAAAAAAGGTAAACATGTCAAAATTAAATACTCTGTACTCGTGCTCTCTGTTTGTTTCTCTTTCTCTCTCTCTCTCTCTGTCTGTCTCATCAGAACGCCTTGCCCGTCTATTTAGTATGTAACGTACATGGCTTGAATCACAAAGGTTGGCGCAGGTTCGATCCAGTAGCTGTGTCAATCTCTGTCCGAGATTTGACGATAATCATTGCAACAGGATTCATTCTACACTCAAGAATGCTTATTGTTTCAACGATAGCTTTGTTGAAAAGCTGCCAAAACTTTGCCAAGACTGCACATTGTGCGTAGCAGTGGTAAAACAAACTCCAAGAAAGCCCAGATAGGTACACTTGTCGCGCTATGTACCCAATATTTAGTAAAAACGGCATTAAAATACCACACTCTTGAACAAATCTTTCTCTAATAGTACGTTTTTTAATCATCATCATCATCATCATCATCATCTCAACAATGATTAAATAGCGTCAAAATGAACTCAAACAGTTCTGCTCATGGCTTTTTGTTCGCCTCTCATTTTTTTAAGAAATCAGAAATAAAACCTTTGTCCCACATTCTAATGATTTTATTTTATTTAAAAACTTTTAAACAGTGTTTCTAAAATGTTTATCTTAATATGAGATTTAATTCTTTTCCAAAATCATCGCGCACTCTCTCTTACTCCCACTCTCTCTCTTTCTCTACAGCCAAGCCCCAGTAGCTCAGTCGGTAGTGTACAGGACTTGAGAACAGGAGGTCGCTGGTTCGATTCCCGTCTTGGCCAATTTCTTTCCGAGGATTGATGATAGTCAGGTAGTTGGTAACATTTGCAACTTTAACCTAGGGAGATCGCAGGTTCGATTCCCCAGCTGTTCCAATTTCTGTTCGATATTTGATGACAGTTACTGCGACAAGATTCATTTAATTCTCTTACCCCTGATGGTTGTTTCGACGAGAGTTATGTGGAATAGCAGCCACTGGATTGGAATAATGTGAAAAGTACTGCTAAAAGAAAAGAAAACAAGACACGAAGTATATGTGCTCTGGCCACAGAGATATAATTGAAATAAGGTTGAAGACTGCGTTAAAACACCAAACAAAGAAACAAATCACTCCAACACCAATTTCACAATCAGCATCATCATCATTATCACCACTACTACAACCAAATTATCATAATCATCTTTATTATCATCATCGCCAGCTACATACCATCATAATCATCATCATTTTCAAAATTCCAAACTTTGCATCTTGATTTGAGGTTAAACTAATTCCTGAATCACTGAACAGCAATCCAAAATACAGATTCAAATTACTGTGTCTCCTTTTAAATTGAAACTCACTCGTCCATCGTCACTACGTTGGAACTAGATAAGAAATGTTTCAATTCTCTCTAATAAATTACACTGACAACGATAAATTAACCAGCATTTTCTCCCTTTTAAACAATATTTTCAAACGTCTTCCTCTCTAAGTTCCAGCAAACATGAATCGTGAACATAACTTTCATCTGTAAACGTTAACACTTGAAAATCTATCTCTAAACAAATTCACCCTCTTTAAGCTGCTATCTTTATCCTTTTGACGTTTACTGTGTTAAACGATTAAACCATCATTTATATTATACAACGCCAAAGTCGGCAGCTCAGTCGGAAAAAACCTACAGGACTTGAGACCTAGGGACGCTAGTTCCAATCCCCGGCTCGGCAGATTTCTTTCCGGAGATCCATGATAGTCATTGCGACATGATTCTTTTCTATCTCTCTCACCGTTGGTTATTGTTTCGACGATCTTAAAGTGAGAAAACTGACAGTGGCTGGAATATTGTGCGGAGCACTGTTTTAAGAAACTCCAAGAAACCATGGATAGATGTACCGGCCTCCGTGATATAACTGTAATAATATTGAAAACAGCGTGACACACCACACACACAGTTTCACAATAGAGCCAAAGCTCTGAATCGCTCACTTGAGCCAGTAAAAGTTCTAAAGAATTATACGAAAGTGTAGTTACTGTATAATTATGTACGGAAAATCTTACATAAGTCTTTGTGTGTTATTACATATCGTATTTAACAAGATGATTTTAATCATGCTGTGCGAACCTATCTTTATTTGGTATACTAAAGGTTAACAGCCAAGGTTACTAAAGCATTGGAAGTGATTGTGTGTATGAATGTACAGGCGATTTCGTAATTTGTATGATCTGACCAGTATGTTTCATTTGTGCCCGTTACACCAGTAATATTGATAGTGCGAAATGTAATGCAGAATTATAATAAGTTCTGATACACATGTATTTTGAAGCATTTAATATACAAAGTGACGGCCTGAAGTTGCATCATATACACCTAGAATAGATAAAATATACAAGCTGAGAGAAAAAACAACAAAAGGAGAGCTTAATTTATAAAATGAAGTTCATTTTTGGAGGTAAAGGGTAAACCTCATGGATTGAGAGCAAAGGCTTGTGAATTGTTGAAAGCAATATTAAGACCATAGCTGAATATCTGATGAAGCCGGTGAGAGGGATAAAAACAGAGAGACAAAGTCACGAAGAGAGACAGAAAGAAACAGAGACATGACAGAAGTGAAGATGAAGGAAGACAGAGAGGAAGGGGAGAGGAAAAGAGATAAAGGAGAGAGCGTGAGAGAAAATACAGAAGAGAGAGACAGAGAGAGAAAGAGAGACGGAGGGAGATACTAAGATAGTGAAAAGGGCAGAGAAAGACAGATAGAGACAAGGAAGGACGAGGGTGCAGGCAGACAGAGACAGAGACACAGGAAAGGAGACAGAGATAGGAAGAGGAGCACAGAGATAGAGGGAACGAGAGAGAGAGACAGGGAGGCTGAGAGATAGAGACAGAGAGAAATAGACAGAGAAAAAGGAAACACAGCAAGGGAGACGGAGATAGGGAAAGAAGGACAGAGAGAAAGATAGAGACACAGAGAAACGCGGAAGGAGAGAGAGAGAGGGGGAGAGAGACAGACAGACAGACAGACAGAGAGAAAGAGAGAGACAGATAAAGAGAAATCGACTAAAAGACCAACCGTACCGGATAACAATCTCGGGATTCAAATAGAGAAATCGGAAAATTCACGGCATCAAGTTCATATGGATTGAGGGTACGATTTCAAACCGACTGTGATTCCAAGCTAATGAAGTAGTGGTCAAAGAACAGAAAGGGCACAAGTTGCAACGGTAGAATACTCATAGAATCAATTTGCTGTGCATGTCACGCATAGAGGGTACATCTCAGAGACTTAGCGTGCGGACGAACATACTGAATTAAATGAGAGTAAGGAAATGGCACCAGAGCCAGTTGGTACGTGAAATGGACTGATCGATTAATTCCATAGAATTAGCTTAAGAGCTCTCAGAATGAGAGAACGAACAGGAGAGAAATTGCACAGAGCGACTGCACAAGGTAATCCACTGGAAATGAAATAAGAGTAGGGGCACAAATATAAATACTGAAGGTACATCAGTCGAACTGTGAGTAAAAATCACCTACTGTGGATACAGGCAGACACCATGGGGTTGAAACAAAAGTAGGAATACATTTTCTGGGTTTGAGGGTACATCAAACTAAGGCTGCATTCTTACTGTCTGAGAGTACGTAGAAGGGACTGGGGGAACATTTCAGCGACTGTCGTGCAGGCTGGTTGGACTGGGGAAACATTTCACCGACTGTCGTGCAGGCTGGTGGGCTGGGAGTAAAATCTTTAAAAAGACATAGGTTTATGGCTTAAGGATGCATCTCACTGACTACGGGTACGATTTCAATTCCTAGGAGTACATGAATTAGACTGTGAAAGTTAAAACAAGTTTTAGGCCTCAGAGAATATCCGACTGACTGAGGTGCAGCTAATTGACAGAGGTTTCATATTGCCAACGAAGTTACAACGTACCGAATGCTGGTATAAACAGACTGAAGAAAAAGTAATAGTAAGGGAACAGTTACTCGTTGAGGGTACATTGCACAGATTTAGGGTATATTTGAGGAACTGAGAGTATAGACAAAAAGTGCAAAGGATAGTATTCGAGTAAGGGCAGTGGTTCAGGAACTGGGGATACATTCAATGGACTATAGGTACGATGTTAAAGTCTAAGAGGACAAAGAATAGACCGAGGGAACGTTCCAAGAACAGAAGATACAATCTAAAGGACTCAGTGTGGATACAAAGGCCTAAGAGTTAACTTTAGTGGCTCTGGGGATAGAAACGCCGACTGCGGGTACAGGCTGAGGAACTCCTGTGGTTACAGAAAGGTAGAACTACAGTTTCAGGGCACAACAAAAAATTTAAGTGATAAAGGACTTGTTTTAAAGGCTTAAGAGTAAATCAAACGAAAGGACGAACTATTTCTTGAACTGGAGGTATATCCCATGGACTAAAAGTTCATCGACCAGACTGGGCGAACGATCTAAGGACATTTACTAGTAAATGAAATCAAAGGAAATACCAGTTTCTGGTGCTGCATTCGACAGACTCAGACCGAGGGTACATCTTACAAACTTCTAGACGGATTCATAGGGCCAACCAACACTAAATCATATCGAGTAGTTTTCGTGGGGAAAGGGTTAGTCTTATGGACTGAGAGTACAGCCTAATCAATTAAAGAAATAAGAACCTGCCTAATCTCAAGCGTTTCTTGACACATCTCACGAGCTAAGGGTATATCTCACGGACTGAGGGTACATACGTCGGAGAGTTGGTTAACTGACAGCTGACAGCAAGGATATATGGATATGGAGTAATGGGTCAGTGTCACAGACTGAAAATATTTCTTAAGATGTGAGAGTACATACCGCGGACTGAGGATTTAATCACACAGAGTGAGAGTACATTCCATGGAATTAATGAAAGTCATTGCAACAAGATTCATCCTTATCTCAGCACTGATAATTTTTTCTAAGAAGTTATGTGGAACAAGCAGCCAGTAGCATGGGAACAATATTGTGCGAAGTACTGGTACAAAAATCTTCTTCCACATACTTTATTACTTTATCTAATTTTCACTTAATTTTTTTTTTTTTTTTTTTTTCCAGAAAATATTAAGCCCCTAAAAATCAAATTCTGCACACTTCTTAAAATATGAACATGAAACTCTACATAGGAATATACATTTCGCTTTTCCATCATCATTCCTTACAACACTTGCAGTTTTTGGTCCTGCACTACAACCCTTCAAGCACATAGCAAACATGTCAAATTTGAGAACTCTTTCTTTCTTTCTTTCTTTCTTCTTTCCACCAGAATAACTTGCCTGTCTGCTCATTCGGTAAAGTACATGGCTTGAAACCAAGGCAATTGCATGGTCGATCCCCAAAATGTGCCAGTCTGTCCGAGATGTAAAGATAGTCATTTCAACATGTGCGAAGTACTGGTAAAAGAAACTAGTTATCTCCTTCCAATTGTTCATATTTCCTTTGACTAAATTCATAACTTTGCAGAAAACACCAAGGCCCAAATAATAAGGTTCTGCACACTTCTTAACATATGCACATTAAAATCTACCCTGGAATATACATTTCTCGTTTCCATCATTATTCTTTACAAAAAGTGCATTTTTGTCCCACACTACAACCCTTCGGGAATAGATAAACATGTCATCGTCAAACACGCTCTCTCTCTGTCTCTCTCCCTCCACTACAAGTTTTGCCCGTCTGTTCAGTCGGTATCATATATGGCTTGAAACCAATGCGGGCACAGGTTCGATTCAATGGCCAATGTGTTGTGTGTGAGTAGCACTGGTTAAAGCAAGCTCTCAGAAACCTCAAATAGGTATACTGGCCGACCGATATACTTCATATATAGTTCAAAAGGCAACACCATACCACAGGTACATTCCATGGGATTAATGATAGACACTGCGACAGGGTTCACCCTAATCCCAGCGCGGCTAATTTTTCAACGAAGTTATGTGGAAAAAGCAGACAGTGGCACGGAAACAATATTGTGTAAAGTACTGGTAAAACAAATTACTTATCTCCTTCCACATACTTTATTACTTTATTAAATGTTTTACTGAATGCATATTTTAGCAGAAAATATCAAGCCCCTGAAAAATAACCTTTGCACACTCCTTAATATATGCACACAAAAGTCTACCTTCGATTACATTTCACTTCTCCATCACTATTCTTAAGGAAAATTCCAGTTTTTGTGTCTTCACTACAACCTTTACGAATAAAGTAAACATGTCAAAAACAAATACACACACACCCTCTCTCTCACTCTCTCTCTCTCTCACACACTCTCTCTCTCTCTCTATCTGTCTCTCTCCCTCCCGTCAGCTCAGTCGGTAAATTACATGGCTTGATAGCAAGATTCGACCCAATAGCTATGCCAATATCTGGCCGAGTTTTGACTGCATATGCAAAGTACTGGTAAAATAAACTAGTTATCTCTATCCACATAATTTATAAAATGTATCACTAAATCCACAACTTTGCAGAAAATACTGAGCCTCTTGAAATTAACATCTGCATACATCTCAACATATGGACATTAAAATCTTCCCTCGAACACACATTTCGCTTTTCAATCATCATTTTTTACAAACCTGCATTTTTTGTCCAACACTTCACCCTTTCAGGAGAAAGGTAAAGATTTCAAAGTTAAATACTCTGTACTCTCTCTCTCCCCTCAAGGCTCAGTCGGTAAATTACATGGTTTGAAACCAAGATTCCACCCAATAGCTATGCCAATATCTGTCTGAGGTTTGATGACAGTCTTTGCGACATGTGCAAAGTACTAGTTAAAGAAACTAGTTATCTCCTTCCACATACATGTACTTTACGAAATTTATCGCTGAATCTACAACTTTGCAGAAAATATCGAGCCCTTTGAAATTAATATCTGCACACTTCTTAATATATGGACATTAAAATCTTCCCTGGAATATACATTTTGCTCTTAAAGCATCATTTGTTACAAAACTGCATTTTCTGTCCAACTCTACATCCCTGCAGGAATGAGGTAAACATGTCAAAAAAGGTAAACATGTCAAAATTAAATACTCTGTACTCGTGCTCTCTGTTTGTTTCTCTTTCTCTCTCTCTCTCTCTCTCTGTCTCATCAGAACGCCTTGCCCGTCTATTTAGTATGTAACGTACATGGCTTGAATCACAAAGGTTGGCGCAGGTTCGATCCAGTAGCTGTGTCAATCTCTGTCCGAGATTTGACGATAATCATTGCAACAGGATTCATTCTACACTCAAGAATGCTTATTGTTTCAACGATAGCTTTGTTGAAAAGCAGCCAAAACTTTGCCAAGACTGCACATTGTGCGTAGCAGTGGTAAAACAAACTCCAAGAAAGCCCAGATAGGTACACTTGTCGCGCTATGTACCCAATATTTAGTAAAAACGGCATTAAAATACCACACTCTTGAACAAATCTTTCTCCAATAGTACGTTTTTTAATCATCATCATCATCATCATCTCAACAATGATTAAATAGCGTCAAAATGAACTCAAACAGTTCTGCTCATGGCTTTTTGTTCGCCTCTCATTTTTTTAAGAAATCAGAAATAAAACCTTTGTCCCACATTCTAATGATTTTATTTTATTTAAAAACTTTTAAACAGTGTTTCTAAAATGTTTATCTTAATATGAGATTTAATTCTTTTCCAAAATCATCGCGCACTCTCTCTTACTCCCACTCTCTCTCTCTTTCTCTACAGCCAAGCCCCAGTAGCTCAGTCGGTAGTGTACAGGACTTGAGAACAGGAGGTCGCTGGTTCGATTCCCGTCTTGGCCAATTTCTTTCCGAGGATTGATGATAGTCAGGTAGTTGGTAACATTTGCAACTTTAACCTAGGGAGATCGCAGGTTCGATTCCCCAGCTGTTCCAATTTCTGTTCGATATTTGATGACAGTTACTGCGACAAGATTCATTTAATTCTCTTACCCCTGATGGTTGTTTCGACGAGAGTTATGTGGAATAGCAGCCACTGGATTGGAATAATGTGAAAAGTACTGCTAAAAGAAAAGAAAACAAGACACGAAGTATATGTGCTCTGGCCACAGAGATATAATTGAAATAAGGTTGAAGACTGCGTTAAAACACCAAACAAAGAAACAAATCACTCCAACACCAATTTCACAATCAGCATCATCATCATTATCACCACTACTACAACCAAATTATCATAGTCATCTTTATTATCATCATCGCCAGCTACATACCATCATAATCATCATCATCATTTTCAAAATTCCAAACTTTGCATCTTGATTTGAGGTTAAACTAATTCCTGAATCACTGAACAGCAATCCAAAATACAGATTCAAATTACTGTGTCTCCTTTTAAATTGAAACTCACTCGTCCATCGTCACTACGTTGGAACTAGATAAGAAATGTTTCAATTCTCTCTAATACATTACACTGACAACGATAAATTAACCAGCATTTTCTCCCTTTTAAACAATATTTTCAAACGTCTTCCTCTCTAAGGTCCAGCAAACATGAATCGTGAACATAACTTTCATCTGTAAACGTTAACACTTGAAAATCTATCTCTAAACAAATTCACCCTCTTTAAGCTGCTATCTTTATCCTTTTGACGTTTACTGTGTTAAACGATTAAACCATCATTTATATTATACAACGCCAAAGTCGGCAGCTCAGTCGGAAAAAACCTACAGGACTTGAGACCTAGGGACGCTAGTTCCAATCCCCGGCTCGGCAGATTTCTTTCCGGAGATCCATGATAGTCATTGCGACATGATTCTTTTCTATCTCTCTCACCGTTGGTTATTGTTTCGACGATCTTAAAGTGAGAAAACTGACAGTGGCTGGAATATTGTGCGGAGCACTGTTTTAAGAAACTCCAAGAAACCATGGATTGATGTACCGGCCTCCGTGATATAACTGTAATAATATTGAAAACAGCGTGACACACCACACACACAGTTTCACAATAGAGCCAAAGCTCTGAATCGCTCACTTGAGCCAGTAAAAGTTCTAAAGAATTATACGAAAGTGTAGTTACTGTATAATTATGTACGGAAAATCTTACATAAGTCTTTGTGTGTTATTACATATCGTATTTAACAAGATGATTTTAATCATGCTGTGCGAACCTATCTTTATTTGGTATACTAAAGGTTAACAGCCAAGGTTACTACAGCATTGGAAGTGATTGTGTGTATGAATGTACAGGCGATTTCGTAATTTGTATGATCTGACCAGTATGTTTCATTTGTGCCCGTTACACCAGTAATATTGATAGTGCGAAATGTAATGCAGAATTATAATAAGTTCTGATACACATGTATTTTGAAGCATTTAATATACAAAGTGACGGCCTGAAGTTGCATCATATACACCTAGAATAGATAAATTATACAAGCTGAGAGAAAAAACAACAAAAGGAGAGCTTAATTTATAAAATGAAGTTCATTTTTGGAGGTAAAGGGTAAACCTCATGGATTGAGAGCAAAGGCTTGTGAATTGTTGAAAGCAATATTAAGACCATAGCTGAATATCTGATGAAGCCGGTGAGAGGGATAAAAACAGAGAGACAAAGTCACGAAGAGAGACAGAAAGAAACAGAGACATGACAGAAGTGAAGATGAAGGAAGACAGAGAGGAAGGGGAGAGGAAAAGAGATAAAGGAGAGAGCGTGAGAGAAAATACAGAAGAGAGAGACAGAGAGAGAAAGAGAGACGGAGGGAGATACTAAGATAGTGAAAAGGGCAGAGAAAGACAGATAGAGACAAGGAAGGACGAGGGTGCAGGCAGACAGAGACAGAGACACAGGAAAGGAGACAGAGATAGGAAGAGGAGCACAGAGATAGAGGGAACGAGAGAGAGAGACAGGGAGGCTGAGAGATAGAGACAGAGAGAAATAGACAGAGAAAAAGGAAACACAGCAAGGGAGACGGAGATAGGGAAAGAAGGACAGAGAGAAAGATAGAGACACAGAGAAACGCGGAAGGAGAGAGAGAGAGGGGGAGAGAGACAGACAGACAGACAGACAGAGAGAAAGAGAGAGACAGATAAAGAGAAATCGACTAAAAGACCAACCGTACCGGATAACAATCTCGGGATTCAAATAGAGAAATCGGAAAATTCACGGCATCAAGTTCATATGGATTGAGGGTACGATTTCAAACCGACTGTGATTCCAAGCTAATGAAGTAGTGGTCAAAGAACAGAAAGGGCACAAGTTGCAACGGTAGAATACTCATAGAATCAATTTGCTGTGCATGTCACGCATAGAGGGTACATCTCAGAGACTTAGCGTGCGGACGAACATACTGAATTAAATGAGAGTAAGGAAATGGCACCAGAGCCAGTTGGTACGTGAAATGGACTGATCGATTAATTCCATAGAATTAGCTTAAGAGCTCTCAGAATGAGAGAACGAACAGGAGAGAAATTGCACAGAGCGACTGCACAAGGTAATCCACTGGAAATGAAATAAGAGTAGGGGCACAAATATAAATACTGAAGGTACATCAGTCGAACTGTGAGTAAAAATCACCTACTGTGGATACAGGCAGACACCATGGGGTTGAAACAAAAGTAGGAATACATTTTCTGGGTTTGAGGGTACATCAAACTAAGGCTGCATTCTTACTGTCTGAGAGTACGTAGAAGGGACTGGGGGAACATTTCAGCGACTGTCGTGCAGGCTGGTTGGACTGGGGAAACATTTCACCGACTGTCGTGCAGGCTGGTGGGCTGGGAGTAAAATCTTTAAAAAGACATAGGTTTATGGCTTAAGGATGCATCTCACTGACTACGGGTACGATTTCAATTCCTAGGAGTACATGAATTAGACTGTGAAAGTTAAAACAAGTTTTAGGCCTCAGAGAATATCCGACTGACTGAGGTGCAGCTAATTGACAGAGGTTTCATATTGCCAACGAAGTTACAACGTACCGAATGCTGGTATAAACAGACTGAAGAAAAAGTAATAGTAAGGGAACAGTTACTCGTTGAGGGTACATTGCACAAATTTAGGGTATATTTGAGGAACTGAGAGTATAGACAAAAAGTGCAAAGGATAGTATTCGAGTAAGGGCAGTGGTTCAGGAACTGGGGATACATTCAATGGACTATAGGTACGATGTTAAAGTCTAAGAGGACAAAGAATAGACCGAGGGAACGTTCCAAGAACAGAAGATACAATCTAAAGGACTCAGTGTGGATACAAAGGCCTAAGAGTTAACTTTAGTGGCTCTGGGGATAGAAACGCCGACTGCGGGTACAGGCTGAGGAACTCCTGTGGTTACAGAAAGGTAGAACTACAGTTTCAGGGCACAACAAAAAATTTAAGTGATAAAGGACTTGTTTTAAAGGCTTAAGAGTAAATCAAACGAAAGGACGAACTATTTCTTGAACTGGAGGTATATCCCATGGACTAAAAGTTCATCGACCAGACTGGGCGAACGATCTAAGGACATTTACTAGTAAATGAAATCAAAGGAAATACCAGTTTCTGGTGCTGCATTCGACAGACTCAGACCGAGGGTACATCTTACAAACTTCTAGACGGATTCATAGGGCCAACCAACACTAAATCATATCGAGTAGTTTTCGTGGGGAAAGGGTTAGTCTTATGGACTGAGAGTACAGCCTAATCAATTAAAGAAATAAGAACCTGCCTAATCTCAAGCGTTTCTTGACACATCTCACGAGCTAAGGGTATATCTCACGGACTGAGGGTACATACGTCGGAGAGTTGGTTAACTGACAGCTGACAGCAAGGATATATGGATATGGAGTAATGGGTCAGTGTCACAGACTGAAAATATTTCTTAAGATGTGAGAGTACATACCGCGGACTGAGGATTTAATCACACAGAGTGAGAGTACATTCCATGGAATTAATGAAAGTCATTGCAACAAGATTCATCCTTATCTCAGCACTGATAATTTTTTCTAAGAAGTTATGTGGAACAAGCAGCCAGTAGCATGGGAACAATATTGTGCGAAGTACTGGTACAAAAATCTTCTTCCACATACTTTATTACTTTATCTAATTTTCACTTAATTTTTTTTTTTTTTTTTTCCAGAAAATATTAAGCCCCTAAAAATCAAATTCTGCACACTTCTTAAAATATGAACATGAAACTCTACATAGGAATATACATTTCGCTTTTCCATCATCATTCCTTACAACACTTGCAGTTTTTGGTCCTGCACTACAACCCTTCAAGCACATAGCAAACATGTCAAATTTGAGAACTCTTTCTTTCTTTCTTTCTTTCTTCTTTCCACCAGAATAACTTGCCTGTCTGCTCATTCGGTAAAGTACATGGCTTGAAACCAAGGCAATTGCATGGTCGATCCCCAAAATGTGCCAGTCTGTCCGAGATGTAAAGATAGTCATTTCAACATGTGCGAAGTACTGGTAAAAGAAACTAGTTATCTCCTTCCAATTGTTCATATTTCCTTTGACTAAATTCATAACTTTGCAGAAAACACCAAGGCCCAAATAATAAGGTTCTGCACACTTCTTAACATATGCACATTAAAATCTACCCTGGAATATACATTTCTCGTTTCCATCATTATTCTTTACAAAAAGTGCATTTTTGTCCCACACTACAACCCTTCGGGAATAGATAAACATGTCATCGTCAAACACGCTCTCTCTCTGTCTCTCTCCCTCCACTACAAGTTTTGCCCGTCTGTTCAGTCGGTATCATATATGGCTTGAAACCAATGCGGGCACAGGTTCGATTCAATGGCCAATGTGTTGTGTGTGAGTAGCACTGGTTAAAGCAAGCTCTCAGAAACCTCAAATAGGTATACTGGCCGACCGATATACTTCATATATAGTTCAAAAGGCAACACCATACCACAGGTACATTCCATGGGATTAATGATAGACACTGCGACAGGGTTCACCCTAATCCCAGCGCGGCTAATTTTTCAACGAAGTTATGTGGAAAAAGCAGACAGTGGCACGGAAACAATATTGTGTAAAGTACTGGTAAAACAAATTACTTATCTCCTTCCACATACTTTATTACTTTATTAAATGTTTTACTGAATGCATATTTTAGCAGAAAATATCAAGCCCCTGAAAAATAACCTTTGCACACTCCTTAATATATGCACACAAAAGTCTACCTTCGATTACATTTCACTTCTCCATCACTATTCTTAAGGAAAATTCCAGTTTTTGTGTCTTCACTACAACCTTTACGAATAAAGTAAACATGTCAAAAACAAATACACACACACCCTCTCTCTCACTCTCTCTCTCTCACACACTCTCTCTCTCTCTCTATCTGTCTCTCTCCCTCCCGTCAGCTCAGTCGGTAAATTACATGGCTTGATAGCAAGATTCGACCCAATAGCTATGCCAATATCTGGCCGAGTTTTGACTGCATATGCAAAGTACTGGTAAAATAAACTAGTTATCTCTATCCACATAATTTATAAAATGTATCACTAAATCCACAACTTTGCAGAAAATACTGAGCCTCTTGAAATTAACATCTGCATACATCTCAACATATGGACATTAAAATCTTCCCTCGAACACACATTTCGCTTTTCAATCATCATTTTTTACAAACCTGCATTTTTTGTCCAACACTTCACCCTTTCAGGAGAAAGGTAAAGATTTCAAAGTTAAATACTCTGTACTCTCTCTCTCCCCTCAAGGCTCAGTCGGTAAATTACATGGTTTGAAACCAAGATTCCACCCAATAGCTATGCCAATATCTGTCTGAGGTTTGATGACAGTCTTTGCGACATGTGCAAAGTACTAGTTAAAGAAACTAGTTATCTCCTTCCACATACATGTACTTTACGAAATTTATCGCTGAATCTACAACTTTGCAGAAAATATCGAGCCCTTTGAAATTAATATCTGCACACTTCTTAATATATGGACATTAAAATCTTCCCTGGAATATACATTTTGCTCTTAAAGCATCATTTGTTACAAAACTGCATTTTCTGTCCAACTCTACATCCCTTCAGGAATGAGGTAAACATGTCAAAAAAGGTAAACATGTCAAAATTAAATACTCTGTACTCGTGCTCTCTGTTTGTTTCTCTTTCTCTCTCTCTCTCTCTGTCTGTCTCATCAGAACGCCTTGCCCGTCTATTTAGTATGTAACGTACATGGCTTGAATCACAAAGGTTGGCGCAGGTTCGATCCAGTAGCTGTGTCAATCTCTGTCCGAGATTTGACGATAATCATTGCAACAGGATTCATTCTACACTCAAGAATGCTTATTGTTTCAACGATAGCTTTGTTGAAAAGCAGCCAAAACTTTGCCAAGACTGCACATTGTGCGTAGCAGTGGTAAAACAAACTCCAAGAAAGCCCAGATAGGTACACTAGTCGCGCTATGTACCCAATATTTAGTAAAAACGGCATTAAAATACCACACTCTTGAACAAATCTTTCTCCAATAGTATGTTTTTTAATCATCATCATCATCATCATCTCAACAATGATTAAATAGCGTCAAAATGAACTCAAACAGTTCTGCTCATGGCTTTTTGTTCGCCTCTCATTTTTTTTAAGAAATCAGAAATAAAACCTTTGTCCCACATTCTAATGATTTTATTTTATTTAAAAACTTTTAAACAGTGTTTCTAAAATGTTTATCTTAATATGAGATTTAATTCTTTTCCAAAATCATCGCGCACTCTCTCTTACTCCCACTCTCTCTCTTTCTCTACAGCCAAGCCCCAGTAGCTCAGTCGGTAGTGTACAGGACTTGAGAACAGGAGGTCGCTGGTTCGATTCCCGTCTTGGCCAATTTCTTTCCGAGGATTGATGATAGTCAGGTAGTTGGTAACATTTGCAACTTTAACCTAGGGAGATCGCAGGTTCGATTCCCCAGCTGTTCCAATTTCTGTTCGATATTTGATGACAGTTACTGCGACAAGATTCATTTAATTCTCTTACCCCTGATGGTTGTTTCGACGAGAGTTATGTGGAATAGCAGCCACTGGATTGGAATAATGTGAAAAGTACTGCTAAAAGAAAAGAAAACAAGACACGAAGTATATGTGCTCTGGCCACAGAGATATAATTGAAATAAGGTTGAAGACTGCGTTAAAACACCAAACAAATCACTCCAACACCAATTTCACAATCAGCATCATCATCATTATCACCACTACTACAACCAAATTATCATAGTCATCTTTATTATCATCATCGCCAGCTACATACCATCATAATCATCATCATCATTTTCAAAATTCCAAACTTTGCATCTTGATTTGAGGTTAAACTAATTCCTGAATCATTGAACAGCAATCCAAAATACAGATTCAAATTACTGTGTCTCCTTTTAAATTGAAACTCACTCGTCCATCGTCACTACGTTGGAACTAGATAAGAAATGTTTCAATTCTCTCTAATAAATTACACTGACAACGATAAATTAACCAGCATTTTCTCCCTTTTAAACAATATTTTCAAACGTCTTCCTCTCTAAGGTCCAGCAAACATGAATCATGAACATAACTTTCATCTGTAAACGTTAACACTTGAAAATCTATCTCTAAACAAATTCACCCTCTTTAAGCTGCTATCTTTATCCTTTTGACGTTTACTGTGTTAAACGATTACACCATCATTTATATTATGCAACGCCAAAGTCGGCAGCTCAGTCGGAAAAAACCTACAGGACTTGAGACCTAGGGACGCTAGTTCCAATCCCCGACTCGGCAGATTTCTTTCCAGAGATCCATGATAGTCATTGCGACATGATTCTTTTCTATCTCTCTCACCGTTGGTTATTGTTTCGACGATCTTAAAGTGAGAAAACTGACAGTGGCTGGAATATTGTGCGGAGCACTGTTTTCAGAAACTCCAAGAAACCATGGACAGATGTACCGGCCTCCGTGATATAACTGTAATAATATTGAAAACAGCATGACACACCACACACACAGTTTCACAATAGGGCCAAAGCCAAAGCTCTGAATCGCTCACTTGAGCCAGTAAAAGTTTTAAAGAATTATACGAAAGTGTAGTTACTGTATAATTATGTACGGAAAATCTTACATAAGTCTTTGTGTGTTATTATATATCGTATTTAATAAGATGATTTTCATCATGCTGTGCGAACCTATCTTTATTTGGTATACTAAAGGTTAAAAGCCAAGGTTACTACAGCATTGGAAGTGATTGTGTGTATGAATGTACAGGCGATTTCGTAATTTGTATGATCTGACCAGTATGTTTCATTTGTGCCCGTTACACCAGTAATATTGATAGTGCGAAATGTAATGCAGAATTATAATAAGTTCTGATACACATGTATTTTGAAGCATTGAATATACACAGTGACGGCCTGAAGTTGCATCATATACACCTAGAATCCATAAATTATAGAAGCTGAGACAAAAAACAACAAAAGGAAGATTAATTTATAAAATGAAGTTCATTTTTGGAGGAAAAGGATAAACCTCATGGATTGAAAGCAAAGGCTTGTGAATTGTTGAAAGCAATATTAAGACCATAGCTGAATATCTGATGAAGCCGGTGAGAGGGATAAAAACAGAGAGACAAAGTCACGAAGAGAGACAGAAAGAAACAGAGACATGACAGAAGTGAAGATGAAGGAAGACAGAGAGGAAGGGGAGAGGAAAAGAGATAAAGGAGAGAGCGTGAGAGAAAATACAGAAGAGAGAGAGACAGAGAGAGAAAGAGAGACGGGGGAGATACTAAGATAGTGAAAAGGGCAGAGAAAGACAGATAGAGACAAGGAAGGACGAGGGTGCAGGCAGACAGAGACAGAGACACAGGAAAGGAGACAGAGATAGGAAGAGGAGCAAAGAGATAGAGGGAACGAAAGAGACAGAGACAGGGAGGCTGAGAGATAGAGACAGAGAGAAATAGACAGAGAAAAAGGAAACACAGCAAGGGAGACGGAGATAGGGAAAGAAGGACAGAGAGGAAGATAGAGACAGAGAGACAGGCGGAAGGAGTGAGAGAGAGAGGGAGAGAGACAGACAGAGAGACAGACAGAGAGAAAGAGAGAGACAGATAAAGAGAAATCGACTAAAAGACCAACCGTACCGGATAACAATCTCGGGATTCAAATAGAGAAATCGGAAAATTCACGGCATCAAGTTCATATGGATTGAGGGTACGATTTCAAACCGACTGTGATTCCAAGCTAATGAAGTAGTGGTCAAAGAACAGAAAGGGCACAAGTTGCAACGGTAGAATACTCATAGAATCAATTTGCTGTGCATGTCACGCATAGAGGGTACATCTCAGAGACTTAGCGTGCGGACGAACATACTGAATTAAATGAGAGTAAGGAAATGGCACCAGAGACTGTTAGTACGTGAAATGCACTGATCGATTAATTCCATAGAATTAGCTTAAGAGCTCTCAGAATGACAGAACGAACCGGAGAGAAATTGCACAGACCGAGTGCACAAGGTAATCCACTGGAAATGAAATAAGAGTAGGGGCACAAATATGAATACTGAAGGTACATCAGTCGAACTGTGAGTAAAAATCACTTACTGTGGATGCAGGCAGACATCATGGGGTTGAAACAAAAGTAGGAATACATTTTCTGGGTTTGAGGGTACATCAAACTAAGGCTGCATTCTTACTGTCTGAGAGTACGTAGAAGGGACTGGGGGAACATTTCACCGACTGTCGTGCAGGCTGGTTGGACTGGGGAAACATTTCACCGACTGTCGTGCAGGCTGGTGGGCTGGGAGTAAAATCTTTAAAAAGACATAGGTTTATGGCTTAAGGATGCATCTCACTGACTACGGGTACGATTTCAATTCCTAGGAGTACATGAATTAGACTATGAAAGTTAAAACAAGTTTTAGGCCTCAGGGAATATCCGACTGACTGAGGTGCAGCTAATTGACAGAGGTTTTATATTGCCAACGAAGTTACAACGTACCGAATGCTGGTATAAACAGACTGAAGAAAAAGTAATAGTAAGGCAACAGTTACTCGCTGAGGGTACATTGCACAGATTTAGGGTATATTTGAGGAACTGAGAGTATAGACAAAAAGTGCAAAGGATAGTATTCGAGTAAGGGCAGTGGTTCAGGAACTGGGGATACATTCAATGGACTATAGGTACGATGTTAAAGTCTAAGAGGACAAAGAATAGACCGAGGGAACGTTCCAAGAACAGAAGATACAATCTAAAGGACTCAGTGTGGATACAAAGGCCTAAGAGTTAACTTTAGTGGCTCTGGGGATAGAAACGCCAACTGCGGGTACAGGCTGAGGAACTCCTGTGGTTACAGAAAGGTAGAAGTACAGTTTCAGGGCACAACAAAAAATTTAAGTGATAAAGGACTTGTTTTAAAGGCTTAAGAGTAAATCAAACGAAAGGACGAACTATTTCTTGAACTGGAGGTATATCCCATGGACTAAAAGTTCATCGACCAGACTGGGCGAACGATCTAAGGGCATTGACTAGTAAATGAAATCAAAGGAAATACCAGTTTCTGGTGCTGCATTTGACAGACCCAGACCGAGGGTACATCTTACAGACTTCTAGACGGATTCATAGGGCCAACCAACACTAAATCATATCGAGTATTTTCGTGGGGAAAGGGTTAGTCTTATGGACTGAGAGTACAGCCTAATCAATTAAAGAAATAAGAACCTGCCTAATCTCAAGCGTTTCTTGACACATCTCACGAGCTAAGGTTATATCTCACGGACTGAGGGTACATACGTCGGAGAGTTGGTTAACTGACAGCAAGGATATGTGGATATGGAGTATGGTTAACTGACAGCAAGGATATATGGATATGGAGTAATGGGTCAGTGTCACAGACTGAAAATATTTCTTAAGATGTGAGAGTACATACCGCGGACTGAGGATTTAATCACACAGAGTGAGAGTACATTCCGTGGAATTAATGAAAGTCATTGCAACAAGATTCCTCCTTATGTCAGCACTGATATTTTTTTTCTAAGAAGTTATGTGGAACAAGAAGCCAGTAGCATGGGCAATATTGTGCGAAGTACTGGTACAAAAATCTTCTTCCACATACTTTATTACTTTATCTAATTTTCAATTAATCCTTTTTTTTTTTTTTTTTTTTTTTTTTTTCAGAAAATATTAAGCCTCTAAAAATCAAATTCTGCACACTTCTTAAAGTATGAACATGAAACTCTACATAGGAATATACATTTCGCTTTTCCATCATCATTCCTTACAACACTTGCAGTTTTTGGTCCTGCACTACAACCCTTCAAACACATAGGAAACATGTCAAATTTGACAACTCTTTCTTTCTTTCTTTCTTCTTTCCACCAGAATAACTTGCCTGCCTGCTCATTCGGTAAAGTACATGGCTTGAAACCAAGGCAATTGCATGGTCGATCCCCAAAATTTTTGTCCCACACTACAACCCTTCGGGAATAGAGTAAACATGTCATCGTCAAACACGCTCTCTCTCTCTCTCTGTCTCTCTCTCTGTCTCTCTCCCTCCACTACAAGTTTCGCCCGTCTGTTCAGTCGGTATCATATATGGCTTGAAACCAATGCGGTCACAGGTTCCATTCAGTGGCCAATGTGTTGTGTGTGAGTAGCACTGGTAAAAGCAAGCTCTCAGAAACCTCAAATAGGTATACTGGCCGACCTATATACTTCATATATAGTTCAAAAGGCAACACCATACCACAGGTACATTCCATGGGATTAATGATAGACACTGCGACAGGGTTCACCCTAATCCCAGCGCGGCTAATTTTTCAACGAAGTTATGTGGAAAAAGCAGACAGTGGCGCGGAAACAATATTGTGTAAAGTACTGGTAAAACAAATTACTTATCTCCTTCCACATACTTTATTACTTTATTAAATGTTTTACTGAATGCATATTTTAGCAGAAAATATCAAGCCCCTGAAAAATAACCTTTGCACACTCCTTAATATATGCACATAAAAGTCTACCTTCGATTATATTTCACTTCTCCATCACTATTCTTAAGGAAAATTCCAGTTTTTGTGTCTTCACTACAACCTTTACGAATAAAGTAAACATGTCAAAAACAAATACACACACACTCTCTCTCTCTCACTCACTCTCTCTCTATCTCTCTCTCTCTCTCCCCCCCTCCAGAATGCCTTGCCCGTCAGCTCAGTCGGTAAATTACATGGCTTGATAGCAAGATTCGACCCAATAGCTATGCCAATATCTGGCCGAGTTTTGACGACATATGCAAAGTACTGCTAAAATAAAGTAGTTATCTCCATCCACATAATTTATAAAATGTATCACTAAATCCACAACTTTGCAGAAAATACTGAGCCTCTTGAAATTAACATCTGCATACATCTCAACATATGGACATTAAAATCTTCCCTCGAACACACATTTCGCTTTTCAATCATCATTTTTTATAAACCTGCATTTTTTGTCCAACACTTCACCCTTTCAGGAGGAAGGTAAAGATGTCAAAGTTAAATACTCTGTACTCTCTCTCTCCCCTCAAGGCTCAGTCGGTAAATTACATGGTTTGAAACCAAGATTCCACCCAATAGCTATGCCAATATCTGTCTGAGGTTTGATGACAGTCTTTGCGACATGTGCAAAGTACTAGTTAAAGAAACTAGTTATTTCCTTCGACATACATGTACTTTAGAAAATTTATCGCTAAATCTACAACTTTGCAGAAAATATCAAGCCCCTTGAAATTAATATCTGCACACTTCTTAATATATGGACATTAAAATCTTCCCTGCAATATTCATTTTGCTCTTAAAGCATCATTTGTTACAAAACTGCATTTTCTGTCCAACTCTACATCCCTTCAGGAATAAGGTAAACATGTCAAAAAAGGTAAACATGTCAAAATTAAATACTCTGTACTCGTGCTCTCTGTTTGTTTCTCTCTCTCTCTCTCTCTCTCTCTCTCTCTCTCTCTGCCTCATCAGAACGCCTTGCCCGTCTATTTAGTCTGTAACGTACATGGCTTGAATCACAAAGGTTGGCGCAGGTTCGATCCAGTAGCTGTGTCAATCTCTGTCCGAGATTTGACGATAATCATTGCAACAGGATTCATTCTACACTCAAGAATGCTTATTGTTTCAACGATAGCTTTGTTGAAAAGCAGCCAAAACTTTGCCAAGACTGAACATTGTGCGTAGCAGTGGTAAAACAAACTCCAAGAAAGCCAAGATAGGTACACTAGCCCCACTATATACCCGATATTTAGTAAAAACGGCATTAAAATACTACACTCTTGAACAAATCTTTCTCCACTAGTACGTTTTTTAATCATCATCATCATCATCACCACCATCTCAACAATGATTAAATAGCGTCAAAATGAACTCAAACAGTTTTGCTCATGGCTTTTTGTTCACCTCTCATTTTTTTAAGAAATCAGAAATAAATTCTTTCTTCCACATTCTAATGATTTTATTTTATTTAAAACCTTTTAAATAGTGTTTCTAAAATGTTTATCTTAATATGAGATTTAATTCTTTTCCAAAATCATCGCGCACTCTCTCTTACTCCCACTCTCTCCCTTTCTCTACAGCCAAGCCCCAGTAGCTCAGTCGGCAGCGTCCAGGACTTGAGAACAGGAGGTCGCGGGTTCGATTTAATGCTTGGCCAATTTCTTTCCGAGGATTGATGATAGTCAGGTAGTTGGTAACATTTGCAACTTTAACCTAGGGAGATCGCAGGTTCGATTCCCCAGCTGTTCCAATTTCTGTTCGATATTTGATGACAGTTACTGCGACAAGATTCATTTAATTCTCTTACCCCTGATGGTTGTTTCGACGAGAGTTATGTGGAATAGCAGCCACTGGATTGGAATAATGTGAAAAGTACTGCTAAAAGAAAAGAAAACAAGACACGAAGTATATGTGCTCTGGCCACCGAGATATAATTGAAATAAGGTTGAAGACTGCGTTAAAACACCAAACAAATCACTCCAACACCAATTTCACAATCAGCATCATCATCATTATCACCACTACTACAACCAAATTATCATAATCATCTTTATTATAATCATCGCCAGCTACATACCATCATAATTATCATCATCATTTTCAAAATTCCAAACTTTGCATCTTGATTTGAGGTTAAACTAATTCCTGAATCATTGAACAGCAATCCAAAATACAGATTCAAATTACTGTGTCTCCTTTTAAATTGAAACTCACTCGTCCATCGTCACTACGTTGGAACTAGATAAGAAATGTTTCAATTCTCTCTAATAAATTACACTGACAACGATAAATTAACCAGCATTTTCTCCCTTTTAAACAATATTTTCAAACGTCTTCCTCTCTAAGGTCCAGCAAACATGAATCGTGAACATAACTTTCATCTGTAAACGTTAACACTTGAAAATCTATCTCTAAACAAATTCACCCTCTTTAAGCTGCTATCTTTATCCTTTTGACGTTTACTGTGTTAAACGATTAAACCATCATTTATATTATACAACGCCAAAGTCGGCAGCTCAGTCGGAAAAAACCTACAGGACTTGAGACCTAGGGACGCTAGTTCCAATCCCCGGCTCGGCAGATTTCTTTCCGGAGATCAATGATAGTCATTGCGACGTGATTCTTTTCTATCTCTCTCACCGTTGGTTATTGTTTCGACGATCTTAAAGTGAGAAAACTGACAGTGGCTGGAATATTCTACAGAGCACTGTTTTAAGAAACTCCAAGAAACCATGGATAGATGTACCGGCCTCCGTGATATAACTGTAATAATATTGAAAACAGCGTGACACACCACACACACAGTTTCACAATTAACCAAACGCCAGCTGTCAAAAAAAAAAAAAAAAAATACAATAAGCCAATCAGCTATCAGTATTTTTCCATCCACAGCGGAAGCCGTCTTGCCGTATATAGAACCTAGACATTCTGAATCATTAGGAGTTATAACTATATATAAATGTATAGTATATTTATGAGAAAAAACTGATGAATAACTTTAAACTTGATATCCATTATTAATCCATACGACTGCACTTTCAAGATGCAGAGTTACACCAGGTAATACTATTGTTGCAGAAGACAAATTCAGATTTAAAAGGAGAAAAATAAATGAATACTTCTTGTTAACATGCTTTTTAATTGTCATAAATTTTCCAGAATTTCAATCTTGGCAACAGATTCCTGTTTCTTTACTAGAAGAAATGTATAGATAATATTTTAGACAACTTGTTGGATTTTATCATGTTCACTTATTTATTTCCTTTACCTTAATTTTGATTTAACTATATACTCGATATTTTCTAACCAAATTGAGTTGACTTGTTATTTTGAATGCTGGTTACATCTCTTTTGTTGAATCTTTTCCCCCCTCGCAAATTATCCTTAAATGAAATATGAGTCGACGAAATTCGGGTAAAAACGCTTTTCATATAGTCTTCATAGAAGTCAAACCTAAACAGCGCCCCCCCCCGCCCCCCCCCCCCCCCGCTTTTAAAGTAAATGCAAAGTAGGCACAGTTTTGACATTTGTTTAAATTAAAAATAAATGCCATCTTCCTCCATCCGTAAACCATAAAAAACGTTGTTCCCATCGGTCTCTGTATTTTAACATATCTATGAATGCAAACTTCAAGCCTGTTAAATATTAAAGACGATATGCCACCCTATATATATATATATATATAACCATCTTTCCCCTCCCTTTATTTTCAATCTTTTAATCTCCCTTAAACTATTATTTATTTATCGAAAATCAATTAGGTACCAATCAAGCCGTTTTCATTTGATTTGTTGTAATGTTGCCACTTTTTACGCAAAGAACGTGGAGCAAAGGTTTATGCGGTATTCCTTTGATATCGGATACCACCCCAAAAGAGTCTGGTACTGTCCTACTTGTAAAATTACACACACGTGTCATATCAGTCTGACTCTTTGTGACCGTCTATAACCCCTTTCAACGATTATTAGTGTTTGAAATTTGGATTATACATGTTCAATGTGTAAGTCAATTTATTTTTCTATTACTCTTACAGCATAGTATATACCGGCGAATGCTTAGAAATATACTCACGTTTTTATTCTTTTTATTCTTCTCGGGTTTTCTCCTCAAACTTGAAAAAATCAATTTGGTAAACCTATCATTTGTTAATGTATCTTCTAATTTCAATACAAACATTTGGTAATCATATTGCCCTGTTAAAAACATGTATATTTCATTTGGTACTGTAAAAGTCTTGCAATTTGTGGTGAAATTATTGAAGCATATATCACGGACTAAGTAATGGAAAAATCTCTGTAACTTTGAAAAAGCTTATTTTTGTCCATGTAAAAGATGAATTGCATTTGAAGACCAATGACTTTAAGAAATATTTAGGAAGCACGAGTTACATGTACACGTATTGTACCTACATCATCAAACGTAAGTGGCGTAAGAGGTGTAAGTCAACTGACTTCGAAATAAACAGTCTCTATTTCAATTTTCACCTATAAAACTTCGAAAAACCTGAATCCAAAAGATGTAAGTACCTTTTCTCAAATTGTTCCTATGCTTATTTTATATTCAACAATTATTTCGTGTTAAAGTATCTTCTGATAACTTCCATATGTCTCCTAGCTAAGCCCATCGTGTCTGGGTAATGTTTGTCTAGGTTTTTAGATTCGCGGGTCACGTGACATTAGTGGGAGGAGCGGTCTATTGTCGGTCGTTTGGTCAATAGGGCCAAAGCTCTGAATCGCTCACTTGAGCCAGTAAAAGTTCTAAAGAATTATACGAAAGTGTAGTTACTATATAATTATGTGCGGAAAATCTTACATAAGTCTTTGTGTGTTATTACATATCGTATTTAACAAGATGATTTTAATCATGCTGTGCGAACCTATCTTTATTTGGTATACTAAAGGTTAACAGCCAAGGTTACTACAGCATTGGAAGTGATTGTGTGTATGAATGTACAGGCGATTTCGTAATTTGTATGATCTGACCAGTATGTTTCATTTGTGCCCGTTACACCAGTAATATTGATAGTGCGAAATGTAATGCAGAATTATAATAAGTTCTGATACACATGTATTTTGAAGCATTTAATATACAAAGTGACGGCCTGAAGTTGCATCATATACACCTAGAATCGATAAATTATACAAGCTGAGAGAAAAAACAAAAAAAGGAAGCTTAATTTATAAAATGAAGTTCATTTTTGGAGGTAAAGGGTAAACCTCATGGATTGAGAGCAAAGGCTTGTGAATTGTTGAAAGCAATATTAAGACCATAGCTGAATATCTGATGAAGCCGGTGAGAGGGATAAAAACAGAGACAAAGTCACGAAGAGAGACAGAAAGAAACAGAGACATGACAGAAGTGAAGATGAAGGAAGACACAGAGGAAGGGGAGAGGAAAAGAGATAAAGGAGAGAGCGTGAGAGAAAATACAGAAGAGAGAGAGACAGAGAGAGAAAGAGAGACGGAGGGAGATACTAAGATAGTGAAAAGGGCAGAGAAAGACAGATAGAGACAAGGAAGGACGAGGGTGCAGGCAGACAGAGACACAGGAAAGGAGACACAGATAGGAAGAGGACCACAGAGATAGAGGGAACGAGAGAGAGAGAGACAGGGAGGCTGAGAGATAGAGACAGAGAGAAATAGACAGAGAAAAAGGAAACACAGCAAGGGAGACGGAGATAGGGAAAGAAGGACAGAGAGAAAGATAGAGACAGAGAGGCACGCGGAAGGAGAGAGAGAGAGGGGCAGAGAGACAGACAGACAGACAGAGAGAAAGAGAGAGACAGATAAAGAGAAATCGACTAAAAGACCTACCGTACCGGATAACAATCTCGGGATTCAAATAGAGAAATCGCAAAATTCACGGCATCAAGTTCATATCGATTCAGGGTACGATTTCAAACCGACTGTGATTCCAAGCTAATGAAGTAGTGGTCAAAGAACAGAAAGGGCACAAGTTGCAACGGTAGAATACTCACAGAATCAATTTGCTGTGCATGTCACGCATTGAGGGTACATCTCAGAGACTTAGCGTGCGGACGAACATACTGAATCAAATGAGAGTAAGGAAATGGCACCAGAGCCTGTTGGTACGTGAAATGGACTGATCGATTAATTCCATAGAATTAGCTTAAGAGCTCTCAGAATGAGAGAACGAACCGAGGAGAAATTGCACAGACCGAGTGCACAAGGTAATCCACTGGAAATGAAATAAGAGTAGGGGCACAAATATAAATACTGAAGGTACATCAGTCGAACTGTGAGTAAAAATCACCTACTGTGGATACAGGCAGACATCATGGGGTTGAAACAAAAGTAGGAATACATTTTCTGGGTTTGAGGGTACATCAAACTAAGGCTGCATTCTTACTGTCTGAGAGTACGTAGAAGGGACTGGGGGAACATTTCACCGACTGTCGTGCAGGCTGGTTGGACTGGGGAAAAATTTCACCGACTGTCGTGCAGGCTGGTGGGCTGGGAGTAAAATCTTTAGAAAGACATAGGTTTATGGCTTGAGGATGCATCTCACTGACTACGGGTATGATTTCAATTCCTAGAAGTACATGAATTAGACTGTGAAAGTTAAAACAAGTTTTAGGCCTCAGAGAATATCCGACTGACTGAGGTGCAGCTAACTGACAGAGGTTTTATATTGCCAATGAAGTTACAACGTACCGAATGCTGGTATAAACAGACTGAAGAAAAAGTAATAGTAAGGGAACAGTTACTCGCTGAGGGTACATTGCACAGATTTAGGGAATATTTGAGGAACTGAGAGTATAGACAAAAAGTGCAAAGGATAGTATTCGAGTAAGGGCAGTGGTTCAGGAACTGGGGATACATTCAATGGACTATAGATACGATGTTAAAGTCTAAGAGGACAAAGACTAGACCGAGGGAACGTTCCAAGAACAGAAGATACAATCTAAAGGACTCAGTGTGGATACAAAGGCCTAAGAGTTAACTTTAGTGGCTCTGGGGATAGAAACGCCGACTGCGGGTAGAGGCTGAGGAACTCCTGTGGTTACAGAAAGGTAGAAGTACAGTTTCAGGGCACAACAAAAAATTCAAGTGATAAAGGACTTGTTTTAAAGGCTTAAGAGTAAATCAAACGAAAGGACGAACTATTTCTTGAACTGGAGGTATATCCCATGGACTAAAAGTTCATCGACCAGACTGGGCGAACGATCTAAGGACATTTACTAGTAAATGAAATCAAAGGAAATACCAGTTTCTGGTGCTGCATTTGACAGACCCAGACCGAGGGTACATCTTACAGACTTCTAGACGGATTCATAGGGCCAACCAACACTAAATCATATCGAGTATTTTCGTGGGGAAAGGGTTAGTCTTATGGACTGAGAGTACAGCCTAATCAATTAAAGAAATAAGAACCTGCCTAATCTCAAGCGTTTCTTGACACATCTCACGAGCTAAGGGTATATCTCACGGACTGAGGGTACATACGTCGGAGAGTTGGTTAACTGACAGCAAGGATGTATGGATATGGAGTAATGGGTCAGTGTCACAGACTGAAAATATTTCTTAAGATGTGAGAGTACATACCGCGGACTGAGGATTTAATCACACAGAGTGAGAGTACATTCCATGGAATTAATGAAAGTCATTGCAACAAGATTCATCCTTATCTCAGCACTGATAATTTTTTTCTAAGAAGTTATGTGGAACAAGCAGCCAGTAGCATGGGAACAATATTGTGCGAAGTACTGGTACAAAACTCTTCTTCCACATTCTTTATTACTTTATCTAATTTTCACTGAATCCCTTTTTTTTTTTTTTTTTTTTTCAGAAAATATTAAGCCTCTAAAAATCAAATTCTGCACACTTCTTAAAATATGAACTCAAACAGTTCTGCTAATGGCTTTTTGTTCACCTCTCATTTTTTTAAAGAAATCTACATAGGAATATACATTTCGCTTTTCCATCATCATTCCTTACAACACTTGCAGTTTTTGGTCCTGCACTACAACCCTTCAAGCATATAGCAAACATGTCAAATTTGAGAACTCTTTCTTTCTTTCTTTCTTCTTTCCACCAGAATAACTTGCCTGCCTGCTCATTCCGTAAAGTACATGGCTTGAAACCAAGGCAATTGCATGGTCGATCCCCAAAATGTGCCAGTCTGTCCGAGATGTAAAGATAGTCATTTCAACATGTGCGAAGTACTGGTAAAAGAAACTAGTTATCTCCTTCCAATTGTTCATATTTCCTTTGACTGAATTCGTAACTTTGCAGAAAACACCAAGACCCAAATAATAAGGTTCTGCACACTTCTTAACATATGCACATTAAAATCTACCCTGGAATATACATTTCTCGTTTCCATCATTATTCTTTACAAAAAGTGCATTTTTGTCCCACACTACAACCCTTCGGGAATAGAGTAAACATGTCATCGTCAAACACTCTCTCTCTCTCTCTCTCTCTCTGTGTCTCTCTCCCTCCACTACAAGTTTTGCCCGTCTGTTCAGTCGGTATCATATATGGCTTGAAACCAATGCGGGCACAGGTTCCATTCAATGGCCAATGTGTTGTGTGTGAGTAGCACTGGTAAAAGCAAGCTCTCAGAAACCTCAAATAGGTATACTGGCCACCCGATATACTTCATATATAGTTAAAACGGCAACACCATACCACAGGTACATTCCATGGGATTAATGATAGACACTGCGACAGGGTTCACCCTAATCCCAGCGCGGCTAATTTTTCAACGAAGTTATGTGGAAAAAGCAGACAGTGGCACGGAAACAATACTGTGTAAAGTACTGGTACAACAAATTACTTATCTCCTTCCACATACTTTATTACTTTATTAAATGTTTTACTGAATGCATATTTTAGCAGAAAATATCAAGCCCCTGAAAAATAACCTTTGCACACTCCTTAATACATGCACACAAAAGTCTACCTTCGATTACATTTCACTTCTCCATCACTATTCTTAAGGAAAATTCCAGTTTTTGTGTCTTCACTACAATCTTTACGAATAAAGTAAACATGTCAAAAACAAATACACACACACTCTCTCTCTCACTCTCTCTCTCACACTCTCTCTCTATCTCTCTCCCTCCCCCCTCCAGAATGCCTTGCCCGTCAGCTCAGTCGGTAAATTACATGGCTTGATAGCAAGATTCGACCCAATAGCTATGCCAATATCTGGCCGAGTTTTGACGACATATGCAAAGTACTGCTAAAATAAACTAGTTATCTCCATCCACATAATTTATAAAATGTATCACTAAATCCACAACTTTGCAGAAAATACTGAGCCTCTTGAAATTAACATCTGCATACATCTCAACATATGGACATTAAAATCTTCCCTCGAACACACATTTCGCTTTTCAATCATCATTTTTTACAAACCTGCATTTTTTGTCCAACACTTCACCCTTTCAGGAGGAAGGTAAAGATGTCAAAGTTAAATACTCTGTACTCTCTCTCTCCCCTCAAGGCTCAGTCGGTAAATTACATGGTTTGAAACCAAGATTCCACCCAATAGCTATGCCAATATCTGTCTGAGGTTTGATGACAGTCTTTGCGACATGTGCAAAGTACTAGTTAAAGAAACTAGTTATCTCCTTCCACATACATGTACTTTACGAAATTTATCGCTGAATCTACAACTTTGCAGAAAATATCGAGCCCCTTGAAATTAATATCTGTACACTTCTTAATATATGGACATTAAAATCTTCCCTGGAATATACATTTTGCTCTTAAAGCATCATTTGTTACAAAACTGCATTTTCTGACCAACTCTACATCCCTTCAGGAATAAGGTAAACATGTCAAAAAAGGTAAACATGTCAAAATTAAATACTCTGTACTCGTGCTCTCTGTTTGTCTCTCTCTATCTCTCTCTCTCTCTCTCTTTCTCTCTCTCTCTCATCAGAACGCCTTGCCCGTCTATTTAGACTGTAACGTACATGGCTTGAATCACAAAGGTTGGCGCAGGTTCGATCCAGTAGCTGTGTCAATCTCTGTCCGAGATTTGACGATAATTATTGCAACAGGATTCATTCTACACTCAAGAATGCTTATTGTTTCAACGATAGCTTTGTTGAAAAGCAGCCAAAACTTTGCCAAGACTGAACATTGTGCGTAGCAGTGGTAAAACAAACTCCAAGAAAGCCCAGATAGGTACACTAGCCCCGCTATGTACCCGATATTTAGTAAAAACGGCATTAAAATACCACACTCTTGAACAAATCTTTCTCCAATAGTACGTTTTTTAATCATCATCATCATCATCTCAACAATGATTAAATAGCGTCAAAATGAACTCAAACAGTTCTGCTCATGGCTTTTTGTTCACCTCTCATTTTTTTAAGAAATCAGAAATAAAACCTTTGTCCCACATTCTAATGATTTTATTTTATTTAAAAACTTTTAAACAGTGTTTCTAAAATGTTTATCTTAATATGAGATTTAATTCTTTTCCAAAATCATCGCGCACTCTCTCTTACTCCCACTCTCTCTCTTTCTCTACAGCCAAGCCCCAGTAGCTCAGTCGGTAGTGTACAGGACTTGAGAACAGGAGGTCGCTGGTTCGATTCCCGTCTTGGCCAATTTCTTTCCGAGGATTGATGATAGTCAGGTAGTTGGTAACATTTGCAACTTTAACCTAGGGAGATCGCAGGTTCGATTCCCCAGCTGTTCCAATTTCTGTTCGATATTTGATGACAGTTACTGCGACAAGATTCATTTAATTCTCTTACCCCTGATGGTTGTTTCGACGAGAGTTATGTGGAATAGCAGCCACTGGATTGGAATAATGTGAAAAGTACTGCTAAAAGAAAAGAAAACAAGACACGAAGTATATGTGCTCTGGCCACCGAGATATAATTGAAATAAGGTTGAAGACTGCGTTAAAACACCAAACAAAGAAACAAATCACTCCATCACCTATTTCACAATCAGCATCATCATCATTATCACCACTACTACAACCAAATTATCATAATCATCTTTATTATCATCATCGCCAGCTACATACCATCATAATCATCATCATCATTTTCAAAATTCCAGACTTTGCATCTTGATTTAAGATTAAACTAATTCCTGAATCATTGAACAGCAATCCAAAATACAGATTCAAATTACTGTGTCTCCTTTTAAATTGAAACTCACTCGTCCATCGTCACTACGTTGGAACTAGATAAGAAATGTTTCAATTCTCTCTAATAAATTACACTGACAACGATAAATTAAACAGCATTTTCTCCCTTTTAAACAATATTTTAAAACGTATTCCTCTCTAAGGTCCAGCAAACATGATTCGTGAACATAACTTTCATCTGTAAACGTTAACACTTGAAAATCTATCTCTAAACAAATTCACCCTCTTTAAGCTGCTATCTTTATCCTTTTGACGTTTACTGTGTTAAACGATTAAACCATCATTTATATTATACAACGCCAAAGTCGGCAGCTCAGTCGGAAAAAACCTACAGGACTTGAGACCTAGGGATGCTAGTTCCAATCCCCGGCTCGGAAGATTTCTTTCCGGAGATCCATGATAGTCATTGCGACATGATTCTTTTCTATCCCTCTCACCGTTGGTTATTGTTTCGACGATCTTAAAGTGAGAAAGCTGACAGTGGCTGGAATATTGTGCGGAGAACTGTTTTAAGAAACTCCAAGAAACCATGGATAGATGTACCGGCCTCCGTGATATAACTGTAATAATATTGAAAACAGCGTGACACACCACACACACAGTTTCACAATAGGGCCAAAGCTCTGAATCGCTCACTTGAGCCAGTAAAAGTTCTAAAGAATTATACGAAAGTGTAGTTACTGTATAATTATGTACGGAAAATCTTACATAAGTCTTTGTGTGTTATTACATATCGTATTTAACAAGATGATTTTAATCATGCTGTGCGAACCTATCTTTATTTGGTATACTAAAGGTTAACAGCCATGGTTACTACAGCATTGGAAGTGATTGTGTGTATGAATGTACAGGCGATTTCGTAATTTGTATGATCTGACCAGTATGTTTCATTTGTGCCCGTTACACCAGTAATATTGATAGTGCGAAATGTAATGCAGAATTATAATAAGTTCTGATACACATGTATTTTGAAGCATTTAATATACAAAGTGACGGCCTGAAGTTGCATCATATACACCTAGAATCGATAAATTATACAAGCTGAGAGAAAAAACAACAAAAGGAAGCTTAATTTATAAAATGAAGTTCATTTTTGGAGGAAAAGGGTAAACCTCATGGATTGAGAGCAAAGGCTTGTGAATTGTTGAAAGCAATGTTAAGACCATAGCTGAATATCTGATGAAGCCTGTGAGAGGGATAAAAACAGAGAGACAAAGTCACGAAGAGAGACAGAAAGAAACAGAGACATGACAGAAGTGAAGATGAAGGAAGACAGAGAGGAAGGGGAGAGGAAAAGAGATAAAGGAGAGAGCGTGAGAGAAAATACAGAAGAGAGAGACAGAGAGAGAAAGAGAGACGGAGGGAGATACTAAGATAGTGAAAAGGGCAGAGAAAGACAGATAGAGACAAGGAAGGACGAGGGTGCAGGCAGACAGAGAAAGGGACACAGCAAAGGAGACAGAGATAGGAAGAGGAGCACAGAGATAGAGGGAACGAGAGAGAGAGAGAGACAGGGTGGCTGAGAGATAGAGACAGAGAGAAATAGACAGAGAAAAAGGAAACACAGCAAGGGAGACGGAGATAGGGAAAGAAGAACAGAGAGAAAGATAGAGACAGTGAGACACGCGGAAGGAGAGAGGGAGAGAGAGAGGGAGACAGACAGACAGACAGACAGACAGACAGACAGAGACAGATAAAGAGAAATCGACTAAAAGACCAACCGTACCGGATAACAATCTCGGGATTAAAATAGAGAAATCGCAAAATTCACGGTATCAAGTTCATATGGATTCAGGGTACGATTTCAAACCGACTGTGATTCCAAGCTAATGAAGCAGTAGTCAAAGAACAGAAAGGGCACAAGTTGCAACGGTAGAATACTCATAGAATCAATTTGCTGTGCATGTCACGCATTGAGGGTACATCTCAGAGACTTAGCGTGCGGACGAACATACTGAATTAAATGAGAGTAAGGAAATGGCACCAGAGCCTGTTGGTACGTGAAATCGACTGATCGATTAATTCCATAGAATTAGCTTAAGAGCTCTCAGAATGAGAGAACGAACCGAGGAGAAATTGCACAGACCGAGTGCACAAGGTAATCCACTGGAAATGAAATAAGAGTAGGGGCACAAATATAAATACAGAAGGTACATCAGTCGAACTGTGAGTAAAAATCACCTACTGTGGATACAGGCAGACATCATGGGGTTGAAACAAAAGTAGGAATACATTTTCTGGGTTTGAGGGTACATCAAACTAAGGCTGCATTCTTACTGTCTGAGAGTACGTAGAAGCGACAGGGGGAACATTTCAGCGACTGTCGTGCAGGCTGGTTGGACTGGGGAAACATTTCACCGACTGTCGTGCAGGCTGGTGGGCTGGGAGTAAAATCTTTCAAAAGACATAGGTTTATGGCTTGAGGATGCATCTCACTGACTACGGGTATGATTTCAATTCCTAGGAGTACATGAATTAGACTGTGGAAGTTAAAACAAGTTTTAGGCCTCAGAGAATATCCGACTGACTGAGGTGCAGCTAATTGACAGAGGTTTTATATTGCCAACGAAGTTACAACGTACCGAATGCTGGTATAAACAGACTGAAGAAAAAGTAATAGTAAGGGAACAGTGAGTCGCTGAGGGTACATTGAACAGATTTAGGGTATATTTGAGGAACTGAGAGTATAGACAAAAAGTGCAAAGGATAGTATTCGAGAAAGAGCAGTGGTTCAGGGACTGGGGATACATTCAATGGACTATAGGTACGATGTTAAAGTCTAAGAGGACAGAGAATAGACAGATGGAACGTTCCAAGATCGGAAGATACAATCTAAAGGACTCAGTGTGTGTACAAAGCCTAAGAGTTAACTTTAGTGGCTCTGGGGATAGAAACGCCGACTGCGGGTACAGGCTGAAGAACTCCTGTGGTTACAGAAAGGTAGAAGTACAGTTTCAGGGCACAACAAAAAATTCAAGTAATAAAGGACTTGTTTTGAAGGCTTAAGAGTAAATCAAACGAAAGGACAAACTATTTCTTGAACTGGAGGTATATCCCATGGACTTAAAGTTCATCGACCATACTGGGCGAACGATCTAAGGGCATTTACTAGTAAATGAAATCAAAGGAAATACCAGTTTCTGGTTCTCCATTTGACAGACCCAGACCGAGGGTACATCTTACAGACTTCTAGACGGATTCATAGGGCCAACCAACACTAAATCATATCGAGTAGTTTTCGAGGGGAAAGGGTTAGTCTTATGAACTGAGACTACAGCCTTATCAATTAAAGAAATAAGAACCTGCCTAATCTCAAGCGTTTCTTGACACATCTCACGAGCTAAGGGTATATCTCACGGACTGAGGGTACATACGTCGGAGAGTTGGTTAACTGACAGCAAGGATATATGGATATGGAGTAATGGGTCAGTGTCACAGACTGAAAATATTTCTTAAGATGTGAGAGTACATACCGCGGACTGAGGATTTAATCGCACAGAGTGAGAGTACATTCCATGGAATTAATGAAAGTCATTGCAACAAGATTCATCCTTATCTCAGCACTGATAATTTTTTTCTAAGAAGTTATGTGGAAATAGCAGCCAGTAGCATGGGAACAATATTGTGCGAAGTACTGGTACAAAAATTTTCTTCCACAAACTTTATTACTTTATCTAATTTTCACTCAATCCTTATTTTTTTTCATAAAATATTGAGCCTCTAAAAATCAAATTCTGCACACTTCTTAAAATATGAACATGAAACTCTACATAGGAATATACATTTCGCTTTTCCATCATCATTCCTTACAACACTTGCAGTTTTTGGTCCTGCACTACAACCCTTCAAGCATATAGCAAACATGTCAAATTTGAGAACTCTTTCTTTCTTTCTTTCTTCTTTCCACCAGAATAACTTGCCTGCCTGCTCATTCCGTAAAGTACATGGCTTGAAACCAAGGCAATTGCATGGTCGATCCCCAAAATGTGCCAGTCTGTCGGAGATGTAAAGATAGTCATTTCGACATGTGCGAAGTACTGGTAAAAGAAACTAGTTATCTCCTTCCAATTGTTCATATTTCCTTTGACTAAATTCATAACTTTGCAGAAAACACCAAGACCCAAATAATAAGGTTCTGCACGCTTCTTAACATATGCACATTAAAATCTACCCTGGAATATACATTTCTCGTTTCCATCATTATTCTTTACAAAAAGTGCATTTTTGTCCCACACTACAACCCTTCGGGAATAGAGTAAACATGTCATCGTCAAACACGCTCTCTCTCTTTCTGTCTCTCTCCCTCCACTACAAGTTTTGCCCGTCTGTTCAGTCGGTATCATATATGGCTTGAAACCAATGCGGGCACAGGTTCCATTCAATGGCCAATGTGTTGTGTGTGAGTAGCACTGGTAAAAGCAAGCTCTCAGAAACCTCAAATAGGTATACTGGCCGACCGATATACTTCATATATAGTTAAAACGGCAACACCATACCACAGGTACATTCCATGGGATTAATGATAGACACTGCGACAGGGTTCACCCTAATCCCAGCGCTGCTAATTTTTCAACGAAGGTATATGGAAAAAGCAGACAGTGGCGCGGAAACAATATTGTATAAAGTACTGGTAAAACAAATTACTTATCTCCTTCCACATACTTTATTACTTTATTAAATGTTTTACTGAATGCATATTTTAGCAGAAAATATCAAGCCCCTGAAAACTAACCTTTGCACACTCCTTAATATATGCACATAAAAGTCTACCTTCGATTACATTTCACTTCTCCATCACTATTCTTAAGGAAAATTCCAGTTTTTGTGTCTTCACTACAACCTTTACGAATAAAGTAAACATGTCAAAAACAAATACACACACACTCTCTCTCTCTCTCTCTCTATCTCTCTCTCCCTCCAGAATGCCTTGCCCGTCAGCTCAGTCGGTAAATTACATGGCTTGATAGCAAGATTCGACCCAATAGCTATGCCAATATCTGGCCGAGTTTTGACGACATATGCAAAGTACTGCTAAAATAAACTAGTTATCTCCATCCACATAATTTATAAAATGTATCACTAAATCCACAACTTTGCAGAAAATACTGAGCCTCTTGAAATTAACATCTGCATACATCTCAACATATGGACATTAAAATCTTCCCTCGAACACACATTTCGCTTTTCAATCATCATTTTTTACAAACCTGCATTTTTTGTCCAACACTTCACCCTTTCAGGAGGAAGGAAAGATGTCAAAGTTAAATACTCTGTACTCTCTCTCTCCCCTCAAGGCTCAGTCGGTAAATTACATGATTTGAAACCAAGATTCCACCCAATAGCTATGCCAGTATCTGTCTGAGGTTTGATGACAGTCATTGCGACATGTGCAAAGTACTAGTTAAAGAAACTAGTTATCTCCTTCCACATACATGTACTTTACAAAATTTATCGCTGAATCTACAACTTTGCAGAAAATATCGCGCCCTTTGAAATTAACATCTGCACATTTCTTAATATATGGACATTAAAATCTTCCCTGGAATATACATTTTGCTCTTAAAGCATCATTTGTTACAAAACTGCATTTTCTGTCAAACTCTACATCCCTTCAGGAATAAGGATAAACATGTCAAAAAAGGTAAACATGTCAAAATTAAATACTCTGTACTCGTGCCATCTGTTTGTTTCTCTTTCTCTTTCTCTCTCTCTCTCTCTCTCTGTCTCATCAGAACGCCTTGCCCGTCTATTTAGTCTGTAACGTACATGGCTTGAATCACAAAGGTTGGCGCAGGTTCGATCCAGTAGCTGTGTCAATCTCTGTCCGAGATTTGACGATAATCATTGCAACAGGATTTATTCTACACTCAAGAATGCTTATTGTTTCAACGATAGCTTTGTTGAAAAGCAGCCAAAACTTTGCCAAGACTGAACATTGTGCGTAGCAGTGGTAAAACAAACTCTAAGAAAGCCCAGATAGGTACACTAGCCCCGCTATGTACCCGATATTTAGTAAAAACGGCATTAAAATACTACACTCTTGAACAAATCTTTCTCCAATAGTACGTTTTTTTATCATCATCATCATCATCTCAGCAATGATTAAATAGCGACAAAATGAACTCAAACAGTTTTGCTCATGGCTTTTTGTTCACTCTCATTTTTTTAAGAAATCAGAAATAAAACCTTTGTCCCACATTCTAATGATTTTATTTTATTTAAAACCTTTTAAACAGTGTTTCTAAAATGTTTATCTTAATATGAGATTTAATTCTTTTCCAAAATCATCGCGCACTCTCTCTTACTCCCACTCTCTCCCTTTCTCTACAGCCAAGCCCCAGTAGCTCAGTCGGTAGCGTGCAGGACTTGAGAACAGGAGGTCGCTGGTTCGATCCCCGGCGTGGCCAATTTCTTTCCGAGTTTCATAGTTTCATGATAGTCAGGTAGTTGGTAACATTTGCAACTTTAACCTAGGGAGATCGCAGGTTCGATTCCCCAGCTGTTCCAATTTCTGTTCGATATTTGATGACAGTTACTGCGACAAGATTCATTTAATTCTCTTACCCCTGATGGTTGTTTCGACGACGGGAGTTATGTGGAATAGCAGCCACTGGATTGGAATAATGTGAAAAGTACTGCTAAAAGAAAAGAAAACAAGACACGAAGTATATGTGCTCTGGCCACCGAGATATAATTGAAATAAGGTTGAAGACTGCGTTAAAACACCAAACAAAGAAACAAATCACTCCAACACCTATTTCACAATCAGCATCATCATCATTATCACCACCACTACAACCAAATTATCATAATCATCTTTATTATCATCATCGCCAGCTACATACCATCATAATCATCATCATCATTTTCAAAATTCCAAACTTTGCATCTTGATTTGAGGTTAAACTAATTCCTGAATCATTGAACAGCAATCCAAAATACAGATTCAAATTATTGTGTCTCCTCTTAAATTGAAACTCACTCGTCCATCGTCACTACGTTGGAACTAGATAAGAAATGGTTCAATTCTCTCTAATAAATTACACTGACAACGATAAATTAAACAGCATTTTCTCCCTTTTAAACAATATTTTCAAACGTCTTCCTCTCTAAGGTCCAGCAAACATGAATCGTGAACATAACTTTCATCTGTAAACGTTAACACTTGAAAATCTATCTCTAAACAAATTCACCCTCTTTAAGCTGCTATCTTTATCCTTTTGACGTTTACTGTGTTAAACGATTAAACCATCATTTATATTATACAACGCCAAAGTCGGCAGCGCAGTCGGAAAAAACCTACAGGACTTGAGACCTAGGGACGCTAGTTCCAATCCCCGGCTCGGCAGATTTCTTTCCGGAGATCCATGATAGTCATTGCGACATGATTCTTTTCTATCTCTCTCACCGTTGATTATTGTTTCGACGATCTTAAAGTGAAAAAACTGACAGTGGCTGGAATATTGTGCGGAGCACTGTTTTAAGAAACTCCAAGAAACCATGGATAGATGTACCGGCCTCCGTGATATAACTGTAATAATATTAAAAACAGCGTGACACACCACACACACAGTTTCACAATAGGGCCAAAGCTCGGAATCGCTCACTTGAGCCAGTAAAAGTTCTAAAGAATTATACGAAAGTGTAGTTACTGTATAATTATGTACGGAAAATCTTACATAAGTCTTTGTGTGTTATCACATATCGTATTTAACAAGATGATTTTAATCATGCTGTGCGAGGCTATCTCCATTTGGTATACTAAAGGTTAACAGCCAAGGTTACTACAGCATTGGAAGTGATCGTGTGTATGAATGTACGGACAATTTCGTAATTTGTATGATCTGACCAGTATGTTTCATTTGTGCCCGTTACACCAGTAATATTGATAGTGCGAAATGTAATGCAGAATTATAATAAGTTCTAATACACATGTATTTTGAAGCATTTAATATACAAAGTGACGGCCTGAAGTTGCATCATATACACCTAGAATCGATAAATTATACAAGCTGAGAGAAAAAACAACAAAAGGAAGCTTAATTTATAAAATGAAGTTCATTTTTGGAGGAAAAGGGTAAACCTCATGGATTGAGAGCTAAGGCTTGTGAATTGTTGAAAGCAATATTAAGACCATAGCTGAATATCTGATGAAGCTGGATAAAAACAGAGAGACAAGGTCACGAAGAGAGACAGAAAGAAACAGAGACATGACAGAAGTGAAGATGAAGGAAGACAGAGAGGAAGGGGAGAGGAAAAGAGATACAGGAGAGAGCGTGAGAGAAAATACAGAAGAGAGAGAGACAGAGAGAGAAAGAGAGACGGAGGGAGATACTAAGATAGTGAAAAGGGCAGAAAAAGACATATAGAGACAAGGAAGGACGAGAGTGCAGGCAGACAGAGACAGAGACACAGGAAAGGAGACAGAGAGAGGAAGAGGAGCACAGAGATAGAGGGAACGAAAGAGAGAGAGAGACAGGGAGGCTGAGAGATAGAGACAGAGAGAAATAGACAGACAAAAAGGAAACACAGCAAGGGAGAGAAGATAGGGCAAGAAGGACAGAGAGAAAGATAAAGACAGAGAGACACGAGGAAGGAGAGAGAGACAGACAGACAGACAGAGAGAAAGAGAGAGACAGATAAAGAGAAATCGACTAAAAGACCAACCCTACCGATTAACAATCACAAGGTTTCAAATAGAGAAATCGCAAAATTCACGGCATCAAATTCATATGGATTGAGGGTACAATTCCAAACCGACTGTGATTCCAAGCTAATGAAGTAGTGGTCAAAGAACAGAAAGGGCACAAGTTGCAACGGTAGAATACTCATAGAATCAAATTGCTGTGCATGTCACGCATAGAGGGTACATCTCAGAGACTTAGCGTGCGGACGAACATACTGAATTAAATGAGAGTAAGGAAATGGCACCAGAGCCTGTTGGTACGTGAAATGGACTGATCGATTAATTCCATAGAATTAGCTTAAGAGCTCTCAGAATGAGAGAACGAACCGGAGAGAAATTGCACAGACCGAGTGCACAAGGTAATCCACTGGAAATGAAATAAGAGTAGGGGCACAAATATAAATACTGAATGTACATCAGTCGAACTGTGAGTAAAAATCACCTACTGTGGATACAGGCAGACATCATGGGGTTGAAACAAAAGTAGGAATACATTTTCTGGGTTTGAGGGTACATCAAACTAAGGCTGCATACTTACTGTCTGAGAGTACGTAGAACGGACTGGGGGAACATTTCACCGACTGTCGTGCAGGCTGGTTGGACTGGGGAAACATTTCACCGACTGTCGTGCAGGCTGGTGGGCTGGGAGTAAAATCTTTAAAAAGACATAGGTTTATGGCTTGAGGATGCATGTCACTGACTACGGGTACGATTTTAATTCCTAGGAATACATGAATTAGACTGTGAAAGTTAAAACAAGTTTTAGGCTTCAGATAATATCGGACTGACTGAGGTGCAGCTAATTGACAGAGGTTTTATATTGCCAACGAAGTTACAACGTACCGAATGCTGGTATAAACAGACTGAAGAAAAAGTAATAGTAAGGGAACAGTTACTCGCTGAGGGTACATTGCACAGATTTAGGGTACATTTGAGGAACTGAGAGTATAGACAAAAAGTGCAAAGGATAGTATTCGAGTAAGGGCAGTGGTTCAGGGACTCAGGGTACATTCAATGGACTATAGGTACGATGTTAAAGTCTAAGAGGACAAAGAATAGACCGAGGGAACGTTCCAAGAACAGAAGATACAATCTAAAGGACTCAGTGTGGATACAAAGGCCTAAGAGTTAACTTTAGTGGCTCTGGGGATAGAAACGCCGACTGCGGGTACAGGCTGAGGAACTCCTGTGGTTACAGAAAGGTAGAAGTACAGTTTCAGGGCACAACAAAAAATTCAAGTGATAAAGGACTTGTTTTAAAAGCTTAAGAGTAAATCAAACGAAAGGACGAACTATTTCTTGAACTGGAGGTATATCCCATGGACTTAAAGTTCATCGACCAGACTGGGCGAACGATCTAAGGGCATTTACTAGTAAATGAAATCAAAGGAAATCTGGTTCTCCATTTGACAGACCCAGACCGAGGGTACATCTTACAGACTTCTAGACGGATTCATAGGGCCAACCAACACTAAATCATATCGAGTAGTTTTCGAGGGGAAAGGGTTAGTCCTATGGACTGAGAGTACAGCCTAATCAATTAAAGAAATAAGAACCTGCCTAATCTCAAGCGTTTCTTGACACATCTCACGAGCTAAGAGTATATCTCACGGACTGAGGGTACATACGTCGGAGAGTTGGTTAACTGACAGCAAGGATATATGGATATGGAGTAATGGGTCAGTGTCACAGACTGAAAATATTTCTTAAGATGTGAGAGTACATACCGCGGACTGAGGATTTAATCACACAGAGTGAGAATACATTCCATGGAATTAATGAAAGTCATTGCAACAAGATTCATCCTTATCTCATCACTGATAATTTTTTTCTAAGAAGTGCTGTGGAACAAGCAGCCAGTAGAATGGGAACAATATTGTGCGAAGTACTGGTACAAAAATCTTCTTCCACATACTGTATTACTTTATCTAATTTTCACTTAATCTTTTTTTTTTTTTTTTCTTCTTCTTTTTTTATTTATTTATCTTTTTTTTTTTTTAAGAAAATATTAAGCCTCTAAAAATCAATTTCTGCACACTTCTTAAAATATGAACATAAAACACTACATAGGAATATACATTTCGCTTTTCCATCATCATTCCTTACAACAATTGCAGTTTTTGGTCCTGCACTACAACCCTTCAAGCATATAGCAAACATGTCAAATTTGAGAACTCTTTCTTTCTTTCTTTTTTCCACCAGAATAACTTTCCTGTCTGCTCATTCGGTAAAGTACATGGCTTGAAACCAAGGCAATTGCTTGGTCGATCCCCAAAATGTGCCAGTCTGTCCGAGATGTAAAGATAGTCATTTCGACATATGCGAAGTACTGGTAAAAGAAACTAGTTATCTCCTTCCAATTGTTCATATTTCCTTTGACTAAATTCATAACTTTGCAGAAAACACCAAGGCCCAAATAATAAGGTTCTGCACACTTCTTAACATATGCACATCAAAATCTACTCTGGAATATACATTTCTAGTTTCCATCATTCTTCTTTACAAAAAGTGCATTTTTGTCCCACATTACAACCCTTCGGGAATAAAGTAATCATGTCATCATCAAACACGCTCTCTCTCTGTCTCTCTCTCACTGTCTCTGTCCTTCCACTACAAGTTTTGCCCGTCTGTTCAGTCGGTATCATATATGGCTTGAAACCAATGCGGGCACAGGTTCGATTCAATGGCCAATGTGCTGTGTGTGAGTAGCACTGGAAAAGGCAAGCTCTCAGAAACCTCAAATAGGTATACTGGCCGACCGATATACTTCATATATATATAAACACCATACCACCGGTACATTCCATGGGATTAATGATAGACACTGCGAAAGGGTTCACCCTAATCCCAGCGCTGCTAATTTTTCAACGAAGTTATGTGGAAAAAGCAGACAGTGGCACGGAAACAATATTGTGTAAAGTACTGGTACAACAAATTACTTATCTCCTTCCACATACTTTATTACTTTATTAAATGTTTTACTGAATGCATATTTTGGCAGAAAATATCAAGCCCCTGAAAAATAACCTTTGCACACTCCTTAATATATGCACATAAGTCTACCTTCGATTACATTTCACTTCTCCATCACTAGTCTAAAGGAAAATTCCAGTTTTTGTTTCTTCACTACAACCTTTACGAATAAAGTAAACATGTCAAAAACAAATACACACCAACTCACACACAGACACACACACACACTCTCTCTCTCTCTCTCTCTATCTCTCCCCCTCCAGAATGCCTTGCCCGTCAGCTCAGTCGGTAAATTACATGGCTTGATAGCAAAATTCGACCCAATACCTATGCCAATATCTGGCCGAGTTTTGACGACATATGCAAAGTACTGGTAAAATAAACTAGCTATCTCTATCCACATAATTTATAAAATGTATCACTAAGTCCACAACTTTACAGACAATACTGAGCCTCTTGAAATTAACATCTGCATACATCTCAACATATGGACATTAAAATCTTCCTTCGAAAATACATTTCGCCTTTCAATCATCATTTTTTACAAAGATGCATTTTTTGTCCAACACTTCACCCTTTCAGGAGGAAGATAAAGATGTCAAAGTTAAATACTCTGTACTCTCTCTCTCTCCACTTAAGCCTCAGTCGGTAAATTACATGGTTTGAAACCAAGATTCCACCCAATAGCTATGCCAATATCTGTCTGAGGTTTGATGACAGTCTTTGCGAAAGGTGCAAAATACTGGTTAGAAAAACTAGTTATCTCCTTCCACATACATGTACTTTACAAAATTTATCGCTGAATCTACAACTTTGCAGAAAATATCGAGCCCCTTGAAATTAATATCTCCACACTTCTTAATATATGGACATTAAAATCTTCCCTGGAATATACATTTTGCTCTTAAAGCATCATTTGTTACAAAACTGCATTTTCTGTCAAACTCTACATCCCTTCAGGAATAAGGTAAACATGTCAAAAAAGGTAAACATGTCAAAATTAAATACTCTGTACTCGTGCTCTCTGTTTGTTTCTCTCTCTCTCTCTATCTCTCTCTCTCTCTCTCTGCCTCATCAGAACGCCTTGCCCGTCTATTTAGTCTGTAACGTACATGGCTTGAATCACAAAGGTTGGCGCAGGTTCGATCCAGTAGCTGTGTCAATCTCTGTCCGAGATTTGACGATAATCATTGCAACAGGATTCATTCTACACTCAAGAATGCTTATTGTTTCAACGATAGCTTTGTTGAAAAGCAGCCAAAACTTTGCCAAGACTGAACATTGTGCGTAGCAGTGGTAAAACAAACTCCAAGAAAGCCAAGATAGGTACACTAGCCCCACTATATACCCGATATTTAGTAAAAACGGCATTAAAATACTACACTCTTGAACAAATCTTTCTCCACTAGTACGTTTTTTAATCATCATCATCATCATCACCACCATCTCAACAATGATTAAATAGCGTCAAAATGAACTCAAACAGTTTTGCTCATGGCTTTTTGTTCACCTCTCATTTTTTTAAGAAATCAGAAATAAATTCTTTCTTCCACATTCTAATGATTTTATTTTATTTAAAACCTTTTAAATAGTGTTTCTAAAATGTTTATCTTAATATGAGATTTAATTCTTTTCCAAAATCATCGCGCACTCTCTCTTACTCCCACTCTCTCCCTTTCTCTACAGCCAAGCCCCAGTAGCTCAGTCGGCAGCGTCCAGGACTTGAGAACAGGAGGTCGGGGTTCGATTTAATGCTTGGCCAATTTCTTTCCGAGGATTGATGATAGTCAGGTAGTTGGTAACATTTGCAACTTTAACCTAGGGAGATCGCAGGTTCGATTCCCCAGCTGTTCCAATTTCTGTTCGATATTTGATGACAGTTACTGCGACAAGATTCATTTAATTCTCTTACCCCTGATGGTTGTTTCGACGACGACAGTTATGTGGAATAGCAGCCACTGGATTGGAATAATGTGAAAAGTACTGCTAAAAGAAAAGAAAACAAGACACGAAGTATATGTGCTCTGGCCACCGAGATATAATTGAAATAAGGTTGAAGACTGCGTTAAAACACCAAACAAAGAAATAAAATCACTCCAACACCAATTTCACAATCAGCATCATCATCATTATCACCACTACTACAACCAAATTATCATAATCATCTTTATTATCATCATCGCTAGCTACATACCATTATAATCATCATCATTTTCAAAATTCCAAACTTTGCATCCTGATTTGAGGTTAAACTAATTCCTGAATCATTGAACAGCAATCCAAATAACAGATTCAAATTACTGTCTCCTTTTAAATTGAAACTCACTCGTCCATCGTCACTACGTTGGAACTAGATAAGAAATGTTTCAATTCTCTCTAATAAATTACACTGACAACGATAAATTAACCAGCATTTTCTCCCTTTTAAACAATATTTTCAAACGTCTTCCTCTCTAAGGTCCAGCAAACATGAATCGTGAACATAACTTTCACCTGTAAACGTTAACACTTGAAAATCTATCTCTAAACAAATTCACCCTCTTTAAGCTGCTATCTTTATCCTTTTGACGTTTACTGTGTTAAACGATTAAACCATCATTTATATTATACAACGCCAAAGTCGGCAGCTCTGTCGGAAAAACCTACAGGACTTGAGACTTAGGGACGCTAGTTCCAATCCCCGGCTCGGCACATTTCTTTCCGGAGATCCATGATGGTCATTGCGACATGATTCTTTTCTATCTCTCTCACTGTTGGTTATTGTTTCGACGATCTTAAAGTGAGAAAACAGACAGTGGCTGGAATTTTGTGCGGAGCACTGTTTTAAGAAACTCCAAGAAACCATGGATAGATGTACCGGCCTCCGTGATATAACTGTAATAATATTGAAAACAGCGTGACACACCACACACACAGTTTCACAATAGGGCCAAAGCTCGGAATCGCTCACTTGAGCCAGTAAAAGTTCTAAAGAATTATACGAAAGTGTAGTTACTGTATAATTATGTACGGAAAATCTTACATAAGTCTTTGTGTGTTATCACATATCGTATTTAACAAGATGATTTTAATCATGCTGTGCGAACCTATCTTTATTTGGTATGCTAAAGGTTAACAGCCAAGGTTACTACAGCATTGGAAGTGATCGTATGTATGAATGTACAGGCGATTTCGTAATTTGTATGATCTGACCAGTATATTTCATTTGTGCCCGTTACACCAGTAATATTGATAGTGCGAAATGTAATGCAGAATTATAATAAGTTCTAATACACATGTATTTTTAAGCATTTAATATACAAAGTGACGGCCTGAAGTTGCATCATATACACCTAGAATCGATAAATTATACAAGCTGAGAGAAAAAACAACAAAAGGAAGCTTAATTTATGAAATGAAGTTCATTTTTGGAGGAAAAGGGTAAACCTCATGGATTGAGAGCAAAGGCTTGTGAATTGTTGAAAGCAATATTAAGACCATAGCTGAATATCTGATGAAGCCGGTGAGAGGGATAAAAACAGAGACAAAGTCACGAAGGGGGACAGAAAGAAACAGAGACATGACAGAAGTGAAGATGAAGGAAGACAGAGAGGAAGGGGAGAGGAAAAGAGATAAAGTAGAGAGCGTGAGAGAAAATACAGACGAGAGAGAGACAGAGAGAGAAAGAGAGACAGAGGGAGACACTAAGATAGTGAAAAGGGCAAAGAAAGACAGATAGAGACAAGGAAGGACGGGGGTGCAGGCAGAAAGAGACAGAGACACAGGAAAGGAGACAGAGAGAGGAAGAGGAGCACAGAGATAGAGGGAACGAGAGAGAGAGAGAGACAGGGAGGCTGAGAGATAGAGACAGAGAGAAATAGACAGATAAAAAGGAAACACAGCAAGGGAGATGGAGATAGGGAAAGAAGGATACAGAGAAAGATAGAGACAGAGAGACACGCGGAAGGGGAGAGGGAGACAGACAGACAGACAGAAAGAGAGAGACAGATAAAGAGAAATCGACTAAAAGACCAACCCTACCGGATAACAATCTCGGGATTCAAATAGATAAATCGCAAAATTCACGGCATCAAGTTCATATGGATTCAGGGTACGATTTCAAACCGACTGTGATTCCAAGCTAATGAAGTAGTGGTCAAAGAACAGAAAGGGCACAAGTTGCAACGGTAGAATACTCATAGAATCAATTTCCTGTGCATGTCACGCATAGAGGGTACATCTCAGAGACTTAGCGTGCGGACGAACATACTGAATTAAATGAGAGTATGGAAATGGCACCAGAGCCTGTTGGTACGTGAAATGGACTGATCGATTAATTCCATAGAATTAGCTTAAGAGCTCTCAGAATGAGAGAACGAACCGGAGAGAAATTGCACAGACCGAGTGCACAAGGTAATCCACTGGAAATGAAATAAGAGTAGGGGCACAAATATAAATACTGAAGGTACATCAGTCGAACTGTGAGTAAAAATCACCTACTGTGGATACAGGCAGACATCATGGGGTTGAAACAAAAGTAGGAATACATTTTCTGGGTTTGAGGGTACATCAAACTAAGGCTGCATTCTTACTGTCTGAGAGTACGTAGAAGGGACTAGGGGAACATTTCACCGACTGTCGTGCAGACTGTGGGACTGTGGAAACATTTCACCGACTGTCGTGCAGGCTGGTGGGCTGGGAGTAAAATCTTTAAAAAGACATAGGTTTATGGCTTGAGGATGCATCTCACTTACTACGGGTACGATTTTAATACCTAGGAGTACATGAATTAGACTGTGAAAGTTAAAACAAGTTTTAGGCCTCAGAGAATATCCGACTGACTGAGGTGCAGCTAATTGACAGAGGTTTTATATTGCCAACGAAGTTACAACGTACCGAATGCTGGTATAAACAGACTGAAGAAAAAGTAATAGTAAGGGGACAGTTACTCGCTGAGGGTACATTGAACAGATTTAGGGTATATTTGAGGAACTGAGAGTATAGACAAATAGTGCAAAAGATAGTATTCGAGTAAGGGCAGTGGTTCAGGGACTGGGGATACATTCAATGGACTATAGGTACGATGTTAAAGTCTAAGAGGACAAAGAATAGACCGAGGGAACGTTCCAAGAACAGAAGATACAATCTAAAGGACTCGGTGTGGATACAAAGGCCTAAGAGTTAACTTTAGTGGCTCTGGGGATAGAAACGCCGACTGCGGGTACAGGCTGAGGAACTCCTGTGGTTACAGAAAGGTAGAAGTACAGTTTCAGGGCACAACAAAAAGTTCAAGTGATAAAGGACTTGTTTTAAAGGCTTAAGAGTAAATCAAACGAAAGGACGAACTATTTCTTGAACTGGAGGTATATCCCATGGACTAAAATTTCATCGGCCAGACTGGGTGAACGATCTAAGGGCATTTACTAGTAAATGAAATCAAAGGAAATACCAGTTTCTGGTCCTGCATTTGACAGACCCAGACCGAGGGTACATCTTACAGACTTCTAGACGGATTCATAGGGCCAACCAACACTAAATCATATCGAGTAGTTTTGGAGGGGAAAGGGTTAGTCTTATGGACTGAGAGTACAGCCTAATCAATTAAAGAAATAAGAACCTGCCTAATCTCAAGCGTTTCTTGACACATCTCACGAGCTAAGAGTATATCTCACGGACTGAGGGTACATACGTCGGAGAGTTGGTTAACTGACAGCAAGGATATATGGATATGGAGTAATGGGTCAGTGTCACAGACTGAAAATATTTCTTAAGATGTGAGAGTACATACCGCGGACTGAGGATTTAATCACACAGAGTAAGAGTACATTCCATGGAATTAATGAAAGTCATTGCAACAAGATTCATCCTTATCTCTGCACTGATAATTTTTTTCTAAGAAGTTATGTGGAACAAGCAGCCAGTAGCATGGGAACAATATTGTGCGAAGTACTGGTACAAAAATCTTCTTTCACATACTTTATTACTTTATCTAATTTTCACTTAATCCTTATTTTTTTTTTTTTTTTTTTTTTTTTTTTTTTTTCCAGAAAATATTAAGCCTCTAAAAATCAAATTCTGCTCACTTCTTAAAATATGAACATAAAACTCTACATAGGAATATACATTCCGCTTTTCCATCTTCATTCCTTACAAGAATTACAGTTTTTGGTCCTGCACTACAACCCTTCAAGCATAAAGCAAACATGTCAAATTTGAGAACTCTTTCTTTCTTTCTTTCTTCTTTCCACCAGAATAACTTGCCTGTCTGCTCATTCGGTAAAGTACATGGCTTGAAACCAAGGCAATTGCATGGTCGATCCCCAAAATCTCCGAGATGTAAAGATAGTCATTTCGACATGTGCCAAGTACTGGTAAAAGAAACTAGTTATCTCCTTCCGACTGTTCATATTTCGTTTGACTTATTTCATAATTTTGAAGAAAATACCAAGGCCCAAATAATAAGGTTCTGCACACTTCTTAACATATGCACATTAAAATCTACCCTGGAATATACATTTCTCGTTTCCATCATTATTCTTTACAAAAAGTGCATTTTTGTCCCACACTACAGCCCTTCGGGAATAAAGTAAACATGTCATCATCAAACACGCTCTCTCTCTGTCTCTCTCTCCCTCTACACAAGTTTTGCCTTTCTGTTCAGTCGGTATCATATATGGCTTGAAACTAATGCGGGCACAGGTTCGATTCAATGGCCAATGTGTTGTGTGAGTAGCACTGGTAAAGGCAAGCTCTCAGAATCCTGAAATATCTATACTGGCCGACCGATATACTTCATATATAGTTAAAAAGGAAACAGCATACCACAGGTACATTCCATGGGATTAATGATAGACACTGCGACAGGGTTCACCCCAATCCCAGCGCTGCTAATTTTTCAACGAAGTTATGTGGAAAAAGCAGACAGTGGCACGGAAACAATATTGTGTAAAGTACTGGTAAAAGAAATTACTTATCTCCTTCCACATACTTTATTACTTTATTAAACGTTTTGCTGAATGCATATTTTTGCAGAAAATATCAAGTCCCTGAAAACTAACCTTTGCACACTCCTTAATATATGCACATAAATGTCTACCTTCGACTGCATTTCACTTCTCCATCACTATTCTTAAGGAAAATTCCAGTTTTCGTTTCTTCACTACAACCTTTACGGATAAAGTAAGCATGTCAAAAACAAATACACACACACACACTCTCTCTCTCACTCTCTCTCTATCTCTCTCTCTCTCTCCCCCTCCCTCCCCCCTTCCAGAATGCCTTGCCCGTCAGCTCAGTCGGTAAATTACATGGCTTGATAGCAAGATTCGACCCAATAGCTATGCCAATATCTGGCCGACTTTTGACGACATATGCAAAGTACTGGTAAAATAAACTAGTTATCTTCATCCACATAATTTATAAAATGTATCACTAAATCCACAACTTTGCAGAAAATACTGAGCCTCTTGAAATTAACATCTGCATACATCTCAACATATGCTCATTAAAATCTTCCCTCGAACATACATTTCGCTTTTCAATCATCATTTTTTACAAAACTGCATTTTTTGTCCAACACTTCACCCTTTCAGGAGGAAGGTAAAGATGTCAAAGTTAAATACTCTGTACTCTCTCCATTCAAGGCTCAGTCGGTAAATTACATGGTTTGAAACCAAGATTCCACCCAATAGCTATGCCAATATCTGTCTGAAGTTTGATGACAGTCTTTGCGACATGTGCAAAGTACTGGTTAAAGAAACTAGTTATCTCCTTCCACATACATGTACTTTACAAAATTTATCGCTGAATCTACAACTTTGCAGAAAATATCGAGCCCCTTGAAATTAACATCTTCAGACTTCTTAACATATGGACATTAAAATCTTCCCTGGAATATACATTTTGCTCTTAAAGCACCATTTCTTACAAAACTGCATTTTTTTCTCCAACTCTACATCCCTTCAGGAATAAGGTAAACATGTCAAAAAAGGTAAACATGTCAAAATTTAACACTCTGTACTCGTGCTCTCTGTTTGTTTCTCTCTCTTTCTCTCTCTCTCTCTCTCTCTCTCATCAGAACACCTTGCCCGTCTATTTAGTCTATAATACACATCGCTTGAATCACAAAGGTTGGCGCAGGTTCGATCCAATAGCTGTGTCAATCTCTGTCCGAGGTTTGACGATAATCATTGCAACAGGATTTATTCCACACTCAAGATTGCTTATTGTTTCAACGATAGCTTTGTTGAAAAGCAGTCAAAACTTTGCCAAGACTGAACATTGTGCGTAGCAGTGGTAAAACAAACTCTAAGAAAGCCTAGATAGGTACACTAGCCCCGCTATGTACTCGATATTTAGTAAAAACGGCATTAAAATACCACTCTCGAACAAATCTTTCTCCAATAGTACGTTTTTTAATCATCATCATCATCATCATCATCTCAGCAATGATCAAATAGCGTCAAAATGAACTCAAACAGTTTTGCTCATAGCTTTTTGTTCACCTCTCATTTTTTTAAGAAATCGGAAATAAAAGCTTTGTCGCACATTCTAATGATTTTATTTCATTTAAAACCTTTTAAACAGTGTTTCTAAAATGTTTATCTTAATATGAGATTTAATTCTTTTCCAAAATCATCGCGCACTCTCTTACACTCCCACTTTCTCCCTTTCTCTACAGCCAAGCCCCAGTAGCTCAGTCGGTAGCGTACAGGACTTGAGAACAGGAGGTCGCTGGTTCGATCCCCGGCTTGGCCAATTTCTTTCCGAGGATTGATGATAGTCAGGTAGTTGGTAACATTTGCAACTTTAACCTAGGGAGATTGCAGGTTCGATTCCCCAGCTGTTCCAATTTCTGTTCGATATTTGATGACAGTTACTGCGACAAGATTCATTTAATTCTCTTACCGCTAATGGTTGTTTCGACGAGAGTTATGCGGAGTAGCAGCCACTGGCTTGGAATAATGTGAAAAGTACTGGTAAAAGGAAAAAAAAAAAGAAATACATGTATATGTGCTCTGCTCACCGAGATATAATTGAAATAAGGTTGGTATTATTGTTTCGACGAGAGTTATGTGGAATAGCAGCACTGGATTGGAATAATGTGAAAAGTACTGCTAAAAGAAAAGAAAACAAGACACGAAGTATATGTGCTCTGGCCACCGAGATATAATTGAAATAAGGTTGAAGACTGCGTTAAAACACCAAAGAAAGAAACAAATCACTCCAACACCTAATTCACAATCAGCATCATCATCATTATCACCATTCCTACAACCAAATTATCATAATCATCTTTATTATCATCACCGCCAGCTACATACCATCATAATCATCATCATCATTTTCAAAATTCCAAACTTTGCATCTTGATTTGAGGTTAAACTAATTCCTGAATCATTGAACAGCAATCCAAAATACAGATTCAAATTACTGTGTCTCCTTTTAAATTGAAACTCACTCGTCCATCGTAAATACGTTGTAACTAGACAAGAAATGTTTCAATTCTCTCTAATAAATTACACTGACAACGATAAATTAAACAGCATTTTCTCCCTTTTAAACAATATTTTCAAACGTCTTCCTCTCTAAGGTCCAGCAAACATGAATCGTGAACATAACTTTCATCTGTAAACGTTAACACTTGAAAATCTATCTCTAAACAAATTCACCTTCTTTAAGCTGCTATCTTTATCCTTTTGACGTTTACTGTGTTAAACGATTAAGCCATCATTTATATTATACAACACCCAAGTCGGAAGCTCAGTCGGGAAAGCCTACAGGAATTAAGACCTAGAGACGGTAGTTCCAATCCCCGGCTCGGCAGATTTCTTTCCGGAGATCCATGATAATCATTGCGACATGATTCTTTTCTATCCCTCTCACCGTTGGTTATTGTTTCGACGATCTTAAAGTGAGAAAACTGACAGTGGCTGGAATATTGTGTGGAGCACTGTTTTAAGAAACTCCAGGAAACCATGGATAGATGTACCGGCCTCCGTGATATAACTGTAATAATATTGAAAATAGCGTGAAACACCACACAAACAGTTTCACAATAGGGCCAAAGCTCTGAATCGCTCACTTGAGCCAGTAAAGGTTCTAAAGAATTATAAGAAAGTGTAGTTACTGTATAATTATGTACGGAAAATCTTACATAGGTGTTTATGTGTTATCACATTTCGTATTAAACAAGATGATTTTAATCGTGTTCTGCGAACCTGTCTTTATTTGGTATACTAACGGTTGACAGCCAAGGTTGCTACAGCATTGGAAGTGATCATGTGTATGAATGCACAGGCGATTTCTTAATTTGTATGATCAGACCAGTATATTTCATTTGTGCCAGTTACACCAGTAATATTGATAGTACGAAATATAATGCAGAATTATGATAAGTTCTGATACACATGTATTTTGAAGCATTTAATATACCAAGTGACAGCCTGAAGTTGCATCATATACACCTAGAATCGATAAATTATACAAGCTGAGAGAAAAAACAACAAAAAGAAGCTTAATTTATAAAATGCAGGTCATTTTTTGAGTAAAAGGGTAAACCTCATGGATTGAGAGTACAGGCTTGTGAATTCTTGAAAGCAATATTAAGACCATAGCTGAATATCCGATGAAGCAGGTGAACGGGATAAAAACAGAGAGAAAAAGTGTGGAACAGAGACAGAAAGAATCCGAGACATGACAGAAGTGAAGATGAAGGCAGACAGAGACGAAGGGGAGAGGAAAAGAGATAAAGGAGAGAGCGTGAAAGAGACAGAGAGAGAGGGAGACAGAGACGGAGGGAGATACTAAGATAGTGAAAAGGGCAGAGAGAGATAGAGACAAAGAAGGACGAGAGTGCAGGAAGAGAGAGACAGAGACACAGGAAAGGAGACAGAGAGTACATACGGCGGACTGAGGATTTAATCACACAGAGTGAGAGTAAATTCCATGGAATTAATGATAGTCATTGCAACAAGATCCATCCTTATCTCAGCACTTATAATTTTTTCTATGAAGTTATGTGGAACAAGCAGCCAGTAGCATGGGAACAATATTGTGCGAAGTATTGGTACAAAAATTTTCTTCCACATATTTTATTACTTTATCTAATTTTCACTTAATCCTTATTTTTTCAGAAAATAGTAAGCCTCTAAAAATCAAATTCTGCACACTTCTTAAAATATGGACATAAAACTCTACATAGGAATATACATTTCCTTTTTCCATCATCATTCCTTACAACAATTGCAATTTTTGGTCCTCCACAACAACCATTCAAGAATAAAGCAAACATGTCAAATTTGACAACTCTTTCTTTCTTTCTTTCTTTCTTTCTTTCTTTCTTTCCACCAGAATAACTTGCCTGTCTGCTCATTCGGTAAAGTACATGGCTTTAAAAGGCAATTGCATGGTCGATCCCCAAACTGTGCCAGTCTGTCCGAGATGTAAAGATAGTCATTTCGACATGTGCGAAGTACTGGTAAATGAAACTAGTTATCTCCTTCCAATTGCTTATATTTCCTTCGACTAAATTCATAACTTTGCAGAAAACACCAAGGCCCAAATAATAAGGTTCTGCACACTTCTTAACATATGCACATTAAAATCTACCCTGGAATATACATTTCTCGTTTCCATCATTATTCTTTACAAAAAGTGCATTTTTGTCCCACACTACAACCCTTCGGGAATAAAGTAATCATCATTAAATCATCATCAAACACGCTCTCTCTCTGTCTCTCTCTCTCCCTCCACTAGAAGTTTTGCCCGTCTGTTCAGTCGGTATCATGTATGGCCTGAGACCAATGCGGGCACAGGTTCGATTCAATGGCCAATGTGTTGTGTGTGAGTAGCACTGCTAAAAGCAAGCTCTCAGAAACCTCAAATAGGTATACTGGCCGACCGATATACATGTACTTCATATATAGTTAAAACGGAAACACCATACAACTGGTACATTCCATGGAATTAATGATAGACACTGCGACAGGGTTCAGCCCAATCCCAGCGCGGCTAATTTTTCAACGAAGTTATGTGGAAAAAGCAGCCAGTGCCACGGAAACAATACTGTGTAAAGCACTGGTAAAAGAAATTACTTATCTCCTTCCACATACTTTATTACTTTATTAAATGTTTTGCTGAATGCATATTTTAGCAGAAAATATCAAGCCCCTGAAAAATAACCTTTCCACACTCCTTAATATATGCACATAAAGTCTGTCTTCGATTACATTTCACTTCTCCATCATTATTCTTAAGGAAAATTCCAGTTTTTGTTTCTTCACTACAACCTTTACGAATAAAGTAAACATGTCAAAAACAAATACACACTCTCACTCTCTCTCTCTCTCTCTCTCTCTCTCTCCAGAATGCCTTGCCCGTCAGCTCAGTCGGTAAATTACATGGCTTGAAAGCAAGATTCGACCCAATAGCTATGCCAATATCTGGCCGACTTTTGACGACATATGCAAAGTACTGGTAAAATAAACTGGTTATCTCCATCCACATTATTTATAAAATGTATCACTAAATCCACAACTTTGCAGAAGATACTGAGCCTCTTGAAATTAACATATGCATACATCTGAACATATGGACATTAAAATCTTCCCTGGAACATACATTTCGCTTTTCAATCATCATTTTTTTTACAAAACTCCATTTTTTGTCAAACACTTCACCCTTTCAAGAGGAAGGTAAAGATGTCAAAGTTAAATACTCTGTACTCTCTCTCTCTCCCCTCAAGGTCCAGTCGGTAAATTACATGGTTTGAAACCAAAGTTCGACCCAATGGCTATGCCAATATCTGTCTGAAGTTTGATGACAGTCTTTGCGAAAGGTGCAAAGTACTGGTTAAAGAAACTAGTTATCTCCTTCCACATACATGTACTTTACAAAATTTATCGCTGAATCTACAACTTTGCAGAAAATATCGAGCCCCTTGAAATAAACATCTGCACATATGGACATTAAAATCTTCCCTGGAATATACATTTCGCTCTTAAATCATCATTTGTTACAAAACTGCATTTTTTGTCCAACTCTACATCCCTTCAGGAATAAGGTAAACATGTCAAAAAAGGTAAACATGTCAAAATTAAATACTCTGTATTCGTGCAATCTCTCTCTCTCTTTCATCAGAACACCTTGCCCGTCTATTTAGTCTGTAACGTACATGGCTTGAATCAAAACAGTGGGCACAGGTTCGATCCAATTGCTATGTCAATCTCTGTCCGAGGTTTGACGATAATCATTGCAACAGCATTCATTCTACACTCAAGAATGCATATTGTTTCAACGATAGCTTTGATGAAAAGCAGCTAAATCTTTGCCAAGACTGAACATTGTGCGTAGCAGTGGTAGAACAAACTCCAGTAAGCCCAGATAGGTGCACTAGCCCCGCTATGTACCCGATATTTAGTAAAAAACGGCATTAAAATACCACACTCTCGAACAAATCTTTCTCCACTAGTACGTTTTTTTTATCATCATCATCATCATCTCAGCAATGATTAAATAGCGTCAAAACGAACTCAAACAGTTTTGCTCATAGCTTTTTGTTCACCTCTCGTTTTTTTTTTAAGAAATAAGAAATAAAAGCTTTGTCCCACATTCTAATGATTTTATTTTATTTCAAACCTTTTAAACAGTGTTTCTAAAACATTTATCTTAATATAAGATTCAATTCTTTTCCAAAATCATCGCACACTTTCTCTTACTCTCACTCTCTCTCTTTTTCTACAGCCAAGCCCCAGTAGCTCAGTCGGTAGCGTACAGGACTTGAGAACAGGAGGTCGCTAGTTCGATCCTCGGCTTGGCCAATTTCTTTCCGAGGATTAATGATAGTCAGGTAGTTGGTAACATTTGCAACTTTAACCTAGGGAGATCGCAGGTTCGATTCCCCAGCTGTTCCAATTTCTGTTCGATATTTGATGACAGTTACTGTGACAAGATTCAATTAATTCTATTACCGCTGATGGTTGTTTCGACGACGGGAGTTATGTGGAATAGCAGCCACTGGATTGGAATAATGTGAAAAGTACTGCTAAAAGAAAAGAAAACAAGAAACGAAATATATGTCCTCTGGCCACCGAGATATAATTGAAATAAGGTTGAAGACTGCGTTAAAACAACGAACAAAGAAACAAATCACTCCAACACCAAATTCACAATCAGCATCATCACCATTATCACCACCACTACAACCACATTATCATAATCATCTTCATTATCATCATCGCAAGCTACATACCATCATCATCATAATTATCATCACCATTTTCAAAATTCCAAACTTTGCATCTTGATTTGAGGTTAAATTAATTCCTGAATCATTGAACAGCAATCCAAAATACAGATCCAAATTACGGTGTCTCCTTTGTATCCTGAAACTGACTCGTCCATCGTCAATACGTCGGAACTAGATAAGAAATGTTTCAATTCTCTCTAATAAATTACACGGACAACGATAAATTAACCAGCGTTTTCTCCCTATTAAACAATATTTTCAAAAGTCTTCCTGTCTTAGGTCCAGCAAACATGAATCGTTAACATAAATTTCATTTGTAAACGTTAACACTTGAAAATCTATCTCTACACAATTTCACCCTCTTTAAGCGGATGTCTTTATCCTTTTGAGGTTTACTGTTTTTAACGATTAAACCATCATTTATATTATACAACGCCCAAGTCGGAAGCTCAGTCGGAAAAACCTAAAGGGCTTGAGACCTAGGGACGCTAGTTTCAATGCCCGGCTCGGCACATTTCTTTCCGGAGATCAATGATAGTCATTGCGACATGATTCTTTTCTATCTCTCTCACCGTTGGTTATTGTTTCGACGATCTTAAAGTGAGAAAACTGACAGTGGCTGGAATATTGTGCGGAGCACTGTTTTAAGAAACTCCAAGAAACCATGGATAGATGTACCGGCCTCCGTGATATAACTGTAATAATATTGAAAACTGTGTGAAACACCACACACACGGTTTCACAATAGGGCCAAAGCTCTGAATCGCTCACTTGAGCCAGAAAAAGTTCTAAAGAATTATACGAAAGTGTAGTTACTGTATAATTATGTACGGAAAATCTTACATGAGTGTTTATGTGCTATCACATATCGTATTAAACAAGATGATTTTAATCATGTTGTACGAACCTCTTTATCTGGTATACTAAAGGTTAACAGCCAAGGTTGCTACAGCATTAGAAGTGATCGTGTATATGAATGCACAGGCGATTTCGTAATTTGTATGATCAGACCAGTATGTTTCATTTGTGCCAGTTACGCCAGTAATATTGATAGTACAAAATGTAATGCAGAATTATATTAAGTTCTGATACACATGTATTTTGAAGCATTTAATATACAAAGTGACGGCCTGAAGTTGCATCATATACACCTAGAATCGATAAATTATACAAGCTGAGAGAAAAAACAACAAAACGAAGCTTAATTTATAAAATGGAGTTCATTTTTGTAGGAAAAGGGTAATCCTTATGCATTGAGAGTACAGGCTTGTGAATTGTTCAAAGCAATATTAAGACCATAGCTGAATATCTGATGAAGCCGGTGAGAGGGATAAAAACAGAGAGACAAAGCCACGAAGAGAGACAGAAAGAAACAGAGACATGACAGAAGTGAAGATAAAGGACGACAGAGAGGAAGAGGAAAGAAAAAGAGATAAAGGAGAGAGCGTGGGAGAAAATACAGAAGTGAGAGACATACAGAGAGAGAAAGACAGAGACGGAGGGAGATACTAAGATAGTGAAAAGGGCAGAGAAAGAGAGATAGAGACATAGAAGGACGAGAGTGCAGGCAGAGAGAGACAGAGACACAGGAAAAGAGACAGAGATAGGGAGAGGAGCACAGAGATAGAGGGAACGAGAGAGAGAGAGAGAAAGACAGGGAAGAAGAGAGATAGAGACAGAGAGAAATAGGCAGAGGAAAAGGAGACACAGCAAGGGAGACGGAGATAGGGAAAGAAGGACAGAGAGAAAGATAGATAAAGAGAGGCACACGGAAGGAGAGAGAGAGAGACTGAGAAAGACAGAGACAGAGAGACACAGAGAGAGAGAGAGAGATAAAGAGAAATCGACTTAAAGACCAACCGTACCGGATAACAATCTTGGGTTTAAAAAAGAGAAATCGCAAAATTCACGGCATCAAGTTCATATGGATTGGGGGTACGATGTCAAACCGACTGTGATTCCATGCTAATGAAGTAGTGGTCAAAGAACAGAAAGGGCACAAGTTGCAACGGTAGAATACTCATAGAACCAGTTTTCTGTGCATGTCACGCATAGAGGGTACATCTCAGAGACTTAGCGTGCGGACGAACATACTAAATTAAATGAGAGTAAGGAAATGGCACCAGAGGCTGTTGGTATGTGAAATTGACTGATCGTTTAATTCCATAGAATTAGCTCAAGAGCTCTCAGAATAAGAGAACGAACTGGAGAGAAATTGCACAGGCCGAGTGCACAAAGTAATCCACTGGAAATGAAATAAGAGTAAGGGCACAAATATAAATACTGAAGGTACATCAGTCGAACTGTGAGTAGAAATCACCTACTGTGGGTACAAGCAAACATCATGGGGTTCAAACAAAAGTAGGAATACATTTTCTGGGTTTGAGGGTACATCAAACTAAGGCTGCATTCTTACTGTCTGAGAGTAAGTAGAAGGGCCTGGGGGAACATTTCACCGACTGTCGTGCAAGCTGGTGGGACTGGGGGAACACTTCACCGACTGTCGTACAGGCTGGTGGGCTGGGAGGAAAATCTTTCAAAAGACGTAGGTTTATGGCTTGAGGATGCATCTCACTGACTACGGGTACGATTTCAATTCCTAGGAGTACATGAATTAGACTGTGAAAGTTAAAGCAAGTTTTAGGCCTCAGAGAATATCCGACTGACTAAGGTGCAGCTAATTGACAGAAGTTTCATATTGCCAACGAAGTTACAACGTACCGAATGCTGGTATAAACAGACTGAAGAAAAAGTAATAGTAAGGGAACAGTTACTCGCTGAGGGTACATTGCACAGATTTAGAGTACATTTGAGACATTGAGAGTATAGACAAAAAGTGCAAAGGATAGTATTCGAGTAAAGGTAGTGGTTCAGGGACTGGGTATACATTCAATGGACTATAGGTACGATGTTAATATCCAAGAGGACAAATAATTCACCGAGGGAACGTTCCAAGAACAGAAGATACAATCTAAAGGACTCAGTGTGGATACAAAGGCCTAAGAGTTAATTTTAGCGGCTCTGGGGATAGAAACGTCGACTGCGGTTACAGGCTGAGGAACTCCTGTGGTTACAGAAAGGTAGAAGTACAGTTTTAGAGAACATCAAAAAATTCAAGTAATAAAGGATTTGTTATAAAGGCTTGAGAGTAAATCAAACGAAAGGACGAACTATTTCTTGAACTGGAGGTATATCTCATGGACTAAAAGTTCATCGAACAGACTGGGCGAACAATCTAAGGGCATTTACTAGTAAATGAAATCAAAGGAAATACCAGTTTCTGGTCCTGCATTTGACAGACCCAGACCGAGGGTACATCTTACAGACTTCTAGATGGATTTATAGGGCCAACCAACACTAAATCATATCGAGTAGTTTTCGAGTGGAAAGGGTTAGTCTTATGGACTGAGAGTACAGCCTAATCAATTAAAGAAATAAGAACCTGCCTAATCTCAAGCGTTTCTTGACTCATCTCACGAGCTAAGGGTATATCTCACGGACTGAGGGTACATACGTTGGAGAGTTGGTTAACTGACAGCAAGAATATTGATATGGAGTAATGGGTCAGGGTCACAGACTGAAAATATTTCTTAAGATGTGAGGGTACATACCGGGGACTGAGGATTTAATCACACAGAGTGAGAGTACATTCCATGGAATTAATGATAGTCATTGCAACAAGTTTCATCCTTATCTCAGCAACTGATAATTTTTTCTATGAAGTTATGTGGAACAAGCAGCCAGTAGCATGGGAACAATATTGTGCGAAGTACTGGTACAAAAATCTTCTTCCACATATTTTATTACTTTATCTAATTTTCACTTAATCCTTACTTTTTTCAGAAAATATTAGGCCTCTAAAAATCAAATTCTGCACACTTCTTAAAATATGGACATGAAACTCTACATAGGAATATACATTTCGCTTTTCCATCATCATTCCTTACAACAATTGCACTTTTAAGTCCTGCACTAAAACCATTCAAGAATAAAGCAAACATGTCAAATTTGACAACTCTTTCTTTCTTTTTTTCGTCTTTCCACCAGAATAACTTGCCTGTCTGCTCATTCGATAAAGTACATGGCTTGAAAACAAGGCAATTGCACGGTCGACCCCCAAAATGTGCCAGTCTGTCCGAGATATAATGATAGTCATTTCGACATGTGCGAAGTACTGGTAAAAGAAACTAGTTATCTCCTTCCAATTGTTTATATTTCCTTTGACTAAATTCATAACTTTGCAGAAAACACCAAGACCCAAATAATAAGGTTCTGCACACTTCTTAACATATGCACATTAAAATCTACCCTGGAATATACATTTCTCGTTTCCATCATTATTCTTTCCGAAAAGTGCATTTTTGTCCCACACTACAACCCTTCGGGAATAAAGTAATCATCATTCAATCATCATCACACACGCTCTCACTCTGTCTGTCTGTCTCTCTCTCTCCCTCCACTAGAAGTTTTGTCCGTCTGTTCAGTCGGTATCATATATGGCTTGAAACTAATGCGGGCACAGGTTCGATTCAATGGCCAATGTGTTGTGTATGAGTAGCACGGGTAAAAGCAGGCTCTCAGAAACCTCAAATAGGTATACTGGCCGACCTATATACTTCATATATAGTTAAAACGGAAACACCATACCACAGGTACATTCCATGGAATTAATGGTAGACACTGCGACAGGGTTCACCCTAATCCCAGCGCGGCTAATTTTTCAACAAAGGTATGTGGAAAAAAATATTGTGTAAAGTACTGGTAAAATAAATTACTTATCTCCTTCCACATACTTTATTACTTTATTAAATGTTTTACTGAATGCATATTTTAGCAGAAAATATCAAGCCCCTGAAAAATAACCTTTCCACACTCCTTCATATATGCACATAAAAGTCTGCCTTCGGTTACATTTCACTTCTCCATCACTATTCTTAAGGAAAATTCCAGTTTTTGTGTCTTCACTACAACCTTTACGAATAAAGTAAACACACACACACTCTCTCTCTCTCACTCTCACTCTCTCTCTCTCCAGAATGCCTTGCCCGTCAGCTCAGTCGGTAAATTACATGGCTTGATAGCAAGATTCGACCCAATAGCTATGCCAATATCTGGCCGAGTTTTGACGACATTACTGGTAAAATAAACTAGTTATCTCCATCCACATAATTTATAAAATGTATCACTAAATCCACAACTTTGCAGAAAATACTGAGCCTATTGAAATTAACATCTGCATACATCTCAACATATGGACATTAAAATCTTCCCTCGAACATACATTTCGCTTTTCAATCGTCATTGTTTTACAAAACTGCATTTTTTTCCAACACTTCACCGTTTCAGGAGGAAGGTAAAGATGTCAAAGTTAAATACTCTGTACTCTCTCTCTCTCTCTCTCCCCTCAAGGCCCAGTCGGTAAATTACATGGTTTGAAACCAAGATTCGACCCAACAGCTATGCCAATATCTGTCTGAGGTTTGATGACAGTCTTTGCGACATGTGCAAAGTACTAGTTAAAGAAACTGGTTATCTCCTTCCACATACATGTACTTTACAAAATTTATCGCTGAATCTACAACTTTCCAGGAAATATCTAGCCCCTTGAAATTAACATCTGCACATATGGACATTAAAATCTTTCCTGGAATATACATTTCGCTCTTAAATCATCATTTGTTACAGAACTGCATTTTTTGTCCAACTCTACATCCCTTCAGGAATAAGGTAAACATGTCAAAAAAGGTAAACATGTCAAAATTAAATACTCTGTATTCGTGCTATCACACTCTCTCTCTCTCTCTCTCTCTCTCTCTCTCTCTCTCATCAGAACGCCTTGCCCGTCTATTTAGTCTGTAACGTACATGGCTTGAATCACAAAGTCTGGCACAGGTTCGATCCAGTAGCTGTGTCAATCTCTGTCTGAGGTTTGACGATAGTCATTGCAACAGGATTCATTCTACACTCAAGAATGCATACTGTTTCAACGATAGCTTTGTTGAAAAGCAGCCAAAACTTTGCCAAGACTGAACATTGTGCGTAGCAGTGGTAAAACAAACTCCAAGAAAGCCCAGATAGGTGCACTAGTCCCGCTATGTACCCGATATTTAGTAAAAAACGGCATTAAAATACCACACTCTCGAACAAATCTTTCTCCACTAGTACGTTTTTTCATCATCATCATCTCAGCAATGATTAAATAGCGTCAAAACGAACTCAAACAGTTTTGCTCATAGCTTTTTGTTCACCTCTCTTTATTTGGAAGAAATCAGAAATAAATCTTTGTCCCACATTCTAGTGATTTTATTTAATTTAAAACCTTTTAAACAGTATTTCTAAAGTATTTATCTTAACATAAGATTCAATTCTTTTCCAAAATCATCGCGCACTTTCTCTTACTCTCACGCTCTCCCTTTCTCTACAGCCAAGCCCCAGTAGCTCTGTCTGTAGCGTACAGGACTTGAGAACAGGAGGTCGCTGATTCGACCCTCGGCTTGGCCAATTTCTTTCCGAGGATTGATGATAGTCAGGTAGTTGGTAACATTTGCAACTTTAACCTAGGGAGATCGCAGGTTCGATTCCCCAGTTGTTCCAATTTCTGTTCGATATTTGATGACAGTTACTGCGACAAGATTCAATTAATTCTCTTACCATTGATCGTTGTTTCGACGAGAGTTATGTGGAATAGCAGCCACTGGATTGGAATAATGTGAAAAGTACTGCTAAAAGAAAACAAGAAACGAAGTATATGTCCTCTGGCCACCGAGATATAATTGAAATAAGGTTGAAGACTGCGTTAAAACAATGAACAAAGAAACAAATCACTCCAATACCAAATTCACAATCAGCATCAGCATCATTCTCACCACCACTACAACCACATTATCATCATCATCTTCATTATCATCATCGCCAGCTACATACCATCATCATCATCATCATCATAATCATCACCATTTTCAAAATTCCAAACTTTGCATCTTGATTTGAGGTTAAATTAATTCCTGAATCATTGAACAGCAATCCAAAATACAGATCCAAATTACTGTGTCTCCTTTGTAAACTGAAACTCACTCGTCCATCGTCACTACGTTGAACTAGATAAGAAATGTTTCAATTCTCTCTAATAAATTACACTGACAACGATAAATTAACCAGCATTTTCTCCCTTTTTAACAATATTTTCAAATGTCTCCCTCTCTAAGCTCCAGCAAACATGAATCGTGAACATAACTTTCATTTGTAAACGTTAACACTTGAAAATCTATCTCTAAACAAATTCACCCTCTTTAAGCTGCTATCTTTATCCTTTTGACGTTTACTGTTTTTAAACGATTAAACCATCATTTATATTATACAACGCCCAAGTCGGCAGTTCAGTTGGGAAAACCTACAGGACTTGAGACCTAGGGACGCTAGTTCCAATCCCCAGCTCGGCAGATTTCCTTCCGGAGACTCATGATAGTCATTGCGACATGATTCTTTTCTATCTCTCTCACCGTTGGTTATTGTTTCGACGATCTTAAAGTAAGAAAACTGACAGTGGCTGGAATATTGTGCGGAGCACTGCTTTAAGAAACTCCAGGAAACCATGGATAGATGTACCGGCCTCCGTGATATAACTGTAATAATATTGAAAACAGCGTGAAACGCCACATACACAGTTTCACAATAGGGCCAAAGCTCTGAATCGCTCACTTGAGCCAGTAAAAGTTCTAAAGAATTATAAGAAAGTGTAGTTACTGTGTAATTATGTACGGAAAATCTTACATGGGTGTTGATTTGCTATCACATATCGTATTAAACAAGATGATTTTAATCATGTTGTGCGAACCTATCTTTATTTGGTATACTAAATGTTAACAGCCAAGGTTGCTACAGCATTAGAAGTGATCGTGTGTATGAATGCACAGGGGATTTCATTATTTGTATGATCAGACCAGTATGTTTCATTTGTGCCAGTTACACCAGTAATATTGATAGCACAAAATGTAATGCAGAATTATAATAAGTTCTGATACACATGTATTTTGAAGCATTTAATATACAAAGTGACGGCCTGAAGTTGCATCATATACACCTAGAATCGATAAATTATACAAGGTGAGAGAAAAAACAACAAAACGAAGCTTAATTTATAAAATGGGGTTCATTTTTGGAGGAAAAGGGTAAACCTCATGCATTGAGAGTACAGGCTTGTGAACTGTTCAAAGCAATACTAAGACCATAGCTGAATATCTGATGAAGCAGGGGAGAGGGATAAAAACAGAGAGACAAAGCCACGAAGAGAGACAGAAAGAAACATGACAGAAGTGAAGATAAAGGACGACAGAGAGGAAGAGGAAAGGAAAAGAGATAAAGGAGAGAGCGTGAGAGAAAATACAGAAGAGAGAGACATACAGAGAGACAGAGACAGAGACGGAGGGAGATACTAAGATAGTGAAAAGGGCAGAGAAAGAGAGATAGAGACAAGAAAGGACGAGAGTGCAGGCAGAGAGACAGAGACACAGGAAAGGAGACAGAGATAGGGAGAGGAGCACAGAGATAGAGGGAACGAGAGAGAGAGACAGGGAGGCAGAGAGATAGAGACAGAGAGAAATAGGCAGAGAAAAAGGAGACACAGCAAGGGAGACGGAGATAGGGAAAGAAGGACAGAGATAAAGATAGACAAAGAGAGACACACGGAAGGAGAGAGAGAGAGAGAGACTGAGAAAGACAGAGACAGAGAGACACAGAGAGAGAGAGAGAGATAAAGAGAAATCGACTTAAAGACCAACCGTACCGGATAACAATCTTGGGTTTAAAAAAGAGAAATCGCAAAATTCACGGCATCAAGTTTATATGGATTCGAGGTACGATGTCAAACCGACTGTGATTTCAAGCTAATGAAGTAGTGGTCAAAGAACAGAAAGGGCAAAAGTTGCAACGGTAGAATACTCATAAAATCAATTTGCTGTGCATGTCACGCATAGAAGGTACGTCTCAGAGACTTAGCGTGCGGACGAACATACTAAATTAAATGAGAGTAAGGAAATGGCACCAGAGCCTGTTGGTATGTGAAATCGACTGATCTTTTAATTCCATAGAATTAGCTTAAGAGCTCTCAGAATGAGAAAACGAACTGGAGAGAAATTGCACACACCGAGTGCACAAGGTAATCCACTGGAAATGAAATAAGAGTAAGGGCACAAATATAAATACTGAAGGTACATTAGTCGAACTGTGAGTAGAAATCACCTACTGTGGGTACAGGCACACATCATGGGGTTCAAACAAAAGTAGGAATACATTTTCAAGGTTTGAGGGTACATCAAACTAAGGCTGCATTCTTACTGTCTGAGAATACGTAGAAGGGACTGGGGGAATATTTCACCGACTGTCTTACAAGCTGGTGGGCTGGGAGTAAAATCTTTAAAAAGACATAGGTTTATGGCTTGAGGATGCATCTCACTGACTACGGGTACGATTTCAATTCCTAGGAGTAAATGAATTAGACTCTGAAAGTTAAAGCAAGTTTTAGGCCTCAGGGAATATCCGACTGACTGAGGTGCACCTAACTGACAGAGGTTTTATATTGCCAACGAAGTTACAACGTACCGAATGCTGGTATAAACAGACTGAAGAAAAAGTAATAGTAAGGGAACAGTTACTCGCTGAGGGTACATTGCACAGATTTAGGGTACATTTGAGGAACTGAGAGTATAGACAAAAAGTGCAAAGGATAGAATTCGAGTAAGGGCAGTGGTTCAGGGACTGGGGATACATTCAATGGACTAAAGGTACGATGTTAGAGTCTAAGAGGACAAAGAATAGACCGAGGGAACGTTCCAAGAACAGAAGATACAATCTCAAGGACTCAGTGTGGATGCAAAGGCCTAAGAGTTAATTTTAGTGGCTCTGGGGATAGAAACGCCGACTGCGGGTACAGGCTGAGGAACTCCTGTGGTTACAGAAAGGTAGAAGTACAGTTTCAGGGCACAACAAAAAATTCAAGTGATAAAGGACCTGTTTTAAAGGCTTAAGAGTAAATCAAACGAAAGGACGAACTATTTCTTGAACTGGAGGTATATCTCATGGACTAAAAGTTCATCGACCAGACTGGGCGAACAATCTAAGGGCATTTACTAGTAAATGAAATCAAAGTAAATACCAGTTTCTGATCCTACATTTGACAGACCCAGACCGAGGGTACATCTTACAGACTTCTAGACGGATTCATAGGGCCAATCAACACTAAATCATATCGAGTAGTTTTCGAGGGGAAAGGGTTAGTCTTATGGACTGAGAGTACAGCCCAATCAATTAAAGAAATAAGAACCTGCCTAATCTCAAGCGTTTCTTGACTCATCTCACGGGCTAAGGGTGTATCTCACGGACTGAGGGTGCATACGTCGGAGAGATGGTTAACTGACAGCAAGGATATTGATATGGAGTAATGGGCCAGTGTCACAGACTGAAAATATTTCTCAAGATGTGAGAGTACATACTGCGGCATGAGGATTTAATCACACAGAGTGAGAGCACATTCCATGGAATTAATGATATTCATTGCAACAAGATTCATCCTTATCTCAGCACTGATAATTTTTTCTAGGAAGTTATGTGGAACAAGCAGCCAGTGGCATGGGAACAATATTGTGCGAAGTACTGGTACAAAAATCTTCTTCCACATACTTTATTACTTTATCTAATTTTCACTTAATCCATATTTTTGCAGAAAATATTAAGCCTCTTAAAATCAAATTCTGCACACTTCTTAAAATATGGACATAAAAATTGACCTAGGAATATACATTTTTCTTTTCCTTCATAATTCCTTACAACAATTGCAGTTTTTGGTCCTTCACTACAACCCTTCAAGAATAAAGGAAACATGCCAAATTTGAGAACTCTTTCTTTCCACCAGAATAACTTGCCTGTCTGCTCATTCGGTAAAGTATATGGCTTAAAACCAAGGCAATTGCATGTTCAATCTCCAAAATGCGCCAAAGTCTGTCCGAGATGTAATGATAGTCATTTCGACATGTGCGAAGTACTGGTAAAAGAATCTAATTATCTCCTTCCAGTCGTTTATATTTCTTTTGACTAAATTCATAACTTTGCAGAAAACACCAAGGCCCAAATAATAAGGTTCTGCACACTTCTTAACATATGCAAATTAAAATCTACGCTGAAATATACATTTCTCGTTTCCATCATTATTCTTTACAAAAAATGCATTTTAGTCCCACACTACAACCCTTCGGCAATAAAGTAATCATCATTAAATCATCATAAAACACGCTCTCGCTCTCTCTCTCCAATAGAAGTTTTGTCCGTCTGTTCAGTCGGTATCATATATGGCTTGAAACTAATGCGGGCACAGGTTCGATTCAATGGCCAATGTGTTGTGTGTGAGTAGCACTGGTAAAAGCAAGCTCTCAGAAACCTCAAATAGGTATACTGGCCGACCAATATACTTCATATATAGTTAGAACGGAAACACCATACCACAGGTACATTCCATGGGATTAATGATAGACACTGCGACAGGGTTCACCCTAATCCCAGCGCGGCTAATTTTTCAACGAAGTTATGTGGAAAAAGCAGACAGTGGCACGGAAACAATATAGTGTAAAGTACTGGTAAGAGAAATTACTTATCGCCTTCCACATACTTTATTACTTTATTGAATGTTTTACTGAATGCATATTTTTGTAGAAAATATCAAGCCCCTGAAAAATAACCTTTGCACACTCCTTAATATATGCACATAAAAGTCTACCTTCGATTAAGTTATGTGGAAAAAGCAGCCAGTGGTGTAGAAACAATATTGTGTGAAGTACTGGTAAAAGAAATTACTTATCTCCTTCCACATACTTTATTACTTTATTAATAATAATGTTTTACTGAATCCATATTTTTGCAGAAAATATCAAGCCCCTAAAAAATAACTTTTGCACACTTCATAACATATGCACATAAAAGTCTATCTTGGATTGCATTTCACTTTTCCATCTCTATTCTTAAGGAAAATTCCAGTTTTGGTTCTTCACTACAATCTTTACGAATAAAGTAAACATGTCAAAAACAAATACTCTCTCTCTCCTCCCGAATGTCTTGCCCGTCCGCTCAGTCGGTAAATTACATGGCTTGAAACCAAGATTCGACCCAATAGCTATGCCAATATCTGTCCGAGGTTTGATGACAGTCTTTGCGACATATGCAAAGTACTTGTTAAAGAAACTAGTTATCTCCTTCCACATACTTTAAAAAATTTATCACTGAATCTACAACTTTGCAGAAAACATCGAGCCCCTTCAAATTAACATCTGCACACTTCTTAACATATGGCCATTAAAATCTAAATGGAATATACATTTGGCTTTCGAATCATCATTTTTTACAAAACTGCATTTCTTTTTTTTTTTTTTGTCCAACTCTTCACCCCTGCAGGAATAAGGTAAACATGTCAAAATTAAATACTCTGCACTTGTACTCTCTCTCTCTCTCTCTTAAGACACCACACTCACCAAGAAATCTTTTTATCATCATCATCATCATCATCATCTCAGCAATTATTAAATAGCGTCAAAATGAACTCAAACAGTTTTGCTCATAGCTTTTTGTTCACCTCTCATTTTTTTTTTTTTTTTTTTTTAAAGAAATCAGAAATGAAAGCTTTGTTCCACATTCTAAAAATTCTATCTTTAAAAGCTTTTCAACGGTGTTTCTGATTTTTTTTATCTTAATATGAGATTTTATTCTTTTCCAAAATCATTGAGCACTCTCTCTAACTCTCACCCTTTCTCTACAAGACATTTCTAAGCCAGGTTACTTACTTGGTAACATACTCACCTTTAACCTAGGGAGATCGCTGGCTCTATTCCCCAGCTGTTCCAATTTCTGTTCGATGTTTGATGATAGTTATTGCGACAAGATTCATTTAATTCTCTTGCCGCTGATGGTTGTTTCGACGAGAGTTATGTGGAATAGAAGCCATTGGCTTGGAATAATGTGAAAAGTACCGGTAAAAGAAAAAAAAAAAGAAAAAAAAACAAGAAACCAAGTATATGTGCTCTGGCCACCGAGATAAAATTAAAATAAGGTTGAAGACCGCATTATAACAGCAAACAACGAAACAAATCACTCTACCACCAAATTCACAATCAGTATCATCATTATCGCCACCACAACAACACATCATCACAATCATCATCATTATCATCATCGCCAGCAAGACCATCATCATTTTCAAAATTCCAAACTTTGCATTTTGATTTAAGGTTAAAGTAATTCCTGGAATCATTGAACAGCAATCCAAAGTACATATACAAATTCCTGTGTCTCCTTTATAAACTGAAACTCACTCGTCCATCGTCAATACGTTGGAACTAGATAAGAAATGTTTCAATTCTCCCTAATAGATTACACTGACGACGATAAATTAACCAGCATTTTCTCCCTTTTAAACATTATTGTCAAAGGTCTTCCTCTCTACGGTCCAGCAAACATGAATCGTGAACATAACTTTCATCTGTTAACTTTAACATATGAAAAAAATCTATCTCTAAACAAATTCACCCTCTTTAAGCTGCTATCTTTATCCTCTTGACTTTTACTGTGTTAAACGATTAAACCATCACTTATATAATACAACGCCCTAGTCGGCAGCTCAATCGGAAAAACCTACAGGACTTGAGACCTAGGGACGCTAGTTCCAATCCCCGGCTCGGCAGATTTCTTTCCGGAGATCGATGATAGTCATTGCGACAGGATTCCTTTCTATCTCTCTCACCGCTGATTATTGTTTCGACGACCTCAAAGTGAGAAAACTGTCAGTGGCTGGAATATTGTGAAGAGCACTGGTTTAAGAAACTCCAGGAAAGCATGAATAGATGCGCCGGCCTCCGTAATATAAGTGTAATACTTTTGAAAACAGCGTCAAACACTACACACACACACAGTTTCGCAACAGGGCCATAGCTCTGAATCGATTACTTGAGCCAGTAAAAGTTCTAAAGAATTATACGAGAGAACTTTACTGTATAACTATGGTACGGAAAATCTTACATGAGTGTTTATGTGTTATCACATTTCGTATTAAACAAGATGATTTTAATCATGTTATGCGAACCTATCTTTATTTTGCATACTAAAGGTTAATAGCCAAGGTTGCTACAGCATTGGACGTGACCGTGTGTATGAATGCACAGGCGATTTCGTAATTTGTATGATCTGACCAGTATATTTCATTTGTGCCAGTTACACCAGTAAAACTGATAGTATAAAGTGTCATGGAGAATAATGATAACTTGCGATACACATATATTTTGACGCATTTCGCTTTTCCGTCATCATTCCTTACAACAATTGCAGTTTTTGGTTCTTCACTTCAACCCTTCAAGAATGAAGCAAACATGTAAAACTCAAATACTCTCTCTCTCTCTTCATTTTCTTCCTGTCTTTCTTTCCTTCTTTCTATCTTTCTAGAAAAAACTTGCCCGTTTGCTCAGTCAGTAAAGTTCATGGCATGAAACTAAGGCGGTTGCATGTTCGATGCCCCAATTAAGTGTGCCAAAATCTGTCCGAGCTTTAATGAGTCATTTGGACATATGCAAAGCACTGGTAATTTAAGGAACTAGTTATCTTCTTCCCCTTCCTTCACTGAATTCATAACTTTGCAGAAAATAGCAAGCCCAAAATAATAAACTTCGTCACACCTCTTAACATATGCATCTTAAAACCTACCCTGGAATATATATTTCGCGTTTCAATCATTGTCTTTTACAAAAATTAAATTTTTTGTCCCACACTACAACCCTTCAGTGATAAAGTAAACATGTCAAGATGAAATACTCTCTCTCTCTAAGAATGTCTTGCCTGTCTGTTCAGTTGGTAAAGTACACGGCATGAAACGAAGGTGGCCGCAGATTCGATCCAATAGCTGTGCTCATTTTTGTCCGAGGTTTGACTATAGTCATTGCAGCAAGATTCATTCTCACTTAAGAATGAACATTGGTTCAACAATAGTTTTGTCGGAAAGCAGCCAAGGCTGAGGAAGACTGTTGTTCATGGCACTGGTAAAAGAAACTCCAAGGAAGCTGAGATAGGTGCAATGGCCGATATACATGTACCTTATATAAAACAGCATTAAACACCTCAATAACAAAAAAATCTTTCCCAACTAACACTTTTTTCATCATCATCACCATCCAAGCAATGATTAAATAGCTTCACAACTCACCTAAACTCTAACATTTATGCTTCATGGCTTTTTGTTCACTACTCTAAAATTCTTTGAAGAAATCAAAGAAAACAAATCTTTGTTCCCCATTCAAATAAATTCTACTTTTTGGTTTGAAACTCTTCCACAGTCTTCCTGAAATTTTTTATCTTGTTTTGAACTTTGATCTTTTCGAAATCATTGAAATCATATACAATTTCCACTTTCTGTGTTTTCGTTATAAGTGGAGTGAATGAGGGACATGATACCAGTATTTTCTCATACTGCAAACATATCTTCCTCTCTAAGGTCGTGCAATAATGACTGACGAGCACTTCTTTCGTTTACCTAAACATGGCTTCTTTCAAGATCCTAATATTTACAAAAGTAAACCTCATTTCTATTTCTTCAGAAACTAACACTATGTTAAAGATTCCTAAACATGGGGTGTCTATGCCTCTCTGTCTCTCACACACACACACACACACACACACTGAACCCGATGGCGCTGTCAGCGGCGGTTTGTGCTTGCAACCCAGGGGTCGATGGTTCGATTCCCCAGCTCTTTCACTGTCTTTTTAGGATGGCTTACGTTTATTGTGACAGGATTCAACTTTCACTAATTTTTTATCAATGGTTCGACCCTTCTATGGAAACCAGCCAGTAGGTTCGCAAAGATAAAGTGCAAAGCACCGGTAAAACAAACTCCAACTACGCATGGGTTAGCTCAAATTTTGTGTAAGTTGGCGTTGAATTCGTGCGCACTACTGGTAAAACAAAACTCCATTAAGCAGGAATAAATGCGATATAATTCAAATGATGTTGAAGTCGGCGTTAAAACAACACGAAAACAAACAAATATATCTCCATCAACAAATCGACAATCAGCACCACCACCATCATCAACAACGACTCCACCACTACAACGACTACCAATACCAACAGAATCATCATTATCATCATCCAATTAATGATCAAATAGCTTTGCAACGCATCAGCTTTCTGCTTCATGAACATGTCTTTCGTTTACCTAAGTCTGGCTCCCTTTAAGATCCGATCTATTTTCAAAGTAAACTTCATCAAAAAAATTCACTGGGTTTTCTTTTTACTGTTTCTTGAAAGACTTACAATGTGTTAATGATTACAATGTGTTAATCATACTTTAACATAGGATGCCTCTCTCTCTATCTCTCTCTGCCAACATCGCTGACCCGATGAGGCTGTCAGTAATGTTCCGCGCTTTCAACTCAGGGGTGGATGATTTGACTCCCCAGCTGTTCCAATTTCTTTAAAGGATTATTTATGTTCATAGTGATAGGATTCATTCTTCTTTCATGCTCGATCAATGTTTCGACGTATTTATGTGGGAAACCAGTCAGTGGATTTGGAGAGATAATTTGCAAAGTGCTAGTAAAAAAAACTCCAGTAAAGCGCTGGCCAGTGCAATAAAACACAAACAATGTTGAACTCGGCGTGAAAACACCAATCAAACACACAAGTCCTCCATAAAAAAAAAAAAATCCACAATTACAATAACTGCCTCGCCACAACCGCCAACAACACAAACACCACCTAAACATCATCATTATCACCATCTTCCAAGCAATTATTAAACAGCTTCACAACTCCGTAGCCTTAAGTTCACAAAAAAAAAAAAAACTTTAAAAGAACTCAGAAAAAAATGTTATTTCTATATACGGATCGGTTCCGTTTCTTTGATTGATCTGAAGCGCTTTCACAATATTTTCAAAATCTGTGAACAGCTATCAAAAGTACACCTCCCACTTCTCATGTCTTCTATATAAACTTGAATGCCTTCGTCCATATAAATCAATTTGAACTTTGAAAACAAATGTTTAAATTCTTCCATATCAAAACACTTTGGACATGATTAATCGCATGTGGCTCAAATACGATATGTCTTTCTATTCCTCTGCAAGGTCGTGCAAACACGGATCGGGATTTAACTTTCATTTTCGTTAACATGGCTTCCCTTAAGATCTGATCAATTACCAAAGAAATCTATCAGCGTAATTCTTTTCATTTGACTAATTCTTAAAAAAAAAAAAAAAAAAAACTTGCAACGCGTCAAAGATTCCAAAACATTGGACATGCCCCCTCCCTCTCTCCCTCTCTCTCTCAGACATTGCGAAGCCCAGTTGCTCAGTTGCTAACGTACATGCCTTGAACCTAGGGGCGTCGCAGGTTCGTTTCCTCAACTGTTCCAATTTCTGACAGGTAATTGATGACAACCATTGCGACAGGATTCATAGTTATCTTATCCTTGATGATTGTTTCGACGAAAGTTATGTAAGAAAGCAGCCACTAGCTTCGAATAATGTGCAAAATACTGGTAAAAGAAACACCAAAAAAGCATGGTTAGGGGCACTTGCCGCCGCAATATAATTGCAGTAAGGTTAAAGGCTGCGTTAAAATACCAAAGAAACAAAGCTCTCTTCACCACCAAATTAACAATCAACATCATCATGATTATCACCACAACCACATCATCATCATTATTATCATCATCATCGTCAGTCATGATGACATGGCTCTGCTAATGCTCGTAATTTAACTTGGCTACATAGATTTTTGTTCTCTATAAGGAATTAAAATAATTCTAAAAAAAATCTACATTCAAATTAGTTCCATTTCTTTCATTCATCTGAAATTCTTCCAAAACATTTCCGAAATTGTCATTTTATTTTAAGGTTTGACTTTTTCCTTAAATCATGGAACAGCAATCAAAAAAATTCAACTCCCTGTGTCTCCGTTATAAACTGGAACTCCTTCAATGCATGTGAACTAAGTACGAAATGTTCAGATTCTCCCTAATGTATCACACTGAGGACGATAAATGAACCATTTTTTTTTTAACAATGTTTTTAAGGTCGTGCAAAAACGTCAAAAAGTGTTATGACGTCATCAGCATAGAAGTAGCTTCCACATGATACCTAGGTAGTCACATGACAGCTTTCCAACAGTGTGTATTTTTAGAACATATTGGAATGAAAATAACTAAAAAGAGTTTTGATAGTTGGTGGATGAACAATTATGTCCATTGACTGTACATATAACAGACTGGGTATACAACTCACGGACCAAAGGTGCAGGCTAACGTACTTGGGAGTAAAATGAGCGTAAGGACACAGCTTCAGGTGCTAAGGGCAGATCCTACAGACTTAGGATAGGACCTGAAGGATTGTGGGTTCGATCTCTAGCGCTGAGGGTAAATCACACGGGTAAAAAACTAAGGTACATAATGTTGTAATACCAGTTAACGCCCTCAACATACTTTTTAAGATTTTTTACTCAGTCCACAATTTAACAGAAAATGTCAAGGCCATTAAAGTTAACTTCTGCAAACTTTTTAACACACGCCCTTAACTCTTTAGCCTACAATCTCGAGTTTCAACAACCATGAAGAAGGCGGCTTTTGAAAACATTGTGGTAAAATGAGAAATTGCTAGTAACCAGCATTTTCTCCGTTAGCCACAATATTATCTAGCCTTTCTCACACACCTTTCCCCACTCGAACCACATTTAAGTTGTGGTCGGCGAATACTTTTGATTCGGACAAACCTGACATATTGTCGCGTGATAGATAATTTTGCTTTTCCATAATTATTAAGAAAAAACATTCTTGTCCGAAACTACAACCAATCAAGACTTAGTTAAGTATCTAAGTCAGATAATCTCTCTCTCTCTCTCTCTCTCTCTCTCTCACACACACACACAACCACATTGCCGAGCCAGTTTGTTCAGTCGGTAACGAACATGGCTTGAGACCAGTAGGTTGCTGGTTCGATTCTCCAGCTAGGCCTACTTCTTTCCAAGCTTTCCAAGGACAGATGAAAGTCAGTCCGACAGTTCATTCTTTCGACCATGGCGGCCAGTGGCTTGGGAAGAATATTGTGTAGCACTGGTAAAAGAACTTCAAGAAAGCACTGACAGTTGCATTGACCAACGCGATATAATTGAAATAATATTGAAGACGTCTTAATGCTCAGTGCAATTTGCTAATTTTGTATGAAAAGATAAAAACTTCATGATCAGCCTAGCATGTTTCATATGTGTCAGCTACACCAGTAAAGCTTAAAAGCACAAGATATACATGTAATGTAGCACTACAATCATTTACTAATGAATGGTTTTGATATATTTAAATGAAGATGATATACTAACCCCCGTAGCTCAGTCGGTAGCGTACAGGACTTGAGAACAGGAGATCGCTGGTTCGATCTCCGGCTTGGCCAATTTCTTTCCGAGGATTGGTGATAGTCACTGCGACAGGATTCATTCTTCTCTCACCACTGACCATTGTTTCGACGATGGTTATGTGGGAAAGCAGCCAGTGGCTCGGAAAGAATACTGTGCGGAGTACTGGTAAAAGAAACTCCAGGAAAGCATGGATAGGTGCACTGGCCGCCGCGATATAACTGAAATGATGTTGAAAACGGCGATAAGCACCATACAATCATTAAATGAGGATGATTCTCTTTATCAGTGTTGTTCCAACATGGCTTTTCGGTCTGTTTGGGGCTTCAAAGCAAACAACAAATTTATACTTTCAGACCACACGTCATGAATATTAGACTGAAAATGTGGCTTCAACAAGGTTTTGACCTCGTGGCTAACCTTTTGACCAGTTTAAAACCTGTCTCAATTATCATCGTGACAAAGATTCTGGCCAACTTTCATAAACATTGTGGCCTCTAGATTGCACACACGGTTTTTTTAAGCTTTGTCCCAATTATCTACCTATTCACCTAACGTGACCTATTTTCAAACAGGTAGGTTACTTGTAAGTTATCTAGACAAACATTCTGAAGAAGTTTCACAAGAACTGGACTGAAAATGTGGCCTGTAGCGTGCAAACAAAGTTTCTCCAAGATTAGCCCCTCTGACCTACCTTATGCTTTGAGGTGATCCATTTTTGCCCTCATCCGAGATACCATCAAGGCAAACACTCGAAGTTTCATTAGCATCGCACTTATCTTGCCTCTAGAATTTACACAAGGTTTTTCTAGGATTTGTCCATTTGAACATCTTTTCACTCAAAGTGACCTATTTCCATCAAGACAATATTCCTACCAAATTACATGAGTAATGGACAGAAAATGTGGCATCTAAAGTGTACACAAGGTTTATCTAAAGTTTGTCCAAGAGGCATTTTGACCCGGCGGCATAATTATCGGGACAAACATTCTCATCAACTTTCAAGAGTACTGGACTGAATATGAGCATTCTAGAGTAAACACAATGTTTTTTCTACGGTATGTCCCAGTGATTTACTTTTCGACCCCGTGTGACCTGCTTTCATAGTCCTTTAAAATATCATGAAGCAAAGCATTCTGACTAACTTTCCAGGAGTACTGGATTAAAAATTTCACCTCTGATACGGTATACATGAGATTTTTCTAAGATTTGTCCCACGGCACCGACCTACTTTTTGACCTGGCGTGACCCATTTTCCAATTCTTGCGAAATATCGTCGAGACAAACATTAAGAGAAAAAACTTCATGAGAATCATGTTCTGTGAAAAGGGGGTTAACTGTATCTGCAAAAATATCGATTCATGTCAGCCTCCGCTGATATGGGTCGAAGATTTTCGCTGTCTTTGAATTTTCTGCATGTCAAAGGACCATTATACCTGAAGATTCAGTCGGTTGTTAAACAAAATCAAAACAAAATCCAGAATTATGTGATGACTTACTTAGTGTAATGCATCACGGATATGCATTGAAACACATTTTGCACAAAGCATGGCTCATAAGTATTAGACAGGATATGTACTCCTAGAGTACAGACAAGGTTACTGTTGACGTTCGAACGACGAACTCAACCAGTTGGATTTTTTTTTTTTCTGTTCTCTATAACATTTAAAGAATTCGCGGGGGGGGGGGGGGGGGAGAGAAAGAGAGAGAGAGAGAGAGAAAGAACTTAGTTCTATATATTCAGATCAGTTCCATTTTTTTAAATTGATTTGAAACTGTTATACGCCGGACACAATACAACCACAAAAGCTTTTTTCTGCACAGGTGAGCAAGAAATTCGTATTCTGAACTCTTTAACTCTTCACCAAACGACAAAATTTTAGACTAGTCCAAACTGAAAGAGTAGGCAGACGACAAAATAAATATGACTCAAATACTGAAATTTATCTCTGAAAGTGTACAAAACTTTGTGGGAAAAGGAGAAAATGCTGGTTACAAGCATGTTCTCCTTTTCCTAAAATGTTTTCAAAAGATTTCTTCTTTAGGGTTTTTGAAACTTGAGATTGTGTGGTAACGTGTTAATTCTTTACCAAATAACAAAAGTCTGGACCAGTATAAATTCAAACAAGTTGCAGACGACGATTTAAATGTTCCTAAAGTAATGCAATCTGTTGAATGGAATGCTGGCTACTAGTATTTTTTTCTTTTCCTACTAACATTTTAGTTGAGGTCTTTAAAACTCACGATTGTCTGGTAAAGGGTTAACAGTTTAAAATTCCCTGAAGAAGGCTTTTGAAAGCATTGTCTCCTTTTCTCACACGGTTTTCTACTGTTCAAAAGACTTGTTTGATTCATATTTACGTTTTCGTCGGCGAATGCTTTGAATTTTTGTTGTTTGGGAAAGGGTTAACAAAGTCTTGGCTGGAAATAATTTCCCCCCCCCCCCATTTTATCACGAAACCCTTTTATATCTATCTTATACCCACATAGAAACACCATTTTTGAACTCTTTTCGTTATCTAAGACCATTATGATTAAATTTTTAACCAGGCGAAAAAATTTCAGACGTCTCCAAATCAAAAAGCATTTGCAGACGACAATTTATATGGTACGCAAATGATAGAAATTGTCTTTGAAATACACGCTGAGGAGATATGGGGAAAATCCGGCTAGTAGTATTTTCTCCGTCTCCCACAAATTATTCCCAAGACATCTTTCTCATGATTGTTAAAACACTGTATTGATTAGTAAATGAGTAAAAATGGCTTTTTCCACTTACCTTTCGTTACAGGGTCCCCGCTTCAACCAGAATTTCTTGCTGAAAATCCTACACATGCAAACAATAAAAACTAACAAGGAAAAAAAAAGGCGAAATGTGAAACAAGCATGCACATAATTAATTACAGTGTACGCCAGAAATCAAGTGTTTGAAATGTAATCTTACTTCTTCTATTAGACAATAAACGTCACGTGTGTATAAAGAATTGGTACCATGATAAACTTATCATATAAAATGTTATTGTTAATGATTCATACTCTGTGAAAAGGAGGCTTAATGCATCTCCGCGATGTACATGTATTATACCAAGCAAATCATCACATAATTATGGATCTGTGAAATCCACTTTGTCTAACAACTGACAAAATTATAGGGCAAACCGGTCCTTTGACATGCAGAAAATTTACAAGTAGCAAAAATGTTTCGACCCATGTCAGCAACCCTAACCTAGTCCTCGCAGGCTGACATGGATCGACACTTTTTGCAGATGCATTTAGCTCCCTTTTCACAGAACATGGCTCAAATTATTAAGGGCTCATTTTTTTCCCTCCAGATTTACGAGATAGATTTTTAAATTATCATCAACTCACACTGCGAAATTCAAGTACTCGATATTTGTCGACAAACTTGGGGTTTGGGGAAAGAGAATGGATAGAATAGGGTTACGAGTACTAATTTAACCATATCATACATGTATGTAGCCTACACGTGTCTACCAACAATCTTATGTTTTTGCTACTTCATCTTTTTCTCCGTCATTTATCCGAAGCATTGTACCAGTCACTGCAGACCAGTCGACTTTGCTTATTACACGAACACTATTTTTCAGAAATTTATAGTAAGTATCGGAGCTCGTTTCAATAAACTGCGTAAATTTACGCAGGGAATGTATATACACACATACAATCCTTGCTTTACCCAAAACTATGAGCTGGCGTAAAGTTAGGCAGACATTTACTCAAATCGTTAAGTTATGCTGTTTAGTTAAAGTCGTTTTCAGACTTGATGCTTGCTTACCTACACTACGTGCGCAAGTTTCGTGCGTACGCAGTTCAGTGAAAGGCAGCCCTGGTATATGACACAGTAAACAGTTTTAAGAAAGTTATGAACTCTTAAAAGTTACTTATCTTCAGAATCTTCCTAAGATCACTTGCTGAAGTACAAGAAGTTCATTAACACTCGTGAGAAAAAAAGCTTAATCGAGTGGAGTAACGTGTAGAATAAGATTAAACTCCACCCATATACCGGATTATCTTCGTCCATAAAGTAGCAGCGACTGTTCGAATAAAATATCCAGTCCGTATTAGCCCTTAAGCTTCTAAGCGCGACTCACTGCCCTTTTGCGGCCAGTGTAGATCAAGATCAGAACGTGCAGTCTGATCTTGGATCTACATTGCCCGATTAGGAGGTATTTTTCTACAAAACATAAGTTTGAAAAAACATTATTCGGGTTTTTACTATCGGCTTGAAGGTTTTATTTAACTTACTTAACAGGATAAGGGTTAGTAACGCTTTCATTTTGAACGGAATTGTTCATGTACTCGAAAAGCTATTTGGGGCAGAAAATTCCAGGTCATTTTGATCAGTGTACGGTGAATCAAACATCAGACTGCACTCCATGTTCAGGCTGATCTTGATCACTTGATTCTGTCAGCACTTAGGTACAGTCTAATCTTGATCTGCACTGTCATGAGAATTACTTAAGGCTATTATTCAGCACCCTAAATGGTCAATACAATGTTGAAAAAAACTAAGTCTCGTTTCAATATACCTTTACCCTTTTAACGCTTAGAAAGCCAATCACAATTCAAGATCAGACTGCACAAAATGTGTAGTCTGATCATGAATCTACACCCCACATTACATTAAAAAATGCTCTGACCAAAACAACGTTGGTATAGCAATCTTATCAGCTGTTTTCCTGAACTGAAAAGGTTCATTTCATTTGTAAGCGCTAAAAGTGTTGAAACACATGTGCAATTGCAATTTTTGTAAAACATAGTGATAAATGAAACTTGTCTGTCTTCCGATAACGTCGCCATTTTGATTTTGGGAACTCAATTTTAGCCACTTAGTGTAACTATTCAATAAATGAGATGATAATTTTTAGCCGATATTTAAAAAAGAAACATAGCGACTTGAAAGTTTCTTTCGCGGAAATTATCTCGTCGTATCGGACAGAGTAGATCCGAGACCAGATTGCACGTTCTTTAAGTGTTGGATATCATTGGAGAGGTCATCAGACCTCTCCAACAGTGGTGAGTTTAAAACGCAGACTGCCACAGAATTCGCTGTCTAAATCCATTTTTCTTGCGAAATTAGTACGGTACACAGTCTGTTTCGTCATGGTTTTGTAAATAAAGCGAAATCAAAAAACCGAAATAAGAAATAGACGTGGTTCTATTTTTAGGAATGACAGACAACTCGCCCCAAAGACAACTCGCCAAAAAGACAACTCGCCCCACAAAAAAATCGTCCGAAGACAACTCGCCCCACATTGTGAAGACAAGTCACCCCAAACTGAAGACAACTCGCCCACGCAGAAGAAAACTCGTCAAAAGTTTATGAAACATGGGCTAGTTCACAGAATTTGAATAATCGCGCCCACGTTTAAAAAAACAAATCCTAAAATCAAGCAAAATTTTCGTCCTGAGCATAAACTCCTTACATATTGGTTCTCAACTCATGAAAACAACAACTTTTTTTGATGCTAATCTATTACAATACAGGTAATTTACTGAAATACAAAAGTAATTATCTAGGATTAAAAGACATTATTTAAATGGCTTATCGTCAAAATTTTATGTACCTATAGATCTTCCAGATAAAAGCAATCATGAATGACTTAAGTATCATCAGTTTATCCATCTGTTTTTTCTTTGTGTCTAACGATCGATGTGATTGATTGAAAAGAACGGGTATATGTTAACAGTATACCGGTAATAGAAAATTCATTCCATGAACTGAATATGTCAGGGATGTCAAACTGGTCAAGTCAGCATCATTTATGCTAACTTCAATGTTCACTTGGTGTAAACGAAAGAATGTAATCTTCAGTCACTTTAACAAAAGAAAGAAGAGAAAGATATATAGATAAAAAGAAAGAAAGGAGGTCGATAAAAATCATAACAATTTACACAGGTCTCGGTTTTATAAATACGTTCAGGTGATAGTAATAAGAGCGGGGCGAGCTGTCTTATATGTGGGGCGAGTTGTCTCATAACTTGGGGCTAGTTGTCTTCTGAAGGTGAGTCGAGTTGCCTTGTGGCGAGTTTTTTGGGGGCGAGTTGCCTTGGGGCGAGTTATCTTTGGGGCTAGTTGTCCTGCACCCACTTTTAGATATGACGAATTTCAGAAAAGATTTGTTACATTAGTTAGCCATGATTACAAATGACCTCTCAAATAACTTTAATTCTTCATTAAGCAAATAAATCTAAGCAGAAGAAAAAGTATGAAGAATTTTGTTAAAAAAGAGAAAGAAGACCGCTGGACAAGATCATGCGACTTGAGAAGGCGGAAAGAAGATCAAATGACCGTCATGTAAAGCAAAAGAGGTTTCTACGCGGCGGCTGTTTTACACGTTTGTTTATAATGTACCCAAATAATTATATTGAAATTAAAGGCCAATAAACTATTTGAAAACACTGACGCTGACCTCTCCTGGCTTCTTTTTGAAAGAAGCCAACTTGTTTCTTCAGAATCCAACTTCAGCATTATATTGTATGTACCAGCTAAACACAGAATGAACCCTTTCTATCTGAAAATGGCTTTCTGCGCCTTGCAACAGAACACTGTTGAAAAAACATTATGGCCGAGGAGAAATTATTCGTACCCCGCACGTTATCCTTTTGCCTCGTTTATTCTAGTCTGGTTGCCAGTCCGATTTTTTTTTTTTCCTTTTAGTATATTCGGAGGGTATTTTGTCATTTTTAACAAAGTAACGTCCGAATATAACAAAGGAAAAAATTATCGGACTGGAATCCAGGCTACGTGCATTTATGTATGCTATTATAAGCTGAGTTGATTTTCCATACTATACAAGGCCCTTTTTAACCCTTTACCAAAACAATACCGAGTTTTAACGACCCAAAAGAAGAGGATTTTTAAAACATGGTGGGAAAAGGAGACAATGCTGGTAACCAGCGTTTTCTCCTTTTTCAACAATGTCTTCTACCTATTCAAGGACAAATACTATCTTTTTGAAAAACATCTGAAGTGTCGTCTATAAATTCCTTCAATATGAACGAGTCTACTTTTTTTCCATGTAGTAAAAGGTTAGTGTCATCAGCTGCAAATTTGTTTCGACAGTTAGTGAGTTAACTCATTACCGAACGGCAACATTTTGAATACGTCCAAAATGAAAGCATTTGCAGACGACAAATTATACATGTCTCAAATGATGACACAGGTCTGAGAAACAGTAGAAACATTGTGAGAAAAGGAAAAAATGATGACTACAAGCAGTTTCTACTTTACACGCAATGTTTACAAAAGCCTTGGTCGTTAAAACATGTGACCGTTTGGTAAAGGGTTAAAAGCATTAACACATATCAAAATGAATGTGGCGAACTAATTTGTCTTTGTCTCCTTTTCCCTCCATGTTTTCAAAGGCCTTTTCATTTATCAAGGTCGTTAAAACAGGGGCTCGTTCGGTAGCTGTACCAAATGGCAAAATTTTAGACGTGTCCAATCGGAAAGAACTTGCAGGCAACGAATCAGATACAGTTGAGCCACGTTCTTGCAAAATGAGACTTAATGCATCTCCGTGATGTATTATACCAATCAAGCCATCTCATAATTTATGGATCCGTAAGAGCCACTTTTCATAATAATCGACTTAATCATGAGGTAAACTGGTCCTTCGACATACAGAAAATTGACCAATAGCAAATAGTTTCGGCCGCGCAGGCTGACTCGAGTCGATACTTTTCGCAGATGCATTAAGCCCCCTTTTCACAGAGCATGACTCAGTTCTAATGTTAGGATTTGTCTTTAAAAGGCCGAGGCTGCAAACCGAAGGAGAAAATCCTGGTTATGCGCGTCTGCTCTTTTTCCCACAATGTTTATAAATGTATTCCTCTTCAGGGACTTTGAAACCAATGATAGTTGGTAAAGGATTAAAAAGGGGAAATCCTGGTTATGCGCAATTTCTCCTTTTCCCACACTGTTTTTTTAAGCCTTCTTCTTCAAGGTCGTTAAAACACAAGATTGTTTGGCAGAGAGTTACAAAGAGATACACTTGGATATGCGCGTTTTCTCCTTTTCCTGCAATGTTTTCACGAACCTTCTTCATCAAGGTCGTTAAAATACGGGACTGTTTGGTAGAGGGTTAGCCCTTATCCTGAGAAACAAGTAAACTCTTTACCAGACGACAAAATTTTAGCCTGGCCCAAATTGAAAGCATTTGCAGACGACAAATTAAATGTGGCTCAAAAATTGAGGTTTGTTCTGAGAAGGGTAGAAAACATTGTGGGAAACAGGGAAAATGCTGGTTACCAGCATTTCTCCTTTTCCCACAATACTTTCAAAAACATTTTTCTTCTGGGTCGTTAAAAGTCGGGATTGTAAAGGGTTTTAAATGAAGCTTTCAAGTCTATAGTGAAAACCCAAAATCAAACTGCACGTTTTGTGCAGTCTCATCTTGATCAGTATGCGCTGTCCGCAAAAGGTCTTTGAGTCGCGCTGTGCAGGGTTATTAGTCTTTGTCCTACTTTTTCGTCCAATCAGAAGGCGTATATTTGAAAAATTTTGACTATTTCCTTTAAACTGCCTCATGCAGGGTTTATTTTGACCATTTAATCAGTTAAACGTCGCGTTTATCTGGGTTTCCCGCGCTGCGTGCATAAAACCCGCCTCCCTCATTAATATTCATCTACCATTTAAATCTACACATATACAAGTACCGTTAACTCGACAAACGCAATGGGAAAACACAACGTTTTTCTACACTCTTTCACCGCCAATGTCGCATTGGAAAGACTTTGCAGACAGCGTAGATCAAGATCAGACTACACAAAACGTGCAGTCTGATCTCTCATCTACACCGTCCACTATCTTGTGTTTGTCTTCTGCCAAAAAAAGATTTATTTCAAACGAGAAAGATACTTAAAGACCATGTGAAAAGTCAGATCCATTTAGTTGGCAGCGAAAGAGTTAAACATGAGCCTGTCAATCTATATTTTGAAATATACAGAAAATACATATCGTAGTAAACTAATTTATTGCGTTGCCATATCGATACAGGCATTTAACATGAAATATCTGAGCCATGCTCTGTGAAAAGGGGGGCTTAATGCATCTGCAACAGAGTATCAAGCCAGGTCAGCCCGCGCAAGCTTAAAAGGCCCCAACTTTTTGCTTTCGGCCAATTTTCTGCATTTCAAAGGACCATTTTACCTGCTTATTTCGTCGGATTTCAGAGAAACTGGATTTCATGTATCCATAGTCACGTAATGTCGTGCTTGGTACCAAGCATCACGGAAGTGCATCAAACCCCGTTTCGCCAGGGCATGGCTCATATTCTATATGTCTATAGCATTTTTTTCCGTCCTTCACAATAATTTGGGAATGAATGAATGAAGCGGGAAAGTCCATGTAATATTAGATTTAGCATCGTTGTAGTGATGATGCAATTAAGGCGTGCCCTTGCACGAATGATGAAGCGGGAAACTCCATACATGGCATCCATGTTTTAGCGATGATGTAATTAGGGCGGACAACGACTACGTCAGTTAGACGCTGTGAAGAAAAAATTAAACGATTTAAACAGCCACAGTCGGTCGCTACGCTCCCTCCTTTCGGCTGTTTAAATCGTATAATTTTTTCTTCACAGCGTGTAACTATTACATAATCGTCGGGTGGATACGGGAGTCAAAACAACAGGTGCATGCAGGTGCATGGGATAGGCTCAACAAAATATGCCGTCGGAAGTGTCACCGAACGGAAATCAACCTCTCAGTTACCCTCTTTGACATTTTGTTTTTGTGTACAAAAATCTTTAAAAAGAACATTGAGGCAAATTTTCTTATGTTCAATATGAGCGTTTTATTTTTTACACAGTGTGTTCCCTATTAGTGCGACTACATTTGACCTTCGAGATCTGAACTCTGACGTGTTCCAAATGGTAATCATGGGAAACTAGACCATCGAAGGCTGAATAAATGAAATTGAATTAATATTCTCAGCGAAAAGTGCCATGCTCTGTGAAAAGCGGGCTTATTGATCTGCGAAAAGTATCGACTCAGGTCAGCCTGCGTAGTCCGCTCAGGCTGACCTAGACCGGAACTTTTCGCTATTGGTCAATTTTCTGTGTGTAAAAGGACCAGTCTACCTTATGATACTGTCAGTTGTTAAACATAATGAATTTTATGGATCCAAATTATGTGATATTTTGCTTGGTATGATGCATCAAGCCCCCTTTTGCCACAGCATGGCTCATTTGTAATTTCAAGGTCGATTTTACCAGGTTTGCTCAAGGTATTGGACAGTGCAGATCCAAGATCAGATTGCTTGTTTGGTTTAGACTGATCTTGATCTACTCGGTCAGGAAAACTCTGCTGCTGTCCTTGGTATTATGAGTTAACAAGTGGGCTCCAAGGCACAGCTCAATGCCCTTTTCAGACAGTGTAGACCAAGATCAAATTGCACAGATAGTGCAGTCTGACCTTTGATTTGCAGTGAACAATTACCTGGGATTTTCTGGCAAAAGAGAACTTCCATATCACGATAATTGCAGTTTTACCACTGGCTATAAACTCTTCACCAAACAATTCAGTTTTGATGACCTTGACACATTTGAAAGCATTGTTGGAAAAGATAAACATGCTGGTAACCAGCATTTTCAACTTTTCTTTTCCTATAATGTTTTCCCCCCCCCCCCCCCCCCCCCAATGTTTCAAAGGCAATTACAAAAACATGAGTCACATTTTGATTTATCCTCTGCAAGTTTTTTTTCTTTTCAATGTAGGCCAGTCTAAATTTTGTCATTAGGTAAGGGGTTAATGATTTAATCAAAGGCACAAAAAAATAAAAACACTTTTTACAGACTTGAACTGAATTTGATTTCAGAAGCTGAGAATCAAGTTTGATAACACTTCCTTTGGACTGAGAACTGTAAAATAAAAACACTATAGATATACCACAAAAGCTGACCAAACAGGTCCCAGTGAAAGGGAGAATAGGTATCTGTTAACCTTTATCCTGCATAATGAGTTCAATAAAACTTTCTAGACGTAACAGTAAAAACCCAAATTTTGCTATTTCAAAGTTATTTTTTGGGTGAGAAGTATCTCCTTTTCTGATAGTGTAGATCCAAGATCAGAGTGCACATTCTGTGCAGTCTGATCTTGATCTGCACTTTCCGCAAACGGTCTTTGAGTCATGCATAGCAGCCTCAGGGTTAAAGTACCTATGCATAAATAGAAATAAATTCTGTCATTTTAAATGTTTCAGAAAGTCATTCTGGCTAATTTGAATTTTGTGACCCATCAGCTTTACACCCCTTCACTGTGGACAAGTCAATTATTTATTATACACCTCTGTCTCAGTGTTTGTAGTATATTTATCTAAACATAATTCATTCGTCTTTAAATGGACAGTTATGATCAAACCCTGTTTATTTAAACCTTTACAACATAACAAAATTTTACACCCGCCCAGATTGAAAGCATTTGCAGACAACGGTTTCAATGTGGCTTAAACGATGTGGCTTTTCTTTGATAGGGTAGAAACATCAAGGGAAAAGGAGAAAAAGCTGGTTACCAGAATTTTCTCCTTTTCCTGTAATGTTTTCAAAAGTCTTCTTCCTTACGGTCATTAATAGTCGGCATTGTGTGGTAAAGGGTTAAATACCTCAAACCGTCTGAGCAATAAAAAGTTATGTACATCTATTGTTGATAGGCTCATTGGGCTATTTAGGGAAAATCAGGAGTGGGTGGTGTTTTAAATGACTGAAAGGCAACAGCCAGAGTATGTAACAATGTAGCAGAAATTGTAGATTAAGATCAGCTTGCATGTTCTGTGCAGTCTGATCTTAATTTACACTGTCTGCATAAGCAACATGTTCCAGCACTTTAACCCATTACCAAACAATCCCAAATTTAACTACCCTGAACAAGAATCCTTTTCAAAAGATTGTGGAAAAAGGAGAAAATGCTAGTAACCAGTATTTTCTCCTTTACCCACAAATTTTTCTGCCCTTTCCCAGACAAATCCCATGACTTGAATTGCACTTAATTGGCAGTCCAAGAATTTGTCACTGGGTAAAACGTTAACACTAAGAGCACCGGGTAAACCCACTTTAACACTCAGTCAGGGAATAAGGCCCAAATAATTGTAAATAAGAAGGTTTTTACCACACAATCCCAAAATTTAATGATCTTGAGGAAGATGGCTTTTGTAAACATTGTGGGTAAAGGAGAAAATACCGATAACAGACAAACCCCATAATTTGAACCAATTTTGGTTTGTCATCTGCATATGCTTTCAAACTGGCTCAGTCTTAAATTTAAGTGTGTAGTAAAGGGTTCAGTGCTTAACCTCTGACACCAAAAACATCAATATGCAAACATTCTATTAGCTTGTATTTATTAATCCGTATCTACCACAAAATTTTATACTCATCCAGTTTAATTCATTCATGGCAGACAAACAGTTAACTCTTATCCTGCTAAATAAAAGAAATGAAACTTTCAAGCAGAGAGTAAAAACCAAGGTTTTCCTGGTTCAAAGGTATGGTAAGAGGAGAATTATCTCCTTATCAGACAGTGTAGATCCAAGATCAGACTGCATGTTCTGTAGAGTCTAGTCTTGATCTATGCTGTTTGCAAAAGGTCAGTGAGTCTCTCTTAGCAGCCTAGGGGTTAAATTTGGTTCAAATGATGGTAATTGTCTTTGAAATAGTGGCAGTACTGTAGGGTTACCAGCATTTTCTCTTTTTTTCCAAAACTGTTTTCCAAAACTTTTTTTTTCACAGGATCATGTAAATCTCTTCCAAAAGACAAAATTTACGACTTGTCTGAAATTGAAAGCATTTGCATGAACGATATCAAATATGGCTCAATCGATGACATTTTCTCATGAAATGGTAGAACTCCTTGTGGCAAAAGGGGAAAATGCTGGTTACCAGCATTTTCTCTTCCAGTATTGTTTTGAACAGTTTTCCTCTGCAGGAATGTTTAAACTTTTACCACACAATCCCTAGTTTTAAGGACACTGAGGAAAAAGCCTTTTGAAACATTGTGGGAAAAGAAGGAAATGCTAATAACTTGCAATTTTCTCCTTTTCCCACAATGTTCTCTATCCTATCAGAGACAAAAACCTTCTTTTGAGCCACATTTAAGTTGTCATCTGCAAATTCTTTCAATTTGGACAGGTATGAATTTTTGTCCTGTTGTAAAAAGTTAAACACATGATAGCTTGGTAAAGGATGAGAAAGCCAAGTAAATGAAATCTGTAACTTCAGGGAGGTAAAAGACCTACCTATTGATCAATGCTTTCCATGAATCTTCTTATCAGAATAGCTTATGAGATGGGGAGAGTGTAGATCCAAGATCAGGCTTATGTTCTATGCAGTCTGATCTGTACCTATAGTGGTTTTTGTTTTTTAAATATATTGTGTTTAGTGCAAGAGGGTTTATCAATAAAACAAATTACAGCAGCCAGGTCATTGAGGACTGAATTCTGCATTTTAACCATTGTTTTTAACATACAGTTTCTGCTTCAGGACTAAGTGGTACTTCCTGTTCTTGTACTTGCCATTCTTCAGACTTCATGCTATTTGTATCTGAGCTGAACTCTTGCAGATTTTTGTCCCTTGCAGATTCCACCAAAGTTTTGTTTCTGTGTTACCCATCAGCCTGTAACTTATTGTTTTAAAATACAATTATTTTAACCCTTTACCAAATGGCAAAATTTTAGACTTGTGCAAATTGAAAGCTTTTGCAGACAACAAAATAACTGTTACTCAAAAATAAAATTCACCTTTTGATGGATAGAAAACACGGTTGGAAAATGAGAAAATGCTGGTTACCAGTATTTTTTTCCTATTTCCACATTGTTTTCAAAAGGCTTCTTCCTTTGGGTTGTTAAAACTTGGGATTGTTTGGAAAAGGATTGATATTATGCTTTTAAAAGAATACCCACTTCTTTCCCTGCCAGCACAATATAGGTCATGTTCCAGGCAAATGAGCCATGCTCTGTCAAAAGGGGATTTAATTCTTTACCTCACAACCAAATTTTGCACTTGTCCAAATTGAAAACATTTGCAGATTACAAATTAGATATGGTTCATAAGGTGAGATTTGTCTGTAAAAGGTCAGAGAACATTGTGGGAAAAGGAGAAAATGCTGGTTACCAGCATTTTCTCCTTTTTCCACCATGTTTTCAAAAGGCCTCTTTCTCAGGATCGTTAAAACTCGGAATAGTGTGGTAAATGGTTAATTCATTTCATAGATGCTTGATTGATTGTATGGTGTTTTACAATGTTTTATTACTTGAGCTGTATCACTGCGGCCAATCCACCTATCCATGCTTTCCTGGAGTTTCTTTTACCAGTACTCTACACAATATTCTTTCAAAGCCACTGGCTGACATAGAGGTAAAACACAGATGTCATTTAAAGTGAATGGTTTCTATGTCAGTTTCTTTCTCAGACATCAAAGTGTACAGAATTAAATAAATATTACCTGCTGTAGCAAACCACTCAATTTTTTGTAATTTCCATGTTTCAGGAAATATTTGGGGTTTTTTCCTGAATATGGGATAGACATATAACTAAAGCTACACTTGTTTCAGGTATTTTTTAACGCTAAATGTGACTCAGAGGGCATTTTCGGACAGTGTAGATCAAGATCAGACTGCACAAAACATGCATTCTGATCTTTGATCTACACTGGCCGATACAGTATTTTCTGTCCAGTGAAATCAACTTTGAAACCACAATTTTTGAGTTTTTGCTACTGATTGGAAATTTTAGTTTCATTTATTTAGCAGCTAAGGGTTAAGTCAGTATTTTGGTACTGTTTTACTAGACATATATCAGATATGATTCTATGCCATTGATTTGAATACTTTCTGCATAATTCTTTTTTTGATAAATTCAGTGCTGAAATTGCTTTCTTTACCTACAAAATTTGGAAAAGTCCAAAATTTTGTCCTTTGGTAAAGAGTTAAACAAATTTCCCCACAACAAATTTTTAGCAGCCAATGCATCACTACATGTCAAAGATTGCTTTAATTTTTTACCAAACAACCCTGAATTTTAACCCTTTCCCAAACGACAAATTTTGGACTGGTCCAAATTGAAAGAGTTTGCAGACGACAATTTCAAATTTGATGAAAATGGCAGAAAGGTCTCCAAAAGGGTAGAAAACACTGTGGGAAAAGGAGAAATTGCTCGTTATGAGCAATTTCTCCTTTTCCCACAGTGTTTTCAAAAGACTTGTACTGCAGACACGTGAAAACCAGGGCTTGTTTGGGAAAGGGTTAACCACCCTGAAAGAGGTAGCTTTTAAAAACATTGTGGGAAAAGGAGACATGCTGGTAACCAGCATTTTCTCCTTTTCCCACAATATTTTCTAACCTATGGAAGATAGAAATCATCATTTAAACTATATTTATTTTGTTGTCTGCACATGCTTTCAATTTGATTGAGTCCAAAATTGTGTTGTCTAGAAAAGAGTTAAATAGTTTTGCCCTGACTTGCTGATTCTTGAAATGAAACAAAGTAAGTAAGTATACAGGATATGGTTATATAGTGGGCCAAAAACTACAGAATTTGCACTTGTGACAAATCTGTGTAATAGATTATGGCACGTATTTTCTGAAATTATATCAAGAGTTCCAAACTTATGATGACAGGTTATTAACCATTAGAGCTGGGACGAGTACTCGAGTACCCAGGTATTGGGTAGGGTACCGGGTAAATCATTATCCGGGTACCCGATATATTATATAGTGACTTATTAAGAAAAGCTATAATTTTGAAGTTCCAATGAAACAATTTGATCTTAATTTAAATACAAGCAAAAAGCATGTTACCCATTCCCGTACATGATCCGGAAGTAGATAATCGAAATAGCTTGAAATAAGGCTGTACCGCTTATATCCCCTGCAACGCATAACTCGCCAGTAATGGGTAAATATTGTTATATATTTGCCCATTCAGCATTTTAGGTTTATTTGACCTAGGCAATGGTAATTTGAATTAAAAGCACAACATGCGTGCATATTTTGTGATTTATTTATAACAGCTCAAACCATCACAGAAAACTCAACACAATCAAAGGCCTATTCAACAGTAATAAGAAAGAGTCTATCCAGAGAATAATCAGCATTTTGCAGGCGTTGCATCATCATGACAATCTGGCGCTTACTTTTTAATATTAATATCATTGTTATTAAAGGTCTTTAAGACAATATGAAACAATTTAAATGACAAAATTTATTCAGCGACTAGGAAGGAACTGCTGCTAACTAGTAACTAATTCTAATTACCGCAAGCAAAAGTGCACACAACTCAAGTTGACATTTCAGGCAAAGAAAGGAGTAGCGGTTCGATATCCTGTCCCCGCTCTGCACTGGGTATTTCTACATGTACATGTATATCTTGATCAGACGGCTCAGATTTTATGGCAACTGATGGCTCTGGCATGGGAGAACTAATATTGGAAGTAATAACATCGGGTACCCGAGTACCCGCGGGTAATACGGCCACGGGTACCCGGGTACAAAATTTCTACCCATCCCAGCTCTATTAAACATTATGTTTTGTCATTTACAACACGTTCTACATCTCCTAAATATAGTTTGGGAAATCTTACTGCTGAAAGTTAAAACAGGCTATTTCCATTGTTTGCATAAAATAGTTTTCTTTGAACAGGTAAACAGGACAAAATGCACATAAATTACCTTGTAAACTGACCTAATGGTGCTTAACACCCAAGGGTTGTTTTAAGATATAATGGAACATTTGCTTTGTGGAAGGTTTTTGAAATTTATGATCCATCAAAAATGTCACACTAAAACCATTGCAATTGGGACAAATTTGGGTCCATTTAGCAGCATAATTTCTGACTGAGTCAATCAATTTCGGCAAAACTTTACATCAATAATATTCTGGCACAAACTTAACATAGAAAGACCAATGCTTTTCAGCTGAGCTTGTTTTAAAAAAAAAAGGTCTTTTTTTTTTTCGAAAATCACTCAGAAACGGGATGGTAACAAATCGCATGAATAGCATTTCAGTCATATCAGATGGCCAGTGCACTTTCCATTCATTCCTGGAGCTTTCTTTACTAGTGCTACCCACAACACTCTTTCTAGCCACTGGCTGCTCTTCCACTGAAAGAGTATGAGCTGGGATTCAATCTCATGTCCTCTGCAAAACTGTGCTTGAAGGATACCAAATGAGCTGGGGGGTCGACTGGTTAAAAATACTGATAATCAATCTCACGACCCCAGCAGTACCAGGCCAGTAGGTTACCGACTGACCTACAGGGCTCGGCAGGTAAAATACACTGGTATTCGAACTCACTAGCATTGCATTACTAGGCCTGAGGCTTACTGACTTAGCTAACAGCTCGGCCGGTAAGAAACACCTTGCTCAAAACAGTGTAGTGAGGTGCAGGCTGCAGGGAGTAACTTCTGATTTAATTGTAGGCGAAGTATCACAAAAACTTCAGATTAATACTGTACAAAATAGTGTTCAGAAATCTTACCTTCGTGTTTGCTGTGGTTGTCTGCAAGGACCCATCTTGAAGCGAAACGATTTTCCCCCTGCACATTGACTAAATGATACAATGAAAACTTCCAGTAGATAGTTAGCAAGTTCATTTCCCCTGTAAAAAGAATCGTCATATTGTACTGTGTAAATTCAAGATAAGACTGCATGTCCCTTGAAGTCTGATCTTAGTCTCCACAACCCGCTAGAGTGCCTGGAGTCCTGCTTAGCTGCCGAAGGGTTTATAAATGTTATAAAGGGAACTTATTGATGAAAGAAAAATCCAAAACTGTTCAGGACAGGGCTCATTCTGTTGTTCTGACAGGGAAAAGCATCCTTAGCCTAACCCATATTCTCCTGGTCACAAGTTAAAATTGTCTTTTGTCTTTGAGATAAGGGTAGACCAAGATCAGCCTGAATGTCCGTTAAGTCTGATCTTAGATAAGCGCAGACAGCCACTTTTTGCAGACCAACATCAAGCTGAATATCCGTGAAGTTTGATCTTCTATAGGCGTAGACAGGCACTTTTTGCGCATGACATAAGTCAAGATCAGACTCCACAGAACATGCAGTCTGATCTTGGATCTATACCTTATGCTTGTACAGCGAAAGAAGACAGAATTATTAATTTGGTTCCGAAAAAATTAATAACCTTCCGGTCGTATCACCTTCCCTAGCTCGGGAAATGATAAAACTGGATGTCGTGCAATTTCGCTTTTTTTTTTTGCCATGTAAAAAAGAAATAGAGGATGGCAATTACTTTTCAGTAACAGGGGATGCCCATCATATTTATTTTTTGGAGGAAAAGATAATAGTAGGCCTAGTATGTGGAAAAACACGGGAAAACGGATTGAGACTTTAAATGAAAACAGGACTGCTTCAAACTCAATGAAGGACGTTGAGCCAATGCCTTTGGATTCGTTTCAACACAGAATTTACGTCAAAAAATAAAAAAGTAAACCTGCTAAATTGTTTATAATTCTAATAATTTAAATAATCCATACCTGGAATAGCCGTATTCAGTTCCTATTGCACAAAAAATCACTTTTTCACAGAGAAAAAACAGGCGTGCCTACTCCATTTTCAAACGCTGCAGCCGAAAAGAATGACGATGTGCGCTGATTGGGTATCTGGATCATGTGACTATAAAGCTGTGCGCTGATTGGCTACTTGGACCAGATGATCAGCAGGCGATGCGCTGATTAGTTACCTGGACCATGTGACCAGTATTATTATGATATCAGCCTGAAAAGAATATATTACGTCTGCGCATGTGCGACCTGGGACTTGGAGGCAATACCTATCAATTTTAAGCTTGGGAATCGCTGTTACACAAATATTCCTCAACAAAATGAAAAACTAACTTTGTAAATCATGTATAATTCCCATAACACATAGTGTCCATACCAAGAAGTCGTTTGTTAATCCAAAATAAAGTAAATTCAACTCACAAGCGGAGCAAATTAGCAGCACTATTTCCATTATGAATTTCCGCAGCTGAAAAATGTGATTGAATCACGTGATCAGTTGGTATATTTAGATATGCCATGTTTATGTCTATTAATTTTTGACAGGACTCTGGTGCACACCGTTTATTGCATCAAGCTAATGAATTAGGGTATCACAAGATTGCGGTTAGGTCATTCTCCCTCTTATCTTTTTCCATATTTATATTCCAGCGTGACCGTTCCTTTTTTAGACATGTAATCTGTCGAGAAAATCTGAGAGGGAAAAGATTAACGAAATGTCCGCCAAATCTTCCGATCCAGTAATTGTTGAAAGTATTATCTCATATATGAGCCATTCTCTGGCAAAAGGAGGCTTAATGTATCTCCGTGATGCATGATACCAAGCAAGTCATCACATTATACATCCCTAAAATCCATTATGTATAACAACCTACTGAATCGTGAAGTCCTTTGACATCCAGAAAATTGTCCCGGTAAAAGCGAAAAGTTTCGGCCAGGTCAGCCGGCGCACTCCGCGCGGACTGCGCAGGGTTACCTGAATCGATAATTTTTGCAAATGCATCATGCCCTCTTTCACAGAGTATGGCTCTTATATATACACATGTACCTTTTTGATCCTTTAGAGAGAAGTATGGAGGACGAAATGAATATCTTCCTGATGGCCTCTCTTCATGTTGGGCCACCGGTTAGTTTTCGAATCATTTTTTATATGTTACAATATTTTCCCAACAAAGTGAAAAATTGACCTTGTAACTCGTGTATAATTCAAATACAACACAAAGTATCCATGACTTTTATGCAGAGAAAAACACCAGTTCTGGCATTGTTTTGTGTGTTGTTTAAACCTGTTTTCAACATTATTTCAACATTATATCGCAGCGGTCAGTGCACTTAAATTCATGCTTGCCTGGGACTTCTTTTACCAGCACTGCGCACAATATTCTCGTCAAGTCATTGGCTGCTTTCTCACTAAACCATCGTCGAAATAATGATTAGCGATTATAGAGGAATGAATCCTGTCGTAATAACTGTCATCAGTCCTTGAAAGAAATTGGCCGAGCCGGGGATCGAACCAGCAACCCCCTGTTCTCAAGTCCTGTACACTACCGACTGAGCTACCTAGGCTTGGCCACTTATTGTAGTGAATAGATTAACGTTTCGAACTTCCGCTACCGAAAAGAATGACTGAACCACTTGGTCAGTACTGTTACATTTAGACATGCCATGTTTCTTTCAATATTTGGGAGGACTCAGGTGTATTGTCTTTATTGCATGCAGTTACTACATTAGAATATCACAAAATTGTCGGTAGGTTCTCATTGTTCTTATCTTCTTAAATATTCAGACTTCCCAAATAACATTTTTTTTTTACTACAAGTACCCAAGTACTCTTTGGGAAAAGTTTGTGGGGGGGGGGGGGGGGGGAAATCAAATATCTTCTCAGTCTTTTAGCATTTTACCAAACGATCCCGAATTTTAACGACACTTAGAAAATGAGTCATACTCTTACAAAAGTGGGCTTTATGCATCTCCGTGATACATCCATGATACCAAGCAAGATGACCATGCGTCAAGAAAGTCCATTTTATCTAACAACCGACTTAATCATGATTAGACTGGTCCTTTGACATACATGAAATTGACCATTAGCGAAAAGTTTCGGCCCAGGTCAGTCTGCGCGGACTGTGCAGGCTGACCTAGGTCGATACTTTTCGCAGATGCATAAAGTCCCTTTTTCACAGAGCATGGCTCAAATATTTTGGTTAGCGGCACTTTCTCCTCTTCCCGTAATGTTTTCATACATTTCCGAAGGCAAAAGCTTATCACTTCAGCCGCATTTTTCCTGCTCTTCAACCCCTTAACACACAATCGCGTGTTTTAACGACCCCGAGAAAGGTTTTTGAAAACATTGCAGGAAAAGGAGAAAACATGTAACGAGCACCTTTGGAGCCACTTTTAATTTCCGATTTTGAGTCAATTTTGATTTGCTGTCTGCAAACGCTTTGAATTTGGACAAGTTCAAAATTCTGCCGTTTGGTAAAGAGTAATACTCCTTAAAGTTTTTCGTTTGGTAAAGGGTTAGAAAACAAAGGTGGAATGGGAGAGTATCAAAATGACTGACTCTTAGTTTTGGTGTTAAAGATTGTTTGACTGACTGACTGACTGACTGATTGATCGATCGATCGGTCAGTCGGTCGGTCGGTCGCTTTCAACATTTTTCTAGTCATATCACACTAACAGCTCAAATATTCATGAATCTTTAGAGTTTCACAAGTACTAGGCTAGGGCTCTGAAATGTCTTGCCCAAGGACGCTTCCAAGAAAAACTCAGCACTTCAAGCAAGGCTCGAAGCCGGAGTTAAAATTTCATACATTGAATTTTTGAAAATCTGTCATTTGAAGGAGGGAGGTTTTGTTAAAATGTCGTACATTGTATTTGTAAAGAGATCTGTTTAATCGATGCTTATGTCAGGGACCCTATTCAACAAGCATTCTAGATCTCGGTCTCAATCTTATTCCTGTTAGAAAGTAAGGCAATTTCTGATAGACTAAACCATTTTGGTTTATCCTAGCAAAAACTGAAATACTGTACTTTCAAATTTAGAAAAATCTTGAGAGTTAGACAGAGAACGTTCTTAACCCTTAGGTTGCTAAGCGCGACTCACTGTCCTTTTGCGGACAGTGTCGATCCAAGATCAGACTGCACAGAACTTGTAGTTTGATCTTGGATATACACTGTCCGATACGGAGATATTTCTACCCCAAAAATGATTTTGAAATAGCTACCCTCGGGTTTTTACTATCGACTTGAATGTATCATTTAACTTAGTCAACAGGATAAGGGTTAAAGAATAATTGTCGAATACAGCAGAATACGGGCCAGAACGCAAGTCTGTGAATTCCTCATCATGCACAACATGAAAGATAAGGAGTGGGTGTCCGTGGTTCTGAGGTAGAACGTCAGCCTCGCAACCGTTAGGTCCAAAGTTCGATTCACGGGAGCTGATGTCAACTTTGTGGCTGTTAACCTTTAGGCTGTTAAGCGCGACTCACAATAAGTATATTTTTCATTTCAATTGAAGCTGTTTTCATTTGAGGATTAGTATCAGATAGCGGAGGTGTAGACACAAGATCAGACTGCACGTTTTGTGAGGTCTGATCTTGATCTATGCCGTCCGCAGACGCTACCCATGGCAACATTAGCAGTGAAAGAGTCAAGTGCATGTGAAGGAAGAAGTTGATTTTATTTTGAGTGTTTGGCGATGTTTTCGACAGTATTTCAGTTATTGTAGCCAGTACACCTGTCCATGTGCCTGGAGCTTCTTTGAAAAATAATCCCGTGTTTTAATGACCCTGGACTGGAGATGAGAGCAATTGAAAACATTGTGAGAATAGTCTGGATAAAATGTTGGTACAAAATCACAAACTTAATATAACATCAGAGCTAGGTCTACCCTCTGACTCAGATTAGGTCAAACCGTGTAGATTTTGTTTTTCATTCGATGACTTACAGCGAAGTCAGTCAGGTTAAATAGCTTAGTTAGACAAAAACGAACCTTTTCGTCCCTGTGCTTGTCCGACTGCAAGGTCTAGGACTGGTTAGTTGGTTGGTTGGTTAGTTGGACGGGTAGGTGGGTGGATAGATGGATCCATTGTTTGATTGATCCGCTCCCTTACAAAAGCATTTGGTTCTTAGCAACCCTCGGAGAAACTGCTTTGAAAACATAATGGGAAAAGGAGCTAATCAGAAAATTTTAGTGCGCAAAGTTTCTTTAATATAACTAGACATTTAACATAACGTCTTTGTTTTCTTCTTTAGTACCGCCATAACGAAAGTTTTTTCTTAATGAAAACTTTGTCACAGATCCCAAAAAACACAGACAAACAAAACACACGAAGCGGTCAGTTGCTATAAACTGCTTCATATTCATTTGGATTAAGATTCTTTGGAAGAAAGGTGGAACAGATGAAAACCAAACCATATTTTTAATCGATTTCCGAACATAATACTCGTAAAGGAACTTAATCCATAGTGGTCTCCGCATGCAGATACTAGAAACCGCATAATAGAAATATCCCGGAGCGTGGCAAATTTCCCATAATGCCCCGAAAAAGATGTCTGCCTCCATGCTGCGAAAGCTACAAACAGCAAATTAAACCGAGATGGAGCAAAATTCTTGGAAAAAGATTATCCAGAAGCGCATTTATGATGTTATATCGCATCGATATGGTGTGATTACATTAATAATAGGGACGATTTTGATTGTCGTGTCCGCTTTTCATTTTGGAGAGGTAAAATTGCATAGAAATTGTGCTCTTGGACCCATTTTGCCATACATAAATGAGAGATTTCATTATCTAGAAAGCTGTACCTGAGGCTACCCCGTCTAGGTCTAAGAAGATTATAGTCTTGCTATTGCCAGGAAAGAAAAAAAACTTAGATGCATTGTATCAAAATACAATCTAAAAAGTTACAGTGGAATTCTGCCTGTCCTATATACTTAGTTGTTCCAAAAATATCAGTCATGCATGTGTGAAAGTTTTCCATGTTATTACGGAATTCAGTATTTTCAGGGTCCACTTGGTCATTTTTTCAGATTGTCTAAATCCGACTGGAAACTGCATGGGGGGGGGGGGAAGGGTACCACTTCCAAATCTAGTGTAACTGGCATATTGCAAGTCAACTGATCTCCAAGTGCCGTATCAATAAAGTTTATCGCATCTCTCAGGGTTCCCATTCACGCACATATGTGCGTGATTCACGCACTGAATTGAATAATCACGCACAAAAATATGAAGTGAAGCATGCATGCACGCACAGTTTTCAGGGCTTCCGTTGTCGATCACCAGTGGCGACAGTTGGGACAAGTTAAGAAGTGTAAAAGTCACTGTTTATGACCGCTAATCAAACATGGTATCAATCCGCTTTTCTAGTGTAAAATCGAAGGTTTTGAAGTTACATGCTATTCTTATTGACAAATCTATGTCAAATCATGCAGAAATACTACTCCAAAACTTAATAGGCATGAAAAAAAGATCGCTGCAAGAAACACGAAAACCCACGACACAACCAAAATTGGTTTGACATCGTCTGATCGTAGGCATTTCAAACTGTCTATTCAGTTTTATCAATGACTTTGAACAGTAAATTTACATAAATATCTCTATAAAACAGTAAGTGAAACCTAATTAGTGTCTGAAATTGACAGTGAAATGGAAAATTCTACTGGCCGTCAGGCTGTAAGTTGTCCCTCTGAAACTGGTCCCGTGAGTAAGGAAATTATAACAAGCGTCTTCTTTTTTTAAATTACCCATTTTGTTTTCAAGAGCAGCTGACTGCAGAGTAAGACTCGTCAAAACAAATTTTCAACACAACAGACCCTTACTGTCCTCCATAGATGCTCTGTAATTGTCAATATTAAGTGCACTCCAAGAATTTCTCTTGCACTCCCAAACTTGTATTCCAGGGAGCGCATGCACTCCCAAAAAGAGATGTGAGTGGGAACACTGATCTCTGCATTTCCTTTGTTCAAGGCTATTCCTGGTTAATTATGGCTCTTGTCATACATCTTGTAACAGGGATTCTGATACAGAATCAGCAGAGTTTAGTGGCTGAGTAAGATCAGAATATTTGTAGGATCTTCTTATTCGGCAAGCCTTGAGTGATCTGGCGATCAAGTAAAGTTAGATGTGGGTGCGGAATAGGCCGAGTTGTGAGGAACGAGGAGCATGATTTCCAAGCGTGTATTTGAAAAACGTGAAATATATAGGCCAACCAATAGATACTTATGTTACGGAGAAAGTTCATCCTTCATCACAACATGGCTTCCAAGATTGAAAAAGGAAGATCATTACTGTTAAAAATGAAGTTTTTATGCCTGGTTTTGATTCAAAATAAATCGAAGAGGATAGGAAAAATAAATGAAGAAGGGAATGGGGAAAGGAAAGTGATTAACAGGGAGAAAGATATGACTGGTTAATAATGTCTGATGTATCTGCAGTTGCATTTTGTAAAGTATGAAGTATGCATAAGATATATATATATATGTGTGTGCTTAAAATGATGCTACAGTAATTTTTAAGTTCTGGGAAACACTGGACAGTCGTGTCGAAGGTACAGATATTTTTGTCGGTCTTCTATTATTTCAAAAATCATGTCATATGGTCCAGTGGTATTTGCCATAACCATAGGACTGGTGAAAGTAAGAAAAACTGAAAATGAAGAACCTCTTGCTGGGAGTCCTTGGAGCTGCTGGGGCCCCCCCAATGGGTCAAGGGCAAAGGTGTGTGTGTGTGTGTGTGTCTGTGTGTCTGTGTCTGTGTGCATAGAAAGAAAGCTTTACGCCTGCATGCCTGTAGGCAAGATTGTTATGTATAAATGAATGCAGAGTAGTTCAAAGCATAAATTATTAAAAGACCCATGTCTTGAAAGTATCAATCTCCATTAGCCTGCATTGATATGGCCCATGATTATAGACAAAAACTTAATTTTTATGTTGACTGAAAATGAAAATTTAGAGTGAAAATACTCAAAGCCTTTTTGCATTAAGGAAGTCAGGAAAAGAGTTTTAACATGAGTAATAAAGCAATGTTTCTGGAGCTTCTGGGGGCAGCTGGTCCCTGGACCCCTAGCCAGGGCTTTGCCCTTGACCCATTGGGGGGGCCCCAGCAGCTCCAAGGACTCCCAGCAAGATTCCTCATTTTCAGTTTTTCTTACTTTCACCAGTCCTATGGTTATGGCAAATACCACTGGACCATATGACATGATTTTTGAAATAATAGAAGACCGACAAAAATATCCGTACCTTCGACACGACTGTCCAGTGTTTCCCAGAACTTAAAAATTACTGTAGCATCATTTTAAGCAAAACACAGCATTTTATTTTTTTACAAAAAATGGAGAATTTACACACAATGCTGTGCACTAAACTGATACCTGTTGTATTTCCCGTAACTCGTAATGATATGAAGATTGGTAACGGGCTGCCAATTTAGTAAACAGGCACCCGTTGTATCTTCCATAACTCTCCTTTAGATGAAGATCAATAACCTGCTGCCAGTTTACCAGTTTAGCCTGGCAAGGTTTGGTTTTGTCCAATGACTACAATTTGCTATTAGCAAATTTTCTGCATGTCCAAGGACCAGTCTGCCTCATAATCCAGTCAGTTGTTAGACAAAATGGATTGTATGGATTTGTAATTCTAAAATAAATAGCTTGGTATGCATCATGGAGTTGCATTAAGCCTCCTTTTGCCAGAGTATAGCTAAAATATTTCACACTTGGCATTTGTATAAGACAATAAATGTGACAGAAAAAAAGATGGAATTTGTTTTTCGAAGGGTAGAGAGTAATAGAGAAAAATTAGAAAATATGTTCCACTAGTATTTTTCTCTGTTTTCTACACATTGTTCAAAAGTGTTCTTCTTTAGGGTCATTAGAATTTGGAATTGTTTTGTTATATAATAAAAAATATGAGCCATACTCTACAGAAAAGGAGCTTAATACGTGTAGATTTGCAAAAAGTATCAACCGAAAACTTCGTTTTTGTAGTTTTGGTCAATTTTCTGCATGTCGAAGGACTAGTGTACTTGTATGATTCAGTAGGTTGTTATACAAAACAGAGTTCGGGGATCTATAAAACATATTCTTTGATGACTTGGTGGATAATATGCATCAAGGAGATGCATGAAGCCCCCTTCTCACAGAGATGGCTCAAATCAATATAGTTTTGCACTTCAAACGTTGACATGTACTGATATATCTTTTGCAGAGTGTTATGGAATGGAGTACAGAAAAATATGCAGCTGTTTTTAACTCTTTCTCAGATAATGTAGCAGGCAGATCATTTAGGGGGAGGTGAGGTTTCTTGTTTTTTGTCTTCAAATTTGTTAATTCTATTCAACCCTTTACAAAACAGTCTTGAGTTGTTATGACTCTGAAGAAGAAGGCTTTCGAAAACATCATGGGATAAGAAAATGATGGGAACCAGCTTTTCCTCTGCTTCAGACAATGTTTTCTACCCCTTTAAAAATTAATTCCGATCATTTGTGCCAGATTTAACCCTTTTCCAGATGACAAAATTTTAGACTTGTCCAAATTCAAAGCATTTGCAGACAACAAAATAAATGTGACTCAACAATTGAAATTTGTTCTGGGAATGTTAGAAAACATTGTGGAGAAAGGAGAAAATGCTGGTCACCAGCATTTTCTCCTTTTCCCACAATATTTTCAAAAGGCTTCTTCTTCAGGGTCCTTAAAACCCGTGATGGTGTGATAAAGAGTTAATTAGTTGTCTGCAAATGCTTTCAGTTTTGATATCTTTGAATTATACCACAAATCTTTCAAGCCACAGGCTTCTAGAAAATACAATGGTCAGAGTTACAGAGACATAAATCCTGTCAGTTATGTAAGCTCCTCATTGGTTGGGAGACAAAATTACTGAACTCTGGGTTTCATGTTTGTATCTGTGGATTACTTGTTAGCTCCACTGGCCGAAGGCCAGTGGGCTTATGTCATGGCCTGGTGTCCGTCGTGCGTCCGTCCGTCTGTGCGTCCGTGCGTCCGTCTGTCCGTGCGTTAACTTTTATTTCAAACATCTTCTTCTCTGAAACTACCCATCCGATTTTCACGAAACTTCACAGAAATGATCCTGCTATGGTCCTCTTCAGAATTCTTGAAAGAATTTGATTCCTTCAAAAACTCTGGTTGCCATGGCAACAAAACTGAAAAATATTGGAAATCTTTAAAAATCTTCTTGTCTGAAACCATAAGGCATAGGGCTACCAAATTTGGCATGTAGCTTTATGTAGTAGACCTCTATCAAGTTTCTTCAAACTATAGCCCTGGGGTCAAAATTGGCTCTGCCCCAGGGGTCACAAGTTTTACATAGGCTTATATAGAGAAAACTTTAAAAATCTTCCTGTACCTAGCCATTAGGCCTAGAGCTACCAAATTTTGCATGTTGCTATATCTAGTGGGCCTCTACCAAGCGGGCCAAAATTTTAGCCCTGGGGTCAAAATTGGCCCCGCCGCAGGGGTCACAAGTTTTACATGGGCTTACATAGTGACAACTTCAGAAATCTTCCTGTTTTGATTTTTTTTTTTGTTTGAAATTAGCCTTGCATCAGGGGTCTTATGTTTTACAGAGGCTTCATATGGACAAAACTTGAAAATCACCTTATTTATAACCATACAGCATAGACTTGTATTATTTTGGCGTGTGGCTTTATCTTGTGGACCTCTACCAGGGTTCAAGTAATTATAGCTCTGGGATCAAAAATGGCTTTGCCTTGCGGGTCTCAACTTTCACATGGGCTTTTACAGAGAAAACTTTGTAAGTCTTCATTTTGAAACCATTTGGCTCAGAATTGAAATGTTTAGTATTTATGGTTTATATTTATAAGCCAGTGGAGCGATACAGGGCCATCATGGCCCTCTTGTTTTTACAAGTGACTGAGCTGTGGGGACTCCTGATTGTTGGTAGTCAGAAAAGCACAATCTTTGTGCATAAGTGGCTTTCTAAACCCTATATCATGCATCCTGAGTTTTAACAGGGGTCCTGCGTGGCTCTGTGGTAAAGTGTGGGACTTGCAACCTGGAGGTCCCAGGTTCCATCCCTGCCTGATCCACTGGGTCTTTCATGGGAGTGTCCTTGGGCAAGACACTTCAGAGCCCTAGCCTAGTACTGTCGCCGTGATATGACTGAAATAATATTGAAAATGGCGTAAAACAATATTCAATCAATCAGTCTGAGTTTTAACGACCCTGAAGAAAAAGCCTCTTGAAAACATTGTGGGAAAAGGAGAAAATGCTGGTAACCAGCATGTTCTCCATTTCCCACTATGTTTTCTACCTGTCCCAGAACAAAACTTGTCGTCTGCAAATGCTTTGAATTTGGACTACGGTAGTCTGATATTTTGTTGTTTGGTGAAGAGTCAACCAAACAACAAAATTTAAGACTTATCCAAATTGGAAGTACTTGCAGATGACAAATGTGGCCCATATGATGATTTCAGGCTTTGAAAGAGTACAAAACATTGTGGGAAAAGGAAAAAAAATGCTGGTTCCCAGCATTTTCTCCTTTTGTCACAATGTTTTCTAAAGGCTTCTTCCTGAGGGTCATTAAAACTTGGGATTATGTGGTAAAGGGTTAAAAGAAACTTTATAATTATTCATGATATAGTTTTCTTCATCAAAACAAACAAAATGTATATTAGTACATGTATTTATATAGCTGTACTGTGCCTCAAGCCCTAGTCTTGCGACTGAATGCAATGGACACATTAAAACAATCTTTCTCTCTTGGTGCAGAATCTTTATCAGACAGCAAAAATTGTAGACTGGTCCAAATTGATAACATTTGATGACCACACATTAAATTTGGCTCAAGTAAAAACAATTTTGTTTGATACGGTGGAAAAAATTTTGGGAAAAGAGAGAAAATTCGGGTTACCAGCATTTTATCATTTTTCCACTTTGTCTTCAAAAGATTGCTCCCTAAATGTCATTAAAACATGGGGTTTTTGAGAAAGGGTTAACTCTTTACCACGCAACAAAACTTTAGACTTGTCCAATTTGAAAACATTTGCAGATGACAAAATAATTGCTTATAAAATGATGGAATTTGCATCTGAAAATAAAGAAAACATTGTAGGAAAAAGAGAAAACGCTGGTTACCAGCATTTTCTCCTTTTCCAACAATGTTTTCAAAAGGCTTCTTTCTCAGAGTTGTTAAAACTTGGGGTTGTGTGGTAAAGGGTTAAGACCTTAACTTGTAAATAGATGCAGTGGATATACTCAGACAAACCTGCTGAATTTGTTGAACTTTGACCGCAGATATTTTATTTTTATAGGCTATGTCTCCCACTTCCAATTGATGTTGTGTATACATGGGTTAATGGAACAGACCCAGAGCTTATCCGGTCTTTGAAGAGATTGAAATTGGACATGCAGGATCAGCTTAATATATCCCGGTATGTTTTAGTTTTGCTTGAAATTCTCACCACATTACCACACAAGCTATTGCCACACATATTGCTAACTTCCACCAGTGTAAGTAGTTTAACTCTTTACCAAACAACAAAACTTTAAGACTTTTTCAGTTTGAAAGCATTTGCAGACAACAAATTTAATACTATTCAATTGATGTGGTTTGCCTTTTGAAGGGTAGAAAACATTGTGGGAAAAGGAGAAAATGGTGGCTACCAGCATTTTCTCCTTTTCCCACCATGTTTTCAAAAGGCTATTTTCTCAGGGTTATTAAACCTCGGAATTGGCTTGTAAAGAGTTACAGAAATGAAAATGTCTACTTTTAATGATTTGTAAATTATTTTGGAAGAGCAAAACTGTTTGTTACAATCATGCTTCTTTTCTCACAATGTTTTCATAATTTGTTTATTACAGAAGTATAAAGAATTATGATTGTATGGCAATAGGGTAATCTACTACTATTACTCTATTATGTTACTGAACTCAAACACAGATCCTACCTTTATTCCAATTTCCAATTTAACCTTACTGTGCTTAATATATGAATGAAAAAGTGACCCAATCAATGGAAGGTCAAGAGAATTTTGCCAGAATATATCCCCCAAAATTTGATGGGAGTTAATCAAAGGTTCAAGTTTTATGCTATGTTTAGTCTGTTCTTGATCTTCAGTGTCTTCAAAATCACAGTAAGTCATGCTCATCATTTTGGGGGGTAAAAAAAAAAAAATATTGGAAGAAAACAACATTAGCATAATAATTGACAGTTTCAATTTTGATGCATAGTGATTATAAGAAAAAGAAACTTTATTACAAACAGACAAACAAGAAAAGTACATTTTGTGCCAAACCCAATAGATACAGTAGCTTCCCATGTTGGGACTCAATATTAACCCATTAGCACACAATCCTGAGTTTTAACGATCTTGGTAGAATATACTTTTGAAAACATTTTTGGAAAGGGAGAAATTGCTGGTAACCAGCATTTTCTCCTTTTCCCACAATGTTTTCTGCCCTATCAAAGAGAAAAATCATTATTAATAGCAACATTTAATTTGTCTTCTGCACATACCTTGAATTTGATCCAGTCCAAAATTGTGTCGTTTGGTAAAGAGTTAACCCTTTATCAAGCAATCCCGTGTTTTCAAGTCCCTGAGGAAGAGGCCTTTTAAAGACATTGTGGGAAAAGGCGAGAATGCTGGTAACCAGCATTTTCTGCTTTTTCCACAATGTTTTCTGTCCTGTCAAAAAACCTGAAGTTGATTTGTACAACTTTTAAATTTGTCATCTGCAGATGCTTTCAATTTGGACCAGTCCAAAATTGTGTTGTTTGGTAAATAGTTCACTATGATGATATACACTCAACCTCTTTCAATAGCTGAAAGCACAATCTGCTGAAACTCATTAAGACTTTTATCTTACAGCCCTACAGACTTAACCCTTTACCACACAATGCCACCTTTTACTGACCCTGTGGAAAAAGCTTTTTGAAAACATTGTTGGAAAAGTAGAAAATGCTGGTAACCAGCATTTTCTCTTACCAGCATTTTCTCCTTTTCCCACAATGTTTTCTATCCTATCAGAGACAGAAATAATCACTTCCAATTTGATCCAGTCCAAAATTTTATTGTCTGGTAAAGGGTTAATTGCACAAGCAGATTGTATACTAGATTTTTTTCATAGAAGAAAGTTTAGATGTTATCTCTTTATTACCAAACAACAAAATTTTGGACTGGTCCAAATTGAAAGCATTTGCAGATGACAAGTGTTACTCAAACTATGAAATTTGTGTGTAATAGGGTAGAAAACATTGTGGGAAAAGGGGCAAATACTGGTTAGAAGCATTTTCTCCTATTCCCACAATGTTTTCAAAAGGCTTCTTTAGCAGGGTTGTCAAAACAAGGGATTGTTTGGTAAAGAGTTAAATGGTATGAACTTAAATTTGTCTGCAGTTTGACCCCAGAATTGTTTACATTTGGCAGCTAGTGGGCCTTTAAAGTAACTGATATAATATTGACTAACAGTTACAGGGAAATACCAAAGACACAGAACGGGATATGTAGTATGGATCCTTGTTAGCACTTGGGATTAACCCTTTACCAAAACAGAAAATTTTAGACTAGTCCAAATTGAAAGCATTTGCAGACGACAAAATAAATGTAATTGAAAAATTGAAATTTGTTTTAGGAAGGGTAGAAAACATTGTGGGAAAAGGAGAAAATGCTAGTTACCAGTATTTTCTCCTTTCCTCACAATGTTTTCAAAAGGTGCCTTTCTCAGGGTCATTAAAAGTCGGGATTGTTTGGTAAAGGGTAAACCTTTATTCTGCTAAATAACTGAAATGAAACTTTCAAGCCAATAATAAAAATCTGAATGTTGTGATTTTAAAGATATTTTTTTGAGAACAAGATCTTCTTATTGGATAGTGTAGATCCAAGATCAGACTGCTTATTCTGTGCAGTCTGATCTTGATCTACACTGTCCTCAAAAGGTCAGCGAGTTGTGCTTAGCAGCTTAAGGGTTGAGATTTACTCTTAGATAATGTTTCTTGTTAAAACGGAAATTGATATAATAATTTGAAAAAAAATTGTCATGTTATGCTTTGTAGAATTCTAAATAATTGGGAAATGAAGGAAATGGTTGATTTAAGTTTGTGTACATATATCTATTTGCCATGTAATGCTTTGTAGAATTCATTTAAATAAAAAGGGGTGAGTATGTTTTGTTTCTGCAAGAGAGCAGCATGGATATAAGGGACAGCTTTAACTGTTTACCAGAAGACAAAATTTTAGCTTTGTCCAAATTAAAAGTATTTGCAGAGGACAGTTTCAGTGTGGCTCAAATGGTGTAATTTTCTCTTGATAGGGTAGAAAACATTGTGGGAAAAGGAGAAAATGCTGGTTACCAACATTTTCTCCTTTTCCCACAATGTTTTCAAAAGGCAGGGTCGTTAAAAGGTGGCATCATGTGGTAAAGGGTTAACCAGTTACCAAATGAACCAGTGTAATCATGACCCATAGGGAGGTTTTTTGAAAACCTTGTGGGAAAGTAGAAAATGCTTAGTACAAGTATCAGCATTGTCTCCTTTTCCCACATGGTTTTCTTCCCTTACAATGATAAATCCAATCATTTGAGCAGCATTGTATTTATTTGCTAGAAATGTACTAAATATGGACAAGTCCAACATTTTATTCCCAGGCAAAGAGTAAATACTCGAGCATGTTTAGCCAACAGTTTGGCATGAACTTTAAAGATTATGTAACTGCAAATACAATAAAAATCTTGGTTGTTCGAATATATGTACATGTACTTCTAGCTCCAAAAAATTACCGTTAATTTTCAGCACCAGAATATTTACATTTTTAAAAATCAAATGAATTTATACTATATTTCTTGTGAAAATTATAAATACAGCTAGACTATTTGTATGGAATTGTTTCCTCCTAAAGGGTTTAATCACATTTTTTTCTTTGGCAAAAGAGCAACAGCAAGTTGTACATTCCCCCAAAAAAAAACATGCACATGGTTGGCTGAGATGTTCTGTCTTAGCCAGTCAGATGTGTAATTTTGAATTTAGAATTAGTACAAAAAATTAGAATGGCTGATGAGTTAATTGTAGTGTAAGAGACAGAACTGCAGCTTTACCATTTTCTAAACAATATAAATGCCAGTCTACTGTTAGTTGTATATGTGAAATATTGCATGTTTGAAAAATCAAGATTTTGCCTTTCATAACCTGTGATTGATACATTTTTTAAATTATGAATAGCAATACATCGTTTGTCTGAAGAATGTTTGTTGCTAAATAATTAGGTGATAGCTGTTATTTACAGGTAGATGTTAAAAGCTATAGAGTGGCAGGGTTATGCTAGAAAGACATAAGCTTTGCTCTGGCAAGAGGCAATTTTATGCATCTGGGTTATGCATTATACCAAGCATGTCATCAGATAATGTCCTTGGACATGTAGAAAACTGACAAATAGCGAAAAGTTTTGACCTGTGTCAGCCTGTGCCGACTGAGCAGGCTGACATGAGCAGATGCATTAAGCCTTCTCTTCACAGAGAATGGCTTAAACATTTGTCTATTCCCCCTGTATAGAACCAACATTAGCTTCACTGCTTAGGAATCTATGGATGCAGGAATTTGTGTTGTTAAATATGAAGTTTTGATAAGCCTGAAAAAATGGCGTTTGAAATCATTGTGGAAAAAGGAGAAAATGCTGGTAAGGAGGTGCCTGGTAGAGGACAAAGACATACCAGGAAGTCAAGTAAGAAATAATAATGGAGTAACCAAACAGAAAAGGAAATGAACATTATTGCACACAAAAAAAATGAACATGATCAAAAAGGAGCAGTGCTTGGTGTATACAAAATATACAAAAAAAATCAAAAGTAATCTGCTCCTCTGTCTTAACTCTTTACCACATAGCAAAAACATAGAGTTGTCGAAATTGAAAGCATTTGCAGACAACAATTTAAATGTGGTCCAGATGATCAAATTTGTCTTTGATAGGGTAGAAAACTTTGTGGGAAAAGGAGAAAATGCTGGTTACCAGCATTTTCTTCTATTCCCACAATGTTTTCAAAAGCCTTCTTCTTTTGGGTCATTAAAACTCGGTGGTAAAAAGTGAAAGATTTGTAGCCCTCTGGTAATGGATCATGTATGTATTGTATAGTGTCCATGCATATGCTGGTGTATAGATTCTGTAATATTGCTTGCATTGTGTATTGTTTACCCTTTACCAAACAATCCTGAGTTTTAAAGCCCCTGAGAAAGAAGGCTTTTGAAAACATTGTGGGAAAAAGAGAAAATGCTTGTAACGAGCATTTTCTCCTTTTCCCACCATGTTTTTTATCCTATCAAAGACAGGAATCATCACTGGAGCTATTTTTCATTTTGTCATCTGCAAATGCTTTCAGTTTGGTCCAGTCCAAAATTTTGTCGCTTGGTAAAGAGTTAAAGTAACTTCAAGGGTTTAGGTTGTTTTGCCCACTTTCTATTTCCAAAAATGTGCTAGTCGATATCCATTTATTATAAGCGGTGTGTATTCGAAAATATAACGAGGTATTGTCATAGCCTTGTTGTTGTCTTGGTCAGTGTTCTTGCCATGTAAAAGCTTAAAATTTCCTGATATCCCTTTCATTACTGAAGATATTTTCTTCAAACTGGGGCTAGTTGTTAACTATGAGAAGAAAAATCCATACCAAATGGGAGGTAACCTTCAAAATGTTTTTTACACATTTATGCCCCTTCTCATTTTAAATCTTTACTAAATCTGACAATTTTTAGCCTTTCCCATACTGATTTTTTTTTTTTTTTGCAGACAACAGCATAAATGTCACTCAAAAACAGAAATTGGCATTTTGGAGGGTAGAAAACATTGTGGGAAAAGGAGAAAATGCTTGTTACCAACATTTCCTCCTTTTCTCACAATTATTTCAAAGGCCTTCTTTTCCAGGGTTGTTATGTTTTTGGATTGAATGGTTAAGGGTTAATCAAGTGCATCTTTTTGTTATATTTACTTGTCTGCTACAGATGGAAATCAGTTACTCATTGAATGCATGCATCGTGTTTGCAGAATTCACTCTAGATAATTTTCTTTAGCCAACAAAACAATGTTAGCTCTTTCCCAAACAATCCTGAGTTTTTATGGCCTTGAAGAAGATGCCTTTTGAAAACCTTGGGTGAAAGTAACCAGCATTTTTTCCACAAGGATTTCTACTCTTCCAAAAGCAGAAATTGGCTGAGCCGGGAAATCGAACCAGCAAAGCCATGTTCTAAAGTTCTGTACAGTGGCGATTGCACTTATGGATCTCAGCTGTAAAACATGGGATTGTCTGATAAATGCTAACACTAATTTAGTGCTGTAAAGGTTAAAAAAGTGTAGCAAGAAATGACATGTTGCTATGACAGGATCAATATTAGCTGCTTACAGGGTGAGCTATGCATGTGTAATTGCCAACAAATTTTTGAACTGTTGGTGATTACAGTCCCTGATTATGTGCATGAGAATGATCTGGCATGTAGAAGTTGTATGTTGCATAATTCAAACATGTTTTACTATTTTTTGCTCCACTGGCCCAAGGTCAGGGAGCTTATGTCATCGCCCTGTGTCCTTCGTGCATCCATCCATGTGGGCGTTAATTTGTATTTCAAACATGGTCTTCTCTGAATCTGCCTGTTCAGTTTTGATGAAACTTCGCATAAATGTTCTTGCCATAGCCCTCTTCAGACTTTTTTCAAAGAATTTTATTCCTGTAAAAACTCTGGTTGCTATGGCAACAAAACTGAAAAATATTGAAAATCTTCTTGTCTGAAAGCATAAGGCTACCAAATACATGTATAAGGCTACTAGGGGTACCAAATTTATTGTGCAGCTTCATCTAATATACCTCTACCAGATTTGCTCAACTTATAGCCCTCGGGTTAAAATTGGCCCCGCCCCAGGAGTCACAAGTTTTACATGTAAATGAAAAAATGTTTTCTGCTACTAAAGTTTTGGCAATGTTCTTGTCAAAGCTCTCTTTGTTAAAGTACACTGGTATTTGGTATGAATGATACTTGATAAGACCTGCTTGTATTCATTGATATCATCTTCCCAATTGAAGAAAAATATGACTTTCTTTGGAGGATGAGGATGGGGGATGAGATAGGCTACTTTTTTTTCTGAAAGTTCATTGCCATACAAACTTCTTCCGATTCATGTCTCTGTCAGTGCCAGTTTGGTGCATAAAAGGCAGTGGAGCCTTACAGGGCCATCATGGCCCTCTTGTTTTTCATATGCCGGTAGTTGAAACATGAAATTTTCCATTAGATATACTTTTCAAGATTAGATGTTTATCAAATGCATTGTTGCAAAGGAGCAGCTGCTGCTAAAAATGGTGTGTCTGAAAATAGATATAGGCTGTACATTAATGTGTGATAGGTAGGGTAAGTAGTATGAAAAGGATTATCCCTTATCATACCCATTTGTTATCTCTTTACCACGCAATCCCGACTTTTAACGACCTTGAGGAAGAAGGCTGTTGAAAACATAGTGGGAAAAGGAGAAAATACTGGTAACCAGCATTTTCTCCTTTTCCCACAATGTTTTCTACTCTTCCTAAAACAAATTTCAATTTTTCAGTCACATTTATTTTGTTGTCTGCAAATGCTTTCAATTGGACCAGTCTAAAATTTTGTCGTTTGGTGAAGAGTTAAGGTGTGAATAAGCACCATGGGGTATCAATGAATGGCAACAATATCACATCAGTGTTGTTACTCTTTACCATACAACAAAATTTTAGAATTGGAAAAATTCAAAGCATTTGCAGATGACAAAGGTCGCTAAAATGATAAGAACTCCCTTACAAAAACATTGTGGGAAAAAAAAAAATGGTTACCAGCATTTTCTCCTTTTCCCACAATATTTTCAAAGGCTTTCTTTCTCAGGGTCGTTAAAAGTCAGGATTTTGTGGTGAAGGGTTATAGGGTCTGAAAAAAGGCCCACAGATGCCCACACTACAAACATGTCTACATGTTTGATGAATCACAAATTACCATGTGAAATTACTATTCATTTGAGACTAATACTAACAAATAGGTCAAAAGCCAGCATATACGGCTATGTAGAAAATTTTCATATTTTCCTATTTCTTTTTTTCAGTGAGATGACATGTGTATTTAGAAATTGTCTACCAAGTAACATAGTTGTGCTGTATCCTATGCTGCCTGTTAACATGACTTTGACCCAATTGGGTGACCTTGTGCCAGATTTCAAAAATGCAAAGAAAAAATTTCCATTGACCTCACCATTGGATTATAAAAACTACACAGCCATAGAGTTTGTGGAGGAACAGCATTGTGAGTAGTTTCATCATTGAAAAATATAGATCTGAGCACTTCAGAATTGCTTTTGGCCTGCCGCCCACCCGTTCGCCTTCCTGTGTATCGCAGTATCCTTTCCCATCCACCTGCCTGCTCGCCTGTGTATGACAGTACCCTTTCTGGTTAATGTAATTCTACAACCTGGCCTTGTATCACAGTATCCTCTCTGGTTAACGTAATTCTACTGTTACGAGTCTCCCATTAATCCAGGGTTCCTGTGTGGCTCAGTAACTCATAACCTGGAAGCCTCGGATTGGAGCTTCACCTCTTTGGAAGCACTGGGTTTTAGTAGGAGTATTCATGGGCAAGTCACTTCAGAGCCCTAGCCTAGTGCTAGTGAAATCCAGGACATTCTTCACAATAATTTCCATACTTTTAAAGATACATCCTTACAGTTACAGAGAGAAAATGGTCTTTCAATTTGACAGAGTACAGAATAGTGCAGAATTTAGTTAGTTATGTCAACATAGATAGATTAGCAATATATTGTGGGGCCCATTGCAAAATGGTTGTAACTACATATAGGTTTTACAAAATTTATATGAATTTTTGAATGTAGAACAACATACAATTGTATTTACAGGGTATTTATGCTAAGAGTGCCACATTAACCAAATGGACATTTTCTGTCTAGAAATGACACCCACATAATTTCAGTTTCAAGGTTACATTTATGCAGAAAATCTTAGCAAAGTGGACAGTGTAGAACAAAGATCAGACTGTATGCTTTGTACAGTCTGATCTTAATCTACACTAGCCACAATCAACTGTTATGGGCACTCTGTGGTTTAAGTTTTATTTTTGACTACAATCACTTTCCTTCATAATTTTTCAGTGTTGACAGTTCTAAACATGTCATTGCAAATAAAGGGCCAAAATGTCAGTGTTGTTCGATGTCATATTGTAAGTATATTTTCATTTTTGGCTCGGCTGTTTTCGAAGGAAACATTGAAGTATTGTTGTAGCCGTAATGTCGTCATCTTTGCCATCATGTGAAAACTTCGACATTTTATAATATCCTTATTACTGAAGGTATTTGCTTCAAACTTGGACAAGTTGTTAAATATCAAAAGGGGAACCTACACAACAAAGAACAGGTAACCATCAAAGTATTTTTGACAGTTATGCCTCTTTTTTTACTCAGAATTTTCCCTGAAAATCAGGCAACCACAGCCGAGTGTTGGCACCCACATGCATGAAGGTTATCTTGTTTATCAGTCAAAGGTTAGGCAAGTTATGAATTTATAACTAGGAAATCTTGGTTTGATCCTCTTGGTTGTGCTGGTCATGTGAGAGTGTCTCTGGACAAGGCAGTGCAGAGCCCCCAGCCTGGTTGTGGCAGAACCTGGAAAACATACGAATAAATCTTTGCCAGAGGACACAATTTTAGACTTGTCCATATTTAAACATTTTTAAACATCAAATTAAATGTGGCTCAAATTTGCCTGTGAAAGGGTGGAAATGAGTGTAGGAAAAGTAGAAAATGCTGGTTACCAGCATTTTCTCCTTTGCTCACAATGTGCTCCTTTTCAAAAGGTTTACAAGGTTATGTGACATATGATGGATTTTTTAGCTCACCTGAGCACAACGTGCTCAAGGGAGCTTTTAGGATCACGCTGTGTATGTCATGCGGCGTCCGTCGTGCAGCGTCAACAATTCTTTAAACATCTTCTCCTCCTAAACTGCTGGGCCACTTTGGACCAAACTTGGCAGGAATGTTCCTTGGGAGGTCCTCTTTAAAAGTTGTTCACAGAATTTGATTCCATCAAAAACTCTGGTTGCCATGGCAACCAAATGGAATTTTCTAAGCAGTTCTTTAAAAATCTTCTTCTCTGAAACAGCTGGTCAGATTTTGAAATAATTTCACAAGAATGTTCCTTGGGTGACCCTTTTTGAAAAATGTTCGCGAAATTTTGATCCGTCGTGAAACATGGCTCTGGTGACTGGGGGCTACACGCACTATACGGATATGAAGAAATTCTTAAAAATTGTTCTTCTCTGAAACGACTGTCAGATTTTGAAATAATTTCACAGAGATGTTCCTTGGGTAACCCTTTTCAAAAACCCTTTTGTTCGCGAAATTTTGATCCGTCAGGAAACATCGCTTTGGTGACTGGGGGCTACTTGCACTATACAGAAATGAAGAAATTCTTAAAAATTCTTCTTGTCTGAAATGGCAGGTCAGATTTTGAAATAATTTCACAGAGATGTTCCTTGGGTGACCCTTTTCAAAAACTGCTCGCGAAATTTTGATCCATCAAGAAACATGGCTCTGGTGACTGGGGGCTACTTGCACTATATAGCCATGAAGAAATTCGTAAAAATTCTTCTTCTCTGAAACGGCTGGTCAGATTTTGAAATAATTCCCCAGAAATGTTCTTTTCGTGACCCTTTTCAGGAGCTGTTCGCAAAATTTTGATCCGTCAAGAAACATGGCTCTGATGGGGGGGGGGGGGGGGGGGGGGGCTACTTGCACTTTACGGACATGAAGAAATTCTTAAAAATTCTTCTCTGAAACGGCTGGTCAGATTTTGAAATAATTTCACAGAAATGTTCCTTCGGTGACCCTTTTCGCAAATTGTTCGAGAAATTTTGATCCATCAAGAAACATGGCTCTGATGGCTGTGGGCTATTTACACTATATGGACATGAAGAAATTCTTAAAAATTCTTCTTCTCTGAAACCGCTGGTCAGATTTTGAAATAATTTCACAGAAATGTTCCTTGGGTGACTTTTTTCAAAACTTGTTTGCAAAATTGTGATCTGTCAAGAAAATTGGCTCTGGTGGTGGGGGCTATTTGCACTATAGGGACATGAAGAGGAATTTCTTAATTCTTCTTCTCTGGAACGGCTGGTCAGATTTTGAAATAATTTCACAGAAATGTTCCTAGGGTGACCCTTTTCAAAAATTGTTAGGGAAATTTTTATCCGTCGAAAAACAACAGCCAGTTGTTGGCACCTGCATGTGGTGCTCTTGTTCGACTTACGTTTTTAGTCACTATCGAGCATGTGCTCTTCTTCAAGAAATTGTCCTTGGGTGGTCTATCCAAAAATTTATTTGCAGAATTCTCATTCATCAAAATCATTGTTGTGGTGATGATTGTAGGGGTGTGACAGATTTTGAAATGACTTTTACAGGTGACCTTTTCAAAATTACTTGCCAAAATAATGATTTTGTTTCCAAAGTTTCAATACCTCAAAAAAAATTGGCTATGGTCCTCTCAAAAATTCCGGTGAGCGATCCAGGGCCATCTTGGCCCTCTTGTTTTGAGAATGTAGGTAGACTGCATTCAAGCTAACAAAGAAAAGTGAAATCCCAAAAAAAGTGACGATAGAAGGTAATTAATTGTTTTTCTTTCAATGAATGTAGACTCCAGATTCAACAGTTACAAACAGTGTACAGCTGGACAATCAGATTGTTATGTCAGGTTTCCCCCATACACTTACTGGAGATGAACTAAAATCTAAACTTCCAGAAAAATTCCAAAAAGGAGTGGAAAAGGTTAGTAATTGAACTGCATATAACTGAAATACGAACATCTTTCTTACACATTTGTACTGCATTATGTCAGCTTTGACTTTCCCTTTTAATTCAGTACCACTGTTAAATATTATACATGGCAGGACTTTAAAAGCATCCTTGTAAAATAAGCAATATATTTTAAATTTCTAAATATAGCTGGAACAGATTTGTTTGTAATGACTGAATCATTATTTCTAGACATATATTTGACATGGGCTATTTGTTTCTAAATACAGATAGAGGTAAACTCTGAGAAAGGAATTGCTGTTCTACATGTTCCAGTTAGAGAAGATTTTGATAAACTGTTACAAGTAAGTGAAGTGGAACACAACTAGAACTGTTTAGACAAATTTCTTTTGTAAACCCAAAAATGTGTTTGCCTGTCCTGAAGACATGTACTGTTTCGGTAACTTTACAGTCATATTATCTATTTACACAGATTAGTTCTATTTTCTTGTTCCCTTTTGTTTTCTGATTATTCAGGTCTGTACTCTTTGAGTCCTGATTGAACAGAGAAGCTATTTTCAGTCAGTTAAAAACACTCTGTAGAAAAGATAATGTAAATAAAAGATCAGACTACATTTTCTGTAAAGTCTTACCTTGATCTACTCTGGCTGCAAAATCATTTCAACTCTTTACAGAATGAAAAAAATACATTTTTAGCTCACCTGAGCACAACGTGCTCAAGGGGAGCTTTTAGGGTCACCCAGTGTCCGTCGTCCGTCGTGCGTTGGTCGTCGTGCGTCGTGCGTCGTCAACAATTCTTTAAACATGAACTCCTCCTAAACTGCTGGGCCAATTTGGACCAAACTTGGCTGGAATGTTCCTTGGGAGGTCCTCTTTAAAAATTGTTCGCAGAATTTGATTCCGTCAAAAACTCCGGTTGCCATGGCAACAAAATGGAATTTTTTAGGAAATTCTTTAAAAATCTTCTTCTCTGAAACCGCTGGCCAGATTTTAAAATAATTTCACAGAGATGTTCCTTGGGTGACCCTTTTCAAAAATTGTTCGCGAAATTTTGATCCGTCAAGAAACATGGCTCTGGTGAATGGGGGCTTCTTGCACTATACAGAAATGAAGGAATTCTTAAAAATTCTTCTTCTCTGAAACCGCTGGCCAGATTTTAAAATAATTTCACAGAGATGTTCCTTGGGTGACCCTTTTTAAAAATTGGTGGCGAAATTTTGATCCGTCAAGAAACATGGCTCTGGTGAATGGGGGCTTCTTGCACTATACAGAAATGAAGAAATTCTTAAAAATTCTTCTTCTCTGAAACCGCTGGCCAGATTTTAGAATAATTTCACAGAGATATTCCTTGGGTGACCCTTTTCAAAAATTGGTGGCGAAATTTTGATCCGTCAAGAAACATGGCTCTGGTGAATGGGGGCTTCTTGCACTATACAGAAATGAAGAAATTCTTAAAAATTCTTCTTCTCTGAAACCGCTGGTCAGATTTTGAAATAATTTCACAGGGATGTTTTTTGAATGACCCTTTTCAAAAATTGTTCGTGATATTTTGATCCGTCAAGAAACATGGCTCTGGTGAATGGGGGCTACTTGCGCTATAGGGAAATGAAGAAATTCTTAAAAATTCTTCTTCTCTGAAACCGCTGGCCAGATTTTAAAATAATTTCACAGAGATGTTCCTTGGGTGACCCTTTTCAAAAATTGTTTGCGAAATTTTGATCCGTCAAGAAACATGGCTCTGGTGAATGGGGGCTACTTGCACTATACAGAAATGAAAAAATTATTGAAGATTCCTCTTCTCTGAAAACAATGATCAGATTTTGAAATAATTTCTCAGGGATGTTCTTTGGGCAACCCTTTTAAAAATTTGTTCATGAAATTTTGATATGTCAAGAAACATGGCTCTGGTGAATGGGGGCTACTTGCACTATACAGAAATGAAGGAATTCTTGAAAATTCTTCTTCTCTGAAACGGCTGTTCAGATTTTAAAATAATTTCACAGAGATATTCCTTGGGTGACCCTTTTCAAGAAATGTTCGTGAAATTTTGATCCGTCTAGAAACATGGCTCTGGTGAATGGGGGCTATTTGCACTATATGGAAATGAAGGAATTCTTGAAAATTCTTCTTCTCTGAAACCGCTGGTCAGATTTCAGAATAATTTCACATCAATGTTCCTTGAATGACCCTTTTCAAAATATGTTCGCGAATTGTGTGTAAAATTTTGATTCATAAAAAAACATGGCTGTAATGGGCGGATCTTATTTTCACTATGGGTGCTAGAAGAAATCCGTTGAAAATCTTTTCTGAAAACACTGGAGTAATTTCAATCAAATTTGGGTGGATTGATTTCTGGGTGGCCCTCTTGAAAAATTAGTAGACTCTAGTGAAATTTTGATTTTGTGAAAAAACATGGCACAACTGGGCGTGATGTATTTCCACTATGTGTTCACATTATGTTGTACAACACCAGTGAATATGCTTTATATCAAATTAATCAGTTTCTGTTTCAATTTAGAAAAAATTCTTTAAGAATTTTCTTCTTTGAAACAAAATCCAACCAAACTTGACTGGATTGATCCCTGGCCATTTTTGGGGGACTTCTTTTGTCCCTGCAAACTCGAAGAAGTTCTTTAACCCATTACCAAACAATCCCGACTTAACGACCCTGAAAGAAAAGCCTATTGAAAACATCGAGGGAAAAGGAGAGCTTTGATATTTGGCATGAAGCATCTCCTAGTGGACCTCTACCAAGTTTGTTTATATGATGCCCTTGGGGTCAAAACTGGCCCTGCCCTGGGGGTCACAAGTTTGAACATAGGAACAAAGAGGGGAAACTTTAAAAATCATCTTCTCTGAAACTGGAAGGTGTAGAGCTTTGATATTTGGTATGTTACATTGCCTAGTGGACCTCCACCAAGTTTGTTCATATGATGCCCCTTGGGTCAAAACTGGCCCCGCCCCGGGGGTCACAAGTTTGAGCATAGTATCAAATAAGGAAAACTTTAAAAATCTTCTTCTCTGAAACTTGAAGGTGTAGAGCTTTGATATTTGGCATGTAGCATCTTCTAGTGGACCTCTACCAAGTTTGTTCATATGATGCCCCTGGGGTCAAAACTGGCCCCGCCCCGGGGGTCACAATTTCCAACATAGGAACAGAGAAGGAAAACTTTAAAAATTTTCTTCTCTAAAACTAGAAGGCATAGAGCTTTGTAATTTGGCATGAAGCATCTCCTAGTGGACCTCTACAAAATTTGTTCATATGATTCCCTTGGGGTCAAAACTGGCCCTGCCCCAGGGGTCACAAGTTCGAACATAGGAACAAAGAGGTAAAACCTTAAAAAATCACCTTCTCTGAAACTGCAAGGCGTAGAGCTTTGATATTTGGTATGTAGCATCTTCTAGTGGACCTCTACCAAGTTTGTTCATATGATGCCCCTGGGGTCAAAACTTGCCCCGCCCCGGGGGTCACAATTTCCAACATAGGAACAAAGAAGGAAAACTTTAAAAATCTTTTTCTCTGAAACTAGAAGGCATCGAGCTTTGATATTTGGTATGTAGCATCTTCTAGTGGATCTCTACCAAGTTTGTGCATATGATGCCCTTGGGGCAAAAGTTGGCCCTGCCCCGGGGTCACAAGTTTGGACATAGGAACAGAGAAGGAAAACTTTAAGAATCATCTTCTCTGAAACTGGAAGGCGTAGAGTTTTGATATTTGGTATGTAGCATCGCCTAGTAGACCTCTACTAAGTTTGTTCATATGATGCCCTTGGGGTCAAAAGTTCAAACATAGGAACAAAGAAGGAAAACTTTAATTTTTTTTCTCTCTTAAATGGGAAGGCATAGAGCTTTGATATTTGGTATGTAGCATCTCCTAGTGGACTTCTACCAAGTTTGTTCCAAGGATGCTGCTTGGATCAAAAATGGCCCAGCCCCTGGGGTCACAAGTTCAAACATAGGAACAAAGAAGGAAAACTTTAAAATTCTTCTTTTCTGAAACCGAAAGGTGTGGAGCTTTGATATTTGGTATGTTGCATCTCAGAGTGGACCTCTACCAAGTTTGTTCATATGATGCCCCTGGGTCAAAACTGGCCCCGCCTGGGGGGTCACAAGTTCGAAGATAGGAACAAAGAAGGAAAACTTTAAATTTCTTTTTCTCTTAAACGGGAAGGTGTAGAGCTTTGATATTTGGTATGTAGCATTTCCTAGTGGACCTCTACCAAGTTTGTTCATATGATGCCCCAGGGTCAAAACTGGCCCAGCCCCGGGGTCACAAGTTCGAACATAGGAACAAAGAAGGAAAACTTTAAAATTCTTCTTTAATACTGGAAGGTGTAGAGCTTTGATATTTGGTATGTAGTGATTCTCTTCTAAGTTTGTTTGCCCATCTAAGCGCAACAAGTTCATTGAGTTCAAAATTGGGTCATCTTGGGTCATAAACTAGGTCACTAGGTCAAATTAAAGAAATACCTTGTTGGCACTCTCATTATTTGCTCAATTGCCTTGAAAATTAGTTAGAAAGTTTGTCTTTATAAAGTCTCACATAAGATTAATTTGGGTCAACTTGGGTCATAAACTAGTTCACTGGGTCAAATTAAAGAAATACCTTGTTTGCACTCTGGAGGCCACATTTATTGCTCAAATGACCTGAAATTTGGCCAGAATGTTTGTCTTGATGAAATACCAGATGAGTTTGGATTTGGGTCACCTGGAAGCATAAACTAGGTCACTAGGTCAAAATAAAGAAATACCTTGTGGGCACTCTAGAGGCCACATTCTTTGCTTAATTGCCTTGAAAATTGGTCAGAATGTTTGTATTTGTAAAATCTCACAGGAGTCTGAATTTGGGTCAACTGGGGTCATAAACTAGGTCACTTGGTCAAATTAAAGAAATAGCTAGTGGGCACTCTAGAGGCCACATTTATTATTCATATGATTTGAAAATTGGTTAAAATGTTTCTTTTGATATAGTCAAAGACCAGTTCAAATTTGGGTCACCTGGGGTCATAATCTAGGTCACTAGGTCAAATTAAAGAAATATCTTTAGGGCACTCGAGGCCACATTTTTTGCTCATTTGACTTGAAAATTGGTCAGAATGTTTGTCTTCATGAAATATGAGTTTGAAATTGGGTCACCTGCGGTCAAAAACTAGGTCACATGGTCAAATTAAAGAAAAACCTTAAAGGCACTCTACTAAGGTGAGCGACCCAGGGCCATCATGGCCCTCTTGTTTGTATTTTAGGGTTCAAAGGAATGTGGCTTTTTTCTTCTTCATCAGAATGCCTTGTTTGCACATTTTCTATGCATACCACTTTCAAAACATTATGGAAAAGATACTGCTTGTGACAGCCTGTTTTTCTTTTCATAACAATGTTTTCAAATTTAAGTATAAACCCTCAATTTACGATCCCTCTCCATCTTTTACATCAGTATTTTCAAAGTCGATGGATGAAAATTGTTACAGGAGGCAAGAAACTTATAAGTATCATCTTTTATTATCTGACAAGAGTCTGAATTTGGGTCAGCTGGGGTCATAAACTAGGTCACTTGGTCAAATTAAAGAAATAGCTAGTGGGCACTCTAGAGGCCACATTTATTATTCATTTGATTTGAAAATTGGTTAAAATGTTTCTTTTCATATAGTCAAAGACCAGTTCAAATTTGGGGTCATAATCTAGGTCACTAGGTCAAATTAAAGAAATATCTTTAGGGCACTCAAGGCCACACTCTTTGCTCAGTTGACTTGAAAATTGGTCAGAATGTTTGTCTTCATGAAATATGAGTTTGAAGTTGGGTCACCTGCGGTCAAAAACTAGGTCACATGGTCAAATTAAAGAAAAACCTTTAAGGCACTCTACTAAGGTGAGCGACCCAGGGCCATCATGGCCCTCTTGTTAGTAATTGCAGTCAAAATATTTAGTGTAGCTGAATTTGGATTTTCCTTTTAAGGTTTAGAAAATATAAAAGGATAAGGAATAATGGTGTTTTTTCCACAGTTTTTCAAGAGCCTTCTTCCTCAGGGTCATTAAAAATAGGATTGTTTGGTTATAGGTTAAGCCATTGATAGCATTTCAGGGGTAGTCAGAGTTATTTGTACTTTGCAGGCTTCCAATTTCTCTATTGATGGCAAACAGCCGGAGCTGAATGCAGCACATCTTGTCTGGGACCTCAGAGATGTAAGTTTATAGCAGGATAGACTTCTGTGTGATCTTTTTTATTTACTTAGGAAAATCAAGCCTTCAAGAAAATATCAGATGGTAAGCAACATTTAGATGATTTTGAGGATCTTATGTATCAGGAACAGAATTGGTGCAATCTCTTGGATCTGTTTTTAGAAATTTTGGCCAAAATAGCTTGACTATTTGAAAGTACTTTTGTGTTTTAATTGACTCATACAGTTTGTATATTCATCCATCAGTTTGATGATGAATGTTACAAAACCTTTGGAGCAGTGTCATTGTTCTTTATAATCTTTAGTAGTGCAGGGCGTATGCTCAAGCGCCCAAGCCAGCTACCATCTTTTTTTTTTCTTTTTCTACATAGCTTTCAAAAGCTTTCTATCTCAGGATGCTAAAAACTTGGGATTGGTTGGTAAAGGGTTAAATGAAAAGACACTATTGTTTTTCAAGAGTATGGAAAACATTGATGGAAAATGGAGCAATTGATTGTTACAAGCAATTTCTGGGTTTTCACATTATTCTCAGAAAAGGCATTTGTACAGTAATGGGCAGTCAACCTTTTACTACACAATGCTGACTTTTAACGACCCTGAGAAAGAAGCCTTTTGAAAACATGAGGGAAAAGGAGAAAAAACTGGTAACCAGAATTTTCTCCTTTTCCCACAATGTTTTCTAACCTTCCAAAACAAATTTCCATTTTTCAGTCACATTTAGTTTGTTGTCTGCAAGAGCATTTTCTCCTTTTCCAACAATGTTTTCAAATGCTTTCTCCTACAGAGTCGTTAAAACCCATAATTGTTTGGTAAAGGGTTAAAAGAACACTTGTATCACACAGCAAAAAAAATTCAACCAGAATACCAGTCTAGTGGCAGTTAAGTAAAAATGGAGATTTACTACATTGAATAATAATTTAGTCAGAAGCAAGATGGCCAGTTTTTGCATAAATTAAAACATGTGTAAGGTCAGTATCCGGTAATTTGTGAAATTTTAGGACCACATTAATATCATCTTTTACAGTAACTCTTCACTGAATGACAAAATTTTAATAATATTATTTTAACAATATTATTATCAATATTGTAACCAGAATTTTCTCCTTTTCCCACAATTTTTTTTCTAACCTTCTAAAACAAATTTCCATTTTTGAGTCACATTTAGTTTGTTGTCTGCAAATGCTTTGAATTTCGACTGGTCTAAAATTTTGTTGATTGGTAACGAGTCAAGGTCTTACCATTTTTGTACTGTGTGAGGAGGATACCAAGTTTGGAAAAAAAAGAAAAGGTCATATTTTAACCTTTAAGCTGCTGACTGCAACCGAGGGCTTTTTACGGCCGGTGTACATCAAGATCAGACTGCACAGAAGATGCAGCATGATTTTGGATCTACACTGTTGGATAAAGCGGTATTTTCCTCCAAAAAATGACTTTGAAATAACATTATTTAGGTTTTTACTATGGCCTTAATCCTTTACAGCATAATGCCGCCTTTTAACGCCCCAGGGAAAGAAGCCTTTTGAAAACATTGTGGGAAAAGAAGAAAATGCTGGTATCCAGCATTTTCTCTTTTTCCCACAATGTTTTCTACCCTATCAAAGAAAAATTGCACTATTTGAGCCACATTAAAATTGTTGTCTGCAAATGCTTCCAGTTTAGACAAGGCTAAAATTTTGTAGTCTGGTAAAGGGTTAAATGTTGTATTAGACTTATTTAACCGCTTAAGGGTTAAAGAGATATATTATGTGTTCCCCAGTTTTCAAGGGATGAAGACATATCAGCCAGCAGGTTTGAAGATAATGAGGAGTTAAGATACTCACTTAGATCTGTGGAAAGGTTTGCACCCTGGGTCCGCCATATTTTCCTTGTCACCAATGGACAGTTACCGTATTGGCTGAACTTAGAAAACCCACGTCTGACTATCGTTACACATGAGGTAAGGTGCCATAATCTTACATTATGTTTGCAGGGTGTTTTACTTTTACCTTCTGCAGATGATTGTTTCTCATCTTGCAGCAGACCACTTCTGAAATCATTGTGACTAAAGGAAACAAAAATGCAATAAATATGTCTTTTTTAAAAATACACATTTTCATACACAAAGGCATTGTTCGAGTTAATGCTACAAGATCACATACTTGTTTCGCCTTATTGATGTTGGCTTAAGATGTTACATCATACTGGCACAGACCATGCATAATCTTGATTGGGCAGCAGGAGTGCTATTAATAATGTTTTTGTAGTTTTTCGTTTGACTTGGCTGGAATGTGATGCCATCACATCCCAAACTGTAAATAAGGCTGAGAAATTCATAAAGCCTAATCCTTGGGATCAAATCAGTTATACATGAATTGATATGAGAAATCTTGCACATGTCTATTTCAGGAAATATTCCGTAACAAGAGTCACCTTCCTTCTTTTGGCTCTCCAGCTATAGAGAGTAATTTGCACAACATTCCTGGTCTCTCAGATAAATTTATATACATGAATGATGATGTTATGTTTGGAAAAGAAGTCTGGCCTGATGACTTTTTTACACATAGTGGAGGACAGAAGGTAAGATATACAAGAAAAAGAGCAGATCACTCTTTGGAGCACTGCCCACTTTCTTTCTCTTCCCAACCCCCCCCTCCTCACTTGACTTTCGTATTTGGGGTCCTTGATTGCCCCATGGTTTGTTAACCCATTTCCAAAAGAAGGGCTTTTTTAAAACATCACATGAAAAAAGGTAAATGCTGGTAACCAAGAAAAGGTCATATTATTTTCAAGGGCATCAGTCACTTCTCAGTGATACATCTTGTTTTGCTTAGGGCATTCCAATGAGCCTCAGTATTTTCACATGTATCAAACTTAGATTTATTCACAAAATATCACATGGATGCTTTCACTGTTTTCAGGTCCAAATTTGCTTTAACTCTTTACCACACCGCAATAATTTAGACATATCCAAAATAAAGGCATATGCAGAGACATCAATTCAAATGTGGTTCAGATATAAGGGTTTGTCTTTCAAAGGGTGGAAAACATTGTGGGAAAAGGAGAAAATGCTGGTTCCCAGCATTTTCTCCTTTTCCCACAATGTTTTCAAAAGTCTTCTTCCTCAGGGTCATTAAGATGTGTGATCATGTGGTAAAGGGTTAAAAGAGAATGATTAATGCTTTTGTTTGAGTTGATTTTAAAAGTCCACATCATTAGAAATGAGATATCAGAAACTTGGACAGTGGAGATTAATCTACATTTGAGCTGTGCTGTTGGAAAAGGGGGCTTAATGCGTGAAGCACTATACATGTACAAAGCAAGTCGTCACATAATTATAGATCCATAAAATCCATTTTGTCTAACAACCAGCTGAATCCTGAGGCAGACTGGTCCTTTGACAGGCAGAAAATTTAACAATAGGGAAGTTTTTGCACAGGTCTGCCTGCACGGACTGATACTTTTTGTTGATACTTTTTTTGCAGATGCATTAAGCCCCCTTTTCACAGAGCATAGCTCATTTCTTTTTTGTTTATAATAACAAGGTCATATTGCTTTTATTATTCAACCTTTTAGAATTCAACCAATCCAATTCTCTGATATTTCAAGCAGAAATCAGCTAATCATTTTCCGCTTCAGATCTACCTGACTTGGCCGGTTCCAAATTGTAATGAAGGGTGTCCTGCAAGTTGGATAAAAGATGGGTACTGTGATAAGGCTTGTAATGTGTCAGAGTGTGAATGGGATGCAGGGGACTGTGATGGTAGGTTTTCAGTATTTGAGTTATGCTCTGTGAAAATGGGGCTTAATGCATCTGCCTAAAGTATCAACCCTTGTCAGCCTCCGCAGTACCTGCAGGCTGTGCTGGGTTGAATCTTTTTGCTATTGGTCAATTTTCTGCATGTCCAAGGACCAGTTTACCTTACGATTCAGTCAATTGTTGGACGAAATGGACTTTCTAGATCCATAAAAATGCTTGGTATCATGACTCTCCGAGATGCATTAAGCCCCCTTTTGCCAGAGTGTGACTCATTTCTTTTTGTACTGTGATTACTCTTTACCAAATAATCCAGTGTTTCAACAACCCCAATAAAGAAAGCGTTTGAAAACTGTGTTGGAAAAAGAGAAAATATTGGCTTTTTCTCCTTTCCCCACTTTTTTTACCTTCTCGGGGAATTTCATCTCACCAGTATCAATTTTCAAATTTGTCATCTGCAAATGTTTGAATTTGGAAGAATCTTAAGATTTGTCATTTGGTAAGGGTTAAAATGGGTCTAGAATGATATATTTAATGCCAGAGGTCCAAAATGTTAGCCTTTCATTGGCAGATATCATGATTTGGACCCCAGTTTCTTTGTTGTCTGCTAATGCTTTCAATTTTGACTTGTCTAAAGATTTGTTCTGCAGTAAAGACTTAACCCTTTACTAGACAACAAAATTTTAAACTTGTCAAAATTGAAAGCATTTGCAGACAACAATTTCATTGTGGCTCAAATGGTACATTTTTTATTTTATTTATTTTTTTTTTTTTTTGATAAGGTAGAAAACATTGTGGGAAAAGGAGAAAATGCTCTTTATCGGCATTTTCTCCTTTTCCCACAATGTTTTCAAAAAGCTTCTTTCCCAGGGTCGTTAAAAGGCAGCATTGTGCTGTAAAGGGTTAAGTTATATGATTGTTCAAGTTAATGACATTGGTTTTGATTTTTTTTGACAGGTGTATCAGGCAATCAGAATCAAGGAGCTTGGGCAGGCATGATGGGAGGTTGGCAGACAGATACATCTAGTAAGTTTTGTAATTTCTGTCATCTCATGTAAATGAAGCAATAACGATATTAAATTGACCAAGAAATAAGTCCAAAATATCATTGTAGAGGATTTTAAGAAAAATAATATGAGACTTCTTAGAATCTGGTCATTCTTTATTTCACAGCTCTTTATTTATTTCTGACCCACCAAAAATTTGTTTGAATTCACACATGGCAATGAATTAGTTCTTCACCACACAATCTGAGTTTTAACGACTGTGAGGAAGAAGCCTTTTGAAAACTATTTCAAATCGTTAACCCTTGACCACACAGTCCTGAGAATTTATGACCCTGTGGAAAAAGGCTTTCAAAAACATTAAGAATTTTCTCCTTTTCCTACATTGCTTTCTATCCTTTCACAGAAAAGTTGCTTTCTATCCTTTCACAGAAAAGTCTCATCATTTTAGCCAGCCACTACAATAATGTTGTTTGCAAATGCTTTCAATTTGGACAAGTGTAAAATTTTTTGTCTGGTAAAAAGTTATATGTGGTTCAAATGTTGGACTTTGTTTAAAATGCTAGTTTCCAGCATTTTCTCCTGTTCCCATAATGTATTCAAAAGCCATTTTTCCCAAGGTCTTAACCCTTAAACAAGCAATCCTGTCTTTAAACAATCCTGATGAAAAGGAATTTTGAAAATATTGTGTGAAAAGGAAAAAATGCTGGTAACCAGCATTTTTCCTTTTCCCACAATGTTTTCTACCCTTTTGAAAACAATTTTTGGGTCACTTTTATGTTGTTGTCTGCAAATGTGATCAGTTTGGACCAGTCAAAAATTCTGTCGTTTGGTAAAGAGTCAAAAACACAGAATATGAGGGTGGTTTTGTTTGTTCAGTGGTATGGCCATCTCGGATGTGGTTTGACTACTTTCAGATTATTGTCACAGTGGCTGCGCCAATAACTGGATTGCTGATAGGTATTGTGACACTGTAAGTATATACAGACACTGCATCTCCTCAGTCACAAAATCTATTTCAAACTATTTTTATATTTAGCTGACTACATTATGGCAAAAAATAAATTGCCTGTAATAAGCAATTTCTTCCTTCTGCCACAGTTTTTTTTTATATGCATGGGACCTTACTTTATTTTGAATGGTTTTAGTTTACAAGGATGTTTTCTGAGATGTCTACGGTCAGTTTGTTATAGGAGGTAATGAATTAACTCTTTACCAAACGACAAAAATGTAGACTAGTCCAAGTTGAAACTATTTACAAATGACAAAATGATTGTGACTGAAAAAATGAATATTGTTTTGGAAAGAGTTAAAGTACCTGTGAAACATGCTATTGTTTCAATAGCATTTGAATATTAAAAATTGAACGTAGGTCAACTAATGGAACTTGTCTTTGTAAAGGTAGAAAACATTGTGGGAAAAGGAGAAATTCCTGTTAACCATCATTTTCTCCTTTTCCCTACAATGTTTTCAAAGGCTTTATTCCCTGGGTTTGTTGAAGCTCAGGATTGTGTGGTAAAGGGTTAAAATACATCACAAATGAATGAATTCTTCTCATTAATTCAGTACTCAAAGGGATATTTTTACAATATTGTACATTTCAGGTGTGCAATGTTGTACAATGTGGATTCGACGCTGGAGATTGTGGAACGGCTAATTTTGATAAACTACATTCCATGACACTTCAGTCAAATAAAACACACTACACTATGCCAAAAGGTAGGTAGCCACACTCAGAAACAAGGTAGGTGTGGCCTAGTATTATGTATCTTCTGAAAGCAAACCACTTTTAACCCTTTACCACACAATCCCTACTTGTAACGACTCTGAGAAAGAAGCCTTTTGAAAACATTGTGGGAAAAGGAGAAAATGCTGATAACCAACATTTTCTCCTTTTCCCGCAATGTTTTCTGCCCTTCTGAAAACAAACTTCAATTTTTCAGTAACGTTTATTTTGTCGTCTGCAAATGCTTTCAATTTTGACCAGTCTAAAATTTTGTTCTTTAGTAAAGGGTTAAAACATTCTTGAAAAGATGGACTAACCCTTTGCCAAACAATCCCAGGTTTCAGTGACCCTGAGGAAGGAGGCTTTTGCAAACATTGTGGGAAAAGGAGCAAAAGTCTAGTAACCAATGTTTTCTGTCCATTCAAAGATTTTCAAAAGTGGTATTCTGCAATATGTAAAGAGTGGTCTGCAGGTTGTAATGTGTTAACCCTTTACCAAACAATCCTGAGTTTTATCGATCCTGAGAAAGAAGGCTTTTGAAACTACTGTGGGAAAAGGAGAAAATGCTTCTAACGAGTATTTTCTTCTTCTCTTACAGTGTTGGCCACCATTCCAAAACAATGTTTGAATTTTGAGCCACATTTATTTTGTTGTCTGCAAATGCTTTCAATTTTGGCAAGTCACAAATTTTGTCTTTTGGTAAAGAGTTAACCCATTATCACAGGACAAAATTTTAGACTTGTCCAAATGGAAGGCATTTGCAGATGACAAATTTGAAATGGCTCAAATAAAGGAGAATAAGTGAGCAAAGTCAAATTTTCACAAAATTTGCAAGGACAGTCTGTGCAAGACATGAATAGTGGTTATGTATCAGATAGAATTTGAGGTAACAGGAAATTTTTTTGGTAGGTGGTTGGTATCACAATGACCAAAAGAACTGTTTGGTAAAGAGTTACTAGGGAAAACTTTTTCTTGCCAGAACCTTGATTAATGAATCTGTGACACCACTCTTGATATCTTTATATCTTCAGGTGAATGTATCGGATACTTTAACCTGTCCACTATTCTGTCAGAGAAGAATGCAACACTGAAGGATGCATTTTACGATGACAATAAAGCTATTAGAACCATTGCTGTTGCAAAAAAGTTTCAAGTGATGACTGTTATTTTACATTGCAACACAAATAAGTCACAAATAAACTTTACAGTACAGTTTGACTCTAAGGCTCTAGACAATGAGGTAAGTTTGGTCAAACAGTATGGTGTTTTGACATCCCTGTGAAAGTAGGCGTTTGAAAACATTGTGGAAAAATGAAGGAAAATGCTGGTAAACAGCATTTTGTCCTTGCCCCACAAGGATTTCTACCCCTTCAAAGATAAATCCCATTGATTTAGTCATGTTTCATTTGTAGTTTTTCAGTTAGAAAGTTTGAATTTTTTAAATTTGTAAACAGTTAAATTATAAATGGTTTAACTCTTTACTAAACAACAAAATTTTGAAGTCAACCAAATTCAAAGTATTTGCAGATGACAAAATAATTGTAGCTCATATGATGACTTATGTTTTTGATAGGGTAGAAAACATCAAGAGAAAAGAAGAAAATTCTGGGTACCAGCATTTTCTCCATTCCCCTCATGTTTTCAAAAGCCTTCTTTTTCAGGGTCGTTAAAACTCAGGATTGTGTGGTAAAGTAGTTACTAAACAGTCATTAGTCTTTTGGCCCTGATTGTTCCTTTTCCCATAGTGTTTTCCTTGCCATTTAATGTAACATAAGCCCAACAGTTAATGTGATGAAATTTCATATAGAGTAGTTATTGAACAATAACTTGGTAATTGAAGACTTTGGAAAGGAGAGATTTACAATGATGACTTATATTTCATTTACCACAATGTTATGTTTTCTGTCTTTTGTCATCTGTATCACTTTGACAATCAAAGAGATTGCTTTTTCATTAATATGTCTCTGAGGGCTTACCACGCTCCTCCAATTTTGCGTTTTGTAATACAGTTTGCTATTAAATATTACATCCAGGAGAGTTATCTGATGCAACTTTGTTTCAGGCTAAAGAGTCAACTCTTTACCAAACAATGAAATTTTAGACTGGTTGAAATTGAAAGGATTTTGCAGATGACAGAATAAATGTGACTTTCAAATTGAAATTTGTTTAGGGTAGGGTCAAAAACATTGTTTCTTCTTTTTCCGTATACGTTTTCCAGCATATTGCTTGAACCCCAGTTGTTACTTCCTGAGGTTTTTCATACACTTTGTTAGTTTCCACATAAAATGTATTGTTACTTTTTTCAGTTAAATTTCACCCTAGAGGCAGACACAACTCCTGATAAAACAGCACAAAATCTAGAGAAAAGTGTTAATGGGACTGATGTTAAAGTTGGTGTAAATGTCACCAAATCAGATAATTCAAGCAAGGTGGAGAGAGAAGTGAAAGAGGAGGTCATTGTATTTGATGAAATTCCAGTAGATTTACAGTAGGTCTAAATTTTGGGTTTTTTTGTGAAGCTTTTTATAAATCTCCCAGCCCTGCAAAGTTAAAGGTGGGATTATGCTGGAATTCACTTTTCTGTCTGTCTGTCTTTCTGATGTTAGACAGAATTTTGTTTTCTGTCCTCATCCTACAGTTTTCAATCAATTTGGCAGAAATTTTAATGAAATCTATTTCATTTATTGAGCGCTTTAACTCTTTTTACCACACAACCCTGAGTTTTAACAACCATGGGGAAGAAGCCTTTTGAAAACATTGTGGGGAAAGGAGAAAATGCTGGTAACCAGCATTTTCTCCTTTTTCCCCCACAATGTTTTCTATCCTTCCCAAAACAATTTTCAGTTGAGTCAAAATTATTTAATGGTCTGCAGATGCCTTCAATTTTGACAGGTGTAAAACTCTGTCGTTTGGTTAAGAGTTAAGACTTCAATATGTCATTCTGTGGAGATACTATTATTATTATATTTTTTTACTTTAAACTTGCCTAATTGGTACTCATAAGAAATGTTTCAGTGAGCCACATAGCACAGATTTTCTCCTGACGATCTTTGTAACAATGAGGATATTAATAAAAAAACAATCAAACCTTTATATTACAATTTTTTTTACTTTTAAAGATTGTTGACATTTGCAGAAAAGAAATAAAACATGGCTCAAATGATGTAAATTGTCTTTAACTCTTTACCACACAATGATGACTTTTAACGACTTTGGGAAATGAGACTTTTGAAAACATTATGAGAAAAGGAGAAAATGCTGGTAACCAGAATTTTCTCCTTTTCTCACAGTGTTTACTACTCTGTGAAAGACAAATATGTATAGGGTTAAATTTGTCTTCTACGAATCCTTTAATTTGGACAAGTCTAAAATTTTGTTATGTGGCAAAAGGTTAGAAAGATTGAAAAATTGTTGAAAATGGAGAAAATGTTGGTTACCAGCAGTTTCTTCATTTCCAGCAATGTATTCAAAAATCCTTTTTACTTGAGGTTCAAACACAAGATTATTCGGTAAAGTATTGAATGACTCAGGAACATTTTTATTTCAGAGGTCCACATGTCATTTTACCACCAGCCACCCCTGATATCTCTGTATACCTGAAATTGATGCCATCAAACATGTCTAATGTACCCCTACCTGGGCATTTGAAAGGTTTATACCTGGAACTTCAAGAGGAGTTGAAGAATGGTAAGATAATAATTACTCACAATAACTATGAAAGTGTAAATACAGATATAATCTCCCTCTCTCTCTCTCTCTCTCTCTTGCTCCTCTCTCTCTCTTGCTCTCTCGCTCATCTCTCTCTCTCTCTCTCTCTCTCTCTCTCTGCTGTCTTGAATAGGGTTAAAATAATTCTTATATTCAGTCATTTTGAATTGTTTACATGCAACTTCTAAATCTGGAGATATGCATCTCCTTTTGACAGGGGAGCTCACTGAGGCAGGGCACCAGCTACGTCTTACAAATTTGTGGGTATCTTACCAACAATTTTTACAGTCCAATCAGACAGATGATAAACCTGTAGAGGGTGTGAAACCTCTGAACCCTGCTCCCAATAAAAGAAAGTTAAAAAGGAATGTAGACATGGGGAACCAGAAGAGGAGAAAACTTTTGAATATTGATGAGATGGAAATAGGTCTGGAAGAGGAGCAGGTAGAGGAATCAGAGGAAAAGTTTGATTCATTTATACAGAATGTTGATATTCAGCCAGAAGCTGGAAAACTGCTTCCATGGGAAAAAGGGACTTTTGATGAGCTTCAAAAGGTTAGATACATATATACCTTTATTACTTGTGATTATAGGTGCACCTCTTTTCAAACTTCTTTCTTTTTTTCCCACATAAAATCAAGTTTGTTTCTTTTTCATAGAAAATATTATAGACACATTTATGAAAGTGTAAGAGTGAAACTTAAAGGCTAAAAGAAAAGAACTGAATAGACGGGGAGGAGAGTTAAAGAGAGAGTTGTCCCCATAAAGTTTTGATACAGTGTGCCATAGTGAAATCAATATTGAATGTGTACGTAATAGCCCTTTACCAAACAGTTAAGTTTTAGACACGTCTGTAAAGAAATCATTTGAAGATGAGAAATTTGTTGTGGCTGAAGTGATGGGAATTGTCTATGAAAAGGTAGAAAACATCGAGAACCACAACTACTAAGGAAATGCTGGTTACCAGCATTGTCTCCTATTCTCACAATATTTTCATAAACCATCCTCCTCAGGGTTGTTAACCCTTAAACTTTTAAAAAAATGAAATAAAAATTTCCATGCAATGGTAAGAAACCAAATATTGCGATTTCAAAGTTCATTTCACTGGAAAGAAAACACCTTATCGGACAGTGTAGATCAAAGATCAGACTGCACGTTTTGTGCAGTCTGATCGTGATCTACACTGTCCGCAAAAGGTCAGTGAGTCGCACTTAGCAGCTTAAGGGTTAAAATATGGGATTGTTTGGTGCGTGATAATAGGTTATATTACATTTGGTTTGTATTAATTTTTACTTATAGATGAAAGAAAACCAAGAAATAGAGAGTTTGTACAAAGTAACAGTATATAGAGGGCGTAGTACACTGGACACATTTGGAGACTCTCTGAGACATGTCAATACATTGTATAACAAGGCATTTGGTTACACAGCACGTAAAGTCCCAGGTCACATGCCCCATATGGTCGACAAAAATATCATGGCAGAACTACAGGCAAGGTAAAACTAGAATCTGGTTTGTCCAATTCTGACTGATGGACTTTACTTGGTAAAAGGATTTGAAAAATAACAAATCTAGGCTGTAAGTCTATGAACTTAATTCTTATGATTTATGATCATAATTTCTTATGATGAAAACTTCAGAATATATATATATGAGCCATGCTCTGGCAAAAGGGGGCTTAATGCATATCTGTGATGCATTATCCCAAGCAAGTCATCACATGGTCATGGATCCATAAAGTCCATTTTGTCTAACAACCGGCTGGATCATGAGACAGACTGGTCCTTCGACACACAGAAACTTTGACCAGTAGCCAAAAGTTTTAGCCCAAGTCAGTCTGCACGAACTGCACAGGCTGACCTGGGTTAATACTGTTCGCAGATGCCTTAAGCCCCCTTTTCACAGAGCATGGTATTATTATACATGTACCTTAGAATTTTTATAGAAAGACAAGAATGTTGCTGCAAATACAGAATTTGTCAGTAATCATCTGAATATTAAGTAAAATATCCATAATTTGAATTCATCCATTTACCAAATAATCCCTTACATTAACAGCCCTGAGTAAAGCTTTTAAAAACATTATGGGAAAAGGAGAAAATGCTGGTAACCAGCATTTTGTCCTTTTCCCACAATGTTTTGTATTGTTTCAGAATCAAATCCCATTAGTTACATATAATTTGTTGTCAAAAATAGCATTTTAAGTTGTACAAATTTTAGATTCTTGTCCATAGGTAAAGAGTTGCTTTAGAACTTAGTTAGAATTACTTGTGCATTTATCAGAAAATCACTTGATATTTCAATACACTGTACAAGAATAAACACTTATATTTATCTTGCCCCTTAGTCTTCGTCTATATAGGAGAGAAGCCCATTAATACTGTAGGATTAGAGACCAGGGGGTGGCTGTTTCAAATCCCCAGCTTGGCTAATTTCATACGAACAAATCAGTCATAAAGGAATTACTTTATTTCACTGAAGAAGAGTTTGACCTGACACTACAGGTCAAATTGTTTATTGAAATTAATTTAATTTTTTTCCTATAAATGTTTGGTATACATGTTTGCTGTATTACACAGGTTCCCCAAAGAATGGGACGCCACATCATCCCATCAGGTGAGACATTCTAAAGACATGCAGTATGCGTTCTCTTACTTCTACTACCTGATGGGTGTGAAACAAAATACAACAGCAGCTGATGTTTTTGATGAGATGGACACTGATAAATCTAGGTATGTACAGATAGGTTTGAGCTGCTTACTACATCATGTTCACTCATTGCTATTTTGTTGTTAATGAGGAAACCTCAGCAATATCTAGAATTTTTGTGTTAACCCTTAGGCTGCTAAGCGTGACTCACTGACCTTTTGAGGACAATGTAGTAGTTCAAGATCAGACTGCTCTGGATGTGCAGTCTGATCTTGGAGCTACACTGTCCAGTAAGGAAATACCTTTCCTCAAAAAATACATTTGAAACAGGAAAAATTGGGTTTACAATATTGATTTGAAAGTTTCATTTCTTTTATTTAGCAGGATATGGGTCAAGAATCCAGGACTGTATTTACTAACAATTCTAATTTACAAGCTAGTTATTTGACTGGCTGTGAGAAAATGGTTGGTAAATATGGCATGGGAGTTACAGTTGCCAAGGATAAACAAAATATTGTCTGCATGGCCAAAATTCTTTCCAGGTTCTGTTAAAAGTCGATGTTTTGACTGTTAATGTTAAAGCAGCTAGTTACTTGGACAGAATGCTGTTAGCAGTGCTGACAGTTCAATAAAATATCACCAAAGATACAAGTAATAAGTACTGAAGTAATCAGTGGTCATAATTTATAATGAACATCTGTAGGATTGATTTGTTATTTCTTTTTCCAGGGTTTTATCAGACAGAGAAATCAGAACTTTAGCAACAAGGTTATATGAGTTGCCGTTAGATTTGGCAGTAAGTAGCATGTATATAACTGTTTGTTATCAAAAGGTTTTGATGCTCTCGTATTGTAGTAATGTAGCAGTTGTTTTTTTGTTTCTTTTTTTTGTTTTTTCAGTGATTATTATAAAGTTGGGGTATTTTGATCAACTCTTTACCGAACAAATCATGATCCTTTCTGAATCCAAAGCATTTGCAGAGGACAAATCAAATGTGGCTCAAATGGTGAAAGTTGTCTTTTATAGAGTAGAAAACATTGTGGGAAAAGGAGCATTTTCTTCTTTTCCCACAATATTTAAAAAAACCTTCTTCCTTAGGGTTATTAAAAGTCACCATTGTGTGGTAAAGGGTTGAAAAGAAAATGAGATATGTTCTGTGAAAAGGGGGTTGAAAATATGTGCAAAAAGAGCCGACCCGTGTCAACCTGCGTAGTCAGCCTGGGTTGAAACTTGTTGATTTTCTGCATGTCCAAGAAGCATTTTATCTCATGATTTAGTGGGTTGTTAGACAAAATGGATTTTATGGATCCATATTTATCTGACAACTTGCTTGGTACAAGGCATCACAGAGATGCGCATAGCCCAAATGTGTTTTTTTGTTTGTTTGTTTAACCTATCTTGGATGTTACTCATTTTTTGTATTTTAGGGTTCAAAGGAATGTGGCTTTTTTTCTTCATCAAAATGCCTTGTTTGCACTTTATTTTCGATGCATACCACTTTCAAAACATTATGGAAAAGATACTGCTTGTGACAGCCTGTTTTTCTTTTCATAACAATGTTTTCAAATTTAAGTATAAACCCTCAATTTACGATCCCTCTCCATCTTTTACATCAGTATTTTCAAAGTCGATGGATGAAAATTGTTACAGGAGGCAAGGAACTTATAAGTATCATCTTTTATTATCTGACCTGAGATCATAGATAATACAAAGAATTATTTTCGTGCTTGAGATAGTGATCTACCTTTAGAAATAGATTTGAAGCAGGCAACTTTGAAAGCAGCCTGTTGAAATATGGTTTACCCTGTATAGAACAACCTGAAGTTTTAGCGACCCTAAGCAAGACAGCTTTTGAAAATATTGTGGGAAGAGGAGAAAATGCTGATAAACCACATTTTCTCCTAATACTACAATTTTTTCCTCTCTTTCAGAGTCAGATTTCAAGAATTGGTTCATATCTGTTTTGTTGTCTGTTGTTTACCAAACAATTCCAGATTTTCACGACCTTAAGAAAGAAGCCTTTTGAAAACATTGTGGGAAAAGGAGAAAATGCTGGTAACCAGCATTTTCTCCTTTTCCCACAATGTTTTCTACCCTTCCCAAAACAAGTTTCAATTTTTGAGTCACATTAATTTTGTTGTCTGCAAATGCTTTCAATTTGTACGAGTCTAAATTTTTGTCGTTTGGTAAAGAGTTAACTCTGGACTAGTGCAAAGTTTTGTCCTGGTAAACAGTAAATCAACTTCAAGTGAAGACATTTTAGCAAATGGGGAAAATGCTTTTCATGAGCAGTTTCTTCTCTTGCCATAATTTTTTCTAAAGTTTTATGTTGCAAGATGCAAAAAATGATTTGCAAAAATTTATGATTAACACTTTACCACACTATCTGAAGTTTTAACAACCCTGAAAAAATGGCTTTATTAAACATTGTGGGAAAGGAGAAAATGCTTGTAACCAGCACTTCTCCATTTCCCACAATATTTCTACTGTTTTGATGAATGCCATCCCTTGACCAAATTTTGTCACCTGCAGATGCTTAAAATAGGGACAAGTCTGAAGTTTTGTTGATTGGTAAAGAGTTCAAGAGGTTGTAGGTTGAGTATTTGTGCTCATATATGTGTATTTGTCTGTTCCTCTCTTCCAGACATTAACGAAGTTAGAATTCACATTTGTGAACTGTTCCAAGAATTTATCTAGTTTCCAACAGTACCAACCAGATGCTGCAGCAGTGGAAACTTACTATGAGACAGAAATGGTATGTGTCTAAATACCATCCACAAGAGCCCCGGACAGAGGGAGTGATTTTGATTTCAAAATTGAAAATATTAATTATTCTCCACTAAACCCTATGTTATGGATACTCATTAGAATCCTCTCATTGAGACGATTCTAATGAGTACCCACAACATATGGTTTTGAAGAGAAATAATGGATTTAAAATACCATCTCTCCCTTTTATTTGGAGCTCTGCCATCCACTACAAAGTTCTGGGTACCAGGGGGTTACACTGGAACCTGCATGCTTTTGTCTATCTGCAGATGTAATTTTGTGTCTTCTTTTTTCCCCTATGGCTTTTTATCTATTTGATTGGTTTTAAGGGAAGCATGGGAACACCGGCACCTGCAATTATCATTATGATTGCTGTACTATTGCTTGAGTTATGGCCCTTTGAATATTATTTTCTGATTCAGTGACAAGGCAAGTGGTCAGTATTTGTCAATTTGTGACAGTTCTAGACTTTGTATTATTGTAAGGGGGCTTCTCGCCCATAATTAGCAAGTTCTGTACTCATTTCCCCTCGATGCTTGCAAAGCAAAGGTCATGATGTACATACACAGGACGATGTTTATAATCTTTTCTAAGTACAACTTATAAGGTTCTGTACATCACATTTTTCATGGCAGGTTGGACATATTGTCCCTCTAGGCCAGACAAAATAAATGAGAAATTAGACAACACATCATGTGCTGTCTGATCTTGATCCACATTGTCAAGAAAAATAGCTTTGTCTCTACTGGCAAAAGACCAGCAGAGCTTATGTCATGGCATGGTTTCTGTCTGTCTGTCTTTTTCTTGTTTATGTGATAAAGTCCACATTTGTTGTCAGATTTTCCTGAAACTTGCAAGTTTCTGTATATCATCAAAAGCTTGACCCTATTGATTTTGAAACAAATCCGACAATTAGTATAAAGGAAAATGTAGCCATCTAAAGATAAGCTTCACATTTCATATTTACACGGTAAAGCCTGCATTTGTGGTTGTATTTTCGTGAAACTTGCACAGTTCTTTGTATGATCAAGGGATTAAGCCCTATCGATTTTGAAAAAAATATGACAGTTATTACGAGTAAAGTAACCATTTAAAAAAGTTGAACATTTGCACTTCGTGTTTATACAATAAAGTCTGCATTTGTGGTCAGATTTTCATGAAACTTGCACAGTTTTTCTGTAATTATCATCAATAGCTTCAACCCTATCGATTTTGAGGTAAATCCAACAATTGATAAGGGAAAAGTGGCCATTTAAAGTTGAAACTTTACATGTCTTGTTTACGCAATAAAGTCCACCTTTGTGGTCGGATTTTCATGAAACCTGCACATTTCTTTGTAACATATATAGCTTGAACCCTATTGAAAATAAAGTAAATCCATCAATTGGTTTAGGAAAAGCAGCCATTTGATGACTTAGTCTTGTTTACGCAACAAAGTCCACATTATTGGTCCCATTTCTTTGAAACTTGCAGGGGTTGTTTGTTACAATGATTACTAAATCCTCATCAAATTTGGCTGGATTCAGAAAAGTGGTTTTTAGAAATTGTACTTTGATTATTTCACTATTTTTTGAATTCACCATGCCTACTTGTCATGCTGTTGTAGTGGGTTGAAACCAAGTTGCAAAGAAACCTCCCCCCCCCCCCATTTTTTTTTTGGTGTGTGTATGTGTTTGTCTTTTTCCTTTTGCGCCATGAATTAATGATGTATCATAGAAAGCAAAATCACAGCCATTAGAGCAATTCGGGCCTCAAAGAGCCTCTGGTTTTCCCCCTAGCATGTTGTTACCGGCAATTATTATCAGACATAGTTATCTTTTCTGACTGAAAATATAGCCACAAAGCTGATTTTTTTTCCTTTCAGCCGCAAGTGACAAGAAATTTATTTATAAACTGTCCTGCTGTACAGACCCTAGTTAAAAGTAATTTTCCTCCAAAAAGTAAATACAGGTAAGTATTGTAGGGATCATACTTATTTTTGCATGCTTTCTTTTGCCAAGCCCTGAGAAAGAAGGCTTTTGAAAACATTGTGGGAAAAGGAGTTTTCTCCTTTTTCCACAATGTTTTCTCCCCTTCCCAAAACAGATTATAATTTTTCAGTCACATTGATTTTGTTGTCTGCAAATGCTTTCAATTTGGACAAGTTTCAAATTTTTGTCGTTTGGTAAAGGGTGAATCTCACATTCCAGAAATCAACTCTGAATTCCATGTCTGGTAATTTGAGAAGCTGAAGTAATATCATTTGGTAAAAAGTTAGCCATTACATATATTGGATGAATTTTCACCAGCAGTCTTTACAAAAGCTGTTTGCTGCAAGAGCATAAAAAGTCATAATTTATGGTTTCTCACAACTATTTTTAGGATTTTGATATGTAGCTGAAACAGTGGCATTTCCCATGTCTAGGGATGTATTTTGTGGAGCGGTCAAGTTATGATTCATTCTGTCTCGTCCAATTAGATTGATAGCCTTGGATTTTAGAATTAGAATAATGTTTATGGTGTTTAATGAATATGGTCACAGAATATGATCACAGATCTTCAACATTTAACCCTTTACTGCACAATGCTGCCCTTTGACTCCCCTGGGAAAGAAGCCTTTTGAAAACATTGTGGGAATAGGAGAAAATGCTGGTAAGCATGTTGTCTGGTAAAGGGTTAATGTATCTTAATATGTTATTCTGAGTAGAATTAAAAACCTGTACATGTCAGTTTATAAATCTTTTCCAGACATAGTATATCAGATGATTCAGAAATTGCCTTCAAAATGATCAAAACTAATGTATCAAGTGTTGTAGGACAGTTAGACGATGTCAGAAAAAATCCAAAGTAAGTGGTCTTTGCAATTATTTTAAGGTAACCTTCTGAAAATACCTGAAATGATTGAAGATAGTGTTAAATGCTGTTCAAACTTAGCAGGTTTTGAGCTTTCTTGAGCTCCATGTCTTGCATAAGCTTGTAGTTTATGTCGTTCCCAAGTCTTAGGCCTGTAAAGCTTTATGTTGTTCCAAAGTCTTAGGCCTGTAAAGCCTTATGTTGTTCCGAAGTCTTAGGCCTGTACTACAGTGCTCTAAAACCCTACTTTTGAAACAAAAATGCAGAGGTAAAATACTAGCCAGTTGTACCAGAGGTTCTTGTTTTGAGCTCATATCTCAGGTTCAGCCCTTTGAACTATCCATGTCTTTGTTAAAGAACTTGTTTTGTGTCAGATAATGGTCATTAAGAATATAAGTTGTATACTTGTCTTACAGTCCATGTAAAATAAATACATGTGTAGGTACAAAACAGTTTACCAGACAGTGCCCTTTTTTTAATGACCTATTTTAAAGAGTGGAAGAATACTTTCGAAAACTTGTTGAGAAGTGTAGAAAGTGCTGGTAACCTGCATTTTTCTCCTTTTTTTACAATGTTTTCAGTAATTACAATAAAAGAAGTAGCCAACCATTTTAGTTAGATTTGTCTGGAAATGCTTTCAAAATGGGCTGGTCTAAAATTTTGCCCTAAGGTAAATAATGAAAGCCCCACTAAAATTACCTTCCTTTTTATCTTGCAGAAAATTTATATGTTTTAATGACAACATAGATCATTCCCAGAGCCAGGCTCAAACAGTGAAAGCTATTTTACAGGACTTTTACGAGTCTTTCTTCCCAATACCGTCCCAATTTGAACTACCAAGAGAGTATAGAAACAGATTTACGCATATAGATGAGTTGAGAGAATGGTAATTGTGGCACCTTGTAATTTTTCATAGTTGACTTATGCCTTTGCAGGAAGATTGCTGTGATGATAGTAAAGAATGTTTTCCATTTGCAGGAAAGGCCATAGTATTGCCCATATAAGGCTGTTTTGGCTGGCTTATCTTGCAAAATATTACAAAGTGTAGATCCCAGATCAGACTGCACATACTAAGTAGTTTGAATTCGGATCTACAGGTTCTCAGAAGTATCACAGGCTTTTCCAGACAATAAAATTTTCTACTCGTCCATATTTAAAGCATTTTCAGATAATGAAAGCGGTTAAATGATGGTGCTTGACTTTGAAAGACTAGAAAACTTCGTGGGAAAAGGAGAAAATGCTGGTGACTGGCATTTTCTCCTTTTCCCACAATGTTTTCAAAAGCCTGTCTTTCTGAAAAAAAAATGCTTGCTTGCATAGTAAAGGAAAAATGTTTGCAATAGCTTACCAAGAGCAAAATACTGTCCAAGTTTGATAGCACTTGCTGAAAAAGAAGTGAAATGTAGATGCTGAGACTTTCAAAATAAGATTATGACACATGCAGAAATTTCTCAACATATGAAAACATTGTTTGCAAAATTTTCTTTTTTGTTTGCAAAATTTTCCTTCTGTAGATTGGTCTCAGTTAATGTACATGGGATGAGATGTAGATGGGTCTCAGTGATTGTGCATGGGATAAGGGCTTAAAAGTAATTTCTATAACCTTATATAGGCCACAGATGCTTTATTGGGGAAAAAAGGAGAGAAAAAAGGAGAGAAATACTGATAAAGCATGTCTATTTCGATGGAAAGAAAATTTCTTTCTGGGCTCTTATTTAATAGTTTATGTCAGTAGTTGCTCTTTTAACTCGTACTCCATTTCAAGATCTTTTTTGTCGGATTTTGCGTTTTACTCTTATATTTAATATAGGCAAAGATACAGATATTGGTTGAAGTTCTGGACACATGTCGCTCTTGTTTTACTGGTTATATTTACTGTGGCCTCATATTTTGGAGATAAAGTGAGTTTTAAGTTTGTAATCATTACAGAGCATTCAGAAATATTTTCTCGTTGTCTATCTGGGATTCTGGAACTCTATGCATGCTAAACAAATGAATTTTATGGTTTGCTGGTGTAAGAAAAGACCTAAATATTATGTTTTCAATACTGGTTTTCACCAGAATGTTTGTATGAAACTATCCAAGTTATAGACCAAGATCAGATTTCACATTCAGTGTTACGTTTTTCTGTAGCATTAAGAGAGTTAACTCTTTACCACATGATAAAAATGTAGACTTGTCCAAATTGAAAGCATTTGCAGACAATTTAAATGTTGCTCAAATGACGGAATTTGTCTTTGATAGGTTAGAAAACATTGTGGGAAAAGGAGAAAATGCTGGTTACCAGCATTTTCTCCTTTTCCCACAATGTTTGCAAAAGCCTTCTTTCTCAGGGTCGTGTGGTAAAGGGTTAATTCTTTTTATCTAAATAGAGGAATTTTTGACCGTGATTTGAATTTCGGGTATAATTTCCATTTTGATTTACAGTTATAGCTTTGGCTTCATGTAATTTGGATTCATCTGTCGCAATGAATGCTATTCTAAGCCATAGGTATGAAGTCGTTTATTTGATTTCATCATTGCCGAAAAACAGTTCATTTTCTATTTTAATCTTTTACCACACAATCCTGACTTTTGAGGAAAAAGCCTTTCGAGAACATTGTAGGAAAAGGAGAAAATATTGATAACCAGCATTTTCTCTATTCCCCACAATGTTTTCTACCCTGTTGAAGACAAATTCCATTATTTGAGCTACATTTAAATTGTCGTCTGATAATGCTTTCAATTGGGACCAATCTAAAATTTTGTTGTATTTTTGTTAAAGAGTTAATTTTTTACCAAACAACATAATTTTAGACTTGTCCAAATTGAAAGTATTTGCAGGAGACATATCAAATGTGGTTACATTAATGATTTTTGTCTTTGAAAGGTTAGAAAACATTCTGGGAAAAGAAGAAAATGCTTGTTACCACCATTCTTTTCTTTTTCCACATTGTTTTTAAGAGCCTTTTCCTTGAAAAAAAAAAGGGGGGGGTGATTGTATAGTGAAGGGTTAAAGAATTGTAATCATACATGAAACATCATAAGCTGTGTGTAATTTACCAATATGACTTGACTTTTTTTCATTTACGAATCTAAATACATTTGAGCCATGCATTGTGAAAAGGGGGCTTAATGCGTCTGCGAAAACTATTATCCAGGTCAGCCTGCACAGTCCATGCAGGCTGAACTTGGCCGAAACATTTTGCTATTGGTCAATTTACTGTATGTCCAGGGACAAGTCTACCTCATGAATCAGTAGGTTGTTTAACCCTTAAAGCGCTGGAACCAATTTAACTTGTTTTTGCAGACAGTGTAGATCAAGATCAGACTGCACAGAATGTGCAGTCTGATCTTTGATCTACACTTTCAGCTACTTCAATACACCTTCTGGCTAAAACAACCTTGAAATCACAATATTTCGGATGATTTTCTTCACTGAAAAGGTTTATTTCATAAATTCAGCGGTCTAAGGGTTATAAAAAAAATGGCTATTAGGGATCCAGAATTATGTTAGGACTTGCACAGAGATGCATTAAGTTTCCTTAGTCAGAGCAAGTCTCATTTATACCCTTAGGGTGCTAAGTCAACGAAATTTTAATTGTCCTTCTTTTTTAGATATTTTAAGGCTCTTTTGTGCCGAGTATCTCACAAAATAGCAGATAGTGTAGATTCAAGATTAGACTATCTGATTTGTACTAACTCTTTTCCCATGTTTTATTTTTTTATTTTTGACATAACAGATAGAAGCAGCTCAGAAGAGGTTTACCCGACGCCGTACAGTGTCACATCCAAATGGCGAGAAAGGACAGTTACAGACTGTATGACGGTGTCTGCTCTGGTTAGTTTCACCCGATGTTGTCATGGCGATGCTTTCTGCCGTTGTTGTCATTGTCATCGTCATGGTAATATATGAAATGAACACATTTTAAATGCTCAATATGGAAAACACAACTTGTGATATTATAAATAGTATTTCTTTAAACCTCAGAGCACTGAATGAATCAAATGAAACATGTCAAGTTTAGCCCTTTACCAGAAGTCAAAATTTTAGACAGGTCCATATTGAAAGCATTTGCAGGCAACAAAATGAATGTGGTTCAAATGAAAGGAAAGAAAATGTCATGGAAATAGGAGAAAATGCTGTTTACGAGAATTTACTCCTTTTCCCACAGTCTTTTAAAAAACTTTTTTTTCACGGTCCTTTGATTTTTTCTTCAACTCTTTACCAAACGCCAAAATTTTAAACTGTTCCAAATTAAAGGCTTTTGCAAATGACAAATTAAATGTTGCACAAAGTATGAAATCTGTCCTTGAAAAGGTAGAAAACATCGTGGGAAAAGAAAAGGCTGGTTACCAGCATTTGGGCCATTTCCCACAGTATTTTTAAGCGTCATTTTCTGTAGGGCCATTAAAACCTAGGATTGTGTGGTCAAGGATGAAGGTATTTGAAATTGTTTTGGATTGTTTGGTAAAGGGTTAACTTACCCTCCAGCACAAAACTTCTTATGCCTTGTAACAAACTTCTTTTGAGAACAATTGTTTGAACAGTAGCAATTTTTTTCACTTCAGCTACAATGTTTTCACTTGTATCCATATATCTGAGGATGAAAATTCAGACACCCAAATCAAAAGCATATACAAAGGACGAATTAGATATGGCTGAAATGGTCACCAGCGATTTCTCCTTTTCCCACAATGTTTTCAGAGGGCTTTTTTCTTGGGGTCCTTAAGACACAGGATCTTTTTGGTTAACCCTTTACCACACAATGCCGCCTTTTGACGCCCCTTGGAAAGAAGCCTTTTGAAAACATTGTGGGAAAAGGAGAAAATGCTGGTGACCAGCATTTTCTCCTTTTCCCACAATGTTTTCTACCCTATCAAAGAAAAGTTGCATCATTTGAGCCACATTGAAATTGTCGTCTGCAAATACTTTCAGTTTGGACAAGGCTCAAATTTTGTCATCTAGTAAAGGGTTAAGGGTCACACATAGATACATGTTGATCATCCCTACTTAAAAAAGATGCTTTTAATGTTGTTTTGAGGCAGATTTGTTTCTGGAAGTAACATATTAACTCCCTACTAAGCAACAAAAGACTCCTTTATTTTGAAAGCATTTGCAAACAACAAATAAACATGGCTAAAGTGATGAGAACCGTTTTAGAAACAATGGAAAACATTGCGGTAAAAGGAGAAAAACTATATTTTATCTTTTTTTCCCACAATGTTTTCAAAAGCCTCTTTCCTCCAGATCTTCAAAACTCAAGATTGTGTGGTAAAGGTTTAACCCTTTCCCACACAGTCCCGACTTTTAACGACCCTGAAGAAAAAGCCTTTTGAAAACATTGTGGGAAAAGGAGAAAATGCTGGTAACCAGCATTTTCTCCTTTTCCCACAATATTTACTTCTCTTCCCAAAACAATTTTCAGTCTTTGAGAAATGTTTATTTTGTTGTCTGCTAAAGTTTTCAGTTTGGACTGGTCTAAAATTTTGTTTGGTAAAGGGTTGATAAATAAAAGTCTCAGTTACTGCATTTTCAAACCTTTACCAAACAATCCTGTTTTTTATTGGCCTTGAGGAAGGAGGCTTTAGTAAACATTGTGGGAAAAGAAGAAAATGTTGATTACCATGGCTTTCTCCTTTTCCTACAATGTATCCTACTTTTTCATAGACAGATCTCAACATTTGATCCATGTTTAATTTGTCATCTGCAAAATGCTTTTAACTTGGACAGGCCTAAATTTTGTCATCTGGTAAAAGGTTTAAGAGGCACTTGTCTTCTACGTATGTAATCTTATTTTTATTTTACTTTTTTTTCTGAGGTCCTTCGTAAGATAGAGTCCTGGGGTCTTTGTCACCAAGTACACTAATTGTATTTATAGTATTCTATATTTCAAGACAAACAATCTAATTGGCTGAGATGTTCTGACTCCACCAATCAGATGACTTGCCTTTGAAAACTGAATTGAATTTAGTATGGTCGATTAATATGACCTCAGAAATATGGCTCAGGAGATTATAGGTTGCATTGTTTTCTAATTCCGATATGTGTTCATTTCTAAAGGGTGGTGGTGCTAACTAGAGCATAGATCTGTGATATTTTGTTCGGAAGTAGAGCAAAATTTTAGCATATTTGTCATAATTATTATCTATTAGGTATTTATGTTCATTGTGTAGTTACAAGTTGCAAAGTGTATACTGTAGTGGTCCTTTTTGGCTCAGTGAGTGGTTTAGGTGTTGCCTTTACAGTCAAGAACTTCTGTGCTTGAGTTGATTGGGCTAGAGTGGTTTTGTGAGAGTTTCCTTTAGAAAGGTATTGCAGAACCCAAGCCAAGTACTCTTGAAATCTTGGGCACTCATTAATGAGCAATCACCTTGATATACCTGAAATATTGTTGAAAATGGTGTAAAACACCATTCCAGCAAAGTATGTTATTGAATATTTTTTGTATAATACCCATATTGCCAGCTAACTTATGATGATGCCCTGCTAACTCGGAAAGCACTTAACCTGGCTTTAGTTGCAATTGCAGACAGTGTGGATCAAGATCAGAATGCACATTCTGGGCTGTCTGATCTTGATCTCCCATGCTTTCTACCTTTTTACATTTTCTGGCCAAAGCAAGTTTGAAATAGCATTATTTAACTCTTCACCACAAGACAAAACTGTAGACTTGTCCAAATCCAAAGACGTTGTAGAGGACAATTTAAATGAGATTCAAATGATGGAACTTGTCTTTGAAAAGGTAGAAAACATTCTGGAAAAAAAAGAGAAATTGCTGGTCACCAGCATTTTTCCTTTTCCCACAATGTTTTCAAAAGGCTTCTTCTGTAGGGTCATTAAAACTCTGGATCATGTGGTACAGGGTTAAAATGTTTTTTTCCAAATTAAAAAAAAAAGGCCATTTCATTAATTGAGTGCTTCAAGGGTTGATTGTTATTTGTGACCAAATGGAGTGTATTGGGAGGCAAGGACAATGACCTTTGGTCGATACAGAAAACAGAGTAGGAAAAGGAGCAATAGCCAGTAACATGGACCTTTTCATGTAGCTGAAACAGCCAAAATGTTGATATTTCAAAGTTGCTTTGACAGACTATGTTGCAAAGTATTGGACAGTGCAGATGCAAAATCAGACTGTGTTCTTTGGAGTCTAATCTTGATTTACACCCATTAAAACAACTCCTATTATGCTGGGTTCTGTATTCTAAGGGTTATTTACTCTTTACAACAGAATCCCAAATTTTAAGGACCCTGAAAGAGAAGGCCTTTGAAAACATTGTGGGAAAAGGAGAAAATGCTGGTAACCAGCATTTTCTCCTTTTCCCACAATATTTTCTACCCTATCGAATACATGTACAGAAATCATCAGTTGAGCCACATTTAATTTGTTGTCAGCAAATGCTTTCAATTTGGACAATTCTAGAGTTTTTTTTTGTTTGGTAAAGAGTTAAAAGGGTTATAAAAAGGTTGTTTTTTTTTTATGGGAAAATTTGCATGCTACATTTATTTGTGTTACTACCAATATATATGTATATATTATGAACAATCTTGTCTGTAAGAAGAATAAATGTTACTGAAAGGTACATTTTTCCAAACTGTCAATCCAAGATCAGACTGCTGAAACAATGCAGGCTGATCATGAATATAGATCTATGCTATGTTAAATAATTATTACGAAAGTAATGTTTAGCATAATAGAAATAAATTTTAGTTGGGTGTTTTGGACAGTGTAGATTAAGATCAAACTGCTCAGAGTATGCAGTCTGATTTATGATCTTCATTATTTTTAGCTCACCTGAGCACAAAGTGCTAAGGTGAGGTATTGTGATCGGTCGTTGTCTGGCGTCCAGCTGTCTGTCTGTCTGTCCATCTGTCTGTCCGTCCGTCCGCCTGTCTGCCCGTCTGTCTGTCTGTCCACAATTCCTTTAAACATCTTCTCCTCCTAAACCGCTGGGCCAAGCTTGATGAAACTTGGCAGGGATGTTCCTTGGGTGAAGCTCTACCAAAGTTGTTCAAGAGATTGAATTCCACCCATAACTCTGGTTGCAATGGCAACAGAAAGGAAAAAAATAGCAGAATCTTTGAAAATCTTCTTCTCTGATTCTAGAAGGCGTAGAGCTTTGATATTTGGTATGTAGCATCTCCAAGTGGACCTCTACCAAGTTTGTTCATATGATGCCCCTTGCGTCAAAACTGGCCCCGGCCCCTGGGTCACAAGTTCGAACATAGGAACAAAGAAGGAAAACTTTAAAATTTTTCTTCTCTGAAACTGGAAGGCATGGAGCTTTGATATTTGGCATCTAGCATCTCCTTGTGGACCTCTACCAAGTTTGTTCATATGATGCCCCTGGTGTCAAAACTGGCCCTGCCCCAAGGGTCACAAGTTCGAACATAGGAACAAAGAAGGAAAACTTTAAAATTCATCTTCTCTGAAACTGGAAGGTGTAGAGCTTTGATATTTGGCATCTAGCATCTCCTAGTGGACCTCTACCAAATTTGTTCATATGATCCCCCTGGGGTCAAAACTGGCCCTGCTGGGGGAGGGGGGGGGTTCACAAGTTTGAACATAGGAACAAAGAAGGAAAACTTTAAAATTCTTCTTCTCTGAAACTGGAAGGCGTAGAGCTTTGATATTTGGTATGTAGCATCTCCTAGTGGACCTCTACCAAATTTGTTCAAATGATGCCGCTGGGGTCAAAACTGGCCCTGCCCCAGGGGTCAGAAGTTCGAACAAAGGAACAAAGATGGAAAATTTTAAAATTCTTCTTTTCTAAACCTGGAAGGCATAGAGCTTTGTTATTTGGTATGTAGTGAACCTGTTCTAAGTTTGTTAGCCCACCTGAGCACAACGTGTTCAGTCAGTTTGAAATTGGGTCACCTGGGGTCATAAACTAGGTCAAATTAAAGTAATACCTTGTGGGCACTCTAGAGGCCACATTTATTGCTCAAATGACCTGAAATTTGGTCAGAATGTTTGTCTTGATAAAATCTCACATGAGTTCGAATTTGGGTTGTTTGGGGTCTTAAATTAGGTCACTAGGTCAAATTAAAGAAATACCTTGTGTGCACTCTAGAGGCCACATTTATTGTTCAATTGATTTGAAAATTGGTTAAAATGTTTCTCTTGATGAAATCTAGGACCAGTTCAAAATTGGGTCACCTGGGGTCATAATCTAGGGTCACTAGGTCAAATTAAAGAAATACTTTGAGGGCACTCTGGAGGCTACATTTCTTGCTTAATTGACTTGAAAATTGGTCAGAATGTTTGTCTTGATAACATCTCAGATGAGTCCGAATTTGGGTCAACTGGGATCATAAACTAGGTCACTAGGTCAAATTAAAGAAATACCTTGTGGGCACTCTAGAGGCCCAATTTAATTGTTCAATTGATTTGAAAATTGGTTAAAATGTTTCTCTTGATGAAATCTAGGATGAGTTCAAAATTGGGTCACCTGGGGTCATAATCTAGGTCACTAGGTCAAATTAAAGAAATACTTTGAGGGCACTCTGGAGGCTACATTTCTTGCTTAATTGACTTGAAAATTGGTCAGAATGTTTGTCTTGATAACATCTCAGATGAGTCTGAATTTGGGTCAACTGGGATCATAAACTAGGTCACTAGGTCAAATTAAAGAAATACCTTGTGGGCACTCTAGAGGCCATATTTTTTGCTCATTTGACTTGAAGATTGTTCAGAATGCTTGTCTTCATAAAATCTCTTGAAAAAATCTAGGATGAGTTTAAAATTGGGTCACCTGGGTCATAATTGAGGTCACTAGGTCAAATTAAAGAAATACCTTGTGGTCACTCTTGAGGCCACATGTCTTGCTCAGTTGACTTGAAAATTGGTCAGAATGTTTGTCTTGATAAAATATTGGATGAGTTTGAAATTGGGCTAACATCATATTTATTTGGCATTTAGTTCAATTATGATCCTGGAGTGAAATTTCGCCTATTGACTCAGGTGAGCGATCCAGGGCCATCATGGCCCTCTTGTTATCGTTCAGTCTCTGAATTTGAAAAGCATACAAGAAAGTTTTAGACAGTGTAGATCCAAGATCAGACCGCATGTTTTGTGCAGTCTGATCTTGATCTGCATTGTCCAACAAAGCTACAAAAGCTGGGTCAAGTTGTTTAACTCTTTACCAAACAACAAAACTCTGGACTGGACCAAATTGAAAGTCTTTGCAGAAGACAAATTTAATGTGGCTTAAATGATGATTTCTGTCTATGGTAGGGTAGAATGCATTGTAGGAAAAGGAGAAAATACTGGTAACCAGTATTTTCTCCTTTTCCCACTATGTTTTCAAAAGCCATCTGTTTCAGGGTCATTAAAACTCAGGATTGTGTAGTAAAGAGTGAAGGGTTAATTATAATGTTATATCTTCATGTGTAGCTATATTCTGTGTTTTCTGTACCCCCCACTTACGAAGTAGAGGGGTACTGGTTTCACCGTATCTGTCTGTCCATCCATCCATCTGTCCATGTTTTTCGTGTGCATACTCTTAAATTAAAAGCCTTTTGAGCTAGGACCCTGAAACTTTATACCGAAGGAGGTGCCCTATTGTTTTTGTGTCACATGGTTCAAAGGTCGACATAAAAGGTGAACTTTATTCTGAAAATCATTTCCATTCTCTGATTGTGCTGCTCTAGTGACAAGGTGCTGGTGGGGGGCATTTGTCCACTTTGTGACAGTTCTAGTTACACAAAGCATTGTTCTTTATATTGATGAGTTTATGCTAGAGAAGTATTTTCAAATTCATTACGGCCTACAGATGACTGTTTTGTCTTGAAACAGACCACTGTACAGTCTGTTCTTTATTTACTCTCTCTACAATAGCATCTACATGCTCCCTCAGCAGGAGAATTTTTGTTACGACACTAATGCAGATTGTAATTGTGTCCTTTTGGTTTTTGTAATTGGTGATTGTTATGTAATTGTTTTTTTTTTTTTTTAATTCATCTCCTGGGTTGGGGAGTGCATTATATACATGTGGGATTTTAAAAGCTTACGCATTGTTTTTAATTGTATTTATATTCACGATTTTTTTAATTCCTCCCACATTTGGGCTTATTGTTTCTGGTCTATCTTTTGGTACATTTGTAGGTTAATTTGTCAATATAATTGGTTTTTGTAAATGAGCTCCATTGTTTATTGTTACATTAAATCTAAATTTAATGTGTGACTTTATATCAATGAAATGCAAATTGACCTAGATTATGCTGAAAATCTGATGTTGTTTGGAGGGGTTATGGGACTTCAAGATTATAAAAATTTAAATGGCTTTGTAGCCTTAGGAATAATGATATTCCATAAAATTTGTCAAAATATTTTCTCTGATTTTCATTCTTGCATACCAGCATGTTCTCCAGTGCTGTACTATTTTCCTACACGAAATATAGATTTTGAAAGATTGAAAAATTTACTAAACCCATTTTGCAATCATATTTTGCTAAGCCATGAAGACTGGATACCATTAGGGAGCAAGATGTTTCTGAAACACATGAGCCACACTCCAGCAAAAGGGGGCTTAAAAGCATCTCCGTGATGCATTATACCAAGCAATTAATCATGTTATTATGGATCCGTCATAACTACCTTGTTAGCCACCAACTGAATTATGAGGTAGAATGGTCCTTTGACATGTAGAAAATTTACCAATAGGGAAAAGTTTCGGCCCAGGTCGGCCTGTGCGGACTGCGCAAGCTGACCTGGGTGGATGCTTTTCACAGATGCATTAAGTCCCCATTTCACAGAGCATGGCTCATCTTTTTTTTTCATCAATTTTGAAATGTTGTCCAATATTGTACAGCTAAAGAAAATAGTTTGACAGAAGATTATTGTGGGTATAATTGTCATTTTCTTAATTTTCAAATCAGGTATAGTGTAATTATCATTTTTTAGCTCCACTGGCCGAAGGCCAGCGAGCTATTGTCATGGCGTTGTGTCCGTCGTGCGTCCGTCGTGCGTCCGTTCGTCCGTGCGTGCGTCCGTAAACTTTTTCTTTAAAAAACTTCTCCTCAGAAACTATTGACTGCATTTTTACCAAATTTCACAGGAATGTTCCTTTGGTGGTCCTCTTTCAAATTCCTTCAAATAATTGTGTTCCATGAAGAATTCTGGTTGCCATAGCAACCAAAGTAAAAAACCTTTAAAAATCTTCTCCTCCCAAACCGCTATTTGGATAGCATTATTATTTTGCAGGAATGTTCCTTAGATACAGGTTTACAGAATTCCTTTAAAAAAAAATGATCTGTCAAAAAACATGGCTTTTATGGGAGACTCATTTTCCTTTTATGGTATAAAGTAAAATCTTTGAAAAATTTCTTCTCTAAAACTATTCATTGGATTTCATTGTTGTTTTGCAGGTAAGTTCCTATGGTGGTTGTCTGCCAGATTGTTTCTATGGTGGTTGTATACCAAATTCCTTTTAAAAAAATGATACACCTAAAAACACATTTTTTTATAGACAAGGCTTATATTTCAAAAAAATGTTCTTCTCCAAAACTATTTATTGTGTTAGTTTTATCGACTAACAAAGAAAAAGGAAGAAAATTGGATTGACTTGACCTAGTCAGGGCTGTCCTATTTAAGCCCACACATTTTCTTTGGTATTAAGATCACAATTTACTCCAATGATATGCTATTAGTTAGTACTAGTAATGAAATATCACTGGCCATAAATAAGATAAAAGCTTGAGCACCTTTCACAACTTGAGCTTTTCAATTTTGCCTTATTACTAAGCCTGAGTAACCATGCCAAGATAAAAAAGAAAAAGTATTTTAATAACAAAACCCCCATGTTGTAGGTACTTTATAGTCCTTTTGATATAGAACAAGAGAACCTCTGCACTTTTATTAGTTCTGGTAAAGGTTTGTTGACCTACTAATGAGTAAATGCAGAGTGGACAGAGAAGGGGTGTAAATCCTGGTGACCTGGTACACAGTGGGACAGGGCTTTACATTTGTGATAAGGCATTAATGTTACCCAGTCAAACTGATCCCACAACTTCAGTACACCAGAATTAATCTGTGCCCTGGAGCAGGATATTTGATTTATGTAAATGCATTTGTAGACCATTTTGTGTTGTTTGCCACAGAAGACATTCTAACTGTGAAAAGTTGATTATTAGGGATTAGGTGTTCATTGTATGCCAGCATATTTCATTCTATCTGGTGTATTGATGTAAGTTGATCTATATTGCTATAACATTCATTCATTTGCCCTCCTAGCTGTTCTTTTAGATTACCCCTTTACCACACAGTCACAACTTTTAACGACCCTGAGAAAGACATATTTTCTATATTTTGATGTTTCCCCACCCAAAATGGTTTGTGAAAGGACCTGTTGCAGACAACATATCTTCAAATTAGTAAGACATATATAAAAAAGGATAGAAATTATTGTGGGAAACTAAGAAAATGCTGGTTACCATTTTTTTCTTCTTTTCTCACAAGTTTTTTCCATACCTTTTTTCTTTAGTGAGCTAAAATGCAGGATTGAATGGTAATTGTTAAAAACTTCTTTTCGCCATTATAGAAATATCAGGCCTGTGGAGCGATACAGGCGCTCAAGCGCCTCTAGTTTATCTTTCAGTCAGGCATTGTGTGTATTTTTAGCTCACCTTAGCACAACGTGCTAAAGGTGAGCTATTGTGATCGCCCTATGTCCGGCGTCCGGCGTCTGTCGTCCGTCAACAATTTCTTTAAACATCTTCTTCTCCTAAACCACTGGGCCAATCTTGATGAAACTTGGCAGGGATGTTCCTTGGGTGAAGCTCTACCAAAATTGTTCAAAGAATTGAATTCCACCCACAACTCTGGTTGCCATGACAACAAAAAGGAAAAAAAAGCAAAATCTTTGAAAATCTTCTTCTCTGAAACTAGAAGGCGCAGAGCTTTGATATTTGGCATGTAGCATCTCCTAGTGGACCTCTACCAAGTTTGTTCATATGATACCCTTGGGGTCAAAACTGGCCCTACCCCAAGGGTCACAAGTTCGAACATAGGAACAAAGAGGGGCAACTTTAAAAATCATCTTCTCTGAAACTGGAAGGCGCAGAGCTTTGATATTTGGTATGTAGCATCTCCTTGTGGACCTCTACCAAGTTTGTTCATATGATGCCCCTGGGGTCAAAACTGGCCCCGCCCCGGGGTCACAAGTTTGAGCATAGTAACAAAGAAGGAAAACTTTAAAAATCTTCTTCTCTGAAACTTGAAGGCATAGAGCTTTGATATTTGGCATGTAGCATCTCCTTGTGGACCTCTACCAAGTTTGTTCATATGATGCCCCTGGGGTCAAAACTGGCCCCGCCCCGGGGGTCACAATTTCCAACATAGGAACAAAGAAGGAAAACTTTAAAAATCTTCTTCTGTAAAACTAGAAGGCATAGAGCTTTGATATTTGGCATGAAGCATCTCCTAGTGGACCTCTACCAAGTTTGTTCATATGATGCCCTTGGGGTCATAACTGGCCCTGCCCCGGGGGTCACAAGTTCGAACATAGGAACAAAGAGGGGAAACTTTAAAAATCATCTTCTCTGAAACTGGAAGGCGTAGAGCTTTGATATTTGGTATGTAGCATTGCCTAGTGGACCTCTACCAAGTTTGTTCATATGATGCTCCTGGGGTCAAAACTGGCCCTACCCCCGGGGGCCTCAAGTTTGAGCATAGTAACAAAGAAGGAAAACTTTAAAAATCTTCTTCTCTGAAACTTGAAGGCGTAGAGCTTTGATATTTGGCATGTAGCATCTCCTAGTGGACCTCTACCAAGTTTGTTCATATGATGCCCCTGGGGTCAAAACTGGCCCCGCCCCGGGGGTCGCAATTTCCAACATAGGAACAAAGAAGGAAAACTTTAATTTTTTTTCTCTCTTAAATGGGAAGGCATAGAGCTTTGATATTTGGTATGTAGCATCTCCTAGTGGACTTCTACCAAGTTTGTTCCAAGGATGCCGCTTGGGTCAAAACTGGCCCATCCCCTGGGGTTACAAGTTCGAACATAGGAACAAAGAAGGAAAACTTTAAGATTCTTCTTTTCTGAAACCAAAAGTTGTGGAGCTTTGATATTTGGTATGTTGCATCTCAGAGTGGACCTCTACCAAGTTTGTTCATATGATGCCCCTGGGTCAAAACTGGCCCCGCCCCGGGGGTCACAAGTTCGAAGATAGGAACAAAGAAGGAAAACTTTAAATTTCTTTTTCTCTTAAACGGGAAGGTGTAGAGCTTTGATATTTGGCATGTAGCATTTCCTAGTGGACCTCTACCAAGTCTGTTCATATGATGCCCCTGGGTCAAAACTGGCCCAGCCCCGGGGGTCACAAGTTCGAACATAGGAACAAAGAAGGAAAACTTTAAAATTCTTCTTTAAAACTGGAAGGTGTAGAGCTTTGATATTTGGTATGTAGTGATTCTCTTCTAAGTTTGTTTGCCCGTCAAGCGCAACAAGTTCATTGAGCTCAAAATTGGGTCATCTTGGGTCATAAACTAGGTCACTAGGTCAAATTAAAGAAATACCTTGTTGGCACTCTCGAGGCCACATTATTTGCTCAATTGCCTTGAAAATTAGTTAGAAAGTTTGTCTTTATAAAGTCTCACATAAGATTAATTTGGGTCAACTTGGGTCATAAACTAGTTCACTGGGTCAAATTAAATACCTTGTTTGCACTCTGGAGGCCACATTTATTGCTCAAATGACCTGAAATTTGGCCAGAATATTTGTCTTGATGAAATACCAGATGAGTTTGGATTTGGGTCACCTGGAAGCATAAACTAGGTCATTAGGTCAAAATAAAGAAATACCTTGTGGGCACTCTAGAGGCCACATTATTTGCTTAATTGCCTTGAAAATTGATCAGAATGTTTGTCTGTAAAATCTCGCATGAGTCTGAATTTGGGTCAACTTGGGTCATAAACTACTTCACTTGGTCCAATTAAAGAAATAGCTAGTGGGCACTCCAGAGGCCACATTTATTATTCATTTGATTTGAAAATTGGTTAAAATGTTTCTTTTGATATAGTCAAAGACCAGTTCAAATTTGGGTCACCTGGGTTCATAATCTAGGTCACTAGGTCAAATTAAAGAAATATCTTTAGGGCACTCGAGGCCACATTTGTTGCTCAAGTGACTTGAAAATTGGTCAGAATGTTTGTCTTTATGAAATATGAATTTGAAATTGGGTCACCTGCGGTCAAAAACTAGGTCACATGGTCAAATTAAAGAAAAACCTTTAAGGCACTCTGCTAAGGTGAGCGACCCAGGGCCATCATGGCCCTCTTGTTTTTTTATTTCCATGTGATTGCATAGACGTGTACAATATTATATCATGTTTTAAATCATGTTTTAAAACATTCCATATAACAGAAAATTCCAACTGTTGTTAAGTTTAAGTAACATTATTTATTTCACTCTTGGAGCTGAGCTTTTGTACATTGCCATTGTATTGTATATAGATTTCCATCCCTTATTTTGTTGATGGACTGTTTACAGCACAATACAATTTTTGACTCTGACATCCATTTGAAAGCATTTTCAGACACAAATTTAACATAGCTCAAACAATATTATTAAAAGGGTAGAAAACAGTGTGAGTAAAGGAAATTATGCTGGTGCCCAGCATTTTCTTCTTTTGTTGCATTATTTTCAAAGACTTATTCCACAAAGACTGTAAAACACATAATTTTTTAGTCAATAGTTATCTCCTTACTTCAGAAGACCGACAACTATGAAAAGAAAGATTATAAGATGATGATGCATAACAAATGTTATGCACTATTGGATTGGTGCATTTAGAGCAGACTGCAACCAATGATTATGCCTGTTACAGGAATTACAAATTTTGGCTAGATCAGCCAAGGGTGAATAGAGCAAGGTAGTGGTTGTCACCCTTGGCTAGTGAAGATGGTGTTCAGCTAGCCTTTGTATGAAAGCATTGAATTTGTTAGTAATTAACAGAATATTTTGTTACAAAAATGAAAGGATTAAAAGCTTAATCATAGCATAATATTAATTTGTGTATCAGAGTGCTCTATCAAAGAGGGTTTTAGAGACATTCACAGAAAAACCATTGTGATGAATGGAGAAATTGTTGGTAGTGCGCAATTTTTCCCATTTTCTTTAATGTTTTCAAAACCTTCCTACTGACAGTGTGATGATTTTAGTGAGTTTACATGTTACATTATTTTGTGTATCTAGCTTGAGTTTTGATTGGTCTAAAATATTTTTAGGGTAGAAGAATTGAAAACATTGTTGGAAAAGGAGAAAATGATGGTGACCAGCATGTTCTGCTTTTCCTTAACCCTTTACCACACAATTCCGAGTTTTAATGACCCACAGAAAGAGGCCTTTTGAAAACATTGCTGGAAAAGGAGAATGTTAGTAACCAGTATTTTCTCCTTTTCCAACAATGTTTTCCACCCCATCAAAGACAGAAATCATTACTTTAGCTACTTTCAAGTTGTCATCTGCAAATGCTTTCAATTTGGACGAGTCTAAAATTTTGTCGTTTGGTAAAGAGTTAAATGTTTTATTCTTTTAACTCTTTAGCAACAACCCAATTTTAGATGTGATGAAATTGGACCCAAGTGCAGACAAAAAATTAAATGTTGCTGAAATATTGTAAATTGTCTTTTGAGTAGCAGGAAAACTTGGGAGAAAATTCTGGTAACCAGCATTTTTCCTTTTTCCACAATGTTTTCAAAGACTGCTTTCACAGAATCCGGATTGTGTGGTAAAGAGTTAAAACCTAAATCCACAGTTTAACTCTTTACCACATAGTCCTGAGTTTTAGAAAACCCTGAAGAAGCCTTTTGAAAACATTGTGGTAAAAGGAGAAAATGCTGGTAACCAGCATTTTCTACTTTTCCTACAATGTTTTCTACTATATCAAGGACAAAAATCATCATTTGAGCAACATTTAATTTGTCATCTGCAAATGTTTTCAATTTGGTCCAGTCCAAAATTTTGTTGTTTGGTAAAGGGTTAAGTCACAACTTAATAAATTATTCTCTTCAAATGCTGTCAGTGTAGATTAGTTTAAAATTCTGTTGTCTGTTAAAGACTTAAACTTGTGTTATATTTAGAATAGAAAGTCAAGGCAAATGTTTGATTTATTATCAGTTAATGGAGAGATTATGCAGTTCTGTGCTCATTCTAAACCTTCAGTGCAATATGTTATTTCCCTATGATATCTGCACCATTATGCTTTGATCAGTTTGGTTAATGTTTTTTTGTTTTTTTTTTTGTCAAATTTTATCTTGATAGGAAAACAGATGATAAAATTTAAAATATATTATGGCTTACAACATGTGAAATGAGACCTTCAGACAATTGCGTAAAGTGTCGTCTTGGATTAGCCTGCGCAGGGTAATCCGAGACGGCACTTTACGACTACATATGATTTTTTCATACATTAGACTTTCGTGAAACAGAAAGTCGCATAAAAACGGGAAATGTCGTCTCGGATTAGTCACAGACTGCACAGCTTGATCTGGGAAGACACACTTTTACGCATATGTCCCAAGGCCCCTTTTTGTGTGTTGCACGCCATATAGTCTTTTTCCCAAACAGTTGTACTCTTGAACTGTGTAGAAATCATGCTTTGCTGTTCTAACTCTTAAAAAGAAATAAAATTTTAGACTTGTCCAAATTGAAAGCATAATTATGCAGACAACAAAATAATTGTTGCATAAAGAAATTTTTCATTGAAAGGGTAGAAAACATTGTGGAAAAAGGAGAAATGCTGGTTACCAGCATTTTGTCCTGTTCCCACGTTGTTTTCAAAAGTATTCTCTTTCATTTATTGGCTTAAATCATGTAATTTATCTTTGATAGGATAGAAAACATTGTGGGAAAGGGAGAAAATGCTGGTTACCAGCATTTTCTCCCTTTTCCACAATGTTTTCGAAAGTCTTCACCACCAGGTTCGTGAAAATACAGGATTGTGTGAGAAAGGATTAAATATGAGTGAAATACTAAGAGAGTATGGAAGTTTATACAAGAGTTGTTGAAATTATTTAGATTTTTTAGCTATAAAATCATGAAAATAATAAGAAATTTGAGAAATATTGGGTTATCAATAGGTTGCTAACTGGAAAATGTGATAGATTTGGTTAACGATTTACTACACTACAATATTTCAGACTGGTTCAAATTGGAACCATTTGCAGACTACATATAAAATGTGGCTCAAATGGTTCATCTCTAGAAGGTTAGAAAACATTGTTGGAAAAGGAGAACATGCTAGTTACAAGCATTTTCTCTTTTTCCCATGTTTTCAAAAGCCTTGTCTTTCATGGTTGTTAAAACTGGGGATTGTGGGGTAAAAGGTTAAAGATGATACATACATGAAAGTGGAAAATGACGATGGGATGATACACATGTATGCTAATGTGAGAGATTGGGTTGTAGATATTTAACTCTTAACCAAACAAAAAAATTTTAGACTGGTCCAAATTGAAAGCATTTGCAGACAATTTAAATCTGGCTCAAAAATTGAAATTAGCTTTGGGTAGGGTAGAAAACATTTTGAGTAAAGGAGAAAATGCTGGTTACCAGCATTTTCTCCTTTTCCCGCAATGTTTTCAAAAGGCTTCTTTCTCAGGATCATTAAAAGTCGGGATTGTGTGGTAAAGGGTTAATATGTTGAAATGCTAGAGATTAGGTTGTAGTTTTGTTGTTAAATTAATTTGGTTGGCATTTTTTCTGGTATCCATAAAATGGGGATTTTTGTTACAACTTTAATTATGCATCTGGGTCTTTCTCTGGTCAAGTGCAGCATAAATAAACTCTTTATGAGATGACAATATTTCAAACTTGTCCAATTCAAAGTATTTGTAGACGACATCAAATGTTGCTCAGATGACGAGAATTGTCTGTTAAAGGGTAGAAAATATTGTGGGAAAAGGAGAAAATGCTGGTTACCAGAATTTTTTCCCTTTTTCACTACGTTTTCAAAAGCTTTATTCTTCGGGGTTGTCAAAACTCGGGTTTGTATGGTAAAGGATTGAACGGTTGAAAAATTGGTTAACTTTTTACTAGGTGGCAAACTTTCAGACCAGAGAGAATTTGCAGATAACAATTACAATGTAAATTATATGGACAAAAAATAACTGAAAATGTCTATGACAGAAATATAGTGGGAAAAGGAGAAAATGCTGGTAAGCAGCATTTTCTCCTCATCCCACAATGTTTTCAAAAACCCTTTTCCTCAAGGTCATTAAAAAGATATGGATAATTGGATAGAGGATTAATATGACGGATGTTATGTTCATTATTCCTTTACCACACTACAAAAATATAGACCTTTATTTCATGCTTTCCAGTAGGATATCGAGAAATAGCGATGAAAATATTTTTCAATATTACACGGGTACGACCAGTGGGAATACAGACCATGGGGAGTTTGTACTGATTTTCATGGAAGTTTCGACAAAAAAAGGCATTTGAAGCATGAAATAAATAGAATATTTGTTTTTTTTCGGTGAAAGATCGAAATTTATTACATGGAGTGAACATCATCGGTAATATTTTCACGAGTGGCGCAACAAATATCCTCTATGTCCAAATTGAAAGCATCTGCAGACGACATTTTTATTGTGACGAAACTTGACTTTCATTGAGTAGAAAACATTGTGGGAAAAGGAGAAAATGCTGGTTATTAGCATTATCTCCTTTTTCACCTACTATTTTCAAAAAGCCTCTTCCTTGGGATTGTTAACACTTGTAATTATGTAATAAAGAGCTAACGAAAATATTTTTTTTTCTTTGACTGGCCATATTGATTGTCAGACAACAATTAAGTTTGTTGTGAACAAAGAACCATAATGACTTACAAGCCTTGTGCTTCCTATTTTATTATGTCACTTTTCTTTTCTTCCTTGTTTTGATAACTGAAACTGAGGTGAGAAGATGGATCAAATAAAGGAGAAATTTTTTGGGCTGTCACTCATTTTTTCTGCAGATGACTGTGTGCAAGATATGAAAAAATTTACCAAGCCAAAGTTAAGTCGGTGAAAGTCTAGTGAGCTAGATATCCAGGTTTCGTTAGGGCTGGGCCTTTGCTCAGTCTGTAACATTCAGGGCTTGAAACTCGGGGTCACTTCACCAGGTGACTAAATTTTAGACTTGTTTGAATTGAAAGCATTTGCAGATGACAAATGTGTCTAAATGACAAGGTATTTCCGTAAAAGGTAGACAACATTGTGGGAAATGGAGAAAATGCTGGTTACCAGCAGTTTGTCCTCTTCCCTATCAATATTTTCAAAGACCTTTTGTCTCAGTGTTGTTAAACCTAAAATTGTATGGTAAAGGGATAAATCATAACAAGAGGGCCATGATGGCCCTGTATCGCTCCACTGGCTTATAAATATAAACCACGAAGAAAAGTCTTCACTATATAAGCCCTTATAAAACTTTGACCTCATGGCTACAGTCTGACTAAATGGGGAATATTGTATTAGAAGAATAACATGCCAAATGTGGGAGTTCTTGGCCTTATGGCTGGTAACAAGATGGTTTCTGAACTTTTCACTCCATAACCCCATGTAAAACTTGTGATCCCTGGTGCAGGGCCAAACTTGATCCTAGAGCTGTAACTTGGGCCCTCTTTGTAACTGTCCACTAAATAATGCTATAATTATATGCAAAATTTGGTAGCCTAAGCCTTATGGCTATGTACACCAAGATTTAAAAGTTTTCCCTATGTAAGCCTATGTAAATCTTGTGAACCCCCCCCCCTCCAAGTATGAGGCCAAATTGACCCCAGGACTATACTTTGGGCACTTTTGGTAGACTCCAACTAGATCAAGCTAAATGCCAAATTCGGTAGCTCTAGGCCTTATGGTTTCAGACAAGAAGATATTTAAAGTTTTCTCTAAATAAGCCTATGTATAAAACTTGTGACCCCTGGGGAAGAGCCAATTTTGACCCCAGGGCTATAATTTCAAGAAACATGATAGAGGTCTACTACATAAAGCTACATGCCAAATTTGGTAGCCCTATGCCTTATGGTTTCAGACAAGAAGATTTTTAAAGTTTTCTCTATATAAGCCTATGTAAAACTTGTGACCCCTGGGGAAGAGCCAATTTTGACCCCAGGGCTATAATTTCAAGAAACATGATAGAGGTCTACTACATAAAGCTACATGCCAAATTTGGTAGCCCTATGCCTTATGGTTTCAGACAAGAAGATTTTTAAAGTTTTCTCTATATAAGCCTATGTAAAACTTGTGACCCCTGGGGCAGAGCCAATTTTGACCCCAGGGCTATAATTTGAAGAAACTTGATAGAGGTCTACTACATAAAGCTACATGCCAAATTTGGTAGCCCTATGCCTTATGGTTTCAGACAAGAAGATTTTTAAAGATTTCCAATATTTTTCAGTTTTGTTGCCATGGCAACCAGAGTTTTTGAAGGAATCAAATTCTTTCAAGAAATTCTGAAGAGGACCATGTCAGGATCATTTCTGTGAAGTTTCGTGAAAATCGGATGGGTAGTTTCAGAGAAGAAGATGTTTGAAATAAAAGTTAACGCACGGACGGACGGACGACGGACACCGGGCCATGACATAAGCCCGCTGGCCTTCGGCCAGTGGAGCTAAAAATGTGTCTAAAATAATGAGATACTTATGTAAAAGGGTAGACAACATGGTGGGAAATGGAGAAAATGCTGGTTACCAGCAGTTTCTCCTCTTCCCACACAATGTTTTCAAAGACCTTTTTTCTCAGTGTTGTTAAACCTTAGGTTTGTGTGGTAAAAGGAAACATCATGTGACAAGAAATAAAAAACAACAACAGTCAGTGACGATTCTTATACATATTTACTTCTATTGCTAATACTTCATTTGTCTTCTAATAAGTACAAAAACAAAGAATCAATAGAATAAAAGAAAAATCATGAATTTCATCTCTTTGATCAAAATCAAGAAATAGTACTTTGCAAATAAACATAGATGAACTGGTTTCCTTAACTCTTTACCAAACGACAATTTGGGATAAGACCAAATTGAAAGCATTTGCAGACGACAAATTAACTGTAGCTAAAATGATGATTTCTGTCTCTGATAAGGTAGAAAACATTGTGGGAAAAGGAGAAAATGCTGGTTACCAGCATTTTCTCCTTCTCCAACAATGTTTTCAAAAGTCTTTTTCAGGTTCGTTAAAACTTGGGATTGTGTGACAAAGGGCTAATTCCCTCTACCAGACAACAACATTTTTGACTTGTGAGTTTTGTAAACATTTGCAGATGACAAATTATATGCGACTCAAATAATGGAATTCGTCTTTAATAGGGTAGAGAAAAGAGATATTGCTGGCTACCAGCATTTTATTCTTGTCCCATACAGTTGTCAGAGGACTTCTTCCTCAGGGCTGTGAAAAGACAGGATTGTATGGTATTGGGTCATACAGGACATAAAGGGTTTACAAATCAATCCCATGTTTTTATAGACCCTGAGGAGGACATCTTAGGAACACATAGTTGGAAATGGGAAAAATGCTGGTAACCAGCATTTTCTCCTTTTCTCACAATGTTTTCTGCCTTTGCATTGCAATTGTAAGGGTCTTATTGGGAGGAAGACTGTGTTCCTTGGGTTTATTTAGCACTCTAACAGTTAATTATTCTGATGAATTTAAAACAGATGAGTTTTAAAAGAGTTCGAAATTTTAAGGTATTTCTCATCCTGACAAATTTTTCTACTTGCCACCATATCTCCAAAACATAGGTTGGGTAGAAAAGATTTTTGAAAAGGGAGAAAAAACTGTTTTTCTCCTTTTTTCACACTCTTTTAAATGCCCTTTTCCCAATGACTATTAAAATGGGTTTGTTTGCTAAGGGATAAAGAAGTAAATAAAATAAAGCATGTTCATTACAAAACATAATAAAATATGATGTCCATTAACATAATGCAAAAAAAAAAAAAAAAAGAGCACCGCATGCAGGTGCCAACACTCGACTGCAGTTGCTTGATTTTCAGTGAAAACTCAACAGTTGAAAAATGGGCAAAACTGTTTCAAAAATACTTTAATGGCTACCTGCCCCTATTGTATGGGTTCCCCTTTTAATTGTAAACAATTTGTCCAAGTTAGATGTAAATATCTTCAGTAATGACAGAGATGTTCTAAAATGGCAAAGTTTTTGCACAATGACAACACAATATGAGGATGCCAGGGCTATGACAATACCTCAATGTTTTCTTGGAAAACACCCAAGCTAAAAACTCAGATCTTTCTTTCACAAATAAATTCACAACAACAATATAGAACAAGAATGCTACTTGTTCATGATATTATACATAGTTCATCACCTTTTGTCACAATGTGTAGGCTGCAGATTTTCAAAAACTGATCAGTAGGGCACCAAAATAACCCTCTATCAGCCATCCTGTGAAAAAGCTATTTTTTGAAAACATTGTAGGACAAGAAGAGACAAAATCCTTGCAGTAAGCAGCATTTTTCTCCTTTTCTCACAATGTCTTCTAATTTCAAAGAAAGATTTGATCAATCATGCCACTTTTTTTTTTTCTTTTTTTTGCTGTCTACAAAGGTTTTCAGTTGGACAAGACTAAAAAAGGTTGTTTGATAAAGAGTAAAGGAATAGGACAAAAGAATAGGATCAATAAATTGCATTATCAGTGTAGCTTTGTTGGTCGAAATATACAGCAGAACAGGGTAGCTTTAACCCTTTACCACACTGCAAATTTTTGTCCATGTTGAAAGAATTTCCAGATGACAAATGTACATCAAAACATGAAATTTGTCTGTCACAGAATGGAAAACGTGGGTTACCAGCATTTTCTCTTTTTCCCAACAATGTTTTCAGAGCTGGGATCGTGTGGTAAAGGGTTAAGTGACAATACAGCAATGGGTTTCAAATGTAAGTTTATTGTGTAAGTTAACACAAGACGACAAATATACAGAGTTTTTTAACTTAAAAGAATTTGCAGACGACAAAATGAATGTGGCTCAAATGACGGTCTTTAGAAGAAGTAAACAAGAGGGCCATGATGGCCCTGGGTCGCTCACCTTAGTAGAGTGCCTTTAAGGTTTTTCTTTAATTTGACCATGTGACCTAGTTTTTGACCGCAGGTGACCCAATTTCAAACTCATATTTCATGAAGACAAACATTCTGACCAATTTTCAAGTCAATTGAGAAAAAAATGTGGCCTCGAGTGCCCTAAAGATATTTCTTTAATTTGACCTAGTGACCTAGATTATGACCCCAGGTGACCCAAATTTGAACTGGTCTTTGACTATATCAAAAGAAACATTTTAACCAATTTTCAAATCATATGAATAATAAATGTGGCCTCTAGAGTGCCCACTAGCTATTTCTTTAATTTGACCAAGTGACCTAGTTTATGACCCCAGTTGACCCAAATTCAGACTCCTGTGAGATTTTACAAAGACAAACATTCTGACCAATTTTCAAGGCAATTAAGCAAAGAATGTGGCCTCTAGAGTGCCCACAAGGTATTTCTTTCTTTTGACCTAGTGACCTAGTTTATGGTTCCAGGTGACCCAAATCCAAACTCATCTGGTATTTTATCAAGACAAACATTCTGGCCAAATTTCAGGTCATTTGAGCAATAAATGTGGCCTCCAGAGTGCAAACAAGGTATTTCTTTAATTTGACCCAGTGAACTAGTTTATGACCCAAGTTGACCCAAATTAATCTTATGTGAGACTTTATAAAGACAAACTTTCTAACTAATTTTCAAGGCAATTGAGCAAATAATGTGGCCTTGAGAGTGCCAACAAGGTATTTCTTTAATTTGACCTAGTGACCTAGTTTATGACCCAAGATGACCCAATTTTGAACTCAATGAACTTGTTGCGCTTAGATGGGCAAACAAACTTAGAAGAGAATCACTACATACCAAATATCAAAGCTCTATGCCTTCCAGTTTTAAAGAAGAATTTTAAAGTTTTCCTTCTTTGTTCCTATGTTCAAACTTGTGACCCCCGGGGCTGGGCCAGTTTTGACCCAGGGGCATCATATGAACAAACTTGGTAGAGGTCCACTAAGAAATGCTACATACCAAATATCACAGCTCTACACCTTCCTGTTTAAGAGAAAAAGAAATTTAAAGTTTTCCTTCTTTGTTCCTATCTTCGAACTTGTGACCCCTGGGGCAGGGCCAGTTTTGACCCAGGGCATCATGTGAAAAAAACTAGAGGCGCTTGAGCGCCTGTATCGCTCCACAGGCCTGATATTTCTATAATGGCGAAAAAGAAGTTTTTAACAATTACCATTCAATCCTGTATTTTAGCTCACTAAAGAAAAAAGGTATGGAAAAAACTTGTGACAAAAGAAGAAAAAAATGGTAACCAGCATTTTCTTAGTTTCCCACAATAATTTCTATCCTTTTTTATATATGTCTTACTAATTTGAAGATATGTTGTCTGCAACAGGTCCTTTCACAAACCATTTTGGGTGGGGAAACATCAAAATATAGAAAATATGTCTTTCTCAGGGTCGTTAAAAGTTGTGATTGTGTGGTAAAGGGGTAATCTAAAAGAACAGCTAGGAGGGCAAATGAATGAATGTTATAGCAATATAGATCAACTTACATCAATACACCAGATAGAATGAAATATGCTGGCATACAATGAACACCTAATCCCTAATAATCAACTTTTCACAGTTAGAATGTCTTCTGTGGCAAACAACACAAAATGGTCTACAAATGCATTTACATAAAACAAATATCCTGCTCCAGGGCACAGATTAATTCTGGTGTACTGAAGTTGCGGGATCAGTTTGACTGGGTAACATTAATGCCTTATCACAAATGTAAAGCCCTGTCCCACTGTGTACCAGGTCACCAGGATTTACACCCCTTCTCTGTCCACTCTGCATTTACTCATTAGTAGGTCAACAAACCTTTACCAGAACTAATAAAAGTGCAGAGGTTCTCTTGTTCTATATCAAAAGGACTATAAAGTACCTTCAACATGGGGGTTTTGTTATTAAAATACTTTTTCTTTTTTATCTTGGCATGGTTACTCAGGCTTAGTAATAAGGCAAAATTGAAAAGCTCAAGTTGTGAAAGGTGCTCAAGCTTTTATCTTATTTATGGCCAGTGATATTTCATTACTAGTACTAACTAATAGCATATCATTGGAGTAAATTGTGATCTTAATACCAAGGAAAATGTGTGGGCTTAAATAGGACAGCCCTGACTAGGTCAAGTCAATCCAATTTTCTTCCTTTTTCTTTGTTAGTCGATAAAACTAACACAATAAATAGTTTTGGAGAAGAACATTTTTTTGAAATATAAGCCTTGTCTATAAAAAAATGTGTTTTTAGGTGTATCATATTTTTAAAAGGAATTTGGTATACAACCACCATAGAAACAATTTGGCAGACAACCACCATAGGAACTTACCTGCAAAACAACAATGAAATCCAATGAATAGTTTTAGAGAAGAAATTTTTCAAAGATTTTACTTTATACCATAAAAGGAAAATGAGTCTCCCATAAAAGCCATGTTTTTTGACAGATCATTTTTTTTTAAAGGAATTCTGTAAACCTGTATCTAAGGAACATTCCTGCAAAATAATAATGCTATCCAAATAGCGGTTTGGGAGGAGAAGATTTTTAAAGGTTTTTTTACTTTGGTTGCCATGGCAACCAGAATTCTTCATGGAACACAATTATTTGAAGGAATTTGAAAGAGGACCACCAAAGGAACATTCCTGTGAAATTTGGTAAAAATCCAGTCAATAGTTTCTGAGGAGAAGTTTTTTAAAGAAAAAGTTTACGGACGCACGCACGGACGAACGGACGGACGGACGGACGCACGACGGACACAACGCCATGACAATAGCTCGCTGGCCTTCGGCCAGTGGAGCTAAAAATTGGTAGAGGTCCACTCCCAGATGCAACATACCAAATATCAAAGCGCCACACCTTTCGGTTTCAGAAAAGAAGAATTTTAGTTTTCCTTCTTTGTTCTTTGTTGCTACATACCAAATATCAAAGCTCTATGCCTTCCCATTTAAGAGAAAAAAAATTAAAGTTTTCCTTCTTTGTTTCTATGTTCAAACTTGTGACCCCCAGGGCTGGGCCAATTTTGACCCAAAGGGCATCATATGAACAAACTTAGTAGAGGTCTACTAGGAGATGATACATACCAAATTTCAAAGCTCTATGCCTTCTAATTTTACAGAAGAAGATTTTTAAAGTTTTCCTTCTTTGTTCCTATGTTGGAAATTGTGACCCCTGGGGCGGGGCCAGTTTTGACCCCAAGGGCATCATATGAACAAACTTGGTAGAGGTCCACTAGGAGATGCAACATGCCAAATATCAAAGCTCTATGCCTTCAAGTTTCAGAGAAGAAGATTTTTAAAGTTTTCCTTCTTTGTTACTATGCTCAAACTTGTGACCCCCGGGGTGGGGCCAGTTTTGACCCCAGGGGCATCATATGAACAAACTTGGTAGTGGTCTGCTAGGAGATGCTACATGCCAAACATCAAAGCTCTACGCTGTCCAGTTTCAGAGAAGAAAATTTTTAAAGTTTTCCTTCTTTGTTCCTATGTTCGAAACTTGTGACCCCCGGGGCAGGGCCAGTTTTGACCCAAAGGGCATCATATGAACAAACTTGGTAGAGGTCCACTAGGAGATGCATCATGCCATATATCAAAGCTCTATGCCTTCTAGTTTTACAGAAAAAGATTTTTAAAGTTTTCCTTCTTTGTTCCTATGTTGGAAATTGTGACCCCCAGGGCGGGGCCAGTTTTGACCCCAGGGACATCATATGAACAAACTTGGTAGAGGTCCACTAGGAGATGCTACGTGCCAAATGTCAAAGCTCTACGCCTTCAAGTTTCAGAGAAGAAGATTTTTAAAGTTTTCCTTCCTTGTTACTATGCTCAAACTTGTGACCCTTGGGGTGGGGCCAGTTTTGACCCCAGGGGCATCATATGAACAAACTTGGTAGAGGTCTACTAGGAGATGCTTCATGCCAAATATCAAAGCTCTATGCCTTCTACTTTTACAGAAGAAGATTTTTAAAGTTTCCTTCTTTGTTCCTATGTTGGAAATTGTGTCCCCCGGGGCGGGGCCAGTTTTGACTCCAGGGGCATCATATGAACAAACTTGGTAGAGGTCCACTAGGAGATGCAACATGCCAAATATCAAAGCTCTATGCCTTCAAGTTTCAGGGAAGAAGATTTTTAAAGTTTTCCTTCTTTGTTACTATGCTCAAACTTGTGACCCCTGGGGCGGGGCCAGTTTTGACACCAGGGGCATCAAATGAACAAACTTGGTAGAGGTCCACTAGGAGATGCTACATACCAAATATCAAAGCTCTGCGCCTCCTAGTTTCAGAGAAGAAGATTTTCAAAGATTTTGCTTTTTTTTTCCTTTTTGTTGCCATAGCAACCAGAGTTGTGGGTGGAATTTAATTCTTTGAACAATTTTGGTAGAGCTTCACCCAAGGAACATCCCTGCCAAGTTTCATCAAGATTGGCCCAGTGGTTTAGGAGAAGAAGATGTTTAAAGAAATTGTTGACGGACGACGGACGACAGACGACGGATGACGGACGCCGGACATAGGGCGATCACAATAGCTCACCTTTAGCACGTTGTGCTAAGGTGAGCTAAAAACACTGTGGGAGAAGGAGAAAATGCTGGTTACCCACAACATTTCCATAAGCCTCTTTCCTCTGTGTTTTTAAAACTTGATATTGTGCGTTAAAATGGGGTGAAAACAATTACCGAATTTCTATTTGTGACAAAATAGTATTGAGTTTCAGAAGTAAGTTTACCACATAAGTTTATCATATTACACTATTAATGACATCTTTTTCCTTCCTTTGAAAGCATCTTTAACTCTTTACCAGAATCTGATGATAAATTTTTTTCTTGCCAAAACTGAAAGCTTTTGCGAACCACAAAGTAAATGTGACTTACAAACTGAACTTTGTCTTTGGAAGGGTAGAAAACATTGTTGGAAAAGGAGAAAATGCTGGCTACCAGCATTTTCTCCTTTTCCCACCATGTTTTCAAAAGCCTTCTTTCTCAAGACTGACAAAACTCTGATTGTGTGGTAAAGGGTCAACTAAGAGTCTCTGTTTTTCTTTAATCCACTACCACTTATCTAAATTTGAAAACAAGAGCGCCGCATATGCTTGATTTATCAGTGAAAATCAAAACAAAATGGGCAAACCTGTGTAAAAACTACTTTGATGGTTATCTGCCCCTGTTGTATGACTTCCCCTTTTTATTGTTAACAACTTGTTTAAGTTTGAAGCAAATATCTTCAGTAATAACCGATATTATAAAAATCAAACTTTTCTTGAAAATTTTAAGTTAAAAAAGGGGCATAACTTTGTCAAAAATGCTTTGATGGTTACCTACCCTTGTTGTATAGGATCCTGTTTTGATAAAACGACAAAGAGTTTGAAGCAAACATCTTCAGTAAATAACAGGTATCATAAAATGTCAAAATTTTCTTGAAAATTCTAATTTAAAAAAAAGGGCGTAACTTTGTCAAAAATACTTTGATGGTTACCTACCCTTGTTGCATAGGATCCCCTTTTGATAATTAAGAACTTGTCAAAGTTTGAAGCAAATATCTTCAGTGACAACAGAGATATTATAAAATGTCAAAGTTTTCGCATGACGACAAACGTGGCATCGCCAGGGCTATAACAATACCTCGACTTTTTCTTGGAAAACAGCCGAGCTAAAAATATAATTTTGGAGGCTGATAAAATTAGCCACAACATGGTCAAATCACCAATCATCATAAAATTTTAAAGTTTTAAAGAGAAAAAAGTTTACAAACACACCTTTGATAATGTCTAAAACATTTTTTCTTCTGGATTTTGATGTAACCAGATGTTAGAGTGATACTATGTCAAATTCTTTTCCAAGGATTCTTTTGATCATGCAATATTGTTCTTAAAGATTCACATTTCAAAGGCAAATTCTAGTATTTTGAGCCTGAATTTCTTTCTTCTGATCGGTTGAAATAGAATTCCTCTATCTAATCAAAACTCTTATCTAAGGATTTAAAATACTTAGAGAATCATTACAGATAATATTTTGGGATATTCTGCTATCATTGCTACTTGAACCAGTTCTGTGTCAATATATTGAGATTCCTACTTAACTATTTACTACTAAGTATGAATATAAGCTTTGAAAATGACGATGATGATGATGACAATAAACCATTATCACATGACAAATCATTACCTCCTGAAGCACATATGCAGCAGACGACATGAATTAAGGTTTAACTCTTTACCAAATGACGTAATTTTGGACCTGTCAATATTGAAAGCATTTGCAAATGACATTGAATATGGCTCAAAAGATTGTTCTTGTCTTTGAAAGGTTAAAGAACGTGGTGGGAAAAGAAGAAAATGCTGGTTACCAGCATTTTCTTCTTTTCCCACCATGTTTTCGAAAGCTTTCTCTCTCAGGGTCATTAAAACTCGTGACCATGTGGTAAGGGGTTAGCACATGAATACATCTGACAAAAGGAGAAAGTGCCAACTATTAGTCATACATGTATCTCCTTTTGCCAAAATGTTTTGAAAAGTACCCTAGGCCAGTGCTGGAGGAGAAAACTTGTGTTCAGGAGATAACAAGTTAATGTTGCATGTAGAGAGGTAGTTAGAAGTTCAAAATTAACTTTACTTTTTGAATAAAAATGACAATATATAATTTCAGTTAACCCTTTGCCAAACGACAGAATTTTGACTTTCTCAAATTTGAAAGCGCTTGCAGACAAAAAATTAAATGAAAATTATCTTCAAGGAGAAGAAAACAGTGTGGGAAAAGGAGAAAATGCTGGTTATCAGCATTTTCTCTTTTTCCCACAAGGTTTTCAAGAGGCTATTTTTTTTATTGGGGGTGTTAAAACAGGACTATGTGGTAAAGGGTTAAGTGCATTATACTTTAATCAACTTAATTAGTTCAATAGTTTTAACCAGACATAACACACAACATGAAGTCTAAGTAATTTCGACCCATTAAACATAACCCCTATTCCACATAGTATTTAAGGACCAAACAAAAACAAGTGACAGAAACAAACTGGAGACAAATGAAGGAAAGGAAAAAGAAGTATATGAAACAGAACTCACTTCCAGAAAAGCAGCAATTACCGTGAAAAATAAATTATTCCTTTGCTTATCATGATTTCAAAAGAAGCCTATTTTAGGGGCTTATAAACCTATTATGTCTGCAATCACAGGCCTCTGAAGCTCCTTTAGTCTAACATGGAACTCCGAAATTTTCACTTGTCAATTGTCCAATACTGCTACTAAAAATATCTCATTTGCTCATCACTTTTACGTTGTATATAATAACAAATATGATGTAGAGGAGATGCACAAATGTACTATTTTCAGTAATGGTGTCCCATGATCAAACTATGAAAGTTTTGATGTTCGGTGATAGACCATTGAAGTTTCAGTGGCCTGTGGTGCCATACTAGATTGTTTCACTCCAAAGGATAAAAGACACAGCTGCAGCAGCACAGTGTGCTGTACAGAAAACATCACAATGACTGATAATTCATGAACACAATCTTCCTACTTCATTAAAACATAATTTTGTATTATAAAAGTGACAGACCCAACTCTGGGTAGTTATTGCTTTCTTTCCCTTTTCTATAACATTTTCTACTCATTGGGAAATGATCCAACTGTATAACTCTTTACAATACAATCCTGTGTTTAAACGACCCTGAGAGAGGAGCCCTTTGACAACTTTGGAAATGGAGAAAATGGTGCTTGCCAGCATTTTCTCCATTCCAACAATGTTTTTTACCCTATCAAAGACAAATTTCATCATTTAACTCTTTACCAAACAACAAAATTGTAGACTGGTTGAAAATGGAAGCATTTGCAGATGACAAAATAAAAGTGACTTTAAAATTGAAATTTATTTTGGGAAGGGTAGAAAATATTATGGGAAAAGGAGAAAATGCTGGTTACCGGCATTTTCTCCCTTTCCCACAATATTTACAAAAGGCTCTTTTCTTAGGGTCGTTAAAAGTTGGGATTGAGTTGTAAAGGGTTGAGCCATATTTACATTGTCATATACAAATGCTGTCAACTTGAAACCTATCAAAGACAAATTCCATCATTTGAGCCATATTTAAATCGTCATCTGCAAATACTTTCAATTTGCACAAGTCTACATTTCTGACTTGCGGTAAAGAGTTAACCCTTTACCACACAACAAAATCTTAGACCAGTCCAAATTGAAAGCATTTGCAGACAAAAATTTCAATGTGGCTGAAGATATGGGATTTTTCTTTGATAGGGTAGAAAACGTTGTGGGAAAAGGAAATAATGCTGGTTACCAGCATTTTCTACTTTTCCTACAATGTTTAGAAAAAGGCTTCTTCCTCCAGATCATTAAAGTCAGCATTGTGTGGTAAAGAGTAAACCAACATTTTATATGTCGCCTGCAAATGCCTTCAATATAGAGAAGTCTAAAATTTTGTTGTCTGGTAAAGTACATAATCATAAGATAGAAGATGTTTTTCAATACAGGTAAGTTTCAAATTCTATAGAAACCTCTGACAGAAAATAAAAGAGTTTAACAGAAAGTCCATAGTACAATAACAAACATGCTGCCTTTTGTCAGTAATCAGAACAAAGAAAGAAATGGGAATGTTGAAAAAACTGCATAAAAAAGACCATAACTCTTTGCCAGACGACAAAATTTTATACTTTTCCAAACTGATAGCAATTGCAGACGACAATTATTGCACAAATTATCAAATTTGTCTTTAAAAGGGTAGAAAACATTGTGGGAAAAGGAGAAATGCTGGTTACCAGCATTTTCTCCTTTTCCAACGGTGTTTTCAAAAGTACTCCTTTCCCCACAATGTTTCCAAAAGTACTTTCCTTAGATTCTTTAAAACTTAGGATTGTGTGTTAAAAGGTGAAGTCTTTACCCATGGCAAAATTTTAGGGTTGTCCAATTAGAAAGCATCAGCAGACAAAAAAATGACTCAAAAATTAAAAAAATTTTTTGCAAGGATAGAAAAGATTGTGGGAAAAATTTCAAAGAGAAAATGCTGGTAACCAGTATCTTCTCCTTTTCCTACAATGTTTTTCGAAGCACCATTCCTCATGGTTAATTACAATTCAGTGAACTTTTCCTGCAGTCCATACGTCTCCACTCGTTTATTATTCACCATAATTACTTATAAATATTCAACATTTACCAAAGGCATTCACTAAAGGTATTCCCATGTTTTAATGACCTGACAGAAACAGACCATTATAAAAATACCCTTTCAATCATGTTTTGCTACCCTTTCAATGACAAATGCGATCATCTGGATTACATCTAACACTTCATCACATAATCCTGAGTTTTGATGACCCTAATGAAGACAGCTTTTGAAAATACTGTGGAAAAAGGACACAGTGCTGGTTACCACAATGCTTTCAAAAGTCGTCTTCTTTAGGGTCTTAAAATTTGGATTGTTTGGTAAATGGTTAACCCTTTACTGCACAATGCAGCTTTTTAATGACCCTGGGAAAGAAACTTTTTGAAAACATTGTGGGGAAAGGAGAAAACGCTGGTAACCAGCACCATCTCCCTTTCTCACAATGTTTTCTACCCTATCAAAGAAAAATTGCACCATTTGAGCCATATTGATTATGTCGTCAGCAAATGCTGTCAGTCTGGACAAGGCTAAAATTTTGTCGTCTGGTAAACGCTTAAAACACATGGTCAATCAAACTGAACACTATTAAAGAAAGAGGATAGCAAGCATCCAACAAGAGGGCCATGATGGCCCTGTATGGCTCCACTGGACCCTTGGGGCAGGGCAAATTTTGACCTCGGGCTATAGTATGAAGAGTTCTTGTAAAGGTTTATTAGATAAAGCTACATGCCAAATTTAGTAACCCTAGGCCATATGGTTGAGGACTAGAAGACTTAAGGTTTCCACCGTAGAAGCCTATGTAAAACTTGTGGCCCCAGAGGTGGGGCCAATTTTGACCCTAGGACTGTAAGTTGATGAATTTTTGTAGAAGTCCATTAGATGAAGCTACATGCAAAATTTGGTAGCCCTAGGCGATATAGTTTAGGACAAGAAGATATATAAAGTCTTCACTGTATAAACCGAAGTAAAACTTGTGACCCTCGGGCAGGGCCAAATTTGACCCCCGGGGCTATAATTTGCTGAGTTTTTACAGAGGCTCATTAGATGAAGCTACATGCCAAATTTGATAGCTCTAGGCCATATGGTTTAGGACAAGAAGATATTTAAAGTTTTCACTTTACAAATCTATGTAAACTTTGTGACCCCCCGGGGTGGGGCCATTTTTGACTGCAGGACTATAATTTGAAGAATTTTTGTAGAGGTCCATTATATGAAGCTACAGACTAAGTTTGGTAACCCTTGGCCTTATGGTTTCAGACAAGAAGATTTTTAAAGATTTTCAATATTTTTTCAGTTTTGTTGCCATGGCAACCAGAGTTTTTATAGGAATCAAATTCTTTGAAGAGTTTCTGAAGAGGGCCATGTGAGGATCATTTTATGTAAAGTTTCGTTAACATCCAATAGGCAGTTTCAGAGAAGAAGATTTTTGAAATAAAAGTTAATGCACGGAGGCAGTGACATACGAACGGATGCATGGACCCACGAAGGACACAGGGCCATGACATAAGCCCGCTGGCCTTTGACCAGTGGAGCTAATGAGACAGTATAGTATAGTAGCACCAGACTCTTGTCTTATTCATTTCTATATTTTTTTCCAAACTTCTAAAACACATCTCCAACCAGTTCTATAGGTAATTAAACCTTATAGTGCCTATCACACCTATAACTGAGCCATGCTCTGGCAAAAGGGGGCTTAACCCTTTACCACACAATCCTAACTTTTAACAACCCTAAAAGAGAAGGCTTTTGAAAATGTTGTGGGAAAAGGAGAAAATGCTGGTAACCAGCATTTTCTCCTTTTCCCACAATGTTTTCTACCCTTTAGGAGACAGAAATTATCATTTTGGCAACATTTATATTCTGCAAACGCTTTGAATTTGGTCTGTATCGTTTGGTAAAGAGTTAATAATCCCCCGTGATGCATGATACCAAGCAAGTCATCACAGTATTATGGATCCAAAAAATCCAGTTTGTCTGACAACCGAATGAATCATGAGGTAGCATGATCCTTTGACATGCAGGAAATTGACGAAAAGTTTCTGCCCAGGTCAGCCTGTGCGGACTGTGCAGGCTGACCTGAGTCGATACTTTTCGAAGATGCATTAAGCCCCATTTTCATAGAGTATGGCTCAATGGCTTTTGCTACCAGTATGGATTAGGATCACACTACACAAGCCATATAGTCTGATCTTAGATCTAAACTATCCATCACGAACAGACATTTTGCCAATGAAAGTCTTTAGACTGCAATCCTAAAATTTTGTCCTTTGGCAAAGAGTTAAGGGGCTTTTAAAAGGAAATGCACCTATGTAAAGAAAAGGGTCAACCCTTTACCACACGACAAAATTTAAGACTGGTACAAATTGAAAGCATTACTTTTGCTGAGGAAAGATTAAATGCGGCTCAAATGATTGAATTCATTTTTGAAAGGTAAGAAAACAATGTGGGCAAAGGAGAAAATGCTGGTTACCAGCTTCTAGATACCAGCATTTTCTCCATTTCCCACAATGTTTTCAAAAGGTTTCTTTCCCAGGGTCGTTAAAAGTTGAGGATGGTGTGTTAAAAGAGTAATTTCTTTACAAAACAAGAATACATTAGATTGATCCATATTGAACACCTATGCAGAAAAAATAAAAACGGTAAAACAATGCTGTTTACCTTTGAAAGGATAGTAAAACATTGTGAGAAAAAGAAAGAAAATGCTTGTTACCAATAACATTTTTCCTTAGGGTCTTTACATCTTTACCAAAAGACAGAATTTTATCCAAATTCGAAGCATTTGCAGAAGACAAACTACATGAAGTTCAACAGATGAATGTTGTCCATAAAACAGTAGTATTTTCTCCTTTTACCACTTTGTTTTCAACAGCTTTCACAGGGCTGTTAAAACTCTGGATTGTGTGGTAAAGTGTTAAAACAAGTGACTATTTGGGCAAAGATTAGCAAGGAAAAAGGTGTTCACAGATGGCAAGCTCCAAGAAAAAGCGTTTGAAGGGAATAGATTGAAAATGCATAATCACGTTGAGACGATAACAATTACATCTGACTAGATATATTTCCAAATCTAAGTTGACACAAAGTAACAAATTACAATGTATTTACAAGAAAATGCACAACACTAAATAATCTAGCAGAGCTTACTTCCTTTTCCAAACAATCCAGTTTTAGCGACCCTGAAAAAGAAAAGATGGCTTTTTAAAGCATTGTGGGAAAAGGAGAAAATGCTGTTGACCTGCATTTTCTCCTTTTCCAACAATGTTTTCTACTCTTTCAAAGACAAATCCCAATCATTTGAAACTCCCATCATTTGAGATACAATTAGTTTGTTGTCTGCAAGGGCTCCCAACATGAATCAGTCTGAAGATTTGGTGTCTGGTAAAGACATAAGCAGAGGAGAATTACCAAGATGATACCTTTCATTGCCAAAGGTCAGGTAAGTAGCTTTCGTGGATGCCTAGATCAAGACAAGGGTCCGTATTTGCCAACTATTCTTAAGAACATTCTCAGTAAAGTAACACAACTTCTGATTGGCTATACCATTTGGTTTAGCCAATTTGGTTTAACCAATCAGAAGATGTGTTACAGGCATTACTTTCAGATTGAGAAAATTCTTGAGATTAAGATTAAGAAAGTTCTTGAGAATGATTAGTGCACACAAGCCCTGATACTACTAAACCTGGATCTATGCAATCCACTACACACTTCTATTCTCTAAACTGAAAGCTAATAGAAAATGACAGCAATATTGCTAGCAAACCACACAGTAAATTGGAATGAATCCGTACTCAGTGAGGCAAAACCAAGAGGACTATTTGATAATGTTCATGGAGTCGTGTAAGCCTTTTCCTGATATTTACATTACTGCAGAAATGATTCATACTTGTTACATGGCAAAACACTCTGCTTCTCTTCAAATTGATACGTGTTTGCTATGATGACTAGAATTATTCTGTTTCCGAGAAATGCTTGCCAAAAAACATTTTACTATAGGCATGAACATTACAGTTACCTGATGGATTCTGAAAAAAATTTTTGGGCAAGCAAGGGAACCAAATTACCTTGGTCTTCATAGCTTTCATCATAGAAAAAAAAAAAAATTGAAGTTTAGCTGAGTATTCTGCACTATAATTTTAACTGATGAATCTGTTCAGTCATAATGTGAATACATCTATCTGGATAAAACCATACTCCATTAACCCTTTACTAAACAATCCCAAGTTGTGACAACCTCAGGTAGAAGCATATTGGAAACATAAAGACAAAATCCATCTTTTGAGCAATTCTAACCCTTTACCAGACAACAAAATTTTAGCCTTGTCCAAATCAAATGCATTTGCAGACAATTTCAATGTGGCTCAAATGGGGCAGTTTTTCTTTGATATGGTAGAAAACATTGAGGGAAAAGGAAAAAAATGCTGGTTGCCAGCATTTTCTCCTTTTCCCACGATGTTTTCAAAATGTCTCTTTCCCAGGGTCGTTAAAAGTCGGCATTGTGCGGCAAAGGATTACCGGTAATCCATCGCTTACTAAATCAATGCTATCAATTTCAAGTAAAAAAAAGTCAAGTTGGTGTCCCATCCTATTCCTATTTGTGACATTCAGATCTTGGTAGATGCAATCTGCCTATGGACAAACAATTGTTTTCGATATTCTTGAAGTTACTGATGACATTTAAAATTGAATAGTTTTTATATAGGAATCAGCAAAACTTAATGTAATCAAAGATCAGTACATTGTTTTATCAAAACAAAAATTCACAAAATTTCACTGTTTGCATCTTTCTATTCTACCACAACATTGATTAAAAAAAAAAAAAGGGGGGGGGGGGGGAAAAGGGGCTTTCTTACAGAATATACACATAGTCATAAAAGCATAACATATTTTTCAGCAGATATGTAAAATAATATGCTTTTTTCCCCACAAAAAAAGGTGTAACATCAAAAAGACACACACAGTAAAACATGATCACTTTTGCAGTTTCAATGACAATAATAATTTCATTAATTCACACTCTTTACCATTACAGTCCTGAGTTTCAACAACCCTGAAGAAGAGATCTTTATTAAAAACACTGTAGGAAAGGGAGAAAATGCTGGTAGCCAGCATTCTATCCTTTTCCTCCAGTGTTTTCTTCAAAACTTTTAAAACCTTGTTTTGAGTCACACTTGATTTGTCATCTGCAAATGCTTTCAAATTGGAAAAGTCTATTTTCTTTTTCTGTAAGGTAAAGCATTAAGTAAAGCTCCATTTTTATATATTTTGGCCAATGACAAGTATGATTTCCTGCAGATGACTTTTTGCATCTTGCAGCACAAAACTTCTGGAAAATTTGGCAAACTGAGAATTTATTCTTACCTCTTTCCCGAACAACAAAATTATGGACTCACCTAAACTCACACCATTTGCAGATGACAAATTAAATGCAGCTCAAATGACGATTTACCTCTTTTCCTGCATGTTTTCCAAAGGCTTCTTCAGGGTAGTTAAAACTTTGGCTTGTATGGTAAAGGGTAAAAACAATGAATGGGGTTGACAGAAACACATCTATTTAACCCTTACCAAATGGTCCTGGTGTTATTACGGCTCTGAGGAATAATAGTGGAAAAAGGTGAGAATGCTGGTGACCAGAATTTTTTCCTTTTCCCACTGTGTTTTTCTGCTCTTTCAAAGGTTCATGCCATCATTTGAGCAACACTTACTTTATATCTACAATTGTTTCAAATCAGACAAATCTAAAATTTTGCCATCTGCTAAAGTCAAGAGTAAACCCTTAACCAAACAATCCCAATTTTTAATAACTGAGGAAGGAGGCTATTGAAAACGTTGTTGAAAAAGGAGAAGATGCTGGCAACCTTTTCCCATGGTCTTTCCTTCCCTATTAAAGACAAACTCCATCACTTAACCCTTTACCAGACGACAAAATTTTAGCCTTGTCCAAACTGAAAGCATTTGCAGACGACAATTTCAATGTGGCTCAAATGGTTCAACTTTCCTTAGATAGGGTAGAAAACATTGTGGGAAAAGGAGAAAATGCTGGTTACTAGCATTTTCTCCTTTTCCCACAATGTTTTCAAAAGGCTTCTTTCCCAGGGGCGTTAAAAGGCGTCATTGTACGGTAAAGGGTTAAATCACATTTGATTGTCATTCTCCAAAAGCTTTCAATAAAGCCATATCTAAAAGTAAGGTAATAGGTAAAAAGCCCTTGGGCGGCCCATCTACAATATACATACATGAATCATGACACTGGTGCTTTGTCCACGCTGACAGCTTTTGATGTTGCTGTAATACATCCTTTGTACAACATAATTTTATCTTTAAATCCTTTACCACACAATCCAGAGTTTTAACGACCCTAAGAAAGAAGCCTTTTGAAAACATCGTGGGAAATGGAGAAAATGCTGGTAACCAGCATTTTCTCCATTTCCCACAATGTTTTCAACCCTTCCAAAAAAAAAAAATCAATGTTGGAAGCAACACTTAATTTCCCGTCTGCAAATAATTTCAATTTGGACAAGTCTAAAATTTTGTTGTTTGGTGAAGAGTTAACCCACTGCCAAACAATCCTGTCTTTTAAACTACATAAAGGAAAAAGGCTTTAAGTAACACAGCAGGAAAAGGAGAAAATGCTGGACACCAGCATTTTTTCAATATTCAACAAGGCTTTCTACTGTTTCTGCAAAAAATTCCATTGTTTAAGCTACATTTGATATTTGTCTGCAAATTTTTTTCATTTGGTTCAAGTCCAAAAGTTTATCATCTGGTAAATACATGTAGTTTATATGACACAACCTCCAAAATCTAATCTGTTCATAAATTAAACCTTTCCCAAACGACAAATTTTGGACTCGTCCAAATTGAAAGAGTTTGCAGACGATAATTTTAAATTTTAGGAAAATGGCAGAAAGGTCTCAAAAAGGGTAGAAAACACTGTGGGAAAAGGAGAAATTGCTCGTTATGAGCAATTTCTCCTTTTCCCACAGTGTTTTCAAAAGACTTGTACTGCAGACACGTGAAAACCAGGGCTTGTTTGGGAAAGGGTTAAACCCCTAACTGCTAAATAAATAAATATTTCCAGTCAATGGCTATATCATTTTATCTCTTTACCAAATGAAAATTTTAGACTTTCCCAAACTAAAAGCATGGCTTCTTTCCCAGGGTCATTAAAAGTTGGGATTGTGTGGTAAAGAGTTAAAGTTGGGATTATGTGGTAAAGGGTTAAATGAATTCTAAAAGAGATGGCTGTATTGTTTACCAGTAAACCTTTCCAAAACGACAAGCTGTAGACTCTTCCAAATATTGAAAGCATCTGCAGACGACAAAATCTGAGAGTGGTTTAACCCTTTACCAAACGATAAAATTGTAGCCTTGTCCAAAATGAAAGCATTTGGAGACGACAATTTCAATGTGGCTCAAGTGGTGCAATTTTGCTTTGATAGGGTAGAAAACATTGTGGGAAAAGGAGACAATGCTGGTAACCAGCATTTTCTCCTCTTCCCACAATGTTTTTGAAAGACTTTTTCTTCAGGGTCGTTAAAGTCGGGATTGTGTGTTAACCCTTTACCTAACGAAAAAATTTTGGACTGGTCTAACTTGAAAACATTTGCAGATGACAAAATAAATGTAACCCAAAAATTGAAATTTGTTTCGGGAAGGGTAGAAAACATTGTGGGAAAAGAAGAAAATGCTGGTTACAAGCATTTTCTCCTATTCCAACAATGTTTTCAAAAGCTTTCTTTTTCAGGGTTGTTAAATGTCCGGATTGTGTGGTATAGGGTTAAATGAACCAAAAGTTCTTTGACTTCGTAGAAAACATTGTGGAAGAAGTAGAAAATGCTGGCTACCATTATTTTCTATTTCTCCCACCATTTTTCAAAGGGCCGGTAAAACTCCAAATCATTTGGCAAAGAGTTAAATGAAACAAATTTTCAGTCAGTGGCAAAAAAAAACAACATCTTGATATAAATGCACTTCTACTCAGAAAAATTTCAATTACTGGTTAACCCTTATCTTGCTAATTAAAAGAAATGGAGCTTTCGAACCAATGGTAAAAAACTTAATTTTCCTAATGCCAAGGTAGGAGGAGAGATATCTTCTATTCTGACAGTGTAGATCCAAGATCAGACTGCATGTTCTGTGCAGTCTGATCATGATCTACGCTGTCTGCAACAGGTTAGTGAGCTGCACTTGGCAGCTTTAGGGTTAATGTAGATCCATAATCAGATTGCTCATTCTTGATCTACAGTCTGCAAAAGCACATTGTGTTGCACTATACCTTTTAAGCTTTTTACTTTGGCAGACATTTTTTTGTCTCCAGCTTACCTCTCTTGAAAACACTGTGGCAAAAGGTTTAATTGCCTGTTGATATACTGCACATAACAAGCATTTTTTCCTTTTGCCACAATGCTTTAACAGGTATCTGTATATCAGTTCTTTTTCAAACAACAAATTTTTGAAATGTTCAAATTGAAAACATGATTTTGCAGATGACAAATCCAAATATGGCTCAAAAGATGGACGGGTCTTTGAAAGGGTAGAAAACATTAAAGGGAAAGAAGAAAATGCTGGTCAGTGTTATTTGACATCTTTATTTGGCAACATTTGGAGACATTCAATTGCCATGGGTAACTTACAAAGTCATAAATGAACCATTAACATGACTTAACTCTTTACTAGCATTTTCTCCTTTTCCAACAATCTTTTCAAAACCCTTCTTCCTCAGGATCATTAAACTTCGTCAACAACAAAAAGCTGAATATTCCAAACTGACAGTACATATAAATACAAACAACAAATTCAAAATTGGTACAATGAAACTCCAATTCTCTGATACAGTAGAAAACATTGTGAGAAAAGGAGTAAATGCTGATAACTAGCATTTTCTCTTTTTCTTACAAAGTTTTCACAGGCTTCTTCCTCAGGGTCTTGAAAACTCAGGATTGTTCTGTCAAAGCTTAGATAATGTAATAAACATTGTTCAATTTAATTTAAAATTTTGAAAACATTAAGTCTTCTACACATATCAATCTACAAAATGCCATAAACAGACAAAGCTTTAAAGTAGCAATAGCAGCCAAATATAAACAAATCAGATGTTAAAATGCATTAAAATTTAAATCCTATCATTAAGAAGTAAGGAGATTATTGTGAAGATGGCAAACTGTTATTGTGCAGCCAGTCAAAGTGTTAGCCATTGGTGGAGAAGTTAATTTCAAAACTTAGTTAAATGCTGCCAGGTCAGTCTATTTTTTGTTAACTTTTTGTCTGATTTCAAAATTAATTTTTCTGCCAGCGGCTAACACTTGGACCAACCACACAATAAAAGATTGTCATCTTAACAATACTTTCCATGCTTTTAAAAGGTATGATTTAACCCTTTCCCAAACGACAAATTTTGGACTGGTCCAAATTGAAAGAGTTTGCAGACGACAATTTTAAATTTGATGAAAATGGAAGGTCTCAAAAGGGGTAAAAACACTGTGGGAAAAGGAGAAATTGCTCGTTACGAGCAATTTCTCCTTTTCCCACAGTGTTTTTAAAAGACTTGTACTGCAGACACGTGAAAACCAGGGCTTGTTTGGGAAAGGGTTAAACTTAACTCTTTACCAAACGACAAAATCTCAGACTAGTCAAAATTGAAAGCATTTGCAGACGACATAATAAATGTGATTGAAAAATTGTAATTTGTTTTGGGAAGGGTAGAAAACATTGTGGGAAAAGGAGAAAATGCTGGTTACCAGCATTTTCTCCTTTTCCCACAAGGTTTTCAAAAGGCTTCTTTCATAGGGTCGTTAAAAGTCGGGATTGTGTGATAAAGAGTTAAATGCATTTTAACACCTGCAATAACTTTTGGCTGCTATTCGGCCTCTAAAGGGAGCTATTCAGATTTTCATAATGTCACCAAACTTCAAAAATGATTCTGCACTGACTTTAGTAAGGTGATAGCTGGCAAACCATCAGTAAAGACAAATGTAAGACCAGCATGGAAACCAGCATTTTTTCCTTTTCCATCAATGTTTTCAAAAGCTGGCTATCTCAGGGTTGGTTAAAAGTCTGGATTGTGTGGTATAGGGCTACAGGCCAAATAGCACCATTTTACTGTATGAAACCCTCCTGTTTCTTTACAGTTGCAGAGAAATATATGACATATATATATCTACATATCAAGCAAGTTATCACGTAACCGTGGATCCATAAAATCCAGTTTGTCTGACAACGGAATGAATCATGAGGTACACTGGTCTTTTGACATGTAGAAAATTGACCATTACCAAAAAGTTTTGGCCCAGGTCAGCCTGCACAGTATACCTGGGTCGATATTCTTTCCAGATGCATTAAAACCCCCCCCCCCCCCTTTTCAGAGCATGGCTTGTATACAGTATTTTGTAGTATCTATCAGTGTTTAAAAAAAAAGCATTTACTTCCAAGGAATCTAAATATGCCCCTGTAAAATTTACCAAACAAATTATTGCGTAGATTTCACACACAAAAAAACCATCCTTTTGCTTTATTCACACTTTAACAATCTTAAAAAAGATTAGTTACATGTACATATACTACAAACATAAAGCTTTGAACTATCCTCATAATGGTCCAAGCCAAGTTTCATGATCTAAAAGAAATTATCTCGAATTACTGCACTAGGTTCTTTGTTGTGGGTACTCACTACAATTGTCTTTGCGAGACAACAGTAACATACACTGAAAACACAGGGTTAAAAGTGCAAATTGTTTTAAAACTCTTCTCAAAATTACAAACAGTACTGCAAATACTGTACTAAATCCAAGTACAGCAAATATGGTAGGCTGATCAACAAATTAATAACATAAATGACACTGATCTACACAGTACATGTACGACACTAACATAGAAGCAGGTTTAAAAATTCATTTTCAAATTTATCAAAAATATGTACAATTGTAACTCCATTACAATTTTATGATATATCTTAACCAAACATAAATTTTGATAAATAAAAAAGCCTGCAAAAATATGACAAAAAGAAATGAACACCAGAGATTCTGTTTTCTCTTCAAGCACTTTGACTTTCTACAACAATGTTTGGTTCTCTGCTTAAAAACTCCTTCAACTCTGCTACATTGCTTGATTTGTTTAAATATTCTTCAGTAAATTCCACATTCTCAATAGTGACTCGATACCCAGGTAGTTCTAGCTGCACATTACCTTCTTCCCCAAAGTCTTGTTTCACAGAAACCTTTCCCTTGATGTAATGCTTGGTCTTGGTTATCAACATGGAATTAGCTGAATGTCTCTTTAATTCTACACTACTGTTAGCGTCTTTCTTATAGCTTGACATCATTAATGACTTTTCTGGGAGAGATTTTCTAGCAGAGCGTTTATCTGTAGTAAAATCACTAACTGTTGAACTACGAGATGCTAGCTTTCTTGGTGAGGACTCTTCACTATACATTGACCTACTGTCAAACTCAATCTCAATACTATTACAACCATCAGATCTTACCAGTGCATTCAAGGGGTGATCATCTATGCTTATCTCACATTCAACATCTGAGGAAACAGTACTTGAACATGTTCTGCTTCTTGCATCATCTTTCCTAGGGCTATAAAAACAGGACATTCTCCAGGGTTCCCAAAATGAGGACTTGGATACCTCAGAAAATCTACTGCTACTCCTCTCCTGATCTTTGTCAACACCATAATAATTCCACAACCTAGAATGCTCAGAATCACTTGGTGAGCTAGCACGTAATTCATGATACTCTTCAACACCTGACAGGACTTCTTCCTTCACTATGCTTATTCCTTCATTTTCTCTTGTATTATCATCCTTACAGCTTTCATACCCTTCCTGTAACACCTTCACATCATCAATGCTGGGTGAAACAGGAGGGCGCGAGCCGTTTTTTGGACACCCGTGTTGAGAATTATAAGGGGAATATTGCTGAGAAAAAGAATTTCCCATACCATATCCGGCTCCCTGTCCAGGATACTGTGGGAAAGATGGTGAGGACATTCCTAAACGTGGGAAAGGTAATGAGCCAAAGCCTTCTCTGTATCTGTCAGGTGGGTATGAATACCCAGGGGGAAAAGAGTTTATAAAGTTAGAACGAAATGGGTTCATATCAGCTGCCCCTGAAAGGAATGAAGGCCCACCAGGTTGAAATGGACCACCAGGCATAGAGTAAGATAACCCTGGATGATACATACACGAGGAATCTCCTGGTCCACGAGAGAATGTATCCATGTGATTTGCTGGGTTAAAGTTCATGTGTGATATTCTAGCATGGTCCCCAAATAGGTTGGGTTCTCTATGTGACATGTGGTGATGCACTCCAGGAACTGTGGGAAATGGGTGATGAGGGTGATGTAGTGGTAGTTGATCAGGATGGCGAAACTCATTTATAGCCGGACGATCATTCATCCCAGGCATTGCTGGTATAGACGGTATTGGCGGCATACCAGGTAATGAACTACTTGTCATCGAGGGAAGTACAGACGGCACAGCAGACACTATTGGTGGTACTGCCGGTACCTGGGGGACACTTCCAACAGAAGAAACCTGTGGAATGCTGGTGGACATGGCTGTACCAGAAGGACTATTCACAGATGGGGATGCATTCACATGAGGTGATGACTGTTCAGGCAACTTCTGTAATGGGGGTGAACTTGCATGATTTTGTAACGGGGGAACCATGTTCATCTGCATACTCATATTCAGTGTAGAGTTGTTTGTGGAAGATGACATCATAGGGTTTGGAGGTGATGAGTATCCGTGATTTGGTATAGCACCCAAAGGCGGTTGCTGTTGGTGAGGTAGATGTTGTAAAAAGGGATTTTCCGGACGAATGTCTGACATGTGCATACCTTGCTCTGAACCAAAAGAATGTTGACCTTGACCTGAGACAGGCGGTGACTTGACCATTGGCGTTGGGTGACCCATATCTCTCCCTGGAGACATGCGCCCTGACAAATGTGGGCTTTGGTGTGGGCGACTATATGGCTTTGGTTTTGTACGTAGGTAAACACATTTGCGGTATATGCAAGTCTGCTTCAAAACATCCTTTCTAACACAAAAATGGCACTTCATGCAATTTTCTTTGACCTGACATGGTCCACACTGACCACATCTCTTTCTTCTTTTACAGCGAGACCTGTCATCTATCCCATACCCATCTGGTGGGTTTGGTATATTTTCTTCTAACTCAATATTGTATTCATCCTCCTTGGGCTGAAAAGGTAATCCTGAACTGGACCCACCGTCAGCCATGGTGGAACCTAAACAGATAAAAAAAAGTTTTCCGAACAGTCTGAACCATAATCTTTCATCAACATTCTTTCTTCAAACCTAACATGATGTTTTCAAACATTTTCTTCCTCAAGGTCATAATGCACGCTCTAACAGAAACTTTTGTCAGTCTTTAACTACCTACTGAAAAAGTTTCTGACTAGTCCAACTTGAAAGCATTTGCAAGTTTAAATAATGTCTTGGAAAGAGTAGAAAATATTGTGCAAAATGGTTATGCTGGCAACTAAACAACATACTTGTTGTTGAATTACAAAGAAAAAAAACATTGCTTCTGGAATGTATTTGATCATATCAGCATCTCTTCGAACAGCTTTTATACAGCAATATTTTTCTTCACTGCTAATAACATGGACACAAAACCTTAGATAAATTAATTTTTTACAAAAACACCAAAATGATTGAAGATGTGACTGTTACCTCTTGCAAAACTTTTTTTTTTTGAAATGTGAATTTCCATTGATCTATTTCCACATATATCGAAACTAGGCTTGACATTTAGACTATTGCGCATGTTCTGAAAGTCATTTCAAGTAGAGGTTGAAAAATTTTCCAGATTCCACTCATCCTGCAGAGCAAGTGAATAAGAAAAGTTACTGGTGCTCGTCCTTCTTCAAGTATCACTTGTCATACTTTCTCGCAAAAACAGTAAATTAACACAGGTAACCACATAACCAAAAAATAATTGTGTTCAATTTAGCAGATGACACATTTGTAGAATAATTTTTGATATACAAGGGATGTTTAATAAATACATGTATGTGGAAAAATACTGTCATTCTCTCAGATATTGATTAAATACAGAAAAATTGATACAAATTGTAGACAAGTTAATTCTGTATTGACAGAATAAATTTCACATCAATATCTCAACAACTTATAAAGATATGGTTGTTATAGCAACATCATCGCTCAAAAACCGGCCCAACATCAACCAGCGTCGATTTTACGTCACTTTATTTGCATTACTTATCAATCGTTTCTTTCACATACCTAGATGAGATAACTTTCAAATAATTTCATTTTTTTCAAAATATTCTCCTCCAAATGTAGTACACTTTTTGCATCGTTTCACACATGAATAGAAGCTTTTCCTGTCGGCACCAGACTCAACGGAAGCAATCGCAGACTGCACTGCACTCTTTACGTTGTGATAATCGACGTTGACCGTCCACTCCTCTGGTCATGTGCCACACTTTCATGACCGTCTTCATAACGCACGCACCTTTTGTACAAAGCCATTTTCTTCATTGCTGAATCGCTGTATGCTTTGATTAACATTTTCATTGTTTCTTAATTTTTCTCCAGATTTTCCATTTAAAATGCAAAATTAATTTGCAGTTCTCTGTTCAGTACTAATTTTGACGCACATGAATAAACAATTTGGCCGCCAAACACTCCAATGACATCACACGTAAATGTGACTTCATGAACCTCATATCAAGAGTTGGTGCCAAATCATGACAAAATTTGGGGAAGATATCTGATCAGACACAAACGAGAAACATTGTTTTCCAAACGGCAAATACTTTCGTTTTATTGCATTTTGGGCCGGGTTTTAGAACACGACGTTGCCATAAACTACCATATCTTTCTAAGATGTTGAAATAATAACTTGAAATTTATTATTTCAGTACAGTATTAATTTTTCTACAATATGTATCAATTTCGCTGTATTCAAGCAATATTTGAGAGAATTATTGTACTTTTCCAGGTATTTTTTTGAACAGCTGTCATACAAAGGGTCCGTTTATTTAGATTTTCCTCAGAGAATTTCCTTGTCGATAAATAAACTTTTTCAAGGTTGTATTTGTTACATATAATGCCTAAGAAAAAGAAAACCAAGATGGATCCTTATATTGATAGTATTCAACTATTTTAGAATTCGTTTACAAGGTTTAATCAATCAGAAAGTTATTTTTTTAATTTGTATTATAGCGAGATCAGAACCTTTGCTCTGACTTGAAAAATGGTCTTTGCTAAATACACACATATGATGCTAGTCAGAGATTCGTAACAGGATGCACACCATATATCGCAGAAAAATCGAGTGTTGCATTCATTATAGACATCAGACATGCGCAACGTAGAAATTCATTTCTGTTTTCGTTTTACCACTGCTGTGGACAAATAAATGATCAGTACTTTGTTGTTTTGTACGGATATTGGTCTTGACACCAATATTTTCCTAGAATCCCCCTTTGATAATTTTGCTTGATCTACCCCTAGAAAAGCTACTCCTCTTGTCGGATAATTGCTTAGGAAATGTTACTCGTCCAGATCCATTTGTTAGTCGTAAATACGAGCAGAAAAGTGGTTCTAACACTGTTCAAGTACAGTAAAGTTCTTTCATCCACAACTTACCGAAGTTCTGTTTTATCAGCTTGGATATAGAAAATGAAACTAGAATGTACTGGATGTATTTCATTTACAAAGAGTCACTGCTTATCACTTAAACTGCTGATCACATGATTCTATTTTTTCAAATGAAATTGAACATGCATTCATACTTAACTGAATTTATAATGAGCATTTGTCTACACAGTGACCAGATTGTTTATGCCAAAATAAAGGTAAAATACAAAAAGATCCATGAAAACTGTGAATAAAATGTGGTGTCAATGTGAAGTTAAATCAATTATCTATCGATCCATGTCCATTTCCAGGGTTCCTATTCACGCACATATGTGTGTGATTCACGCATTGAATTGAATAATCACTCACAAAGATATGAAGCGAAACGTGCATGCACGCACAGGTTTCAGGGCTCCCATTGTCGATCACCAGTGGTGCCAACTGGGACAAGTTAGAAAAAATGTCTCCAAAACTTAAGCACAGGCGAATATCATGGCAACAAGTAATGTCTTTACATGATATTTGAAAGATCTAAAGTCTGACATATACAATAGGTATCAAGTGTAAATGTCACTGTTTATCACCGCTAATCAAACTTGTCAATTATTTAAAAGTATTAATGGTATCAATTCGCTTTTCTAGTGTAAAATTGCAGGTTTTGAAATTACATGCTATTCTTATTGACAAATCTATGTCAAATCACATGGAAATACAACTCCAAAACTTCACAGGCACGAAAAAAAAAATCGCTGCAAAAACACGAAACCCCACGGCACAACAAAAATTGGTTTGACATCGTCCAATCATAGGCATTTCAAACTATCTAATCAGCTCTATCAATGACTTTAAACAGTAAATTTACATAAACATCTCTATAATAAAATAAGTGAAAGATAATTAGTGTCTGAAATTGCAGTAAAATGGAAAATTCTAATGGCCGTCAGGTTGTAAGTTGTCCCTCTGAAACTGGTCCCTTGAGTAAGGAAATCATAACAATCATCTTCTTTTTTTTAAATTACCCATATTGTTTTCAAGTTCAGGGGTTTCTATTGCACTCCCAAACTTGTATTCCAGGGAGCGCATCACCCCCAAAAAGAGATGTAAGTGGTAACACTGCATTTCAATAGCTGATGAGCAGATTACAGACAATTGGCTGAAAGATGACCGGTAGGATTTGGAAATTTCCAGAAGTATTCTAAGCGTTGCTGACATGAAGGGGAGCGGAGAAACAATCACAAAATTACATCTGACAACCATCCAGAATGACGGTATAGTCCAGTGTTGTTATTTTGTGAGTGTTCTTCAATGAGCGATTTTTGTTAATATCCCGTGACACTTGTAGTTTCAGTTGTTTGATGATGGTATTTCTGCTACTAACTCTTACCAATTTTCCAACATTTCATTGCACCTGAATATCAACCAAATGTGAGTCAAAAACATGTAAAATACAATTATTTTTCTAGATTGATAAAAATTGACAGCATTTGTCTTATTTCTAAATAGTTTTCCTTCTCCTAAAATGAAAGGACCCAATAATTTCTGGTGTAATTCCTACCCAGATACCAAACTAGGCCAAAACATGTTTGCCCATGAAGGCAAAGAGCATGTATACTTTTTTATGCAACATACCACTGAAATTCATTCATAAGTCTCAATTTTTACACGAATACATATTATCAGAAATTATTAGAAATGATTTCTTTATGAAGGCAAGTACTTTGTACTTTATGTTCTACTCTAAACTCTTAATTTCATTGAGTTCTTTCCTTAGCATCACAGAATACGGACACTTGACGTTAATTGGCATGCTTCCTCGCTGCAAATTTGGATGTGAAAAAGTTAACAGGTTGATCATTTGCTTCACTTACTTCAGGGTTTTAGCTACCCTCTGAAATTCAGGAGTTATTGACCCCTTGACCCTAAAATTTTAGGGGTCAAATCTAATTTCTCAAGAGTCAAACCAAAAAAATTCAAGAGTCAAAATGGTAAATTATAGTCTTTAGTCAACAATTTAGTAAAAAATTTATTGTTGTTGTTGGATTTATTATTAATATTGCAATAAAGATGTGAAGTTAATAATTGATTTGTAAAATTTTACATTTCAAAGAGGACCCCACTTTCCTTCCCCCCCATGCCCCACCAGGCCACCACACACACACAATATGTTCAAGGAGGCTAAAGTTAAAACCTTGTTGACCTAAACAATCGATAAAAAATGTGGTTAATAAATTTCACTCACAATTCCTTTTTAAAACTTTGCTAAAATGAAGATAAGATTTATTATCCAATTTCTAGTACCATCCAGAAATATTTAAAGTATCATAATTTTCTTGGGCCTGAATAATTAAAGTTATTTTTATTCATAAGGACAGTTAAGTTATCTTTTTGTGTGAAATGAGATGCAGATACATGTTTCATAGGTTACTTTTTTCAACTTACTGTTTTTAATAAAATTTAAAAAAAGTATGATCATTATTGGGTACAAATGTTGAGCAAAATGGTGGACATTGGCGAGTTAAGATGTTTTACAATATCCATACATCAATGGTTAAACTTCAAAAGGATATACCAATACTGATTTTATCATTGTCATTGCATTACCTTTAACATCACTGATCTTTGTTCGACTATTCTATTGCTAGTCACTGTACTATTATTATTATTTTTTTTTAACGTTTGACGAGAAACTGTAGAGTTTAAGTAAATAAAGTATTGTCTATTGTTTATTTATTGCCCTGGCTATCACTTTTAGCAAGGTTAGTGCCAGTTGTAAACCTACGATTATCATAGGTAACAAGTCAATTATCACCTTCCGGTCACACTTCGCTGATTTTATGCAGCAGTTTAACACCAATCTGACGATTTTCACGCCTTTAACATGATTATCTTTTGATATAATTGTTGTTTAATATATTTTTGATGCATCTCTGAAAATTTTTGGGGGTCAAAATGACCCCTTGTTCGGAATTTTCTGTGCGTCAAAAAAGGGTATTCGTAGATTTTTGTGCGTCAAAACCCGGGTTTACGGGTCTAACTGAAGCCCTGTACTTGTTTGCAAATAAGCACTACGTTAAAATAACAGCATAATACAAGCAACTCCCCCTCAAATCTACCACAAATACCCTTGCAAATAAAAATCATGCATTAAAGAAAATTGTGATTTTATACGGATTCATTCCAAATACGTTTATAAAATACTTGACAAACGGATGAAGCTGAAAAAATTCATTATCTTTCCGCTCACAAAACAATGCCATATATTTGCATAGAACAGCATAGTGAGAGGGAGTTACCGGTATAATGCCAAAATGGGTAGCATATGAGACATTATTGCGAAAGAAGCATAGAATGGTAAAGAGATGTTACTCAACATGAACCTGTTTTCTTTTATGATTTAAAATGAAAGACCACACTCGATGTTCACGAAATCATTAGTGATTGCAACAAATTCGTTTACCTGTTCCAGTTTATTGTCGTCCTTTATTTACAATATGATTTAATTGATATTTTAACGTTACGTATCGAGAGCAAACACCATTGTAAAGAAGTAGATCTGTCTTCAAATTTCGGAGAATTTTTTTATGTCAACGTTTAGCCGCCATGCTTGTTTACAGATTCATTAGGTCAGTCTATGTTATAATAATTTTTCTATCATTCAAGCAACTTTTTTAAATAAATATATCACCTTTATGCTTTTTATGATTAATTATTGTATAAAAAAATATTTCTTGTAGTTGAAAACAAAAATACAAGGTCTTCTTAACGAGACTTTTTTTTCGTTTACGCACTGGGTTTTCTTACAATATTTGAAAACGAGGCCATGACCTATTGAACTTTAAAAAACGCGAATAGTGAAGATGGGTTGTGGAGCCGAAGATCTAATATTTCTGCAAAACAGCGCTGCCGATTTACGTAATCTTGGCGCGAAATGGGGACTCACAGAGGAAGAGATAACAAAGTGCATTGAAAATGCCCTTTCGAGGACGAGCAAGAGTCGCCAAGCGAAGTTGCAAACCTCTCCAAAAAATGTGGCCAGAAAATGGTGGCGATACTTCCTGGTTGCTGTCAAAGCTCCAATCTATCTGTTCATTGCCTGTTTGGTTCTCATAGCAGCGGTGTTAACTGCGACAACCGTGTCTGAAAAAGCAGACAAGGTGGTCAGTCAGGCTCTACAGCCCTATGGATATGACATGCTGCGAGCTCTGAGATTGGCTTCTCTGCCAATTCACCAGATTTCAAATCTAACTCGTGAGTTCAACATGCTCACATTGTGAACACGTTTACAAGTGGTATGGCCTCTCACTCTGAAGCCTGTGAGAAAGGTAGTCAGTGGCTTGGAAAGTGACATGTGGCAGTATTGGTGTGAGAAAGATGGGAAACGCATGCATAGTTGCACTGACTGCCATGATATGACCTAAGGTCTTAAAGCGGCATAAAACTCCAATACAGACTAGTGATATGCCCAAAAGAAGTTGTCCCTTTTTTGATAAACATTTTTTTTTGGGGGGGGGGGGGGTATTGTGATTTAACCCTTAATCTGCTAAGGATGACTCCATGTTTTGCAGACAGTGTAGATTAAGATCAGACTGCACAGAACAAGGTCTTATTTTGGAACTACACTGTCTGATAGGGTGATATGTTTTCAGCTACAAGCACTTTGTAATTGCAATGTTTCAATATATATACTATTGGCTGGAAATCTTGTAATTTAGCAGTTTAAGACTTTAAATCAAAGATGGGGCTCATTGACTTGGGGCTGGTAATGATCTCTACAGTGTTATGTAGTCCCATGATTTTGAAGAGTGGTGTGACTTGGAGAATTATTTCAATTTGTGCTGTTGAAATTTCTCTGTAAATCTGTTGTCAAAATTTATATTTGAAATTCCCATTTGAAAACACTATATCCAATATTTTGAAGAAAATTATCTCCAACACCAATTATTAGCCATGTCACTTGCCTATTGACCTGTGAAAAAAGAGTACATGTATTTATAATTTAGCCGTTGAATTCGCAAAACATTAAAAATCTAACTCTAGTTCTAACTTCTTAAAGTCATTTGATTGGCTGAGACGGAATGTATCGATCACAGGGTCAGCAAAAGCAGGTCATTATGAGTTACAACCGGTCAATACTGGTAAGTGGTTGTTTGGTGGTTGATTGAAGTGATTGAATGGGTCAGTTAAATCACCGGCATACATGCCCCTGTCCTGTCTCTAAATTGATCTTAAAAGCTCTCCCCCTACATCCTGTACATGAAGGTATATCATATATTATCATCAGTATCATAGTATTAAATAATAATAATAGCCTTCTGTATTTGATCATAATTCGAAAGACATTATTGCTGGCAAATTGAAGAGGTTTATTGGATTAATAATCTCTCTCTCTTTCTCTCCCTTTCCCCCCCCCCCCCCCCCCCCATAAACACACTTAAATTTTTAAAAATAAAGATTATTTGACATATTCTTTGATCATGAAGGTTCACTGGTAGCATAAAAAAGCAGCTAACATATAATTCTAATGTAAAATTGCAGAAAAACTGTCACACATTGGCAAACATGTGAAATACATGTGTCATTAATCTTTATGCATATTGAGGTACATATGTAGAAGGCTGTACCTGATTACCCAAACAATGGTTGAGGATACATTATTGTCTATGAAGTATATTTAAGTGTTTACCTACACCTTTATATTGCTGTCAATACACATTGGAAGGTGTTAAAGTTGCCCTCTCTATCCCAGAGGGTGTGGCTTAGATCTAATTGGCAAAGTGACCAATCATGTGTCCATAATTTGGGGTATTATAATATACTTGACACCAGGCTTTATTCCTCTATTACTCTGTCATATCCCCATGTATAATGTTTTACATTACTGGGTGATTAAAGAGATTTTGACTTTGACTTGACCTAAAGTGTGAAATATTGACTTATATGTAGTCTAGATATTATCTTATCATCAAGGTGTCAAAAATGAAACCTACAGACCCTATTTGGAATTTCCAAACAGATTTGGAAGATAACAACAAAACCAGTGCAAAGTGCAAAGACTGTTACATTGAAGTTAGTGCTGAGGTCTTAAGACTGAAGAGTCATAGTAAAAATGCCAAGGACTAAAAAAGCCAGAAGGCCACCTGATGTGTACCCTTGGCGGGGACAAACCAGCTTTTTCACTCAAATCAACTCTTACATATTGATTAATTCAACCGAATTGAGAACCAAAAAACAACACCATAATAAATCATCCACTAAATAACATAACTACCCTCTAAAAATTCATCTGACAATTAATGTTTCCAAATGACCACTAAATGAATTCAATCGATCACTTGCGACCAGTATTGATCACTTCTGGAGTATTGACTGGGGCGGTTTTAACCGGTTAAAACCACCTCTGGTTTCGACTGCCCAACCTTGATCAATCAGGTGCCACTCATTGATGTAACTTTTAAAGCACCTTTCCCAAGTAATAGTTGCTTTTGCAGCCAGTGTAGATTAAGATCAGACTGCAGATAAAGTTTATAATCTTTACAAAGAAAACATTTTGACAAATTGATAAAATGTTTTTCGAGAACAATTTTTCTATGCAGTGATGTTTTTAAATGGTCAGAGTTATAACTAGGTATGTTAAGAGACGCTTATGAGAAGTTAAGAGTTTAAGAAAAAGCACGTTACTGGTTAGCAGAAAAGGAATGATAACCATTTTTTTTTTTCAGAGTTCTACAATGCCGAGTGCCTAATTGACAATCCCTTTTACTCTGAACTGGAAGTAGACTGTCTCGTTTGCAAGCATTTCAAGAGAGTAAAAGAAATGAATGCATCAGACTTTACTCCAGAGAAGTTTGCTGCATACACAAATACATACAAACCAGCCCTGCTGAAGGTGATATGCCTATAATGTATCTGATAGTACAAATATGTGCAGCAGATGTTTAACTCTTTACCACACAATTCCAGAGTTTTAACGACTCTGGGAAAGAAGCCATTTGAAAACATTGTGGAAAAAGGAGAAAGTGCTGGCAACCAGCATTTTCTCCTTTTCCTACAATGTTTTCTAGCCTTTTAGAGTCAGGTTTCATTAATGGAATTTGTAGCTGAAAGGGTAGAAAACTTTGTGAGAAAAGGGAAGAAAATGCCGGTTACCAGCATTTTCTCCTTTTCCTACCATGTTTTCAAAAGCCCACTTCCTCAAGGTCATAAAGCATGTGATTGTTTGGTAAAGAGTTAATGCATGTTATTGGTACTGTTTGTAATTACCTCACCAAGGAAACACCAATGAGAACCAGTAACTCTATAAGTTTCAGTGAAAAGGCCATCAAATGATTACATGTACTTACTAAATGTTGGCCATTTTTGTAGCTCTTTCTCAGATTTACCCTTGCAGCATCTTTCACAACCTTAACTAGCTTTGCTGTCAGTATAGAACAAGATTAGATGACACAAATCATGCTGGCCGATCTTTTTTATCTACAAAGTCTGCTTTGCTAAAACACTGTTGACAAAAGTAACCGTGAAATCACAATTATTTGGGTCTTATTTTTACACTGGAACTGTCTGTTGGGTATATTCTGCACTCTACGAGTTAAACTCCTTACCATACAGGTTAGTTAACCCTTTCCCAAACGACAAAATTTTGACTGGTCCAAATTGAAAGAGTTTGTCAGACGACAATATTAAATTTGATGAAAATGGTAGAAAGTTCTCAATAAGGGTAGAAAACACTGTGGGAAAAGGAGAAATTGCTCATTACGAGCAATTTCTCCTTTCTCACAGTGTTTTCAAAAGACTTGTGCTGCAGACAACATGAAAACCAGGGCTTGTTTGGGAAAGGGTTAAGATGTGCCTATTAACTTTTACTTGTCAAAGAGAAATATTTCTTGGAAAAAAAAATATCTTTTTATCAATGATAATTTGAGGTCAGAAACAGCATGGGAAACAGAGCATATGCCTATGTATAAAAACACAGTGATTTCCTTTTGGCACATCTTTTTTTTTTTTTTTTTTTGAAAAGCCGGCAATTTTCAGGAAGCTTTTTTATGGTGGCAGGTTTGTCAAAACAAACAATTTCTCATACTTTTGCTACCTCCAAAATTTGTGTGTCAGATGATGAATCCTTTGTATAGACATTGTATGAACAACTGTGACATTGGAACATGGTTATGAAGTGCTTTGTATGTTAAAGCCATAGATGAAATGATATACATGTGTATGCAGATTTGAAGTTTAAAAAAAAATGTTTAGAAATAATCTCCATTGTATTTTGATTTATGATGTATTTTGGTGTACTTGGTATGTGTTGACATAGAGTCATTGTGACCTTACATGAATCTATGATACCTAATACATGAACCTTGCCCTATGAAAAGGGGGCTTAATGCATCTGCAAACAGTATCAACCCTGGTCAGCCTGTGCAGTCTGCGCAGGCTGACCTGAGCCAAAACTTTTTGCTATTGGTCAACTTTCTGCATGTCCAAGTTCCAGTTTTCCTCATGATTCAGTCAGTTGTTAGACAAAATGGACTTTATTGATCCATAATTATGTGATGAATGGCATGATATCACGCATATCGGAGATGCATTAAGCCCCCTTTTGTCAGAGCATGGCTCAAATGTAGTGTTCTGCCAAGTTTGGGATTCTCAGACTGTTTCATTGAATGAGAAAACTTTCTGATTATAACTCTTTACAAGACGACAAAATTTTTGACACATCTATAATGAGTGCATTTGCAGACCACAAATTAAATGTTGCTCAAATGATGAAATTTGTCTCTGAAAGCATTGAATATATTGTGGGAAAGGGAGAGAATTCTGGTTACCTGCATTTCCTCCTTTTCCAACCATGTATTTCCAAAGCTTTCTTCCTCAGACTTGAGAATGATTCTTTGAGTGAATGTATCTCACTTTTTTTTGAAGTATCACAAGTTTATGGGACACTTATCCCTTCTGTGAGTAATTTTTGGCAGAAGACTGTGATAAAAGATATGCTAGAAAATAATAGGAACAATTTCTTAGAAAGTTTTTTACTCTTTTGCCAAACAACAATATTTTAGACTGGTCCAAATTGAAAGGATTTGCAGACAACAAATTATATGTGGCTCAAATGATTGGATTTGTTTCTGAAAGGTTAGAAAACATTGTGGGAAAAGAGAAAATGCTGGTTTCCAGCATTTTCTTCTTTTCCCACAATTTTTTCAAAAGCTTTCTTTCCCAGGGTCAATAAAACTGATTGTGTGGTAAAGGGTTAAATACCTTTTTTGGCAAATGTGTCAAGTGCTTTCACCAGGGAAAAGGATAAATCTTTATAGACTAATTTGCCCTTGCAGCGATCCCTTGCACGCAACGTGACGTACAGAGACTTAAAGGAGCTCTACCTAGATAGCCCAGGAAGTTTTGAGGACACCCTATCCTTATTTGAATCAACTGTTCCAGAAGTTACCAACGCTGAAGAGTTGTTCAGTCAGGATACAGAGGAATCGCTAAATTCTTCCACTAACATTCAGATACACTGGTATGGACTTCATGTATGTCAAGACCTCAGTTAGTGGCAGTGCTGTTGGATGAACACTATCAAACAGCAAAATTGTAGATTTGTCCAAATTGAAAGCATTTTCAGACAACATTAAATGAGGTCCATGTCAAAGGATTGTAGGAAACATTGTGGGAAAAGGAGAAAATGCTGGTTACCAGCAACATATGTTCTGGGTGTCAGTATGAAATGGCTTAACAGTTCATTCATGTTTGCATTCAAACATGAAACAACTCTACCAAGGGATATAAGTTAAATTCATCCTTTATGGAAACATTTCCAGACAGCAAACATTTTTCATTGATTGTGAAACAAGTTCATACAACTTATATTTATCACTGTGTTTAATTGCTTTCTTGAAACCTAACCAGAACTTTTGCTGTAACGTAGGTAGTTCAATATTTTGACCCCACTCGCCATTGGAACCTCGGAAGTTAGAGGCTGATTCTGTGTGAAAATTTATCGGAATGCTTTTTTATCGGACAGCCTATTAGTCCAACAACAAATACAGTATCATTATCAAATGGTAGCAACTTGCTGTAGTTGTGAAACATGACAACAAATGCAGCAGCAGTACTAGTTCCTCATTGATATTCAAGTGATAACAAGTCAATAATTATTCCTGTTACCAAATAATCCTGAGGTTTAGAGACCCTGAGAATGGAGGCTTTTGAAGGCTTGTATCCATTTTTCTCTCCTTTTCTCAAAACTCTTTGTATCTTTTCAAAACATATAAGCCATACCCTGGCAAAAGGGGGCTTATTAAATGCATATCTGTGATCCATCATGCCAAGCAAGTAATCACACTATCATAGATCCACAAAATCCATTTTGTCTAACAAGTGACTGAATCATGAGATACTAGTCCTTGGACATGCAGAAAGTTGACCAATAGCAGAAAGTTTCGGCCCAGGTAATCAGGTGTGGACTGTACAGGCTGACATAATTATGTCGATACTTTTTGTAGATGCGTTGAGCCCCCTTTTCACAGTGCATGACCCAAATCATTCGAACAACACTTGGTTTATTGTCTACAAATGCTTTCAAATTAGAAGTTTTCTTTCATTTTTTGTGTGGTGAAAAGTTAATGATTGAATATAGCTGTTTTGTATCCTTATTTTAATAGGCAGACAAAATCTGTGAAAGCAAGTGCCAGCTTGAGGAAGTTGTTTCCTAGACCTAAATATCTCCCGGAGAAAGCAGAGATTATGTTGGAAAAACACTTGCTGTTTGATGGTAGAGAAACTCCCACATATGAACTGGTGAGTTTGTTCATTTAGTTTTCGGAGAAGTTTTCAATTCTTATTTTTGCCAGTCCGTTAGAGTTATCTCTCTTAGAGTACTCTTGTGCATATCTGGGAAGAAAATTAACAAGTCTAGCGAGACAATACTATGCATATCTGGGCTCAAAGGGTGCTTGTAACAGACAAAACATTAGTTAAATGTAAATGAGAGAAATTCAGAGCTGAATGTACTAACAAGACCCTGCATCGCAATGAAATGTGCCTCCATTAGTATAGATGATTCACTCGATTGTGCTTCATATATGATGCGACTGACGTTTGTTTATGCATGTAATAAGTCTATAGCTTGAAGGGTTCCACTAGTAAAAATCATATGAATGTACTGTACTTTGTAACCTAATGGCAGCCAGTGCACCTTTCTATCATTCTATGTGTTTCTCCTTTATGAGAATTAACAATTGATTGATTGACCCATTGATAAGTACAAAATGTGTGCTATTTTTGAAAACTTAATAGCACACTTGATAACATGGAGGTATGTCTGAAGTACCAGGGATATGGAAATCATTATGAGAAAAGAAGCAATTACTTCAAAGTATCAACTGCTCTTTTACCTTTAATGTTTTTATAAGCTGTCCTTTCTTCCAAAGTTTTCTTTTGGTTATTTCACTAACTAGTACAAAGGACACTTAGGAAAGGTACACATAGGCAAACATTGTGGGAAATAAAGCAATTTTTTCTCATAAGCTTTCAAAAGCTTTCTGCTACATAGAGGTATATAAAGTCCTGTGTTTGTTATTATGGATAAACTCCTGTCAACAGTATCTCAGTTATCCCTTTCCCAAATGACAGATTTTACACCTTTCCAAATTGAAAACATCTGCAGATGACAAAACTGAAAGTGGTACAAATGAACTAAAGTTTTTTAACAGAGTAGAAAACATTGTGGGAAAAAAAGAAAATGCTGGTTATCAGCATTTTTTCCTTTGTCCACAACGTGTTCACAGGGCCTCTTTCTAAAGGAGTCAAGGTCATTAAAACTTGGGATTTTGTGGTAAAGGGTTACACAAAAGGTGTTCCTACATGGCTTAAGGGTGGATTTGTGATAAAAAAATGTTCTGTGTTTGATCGTGACTATGATATTGGTTTTCATGGAAGCATCTTTGGGCAAGGGACTGCAGGTACTATACTTATGAACCCAGGAAAGACACGGGTTGTCGTGATAGAACTAAAATGTCACCAAAGCTAGTTAACTCTTTACCAACAAAGTTTTAGACTGGTCCGAATTAAAAGCATTTGCAAATGACATAACTATCAAATGTGGCTGAAATGATGAAATTTGTCTCTTAAAGTGTGGAAAACCTTGTGGGAAAAGGAGAAAATGCTGGTTACCAGCATTTTCTCCTTTGCTTACAAGGTTTTCAAAAGGCCTTTTTCTCCAGGTCATGAAAACTTGGGATTGTGTGGTAAACAGTCCAGCATTGAAACCAGCACTTACCTGTGCACGACACATTCCTGGTGTTTCTTAACCTGCACTAATATTATTAGTTTGGCCGATTTCAAAGAAAGGGTCAGTGTAATGTCATACCCTTGTTGTTGTTGAAAACTGAAATTTTCTCTGTCATTGCATAAGATGTTTACCTCAAACTTGGGCTGGTTGTAAACTATCAAATGGGGAGCCCTAACCAATAGAGGATGTAGCTTCAAAATATTTTTGGCTAATTCAGGCCCTTTCTTTGACTTACCCGGCCAGGTAGCTCAGTGAATAGCTTATCTGACTCATGACCTGGTGGTTGCGGCTTCAATACCCAGTTTAGGCAAACTTTCATTCCTGCAATTTTTTGCCATTCACCTCTGATGCGTGTGAGAAAAGTAGTCAGTGGCTTAGAAAGAAAGTTGTGTTATTAATTGAATAAATTGGCATGAAATAATTGACCTCTTACCATATATTACTTGGTTGAATTACTGTCCAAACTTAGCTGCAGCTTTTGTCGTCTGTATGCGGAACTCTGAAGGATTTTCAACTCTTAATGTGGCTAATAGATTTGTCGTGTCTTTAAAGAATACTTATAATACCTGAATTAAGCATGATTTTGTTGAATTAAATTGGTAATATGTGGCGGATGACATTGATCTAACATGGACTATCTCTGCGGCCTGATCTTGATCCATGTCATCTGCAAAGCCTCTTATTTTGACTATTGCACTGAAAGGGTAAAACCCAACATTTACTGTTAATTGAATTTCCGTACCATCCGATTATAAGCGATGGTAAAAATATTCACTCTTAATTATTTTTTGCATAAAGGTCAATTTCAGGTCAATTTGTTCGAGTAGTAGTACAGGTGTGAGAAAGCAAGGAAACACATGCATAGCTTCACTGACTGCTGTGATATGACTTAAGCTGTTAAAACAGCATTAAACTCCAATACAAACAAAACAAATAAATCCTTTGACTTAGATTTTCACGGAAAAAGCAACGGCAGCAGAGCATCGGCACCCGCATCTGGTGCTCTTGTTTTACATGCTGATGCTTGCACCCCTACATGTAGGATCTAATTCTATCATTTTATTTCAGCCGAATGTGGCAACACCCACACAGCTGTACACCCTGGCCAGTGGGAAGAGGAGAGTATTGGTTCGCCCAGTATCAAGCTGTAAAAACACCTGCAACTCCATGCTTGTGTTCATGGAGGCTGGAGATAGCTGTAGGTAGCTTTTATAGATATGTTTGTATTTAACACATTACTACACAATCCAGACTTTTTAACAACCTCAAGAAAGAAAGCTTTCAAAAACATTGTGGAAATACAAGAAAATGCTGGTAACCAGCATTTTGTCCTCTTTCCACAATGTTTTCTGCACTTCCCGAATCAAATTTCAGTCTCGGTGTCTTATTTATTTTTTCGTCTGCAAATGCTTTCAATTTGGACTAGTCTAAACTTTTGTTGTTTGGTAAAGAGTGAATTCTTTTAACTGTAGAAGACTTTTTATGTCTTGCAGCAGGCAACTCTTTAGAACATGGTGGCAAAAGCAGAAAATGCTTCAAGAGTAATTTTTCCTTTTCTCGTATATTTTCAGTTAATTACTCTTGTATTAAATGAGCCATGCTCTCACAAAAGGAGGTTTAATGCATCTCCATGATGCATCATTCCTTTACTGCACAATCAAAGACAAGTTGCACCATTTTGAGCCACATTGAAATTGACGTCTGCAAATGCTTTCAATTTTGACAAGGCTAGAATTTTGTCGTCTGGTATAGGGTTAAACCAAGTAGTTGGTCTATAAAACCCATTTTGTCTAACAGCCAACTGAATCATGAGATAGATTGGTCCCTGGATATGCAGAAAATTGACTGATAGCAACAAGTTTCAAGTCAGCCTGCGCAGACAGTTTAGCCTGACCCTAGTTGAAACTTTTTGCAGATGCTTTAAACCCCCTTTTTACAGAGCATGGGTCAAATTGTTGTTCATATTTATTATCCATATTGTGTAAAGGATGTCTTGCTGCAAATCATTTCAAGAGTTAGTGAAATTCAGTTTCTTCTGCCGACCAAATTAAATAACATTGTGGTAAAAGTAGAAATCACTGAAACTTTACCACCTTTCCTATTTTTCTCTATGTTATCACAAGCATTTGGGAAGTGAATTATGATTTTTGTTGATTAACCATTCCTTAGAAGTATGTATCCTAAGTGAATTGGTTTGTGGTGGTTACACTTTCTATGATCTAGATCAATGACATGCCACCTCTAACATGAGTTTCCTGCTCAGTGGTTAGCGTATCTGACTTGTGACAAGGTGGTTGCAAGTTCAATACCAGAGTGAGGCAAACTTTCTTTCTGGCAATTTTTTTGCCACTCACCTCTGATGCAAGTTAGAAAAGAAGTCAGTGGCTTTGGAGAGAAAGTTGTGTTAGTACTGGTGTAAGAAAGCCAGGAAACACATGGGTGCGTCACTGACCGCCATGATATGAGCTGCTAAAATGGTGTAAAACTCCTATACAGACCAAACAAACCAAACTAACATGAGTTTGATAGTTTTGTATTCAACCTTTTACCACACAATCTTGAGTTTTATCTTTCCTGAGAAGGGAAACTTTTGAAAACATTATGGGTAAAGGAGAAAATGCTGGTAACAAAGATTTTATTTTCCACAGTGTTTGCTACCTATTCAAGGATGAATACTATTTTTTGAAAATGATTTGGAATTGTCAGCTGTAAATTCCTTCAATATAGATTAGTCTAGAATTTTATTGCTGTAGTAAAGGGGCTTGTTTTACAACATTATCCCACTCATGATATAGTGCACTCTGAGTTTCTTTTACTGGTACTTGACATTAAACTCCACTGAAAACCACTGGTTGTTTTCTTACACAAACATGGTCAAAACAGGCCTCTAAAGACTTACTAGTATATGTGAGAGACAAAGAAATGGGCCATGCCCTGGGTAAAGGGAGCGTAATGCATCTCCGTGATGGATCACACCAAGAAAGTCATCACATGGATCCATAAAATTCATTTTGTCTAACAACTGTGAATCATGAGGTACATTTGTCCTTTGACATGCAGAAATTTGACCAAAAACGAAAAGTTTTGACACAGGTCCATAGAGATGGTATGTTATAGGCTCACCTTGTTCGATACTTTTCACATATGCATTAAGCCCCCTTTTCACAGAGCACGACTCATATAAATTTGAATTATCAGTATGCCAGATGTCCTGTCTACAGAACAAGTAAATAAGGGCTGAGACGTAATAGTTTTCTCTATTTTATAACCCTATACCAAATAATCCCGAGTTGTAATGACCCTGAGAAAGACAGATTTTGAAAACATGGTACCCAGCATTTTGTCCTTTTCCCAAAAAGTTTTCTATAGTATCAAAGATGTAGGTCATCATTTGAGCTACCTTTTAATTTGTCGTCTTAAATGCTTTCAATATGGTAGAGTCCAAAATTTTATCGTTTGGTAAAGGGTTAAGTGAATAGGAAATTTTACCTTGTATCTCATTTCAGTGATTTATCAGGTTTTCTTATATATTTATTTATTTTTAGGTAAAATAACATTGTGTCTCATTTCAGTGATGTATCAGCATGACATGTACAGGCTATTTATAGCAGCCAATCAGCACGAGCCGAGTCTGGCATATGTAGTACCATATGTTGTGTGATTGACAGGAACACAGCGTCTTGGAAGATTCAATAATAACTCATTACCTTGTAGGAGTCTTCAGAAAACAATATTGTCAGAGTAGAATTGCTTTTAGAGTGCAGATCCTCCTTTTGGCTCAATGTTTTTAAATGTAACCATCTTTGTAGCCTTAAACCACTGATTATTCCTTTAATACTAGGAAATTCTCAGCATTGTCTGCTGATAAACGATATTTTTGTCATTCTAACTGGTAATGGAAACCTATAAAATTATCAGATTTTATATTGAAATCTTAAAGTCTTCTTAATAACAAAAAAAGAAAACATCAAATCAAAATTTGTATCAATGTGAATGTCAGAGCAAGAAATAATTGCAAAGATTTTTAAATCATCACCAAACAACAAAATTTTACACTCGACTAAATTTAAAGCAATTGCAGACAACAAATTGAATACAGCTCCAAAGATTGCAGGAAACATGGAGGGAAAAGGAGAAAATGATGGTTACCAGCATTTTCTCCTTTTCCAGTAATGTTTTCAAAAGCCTTCGTCCTCAGGTTGTTTGGCACAAGGTCAAGTATGATATTTCTACATGTATAGAACTTGTTTTGGACTATGAAATGGATTGATTATAAGGACTATGAAATGGATTGATTATAAAATTGGAACAAACTGTTTATAATTTTTCAAGATAATTATTGCAGAGTAAACCCTTTACCACACAATCTCGAGTTTTAATGATCCTATGGAAGAGGGCCTTGGAAAACATTGTGGAAAAACAAGATAATGCTGGAAACCAGCATTTTCTCCTTTTCCCACGATGTTTACTACCCTTTAAACAAAACAATCCATCATTTTCACCACATTTGATTTGTTGTCTGCAAATGGTTTCAATTTAGACAAGTCTAGAATTTTGTCATTTGGTAGAGAGTTAATTGATGAAAGAACTACATCAATCTGTACATATAAGCTTCGATTTCCTACCTTATACCTTTATTACAATAAACAAATGTTGTATTTTCTCTTTTTACATCATTTCACATTAGTAACAGATGACGAATGGAATCTCAACCAATAAATGTAGGAGGAAACTGCTGTGTTGTCTCGGTTTTTGCAAGACCCCAATTTCACTTTTCCTATTGCAGTTTTTGCTAAGCCTTAATTTCAGGTTTCCAGCTGCCCAGAACAAGACAAACTCTCTCATGCACCTTGATCATACCCAGTGCAAGTGTTGCAAAGGAAACAGATTTTGAGGTTGTCGAAATAGCAAGTTGTTTTATGGAAAATTTGGAACCTAATCAGTACTTAATCGATGTCTGCAATTCCCACAGTGTTTTTAAATGCTGTCTACTATCAACATAATTATATTGGTATGATATTGGGTTAAATCTTCTACAAGTATATACAGCAGGGAAAAATTCTTCTGTTGAAGTGTTTTTAGAGATTACAGAAATGGTTAGATTGATGATGTAAAATACAGTGTTTTCTCTTTCTCCTACAATGTTTTCATTCCTCAAAAAAAAAAAAAAAAAAAAAAAATCCCATCATTTGGGCTACAATTGAATTGTTGTGAGCACATGCTTTAATATGGATAAGACTAAAATGTTATCATCTGGGAAAGATTTAACCCCTGAAAATGTGAGTCAGGTAAAATTCTGATTTGAGCCTTGCTCTGTGAAAAGGGGACTTCATACATCTGCAAAAAGTATCAACCCAGGTCAATCTGCACAGTCCACACTGGCTAGGTTGAAAGTTTCTTGCTTTTGGTCAAAGAACCATTCTACATCATGATTCTGTTGGTTGTTAGACGTAATGGATTTTATGGATTCATAATTATGTGATGACTTGCTCAGTATAATGTATCACAGAGATGCATTAAGCCTGTCTTGCAAGAGCATGGCTCATGTATTGTTGGGGTGGTTTTCAAGTTTTCTATTTTAAACTGTCCCAATGTTAGACATCAGGAACTGGAATAGGTAAGCTGGAAACAGATGTAGTCGCTGGGAAAAAAAAATGCAGTTAAAGACATGGATATTTCAAAATAGTTTATTCAGACAACAGGTTCCACTTTCGATTCAACATGTTAAATCATAGAATTTAAGTACCTAGGTGGCACTAGGAAAAGGTTTTCTATCATACTCATTGGTTTTTGGGAGTAACTGTTATATATTTAACATCTATAACAAAACATTTTTAACCCTTTACCATACAATCCTGTGTTTTAGCGACCTGTAGGAAAATGGACTTTGAAAAAATTGTGGGAGAAGGAGAAAATGCTGGTACCAGCATTTTCTCCTTTTCCCACAATTTTTTTTAAAGGCCCTAGCATTTTCTCCTTTTTCACACAATGCTGTCCTACTTTTCAAAGACGTATTTCAGTTTTAGAGTCATGTTTAATTTGTCGTCTGCAAATACTCTTAATTTGGACCAGTCTAAAATTTAGTCATCTGGTAAAGAGTTTAGTTGTTGAATTCAAGTACCAAAGTGGCACTAGGAAAAGGTTTTCTATCATACTCGATGGTTTTGGTAGTAACTGTTCAATATTCACCTTAAAACGTATTTAGATGGGGATGAAAAAAAGAAGTTAAAATGTACTGAAACAATTTTAACCCTTTACCTCACAATCCTAAGTTTTTACGACCCTGAGGAACAAAGCTTTTGAAAACATCGTGGGAAAAAGAAAAAATGATGGTAAGCAGCATTTTCTCCTTTTCCCACAATGTTTTCTACCCTTCTAGAGACAAATTCCATCATTTGAGCCACATTCAATTTGTCGTCTGCAAATGTTTTCAATTTGGTCCAGTCTCTGTTTTTGTCCTTGGGTAAAGCATTATAGTTGTCTGATACAAATTCATTATTGGAGGAATTGAGCTGAAGAAGACAATGAATCGCATCAAGGATTACTGGTACATGCATAGTACGGTGAAAATTTCTTCAAGGAGTTCTCAGGAAAACTATTAAGCAGTTATACATTAAAGTGCATAGCTTAACAATAAAACACAATGTGTACAAACAAAAAATGCGAAATACATGCAATACATTACAAATGCAATAATACTGTCATATCCTTAAACTTTTTTATGGCTTGAATTTTTTATACACAATGAATGCTTTCATTGACAATACTTGTAAAATTATGCTTAAATTCCATTCTCCCTGTTATCCCCATCTTGTACATGATTCCGTATTTTTAACCTTAACCACACAATCCCAAGTTTTAACAACCCTGTGAGAGAAGGCTTCTGAAAACATTGTGAGAATAGGAGGAAATGGTGGTGTGTAGCATTTTCTCCTTTTCCCACTATTGATTCTTCCCTATCAAAGACAGAAGTCATCATGTGAACTACATTTAATTTGTTGTCTGCAATTGCTTTCAATTCGGTCGAGTCCAAAATGTTCTCGTTTGTGAAAGAGTTAACTGATGTTATTAAGAATTCTGATGGTCTGGGTTTATTTAGCAATGTGGCACTCTTTTGTTATATCCGAGTCCATATTCACCAACCATTCTCATGAACATTCTTGGTTTTTTCTCAAGAATTTTCAAAGTTTGAAAGTAACCCAAGTTGTGATTGGCTAAACCATTTGGTTTAGCCAATCAGAACATGAGTCATTGTGCATCTAGAGTAAGACAGAATATTCTTACGAATGGTTGGTGAATACAGGCCAAGAGTACACAATAAAAGACTTTCTGATAATTCATTATATGGTGGTATCATTTGCCCAAGATAATTGTGAACAAGGAAAATCCACAGGTGAATGGCGAGCGACAGTGTTTCAAATCATATATTAGTAATATATGATTTGAAATACCATTGCTTGCCACATACCTGTGGAAAAAACCAGGTGTTGGCAGAAGAGGTCGTTCACATGATGCATTGAAATTAGAGAGCGATTGTCCATGCAGAGACTGCCTCCCTCATGTGACCAATTTTGTCTTGCAGACCATTTATAAAAACGATGTGACACAAAGAGAAAATGCTCTGGACAAGTAATTTCTCATTTCTGCCACCATGTTTTACATTGTTTTCATGTATAAGCCATATATAGTAACAGGTAACTGTTTTAACAAACTATTGATTTTAAACTCTTCCTGAAATTGTTCGTTATCTTTGACACATACCTTACTTTCCCAAAATCAACACTTTAAAATCACAACAATGTGGCCCTAACTCTTTACCACACAATCCCCTGTATTAACGATTCTAAAAGAGCTTTTAAAAACATGGTGGGAAAAGAAGAAAATGCTGCAGACAAGCATTTTCTCCTTCTTTTCCCACAATGTTTTCTACCATATCAGAAAGAAAAAAAGAACTACATTGATTTTGTCATCTGCGAATGCTTTAAATTTGGTCACATACAAAATTATGTTGTTTGGTAAAGAGTAAAATGTGTCACATAGAAAACCGTTCTATTGATTTTTTCTTTGCACCATTCAAAGAGAAAACTAGTGTTGAACTGTGCATTGTAGATGTATGGAGTCAAACTATGCCTTCCTCTTCAGAAACAAAGATATCAAACTCTTAAAATTTACAGAATCATAAAATACCACTGAAAAAAATTCATACCGAGCACTACAACACTTTACAAATCACAGATAAGAAAAAAGTTTTGACTTGAATAATTAAATGTTCAAGTTCACACAAATAAATAAAGATAACAAAGTTATAAATACTCTCTGTGGAATGATTATGAATTGATCTCATGATTATAGTGTTGAACACATTCTGTTAATGAAGTGAGAGATACAAAATTGAGTTGATGCTATACTTAAACCTTTACCACACAATACCGACTTTAAATGAGTCTGGAAAAAAAGGCTTTTGAAAACATTGGGAAAAGGAAAAGACACATTTTCTCCCTTTCTCAAAATGTTTTCTACCATTTCAACAAAGAATGTTTGAGCCACATTTGATTTGTTATCTGCAAATGCTCTCAATTTGGACAAGGCTAAAATATTGTCATTTGGTAAAGAGACAAGAGGGCCATGATGACCTTGTATCGCTCCACTGGCTAGGAAGTACAAACTATTTATACCAAACGTTACAATTCTAGGCCAAATGGTTTTGAACAAGAAGACTTATTAAGTTTACTGTACAAAAGCTCATGACACTGTGAAAGTTGTGACCCCAAGGTGAAGCCATTTTTGACCACAGAGCTATAATTACTTGAATCCTGGAAACGGTTCATAAGAAAAAGGAACATACCAAATATATGTACTAGTAGTACAGGTTGTATGGTTATAAACAAGAAGATTTTCATAGTTTTCTCAATTCAGACCCTAGAGCTATAATTTGAACAATCTTGGTATAGGTCCATTAGATGATCATACATGCAAAATTTGGTAGCCCTAGGTCTTCACCTAGGTTTTCACTATGTAGGCCCATGTAAAACTTGAGACTGCCAGAACAGGGCCAAATGTGACCTCTGGGCCATAAATTGGGATATCTTTATAGGGGCTCACTAGATAAAGATACATGCAAATTTGGTTGCCCTAGGCCTTGTGGTTGGAACAAGAAGATTTTGAAAGTTTTCACGAACGAAGCCAATGTGAAACTTATAACCCCTGGGGCAGGGCCAATTTTGACCCCTGGGCTATAATTTGAAGGTCCTAAGTAGAGGTTCATTAGATGAAGCTACATGACAAATTTAGTAGCCCTAGGCTTTATAGCTTAGAACTTGAGGATTTTTTAAGTTATCACTATATAAGCCCATGTAAAATTTGTGACCCTTGGGGCGGGGCCAAGTTTGACTCCAGGGCTATGATTTGAAGTAACTTAGTAGAGGTCCATTAGATGAAGCTACAAGCCAATAAACCATGTTTGTCTGCAATGTTGTCAACACGGAAGAGTACAATGTCAGTTGGTAATGAATGAACATGTTCCATGCCAATCGTAATAAATAAGGAATCATCAGTGCTTTTTTATTTTGGTAACATTATCTACACATCATTGGGAAATAAACTGAAAACATTAAACAGCAACTACATATGGACGGAATGTTTACATTAGCTGTCATGTCTTGTCCATACACAAAATCTTTTTGTAAAGACAAAAAACTGTCACAAAATATTTCAACAACAGTTGATCAGATGCAAGACCTACAACAAAGTCATACAAAAAAGTTTCTAATTTAGACAAAAACCACAATTATTATTCTTAACTATTTTTTGTCTTATCCAGAGTTTTTTAGAAGAACAAAGAAATAAACTCAATTTGGGTCAGATATGATCCCTGCAATGTTAGTACTGTATACACTAACACGCCTTTTTGCCCAAAACATTTTCAAACAATTCAACTGAAGTTTCACCTAAGAATGCTTTGGCAAATGGAAGTTCATTTTGTCCCAAGCAGTTACTCTGTTTGCCAGAATGGTTCCATAACTATCTTCTTATCACAAGCAGTTACAACATTTACCATGATGTTTTTCACATCTGTCTCCAATATCAATATCCAATCACTACAACTAGCTACCCTGTTTGCCACTATGTTTCCATCTCTATTTCTCTATCACTATTTCACATTTTTTCCATTCTTGTTATTGCAATGGATGCCTTCTAGTTGCAAGGGTCCATTTCAGCAATATCTCAATCAAATACTATTAATATATAAGATGCGCCAAGAATCTAGTTGCAATTGTTGGTGCCAGTATATTTGACTTATCAAAAATCAAAAATTCACTATAAATGCTTGATGCTTCTTAACTCTTTAACAAATGACAAAATTTTGGACTCAACCAAATTGAAAGCATTTGCAGACGACAAAATAAACATGTCTCCAATATTAAAATTTGTTAGTGAAAAGATTGAGAACATTGAGGGAAAAGGAGAAAATGCTGGTTACCCTCTATGTTTTCAAAGGCTTTCTTTGTCAGGGTCATTAATAACCCTGATGGAAAGCACTTATGAAAACATTGTGGGAAAAGGAGAAAATGCTACTTACCAGCATTTTCTCCTTTTCCCACAATGTTTACAACCCTATTAGAGAATTCTGACATTTAATTTGGCCCCTGCAAATGCATTCAACTTAGATTAGGCAAAAAATGTTTCATTTGGTAAAGAGTTAAGGTAAGGCAAGAGTAATGCGTCTAGCTCAGTGTTGAAAAAAATTAAATTTGATGGAATCAGAGAACAAAAATAGGGCAATAACATTTTTTGTTAATTTTTTAATATGTTCTAACTCATTTCTTATGTGTTTGTGTAATTCACTTTATAGGGAGATTAACTACTAACTGTCTTGAAAATGAAAACTGATTGGTAATTTACTTATGAATAACAACTGAAAAATTAAATGCCAAACTTCAAAAAAATGAGGCTCACTTAAGTTTATAAATCAGCAACTGCTTCAAATTCCTCCCATTAATACACTGTAACATGTTAAAACAACTGAGATTCCACAGTAATTGCATTTAAGTGAGGTAAAAACGTTCATCAAGAAATTGAAGATGGCCATATTCACCAACCATTCTAAATTTAATTATACTCTCATTCTAACTTACAAGACTGGCCATCTGACTGGCTGAGACAGAATGTCTCAGCCAATCAGATAGCTAGTCTTGGAATTTAGGATTTTGACAGTATTCAGAGTAGTTTAACAATAATGATAATAAAGACAGCCCCTGGTTTTTAATTTTTAACTCTTTCAGCACAAAGTATATCTACTGGATCTCTTTCAACAGCTAAGCGTACAATCCACTGAAAGTCAGTGAGATATATATCAGCCGTGCTCTGTGTAAAGGGGACTTAATGCATCTCCATCATGCATTATACCAAGCAAGATATCACCTCGTTATGGATCCATAACATTCATTATGTCAAGCAACCGACTGAATCATGAGGTAGAATTATCCCTTGACATGCAAAAAAAATCAAAGATAGGGAAAAGTTTCAGCCCATGTCAGCCTGCGCGGACTGCGCAGGCTGACATGGGTCGATACTTTTCACAAATGCATTAAACCCCCTTTCATATTGGATTGGCTAAATAAGTGGGCAGCACAGATCCAAGATCAGTCCACACATTCTGTGCATTCTGATCTTAATCTCTTCTGTCTGCAAAAGCTGATGTTTTCACTTATGGCGCTGAAAGGATTAAAAAGAAAAAGGTACATTTATGATTTGGGAGGTGCTGGTGGTTTTGAAGGTAAACTGGGCACAGATGGTAGGGAGCGTCTAATTTTGGGCTGTACAGCTGGTATCCCAAGTGCTGCCCGGGCCGTGGAGGGTCTTTGTGATGGTGGTGGAACTGGCCTATCAAACCCTTTACTTCTGATGACAGGTTGACCAGGGTCTCGAATCAGCTCTTCACTCCTGCAATAGTCAGAAGAGGTTTCAAGAAGAAGAAAATATGTGTATTCTGAATTCTCATCTCTGTCTTAACCCTTTACAACACAACAAAATTTTAGACTTGACCGAAATGAAATCTTTTGCAGATAACGAAATACTTGTGACTCAAAAATAAAAATTGGCTTTTGGAAGGATAGAAAACATTGTGGGAAAAGGAGAAAATGCTGGTTACCAGCATTTTCTCATTTTCCCACATTGTTTTCAAAGGGCTTCTTTGTCATGTTTGTTAAAACTTGGGATCGTGTGGTAAAGGATTGATTTCTTAAAACTTTAAGTTCAAAGATTAGTTTCAAATTCCAAGAGTAGCTGTCTTATTTGCTGAAAGCTCTTCTTTTAGATTAAAATCAGAACCATTGAGGAAAGTGAAAGAGGGTTAACTCTGTACCAGATGAGAAGAATTCAGACTCTTCCATATCGAAAACAACAGCAGATAGGCTGACATGGCCAGAAAACTCAAAAGTAGAGCACTCACACACAAAGTTAACAAGGGGTCTGCAGTTTGAATATGCAGAATGAGCAAGGCCTACCTTTTTCATGCAGAAACATTTGACACCTTACATAAATGACCTACAATAGTTCCAATATGGCTTGCAGAGTAATTAGCATTATTACTATTTGTTCCTCAAACATTTACCGGTATCTCTTTACCAAATGACAAAATTTTGGGCTGAACCAAATTGAAAGGATGTGCAGACAAAAAGTAATATCTCACTAATTTCTGTCTCTGATAGGACAGGAAAAATTTTCGGAAAAGGAAAAAATGCTGGTTACCACCATTTTTTCCTTTTCTCTCAATGTTTTCAAAAGCCTTGTCTTTTCAGGGTCATTAAAAATCGGAATTGTGTCTTAAAGGGTTCAACCAATAGTGGGGCCAGACATGTCCCGATAAATCAGTTGTGAGAGCACTTGAATGGAGAGCAAGGGGTCAAAGGTTTATGTCCCTGATATGCCACTATTTTTCTCCAGTCACATTTGAAACTGAAATTATTAAACATATACTAACCGCCTAGTTTTGGACATAGCAGGCACTCCAGAATGTGATTTGGGCAATCCTGTATCCATGTTAACTTTTAACCCAGGGCCTGGGCTCCTAGCCCGTGTCTCATTAACCATGGGTCCCTGAAGGCCTTGTGGAATTAACGGTCCCTGCTGTGAATGCACCACTTGCTGTGTGTGTTTTCTAACAATGTCTCTCTCACTGGGAGGTGGAATATAGTCTTTTCCAGACCTTTTGAAGTCTGATATTCTAAAAGTACTAGTGTCATCTATAGATGTAGCTTTTAATAAAGTGTCCTCGTTTCCATCATTTGATCTAGATCTAACACTGCTATGTTTGTCGGGTTTTAAACTGGAATCTCTATCCACAGATACTGAAATATTGACTCCATCAATTGTTCCAATATGGCTAGATACAGTAGGTATGAAACTTGACACTGAAATAAATGAACAGCAGATCACCAAATTGTATTACTGAAAAACTTTTTCACCAAATTATTACACCAACTTTGGACAAAAAGCTATCCGATTATTGTATACCAAAAGATTGAAAGCATTTGCAGATGAAAAATTAAATGAGCCTGCTCTGTAAATAGGGGGCTTAATGCATCTCAGAAAAGTAATGACCTAGGTCAGCCTGCCCAGTCCGTGCAGGCTGACCCAGGCCGAAACTTTTAGCTATTGGTCAATTTTCTGTATGTCAAAGGACCAGTTTACCTATGATTCAGTTGATTGTTCGACAAAATGGATTTTATGGATCTATGGTTATGTGATATCTTGCTTGGTAAAGTGGATCATGGAGATGCATTAAGCCCCCTTTTGCCAGAACATGGCTCAAATGTATTTCAAATAATGATTTCTGTCTTTGATATAGTAGAAATGATTTTTGGGAAGATAAGAGAATGCTGGTACCAGCATTTTCTCCTTTTCCCGCTATGTTTTCTACATATACAAAGAGAAATTTCAATTTTTAAGTCTGTTAATGGTTAATAGCATTTTCTCCTTTTCCAATAATGTTTAACTCTTTACCACACGACAAAATTTTAGACTAGTCCAAATTGAAAGCATTTGCAGATGACATAATGATTGTGACTGAAGATTTGAAATTTGTTCTGGGAAGGGTAGAAAACATTGTGGGAAAAGGAGAAAATGCTGGTTACCAGAATGTTTTCAAAAGGCTTCTTTCTAAGGGTCATGAAAACCCGGGATTGTTTGGTAAAGGGTTAAGAAGTCTTTTATCTAAGGGTTGTTAAAACTTGGGATTGTAGAGTAAAGGGTTAAATAGAACATAATATATGGTACAGTGTATATCCAAGATCAGACTTTACCTATTGTCATCTGATCTTTTTATTCTATGTGCAGGGAAGAGCTGACAAACCACAACAAATTTTGATAATTTTATCATACTACTGGCATATTAAAAAGTTGATGTGACTACAGTTACTGCTTGAATGAAAATTTATATGGATTACCAGTTTTATAAAAAATACATTTGAATCGTTTAATTCTGCAAAAACACCTTTCACAAGGTGATGCCATAAACTCTTTACAACATTGGAAAATTTTAGACTTCTTCAAATTGAAGGCGTTTGCACACGACAATTTTAACATGGCTTAAATGACGGGAATTTACCTCCACGAAGTAGAAAACATTGTAGAAAAAGGAGAAAACGCTGGTTACCAGCAGTTTCTCCTTTTCCCACAATGTTTTTGAAAGCTTTTATCCTTAAGGTCATTAAAACTCGTGATTGTGTGGTACAGAGTTGAACTAGATAGAGATAGTGAAGATATTAGGAAGTGAAACATAATACAAACAAGCAAATTTTATGAGCAAAGGTGAAGTTAGTAACAAACAGTCTGAGAACCTCAAAATAGGAATTGGTAGGTATGGTGTGTCACTTTTAGCATACTAAATCCAATATTCTGACTGGCAGTATAGATCAGTGTTATAACACAGAATATGCAATCTAATCTTGAATATACAGTAGATGCATACTTCCAGCATATGTACTAAAAACAGTCAATATCTGGGTCAGGTTTTACACATTGAAATTTATATGGTATTCCAGTTGTTAACCCTGTACCATACAATCCCGACTTTTAACAACCCTGAGAAAGAATGCTTTTGAAAACATTGTGGGAAAAGGAGAAAATGCTGGTAACCATTATTTCAAAATGTTTACTACCCTTTCCAAAACAAATTTCATTTATTCAGTCACATTTATTTTGTTGACTGCAAATAGTTTGAATTTGGATCAAGTCTAAAATTTGTGGTTTGGTAAAGAGTTAAAGCACTTTCAGAGCCAATGATAAATGGAGTGTTATGGGGAAAAAACCTATAATTTCTATGGTACACACTGCTGTGTGTCTCAGGGAAACAACATATACAAGTATCCACAGGGTTAGGTAAAGAAATGATATATCAAGAGCAGAGCTCCAGATAAGAGGGAGTGATGGTAATCCATTATATCTCTTCCAAACCCTATGTTGTGGGTACTCATTAGAATCGTCTTGATGAGACAATTCTAATGAGTATCCATAATATAGAGTTTAGTTGAGAATCATTAATATTTTCAGTTTTGAAATCAAAATCACTCCCTCTGTCTTAAGCACTACCAAGACTTGCTACCAAGAGAAACACTCTACACCACAGTGTCACACACTTATGAGCTTCCAACTTGGGTAGTAAAGCTCTCAGAGAGAATATGTGCCATGCTTTGTGAAAAAGGGTTTAATGCATCTGCGAAAAGTATCAACTCAGGTCAGTCTGCGCAGGCTGACCTGTGCCGAAACTTTTCACCATTGGTCAATTTTCTGTATGTCCAAGGACCAGTCTATTTCATATTTAAGTCGATTGTTAAAAAATGTGGCTATGGTGGATCCATAATTGTGTGAAAGCTTGATTGGTGTCATGGATCACGGATATGCATTAAGCCCCCTTTTCACACAGCATGACTCATATCAGAAAGAAATGACAAAAAGACCTGAATCAAGAAGAATATCATTACTAGATGAGTCATCAGCAGGTCTCTCACTAATTTCCTCCTCTTCATTCAGGGGAAAGAACTCTTCATCTGATTCCACCTCAGATTCCTCTGACAGGCTTATAGCATCATCATGGTCTATCTTCAGAACCTGCGGAGCTCTTTCAGCTCTTATCTTTTCCATTCTCCTGTAAAAAGATGGACCTATGTTGCTTCTTTTCAAACCCATGCTTCCTGAGAAATGTAAGCAACTGAGGCAGCAATATTCCCAAACAATTCTAAATTCTAGGTCTAGGTGTATGATTGACCGAGATAGAGTGTCCTTGCTAATGAGATGGTAAGTGATTGGCATTGGAATAAGAATTCAACATAGAATAATTGTTGAATAGTACCATTCCCAGGGCTACATTAAAGTTTTTCTAAATAAGCCTTTTTTCACCTATTTATCTATGGATGCCTAATTTAAAAAATATCAACAAACAAGAAAACAATGAAAGCTCAAACTGTCACAAACCGGACAAAAATACCCCCCACCGGTACCTTGTCAATGAAGCAGCACAATCAGAAAAAACAAAGTTCACATGTGACCTTGACCTTTGACCAATGTGACCTAAAAAGCAATAGGGCACATCCTTGAGTCATGAGCAACACTTGTATAAAGTTTCAGGGTCCTAGGTCAAACCGCTTTTAACTTCCGAGTTTTTCGGAGACGAAAACAAAATGGACAGATTGACAGATGGACGGATGGACGGACATAGTTCAACCAGTATACCCCTCTGTACTCCATAGGTGGGGGGTATAAATATAATCCATACCCATAATAAACATGGTCTCATACTCCACTGCAGTAAAACGGTGTTTAACTTCATTGTAGAAAAAAGGAGCTATGTTACATATCATTTTTTACTTTCATCAGTTTCAAACATTTCTCATTGTGTTACTAGGACTAAATAGTGGCATGTCTAACTGGTAATGAGTTAAGATTACAACAAGATGGCTTTTAAACACAGAAAAACCAAAAGTCTTTACACTTCATGATCTCTTTTCCAGGCTTTCAGTTCATCCACAATCTCTGATCTGTCCTTAAATTCTTCAGGCAAAGGATCAAATGTGTGTTCAGCTTTATGTGTAAACTGGTAAAACAAAATCATATCACAGTAAGCCATTAACCCTCAACCCTTTACAACACAGTCCTGAATTTTAATGAACCTTTTGGAGGAGACTTTTGTAAACATTATGGGAAAAGGAGAAAATGCTTGTGTCCAGCATTTTCTCCTTTTCACACAATGTTTTCTACCCTATCTAGGACAAGTTTCGTCAGGTAAGCCACTGTTAATTTGTTGTCTGCAAATGCTTTCAGTTTGGACATGTAAAATTTTGTCGTTTAGTAAAGTGATAAAGCCCCTTTCAAAAATTAAGTTGCCTTTGCAACCAGTGTAGATCAAAGATCAGATGGCACAGAATGTACAGTCTGGTCTTTGATCTACACTGTCTGCTTAGCTTAGACATTCTGAAAAAAAAAAAGCAACCTTAAAATTGAAATTAATTAATTACTTCCAGACTGAAAATGTCCACTAGGCTTCTCTAGAACTCTAAGCATTAAACATTGATAATCAAATAATTATGAGAGTGTCTGAAAATAAGTTTTTTATTGAATGATAGCAACAGCCAAACTAAATGATTAAAAGCTTTAAATCAAATATCTGCAATTTTCTCTGACAGACACTGTCCACAAGCAACATGTCTTCACCCTTTCAAAGACAAATTCCTCCCTTTCCTGTGAACAACCATGAACTTAATTCATTTTCTTTAAATACCTTTGATTTGGAAGTCAAAAACAGTTGTCCAGTACAGAATACTGTTTTACTGTACATAAAACTTTATGGTAACACAATTTGAAAAGTATGTGCTATTTCAAAGGTTAGTAAAATTGTATTTTTCAGAATGTGTTTAGCTTACAAAAGATCTGAAGTACTAGTATTAACCCCAAGTATGCCAAATAAATTACATGAATATCTTTTTCGTTTCTTGTCAGAGAGAGTGAAATATTTGAAATGCAAAGCTATTTTGGCTAGAGCTAACATCTTAATAAATATCAGTAGTCCGAACTCAAAACAGGACTGCACAATGTATGCAGCCTGAACTTGGTCTAAATTATCTGGTTGATTGATTGAATGGCGTTTTACGATGCTTTCAACATTATTTCAGTTATATCACCATGACAGCTCACATATTCGCGTAATTCCTCAGTTCCACCAGTACTAGGCTAGGGCTGTGACGTGTCTGGCCCAGGGACACTCCCACAAAAACCCAGTGGACCAAGTGAGCCTCAAACCCGGGGCCACGAGATCACAAGCCCTACTCTTTACGACTGATCCACGCAGGACCCCTCTAAATTATCTGGAACAGAATCAAATGTTGCCTTTTTTATACCTAGAGCTAACAGTTCAAATTATCTGAGTAAAGGTGTCTGGGTTATCATCAAACATAAGGGTTTTATGCCTTTACCAAACAATCCCAATTTTTAACAACCCTGATGGAGAAGGCTTTTGAGAACAGTTTAGGAAAAGGAGAAAATGCAGGCAACCAGCATCTTCTTCGTTTTCAAAACTATTTTCAACACTATCAGAGACAAACCTCATAATCTGAGCATGATTTGATAATTATGTTGTCTGCAAGTGCTTTCAATGCAGATGAATCTAGAGTTTCTTCATTTGGTAAAGTGTTAAAATGTAATGTTTGAAAGGGATATGTGATATTATACATGTTTTGTGAAATTCATAAGAAATTGCCTTGAAGTGAAGTTCATACTTTTCTCAATGGATTATGAGTATTCTTTTTTTTTTTTTTTTTCCAATATGTACAGATGTCATTTCCTTTCCATTACCATGTGAAACCATGGTTTCTTGTCAGAGACAGAATCCACGGTATAGCCAAGTTTAAAAAAAAATCCACACATTTAAATTTAACTGTGCTAGTTTAAAACAAAATGCCCCCTTGCAGCTGATCACTTTTGAAAACATTATGGCAAAAGGAGAATCTGGTGTAACAATAAATTTCTACTTTTTCCGAAGTGTTTTCAAATGTTTTCAAATAATAATGCTGCAGGTAGGAGACACACAGTGAAGAGTGAAACTGTTAACCCTTTACCAAACAATGCCCTGTTCTAACAACCCTGACAGACAACACTTTGAAACATTGAGGGTAAAGGAGAAAATACTGGTAACCAGCATTTTCTCCTTTTCCCACAATGTTTTCTATCCTATCAAATTTCTTCATTTAAGCAATGTTTCATCTGCCATCTGCATATGCTTCCAATTTGGAACATTTGGTCATATGGTAAAGAGCTGATTTAGCTGTGAGATTAGTTATGAAATTACCCTGTTCCACTCTTCCATAATCTACAAATACAACAAGTTTTAACCATTGAAGACAAGGAGGATACATGATGAAACATAGGGGTCCGGGCTCATTTACCTTTTACCACACAATCTCACGTTTTAACGACCATGAGGTAGAAGGCTTTTGAAAACATGGCGGGAAGGAGAAAATGCTAGTAACCAGGATTTTTTTCCTTTTCCAACAATACTTTCTTCCCATTCTGTCACAAATACAATCATTTGAGTATAATTTTATTAGTCGTCTGCAAATGCTTTGAATTTGGGCCAGTCATTTGTTTAAGAGTTAAATGATTTATCTGTGGGTTCCTTTAAGATATCATAAACCCTCTAAACTCAGTTCTCAATGTTTCTTATTACCAACAAGAAGTTGACAGAGATAATTTCATTTTATTTCTAGAGCCATTATTTTCTTTCTTTCAATATTTAAATATGTCCCATTCTTAATCCTTCACATCATTATGTAAAATACAACTTCGTAGTACTTTGCCAAACTTTTAAAGCCACATCCTTACAACCAGACAAAGAAGAGGGTCATGATGGCCCTGGACCGCTCACCTTAGTCAATAGGCGAAATTTCACTCCAAGGTCATAATGACCCAATTTAGAAATCATCTGAGATATTATTAAGACAAACATTCTGACCAATTGTCAGGTCACTTGAGCTGAAAATGTGGTCTCTGGAGTGTCCAGAATGTATTTCTTCAATTTGACCTAGTGACCTAGTTTATGACCCTATGTGACCATATTTCAAACTCATCCGAGATATTATCAAGACAAACACTCTGACCAATTTTCAGGGCAATTGAGCAAGAATTGTGGCCACTAGAGCACTCACAAGATATTTCTTTAAATCTGACCTAGTGACCTAGTTTATGACCCTATGTGACCCAATTTTGACCTCATCCAAGATTTTATCAAGACAAACGTGCTGATCAATTTTCAGGTCAATTGAGTAAGAATTGTAGCCTCTAGAGCGTCCACAAAAAATGTTTTTAGTTGACATAGTGACCTAGTTTATGACCCAAGGTATCCCAAATTCAAACTCATACGAGATTTTATTTAGACAAAGATTCTGACCAATTTTCAAGACAATTGAGCAATAAATGTGGCCTCTAGACTGCCCACAAGGTATTTCTTTAATTTGACCTAATGACTCAGATTATGTCCCCAGGTGACCCAATTTTGAAGTTATCCAAGTTTTCATCAAGACAAACATTCTGACCGATTTTTGGGTCAATTGAGCAATACAGGTGGCCTCTAGAGTGCCCACAAGGTATTTCTTTAATTTGACCTAGTGACCTAGTTTATGACCCCAACTCGTCTGAGATTTAATTAAGACAAACATTCTGACTAATTTTCAAGTCAATTGAGCAAACAATGTGGCCTCTAGAATGCCCACATGCTATTTCTTTGATTCAACCTAGTGACCTAGTTTATGACCCACTTTCAAACTCATCCAAGATTTATTTAAAACAAACATTCTGACCAATTTTCAAGTCCATTGAGCGAAAAATGTGGCTTCTAGAGTGCCCACAAGGTATTTCTTTAATTCGGTCTAGTGACCTAGTTTTTGACCCCACATGACCCAATTTCGAACTCATTCGAGTTTTTATCAAGAAAAACATTCTGATCAAGTTTCATGAGTTTTGGACTGAAAATGTATCCTCTAGTGCGCACACAAGGTTTTCCTAAGATTTGACCTGGTGACCTAGTTTTTGAACTAGGGTGACCAAGTTTCAAACTCTTCCAAGATATTATCAAGACAAAGATTCTGACTTAGTTTCATAAGTATGGGACTGAAAATGTTGCCTATAGAGTGCACACAAGTTTTTCTAAGATTTGACCTAGTGACCTAGTTTTTGACCCCACATGACCCAATTTCAAACTCATCCGAGATTTTATCAAGACAAACATTCTGACCAAGTTTCACAAGTATCTGACTGAAAATTTGGCCTCTACAGCCCACACAAGGTTTTTCTAAGATTTGACCTAGTGACCTAGTTTTTGACCCCACATGACCCAATTTCAAACTCATCCAAGATTTTATCAAGACAAACATTCTGACCAAGTTTCACAAGTATCTGACTGAAAATGTGGCCTCTACAGCCCACACATGGTTTTTCTAAGATTTAATCTAGTGACCTAGTTTTTGACCCAACATGACCCAATTTCGAGCTTGTCCGAGATTTTATCAAGACAAACATTCTGACCAAGTTTCACAAGTATCTGACTGAAAATGTGGCCTCTACAGCCCACACATGGTTTTTCTAAGGTTTGACCTAGTGACCTAGTTTTTGACCCCACATGACCCAATTTCGAACCTGTCCGAGATTTTATCAAGACAAACATTCTGACCAAGTTTCATGAGGATCGGACTGAAAATGTGGCCTCTAGAGCGTACACAAGGTTTTTCTTAGATGTAACCTAGTGACCTAGTTTTTGACCCCACATGACCCAATTTCAAACTCGTCTAGATTTTATCAAGGCAAACATTCTGACCAAGTTTCATGAGAATCGGACCGAAGATGTGGCCTCTAGAGCATACACAAGGTTTTTCTAAGATGTGACCTAGTGACCTAGTTTTTGACTCCACATGACCCAATTTCAAACTTGTCTGAGATTTTATCAAGACAAATATTCTGACCAAGTTTCATGAGGATTGGACTGAAAATGTGGCCTCTAGAGCGTACACAAGGTAAAAAGTTGATGACGGACGACGGATGCCAGACATAACAAGATCACAATAGCTCACCATGAGCACTTTGTGCTCAGGTGAGCTAAAAAAAAAAAGAACTGCTAAATCTTGATAGCATGTAGAATGGCTCAGAATTTAGTCAGCTGTGTAACATAGAGGTAATTACCAATATATTTGGTGTAAGGGATAGACAAACTCAAGGCAATTGTTCTTATTTACAACTGTACAAGAACAGTGATTTCTTTGAAGGCCTCCAGGAAATGAAATGCATTTTCTATCCGTTGTAATCTGTGAAACCTTGTAACCATCAGGGGCAAAATTTGGCATGAAGATTCAAGAATGATTATACAAAAAGTTTCATAAAAAAAGATGACATGGATTTAAAACTGGCTGAAAATGAGTACAGATGTATCTTTTAACAATCATAATCAAGTGTGAAGCGTGCAATTTTGATCCTGGGTTTAGATTTGCAAAAGTTTTCTTATAAAATATGGTAACAAAACTCTAAAACTACTTATAGTTTTTGTATCAAAACCTGAGTAATTTTCTTTTGAAACTTAAAGAGAATATGGTAACCTTATCCTCACCTTGGGTTCAAATTTAACATCCTGTTTCTGTGTATCAAGGTCTCCAGTAGCATCAGGGTTGAGTCGTCTCCTTGACAACAAAGCTTTAGATGGATTACCACAAATCACCTTGCCTAATGTCAGATCACTGGCATCTGATGTCTCCTTAATCTCCCCTGAAAGTGTCAGTATAACACTGTCACACAAACTTATCACCAAAAAGTGAAAAAAAGAAAACTATATAAAGTGCTTTAAGTTTAACCCTTTATCACATGACAAAATTTAGATCAGACCAACAATGTTTTCTAACTAACTGAAGACAAATTCCGCTATCTGAGCTACATGTAATCTGTTGTCTGTAAATGCTTTCAATCTGTACAGTTTTTAAGTTTTGCTCTTTGGCAAAGAGTTAAGAAATTACCTAGTTGATTCATTAATCCTTTTCCACACAATCCAGGGTTTAATGAGCTCGGGGAAGAAGCCTTCGAAAACATTGTGGGAAAAGGAGTAAGCGTTGGTATCTAGCATTTTCTCCTTTTCCCACAATGTTTTTTACCCTTCCAAAGACAAATCCAATCATTTGAGCCACATTCAATTTGTTGTCTGCAAATGCCTTCAATCTGGACAAGTCCAGAACTTTGGTAAAGAGTTAAATGACACAATACAATGACACAGAGGTTATGATAGTATCCAGAAATGCAAAGTTCACCCTCAATATTTTCATAACTTTTTACCAGGCAACTAAATTTCAGACATGTCCTTATTGAAAGAATTTATAAGCAACTAAATCAGATGTTACTCAATAAAGGGAAATGACTCTGATATGGTAGAAGTCATTGTTTGAAAATGAGTAAATGCTGGTCACCAGCATTTTCTCTCTTTGCCATAAAAGTTCCCAAAAGCCCCTTGCTCAAGGGTCATACAAAAACAGAATTGCTTTGTAAAGCAGACAACAGATTATTTTTGATACTAGTCTATTCTGGGCCAGTATTCACAGTATTCACCAACCATTCCAAGTCTTATCCTCAAGAATTTTCTAAATTTGAAAGCAACACACTTTCTGATTGGCTAAACCATTTTTTGTTACTTTCTAAATCTAGAATAAGATAAAGAATGAAGCCAATTGTGGTTGGTGAATACAGGCCCTGGTATCTTACCTCCAGAGCTTGGTCTATTGAATGCAGAACCTGAGCCTGGTCTTCCACCAATAGCTGTGGCTGGTCTTTGCCCCACACTTGCTGGTCTTTGTGCCGCGGTCAGAGGTCTAAATCCTGATGATGGTCGCAATGCAGATCCTGGTCTGTAGCCGGTGTTTGGCTTCAGAGCAGCCGTGCTTGGTCTGTTTCCACTTGAGGGACGACTAGTCTCTGGAAGATTATTATTAAGTACATGTATTTCTCTAATATTTTAACTCTTTACCACACAGAAAAAATTTTTATACTCTTTCATATTGAAAGTATTTGCAGATGAAAAATTCAATGTGAATTAAATGTTGGAATTTGTACCTGAATGCATTTAAAGGATTGTGGGGGAAAAAAAGAAGAAAATGCTGGTTACCAGCATATTCTCCATTTGTCACAAAATTTTAAAAAGCCCTCTATCTCAGGGTCATTATAATACAGGATTGTTTGCTAAATAGCTAAACATACCACAAACTTCTACAAATGCAACATTGGAGACATATTTGTATGAAAGGAAATAACATTCTTTTAATGATATGGAAACCATTTGCTTGCTGTTGCCCACACCAAGCAATTAACCTTTTTTTGCCCAGTGTTTTAACCCTTTACCACACAGTAAAATTTTGGACTCGTTCATGTAGAAGGAATTTACAGAGGACTTTTTCAAACAGTAGTATTTGTCCTTGAATAGGTTGAAAACACTGAGGGAAATGAGAAGATGCTGGTAACCTCCTTTTTCCACAATTTTTTCCAAAAAGGTTTCTTTCTCAGCATCGTAAAAAGTCTGAATTTTGTGGTACAGGCTTAAAAGAGTTGTCTACAGCAAGTGCATTTCAAGTTAGGATAGCAAAATAACATGTTAAAATGTAGCTACAAAAAACGTTTAACTCTTTACAAATCAACAAAATTTTAGACACAACTAAATTGACAGCATTTTCAGTTAACAACATAAATGTAGCTCATATAATGATTTCTGTCTTTTATAGGGTAGAAACACTGTGGGGTTACCAGCATTTTCTCCTTTTCCCACAATGAATTTCAAAAAGCTAGTTCTTCAGAGTTAAAACTCAAGTTTGTGTGGTAAAGGGTTAACATGGATTCCCAAAGGCACAGTAGTTCACCCTTTACAAAATGACAAAATTTTAAGCTTTTCCAAATTAAAAACACCTGCAGATGACAAATTAAATAGTGCTAAAATCACCAGAATTGTGTATAAAAAATCAGTTAATATTGAAAAAGAAAATGCCAGTTACAAGCATTTTTCTTTTTTGCACAATGTTGTCAAAAGGCTACTTTATTATCAGGGTAAAAAATGGGTTGTTTGGTAAAGTGTAAGCATTGGATTTGACATCAGGCTTTTTGAAACATTGTACATGACCACAATATTCTTCTTTACCCACATTTTCGACCCTTTCAAAGACAAATCCCTTAACCCTTTTCCACACAATCCTGACTTTTAATGACCTTGAACAAGATGGCATTTGGTTACCAGCATTTCCTCCTTTTCCCTCAATGTTTTCTACACTTTCAAAGAGAAATCCAATAATTCAAGCCACATTTAACTTGTCGTCTGCAAAAGCTTTCAATTTGGACAAGTGTAAAATTTTTGTTGTTTGGTAAAGAGTAAATCTGAGCCACATTTAATTTGTTATCTGTAAATGCTTACAACATGGAGTAATCTAAAATTAGCAATCTAGTAAAGAGTCAAAGATAACCCATAATCCTAACCTGTTGGTGTCTCTGCCTCGTCTTGAAGATCCATGTCCTTCTGCAGCTCTTGAAGATAAGCCCAGTCAGCATCGAACACATTATGCTTTTGGAAAGACCCAACGCCTTCTATCAATAGTTCATCATCTAAAGTTTTTAAATGTGGTATGGCTTTTTTCACTGCTTGTCTATAGTCATAGTCCTCTAGCTGTAAAAAGTAAATTTTTATGTTTCTGTGGTGTTTAATGGTGCTTTCAACATTATTTCAGGTTACAGTGATATTGCAGCATTAAGTTCAGCTTTCCATACTTTTTTGGAGTATATTTGCCAGTCCCTTGTACAAATTCTTCCAGATACTTCTTACTATCCAACATACACAATATTTGGTGTTGAGAGAGAAATGGAATCCTGGCAAGGACCACCATCAAATCTCAGACAGTATTTACTATTTCTGCAACCACAATTCCATGTAGCGAGAACGTGTTATACCATAATTTTGGAGAATCAGTTACAATTAGGATGAGGCTAGGCAAATCTGTCATTATTTGGGAGAATCTTTGTTACATTTAGGGGGAGATCTGTTAAAATTAGGCAGAACCTGTTGTTATTGTGGAGAATGACCTATGATTTGGTAGACATTCATGATTACCGAGAATCTGCTATAATTTTGGATAATTTCTCAAAGACCAAAAAGGAATCTCTTTTATTTTAACTGATATAAAAACTTACTGATTCCTCCCCTGGGCTAGGATACACACAAAGTGGATTCCCATCTAATGTCAGATTACTTAGTTTGCTACATATAGCAAGATATTGGACTTGTACTATATCATCTATATTATTTCTGAAAGCATACAAAATACATGTCTTCATATTTATTTGCAGCAGATTCGTTATTGTACAAAAACAACATTCAGCTTAAAAATTAAGGAGGTAAATATAACATATACTGATAGTGTATTAGAACAAAAATAAGAACAAAAATATTTCAAATGAACAATGCTGTTGCAAAATTACAACTGTTTTAAGTGTTTCCACACAATCACTCCTTCATAATACCTTTGAAAATATTGTGGGAAAAGGAAAAAATGCTGGTTACTAGCATTATCTCCTTTACCCACAATGTTTTCTTCCCTTTCAAAGGAAAGCTATTTTGTGTCATGTTTAATTCTTTATCTCAAAAGCTTTCAATATGACAAGTCTGAAATTTTGCCATTTGGTATTAACCCTTTCCCAAACGACAAATTTTGGACTGGTCCAAACTGAAAGAGTTTGCAGACCACAAGTTTAAATTTGATGAAAATGGCAGAAAGTTATCAAAAAAGGGTAGAAAACACTGTGGGAAAAGGAGAAATTGCTCGTTACGAGCAATTTCTCCTTTTCCCACAGTGTTTTCAAAAGACTTGTACTGCAGACACGTGAAAACCAGGGCTTGTTTGGGAAAGGGTTAAGTGAAGTCTTTCCAAGTAGGTGTATTTATATTTCACTTCAACAGGAAAATGAAATAATATATTTTTACTGCAAATAAGTGTATCAATACTTAACTGAACAGCATTACACTGTTTTCCACTTCATTCAAATATATGACCCAAAGTGTCTTCATTGAAGTATATGACAAAATTTTGAATCTGTTCCTCATTGCTGAAAATCTTTTTTTCCTCTCCTTGGACTCTTTACCAAACGACAAAATTTTAGACATGTCCAAACTGAAAGCATTTGAAGACAACAAAATAAATTTGACTCAAAAATTGAAATTTGTTCTGGGAAGGGTAGAAAACATTGTGGGAAAAAGAGAAAATGCTGGTTACTAGCATTTTCTCCTTTTCCCACAATGTTTTCAAAGGCTTTCTTTCTCAGAGTCGTTAAAAGTCAGGATTGTGTGGTAAGGGGTTAAATTGTTCATCCTTTGTGTAATTTGTAATGGTTTTTGGTATGTCTATAAAAAAAAAGCCGGACAATCATGTGTTGTCTCATTACAAATTGACAAAATTTTGAACTCGCCACGAATATCAAGGCATTTGCAGTAATTTAATGTAGCTGATGTCTGATGAACATTGCCTTAGAAAGGGTTGAAAACATATGGAAAGGAGAAAATGCAGGTTACCTGTATTTTCTCCTATCCAACAATGATCTCAAAAGTCTTACTCCTCAGGGTCTTTGAAGCATTGCACTGTTTGGTAAAAGGCAAGGTAAGTAATTAACTCTCATAATGATATAATGTATGTTAAAAGGACCTGCTTACCCTTCTAAATCTAAGATCTCTATTTGATCCAGCATACTTATAGGACTTATATCACTGATTTCATTATAGGATAGATAGACCTCCCGCAGGTTGCACATTGCTGAAATGCCATCGAGCTCTAGAAGAGAACACCTTGAAGCCCAAACAACAGACAGGCTTCTTAATGATGATCCAAGATCTCTGAAATGATACAGTTTTACAATTTATAGTGAAATCTTTGCTCTTTAACCCTTTTCCACACAATCCCAAGTTTTAACCACCTCATCACCTCCAACAGATATAAAAAGTCTCCGGCTTCAATCAAATGGAAAATGTGGCCCCCAGATTGCACACAAGATTTTTTTTATGATTTGTTCAAGTGACCTACTTTTTGACCAAACATGACCCAATTTTGAACTTATCCGATATATCAGCAAGACAAACATTCTGACCAATTTTCATTAGAAATGGTCTGAAAATGTGGCCTCTAGAGTGCTCACAAGTTTTTTTTTTCCCTAAGGTTTAGCCCAATGACCTACTTTTTGACCTGACATGACCCAATGTTGAAACTGTACTAGATTTCATCAAGACAAAGATTCTGACCAAGTTTCATGTATATCGGAATGAAAATCTGCCTCTAGGGTGCACACAAGGTTTTCTAAAATTTGGCAAAGTGACCTTCTTTTTGACCCAACATGACCCAATTTCAAACTTGTCAGAGATATCATCAAGACAAACATTTTGACAAAGTTTCATGAGTTTTTGGCTGAAAATATGGCCTCTAGAGTGCACACAAGGTTTTTAAGATTTTTTCCCAGTGACCTACTTTTTGACCCAGCATTACCCAGTTTCAATTTGTCCAAGACATCATCAAGACAGTATTCTGTCCAAGTTTCATAAGTATTAGACCAAAAATGTGGCTTCTTGAGTGCACAAACGGTTTTTCTAAAATTTGATATGGTGACCTATTTTTTGACCCAACATGACCCAGTTTCAAAATTTGTCAGAGATATCATGAGGACAAACATTCTGAAAGAAAGTTTCATGAGTTTTTGGCAGAAATGTGGCCTCTAGAGTGCACACAAGGGTTTTTTTTTAAGATTAATCCCAGTGACCTGCTTTTTGACCTGGCATGACCTAATTTCAAAGATGTCCAAGATTTTATCAAGACAAACATTCTGACCAAGTTTCATGAGTATTGGACTGAAAATGTGGCTTCTAGAGTGCACACAAGGTTTTGCAAATTTTGACCCACTTTTTGAACCGACATTACCTGATTTCAAACTTGTCTGAAACATTATCAAGACAAACATCCTGACCAAGTTTCATGAGCATTTGATTGAAAATGTGGCCTTTAGAGAGCACACAAGGTAATTGTTCATGGCTTGATGAAGGACGACACATGACAGACGACGCACAACAGACACAGCACATTCATAAAAGCTCACCTTGAGCACTCTGTGCTCAGGTGAGCTAAAAAGACGATGTAAATGCCTTTAAAGATCGTATCCGGAGGCTGAAAACTTTGTATATCTGTTGAAGGTGAATACTTTGAGGGAACAAAATAAAAATTACAGTGAAACCTATGAAGAATCAAATTGCAGGTGCTTAGAGATGCATTCATATACACTAATTAAAACAAACTTTTGGGGGGGGGGGGTGGTGTCCTACTTGTATTCAAACGATAGAGACCTCAATAGATAAAAAAAACATTCAAAGCAGAAAAGTTTACCTTATATATGGTATTGTACTGTTTGAAACCCTTAACTGTTTTAAGTTTGGTAGAAACTGTCCAAAGTTTCCAAGACTGGTGTCTGATGTATTAACTTTCATCTCCAGGATTGTAATGTCTTCTAAATTATCAACACCTGTGAGAAGTCGCTGAAAACCAAAGAATCCCGTCAGACACTACTTAACTCTTTACCAATCAAACAAAATTTTGGACTGGACCAAATTGGAGGCATTTGCAGATGGCAAATCAGCTGTAGTTCAAATGATCATTTCTGTCTGTGAAATGGCAGAAAACATTGTGGAAAAAGGAGAGAATGCTGGTTACCAGCATTTTCTCCTATTCCCACAATGATTTCAAAAGGCTTCTTTCTCAGGGTTGTTAAAACTTGGGATTGTGTTAATAGTTATGACTTCAAAAACATCCTTGTGAAATATGGATGCTCGTACCCGGGTTGATATTTTTTGAAAATGCATTAAGCCCCCTTTTCACACAGCATGGCTCATTCATTAAGGTTTATGCAAAAATAGGCTGAATACATGTGAAAACATAACAGCAAAAGAAGATTTTGCTCATCAGTAATTTCTAATTTAATCATACTACTAGGTATCAACAGATTTGTGTACATAACAAAACTTTCTTTTTTTTTTAACTCTAGATTTACTTACTAATAATTGAGCCACAATCTGTGAAAAGGGGGCTTAATGAATCTGCAAAAAGTATTGACCTGCAGAGTCCACTGACCTGGGGTGAAACTTTTTGCTATTGGTCAATTTTCTGCATGTCAAAGCACCAGTGTGCCTAATGATATAGCCGGCTGTTATACAAAACAGATTTTTTTGGGATCTGTAATTCTGTGATGATGACTTGCTATTACCAAGATGCATTCAGCCCCTTTTGTCAGAGCACAGCTCAAATTATAAAAGGTAAACACGTGACTTAAAATACATTGTTTATGTAAGTTTCATCCTTGAAATGTGAAATAAGCAAAAAGGGCAATTTAGATATGTAGGGAGACCCTAAAACTGCAAAACTGAACTTGTTTTGGATATGACATGTGGCAAAATGTGAATATTTTCGGAGAACCAAGAACAAGCTGATACATACTCTCTTCAAAAACAACTGTCATGTATTACCCTTAATCTGGGAATGATGTATGATTCCTTAACCCTTTACCACACAATCCCTATTTTTTCTGACCTTGAGAAGGAGGCCTTTTGAAAACACTGTAGGAAAAGGAGAAAATGCTGGTAACCAGCATTTTCTCCTTTTCCAACAATGTTTTCTACCCTTCCCATAATAAATTTCAAATTTTCAGTCACATTTATTTTGTCGTCTGCAACTGCTTTCAATTTGGACTAGTCTAAAATTTTGTCATTTGGTAAAGAGTTAACCAATAAATAGAGCTTTGTAAACCAGTAAACAGCATTTGAAACTTTTTTCTAAATACAGGAGCAAATAAAGGAGCAATTTGCTCATTAACCCTTATACTGCTAGATAAATGAAATGGACCTTACAAGCCGATGGTAAAAACCCAACTTTTGCTATTTTAAAGGTATTATAAGGGGGAAATATGTATCGCTTTATCGGACAGTGTAGTGTAGTCTGATCTTGATCTACACTGTCCGCAAAAGATCTCTGAAGCCGCCCTTAGCAGCCTGTAGGTTAACTCTTCACAATGCATCAAGATGCTAGACTAATCCAAATTCAAAGCATTTGTTGCAGGAGACAATTAAAAATATGGCTCAAAAGGAGTTTGCCTTTGAATGGGTAGAAAACATTCTGGGAAAAGGAGAAAATGCTAGTTACCAGCATTTTCTCCTTTTCCCACAATATTTTCTTACCTTTCAAAATCAGACCCATTATTTAGGACCCATTTAATTTTTCGTCTGCAAATGCTCTCAAATTGAGGGAGTCTCAAATTTCGTTGTGTGGTACAGAGTTAAAAACATTGTACCTTTTGTTCAAGTATTTTACCTCTGTACATTGTATCAGTTGCTCTAGCTAGTGTACTGTTCACAAGTAATATAATAGCCACACACTGGCAAAAGGAGGCTTAATGTATCTACATGATGCATGATACCAATCAAGTCATCACACAATTACTGATCCATAAAATCCATTTTGTATAACAACCAAATGAATTATGGAGACTGGTCCTTTGGCAAGCAGAAAATTGAACAATAGCAAAAACTTGCAGCAGGCTGACCAAGGTCGATACTTTTTGCAGATGCATTAAGCACACTTTCCACAGAGTATGGCTCAATTATATATCAATAAGGGTTCAGTACAAACCAATTTTCGAGGGGATAAGAACTGTTCCATAAGAACATCAGTCTCCTCTAGGACAACTGGTTCCGGGTTGACGTGTGCCTCCTTGAACTCTGTAATCTGTACCCCTCGGGCAAGAGCACTTTGTGGACGTTCTATACCAGGGTCCATCTTCAAGCTTAAAGAGAGTATCAAAATCGAATGCTCTGCCGAGAAATCCTGTGTTTTAGCAAACTAAGGTAGAAAGCTTTTGAAAACATGGTGGAAAAAGGAGAAAATGCTGGTAATCAGCATTATACCACTTAAAATTTCCAATGATGTTTTTAACCCTAATGTAGACAATCCCAAGATTTAAAATATATCTAATCTGCCATTTTGTAAAGGCTATCAATTAAGATAAGTCTAAAACTTCATCATCTGGTAAATAGTTAACTCTTTATCAGATGAAAAAAATTAGGTTTTTTAAATTCAAAGATTTTGTAGACGGCAAATTAACCGTGACTCCATTAATAAGACTTGTTTCTGGAAGGTCAGAGGGTATCTCCCATTTATTTTTGTGACTGCCTTCCAATACGGAGAAGTAATCACAACAAGAGAACCTCATTCAGATGCCAAAGTTAGGCTCTGAATGCTTGATTTTTGGTGAAAATTCTAAGTCGAAAAAAGGGCGTAACTGCATCAAAAATATTTTGATGGTTACCTGTTCTTGTCGCATGAGTTCTCCTTTTGAGACTTAATAATTTTGAAGTAAATATATTCAGTTACTAGTCATGCAGTATATATTCAGTAAGCTAGTCCAGTTCATGGATAAGGTTTTATCACCAAACTTCAAAAGACTTCTAGATAAGGGAGCAGAGATCATTTTGTCCACACCATAGACACAGATCAATGGATAGAATGATGGATAAACAGAGAGATGCAGTAAAACTACAATACTTCCATCAGCTCTCTTGGTGAGAAGTAAAATATCCAGTAACTGTCATAGCTGTCATGAATTTATGGTATAAATTATTGTCCTTTCAACAAAAACTTACAGTAATACAACACATAGAAAAGAAAAAAAAAACAAAACACATACTTTGTTTGAAGCCTGGATTGGTGAGCTACTGCCATCTGGATTTACAATGGTACATCTGAATCTACAATATAACACAAAAGTATCTTTAGCTAACAAATGCAAGCACTGATTTGAGGCGAATTGAAATGAGTGAGTCTGAAATATTATAATGTATCAAATTTAATATACATGTACCATTAATCCATGTTTTAACAGTATCTCAGAGGAAGGCAAACTGTTAACCCTTTAAGCGCCTTTCACAACTTTAGTTGCCTTTGCGGCCAATGTAGATCAAGACCAGACTTCACAGAATGTGCAGTTTAAAAATTTTTATTCAATAGTAAAGATTATGTGTGTAAAAAAAAATCATTAGCCGTAATAACTGTTAACCAATTACCAACAAATCCTCAGTTTTAACAATCCGAAGAAAGAGGCCTTTTGAAAACATTGTGGGACAAGGAAAAAATGCTGGTTGCCAGACTGAGTATTGGCAAAGAGCTTTTTATATGCAACTCATAGAATTATCAAATGATAAACACTCTTTTGCTGCCAACTAAATGAAGCCTACTTTCATGTGGCCTATAAGTATCCTTCTTGTTTGAATTGAATCTGATTTTAGTTGAAGACTAACACGAGATAGTAAACAGTGTAGATCAAAGATCAGCCTGCATGTTTTGTACAGTCTGATCTTGATCTACACCATTCACAAAGTCTTTCCAATGTGACATTGGCAGTAAAGAGTTTAAAAAAGTTGTTGTGTTTTCCCATTTTCTTCTTTCCACAGCGTTTGTCGAGTTATCGATACTTGTATGTTTAAATGGTAGTTGAATATTAACAAGGGAGGCGGCTTCTATGCACACATGCACGGTAGACCCAAATAAAAGTATGAATGTGACAACCCGAAGAGCAACGACATTCGATCTACTAAGCAGAGGAAATGTATACTGTGACTCATTGAAGCTCAACATTTTCCCAATAAAACATATTACGATAAAGTATAAAATGATGCTTCATCATTGAAAAAACATGTTACAAATATGACATTTTCAAAACACAGACCTTGACAACGACCATACAGAATAATTCTTGCAGGTCTCAACAAAAGATCATATAATCGACTTTATCAATTCGATTTACCACGGTTGTCAGTGTTATAAGTTCTAAGAAAGTTGCTTATCTTCTGGCTGGTTTCTTAAATTCTTTGTAGAGCTAATTTTCGATTGGTCGCAACGGACGCATTTCCGCCATCTTGGAATTTTTACCGTTATGCGCATGTGTAATCTTGATATCCGCCTATGAACCGGAAGTGACGGAAGAAAACGTTGCAGAAGACGAAAATATTCGCTTGGGATGCTGAATACAAGATAGAGGGAGTGAAAGTTGTAAAAAATTCTGCTGAAGTAGTGACATGTGAATTGTATTTTGATTTTTTCATTTGAATTTCTTTCAATATAATCAATTACTACTCTTCACAAAAATAACTGAAAGTTACGGACTTCAACCTATATTATAACTTGTAAACTTGTGTGACTGTGAGGAGTTGTGTACAATACTGAAGTAGTGATCGAAAAAAAGTGTTAGTCTTTGATGAAGAACTTTTATCAGCGCCAGAGTTAAATAGAACAATATCAGCTTAAAATATGTTAACTGTATGAAAGCTGGAACTGGTGTGTTGATTTTAGTGAATTGAAATATACAATTTTTTATGAGCAGCACTACTGGCTGTACAAACAACAACAAAGATGAGTTTTTTAAATAAAACTTTGGTTAATTCTTTAATGGTTCTTTTCCTATTCAGCAATTTAATGCAAAATGTTAGGACACGTGATAGTATAACAACATTCTATAAGTTCTATGACTCGGGTATGGATGCCTACAAACAACAAAAGTGGGATAGTTGCATTTCGTTCTTTAATGAATCGATACAGGATTACAAGCTCTACAGGAATACAGTCATAGAATGTCGTCTACAATGTCAGGAGTCTAGAAAAATGGTTGAAAACATATCTTTTGAAGACATGTTGTTCGGAATTTTGACAGATTCAAAATGTTTGAGAAAATGCAAAAAGCAAAAACTTGGAATCATACCAGAGGAAGAAGTTTCAAAATCATATGAGAAAAAGATTCAAAAGAGACAACCCTATAACTATCTGCAGTATTGTTATTTTAAAGTAAGTATGATTCATTGGAGCTTGGGCCATCCAAATAATGAATTTCTTGTAATATGAGTGTTGCACAGAATATCAGTCTGCCTCAAAGTAATTGCAAAATCTGAATAAAGAGCATCAAAAGAGAATGCTGGAGAAATCGTCCTCTGGAAAAATCGTTCCCTGAAGAAATCATCCTCAAACTGCTTAGGGGTGATTTTTGAAGAGAAGTCATTCCCTGGAAATGAATTCTCTGGAGAAATCATCCCCAAATTAAATTTTGGAGAAATTGTACCCACGTTCAAAATTTATTTCTACAACTGTTAAAGTTGTCTTTGAAAAATAACGGTATGTACATTGTGTAACTTTTGATGTATATTTCATATTTCATTGTAAGAAAAAAAATTGGTTTTTTTTTGCTTTTGTATAAATTTACATTGTGTAACTTTTGAAGCAAAAGAAAAAAAAAACCTTCAAAAATGTTTTTTCAAAGACAGCTTCAACAGTTGTGGATATAAATTTTGACTGTGGGGACAGTTTCTCCAAAATGTAATTTGGGAATGATTTCTCCAGAGAATTTGTCTCTAGAGAAATCATCCCCAAGCAGTTTTGAGAGATTGCTCCAGGGGACGATTTCTCCTGACACCTCAAAAGGTACTTTTAAACACAATTTTTTCTTTAACTTTTGATGAAAGTGGCGATTCATATCAACTTTCCCAACCAGCAGCTTTTTTTTCTCCTCCAACTTGAAAGCCCTTGCAGAAGAAAGATTAGATTTGACTCAAAGAATGGCCAGGATCTTCAAAAGAATAAAAAGCATTTTGAGAGAAGGAGAAAATGCAGGTTACCAGCATTTTATTCTGTCCTTATAGTGTTTTTAAAAGCCTTCTTCATCAGGGTCGTTAAGAGCTGGGGTTATGTGGTAGAGGGTTAAACAAGTAACTTAATTCTTCCAGTGACAATTAAAATTTTAGAATTTGTCTATAAGGAAAGCATTGACAGACAAGGTAAATGTGGCTCGGGTGAAGGGATTTTTCTTTGAAAGAGCAGATAACATTGCTTGGTGTTCTCCTTATCTATCTGAAAGGTTGAATTTATGTATGCACAAGGCAAAAGGTGTCAGCCTCTTGACAGGTCTAAGCTATGTATATAACCCATTACTTTTCCTCCCCAACTGTATCAGGGCTTTAGTTAGACCTGTAAAGCTGGGTTTTGATGCACAAAAATCTTCAAATACCCTTTTTTGACGCACAGTAAATTCCGATCAAGGGGTCATTTTGACCCCCAAAAATGTTCAGAGATGCATTAAAAGATTTTTATAACAACAATCATATCAAAAGATAATCATTTTAAAGGCGTGAAAATTACCAGAATGGTGTTAAACATCAATTAAACTGCTGCATATAATCGGCGAAGTGTGACCGGAAGGAGTTAATTGACTTGTTATACCTATGATATGCGTAGGTTGACAGCTGGCACTGTAAACCTTCCTAAGAGTTATAGGGCAATGAATTCAGTTTTGGTGTATCCTTTTGATGTAAAGTATTGATGTATGGATATTGTAAAACATCTTCACTCGCAGATGTCCACCATTTTGCTGAACATTTGTACCCAGTAATGATTGTAGTGACTTGAAATTGTACTTTTAATTTTATTAAAAACAGTAAGTTAATGAAAGTAACCTATGAAACATATATCTGCATCTCATTTCATACAAAAAGATACCTTAAACTGTCCTTATGAGTAAAAATAACTTCAATTATTCAGGCCCAAGAAAATTATAATACTTTAAAATTTATGGATGGTACTAGAAATTGGATAAATAAATCTTATCTTATTTCAGCAAAGTTTTAAAAAGGAATTCTGAGTGACAATTATTAACCATAATTTTCTTCTTGATTGGCTTTGGTTGACAAGGTTTTAACCTTAGCCTACTTGGACATATTGTGTGTGTAGGGGTGGGGTGGGGGGGGAGTCCTTTTTGAAGTGTAAAATTTTACTAATCAGTTGTTAATTTCACATCTTTATTGCAATATTAATGATAAATCCAACAACACCAATAATAAATTGTTGACTAAATATGTGTAAATTTTCCATTTTGACTCTTGAATTTTTTGCTACAGTGTTTTCTACCCTTTAGAAACCAATTAAGTCATTTTAGCCACATTCAATTTGGACTAGTCTGGAATTTGGTTTTTTGGTAAAGAGTTAAAGACAAGATTTAACTTATTACATATACCCTACATGCATACAACTTTTTATGCTTTGCCAGTTGTCAGGTTTTGACAAGATTGGGAGAAAGGAACAATTGATTATATATTAAAAGCAATTACTCCTCTTTATGTCATCCGTTTTTGAAAAAAAAAAAATGTAAAGTTGTAGTCCTGGTGCCGTATTGGTGCAAACACATTGCCATTTTGTAATATCTCTGTCGTTATTGAAGATCTTTATTTCAAACTTGGACTACTTGTTAACAGACTACTTGTTAACCATCAAAGAGGGAAATTGTATAGCAGAGGCAGGTAACTGTCAAAATATTTTTGACACTGTTATGTCACTTTTTTTTACCTAAGAATTTCTTTAAAAGCAACTGCAGCTTTGTGTTGGCACCCTATATCATGTACTGGTGTCTTGATTTTAATGATATTATTCTCAGTGAAAAAAGTAACGCTTTTTCCTTTCTTTTCTCCTTTCTCTCACAGGTAAAAAATAAGCATTTGCAGTAATGTATAATTCTCTAGAGTATCAAGCACAGCTAAGTTGGTCATGTAGATCAACTTGCCCATTTTTGAGAGTATAGATCAATACCAGACTGCTAAGAATACTAGTCTGATCTTTATTCTACACTGTCTACTATGTTAGGAAACATTCTGGCAAAACCACCAGTAAAATTGCAATACTTGCATTCTGTTTACTGATTGAAAAAACCCTTTACAAAAGTTTTAACCACTCAAAAGAAGGCGTCTAAAAAGATTGTTGGTAAAGGATAAAATGCTAATAACCAGCATTTGATCCTTTTCCCACAGTGTTTTTTTGCCATTTTATGTATAGAAATCCTCTTTTGAGATGCCTTAAATTTAGAGCCTGCAAATGCTTTCACTATGGTTGAATTAAAAATTTTTGTTGTTTTAGTGAAGAATTAAAGGCAAACATACTGTACATGGCTTGCAACACACAAAAATGGGCCTTCGGACATATGTGTAAAAGTGTGTTGTCCAGATCAGCCTGTTTAGTCTGTGACTAATTCGAGACGATGCTTCCAGTTTTTGTGCGATTTTCGATTTCACAAAAGTCTTCTGTATGAAAAAATCTTATGTAGTCGTAAAGTGCTGTCTCAGATTAGCCTGCGCAGATTGCGCAGGCTAATCCGGGACAAAACTTTATGCAAATGTCCAAAGGTTTCATTTCACATGTTGCGGGCCATATGTGCATAATTTCTGTTCGATAGAATGGCAACACACAAATGGCAGCAGCAACAGCATATACATACTATATTACCCATCCAGAGGATGAGAGGATTTTGGAGACGCTTAACTATTACAAAGAGTTACCAGAGATTGAAGAAATGGACTTTCAGGACTTGGAAAGGAAACCTTACCAAGTAGGTGGAAAGAACACTGAATGAACCATTATAAAACCAATTTTTCATGATAAATTCCAAGACTGGTTAGTGAACTGATTGACTGAGACGGAATTTCTAGACCAGAATGATGGCTAGCCATAATATTCAGAAATGAAAACATTGTGAGTTATTAACCCTTTACCACACAATGACATCTTTTCACAGTCCTGAGGGAGGTGGCTTTTAAAAACATTGTGGGAAAAGGAGAAAATGTTGGTAACCAGCATTTTCACCTTTTCCCACAATGTTTTCTACGCTATCAAAGAAAAACCACATCATTTAAACCACATTGAAATTGTCATCTGCAAATGCTATCAATTTGGATGGGTCTAAAATATTGTCGTATGGTAAAGGATTTAACACAATTGAGAGTTTTTGTATGACTATAGAATAAATAAGGGACAGAAATTTTGTTTATTTTTTTTTTTCCATGAAAAATTGTGAAAGGAAAATCAAAACAAAGGGGTTTTAAATACAACAAACCTTTTGCAAATTTTCATATATTGTGTCTTACACAAGATGAGATCCAAAAGTTTATTTAGTTCAGATATCACAATAGCAAATGGTAAAAGTAAAAAGGACTAGCTTCTAAAGGTACTGTTTGGGTTATTCCTTTTTGGGTTTTCAACAAAACAAAATTCAAACCAACATTGATGCAGATATCAGACTTCATCTCTTTAATTCATCACCATTCCTGCTTCTATTTAACTCTTTACCACACAGTCCTGAGTTTTAATAACCCTGGAAAAAAAAAAGGTTTTCAAAACCCAAAGGAAAAGGGAGAAAATGCTGGTAACCCCATTTTCTCCTTTTCCCATAATTTTTCCTACACTTTTATAGAAAAAAACATTTGAATCGTATGTGTTGCCTGCAAATGTGTTCAATTTAGACAAGTCTAATTTTTTGTTGTGTGGTAAAGAGTTAAGGAAAAATATGCGAAGGAAAGGAAGAGGGATTTTTTTCTTATGATGACAGGAAAAAGTTTCAAGAGCAACTGCTTACAACAAGCAATAAGTCCTTTTCCGACTTTTTCCAAAGCTAAAGGGATGTTGAAAGGTATGTTTGGGCAAAATAACTCCTTTAAGCAAAAAAATGAATCAGTAATTTATCCATAAAGTATGATACTATCTTATCTTTCTTTGTATTTTATTTTCTGAAGGGAGTGCTCTTGAATTTCAGAAAGCATACATTGAGGCACTGATGGCTTATAATGAAGAGGATTGGGATGATGCTGCTGCAAAGTTTGAACTGTCTTTGACAGAGTACTTTAAAGAAGAAGAGAGATGTAGAACCTATTGTGAGACTGGCTTTGTTCACACAAGATTTCCAGACTTCATCAATGCTATTGCAGGTATAAATTTCTTTGAACCATTTACCACACAATCCGAACTTTTAACGACCCTTGGAAAGAAGCCTTTTGAAAACATTGTGGGAAATGGAGAAAAAGCTTGTGACCAGCATTTTCTCCGTATATCACAATGTTTTCTACTCTTTTCCAAATCAAATTTCAGTTTTTCAGATAAGTCTATTTTGTCATCTGCAAATGCTTTCAATTTAGACTAGTCTAAAAGTATGTTTTTTGGTCAACCCTTAAAGCCATGGAACTGACTTAAGTTGTTTTGGCAGACAGTGTAGATCAAGATCAGACTGCACAGAACATGCAGTCTGATCTAAGATCAACACTGTCTGCTACTATGCTACATATTCTAATGAAAAACAACCTTGAAATAGGAGCATTTCTGCTATTTATCCTTATAAAAAGGTCCACATCATTAATTCAGTGCTTTAAGGGTTAAAATGTTGCACAGTGAATCAGATTTCCTTGCAGTGGATTATTCTGAAACTACTAATAATCAACATGAACGTAAGATTTAATATGAGAGTATATTTAAAAACAAAGTGGTTAATGAAGAAATCCCTTTTTCAGAGTGGTTCTGCTAAGAAACAATTTCTCCTGATGTCACAAGTGTTCTCAAATGCTGTCTGCAACAGTAATATTTATGCCCTGTAAAGTTAAATAAATTTTGTTCTTCTGCCCATTTTAGTCATATTTAAGACTTTAACTTTTATAAATAATGAAACACATATTTTCAGTCATTAATATAGCTAAAAGATCACAAGGTTAAGGTTACACATGTCAGAAAAATTCAGAAGATATCTGTCTATGTAGATCTCAAAAATCAGATTGCAGAGTTGGTTGAGTTTGAGGTTGATCTTTAAGAGTTACAAAAGCAACTTACAATACCCATCATAGCATTCTAATGGGTCAACAATACTCACCTTTGTAGTCTCCTACTTTGTTGCTTTCTACTTTAGATCACTATGTTATGGTAATTGTGTGTCAGCAGAAGTGTTTACAGACGTTGAGTACATTTGGAGTGGACGAAATAGAGAATTTTGTCAGTGAACATTATAACTACTTGCAATTCTCCTATTACCAAGGTATTCTGATACACCTGTTCTTAGATACTTAACCCTTTACCACACAACCCAAAGCTTCAAAGACACTGAGAAAGTAAGCTTTTGAAAACATTGTGAGAAAATGCAGGTTACTCGCATTTTCTTCTTTTCCAGCATGTGAGGTTTTCTGCTCTATTAAAGCATCTTTTGAATCACCTTTAATTTTTCATCCACAAATACTTTAAATTTGGAGAAGTCTTTGATTTTGTTCTGTGGTAAAGAGTTAATTTATGCATTAATTTTCCGCAAATTGCAACAGATTTAACAGCAGTGGCAAGATAATTTGACAAACATTTGTGTAAGATAGTCTACAAAAAACGACATAGGTGAACTGTAATTGTTAATCACATGACAGAGTAGTTATAGCCTTTGAGCTGAGATGTATTATACCAAGCAACTCATCGCATGATTATGGTTCCCTAAAATCGATTGTCAAACAGCCGTTTGTATCATGAGGTAGAAAGATCCTTGGACATGCAGAAAATTTACAAAAAAAAATTATAAAAAGCAAAAAAGTTTCGATCCTTGTCAGCCAGCATGGACTGCACAGGCTGACATAGGTAGATAGTTTTATACAGATGAATTAAGGCTCTTTTCACAGAGCATGGCTCATATATATTTGTCTAGGTAAGAAAAAAAAACCTAAATAAGCCATGAATGATTGAATTCTTATAATTATGGTTTTGTAATTTTCAGCAAAAAATTTCAAGAAAGCTTTTGAGTCAATTGCAAGTTACCTGTTGTTTAGACCTCAAGATTCAGAGATGTTGAACAATAAGGAATTTTATATGAAAACTTTGGGGCACACCGAAGATGATTTTGTTCCTTCAAAAGTATGTACCGTATTTACAAATCTTTACTGTCCATCATAAAGACCTGGATCGGTATTCACCAACCATTCCTAAGAAGATTCTTGGCCTTATTCTCCAAGATTTTCTAAATTTGAAAGTAACACAACTTCTGATTGGCTAAATGAAAGAATGCTCTTAAGAATTGTTGGTGACTACAAATCCTGACATTTTGTTCAATCAAACATGTTAAATAAACTTTTGTCTGCATTACATGTCTACAATAGGTTTGGATTTGCATTTTTCTGTAAGAATACACTTGTACCCATGATGTCCTCATGAAGACTTTGAAAATATCATAGGAAAAATCATTGTAGAGTAACCCTTTACCACACAATGTGGACTTTTAACATCTCTGAGGATGAAGGCTTTTGAAAACATTGTGGGAAAAGGAGAAAATGCAGGTAACCAGCATTTTCTTCTTTTCCCACAATGTTTTCTGTCCTTTCTTTAACAAATTTCATTTTTGTGTCACATTTATTTTGTCATTTGAAATGCTATCAATTTGGACAAAATCTAAAAATTTTCATTTGGTAATGGGTTAAAAGTGAATACACATGAAAGCATTTTGGCAAAAGAAGAGATTGTTTGGTACAAATGGTTTGCTGCAAGAAGGAAAACTTGATTACATGCTCTTATATGCCTGGCTGCTGCAAAATGTAGTATCCCTGAGGCCTTGTATTGTTAATAATATGATATAGTTAATTGTTTAATATGTATCCTCTACCATGACTAAATTGATGGTAATGCTCAGAATTCATGGTAAGGAGAACTGGGAATCATGAAACAGTTGAAATACAGATGAAAATTGCATTAACCCTTTATCACACAATCCCTAGTTTTAATGATCCTAATGGAGATCGCTTTTGAAAACATTGTGGGAAAAGGAGAAATTGTTGGTAACCAACATTTTCTCCTTTTTCCACAATGTTTTCTTCTCTTTCACAGACAAATCTCATATACTGAACTACATCTGATTTTTTGTCTGCAGTTGTTTTCAATATAGATGAATGTAAAATTTCTGTGCATGGTAAAGAGTTAAATGTCAAACTTAAAAACTCCTTTTCATATTTTAATGATCTAGGTTGCAATGGAGTATGTTGAGTTATGGAAGAAACTGGATAAAAGTATTAGTTACATCAGAGACCAGTATATTTTACCCAATGATCTTGTAGAGCAGAATGAGGACAAGGAACAGGTAAATTTTAACACAAGACTGAGAATAACACTAAGATAAATCCACTGCATATGAAAGTTTTTATCATATACCTATGAATTTTGTTGACATAAATACATGCTTGTACATGGATAAAATTCCACACATTACGAAAAAAGTATGTATCTACATGGTATCAATTACAGTACCAAATATGGTATGATGCCATAACCTGAGTGCTGAATACATATAAAGTCAATCTTGTATTAAACAACCACGCTAGGGACAATAAAAAAATGGTAGCTAAATAAAATGGTTGCTTAATGAGTCAAGGGTTGGGGGGGAAAGGGGACAAGTAGCAAGTTACATGTACATTTTTCAAACATTAATCATTTAAATATATATTTAGAAAAAATTGGGGGCAATTTCCGTAAGTGAAATAAGAAATCGAAAGTAGGTCAAAGTAGTCGCCAAGACTTCTCATGTGAACAAACCTTTTGAACAAAATTTCTCTATGTTTGTTGGATACATGGCAAGGCATTTGTGAAATAGACAAACATTGTGTAAATATAAGCATGTGTGAAAGACTCATCGTAATCAAAACAACTTTTTATTTTGTGGCGTTATTGGTTGAATTTGTCACTGAAGGAAACACTTGATTTGTGGTGCCTATTTATAACCGAACAAAAAATCAACTTCATTTAGTGGCAGGGGTGTGGAAATACAATGCCCAACTTGTTTGACTCTGGAAAATTTGGCTCAGGACAACTGACTTTTTAGCTCACCTGAGCACGAAGTGCTAAGGTGAGGTATTGTGATGGGTCATTGTCCGGCGTCCATCTGTCCATCTGTCCGTCTGTCCACAATTCCTTTAAACATCTTCTCCTCCTAAACCGCTGGGCCAATCTTGATGAAACTTGGCAGGGATGTTGCTTGGGTGAAGCTCTACCAAAGTTGTTCAAGAGATTGAATTCCACCCAAAATTCTGGTTGCCATGGCAACAGAAAGGCAAAAAATAGGAAAATCTTTGAAAATCTTCTTCTCTGATTCTAGAAGGCGTAGAGTTTGATATTTGGTAGTGTAGCATCTTCTAGTGGACCTCTACCAAGTTTGTTCATATGATGCCCCTGGGGTCAAAACTGGCCCCACCCCGGGGGTCACAAGTTCGAACATAGGAACAAAGAAGGAAAACTTTAAAATTCTTCTTCTCTGAAACTGGAAGGCGTGGAGCTTTGATATTTGGCATCTAGCATCTCCTAGTGGACCTCTACCAAGTTGGTTCATATGATGCCCCTGGGGTCAAAACTGGCCCTGCCCCGGGGGTCACAAGTGTCCAACATAGGAACAAAGAAGGAAAACTTTAAAATTCTTCTTCTCTGAAATTGGAAGGCCTAGAGCTTTGATATTTGGTATGTAGCATGTCCTAGCAGACCTCTACCTACTTTGTTCATACGATGCCCCTGGGGTCAAAACTGGCCCCGCCCGGGGGATCACAAGTTTCGAATATAGGAACAAAGAAGGAAAACTTTAAAATTCTTCTTCTCTGAAACTGGAAGGCGTGGAGCTTTGATATTTGGCATCTAGCATCTTCTAGTGGACCTCTACCAAGTTTGTTCATATGATCCCCCTCAGGTCAAAACTGGCCCCGCCCAGGGGGTCACAAGTTCTAACATAGGAACAAAGAAGGAAAACTTTAAAATTCTTCTTTTCTAAACCTTGAAGGCATAGAGCTTTGTTATTTGGTATGTAGTGAACCTGTTAGCCCACCTGAGCACAACATGTTCAGTCAGTTCGAAATTGGGTCACCTGGGGTCATAAACTAGGTCACTAGGTTAAATTAAAGAAATACCTTGTGGACACTCTAGAGGCCACATTTATTGTTCAATTGATTTGAAAATTGGTCAGAATGTTTGTCTTGATAAAATCTCACATGAGTCCGAATTTGGGTCATGTGGGGTCTTAAATTAGGTCACTAGGTCAAATTAAAGAAATACCTTGTGTGCACTCTAGAGGCCACATTTATTGTTCAATTGATTTGAAAATTGGTCAAAATGTTTGTCTTGATGAAATCTAGGATGACTTCACCTGGGCTCATAATCTAGGTCACTAGGTCTAATTAAAGAAATACCTTTAGGGCACTCTAGAGGTCACATTTCTTGCTCAATTGACTTGAAAGTTGGTCAGAATGTTTGTCTTGATGAAATATTGGGTGAGTTTGAAATCAGGTCAGCTGGGGTCATAAACTAGGTTACTGGGTCAAATCTAAGAAACACTTTGTGGGCACTTTAGAGGCCACATTTATTGCTCAATTAACTTGAAAACTGTTCAGAATGTTTGTCTTGATAAATTTTTTGATGAGTTCTAAATTGGGTCACGTGGGGTGATAAATTAGGTCACTAGGTCAGCTTACGGAAATTCCTTGTGGACGCTCTAGAGGCCACATTTTAAGCTCAATTGACCTGACAATTGGTCAGAAATTGAATTATGCATGTTGAGTGAATTTCGCCTATTTACTCAGGTGAGCGTCCAGGGCCATCATGGCCCTCTTGTTTAAGTCTAGTTGTCCGTGGACAATAGAAAATTTGAGGAAATTTTTTTAAACAAAGATCTGTTGCAAACTTATCCAGTGAAATACAAATATTCTCACTTGGTACAAAAAAATGACATTTCAAATGATAAACAGCAGCTTGAGACGATCCCAGATTTCTGGAAACCCAAAATACACATTTGGTGTACCTCCGCATTCACTGCATACAACAAGATCGGTATACTATACAGCTGTTTTTGCACGCCAATAAATGCTTTGGAAAATGTCCGAACAGCTTCAAGATCATCATTAAGGATTGAAATAATTTTATTAGACTAATTAATAATCATTTTAGTACCGATTAAAAGATCTTTGACAACACCATGTCACGCACATGAAAATTTTTAATCTGATTTTAAACAGCTTCCGTGCGAAATGGCTGTGATTTAGCAATTATCTACTCTGCCGGGAACTGCCTCTAGTCAAACCCAAACATTTTTTGATTCAGCGATCAATTGATGCATAAAATTGGAGAAAATGGGTCGATTTCTTTTATTTAAAGCAAGTGGAAAGTGAGAAGTTTGAGACTCTGGAACCATTGGGCGGCTACAAACGTAATTCTGAAATTGACTGACAAGAAATTTGACAAAAAAAAACCATGTTTTTTAATGAGGCGTGGTTGAAAGGATTCTTGTGATTGAATGTGGACAATCATGACAATGTTTTTTGTAAGGTTTGTTGAGCGTATATGTGGCTGACATGTCATTTTATGTGTGCCATTTAAAAACATTTTGTTTCGGATAAGTGAGCCACACTGGCGGACAAGTAGATTTTTGCAATTTACTTGTCCGTGAACAAGAAGAAATTTCTAAGATTTCCACACCCCTGAGTGGTAATGGAACAAAGTTCTACTCCATTTAGGGAGACCACAAGGATAAATAAACGGATTATCCCATCCTTTTCACACGTTCGTAGGCAAGCTTATTAGGGATTTTGTTGGTCATTATGACATGTTTCTGCATTGTTGACACTATTGTCAAAGGGCAATTAACAGTTAGACATGTAAATGTGTTAATCCTGTAATTGACACATGTTTTGATGTCTTGATTAGGATAAATAAGGGTTTGTTATCATACTACATACTGTCAATTAAGGATTCACAATTTTTACGAGGAGTGTTGATGGGTAGTGGTCTTTAGGGCCTTAAATTGGTGGTCGTTGTTTAGGTAGTACAAAAGTCGCTTTAATACAACAAGAAATTAGAGGAAAATAGCTCGGGCGGACTTGAAAACGGTCAGTTAGCAAAAAAGTCGCTTAAAACATGTGGTCGCACATACAAGATTTACTGTATGTTGGTTTGTGATTTGATTGTTCAAAATGTTTACATTATAATGTTCATTTGCCATTCACAGTAACAAAGCTACTGCCCACTAAAGTAATATTTTTTTCCTTTTTTTTTTTTTTCTTAATAAATTTGTTAGTAATTGCAATGTTTTGTTGTTGAAAGTTGTAGGTATAATATGGTTTTGTACCTTTTCTGATGCTTGTATTTCCTTTTCACTGGGCAAGAAAATTTTGACAACTCACTAGACCAATGTGATATTAAACTTTCTCATTGCTGGAAGCAAATACTAGCACCAGGAAAGTTACTCTGTAACTTATTCTGTATTTATACAGCATTATCTGTTAGAAGAGGAAGGATTGTGCACAGGATACCCCATTTTGATATACATCTCCAGTCCTCTGTCTGGTGTTAAAATTAGGATTTTTTTTTTTCCCTTAGAGCGACAAATTATTTGTATTTTGAAGCAGAAAAAAAGAAAAAAAACACTGTTCCAGTATACTCAGTCAGTTTTGTTTAGACTATCAAGCAAAAACTTTTGCAGAACAAGGAAAAATCTGACTGTGTAGATGTGAGTTAGACTCCCATTTGTGTGTGCAATTGTATCTGGATGAACACGTACAGCAAAATGCTTGGCATCCTATATGTATTTAACTCTTTGTCAAACAAGAAAAATAAAACTCTTTCAAATTTGAATCATTGGTATACTGCAGGTCAACCCTTTACCACATGATCCCAAGTTTTAACAACCCTGAAGAAGAAGGCTTTTGAAAACTTGTGGGAAAGGGAGAAAATAGTGGTGACCAGTATTTTCTCCTTCTCCCACAAATGTTATCTACTCTATCAAAGACAGAAATCATCATTTGAGGTACATTTTTGTTGTCTGCAGATGCTTTCAATTTGGTCCAGTCGAAAATTTTGTCATTTGGTAAAGAGTTAAATGTGACTCAGACAATGAAATATGTGTTTAAAAGTGTAGAAAACATCGTAGGATTAAGATAAAATGCAGGTAGAAATGTTTTCAAAAGGCCTCTTCATCACCATTTCTAAAACAGGGGATTGTATAGTCAAAGCTCTTTGGATCACTTATCAATCCTTCACCAAACAATCCCAATATTGAACAACCTTGAGAAGCTTTTGAAAACACTGTGGCAGGAGAAGATAATGCCGGTAATCATAACTTTCTCCTTTTTCCCACAATTTTTTCTCCTTTAATAGACAGATCCTATCATTGAGTCACATTTGCCTCATCAGGTGCAAATACTGTCAATTCGGACATGTTTGAAACGTGTCATCTGGTAATGAGTGAACTCCTTACCACACAATCCCAAGTTTTCATGACCTTGAGGAAGAAGCCTTTTGAAAACATTGTGGGAAAAGGAGAAAATGCTGGTAACCAGCATTTTATCCTTTTCTTAGGATGTTTTCTGCTCTTTCAGATACAAATACCATTCCTTGAGCCATATTTATCTTGTCATCTGTGAGTTTTGAGGATTCTAAAATTTTGTTTTGTGGTACTGAGTTACATATAGGTTGGACACTAGAAACACATGGAGAAATGACCTCTTGAAACATTGTTGAAAGGGATATACAAAACTTGTTATTGGTTGATCGTTATTTGAAACATTTTGCAGTAGTAATCATAACTATTTCAGGGCAGTGATGATGAAGAAGATGTGGATGGTCAAACAGTCAAGACTGTACATGATACTGCAGATGAACCCAAACATTACATGGCAAGATTTGAAAAGTATGGCGTTGTGCTTTTTGCTGAATCAGAAGAGTTGGGAGGTGAAGGTCGCTTTGTTGCAGACAATCTCATACGAATTGATCAATGCCAGTGTTTGGCAGATCCTGCCAAGGTAGCTGTTCTTAAGCTTACTCTACAGGTCAACAGATCAACTGGAACATTTGAGGATAGCATAGATTAAGATCAGACAGCACATAACATGCAGGCTGATCTTGGATTTATACCCTCTATTTGCATAACCTCTAAGAAAATTTATAATTTTGGCTGTCAAAAGAGGATGAGTGTATATTGCACTGATAGAGTAAACCCTTTACCACACAATCCCAACTTTTAACAACCGTGTGAAAGAGGCCTTTTGAAAACATTACAGGAAAAGGAGAAAATGCTGGTAACCAGCATTTTCTCCTTTTCCCACAATGTTTTCTGCCCTTACCAAAACAAATTTCAATTTTGAAACACATTTATTTTGTTGACTGCAAATGCTTTCAGTTTGATCCACCCTAAAATTTTGTCGTTTGGTAAAGAGTTAAGTACATGTATTTGGTGCCGAGGTTTTTTATAATTGCTGAAAAAAGAAAATGAAAACGAGAAACTAAGAAATAAGTATCTATGATTAGGCCAACTGAAATTGAGCAGTGCTGTGTGAGTAGGGGGTTTACAAAATGCATTGTACCGTCATGTGGTAAAATGTGTGACCCATGCTCTGGCAAAGGGGGCTTAATGCATCTCTGTCATGCATTGTACCAAGTAGGACATCATGTAATTAGGGATCCATAGACTCCACTTTGTCTAACAACCAACTGAATTATTAGGTAGACTGGTCCTTTGAAATGCAAAAAATTGACTGCGCAGGCTGAGCTGCGTCGATACTTTGCGTAGATGCATTAAGCCCTTTTTTTCACAGAGCTTAGCTCATGTATTATTTTGTTTGGCAACAGGCTGAATAATGACACATTATAGTCTTTTGAAAGGCAGGAAATTTACAAATAACAAAAAGTATAGACCAATGTCAGTAGACTGCAGACTGTGCAAGCTTACATGTTCGATACTTTCTGCAGTGCATTAAACTCTCCTTTCACAGAGCATGACTCAATTTTTTTTTTGCCAAAGTGTGGGTCAAATATTAGTTATTTAGCAGCATGAAGTGCGGTGGGGCTATCGTCATACATTAAATGTTTTACCTCCTTTAGACAACTTTCTTTTTTTTTTTTTTTTTTGTAGCAGACAGCTTTTGAAAACAACAAAGATCAAGCTCGCCTCATTTGAACAATACAGATCGAAATCAGAGTGCACAAAGCACATAGTCTGACCTTGGTCATCTACTTATTCATATTATATCCTGGCCTGAAATTTCTTGGAAACTTTAAAAAATTTTCCTTTTATGACATAAATTCTGGCAGGTTTCAATTGGTTGTTTGTCACTTAAATATCAAGTAGCTGGTAAAGAGTTCATTAACCCTTAACCCATTACCTTACAATCCTGAGTTTTATTGACCCTGAAGGAGATGGCTTTTGAAAACATTGTGGGAAAAGGTAAAAATGCTGATTACCAACATTTTATCCTTTTCCCACAATGTTTTCTATCCTTTCAAAGACAAATCCATACATTTTCATTTGCAAATGCTTTTAATCTGGACATCCTTAAAATTTTGTGGTTTTGTAAAGAGGCAAAGTGCCTTTCACTACTATAGGTACTTTTGCAGCCAGTGTAGATCAAGATCAGACTGCACAACATGTGCAGTCTGATCTTTGATCTACAAATTGCAGACAAAAAGCAGCCATGAAATTGCAATTATCTGATCTTATTCTAGACTGATAATGTCAATTGGGTTTATTCGGCACTCTAAGGGTTAACGGAAGAGCCCTTCAAGGCCTATATATTTATGGCATTAACTTTTTACAGATAACAAACTTGTAGACTTGTCCAAATTGAGAGCATCTGCAGACATACAAATTTTATGCTACTCAAATGAATGAATTGGTGTTGGAAAATATAGCTATCAGCAGTTAATCCTTTTCCAACATTTTTTTTCAAAAGCCTCCCTTCCAACAGTTTTAATACACAGCATTGTTTGGCTAAGGATTAATGTGTTGAACTTTTATATTTACTCAGGAAATGAAGCCAGATGAGTTTGGAATAAAAGCTGTTGGACTTTCAGAGATAACTGAGGTAAGTTCCAGGGTTATTTTTCCCACAGGACTTGGACACATTTTTTTGTTTCAAGCTACATCTACTTCATTAGATACAGTTTTAACATCACTGCAGTGGGTGGCTTTTGACAACATTTAGGGAAATGGAGCAGTTGCTTGTGTCAAGCAACTGCTCCTTTTCCCACAGTGTTTTCATTTTGTGAAAAAAGAACATTTTCCTTTCATTCAAATATTTTTCCTTTGTGTCACTCACACAAGTTATAGGTAGGCAGAAAAGTGGCCTGTATGTAAATTGGTTTGAAAAGGAATATTTTGGAGGAAGCGAGCCACCCCCCCTGAGGAAATAAGGGGTGGATGAGAGGTTCTGAATTTACTAGTTACATGTGTTTTAATTGGGAAAGAAAAAAAAATATAATTTGGGTCAACTTTTGAGACTGTAAAGTCAGAAAACTTGGCTGTGATCAGGTCTTTCTAGTTTACATTGGTCTAGAAAAATTATATCTTAGCAGTTGCCTGCAGACTACTGGAATTGTAATCATTGAGCTTAAACCACTAAACAATGAAAATATTTCTATTATTTTATTATATTAGAATTGGCTGTTAGTGTTACTTTTTGTTTCAGTTAGTACAAGAGGATGGTGACTATGAAATATCATTGAGACTTCTAATGAGGGCAGTAAATGTCATGAGTATATATACCCAGGCTTACTTCAACAAATCTGGGCTGTATGTCAAACTGGTCAAAGTTGTCTGTTTTCCATCTGAAGGTACTAAGGATTAGTTTGGTTTTATTTCAATCCAGATTTTTTTGTTTGCTTTGTATTGAGAGGAAATAACCTTTAAAAGGTTTTAATTCTTAGAACTCTGAAAGACAACTTCAGTAGAGGAAGCATACTCTTGGCAAACTGATGTTGGATTTACACTGTCTGATATATGCCTCAAACAAGTCTAACCTGCACTCACAACATGAGCTTGTAATGAAGATTTTATCACCTTTGAATACCCTAATATTCTCCTTACCTTTTACTCTAATATCCTGTTATACTGATGCAGTGAAAGTTGATCTTAGAATATCGGGTAATATTGCTATATAATCTATTATATTACTAAGTCAGAACAGATATGAGCCATGCTCTGTAAAAAGGGGGCTTAATGCATCTACAAAAAGTATCGACCCATGTCACCTACACACTCCACACTGGCTGATATGGGTCAAAACATTTTGTTATTTGTAAGTTTTCTGCTTGTCAAAGGACTATTCTTCCTCAAGATCCATTCAATGGTAAGACAAAATGGATTTTATGGATCCATACTTATATTATGACTTGTTTGGTGTCATGCATCTCGGAGATACATTAAGCCCCCTTTTGCCAAAGCATGGTTCATATAGATAGAAAGTTTGAAAGAAAATTTAGTAGAAGCTTGGAGGTGTGATATGAGTAATCATAGCTGCATCTTGTTTTCAAAGAAAAAATTCAGTTGTATGAAAAGTAAATGACCTGTAGATATAAGTGATTGTCCTTAAGACCAATATTGGAGAGTTCTGATATTTTTCATGATCTTTTAGTATGTGTTGATCATTCAATCTAATGCCATAGCTGCCGTCACAATCTTGTTAAAAAGGATTTAATCATTTCAGTGCCATTGGCCAAAATAGGGGCTGCAGAAGCTTAAGATCAAGATCAGACTGCACAAAAAGTGCACAAAAAGTACAGTCTGATCTTGGATCTGTACTGCCTACTTGTTCAAGCCTTTTAGATTAAAAAAAAACTTTCTTTAGTCCTAGTGGAATGTATTTCTGCTGTAAAAAGAGGTTGAGTTTATATGAGCCATGCTGTGTGAAAAGGATGCTTATTACTTTTGCAAAAAGTATTGATCCATGTCAGCCTGCGCAGCCTGGGCATGCTGACATGGGTTGGAACTTTTTGCTGTTTGTAAATTTTCTGCATGTCCAAGGACCACTCAACCTCCAGATTCAGTCAGTTCTTAGACAAAATGGATTTTATGGATCCATAACTATGTGATGACTTCCTTAGTATAATACATGATGAAGATGCATTAAACCCCTTTTTGCCAGAGCATGGCCCATTTATCATATTTAGCCATGTATGAGATAATGCTGCTATAATACTGTTTTATTTTCTGTGTGATATTTAGGGGACAGACTACCAGATGAGTGTGTATTACAAGAAGATGGTACATGTTCCAATACCTTGAATCATGGTGTATATAGGTATTTAGATATTGAATCAACATATCCTGGGGCCATATATTTATACCTGTGGCCTGGTGGTTGCCTGTTTAATGTCGGGTTAGGGCAAACTCTCCTCATGGACCTTTCTCACCTCTTACCTCTGATGCATGTAAGAAAAGTAGTCTGTGGCTTTCAAGGAAAGTTGTCAGTACTGGGATGAGAAAGCCAGGAAACACACATGTAAGTGCACTGACAGCCATGATATGACCTAAGGTGTTAAAACAGCCTTAAACTTAAAAAAAAAACAAAGCAAAAGAAGAGTTTTTTCCAAACCAGTTTTTCCCTATTCGTCATGTTTTTCAGAACTGGTGTACTGAAAGACGTAAATGTCTGGAGGAGTCAGTCAGTTCAACAGGTAGCAGCCATCTTGATACAGCTGTAGTTAATTAACTCGCTACCAAACTACAAAATATAAGACTAGTCCAAACTAAAAGAAATTTGCAGAATACAGTAAATGTACCTACATGTTACCAACATTTTTTCCTTTTCCCTCAATGGTTTATTTTTTTATTTTTTTTTTTTTTTTGTCTGTAAAGGGTCAACATACTCGTATTAGAGTACAGTTTAATTGCAGAAATAACAGATTGTGAATAATACAGCTTTTCAGGGCTTGTAAGACCTGTATGCATACGAATGTCTAATTTTCGTTCAAATAATGACATACATACATATGAACCATGCTCTGTAAAAAGGGGGCTGACCTGGGCCAAAGCTTTTCGCTATGGGTCAATTTTCTGTATGTCCAGGGACCAGTATACCTCACGACTGAGTGAGTTCTTAAACAAAAGTTGCTATTATGGATCCTTAAGTATGTGATGGCTTGATTGGTACAATGCATCATGGAAAAGCCCCCTTTTGCCAGAGCATGGCTCATGTAAAGCACCTTTCTGTTTTCTTTCCCTATCAAGTGTTACCCTTCTGTCTACATACCAGTGTATAACAAGAGTCTATTTAGTTTTTTGATTCATAGTTTTCTTATTGTGGTCCTTCCATTTAGGTGAAGAAAGAATTGCAGATAAACAAATGACATGTACTTGTAGCAAAATCTTTGAGAATGATTTTACTGTTTTCCAGATCAGTAGCCTACCTCAGTGATGTGTCTGATGGAACAGGGCAGCTCTATTTTATGGACAAAGACAAGAATATTCAGGGAGTATGCAAATTACTGAATATCCTTAATTCTCATTTGATCAACTGTTTCATATGAGCTGTGCACCGTGAAAGGGGTCTTAATGCATCTGCAAAAAGTATCCACCCATGTCAGCCTGCACAGTCCATGCAGGCTGACATGGGTTGAAACTTTTTGCTATTAAACAACTTTCACTGCTACAATTTTCATTACTATTGTCCATGTTTATGACCCTGTGATTTGGAGCTGATCCAGTGGCAAGGCACATGATGTAGTAGGGTATCGTCCACCAGGGACAGTTCTGGACCGTGGTGGTTTAACCTGGCACTGTGCAGAGTATATCTAGACCTACAAAATACTATCACAAATTACAAAAGTAACCTCATTCTGTACAGAGTATATCTAGACTTGCAAACAATTATCACAAATTGCACTAATGAGAAAATTTTGAAGGATAGGAAATATTTTTATCCAACAGTAATGTAATTACTGTGGGAAAAGAGCAATTGCTTGTTTCTAGAGATTGATCCATTTCCAAAATGTCTTCTACTGATAGGTGCAAAAAATTGTATTTGTACAGTAAAGACTTAATAGAGGGAAAAGTAAAGTAAACCAAAAAAGTAATATTTCTGTTTTGTAGAAACATGTATCTCCAAAATGTGGGAGACTGCTTGGATTCAGGGGTGAAGACCAACATGGCGTAAACTTGTCCTGGAAGAAAGAAAGATGTGCAATAATAGTGGACATATCAGAAAACGAGGATGATCTGAGTATTGGTATGTTGATCTTCGGAAAGGAGACAGCTCTGTTAATGCTTTACTAACTCTACCAGACAAAAAAGTTAGGACGCAACCAAATTGAACACATATGCAGATGATAATTTAGATGTTACTCAAATGTTTGGATTTGTCTTTAATAGGGTAGAAAAAAATTGTGGGAAAAGGAGAAAATGCTGGTTACCAGCATTTTCTCTTTTTCCCACAATGTTTTCAAAGGCTTCTTTCCCACTTTCGTTAAAACCCAGGGTTGTTTGGAAACGATTTAAGCAATGCCAGGTCTTGACAACCCCAAGTCTAAATTTCTTTATCTGGTAAAGGTTAAGGGTGTAATGTTACATTGGGCTGAGTTCAGTAGCTCAGTCAATAAGGTACAGGGCTAGAGAACAGGTTCAAATCCCAAGCCCGGCCAATTTATTTTAGAAAGTGGCTTGTGAAGAATATTGTACTATGCATTGGTTAAAAGAAACTCCAGAAAAGCACGGATAGGTGTACTTGCAGCCGTGATTTAACTGAAATAATGTATTAAAAAAAAAAAAAAAAAAAATGGAGTTGAACACCATACTAACAAACACAATATTGATATCAATGGACTGCAATTGTGAGCAGGCCTGTGGTACTGCATCAACTGGAAAGTTTGGATTTGATAACTTGCCAATAGTATACAGCTTATATTGGTTTGATTCAGTAGTTTTCCAATGAAAAGTATCTGTGAAAGAAAATAAGCAGAAGCCACTTATGACAGAAATCTATTCAAAACTTGTCACAGAGAGGTGTGAAAAGTTGTCTGTGCTTGAATGAAAATTTTTGTTTTCATGTGCATAGCGTTCAATCCAAAATAAAGCCCAATTAAATGGTCTTAATTTAAGATTTTGCCATGTGTGAGAATTTAGAACTGATGGTAAAATCTTGGTCAAGCTGACTTGCAAGTCAATGAGGAATTCTTTGGGTACAAGACTTGACAAAAAACATCATTAAAAACTGTGTTAACACAACCGAAATCTAGGGGCACCGGAAAGAAGCACTATCTGTTCAGATACTGTTTAAGTCAGGTTGACACTGGTCAGGGTTTTCACTGACCCCCTGTTTCTTTGAATTGGGACCCCTAAATTTTCTGAGTGACCCCTCGGATTTACATTTTTGCCTTCTTCTATTCATTTGAAGGGAGCCCAATGACCCCTAAATAAGACAATCTGGAAAAAAAAAACCCTGCGACACAATATCAAAGTGTTACCAGTTTACCTCCATGATGCATTCCATCCATAAACACATTTTGATAGATCTTGCCAGTTATTAAAGCTTTATCTGTGTGTGTTCATTTCATTTAGTCTGCTATGACATTCTCATTCTTTCTTTAAAACAGCAGAAAATAGACTAACGGCATCTGGATTTTTTATGCCCCCGCCATGAAATGGGGGGGGGGCATATAGAGTTACCTGTGTCCGTCTGTGTGTGTGTGTGTGTGTTAGTGTGTGTGTGTGTGTGTGTGTGTGTGTTAGTGTGTGTGTGTCCCATTCTTGTCCGGAGCATAACTTCTACATTTATCAATGGATTTCAAAATAATTTTGCACAATTGTTCTCCTTAACAAGTACTAGTGTCATGCGAAAAGTCTGTTTCGATACGCCCAAGGTCAAGGTCACGGTTGAAGGTCAAATGTTTAAATTGACCTTGTCCGGAGCATAACTTCTACATTTATCAATGGATTTCAAAAAAACTTTGCACACTTGTACTCCTTAACAAGTACTAGTGTCATGCGAAAAGTTTGTTTCGATACGCCAAAGGTCAAGGTAACAGTTGAAGGTCAAATGTTTAAATTGACCTTGTCCAGAGCATAACTTCTACATTTATCAATGGATTTCAAAAAAAATTTGCACACTTGTTCTCCTTAACAAACACTAGTGTCATGCGAAAAGTTTGTTTCGATAAGCCCAAGGTCAAGGTCATAGTTGAAGGTCAAATTTTTAATTTGACTTTGTCCGGAGCATAACTTCTACATTTATCGATGGATTTCAAAAAGAAATTGCACACTTGTTCTCCTTAACAAGTACTAGTGTCATGGTGTCATGCGAAAAGTTTGTTTCGATACGCCCAAGGTCAAGGTCACAGTTGAAGGTCAAATGATAAAATTGACCTTGTCCAGAGCGCCACTTCTACATTTATCAAAGAATTTCAAAATAACTTGGCAAACTTGTTCTCCATTTTGAGTACTAGTGTCATGCAAGAATTTTCTTCTGATAGGTTCAAGGACAAGATCAACATTAAAGGTCAAAAGACAAAATTGATATTATTTTCTGTAATACCTACTGATTCTCTCATATGACATACCTGTGACCAATACCATTTAGCAGGGGCATCCGTGTCTCTGACACAGCTATTTCTAGTTTATTGTAAAAATTTATTTACTTAACTCTACCTTCAGCCAGGATGAAATACAAGATTCACTCTGAGCACTTTGATCTAGATAAATGGTATCAATTCATGTAAGAACAACACTTATGTCAGGATGAATTTCGAATAGATTTCTGTCAAAAGTGACTATGGTTGATGTTTAAAGGTAATTTTTATATGAAACCATTAAACAATTGATACTTGCCATAACTATGGCAAAGGTATTGATTTCAAATTTTACAGTCAATGCAGTTCCCTAAGCTCCCTTGCCATTACCATTCATTGAATTTTTGATGTACTGGTACACCCCTTATGAATGTCATCATACTATGTTGATTAGATCCCTCAGAATCAGTGCATATGATTGATGATGTGACATGTCCATAGATCTTCGCAGACTATAAGTGTGAAATTTAAAAAGTTAATAGGCTATGTATCCCATTAACCTTTTACTGCACAGTTCCGACTTTTAAAGACCCTGATGAAGAAAGAATTTGAAGACATTGTTGAAAGAGGTGAAAATGCTGGTAACCACGGTATTTTCTACCCTGTGATGTACAGATTTCATGTTTTGATTTACATTTAGTTTGTCATCTGCAAATGCTTTCAATAAGGACAAGGCTAAAATTTTGCCATCTTGTAAAGAGTGTTAATGTAAACATATTTATTTTACATTGAGTGAGAAACAAGTTATTGCAGCTTATACTAATCTCTCTCAATTCTGCTTCCTGGAAACTACACCAGTACTCGCAGCGAATGTGTGGGCCAATTAACAGTCACAAAATTGACACCGGCTCCCAGGTGTCTTATGGTTATGAGGCCGATGCTCTTCCTCACAAGTACAGACATCATACATAAGAAAGAGTTATGGATGTAACACAAAAAATCTTGGATTTTTTTTTGTTTTTGTTTTTTTAACCCTTTACCATACAATCCTGACTTTTAACGACCCTGAGAAAGAAACTATATGAAAACATAGTGGGTAAAGGAAAAAAGGCTAAAAAAATTTTTTTCATTTGGTAAAGAGTTGAACATATGTATAGTTTACCATAAATATGGTGATTAACAGCAGTTCACATAGAATTTACATAAGTTTTAATTTTCATATAAACAAGTTAACTCAAATATGATTTACTTCTGCACCCAACAGCAAAATTTTAGGCTTGTCTAAATTGAAAGCATCTGCAGACAACAAATAAAATGTTGCACAAATTATGAAATTTCTCCTTAATAGGGTAGAAAACATTGTACAAAAAGCAGAAAATGCTGGTTACCAGCATTTTCTCCTTTTCCCCCAATGTTTTCAAAAGGCTTCTACATCAGGATCGTTAGAAGACAGGATTGTATGGTAAAGGGTTAATGATTTATTGTCAAACCTTTTGATAACTCAAATGTTTTTCTTCTAGATCTTTTCAGAACAAAGCAGTTTCTCAAGGAACTGCAAGAGAGTAGAGAAGTCAGTGAAGAAGAAGTGGATAATTCTGATATTCTGAACCAGTTTTACAGTCAAGGTAAAACTTGACTAGCTATGATAGTTTATGTAATTATGTATAAAGACCTAAATGTATTACTTTATCATTGGATAATGTGACTGGTTGTATTACCACTCTTAAATCTTCCAAGATGAATTCCATACAAAGTATGAAAAAGTAGGCAAACCAACTGAATTTTATTTTTTGTTTGTATTCTTGGAGAGAGGTGGGGGCTGGGGAAAGAGTGTGATATCACTCAGAATCAAGTGATTGATGAATTCTCCTGCTTGTCTCCTCCCTTTAACCCTTTCCCAAACGACAAATTTTGCACTGGTCCAAATTGAAAGAGTTTGCAGACGATGAAAATGGCAGAAAGGTCTCAAAAAGGGTAGAAAACACTGTGGGAAAAGGAGAAATTGCTTCTTACGAGCAATTTCTCCTTTTCCCACTGTGTTTTCAAAAGACTTGTACTGCAGACACATGAAAACCAGGGCTTGTTTGGGAAGGGGTTAATGCAGAAAATTGAAATTGTTGACATCTTTAACTCGTTACCACATGGCAATGTTTTAGGCTGGTCTCACTTGAAAGCATTTGGAGATGACAAATAAGGCTCTAATGAGTGGATTTGTTCTGAAAGGTTAGAAAACATGGTGGTGAGAGGAGAAAATGCTGGTTACCAGCATACTCTCTTTTCCCTCACTGTTTTCAAGTCTAATTTCCCAGGTTCATTAAAAATTGGGATTGTACGGTAAAATGGGTTAAATTTGAGTTGAATATCCTTCAGATGTTGACTTGCTTCTAAATTATTTAGCCTATAGAACATAAGGACTCTAGATAACAAGCTGTCTTTTTTACTGGAGTGCTGGTTCAATTTTCAGTTTGTTCTTTCTGTGGATTAGTGATAGTCTAAGCAACAGAGTTCTTTGTCTCTCACACATTCTTTTGACATTATTTTTACGGTACAGTAGCCAGTAACTTCCTGAGAACTTTACTAGAAGTACAGGTAAAAAGAAACTTAAGGAAAATATGTTAAGGTGCACTGGCAGCAGCAAGAGATTTTGAATAATGTTGAAAAAGGTTTTAAACACCAGAAAAAAAATGTGTCATAGAGTTGCTTTTTGATATCATTTCAATCAAGATCATACTGTCTGATTTCGGACCTCTACTTTCTAATATTTGGGAGAAACTTTTGCCCAAACAGCTGTGCATTGGCATTTTGTAGATCAAGCAATTGAAAGGGTGCATTGTATTTTATTAGGCTTTGAAGTTTTTAAAAAGACTTATTACATGTGAGCCATGCTCTGGCAAAAGGGGGCTTTATGCATCTTCATAATACATATTACCAAGCAAGTCATCGTACAGTTGTGACATAGAATCCATTTTGTGCAACAACTGACTGAATCACAAGGTAGAATGGTCTTTTGATGTGCAGAAAATTTACCTGTAACAAAAAGTTTCAGCCCATGTCAGCCTCTGCAGACTGTTTTTTGTAGATGCATTAAGTCCCCTTTTTATAGAGCATGGCTCACATGTATGTCATATTGCAGGTATAACTATTAGTAAAACTGGAGCAGATTTGGAGGGAAAAGAGAGGTTTGTTGCTGATGGCCTGTCAACTGAAAGTGAATGTGATGAACTGGTGCAATTAGCCAAGGTATTGTAGCTTTAATTTACCTGTTGATTGTTCTAGAAATATTTTTTTCTCTGTTGCCGCTGAAAAACTTTTTTGGGGACAGATATTGAAAGAAAATTCATAAAATATGTCATTTCTTATTTTTGAAAACAGCAATACAGTGTACCCTGCCAGTACATTTTATCCTTTCAGTAGTATTCCTTGTAGGAAATGAAACGTAAAGTGTAACAGATTGTGCATTTTTTTGTATGCCTGCCTATAATCCAGGTGGCAGAGAATGTCAAAATTACTCATGGGATAAACATAGAGTCTAATTATCAATCCATACTACTTTTGGATTTTTCTTTTCCTCTCCTTTTTCATTGAGCAGTGTATGAAATCATTATGGAAAGAGGAATGTATGGCTTGCAACAAGCATGTGTTGTTTGAAAAAGATTTTTTATCTTTAGTATTTCTCCTATGAACATCTTCCAATAGTTACTGGTAAAAGTGAAAATAGTTGATTTCAACTGTTGTGAACCATTTACTGTGTTTTTTCAATTCACAGGAAGGAGGCATTGGAAAAAATTGTGAGAAAAGGAGTAAATGATGATAGCCATCATTTTCACTTTTTCCCACAATGTTTTCTACCCTATGAAGGAAAGAAATCATCATTTCAACCAAAGTCAATTTGTCATTAACAAATGCTTTAAATTTGGTTGAGTTCAAAATGTTCTTGTTTGGTAAAGAGTTAACAACAATCAACTTTTGTAGAGTAAGAGCAGGTCTGGGCATGGTTACAGTGGTATAACTTCTCCTCACACTGACAGAGAGATCTTCTCTGGTCTTGATATTACTGTGGCAGAACAGGTACCAACTGCTGGTATAGTTATCTCTGTAGTGAAGACTCTGGGAAACATGCTTGCTTTCTCTTCTTCCCTGGCTGGTATCCAGTATTGCAATAACAAAAGTCTTTATATTGTGCTTCGGCTGTTTTTTGGCTTATGTGTTGTATATCCTTCTACTTTCCCATAAAGATCTCAGTTCAATCAAAGGCAGTTCTTTTGCTGAGCATGAAGATTAAAGATCTGAATGTACAGAAAATGGACAGAAAATGCAATCTTGTCTTTGGTCTACACTATCCAGTATCTCTGAGGTATTTTGGCCACCCAGCCTTACATGTTTAATATGAAAGACATTCTTTTCCTTTAATACTGAAACTGTCATTTTCAATTCATTTTCAAGTTTATCTATTGTTTAACCCTTTACCTCACAATTCCGAGTTGTAATGACCCAGATAAAAGAGCCTTTTGAAAACATTGTTGGAAAAGAAGAAAAAGCTGGTAACCAAGATTTTCTCCTTTTCCAATAATGTTTTCTAACCTTTCAAAAAATCTCAACATTAGAGCCACAACTAATTTGTCATCTGCCTATGCTTTCATGTCAGATTGTCCTAAAATTTTGTTGTTTGGTAAAGGGTTGACTCTTGTAGGATGAATTCTTACAATTCTACTTTAACAAAAAAGGGTTTAACCCTTTACCACACAACTTACCGACTTTTAACAACCCTGGGGAAGAAGCTTTTTGAAAACATTGTGGGAAAAGGAGAAAATGCTGGTAACCAGCATTTTCTCCTTTTCCCACAATGTTTTCTACCTTTCCAAAAGCAAATTTCAGGTTTTGAGTCACATTTATTTTGTCATTTGCAGCTGCTTTCAATTTGGGCCAGTCTAAAATGTTGTTGTTTGGTAAAGGGTTTAAAGCTTGTGTGGTTTTCTCTTGCTTTGCCTTGAAATTTTTTATTGTAACATGATTTGTGAAGAGATTACAGTTCAGGAAATATTGGGACTTTGTAGAGTAGAAGGATTGAACAATACAGGAGGCTTGTTGTGACTCCTTTAAACAGTATTCACTCCTATACATGTACTGCCTTGTACATAGAGGTTATTTTCAGTTGGCCCAAGATGTTGCAACTGCTAGGCTATTTTGGCCGAAATATCTTGCCAAGTAACAGACATTGTATATCCAAGATCAGACTGCACATTTTTGCAGTCTTATTTGGGTGTGCTCTGTCTTCAAAAGTAGTTAAAAGACTTTGCTGATTACTGTAAGGATTATCTTTCAGCTACATCTCAGGCTCACAGAGTTTTAGCCTTGAAGACTTAACCCCTTACCAGACAATCCCTACATTTAATGGCCCTAGTAAGAAGCCTTTTTTGAAACATTTTGGCAAAAGGAGAAAATGCTGGTAACCAGCATTTTTGCCTTTTCCAACAATGTTTTCTAACCTGCTATAGACAAATCCTGCCATTTAAGCCACATTTGATTTGTTGTCTGCAAGTGCCTTCAATTTGAACAAGTCTTAAGATGGTAAAGGGATAAGTACATCTCACTGTTTATCTTGTTTTTTTTTAGCATCTTTCTTTTTGAACAGGCAAGATCTAACAGCTGAATCCTGAAAATTGATATTATTTCTCAGACTGCCTAAAGTAAATGAATCAAATTTTTTCATAAGTCTATAAACTAAACCCATGTGTCTTTCATATCTTTCAAAACATTATAGATGATCAGACTACACTTCTGGTCAGTCTGGTCTTGATCTACATTGTTTGAAAAGCTTTGTTATGTCTCCATTGGCATGCAAAGAGTTACAGATGTGTGGGAAATGTATCTAATACAAGGCAGATAAATGTTTGACATCTGTGCAGACAGCTTATAAGAAAGACATTATGGAAACAGACTAATTATGCATTTTATACCCCCCACCTAGGAAGTACAGGGGTGTATACTGGTTTCACATTTTCACATGTCCATATGTCTATCTGTCCATCCATCTGTCTATCCATCCATCCTTCTTGTTTTGGTTTCCGTGCTCCAACTCAAAAGCCGTTTGACCTAGGACCCTGAAACTTTATACAAGTGTTGCTCATGACCCAAGGAGGTGCCGTATCATTTTTGGGTCACATGGGTCAGAGGTCAAGGTCTCAGGTGAACTTTGTTTGAAAATCATTTTCATGGTCTAACTCAATAGCTTTTTTACCTAGGATCATGAAACTTTATGCTAGTGTTGCTCATGACCCAAGGAGATGCGTTATTGCTTTTGGGTCACATGGGTCAAAGGTCAAGGTCACTGGTGATCTTTGTTCTGAAAATCATTTCCCTTCTCTGTGTTGCTTCAGTGACAAGTTACTGGTAGGGGGTATTTGTCAGTATTGCATCAGTTTAGTTACAATCAGTTGCTCCTTTTCCAACAATATTTTACCTTCGAAATAACGATGTATTCCTTTCCTTCAAACGTTTCTCCTGTATGTGAATTATTATAGGTTTTGTTAATTGTGAAATTAGATTTGTGTTAATAGGTTTATACAGATTAAATATATAAGCAGGGGAAAGTAATACAAATTATTTCCAAATTAGCCTTTATATTTTAAGTAAAAGTTGCGATCGATAAATTTGTACTGCTTGATTGTTGAAGGCTAAATGCTAGATTCATTGATTCTCAGTTTTAGCAGGCCATATTCCAGCAATCAAGATGCTATTCCTTTCTCTAAGTCAAGAGTGTTTCTTTATTTTGGATACTCTCAGCCTGTGAAAAGAGCAGTAGGTCTTTTTTCACTGATTATCTTGAATTTTTGTATTCAATTGAATTTCTGTGTTTGTGTGCTATACATCTCTAAGCATATGTGTTCCTCATGTGGCTGATTATCCAACAATAGTACATACCTTTGACTCACCTATCATTGTCACTGCATTTGTATTTGAGCCAGAAAGAATATCTGCATTGTTTTGTATAATGACATCAATTTGTGTGAATGGATGATAAGAACAGTCTCACTACTGTAAATTTATGCAGTGTAGCAAAAACAGTGAAACAATCTTCTTAATTGTTCCTTTATTTTTCCAGTTCTTTATTTGTGAAATGCACTTTGTATATTGAAAAGGCCATTATTAGGTTATTTTTTTCTGAAGTGGTCATTGTTTTACAGCCGAAAGGTCACGTGGAAGGTTCATGTTGTCATTTTGATGTATGCGTGATTCAAGAAAATTAATGGTTTGAAGGTATGAAGAAAATATTTTTATCAAATTAATGAAACATGTTTTCTGCAGTTCTTCATTTATAGACATGTAATCCAAAATCATTATTTAACTTGGCCAGTAATGGGTTAGTCCACCATATATCTCAAGTGTATTGTAATGTTGTAGAATACCAGTCTGTTTGTATTTTGTTGCAACATGTTTGGCATCATATTTATGTTTCTAATAACAGTTGGTTTTTTTCTTTTAAAGATCTTTCAACTAATACTTTCTTTTCAGGTTTCAGATTTGATTTCACTTTTGGCTGTTGCATATTATAGAGAATGAGACATACTCATTTCCAATATTTTTTTCTTCTTGTTGATCACCAGTTTTATTGATCCTTGTTTATAATCTTGTATTGTAAGGCTTTCTTTTATAAACTTGTGATCTAGGGAATGGTTTGTGAAAACCAAATTTCATAGTGAATCTCAGTTAATATGTTCTGATAACAAAGTTACAGACATTTTTTCCACAAGAAGCTGTATTTTGTTGTTACTGTTTTCAATGGTGGTCAATTTGAATAGAAAAGGTTGGAAAATGTATTTTCAGGTTATTTTACAATTGTCTTTGCTCTTTTTCCCTTTCTCAGACACGCTTAGCTTTCTTATGATAGCTATGTAGACTTTGTCACTTTTCTGTTGTATTCTTCCTCCAGAGGGGTGCAATTAAAGGTGATGGATATGAGGATCCGTCTGATAGTGCAGGAGGAAGTAGATTTATCTCCCCTTATACAACAAGTGAAAAATTTGAAGGGCTCAATATAAGCAGATCAATTGAGGTTGGTAGTTAATTATGGTACTTATTGTGGAGATATATGTGAAACCCGCAGCAAGGTCACATGTGTTGTGGGGGGGTGGGGCGTTGTATTCCTGTTGAGACTGCAACTTTTTTAATTATTTACCAACTTTTTTAACTCTTTACCAAACAACAAAATTTCGGACTGAATGAAAGTAAAAGCATATGCAGACAGCAAATTAAATGAAGCTTGAATGATAAAGAGTTAAAGATAAACTTTGAAACAGAGAAAACTCTACCACTCTTATAGTCTAGGAGGATATCAACCAACAAAGAACTTAGTATTATTAATGTCGCTTTAGCAGACAGTGTAGATCAAGATAAGGTTACACAAATGGACAGTCTGACTACGAAGCCACACTGTCTGTTGAGATAACCCGGCCAAAACGATCATGAAAATGCAGTATTTGAGTCTTTTTGTCCTAACTGGTTCTGAATATGTCCTGTGTGATTTATATAATTTTGAAAGGTTAACCTATCATATATTAGCTATTTTGAGACATGCCAATAATTTATACATATAATACAACAAATATCTGAAGGAAACGAAAACTCTTTACCAGATAACAAAATTTTAGACTTGCCCAAATCATAAGCATATGTAGACCACAGACTATAAATTAAATGTTACTGTAACTTATGAATGTTAATTTGAAAAAGCAGAAATCATTTTTGGAAGAGGATAAAATGCTAAATACCAGCATTTTCTTTTTTTCCCATGATGTATTTAAAAGTCATTTTCCATAGCCAGAAAGATACATGATTTTGTGGTAAAGGGTGAAAAAGATACTGTATTTCAGAAAGGTCAAAGATGGCTCTGACCCAAAGGTCACATGTTCAACATAAAAGAAATCTTCTAGTCTCAAACCATGTGGCATAGAGAGTAAATGCATGGTTTGAATCATCATCTGGTCTTATGTTAAAGTTGTTCAATATTGTGTCCCTGGAGCCAGGGACAATTTCACCCCAGGGATGGCATGTTTTACTTACAGTCATACTGAAATCTACAATTATTTGTACTTCAGCATGCTTGAGCTAGGTTTATGAAACTTTGCATGGCAATAAGCCTTTATGAGCAGATTATGCTTGTAATCTCAGTTTTAGGCTGACACAAATCTTACCATTTGGGTCACATTTAATTTTACATATGTAAATGCTTTGAATTTGTATCGATTTAAAATTTTGTTGTTTGGTAAAGAGTCATTGTCAAGGTAAGTATTACTAAAACACTGAAGCATCTAACCAAGTGAATATGAGAACACAGCATTTTGAAATATCTATCTAATTTTATCTAACTTTGTGAAATAAAGTTTATTCAGTTTTTTACTCTCAAAAGACAATGATTTTCTTTATTTTCTCTTTGCTAATCAGTTATGTTATAATAATGATGGCATCAGTTTTAATTCTCTAGCTTCATTTAGACATACAAGAATTCAGTTACCTATCTACCACAAATGAAAAAAATTTAGGTAGTTGGAGAAAGTGCAGAGGAAAGCAGTTTATTTTAATGTGCTTCATATTTTTACTCTCTCCGTATCATTTTCATAGTTAACTCTTTATCAAACGACAAAATTTTAGACTGGTCCAAATTCAAAGCATTGGCAGATGACAAAATAAATGTGACTGAAAAATTGAAATTTGTTTTGGGAAGGGTAGAAAACATTGTGAGAAAAGGAGAAAATGCTGTTACCAGCATTTTCTCCTTTTTCCACAAGGTTTTCGAAAGGCTTCTTTCACAAGTCAGGATTGTGTGGTAAAGGGTTCAGGCTATCTGTTTTTCTTTCTTTAGGCAGTTACCAAACAAGCCAGAGTTTAAACAACTCTGGAAAGGCTTTTAAAACATTGTAGGAAAAGGAGGAATTGCTGTTTACCAGTATTTTCTCCTTCTCCCACAGTGTTTTCTACCTGTAGATAGGCAAATTTCATGGTTTCATCTACAGTTAACATGAGGTCGACAAAGGCTTTTCAGTAAAGACAAAAATTTTGGCATCGGTAAAGAGTTTAAATGCTTTTAATTTTGAGTTGTACATGTGTCTGTTTAAACAGAGTTTATGCAGAGAAGAGCTGATTAACTGCATCATCCAGTTTATTTTTATGCCTGTTAGAGGTTTAACCCTTTAACATAGAGTGCCGACTGTTAGCAGCCCTGAGAAAGACAGCTTTTGAAAACATTGTGGGACAAGGAGAAAATGCTGGTGACTAGCATTCTCACCTTTTCCTGCAATGTTTTCTACCTTATAAAAGACAAATTTCAATGTTTTATACCCTATAAAAGACAAATTTTATGTTATGGGTAACATCTTATTTGGTCTCTGCCAAATCCTTTCAATTTGGGCAAGGCTGTAATTTTGTCACCATGTGAAAAAAGGATTGGTAACTTCTGAATTACTTCTCTACTGAAAGGTCAGAAGCCATGCATAGTTTACCTGAACTCTTTACCAAACGACAAAATTTTGGACTCGACCAAATTGAAAGCATTTGCAGATGACAAATGTTGCTAAAATGGTAATTTCTGTCTTTAATAGGGTAGAAAACATTGCAGGAAAAGAAGAAAATGCCAGTTACCAGCATTTTCTCCTGTTCCCACAATGTTTTCAACAGGCTTCTTTCCCAGGGTCGTTAAAAGTCAGGATTGTTTGGTAAAGGTTTAACTTATGGAAAATATTAAAAGTATCAGCAGTGGTCAAAACTATACTACCATAAACATTTTACATAGTTTCATAGTGAACCCCAGCATATTCAATCACTGTCATAATGGGCTTTATATTTCCTAATTGGTGAATACGTGAAATAAAATAGACATTTTTAATCAAGAAATTTGCAAATACAAGTTAAGCATTTTCATGACTCTTTTGGACTTCAGCTTTGACTACATGTATTGTATAGTCTGGTCTTTCTTGTGTGGAATGCTGAATAGATAGAAGACTTCTATCAAAATCTGGATCACCTTAGTCAAACATCAAAATCATTGCATAAGGACAGAAATATGTTTTGCTTTAGGTGTGGGATGTGGGCAGAATATCTTTCAAGATCAAACTGCATATATTGTACTATTGCAAACAGTGTAGATGCAAGAGCAGATTGCATTGAATGCAATACACAATCTTTTCTTGCATGTACACAGTCCACAAAAGCAGTATACTAGCAAGCCATTGCTCCTGGTTTACGGGACCATAGCACAAATAATTGAAATCTGGGCAAATGTTTAAAAAAAAATTTTTTTTTTCTTTATTTAACTTGTCATATCACAGGAATGTTGTTTACATACACGTATACTACAGGAAAACTTCTCTGTAAAAGATTATGACATCTAGATATTGTACTGTTGTAGATGGTGAATTTGAACCTTCTACCAGCCAGATCCCTTCATCTGCTAATGGACATAAGTGAGCATGGGCGCCTACTTACAGAGAAATATTTCAACTTAACAAGACCCTTGTTCTTTGATTTTACACACTTGGTTTGCAGGACTGCTGTAGCTGGTAAGTATACATAAAAAAATGACAATGATTCTGGCAAACTAATGTTTTTCCTATTACCAGTTTCAGACACACCAGTAACTAGAACAAATGACACAAAGTTTAGATGTTAGAAGGGAAAGTACAGATTATGTTAGTGTGCTTTTCCTTCGACATTGATATACAGGGGAATCTCTCTTAAATTGCAGTTATGTATGTGTAGAAAATTTATGTTATGTTCAATATGATCCTGAATCAATAGTGTCCACTGCTTTGTGAAATATTCTGACAAAATACCCTTGAAGTTACAGTGATTGCAAAATTTTGGACAAGTCCAAATTGAAAGCATTTGCCGACAGCTAAATAAAGGAGGCTCAAAAACTGAATTTTGTGTTTTGAAGGGTAGAAGACATTGTGGGAAAAGGAGAAAATGCTGGTCACGAGCATTTTCTCCTTTTCCCACAATGTTTTCAAAACACTTCTTTCCCAGGGACATTGAAGTTTGAGATTGTGTGGTAAAGGATTAAATTTGTGGGAGGGGCGAAAATATAAATGGTAGAATTGAGACAAAAATAAAGAACCATTTGAAGTAATGAAAATGTTTTACTAATTATATGGAAAAAAATGCATGAAAAGAAGCAATAATTACTTGTTTTATGATCAATCATTCCTTTAAAATACCAATATTTTTGAAAGATTTGTACTGCAGAGGCATAAAAGTTGTTGCTATTTGCATGATAAATGATTAAACATAATATATGTGCAGTATATTTTTGGCCTAAATTTTTATCAAGATGAGGAAGGAGAGACAGAAAAAGAACAAGATCTTAGCCATCCAGTCCATGCTGATAATTGCATCATCCAACCAAATGGTTCCTGCATAGCAGATAGTACTACATTCAAACAAAGGCATTACAGGTAACAAACAAAAGTATAAAGTTATATCTGTGTAGAAATAGGTGAAGGTCCAAGCCTATCAATGGTTTGACTGGTTTTGTTTTAAAGCCTCCTCAACAATGAATGATTGAATGAAATTTTGTTGGAAGGTATTAACTCTTTAACATATAAAAGCTGTTGCAGATGACAAATTGAAAATGGCTTAGATGATGAAAATTCTCTATGAAAGTGTACAATACATTGTGGAGAAGGAGAACAAGCTTTTAACTCTTTACCACACAATCCTGACTTTTAATGACCCTGAGAAAGAAGCCTTTTGAAAACATTGTGGGAAAAGGAGAAAATGCTGGTAACCAGCATTTTCTCCTTTTCCCATAATGCTTTCTACACTTCCCAAAACAAATTTCAGTTCTTGAGCCATGTTTATTTTGTCGTCTGCAAATGCTTTCAATACAGACAGGTGTAAAATTTTGTCGTGTGGTAAAGAGTTAACCAGCCTTTTCTCCTTTTCCCGCAATAATTTCAAAAGCCTTGCTCCTTGGGTCTTTTAAACATATGATTGTTTGGTCCAAGAGTTAAATTAGGTTTTTTTTTGTGCATCTGCAATTGTGTGTAAGTTTCTTTCACCATATATTTCTCTTGGTAGGTTTGTACATTTACATACAAAGTCAATACATGGCAATGACAAAATGAGTCATGCTCTGGAATAAGGGAGTGTTAATGCATCTGCAAAAAGTATCAGTCCATATTTATGTAACAACTTGCTTGATATAATGCATCACAGAGATGCATTAAACTCCCTTTTGCCAGAGTGCTGCTCAAACCTTGGTACCTGAGGTTCCTCAAAAGATGATTCACAAGATCAAACTAGGAATAAAGTGACAAGGCTTGCTAAGTAGGGACAAAATGGATATAATAAAACTAAAATGGGTAACTGAATTGGGCTGGAAATTAAATGAGACGGCTATGAAAAAGTCTGTACCTGGTATCAGGTGACCAAAATGGGCATGCACTTACTAAGTAGCATGAAGTGAAATGGATCCAGAATTATGTATGAAATGACTTATTATCCTTCTGTTTCATATTGAAGATCATCTTGCATTAGATGCTTCTAAATCTGCACCCTAGTGACATTATAAACTGTAAAGTGTAAACACAAAACCAGCAAAACATTTCTACATTGGGAGAAAAGATAAGCTAATGGAAAATTGATTGTATATTTGAGAGTTCATATTTTTTAATCTTGTTTTACAGTGCAGTGTTGTACCTTAATGACGCGTTTGAAGGTGGAGAGTTTTTCTTTGCCCATAAGAATCAGTCAGAACATGTAAGCATTTCTAATTCATCTTTGCATACTTAAAGGGTGATCAAAGACAGTGATTATCATAGCATGTTTGAAGGGACTTTAAAAAAGCAATGCTGATGATCTAAATCCAAATCACACTGTCAAGGATGTATTTGCAATTTGTTATGAGATCTATTCAGTCTGGTGAAAATTCCATACTGTTGGGAACTGTAGGTTTGCCCACTATTATTCTGCAAGCCTATTGATCGTTCATCCCCTCAATATATAAAGATCCTGAAATAACTTAAAACTGTTGGGCCACCTTGTTTGTTTGTTTGACACTGTTTTCAATGTTGAGGTATTGTCATAGCCCTGGCACCGTCTGCATCGATGTGCAAAAACTTTGACATTTTATTATATCTCTGTAATTGGTGAACCTATTTGCTTCAAACTTGGACAAGTTCTTAATTATCAAAAGGGGAACCTATACGACAAGGGTAGGTAACCATCAAAGTATTTTTGATAGAGTTATCCCCCTTTTTCGACTTTGAATTTTCACTGAAAATCAAGCATTCACAGCCTAGTGTTGGCACCCACTTGGGGTGCTCTTGTTATTTACTTGCAATTTGCATTCTAAGTGTTGTTATATATGAGCCATGCTTTGTGAAAGGGGCTTCAAAAAGTTTTGACACATCATGTCAGCCTGCAAGGGCTGACATGGATTGAAACTTTTTGCTATTAGTAAATTTCTGCATGTCCAAGGAGTATTTTACCTCAGTATTCAGTCAATAGTGCAGACTAAATGGATCTTATGAACCCCTCATTATGTGATGTCTTGCTTGGTGTCAAGCCTTATGGAGATGCCTTGAGCCCTCTTGTCACAGAGCATATCTCATTTATGTTTTCGTACTACAAGCTTATTATTTACATGTCCATGTACTAGGTTTCTGTTGAACCAAAATGTGGTCGACTAGTTGCCTTCAATGCAGGAGATTACCATGGTGTGAGGGCAGTCAGACAAGGCCAAAGATGTGCCATAGCAATGTGGTACACACATGATCCGAATCATGCAGAAGTGTCTAGAATCAATGCAAGGAAACGACTTGATCAAAGATCAACTAGAGATTCTGAATTAGACAGTGATACAGTCATCAACAAGTTGAAAGAAAAGATTTTAAAACCTGAGGTATTGAATACTGACATTGAAAAAGAACATGATGAATTATGATAATTGCATTGTAAATAGAGCATAATTTTCTGTTATTGAATAAGATCAAGACATAGTATCACTGAGTAAACAAGAAAATTAATATTTTCCTTGATTTGGAAACCACTAGTAGATATATTGACTGTTGGTGTTCATGAATGAAATTATAGCTTGGTCTTACACTAAACCAGCTTACCTTTTCCTTACATTCTAAAATCCGACAAAAATAATTGAGCCATGATCTGTTAAAAGGGTGCTTAATGCATCTGCAAAAAGTGTCGACCCAGGTCAGTCTGCGCAGTCCCGGCAGGCTGACCTGGTCCGAAACTTTCTCCGAAACTTTTGGTCAATTTTCTGCATATCAAAGGACCGGTGTACCTCATGATTCAGTCAGTTTTATACAAAATGGATTTTGTAGACCCACAATTACATGTGTGTGTGTGTGTGTGAGATGACTTGCCTGGTATCATACATCACAAAGATGCATTAAGCCCCCTTTTGTCTGGGCATGGTGCAATTTTAACGTTCTAATGTGATTTGGAAAAGTGCCGAATTCTTGATGCCATTTGTGTGATCTCATCAGTATATTTGCAACCCGGTGTTGCAACAACAGTGATACAAAATTATACTAGCAGTGAAGTTACAGTGTGGAATTTTGAGGTTATAATCCACTGATATATTTCTATAATGCATAAGCTAGTATGTAAGAGTGTCTTACATTGGGAGACATTGTGCTTGCGGAATATCACCTATTTCTTCCTTGTAAAGTAAAGAAAAATTGTGCGGAAGGGATAAAATACTGATTTCCAGCATTTTGTCCTTTTCTCACAATGTTTTCAGAAGCCTTCTTTGGGGTTGTTAAAAAAGAACTGGATGATAATGGGTTAATACTGTTATACCAAGAATATCTCCCAAACTGTCCAACATGAAGATCAAAGATCAAACTGTATGTTTCGGGTTGTCTGATCCTGATCTGTTAAGAACAAAAATATGAGTCTGATTTAGGAAATATACAAATTTAAAATTTGTATATTTCCTAAATCAGACTCATATTTATGGATCTAAAACTTTGTTATTTGGTAAAGAGGAAACCCTTTACCACACAATCCCAAGGTTCAACAACTCTGAGGAAATAGCCTTTGGAAAACCTTACAGGAAATGGAGAAAATGCTGGTAACCAGCATTTTCTCCTTTTCCCACAAGGTTTTCTACACTTTCACAGACAATTACCAACATTTCATCTAAATTTAACATGTAGTCTGCAAATGATTTCAATTTGGAGCAGTCTGCAACTTTGTTGTTTTATAAAGAATTGACTTTTTGTTAGAACAGGGTCGTTAAATCTCAGGACTGTGTGGTAAAGGATTAAAAAATGGCGATACTGTTTTCCTGGTATGTTGCAATTTTCAGCCCAACTTAGCATGTAGTGATCATGTAAGCAACTCTAATTGCTTATTGCGCTTTTCCATCTGTCACCAATGTTATAGATCTTCTCTTCTGAAACTATTTGGCCAACCATACTCATATTATTTTTGTAGTAGACTTGTTCAAACTGTGTCTCTTGAGTCAATATTTGGAAGTGGGTCAAAGATGACAGTCCTTGCCCCTAGGAGCACGCCCTCCTCCCATCCAGGATTGGGGATCAGTGAATGCTTTGAAATTTTTGTGTGTGACATCAGCCATAAATTCAAAAAAGCTCATAGAATTTTGTCCCAAATAAAAAAATATTGGTGATAGGGAATCAGTTGTTTCTGTTAACTCTTTACCAAACGACAAAATTTTAGACTTGCCCAAATTGAAAGCATTTGCAGACGACAAAATAAATGTGACTCAAAAATTTAAATTTGTTTTGGGAATGGTAGAAAACATTGTGGGAAAAGGAGAAAATGCTGGTTACCAGCATTTTCTCCTTTTCCAACAATGTTTTCAAAAGGCTTCTCTTTCAGGGTCGTGAAAACCCGGGATTGTTTGGTAAAGGGTTAATTGTGGTGAGCAAGTGAGGACCGTGATGGTCCTCTTGTTTCAAAAGACAGCAACAATCAGGTCTAAATTCTATACAGTAGCTGTTTTGCTCATCATTGTTCATGCTAGATGTACATGTATTCTATTACTCTTTCCCTCATGACAGAAATGTAGACTTGTGCAAATTGAAAGCATTTTCAGATAAATATTTAAATTTGGCTCATATGATGGAATTTCTCTTTGATAAGGCAGAAAACATTGTGGGAAAAGGAGAAAATGCTGGTTATCAGCATTTTGCCTTTTCCCACAATGTTTTTAGCTCCACTGGCCAAAGGCCAGTGGGCTTATGTCATGGCCCAGTGTCCGTTGTGCGTGCGTCCGTGCGTCCGTCCGTCCGTGCGTTAACTTTTATTTCAAACATCATCTTCTCTGAAACTACCCATCCAATTTTCATGAAACTTCACAGAAATGATCCTGCCATGGTCCTCTTCAGAATTTCTTGAAAGAATTTGATTCCTTCAAAAACTCTGGTTGCCATGGCAACAAAACTGAAAAATATTGAAAATCTTTAAAAATCTTCTTGTCTGAAACCATAAGGCATAGGGCTACCAAATTTGGCATGTAGCTTTATGTAGTAGACCTCTATCAAGTTTCTTCAAATTATAGCCCTGGGGTCAAAATTGGCTCTGCCCCAGGGGTCACAAGTTTTACATAGGCTTATATAGAGAAAACTTTAAAAATCTTCCTCTACCTAGCCATAAGGCCTAGGGCTACCAAATTTTGCATGTAGCTATATCTAGTGGGCCTCTACCAAATGGGCCAAAATTTTAGCCCTTGGGTCAAAATTGGCCTCACCGCAGGGGTCACAAGTTTTACATGGGCTTACATAGTGACAACTTAAGAAATCTTCCTGTTTTGATTTTTTTTTTGAAATTAGCCTTGCATCAGGGGTCTTATGTCTTACAGAGGCTTCATATTGACTAAACTTGAAAATCAGCTTATTTATAACCATAGAGCATAGACTTGTTATACCCCCGCAAACGAAGTTTGTGGGGGGTATACTGGAATCAGCCTGTCGGTCGGTCGGTCGGTCGGTCATGCGGTCGGTCTGTCCGCAAAATCTTGTCCGGACAACTCCTCCTACAGTTTCTGTCTGATTCACTTTAAACTTGGCAGAAGTGTTCATTAGGAGCTGTAGATGTGCAAGACACACATTTTGTAAAAATTCCATCAAGAATTACTGAGTTATTGCCCCGATTTGACTTAAAAATGCTTGTCCGGACAACTCCTCCTACAGTTTCCGTCTGATTCACTTTAAAGTTGGCATAAGTGTTCATTAGGAGCTGTAGATGTGCAAGACACACATTTTGTAAAAATTCCATCAAGAATTACTGAGTTATTGCCCCTGATTTGACTTAAAAATGCTTGTCCGGACAACTCCTCCTACAGTTTCTGTCTGATTCACTTTAAACTTGGCAGAAGTGTTCATTAGGAGCTGTAGATGTGCAAGACACACATTTTGTAAAAATTCCATCAAGAATTACTGAGTTATTGCCCCTGATTTGACTTAAAAATGCTTGTCCGGACAACTCCTCCTACAGTTTCAGTCTGATTCACTTTAAACTTGGCATAAGTGTTCATTAGGAGCTGTAGATGTGCAAGACACACATTTTGTAAAAATTCCATCAAGAATTACTGAGTTATTGCCCCTGATTTGACTTAAAAATGCTTGTCCGGACAACTCCTCCTACAGTTTGTCTGATTCACTTTAAACTTGGCATAAGTGTTCATTAGGAGTTGTAGATGTGCAAGACGCAACTTTCGTGAAAATTCTAGGAAGAATTAATGAGTTATTGCCCCTGATTCACATTTAAAATGCTTGTCCGGACAACTCCACCTACAATTTCAGTCCGATTCGCTTTATACTTGGCAGAAGAGTCCATTTTGGAGTTGTAGATGTGCAAGACACACATTTTGTAAAAATTCCATGAAGAATTACTGAGTTATTGCCCCTGATTTGACTTAAAAATGCTTGTCCGGACAACTCCTCCTACAGTGTCTGTCTGATTCACTTTAAGGAGGTCTTTTCTGTCATATGTATAGTTGGCCAACATTATGCGAAAAGGCACCTTTGGACATTTGCAACAAGTTTGGATCCAGACCAGCCGCTGTGTCTCAGACATATTATCAGATCATGGTCTGCACTTTTTTACACTCATTTAGTTTTGTGTCCAATTAAATTGATACTTTGCATAAATATTCACCAGGAGCAGTAGAGGTTCAAGATGCATTTTTCTCAAATGTTTGCCAAATTAATTACCCCTGAATTTACTCAAAACTTCTTGTCCAGAGAACTGTTCCTTCAGTTTAAGTCTTATATACTTGATATTTGTCATGATATTCACCAGGAGCAGTAGATGTGCAAAGCACAAATTTCATGAGTGTTGGCCTAATGATTACGGAGTTATTGCCCCTAAATTGACATTGCAGAGTTATTGCCCCTGTGACATGAAATATAGGGGCGGGGGTATTTATCACCTTTAGTGATAGTTATTCTAGTTATATTTTGGCATGTGGCTTTATCTTGTGGACCTCTACCAGGGTTCAAGTAATTATAGCTCTGGGATCAAAAATGGCTTTGCCCTGCAGGTCTCAACATTCACATGGGCTTTTACAGAGAAAACTTTGTAAGTCTTCATTTTGAAACCATTTGGCTCAGAATTGAAATGTTTAGTATTTATGGTTTATAATCCAGTGGAGCGATACAGGGCCATCATGGCCCTCTTGTTAAAAGGTTTCTCTCTTAGATTCATTAAAACTATGGATTGTGTGGTAAAGGGTTAACCTAAACTTTTTCTCGGGCTGCTGTTTTCAAAGAAAATAACAAGTTATTGTCATAGTTTTGTCTCTGCCGTCGTTTACATTTAAAATTCTTTTTTGCTCATGATTACTTCAAACTTGGGCTGGTTATGACCTTTTAAAAGGGGAAGTCTACTAGAAAGGCTCTAGAAATACTTTTGACAGTAATGCACCTTTTTCAACATACCAGGTTGTCTTTTCACTGAAAAAGCAACAGTAGCAAGCATTGCATTGGCACTCGCCTGCAGTGCTCTTTTTATACCCCGCCGAAAGGCGGCGGGGGATATGGTAATAGTCTCCGTCCGTCCTTCCGTCTTTATGTCATTCTGTCCGTCCGTCCTTCCGTCCCACATTTTTGTCCGGAGCATATCTCCAAAAGTATTTGAGATATCAACTTTAAACTTCACAAGTGGATAGATCTCGTTAAGGAGGCATGCAGTGTACAAGAACCATTACTCTGTCTTCAGTATTTTTGGAGTTATTGCCCTTTGTACATTTTTTTTCTGGAATTTTTGTCCGGAGCATATCTCCAAAAGTATGAAAGCTAGGAACTTGAAACTTCACACACATATAGAACTCATTGAGGAGGCATGCAGTGCACAAGATCCATTACTCTGTTTTCAGTATTTTTGGAGTTATTGCCCTTTGTACATTTTTACTCTGAATTTTTGTCCGGAGCATATCTCCAAAAGTATAAAAGCTAGGAACTTGAAACTTCACACATATATAGAACTCATTGAGGAGAAGTGCAGTGCACAAAACCATAATTCTGTCTTCAGTATTTTTGGAGTTATTGCCCTTTGTAAATTTTAACTTTGGATTTTTGTCCGGAGCATATCTCCAAAAGTATAAAAGCTAGGAACTTGAAACATCACACGCATATAGAACTAATTAAGGAGAAGTGCAGTGCTAAAGAATCATAACTCTATCTTCAGTAATTGTTGAGTTATTGCTCTTTGTAAATTTTCACTTTGGAATTTTGTCCGGAGCATATCTCCAAAAGTACAAAGGCTAGGAACTTCAAACTGTATACACTTATAGAATTCATTAAGGAGAAGTGCAGTTCACAAAAACCAAAACTCTGTCTTCAGTAATTTTTGAGTTATTACCCTTTGTTAATTTTTACTTTGGATTTCTGTCTGGCGTATATCTCCAAAAGTATAAAAGCTAGGAACTTGAAACTTCACACACATATAGAACTAATTGAGGAGAAGTGCAGTGCACAAGAACCATAACTCTATCTTCAGTATTTTTGGAGTTACTGCCCTTTGTAAATTTTTACTTTGGATTTTTGTTCGCACATTTCCATTTAGATTCACAGGCTTTTTTTGACTGATTACCCTTTGATGAATTTATCCTGTTCTGGGCCATTTTCCATAACTCTTGCATGAATTTTAAGAAAATTATCTCCCTTTATAACTTGAAAATTTCAATGTGGGGCTTCTTTCTCAGAAACTACTACATGTATATTGATTTGAAACTTCACATATGCTTTTTTGATCATTAGATGATGTTCTTGGCCAAGTTTCATACTTATGGCATGAACACAAAAAACTTTTATAACTCTTGTATGCATTTTAAAAAGAAAAAGTGTCTTTTTTTCTTTTTTAGAAACTTCAGTATTGATTAAGTTTTAATGTTTTGTAGTTATCATATCATGTTAATGCCAACTTTCATAAGTTGGACCTGTATTTGAAAAAAGAAAATATGCTTGTTTTTTTATCTTCACTTCAACCTCTTATTTCGGTGCTGTGTTAGAAGAAGCCCAATCGGCGGGGGGATCTGGTGCTTGACAAGCACTTGTTTTTGTTTACTTTAGTCATGCTGTGTGAAATAGGGGGTTTAATACATCAGCAAAAAGTATCGACCCAGGTCAGCATGGGCAGTACAGGCAGGCTGACCTGGGTATAAAATTTGCTTTTGGTAAATTCTCTGAATATTTAAGGATCATTCTATCAAATGATTCAGTTGGTTGTTAGGCAAAATAGATTTTATGGATCTATTATCATGTGATGACTTGCTTGGTATAATGCATCACATTGATGCATTAGACCCCTTTTGCCAAAGCATGGCTCAGTTTTTAGTAAACCTATGATATTGTGATTATGCTTTTGAACCTCATTCTGTTTAACAGACTTTATTTTGTATGTGTTTATATGTGTCATTTACTTTTTGTATATAGGTATTTACAATTTGTAAATCAAATTTTGATATCCAAAAATAATTTACCTTTTTTTGAACATACTTGATTATGTTATGATTATTTGCGATGTGGTAGAGGCTTTTACAAAATCAAAACAGAAAACATTTACGTTTCAATCTCATTGTTTTGTAGTATTGTTCTTTTGAATGTCGACAAGCTTAAGAGTTAAAGTAAAAGAAACAATCAGGTCATTGTAAATGAAAATTGTGCCATTAGTAATTTATTGTTTTACTCTATACCAAACTTTCCAGTGTTTTTAGACCCTAAGAAAGAAATCTGTTTTGAAAAAAAACATTGTGGCAAAAGGGGATACTTTAAGGGTTATTCTGGCCAAAACATGTAACAAAGTAGAAGACAGTGTAGATTCAATATTAGACTGCACAATCTGTGCTGTCTGAATCTTGATCTACATTGCAAAAGCCACCGAAGCTGGATCTAGGGCTTTAGGGGGCATACAGTGAACACATGATTCACATTTTGTTGTTAATTCCACAATGATTTGTTTGGTTTGGTTTGTTTTTAGCTCACCTGAGCACGAAGTGCTCAAGGTGAGCTTTTGTGATGGTAGAATCTTGTGAGCACTGTAGAAGCCACATTTTCAGCCAGAAACTCATAAAACTTAGTCAAAATGTTTGTCTTGATCATATCTCTGATAAGTATGAAATTGGGTCATGTCAGGTCAAAAAGTAGGTCATTCTGCAAAATTTTATAAAAACCTTTTGTGTACCCCAGATGCAATACTTTCATCCTGATACCCATGAAATTTGGTCAGAATGTTTGACTTGATGAAGTCTAGCAGGTTATTGGGCCAAATTTCAGAAAAAAGTTGTGAGCACTCTAGAGGCCACATTTTCAGATCAATTCTAATGGAAATTGGTTAGAATGTTTGTCTTGATGATATATCAGACAAGTTTAAATTTGGTTCATCTCCGGTCATAAAGTAGGTCACTGGAACAAATCTTACAAAAGTCTTGTGTGCAGTCTTGGGGACCACATTTTCTGTTTGATACTCACGAAATATCATCAGAATGTTTGTTTTGATGATATCTCTGACAAGTTAAAAAATAGGTCTAGGAGTCTAAAAGTAGGTCATGAATACTCATGTGTTTTACATCATTAATACCAGAATCTTTTCAGCTTTATCAACCCTAGATGACTTTACACAGGTGAGCGCTTAAGGGCCAATGGCCCTCTTGTTTAATATTGTTTTCAACATCATGTCACTGAGATTACAGCAGCCATTGCACCTATCCATGCTTACCTTGATTTTCTATGACCAGTGCACTGCACAATATATTTTCCAAGCCACTGACTTCTTTGCCACATAACTACCGTCAAAACAATGATCACTGGGGAGGGAGGAATCATTTCTGTTGCAATGGCTATAATCAAGGATTTGAACTAGCGACCCCCTGCTTTCAAGCCCTGTATGTTACCGAGTAAGCTTCCGGGCTCAGCAGTGTTACAGTGAACACATACAACTGATTTTAGTTTGTTCCGATTTTTATTTCCTGAATATTACTTTTATGATAACATTTGTATAAAATAACATTTGTGCCATGCTTTTTGAAAAGGGGGCTAAAGGCATTTGCGAAAAGTATCGATTCAGGCCAGCCTGCGCAGTCGCGCGGGCTGACCTGAGCCGAAACTTTTCGCTGTTGGTCAGTTTTCGTTGCAGTCAAGGACCTGTCAACCTCGTGATAGAGTCAGTTGTTAGAAAAAGTGACCATTATGGATCCATAATTATGTGATGGCTTGATTGGTATCATGGATCCTGGATATGCAGTAACCCCACTTTTGCCAGAGCATGGCTCATTTAAAAAGGTTGTGTCGCTAAACATGATCTAAGCTGTGTTTAGAGACGGTAAGTCAGGATCAGACTGATTGGTATTCGAATTCGATTTATGTTTCAGGAGGTAACGAGTGTAAAAATACATTTTTGTCATGCTTAATGCATTTGCGAAAAGTATTGACCCATGTCGGCCTGTGCACTCCGCGCAAGCTGACATTGGCCGAAACTTTTCGCTATCTTTAACTATTCTGTCTGTCCAGGGATAATTCTAGCTCATGAATCAGTTGATTGCTGGAAAAAATGGATCTTATGGATCCTTAATTAGGTGATGTTTTCCTTGTTATAATGCATTACGGAGATGCATTAAGCCCTCTTTTGCCAGAGCATGGCTCATTTTCCTTTTTTTTCCGGGGCTGGGGTGGGGGGCTTTGTTTAATCTATTAACTGCATTGGGGGAAGTGCGGGGTTTCCCCACCCTTTGCTGTCCACATTTCGAGATCCAATGTTTCTACATAGTAATCTCAAAGAGTCAGTACTCCCGCCTTTTCTTTCACAAAGGTTCTTCAATGATGCTCTGTTAGACAAGAACCGTTTCTTATGCTGTCTTATTTCCGCTTCCGATCTTTCCAGTAGTCGAGATTTCACATCGGAACGCAAGGTATTCATCAACAGTGATTTTTCTCTGTGTAATTCAGAGATTCTGGATCTTTTGGGACGACTCCTTTCATTCTGATTTTCAATGATTTTGTTTATTTTCTCTTCACTTCGTTTCTGTCTAGATATCTGTGCATCGTCGGTATCAGTCAGTTTAGGGCGAATGTGAGTGTGTGTGCTTCGTTTAGGCCGTAGGTATACAGTCTTTATTTCTTGAAGCGCACCATTATGGTTGTATGTCCTTGATCCGCTCGATAAACTTCTTTTCGGTCGTACTAATTCCCCATTACTTGGCCTGGACGACCCTACACAAAACGGAAAAGAGGTTGATTACATAGGATAATTGACCCATTCCCACACCGTACTAAATTTTAATGACCCTGAGAAAGACAGCTTTTGAAAACATTGTGGGAAAAGGAGAAAATGCTGGAGACCGGCAACGACAAATTCCACCATTAGAGCCAAATTAAAATTGTCGTCTGCAAACGGTTTCAGTTTGGTCAGGTCTAAAATTTTGTCGTCCGGTAGAGTTAGATGACATGAGAATCGGTACTTTTGATCTACATTGCCAGCAAAAGTGCATTTGTAAAGCTGTGCTCTAACCAAAGTGAGTCTGAGAGAGCTGAATAAACTTAGCAAACATTTTTGGTCAAGAAATAAGACCCAAATGATTACAGCTGTCATTTTGTAAGCGTACTTTTACTAAGAATTTCTTAGCGGGGTGGACAGTGAAGATTAAAGATCAGACTGCACATTTTGTGCAGACTGGTCTTTGAACTGTGGTAGCTCCAAAGGCAACTTCATAAAGAGACTTGTAATATTATTTAATTACCAAGTTGGTACCATGTAGATTGGTATTCGGCAAATCAATTTATAGATTATAGAGCACAGCTTTATGTGTTTGTAAACAGTGTAGATTCAAATCAGGCTTACCGAAGCATGAAGTCCAATCTTTGAAATACACTGTCCACAGCGTTGGCTACGTCCGTAGTGGTTTTGATTCTGAATGACTAAAGTTGAGTATTTTCACTCTTGAGTTAAAATGCAATAGTATTCCTTTTTCCCGTTCCTAAATTTAGACTTCTAAATAATTACAACAATGTCAAATAGTGTCTGGAACGAAATTGTCCTTCTTAAATAGATAAATAAATCGGGCTGTGCTCTGGCAAAAGGGGACTTAATGCATTTTCGTGATCCATGGTACCGACCAAAATCCATTTTGTCTAACAACAGACTGAATCATGAGGTAGACTGATCCTTTGACACGCAGAAAATTTACCAAAAGCAGAATGTATCGGCCCAGGTCGGACTGCGCAGGCCGACCTGAATCGATACTTTTTGCAGATGCATTTCGCCCCCTTTTTACAGAGCATAGCTCATATATAAATAGATAAAAGATTAATTTGATAGATAAGCAACTTGAAAAAAACTAGAATTTTTTTACCAGCTTTTTCCTCCCCCCTACAATGCCTATTACCCCATTAAATACATATTCTATCATTTCAGCCACGTTTGCATAATGCTTTCAATTAGGACTAGTCTAACATTTTGTTGTCTAATACAGACTTTAATAATCTATAACTGAGCCATGTTTAGTGAAAACAGGGCTTGATGCATCCGCGAAAAGTATCGATTCAGGTCAGCCTGCGCAGTCGGCGCAGGCTGGCCTGGGCCGAAACTTTTCGCTATTTTCTGTATGTCAAAGGACCAGTCTACCTCCTGATTTAGTCGTTGGATAGATTTTTTGGATCCATGATCATGTGATGAATTCCCTGGTGTCAGGCATCACGGTGATACATTAAGCTCCCTTTTGCCAGAGTTTCAATTATATTGATGACGATAGAAACATTTACATAAAGCATGAACTCTCATTGAAATGTCACTGAATTTGAAAATTAATACCGAGAATAGTTAATGAACGAAGTGTGCAGTTTCGGGAAAAAAGAAAGGTAACTGATTTCCGCTTCGACGAAAGATGAGTTCAGATCATAGATCAGATTCAGATGACGGACGAAGTAAATCTACGATCATACTGCACTTTTTCTGCAGTTTGATCTAAATCTACGCCGCCCTCAAAAGCTTTTGAATTTAACCCTTTACCGCACAATGCCGCCTTTTAACGACCCTGTGAAAGAGCCCTTTTGAAATATTGCTGGTAACCAGCATTTTCTCCTTTTCCCACAATGTTTTCAAAAGGGTCAAGGAAAAGTTGAATCATTTGAGCCACATTGAAATTGTCTGCAAATGCTTTCAATTTGGACAAGGCTAAAATTTTGTCGTCTGGTAAAGGGTTAAGTCGTCATTAGCATGCTATGTATCAAAGTCTTACCTAACTGTGGAAATAATAAAACTGGTAAAACTACTCTAAGAATAAATGTTCCTCTCATTCTGAACGTCAAGTTTCAACTGTTGCGATTCTTAGGGCTGTTTAATACTCTTAAGAGCCTTTAAGTAATAGGTTTTAAATTCAGTTTTGACGTAGTTTTAATTGATACCTATGTACTATACAAAAATATTTGCACAGTGAATTTAACATCGAGTTTACCGCGGCGTGATATATTGACGTAAAGCGCTGTTTGACCCATCCTTCACCGGATAAAAAGTGATAGTTACACGCTCAATAAAATTTCAGTCATACTTTTGTTTAGATTACATATTGAAGGTAAAAATGATTAAATCATATAATTTCAGTACCCCCTACTAAACAAATTTCAGGCGACTTTTGACTCATTCTTGTAAACATGGATAAAATATCGTGGTAATACGTGATAACATGTGATAATGTTGTGCTTAAATAAAGGATGAATTTCCCGTTTTAAGCACTTTCGTCTTCCCCCCTCCCCCCCCCCCCCCCCCCCCCCCCCCCGTTTTAAAATTTTTGTTTCTTACAAAAAGAAAAAAAGTCGTCTGCATGTTGCTAAGTTTTGATGGCGTTGGTGCATTTATTTGATTGTAAAAATCCAGTTGGTGTAAGAATAAGAACGCTTAACATTTTATCAGACGACAATATTTAAATTGAAAGCAGTTGCAGACGAGAAATCTAATGTGACGAAAATAGTGAATTTGCCCTTGGAAGGGTAGAAAACATTGTGGGAAAAGGAGAAAATGCTGGAAGCCAGCATTTTCTCCTTTTCCTTCAATGTTTTCAAAATTCTTCTTTTCCAAGTTTGTTAAAACTCGGGATTATGTGATAAAGGATTAATTCTTTACCAAACTATCAAACTTTGAACTTGTCTATATTGGAAGAATTTGCAGACCACAAAAAAAAATTTTTTTTTTCTTTGAATAGCATTTGAAAACATTGTTGGAAGAGGAGAAACTGCTGGTCACCATAATTTCAAAGGCCTTCTTCCTCAGGATTTTCTAAAATACGAGAATGTTCGATATAGGTTTAAGCGGGGCTAAAATATTCTATAACGTATAAGACAATAGAAGCCGATGAATCACCATGCGCGATTGCCTCGAAGCTTACTCATTTACTCAATTTTGGGGAAAAAAGAGGACAGTCTTAAGCTGATTGGTCGTTTTTAATGAGTGAAATGATTTTTTTTTTTTAAATATTCCGTCACAGCAGGCCAGTGACTGTACTAATTATTTTTCTTCGTGTGTGAAATTCGTAAAAGGGTGGGCGTGATGAAGAAACCTTGATCGATGAAATACAGTAAAATCCCCACAAGTAAAATTCGATGAGGATTGAGAAATTAGCATACAGGTAATTGAGCAATGCTCTGGCAAAAGGGGCTTTATGCATCTCCGTGATGCATGATACCAAGCAAGTCATCACATAATTGTGGATCCATAAAATCCATTTTGTCTAAAATACGACTGAATCATGAGGTAAACTGGTCCTTGAACATGCAGAAAATTGATCAATAGCAAAAAGTTTCGGCCCAGGTTGGACTGCGCAGGCAGACCTGAGTCGATACTTTTTGCAGATGCATTAAGCCCCCTTTCACAGAACATGGCTCATACCTTCTTACTACTGAACGATGGCACTTTAGGCCAGTTTAGATTGACAGCATATTTTCACGCAACAAATTAAATGTAGATAAAATGATGGGATTCGTCTTTGAAAGGGTGGAGAGAATTGTGGTTTCAGCATTTTCTCCTTTTCCCACGATGTTTTCTGAAAACTTTTTAGTGTTGTTAAATCACCGTATTGTTTAGTAAAGAGTTAATCCTTTACCACACAATCCCGACTTTTAACGATCCTGGGAAAGAAGGTGTTTTAAAACATTATGGGAAAAGAAGAAAATGCTGGTAACCAGCATTTTCTTCTTTTTCCCACAATGTTTTCTTCCCTTTGAAAGACAAAATATGTATTTTGAGTAACGTTTTAAAGGTCGTTTGCAAATGCTTTCAACTTGTTTGGTAAAGATTAATCAACCAGTGATTTCGAACGTAAAAAACTATTCTGTGATGCAAAACCGTTGTACGGTTGATTGTCAGCGATGCATGCACAATTCTGCATGCTTTTTCGAACAATGCAGAACAAAGATCAATATGTTCTGTTTCAGAAAAAGAGAGAAATGGAAAGTCTCGAAAATTACAGCTTACGTCAAAGTCAGGATGTTTTAACTTCTCGGACGATGGAGATCTACGATCAGACAATATCTTCTGGAATAGAGTCTGATCTAGATTTCTCTCCTCCGTAATGTACTTAATACAAATAAAAAGCAGATTGAAGTTCACTGTTTTTTTTTTTTCCGACTTGTAATTTACCATGCAAGTTTTCACATTTTGATTCTGTACCAAACAACATAATTCTAGACTGGTCTAAATTGAAAGCATTTGCAGACGACAAATTAAAAGATGATCAAATCATGAATTTTCTTCTTAACTCCGTACCAAACGACAAACATGTAGACTTTCCCAAATTGAAAACATTTGCAGAAGACAATTTAAATGTGGCTCAAATGAAGGAATTTGTATTTAATAGGGTAGAAAAAATAGTGTGCGCAGTGGAGAAAATGGTAGTTACCAGCATTTTCTCCTTTTTCCACAATGTTTCCAAAGTATTTCTTCCTCAGGGTCGTCAGAAATCGGGATTGTGTGGTGAAGGGTTAAAAAAGTAAAAAGAAAACGTAGGGGAAAATGCTGGTTACCAGCATTTTCTCCTTTTCCAACGATGTTTTCAAAAACGTTCTAGCTAAGTGTCGTTTAAATACGGGATTGTTTGGTAAAGGGTTTTCAGGTGACCTCGCGCATATTAGAACTATAAACACTTCGATTATAGGACTTCTATAGTATTGTTATTTCGTGTCTTCGTGTTTATTTCTGGAATTTTGAAATAGTAATCTATGACCAAAATAGATTATTTAGACGTTTAAACAGGGCCTATTCACATCATTTGGATCTAATCCAAAGCTTTTTAGTTTCAAAACGTGTGTACACACGAGTATTTGTTTTTGTTTAAACGCTTAAAGGGGCCTAATAAGGTTTTTATGCCGTAAATCACAATTTGTTGTTTAAAAAAATACCTATAAACACAAGATTATTTTTCTTTGCAGTCCTGTATACTGTACGCTTTCTTTAATTATTATTGCAAAGTGCAATTCGCTGCGTTTAGATAACATGATGGTTATTTTGCAATCGGTTACTCCGTTCAGCACTCGTCACAACTCGGCCGATTCCGTACCTACATCTAACCTCGTCCGTATAAAGGAGGTCTCCAATTTGAACCACCATTCACATGATCTTAACATAGCGGCGCTTAGCAACGACATAAATAACCACACATCTATCGATCTGTCGATGAAAGCTCCCAACGGAATTAATAAACCACGCTGAAAATTGAATGTACAAACTGTTTGCCAATGGAAATATTCTTAGGAGGATATCGATAGGAAATTATGACTCATGTTTTCTTTTTTAAAAGGAGTCTTACAATTTCAATAACGGTAAAGCGGTGAACCTCCGGCGAAGAAATGTATCGTGTAGGTGCATATCAAGCTTCGTGATACAGCCGAGGGACTTGACCACCGGATCACCCGAGGTTCGCTAAATGTCCGTTTAGTACGCCAGATATGACGTCATCATACTGATTTGAGTACAAATCCTTATCGACGCCTATTATTGATCATGTGACATTCACACAAGTCTTTGTGAAACTAAGGCACAAAATGTAAAAACACCTAAAGAGGCTACGTAGCACTTCTAGCAAATACTGTTGGAAACTTTTTTTCTTACTTTTCCTTTTGTTCTTTACTGATGATTTGCCAGCACTCGATCTGTGCAGTCCCCTAAAGCCCATGTATTGGGCTTTTAAAACCCTTTCAGTCCCATAGAAGAAACAGACTTTCGTAGACGGTATAGATCAAGATCAGACTACACAGAACGTGTAGTCCGGATTTTTAGTGAAGGGTATAAGATAAAAATCTGAGTTTTAGTAGATCATATTTTCAGCCGTCGAAAGAGGTTTATTTTGTACGAGTCTTAAGAGCCATGCTCTGGCGAAAGGGGTTTTTAGAGCATTTGATTCATGTAACAAGCAAGTCACATAATTATGGATCCATAAAATCCAGTTTTTCTAACAACCGATATAATCCAGAGGTAAAATGGCCATGGACTCGCAGAACATTTACCAAAAGCATCAAGTTTCAGCACAGGTCAGCTACGCTGACAGCGCAGGCAGACCTGGGTCGATCCTGTTTGTAGATGGATTACATCCCATTTTAACAAAGCACGACTCGGTGTATTTGGTGGTGAAAGATTGATGAAATGCCGCTGGACAGAAACATGAATCTTTCCTAGAAAGAGAGAAACAGCCAATTATCCGGGGTGTCGAGTAAACATGAAATCGACAGGGAAACCGAGGGATAGGTTGAAATACTTCAAAGTTTGACGTTAAAGGCCCAGTAGCGACCAAAACTAAACAATTCGTGTGATAAGATGCATTCAACTCTACACCATACTACATGTATTTAACACTTAAGCTGCTGAATAAATGAAACGCAAATTTCTACTCAATACTAAAAGCCCAAACATTGCGGTTTCAAAGTTGATTTCACCGGAAAGAAAATATCGTGTCGGACAGTGTAGATCACAGATCAGACTGCACGTTCTGTGCAGTCTGATCTTGATCTACACTGTCCGCAAAAGGTCGGTGAGTCGCGATTAGCAGCTTAAGGGTTAAAAGTATGGAAATTATTTATGAAGATGACAATCTGTTATTGTACGGTCGGTCCAAGTGTTAGTGATTGGTAGAAAAACGAACTTTTAAAACCAGGTAAAAAGTAAACAAAAGATACAGTGACTTGGCAACTTTTACAGTGACCTGGCGACTTGTACCAACCATACCATAACGGGTTGCCATCTTCACAATAATTACCATACTACTGAATAGTATGATTTAGATTTAAATGCATATAACCCTACCAGTGTTTACTTTTGGCCGCTACTGGGCCTTCAAGATCCACAAAGAATACTGTTGCGCGCAGGCTGCACAACTCTGATAGGTCGTTGGATGGGCCGGTAAACAAAGGAAAACAAGAACAAAAGCTGGTCTCCTGAGGGCGGTACTGGATAAATAACTAAAACGAAATGTCGCAGATAAAGCAAAAAATAAGCGTTTTATTTAACTCTTTGTTGATTTCTGGTTCTGATCTTCGCAAAAAGCCTTTGTGTTGAAACGGTAAAAAAAAAAAAACACGAATCTGTCAGCTCCGGTCAGGGATGGGATGGTTGGGTTAATCGTTAAACAAAATAGTGTGTCGTAAAACCTTTGTTGTTTTCCTAACCTTTTGTAATTGAAAGACCTAAAGGTTGCCCTCGTAAATTTGATGGAATTTGGAGACCAAGACTGACGCAATGCACGGGTATTTATACTATTTGCATGCACACAACAAATAGTTGTGTGCACACACAAAACTGTTGTGGGGTGAAACAGCACGCAAAAATAATTTGCATGCAAGATGCAAAATGATTGGCTGACGGATGTACACAGTCAAACATTGTGTACTGGCAACCAAAATCTTGAGGTCAGAATCTATAACAACGGGACAGAAACCCAAAAGTCTATGAAACATTATAGTAAAAGGAAAAATAAATGCTGAATCGGCATTTCCGTACCGAATAAGACCTTTTCATCGTGGAATTGGGTGTTTTGACCAGTAGGCGGTTGAAATTCAGCTTCTTTAGGGTTGCTAGGGAGAAATTTACTGTTACACCGGGTAAATCAAAATGGCCGACAAAGATACGGAAGCGCGTGGCTTCAAGCTAACAAATGATGAATACGAGGACAAACGGACGTGACCGAGTACAAAGACGCTATATTTGACCTGAAGTAAGTAAAATCTAAACGGGCGAATTCCTAATTTGACCGGCTGACACGAATAACTGCATATATGAGTGAAAATAATGTGTGTAAAACTCGTGCACCACAAGATACGCAAGTGTTCACACACAGAGTCAACTTTTGTTTCAACATGAACAAATAATCAATAAATAAATACGAACTATAGAGAAAGTAAGATCGGGACTTTACATCACTCCCCCTCTTACTTTGTCAAAGTTCCGACTGACAAATAACAAACAGATGACAAAATGACTGGTAAGGTAGAAAACCGCCAATGCTTGCCACTAGTACTTTCTTCTTTTCAAAAATTTCTAGCTAAATGCTAAGACACGGGATTGTACCGTTAACATCGGTTAATAACTATGACAAATATGCTTTTGCTTAAAACAATTAAACACCTTTTAAAACTTTAACAGTAACAGGCTTAATAAATAGCACTTCTACATTTTGAAGTCCACTTCAAGAGTTCATTAATCTAGCTTAGGTTGATATCACTGTTGGCCTAAATTACAGTCCCCGAGTACCACATGTTTTATCACTTGGTTTATCACATTTCAGCTTAAAACTTAGTTCACATAATGGATCTAAAACTCTGTCCAGATTATCTTCAAACCGTAGTAGCACTTGAAACAGTTTCACTTTTAAACAATATTCCTCAAAGTCCTATTTCTTATTAATGACAGACTTCAGCGGCTTGTTTTCTTTTGACTTCTTATCGGTCTTCACGTCAGTGCTCTTATGCTTCTCGCTGCGTCTCTCTGGTTTCTCATGGGTCACTGTTGTTCTTTCGCGGCTATGTTCTCTCCTGTGTGTCTCTGATGTGCTCTCTCTACTTCTATCTCGATTTTGGTCCCTCAATTCTTCTCTCCTCCTCTCGTGCTCTCTCCTTTGCTCCTCACCCATTCTTTCTAGTGTCCTGCTCATCTTTGTCACGACGTCGGTCAGCGTCCCTAATGTCTTATCTACGCCCCTAATGGCCCGACTGTTCTGTTCAAAGGCGTCAGCTAATTGTCCAACGGCCGTCCGAATCACGTTCACGAGCGCCTCCCCTGCCTGGAAATTTTGAGTAGGCTCCTCCTTCTTTGGAGATGGTTTCGCCTCAGCCTCAGTGGCCTTGTCTGTATTTGTTGCCTTTTCCTGAGCCTGGACGGATATCGGTAAACTTTTAACAGTCAGGTCATCATCAAAATCATAGTCCAACTCTGTCGAGGCATTGTCAACGTGCTGGTCCAAAAAATTGGTGGTGGAACCTAACACTGGTGTGTTCAATGATGTTGACGGAATTGGCACCATGTTAGTTGAAGTCAGTAGAGGGCTCAGCATTGGATTGACTACACTTGGTGTTTGTTCTGGCTTTGTTTGCTTAACTTCAGTTGTTGTGATCAAGGGGACAGGACTCTCCAGGGTTTAACTTTGGTTTCTTCAGTGGTGGCTGAGGAAAAGATAGGGGTTGCTTCGCGACTGGTTCTGGTATCTGCTGGGTCGGCATTTCAGGAATTTTGACTATAGGTGTTGGTGTGTATAAGGGAAAAGGCAGTGAAGGAGCTGGGCTATATGGGACAAAATCTTGCTGCTGTAGTGCTTGACTGGTGCTCTGGATGGATGGGGAGCTCTTGCTGCTTACCAGGGCGGCAAGTACTTCTGGAGTCACCTGGATGCTGATTAGGTTGCTGCTCATGTTGATGGGGTCTGACTCAAAGTAACCAGAGGCCGGGCTACAAACTGCTGGTCATAGGCATCAAACGCCTCGTCTCCAGACTCGGGTGCAGGTTTAGTTGGTACCATCCTACTTGCTTCCTCGCTTGTTAGTTCTCTGAAGTCAGTGCCCTGTATGACTGTAGCAGGGTTAGGGTTCTCAACCAGAAACCGTTGGCTGTCGACTTGCCCAAGTTCTGTTACTGCTTGCCTGTGTCGACTGTACTTGGAAACGTGGTTTACAAGGGCTGACTTTGTTGAACACCGCAGCAGACACAAGGTACAGTAGAATGGTGCTCTGTCTAAGGCCAGGTGGTGTTTGTAGATGTGAGCCACCATTCTGTAGCGCGCCTCCACGTACGTCTTGCCTTGGGCCTGGCAGTGAAGACACGCATAACACTTCCCTCGTCTATCTGCCATCATATTCTGAAAATATAAAGATATCCTTCTTGCACTTTTGGTAAGACATTTTGACTTCTAGAGGGTATTAATCGAGGCAATGTGGGGAGAGCTGACAGATTTTCTTGCGGCGCGCGCACCACCCTGGACCCGATGTAAAATCTAAATCGTGAAGAAACCGCCGTGTGAGGATCTTTTCAGAAGACTGCTGATGTTGTAGATGTTGAACCTGCCTAGCTAAGACCAACATATGCAGAAGTGAAACTACTGATTACCTAATTTAAGGACTTCTTTAATTTGTTAACGCAGTTGGGAACATTAGTTCCTTCATATGGCTTGAGTTTGTTGTGATGAACCACACGCTCTGACTGACCATTGTTTGTTTTAAGGACGAACGATACGGGGGATAGCTTTTGCACTACTAAGCAAGGGCCTTCATATGCGGGTACCAATTTTGGCGACTCCCCAACCTTACGGGTTTCAGAGAGGCACCATACAACATCACCCACATCATAATGATGGAATAACATCTTCCTGTCGTAAATGGCCTTGCTCCTTTCGCACGAGGACTTCAGGTGTTTCCGGGCTACAGCATGAGCTTGATTCAGCCTTTCCCTGATGCTACTGACATAGTCTCCATAATTGGTAACATGAGCTTGGGCCGGATCTGAAACGGAACCAAAGATGAGTTCGGCTGGAAGTCTGACCTCTCTACCAAGAGTCATGAGATTTGGACTCAGTTTGGTGGTCTCGTTCGGAGTTGCCCTGTAGGCGCCTGCAAGACACCCAAGGTTCATGTCCCAATTCTCTTGTTCACCCTTCAAGTATGCTCGCAACATTTTCAACAAAGTTTGCTTGAACCTCTCAGCCTGGCCATTGCATCTGGGGTTTCTGACACTTGTCCGAAGTTTCTTCTCCTCCAGCATTCTGCACAGTTCTTTGAAAACCTTACTTTCGTATGTTCTGCCTTGGTCACTTAGGATTGACAGTGGACATCCCCACCTACTGATGAATTCGTTAACTATCTTATTAGCACAAGTTTCAGCTGTTAGGTCTGGAACCGGAATCACCTCAACGTATTTAGAAAAGAGGTCAGTAAGAACAAGAATGTAGCGATTGCCATTATTTGTGATTGGGAAAGGACCCAGGTAGTCTGTGGCTAAGACATCCCATGGAGCTCCAGTTCTAACCGAACCCATAGGTGCCCTTGGCGCTCTTGGTGGCTTCTTGTCTCTGGCACAGATATCGCATTGTCGAATAAACACTTTGATGTCCTCCTTCATATTGAACCAATAAAACCGCTGGCCTACTTTAGCCTTAGTTTTCTTCGTTCCCATGTGACCAGACATAATACCACTATGCATCTGCCTCAGGACCTCCTTCTTCAGATCTCTTGGTATCACCACTTGACCAACGGTTCCAGTACCATCACGCTTTGTGAATTCTTTGACCAGTACACCATCCACAACTTTGAGGTTGTCCCATAGTAAGAAGTAGTGTCTCATTGCTGGACTTCCAATGTCAATTTGCTCCTTTGGAGGCTTTGCATTTTGCTCTCTCGATTCTAAGATGGGTCTTATATCTTCATCTTCTAGCTGACTTTTCCTCATATCCCCAGCAGTGGTCATCAGTCCGCTCATCCTCCAGTCTATTGTGTCACAACTCGTAGAAGGTTCATCAACTCCTCTTATTATGTCTTCTCTTGTCTCAACAACAGCATCTCTGTTATTAGCATTTGCTGGCCTACCTTGGTTTGGCTTTTCAAGGGCCATGGTTTCTGCTCTTCGTTTACACTTGCGACACGGGCCACATTTGATCACTTCGGTCATGTCTACTTCATTGCACTCACAGTCTCTCGGATTTTCGCGCCTGGACAGTGCATCGCAGTGTGGCTGCAGTTTCCCTGGTCGGTACTCAACACAGAAATCAAAGGCGGCTAGGATTTCAATCCATCGAGCAATCTTGCCATTTGGCTCCTTTAGACTGAAAAGCCAAACTAGGGCTTGATGGTCGCTTCTAACAATGAACTTGCGCCCCAAAAGATACTGCCTGAAATACTGCACGAAGTAAACAACTGCTAAGAGTTCTCGTTCTGTTACGCAATAGTTGCGTTCAGCCTTGTTTAGTTACCTGCTCGCATATGCAAGCACCCTTTCTTGCCCAGATTGTATTTGAGATAGAACCCCGCCTATACCAACTCCAGATGCATCAACATCAAGGTAAAATATGCCAGCATCATTCAGAGGATAACCCATCACATCCGTGCTAGTAAGTCTCTCCTTTAGTTTCTGAAAGGCATGTTCACACTCATCTGTCCAAGTGAACTTAACATCCTTCTTGGTCAGCTCGGTTAATGGTCGAGCAATCTTGGCAAAATCCTTAATGAATCGACGGTAATATGACCCCGTTGCTACAAATTGCTTTACTTGCTTTGGGTTCAAGGGTCTCGGCCAATTTGCAACTTTTGCGATATTACTCGGGTCAGGTCGCACTCCCTCCCCAGACACAATATGCCCAAGAAAGACTACTTCGGTTTGCAAAAGCTGGCATTTGTCTGGTTTAAGTTTTAGTCCTGACTGCTTTACTCGACCAAGCACTTCATCGACTCTTTGCATGTGCTCTTCAAAGTTCGCGCCATAAACGATTATGTCGTCGATGTACACCAGGCAGGTTTGCCACTGTAGCCCTTGTAATGCCAGTTCCATTGTCCGCTGGAATGTCCCACTACTATTGTTTAAACCAAAAGGCATGCGTGTCATCTCATACAGGCCATACTTGCAGGTGAATGCCGTCTTTGGGATATCCTCTTTCTTCAGGGGGATTTGAAAATACCCACTCGTCAGGTCAAATGAGCTGAACAAGGTCATTCCTCCTACTGCGTCGAGACAGTCCTGAATCCTAGGAAGTGGAAAGCCGTCCGGTTTAACTAATGCATTGACCTTTCTATAATCAATACAAGGTCTGACCGCCCCAGACTTCTTCCGAACAAATACAATGGGACTGCTCCAGGGGGAAGTGCTCTTCTGAATTACCCCCTTTCTCATAAGATCATCTATTGCCGACTTCTCCTCAGCAGCAAACGCGAGAGGAACACGTCTCGGCCTTTGTCTGACAGGACTGGCATCTCCAGTGTCTATGGAGTGTTCCGTCAGGTTGGTTAATCCTATGTCCCATTCATCTTTGGAGAATGTGTCACTGTACTTATTCAACAGGGAAGCCACCATGTTTCTCTCACAGTCCTTTTTACCGGCTGTTGATTTTTCATACAATGTTGCCAAGTGGTCTGGTATCACGGGTTCACTGGCATCTCTGGTTACCTTAAGGTTGAACCCATCTGTAACTTTTCGAGGGGCTGCGCCTATTCGTCTTATCCACTCATTGCAGCCATCCTCCCCTTCATTTTCGCTGTCTGCTAGCACACTGACAATCCTTTCTATCTGTTCTGCATTGCCAACATACGCGTTCTGATGCAATGTTGCTTCTACAGGAAATGGGTTAAGGACCCTCACTTTACACGTGGGACTCTTGTTGATGTCAATCAATGTTGAAGCCATAACAAGGCTATACTTCTCCTTGAATAACTGGACTGGTTCCACTAAGTACTCGGACTGCTTTGCCAAATCATCAAACTCTTCTCTTTCGACAAAGACTTCAATAACTGCCTCGGTTTGCCCAGGAATGGTGACGTCATCTACAACTGTTACTCGCCTAGACCTGCTTCTACGACCCACTTGGAAACAGGGGACACTGACCCCCATCTAGCACTATCGTTCCTCTGCTAAGAAGTAGGTCGGCTGGCCCCTTTTCACTGCCCATCAATATGTCAAAGCCTAACAGTGCTTCGTCCTCAATGTCAGCAACTACAAACTCATGGACTAATTCGTAAGACCCTAACAACACCTTGAAATCACCCTTGCCAATCTCCCTTATGGGCGCCCCGTTTGCCCCTCGAAGATTGCATGATTTCCTCAGCTCTGGTCTTCTCTCCTTCTCTAGTCTCTGAAATACCTTAGTTGATAGCACTGACCTAGCCGCACCCGTATCGGCAGTGAATGTGATCTTCTGGCCCTCTACCTCACCTTTCACGTAGACCCCGTCGTTTAGGTGCACCTTTTGACTTTGACCCTCAAGTCCTTTATCCGGAACTTCTTCTTTCCCGTGGCCTGTTGAGCTTACTGGGACCTTTCCCTGGCCACCTGGGTTGGTCCTTGGTAGTTTAAAGGTTTCTCTGTTTGGTTTTGATTTTTGCCTTGCCACCCTGTCTTGGCTCTCCTACCTCTTTCTGGGCACTCTCTCGCAAAGTGACCCATGGTGTGGCAGTAATAACACTCTTTATCGGATTTGCCCTTGCTTTCTCTAGGTCTTGCTCCATTTACTGCCTCTAGTTTATCCAGCCGTTCTAATATCTTCGTTAGAAGTGGTGTTGGATCTTTGCTCAAACTGATTTGATGCAAAGGTTCGCTCGTTTCTATCTTCTGCAGGGGTATTTGGTCAACATTGTCATGTTCAAAGCTCCAGCCATCCTCATGGAATTGAACCGTCCTGGTTTGTTTCGCCCTTCTTTCGCCTCCCTGACTGCTTCTTGTCTGTATAAAATTCACCACGTGATACACCGCCTCATCTATTGTCCGTGGTTCCTTATGGAATTCGACTTCAAACCTTATCTCTTCGTCTCTTAGGCCGTCAAGGAACTTTTGCACCAAATCCTCCTCTCTTGTTCGCCTATCTCTGTAGCCGTGTGCTTTATCATAAAGCATCTTAAGGTCGGCTGCAAACTCTTCAGCTGTCTCGCCTACCCTTTGGATTCGTCTACTGAACTTTGTAGCGAAAGCTCTGTGAGTTTCGATCACCCTATAACGGGTGTGCATCTCGTTGATAAGGTCGTCGTAACTACTCAGGGTTGCTTTTGGCAGCTGTCCAAACAGAAAGTCAGCCGCTTGGCCCTCGATGCGAGGTAATAGATGGTCAAGTTTATCCTCATCACTCCAGGAATGCCTTTCCGCTATGGCCTCAAATCTGGCCAACCACACTGACCAGTCTTCTTTACCTGTAAAAGAGGGTATCCTAATGTTCTCTGCTAGTCTTGGTCGGGCATGCACGGCCCTGGGGCTGTCCCTGCTATTCCTGATGTATGGGTGGTCCATATCTCGCCTGTCAGGTGGACTATTTCTATAGCCTGATCTGATTCTGTCATACTCGGTGTTAGCCATACGGAAATGGTCGTTCTGCTGATTTTGATTCACATTGTGATAAGTGTGTCGAGGCCTTTGTCTGTACATGTGATCCTCGCAACCAACATTACCTGTAGTAAGGTACGGGTGATTTGGCCCAATACCTCCCACTATACTACTCTGGGGAACAGCCTGCTTAAGACTCTTGAGTTCAGACACAACTTCCTTAAGAACACCAGAAATGCTGTTCAGCAAATGTGTTTGTGAGCTTGTATCTGTATCCCTATCACCATTTGAAGTTATGTTTGTGTGTACATTGCAAGGCTGCTGACCGCTGTTTGCAAAAGTCTCGGGATCTGTAGCTGATGCAGACTGATCATCGTCATCACTGCGAACGGATCTTGCAGGGCTGTCTTCCCTATTACACCTTCCTACTTCATCAATTGTCCTACAACTCGGCTGTCTAAAATAAACTTCCCCGTCGTCATAAGATGATCCGGTCTGATCCATGTTAGGCCTAAATGCCGTCAATTTACTTCCACGACGTGTGGTTCGTATCACTGGACCCCTTTAAATAATAGGATCCCACTTCTGACACCAAAATTATGTTGCGCGCAGGCTGCACAACTCTGATAGGTCGTTGGATGGGCCGGTAAACAAAGGAAAACAAGAACAAAAGCTGGTCTCCTGAGGGCGGTACTGGATAAATAACTAAAACGAAATGTCGCAGATAAAGCAAAAAATAAGCGTTTTATTTAACTCTTTGTTGATTTCTGGTTCTGATCTTCGCAAAAAGCCTTTGTGTTGAAACGGTAAAAAAAAAACCACGAATCTGCCAGCTCCGGTCAGGGATGGGATGGTTGGGTTAATCGTTAAACAAAATAGTGTGTCGTAAAACCTTTGTTGTTTTCCTAACCTTTTGTAATTGAAAGACCTAAAGGTTGCCCTCGTAAATTTGATGGAATTTGGAGACCAAGACTGACGCAATGCACGGGTATTTATACTATTTGCATACACACAACAAATAGTTGTGTGCACACACAAAACTGTTGTGGGGTGAAACAGCACGCAAAAATAATTTGCGTGCAAGATGCAAAATGATTGGCTGATGGATGTACACAGTCAAACATTGTGTACTGGCAACCAAAATCTTGAGGTCAGAATCTATAACAACGGGACAGAAACCCAAAAGTCTATGAAACATTATAGTAAAAGGAAAAATAAATGCTGAATCGGCATTTCCGTACCGAATAAGACCTCTTCATCGTGGAATTGGGTGTTTTGACCAGTAGGCGGTTGAAATTCAGCTTCTTTAGGGTTGCTAGGGAGAAATTTACTGTTACACCGGGTAAATCAAAATGGCCGACAAAGATACGGAAGCGCGTGGCTTCAAGCTAACAAATGATGAATACGAGGACAAACGGACGTGACCGAGTACAAAGACGCTATATTTGACCTGAAGTAAGTAAAATCTAAACGGGCGAATTCCTAATTTGACCGGCTGACACGAATAACTGCATATATGAGTGAAAATAATGTGTGTAAAACTCGTGCACCACAAGATACGCAAGTGTTCACACACAGAGTCAACTTTTGTTTCAACATGAACAAATAATCAATAAATAAATATGAACTATAGAGAAAGTAAGATCGGGACTCTACAATACTAAACAACCGCTTCTTTGTAAATATGACCACTATTTGCTTGATTTCGTTCAGTAAATAATATTATTTAGCCGTTATTGTGGACATGTTTATCGTGTTATTGAAAAGGGAGGGGCCCTCCGTGAATCAGGGACGGTCAAGGCCTAGGATTTGAAATAAAAGACTCTTGGGTCCGTATTAACCAACCATTCTTAAGAGTATTCCTGGGTCCGTATTCAGCAACCATTCATAAGAACGTTCCTAGTCTTATTCTCCGGAATTTTCTAGATTTTGAAGTAACACAACTTCTGATTACCTAAACCATTTGGTTCAGCCAATCAGAAGTTGTCTTACTTTCAACTTTAGAAAATTTTGAAGAATAAGACTACGAATGTTCTTAAGAATGGTTGGTGAATTCGGACCCTGATTTTGAATATTTCTGATTTTGAAAGTAACACAACTTCTGATCGGCTAAACCATTTGGCTTAGCCAATCAGAGATTGTGTTACTTTCAAATGAAGAAAATCTTGGAGAATAAGACTAAGAATCTTCTATTAGAATGGTTGGTGAATACGAGCCTAGCTAGTCTTATTCTAGATTTAGAAAGTAACACAACTTCTGATTGGCTGCACCGTTTGGTTTGGCCAATGAGAAGCTGTGTTACTTTCAAGTTTAAAAAATTCCTGAGTATAAGTCTTAAGAGTATTCTGAAGAATGGTTGACGAATACGGACCTCGTTTTTGATCCCCGCTGGTGTTGTTTGACGCCAGTGGAAATGTCTATGGGCAAGACGGCAGAACCCCAGACCTGTACTCGAGCAGAATCGAGGAAAACATGTATAGTTGGGCTGCCGCCATATTTTGAATGAAAAATCGTTGAGAGTGGGGTATTACTTTAAGGATTTTAACCCTTTATTAAACAGTAACGTGTTTTTATTACCAAGACATAAAGGATAATATTTAAAAGAACCAACATTTTATCCTATCTCTCCACAATGTGTAGACTATTCCTATCACGGTAGTAATGGATTTTTTTTTTATTCTTGTTATCTTCAAATGGCTCCAACATGGTTTCTACCCATAGTGCGCCGAATGAACCCAACGGAAAATTTCATTAAAAAAAATACTAACTATATCATAGGTGGTGTAGTCGAGAATGTCTCAGCTAAGCGGATAGTGTAGGTAGAGATCAGACTTCACGTTTTGTGTAAATCTAATCTTGATCTACGCTATCAGCAAAGGCAACTATAGTTGTGAAGGGCGCCTTAAAGGATAAACTGTTTCGAATCAAATTTTGAATCTGTCTCTAGAGTGCAAAAGTTTCTCATTGCGATTCCCGGAGGGGGGGGGGGCTAAAAATACTGCTGTGAAAAGGTGGTTTAATACATCTGCAGAGTATCGACCCATGTCAGCCTGCGCAGCCCATGCGGGCTTACCTGAGCCGAAACTTTTTGCTGTTTGTAAATTTTCTGGTTAAAAGGTTATATTGTACGTAAAAGGAGGTAAGAAGTATGTCAAAAGCCAGCGTATTCAGTTACGCCGAAAAAATTACCCCATACGCCATTAACTAAGGGAGACTAACACTTTAAATATAAGATGTAACTTTTTCAAGAGTTACCTCCCTGAAAAATATAGAACAAATACTTTAAGTTGATATTCAACTCTCGGTGTTTCTTTTTTTAACTCTTTACCACACAATCCCGACTTTTAACGACCCTGTGAAAGATCCCTTTTGAAAACATTGTGGGAAAAGGAGAAAATGCTGGTAAGCAGCATTTTCTCCTTTTTCCACAATGTTTTCTACCCTTCCCAAAACAAATTTCAACTTTTCAATTACATTTATATTGTCGTATGCAAATGCTTTCAATTTGGACCAGTCTAAAATTTTGTCGTTTGGTAAAGAGTTAATCTGATTAACGTTTATACTTTTTTTTTTCTTTTTTCACTGAACCGAGACAACTTTTTTTTAAAAACGCTAAAACACTCTAAAACAGTAAGTCTTAACGCAATAAAACTGTCTAACGGGACTCTTTTCTCGATAGACAACATGAAAATGCACAAAGTCAATGAACTACAAACGACACTGTTGCAAATTTAAACAATCATCGCTAACTATAACGATAGATTACCTTTTACAACCCTGGTTCCTTTTGCTTCGGTGCAGATCACTATCAGTCGTGCGAAGATGAGACATTTTTACGGAAAACAGTCTTGATATTGAAATCTCAATCGACTGAAAAAGTCCATTTTGTTTGTATATCGCTCAAAGGGTTAAACGATTAAAATAACTGGATGGTTTTGATGCCGCTTTCAACATTTCTGTCATATCACGGCGTACACTCACTTAGGTGCTTCCTGTGTTTCATCAGAACAAGGATGGGACTTTAACGTGCCTTACCCGCAGACACTCGGGACACCCTGCGCCGCGGATGGGGATTCAACAAAGGATCTGTGAATTGCTAATCCAGCTCGTTAACCACTGGGTCATTTACCCTTAGGCTGCTAAGCGCGACTCCGATGATTGACCTCTTGCGGACAGTGTAGGCCTAAATTCAGATCAGACTGCACAGAACGTGCAGTCTGATCTTTGTTCAACACTGTCCGATAAGGAGATATTTTTCTCAAAAAAAATAAGTTTCGGATTTTTACTATCGGCTTGAGCCTTTTATTTAATTTATTTAGCAGCTGAAGGGTTAAGACCCTGTTCAACAACTCGGTGTACAGCCATGCAGTGCTGTGTTGAACTTTGTGCTGTCTAGAGTACAATGTCTTATGATGACTATCAGATCGATTGCATCACACAGACCAGAACATTACGATCAGATACGGAAAACCAATCGCGTATTTTTGGAAGTACGCCACATAGACTGGTTCTCGCCAACACTAAAGGAAGTTTAGATTGACTTAACACCGATTCGGAAGCCAGTAAGCCCCGCCTCACCATTTACATATTATTTTTTTTCCTTCCAGCACTTTGTATCGTAAGCGGAGTAACATTGCACACACACACGTTACCTAAAGATAATTTTTGACACAATTTCAAGTTAGGCTTTGTTTAAAGATTAGAAATGTATCCGTTGAAACTAGCCATGGAGATAGAAAAACGTTATCAGTCCGTGTCACTCATCACGCGACTGCTTTCATTCGTTAAAAATATCATTTTAAAAGTTGATACCGGTAAACGGCCAGTGATGGCAGCTGGAGGAATCGAACTTGAGACTCGGCGGTTTGGATATGAAATGTGCAGGGACTCCATTGGAGGATCGTGGGCACAAATTACAGAGGATAAATTTCGGATAGCAAAACTGAGGTAACATTTTTTTTTTTCTCCAAGACTTCCCCCTCCCCTCCCCCTGTTTTCCTGATGGACTGGGAAAATAAGTTTCTCATTAAATCAATAAAGCATGTTCTCGCCGAACGTTGTCTGCTACGAAGCATCCAGATAGAGATATTGATTTTGACTCTTTACTAGACGACAAAATGTCTGTCATGTAGGAAGCATTTGCAGACGACCAATAGACCCATTATATCGCTAAAATAATGTGGTTCATTTTTTTTTTTATTATTAAAAAAAAAAAAATGTGGGAAACGGAGAAAAAAACTGTTCACCCACATTTTTTTCTCACAGTGTTTTAAAAAGCCTTCTTCATCAGGGCGATGAGACACAAGATCGTTTGGTAAAGTATTAAAGGTTCTGCCATAGCATTGGCTTTTGCCCTTGGTAGCTGTTATGAGCGCAACAGGTTATACACATGTCTGGCAGGTCTTTTTATTAGATCCGTTGCATGAATTTTATATGACCGTAATTCAGCATTGACGCTTAGTTTCGTGTTTTATGGTAATTACATTGTCTAATATAGTCAACTTGTGGCTTTTGAAAGATGCTGTGCACTTTTATTTCTCCCTTATGAGCATTTTCTTCTGTTAAAAAAAAAAAAAGTCATATATAGGAGGTACTCAGTCAGGTTGGTAGAGAATGGATTCCTGCGAGCATAGGCTCTCTACAAGCCACATAGTAGGCCTAAGTAGGCCAAGTCTCTTTCACGTGAAATGAATTAAGTTTTTTTGAGGTCTTTTATGTCATAGTTTAGAATCAAGTGGCGGATGGTATAGACACAGGTCATATCCCACGCCCTGCTGTCTTCTATAAGCTATTTATGAAGTCCATAGCAGTGAAAGCGATATTTAAGATAACACTTAACCAGATGACAAAACTGTACACTTGCCCAAAGTCAAAGCAATTTCAGATAACATAATGGGACTCAAAGACTGAAATAAATGTAAGTTTTTAGGAAGGATAGAACACATTGTGGGAAAAGGAGAAAATACTGGTAACCATCATTTTCCCTATTTCCACGACGTTTCCATAACTCTTCTTTTTTAAGGTCCTTAGAACTCGGAATTGTTTGGTACAGGATTAACCCTCAGAGTGCACACTTTCTGAAGGTGAAACATGTATACAAGGCAATAGTTCATATGATCAAGCACCCATACAACAAAGTGTGCTAGCTTGTACCGTATTCTTTTTTTTACCAGAGCTTAGCTTGCCAGTGTGAACTATGTGCCCATTATCTTCCGTTAGGTGGCATTTTTCAAATACAAACCTAGATCTGGTATGGGCATTTTCGGTACAGAACCGGACTACTTTTCAAGGCGGCAATCAATGCGGCAAATTTCAAAATAAAATATACATTCACTCACTAAAACGCTACCTGGTACGACTCATCCAGCCATGGTTAGCTAGCATATAAACTATGCACCAATCATTTATAAAATTAATACAGCCCCTATAAGCTTGGGAAATAGCCCTGTTATAAGCCCAGAGTGGTGGTGACGTTATTTTCGTTGTCAGTCTGCTTCACAAATCCAGGTCCCCCCCCCCCCCCCACGTCTAAATTTAGAAACTGTTTATACAGAGATTTGCAGAACATAGTGGTAATTTATACAATTATATTTTTCCAGCTTAAAATTATTATATTTTTAAGAAATTTGTAGCAAAAGGCTGGTTTGATTTTTCCACAGACGTCTTAATTTGCATAGCCATTTTTTCGCTTCCTATTTTAGCAGCAGAGTTACGCACTACGTATTAATATCTTCGAACAATATGACAACGACAGACAACGACTATGTGCCAGACAGCAAAGTTAAACTTGTACATCAAAACTACTCACACAACAATTTAAATGTGACTAAAATGATTGGATTTGTCTTAGAAAAGGTAGTAAACATTGTGAGGAAAGAAGAAAAAAATTGTTATCAGCTTTCCTCCTTTTACAACAAGGTTTTCAAAAGCTTCCTACCTCTAGCTTGGAAGGAAACAGAATCGTTCGGTGGGGATGAGAAGTGCAACCGGAAGTGCTAAAATTGTCACCAAAAGTATATAATATTCCTGATATATTACCTTCATAAAAATAGATCTCCGAACCCATTCGTGAAACTTTCTTGCCAAGACCAACATCACTGTTAATAAGCTAGTCAGATTGTCCTTATTTTCAGAACTTTGATGCATTAAAGATACATCTATACTCGTTTTCAGCCAGTTTTTAAGCCATTTCATCTTGATTTCATCAATCTATAATCATTCATGTTTCTTCATGCCAAATGTTGCTCCTGGCGGTTGCAAGGTTGCCTAGATTACGACCGACGGAAAATTTTCTGGAGGCCATCAAAGAAATCACTGTTGTGACGTTTCCGGTTTGAAATGGAAGATTTCTGATGTATGTATCCATCCCTTACACCCTATATAACATTAATTATTAATGTTTACACAGCTGACTAAATTCTGAACCATTCTAAAGTCTATCAAATTTTGATAGTGTTTTTTTTTTTTTTCTCTCTGGCTGTAGGGGTGTATCTTTAAATATTTAGAGAGTTTCAAACACCCAGGTCTGTCATTCAAAACATGCCGTTTGTAAACGAAGAATACAGAGCAAGACAGACGTTAATTCTATTTATTTTTTTGCAGTCTTACCTCTTTCTGCACCTTTGAAAATTTTAATCAGATAACTAATCTGCGTTTACAAGTAATAACCGGTCACGATAAACAACAAATGCCGGTCAGTCAAACCAAAGTATCCGGCATGGTTATGCAATGTCATGTCGACCTACCAGATGGACTGTCATCTCGACTGGACGAAGTGACACGTTTAACACATTTCTTTCCGCAGACGACTTTTTTCTTTTGTCTTGCAGTGGGCGAATGTTAAAAACATTGTGACAAAAGGAGATTTGTTCAGCATTAGCGCTTCCTCTTATTTTGACGTACATGGACCTTAGTTCTTGTTGATTGTTCGTATTTACAAGGATGATTTTTAAACTCGTCTATCCTCCCGAAACAAATTTACAATAGATTTCACTGGGCGGTTCACAGTTCGTTATTTGTAAATATACATGTGACCGAATTTCAAATCAAAGTGTATACATGTATATAGATACCAACCGTCGCGCCCTGAAAAAGGGTCACTGGTTTATATTTTACCTCTGATTCATAACTTCATGTACTTTTGGGAAGTATCAGTAAAATTTGACCTTATAACTTTACCGAGGCTTTCTGTCTTAGATATTCCTGCCGAAAAATATCCTTAAAGGGGTACATTCAGATTTTATGACGAAAAGATAAAAAATTCTCCTTTTTCCAACATCTTTTTTAAAAGCCTCATTCCTTACGTTCGGGCCGAGCCCTGGTCGCGCAGTCGGTAGTATATATAGGCTACAGGACTTGAGAACAGACAGTCGTTGCTTCGAATCCCCAACTTGACCAATTTCTTTCCGAGGATTGATGATAGTTTTTGCGACAGGGTTCTATCCTCTCTCACCGTTCTCTCACAATTGTCTCGACGATGGGTATGAGGGAAAGCAGCCGGTGGCTTGGGAAGAGTATTGTGCGAGGAATTGGTAACAGAAAGTCCAGGAAAGCATGGATAAGTGCACTGGCCCCCGCGATATAAGCGAAATAATGTTGAAAGGGGATACAATTTGAATACGCTCGACAGTAATGAAATCATGATCTACCTAATGTAATCGAATGCCTTAACATCCTACCTGAGAACTAGAGAGAAACTGAAAGACATTGTCAGTGATCAACATCATCATGGGCGCTGGCCATATAGCTCACCGTAAGACTGATTGCGTGATTTATTGATTGCTTGGATGCTTGATTGATTGATCGATCGATAAGTAGTTGGTTAAGTTTGTTGTTCAGTTGGTCGTTCATTAGGTCGATTACATGTGCCACATTAGAAGCAATTGGTATCAAATGTTTATTTACTTCTGAAATAATGAAATTTGGATCAACGATGGACAAGTTCATGGCAAGTTTCATTTCTAACAACGTCTCCATTTCGCATAAATTTATCATATCAACCTTTACCCATGATGCAACAAAAAATCTAACTGTACGGTTCCTTAAGAAGTCATTGCAGCTTGATTAGAAACATCATTCTAGAATACATTGGATTGTAAATGGAGGAAACTCTCCACGGCGGGAAATTTTCTCAATTCGTTACACTTTCACAGAACTGAACGGTGCAATCCTTCTTGAGATATATCTGCCAGATTCTAGGATACAATTCAACCGGCAAATTTCGCGTAATTTCTGCTGACACATTTCGCTATGGTCCATATAAAAAGTACGATCAAGAGTACAGACGCTCATGCTCGGAACGACGTAGTTCCAAGTTTTTTGATGGCAGTTGAGGGGTTTGATTGGCACAAGAAACCGAACTATACACCGTGCTTTTTCAAGAACTCTTCAAAAAGGAGGATTGGATCAAAAATCAAACGCACCAGAGTTTGAATTCTCGTCTAAAATGTTTATGTTGCACTTTTATAGATATTTAATCAGTCTTGTAATTAATAACTATTTGAGAGATAAAAGAAGTCTTTAAAAAATCGCAACTTTCTTTTTGAATATTTTGAGACTATCGGTAAACCTACATGTAATAGTTTGTTTTCAACTCTTAAATTGAAGAACATGAATCAAAGCCCTGAAAGTACTGATACCTTTGCCCCCCCCCCCCCCGTTTCAAGGAATAATAAGGAGCAGTTCTGCACTTTGAACGTGAATAAAGAATATTAGCTTGGTTTTGCAAATGATGTAAATTAGGATTTTGCAGTCTAATTTACAGCTGTCCAATATTCTGGATGACATTCAAACTTAAACAACCTTAACCTTATGGTAACAATATTTTGTCCTTTTTTTGGCAGACTTAATATGTCAATTTACACGCTTTTTTGCTACAAAGGTTATCTGCAAGCAAATACAGCATGAATGTTTACCAAACAACAAAATGTTTCATATTGAAAACTTTTGCAGATGACATTAAATGAGGCTGGAGTAATGAAAGGAAGGAAACATTGTGAAAAGGGAGAAATGGTGGTTACCAACATTTTCTCTTTTTACTACAATGTTTCAAAAGCTTTTTTCATCAGGTTTGTTAAAACACAAGATTGTATAGGGTTAATCAGTTGGGTTTTGCTCAGAATACTTTTGATAGAATTAGTTTCATATTGACCGTTTACCAAACAAACCAGTGTTTTAATGACCCTGGGATGAAAGCTTTTGAAAATTTTGTGGGAAAAGGAGAAAATGATGGTAACCAGCCATACTTCCATTTCCCACACTCATGTTTTCTATCCTTTTCAAGAAATATTCATTTTCACCATATAATTTTTTTTTGTCTGTAGATGCTTTCACTGTTGGTGAGTTACAAAATTTGCTGTTAGATAAGGGTAAAACCTTATGCTTGTGATATCCAGTCACCTTAAATTAGCCTGAATCAGTACATAAGAGAGAGGTTATAAAAAAGTCAATATTGAAGGCTTTTGAAAACATGGCAAAAGGATGATTAAATCTTTTACCAAATGCCAAAATTTTAGACTAGTCCAAGTTCAAAGCATTTGCAGATGTCAAACTAAACATGACTCAAAAACTGAAATTTGTTTTGAGAATAGTAGAAAACATTGTGTGAAAAGGAGAAAAAATGCTGGTTACCAGCATTTTCTCTTTTTCTCATAATGTTTTCAAAAGCCTTCATCCTCAGGTTCATTAAAACTCGGGATTGTGTGGTAAAGGGTTAATATAAGCTGGTAGCAAGCATTTTCTGTCTTCTCCATAATCTCATCTACTCTTTCACAGATAAATTTCATTTTTTCAGCTTATTCAATCTGTTGTCTGCCAATACATGTACTTTCAATTCTGAAACTTTGTCATTTGGTAAAGAGTTCAAGGGAGAGTTTTAATTCCCAAAAAGTATTGTTTCTTCACCATATTGTGTGTTGTTCATATTTCATTACAATTGGCTCAAACATTTCTAGTAGGCAGTTAAAAAAGCTTAAATGAAAAGTTTGCCCCCTTATGAATACTAAAAAACTCCTTTTTGTTTAGGTCTGTACATGTACTCAATTTCTTCCTTCTGTTTTTTCAGTGGCGGTCTTACAAACTATCTATATATTTGTTCGTTGTCGGATGATGTTGCAATTCCAGACAACCAGCCTCGGAAGGTATTGTTACGTATATATGGTGACATAGCAACATCGAGCAGTTTTCTTGTCCAAAATTCTGTGATATTTGCCCTCATGTCAGAGAAAGGTCTGGGACCAAAGTTATATGGCATGAATTCAAGGGCCAGAATAGAAGAATTCATTCCAGTATGTAAAAAAGTTATTTTTTTGTTTCTGTAGAATCGATGTCATTTGTAGATTAACATGTTACCAAACGATCATATGTTTTAATCCTTTACCACACAATCCCGAGTTTTGACAACCCTGTGGTACAAGGCTTTTGAAAACATTGTGGGGAAAAAGAGAAAATGCTGGTAACCAGCATTTTCTTGTTTCTCACAATGTTTTCTACGCTATCAGAGACAAATTCCAGCATTTGAGCCACTTTTAAATTGTTATCTTCAAATGCTTTCAATTTGGACAAGTCTAAAATTTTGCAATTTGGTAAAGGGTTAAAGATCGTGTGGGATTAGGATTTTAGAACAGCTGCAGCAAAGGGTAAAAAAGTCTAGTAACCTGGCATCATGATAATAGATATAACTTCTTGCAACAGCATATTTCCACTCTGTTGCTCAAGAGAATATCAGCCTACAAAGTGAGAGGGAATTACATGTATTCTGCTGGAGAAAATCAATAATGATATTTCCTCTATTTAAAACTGTCTGCAGTTGAAACCAACTCATTGCTAAGGCCAACAAGTACAGATATTGTTTTAATTTGTAAGTCCAAGATTGGCCATCTGATTGACTGAGAAATTATCTAACAGCCAATCAGATAAGTCTTAGAAATAACAATTAGAATTGAATTTCGAATGCTTGCTGAGGATGGCCCTAAAACTGGAGAGGTGAAAATAATGTCAAATAAGATAGGACTTGTAGAAGATACTATCAAGAAAACATTACAAATGGAGAAGTTACTAATAATGATCAGTTGCTCCTGCTGTCATAAATGTTTTTTTTTTTTCAGTCATCTGCTACTGATGGTGTAAACATATTTTAACCCATAACTGAACAACAAAATTTTGAGCCTGTCCAAATCCAAAGTATTTAAAGATACCTAATTAAATGTGGCTCGAATGGTGTAAAGTGACTTTGAAAAAGTAGACAACATTGTGGGAGAAAGAGAAAATGCTAATTACCAGCATTTTTCCTTTTCCAAGAATGTTTTCAAAAGCTGCCTTCTTCAGGGTCATTAAAACTCAGGATTGTGTGTAAAGGATTAAGGGGGTGAACAACAAAGTAATGAAAAGATGACATTTTACTTCAATTATTTGACACAAATATATTCATAACATTTGAGCCGTGTGTTATGAAAAGCCTTAAACGGGCTTATTGCATCTGCAAAAGTATCAACCCAGATTGGCCTGCGCAGGCTGCCCTGGGTCAAAACTTTTTGCTATCGGTCAATTTTCTTCATGTCAATGGACTAGCCTACCTCCAGATTGAGTCGGTTGTTAGACAAAATTGATTATGTGATGACTTGCATTAAGCCCCTTTTACCAGAGCATGGCTCAGATAAATGTTTTTACTAGAGAAACTTTTTATATTTTTCTAGACTAGATGTCTTTCAACAAAAGAATTATCCGATCCAATGTTGTCCAGCATGATAGCACAGAAACTTGCCAAATTCCATGCACTAGATATGCCTCTGTGTAAAGAACCTAGGTTTATCAATGACCAGCTAGATAAGTAAGTACATGTATATTTCCATCTCCTAGACCTATTACAAAACTTGCTTAACCCTTTACCACACAGTCCCAAGTTTTGACAACTCTAAGGTAAAAGGCATCTGAAAAGATTATTAGAAAAGGAGAAAATGCTGGTAACCAGTGTTTTCTCCTTTTCCCACAATGTTTTCTACAACTTTTAATACAAATCCCATCATTTGAGTATCATTTTACTTGTCATCTGCAAATTTGGACAGGGCTAAAATTTTGTTGTTTGGTAAAGGGTTAAACTGGGGTTCTGTTTATCTTCATTATGGCCCTCTTGTATTTGACCTAAAGGTGTTGGTCAACTATGTGCCACAGAGGATATGATATGGCCCATTGGTTGGGTTTGCAGCAACACGATATTCTTCTTATTTTTTTATACCCTTGTGAGTTATGCTTATGTGTTTCTGCATGACAGTTTTTTTTATCATTTTGTGCTTAGGGTAAAAATATTGAAACATCAGTTCACACAACTTCAGGTGAAAAATAACTAGATCTAATGAACCCTTTACCACATAACAAAATTCTAGACTAGTCCAATTTGAAAGCATTTGTAGATGACAAATTAAATATTGCTAAAATGATGATTTCTGCCTTTCAAAGGGTAGAAAACATTGTGGGAAAAGGAGAAAATGCTGGTTACCAGCATCTTCTCCTTTTCCCACAATGTTTTCAAAAAGCCTCTTCATCAGGGTCGTTAAAAGTCAGCATTGTGTGGTAAAGGGTTAACTATCTCTGAAGCAAAAAAATTTAGACTACAGCCTGTATTAAAAATGTTTGCAGACAAAAAAAAAATAAGTGTGACTCAGAGGATGGGATTTTGCATGGAAAGGACAGAATAAAGAGTGAAAAAAAGAGAAAATGCTGGTTACCAGCATTTTCTCCAATTCCTACAATATTTTCAAAAGCTGCCCATCTTAGGGTTGTTAAAACATGGCACTGTGTGGTAAAGGGTTAAGGTACAAGAAGGAAATCTGTAGATAAATGCTAAATGAAAAATAGTCATGTAATGCTTTACCAAACAATCTTCTGTTTCCAAGATAGATCTAGACGAAGAAGGCCTGTGAAAAGACTAAGAGAAAACGAGAAAATGCCCGTTAAAACTAGCTGAAATTGAAAATAAATTCTTACTATGGGAACATCTGAACATGCAATTTTCAATATGATTTGTCCACTATTAAAAGATTTAAGGCCCTTTGATTTTTTTTTTTAATGATTCATTGATAAGGCCACTAGTGGAGGCATTCAACAATTTTAGTTTTTTCTTTGAATCAGAGCTGATGCCTGCACTTTTACCAAGGCATGTTCTTCCCACCAGATATGCCATATTAGATCAGGTATTTGTTTTATTATTTGATCGAAAAGCTCTTTATACTTAGTTATTCTTAATGTTTTTTCTCTCTCTTACTGCAGGTGGATAGTAGAAGTAGAAAATAGCTTGAGAAATAACAGATCAAAGAAAGATGTAAAATTTGTAAATGTGTTTAGAAGTTACTCTCTCACTGAAGAGTTACACAGGTTAAAGTAAGTAAAAAGGGAATACAGGTACATTATCTATCTGTAGCTTTACAACTTGGCCTTCTTTCAAAAGGTATTGCTAACCAAGCTGCCTCTGACCCTTTAGAAGTGAGCCCTGGCTCTGGCAAGAAGGGGTTTAACCCTTTACCAAACAATCCCTGGTTTTCACGACCCTAGGAAAGAAGGCTTTTGAAAATATTGTGGGAAAAGGAGAAAATGCTGGTAACCAGCATTTTCTCCTTTTTCCACAATGTTTTCTGCTCTATCAGAGAGTTTAAGCCTGTTTGTTCCAAAGTTGAATCTGGTGTCTGCAAATGCTTTGAAATTGGACTAGATTAAAATGTTGTCGTGTGGTAACAAGTTAATACGTCTCCATTATGATGCATTATACCAAGCATGTCGTCACATAATTACAGGCCCATATCTATTTTGCATAACAACCAACTGAATCGTGATGTAGACTGGTCCTTTGACATGCAGAAAATTGACCAGTAGCAAAAAGTTTCGTCTCAGATCAGCCTGCACAGACTGCGCAGGCTGACATGGGTCTCAACTCTTTGCAGATGCATTAACCCTTTCCCAAACAAGCCCTGGTTTTCACGTGTCTGCTGTACAAGTCTTTTGAAAACACTGTGGGAAAAGGAGAAATTGCTCGTAACGAGCAATTTCTCCTTTTCCCACAGTGTTTTCTACCCTTTTTGATAACGTTCTGCCATTTTCATCAAATTTAAAATTGTCGTCTTCAAACTCTTTCAATTTGGACGAGTCCAAAATTTGTCGTTTGGGAAAGGGTTAAACTCCCTTTGCAGAGAGCATGACTCAGTTCATAGTGGTCTTCATCTGCAGCATAGAACTGATGAAAACAAAGATATTTAGGGCTTGGTTTGGGCCAGCCTAAATACTTTGAAACTGAAGATATACAGATTTTTTCTTCATGTCTTAGAGACCAGGTAGAGGCCAAATTAAAAGTAAACAGTACAGGTATTGAAATATATTTACATTTGAATTATACCAACTAAAAGTTGAAATCAAGTGAAGATGACAATCTGTTATTGGATGGTCAGTCCAAGTGTTAGTCGCTGGCAGAAAGAATGAATTTTAATACCGTGTAAAATGTTAATAAAAGATAGACTGTCTTTGCAACATTTCACCTAGTTTTATCAAGCATCGAACTTTGTCCTGGTGATAACTCAAGTAGATAAGTCTACTTTTGTCTCTGTATGACTGAAATACTTTGACTACAAAATTAGAAGAGATAAACCAATCCCATCATTTGAGCCCCAACGCTTTCAAAATTGACAAATGTAAAACTTTGTCATCAAAAGAATTTTGAGAACAAAGCTATGAAATTTGTGAAAATATATAGAACATAAATGTAATGAGCCATGCTCTGTGAAAAAGGGGCTTAATGCATCTGCAAAAAGTATTGACCCAGGTCAGCCAGACTGTGCAGTCCGCACAGGTCGACCTTGGCCGAAATGTTTTGCTCTTGGTCAAAGGACCAGTGTAGCTCGATCATGATGCTGTTGGTTGTGAGAGAGTATAGATTTTATGGATCCACTATTATATATCATGGGTTGCTTGGTATCATGGATCTCAGAGATTCATTAAGCCTCCTTTTGCCAGAGCAGGTTTCATATATACAGTACAAAAGAGCTTAACCCCTAAACTACTAAACAAATGAACTTTTATAGCTAATAGTGAAATCCAAACTATTGCCATTCTAATCTTTTTGCCAGAAAAAAACCCATCATATGGACTGTGTAGATACAAGATCTGTAGGGTCTGATCTTGATGCATACCATGGTATCTGACAGTGTACATCCAGAATCTTTGTGGTCTGACCTTGATCATCGCAGTCTTCAAAAGTCCATTTATGTGCACTAAGCAGCCTTATAAGAGTAAAATTTAGATGGACAAATAAACAGAATAAATGAAAAACAGGTAGAAAATTTGATACGAAAATTGGTTAGAAGCAACTATTCTTTTAGGCGGTATATTTTCAAAAGCTGTGTACAACAGGGGATAAGAAATATCTCAAATATTGATAGTAAACGGTTTTATTTGTTTTATTTGTGTAGGTTTTCTAGAAGTGTTTTTTTTTTTCTATTGCAGAAAGATACTAAAAAGTGTTCAGTCACCCACTGTGTTCTCCCACAATGATCTCCAAGAAGGTAGAAAATTTAATCTTTTGTCCATTTAACACTAACAAACATTCCTATACTTTTACTATCCTGAGGAAAAAGGCTTTTGAAAAAATCCTTGGAAAAGGACAAAAATGCCAGAAGCCAGCATTTTCTCCTTTTTTTTTTTAACAATGTTTTTATTCCTTTCAAAGACTAGTCCCAACAAGTGACCTACATTTAACCTACACAATCCCTAGTTTTAACCACCTTGAGTAAGAAGGCTTTAGAAAACATAGTGAGGAAAGGAAAAAATTGCTTGTAAAAAGCATTTTTTCTTCTTCCCACAATGTTTTTGACCCTTTAAGAAAAGAATTCCATTGGCTCAGCCATATTTATGTTGTTGTCTGCAAACGAATGCATTCAATTTGGACAAGTCTGAAATTTTTATATTTGGTAAAGAGTTAATTTGTTGTCTGCAAATGTTGTAAGTAATCATTAATGCTGGGTCCACTTGTAAAGGGTAACCTTTTTATCTCCTACAGATATTTTTTGTCTTCAGGATTTCAACCCTGTACCAGACAACAAAATTTTAGGCTGGATTAAATTGAAAGCATTAGCAGATGACAAAATAACTGTTGCTAAAGTGATAATGCCTGTCTTTGATTGGGTTGAAAGCATTGTGGGAAAAGGCGAAAATGCTGGTTACCAGTATTTTCTCCTTTTTCCCACTATCATGTTTTCAAAGGCCCTCTACATCAGTGTCATTAAAACAAGGGCTTGTGTGGTAAAGGGTAAAAATCTTCCTTCCATTTAACTTTTCAACATAGTTCTTTGTCTTTCAGTCAAGTCTGCTTTGGAAAAATTGTTGCAAAAGCAGAAGTTGCTTGTAATGAGTGGTTTCTCCTTATGCTCCAATCTCTACACATTTATTCATGTATAAAAACTTCATATATACAAAAGTCAGAATGAGAGTGCATTTTCTGTACAGCCTGATCTTGATTGACACTGTCTGAAAAAGCATATGAAGTTAATTTTCATATTGTATAGATAAACCAATGTTTTTGAATATTTACATTGTCACAAACTCAGATTTCACTGTTACCTTATGTTTATCACTTCTGCCTCTGCTTCAGGAAATATCTTATACAAGGAAAGCTGCTCAGACCCGGATCAGAAGTTAACTGTCATAGACTGGGAATACTGTAGTTATAATTATAGGTAATATTGTCTTTTAGTCCTTTAAATGCTCACACCAGGACTGCAGGATGGTAATTCCACAGGAAAACAATACTGGAAAGGCATTTATAATTAGAACACGAGGTAGCTGTTTTCCTCACTTAACCCTTTACCACACAATCCAGAGTTTTAACAACTGTTTGGAAGAAGGCATTCGGAAACACTGTGGGAAAAGGAAAAAATGCTGGTTACCAGCATTTTCTCCTTTTTCCACAATATTTTCTACTCTTTCGAAAGCAAATTTCAGTTCTTAAGTCGCATTCAATTAGTTTTCTGCAAATGCTTTCGATTTGGGCAAGCCTAAAATTTCATTGTGTGGTAAAAAGTTATAATACACAGTCCTAAATTCTAACAATCTTGAAAAAGTGTGCTCTTGAAAACATTATGGGAAAAAGGAAAAAATCCTAGTAACCAGCATTTCTCCTTTTCCCACAATTTTTTCTACCCTATATATGCCAATACCTTGATTTGAGCCTTTTTACTTATGTACTCTGCAAGTGCTTCCAATTTGGACAAGTTTGGAATTTGGTTGTAAAGGGTTAAAAAAATGTTGCACATTATTTTAGCCCTTACATTGTCAACATTGTTGCCCTGCAAAAACTTTGACATTTTATAATATCTCTGTCATTACCGAAGATATTTACTGCAAACTCTGACTAGTTGTTACCTATCAAAAGGGAAACCAATACCAGGATGGCAGGTAACCATCAAATCATTTTTGAACCAGATATGCCCCTTTTTCCACGTAGAATTTTCACTAAAATTTAATCTATTTCTAAAAGCAACTGCAGCAGAGTGTTGGCACCCACATGTGGTGCACTTGTTGATCTCTTTACCGAACAATGCTGACTTTTAACAAGCCAGAGGGAGAAGCCTTTTAAAAACATTGTTTATATATGTCATTGTGGTGCAAAACTTTGATATCTTCTGATATCTCTGTTCTTATTCAAGATTTTTAACTCAGACTTGGTTTAATTGTTTACCATCAAATAGGAAATCCATACAAATAAGGCAAGTAACCCTCAAAATATTTTTACACATTTATGCCCCTTTTCAATTTAAGCCATTACCAAACCACAAAATGTTATACTTACCCAGATTGAAACCTTTTGCATTTTACAAATGTCATTTAAAAAACAGAAACTAGCCTTTGGATGGGTAGAAAACATTGTGGGAAAAGGAGAAAATGCTGGTTACCAGCATTTTCTCCTTTTCCCACCATGGTTTCAAAAGGCTGCTCTTACATGGTTGTTTAATCTCAGGATTGTGTGGGAAACAGTTTAAGTAGTACTGTTGCTTGGTATCAAACATGCCCTATATATTTCTGAAAACAACGGCAGCAGAAAATTGGCGTCAGCTTACAGTACTGTTGTTTTCCATTCCAGTCATGACTTTTATTATATTGAGTAACTTTTCTGTTACTGTCTCAGAAAAGATACTTCTGAGGAGTCTTACTTAACCCTTAACCCTTTACCAGACAACAAAATTTTAGACTGGTCCAAATTGAAAGCATTTGCAGACAAGAATTTCAGTGTGGCTCAAATTGTGCAACTTCCCTCTAATAGGTTACAAAACATTGCAGGAAAAGGAGAAAATGCTGGTCACCAGCATTTTCTCCTTTTCCCACAATGTTTTCAAAAGGCTTCTTTCCCAGGGGCGTCGAAAGGCGGCATTGTGCGGTAAAGGGTTAAGCTGCTATGCACGACTCACTGACCTTTTGCGGATAGTGAAGGTCAAGATCACACTGCAAAGAACATGCAGTCTGATCTTCACTCTACACTGTCTGATACTTAATAAACTTTGAAATTGCACATTTTGTTTTTTTGCAATTATGTGGAAATTTTCAGTTCATTTATTTAGCCGTTTCGAGCTTAATACAGGGATGAGTACCGGTAATACTTATGTAACATTGAAAATGTGTAAAAAAGATTTTGGTCACAAAATGGAGACTGAAACATGACGAACCGAAAAATGGCTCATTCATGAAAATTGCTCACTCTATACTAGACAACAAAATGTTGGACTGGTCCAAATTCAAAGCATTTCCAGATGACAAATTAGATGTCTCACAAATGATAAGATTCAGCTTTGAAGAGATAGAAAACCTTGTGGGAAATGGAGTAAATGTTAGTTACCAGATTTTTTTCTCCTTTTCCTATATGGCTTTCAAAAGAATCTTCCTTCAGGGTCATTAAAGGTCAGGATTTATTGGTGAAGGATAAATGAAGTGTAAATTGTTTTTCAGAGGCTATGATTTTGGAAATCATTTCCTGGAATGGTGTATAGATTACTCAGTTACAGAAGAACCCTGTTTTAGTTATACAAGAGAAAATTATCCCACAAAACTACAACAAGTAAGTAAAAACCAAATTAGAGACACATTCTGGTTACACTCTGGAATATACCAGTGGACAGTGTAGATCAGAGATCAGACTGCACATTCTGTTTAGTCTAATCTTGATCTACACTATCCACAAAAGCTTCTTGTGTCTTTGTAAGCAAACCAGAATCTTAAAGTCCTGGGTTTGTATGATACAAGTAAGCCCAAGTAAGATCATCACCTGTGGAAACAATTTGTTGATGATGACCTTGAAAACATATAAGTCATGCTCTATGAAAAGGGGGTTTAATGCATCTGAAAAATTATATCAACCCATGTGAGACTGCACAGTCTGCGCAGGCTGACATGGGTTGAAACTTTTTGCCATTGGTGAACATTCTGCTTGTCCAAGAACCAGTATACTTCATGTTTCAACTTTTTTTTTTAAATACATAATTATGTGATGACTTGCTTGATAGAGTGCATTATGAAGATGCATTAAAATCCCTTTTCCCAGAGCACTGCTCTTACATTTAGAACGCGAGTAATCAACCGTTATGAAGGTTTTAGTGAACAAATACATAGAGTATGAAAGAATGATTCAATCTCTTAACCCATTACCACACAATCCCGACTTTTAACGACCCTGAGAAAGAGGTCTTTTGAAAACATTGTGGAAAAAGAGAAAATGCTGGTAGCCAGCATTTTCTCCTTTTCCCACAATGTTTTCTAACCTATCAATGACAAATTTCATCATTTGGGTCACCTTTAATTTGTCATCTGCAAATGCATTCGATTTGGACAAGTCTAAAATTTTGTCGTTTGGTAAAGAGTTAAACAGATAATTTTGATACTTCATGATTTTATTATGAAATATTAACTCGATCATTACTTTTGATGACACAAGAAGCTTTTGTGAACAGTGTCGATCAAGATCAGACTGCACAGAATGTGCTGTCTGATCTCTGATCTACACTGTCTGCTACTATATTCCAGAATATAACCAGACTGTCTCTTCATCTTGCCATGGAACTGTATTTGTGGCCTTTGAAAAAGCTTAGCCCTTTACCACAGAATCCCGACTTTCAATGACCCTGAGGAGGAAGCCTTTTGAAAACATTGTGGGAAAAGGTGAAAATGCTGGTGACCAGCATTTTCTCCTTTTCCCACAATGTTTTCAACCCTATCCAAAACAGAAATCATTATTTACGCTACATTTAATATGTCGTCTGCAAATCCTTTCAATTTGGACCAGTCTAAAATTTTGTCGTTTGGTAAAGGGTTAATTTATTTTTTTCTTAGTGAAAGAGTAAGCTTGAAATAATCAATTCAGTCCTATGGTTAACTCTTAACCAGACGACAAAATTTTAGACTTGCTCAAATTGAAAGCATTAGCAGACAACAAATGAAAAGTGCTCCCAAATTGAAAGTTTTCTTTCAGATGATTGAAGACATTGTTGGACAACGAGAAAATGCTGGCTACCAGCATTTTCTCCTTTTCTCACAATAATTTCAAAAAGTTTCTTCCTCAAGGTCGTTTAAACCCTGGATTGTGTGGTAAAGAGTTAATTAACATTTTTATTTTTTTCATTGCAGAATAATTTCTTTAGATCTTATCTAAATGCCTGTGGTGAAGAAGTAACAGACAAAATTTTAACACAAATGTATAGAGAAGCCAATATCTTTGCTCTTGTGTCACATTTTCTATGGGGAATATGGGGTATTTTACAGAATGACTTGTCTACAATTAGCTTTGGCTTTATGGTTAGTAAATAATTTTACATTTTTAATGATTTTTCCATAAAGGCATTTGAGACAAAAGTAAATCAGTAGTGTCTGTATAGACTGACTCTGCTTGTTTACCTATTTGTGCAGCCTTTTCGGTCTATCACAGAATACTTTAATTTTACTACATGTAGGTCGATCATCGAACACTTATAGCACATTGGTGCACCATATATATATCCATGTTGAGTAATTATAGCTGTTGCTCAATTTAACTTATCCTTCTGATAAATATTTCATTTCCACTAAACTTATACAGTACTGCTGCAGGTCAGGTACTTTTGCAACCACTTTAGATCAAGATCAGACTGCACAGAATGTGCAGTTTGATCTTGGATCAACCCTGCATGCATAGGTTTTACAGGATCTGTATTCTGGCCAAAACAGCTATGAGATGGCAATATCTAGATTTTTTCCTTGACTTGATATACCCATCTCATTAATTCAAAGGTTTAAGCCTTTTCCAAAATGAAAGTACCAGTCTTTATAGCAACTGGTTTTGATAGTCGTATTTTATTTCTCTAGGCAAAAAATTAGATGATCTTCTTTCTTTGTCAACTTCTATCTGCATATTTCTTATAATTTTTTACCTAATGAAAAAATTTTAGACCTATCCAAAACATTTATAGAAATCCAGTCATATACATGTATGTCTCAAATAATGGGATTTGTCAGTAAAAGGGTAGAAAACATTGTGGGAAAAGGAAACAATGCCTATTACCATCATTTTTGCCTTTTTCTATAATGTTTTCGAAAACACTCTTCAACATGATTGTTATACCCCCGCAAACGAAGTTTGTGGGGGGTATACTGGAATCAGCCTGTCGGTCGGTCGGTCGGTCATGCGGTCGGTCGGGCGGTCGGTCTGTCCGCGAAATCTTGTCCGGACAACTCCTCCTACAGTTTCAATCCAATTCCCTTGCTACTTGGCAGAAATGTTCATTAGGAGCTGTAGATGTGCAAGACACACATTTTGTAAAAATTCCATCAAGAATTACTGAGTTATTGCCCCTGATTTGACTTAAAAATGCTTGTCTGGACAACTCCTCCTACAGTTTCTGTCTGATTCACTTTAAGGAGGTCTTTTCTGTCATATGTATAGTTGGCCAACATTATGCGAAAAGGCACCTTTGGACATTTGCAGCAAGCGTGGATCCAGACCAGCCGCTGTGTCTCAGACATATTGTTAGATCATGGTCTACACTTTTTTTACACTCATTTAGTTTTGTGTCCAATTAAATTGATACTTTGCATAAATATTCACCAGGAGCAGTAGAGGTTCAAGATGCATTTTTCTCAAATGTTTGCCAAATTAATTACACCTGAATTTACTCAAAACTTCTTGTCCAGAGAACTATTCATTCAGTTTAAGTCTTATTCACTTGATATTTGTCATGGTATTCACCAGGAGCAGTAGATGTGCAAAGCACAAATTTCATGAGTGTTGGCCTAATGATTACGGAGTTATTGCCCCTAAATTGACATTGCAGAGTTATTGCCCCTGTGACATGAAATATAGGGGTGGGGGTATTTATCACCTTTAGTGATAGTTATTCTAGTTAACATGTGGAATCATTTGGGAAAGGGTTAAATGAATGTCTTTAATGAGTTTTTTCCTCATATTCTGTAAATCATCATGCAGATTTGTACAAAATTTGGCCGGAAAAGTTTGCAGACAAAGTCAAAGACAGCCAATTTCATCACACTCAATATATTTTTGAATACTATAAATAAAGTAGTTCAATAGAGCTGACAAAGAAACAATTCAATGGGTTTTTTTTACATGTGTATTTTTTTCATTACAGGAGTATGCAGAATGCCGATTGAGTGAATATTTTGTAATGAAAGACTGGTTAATACAAGAAGGACTGATCAAAGGTTGATACTGTGCTTTTTGCTCTGCTTAATTGTTGCTTATTACAGTGCTGTTTTTAATATGAGGACACTGCTTGACACAAAGGGTCAAGAGAAGAGTGAATGGGCCTCATGGAATTTTTTTGTCCTTAACCCCTTACCACACAGTTATGAGTTTTAACGACCCTGACAGAAAGGGCTTTTGAAAACATTGTGTGAAAACAAGAAAATGCTGTAATGCTGTTAACCGGCATTTTCTCCTTTTTTCCACAATGTTTTCTTACCTTTTCAGGACAAAAAAAAATCATTATTTGAGCCACATTCAATTTGTTCTGTGCAAATGCTTTTAACTTGGACCATTCTAAATATTTATTGTTTGGTAAAGGGTTAAACTGCTTAACAAAATGAAAAAAATTCAAGCCAATAGTATGAACCTAAATACATGTATTATAGTGATTTCAAACTTCTCTATGCTGGAAAACTTACGCGACGTTGGACAGAGTGCAGATTTAAGACTGAACATTCTGTGCTGTCTGAACCTGATCTATGCTGTCAGCAAAAGCACACCGAGCCTCGCTTAGCTCCGTAAGGGTTAATATTACTCACTTTTTGTAGTTATTTTATAGTTTTGCCATTTTTCACCATTTTGGAAGTTTTCATGAAATGTTACAGAAACTTATGTAATCAGGTTCAGTGAATCGCACAGAAACAGGTATATGGAATTGGTTGGAATTGTATTATTGGAAACAGCTAGGGTAATTTATGGCTAACACTTATGGCACTGAATTAATCCTTAGGCTGTGAAGTGCAAGTCAGTGTTTTTTTTGCAGACACTATACATCAAGATTTGACTGCACAGAAAGTGCTCTTATTTGCAGTCTGACACTGAAATTCACTGTCCCATATGGCGAGTTTCTTCTGAAAACACCTTTGAAATCACAAAAGCTCTTTTATGTAGAAAACAGTAAAGTGGAAAATTAACTAGATGTTGCCAAATACAGGTGACCATTAAATGCAAACACTGGTTTAGACAGGTTTTATTGTATTTTGTTTTTCTTATACAGGGTGTAGATGCCATCAAATGCTAACATGCATTAGGTATGAAACTGCTTGAGAGAATGTTTAGTTTTTTAGTTCAGTCGTTTATTGTTGCATTCTTCAAAACATCACCTGCAAATGGAATTTTATACTCTCTGCTGTAGCCAACTCTTGAAAAATTGTTGAAAAAAGAACATTTTCTTATTTCAAGCAATCTTGTTTTCCCTGTTTAGAGCAAAATTTTCTGGTCATTAAAAGGAGACATTGTTGTGTCCATCCAACTTCTTATTGAAATGCAAGTTAACACTTTACCAAGCCATCCTATGTTTCAATGACTGTTGATTAGATTTCCCAAAACACTGTGGGAAAAGAAGAAAATGCTGGTAACCAGCATGATTTTCCTCTTTTCCCAGAATGATTCCTATACCCGTTCATCCTGGCATTTGAGCAACATTCAAAATGTATTATATGCAAGTTTTTCCTGTATTGGCAAGTTCGGTAAAGGCATGTTTGGTAAACAGTTAAAAGTTGAGTTTAAAAGTTTTTTTTAATCATAAGTTTATATTATATATAACAAAGCATGCCTATCAGTTGAATTCATTCCCCTGCTGTTGAAACTCCATTTGTTAAAGAGAATTGTAGAATACATAAATTATTGATACTGACGAATTATGTGTAAAGTAAGCAGAAAATGTAGTAAAGTTTCCATTTGCCACAATGGTGTGAAATGTAGAATAAACTAGAACACTCCTACTATATTATGTAATTAAATTCTTACTGCAAAGTTATTTTAGTAATAAAAAAGATATTTACGCTGTATAGTCTCTTTTTCTGATGTGCTCAAATTTAAATAACCATGCAGTTACAGCACAATTTCTTTTAACCATATTTACAAATTGCAATATTGATGTTTTATATTAAAAATTAAAGTCACTCTCATAATGATTGAATTGTGTTTATGCCCCCTTCAACATAATTTCAGTCATATCATGGTGCAGCTCCCTTATTCATGTATGTCCTAGGTTTCACCAGTACTTGGCTATGGTTCTAAAGTGTCTTGCCCAAGGATACTCCTTAGAAAAAGCCCAATGCTTCTATGAAGGCCTAAATTGCTCCACTGGCAGTCACTAAGCAATATTCTTTTATCCTTTACCACACAATCTCAAGCAACCTCGAGGTAAAAGGCATTTGAAAACATTGGGGGGGGGGGGGGGGGGGGGGGGGGGGGGGGGGGGGGGGGGGGGACAGGAGAAAATGCTGGTAACCAGCATCTTCTCCCTTTTGCACAATGTTTTTTATCCTTTTTGATACAAATCCCATTATTTGAGTATCACTTTATTTGGCCTGCAAATGCTTTTAATTTGGACTAGTCTAAATATTTTTCGTTTGTCATTTGGTAAAGAGTTAAACCAACCAATTTTGAAGACCCTGATGAAACAGGCTTTTTAACCCTTTACCACACAATCCCGACGTTTAACAACTCTTGGGGAGAAACCTTATGAAAACAATGTGGGAAGAAGGGAAAATGCTGGTCACCAGCATTTTCTCCTTTTCCCCCACAATGTTTTCTTTCCCGCAAAAGACAATTTTCATGTTCAAAATAACATTTAATTTGTCGTCTGTAAATGCTCTCAATTTATACAAGGCTAAAATTTTGTTGTTTGGTAAAGAGTTAAACTTTTACTAAACAATCACGACTTTTAATGACCCCTGAGAAAAAAGCCTGTTGAAAACATTGTGGAAAAAGGAGAAAAATGCTGGTAACCAGCATTTTCTCCTTTTCCCACAATGTTTTCTACTCTTCCCCAAACAAATTTCAATTTTTGAGTAACATTTATTTTGTTGTCTGCTAAAGCTTTTAATTTGGACAAGGCTACAATTTTGTTGTTTGGTAAAGAGTTAAAAAGGTGTACGAAAAGGAAATGATTTTCTCTTTTCCCATGTTTTCTAGCCTTTCAAAGACAAGTCTTCCCATTTGGGCCACATTTTAATTGTAGTCTGCTAAAGCTTTCAATGTGGATGAGTCTAAAATCTTGATGTCTGGTAAAGAGTTATCTTTATCCCTTAACTCTTAACCAATCAACAGAATTTTAGACTTGTCTAAATTCAAACCTTTTATAGATGACAAATAAAATATGGCTCAAGTGGTACAAATGAACTTAAGCTTTTTAACAGGATAGAAAACATTGTGGGAAAAGGAGAAAATGCTTGTTACCAGCATGTTTTCCTTTTCCCACAATGTTTTCAAAAGACTTCTTTCTCAGGGTTGTTAAAACTCGGAATTGTGTGGTAAATGGTTAACTCTTTATCGATTGACAAAATTTTTGACAAATTCAAAGCTTTTGCAGATGACAAACAAAACATTGCTGAAGTGATGGTATTTTTCTCTTAAAGGGTAGAAAAAGTTTTAGAGATAGGAGAAAATGCTGGTTACCAACTTTTAATGATCCCAAAAGAAAAGCATTTTGAAAACATTGTGGGAAAAGGGGAAAATGCTGGTTAAAAGCATTTTCTCCTTTTCTTACAATTGTTTTCTACTCTTTCAAAGACAAATATCATCATTTCAGCTACATTTAATTTGTTGCATGGGAATGCTTTCAATTTGGACAAGCCCATGATTTTATCTTTTGATAAAGAGGGAACTTTCTGACCTATTTACATGGTTTTGAGATACCGAGGTACAGATAAATGTCACTGACAGATAAATGTCACTTACACGCTGTCTGATCATTGCTTGACTTAGTTACCTCCCACAGGTTGATCCTTCGTCTGTAGGCAACTGTTGCCATGCTAGGCAGGCCATGATGCTATAATTATCTGTTAACAAAACCATTCCTTCTCCTCAACAAGGGTATGCTATATTTTAGGTCTTTACCAGAACACAATTTGGACTAGTCCAAATTGGAAGTATTTGCAGATGACAAATTTAGTGTCTGGATTTGTGTTTGAAGTATTTGAGTTTGAAGTGATGATTACCAGCATTTTCTCTTTTTTCCACAATGTTTTCAAAATCTTTCCTTCTTAAGGCCATTAAAACCTGTGATTGTTTGGTATAGGGTTAAGCTCACACTAGAGTTGGGAAAGGACATTATGGTCTGACATATTTTGTCTGTCATCAATGATTTCATTGAATGTCATACTCTCCTGTATCATGGCACAAATTTAAATCAAACCATAAAAATGATCCTTGGTAGACTACAAATCTGTTTTCAGCTTTGATTATTAGTTTAACTGATTAATTGTATGGTGTTTAACACAGTTTTCAACATTATTTCAGTCATATTGTGGTGGCTAGTGCACCTATCCATGCTTTCCTGGAGTTTCTGTAGGTAGTGCTTTGCGCAATATTCTTCAAAGCCGTTGGCTGCTTTCCTAAATAACTATCGTCTAAACAGTGATCAGCGGTTGAAAGGAGGAATGAATCCTGTACCAATGACTTTCATCAATCTCAGGAAAGAAATCAGCCAAGCTGGGTATTTGAATCAGTGACCTGTACGCTACTGACTGTGCTTCCAGGGGCTTGGCAGGTTATTGGTTTAACCTTTACCACACAATCCCAAGTTTTAACAACCCTAAGGAAAAGGCCTTTTGAAAACATAGTGGTAAAAGGAGAAAATGCTGGTAACCAGCATTTTCTCCTTTTCCTCCTTTTCTCACAATGTTAACTACCCTTCCAAAGGTGAATTTCTATTTCAGATTTTTGTTGTCTGCAACAGCTTTCAATGTGGGCAAATCTAAAGTTTTATCCTTTGGTAAAGGGTTAAACTGTATTAGACATCTCTTGATAAGAGCTAGTAGAATATCAATAAAAAAATATATATCATAAGATTTGGAAGAATTTTTTATTAAGTTTTCACATGATATTAATTACAGGAGGTTTTCCTTGCCAGTAAAATATACTAGCCAGAAACAGCCATTAGAGGATTCAGGCCCACATGGGTCCCTAAATTTGATTGAAAGTTATAATTATGATAATTATAACCAACTATTTGGCTAAAAATGTGAACATCCAAACCCCTCATTCACTAACCATTCCCACATACAAGGCTGGCCATTTGACAGAGTTATTGTGTCAGCCAGTCAAAAAGCTAATCTTGCAGTTGGTCATAGGACATGTTTGTAAAATCCAACAAGTCAAAGCAGTACAGGGGACAAGAGCTCCATTTCTTATGTATGCAGCTCTTTGTACTAAAGACATTTTTTTTTTTTCTCTTTTGCAACAAATTGTTTTTTGAAAGCATTGTGGCAACAAGAAAAATGTTTGTGATGAATATTTACTCAGTCACTACCCATGATTTATTAGTGTACTAAACCCTTGTTCACACACTTTTTGAGGATGTTTTCTTTAAGACTTCTGCTGCATATCTGTGTCAGGAGGTAGTGAATTTACCCTCTACCACACAGTCCACAGTTTTAACAACCTATAGGAAGAAGGCTTTTGAGAACATTGTGAGGAAAGAAGAAAATTGCTGGTTACCAGCATTTTCTCCTTTTCCCATAATGTTTTCTACCTTTTCAAAACAATCTACACCATTTGAGCCACATTACACTTGTGGTCTGCAAGTTAACCAATCATTCCACGAACAGTTTCACTTCAATGATAAATAACAATGAGTTCTATTGCACTAAGATTACATGAAACGAAGAAACAAGAAGATGTAATGGTCTATGCATGAACAAACAACCTGCTGCTCTCTTGTTCTATTTATAGACAGTCCCATATCTACAAGCTACCCTGGAGAAATTTGACAAAGCTCTGCTCTAGTCAATTACTAGTACATGTATACGATGTAATCCTTTACCACACAATCCCCTTGAGGAAGAAGGCTTTTAAAACATTGGGGGAAAAGGGAGAAATTGTGGTAACCAGCAATGTCTCCTTTTCCCGCAATATTTTTCTGGCCTTTAGAGACATATCTAACAATGTAAGCCACATTTAATTGTTGTCTGCTAATCCCTTCGGTTTGGACACCGCTAAAATTTTGATGTCAAAGAGTTAATACATAACAAACAGCGTACAATTTTCCCCCCCCCTAAGAGCAGAACCCTGTTGAAAGTCTTGTGACAGAACACGACTGCTGGAAGAAAAGGATTGTAATATTTTTATAATTTTCTTCATGTATATAAGTACTGTTTTTTTTAGTTCATACTGATTATCTGTCTTTTGCATGAATGATTTCAAAGTCATATGCTGCAGAGTTGTTTCAGGAAGCAAAATGGAAGGAATTCTGCAGTAATTAACATTGAACCAGACGTTACAATTTAGATAAATAGATTTAGACTTGTCTGAAATGAAACTGTATTGCAAACAAGATATTAACCCTTTACAAATGGACAAAATTTTAAACTTGTCCAAAACTGTTAGAATTTGCAGACGACAAATCATTATGTTGCTTAAATGATGGCATTTGTATCTGAAACAGTGCTAGAAAACATTTCGGGGTAAAGGAGGAAATGCTTATTAAAAACATTTTCTCCTTTTCCCACATTGTTTTAAAAGCCTTCTTCCACAGGGGATTATTTTGTAAACTGTCAACTACTGGTATGGTGAATTCTAGATTTGGCAAACACTCCTCCACAACCACCAAATGACCAAAAAACTATTTCAAACATCAAGAGCTTTGACAAGCTGCTCTCTGTCTTTCAAGGCCTTGATGACTGCTTCTCTTTCTTTTTTGGAGGGAGGGAATTTTCTTTTTCTGTTTGGTCAGTTGGAGTTTTCTGTAGGCTTCCATCACCTATTAAAAATGATAATTATAAGGCTGGCAATGACTGTCTTGCATTGGCTATTTTCAGAATTAACTCTTTACCAAATGACAAAATTTTAGACCAGTCCAAATTGAAAGCATTTGCAGACGACACATTCAATGTGGCTTAGACCATGAAATTTGCCTCTGAGAGAACAGAAAACATTATGGGAAAAGGAGAAAATGCTGGTTACCAGCATTTTCTCCTTTTCCTACAATATTTTCAAAAGACTTCTACTTATGGGTAGTTAAAAGTTGGTATTGTTTGGTAAAGGGTTATTTCTATCCTTATCACTGGTACTTTTTTTTAACATAGTTTGCCTTCTAAAATCTTATAAGACATTGTGTCCAACTCTATTACCTACTGACACAACTCCAAGTCACTTGTCATTTTTTTTTCCACATATTTCTATACTGGACTGGAAAAAGTGATTCCCTTTATCCTGTTCTGCAGACATGCTGGTGACCATCTCCTTTTCCCACAATGTTTTCAACCTTTTCAAAAGCTAACACCGTTATTTGTGCCACCTTCATGTAAAAATTTGTTGTCCAATATGCATGAAAAGATAATTGAATCTACCGACAGATTATTAAATTTTTTATCTACCGACAGATTATTAAATTTTTTCATAAATGATATTTCTGTGTAGAAAAATATTGTGCAGCAGTAGATTCTATTCCCCTAAATAAGCCATCAGAACTGCTGTTACATTTTCTTTCAAAGGCACTTCCATTCCAATCAGTCATTCAAATTACTACACACACACACACACACACACACACACACACACACACACACACACACACACACATATATATATATATATATATATATATATATGTGTGTTTGTGTGTGTATGCATGTGAGCCATGCTCTGGCAAAAGGGCATTTAATACATCTTCCTAATGCATTATACCAAGAAAAACATCACATAATTACAGATCCGTAAAATCTAATTTGTCTAAAAAAACCTACTGCATCTTGAGGTAGAATAGCCCATGGACACGCAGAAAGATAACCCAAAGCAAATTGTTTCGACCCACGTCAGCCTGTGCAGTCCTCATAGGCTGACATAGATTGATACTTTTTGCAGATGCACTTAGCCCCATTTTCACAGAACACGGCACATATTCATTTGTACATGTATCTTTGATACTCAAGGTTATGCAGAAACAACTTTTCCACTGTTACTTACCTCGGAGTCAGCTGCAGCTAGTTTCCTCTTCATCTCTTGTCTCCCCATTTCCTCCTTTGCTAGTTTGTACAGTTTCTTAGTAGCCTGGATATTATAATTACAAACAGCTTTCAGTTCTGCTTGTTTGGCTCGTAGTTCTTTCAGTATTTCATCATTTTCATCATCTTCTTCTGTTTCTTCACAGTCTAGAATACCTGAAAGAAAGACCTGGGGCTACATGTATATTCACCGAACATAATTCCACTCTTAATCCAAATTTGAAGATTAGTCATCTGACTGGTTAAGAAATTTCGTGTCAGCCAATCAGATAGGCAGTCTTCAAATTCAGAACAATGAAAAGAAATAATCAGAAGAAAGAATAATGAGATGTTGTTTTGGAGGTTTAGATGGCTAGATTTGGAATTCAACCCTTAGGCTGCTATGGGCAACTCAATGCGCTTTTCTTGACAGTCTAGACCATGATCAGACTGCACAAAATGTGCAGTCTGATCTTTGATTTACACTGTCTGATACTGTATTTTCTTTCTGGTGAAATCAACTTTGATGTTGCAATGTTTGGGTTTTTACTTTTGTTTCATTTATTTGGCAGTTTAAATTTTCGTTTCATTTATTTAGCAGTTCAAATTTTCATTTTCATTTATTTAGCAGTTTAAATTTTCATTTTCATTAGTTAGCAGTTTAAGGGTTAAAAAGGTAAAATCTATTCAGAATTGTTGGTTGAATAGCCCGATGGTCAAGAGCTAGCACTATGGAAAACAGTCCTCTTGCAGGAGAGACTCTTTGGTTAAAACCCAAAATGAGAAGTTTCAACATTTGGAAATACCCACGTCTTGGCACCGGTACCACTTAGATTTCAAAACAAGTCACCAACTTCATTCAAAAGCAATTCCAATTATTTAGTGATCTGTGGTTGACAAAGTACAAAATATTGGCTTGATCTTAGTCTGTTTAAAGTTAGTAGTTAAGAAAACAAACACAATCAGACCTTGTTCCTCTAATTCCCTTTTGATCCTTTTCTCAAGATGGATAGGGTTACCAAGGTTCAACTGTTTGGCTAAAGCTTTAGGTGAAATGGCTGCAGATTCATCCAAGGTCTCTAAAATGATAAATAATTCAACTGTTTTTCTTAAACTCTTTACCAAAAAAATCCTGTGTTTTACAGACAATGAGGAAGAAGTCTTTTGAAAACATTGAGGAAAAGCGCGAAAATACTGGTGAGCAGCATGTTCTCCTTTTCCCACAACATCTTTGACCTTTACAGAGACAAATCCTGACATCTGAACACCACTTTTTGTTGTCTGTAAATGTAAGATAATTGAGGCCCTATGGAGATGAATAGAATTCATGTACATAATCTTAAATGTTAACTACTTGCCAATCAACAAAATATTAGACTTGTCCAAATTGAGAGCATTTTCAGTCAACAAAATTAACCTGTAAGCTGCTAAGCGCGAATCACTGATGTTTAGCGGACAGCCTAGATCAGACTGCACAGAACGTGCAGCCTGACCTTGGATCTAGACTGTCCAATATGGAGATATCTTTCCTCCAGAAATACCTTTGAAATAGGAAAATTTGGGTTTATACTATTGGTTTCAAATTTTCATTTCATTTAGCAGGATAAGGGTTAAACATTACAATCTTGGGATTTGTCTTAAACAGGGCAGAAAACATAGTGTTTAGCAGCATTTTCTCCCTATCCTTCAATGTTTCCTATCCTTTCAAAGACAAATTTCATCATTCAAGACATATTTGTATTGTCTTCTGTGAATGCTTTGGATATGGAAAATCTTTAATTCTGTCATTTGGGGAAGATTTAAAAGACACCATAATTATTTTGTTCTAATTTCATTGCTCAGAAACAAACTACTTGGATGTATAGATTTTGCATTCTCATGTTCACAGAAAATTGACATTATCTAAACTCTTTTATGGCATTCAGGCAAAAGGAGAAACTTCTATATTTTTGCAACGCTGAGTTCAAAGCTGTCTACAGGAGGATGATATTATCACAACATACAGGATAATTGTTTCGGTGTATGATCGAAATTTTTCCATTGAGTGAAAAGCTAAGGCTATATTTTCACGAGTGGCAAAGCCACTCCTAAAAATATGGCCTCTGCTTTTCGTGAAATGAAAGAAATTTTGATCATACACTGAAATAATTATCCTATTTCTCTTATGCTCTTCAGTTTAACCTTTCTTTTCACGTCTAATTCTTGCTCATCTTGAAAAATATGTTTGTTTTTAGGTGAAATAGATCTATTCAGTCTAGTCGGATATGGGCTAGCTGTAATAATGATGTCATGAGTAATGTTGATATGTCATGATATGTGATGTTCACCCACTAAAAATTCATTCATATTCTAAAAATATCTGTGGCATGTCAAAAATAAAGGTTATAACATTATTATTATTAAATTATGACATTCACCGGTGAATTATAACATTTACCGGTGATTTATAAGGATATAATTCACTGTTACATTTCTATAAACTACTGAAAAGCGTAATAGAAAACCCACTAATTACCTCCAATAGGAATGGCTTCTTCCATCTCATCATCCATAGGTGTCATGATGTTTTCCTCTATAAGGGCAGATACGAGTCTCTGAGTTAAGGGGCCAAAAGGAGATTCATCATGTAAACTAGATCAGGAAGAAATTATAAAAGAATCTCATTAATCCATTCAGCACCAGAGGCAAATTTTTGCGGATGGCATTGATCATGATCAGAATGCAGAGAACCTACAGTCTGGTCTTGGGTCTAAACCGCTTTAGTTAAGCCTATATGATTAAAAATCTTTCTATCTTTCTGAGTTTCAGTGGATTGCATGCATTAAAAGAACTCGCTCCATATGGGCTGTTAATTGGCATATGATGTAAAATTTTGTGCATAAACAAAAAGCTTCGATGACCCCAGGAAACAAGTATCTATGAGCATAAACTGACGATGTAACAAACATTAAGGTATGCCAGCAAATACTAAAATATACCTGTATCCTAGCACTGGCTGAGCCAATTTTCTATGGTGTAAAAGCACCATTAGCTCTCTGCCACACGAAAAAGTTTTAGACTTATCCAAATTTAAAGCATTTTCAGACAACAAAATAAATGAGACTCAAAAATTAACAAGAGGGCCATGATGGCCCTGTATCGCTCCACTGGCTTATAAATATAAACCATGAAGAGAAGTCTTCACTATATAAGCCCTTATAAAACTTTGACCCCAGGGCTACAGTCGAACTGAATGGGGAATATGTGTATTAGAAGAATAACATGCCAAATTTGGGAGTTCTTGGCCTTATGGCTAGTAACAAGACGGTTTCTGAACTTTTCACTCCATAAACCCATGTAAAACTTGTGACCCCTGGTGCAGGGCCAAACTTGATCCTAGGGCTGTAACTTGGGCCCTCTTTGTTGTTGTCCACTAGATAATGCTATAATTATGCAAAATTTGGTAGCCTAAGCCTTATGGCTATGTACACCAAGATTTAAAAGTTTTCCCTATGTAAGCCTATGTAAATCTTGTAAACCCCGCCCCCCCCCCCCCCCCCCCCCCCCCCCCCCCCCCCCCAAGCATGAGGCCAAATTGACCCCAGGACTATAATTTGGGCACTTTTGGTAGACCCCAACTAGATCAAGCTAAATGCAAAATTTGGTAGCCCTAGGCCTTATGGCTAGGTACAGGAAGATTTTTAAAGTTTTCTCTATATAAGCCTATGTAAAACTTGTGACCCCTGGGGCAGAGCCAATTTTGACCCCAGGGCTATAATTTCAAGAAACATGATAGAGGTTTACTACATAAAGCTACATGCCAAATTTGGTAGCCCTATGCCTTATGGTTTCAGACAAGAAGATTTTTAAAGTTTTCTCTATATAAGCCTATGTAAAACTTGTGACCCCTGGGGCAGAGCCAATTTTGACCCCAGGGCTATAATTTCAAGAAACATGATAGAGGTCTACTACATAAAGCTACATGCCAAATTTGGTAGCCCTATGCCTTATGGTTTCAGACAAGAAGATTTTTAAAGATTTCCAATATTTTTCAGTTTTGTTGCCATGGCAACCAGAGTTTTTGAAGGAATCAAATTCTTTCAAGAAATTCTGAAGAGGACCATGGCAGGATCATTTCTGTGAAGTTTCATGAAAATTGGATGGGTAGTTTCAGAGAAGAAGATGTTTGAAATAAAAGTTAACGCACGGACGGACGCATGGACGGACGGACGGACGCACGACGGACACCAGGCCATGACATAAGCCCGCTGGCCTTTGGCCAGTGGAGCTAAAAATTGTTTTTGAAGGGTTGAAACCAATGAGTGAGAAAGGAGAAAATGCTCCTTTTCCAACAATGTTTTCAAAAGCCATGTTTCTTAGGGTTGTTAAAACTGGTTTGTGTGGTAAAAGGGTTAGAGAACTGAAAACATGTATTAGCACTCTTTGTCTATGCAAGGAGGAAACCCACATGACAATTTGTAGCTAGCAAGCGGATTGCTAGACCAATTGAAAAGAAATACATGTGCAGTGAAGCTGTCTTACTGGCCACGATTTGCAGACGATTCATTAATTTAGCTCAAATGATGATCTCTGTTTTTGATTGACTAGAAAACATCGTGGGAAAAGAAGAAAATGCTGGTTACTAGCATTTTCCCCATTTCCCACGATGTTTACAAAAGCCTTCTTCTTCAGGGTCATAAAAAGTCAGGATTGTGTGGTAAAGGGTTAATACAAGTCTGACATTACTTACCCAGATTCCACTTTTTTCAGTAAAGTTGTGGCCCCATTGGTGTCTGTGATTCCATTTGCACTTTTCCTTCTTTCTCCAATCTTGGCACCTATTTAAATATTCTTAACCTTTAGATCTCATAAACTGATTGGACATCTTCTGTGTCAAAGTGAAGAAGATCCAAATCTTTAACCATTTGTCAAGAAATTCCCTGTTTCCATGACCCTGAAGAGAAAGAGGCTTTTGAAAACATTATGGGAAAAGGAGAAAATGCTGGTAACCAGCATTTTCTCCTTTTCCAATCATGTTTTCTATCTTTCCAGAGAGAAATGCCATCAATTCAGACAAAAGCAAATTATCCTCCACAAAATGTTCTCAATTTGTGTCTTGTCTAAAATCTTGTTGTTTGATAAAGGTTTAATCTACATGGCTATTTCCTTAGGAAAATACCGCACACTCTACGTCCTACATCATTCATTCCACAGATAAATTCCCATCATATATGGTACAGCTTTGAGTTAACTTCTAAACTTGCCTCAATAATTTGAAAAGCTGTTAACTGCAGAGGAAAATGTAACAAACAGAACTTTACAAATTTTCAAGAAAGAGAAGTGAAAAGATTTTTCATCTCATTAAAATTGGATAGAGCTAACTACATTGACAACTTTGCATTTCATTACACATTTTTTTTTTTTTCATTCATTTCGTGGAAAAATAAATGATATGAACAGTCTTCAACTCTTTAGGTGGTAAAGATTTACAACCATATAATGGGGAAATCTTCTGCCAGAGAGAAAAAATATGAGCCATGCTCTGTGAATATGGGGCTTGATGCATCTGTATTGACCCAGGTCAGCCTGCCCAGGCTAACCTGGGCTGAAACTTTTTCCGATTGGTCCTGTTTCTGCATGTCAAGGGACCATTGTACCTTATGAATCAGTCTGTTGTTATACAAAATGGTTTTTATTGATCCATAATTGTATCATGATTTGCTTGTTATAATGGATCACGGAGATGTATTAAGCCCCCTTTTGCCAGAACATGGTTCATATACATGTAACTAAAAAAACTTTTGTTTCAAACAATGTAACACAACACACAACAGCCGTCTATATTTACCTTCCTTTTGTTCATCTAGCATATCTTCCTCTGCCCACTTTTCTGTGTAATGCATACCAAGGGGTGGAACTTTGAAGTATTCCGAGTCATCTTCATGAGATCTCAACAGTTCTTCCAGGAACTTCATGTCTTCATTTGTAATGTCTGCACAGTACGGTTCCACTGCTGACCAGAATTTGTTCACAGCATTGTTCTTTGGCAGTTTAGATACTTCAACTTGGGGAGAATCTACTAAATCATAGTCAGGTACCCTGATCTAAGCAGAAAAAGTATTAATACATGTATATTTCATTCAACTTCAGCAGTCTTTTTTTTCTTTTCAAAATAATCTATTTACAGAGGAAAGGGTCTGTAGGGCAGCCTATGTTCTCAGTAATCAATATTATTGCCTATAATTCTAGTATGTGCCATACAGGATCATAACACCCAAAATACCTTCAGATTAAGTGAAGAAATCCGTATGGTTAGGCTGTTTAAGTTAGTTGGAAAACTTCTGGCCTTCCGAGCTGAATAAAAATTACCCATAAATTGGTATCATACTCAGATTACTCTAAAGTTAAAGAATTACTCCATGTTTTAACAACCTTGAAGAAATTTTCAGAAAACAATGTGGGAAAAACTGAAAATGTTGATAGCCAGCAATGTTTTCTATTCTTTCAAAATTAAGTCCCATGATTTGAGACATATTTAATTTGCCATCTCCAAATGCTTTCAGTTTGAACACATCTAAAATTTTGTCCGCTTGTAAAGAATTCACTGTTAAGTCTATATAAACAAGACCTTTGCATGTGGATGTCAACACTCAACTGCAGTTGCTTTTAGTGAAAATTCCAAGTTGAAAAAGGAGCATAACTGTGTCAAAAATATATTGATGGTTACCTGCGCTGTACGGGTTCCCATTTTGATATTTAACAACTTGTCTAAGTTTGAAGAAAAAAATCTTCAGTTATGACATAATTTTTTTTATATTATAAAATGCTGAAGTTTTGTACAAAGCAGACAATGCCAGGGCTATGAGAATGCCTCGTGTTTTTTTGTAAACAGCCATGCTAAAAAATGATAGTTCACTGAAATTTGTATATGACTACAGTAGTAAATACTGAATTGCTTATCTGGTACACAAAAGTTTATGACTGCAATATTAAATTGCCTGCAAAAGTATTGCTTTTTAGCAGTATTGCTAGATTTGTATAAATATGCCTAGAAAAGATGGTAGTATTATAATCCATATTTTTGCATTTTGACTTTTTAAGTTTCTATATTATTTATCAATGCATAAAAGTGAAAATTGCAAAACTATGGATCATAACGTCATCAGATTACTTCAATATAACACTTTGTTGAAAAAACATGGTAGACCAAATCAATTATCAATAAGAAAGCAAAAGGCATCTTTCAATAATAGTGTTGCAGCAACACCTGAGGTTCATAGCAATCAAAACTGCTATCATTATCCAGAGAGAAGAGAGAGAGAGAGAGAGAAAGGGAGGGATGGACACACAGAGAAAGGGACAGACATAGGACAGAGACAGCATCTAAAACAATGAAAAAAAAGCACATTATTTCTCTCTTTGAAAATATACAAAAGGTTTGTGAGATTTCTGAAAAAGGTATCAAATTCATTCATATACTGATACAATCCTCTGGGCTATCATATACTCTGAGCTTTGCCTGTCTATGACACTGGGTTTACAATGTCTTTTCTTGACCTTCACTCACAAAAATTTGTGCAACATAAAACAAGTTTTTCTTCATGTGACACTTTTTTTGAAACCTACTTATTTTTACAAATTACAAGATATACAACTTACATCTGATCAATCACTCCTGATGGTGGCTTCCTGGATATCTAACCAGTGCTTGCACCATAATGTGAGTAGGTCTAAATGTTGAGCCAGCACTTCACAGTATGTTAAACCTGGACCTTGATGTGAGAGGCTGATGCTTTATTCATTAACTGCTGTGTTGCTCTAAAAAAGCTCCAATGTTTCCATTTTCAATCTTTGCTTCTACTCTATTTCACAACAGCCAGCATACTTTACCAGGATTTCTTACTTTTTGATTATCTTGTACCTGTGATAATTTACTTTTAATCTTGGAGGCTGTCGGTGTACTGGAACCCTTCCCACCAGAGTCCTTAAACTTCTTGCTGGGTTTGTCATCTCCAACCTTCCCACGCTTCACTGGGGTGTCTGGTTGCTGCAGGAAAAAGTTAAATCATATTAGATCTCTTTTACACATTTTCACACAATCCCAAGCTTTAATGACCCTGAAGAAAAGGTCTTGAAAACATTGTGGGAAAAGGGAGAAAATGCTGGTAACCAGCATTTTCTATTTTCTCTGCTGCCCAAAATGTTTTTTACCCTTTCATAGACAAATTTCATCAGTTGAGCCAAATTCAAATAGTCATCTGCTAATGCTTTCAACTTGGACAAGTATACAATTTTCTCATGAGGTAAAGAGTTAACACTTTACCAAATAAAAAAGTTTTAAACTGGTTCTAACTAAAAGCATTTGCCAACGACTAATTAAACATTGCTCAAATTATGTGGTTTGTCTTCAAAATGGTAGAAAACAATGTGAAAAAAGGAGAAAATGCTGCTTATCAGTTTTTTTTTTTTTCATTTTACCATGGTGTTTTCAACAGCCTTCTTCCTTTGGGTCATTAAAGTATGGGGTTGTGTGGTAAAGGGAAAAGAGAAAAATGTCAAAAATGCAATACCACTCCAAATGTAGACACTTTTCATTTTGGATGTAATATATTAAAACAAGGCAATGAATATTCAAATTTTAATAATAATAGCAATGATACTAATATAGGCAAATAAGCCTTGTTTTTAGTTCCATACATTTACATTATGAAATATGTTTAGGTACAAGATCCATTCCAAAAAGTTGAAAAATTGTGTTCTTGGGGTAAAATTTATCATCTGCAAAAGTTTTCTATATGGACAAGTGTAAAATTGTCTCGATTGGTAACTACTAAACAAGCATTTTTCCTTTTTCCTACAGTGATTTAAAAAGCTGTCTTTTTCAGGGCTATTAAAACACTTGTTGGTGGTAAAGCATTAACCCTCTACCACACAAACCAGACTTTTAATGACCCAGAGAAAGAAAACTGTTGAATTCAAAACATTGTGGGAAAAGGAGAAAATGCCAGTAACTAGCATTTTCTCCTTTTCCCACAATGTTTTCTACCCTTTCCAAAAACAGATTTCACATTTTGAGTCACATTTATTTTGTTGTCTGGGAATGCATTCAATTTGGACTGTCTCCAATTCTGTTGTTTGGTAAAGAGTTTAATAAATAAATAACTATGTAAGCTATCCTTAACCCTAAATGGCCTTTAATGACTACAGTTGCCTTTGCAGTCAGTGTAGATCAAGATCAGACTGCACAGAACATGCAGTCTAATCTTTGATCTACAGTGTCCATTTTGCCGAGATATTCTGGACAAAACCAACCTTGAATTCGCAATTAATGGGGTTTTATCTCTAGACTGAAAATGCCTGTTTGGTTTATTTGGTGCTTTCAGAGTTAAAATGTATGAAATAATTGATACTGACCACTTTGCCAGATTTAGCTTTTCCAACAGGTTTGATTTCTCCGGATTTCTCTTGCCAATTTGTTAATACTTGCATCTCATTTTCTAGGATTTTCAAACGTTTTCCAGCAGAGGCCAGTAGAGTCTCCAGATCAGCTTGAACCAGGTCTAGTTCTTCAAGCCCGATAACCTCATTTTCTCCTCTCGACAAAACTGTAACAAGTTCAGTAGGCTTCATCAAATCATCAAAAAAGCCCCATTCTATTTTCACTAATGTCTTATACTGCGTGTGCTCATATGAAACGTCTCGAAAAGACAACTCTGATATGTACCTAGTTTGAATGATTGATTGCTTTTTAATGCCACTATCACAACTATTTAAGTCATATCTCTGAGACAGCTGACTTATTCATGAATTCACTAGGTTTCTGTACAGTACTGGACAGGGTCAGGGCTCTGAATTGTCACTCCCAAAGACACTCCTGTGAAAACCTGAGCTCCTAGAGAGAGTGAAAATCAAAACCAAGGCTATGAATCCTACACGTTAACCAGAACCACACAACATCCAAAAATATAATGAACCATGATCTGTGAAAAGAGGACTTAATGCATCTGCAAGAAAAAAAGGAGCAACCCTGGCCAGCCTGCACAGCCTACATCTGGGCCGGAACTTTTTGCTTTTGGTAAATTTTCTGCATGTCCAAGGACCATTCTACCTCAGGACTCAGTCGGTTGTTAAAACAAAATGGATTTTACAGATCCCTAATTATGTGGTGACTTGCTTAGTGGAATGCATCAAGGAAATGCATTAAACCCCCATATGCAAGAGCATGGCTCATATACATGTATTTTAGTGAAAAACAGGGGCGCTACTCTTTGAACTTTTCAAGATGTGGCAATCTAATTTCAAATTCCAATACCAGCCCTCTGATTTGCTGAGACAGGACGTCTCAAATTTTAGACTTGTCCAAATTGAAAGCATTTGCAGATGACAAAATAAATGTGATTCAAAAATTGAAATTTGGGAAGAGTAGAAAACATTGTGGGAAAAGGAGAAAATGCTGGTTACCAGCATTTTCTCCTTTTCCCACAATGTTTTCGAAAGGCTTCTTCCTCAGGGTTGTTAAAAGTCGGGATTGTGTGGTAAAGGGTTAATAAATACAGGCATGTAAGTAGTAAACATATTCCATTCGGCCTGACACTCTTGATTACTGATATACTTATTTTAGCCACATCCATTTTCACTGAGCAGTCTTAACCTTTTACCAACTGATATGTTTTCAAATACCAAGGAAGAAGGATTTTGAAAACAGTGAAGGTAAGGAGAAAATGCTGGCAATTAGAATTTTCTCTTGTTTTTCCAAATGTTTTCTACTTTTTTTTAAAAAGAGAAATCCCATAATTTAATGCTTTACCAGATGACAAAATTTTAGCCTTGTCCAAATTGCAGACAACAATTTTAATGTGGCTCAAATGGTGCAATATATTTTCGATAGGGTAGAAAACACTGTGGGAAAAGGAGAAAATGCTGGTTACCAGCTTTTTCTCCTTTTCCCACATGCTTTCAAAAGGCTTCTTTCCCAAGGTCGTTAAAAGGTGGCATTGTGTGGTAAAGGGTTAAGCAACATTTACCTAGTTATCTTCAAATGCTTTCAATGTGGATGAGCCTAAAAATTGTGTTGTAAATCTTTAAAGCCCCAATAGCAGCCAAAAGTAAACAATACAGTTGTTAAAATGCATTTGAATTTAAATCATACTATTAAAAGTATGGAAATTATTGTGAAGATGACAATCTGTTATTGTAGGATGGGTCAAGAGTTAGTTGATGGCAGAAAAATGATTTTTTAAAGTAGGTCAAAAGTTGCCAGGTCACTCTGTCTTTTGTTTACTTTTTACTTGGTTTTGAAATTAATTTCTCTGACAGTGACAAACACTTGGACCGACGCACATTAAGGCTGATCATACATTAATTGATTGTATTCTTCACACTAACGATTAAGCTCACAATGTTTTCAAATAATAATCTTTCTCAGAGTCCTCAAAACTCAGGGTTATTTTGTAGAGAGTTATAAATGCTGATTTTGAACATAATCTTACTAGAGGTATATTTTGGGCAGTGTTTAACATGATCAACAGGGTCCAGGTCTGGAAACAACAATGGACAGTCCTTGTCCTGTACTTTTCCTTTACCCTTCATCGTCTGTATTCAGTGGTTCAAGTTTCTTTGTGATCTTGATGACACATGACTCTTGTTAGCCCTGGTGTTTGAAGGAAAATGCATTAACATTAGCAAATAAGCATTGTTCTAAATAACACATTACAACTTATATATAGAAAATACAGCTCACTAATGAGAAAAAGTGACGTGATAGAAAAATATTTGAACCATGCTCTGTGAAAAGAGGGCTTAATGCATCTGCAAGAAGCATCGACCCAGATCAGCCTATGCAGTCCGCTGACCTGGGTCCAAACATTTTTGCTTTTGGTATATTTTCAGGCTGTCCAAGGACTATTCTACTTCATGATTCAGTCAGATGTCAGACAAAATGGATTGTATAGATCAACAATTATATCATGACTTGCTTGGTATAATGCATCACAGAGCTGCATTAAACCCCTTTTGCCATAGCATGGCTCATATATAAGATTAAAGAAACATCTGTTATGAAAGATAGGGTGTACACATAGTAGGAAGAAGAGCCATTGGAGATTGCATTATAACAATTAGCCAAAGGATAAAACGCTAGGGCAATTTCTAAATGGATAATGATGAATATGATTTGAAACCTCACTACCTTCTCTCAAAAAGCTAGATCTGATATTATTTTTCCAATCGTTTCTCTGAAAGCTAGATCTGATGTTATTTTTGTGACTGTTTCTCCACTCACCATCACATCAGCCCTTCTTTGAGTGCTTCTGGAAATTTCAAATTTTACCTGTCATCTTTTCGCCAGTTGTATGTGAGCTTGTCAGCTATGAAAACGGATGACTATTGTTAGATAAATGATTAAATTTTATGTTGACACTTAGTCTGGTACAAGGTTTTAAATGATCTTATTGTAATTTACCTTTTCCTAACATAAACAAGTCTGGTTAATTTGTAAACAAACACATCTTATCGGTATTATTTAAGTTAACTGCACACACTCATTGAATTTGATTTAAAAAAGGTAGCTCATTATGACCTGCAATTTAGGTGTTTACTATGACTCATTCTACAAAAAATACATAAATACAGTCATGGCAAAATACCGTCGGACATGACCGTTAAAATAATAGGACAACCGATTAAACTATCTGTACCATCGACCCAACTGTCCGGCGTTACTCAGAACTTAAAAAATTACTGTTGTACCAAATTAAACAAAACAGATAATTTTTTACATTTAAAAAAAAAAATAAAAAAGAGTTTACATGCACAGGTTGGTATTGTCTAATTACGCACCATATATGCATACACACCATATAATGCTAATCAATCAAGTGTATGATATCTACTGCGAACCAGCCTGGAAATGCAGGAGAATTCAGTTACTGCCCATAGTTCCTGAAGTCATGCCTTGATTCTGCATTCCATGGTGTGTAACCTGTTACTGAATCTATCATCAGTGTTGTGTACTTAGCCACGACCCGCACCCGGTTCGGGCAAATTTTGGATTGTTCTTTGACTTCCTTTTAGGTGTACCGAACACTAAAGATGGATTATTTGACAAGCAAAAGAAGATCTTATTCAAATGATCTTTATGAGCCATAAAATTTATTTGGTGGGATATTTTTGTGGCAGACAAAATTTAATTTGGTCTGGCAAAACTTTCATGCCTGTCAGACTGACTGTCCAGTGAAATTTTCCGGTCATTCGCATGGTCTTTACATACATTTTAGTTTCCTTCTTTAGGCAAAACTTAATATAAAAGAAAGCGGACTAATTGTGATAAAAAACCTGTACAGTGACTAAATTGACTTCCAAAACATACACAGAAAATGTCGAGCCCAGTTACGATTTTCTTGCAAGTAGGTTAATGACTATTTACTTTACAGTTAAAAAATGAAATTACAAGAAGGTAAAAGTCACATTTTCTTAATGTTTTATTTCTGTGAAGACTAATCATATGGCTATCAATCAAGGACTATTTTATTAGCAGACAACAAAAAACTGACACTTAAAGCTATCTGAAGAGAGGTCAGCAGTATTATCAGATTTCTTCTAGAAACATGAAAAGAAGGGTTGTTGCATGTGAGCAAAGACTCAACAAAAACAAGAGCACTGCATGCCGTGGCAACGCTCGGCTGCAGTCACCTGATCTTCTGAGAAGATTCTAAGTAAAACAGGGGCATAACTGTTATAAAAATATTTTAATGGTTACCAGCTCTTGTTGTATGGGTTCCCTTTTTGATAGTTGACAACTTTCCAAGTTCGAGGCAAATATCTTAAGTAATAACAGAGATATAATAAAATGTCAAAGCTTTCACATGAAGTGCAGATGAAGACAAAATGTTTTCTTTGGAAACAGAAAAGTTAGAAATAAACCCAGAAATAAAAAAACAAAATCAGAGCTACCCTCCAAAGGGGGGGGGGGGGGGGGGGGCGGCGATAAATAAGTAAATAACACACCATTAACCTAAATCCTTTGGATTTACAGTAGTTTTTGTAAATAACATACAGTATGAAGGATTTACCGAGTAAATAATCTGGATGTTTTTGTAGAACAGTATGCATACCTAGAACATTTTCAAGATATTTTTGTCAACTTTTTCTGAAAAACGGGTTTCAGAAAATGATTTATGCTAGCAATAAACATTACACTGCATCATCTCATGTAAAAGATCTACCTGTTTAATGAAACCTGCAATATAATTTGATTAACAGGTAGGCCTAAAGTACGCAATGGAAATATTACGGAGCAATGGGCACAATGGAAAAGAAAGTATGCAATGGAAATAATTTATTTACGGGTATATATTATTAAATAAAGTAGCTATGTATGATTTCAAATGTATTTATTTGTACTCATTGATCTTTTTTAATGTACATCTACAGGTATAAACCAAAAATAGCTTTTATGTAACACTAAAAAAGTCTACATGTAGTGGTATTTTTTTTTCCATTATGCGGGTATTCTCAAATGACAAAATGAAAAATTTACGAAACTCAAACTAGTAAAAAGTGTACCCAAAAAATGTCTTATAGTCAAAATGTTTTTTGAAATGGATACTTAATTGAAGCATAAATTTAGAAACTTTTTTTAATACTTATATAGATATTGAAACTCCCTTTTAAATTTCCATTGCGCTGGACTGGTGCAATGGAAGAAAGTATGTGATGAAAATATATTATAAATGTGTTTTCAAATAAAGTAGCTATGTATGATATCAAATGTGTTTATTTGTACCCATTGATTTATTATAAGGTACATATATGTGTATAAACTAAAAATAATGATTTTTGTGCAACTAAAAAACTGTATTTGTAGTGATTTTCCCCATTATACAGATATTCTCAGATAGTGTAATGGAAAATTTACCAAATTCAAACTAGTATGATATATTGTACCCACAACGTGTCTTACATTGTAATTTTTTTAAATGGATTGTTAATTGAAGCATACATTGAGATCTTTTTTTTTTTTTGTTATATAGATCTACATAACTTCCCTTTGAATTTCTATTGTGCAAGACTGGCACAACGGAAATGAAATAGATCTACGCAATGGAAATACGGTACATGTATATCATGTATTTATGTTTCGAAACAGAATAACCATGTATGATTTCAAACATGTTTATTTGTAAGCATTGATCTTTATAAGGTACATATACAGGTATTGACCAAAACACACAATTGCTACTCTTTCCACAATGAACTATGTATGACGGGAATAGTTATCCTCTCGTACAAGCAAGCAAACACAAAAATTGGCTACTCTTGTCACAATATTTTCCACAATAAACTACATCTGAGGGGAATATTTATTCTCTGTTAAAAACAAGCACAAAAATTGGCTACTCTTGCCACAATGTTCTCCATAATGAACTACGTATGACGGGAATATTTATTCTCTCTTACGAGCAAACATGCAATCAGCTACTCTTTCCACAATGTTTTCCACCATGGTACATGTAGGACGGAAATATTTATTCTACCCTGCGAGGAAACACACAATTTGCTATCTTTCCATAATGTTTTCCACAATATGTGATGGCAATATTTATCTTCTCTCACTAGCAAGCACGCAAATGGCTACTCTTTCCACAGTGTTTTCCACAATGAACTACGTATAACGGGAACATCTCTGCTCTCTTACAAGCAAGCACACAAATAGTTACTCTTTTCACATTGTTTTCCACAATGCATTATGTATATTGGGAATATTTATTCTCTCTTACAAGAAAGCACAAAAAATGTGCCCAATGCTTTCCACAATGCATTACGTATGTCGGAAATATTTATTCTCTTATGAGCAACCACACAATCGAAACTCTACTCTTTCCATTATGTTTTCCACAATGAACTACATATGAGTGGAACATCCACTCTTACAAGCAAACACACGATTGGCTACTCTTTCCATAATGTTTTCCACAATGTTCTACATGTGATGGGCACACTTATTCCCTCTTTCAAGCAAATTCACAGTAAGCTACATTGTACTCTTTCCATAATGTTTTCCTCTATGAACTATGTATGACAGGAATATTTCTTTCTTACAAGCGAACACACAACCTATAACACTTTATAAGTTGGTTCATTATTTTACATAACGAAAAATCAATTAAACCCTAGAGTCAGAATTTGCACATTAATGACAGTAGCTTGTCAGACGTCAGTAATTAGAACAAGTATTTAATTTGCTTTCTATTTCGCCAGTCCTGCGCAATGATAATTCAGAGTACATTTGAATCAATCAACTATATCAGTAACAAAAACATCATTATACATAAAATAACTATTCATTTATATACACAATATATACTATTACTTTATAGTGCTTCTGTTACTACAAAAAAAAAATATATATATTTTCAAAAAATGAATTTTTTTACTATATTTCCATTGCATACTTTCAAATTTGCCATTTCGCCAACTTATATTACATGCATAAATGGGAAAAAATGTCACTACAAATGCATTTCTTTAGCAGTACAAAAACAATAATTTTGGTTTATACCTGCAGATGAACCTGATAAAAGATCAGTGAGTGCAAATAAACATGTTTGAAATCATACATGGTTATTTTATTTAACAACATATATATATTTCCACTGCATACTTTCTTTTCCATTGTGTCAGTCCCGCACAATGGAAATTAAAAAGGAAGTTTCATGATTTGTACAGGTATAAAAAAAAGTTTCGAAATTTCTGATTCAAGTAACTGTCCATTTTAAAATACAATCTAGACTTTATGGCATGTTTTGGGTACAACATATTGTACTAGGTTGACTTTGGCAAATTTTCCATTTTGTCATCTTCGATTACCTGCATCAGGGATCCCTGCCTGCATAATGGAAAAAAAATATCACTACAAGTACATTTTTAGCGGTAATAACATTATTTACGGTTTTACTGTAAATGTAAATTTTACTGTAAATGTACCTTACAAAAGATTAATGAATACATATAAACACTCTCGAAAGAACACATAGTTATTTTATTTAATAAGATACATATAATATATTTCCACTGCATACTTTCTTTTCCATTGCGCCAGTCCCGTGCAATGGAAATTCAAAAGTAAGTTCCAACATCCAATGCTCTCAATAAGGGTCCATTTCAGGAATTTTTGTTATTCCATGTTCAAATTTTAGGAATTTTTTAAAAAAAATCAGGAATTTTTTTCCGCATCGGTCAATGTGGTTAGAGGCTTAGATTTATTTTGATTGTGTTGCGGAATGTCCAATCCTAATTTCAAACCCTATGTTGTGATTACTGTGAGTATCCAGTCTATGTGAGATTTCCTTGTCTCTATTTAAGAACAACAAAATTCTAGACTTGTCCACATTGAAAGCATTTGCAAATGACGAAGAAAGTTTTAACCAGAAAGACATGTCCTAAGAGTAACCATATAAAAGGGTTAGAAATGTATATATATCTATAACAACACTGATTATATGGTGAGTGTTTAATTCGTTGGTCAATTATGATCGGCAAGTAATCAATACAAATTAAAATCACTAATTATTATCTGTGATTGGCTGGCAATGATGGAACCATGGCATTAAGATTAAATAAGCAAATCACTGTTTCATAACTGTAATAATGACAATTCATTTGCAAAAGGTAAACCAAGTGATCAGGCTAAACCATCTATCTTGAATTTTTTGATGTGCATGATTTTCTTTCAGTTTCTTAGTGGTTTTTGGAAGAGACGTATCTCAGATAGATGTGGTTTCCTTTGTAATGACATCCACGTTGCAAGTTGATTTTTTAAAGAAATTTGCCAAATTGCGCTGCATAATTCCCAAATAAAATGCGTATCAAAATTATAACCTGCCAATTTTTAAAGAGTTGGACAAATAATTGATATTACTCGATTATTTCAATTTCTTTCATGATGCATGTTTGCAAACAAACAACATTCCCCCGATCTTGATTGCGTGTCTTATTAATTGCAATTACATATCTGTTAATTTCTACAGCTGCAGTCAAATTAAAGACGGTTGATTACTTGCCGATCATAGTTGACCAACCAATTAAACACTTACCATAATCCAGTCTTAATTGGATAAACAATCGCATATGTGTAATTGTCATCTCTACACCGTAATCTGGATCACCAAAACGCTTTAACATGATTAGAGACTCTTTTTAAAGTGCCTTCCTTACATTAAATAGACGATATCGTAGTTTTCCACACGCGAACCCTTTGAGCATCGTTTTTTGAAAAAACATCCGGGTTGAAATTCTCGGATGTTTTTGTCTAAATATGGATGTAAAAAAAACGTCCAACTTTCAAAATGCCAACGTTTTTTCTCCAAATTTGGACGTAATATACATTGACGTCCGCTTATTGAGAGCACTGAATATCTATATGAGTATAAAAAAAGTTTCTATTGATGCTTCAATGAACTTTCCATTTATAAAAAATTTACACTATAAGGCATGTTGTGGGTACAATACATTGTATTAGTTTGAAATTGGTAAATTTTCCATTTCGCCATCTGAGAATACCTGCATAATGGAAAAACTATCACTACAAATACATTTTTTTGCGGTGCAAAGACAATATTTTTGGTTTATACCTGTAGATATATAATACAACGAGTACAAATAAAAACGTTTTACATCATACATAATTACTTTTCTTATTAACATATACACATAATAAATTTCCATTGCGTAGATACTTTCTTTTCCATTGCGCCCATTGCTCCATAATATTTCCATTTGCGTACTTTAGGCCTACTGTTGATTAACTGTAATCAAGTGTTCCCGATATCCGAAATATAAATCATACGAAATACATGCAACTTTGTTTCAAAATGAATGCGGGATACGTGGTTTCTCCCATTATTTACAATTCTGAATTACTTATCATCAGTATAAAGAAGAGTTAAATTTAAGAACGTCGAGGGTACCGCACATAGATCTAATAGAGAAAACGACAAACTTACACTGAAACGCTCTGGTGGACCTCTGGCTTGTTTTTTAGCTTACTTGATTTTATTGCAGTTGAAATGAAACGAACAATAGAAGAATGTTTTAACTTAGTGATGTTTCCGAACATTCTTCGAAATGTGTGATGCACAAATTTTCAAGAATATTGTTACTACTACTACTACTACTACTACTACAATTACTGTTATATTGATACTATCTTTTATTATCACAATATTTCAGGGATCCAACGGCGTACACTAGTGGACAATAAAACCCAGCGTCAGTCTGGACTTTCAGCAAAAGTAATCTTCACGTTTATTATGAAACACTGTTGCAAAATTTGAAACGGTAAGGAACTTTTACGCAAAAGTTTATTTGCTGAAATTGTCGCTAACATTATAGACATGATCTCACCTGAGTTGTCACTCGACATACTTAAACGGGAATTTTTGTCCATGGGCTTGTTTGGGTCTTGGACAACTCGCCCCAAGACAACTTGCCCACTTTTTAAAATCGCATTAAGACAATTTGCCCGGGTTAAAAACCTGACAACTAGCCTTACGTTAGAGTATAATTCTCCCGACTTCCTTAATACTGGCCCCAGGTTTCACTGAGAAATTTGTAATGGACAATACTTAATTTTCTCTCTCACTCTCTTTCTTAAAAGAAATATTTAGTATGATAAGGAGTAGTCCTATTTATAAGCCCCTACGTACGTTATTTTTCATTCTGACATTCATCGTGTACGTAGGGTCTTATCGGCTCCTTCATAGTTTCCTTTAGCAAACTCCGACATCGAATTTTGTCGCTGTTTGAACAGCAAATTTGGATACTTTCAAGTGAACTTGTTCAATAAAATATACATCAGAAGTAAGATAAATGAATAATTTATCGATTGAAAAAGGATATTTGTCCAAAACTTGCCTGTTTATGAGCTAAATCCATTCCGATTCAACACCACTCTGTTTTGTTATGAATTGCCATGGAAGAGATATGATTGTTCCGAATGAACCGTCATGTGCGGGTCAATGCAACTTACAGAATGGTATTATGTCTTTTTTTAAAACGAAATTTTGTTCGCTTCGGTCTTGTTTGATTATTGTAACAGATTTCGTTCATAAACTTAAAGTAAATTCTTATTTGTTATCCAACTGTCTGCATGACTGAAAAACATGGCGGCGACTCTGTTGGCAATCCAACTTGCGAGTGATTTTATTGAATTCTGAATGAATCTGCCCATTATTTATCAAGACAGCGGCTGAATATTTTCAAAAAAAGTTCTATTTACAGGTAAATGAAGTTCTCTTTTGTTATAATTCTGGTTTTAAAGATGATCGGATTTGCTACATAGAACTGAATGGGACCCGTTTAGACGTTACATGCAATAAGAAAAATCAAATGTGAAATGTCTGATGATAAATGTTGAAAGGTAAATAAGCATGTATACGTCTAAATATTTGGACTAGATAAGGAGTACACCTTTTTCTCACTTTTTTTTTTTGGAAATTCTTTAGTCTGAATACACTCTCAAAGGAGAAAGTAAATAAATAATAGCAAAACTTGTAAAGTGTTAAAGCAGCAGTTTTGTAGTTGACGTTGGGTAGACTCAGGACCAGTAGCCTGGCTAGCTTAGTTGATAGAGCTGTGGTACTAGTGTTCCTGGGGTCCTGAGTTCGAGTCTTGCATCAGGCACACTTTTCACCCCTGATTTACTATAATGGCGACAAGGTCAATTGGTTAGCATGGGTAGGCTACTAGGCGCAATGGCAGTTCGTAACAACCAGGGGGAAGTTGGTGACTCCAAGAAAATAGGAGGGGGAGAAGTGTTGTAGATGACATTGGGTAGACCAGCTAGCTCAGTTGGTAGAGCTGCAATAATAGTGTTTCAGGGGTTGTGAGTTTGAGTGCCCCGGCATACTTTTCTCCCTTGATTTTTTATAGCAGTGATGCCATAGCATGCATGTCTTTCTATCTTCCATTCTAGATTCACAATAGTGTATAGATTTGGTGGGTTGTGAATTTTTATAGATCATTAGAGTTAAGCCTTGTTCAATTAAAAAGCGTATGGCTCTATCAAAAGTTCTTATTCATGTAGATTGTAGTTGATTTGTTAACCCTGTAGGCTTTACTTAACACTATCCAGTTATAACGACCCGGAGGAAAGAAGCCTTCTGTAAATTTTGTGAGAAAAGGAGAAAATGCTGGTTACCAGCATTTTCTCCTTTTCCCACAATTTTTTCTATCCTATCAAAAACAAAAATCATCATTTTAGCCACATTTAAATTTATAGACTTAGTCTGCAAATGCTTTCAGTTTGGTCCAGTCCAAAATTTTTGTTGTTTGGTAAAGGTTTAAGAGAAAGAAGTTTGTTTTTATGATAATGCCAGTATTTCTGAAAAATTTGTTTTATACCTGACCATTGTCTGAATGTAAACATTTTGCTGTTTTGTATCTTGTGATGAATATGAACGTTGGCTATGTCTGTATAAAAGTTTCGCCTACTTTAAAAGGACGCAAGATTTACCCCTAAAAAACCTGCATCGTATAATCTTTAATGGTTTTATTGAGGTACACTAGCAGAAAAGCAATGAAATCCCAATGTTGGGATTATCAGTTATATAATAATGAAAAGTGATGAGTAAAGCAAAATGGAATGGGCAAGTAGTAAAAGATTTAAGATAGTTATTTTAATCCTTTAATCTTTACCTCATGACAGATGTAAGATGTTGGGGAGACAAATTTCCTTGGGCAAGACACACAGGTTGCTTCTTGTGTCAAGACATTATAGTGATCTACCAGACTACAACACAGATGTCAATGTACATGAACACAAGCTGAAGCGGCCTGTTGCCCCACCAGGGACAGTAGACAAAGCGAAACAGGAAGGATTGAAGAAAAAATGGCAAGGACTGGAAGGTCTGAAATCAAGAACCAGGGTAGGTTTTTATTTTCTCTCTTGTTCAGAGCCCTGATGGCTCATTTGACAGGCTACAAGGCTGATAGTCCAGGAGTTTTAAGTTTTAACTCTTTACCACACTGCAAAATTTTAGGATTGTCTAAATTGAAAGCATCTGCTGATGACAAAATAAATGTTACTCAAAAATTGGAATTTATTTTTTGAAAGGGTAGAGAAGATTGTGGGAGAAGGAGAAAATGGTGGTTACCAGCATTTTCTCCTTTTCTCACAATATTTTCAAAAGCACCCTTTTTCAGGGTTGTTAAAAGTCAGGATTGTTTGGTAAAGAGTTAATCATCACTAAGCTACAGTTTGTATTCTCTTGTAGCTTAAAATGTTTAGACTCTGTGAGAAAGCAGCTATTTGCTCGGAGAGATTGTTCTGCATGGTACTTGTGAGTGAAAACCCAGAAATGAAGAAATGGTGCACTGGTTGCTGGGATATAACTGAAGCACATAAATTGCACGAAAAAAACCTAAGAAATAAACAAATAGTCAATATGGTATATAAACATGTACCTATTGCAGAAACTGGGTTTTGACTATTGAGTTAATAAATAGCCATTTGCTATAGACTTGTAATACCCTTAACTCTTTACCAAACGACAAAGTTTTAGACCTATCAAAGTTGACAGTGTTCGTAGAGGACATATTATAACTGTAGCTGAAATGATGGTAATTTCATGTGAAAGTGTAGAAAACCTTGTGGGAAAAGGAGAAAGTGCTGGTAATACACATTTTTTCTATTTCCCACAAGGCAATCAAAAAGTTATTTCCTCAGGGTCATTAAAACCCTGGATGGTGTGGTAAAGAGTTCAAGTTCCTTTCACGACTGTCATTGCCATTGCAGCCCATGTAGAGTAAAATCACATTATCAGACTGCATGTTTTTTTATCTGTGCTGTTGGCCTTACTGAGACATTCTGGAAAAGAGCAACTTTGAAATCAGTTATTTGGGTCTTACTTATGGGCTGATTGAATGGTGTTTTACGCTGCTTTCAACATTATTTTAGTCATATCACGGCAACAGCTCACATATTCATGTATTTCCTGGGTTTCACAAGTACTAGGCTGGGGCGTTGAAGTGTCTTGCCTAAGGGAACTCCCACAAAAAGCCCCATGGATCAGGTGGGGCTCGAACCCGGGACCTCCACATTACGAGTCCCACACTTTACCACTGAGCCTCGCAAGACCCCCACTTCTGGGCTGAAAATGTTGGTTCAAAATTCAACACTTTACCTAGCAATCCAGAGTTTTAACGACCCTGAAGAATAAGGCTTTAGAAAACATTGTGAGAAAAGTAGAAAATGCTGGTAACCAGCATTTTATCCTTTTCCCACAATGTTTTCTAACCTTTCAGATATAAGTTTCAATTGTTGAGTCACATTTTTTTCGTTGTCTGTGAAAGCTTTCAACTTGGACATTTCTAAAATTTTGTCGTTTGGTAACGAGTTAAAGGAAGTTCTTTTTGAAGAATTGCTGTTGAATTGCTAGAGCACTTTTCTAATCTGTACTTTTGTAAGTTCTTCATGTATTTGAGCCATTATCTGGCAAAAGGGGGCTTTATGCATATTTGTGATGCATGATACCAAGCAAATCATCACATGATCATGGATCCATCAAGTCTATTTTGTCTAACAACCGACTGAATCATGAGGTAGACTGGTTCTTTGACATACATAAAATTGACCAATAGCAAAAAGTTTCAGCCTAGGTCAGCCTGCGCGGATTGTACTGACTGACCTGGGTTGATACTTTTTGCAGATGCATTAAGCCCCATTTTCACAGAGCATGGCTCATTTCTGTTTGACAGGATTCGTTGATACCAGACACCCTGAGAGACATGGAAACATCAGAGGAATTCCAAATGACTGCAAAAAATTTGCGGAAGCTTGGGCAAGCAACACTGACTCGAGAAGAAAAATTGAAGAGACAGCGGGCATTGGACAAGCTTGGCATTCCAAGTTTTAATGATTTCTGGAAGTACAAGTTTAGAGAAAAAGGAATGGCAGGTACTAGGCTGTTGTATGGAATCATCCCCAGCATATGATCTTGGTCATCTTGTAGCAGACTACCCTTGAAAACAGTGTTACAAAAACAATGTTACAAAACAATGTTACAAAAGGAGAAATTGCTAATAAGAAATTTCTCCTTTTGTCACATTGTTTTTTATGCTGTAAATCTTAAAATTCATGTTCATTACCAAGATCTATTTAGGATTTAATTGTCCGCTCGATAGTTGTTATAGGAAGTAATGAACTGGAAGGCTATAACCTCATTCGTTTTGGAAGAAAATGTGGAGGTAATGCTGTTGCCCTGTTGTTGTCACATGCATTGATGTCATGGTCGTCAAGCAAATATTTTTTTGTTTTCTCATAGCTCTTCTTTAACTGGAGATATTTACTTCAATTGTTGGCTAGTTGTCTAAAATCAAAAGGTGAACCAAGTCATAAGGGCTGGTAACTTTCAACACATTTTTGACACACTGATGCCCCTTTTTTTACGTAGAGCTTCACTGAAAGAGCAATTGCAAGCCAGTGTTGGCACCTGCATTTAATACCCTTGTATACATGCAGATCTGTGATAATCATACCAAGCCTCAAAAATAGCAGTGAGCCATGCTTTGTGAAAAGGGGGCTTAATGCATCTGCGAAAAGTTTCGACTTAGGTCTGCCTGCGCAGTACGCGCAGGCTGACCTGGGCCGAAACTTTTCGCCATCGGTCAATTTTCTGTTTGTCAAAGGACCAGTCTACGTCATGATTCAGTTGGTTGTTAGAAAAAATGGACTTTATGGATCCATTATTTATGTGATGACTTGCTTGGTATCATGCATGACGGAGATGCATTGAGCCCCCTTTTGCCAGAGCATGGCTCCAATGTTTTTGAACAAGGAAGGTGAATAGTTTGCAATCTGTCAAAAAGATAAATAGGACAATAAAATGTTATATACACAGTGCAGTAAAACAAATGTTTTCAAGGATATACACGAGGCAGTCTGTTTGTCGCTCCATCCATCTATCTGTGGAATGTAATAATGCATATGCAAAAAGTATCGACCCAGGTCAGCCTGCGCAGTCCACGCAGGCTGTCCTGGGCCGAAATTTTTTGCTATTGGTAAATTTTCTGCATGTTAAAGGACCAGTGTACCTCATGATTCTGTCGGTTCATGATGCTTTCAAATTTGTCTGGTTTAGATTTGTTTCAAGAAGCAATTAGCCCCTGCTTAACCTGATGAAGATAGGTTTTGTAAACAATGTGGAAAATAGAGAAAATGATTGTCACTAGCATTTTCTCATACTACGGCAACATTTTCTTTGCTGTCAAATACAGTTATCATCATTTTAGGCAAATTCAATTTTTCGGCTGCAATGCTTTTAATAATATTATGCCAATATGGACTGGTCATAATAATTTGTCTTCTCATAAAACATTTACCCATTTCTTCATATTTGACCAGTTGTAAACCATTTCGAGGAGCACTGAAGAGAAAGACTGATTTAAAAAAAAAAATTTTCTCTTAAATTTCAAAAACATTGTGGATAAAAGAGAAATGCTATTACCCCAGCTTATCTAGAAATTTACTGTTTGCTTTTCAGTGAAAGAGCATACATTGAAGAAAAGGTCCATAGAACAGTTTCAGGTCAATATAGGACTGTATTGTAATCAGGCTTGCAGTCATTGTCATGTGGAATCTTCCCCTAAAAGGTCTGAGGTCATGGACAGACAGACCACAGAGAGATGCCTGCAGGTTTTAAGGAATAGCCCTTCTGTCAAAATACTAGATATTACAGGTGATTAACCCTTTACCAAATATTTCTACGCATTGTTGCGTATGAGGAACACGGATTTCAAAATATTTTTGAAAAAGAGAAAATGCTGGTAATCAGCATTTTCTCCCTTCCCCACAACATTTTTCAGAGATAACTCGCATCATTTTAAGCTTTTAACCCTTTAACCTAAACATTTAACCCTTCACCACACAGTGCCGACTTTTAACGACCCTGGGAAAGAAGCCTTTCGAAAAAATTCTGGGAAAAGGAGAAAATGCTGGTAACCAGCACTTTCTCCTTTTCCCACAATGTTTTCTACCCTATCAAAGAAAAATTGTACCATTTGAGCCACATTGAAATTGTCGTCTGCAAATGCTTTCAATTTAGACAAGGCAAAAACTTTGTCGTCTGGTGAAGGGTTAATATGTTGTCTGAAGTTGCTGTCAACATGGTGAGTCTAAATTTTTCTTGTCAGACAAAGTACAGCCTTGGTGGTGCAGTCTGTAGTGTACAGGACTTGAGAATGGGGTTGATGGTTTGATTCCCATCTTGGTCAATTTCATTCTGAGGACTGATGATAGTCATTGGGACAGGATTCATTCCTCTCTCACCCACTGATCATTGTTATAATGATGGTTATGTGGGAAAGCACCTAGTTGCTTGAAAAAAATACTTGAAGTACTAGTAAAAGCAACTCCAGGAAAACAAGGATAGGTGCACTGGCCGCTGCAATATAGCTGAAATAATGTTGAAAACAGCGTTAAACACAATGCAATCAGTCAATGTCTGACAAAGTGCCAGCACTATGCATCTTTAGGAGTGGAAAATTGACTTATCAGGAAAAAAAAGCCAGGGTGTAATTTTATGGTCACTTATACAGCAAGATACCTGTACATACCTGTGTTTGCCTTCTGACATTCAAACAAAATTTTGTCTCAGTTTTCAGTTCTTGCACTGCCCTGTATTTAAAAGCCATCTTACTCAGAGCTGTAAAAAATGAGACTGTTTGATAAAGAGATAAACCTGTCATTATTTATGCATCATGGTACAAATGAGCCATGCTCTGTAAAAAGGGGCTTAATGCATCTGCAAAAAGTATTGACCCATGTCAGCCTGTGCAGTCTGCACAGGCTGACATTGGTCAAAACTTTTTGCTGTTTGTAAATTTTCTGCATGTTCAAGGACCATTCTACCTCCAGATTAAGTCCAAATGAATTTTCTGGATCGACAGTATAATTATGTGATGACTTGCTTTGTATACTGCAACATGGAGATGTTTTAAACCCTTCTTTTTCCACAGCATGGCTCATATTGTATAACCAATATAATTTTGATTGAAGGTGGAGCTCCTGAACTGTGTCCAGAGTTCCGTTACTTAGCAGCAGAAGGTCGCGCCCTTGAAAAAGATGTGATTGTTCGGAGTAATTTAACAGCTCTGTTAGAGCCAGGTAATCAGTATATGATGCTTTTTATCTGTTGAATTATTATGGGATAATTGAACCTACTTGACATATACCTGGAGAGCATGGTTTTGATTGGTTGTAAAAGGTGTCATGTGATACTAAAAATTTATGACCAATTTTTAGGTGAACACAATTGGTCAGAGGACACCCTTCTTTTCTGTACCAAATATTTACAAAATTGTGAGTTAAGTTATTGGTGGAATGAATGTTGGTGAACATTTCATGGAACTCATGTGTGTCAGGTACAGTTTTTCCCAAATATATACATGTAATTACTAAATAGATTGAACTGATTCATAGATGTTATGTGACAGAGTACTTTGCTTTAAATCAGTTTTTCTATGTTTTCTAAGCAAAATTATTTTGTGTCCAAGAAATGCCAGCCCCAAAATGTTCAAGCTAAACCTGCATGTTGCAATCTCATAGCATGGTATGACATGTTTTGCATTAACCTGCTTCGTTCTATAGGTTTAACTCTGTACCAAACGACCCCATGTTTAAACAGCTTGGAGGAATAAGGCTTTTAAAAAATTGTGGGGAGAGGAGAAAATGCTGGTAACTACCATTTTCTCATTTTTCTGCAGTGTTTTCAAACCTTCAAAAGAGATCTGTCATTTGAGACACATTTGAATTGTGGCCTGCATATGCTTTCAGTATGGAAAATTCTAAAATTTTGTCGTTTGGTAAAGAGTTGAACTGCTAATTGGATACATGTCTAGTTGATGTTTTTAGACTGTAGGAAAGATTATAATATAAGTACAGTAAATTATCCAAGACTATTTTTGGCAGGAAATCTGGCCGTTTTTTTTTTTTAAATTTAGACAAATATTAGATTGGTTCTGCTTGCAATAGTATCTCTTTCTTGCTCCTAATATACTGGAAAGAGAGAAAATTACATTAACCCTTTACCAGATGACAAAATTTTAGCCTTGTCTAAATTCAAAGCATTTGCAGATGACAATTTCAATGTGGCTCAAATGGTGCAATTTTCTTGATAGGGTAGAAAACATTGTTGGAAAAGGAGAAAATGCTGGTTAACAACATTTTCTCTTTTTTCCACAATGTTTTCAAAAGGCTTCTTTCCCAGCGTTGTTAAAAGGCGGCATTGTGCAGTAAAGGGTTAAAAAAGAAAAGAAAAATAAGTATTTATTCTGTCACATACAATTATTTTGGCCCGGTAACAGGGTGCTGTATATTTTTTATGTTATTGTACAGTAATGTGACTGTAGAAGTGCTTACTTGCCTACTGAGACTACTTATAAAAAAGCATCTCAATAACTGAATGAAAGTATCGTCAGTGAAAATTCTCTCTGAATCTGAAATATCTGTCAGTAGTTTCAACGTATGAACAGTTTTTTTGTCATGTAAAAACAGTAAGACAAGAGAAATATTGGTCTTCTTTACCACAAGGTTTTTCTGCGGGTAAACATCATGTTTATTACATAATTAATATCATTCATGACATCATTATTGCAGCTGCATATTAAACCATTTTACACAGTTCTTATGTTTTTCTCATTGTACAAAATATAGGTCTATATGTGCAATTTTTTGAGAGAAATATTTGAAATTTATTCAGGAATTGATTATAAAGGAGAAACAGGATAAGTAGAATAGATGGTTAGTGTCTTTGTCCTCTTGGATTGGTAAAGTTTATTGGATTCGGCACTGGAATTTCATCTGCTTCTCTTACAGCTCACCTGATAAAATTCCTACGTCTTGCCTGATAAACTTTACCAATCCAAGACACCAACCATCTATTCTCTATTTATATTGTATATATTTTGCATACAGGTCAAGAGGATACCGCCCAGTTTTTTGCTGACCAGGGTCTACATGTGATAGCCTCGTTGCCATGTTACAGTGCCAAAAATGTCAACATACAGAGAGGTAGAGGGGTGTTTGACAGAAGTATACAGGCTTTGATCATGCTAAATGAACTTGGTTATGGTAAGCCTGGAAGTGGCTTGGAAATGGATTTAGTGTATAATCCTTTAGGTAAGTTGAAATGGATTTAGTGTGTGTAGTACTGCTGATTAGATTTTTTTTTTTTGGAGATGGGGGCTGGGAAGGGGTTTGAAATCTAGCTTATAACATGTAAAGGGGCAAAGGGATTTTGAACATTATTAAAACAACATCCTAAATCCACTCATCAGTAGCAGTGAAATTATTCTGACAAATAGAGGAGGAACTTATCATTGGTAATTTTTTAGCAGTTGTCTGTAGGTCATAGGAATTTACCCTGATGTCTTTGCATGATTCCTGTATATCCGTGGTTAATGACTTGATATTACAAAGTCCAAATTTCTTACCAAATTTTTTTTTTTACAAAAAGTCAAGGGCTTAAAACCTGGGTGAAATTTAAGAAATTGAACAAAAAAAAAAACCTCTGTTTGACATCGTCACCTTCTAATTTCTCTTAATGTATGAAGTAAATGTGTTTGGTTTGGAAGATGTTTAATTTGGCAAAATCAACTTCAGCATGTCAATAATCTGGGTCTGTATTCAGCAACCATTCTTAAGAATATTCTTAGTCTCATAATAAATTATGGAAAGTAACAGTCTGATTATAGATATATTCTACAAGCTTTCATAGATGTCTGTATATGTGTGAATGGTTATTACATTTGAAAGAGTGCAGCAACAGCACTGATTGCTCATGTGAGCAGTCAGTACTGCCTCCACTCTTTTTTCCAAAGATAAGTCTAAATTACTATGCTAGTAATTCCATTGGCTTATTCAAATTACTATGTATAATTATATACACTTGCATATTTTCTATAGGGGCATTTCTGCCTCCCCCTCAAGAACCATTGGAACAGAAATACAAAGAAGAGCTGAAGACTTTGTTTGGTATTGAGTTTAATCAGTTGTTTACAATAACCAATATGCCTATCAAACGATTTGCTGACTTCCTAGTTCGCAGGTAAATCTGTTTATAACAGTATCAAAGGACTGTATGTTTCATAAGTGCAGAGTAGAAACTCTCAGAAAAAGAATTAAAGTCTATTTTGAAATGGTGAAGAACTAAGCTCTATCCCAGCGTAAAAAATGTGAAGTTGTAATACTGTCACATGTTTGATTTAAAAATGAGCTGTTCTTAAAGAAGATAAAGAGCTATTTTCATAGTCCTGCGTCATCTGAGTTGCCGTGCAAAGAACTTTGACATTTCAAACATAACTAAAAAAATGTACTTCAAACCTAGGCTAGTTGTTACCTATCAAAAGAGAAACCTATGCCAGAAGGGCAGATAACCCTCAGAATGTTTTTGACAAAGTTGTGTTCCATTATGGACTTTAAAATTTTCTCAGAAAAAAGCAACTTCAGCTTAGAATTAGCATCCATGTATGGAACTCTTTGTTAATATGGTATTTCTGCTATCATCTGAAAACAAGTGATTAATGAAATTACCAAACTGATGTTGAAAAGTGAAAACTTGGATAAAAGATTTCATTGGTCATCCCAGTCCAGGGAATTTGATGTTTAAATATAGATATAACCCGCAAAGTGCCTTTGACAACTTTTGTTTATAAGAAGTTGATAAAGGTCAGATGTAAAGTATTCATTTAATCCTAAATTATTGTTAACTCCAAAACAAGTTTCAACTTTTCAGTCACATTTATTTTGTAGTCTGCACATTTTTTCACTATTTGGACAAGGCTAAAATTTTTTTGTCTGGTAAAGGTTTAATGATAAGCCGTCCCGAAGTCTGTTAGATTTTGCAATCAAAATTGGCAATCAAAATCAGCTTGTTTCCTTTCTAATGCTGAAAACGCAACATAAACTGGCTTCTTCAATGCAGACAACATTCTATGCCGAGTAAGGTTTCCTAGATGTTTGAAATAGAACAACATCAGTTTTTCTCCCAGTTTTGTTTAGAACTGGTTACCAGTTCAACTGATCCCTGCTTTTGCAGTGAAGCTTAGTTCTTTCAACAGTCCATAAGCCTACTCCTGTCTGTTCTTAACCCTTATTCCTATAGATAAGTTAAATGAAACTTTCAAGCCAATAGAAAAAACCCAAATAATACTATTTCAAAGTTATTTTCTGGAGAAAAATATCTCCTATCTCTTTATCGGACACTGTAGATCCAAGATTGGACTGAACATTCTGTGCAGTCTGATCTTGATCTACACTGTCCGCTAAAGGTCAGTGAGTCACGCTTAGCAGCCTAAGGGTATCATAATCTTTCTGAAATTCACTCTATTTTTGTTTTTTTGTTGGTCTTTACAGAAATGAACTGCATGATTACTTAGAGCTACTGATCAGAAACTACAACGTTGATACAATCGACAGTTTGATGTGTAGAAATCTCCTGAGTGTCAACTGGGATGGCAAGCTGTTTGACTGTGACTTCAACCAACAATTAGACATTGGGATGTCAGCTACAGGTGGAAAAGGTGCAATTTATTAGTCCTGTTTTTGATATTCTGGTTTTTGTATGCTTGTATTACACGTTGAAGACAACTTTGAAAGCATTCTTGTAAAACAGGGAATTATCAAAAAAAATAAAGGAAAAATGAGGTTCTCTACATGAATTAATCAACTTTCAAATTCTGTCATTGAGGTATTGTAGTAGCCCATGCATTGTCGTCTGTGTCATCATTGTTGTATGTGTCATCATTGTTGTCTGTGTTGTCATTGTTGTATGTGTCATCATTGTTGTCTGTGTCATCATTGTCGTATGTGTCATCATTGTCGTCTGTGTCATCATTGTCGTATGTGTCATCATTGTTGTATGTGTCATCATTGTTGTATGTGTCATCATTGTCATCTGTGTCATCATTGTTGTATGTGTCATCATTGTCGTCTGTGTCATCATTGTTGTATGTGTCATCATTGTTGTCTGTGTTGTCATTGTTGTCTGTGTCATCATTGTCGTCTGTGTCATCATTGTTGTATGTGTCATCATTGTTGTCTGTGTCATCATTGTCGTATGTGTCATCATTGTTGTATGTGTCATCATTGTTGTATGTGTCATCATTGTCATCTGTGTCATCATTGTTGTATGTGTCATCATCATGCAAAATCTTTGACATTTTCAAAAACTTTAATACTTTACTTTGAACAGCCTTTTCCCCTCCCTCCATTTTCCTGCAAAAAGTCAAACCAAGTTATCAAAAATTCTGAATATTTCACCCCAAATTGGTAATGGTAAAATTATTAACTATGCAAAATTTCAATACACTAGTTGAAGCAGTTGTTAAGATATTTCAAAATTCAGGGGTCCCTGTGAACTGCAAACTACCTTTACCCATCAAAGTATAATATATGACATAGTTTTGCCCCTTTTTCAACTTTGAATTAGGATGAAAACAAAGGGAAAATGCAGAAATTGCTTTTTTAGAGCTTTTTTTCCCCCAACGTTTGCAAATTTTACTCTTCAAGCTGAATTAGTAGAAAGAATGATTGTTTCCACACTGAAACTAAACCAAAGATTTTCAATGCTCTATTTTTCAGCGCCAAAGACAGTTTTTGACATAGAGTCCTGTGACGATGTTGTTAACTCGGATATCTCTGTGGACAATCACTGCTATGGCTGTACTGCAGGGATGGGATCCAGCTGACAGGGCGTTACTGTCTAGTATGGGAACAGTGGTAGTATTAAACCCAATCCCTTTATTAGACAGAGTTTCTTTTTGTCTTTTGCTTTTTTTTCTAAATTTCGAAATGTCTTTGCTATCTCATTACCACGTGGAACACATGTGCAGCTGTCGACTTCAACCCTTTACCGCACAATGTGGCCTTTTGACGCCCCTTGGAAAGAAACCTTTTGAAAACATTGTGAGAAAAGAAACATTGCTAGTTCAAGGACAATCATGGAATGAGAATGCTTGATGATGTATGATTTATGGTCTCACTAATGCATAATATGAGCCATGCTCTATAAAAAGGGCACTTAATGCATCTGCGAAAAGTATTGACCTAGATCAGCCTGTGCAGTCTGCTATTGGTCAATTTTTCAAACATTTGTTAGACAAAATGGACTTTGAGGACCCATGTTCATGTAATGACTTGCTTGATGTCATTCATCAGGGAGATTCATTAAGCCCCCTTTTGCAAGAGCATGGCTTGTGGTCTCACACCGCAGAATGGGTGATTTTTATATCGCGTGGTTTAGGCTTAAACTGGAAAGAGCCCAAGTTGTAAAGTTAATGATGTCCCATATCAAAATGTCTAGAAAGGCAGCTATGGGACTGATGAACACTGACAACTTGGGCTCATTTCCATGAAGTAGACTGTATAAGTTGTTGTTATTATTATTTCTTTTTTTTTATACATAGACCATTGTATATAGAAACTTGTAAGTAGAACAAAAAAAAAAAAGTTTCTAAACAACAAAATTTTAGACCACTTGACAGCTGACAATATAAAAAAAAACTGAAAATTCTGTTTCAAAGAATAGAAAAACATTGTTTGAAAAGGAGAAAATGCTGGTTATCAGCATTTTCTCCTTTTTCCATAATGTTTTCCAAAGCCTTCTTCCTCAAGGTTGTTAAAACTCGGGATTGTGTGGTAAAAGGTTAACCTGCCAACAAAATTGTAGACTTTTCCATACTAAAAATATATGTAACAAAATTTATGGTGGCTCTAATTATGGGAGTTGTATGTGAAACAATAACATTGTGAGAAAAGGAGACCAGCTGGTTACCAGCATTTTCATCATTTTGTTTCCTGAAGTGTATTCCCACAGCTTCTTCCGCAGAGTCATATAAGTATGGGATCATATGTTAACCCTTTTAACAACCCTATTGAAGAAGACTTTTAAGACTTTTGGAAACATTGTGGAAAAAGGAATATTCATACATTGTATTTTGTATGTTGATATGTTGATAATAGAATTATTGGATTTCTGATCATGTTACCATTATACATTGTATATTCTATGTTAATTGATTAATAAATCCAGAATTATTGATTGTCTTACTATGTTACCATGGAAGGTAAATTGAATTTACATGTAGTTTCAATAGTTTTTTTGTAGTTTCAAGTTTAAATAAAGCATTCTGTTCTGTTCTGTTTATATCAAAATATACATTATAATCTATATAATTTGCTCCAATGTAAACAATGTGCATTTAGCACCATATAAATGAGCCATGCATGGTGAAAAGGAGACTTAATGCATCTCCGTGTGCATTGTACCGAGCAAGACATCACATAATTATGGATCCATAATAGCCACTTTTTTTAACAACTGGCTTAACCCTTTACCAGATGACAAGATTTTAGCCTTGTCCAAATTGAAAGCATTTGCAGACGACAATTTCAATGTGGCTGAAATGGTGCAATTTTTCTTTGATAGGGTAGAAAACATTGTGGGAAAAGGAGAAAATGTTGGTTACCAGCATTTTCTCCTTTTCCCACAATGTTTTCAAAAGGCTCCTTTACCAGGGGCGTCAAAAGGCGGCATTGTGTGGTAAAGGGTTAATTCTGTATGTCCTAGAACCAGTCTACTGGTTCTTGGACGTGCAGAAAATTGATCAATAGCAAAAAGTTTCGGACCAGGTCAGCCTGCGCAGGCTTACCTGGGTCAATACTTTTTGTATATGCATTAAGTTCCTTTTCACAGAGTATGGCTTAAATAATTAAGTTCAAAATCATCAACATAATGTGTTCACTTGTTGTAAGTGCTTAGGATCATTTGGGAATGACCCAAATGAGAAATAATTTGCAGGAAAGGATTTTTTTTTCAATAATACGGAACATGTTGTTTAGAAAACTGTTTGTGAATGTTAACCTTTTACCAATTTTTAATTACCCTGAAGTAAAAGGCTTTCAAAATACTTTGGGAAAATCAGAAGACGCTGATAACCAGCATTTTCTCATTTTCCCACTGTGTTTTCTACCCTTTCAAAGACAAAATTGTATCAGTTAAAGCATTTTATAATATTATATAATATGTTGTCTGCAAAAGCTGTGAATTGGGACGGACATAAATTTTTTTCCCTCTAGTAAAGGCTTAATTTTGCTCCTTTTCCCCGAGAAGCTTCTAAAGGTAATAATTTGTATGGATGTTCATTAATCAAAAATGGTTAGATATTTGTTTATGCTGCCATGATATGTAATTTGAATTAAGCTTTTTAATATGTTTTCCACAATTCTCTGTCTTCATACAACTTTTTTTTTTCACTGATTACAGTAGTCTTCCAAACGTTTGAGTTCAAATACCTGATTAGAATATACAGTAATTTGTGTTAACTCTTTACCACACAACAAAATTTTAGACCAGTCCAAATTTATAGCATTTGCAGACTACAAATTAAGAGTGGTCAAAAGCAACAAAATCTGTCCTTGAATGGTTAGAAAACAGTGTGGGAAAAGGAGAAAATGCTAGTTACCAGCATTTTTCCCTTTTCCCACAGTGTTTTCTAAAGCTTTCTTCCTCAGGGATGTTAAAAGTTGCGATTGTGTGGTAAAGGGTTCAAGAAAAGATTAATGCTGTATAGTTATCCATAGTGTTATTATGGGTATTAGAATGTAGCCTTTTTCCCCAACTAGTCTTAGTCTTCAGATGTCGGCAATTATATTCTACCTCAAAGTTTTCAGATTAATATACATTATTATCATTCACATAAGAAAATGCTGAGAGAGAGAGAGAGAGAGGGGAGAGGGAGGAAGGGAGAGAGAGAGCAATTACAGTTTGTTAATAAATAGGTATACATAATTACATACATACATATTGAAGACTCGTATCATTTTTTATTTTTATGCTCATGTTATAACGAACTTAGAGATTTTTTTCCCTTTTTGCCTGTATATTTTCGAAATCACTCATCTATGTATAAATGTATCGAACTGTTAAAATCCCAAGACAAAAACATCATTAAAAAAATTGCCATCTACGTCAAACTTGCGATCGCAAAACGACTGGAAATATTGTAATTAATTGATCTTAAATGTTCACTCTCTACTGCTTGTTTATTTATTTTTTATTTCTAATCATAATACTTTTCAACTTATTTCTTTCCTATATGTCTTTTTTGTAACACCTTGATAGTATCTCCATGTACCACGTTTTTGTATATTTTAATGCAACTGACGATGTACTTTGTACAAGTCAAAATAAAATTATGTTCTGTTCTGCTCTGTTCTGTACATTCAGAATAATTTTGTAGAGTTACTGTTAAAATACAGAACCATATATATGGAATATTCATCAAGTGACAAGTTAAAGCTCTATGTATTCTAAGTTTCACTGTATGTATTTCTAAGTACATAATAGATAAAAACATTGATTGGCAGTACATCTTCATGTTTTATCTGCTTTTCTTTCAGAGTTAAGAAGAAATTACATCATAATTGACCCCTTGATTTTTTGACCAGGAAACAGCAAATATGTGTTTTCAGAAGCATTTTTTCTCAGAGTTGTAAAACACATGCAGTTTTTTGGTGAATGATCAAAGAAACGAAACTACTTTCATGAATGATAAGAGTAGTTTTAGAAGGAAGGAAATTGTTGGTAACAAGCAAGCGTTGCTCCTTGTACCTCATCAGCTGGCTTGGAGGAGGATAAAATGAGGTACACCCCTAGTTACTTGTCTGTTTGAGCCTTGCTCTGTGAAAAGGGGGCTTAATGCATCTCCGTGATACATTATAACAATCAAGTCATCACATAATTACGATTATGTAAAATCCAGATTTTTTTAAAAACCGACTAAATCATGAGGTATACTGGTCCTATGATATGCAGAAAATTTAAAGATAGCAAAATGTTTCGACTTGTGTCTGCGCTGGCTGAGATTGGTAAATACTTTCTGCAGATACATTAAGCCTGCTTTCAGAAGGCATGGCTCATTTGCATCAATACACCAGCATTCAGTTACCATTGTTTATATTTTCGATTACAAAATTATTGAAATGGACCTTAGTCTGTGAGACTCATTATTGCAGCTTTTCATTCTTTACCACATGAGCAAAATACAGGCTTGTCCAGATTGAAAGCTTTTGCAGACGACAATTTCAATGTAGCTAGATATGATAGAATTTGTCTTTGATAGGGTAGAAAACATTGTGGGAAAAGTAGAAAATGCTGGTTACCAGCATTTTCTTCTTTTCCCACAATGTTTTCTTAAGGCTTCTTTCTCAGGATCGTTAAAATTCGGTATTGTTTGGTAAAGCATTAAGGTAGTTTGGTTATTATTTCTCGAAGAAAAGCAAACTCTGTATTACATGTGTCCAGTTTGATATAGCGTTGTCCGTGTAATTACCGATTTTATGCATGTTTCAATGAAAGTAGAGTAACAATCTACCGTAGACAATCTCTCTGACATAGTGAGCGATCTTGCGCAATCCTTGCTGTCTTGCTTATCACAGTTCTCTGCACTCTTAAATGCGAACTGACTGAGGAGTTGAAGAGCTACGCATGTTTGTTTTCACAACCCAGTCCATTAATTTTGAGCCGCAAAGCCATATTCAGTCGTTTTTCATTGTGTTCAGATGGTAGCTTATTACAAATTTTATGATAATTCTATGAAGTACCTCATCCGAAAATATACGATCATCCAGAGTACATTTCAAAGAAGTATGATCATCGAAAGAGTACGACCACCAAAAGCGCAAGCCATATTACAGCAAATAAACTTTGATTCACATGGGCATCATCAGAACACTTTATCAGTTGCAAGTCATATATCTGCACAATTGCATAGCAATCCGCCTTCGATAGGATTAATGGTTCCCGTCACCATGGAGGAATAATCACTCAACAAGTACATAACAGGGCCTGTCACTTCTTCCAGTTCCGCTAACTTTCCAAGTGGTGTATGGTCAAGCAATTTCCTAGTAATTTGTTTGCCGGCCCAATATTCCCTACCCATATCGGTTAGCACAACTGTAGGGTTTACAGAATTTACGCGTATGCTGTGAGGTCCTAGCTCTAGAGCGAACTGTTTCGTCATCATGTCCATGGCTGCTTTTGACATCGTATACGCTAAAGTGTTCCTCATTGGCCTTATCGATATCACACTTGACATATTGACTATGGAGCCGCCATTTCCAGTTTCCATCATTTTCTTACCAACAATCTGACTTACATTGACAGCAGACATGGTATTGATCCTGAAAGCTTCCTCCATAAACTGCTTGGGAATTTCAATAGATGGTACCCATTCGAGTGCGATCCCAGCGTTGTTTACCAAACCGTTCATGGGTTCCAGGTTTTCAAGCGCTGCTCTGGTGTCCTCCCAGCTGGACAGGTTGACCTGTATGGGACGTATGTTTGAACACTCGCGCACAAGTGAGTCCAGATTTTCTTGGCTTTTACTCACAGCAATTACTTCTCCACCGGAGTCTGAAATGCATTTAACTAAAGCCCGACCGATACCACGACCGGCTCCTGTTACCATTACTTTCTTTCCAGCAAATCTGAAAGCCATTTCTCATTTGTCTAAACACATTCACGTAATATAGTCTCAGATATTGACGGACATAAGTCGGAATTCATCTATTTAACCCCCTGTGTAAAGTTAAAATGTGAGATGACTCTTAAAAACAGAAATCTTTTATTTTAAGTCCGTAGAAAGTAATGAACTAAGAAGCATACGAAAATACAATCCTTGGATATTTTTATTATATTTTTTAGTTAATAACTTTTTTTTTTAAATTTTTTTTTACACAGAACGAACTAGATGTGTTCAGTACCGTAGTCTACTAAAGTTAAGTGTGTACAGAGAGCAGGTGACATGCCCTATTTACCTTGAGAGTCTAAGGGCAACCAGTCACAGTATAGTTCAGCTGGTGAAATGTAGGAGGGCATTCACATATATATTTTTACACAATTAAAAAACTTTTCGCCTGATAAATTTTCTACCTGTATAGTAAATTTACCCTGTACATTTTGGTTTGGTCTTTTCTAAACTTACAATGATTACAAATAAAATGCTAATGAAAAATGACATCATGAAATAACCCATGCTCTGGCAAAAGGGGGCTTAATGTCTTTCAGTGATGCATGATACCAAGCAAGTCATCACATAATTATGAATCCATAAAATCTATTTTATCTTAAAATCGGCTGAATCACAAGTTACACTGGTACTTTGACATGCAGAAAACTTATCAAAGCATAAAAAGTATCGGACCAGGTCAGGACCTACTTGATATTGATCTTGCAATAAACGTTGAGCATGCGATTAGTTCTTTTTTTACCAAACGACAAAATTTTGGACTTGTCCAAATGCAAAGCGTTTTGCATAGGGCAAATAAGATTTGGCTCAAATGGTTGAAAAATTGTTTTAGAAAAGGAAGAAAACGTTGTGGGGAATGGAGAAAATTCTCTTTTTCCCACAATGTTTTCAAACTCCTTCTTCCTTAAAGGCCATATAGCTGCCAAAAGTAAACAATGGGGTTATAAAAATGCATTTAAATTTCAATCAAACCATCTAAAAGTATGTGCAATATTGTAATGTTGACAACCCGTTATTGTACGGGCGTTATAGGTGTTAGTCGCTGGCAGAAAAAGAAGAATGAAATCTAAGACTAGTTTAAAGTTGCCAGATCACTCTACCCTTTGTTAACTTTTTACCTGATTTGAACATTCATTTTTCTGCCTGCAACTAACACTGGGACCGACCGTACAGTAGCAGATCGTCATGTTTGCAATATTTTTCATACTTATAAAAGGCGTGATTTAAATTTAAATGAGCCATGCTCTGGCAAAAAGGGGCTTAACGCATCTCCGTAATGCATTATGCCAGTCAAGTCATCACATAGTTATGGATCCAGAAAAGCCTCTATTTTTAACAACTGGCTTAATCCTTTCCCAAACAAGCCCTGGTTTTCACGTGTCTGTAGTACAAGTCTTTTGAAAACACTGTGGGAAAAGGAGAAATTGCTCGTAACGAGCAATTTCTCCTTTTCCCACAGTGTTTTCTACCCTTTTGGAGAACTTTCTGTCATTTTCATCAAATTTAAAATTGTCGTCTGCAAACTCTTTCAAATTGGACCAGTCTAAAATTTGTCGTTTGGGAAAGGGTTAATCAAGAGGTAGACTGGTCATACTAGACATACAGAAAATTGAACAAAAGCGAGTTTCGGCTCAGGTCAGCCTGCGCGGACTGCGCAGGCTAACCTGGGTCGATGCTTCCCCCCCACCGATGCATTAAGCCCCCTTTTCACAGGGCATGGCTCCGATGTATTTTCCACCCTATTGTTTACTTTTAGCAGCTATAGGGACTTTAAGGTCGGTAAAACTAGGGATCGTCTAGAAATGGTTAAGGAACAGCAGGGATTAAAACCAAATCCGCCGTAAGTATTATGTTTGTCTACTGGTCAAATACAGGAAGAATGTGCAATTTAGTGGGTTGTGTTCATCAGGATAGCTATCTGTCACCTGTGCGTACGTTCAAAATTTCTTATTAACTGGAAACAAGTTGATAAGCGATTTGTTGCCATGATTTCACTGAAACACAATTAAATGTAGCGTTGAAGATGGTGATGGAAAAGATTTGAGCCAAGCCCTGTGAAAAGGGGGCTTCATGCATTTGAGAAAAGTATCGGCCCAGTCAGCCTGTGCAGTCCACGCAGGCTGACCTGGGCCGAAATTTTTCTCTGTTGGTCAATCGTCTGTATGTCGAAGGACAGTCTACCTCATGATTCTGTTGGTTGTTAAAAAAAAAGGACTATTATGGATCCATAATTATGTGATGACTTTCTTGGTATAATGCATTACGGAGATGCACGAAGCCCCTTTTGACAGAGCGTGGCTTCTTTATATCGCACAAAGTTTAATTGTAAAATAAATGTATTTTCGATACGGAATACCTGGTTTTTTGCATTTTTTAAATCAGAAAAGGGTATGAGGGCTGGAATCAAATTAATGCACTTTAAGCGCGCAATTTGGCCAATGAAAAAAGAATCGTCCTTAGTTTTGTTAATAACTGTTGTCGTATATATAGCGGGGCTTCGTAAGCACACACGCCAGACGACATCCAGATGCAAATTATTTACGGGTGCATGGAAAAAACCGAATTTCATTTCGAACCGTATTTCACCGAATTTCATCTCTTGATAACCATATTTCACCTCGTATGACCATATTTCACATCAAATAATGAATTCTTCGCCATGGTGATTTCTCATTTAATTAATTTATTATGTAAATATAGCTTACATGTAAAAAAATCTTTTCAAAAGGAGTTACATGTAGTTCTAAAAAGACCCTAACAAATTATTGCTAGAATAAGATATTGTCCAGAAAATTAGCATAAAATTATGCTGTACAAATATGTTTCGTTTCAGATCAAAAGTTATTACTACGGCAATAAAATTTGTCATACTTGGGTAAAATTCGGTCATCAAGAGGTGAAATTTGGTGAAATCCGGTTCGAAAAGAAATCCGGATTTTCCATAAACCTATCATTCTCGATGTCAATGTGAAAGTTCAGTGTTCGTGTATCCTAGAGCAGGGTACAATTATTTCAAATATTTACGAATTTGAATACTTGAGCTGTAAGGGACGTCTTCGATATATCTGAAAATTTAGCAACTGAAAATTATGTATGATAGAAGCATTGAGGATAATGCAACATTACAAATGAACTACGCAGCGTCTTGCAAACCGGAAGTCTGGACAGGAAGCAATATAGGGCCGGAGGCATGCTTACGTCACCCCATGAATCAGGATGATAACAATGAGAGCCTGTTTGCTACGCAACCACGCGACTCAAAAATTGGGTTTTTACAATCAGCTCGAACGTTTCAGATCACTTATGTATAGCAGGTTAAGGGTTAGTAAATACATGTATATAAATACACACACTGTTTCGTCCTCGAAAAATTTACGTATACGCAATGAAGGAATAATCTATATTTATAATCACTGCATTATCGTGTTTTCATAAAACTGAATTCAAACGACCTTAGAGGACACAGAATAAGCAACAAGTCCATGTTGAATTTAGCCATTAATCATTTACCAAACAATCTAGAGTTTCACCTAGGTAGAAAGTTTATGAAAACATTGTGGGAAAAGGAATAAATGCTGGTAACGTTTTCCCACAAATTTTGTGGGAAAAGGAATAAATGCTGGTAACGTTTTCCCACAAATTTTTCTTAACCATCTCAAAAACAGTTACGCGAGTCATAATTATTTTTCATCTGAAAATTCTGTTAGTTTGGACGAGTCTAACATTATGTCGCTTGTTAAGAATGAAGTATATAAAAAAAAATACACGAACAACTTGCATGGAGTTTGATCAATAAATATTTGTTTGCTTAGTAAAAGAAATGGGTAATTTCAGAGAGTAAAAAGACACAAAAATACTATATAGCAGTTGAAATGGTGGCAAAGTTTTGCCAAAACCAGGATCAGACTGCATAATCTGTGTATTCTTATCTTGAGTCACAATGTGGGCCTAGGTGAAACACAATAAGTTCCCCTCAGCGTCTCAACAGTTAAAGACTTCGAGGCTCCAAGTCTGCTGAGTGTTTCAAAGCACAGAACACCACATCCGCACCTTTTGGCGAGTTCAGCTGAAACTCTGGTGTCGACTCGATGAAGGCGGATAATAGTTAAAGTATATAGTTCTTAAACGAATTAAGTTATTTTACCTCTAACTTTTCCTCTCGCACTCAGCTTTTGTGTAGAATTCGAAGATTTCCAAAATGGCGAGTGGCAAAGAAGAAACGAGGATCAAGTTAATAAAGTAAGGAAAAACATCGGTAATCTTAGATAACAAGTACAGGTCTATGTTTGCAGCATACAAGAGTTGCTTGTATTTGGGTACAACTTCTTCAAATTGCTTTTCCTGAAACCTCGCAAAAGAATCTTATCATCGGCTTTCTTTACATGTTTTTATCTAATTGATTGATCAGTCAACACGTCAATGTTTTGCATCAAAAGATCCGTCGAACTAGACAGCGAGTAACTCAATGGATGCTAGCATGTCGCGGAGTTCTACACTGTCCAAAGAATTCCCCGTTTTTGAGAGCATAATGATCTACCGTCAAAAAATAGTTCGAGGGTTTACCTTAGAGTTTCACCTAAATTCGCCTGATATTATAATTAAATATCGGCACAGTTACAAAAGAGACCTCCTTCGATCGGGTTAATGGTACCCGTCACCATGGACGAACAGTCACTTAGAAAGTACATTATCGGGCTAGTTACCTCCTTCATTTCTGCCAGTCGGCCTAATGGGGTGTGAGATATAAGTGTTTCTTTACGATCTTGGCCTTCCCAATTTTCCCTACCCATGTCTGTCAGCACAACTGTTGGGTTCATGGAATTAATTCGAATGTTGTGGGGTCCCAGCTCCAGCGCAAACTGCTTAGTCATCATATCTAAAGCTGCTTTTGACATTGTATAGCAAAGAGATTTTCTGAACGGTTTAATAGATAATATACTAGAAACGTTTACAATAGAACCACCCTTTCCAGCTTCAACCATTTTCTCTCCGATAATTTGTGTGACATTAACAGCTGCGAATGTATTGACACGAAAAACTTGTTCCAGCGTGTCCTTATCAATTTCTAAGGATGGCGTCCAACCACCTGAAATTGCTGCATTGTTCACCAAGCCGTCCACGGGTTCAAGGTCTTGCAGAGCCGTTCGAGTATCTTCCCAGTTGGCCAGGTCAACCTGCACTGGATGAATATTAGAACACTCCTCCACATGTGAGTCTAGATTTTTTTGTGTTTTACTCACGGCTATCACTTCACCACCAGCGCTTGAGATGCATTTTGCCAAAGCTCGACCAATACCACGCCCGGCTCCTGTTATTAAAACTTTCTTTCCGTCAAATCTGAATGTCATAATTCTACGGTACCTAGGCTACCCACCAAAACGAAAGTACTGCAAATTTAGGGTCGAGTTCGACAGCTGCTGTATTACACCCACCCTATAGTAGATATCTAGTTAATGCCAACAAATCAATTAGAGAAAGATCTTTTTTCAATATAGCGATCGATCGGGAAAGATACTATTTAACTTGTCATTACTACAGAGATGAAAACAACACGAATTCTATTGTGATTGAATGGTCTTACTTTTACACTTAAGCTGATTAGCGCGATTCGGGGACCTTTTGAAGACATTAAAGATTAAGATCAGACGGCACAGACTGTGCCGTCTGATCTTTGATCTAAAATGTCATATAAGGGGATATTTTATCCAAAAAAAACGACTTTGAAATAGCAATATTTGGTTTTTACTATCGGCTTGAAAAGCTTCATTTAACTTATTTAGCAGGTTAAGAGTTAAGTGTAACTTGTTTCAATACGCGAGTAAAATGTGAAAGGTTGACTGCACATCTAGAGCATGTAAATTGTAAATAGATATATAAACAGTATTTAGAGATCAAGGTATAGTTAATCGACGATAGAGTGTCGCCTGGTTAAGTTAAACCATTAGAATTTAGGTATAACTCTAACTCAATAAACCTTTCATTAACAGTTTATAGTATTGTTTATTTTTAGGAATACGTGTTTAAAACCACGAACCGTGATGAGATGATATAAACGTTATCGAGCTGGGTTTATAAATTATCTTGTCACGGTACGTGACTTTAAACCTGTTACCCAAAACAAACAATAATATAAACTGATAATGAAATGTTTACCGACTGAGAGCTGGGGAGATAACACTATACTATGAATGTAACGAGTTGTCTTTCCCTTGCATACAGGGTCCGTATTCACCAACCATACTTAAGAATATTCTTAGTCTTATTCTTCAAGATTTAGAAAATTTAAAAGTAACACAACTTCTGATTGGCTAAACCGAATGGCCAATCAGAAGTCGTGTTACTTTCAAATGTAGAAAATTTTGGAGAATAAGACTAAGAACGTTCTTAGAATGGTTGGTGAATACGGACCCTGATCTGTTTCTCTACGCATTTTTTGGCAGCTATCCTTAGGAAGACATGTTCCAAGGCACAACCAGAAGATTTCAGTCGTAAAATACAATTTGAGATAAACTGTGTGGTCTCTGAGCAATATTCAAAGTTTCTTACATACCGTACATTCTAAATCGTAACAAATACTAGAACCCAATCTTAAAAGAATTTAGACCGTGGCTAGAAATCTGGCACTTTAACCATTTTAAAAAACAATCCCGTATTTTACAACCCGAATGTGGTTGGCCAGTTTGAAAACATTGTGTTGAAAGAAGAATATGCACAAATATTTAGCTTAACTCCTTACCACACGGTAAAACTTGTCCAAATTGAAATCAGTTGAAGACAATAATTTAAATGTGGCTCAACTGATGGAATTTCAGGCTCTTTGATAGGATAGAAGACAAGTTGGGAAACAGGAAAAAATGCTGGTCACCATCACTTTCTCCTTTTCCCACAATGTTTTCTTTCTCAGGGTCGTTAAAAGTCGGGATTGTGTGGTAAAAGGTTAATCACGCTCGGTGATTGCTGTCTGGAAACCGTAAGCAGTACTCGAGCCGTATTGTTGGTGGTTCTAAGGGTTGATCCGCCACATCAAGGGATTCGAACCCGGAACCTATGATGTATGAAGCCTACGCCTTCCCCTGCATTACTTTCTGCCTCAAAAAGCTAAACGGGTTGTGGACCGATCGCCGGCCTATCCGTCCGCGGTTCATGAGGGCCACATTCTTGAAACTTATCTGGGGATAGATTACAATTGAGCCATGCTCGGTGAAAAGGTGGCTTAATGCATCTGCGAAAAGTATCGGTCCAGGTCAGCCCGCGCAATCCGCGCTGACCTGGGCCGAAACTTTTCGCTATTGGTCAAATTTCTGAATGCCCAAGGACCGGTCTACCTCATGATTCAGTCTATTTTTAAAGAAAGTGGCTATTATGGATCCATAATTATTTGATGGCTTGATTGGTATGGTGCATTACAGAGATGCATAAGCCTTTTATGTGAGCCATGCTCTGGCAAAGTAGTTTAATGCATCTCCGTGATGCTTAATACTAAGAATTTCATCACATAATTAGAGATCCATGAAATCTATTTTGTACAACAACCGACTGAATCATGAGGTAACTAGTCTTTTGATGCAGAAAATTGAGCAATAGCAAAAAGTTTCGTCAATGGTCAGCCTGGTCGGAGTGTTGACTTGGGTCGATACTTCTTACAGATGCATTAAGCATGGCTCATAGCAGATGCTGTACGTTCCTTCAGTTGTAGGATAAGATCAAGGTCAGGGTCACTTTCAAAAGATACAGTAACGAATGAAATCCGCAATATCTTGAACAGTCTATAAGCGAGGTTGATGAAACTTCCAATATTCGTAGGGAGCAGCGCACAAGAAACGTCGCGGTGCGACGCCTCCATAAGCGAGAGCTTATTGGTAAAGATTGTGGGAAAAAAAAAAAAACTTGCCTACCAGTTGACCTCGAAAAAGTACTGGAGCGGAAGTAGATCTATTCAAATTCAAACATGGCGGACGGAAGTGACGTAAAAATCTGATACTAAGAGCGTTTTTGCTCTACAATTTCTGATATCCTTGACAATCACGTCATTTGAAACAGTGCTCCAGTCTCCAAAAGAAACATTCGCGAGATCTGGTCAGACACGAAGGGTTTTTCCTTGTCTGTCCGAGGTGCGAATGTTTCCGAATACAGAAATAAACGTTACGGGAATTAACAAGCAGCCGAACCAGTTGAGCTTTTTTTCAAACTTTTTTTTACTCTCATGCCAATGAAAACTTCAGCTATATTTCATTATGACGTTTCACCTAATTTTCAAAGTTTTACTTTGTAAAGAAAGCGATCAACTCAGCCAGAATTTAACTCGTCCCCAGGTCAACTTGACCAGAGTAAACTCGTAAATTTCTTTATCTTTGTTAACATACATCGGACCAATCTTTTATACGATACCTAACAAAATTTGATATAATCGGACTTTTAGAAACCTGGAGCGACTTTACAGGAGAATTCTTCGATATTTTAAATGGTTACACATTATTTGATTCTGTAAGGAAAAGGCGTAAAAACTCTCTTAGAAATAATGGGGGTATAGCTGTTTTTGTCAGAAACTCGTTTACAAGGGATAATTTCATCACTAGAATCCATCATGATTTCAAAGATTGTATTATTTTGTACGTTAAATCAAACACTTTTCAATTTATGCAAGATATGCTTTTTTATATTACATATATATCACCTGAGGGATCAGCCATATATAAGGACAGGGAAGAGAAAAACGGCATCGTCATCATGGAAAATAATATAGCATTTATTCTTCAGCAATACCCAAGTAGTTATTTGTATATTGCTGGGGATTTAAATGCTCGAACAAAAGACCTGTTAGATTTTATACCAGACGATTCCTTAAATTATGTTTTCAATGATAATGTTGATTATATGTCTGATATTTTTTCTGTTCCTAGAAATAACAGAGATGTAGAGAGATGTAACCTGTTTGGTAAATCGTTGGTAGAACTTTGTTGTTTATATGATGTACATATATTGAATGGTAGATTACATGAAGATATGGTTGGAAATTTCACCTGTTTAACTAGTAATGGAGCTAGTTTAATTGATTATCATATTGCTTCGACATTTTTGTTCCCTTTTGTTACATATTTCAATGTTCTTGAAAGAGATGAGTCTGATCATTTACCTATCCATTCCGTCCTAAGTTTTAAATATCAACAAAAAAACCCATTCAAAGAAAATAATGAGCAAAATTTACACAGCAAATGTTTTCCTAAGTATAAATGGAACGAACATTATAGAGAAAATTTTATCAGTATATTTAAGACAAAATTACGTACCTCCTTTGATTTGTTAATGCATTATGCAAATACAAATGTTAATCATTCAGTTAATACCTTAATAGAACTTTATCAGTCATCAAGTAAAAAGATGCTAGTCAAACCTCAAAGAAAGGACTTTAACACTACTACGGATCAGCCTTGGTGGGATATAGATTGTGACAGAGCAAAGTACCGCAAGTATGCAGCACTACGACGTTTCCGTTTTACAAATCAACACACCGATTATACTGCCTATAAACGTTCATTTAAAAAGATTTGTGCGCATAAAAAGTCGAATTATAATTTTAATAACAGGCAAAAATTGATTTCAGTAAGAAAAAATCCTAAGATATTTTGGCAATTACTGAAACAAAATACAAATAAGAGTAAAAATATAAAAAATAGAACATGTAACTTACAGATATGGAAAAATCATTTTGAAAATTTGTTATATAAAGAAAACCAACCACCGATCGAATATTTCAATTTTGCTGGTAGAGAGGATATTAATGAGAACGTACTAAATGAAATAATTACTCTAGATGAAATACACAAAAGCATTAGAAAACTAAAATTAGGTAAAGCCCAAGGTACCGATGGTATTGGCGCCGAGTTCTACAGATATACTTGTCACGAAATTGCACCAATATTACGCACACTTTTTAATAATACTCGTATATATTCTACTGGAAATTTGCCAGACATGTGGAGAGACAGTATTATAATACCAGTATACAAATCAGGGCCAAGCGATGAGCTCGCAAACTACCGGGGAATATCTCTTATAAATGTAATGTATAAGATATTTTCAAATATTTTATACGACAGGCTAAGTAAATGGGCCGAGCTTAACAATAAAATTGATGAAGCCCAATCTGGTTTTCGGGCAGGATATTCGACCACTGATAATATCTTTATTCTACAAAGTCTTGTTCAAAAATATCTAAGTAAACAGGGAGGGCGATTTTATGTACTGTATGTTGATTTTAAAAAGGCATTCGACTCGGTAGTACACCAAAACTTATTTAATTGTCTAAAAAATAATGGTGTTAGTAACAGAATGTTAAAAATTTTATTATCCATTTACTCAAATATGCGTAGCTTAGTACGAGTTAATCAAACATTTACTGAACCATTTCCTTGTAACATCGGCACTAAACAAGGGGACGTAACCAGTACGATACTCTTTACACTTTACATCAACGAGTTACTTACCTTCTTAAGAAATAAAAATCATAGAGGAATTTTCGTGACTGAAGATATTGAAGATGTAATTTGTATTCTCTTCGCGGATGATATTGCAAACTGTGCTGATACAGCAATAAACTTACAATTACAACTTAATTCTATTCCGAATTTTGTAGTCAGACGGGTTTGGCTGTAAATCAATCAAAAACGGAAGTTATAGTCTTCAGAAATTCTGGGCCTCTTCGCAACTATGAACATTGGACTTACAATGGAGAAACAGTAAATGTTGTTACAGTGTATAAATACTTAGGACTGATTTTCACCCCAACTCTTTCATGGGGTAAAGCTAAACAGAAACTAGTAGCGCAAGCTAATAAATCGATTTTTGCAATAAAATCTTATCAAAAGAAATTTGGATACTTTACTCTCTCTGATCATTTCAAATTGTTCGACTCTATGGTAAAACCTATACTTCTATACGGGGGAGACATTTGGGGCTTCGAATATACAAGTGAAATTGAAAAAGTCCAAATAAGATTTTGTAAAGATTTTTTAGGTGTAGGACCTTCAACGAACGATTCTGTTGCATTGGGAGAATGCGGTAGACTGCCACTATGTGTAGACTATTTTTTAAAATGTATAAAATACTGGTTAAAATTATTATATATGCCTCAATACAGATTACCAAGAAATTGTTATAAGATGCTTAAAGGTCTAGATGATACCGGTAGAAATAATTGGGCTTCGTCCATCAAACATTTATTATACTTACACGGGTTTGGAAATGTATGGTTAGCACAAGAAGTGGGAAACATTGAAGTGTTTTTATCTATTTTTAAGCAGAGGGTCATAGATTGCAGGAAACAAAATTGGGAGGAGGCTATAAATAATTCGTCGCGATGTAGCACATACAAGTGTTTTAAAACAATGTTAAACCCCGAAAGATATTTAAGTTTAAATATTTCATATTCATTGAGAAGAAATTTGGCAAAATTTCGATGTTCTAATCATAAATTCAAAATAGAAGTTGGAAGACATTTAGGGATCGAAAGAGAAAGAAGAATTTGTTCCTTTTGCTATAATAATCAGAACCTATCTCATGTTGAAGACGAATACCATGCGTTCTTCCAATGCTTTCAATATAACAGTGAAAGAAAACGTTATCTCTATAATTGGTATAAAGGTAGAAGCACCCTCAACAACTTCTACAGGTTAATGAAAACAACGGAAGAGTCCACAATTAGAAAAATCGCAATTTTTGTCAGTGCCATAATGAAAGTGAAAGAGTCTCAAATTTAAAGAATATATAACGCTAAAATGGGCTAGTCTATAAGCTTAACTCTCTACCAAACGACAAAATATTAGACAGGTCCAAATTGAAAACACCCGCAGATGACAAAATAAACGTATTTCATAAGTAATATTTGTTTCCAAGAAGGTAGAAGGCATTGTGGATAAAGGAGGAAATGCTTGTTACCGGCGTTTTCTCCTTTTCCCACAATGTTTTCAAAAGACTTCTATCTTAGGGTCGTAAAAAACCAGGGATTGTTTGGTAATGGGTTAAATGGAAAGTCATTGTATGTATCTAACTTTATTCAATCATTTGAGATGAGTTTAAAGGACAATCCGAATTGCTTAAGTGTGAGTCTAAAAAAAAAAAAAAAAAAATCATATCTCTCTTTATATAACATGTATGTTAGCTAAATATATAGATATTTTGCAATTATGTTTTTCATATTTGTATACTAATCTACACCTAAACTGGTAGTCTTTATATAACATGTATGTTAGCTAAATATTATTATTATTATTATGTACATGGTGGATATTTTATGGATTCAAATGAATTTCATTATATCTCTGGGCCAGGACCTTCATCTACTTCAAATGGATAGATAGATCCTGGTATAATTAGCTATCAAATAGGGATTGTTTTGGTTAAGGATTTTACGAATTTCACCGATAAAATGACAACTCTAACAGTTAACTTTTGTAACGTTGTATTTTGTATGTTAGGCCCGTGGCCTCTATGTACATTGAGATTAAATTGAACTGAATTGAATTGAATATTGGTGCATTTTTATTTTTAGTTTGGTACGTCTTTTATTCTGAACGAATTTAACAAAAGTCGATTCTCATCTTGATCTACATACATGTAGATTCAGAGTTGAACATTAATTTTTGTTCAGCCTGTTGTTGAATCCATATATTCTCTAAAATAGGGTCTACACTGTTGGACTGGTGAAAATTCTCAGATGTTATTGCTGAAACTTTCTTAAATTTAGGAGATCTGTCTTTTCTACAGACTGAAACAGGTTTTTCTTTCTTTTAATCTGTTCTGCACTGTAGGGGTTACAGCTGCATAAAACTACATTTTGAGCATAGAATTTTGTTCAAGGCGTTTGCCAGTGAGTAAGATACATCACCAGGAAATGACAGTGTACTCTCAGTTTGGCCAAGGTAAGGAAAAAAGACACCACCAAAATTGTCAATTTCAGGGCTCAAACTCATTACCCGTAAAATGATAACCTAGAATGCCTCCGTCAACTGAACTACTCCTAATCATCCAATCTATGGCATCTGTCAGACATGCTAAAATGTATTGAACAACCCTCTCACACGATTACTCAACAATTTAGGCAATAAAAAAAAAAAAAAAAAAGACAGAAAATAGAAAGGAGATATTCCTTTATGTATTTTCTCAAAAAATAATATCTTAGTCTAAATATCTCGGCATTTTTTTTTTTTTTTTTCAGAATAATATTGGTTATTAGCTTTTGAAAAGATATTTTTACTTCCAATAAAGAAAATCTGCTGCTATGCCTTTTTAACACTCCAGTTTTACTGCGTTTTCAACAAAATTTATTTCATTACATCCCAGCAAGACCATCAGCCGAATAAACACAAAAAAGTACCACTGTAATGAATTTATTGTTAAGAATAGATTTATGGCAGAGTAATAACAATGACTTAAGAGCCATTGAAATATTTTATCTGTAGATTTGTGTTTGTAGGTGACTGCATTTTATCCCCGTGGTGATCTGCATGTAGATTTCAAGGCAAAGGATTCGTTTTTAAGAAATCCTGTTTCAACCCCTGATTGCACTGTCGGTCATGTGGGAGTATTTTTGTGCAAGGCACCCTAGCCAAAGGCTAGCACTTGTTGAAACTTTTCTAAGAAAAGATATAACTAATAACAATAAGTAAGCTGAATTGCTGTGAAAAGCAACATGAAACTTCATTCGAACAAATACTTACAAACTTAAATCTCGGAAAATTCTCAGTCTTTACTTTTTCCCTTAATCCATGCAAGTTAACCTTGTGTGTTGTTCATAACTTTAATTAAGAAATACCGTGTTGTCAAACTATAACTAAAAAGTCATTTCGTTTCAAATACCAATGGTAGATAACGATTCGAAAAAAGGACCATATTATTTTACCAGCTTCTTTCGGCGCTATCACTTGAAACTAGGACTTTTTGGATTGATTGATTGGTATTCTACTCTCCTTTCAAAATCATTTCAGTCTTACCACCAGACTGATATCTCAGTTTTTTATGTGTTTTCCTTGGTTTTACACGTAGTCCATGCTTGGTATGTGCCTTGCTTTGCACGTCCACATCCCATAAAAGTAAAACATTATCTTGGGTATGGATCAAATCCAGGACCTCATTACTAATCGAACATATAAACTCTTTACCAAAGTCAAACTTTTAAGACTTTTTCCAAATTGAAAGCATTTGCAGACGACAAAAAAAAAAAAAAAAAAAATGTGACTGAAAAATTGGACTTTGTTTCGGGAAGGGTAAAAAACATTGTGGGAAAAAGAAGAAAATGCTAGTTACTACTGGTACCATCATTTTCTCCTTTTCCCATCTTTTTTTTTTTTTTTTTTTGAAAAGGCTTCTTTCTCAGGGTCATTAAGAGTCGGGATTGTGTTGTGAAGGGTTAAGCACTGAGCCACCAAAGACAACTCAAAAGTGTTTGGAGGGTGACTTTTAAATGCTTACAAAACTTTCAAGTTGTACTCTGATATTTTCTATTTTTTTATTTCTGGTCAATAGTAAAATATGAAAACGTTTTGATGAACTCTTCGTTTTAATAATAAAAGGGTGCAACAGATTCATAGTCCTCGATATCAACAAGGCAACATTGCTTCAACTTCAGATAATTCTGTCGGTCTATTGGTTCAGTCTATTTGTCTTTCCTTCCATTCTCTCAAACAGGTCTAATGATAAATTAAAGGGAGAAATGATAACTGATGTGGGACTGGAACATGATACCTCTGACTAAAAGGGCATTGCTGTACAAACTTTAAGGCAACAAAGCTGATGTTATAACAACTTTTAGTTTCGTTTCTTATGTATCCCGATCAAGAACATCTGCCAACATACACAAATTATGCTTGTCAATATTTCGATGAGAATCAACCGGAAATGCTACTCTAGAAATGGACTCCAACACAATACCCCTGCCGTAGCTGAGCATATGATGTACTAACTGAGCTACCAGACCACTCTATATGACAACGTGTTACCAAAAGATTTTCCATGTTAAAGGAGCATTTTTTCCGTTCTACAAATTAAATTTTTTTTACACACTTATGAATACTACAAAGGACTTTTCTCTGCAAACATAACGACACTGCTGGACCGTTACACGCAGTAAAAAGGTGTAAATTTGGCGTTCGAAGAATAGATTGGCTGCCTCAAATATGACGTCATTATACTTATTTAAATACGATCCCACATGAGAAATGTGCATTTTTGGTCACATGGCATTCCCGCAAAACTTTACGAAATTCTGGCATGAAATCTAAAAATATCTTAAACTGCTATCTAGCCTGACTGAGGAAACGCCACTGTTTTTCTTTCATTTCTTATTTTATACATTTGTCTTTCTTCTTTACAGATGGTTTGGCAACAATTGCTTTGCTTAATTATGAGAGGAATTATGTTTGAAGTTTATTTAGATTGACCAATTCTGATATAGATCTACCCCTATAGTTTGTAAGCACTTGATAGCGGGGATTCACTTCAATTAAAGGAGCAAGCACATGGAACCAGCGCTGCTCGCCTTTAGAATTTTGCCTATATTCATATTAAGAAAAATATCAGCAATAAACATATGTTTTATCATAGGCCACTGAAACTCTTTTTGTCGATCACGGGATAACGAAATTTTCATTATTGGACACCGTTACTTAAAATAGCACATTGGCGACTGCCTCTATATCCTATATAGTACGACAAGTTGTACAACGAAGTTGAAGAAAATTCTACCCCGTCCCCTTTTAGAGATAATGTTTAACTGAAGATGGAAAAAAAAAAACCAAAAAAAAAAACGGTAACTAAGGCTCATTTTTTCCGTTTTCGGGTGAATATTATCCCTGAAATAGTACTGACTGAAACAGGGGGTCAAATTTTCTTCGATTCCGTTGCACACCATGTCTTATTATATACAATACAAAGGCAGTCGCCAATGTGTTACTTATAGTAACGGTGTAAATGAAAATTTGATATTCCGTGACATACAGGCGATGCACCAATGTGCTATATGTGTTCTATGATCGACCAAAGAAAATTGTAGTGTTCCGTGATAGACCAATTGAGCTTCAAAGGCCTGTGGTTTTATTTGAAACTGATTCTTAATGCACAAGCAGAGATCAGTTTCGTTCGAGCAAATTGTTCATGTTCGATCTTCAATGTTCTTGGTTTCACGTTGAGCAGATATCGTTCGTCACTTTCCCGTCTGTTTCATACAATCTTGGAAGCCGTTTGTCTAAATCGGTACACACTTCGTACGGAATCGTTTTACACTTCCGAGATATTGCGAATGATGAGTTGACGTCATTAGTATCTGACGTCATCAGGTAGAAAGTACCCAACTCTGTGATATCCTCCGGCAGTCTGACTGTGATACTGTCCATAGATACTCGTCCAACCAATGGACGTTTTATAACTGGGAGAAAGAAATGGATGGATAGATGGGCCACATTCACCGACCTGCAGTTTTAATAGGTCGCAAGGTGCATCTTGCTATGAATTGCCATGGTGCTGGCTAGCAGCTTGTGAAAAGAGCTCAACAATGATTACGCCGGACTAGATCTATATGTTCACTTTCACCCCGTATCAGAAATACTGTAGTTTCAATGAGCTTTTAAACCCCTCTTCTGCTTTCTTCCTTCTTGTCCCCCCTTTCCCAATATTATCAAGCTTTTAGATTCTAGGTCAAACTACACATTCTGTGCAATCCGAAGTCGCATTCACCTACCATTCTAAACTGCATTTTGGTCTAATTCTGAATTTAGAAAAGTAACTCCATATTCTGATTGCTACAACAAATGGTATATATCTAGCCATTCAGAAATTGCGTTACCTGAAATTTAGAAACTTCTCGAGAGCTAGAATTACTTTGCCATTTAGAATGGTAGGCGAGTATAGCCCGTAATATCTGTCCTGCCTAAAAAGCACTTGACGTAACTCTCAGAATTTAAAGGAAAAATTTTCGTTATCTATCTATTCTCTAACTCTGAGCGCGACTCAACAAACTAATGCAGACAGTACTAATCAAGATCAGACAGAGTAGAGCGTGTATTCTGATCTTGAATTTACTGTGTCTCACACGCAGAGATTATTTCCTGTTGAAAGAAGACATAAAAAAGATAACATCATCTAGGTTTTTACCGCGAAGTGGAAATTATCAATCAACTTGTTTAAACGATAAAGGGTTAAGCATACGCAAGAACTTGGAAAAACGGGTTCTTTTTAGCCGACAGTATACAGTTTACCTGTTGGTGTGGTCAAATAGCTTTGTTTGAATAAGTTTCTATGATAACCGTCAGAATACCCCACGGCAAATGTTGCCACTGTTTCTTGGTTCTCACAGCTGTAAATGAAAATATTACCACAAAGTAAAAAAGACATTTCCAAGTCGACTTTTCTTTTGAATTAATTTATCTTAATCGCGAGATAAGTGTTCAGCAGAGGAACTCGAAAATATGCTTATGATAAAGGTACATGTATAAGCAACATCAGTTATTACTTAATGAGTTCAAACCTATTTGGGTCATGCTCTATGGAAAGTGGTTTTCAATGCATCTGTAAAAGTATCGACCATGTCAGCCTCCGCAGCACGCGCAGGCTGTCATGGGTCGAAACTTTTTGCTATTTGTTAATTTGATGCATGTCCAAGGACCATTCTACCTCCAGATTTAGTTAGTTGTTCGACAAAATGGGTTTTACGGATCCCTAATTATGTGATGACTTGCTTGGTGTATTGCTTCATGGAGATGCATTAAACTCCCTTTTGGCAGAGTGCGACTCACTTAGTTTACATCGATTATGACGCAAGTTATAGAATTTATACTAGTCAATTGCGATGGTCGCTGCTTGGAAACCGTAACCAGGGTCAGTATTAACCAACCATTCTTAAGAATGTTCTTAGTCTTATTCTCCAGAATTTTCTAGATTTGAACCATTTGCTTTAGCCAATCAGAAGGTGTGTTACTTTCAAATTCGAAAAATCTTGAAGGATTAGACTAGGAACGTTCTTAAGAATGGACACAGTTCTCGCTCTGTAATCTTGACCCTGCTCATCACGGAGTTCGAAACCTAAACCTGTGGTGGTAGACGCTAGTGCTCTAGCCCTGCACTAGACTGGATACATGTAAAAATTTCTCATCACTAGCAGCTTTTGCCTCAGTCACAATATTGTCCTTTACAATGATCTGCTGCAGAATGTAAAAAAACTTCAGTTGGAAGAGCTACAAGACCGTTTTTTAAAAGCATAGTTTTACAGCTGATAGTGCAACTTGTGTCTGCAAGTAATCAATATGATTTCCCCCTCAAGACATTTCGACCCTGTTTATGTCAACCACTATTGAAAGCAAGACTTTTTACAGCCTTTACTAAACTAATACAGCAGAATTTAATTCGTTTCTAAACTCGTTGACAAACAACGACAACCAAAAATGAAACACACCCATTCAGATTTTTTTTGAGTGATCATCTTGTCTACAGTTTGTTTTGTTCGAAATTTGTGTCAAGTGCTCTGCAGGTATTTCCGGGAGACTGTAGAACATTATAGCTTACGTGTATGTTTTATCATAGCCAACTACGTCCCCGGGTTGTAATTGTTTAACCAAGGAAGGTCGGGCAATCCAGCTTATGGCGGGGCGATAACCCATAGAGATAGAGAGAGAACTGCAGAAATCACTTGTATCTGAAAATGTGAAAAATATCACTTGTATCTGAAAGTGAAACATTAGTGATAACTAACTGTGAAATGGTTATCCAATCAGGGTCCATATTCCCCAACCATTCCTAGGGACATTGTTTATCTTATTCACAAAAACTTTCTAAATTTGAAAGTAAGACATCGTCAGATAGGCTAAACCATTTGGTTGAGCCAACCAGAGGATTTTGATTTACTTTCAAATTTAGAAAATCTTGGAGAATAAGACTAAGAATATTCTGAAGAATTGTTGGTGAATATGGACCCAGAAGTTGCGTTACTTTCTAAATCTATAATTAGAACAAGAATAATTTTAAGAATGGTTGGTGAATACGGACCCATGTTTATTGGCATCATCAGACGTTGTGTTACTTTTAAATTTAGAAAGTTCTTGAAAACAAAACTAGGAATGTTCATAAGAACGGTTGGTGAATAGGTTACGGATGCTGGATATTACTGAGCTCGTTTTTATGTCAATTGTCAAAGGGTAACCATTTCATGATGCATGATACTAGTAACTGCATCTTGCAGTATGATCTTGATCTACACTTTTTCTTACAAAAGCAACTTTAGCTGTGCGTGGCGCTTAGAGAATTAACCCATTTGCTACAAGCTGAAAAATCGTCCCTTTTCGACGGGTCAAGTCACATCACTGCTGAATTAAGATGAAGTGTAGGCCATAGGTTGAAATCATGCACTCGTTTCCTTCGGATCCATAATACCAACCAGCCATCACATAATCATGGATATATAAAAGTTATTTTTTTTTAACAACTGACTTAATCACGAGAAAGACTGGTCGCTAGACATACAGACACTTGACCAACGGCGAAAAGTTTCGGGCCAGGTCAGCATGCGCAGTCAGCGCAGGCTGACCTGGATCGATTTTTTTTCACAGATGCATTAAGCCCCCTGTTCACAGAGCATGAATTTGCAGCAGACAGCTGTGAAAAATACCCATTGTAAACTATGGATTGTAAACACAAAACACCGTCAAATACGTGAATACTTGTAGGTCGAAAACAGAAAACACTGAAGTAAAACTTTTCTCAGTACGAACAGTATCTTCTCTTAGATTAGTGTCTTTAACCCTTAACCTGCTTAGTTAGTGAAATGAAAATTACAAGCCTATAGTAAATATCCGAATGTTGCTATTTCAAAGTTATTTCCTGGGAAAAAATCTCCTTATCGGACAGTGCAGATCCAAGATTAGACTGCACGTTCTGTGCAGTCTGATCTTGAGGTACACTGTCCGCAAAAAGTTCTTGAGTCGCGCTTATCAGCCTAAAGGCTTAAATTTGTCTGGTGAAAAACAAAACAAAACAAAAATCGTTTGCATGCGTTGGCAGTGCTTCACACAGATGCTCACTATACCTGGGGGTTGCCCATACAGTGATATCCCGGGTCTTACAAAGTCAAGGTCGACACCAATATTGTTGTTGATAGCCCCGGAGTTTGCCACGTGAAGTTTGAAATCTCTATACCTACCGAAGGAAAAAAAAAAGACAAATCAACGGATGTACTAAAAATATCAAGGGATTTAGTTATATAAAACTTTTTTGTTCTTTTGGCGCCAAATATATATAAACTCGGCCTATTTCGAAGGCTGAAAACACACTCAGTGGCCAAAATTGAGGTCCGAATGTCAAAGTTATTTCATTGCTTCTCTCAACTACCATTCAAATGTATTGACAGAAATATTAAAACAGAGAGAAATACACAGATATTTAGATTAAATTTTGTAATGTGGTCTTTTGCGTTCCCCAAAATACACACAAAATGGCCGCCGACCACGGTAAGTTTCGTTCGTTCTTTTCGAGATTTATGTGTTAAAAAAGATCTCGAGCGCTTTAGGTAATGAAACCTTCAGTAATTTGTCCTTTGTCATGTCACTAAAAATTTATCGTATTTCGCTGCAATACAGAATTAAACTTACGAAACAGAGAGTCAGTACAGCGCTGTAGCTTTGCTTCTGGGAAATTAATTAGGGACTCGAAACGGGGCGGAGTAAATGTCCAAATAAGAACAGAAGCACCGTGAACGTCTCATTATTGAGACTACATAATGACCCACTCACTGTGGAGAACATTTCTCGTTGTGTTTCCTCCAAATACAAACGTTCTCCCTCTTTCCTATCAATCTTAATTTATTCCCTTTTTTCATTGACTGTTCATTTTATACCTCCCTGCAAAAACCGCAATCTTTCCTCACTATTTACTTTAGAAAACAGTAGTTATTATTGAAACTCTTCTTCGTTTTAAAAATCATTCTCTAAATAATCGTCTCCCAACTGTTCTGATTCACAAATTCTGTTCATTTTCTTCATTAACTCTTTCCCACACGACAAAATTTTAGACTTGTCCAAATTCAAAGCATATGCAAACGACAAATCAAAGGTGGCTGAGACGATGAAACTAGCCTTAAATTGACTAAAAACATTGTGGATAAAGGAGAAAATGCTGGTTACCACCATTTTCTCCTTTTCCCACAATGTTTTCAAAAACTTTCTTTCTGAAGGTCATTACAAATCAGGAATGTGTGGTAATGAGTTAATCGGAAATGATGCATGTACGAAAAATCTATATTTCATTGTTATAACTACAAAGGTCACCTGTGAAGTCGCACTGTCTCTATGAAGAGTTTTAGTTGATGTTTGGTGAAGGCAGGATCGTCCCAGGACTGAGCGAAATGCGTCATTATATTGTGTATAGGAATGTTGTGGTGATCACAGACCTGTAATGGTGATTTGTGGTATAGAATTAGAGAGAGAAAGACAGGCAGAGACATAAAGACAAACACTTTGAAAGAGACAAAGGGAGGAGGGAAAGACAGACAGAAAATAGACAGAGAGAAGAAGTAGACAGACAGAAAGGGAGGTACACAGAGAAGAGACGGGACAGAGATGGAGAGAGGAAGTGCACAGAGGCATACATAGAAAGCCGGACAGAGAGAAAGACAGACAGACAGACAGAGACAAAGAGAGAGAGAGATACAGAAAGACAGATGCATTAAACCCACTTTTCACAGAGCATGGCTCATTTATGTTACTTGATGACTCCAATGAGAGAGAGAGAGAGAGAGAGAGAGAGATTTGTGACCATAATTCTACAGTTGGCAGCGGACAGCTTTGGAGTTCTAGCAGCTCAGTGTACTTTTATTCACTGTTCTAACATACCTCTAGAAGATCTGGAAACTTTTCTGGTTTACAACCGTTCCTGGACATCCCCGTATCTATTTTAATCACAACATCCCTAGGATTTCCCTACAAATAATTAGACTTAAACTCTTTATCATATCAAACATTCCCGTGTTTTCACCGTCCTGATGGTGCTGGTTTGTGGCGGTATTCCGGGAAAAGAAAAATAATCAAAGGGTGCAACAGATTCATAGTCCTCGATATCAACAAGGCAACATTGCTTCAACTTCAGATAATTCTGTCGGTCTATTGGTTCAGTCTATTTGTCTTTCCTTCCATTCTCTCAAACAGGTCTAATGATAAATTAAAGGGAGAAATGATAACTGATGTGGGACTGGAACATGATACCTCTGACTAAAAGGGCATTGCTGTACAAACTTTAAGGCAACAAAGCTGATGTTATAACAACTTTTAGTTTCGTTTCTTATGTATCCCGATCAAGAACATCTGCCAACATACACAAATTATGCTTGTCAATATTTCGATGAGAATCAACCGGAAATGCTACTCTAGAAATGGACTCCAACACAATACCCCTGCCGTAGCTGAGCATATGATGTACTAACTGAGCTACCAGACCACTCTATATGACAACGTGTTACCAAAAGATTTTCCATGTTAAAGGAGCATTTTTTCCGTTCTACAAATTAAATTTTTTTTTACACACTTATGAATACTACAAAGGACTTTTCTCTGCAAACATAACGACACTGCTGGACCGTTACACGCAGTAAAAAGGTGTAAATTTGGCGTTCGAAGAATAGATTGGCTGCCTTGGAAAACATAAAGTTCTCTGTTTATTTTTATGATATCAAATATGACGTCATTATACTTATTTAAATACGATCCCACATGAGAAATGTGCATTTTTGGTCACATGGCATTCCCGCAAAACTTTACGAAATTCTGGCATGAAATCTAAAAATATCTTAAACTGCTATCTAGCCTGACTGAGGAAACGCCACTGTTTTTCTTTCGTTTCTTATTTTATACATTTGTCTTTCTTCTTTACAGATGGTTTGGCAACAATTGCTTTGCTTAATTATGAGAGGAATTATGTTTGAAGTTTATTTAGATTGACCAATTCTGATATAGATCTACCCCTATAGTTTGTAAGCACTTGATAGCGGGGATTCACTTCAATTAAATGAGCAAGCACATGGAACCAGCGCTGCTCGCCTTTAGAATTTTGCCTATATTCATATTAAGAAAAATATCAGCAATAAACATATGTTTTATCATAGGCCACTGAAACTCTTTTTGTCGATCACGGGATAACGAAATTTTCATTATTGGACACCGTTACTTAAAATAGCACATTGGCGACTGCCTCTATATCCTATATAGTACGACAAGTTGTACAACGAAGTTGAAGAAAATCCTACCCCGTCCCCTTTTAGAGATAATATTTAACTGAAGATGGGAAAAAAAAAAAAAAAAACGGTAACTAAGGCTTATTTTTTCCGTTTTCGGGTGAATATTATCCCTGAAATGGTACTGACTGAAGCAGGGGGTCAAATTTTCTTCGATTCCGTTGCACACCATGTCTTATTATATACAATACAAAGGCAGTCGCCAATGTGTTATTTATAGTAACGGTGTAAATGAAAATTTGATATTCCGTGACATACAGGCGATGCACCAATGTGCTACATGTGTTCTATGATCGACCAAAGAAAATTGTATGTTCCGTGATAGACCAATTGAGCTTCAAAGGCCTGTGGTTTTATTTGAAACTGATTCTTAATGCACAAGCAGAGATCAGTTTCGTTCGAGCAAATTGTTCATGTTCGATCTTCAATGTTCTTGGTTTCACGTTGAGCAGATATCGTTCGTCACTTTCCCGTCTGTCTCATACAATCTTGGAAGCCGTTTGTCTAAATCGGTACACACTTCGTACGGAATCGTTTTACACTTCCGAGATATTGCGAATGATGAGTTGACGTCATTAGTATCTGACGTCATCAGGTAGAAAGTACCCAACTCTGTGATATCCTCCGGCAGTCTGACTGTGATACTGTCCATAGATACTCGTCCAACCAATGGACATTTTATACCTGGGAGAAAGAAATGGATGGATAGATGGGCCACATTCACCGACCTGCAGTTTTAATAGGTCGCAAGGTGCATCTTGCTATGAATTGCCATGGTGCTGGCTAGCAGCTTGTGAAAAGAGCTCAACAATGATTACGCCGGACTAGATCTATATGTTCACTTTCACCCCGTATCAGAAATACTGTAGTTTCAATGAGCTTTTAAACCCCTCTCCTGCTTTCTTCCTTCTTGTCCCCCCTTTCCCAATATTATCAAGCTTTTAGATTCTAGGTCAAACTACACATTCTGTGCAATCCGAAGTCGCATTCACCTACCATTCTAAACTGCATTTTGGTCTAATTCTGAATTTAGAAAAGTAAATCCATATTCTGATTGCTACAACAAATGGTATATATCTAGCCATTCAGAAATTGCGTTACTTGAAATTTAGAAACTTCTCGAGAGCTAGAATTACTTTGCCATTTAGAATGGTAGGCGAGTATAGCCCGTAATATCTGTCCTGCCTAAAAAGCACTTGACGTAACTCTCAGAATTTAAAGGAAAAATTTTCGTTATCTATCTATTCTCTAACTCTGAGCGCGACTCAACAAACTAATGCAGACAGTACTAATCAAGATCAGACAGAGTACAGCGTGTATTCTGATCTTGGATTTACTGTGTCTCATACGCAGAGATTATTTCCTGTTGAAAGAAGACATAAAAAAGATAACATCATCTAGGTTTTTACCGCGAAGTGGAAATTATCAATCAACTTGTTTAAACGATAAAAGGTTAAGCATACGCAAGAACTTGGAAAAACGGGTTTTTTTAGCCGACAGTATACAGTTTACCTGTTGGTGTGGTCAAATAGCCTTGTTTGAATAAGTTTCTATGATAACCGTCAGAATACCCCACGGCAAATGTTGCCACTGTTTCTTGGTTCTCACAGCTGTAAATGAAAATATTACCACAAAGTAAAAAAGACATTTCCAAGTCGACTTTTCTTTTGAATTAATTTATCTTAATCGCGAGATAAGTGTTCAGCAGAGGAACTCGAAAATATGCTTATGATAAAGGTACATGTATAAGCAACATCAGTTATTACTTAATGAGTTCAAACCTATTTGGGTCATGCTCTATGGAAAGTGGTTTTCAATGCATCTGTAAAAGTATCGACCATGTCAGCCTCCGCAGCACGCGCAGGCTGTCATGGGTCGAAACTTTTTGCTATTTGTTAATTTGATGCATGTCCAAGGACCATTCTACCTCCAGATTTAGTTAGTTGTTCGACAAAATGGGTTTTACGGATCCCTAATTATGTGATGACTTGCTTGGTGTATTGCTTCATGGAGATGCATTAAACTCCCTTTTGGCAGAGTGCGACTCACTTAGTTTACATCGATTATGACGCAAGTTATAAAATTTATACTAGTCAATTGCGATGGTCGCTGCTTGGAAACCGTAACCAGTGTCAGTATTCACCAACCATTCTTAAGAATGTTCTTAGTCTTATTCTCCAGAATTTTCTAGATTTGAACCATTTGCTTTAGCCAATCAGAAGGTGTGTTACTTTCAAATTCGAAAAATCTTGAAGGATTAGACTAGGAACGTTCTTAAGAATGGACACAGTTCTCGCTCTGTAATCTTGACCCTGCTCATCACGGAGTTCGAAACCTAAACCTGTGGTGGTAGACGCTAGTGCTCTAGCCCTGCACTAGACTGGATACACGTAAAAATTTCTCATCACTAGCAGCTTTTGCCTCAGTCACAATATTGTCCTTTACAATGATCTGCTGCAGAATGTAAAAAAACTTCAGTTGGAAGAGCTACAAGACCGTTTTTTAAAAGCATATTTTTACAGCTGATAGTGCAACTTGTGTCTGCAAGTAATCAATATGATTTCCCCCTCAAGACATTTCGACCCTGTTTATGTCAACCACTATTGAAAGCAAGACTTTTTACAGCCTTTACTAAACTATGCCGTGTTTATACGACAGTAAGGAAGAAGACTTTTAAAAAAGCTTGAGGGATTGAGCTTGAGCTGACAACGAGTATTTTCTCTTTTTCGACAAGAACGTTTCCTACCTTTTGAAAGACAAATCACACCATTTAAGCGATGGCAAACTGATACAGCAAAATTTAATTCGTTTCTAAACTCGTTGACAAACAACGACAACCAAAAATGAAACACACCCATTCAGATTTTTTTTGAGTGATCATCTTGTCTACAGTTTGTTTTGTTCGAAATTTGTGTCAAGTGCTCTGCAGGTATTTCCGGGAGACTGTAGAACATTATAGCTTACGTGTATGTTTTATCATAGCCAACTACATCCCCGGGTTGTAATTGTTTAACCAAGGAAGGTCGGGCAATCCAGCTTATGGCGGGGCGATAACCCATAGAGATAGAGAGAGAACTGCAGAAATCACTTGTATCTGAAAATGTGAAAAATATCACTTGTATCTGAAAGTGAAACATTAGTGATAACTAACTGTGAAATGGTTATCCAATCAGGGTCCATATTCCCCAACCATTCTTAGGGACATTGTTTATCTTATTCACAAAAACTTTCTAAATTTGAAAGTAAGACATCGTCAGATAGGCTAAACCATTTGGTTGAGCCAACCAGAGGTTTTTGATTTACTTTCAAATTTAGAAAATCTTGGAGAATAAGACTAAGAATATTCTGAAGAATTGTTGGTGAATATGGACCCAGAAGTTGCGTTACTTTCTAAATCTATAATTAGAACAAGAATAATTTTAAGAATGGTTGGTGAATACGGACCCATGTTTATTGGCATCATCAGATGTTGTGTTACTTTTAAATTTAGAAAGTTCTTGAAAACAAAACTAGGAATGTTCATAAGAACGGTTGGTGAATAGGTTACGGATGCTGGATATTACTGAGCTCGTTTTCATGTCAATTGTCAAAGGGTAACCATTTCATGATGCATGATACTAGTAACTGCATCTTGCAGTATGATCTTGATCTACACTTTTTCTTACAAAAGCAACTTTAGCTGTGCGTGGCGCTTAGAGAATTAACCCATTTGCTACAAGCTGAAAAATCGTCCCTTTTCGACGGGTCAAGTCACATCACTGCTGAATTAAGATGAAGTGTAGGCCATAGGTTGAAATCATGCACTCGTTTCCTTCGGATCCATAATACCAACCAGCCATCACATAATCATGGATATATAAAAGTTATTTTTTTTTTAACAACTGACTTAATCACGAGAAAGACTGGTCGCTAGACATACAGACACTTGACCAACGGCGAAAAGTTTCGGGCCAGGTCAGCATGCGCAGTCAGCGCAGGCTGACCTGGATCGATTTTTTTTCACAGATGCATTAAGCCCCCTGTTCACGGAGCATGAATTTGCAGCAGACAGCTGTGAAAAATACCCATTGTAAACTATGGATTGTAAACACAAAACACCGTCAAATACGTGAATACTTGTAGGTCGAAAACAGAAAACACTGAAGTAAAACTTTTCTCAGTACGAACAGTATCTTCTCTTAGATTAGTGTCTTTAACCCTTAACCTGCTTAGTTAGTGAAATGAAAATTACAAGCCTATAGTAAATATCTGAATGTTGCTATTTCAAAGTTATTTCCTGGGAAAAAATCTCCTTATCGGACAGTGCAGATCCAAGATTAGACTGCACGTTCTGTGCAGTCTGATCTTGAGGTACACTGTCCGCAAAAAGTTCTTGAGTCGCGCTTATCAGCCTAAAGGCTTAAATTTGTCTGGTGAAAAACAAAACAAAACAAAAATCGTTTGCATGCGTTGGCAGTGCTTCACACAGATGCTCACTATACCTGGGGGTTGCCCATACAGTGATATCCCGGGTCTTACAAAGTCAAGGTCGACACCAATATTGTTGTTGATAGCCCCGGAGTTTGCCACGTGAAGTTTGAAACCTCTATACCTACCGAAGGAAAAAAAAGACAAATCAACGGATGTACTAAAAATATCAAGGGATTTAGTTAAATAAAACTTTTTTGTTCTTTTGGCGCCAAATATATATAAACTCGGCCTATTTCGAAGGCTGAAAACACACTCAGTGGCCAAAATTGAGGTCCGAATGTCAAAGTTATTTCATTGCTTCTCTCAACTACCATTCAAATGTATTGACAGAAATATTAAAACAGAGAGAAATACACAGATATTTAGATTAAATTTTGTAATGTGGTCTTTTGCGTTCCCCAAAATACACACAAAATGGCCGCCGACCACGGTAAGTTTCGTTCGTTCTTTTCGAGATTTATGTGTTAAAAAAGATCTCGAGCGCTTTAGGTAATGAAACCTTCAGTAATTTGTCCTTTGTCATGTCACTAAAAAATTATCGTATTTCGCTGCAATACAGAATTAAACTTACGAAACAGAGAGTCAGTACAGCGCTGTAGCTTTGCTTCTGGGAAATTAATTAGGGACTCGAAACGGTGCGGAGTAAATGTCCAAATAAGAACAGAAGCACCGTGAACGTCTCATTATTGAGACTACATAATGACCCGCTCACTGTGGAGAACATTTCTCGTTGTGTTTCCTCCAAATACAAACGTTCTCCCTCTTTCCTATCAGTCTTGATTTATTCCCTTTTTTCATTGACTGTTCATTTTATACCTCCCTGCAAAAACCGCAATCTTTCCTCACTATTTACTTTAGAAAACAGTAGTTATTATTGAAACTCTTCTTCGTTTTAAAAATCATTCTCTAAATAATCGTCTCCCAACTGTTCTGATTCACAAATTCTGTTCATTTTCTTCATTAACTCTTTCCCACACGACAAAATTTTAGACTTGTCCAAATTCAAAGCATATGCAAACGACAAATCAAAGGTGGCTGAGACGATGAAACTAGCCTTAAATTGACTAAAAACATTGTGGATAAAGGAGAAAATGCTGGTTACCATCATTTTCTCCTTTTCCCACAATGTTTTCAAAAACTTTTTTTCTGATGGTCATTACAAATCAGGAATGTGTGGTAATGAGTTAATCGGACATGATGCATGTACGAATCAAAGCGTTGAAAACACTGGTGTGGCATTTGTCAAGGCAGCCATTGTGTGGAATTAATAATTTGAAAAATAAACAGCAGAAATATTTTCAAAATAATTGCTTGAAAGTCAACCTACTATATAGTCATGCCAAATCCGATAGAGAAGGGTGCGTTCTTAAGGGACGAACAAGTCCGGGCGAACAAGTCCTAGGACGAATAAGTCCAGGAACGAACTGGTTTTGGGACGAAAAAGCACAGTATGTGTGTATCATTACGCCGCTATAGAATGTTATTTTCGATAAAAAGGAAGTATATTCCACGATCGATGGCCTGATCCAGTTTATTGGAATACGCCATTTACAATTTCATATCTGAGTGCAATCGAAACACTTATTTGTCTCAGAAAAATTGAGTTTAATTGGGTTTACTTCCTTCGGTTTTGCACAAACTACAGTACATGATTTTCAAAATGCCGTATTAAACTCATAGTGGCATTGTCTTCGACAAATGCCACAAAAATCTATATTTCATTGTTATAACTACAAAGGTCACCTGTGAAGTCGCACTGTCTCTATGAAGAGTTTTAGTTGATGTTTGGTGAAGGCAGGATCGTCCCAGGACTGAGCGAAATGCGTCATTATACTGTGTATAGGAATGTTGTGGTGATCACAGACCTGTAATGGTGATTTGTGGTATAGAATTAGAGAGAGAAAGACAGGCAGAGACATAAAGACAAACACTTTGAAAGAGACAAAGGGAGGAGGGAAAGACAGACAGAAAATAGACAGAGAGAAGAAGTAGACAGACAGAAAGGGAGGTACACAGAGAAGAGACGGGACAGAGATGGAGAGAGGAGGTGCACAGGAGCATACATAGAAAGCCGGACAGAGAGAAAGACAGACAGACAGACAGAGACAAAGAGAGAGAGAGATACAGAAAGACAGATGCATTAAACCCACTTTTCACAGAGCATGGCTCATTTATGTTACTTGATGACTCCAATGAGAGAGAGAGAGAGAGAGAGAGAGAGATTTGTGACCATAATTCTACAGTTGGCAGCGGACAGCTTTGGAGTTCTAGCAGCTCAGTGTACTTTTATTCACTGTTCTAACATACCTCTAGAAGATCTGGAAACTTTTCTGGTTTACAACCGTTCCTGGACATCCCCGTATCTATTTTAATCACAACATCCCTAGGATTTCCCTACAAATAATTAGACTTAAGCCCTTTATCATATCAAACATTACCGTGTTTTCACCGTCCTGATGGTGCAGGCTTGTGGCGGTATTCCGGGAAAAGAAAAATAATCAAAGGGTGCAACAGATTCATAGTCCTCGATATCAACAAGGCAACATTGCTTCAACTTCAGATAATTCTGTCGGTCTATTGGTTCAGTCTATTTGTCTTTCCTTCCATTCTCTCAAACAGGTCTAATGATAAAATTAAAGGGAGAAATGATAACGGATGTGGGACTGGAACATGATACCTCTGACTAAAAGGGCACTGCTGTACAAACTTTAAGGCAACAAAGTTGATGTTATAACAACTTTTAGTTTCGTTTCTTATGTATCCCGATCAAGAACATCTGCCAACATACACAAATTATGCTTGTCAATATTTCGATGAGAATCAACCGGAAATGCTACTCTAGAAATGGACTCCAACACAATACCCCTGCCGTAGCTGAGCATATGATGTACTAACTGAGCTACCAGACCACTCTATATGACAACGTGTTACCAAAAGATTTTCCATGTTAAAGGAGCATTTTTTCCGTTCTACAAATTAAATTTTTTTACACACTTATGAATACTACAAAGGACTTTTCTCTGCAAACATAACGACACTGCTGGACCGTTACACGCAGTAAAAAGGTGTAAATTTGGCGTTCGAAGAATAGATTGGCTGCCCTGGAAAACATAAAGTTCTCTGTTTATTTTTATGATATCAAATATGACGTCATTATACTTATTTAAATACGATCCCACATGAGGAATGTGCATTTTTGGTCACATGGCATTCCCGCAAAACTTTACGAAATTCTGGCATGAAATCTAAAAATATCTTAAACTGCTATCTAGCCTGACTGAGGAAACGCCACTGTTTTTCTTTCATTTCTTATTTTATACATTTGTCTTTCTTCTTTACAGATGGTTTGGCAACAATTGCTTTGCTTAATTATGAGAGGAATTATGTTTGAAGTTTATTTAAATTGACCAATTCTGATATAGATCTACCCCTATAGTTTGTAAGCACTTGATAGCGGGGATTCACTTCAATTAAAGGAGCAAGCACATGGAACCAGCGATGCTCGACTTTAGAATTTTGCCTATATTCATATTAAGAAAAATATCAGCAATAAACATATGTTTTATCATCGGCCACTGAAACTCTATTTGTCGATCACGGGATAACGAAATTTTCATTATTGGACACCGTTACTTAAAATAGCACATTGGCGACTGCCTCTATATCCTATATAGTACGACAAGTTATACAACGAAGTTGAAGAAAATTTTACCCCCATCCCCTTTTAGAGATAATATTTAACTGAAGACGGAAAAAAAAAAAAAAAAAACCAAAAAAAAAACGGTAACTAAGGCTTATTTTTTCCGTTTTCGGGTGAATATTATCCCTGAAATGGTACTGACTGAAACAAGGGGTCAAATTTTCTTCGATTCCGTTGCACACCATGTCTTATTATATACAATACAAAGGCAGTCGCCAATGTGTTATTTATAGTAACGGTGTAAATGAAAATTTGATATTCCGTGACATACAGGCGATGCACCAATGTGCTATATGTGTTCTATGATCTCTAGAAGATCTGGAAACTTTTCTGGTTTACAACCGTTCCTGGACATCCCCGTATCTATTTTAATCACAACATCCCTAGGATTTCCCTACAAATAATTAGACTTAAACCCTTTATCATATCAAACATTCCCGTGTTTTCACCGTCCTGATGGTGGAGGCTTGTGGCGGTATTCCGGGAAAAGAAAAATATGATGGCAACCATCATTTTCTCCTTTTCCTGCACTGTCTTTTAGCATTTCAAGGGCAAATCCCATCCTTTAGACCTCTACACTGAATTTGACGGTCTGCAGTTACTTTCAACATGTTTTTAATATTAACGTTTATCAAATTTTATCGCCTGAAAAAGGCTTATGGGTTCGAGCCACACGGCTGGTGATGTAAAATTACTACATGTAATAGTCTTTCGAATGAGACGTTAAACCGAGGTCACGTGTGACGGTGCTATACACTGAGCACGTTAAAGAACCACGCGTAACTTAGGATGGGTTTCGTCCTGTATCTTGAACTATCCCTCGTAACAAAACTAACAAACTTCAGAGGGTGTCGCCCATATGGGCAACCGGTGGCGACGATAAATAAACGTAAATTCATCCAATCCCTTAAGACCAGGTAGGGGTGTTTTGGACGGAGTTATGGCTCTAACGGGGTTTGGGAATTGTAATAGGGTTCATCCACAATTCGATTCCCACAGAAATCTGCAGCATTTCAAGTATTCATTAGAGCATTTCTCCCTAGCCTACTAGCGAAACTGGTATTTGGCACATGGAGAATTAATACGACTAGGTGTACTCGATGGGAAAAAAACGCAAGTGACAATTTGATGAGGTTCATGGCGCGTGTCAAGTAAGTTTTCCTCCTAATATTTAAGCCGTGCTCTGGCAAAACGGGGTTTAATGCATCAAAGTGATAAATTATACTAAGCAAGTTGTCATATAACTATGGACCTATAAAATCCATTTTGTCTAACAACCGAAAAATCTGGAGGTAGTATGGTCCCTTCTTGGTATGCAGAAAATTTACAAATAGCAAAAGGTATCGAACCAGGTCAGCCTGCTCAGGCTGACCTAGGTCGATACTTTTTGCAGATGGATTAAACCCTCGTTTCACACAGCATGGCTCATTTATAATGTTGCTAAACGGACTTTTACCAGTTGCGAGGCAAAGAAGCCCGCAGAGCTTCGGATTTCCTTTTATAACGTTCGCTATGTTGACCAAAGATTTTTTGGGTTCCTAGAAATGCTTGCCCATTTTTTTCCGAATCCATTCGGTAATTCCAATATTAATGTCTGTTTGAAAACATTTTTGGTAAGCATTTCTTGAAAAAATAATTCAACAATTTAAATAATTTTCTGGGACATGTTTAACTATGTCGTCTGCGAATGCTTTGAATTTGGACGAGTCTCAAATTTCGTCGCATGGTAAAGACTGCGTGAGAAGGCTCTTTTTCAAAGTTTTTGTTAACAGTTAAAAAATGTGTACCTTAATCTCCTGTTGATCATTTATAAACTCCGCCCACTCATGTAGAAACTCGGTAGTGGCAACTGTTGGAGTTAGTTCATTTGCATACAGAGTTGGGATTTCCTCGAATGAACCATTGCCTGGCAGGAATAAAATACAACTTAAAATACAACTTAAATGTTTTGTTCGTTATGTATGCGATAGATACAACTTAAAAATGTTTTGTTCGTTGTGTATGTGATAGATACACTTAAACGTGTTATGTATGTGATAGATACAACTTCAATGTGTTGTTCGTTATGTATGAGATAGGTACAACTTTTATGTGTTGTTCGTTATGTATTTGATAGACACACTGTAACTACCTAATAAATTCAACTTAAATTTCTTGTACCATAGCTGTGTAATAAATACAGCTTTACAACTTAAATGTCTCGTACGTTAGCTATCTAACAAGTACAGCCTAAATGTCTTGTACATTAGCTGTCTAATAAATACAGCTTAAATGCCTTGTATGGTAGCTATCTAATAAATACAGCTTAAATACCTTGTACGATAGCTATCCAATAAATACAGATTAAATGCCTTGTACGATAGCTATCTAAGAATACAATTTAAATGCCTTGTAGGTAAGCTATCTAATAAATACAGCTTTTGCCTTGAACATTAGCTATCTAATAAATACAACCTTTTGTCTTGTACATTAGAAGAAATGCAACCTGTTCGTTAGCTATTTTTTCAGACTAACCGCTTAACATTTAGCATTCTTTAAGGCAAATTACCCGTGGGCGTGGCTAGGACTGTAGCAAAAACAAAGCCCGTGACTAAGGTCTTGACCTAGTTTCTATGTAATCTGCTATTTCCTGAGGCTTTTTTTTTCTCTCGAAAAGGTCTACTCGCAAAACCCGATGTGAAAACTAAGGCTTCAAGGCTGGGCGCCTGTTACCCGTTTGAAAGACAACGTGTATCGAGATCTGGGACTATATTCACCAATCATTCTTAAGAACGGTTTTCGTCTTGTTCTCCAGAATGTTCCAAATTTGAAAGTAACATAACTTCTGATTGGCTAAACCATTTGCGTTGATTTTATAGTTTCCATCACTTTATCTTATTACATAAATGCACAGTGATCTAATGTGACAAAAGAAGGTGTTCATCACGAACAAATTCTCCTTTTGTAACAATGTTTTTTTTTTTTTTTTTTTTAAGGGGTCTGCTCTAAGGTGCAAAATATGGTTTAAAAAGAGCTATAAGTAAATACCAAGGACTTGTATATATCCGTCAATACCCGCCTGACGAAGCTCCTCACCCTCCAGAGCAGTGGCGACAGCGAAGTGTTGAACTCCATGTTGTTGTAGAAATCTTGAGATTGGTATACTGCCGTGTCCGTATGCGTTCCCTTTGACAATGGCAATGATTTCTGTTGTCAAAATAAAAAGATATAATAGTGAGTGAGTGAGTGAGTGAGTGAGTGAGTGAGTGAGTGAGTGAGTGAGCGAGCGAGCGAGTGAGTGAGTGAAGAAGTGAGTGAAGGAGTGAGTGGGTGAAGGAGTGAGTGAGTGAGTGAGGGGATAAGTAAGTGAAGAAGTGAGTGAGGGAGGAAAGTAGGGAAGGAGGGAGGGTACAAAGGAGGGTAGATAGATCGAATAAATTATTGAATGTAGGTGACTGCGTTTAGTAAGTAAGTGAGTGAGTTTAGTTAGTGAGTTTAGTGAGTGAGTGAGTTTAGTGAGTGAGTTAGTTAGTTTAGTGAGCGCGTTTAGTGAGTGAGTGAGTGAGCGAGCGAGGGAGGGTAGGAGGGAAGGAGTGAGTGAGGGAGGGAAGGAGGGACTGGAGGTGGGAGTGAAGGAGGGAGGGTGCAAAGGAGGGTAGATAGATCGACTGAAATATTGAATGTAGTTGACTGCGTTTAGTAAGTGAGTGAGTTGAGTGAGTGAGTTGATTGAGTAAGCTGAGTGAGTGAGTGAGTTAGTGAGTGAGTGAGGTAATAGCTGAAGGAGTGATAGGGTGAAGTAATGGTAGAAGGAGTGTGTGGGTCAAGGAGTAAAGGATTGAGTGGGTGAAGGAGTGAGTGAGTGAAGGAGAGAGTGAGTGAAGAAGTGAAGGACCGATCCCCCGTCAGACCTACCGCTGACTGCTTGACTGACTTTCCGACGAGTAAGCTGACAAATCTAAGTTTTTTTTTTTATGGCATAATATTAATGGAAAGAGACAATAAATCTGAAAGGTTGATAAGAGTCTGCCTATTTGACGAGAAATAGTTTTCCCTTTTTGGTATTCGTTTTACTCAATATTCAACCATTTTGAGGTTATTTTAGCATGGCATGGCATGTACTCCTTTCAATGCATCCCGGTGTTTTTTTTTTTTCACCGGAACGATCAATATCATACTTTCCCAGATAGTGGATACTTAACCCTTTACCACACAATCTCGATTTTAACCAGGCTTTTAGAAAGCTTTTGAAAATATTATGGGGGAAAAGAATAAATGGTGGTAACCAGCATTTTATCATCCCATACTGTTTTCTACCTTTACAAAAACAAATACCGTAATTATACGCCACCCACCCTCATACGAAGCAGAGGGGAGTACTGGTTTCACCATGTCCGTCCAATAATCCGTCTGTCTGTCCGTCAATCCGTCCGTCTTGACCTAGGATCCAGAAACTTTATACAAGTCTTGCTCATGACCCGAGGAGATGCCCTATTGTTTTGGGGTCACATGGGTCAAACGTCAAGGTCATAGGTTAACTTTGAAAATCGTTTGCGAGCTCTAATTCAATAACTGCTTGACCTTGGACCCTGAAATTTTACACATGTCTTGTTCATGACCCAAGAGAGGTGCCCTATTGTTTTGGGGTCACATGGGTCAAAGTTCAAGGTCACTGGTGATGTTTGTTTTGAAAATCGTTTGCGTTTTCTGGTTGTGCTGCTTCAGTGACAAAGTGCTGGGGGGGGGGGGGGGTATTTGTCCGCTTTGCGACATTTCTAGTTTGAGCTACATGTAATTTATTGTCTGCAAATACTTTTGATTTGAACAAGGCTAAAATTTTTTCCGTCTTGTAAAGGGTTAAGGGTTTACATTTATTGAATCCCACGTTTCAGGAAAGTGATGTAAAGTTAATTAACCCTTAAGATGCTAAGCGCGACTCACTGACCTTTTGCGGGCCGCCTAGATCAAGATCAGACTGCACAGAACATGCCGTCTGATCTTGGATGTACACTGTCCGATAAAGAGATATTTTTCTCCAAAAAATAGGTTTGAAATAACATAATTCGGGTTTCAACCAGCGGCTTGAAAGTTTGATTTAACTTATTTAGCAGGCTCAGGGTTAAGGTAAAATGTTATGTTGAGGGTAATTCGACCTACAAATCTGCACAGCTGAGCACAGTAACCACACCATTGCTTTACACTTACCGGCGAATACTGTAAAATGTGTAAAACTCCGCTAGAAATACATGAGTAACAGGTTTCAGTCGAAATCTTTCTTAACACATTTCCGTTGACAAACAGTTTATACTGTGATATATCAATTTCCTTGACAGATTTTGTTGACGGACCGATACATGTAAAAAAAAAAAAATCTTTACTGTGATTGTTGATGAATGTCGTTGATTAACTCACATGATCTTAAGAATTAGCCACATGATCTTAAGCATGGTGGTGCCCATAATGCTTAAGATCATGTGACTGAAAATATTTCCAATGGAAACTTCCTTGATAGGGATGAGAACAGATGCAGTTACGGCATCGGCCGATTTGTGACTAGTAGGGTGTTACATACAGCAGTGCTCAGTCTTGCATCTGATATCACCTTTCACGGTTATTGAGTTACATAATTATACACAACGATGTACAAAAATAGTTTGTATTTCTCTGTTACTGTCGAATAAATCATGTAACACTGTACCGAATAATACAGTATTCTGATAGCCTTAAGCTGGAAGCCTGAACATTGAAAATGTTGTTGGGAAAGGGGACAATACTGGTTACCAGCATTTTCTCCTTTTCCTACGCAAAGCACCGGTATCTCAGTCGGTAGAGTGCAGGACTTGAGAACAGAAGGTCGCTGATTCGATCCCCGGCTCGGCCAATTTCTTCCCGACGATTGATGATAAACAATCATTCCTCTATCACCGCTGACCATTATTTTGACGATCGTTATGTGGGAAAGCAGCCACTGTGTAGACTCGCAACCTGGAGACCCCGGGTTCAATCCGCACTTGAGGAGCAGGGTCTTTCGCAGGTGTGTCGGACTCCGATTCAGCAAAAGTCTTTTTTCATTGTTTGATGATAGTCATTGAGACAGAAATCATTCATGGCTTACCACTCAACTCTGTTTCAATAATACTTATGTAAGAAAGCAGCCGCCGAGCCCTGGAGCGCAGTCGGTAACGCACAGGACTTGAGAACAAGGGTCGCTGGTTCGATCCCCGGCTCGGTCAATTCTTTCCGAGGATTGATGAAAGTCATTGCAACAGGATTCATTCCTCTCTCATTGTTTCGAAGATGATTATGTAAGAAAGCAGCCAGTGGCTAGGGAAGAATATCGTGCACAGTACTGGTAAAAGAAACTCCAGGAAAGCATGGATAGGTGCACTGGCCGTCGCGATATAACTGAAAAAATATTGAAAACGGCCTTAAACACCATATAATCAATCGATCAATTAATAAGAAAGCAGCCAGATATTTAGAAAGAGTGTTGAGCGGGACACCGTTAAGAGAAATTTAAGGGACACATGGATAGATGAAGGGCCCGCCGTGATGTGACCGAAATAATGTTGAAAACAGCTGTAAACACAAAACCAAAGAATTTGACCCCTAAATTGTTAAGTAGAAAAAACAGACAGTGACATTGTGAGCCCGAAACAAAGAAGCAAATATTGTATTTTCTAGGGTTTTTCTTGGCCTGCATAACGATGTCACAACATAATGCGATCATGTTACCTACAGCCTGATATAATGCAAATGAGCCATGCTCTGTGAAAAGGTGGCTCAATACCTCTGCAAAAAGTATCGACCCAGGTCAGCCTGCACAGTCCGCGCAGGCTGACCTGAGTGGAAACTTTTTGCTTTAGGTCAATTTTCAGCAAGTCAAAGGATCAGTGTACCTCATGATTCAGTCGGTTGTTATACAAAATGGATTTCATGGGTCCATGCATTAAAACCCCTTTTGCCACACCATGGATGAAATGCGGTTTGAAACATCATTTGAAGCTATATCATTCTGTGACAATTTCATCATAATCGGACTTAAGCAGGCGCTGAAAGGTTCATAAGTGAATAATTATGCTAGTTACTTACGGCCCTGTTATTCTGCGGCATTGATATCTCAAAACGGCGGAAAATGTAAATCAAAGATCGGACTGAATGGTCTGCACAGTCTGATTATGACCTACACTGTCCGCAAAAAGAAATTGAAAGTATCACTCTGTGCCACAAAAAGGTTTTAGACGAAAGAAAATTGATTGATTGATTGATTGATTGATTGTATGCTTTTTAACCCCTTTTTCAACATTATTTTAGTTTTATCGCGGCGGAGAGTGCACCTATCCATGCTTTCCTGGAGTTTCTTTTACCAGTACTCCGCACAGTATTCTTTCCAAGCCCCTGGCTGCTTTCCCATATAACCACTGGCGAAACAATGTTCAGCTGTGAGAGATGAATGAATCCTGTCACAATGACTATCATCAATCCTCGGAAAGAAATTAGCCGGGCCAAAGATCGAACAAGCGACCCCCTGTTCTCAAGTCCTGTACGCAGAAAGAACAGCTTACTTGTATGATTAGCAATCCTTGATCGAATTATTTCCAGATTATGTAGAATATTGTCCAGATGAATCTTCAGATAGGTGGGTCTACGAGCTAACAGAAACTCCTTGTGAATGTCTGTCCGTCTCTCTGCATTTTTGTTTCTCCCATCTCCATCCCTGAGTAATCCCATTTCGCTGTATACCTGTTGATTTGCCTGTCAGTGTAAACTGTCATTAAAATTCAAAGCGCTATTCCTTCTGTGATTTTTTTTTTTACGAAGCGATCTCGTGTTTAAACGACCCTGGATAAAAAGGGCTTTGAAAACGCTGTAGACAAATTAACAATGCTGATAACCAGCATTTTCACCTTTCCTACAATGTTTTGTACCCTTTCAACGGCCATTTCCATTATTTGAGTAACATTTGATATGTTGTATGCAATAACTTAAAATCTGAACAGGCATGCAAGTCCCCTCGTCTAGTAAAGGGTTTTTAAAAAAAAAAATGTGGGAAAAAAAGAAAATGCTGGAATCCAATTTCGTACAGTACTTGTTAATCATTTGCCTGTCAAGGTACACTGCTTCTAACCCTTTACCACACAATCTCGAGATAAGAATGTTTTTGAAAACATTGTGGGAAAAGGAGAAAATGCTGGTAACCAGCATTTTTTCTCCTTTTTTCTACAATGTTTTCTCCATATTCAAAACCAAATCAAACAATTTGTGCTACATTAACTTTGTCGTTTTCAATTGCTTTGGATTCCTAAAACTTTCTTGTCTGGTAAAAAGTTACACTGCGTTGTGATATTCCTTTCATAACCCTTAACCAAACAGTTCCTTACTTTGGCTATCTTAATCCGTTAAATACCCTGAATTCTTTCACTGTAACACAAAATTCCGACTTTTAACGACTCTGGGGAAGAAAGCTTTTGAAAACATTGTGGGAAAAGGAGAAAATGCTCCTTTTTCCACAATGTTTTCTATCCTCTTAAGGACAAATTTCGCCAATTTGGTCACCTTTTATTAGTCGTATGCAAATGCTTTAAATTTGGACTAGTCTAAAATTTTGTAGTTTGGTAAAGAGTTAAGTCTTTACCAAACGACAAAATTTTAGGCTAATCAAAACTGAAAACAATTGCAGACGACATAATAAACGTGACTGGAAAATTGAAATTTGTTTAGGGAAGGATAGCAAAAAAATGTGGGAAAAGGAGAAAATGCTGATTATCAGCATTTTCTCCTTTTCTCACAATGTTTTCAAAAGGCTTTTTTCTCAGGGTCGTTAAAAGCCGGAATTGTGTGGTTATGGGTTGAATGACCCATTTATCGAACGACAAAGTTTTAAACTCATCCCGATTGAAAGCATTTGCAGATGACAATTTGTGACACAAACCATCGAATTCGTATCAGAAAGGATAGAAGACATTGTTGGAAAAGGATTGATTGATTTTTTGGTGTTTAACGCCGTTTTCAACATTATTTCAGCTAAATCGCGGCGTCCAGTGCACCTATCCAAGCTTTCCAGGAGTTTCTTTAACCAGTTCTCCGCACAATATTCTTTCCAAGCTGCTTTCCCTCATAAGCATCGTCGAAACAATGGTCAGCGGTGAGAGAGAAATGAATCTTGTCGTAATGACTATCATCAATCCTCGGAAAGAAACTCGGTCGAAACTGCAACCTCCTGTTTTCAAGTCCTATACGCTTCCGACTGAGCTACAGGGACTCGGCGTTGGAAAAGGAGAAAATGCTGGTAACCAGTATTTTTCCTTTTGGCAACGATATTTTTAATGTTCAGTCTTCTAACTTAAGGTCGTCAAAATATGATAATGTTCGGTACAGTTTACATGACTGATACGACAGGAACAGAAAAACACAAACTGTTTTTGTGCATCATCATGTATAATTATGTAACCCACTAACCGTGAAAAGTGATATCAGGTGCAAGACTGAGCACTGCTGTATGTAACACCACTCTCGTCAAAACTCGGCCGATTCCGTAACTGCATCTATTCTCGTCCGTGTCAAGGAAGTTTCCACTGGAAATACTTTCAGTGCCATGATCTTTAACATGGTGGCGCCCATGAAATTCTTTTAATCAACGACAGCAACAATCACATTGAAGTATTTTTTACATGTATCAATCCGTCATCAAAATTTGTCAGGAAAATAAATATATCACAGTACAAACTGTTTGTAAACAGAAATGTGACAAGAAAGCTTTGAAAATTGTGACCCATGTATTTCTAGCGGAGTCTTACACATCTTTCGAGAAGTAAAACGACGTATCTCCAGAGAAGAAAATGTAAGGTCCATGTACAAATCCATAACTTCATACAGCCGTGAGACTTGAACCACGGATTACCCGACGTTTGCTGGTTTATACGGACCCCCTGAATTATGAAATATCTTAAAAAATGCTGTAGATATTGTACTGAAAATTTGCATAACTAATTATACCGGTATTACCTTTACCAACTCTGGGTGAAATTTTCAGGATTACCGCTTGTGCGGCCAAATTCGATCGCATGCAGTCGCGTCAGAATTTTGAACAGGTTCAAACGCCTAACACGATCGATTGCGACCGCTTGCGACTCTGCAATGATTGCGACAGATCGCAAGACATCAAGCGAGTGGTCGTGCAACACTACCAAAGATGTTGTGCAGGCGGTCGTAAACTGGTTGCAAGACAATTATGAAAGTGGCTTTACGTACAGGATATAAGGTGAAACAAGAGATGTTTGTAAAACATGTATGCCCCCCTAATGGCATCCAATTCTAAATATATGATTATAAACTGTTAAGTTCAAAGTGTAAAACCGAACAAAGGGTAATTACTCAAAAATTATTAATGATAAATTAGCAATTCTTGGGCACTGCACTTCCCATTTATGTGAACTATCAACTTATAAGGTTTCATGATTTTACCTCACATACTTTTTGAGTTATGCTCCGGACAAAAATTAAGTACGAAAATCAACAAAGGGCAATAACTGCAAAAATATAATGGGCAGAGTTATGGTTCTTGTGCAATGCACTTCTCCTGAATAAGATCTATCCACATGTAAAGTTTCAAGATGATATCTGAAAAACCTTTTGAGTTATGCTCCGGACAAAAATTAAGTATGGAAATCAACAAAGGGCAATAACTCCAAAAATATGATCGGCAGAGTTATGGTTCTTGTGCACTGCACTTCTCCTTAATAAGATTAATCCACCTATGAGGTTTCAAGGTGATATCTGAAATACTTTTTGAGTTATGCTCCGGACAAAAATTAAGTATGAAAATCAACAAAGGGCAATAACTCCAAAAATATGATGGGCAGAGTTATGGTACTTGTACACTGCACTTTTCCTTAATGAGATCTATCCACCTATGCGGTTTCAAGATGATACCTGAAATACTTTTAGAGTTATGCTCCGGACAAAAATTAAGTATGAAAAACAACAAAGGGCAATAACTCCATAAATATGATGGGCAGAGTTATGATTCTTGTGCACTGCACTTCTCCTTAATGAGATCTATCCACCTATGAGGTTTCAAGATGATACCTGAAATACTTTTTGAGTTATGCTCCGAACAAAAATGTGGTCTACGGACCGACCGACGGACCGACCGACCGACGGACCGACCGACAAGTGCAAAGCAATATACCCCCGCTTCTTCGAAGGGGGGCATAATAATTTGGCATTTGTGATTATAGTATCAGGAGCCCTTTACAGGTTGTTCAAATAGTAAAGGAAGATTAGCAAGCATTTTCTCCTTTTTCCACAATGTTTTCTGCCCTATCAAAAGTATATTTCATCATTTGAACCACATTCAAATTGTCGTCTGCAAATGCTTTCAATTTGGACTAGTCTACTTATTTGTCGTCTGATAAAGACTCACAGGGTTTCCACAGTAAACAAACTTGCAGCAGACGACGTCAAAATCCTACTGATAAACACTTTGTGGATTATCAACAAAATTAAACTTTTTTGTGAAAACAAGCACACTTGAAAACATTGTGGTAAAAAGAGAAATTGCTCGTTACGAGCAGTTTTTACCGCAATGTTTCTTTTGTGCCATTTTGACTATATACAGGAACATGTTTTACCAACCGGAGGAGCATTTTTTACTATGATTTTTCAAGGATAGCTGTCTTTTGAGGTGTAGTAGCAAAAAAAAAAACGCAATCGGTTTAAGTGTCATTGTGTTTAACTTCTTGTGTGGGCTCCTGGACATATATTTGACGAAAAAGAAAAAAAAGCAAGGCTGTGGGCTTGCCAATGAAAATATAACAGAGGGTCAAAGATGGTGATTTTCGCCCCATGTTTAATGTGGCAATGGTGTGACACCGTATTTGAGCATTTGGTGTAACACCAGAACGGAATGCTCCAGGTCATAGTGCCCAAAAATAGACTCACTCGAAAATTTGCTATCAAGCTCTTCTGTCACACTGTTTTATCATGAAAGATGAGAGGACAGGTCTAAAATTGTTGATTTGATTATTTCTTTAGAGAATGAATGCACTTTTTGTATTTTTATTGGACTGATTTTTGTGTGTGACCTGGCAAAGAGGCATGGTCTATCATCAGTAACGGCCTTGATTTTCCGGGGGTTGATGTGTGAAGAGGAATAACAAAAAATTCATCGCTCAGGATGTGATTTTCTCCACCTTTGGACATATATTTGATGGGGGAAAACTGCTAAGCTCCCGCTTCGTTAGCGAATCGGCATTATACAGTCGAAGATAATGATTTTTACTCTATTTACAGTGAGCCAAAAGGTTACCGGTATGACACTATTGAATGCATTTTTATTTTTATGGCCATTCAGTTTATTCTGCGGTGCAATTCCGGCCTACTATTTGGCTTGTAGGACAGATTGCATCCGTTCATCGATATTTTGTGTAATGTTTAGCAAACGTTGATCCCCAGTTAATTTGGATAGGATTTTTTAAAAAGTTTGTTTAACATCGTTTTAAACATTAACTCAGTCATATAATACCAGTGGCCACTGCTCCTAACTAAGCTCTCCTAAAGTTTCTTTCTTCGCACAACACACTTTCCAAGTCGCTGGTTTCATCCCGACAAGAGAGTGCCGTCAAGAGAGTGTCCAGCGATGTGAGAGGAATAAAGTCTAAGGAATGGCCCAACTTTTGCAATGATTGGTTTATGGGAAGCCCTTTTGTTTGATGAAAGCATTTCAGCAGAAAGGAAACTTTTCTCCATACAACTTCGGCTCAGAACAGGCATTAATTGCTGAAAAGTGTTTTCCTCGAAGCTCGCTGTGTTTCCAGTACTTCCATTACTTTGATTGTTATATGTTAAAAGTCTTAAGAATCGAGATAATGGATATCCTTACAAAATGCAGATACACGCAGCTGATTGTGATCTGAATACCTTTTTGTCCTGTTACACATGTATGCTAGGTTTCAACGAGTGATTCAACGTGTGTATTTGCTTGTCAACCTATCTTGTCCGTCTGTATAGGCAAACATGACGGGCTTACAGTCCAAAAAACATATAACCAAAAGGTTGCAGTATGCTTTGTTCAGCTAACTGACAAATCTAGAGACCGTAGTTACAGATAGCACTAGTGCAGGCAAGGCTCCCATGTCAAGCTCTCTGCTGATTAATTGTATCGTGCTTAACGTCGTTTTTCACCATAATTTCAGTTATATCGCGGCAGTCAGTGCACCTATCCATTTTCTGTTTTAAGTACTTCGCACAATATTCTTCCCAAGCTACTGGCTGCCTTCCCTCATAATCATCGTCGATACAATGATCAGCGGTGAGAGAGGAATAAATCGTGATGATTATCATCAATCTTCGGAAAGAAATTGGCCGAGCTGGGGATTCGAACCAGCAACCCCTGTTCTCAAGTCCTATTTGCTATCGGCTGCGCTACCGGACTCGGCACAGCTTTCTGTTGAAATCACACGCAATGTGAGCTAGTGTAACTTGTGACATCATGGGACCTCCCATCCAAGCACGAAAAACGAACCATAATACGATGCTTTTCTCTAAGAGACAGATCACCAAATTGCATCGCTGAAAAGAGCTACCTCTTAAGCAAGGTTGTACACCAAACCCCTCTCATAGAAAAGGCTTTCATCTTCGAGAAGGCTTAACCGCGAAACTCGATTTAAATATATTTTTGTGAGAGCACGAAAGGCAAGTTAACATGTAGGCTGCTAAGCGCGACTCAAAGACCTTTCGCGAACAGTGTAGATCAACATCAGACTGCACAGAACCTAAGAAAAAGCAATATTTGGAATGTTACTATCTTCTTGAAAGTTCCATTTAACTAATTTAGCTGGTTAAGGGTTAAATACGGTGCGGTGCCTATCATTATCTACGAAATGTAAAATGCTAACTAAACTTTGCTGTTCCCCCTTGACACAAGAATACCAGACACTCGAATCTTACAACTTCTACGACAAACTCTGTGAAGGAAAAAATATGTGGGAGGAAACATATAGAGACAATCCTGGGCCGTATACAAGAAACATTCTAAATGATATTCTTGAATAATTTTAGCCCCTGGAAATATCTCTGAGCGAACTAAATACTAATTCTTGAAGTTAAGAAGCACTATCAACTGACCGAACTATATGGCGTAATTGTCTTCGCTTGGCTCCAAGCGACAGAAAACAACTGCGCTGCAAGAACTGTCCACAAACAATAGGAAAAGGAAATCTAACGCTATTTATATTGTGAATGAATTTAATTTCCATTGAATAATTGCGAAAGGGATGGTTAGATCCAAAACAAATATAGATATAAGATATCTATATAAATCTCGTAGATCTATATATAAATACATATGAGCCATGCTCTGTGAAAAGGGGACTTTATGCATCTGCGAAAAGTATCGATCCAGGTCAGCCTGCGCAGTGCGCGCAGACTGACCTGGGTCGAAACTTTTTGCTATTGGTCAATTTTCTGTATGTAAAAAGGATCAGTTTGCCTCATGATTCAGTCGGTTGTTAGACAAAATGGACTATTGATCAGTGATTATGTGATGTCTTACTTGGTATAATATATCGTGGAGCCCCCTTTTCCCAGAGCATGGCTCATACATATAGATCTGTATAAATACAGAAAATTTATCCTCCAAAGAACGCATATCAATTCTCCGCGAATCGGCACAACTGATTCTTGGATAAGAGGTTCGGATTCGCTGCACATGGCACTGTGTACACGTTTAGCTCATTTTCTCTTCATTACAAGCAATAAAGAAAATGTGATTAAAGTGGAGTAACTCATTTTTATATCAGATGATTGTGACTATTTATCTCCCTTTACTTGCATTTTTTTTTTTAATCCATATTGCATCATTTACTTTCAACTTCTGCGGATAGAAAATGTGAAGTGTTCAGGCATAATCATTTTGAAGCTATGGGTAATGATATTATCAAGGAACAAGGTCCGTGCCAATCTATCTTTCGTTCCAAAACTGTTCCATCAATGCGTAAAAAAAAAAAAGGAAAAAAAAAAAAAAAAAAAAAAAAGAGCCATGTTCTGTGAAAGGGAGGCTTAATGCATATGCAAAAAGCAGTGCACGTAGGCTGACATGAGTCGAAACTTTTTGTTTTGCTATCGGTCAATTTTCTGCATATCAAAGGATCAGTCTACTTCATGATTCAGTAAATTGTCGGGTAAAATTTATTTTAAGGATCTATGATTATGTGACGACTTGCTCGGTATCATGCAACGTGGAAATGTCTTAAACCCCCTTTTGCCAGAGTTTATTTCGATGTTTTCAATCCCAAATCATTGGGAATCTTCAATTAAAAAATGATTGGTGTGAATGGTCATTGAAGTAAACCCTCCCCCTCCCCCCTTTTACATAAATTGACATAATCTTGACTGCCGAAAAGTTGGCTATTTGGAGCTTGGCCTTTCTTTCTCTTGAATTGCCATTGCAGTACATACTTCAGACAGATTTATGTGTACATAATGTTGTCTACAAAAGAGTGGAGCGATACATAGTGATCATAGCCCGCTTACTGTTAAAAATGTGGCTGTTCACTTTAATGTACGAGTAGTTTTACGAATAATAACAGCAAAAGCCCTGCATGGAGAGACAAGAAGCTATAAGGAAAAGCGCGCTGTGCATATTGGAATATACTCTGTATTAGAATGGAGCATGGTCTGTCCTAAGTTATAAAAGTTCTGTAAATCTTCTCCTTATGAACTACATGGCAATTTTCAATCAAATTTCACAAAAATGGTCCTCCTGTGGCACTCTTTCAAAACGATTCCAGTGCTCCGCCGGTCCATCGGATGATTAAGTCAAAGACATAAAAAAAAATTAACTTTGATCCTGCTAGATAGATTAAACAAAACTTTCAAGCCGGTATTAAAAACCCGGATAATGTTTTTTCAAACTTATATTTTGGAGAAAAATATCTCCTTATCGGATAGTGTAGATCCAAGATCAGGCTGCACGTTCTGTGCAGTCTGATCTTAATCTACACTGTTCGCAAAAGTCAATGAGTCGCGCTTAGCAGCAAGGGTTAAAAACTGATTTTATCATGATATAAATAATCTGCTACAGAATAGCAGGTGTATGAAGAAAAACACATCAAACTTGCTGCCTGCTTTGTTTTATAATGTTGTGTGTATCTTTAGAAAACTTCTGCTTTACTTCACCTCAAAATATGCAGAGCCATTTTACGCCCTTGCATTTACACATTTACACATTTTGCAGCAATGAATATTCGATTATTATAAAAACGTACAAACTTTGTAAAACATATATCAGGTGAGCGGTCCAGGGCCATCCTTAATCCATAGCTGAAGATCTATATAAAAAACGATCGCAAGCCCGGCCGGGTTGCTCAGTAGTTTGTGTATCTGATCCGTGACCTAGTGGTTGCAGGTTTGATACTCGGTTGAGGCATCCTTTCTTTCCGGCGTTTTTTCGTCTCTCATCTCATGTAAATGTGAGAAGAGTAGTCAGTGACTCGGAAAGAAAGTTGTAGCAGTAGCGAGAAAGGCAGGAAACACATGCGTAGGTGCACTGATCGCCGTGCCATGACCTAAGCTGTTAATAGCGTTATTTACTCCATTACAAACAAATCTTTTCTTGTACATATATTTTTCTATATATCGTAATTAGTTTGATCTCTCTCTCCCTCTCGAGATAAAAAAACACAAACTAAAAATACAAGCACTGCATGAGTCGTTGAAAAGTGTATTTGTAAATCTCAAATATTACAAATTATGCACAAAATGACCATGGTAGAAATATACTTCGTTAGGGACTAGCCAGCCTTCTCCTACCTGAAACAGAAAGACATTCATATATCATAGAAAGGTCCGAATACCTATATATGGGAAGCTCTAGAACGGAGGTTTCACTCTATACCATTAGATGTGGCTCTTTACCAAACGAAAAAAGTTTAGACTAGTCCAAATCGAAAGCATTTGCAGACGACAATTTCAATGTGGCTCAAATGGTGCAATTTTCCTTTGATAGGGTAGAAAACATTGTAGGAAAAGGAGAAAATGTTGGTTTTCAGCATATTTACCTTTTCCCACAATGTTTTCAAAAGGCTTCTTTCCCAAAGTCGTTAAAAGGCGACATTGTGCGGAAAAGGGTTGAGTCTTTACCAAACGAGAATATTTGAGACTGGTCCAAATTCAAAGCATTCGCATACGACAATATAAAAAGTAACTCAAAACTTAAAATTTGTTTTGGGAAGGGTAGAAAACATTGTGGGAAAAGGAGAAAATGCTGGTTAGCAGCATTTTTTTCTTTTCCCACAATGTTTTCTAAAGGCTTTTTCTTCAGGGTCGTTCATGTAGCTACACTGTAATAAATAAATCTACAGTATATACTGAATTTAAACTTTGACCACTTAAGTCCTTAATTTTTCCATTTTTCACAATAGTTTTCACTTTTCACAATGTGTCAAGGGTATCTATAGCCTTCTTGTCTGAGAAATTACTTGTAAGCTTAGAACTTCAAATGAAATAGCAATAAGTGTCAACCCCAAATTCACTAACCTACCTTCTGTTATGTTACTTATGTTATTTTGCTATCATGCTGTTATGCTCATGTATTTACGTACTGTGAATTTGACCCAGTAAAACAGTCTGTCTGTCTGTCTGTCTGTCTGTTAAATCTCTGGTTTGTGTGGTAAAGGGTTAACACTTACCCTGCTGAATAAGTGAAATGGAATTTTCAAGCCGATTGTAAAAACCCAAATTTTCCTGTTTTCAAAGGTATTTTGGAGGAAATATATCTTATTATCAGACAGTGTAGATCCAAGATTAGACTACACGTTCTGTTCAGTCTGATCTTGATCTACGCTGTCCGCAAATGTCAGTGAGTCGCATTTAGCAGCCTAAGGGTTAACTCTTTACCAAACGACAAAATTTCAGAATGGTGCAGATTGCAAGCATTTGCAAACGGCACATTGAAAGTAGCTCAAATGATGAGTTCTGTCTTTCATAGAGCAGAAAACATTGTGATGAAAGGAGAAAATGCTGGTTACCAGCATTTTCTCCTTTTCCCACAATGTTTTCAAAAGGCTTTTTATTCAGGGTTGTTAAAACTCAGGATTGTGTGATAAAGGTTTAAGTAAAGAGTTTTACTTTTGAAAGTAGTAAACAGTGTGTGAGGGGGAAAATGCTGCTTACCAGCATTTTCTCTCTTTTCCACAATGTTTTCAAAAGCTTTCTTCGTTCAGGTAATGAAATAAAACGCCGGATTTTTTTATATGGAGTTAACCGTTTACCACACAATGCCGACATTCAGCGACGCTGAAAGAGGAAGCTTTAGAAAACATTGATGGAAAAGGAGAAAATGTTTGTAACCAGCATTTTCTCCTTTTCCAAATATGTTTGTTTTTTTAACCGTATCAAGGCCATATTTTGTCATTTGGGCGACCTTTAATTTGTCGTCTGCACATGCTTTCAATTTGGACCGGTCTGAAATTTTGTCATCTGGTAAAGGGTTAATGCATCGCCATAATGCATTGTACCAAGCAAGTGTCGGCCTAATATGCATCCCTTTTGTCTCAAAAAAAAAAAAGCCCGACTGAATCAAGAGGAAGAACGGTCCTGTGACATGCAGAAAATTGACAAATAGCGAAAAAGATCGACTGCGCAGGCAGACCTGAGTCTATACTTTTTTTGCAAATGCACTGAACTACCTCTGTCTTTATATGGGAGCATGGGTGTAGTTTGCTTCAGCTTTGCCATTGGTTTCTACTAGATATACGTTTGGTGGTCTGCACAATCTTGAGGTTTAAAAAAAGAATTGTACTTAAACCGAAATCCCTCGTTTTTGCTATTCCACCTAAAACTCAACTACCCTTGATAAATCAAAGTGAAAAAAGGCCCTTTCTAGTGTTAAACCATGTTCCTTTATGTGGTCATGTGCACGAAATAGTTCCCAAGAAATAACAAACTTGGGCTCAGTTCCAACACAAATCTTCAAATCAACACCAGAAACATATTTCAGACCTGTCCTTTCATTTTTTGCTGATAAAACAGTGCTGCAGAAGTGCTTCCAATCAAATTTTCAAACGATGCTACTTTTAGAAGACCTGGAAGCAGTTCGTAGTGGTTCGACACCTTAGGCCTTTATCTGTATCATTACGCTAACTTCGTGATCCTAATTTACGGGACCAGCAATAACAAGTGCGCTGTCAGGTCTTTAACTCAACTTGTCACAAGTTTTAAAAGGCAACACCGTCGACTAGGGAGAAAAAACAGCAACTTGCCTGTCCTTTCTAAACATATGAAAGATTGGTACTATTTGTTGAGGCGGCTTAAAACGCCTGAAATAAACATACGCACAAAAACATAAATCCCAAAGTTGACTATCTCAGACTTTTCTCAAACGGCAAAGTTTAGACTATTCCAAATCAGAATCATTTGCTGAAAACATAATTAAAAACGGTACCAATGGAGTGAAGTTTTTTGACAGGGTAGAAAGCAATTTGGGAAAGGGAGAAAATGCTGGTTACCATCATTTTCTCCTTTTCCCACAATGCTTTCAAAAGGTTTCTTCCTCGGGGCCTTAAAAGCAAGGGATCGTTTGGTAAAAAGTTTAACCTTACGGCTGGTGCAATGTTTAGAAAGGCCATGACAACATTTGATGCCTTTAACTATCTACCAGCTTTTCTCCTTTTCCCACAATGTCTCTTTGTTATGGCTTACATTTATCTTGCGCTTGGAAAATGTCATCAAATTGTATATTAGGCTGTCACACTAGGAAGATTTCTTTCATTTGTTAGATATTTGACTTTACCTAAAGAAATGAATAATTAAAAACGTTTTTAAAAAAGTTCTTTGAATGACAAATCCCACCGCTTGAGCATCCTTTATTTTGCCGCCTGCAAAATAATTTCAATGAGGACAAGTGTAAAAGTATGTTGTCTAATAAAGGGTCAATCTTTATTCGACGCATTCAAAGTTGATCAGTTGATTCTATGTAAATACAAAGGTAAACTTCGATGATCATTTGAGTCAGCAGGGTAATGGTAAGAAATTGAAAACAATAAAACAAAGGCGGACAGAAAAACAATAAATTAAATGGTGTTTACGCCGCTTTCAACAACATTTCAGTCATACCACTGCGACAACTCCACCAGTACTAGGCTAGGGCTTTGAAGTGTCTTGCCCAAGGAAACTCCCACGAAAACCCAGTGGATCCAATGGGGCTTAAACCCGAGGCCTCCGGGTCACGAGTCCCACACTTTACCACAGGGCCATGCAGGACCTCGGACAGAAAAATGAGGAGGAAAAGAAGAAGGAGTATATACTAGATGAGAAATGAAATGGTGATAATGGTGTTGATTCTGCTGTTCACGATGGCGATACCATAAACAAAGGAGGAAACATGATAGAATGCAAGAAGAGGAAAAAATGACAACGTTTACCGTCTTTAAAACCGGAACTCTGCCCTAAGAAACTGGAACTCCTTCCTACAAAACCGGAACTTGGTCCTACAAAACCGGAGCTCGGTCCTGTAAAACTAGAACTCGTTCCTACAAAACCGGAGCTGGGTCCAACGAAACCCTGAGTCGGCCCTACAAAACCGGAGCTGGGTCCAACGAAACCCTGACTCGGCCCTACAAAACCGCTGTCGAAACTGTTGAAAGTATCAAAAGCCGGATCTGCAATTAAATAAAAAAAAAAGTCACAAACAGCTTTGTGATATTTATCCACGAATCTAAATAAGCCATGCTCTGTCAAAAGAGGGCTTAATGCATCCTCTTAATGCATTATTATTTATACCAAGCAAGTCATCACAGTATTATGGATCCATAAAATCCTGCGCAGGCTGACCTGAGTCGATACTTTTTGCAGATGCATTAAGCCACCTTTTCACAGAGTATGCTGAAATCTTTTAACGATTCTCTTGTCGTTTGTTTTTTTTTTAATTTTACGAGTATATGTATGGCACACCGGTGTGTACACCAACAAAACTATCGTAGTATGAAGTAACGGTGTTGTATAAAACAGAAAGTTGGGCCTTTCGATTAATATTTTCACTTTCACGAAGATAGTAATACATTACTGTGCAAATAAAGCACTCTTTCACACTTTCTAAAAATATTGTGGGGCATAGAATGGTTGCTACATCAAGCAATTTCTCCCCTTCCAAACATTTTTATGTTGCTGAAAAATAATACATGTAGTTTCTTTTCTTTAACGCTTTACCACATAATCTCGTGTTTTAACGACCTTATGGAGGAAGGCTTTTGTGGGAAAAATATTTTTTTTCTTTTTCTCACAATATTTCTGACCTTTTTAGACAAATCTCATCATTTGATTTGTCGCCTGCAACTGCTTTCAATTTGGACAAGGCTAAAATTTTGTCGTCTGGTAAAGGATTAACGACCTTATGAAGGAAGGCTTTTGAAAGCATTGTGGAAAAAGAATTTCCTGTTTTTCTCACAATATCTCTTCCCTTTTGAGACAAATCCCATCATTTGATTTTGTAGTCTGCAACTGCTTTGAATTTAGACCGGTGTAAAATTTTGTCGTCTGGTAAAGGGGCTCATGTGCAAGCTGAGCATGAAGAATCGAAAATATTAATTCATCTGTGATTTTAATGAGGTCTCCTTGAGAACTAATTAGTTGTTTTCCGTAAAAGTGTTTCCTTAGATTATTGTAATTTTCGATTCTAAACCTCTAAACAGCCGGGAAAAAGAGAAAAGTTGACGTTAACAACGATGAAAATATAAACCCACCCACGAAACCGCCACCAAATTGATCCAGCGGACCTTGGAAGTCAAAACTGCTGAAGCCCGGCAAAGGAGTGCCAAATGAAGGCCCAAACCCGCCACTGAAGCCACCAACAGCATCGAAACCGCCATCGAAGGTGCCAAATCCGGTACCGAACCCACCAAATCCACTTTGAAAACCACCAAATCCGGGCTGCATACCGACAGCTGGCAGAAGAACCCCGGCAGGAACCATTGGACCACTGCCGAACCCGCCCTGGCCAAACATCAGACCACGGGAGTATTTACCGAACCCCCTGGGCATTGGTGGTGGAAAGCTAGCCACGGAAAATCCTCTGGATCTACCATATGGTGTTGCTAGTATTAGTGCCACCATAGTAACGACGAGGAGAAGGATTTTACCAATCATGTTGTTTGTGCTATTAAAAAAGATGGTCTTTAAAAAAAGGGGGCCTAATTGCATCTGCAAAAACTATCGACTCATGTCAGCCTGGGCATCCGCGCAGGCTGACATGGGTCGAGGCTTTTTGCTAAATGTAAATTTTCTGAATGTTCCAGGGTCAGTGTAGCTCTTGGTTCAGTCGATTGTTAAACAAAATGGACTTTATGAATCCATAACTTTGTGATTACTTGCTTGGTATCATGAATCAAGGAGATGCATTAAGCCCTCGTTTGCCGAAGCATGGCTCAAATGTGATATAATGGCCAAGATAAAAAAATAGAATGATTGTGTGGTGTTTAACACTGTTTTCAACATTATTTCAGTCATTTCAGATGCGGCGGCCAGTGCACCTATCCATGCTTTCCTGGAGTTTCTTTTACCAGTACTATGCACAATATTCATTCCAAACCAACAGCTGCTTTCCCACATAACCATCGTCGAAACAATGGTCAGCGGTGAGAGAGGAATGAATCCTGTCGTAATGACCATCATCAATCCACAGAAAGAAATTGGCCGAGCCGGGGATCGAACTAGCGACCTCCTGTTCTCAAGTCCTGTACGCTACCAACTGAGCTACCGGGGCTGGGCCCAACATAAAACGATTGAGAGTAATTATGTACCGACTGATCGTAAATGTCTAGTTAATTTTGTATCAACCATATTGGATTTTTAAGCCTTATCCTGCCATAGGTCGACCATTAATTGTTTCCTGCGGAGAATATAGACCGAGCTAAGGCTGCACATATGTGCAGTCTGATCTTGGTCCACACTCTCATGTTATGTTTAAATGATTATATTTGTAATCTCCCATTAACCACTGAACAAAATTTAAGAGTTGCCAAAAACTCAGATCATTTGAGGGCGACAAATTACATGTAAATGTAGCTGAAATTATGGAAGTAGTCTTTGATAGGATAGAAAAGATTGTGAGAAATGAAGAAAATGCTGGTTACCAGCATTTTCTTCTTTTCCCACAATGTTTTCAAAAGTCATCCTTCTCAAAGTCGTCAAAGGTCGACATTGTGTGGTTGAGAGTTAACCTCTTTCCAAAAATTATGAGTTTTAACTACCCGGGCTAATGATGCGGTATAGAAAAAGGCTAGAAAACATTGTCGTAAAAGGACAAAATGCTGATTAAGGAATAAATGCTGTTAACCAGCATTTTCTCAATTTCACAGTGTTTTCTACTTTTTCAAAGACAAATTTCATAATTTGAATTATATTCGATTTGTCAAATGCTTTCAATTTTGGTGCGGACTGCGCAGGCTGACCGGGTCGACAGTTTCTGCAGAACCATTCAGCTACTGTTTTAAAGAGCACGATTCTTTAGTTTATTCCCCATATCGAGGTTTTGAAACATTCCTCAGCAACCGATGCCGTGTTTTTCCGATCTTCAAAGAAGTCTTTTGAAAACATTGTTGGAAACGAAGAAAATGCTGGTAACCAGCATTTTCTCCTTTCCCCACAATGTTTTTCCTACCGATTTAAAGACAAATTCCTTTATCTTAGTTAAATTTAATGTGTCGCCTGCAAATACTTTCAGTATAGAAAAGCCTAAATTTTTGTTGTCTGTTACGGATTTTATCCTTAGGCTGCTTAGCGCGACTTGATGACCATTTGCTGATAGTGTAGATCAAGATCAGACTGCACAGGACGTGCAGTCTGATCGTTGATCTACACTGTCTGATAAGGAGATCGTTTTTTCCAAAAAAAGAGTTTGATATAGCATTACTCGAGTTTTAACTATCGGTTTGAAAATTTAATTTCACTTATTTAGCAGGAAAAGGGTTAAACATGGTTTGAATAGAAGTAGTTTTTTTGTCATCTGTGACAACTTTTTGGACAAACTACATGTAATTTTACTAAGTATTCAAATTTCAGATTTTTTAATAAAAGAAACATTTTTTGTTAATAACGATCGACACCTATTGACTTTCGTTAAAAAAAAAAATCCTTACTCTTTCTAAAATCCAATTGGTCGTCAATCACACGATTTTTTAGTACTTAATTTAAGGCTGTTGAACCAGATATGTGACAGATACTTTAATTTTTCATAGATTTGAAAAAGAAGACCTCCTTATTTTATATAATTCACATAAATTATGTTTGACGTCGCGCCATACGAATGTGTCACAGTGTTTATTGAAAATTGCCGGTGTTAAATATTGACGTAAAAACCCGGAGTTTAATTCAAAAGGTATTTATACCTTCTGGCACAAATCTATAAATGTCAAATGAATAAACATCGAAGTGAAGGTAAAGTGCGAGGGGACATTGAACAATTTTGAGTGTCACATAGAAAAAGCAAGCTATTCAAATTCAAGCGGCTTTATTTTTCGACAAAACAATTATACCATCTTGTTTGCCAGTCAGCGATACCTCTTTCTGAAGAAGTCTAGGTAAGCAATCGACCCATGTCAGCCTGTGCAGTCCGCGCAGGCTGACCTAGGCCGAAACTTTTCGCTATTAGTCAATTTTCTGTATGTCGAAGGACCAATCTACCTTATGAGAAAGTCTATTGATAGATAAAATGGTATTTATGGATCCATACTTATGTGATTATTTGCTTGGTATCATGCATCATAGCGATGCCTTAAGCCCCTTTTTGCCAGAGCATGTCTCAAACCTTGGTCCCCAAACCAGCCCTCCACAACTGTGCACAGTCAACTCCACATCGCCCTTACATGGGGTCATTTTCCAAGCTCTCTCTGGTATCTCTTCACCCAACCTTTGATAGTTTCAGAAGAAGAGGAAGATTCCACATACATGTAAGCAGGCTGATCTTCCAGGACCAGAGACCTTATAACCGCTCTTTACTCAGCTTTGCCCATTTTGACAATCAAATGGGGGTATGTCAACAACTTCATGTGACTAAATAACTACAACCAGCAATTCGATCCGACATGCAATCAGTAGCTTACGTGCATGGACAACAGGTGTGAAGCGTTGTACTCTCTGAAAACAGACAGACAGACAGACACAAAGATACACGGAAAGACAAAGACAAATGACAGATATATACTAGGACAGGTGACAGGCAGACGCCAAGACAGACATCTAGGCACATAGAACCACAGTCAGACAGATACATACTGAGTCAAAGAATCAAAGAAAGGATGACAGGCACGCAAAAAACACGCAGGCTGACAGAGATTAATGTACAGATACACGGAAGGACAGAAACATTCAGACAGAAACACTAAAACACACAGGCAGACACAGACTAATGCACAGATACACACGACAGAAACGTGTATACAGACACAAACAAAAATATACAGACACACTTTAAAACACACAGACAGACACAGAAAACAGACACACACACACACGCATACACTCCCAGATACTGAGATATTGTCATTCAGCTAATGCTAACTACAAAACCACTTCCTGTTTGACATTTCCGGTAAAATGTTGACGTCATCATTAGCGCACTTCATTGGCCAGGGATGGTTGGGAGAAAATGTGGCGCATTTAACTCTTTACCACAGTCTCGAGTTTTAAAGACCCTTCTGAAAATGATTTTTGAAAATATTGTGGGAAAAGAAGAAAATGCTGGTAACCAGCATTTTCTACCCTTTCCACCAAAAATTGCATCATTTACTCCCCATTTTATTTGTCGACTGCACATGTTATCAATTTGAGCAGGTCTAACATTTAGTCGTTTGGTAGAGTTGACTCACAAGGAAAACATTCGCAAACATTGACAGATGCAGTTAGTTTAGTTTAGTTTAAACATATTTTATTTCATAAGTTGAAATGGGGTTGGGCCACAAGTTCTCACAACTTAGAATTGGCCCTTCCCCTACAGCACAAATTATAAAATTCTAACAATGGTATGTACAAATACAACAACACTGAAGTATGAAAAAGAAAAGAATGAAGTATGAAAAAGAAAAGACAGATGCAGTTACCGCCGATGTATGAATCTTTTTTGAAACCCAAGAGAGCATTACCATTATTTTCTCGGGGGGGGGGGGGGGTGGGGGTGAAAGGGGGAAACTGTATGCCTAACCCAAGTACCGCCGTGTCAATTAGCAGGGCAAATATTCCAGGGTTTGTGAGCTTAAGTACCGGTTCAGCCAAATTTCAAACAGCTAGATGCGAGCCATTGCATCCGGATTTGTTCTCACACCACTAGGCATGGTTTCGACCTTGTTTATGTGGGGAAAGCAGCCAGTAGGTTTCGAAGAGTGTTAAATGATATATTGTTAACACTAAGGCTGCCGAGCACGACTCACTGACCTTTTGCGGACAGGGTAAATCAAGATCAGACTGCACAGAACGAGCAGTCTGATCTTTGATCTACCTTGTCCGATAAAAAGATATTTTTCTCTGAAAAATACAATTGAAATTGCAATTTTGGTTTTTACTATCAGCTTGAAAGTTTCATTTCATTTATTTAGCACATTAAGGGTTAAAGAAGCAACAAGAATGAACTGGTATATGCTTTTCGCCGCCGTGATGTTACTTATAATTGGCGTGAAACACACGAAAAGGGGCCTTTGGACATTTGCGTAAAGTGCTGTCTCGGATTAGCCTGCGCAGTCCGCGCAGGCTAATCCGAGACAGCACTTTACGACTTTGTAGATTTTCTCATACAGTAGACTTTCGTGAAACAGAATATAGCACAAAAACGGGAAGTGTCGTCTTGGATTAGTCACAGACTGCACAGGCTGATCTTGGACGACACAGTTTTACGCATATGTCCGAAGGTCCTTTTTCGTGTGTTGCACGCCATATACTGTTCAAAACAGCATTAACCTCCAGTGTGATGAAGTTAATTAGGGCAAAATAGGCAATTTCAAGATCCCCCCTCCCCTCAAAAGAATGTATATTTACCCTTATCCTGCTAACTAAAAGAAAATTTAATGAAACTTTCAAGCCGACTGTTAAAACCCAAATTTTCCTATTTCAGGAGTATTTTTGGGGGAAAGATATCTTCTCGTCGGACAGTGTAGATCAAAGATCAGACTGCACGGTCTGTGCAGCCTGAACTTGATCTACGCTGTCCGCAAAAGTCCAGTGAGTCGCACTTAGCAGCCAAAGAGTTAAAAAGAAGCGGATGGTATAGATAAAAAAATCAGACTGCATCTTCTGTGCAGTTTGATCTTGATCTACACTGTCCGCAAAAGCAACTTAAGCTGAGTTCATCTCTGAGGGTAAAACACTTAGCAACATACGAAAAAATACGTTAATACGAAAACCTCCATCTTTGAACGGCGTTCCCGACTGAAATTATCCTTTCCTTGAACCATAAATTACAGCACAAAATCGATTATCCTATATTCACCCTAAAACCCTTCCTCAAACAGTTTCCCTCAAAAAAGGATACATTTTTACATGCCTAATTCATTAAAGGGGGTTACTTAGTTTTCACGTCGGCAATCAAAAGCCAAATCAACAAAATTAACATAGAAAACAAGAGGACCATGATGGTCCTATATCGCTCACCTGAGTACAAAGCAGTAAAGGTCTACAATGAAGATAAATACCAAATATCGAAGTGCAAGGTCAAAGCTCTAGGTCTTCTTGGTTTAGACAAGAAGATAATCTTTCTTAACCAAACCCGGTTATATAAATATTTGTGAGAAGTTTGAATGATATTTGTCCAATAGTTGTTGAAAAATAGGGAGAACAAGAAATTTCATCAAAGGAAAATAACTTTGTAAAAATTCAATGAACCGTCACCAAAATATAATATGCACATTCTTGCTTGGCACCGAGTCTCTCTAAAGTTTGAATGAAATCTGTCCTGTAGTTGTTGAGAACTAGCTCTGACAAGAAAATGCTACAGAAAGACTGATGGATGGATGGATGGACCAACAAGCTGACTCCTATATACCTCCAGAACAGAGTTTTGAAGGAATAATAACAAAGCCCTAGGCCTTTTGGTGTGTGGCAAAAAGTTGCCTGATTTGAACAAACTTAGTAAAGAATGTTTGCCGATTCAAGACTTTCTATACAAGTTTGTATTATAATGTTGTTAAATACACCAACAACTACAGTGGTTGTCCAGGGACATGTTCATGGGTAATTGCTATTGTAAACACATAAACAATGTATTTACACTTGCAATAGTCTTGCACCAACCTTTTAATGCGTCCAGCTTACAAAAATTTGACCTTCAAATGTGACACTGACCTTGGCCCTACCTGAACAGATCTTTCAAATGGTACTTCAATTCATGGTGGAGTATATGCCCAAAAATTATAATGACTTCTAAGATTTACAAGATAAAATCTGTACTACAGAGTTAAATGAATGAACAAAAATGAACTCAAAATACAATGAACACAATGTTCAAAGATACATCCTAACAGCCAGAGAGAAAAATGCTGTCAAAGCCTTTAACCCTTTACCACACAGCAAAATTTTAGATCTGTCCAAATTGAAAGCATTTGCAGACAACATTTTCATATTGGCTCAAGTGACACAATATTTCTGTGAAAACTTTTGAAAACTTTGTGGAAAAAAGGAGAAAATGCTGGTTACCAGCATTTTCTCCTTTTCCCACTATGTTTTCAAAAGTTTTCACAGAATGTTTCTCATCATGTGACCTAGTGCATATTGTCAAGGTTCTGCAATTTATAGCTGCATCATGGAAAAAGGGGTCTTCATGTTATATTTCATTTTTCACCAATATATCTTTGATTACTGGACATATCTCAACAGATTTGGATGAAATTTTCACACATCAAGTGACCAAGCGCATATTGTCAAAGTTTTGTAATTTATTGCTGTGTCATGGAAAAAGGGCGCTTCATGTCAAATTTAAACTGCATCCGTCCATCCTGAATAGATAAAAGGAAAAAATGATCAGGTGGGAACCAAGGCTAGGGGTACGAAAGACAGGATGTTTTATCAGACAATGTAGATAAAGATCAGACTGCAGTTGGATCTTGGATATATATGCCTTATATTCTGCAAGATAGTATTGCCTACAACACAGTCTTGAAATGCATATTACTTGGTCTATCTTTATCTCTTTACCAAACAAAAATTTTAGACTGGTCTATAATTCAAAGCATTTGCAGACAACAAAATAAATTTGTCTCAAAAAATGAACTTAGATCTGGGATGGGTAGAGAACATTGTGGAAAAAGTTAAAAAAATGCTGGTTACCTGAGTGCTTGGCCCAACTGAGATTTAAACTTGACATCCCTGCATAGCTAGCCCTGTAGGTAATGAGCTAACAGGCTTGGCTCAAATCATTAACAAACAACAAAATTTAATCCTTAAACCCAAAGGCCATTTTCATTCCAGAATGAGTCCAAGATGATAACAACTGCGTGGGTGCCTTTTGTCTGCAGTGTTTCAACAAAGCAGATAGTATAGATCAATGATCGGACTGCACATTTCGTGCAGTCTGATCTTGATCTACACTAAACACAAAGGCAACTATAGTAGTGAAAGGCACTTAAAGGGTTAAGACTTGTCCAAATTCAAACCATTTGCTGACAACAAAATAAATGTGACTCAAAAATTTAAATTTGATTTTGGTTGGGTGGAAAACATTGTGGAAAAAGGAAAACATGCTGGTTACAAGTATTTCCTCTTTTTCCCACAATATTTTCAAGAGCCTTATTTCTCACAGGCGTTAAAACTTGGGATTGTGTGGTAAAGGGTTAAGTAGGACAAGACTTTTAAAGTTCATTCTGTATACCTTTATGTCCTGTTTTGACCCAGGTGCATCATCTGAACAAAATTGGTAGAAGTCCACAAGGAAATGCCACATACCAAATATCAAAGCTCTAGGCCTTCTAGTTTCAGACAAAAACATTTTTAAAGTTTGCTCTATATACAATTTTGCCCAAAATTGTGACCCCTGGAGTTAAAGGGTTAATTCAATTCTTTTAACAACTTTGGTAGAACTTCACCCAAGGAATATGCCTGTCAAGTTTCAACATGATTGGTTTAGGAGGAGAAGATGTTTAAAGGAATTGTGGAAAGACGGACGCTGGACAACAACGAATCACAATACCTCACCCAGCACTTCATGCTCAGGTGAGCTAACATATAGGCCTAACTATTGTCTGTGGCTTGTGATAAACGACATAAAGATGAAGTTTCATAACATTTTGTCCTGTAGTTAAAGAGAAATTAATCCATAATGAAAATATATGTGAAGCCCGCTTTTTCCATGACACTACATTTAATCAAAAAAGCTAAACTAATGATATTGGCGGACTATCATAAGAAACACACGAATGAAGTTTCACAAATTTTTGTCCAGGATTTTGAGTTGAAGATACATGTATATTGATCCTTAACAGAAATATACATGAAGCCCCTTTTTCCTATGAGACAGTATTTGATATCAAAAAGGAAAAAAAAACCCAATAAATATCAACGGACATCATTAGGAACACCTGTATGAATTTCTATTAGTTTTTGTCGAGGATTTTAGAAGATATCTGTCCTGAAAGATGGACAAACAGGTGGTCATTGGTCAATGACGAAATTAAACATTTAGCCCCCTTTTTTCATGACATGGCGTTTCATGAAATAAAAACAAATAACTATTGTCTGTGGCTTGCAATAAACGATAAAAAGATGAAGTTTCATGACATTTTGTCCTGTAGTTAAAGAGATATTGGTCCACAATGAAAATATAAGTCAAGCCCCCTTTTTCCATGACACAGCAATAACTGGTCCTATTAGACCTACAATCAAACTCATTCGAGATCTTACGGTCATATATAATATTGACTAAGTTTGGTGCTGATTGGTTTAAATTTGTAGATGCTAGAGTGTAAACAAAGTCAAATGGAGCAATTTTTTAATTCAAGGGCAAATAACTCCAGTCGTTCTGGTCCGATTAGACACATAATTGAACTCATTCAAGATCTTATGGTCATATATATTTAGACCAAGTTTAGTGCAGATTGGTTATTATTTGTAGATGCTAGAGTGTAAACGAAGTCAAATATAGCAATTTTTCTAATTCAAGGACAAATAACTCCAGTCGTTCTGGTCCGATTAAAGCCATAATCAAACTCATCTGCGATCTTATGGTCATATACATTTTGACCAAGTTTGGTGCTGATTGGTTAATATTTGTAGATGCTAGAGTGTAAACAAAGTCAAATATAGCAATTTTTCTAATTCAAGGGCAAATAACTCCAGCCGTTCTGGTCCGATTACACCCATAATCGAACTCATCCGAGATCTTATGATCAGATATATTTTGACCAAGTTTGGTGCTGATTGGTTAATATTTGTAGATGCTAGAGTGTAAACAAAGTCAAATATAGCACTTTTTCTAATTCAAGGACAAATAACTCCAGTCGTTCTGGTCCGATTACACCCATAATCGAACTCATCCGAGATCTTATGGTCACATACATTTTGACCAAGTTTGGTGCTGATTGGTTAATATTTGTAGATGCTAGAGTGTAAACAAAGTCAAATATAGCAATTTTTCTAATTCAAGGGCAAATAACTCCAGTCGCTCTGGTTCGATTAAACCCATAATCGAACTCATCCGAGATCTTATGGTCATATATATTTTGACCAAGTTTGGTGCTGATTGGTTAATATTTGTAGATGCTAGAGTGTAAACAAAGTCAAATATAGCAATTTTTCTAATTCAAGGGCAAATAACTCCAGTCATTCTGGTCCGATTAAACCCATAATCGAACTCATCCGAGATCTTATGGTCATATATATTTTGACCAAGTTTGGTGCTGATTGGTTAATATTTGTAGATGCTAGAGTGTAAACAAAAAAATGTGAACGGACGGACGGACGGACGACGGACGCCGACGGACGGTGAGTGATCACAATAGCTCATCCTGAGCACTTCATGCTCAGGTGAGCTAAAAAACCCAAAATAATTGTTGGCTAAATGTTGTTCTTGGTCAGAATGTCTCTGGAATGCCCCATCGTAGACCCAAAATCAGATTGCGCGTTCTCTGCAGTCTGATCTCGATTTGTACTGTCCGCAAAACTTTCAGTAATTCTGAAAGGCATTTCAAACAGTGGTGAAGATTTTCTCGGGTATTAAGCTTACCTACCCCACGCGTTGTTTTTTCACGTGTTGTGGACAATACCCCATTGTTGAGTCGGCTTTTGCAGCCTAAGGGTTAAATAACAGTTAAGTTTTTCTCAGGTATTAAGCTGACCTGAACCGTGAGTTGTTTTTTCACAGGTTGTGGACAATACCTAATTGTTGCGCATGTGAGCGTTTTGAAGTACTGTAGTCAATTCGTGTTGTAAACTGAGCGGATTTCGGAAAACTTTTTCTGGATTTGTTAGTGGTCGGTTTGTTCGAGTTGAATTCTACCGGATACAGAGTCATCTTACGGGATTATGGAGTCCTCGAACAGCGTCTCTGTGTGGTTGTGATATAAATTATAATACAAAGTCAAAGGTAATACATGTACAGTACCTGGAATTTCCGAGTTTGATCCTCACTCGAAGCGCTGTCTTTCGAGGGAGTATCCTTGGGCAAAACATTTCAGAGCCCTAGCCTAGTACTGGTGAAACCCAGGACATACGTGGGTATGATACGACTGAAATCATGTTGAAGCGCTGTTAAACACCGTTCGTTCAATCAATCAATCAATCAATCAATTAATCTAAGAGTGCTCTGTATACTTATAGCGATATATTTCCTGTAAATACGTAAAGATAATTCCAGAATTCGAATGGCCATCTGCATCACTAGTCCTTTCTTTAACCCTTATCCTGCTAAAAGGTGTAATTAAACTTTCAAGCCGATGGTAAAACCCAAATGTTGTAATTTCAAAGTTATTTGGGCAGTTATTTCCTTATTGGACAGTGTAGATCCCGATCAGTTTGCACTTTCTGTGGAGTCTAATCTTGATCTACACTGTACACAAAATGTCCTTTAGCTGTGCTTAGCAGCCTAAGGGTTTATCCAAGTCTTACTTGGTATTGTCTAATTAGTGATATAAAGCAATAGAGTACAGATGTAACGTAAAAATATTACATGTATTTGTTATCTTATACGATGATTATAATTGTTGAATAGCAACATCGGCAGGGTCGTCAGTGGCTCGGTGCTCATGTATTGTTGAATTCCTTCTTTAATTAAGAGATCCTGGGTTCGATCTTCAGTGGAATTACTGTTAACCTGAAATTTTTACTTTCGCAAGGCATTGTTGGGCTCTAACTTTGTGCAGACGAAACAGATGAAACACTTGCAAAAGTGTGCCGTAACCTTCATGCAACAGTCAGAAAATAGTTTTCACAAGCTGCATCAATCGCCTTATTTAAATTTAGATGTCATCCAGGATGGTCTTACTCAAGCGAATTGTGTACTTTTCCAATCCATATTTTTATTCCAATTGTTTCTCGCTTAATTATTTTAACTAGTTTGAACCCCGCTGATATCGGCAACACTTACGCAAAAGTTAAGGCAGGTTTTTTTTGTTCGTAAAGTTACGCAAAAACATGCTCGAAACAGTTACGAACATTTTTAGTAAAACACACTTATGCATTTTCTTTAGATTTACGTAAAAACTTATGAAAATTTTGTTCGTAACTACCTTAGTAAAACGGGCCCTGGTCTGAAGTCCTTTGAGCGATCTGAACTCTAGAAGGGGAAATCAGTTGGATCATCCGGAATTCAACAAGTGCAAAAATATGCAAAAACAGTCAATAAATCTGTTTCATATGTTTATTGCAATAAATATGTAGTTATAGATGGATGAAAAATAAAGATAAGTAAACACCCTTGTTACGGATGGTTACGTGAGATTCCCCCCCCCCCCCCATTCGTAAGCTTGCTTCAAAGTTTTTTTTTTTTTGAATGTATCTTCACTAGGTGAGCAGAGAAACAATCACAAAAATAACATTAGATCACGCCTTCAGGTTGAATGAATGGGAGATATACAAATGTACAGTCGGTACTAGGTCAGGGTACTGCAAAACATGCTGTGTAAATCTGATTGTCTATTTTGGTATATATATGGCACCGAAAATACCTCAACACAGTCACATTTTTTGGTTCATACTATGTTTAGTTCGAACAAAATACTCTGGTCCCTTGCGCTACAAACTACCCAGGCTTTACTGTATATTTTTTCTTATGCTGCATCAGATTTTGATTTTTATTTGTTATTTAAAACATCATTTCTTCTTTTTCAACATGACCGAGAGGTTTAATACGCAAATGAATGCACAAACCCAGTATCATAACATGAGGGCCATGATGGCCCTGGATCGCTCACCTGAGTCATTAGGCGAAATTCCACTCCAGGGTCACAATGACCCAATTTAAAACTCATCTGAGATATTATTAAGACAAACATTCTGACCAACTGTAAGGTCAATTGAGCTGAAAATGTGGCCTCCGGAGTGTCCAAAATGTCTTTCTTCAATTTGACCTAGTGACCTAGTTTATGACCCTATGTGACCATATTTCAAACTCATCCGAGACATCAGAACGAACTTGTTGACCAAGGTTCAGGTGAATTGGGCAAGAACTGTCACCTCTAGAGTGCCCACAAGGTATTTCTGTAATTCGACTTAGTGACCTAGATTATGACCCTATGTGACCCAATTTCAAATCCATTTAAGATATCATCAAGTCAAACATGCTGACAAATTTTCAAGTGAGTTGAGCAAAAACTGTGGCCTCTACAGTGCCCACAACACATTTCTTTAATTTGACCCGGTGACTTAGTTTATGACCCTATGAGACCCAATTTCTAATTGATCTAAGATATCATCAAGTCAAATATGTAGACCAGTTTTCAGGTCAATTTAGCTAGAACTGTGGCCTCTAGAGTGCCCACAAGGTATTTCTTCAATGTGACCCAGTGACATTGTTTATGACCCAATTTTGAACTCCTCTGAAATATCATCAAGACAAAAAATGTGGCCTCTAGAGTGCTCACAAGGTATTTCTTTAATTTGACCTAGTGACCTTTATGACCCCAGATGACCCAATTTCAATCTCATCCAAGATTTAATTAAGGCAAACATTCTGATAAATTTTCAAGTCAATTGAGCAACAAATGTAGCCTCTAGAATGCCCGGAAGGTATTGCTTTAATTTGACGCCAGTCACCAGAACCATGTTTCTTGATGGATCAAAATTCCGCAAACAGTGTTTGAAAAGGGTCACCCAAGGAACATCTCTGTGAAATTATTTCAAAATCTGACCAGCGGTTTCAGAGAAAAAGAATTTCTAAGAATTTCTTCATATCCGTATAGTGCAAAAAGTCCCCAGTCACCAGAGCCATGTTTCTTGACAGATCAAAATTTCACAAACAAGTTTTGAAAAGAGTCACCCAAGGAACATCTCTGTGAAATTATTTCAAAATCTGATCAGCCGTTTCAGAGAAGAATTTTTAAGAATTTCTTCATATCTGTACAGTGCAAGTAGCCCCCAGTCACCAGAGCCATGTTTCTTGACAGATCAAAATTTCGCGAACAACTTTTGAAAAGGGTCACCCAAGGAACATTCCTGTGAAATTATTTCAAAATCTGACCAGGGGTTCCAGAGAAGAAGAATTTTTAAGAATTTCTTCATGGCTGTATAGTGAAAGTAGCCCCCAGTCACCAGAGCCATCTTTCTTGACGGATCAAAATTTCACGAACAGTTTTTGAAAAGGGTTACCCAAGGAACATCTTTGTGAAATTATTTCAAAATCTGACCAGCCATTTCAGAGAAGAAGAATTTCTTCATTTCCTAATAGTGCAAGTAGCCCCCATTCACCAAAGCCATGTTTCTTGACGGATCAAAATTTCGCGAACAATTTTTGAAAAGGGTCACCCAAGAAATATCTCTGTGAAATTATTTTAAAATCTGACCAGCGGTTTCAGAGAAGAAGAATTTTTAAGAATTTCTTCATATCCATATAGTGCACGTAGCCCTCATTCACCAGAGCCATGTTTTTCGACATATCAAAATTTCGCGAACAAGTTTTGAAAAGGGTCACCAAAGGAACATTCCTGTGAAATTATTTCAAAATCTGACCAGCAGTTTCAGAGGAGAAGATTTTTAAAGAATTTCTTAGAAAATTCCATTTCGTTGCCATGGCAACCAGAGTTTTTGATGGAATCAGAATTTGTGAACACCTTTTAAAGAGGACCTCCCAAGGAACATTCCTGCCAAGTTTGGTCCAAATTGGCCCAGTGGTTTAGGAGGAGATGCTGTTTAAAGAATTGTTGACGACGCACGAAGAATGACGCACAACGCACTACACACAGACGCACGATGGACGACGGACACTGGGTGATCGTAAAAGCTCCCTTTGAGCACGTTGTGCTCAGGTGAGCTAAAAATGGCCACCACTGGCGAACCAGTAGAGATTACTATTATTTGTTGTCATTAAAAGGTTCTATCTAAACATAAAATATATAGTATTTTGTGCTCTAAACACAAGAGACAGATAATGCTGACTGAAGCTTACACAATTTCTCATATGCACATGAGTGAGGTATTCAGAGGGAAAAGGTCATTAGGGCAGTAAAAGAAGATTGATTGATTGATTGTATGGTGTTTAACGCCATTTTCAACATTATTTCAGTTAAATCACGGTGGCCAGTGCACCTATCCATGCTTTCCTGGAGTTTCTTTTACCAGTACTCAGCACAATATTCTTCCTGACCCACTGGCTGCTTTCCCACATAACCATTGTCAAAACAATGCTCAGAGAGAGGAATCAATAAAGTGGTAATAACTATCATTAATCCTCGGAAAGAAATTGGCCAAGCCTGGGATCGAACCAGCGAACTCCTGTTCTCAAGTCCTCTACCCTACCAACTGAGCTACGGGGGCTTGGAAGTAATGGAAGAAAACTTTACTAAAAGTTACAAGGATAAAACTCGAAATCCATCGAGGTAGTTTTCTCTTGTCTCCATAATTTTCTCTAGTGGCCCCTAATTTTTCTGATGAGGGAGCCTGTCGACCCCATGGATTAGATTTCTAGAATGAACCCTGCTACAACATATCGAACTTTGGGAGATCCTGCATGGCACAGTCTAAGGCATGGGATATGAAATCGGAAAGTCCCTGGTTTGGTCCTCATATGAAACGCTCAGTTTTTTCATGGTAGTGTCCTTGGGCAAGATATGCAAGAGCTCCAGCCCAGTACTGATGAAACCAAGGTCATAAGAGAACAAGCAAGCTGTTTTTGTAATTATGATTGAAATACTGTGATAACGGGTAAAACACCATTCAATCAATCACTCAAATGTTGAGGTATTTGACTGTACATAGTTATTTTAACAGAAAAATTAACACTTGTCCAAACTGAAAGCATTTGCAGACATAAAGATTTAAATTTGGCATAAATGATGGAACATATGTCTTTGATTGGGTAAAAAACAATGTTGGTTAGCAGCATTTTCCCCTTTTCCCTTCACATTGTAAGACGATTTATTTATCTGGGTCATTAATCCAAACACTGCGTAGTGTGACACACTGACCTTTTGCAGACAGTATAAATCAAGATCAGACTGCAAAGAATGTGCAGTTTGATCTTTGATCTACACTGCTGGTGCAGTGTTTTCTTTCTGGTAAAATCAACTTCGAAATTTTACTATTGTGTGTAAATTTGTGTTTCATTTATTTAGCAGTTTAATGGTTAAGACTTGCAATTGTGTTGTAAAGGGTTACATTCTTTACTAGACAACAAAAAAATGAACTTGTCAAAATTTAAAGCATTTGCAACAAGGAAGATGGGTGTCAAATCATGGTTTTTGTCTATAATAGGGTAGAAAACTTGGTGGGAAAAGAAGAAAGTGCTGGTCATCTGCATTTTCTCCTCTTCTTAACATGTTTTCAAACACCTTTTCTTTCAGGGTAGTTGAAAACCCGGATTGTGTGGTAAAGGATTAAACTCTGTACTACACAATGCCAAGTTTTAATGACCCTGAAAGAGGCTTTTGAAATCATTGTGGGAAAAGGAGAAAATGCTGGTAACCAGCATTTTCTCCTTTTTCCACAATGTTTTTTCTACCCTATCAAAGACAGAAATCATTTGAGCTGCATTTTATCATTTGCAAATGCTTTCAATTTGGTCTTGTCCAAACTTTTGTCATTTGGTAAAGAGTTAAAATAAGAGCACCTCATGCGGCTGCCAACGCTTGGCTGTGGTTGTTTGATTTATGGTGGAAATTCTAAAATCGAAAAAGGGGCATAAGTGTCAAAAATACTTTAATGCTTACATGCCCTTGTTGTGTAGGTTCCCCTTTTGATAATTAACTTGTCAAAGTTTGAAGCAAATTTCTACAGTAATAAGAGATAATATAAAATGTTAAAGTTTTCCCATGACGATTATGCCAGGGCTACAGCAATACCTTGACAATTTTCTTCAAAAACAACCAAGCTAAAAATATTGGACACAGTCCAAACATTCAGTAAGATAAAGGGTGATGTGTGTGTGTGTGTGTGTGTGTGTGTGTTTTCAGTATGAGTATTGGGTGTGAAATGTTTCTTTGGGTTTTGGGCCTAGATTAGTCCTCCTTGTTATGTAACACTGTGACCATAATCCCTGTGAATACACACACACACACACAAACACACATTGAATGATCACCTGTGCTGTGAAACATCCAGGTTTTTATAGTTTATATATTCATTACAATGGGATCTTGGGCTGACTGGAAAAGTTTTAATCAAGTAAGTTCAGCAGGAATTTTTTAAAACTTTTTTCTTTTTTACCTAAGTATGGAAAATAAAACACATCTCTTCTGTGGAAAGAATCATTATCATTTTTCTGTATAGTCATGCTTTCATCCTCCAACAGTAAAGTATAAGAGCTAATTACCCCTTAGGCTGCTAAGCATGACTGGAGTAATTTTTGCGGACAGTGTAGATCGAGATCAGACTCCACAGAATATGCAGTCTGATCTTGGGTCTATGCTGTCCAACAAGGACATTTTTTCCCAGAGTAATCTTGAAATAGCAATCAAACTTTGAGGCTATTTCAAGGTTCGTTTTACCAGTACTTTGCACAATACTGATCCAAAGCCACTAGCTGCTTTCGCTCAAAATTCATCTAAGAGACAATGATTAGCAGAAAGAGAGAGGAGTGGATCTCAATGACTATCATCAAACTTTGGAAAGAAATTGATTAAGCTTGGGTCCATATCCACCAACCATTCTTATGAATGTTCTTAGTCTTTGTCCTAAATGGTGGTCATGTGTCACTTGTAAACAAGTTGAAAACAAAAACACCACATGGGTAACTCGGGTACATTAATGTCATCACATGTAATCGCTTAACTCTGTACAAACGAAATCATTTTAGATGGGTCCAAATTCAAAGCATTTGCAGACGATAAATCGAGTGTTTCAAATGACAAAATTTGTCTCAATAAAGATAGAAAACATTGTGGGAAAAGGAGAAAATACTGGGTTACTATGATGTTTTCAATATCATTCTTCTTCAGGGGTCATTAAACTCTGGACCGTGTGGTTAAGGGTCATCCAACTGTGTCATCATACAGAGATAAACTACTATGAAGGGTGGTTAATACCTACTCTACCTAAAGTTCTAATGGTTTAACTTTAACCAGGTGACACTCTATTGACAATGAAACTATACTCTACAGAATTTTCTAAATTTGAAAGTAATATACCTTCTGATAGACTAAAACATTTGGTTTAGCTACTTAGATGGCATATTACTTTCAAATTTAGAAACTCTTGAAGAATAAGACAAAGAATGTTCATAAGAATTGTTGGTGAGTATGGACCCTGAGCAAAGGGCATGTTTCTGTTAGTCTATTCCAAGCCTGCCTCTCCTATTTTGTCAGTCTTCTTAACTTAACCCTTATCCTGCAAAGTAAGTTGAATGAAACTTTCAAGCCAATAGTTTAAAAAAAAAAAAATGCTACTTCAAACTTATTTTTTGGAGAAAAAATTAATATGTCCCTATTGGACAGTAGGGCTGTAACGATATACCAGCATACCTGTACATTGCAATATAATTCAGAGTCAATACGTACCGTGATACAAATTTTACAAACCATTTTTTTGCGATATTCCCTAGTGTCGATGTATTTTCGGTTTATTTTGATCTGGTCGTTTCTTAAACGTTGTGGTCATGCAAACCACAGGGGTTTTTAGCGTTTTTTATGTTTTACATGTATATATAATACAAGGGATGCAACTGACATTATCGGCAAAGTCTACTTGTCATCACAAAAACACAAGTTACTTCGTCAATATTACAGATAATCACATAAGGTCTACTTTATCTAGCTCATTACACATTTTTCTAGCGAAAAATAGCGTGATTTCATGACTAAACGTTCAATGATTTGTGCTACAGAAGCCGGTTTCTCGATAAATAGGTCAAAATTGTTTGGTCCGACACGGGTTCGTTCAGTGCGCTTGTCAGAGTAAGTCTACTATTCTGTACAAGATCATAGCCAAAATACTTATCGGTTTGATAAAACAAGTAAATATCTTTAACCAACCTTCGTTGTTTAATAATAACACGAAGAATACAGCTCCAAATTGTCCAATGTTTGATCGATTCACTCAAATTTCAAGGAAGCAGCCATCATTGTTGTCACGTGATCAAAATGTATCGAGGCATTTCATTGGTCGGATTTTGGTTCCTGGCATCTTGGTCCAATGAAATCGCTCATCTCAAACGAGTTATTTTATGAGTCACGTGACAACAATTATGGCTGCTTCAAAGTAACCTGTGTTTTTGTGATGACAAGTAGACCCCTGTGATGCAAATGCTTATCACTGGTGCATATGAAAGTAAACTGGCAGCCTGTTGTCTATCGGACGGTTACAGGTACCAGTTTAGTATGAAAGCAGACTGTTATGTTCTTGTATTGGTGCGATACCTTCCATACATATATAGGTATATGACAGTCCTTGTTATTTTAATTGATTCTCTTTCCGGTTCTAGGCTACAATATTAAACAGTTAATACTACCATTGTGTCATCTAAAATAAATCCCAGAATACTAATATCAGATTATAACACAGACTAGGGCATACTTGATTTGTGCTTGCCGATACTTTATGGTCACAATCAATTCAATCCAAACCACACAGTGCCGAGTTACCAACGTGATGTTTAAAACATCAAAAGTTTCTGGTTTTTAAAAACAGGAATACGAGAATAAAATTCATTAATACGATAATTAAATTGATGGAAAATGTGTGCAAATTACATTGAAGTATTTTCTTGTAATTCTACTTGATTGAGTCTTCATTTTCTGAATCGAGTATGACTCTATCAACAATGGCTGCCAACGCTAATGCTACAGACGCAACCGAGGAAGGTTACAGTAAAATACCAAATAAGAAGGCAAAATCCCATATTTGGAATCACTTTTGTTGAGATTGGGTGATTTAATTGATTCACCTTCTCTTGTTTTGGAAGAATTAAACCAACCTGAATTATGAATAACAAAGGCATTTTTTAAAAAAAAAAAAAATAATTCTACCATGGACGCGATATATTGTGGTACATATCACTATACAGTTTCTGTGTATTGCAATATATTGTGGTACACTATTGGACAGTGTAGATCCAAGATCAGACTGCATGTTCTGTGCAGTCTGATCCAAGATCAGACTGCATGTTCTGTGCAGTCTGATCTTGATCTAGATTGTCCACTGAAGGTCAGTGAGTCGCGCTTAACAGTTCATAAGTATCAGGCTGAAAATGTGGCCTCTAGAGTGCACACAAGGTTATTCTAAGATTTGGCCCCGTGACCTACTTTTTGACCAGACTTGATCCAATTTCAAACTTGTCTAAGATTTTACCAAGACAAACATTTGGCCAAGTTTCACAAGTATCAGGCTGAAAATGTGGCCTCTAGAGTGCACAAAAGGTTTTTCAATGATTTGACCCTTTGACCTACTTTTTGACTTGATGTAACCCAATTTCTAAATTGTCTGAGAGCTTATCCAGACATTCTGACCAAGTTTCATGAGTATCTGGCAGAAAATGTAGCCTCTAGAGTGCACACAAGGTTTTTGTAAGATCTACTTTTTGACCTCAGGTGACCCCATTTCAAACTTGTCAAAGATATAATGTTCTGCTTGTTCTGTGCAGTCTGATCTTGATCTAGATTGTCTGCTGAAGGTCAGTGAGTGGTGCTTAACAGTTCATAGGTATCAGGCTGAAAATGTGGCCTCTAGAGTGCACACAAGGTTTTTCTAAGATTTGGCCCCGTGACCTACTTTTTAACCCTACATGACCCAATTTCAAACTTGTCTGAGATATTATCCAGACAAACATTCTGACAAAGTTTCAATATCAGGCTGAAAATGTGGCCTCTAGAGTGCACACAAGGTTTTTCAATGATCTGACCCTTTGACCTACTTTTTGACTTGATGTAACCCAATTTTGAAATTGTCTGAGAGCTTATCCAGACATTCTGACCAAGTTTCATGAGTATCAGGCAGAAAATGTAGCCTCGAAGAGTGCACACAAGGTTTTTGTAAGATTGGCCATGTGACCTCCTTTTTGACCTCAGGTGACCCCATTTCAAACTTGTCCAAGCTTTAATCAGGACAAACATTTTGAGCATCTGGCTGAAAATGTGGCCTCTAGAGTGCACGCAAGGTAAATGTTGATGACCACACGACAGTCAATGGACGATGGACACAACATGATCACAAAAGCTCACCTTGAGCACTTTGTGCTCAGGTGAGCCAAACAGGTAGAAAACATTTAGGAAAAAGGAGAAAATGCAGGTAACCAGCATTTTCTCCTTTTACCTAAATGTTTTCAAATGCTTTCCTGCAAGGTCATTAAAACATGGGATTGTTTGGTAAAGGGTTAATTAGGTGTAATAGTCTGGTAGGCCAGACTATCTCAGGAGATTGTGGACAGCAGCTTGTCTCTAAATGTTTTGCATTGCAGAAATTTTGTTTTAGTCCAGAAATACATTCATTTGCTTCAATAACTTTCTATAATTTATGTTCATGATTTTTAAAAATGCCACCAATAGATTGAAAAGTTAGAATTAACTGAAATTGAAAGGTGTTTTAAGCTGCTTTCAACATTATTTTAGTCATATATCATGGAAACAGTTCATGTATGTCCTTTGTTTAACGAGTAATAGACTAGGGCTCCGAAGTGTCTTGCCAAAGGACACTCCCATGAAAAACTCCGTAATTTTAGTGAGGCTTGAACTCTTTACCAAATGACAAAATTTTAGACCAGTCCACATTGGAAGCTTTTGCAGACGACAAAATAAATGTGACTAAAAATTGACATTTTTTTGGGGAAGAGTAGAAAACATTTTGGGAAAGGGAGAAAATGCTAGTTCTTAGCATTTTCTCCTTTTCCCGCAATGTTTTCAATAGGCTTCTTCCTTAGAGTCGTAAGAAGTTGGGATTGTGTGGTAAAGGGTTAAACCTGGCCCTCCAGGTTACAGGTCCTTTTACAGGGCAACTTCAGTGCAAAAACTGTTTTTCAAAACTGGATAAAACCATGCTATACAAGTTTTAAAAAAAAAAAACCTAGTGTTTTGTCAGGGTTTTCCCTCAGCATTAAAAATTGGGGGTAATTGTGACCCCTTGTCTTTGAAGTTGAGGGTCATTTCTTTAAATTTATGGGGTCAATATAAATGAGTTTGTATGAACCATGTTTTGTAAATAAAAGGAAAATACAATATTTACTGTTGTTTGCTTCTGTGTGGCTCACACGTTTTCATAACATTATACAGTAGACAAGCCAAAGTTCGTACAACCGCTTGAAATGAGGTTTAGTTTCTTAGTCTTCAGTACATTTCACCTTCTTTAAACTCCAAGTAAAGTCTGTAAGCCGTTTCTGATGGAAAGCTCAAATTCGTTTAATGGAAGGCACTACATTCTCGTCTGAATTACTGCTTGATGTGGTGTGATCGGCAGTGCTGCTCAAAGCATACGCTAAAAATGCTGCAGTTCACTCTGACATGACATTTTTTCCTGCACACAGATCAAACTGGTATCGTGTACTTTTATCTACTGGAAGCTGCGTTAAATTAGATGCAAATTACACAGAACCCGACTAAAAACTTGACAGGATCCGTATTTATGACAACTGTTGGCAATGCCTTACTCTAATAATGTGTGAACCATTCTTATTCTATAAATAAATTACTGGAAATTTGGAAAACCACATTTATCTAAAATGAACCCTGTAGTAGAAAAAAAAGAACTGCGTTCATCTCATATCGACATTATGTGTAGCTAGAACAGACTTGGATTAACGGCAATTTAATCAATTTCCTAGATGATTTAGACTTTTGGGAAGTTTTGTCACTAATGGCGCACTGTTATTTATTTTGGGGGTCATTTGAAATAAAATTGCGTCATTGATGCAGGATTTGTGCGTCATGGAAAACCCTGGTTTTGTGATGTGTATATTGCAAGAAAAAGAGCTTTAACCATTTACCAAACAGTCCCGACTTCTAACGATTCCGAGGAAAAAGACTTTGAAAATGAACAAAGGCACAGAGTCAAATTAGGTCAAGTATAAAAGACCTTTGCTTTGTTATTTTCAGATAACATGACCACATACAGCCTATGGGAAGCTGGGCTACCAAGAAGACCACAAAATGCCCAAAAACAATGCAGTTTCCTTATGGAAAAGGTATTCCTGCTTTGGTTGATTTTCAGCCCTGTTTCATTATAATTCAATTCTTTACCACACAGTCCAAAGTTTTAACAACCCTGAGATAAAGAGCTTGTAAAAACACTGTGTGAGAAGGAGAAGAAGCTGGTAACCAGCATTTTCTCCTTGTCTCACAATGTTTTCTACTCTTTAAAATGCAGATCTCATCATTTGAGCCCCTGTTATATTTTCATCTAAGAATGCTTTCAATTTCGACAAAGTTTCTTGTGCGGTAAAGTGTTGTATAAAAAAATAGCAGCTGCTACACCTATCTGTGCATTTCTGCAACTACTATCTTGTGCTACATATACCTGTGATATGTAGCCCATGGATTGAGAGAATCGGAATTGTTAACCGTTTACCAAACAATCCCTGGTTTTCACCACCCTGGGAAAGAAGGCTTTTGAAAACAAAGTGAGAAAAGGAGAAAACCCTGGTAACAAGCATTTTCCTTTCCCCACAATGTTTTCTGCTGTATCAGGGAGCTTAAGCTCATTTGTACCAAATTTGACTTTGTCGTCTGCCATGTTTAAATTTGGAAAAGCCTTAAATTTTTCATTTGGGAAAGAGTTAAGCGACTAGCCCTACAATACTAATTTAGCTACCTGGCTGGATAGCTGTTGTTTTCACCGTTTCTGCACATTCTGAATCACGGGGAAAAAAGGACACTTATGATGCAAGTTCAAGGTTGCTTGAGACCAGAGTATCTCAACTTGGATGCAATATAGATCAAAGATCAGATTGCATACTTCTTTTTTTTTTTTTCAGCAGTCTGATCTTAATCAATGTTGAGCACAAATTTTACTGAATGGCTTGTAGGCGTTTTCAAGGTTAAATGTAGAGAATGGAAACTTCCTTCACTCTGCAAAAGATCCTCTTAAAAAGAAAGAAAACAGTCCAAGGAAACTGCTACCATTTTGCTTTTGAAAAGTAAAGGCTGAATTTCCAGTTATGTCAAGCTTAAAACGTGTGTGAAATATCTGTGTTGTTTTGTTACATTAGATGACCAGCTGACAGAAGTGAGGGACTGGGCTGTCAACATCACTACAACGAAGCCCCAAAACTCTGCAGTTTCCATATGGAAAAGGTATTTCTGCATTTTTCATCATTTCTTCTGCAATGTTGTGTTTCCGGACAAACATATCTAGCAGTGAATCCATTTCACTGTAAATGCACTAAGTAAATCTTTACAACAAAAATATTGATGGTAGGAAAAAGAGGTAACTACCAAAATTTGTTTGATATGAAAAAAAAGTCTTCTTTACAACTTGAAGAGAGACACAATATCAAATTATGTCAAGTCTTAAAGACCTTGGGAACATTTGCTTTGTTATCTCTTCGATTAGATGAACCACAGACAGAGATGAGGAGCTGGGCTTCCAAGAAGACCACCAAGGTGCCCCAAAACAATGCAGTTTCCTTATGGAAAAGGTACTCTTGCTTTGATTGATCCTTGACCGAATTTAACATTATTGAAGTACACTATATCAGTTGCTGCACCTGTCCATGCTTCCTTATGTTTCTTATATCAGAAATTAGAACAGCATCCTTTCTTTACCGCTGGCTATTTTCCAACATAAACACTGTCTACACAATCATTGACATCGAGGAAGACAGGGGCTTGGACTAACAACCCCATGCTTATTAGTCATGTACACAATTGACTGAGTTTCTTGGCTGGGTTTCATGTATCTTAATGAACTCCAACTCAGTTTTGTGGTTATCATTTTAAATCTTTTGTATTAATAAGTATACTTTAGCCTTGGTTGAAATAAATATGAATATATAGACCATAGTTTATTTGCTACATAAACACAATGCAGATTTGAGGAAAAGTGGAAAGGACCTTGATGTACCACTTGTAAGCTTGAGCTGAATTGCCAAGTAAGAAGCATTTGCAGACAACAAATCAACTGCAGCTCCAATGATGAAATTTCATTTTAGAAGGGTAGAAAACATTGTGGGAAATGTAAAAAATGCTGATTACCAGCATGTTCATTTCTCACAGTAATTTCTAAAGCCTTGGTCCTAGGGGCTTATGTAAACCTGAAATTGTATAGTAAATGGTCAAAAAAGTCTTGTTTGATTTCAACAGTAGAGGACCTACCACGGAAGAGGGTGTACAGACTACCGCCGACAGAGACCTACCAAGGAAGAGGGTTTCGATAGTAGAGGACCTACCACGGAAGAGGGTGAACAGACTACTGCCAACAAAGACCTACCAAGGAAGAGGGTGAACAGACTACCAACAACACAGACCTACCAAGGAAGAGGGTAAACAATCTACTGGTGAAAATTTTTCATATGGTATTCATTTTCCTCTTTTTTTATATGCTCTCCATCATGTGACTATAGGAAGATGCTTATATGCATAGGTTAAAGCTAGGAGTTAACCACGGGAAGGTTTGTAGACAAGCTTTCCCTTCTCAATGATTTCTTCTACGATAGAGTGTTTACACAAAAAATGTGGTGTGGGTTCTTTGATGAAAACTTCCTGGTCAGTTTTCATGATTGGATTCACTTTAACATCCATGCGGGAGATCCAATTTGGATGTTCCATACTTTTTTGTGTCTTAAGTTTCTTTGGTCTAAAACTGAGTGTAGTCTCTAGGAATAAGTAATCATTTTATCTCTGAAGAGGGATGTTGAAGTCAATACAAAAAACTTAGCATGGGTAATTGTTACAGCTAGAAACATGATTGCATGCCCAAGGTGGTCAAGCTAGTACTGTTGTGGCTCACTGTTGTATCACAGAACTGGTCAGAAATAATGTTCGCTTTATGGGTCATCAGTAAAGGAAGGGATATAGGGCCTTAAGCTCTTTCTTTTGCATTTTAAGAAATGTAGAGTTATGTTGTGCTACAAGTCTGCCTATGATATGCAGCCCATGGATTAAGTAAGTCAGGATTGATAAGCAACTTTCTCATCCAGAAAAAACAAAGGGTAAGCTCTTACGAGTTGGGTTCGAACCGCATTGTAATTCATGTTCATGCTACTTATTTTTGCCTTTCTTTGTTGTGTGTGTATGTATGTCGGGCTTGGGGTGTTCTGCAACACTCCTGGGGTTGGGGAGATTTGTTTTTCTTTCTAATTCCAGAAATTTCAAAATAGATGAACCATGGAAGAGTGTGTGTGAACAGACTTACGATGTGCTGGGAAGATGCTCTGCTGACGAAAGTGTGAAGAGATGACAGTGAAACCAAAAAAACGGCAAAGCTTGCCACTGGCAAAGGTAAAGCGCAGTTACTTACTTCTACTGCCTATATTTTCGAGGCATCTCTTTTTTCAATTCCAGTTCTATAGCAGTTTTAAAAATCAAAGCAACAAAAAGTCCAGGCTGTTTACTTAACAATTTCTCCTTCAAAAGTCTGAAGTTTAGACAGCATGGCTCAATTCTAACAAAGGGGTCTCAAGTTCCAGTCTATGCTCCACCGAGTTCTTTTCCACAGTGATTGTCATTTATTAGTGTTTCTTTTCCTCTCCTATCAAAGAGGTGGAAAAAGGAAATTTGAGAACATGCCTGCTGTGAAATGTCTATAGTGCATTAAAAAAATTAGGTAACTACGCGGAATGAATATTTTTAACAAAGATATTGGAAGAAAATGAAGTCATCTGACACATTTTGCTTGTTGAGAAGTCAAGTCCAAAAAGACCTTTGCCAAGCTCCAGTAGCTCTGTGGTTAGCGTACAGGCCTTGAGAAAAGGACATTGCTGGTTCGATCCCCGTCTCGGCCAATTTCTTTCAAAGGATTGACGGTAGTTATTGCGACAGGATACATCCCTCTCTCATTGCTGACAATAGCTTCGACGATGCTTCTATTGGAAAGCAGCCAGTAGATTGGATAGAATATTGTGTGGAATACTGGAAAAAGAAAACTCCAGGAAGGAATGGATTGGTGCCTTGGCTTCCATGATATAACTGAAATAATGTTGAAAACAGCATTAAACACCATACAGTGAATCATTCAAACCAAAACCACCTTGGGAACATTTGCTTTGTTACTTTTTTAGATAAGATGACCCACATACAGAAGTGAGGAGCTGGGCTACCAAGAAGACCACCAAGATGCCCAAAAACGATGCAGTGTCCTTATGGAAAAGGTACTCATGCTTTGCTTGGTGCTTAATCCCATTTTTAACATAATTTAAGTCATATGGCAGCAGCAGCAGCAGCAGCTACACCTTTCTATGTATTCCTGGAGTTTCTGGAATCTGCCTGTGATATGCAACCTATGGGTTGAGTAAGTCAGAATTGTTGAGCAATATTCCACACTTATTCAGCTACTGTGCTGGTTAATTAACCTTGTGACAGTCTACTGTGATCTTGCTAAAAATATAGGAATACCATTATCAATTCCAGAAGTATCACTTTCAAAGAATGCACATTTAAAAGGTTAAAAATGGATCTAAAATTGCAAGTTCCAACTTGCTTTAGGCCATAGTTTTTCAACAAAGATGCAATATAGATCAAAGATCAGACAACAGTTTTTGTGCAGTCTAGTCTTCATTAACACTTGCCTTCAGGTTAATCAGAAAACTTATTATTGTTTGCTTCATAAGCAGTAAAGGCTACTTATATCATAGTCTAAAGATCTGAGAAACACAAGCTTTCTTATTTTCTTACATTAGATGACCGCCAAATAGAAGTGAAGGGCTGGGCTGTGAACATGACCACCAAGAGGCCCAAAAACTCTGCAGTTTCCATATAGAAGAAAAGGTATTTAATGCTCTTTTGATAATTTCTTTTTTAGTGTTAATGTTTTTTGACATTTTCTTTGCTTAATAATCCATTTTCTTGAAAATGCACTGAATAACTCTATACAATAAAAGTATCAATGGGACTATCAAATTTTGTTCAGTACTGGAAATATATGTTCTATAACATTATTTTCAGATAACATGACCACATACAGCCTATGGGAAGCTGGGCTACCAAGAAGACCACAAAATGCCCAAAGACAATGCAGTTTCCTTATGGAAAAGGTATTCCTGCTTTGGTTGATTTTCAGCCCCGTTTCAATATAATTCAACTTTTTACCACACAGTCCAAAGTTTTAACAACCCTGAGATAAAGAGCTTGTAAAAACACTGTGTGAGAAGGAGAAGAAGCTGGTAACCAGCATTTTCTCCTTGTCTCACAATGTTTTCTACTCTTTAAAATGCAGATCTCACCATTTGAGCCCCTGTTATATTTTCATCTAAGAATGCTTTCAATTTCGACAAAGTTTCTTGTGCGGTAAAGAGTTGAGTAAAAAAATAGCTGCTGCTACACCTATCTGTGCATTTCTGCAACTACTATCTTGTGCTACATATACCTGTGATATGTAGCCCATGGATTGAGAGAATCGGAATTCTTAACTGTTTACCAAACAATCCCTGGTTTTCACCACCCTGGGAAAGAAGGCTTTTGAAAACAAAGTGAGAAAAGGAGAAAACTCTGGTAACAAGCATTTTCCTTTCCCCACAATGTTTTCTGCTGTATCAGAGAGCGTATGCTCAATTGTACCAAATTTCAATTTGTTGCTTGCAGTGTTTTAAATTTGGAAGAGCCTTAAATTTTTCATTTGGGAAAGAGTTAAGCGACTAGCCCTACAATACTAATTTAGCTACCTGGCTGGATAGCTGTTTTTTTCACCATTTCTGCACATTCTGAATCACAGGGAAAAAAGGACACTTATGTTGCAAGTTCAAGGTTGCTTGAGACCAGAGTATCTCAACTTAGATGCAATACAGATCAAAGATCAGATTGCATACATTTTTTTTTTCAGCAGTCAGATCTTAATCAATGCTGAGCACAAATTTCACTGAATGGCTTGTAGGCGTTTTCAAGGTTAAATGTAGAGAATGGAAACTTCCTTCACTCTGCAAAAGATCCTCTTAAAAAGAAAGAAAACAGTCCAAGGAAACTGCTACCATTTTGCTTTTGAAAAGTAAAGGCTGAATTTCCAGTTATGTCAAGCTTAAAACGTGTGTGAAATATCTGTGTTGTTTTGTTACATTAGATGACCAGCTGACAGAAGTGAGGGACTGGGCTGTCAACATGACTACAACAAAGCCCCAAAAACTCTGCAGTTTCCATATGGAAAAGGTATTTGTGCATTTTTCATCATTTCTTCCGCAATGTTGTGTTTCCGGACAAACATATCTAGCAGTGAATCCATTTCACTGTAAATGCACTAAGTAAATCTTTACAACAAAAATATTGATAGTAGGAAAAAGAGGTAACTACCAAATTTTGTTTGATATGAAAAAAAAGTCTTCTTTACAACTTGAAGAGAGACACAATATCAAATTATGTCAAGTCTTAAAGACCTTGGGAACATTTGCTTTGTTATCTCTTCGATTAGATGAACCACAGACAGAGATGAGGAGCTGGGCTTCCAAGAAGACCACCAAGGTGCCCCAAAACAATGCAGTTTCCTTATGGAAAAGGTACTCTTGCTTTGATTGATCCTTGACCGAATTTAACATTACTTAAGTACACTATATCAGTTGCTGCACCTGTCCATGCTTCCTTAGGTTTCTTATATCGGAGATTAGAACAGCATCCTTTCTTTACCGCTGGCTATTTTCCAACATAAACACTGTCTACACAATCATTGACATTGAGGAGGACAGGGGCTTGGACTAACAACCCCATGCTTATTAGTCACGTACACAATTGGCCGAGTTTCCTGGCCAACTCAGTTTTGTGGTTATCATTTTAAATCTTTTGTATTAATAAGTATACTTTAGCCTTGGTTGAAATAAATATGAATATATAGACCATAGTTTATTTGCTACATAAACACAATGCAGATTTGAGGAAAAGTGGAAAGGACCTTGATGTACCACTTGTAAGCTTGAGCTGAATTGCCAAATAAGAAGCATTTGCAGACAACAAATCAACTGCAGCTCCAATGATGAAATTTCATTTTAGAAGGGTAGAAAACATTGTGGGAAATGTAAAAAAAGCTGATTACCAGCATGTTCATTTCTCACAGTAATTTCTAAAGCCTTGGTCCTAGGGGCTTATTTAAACCTGAAATTGTATAGTAAATGGTCAAAAAAGTCTTGTTTGATTTCAACAGTAGAGGACCTACCACGGAAGAGGGTGTACAGACTACCGCCGACAGAGACCTACCAAGGAAGAGGGTTTTGATAGTAGAGGACCTACCACGGAAGAGGGTGAACAGACTACTGCCAACAAAGACCTACCAAGGAAGAGGGTGAACAGACTACCAACAACACAGACCTACCAAGGAAGAGGGTAAACAATCTACTGGTGAAAATTTTTCATATGGTATTCATTTTCCTCTTTTTTTATATGCTCTCCATCATGTGACTATAGGAAGATGCTTATATGCATAGGTTAAAGCTAGGAGTTAACCACGGGAAGGTTTGTAGACAAGCTTTCCCTTCTCAATGATTTCTTCTACGATAGAGTGTTTACACAAAAAATGTGGTGTGGGTTCTTTGATGAAAACTTCCTGGTCAGTTTTCATGATCGGATTCACTTTAACATCCATGCGGGAGATCCAATTTGGATGTTCCATACTTTTTTGTGTCTTAAGTTTCTTTGGTCTAAAACTGAGTGTAGTCTCTAGGAATAAGTAATCATTTTATTCTGAAGAGGGATGTTGAAGTCAATACAAAAAACTTAGCATGGGTAATTGTTACAGCTAGAAACATGATTGCATGCCCAAGGTGGTCAAGCTAGTACTGTTGTGGCTCACTGTTGTATCACAGAACTGGTCAGAAATAATGTTCGCTTTATGGGTCATCAGTAAAGGAAGGGATATAGGGCCTTAAGCTCTTTCTTTTGCATTTTAAGAAATGTAGAGTTATGTTGTGCTACAAGTCTGCCTATGATATGCAGCCCATGGATTAAGTAAGTCAGGATTGATAAGCAACTTTCTCATCCAGAAAAAACAAAGGGTAAGCTCTTACGAGTTGGGTTCGAACCGCATTGTAATTCATGTTCATGCTACTTATTTTTGCCTTTCTTTGTTGTGTGTGTATGTATGTCGGGTTTGGGGTGTTCTGCAACACTCCTGGGGTTGGGGAGATTTGTTTTTCTTTCTAATTCCAGAAATTTCAGAATAGATGAACCATGGAAGAGTGTGTGTGAACAGACTTACGATGTGCTGGGAAGATGCTCTGCTGACGAAAGTGTGAAGAGATGACAGTGAAACCAAAAAAACGGCAAAGCTTGCCACTGGCAAAGGTAAAGCGCAGTTACTTACTTCTACTGCCTATATTTTCGAGGCATCTCTTTTTTCAATTCCAGTTCTATAGCAGTTTTAAAAATCAAAGCAACAAAAAGTCCAGGCTGTTTACTTAACAATTTCTCCTACAAAAGTCTGAAGTTTAGACAGCATGGCTCAATTCTAACAAAGGGGTCTCAAGTTCCAGTCTATGCTCCACCGAGTTCTTTTCCACAGTGATTGTCATTTATTAGTGTTTCTTTTCCTCTCCTATCAAAGAGGTGGAAAAAGGAAATTTGAGAACATGCCTGCTGTGAAATGTCTATAGTGCATTAAAAAAATTAGGTAACTACGCGGAATGAATATTTTTAACAAAGATATTGGAAGAAAATGAAGTCATCTGACACATTTTGCTTGTTGAGAAGTCAAGTCCAAAAAGACCTTTGCAAAGCTCCAGTAGCTCTGTGGTTAGCGTACAGGACTTGAGAAAAGGACATTGCTGGTTCGATCCCCGTCTCGGCCAATTTCTTTCAAAGGATTGACGGTAGTTATTGCGACAGGATACATCCCTCTCTCATTGCTGACAATAGCTTCAACGATGCTTCTATTGGAAAGCAGCCAGTAGATTGGAAAGAATATTGTGTGGAATACTGGAAAAAGAAAACTCCAGGAAGGAATGGATTGGTGCCTTGGCTTCCATGATATAACTGAAATAATGTTGAAAACAGCATTAAACACCATACAGTGAATCATTCAAACCAAAACCACCTTGGGAACATTTGCTTTGTTACTTTTTTAGATAAGATGACCCACATACAGAAGTGAGGAGCTGGGCTACCAAGAAGACCACCAAGATGCCCAAAAACGATGCAGTGTCCTAATGGAAAAGGTACTCATGCTTTGCTTGGTGCTTAATCCCATTTTTAACATAATTTAAGTCATATGGCAGCAGCAGCAGCAGCAGCTACACCTTTCTATGTATTCCTGGAGTTTCTGGAATCTGCCTGTGATATGCAACCTATGGGTTGAGTAAGTCAGAATTGTTAAGCAATATTCCACACTTATTCAGCTACTGTGCTGGTTAATTAACCTTGTGACAGTCTACTGTGATCTTGCTAAAATAGAAGGAATACCATTATCAATTCCAGAAGTATCACTTTCAAAGAATGCACATTTAAAAGGTTAAAAATGGATCTAAAATTGCAAGTTCCAACTTGCTTTAGGCCATAGTTTTTCAACAAAGATGCAATATAGATCAAAGATCAGACAACAGTTTTTGTGCAGTCTAGTCTTCATTAACACTTGCCTTCAGGTTAATCAGAAAACTTATTATTGTTTGCTTCATAAGCAGTAAAGGCTACTTATATCATAGTCTAAAGATCTGAGAAACACAAGCTTTCTTATTTTCTTACATTAGATGACCGCCAAATAGAAGTGAAGGGCTGGGCTGTGAACATGACCACCAAGAGGCCCAAAAACTCTGCAGTTTCCATATAGAAGAAAAGGTATTTAATGCTCTTTTGATAATTTCTTTTTTAGTGTTAATGTTTTTTGACATTTTCTTTGCTTAACAATCCATTTTCTTGAAAATGCACTGAATAACTCTATACAATAAAAGTATCAATGGGACTATCAAATTTTGTTCAGTACTGGAAATATATGTTCTATAACATTATTTTCAGATAACATGACCACATACAGCCTATGGGAAGCTGGGCTACCAAGAAGACCACAAAATGCCCAAAGACAATGCAGTTTCCTTATGGAAAAGTTATTCCTGCTTTGGTTGATTTTCAGCCCCGTTTCAATATAATTCAACTCTTTACCACACAGTCCAAAGTTTTAACAACCCTGAGATAAAGAGCTTGTAAAAACAGTGTGTGAGAAGGAGAAGAAGCTGGTAACCAGCATTTTCTCCTTGTCTCACAATGTTTTCTACTCTTTAAAATGCAGATCTCATCATTTGAGCCCCTGTTATATTTTCATCTAAGAATGCTTTCAATTTCGACAAAGTTTCTTGTGCGGTAAAGAGTTGAGTAAAAAAATAGCTGCTGCTACACCTATCTGTGCATTTCTGCAACTACTATCTTGTGCTACATATACCTGTGATATGTAGCCCATGGATTGAGAGAATCGGAATCGTTAACCGTTTACCAAACAATCCCTGGTTTTCACCACCCTGGGAAAGAAGGCTTTTGAAAACAAAGTGAGAAAAGGAGAAAACTCTGGTAACAAGCATTTTCCTTTCCCCACAATGTTTTCTGCTGTATCAGAGAGCGTATGCTCAACTGTACCAAATTTCAATTTGTTGCTTGCAGTGTTTTAAATTTGGAAGAGCCTTAAATTTTTCATTTGGGAAAGAGTTAAGCGACTAGCCCTACAATACTAATTTAGCTACCTGGCTGGATAGCTGTTTTTTTCACCATTTCTGCACATTCTGAATCACAGGGAAAAAAGGACACTTATGTTGCAAGTTCAAGGTTGCTTGAGACCAGAGTATCTCAACTTAGATGCAATACAGATCAAAGATCAGATTGCATACTTTTTATTTTTCAGCAGTCAGATCTTAATCAATGCTGAGCACAAATTTCACTGAATGGCTTGTAGGCGTTTTCAAGGTTAAATGTAGAGAATGGAAACTTCCTTCACTCTGCAAAAGATCCTCTTAAAAAGAAAGAAAACAGTCCAAGGAAACTGCTACCATTTTGCTTTTGAAAAGTAAAGGCTGAATTTCCAGTTATGTCAAGCTTAAAACGTGTGTGAAATATCTGTGTTGTTTTGTTACATTAGATGACCAGCTGACAGAAGTGAGGGACTGGGCTGTCAACATGACTACAACAAAGCCCCAAAAACTCTGCAGTTTCCATATGGAAAAGGTATTTGTGCATTTTTCATCATTTCTTCCGCAATGTTGTGTTTCCGGACAAACATATCTAGCAGTGAATCCATTTCACTGTAAATGCACTAAGTAAATCTTTACAACAAAAATATTGATGGTAGGAAAAAGAGGTAACTACCAAATTTTGTTTGATATGAAAAAAAAGTCTTCTTTACAACTTGAAGAGAGACACAATATCAAATTATGTCAAGTCTTAAAGACCTTGGGAACATTTGCTTTGTTATCTCTTCGATTAGATGAACCACAGACAGAGATGAGGAGCTGGGCTTCCAAGAAGACCACCAAGGTGCCCCAAAACAATGCAGTTTCCTTATGGAAAAGGTACTCTTGCTTTGATTGATCCTTGACCGAATTTAACATTACTTAAGTACACTATATCAGTTGCTGCACCTGTCCATGCTTCCTTAGGTTTCTTATATCGGAGATTAGAACAGCATCCTTTCTTTACCGCTGGCTATTTTCCAACATAAACACTGTCTACACAATCATTGACATTGAGGAGGACAGGGGCTTGGACTAACAACCCCATGCTTATTAGTCACGTACACAATTGGCTGAGTTTCCTGGCCAACTCAGTTTTGTGGTTATCATTTTAAATCTTTTGTATTAATAAGTATACTTTAGCCATGGTTGAAATAAATATGAATATATAGACCATAGTTTATTTGCTACATAAACACAATGCAGATTTGAGGAAAAGTGGAAAGGACCTTGATGTACCACTTGTAAGCTTGAGCTGAATTGCCAAATAAGAAGCATTTGCAGACAACAAATCAACTGCAGCTCCAATGATGAAATTTCATTTTAGAAGGGTAGAAAACATTGTGGGAAATGTAAAAAATGCTGATTACCAGCATGTTCATTTCTCACAGTAATTTCTAAAGCCTTGGTCCTAGGGGCTTATGTAAACCTGAAATTGTATAGTAAATGGTCAAAAAAGTCTTGTTTGATTTCAACAGTAGAGGACCTACCACGGAAGAGGGTGTACAGACTACCGCCGACAGAGACCTACCGAGGAAGAGGGTTTTGATAGTAGAGGACCTACCACGGAAGAGGGTGAACAAACTACTGCCAACAAAGACCTACCAAGGAAGAGGGTGAACAGACTACCAACAACACAGACCTACCAAGGAAGAGGGTAAACAATCTACTGGTGAAAATTTTTCATATGGTATTCATTTTCCTCTTTTTTTATATGCTCTCCATCATGTGACTATAGGAAGATGCTTATATGCATAGGTTAAAGCTAGGAGTTAACCACGGGAAGGTTTGTAGACAAGCTTTCCCTTCTCAATGATTTCTTCTACGATAGAGTGTTTACACAAAAAATGTGGTGTGGGTTCTTTGATGAAAACTTCCTGGTCAGTTTTCATGATCGGATTCACTTTAACATCCATGCGGGAGATCCAATTTGGATGTTCCATACTTTTTTGTGTCTTAAGTTTCTTTGGTCTAAAACTGAGTGTAGTCTCTAGGAATAAGTAATCATTTTATTCTGAAGAGGGATGTTGAAGTCAATACAAAAAACTTAGCATGGGTAATTGTTACAGCTAGAAACATGATTGCATGCCCAAGGTGGTCAAGCTAGTACTGTTGTGGCTCACTGTTGTATCACAGAACTGGTCAGAAATAATGTTCGCTTTATGGGTCATCAGTAAAGGAAGGGATATAGGGCCTTAAGCTCTTTCTTTTGCATTTTAAGAAATGTAGAGTTATGTTGTGCTACAAGTCTGCCTATGATATGCAGCCCATGGATTAAGTAAGTCAGGATTGATAAGCAACTTTCTCATCCAGAAAAAACAAAGGGTAAGCTCTTACGAGTTGGGTTCGAACCGCATTGTAATTCATGTTCATGCTACTTATTTTTGCCTTTCTTTGTTGTGTGTGTATGTATGTCGGGTTTGGGGTGTTCTGCAACACTCCTGGGGTTGGGGAGATTTGTTTTTCTTTCTAATTCCAGAAATTTCAGAATAGATGAACCATGGAAGAGTGTGTGTGAACAGACTTACGATGTGCTGGGAAGATGCTCTGCTGACGAAAGTGTGAAGAGATGACAGTGAAACCAAAAAAACGGCAAAGCTTGCCACTGGCAAAGGTAAAGCGCAGTTACTTACTTCTACTGCCTATATTTTCGAGGCATCTCTTTTTTCAATTCCAGTTCTATAGCAGTTTTAAAAATCAAAGCAACAAAAAGTCCAGGCTGTTTACTTAACAATTTCTCCTACAAAAGTCTGAAGTTTAGACAGCATGGCTCAATTCTAACAAAGGGGTCTCAAGTTCCAGTCTATGCTCCACCGAGTTCTTTTCCACAGTGATTGTCATTTATTAGTGTTTCTTTTCCTCTCCTATCAAAGAGGTGGAAAAAGGAAATTTGAGAACATGCCTGCTGTGAAATGTCTATAGTGCATTAAAAAAATTAGGTAACTACGCGGAATGAATATTTTTAACAAAGATATTGGAAGAAAATGAAGTCATCTGACACATTTTGCTTGTTGAGAAGTCAAGTCCAAAAAGACCTTTGCCAAGCTCCAGTAGCTCTGTGGTTAGCGTACAGGACTTGAGAAAAGGACATTGCTGGTTCGATCCCCGTCTCGGCCAATTTCTTTCAAAGGATTGACGGTAGTTATTGCGACAGGATACATCCCTCTCTCATTGCTGACAATAGCTTCGACGATGCTTCTATTGGAAAGCAGCCAGTAGATTGGATAGAATATTGTGTGGAATACTGGAAAAAGAAAACTCCAGGAAGGAATGGATTGGTGCCTTGGCTTCCATGATATAACTGAAATAATGTTGAAAACAGCATTAAACACCATACAGTGAATCATTCAAACCAAAACCACCTTGGGAACATTTGCTTTGTTACTTTTTTAGATAAGATGACCCACATACAGAAGTGAGGAGCTGGGCTACCAAGAAGACCACCAAGATGCCCAAAAACGATGCAGTGTCCTAATGGAAAAGGTACTCGTGCTTTGCTTGGTGCTTAATCCCATTTTTAACATAATTTAAGTCATATGGCAGCAGCAGCAGCAGCAGCTACACCTTTCTATGTATTCCTGGAGTTTCTGGAATCTGCCTGTGATATGCAACCTATGGGTTGAGTAAGTCAGAATTGTTAAGCAATATTCCACACTTATTCAGCTACTGTGCTGGTTAATTAACCTTGTGACAGTCTACTGTGATCTTGCTAAAATATAGGAATACCATTATCAATTCCAGAAGTATCACTTTCAAAGAATGCACATTTAAAAGGTTAAAAATGGATCTAAAATTGCAAGTTCCAACTTGCTTTAGGCCATAGTTTTTCAACAAAGATGCAATATAGATCAAAGATCAGACAACAGTTTTTGTGCAGTCTAGTCTTCATTAACACTTGCCTTCAGGTTAATCAGAAAACTTATTATTGTTTGCTTCATAAGCAGTAAAGGCTACTTATATCATAGTCTAAAGATCTGAGAAACACAAGCTTTCTTATTTTCTTACATTAGATGACCGCCAAATAGAAGTGAAGGGCTGGGCTGTGAACATGACCACCAAGAGGCCCAAAAACTCTGCAGTTTCCATATAGAAGAAAAGGTATTTAATGCTCTTTTGATAATTTCTTTTTTAGTGTTAATGTTTTTTGACATTTTCTTTGCTTAATAATCCATTTTCTTGAAAATGCACTGAATAACTCTATACAATAAAAGTATCAATGGGACTATCAAATTTTGTTCAGTACTGGAAATATATGTTCTATAACATTATTTTCAGATAACATGACCACATACAGCCTATGGGAAGCTGGGCTACCAAGAAGACCACAAAATGCCCAAAGACAATGCAGTTTCCTTATGGAAAAGGTATTCCTGCTTTGGTTGATTTTCAGCCCCGTTTCAATATAATTCAACTCTTTACCACACAGTCCAAAGTTTTAACAACCCTGAGATAAAGAGCTTGTAAAAACAGTGTGTGAGAAGGAGAAGAAGCTGGTAACCAGCATTTTCTCCTTGTCTCACAATGTTTTCTACTCTTTAAAATGCAGATCTCATCATTTGAGCCCCTGTTATATTTTCATCTAAGAATGCTTTCAATTTCGACAAAGTTTCTTGTGCGGTAAAGAGTTGAGTAAAAAAATAGCTGCTGCTACACCTATCTGTGCATTTCTGCAACTACTATCTTGTGCTACATATACCTGTGATATGTAGCCCGTGGATTGAGAGAATCGGAATCGTTAACCGTTTACCAAACAATCCCTGGTTTTCACCACCCTGGGAAAGAAGGCTTTTGAAAACAAAGTGAGAAAAGGAGAAAACTCTGGTAACAAGCATTTTCCTTTCCCCACAATGTTTTCTGCTGTATCAGAGAGCGTATGCTCAATTGTACCAAATTTCAATTTGTTGCTTGCAGTGTTTTAAATTTGGAAGAGCCTTAAATTTTTCATTTGGGAAAGAGTTAAGCGACTAGCCCTACAATACTAATTTAGCTACCTGGCTGGATAGCTGTTTTTTTCACCATTTCTGCACATTCTGAATCACAGGGAAAAAAGGACACTTATGTTGCAAGTTCAAGGTTGCTTGAGACCAGAGTATCTCAACTTAGATGCAATACAGATCAAAGATCAGATTGCATACATTTTTTTTTTCAGCAGTCAGATCTTAATCAATGCTGAGCACAAATTTCACTGAATGGCTTGTAGGCGTTTTCAAGGTTAAATGTAGAGAATGGAAACTTCCTTCACTCTGCAAAAGATCCTCTTAAAAAGAAAGAAAACAGTCCAAGGAAACTGCTACCATTTTGCTTTTGAAAAGTAAAGGCTGAATTTCCAGTTATGTCAAGCTTAAAACGTGTGTGAAATATCTGTGTTGTTTTGTTACATTAGATGACCAGCTGACAGAAGTGAGGGACTGGGCTGTCAACATGACTACAACAAAGCCCCAAAAACTCTGCAGTTTCCATATGGAAAAGGTATTTGTGCATTTTTCATCATTTCTTCCGCAATGTTGTGTTTCCGGACAAACATATCTAGCAGTGAATCCATTTCACTGTAAATGCACTAAGTAAATCTTTACAACAAAAATATTGATGGTAGGAAAAAGAGGTAACTACCAAATTTTGTTTGATATGAAAAAAAAGTCTTCTTTACAACTTGAAGAGAGACACAATATCAAATTATGTCAAGTCTTAAAGACCTTGGGAACATTTGCTTTGTTATCTCTTCGATTAGATGAACCACAGACAGAGATGAGGAGCTGGGCTTCCAAGAAGACCACCAAGGTGCCCCAAAACAATGCAGTTTCCTTATGGAAAAGGTACTCTTGCTTTGATTGATCCTTGACCGAATTTAACATTACTTAAGTACACTATATCAGTTGCTGCACCTGTCCATGCTTCCTTAGGTTTCTTATATCGGAGATTAGAACAGCATCCTTTCTTTACCGCTGGCTATTTTCCAACATAAACACTGTCTACACAATCATTGACATTGAGGAGGACAGGGGCTTGGACTAACAACCCCCATGCTTATTAGTCACGTACACAATTGGCCGAGTTTCCTGGCCAACTCAGTTTTGTGGTTATCATTTTAAATCTTTTGTATTAATAAGTATACTTTAGCCTTGGTTGAAATAAATATGAATATATAGACCATAGTTTATTTGCTACATAAACACAATGCAGATTTGAGGAAAAGTGGAAAGGACCTTGATGTACCACTTGTAAGCTTGAGCTGAATTGCCAAATAAGAAGCATTTGCAGACAACAAATCAACTGCAGCTCCAATGATGAAATTTCATTTTAGAAGGGTAGAAAACATTGTGGGAAATGTAAAAAAAGCTGATTACCAGCATGTTCATTTCTCACAGTAATTTCTAAAGCCTTGGTCCTAGGGGCTTATTTAAACCTGAAATTGTATAGTAAATGGTCAAAAAAGTCTTGTTTGATTTCAACAGTAGAGGACCTACCACGGAAGAGGGTGTACAGACTACCGCCGACAGAGACCTACCAAGGAAGAGGGTTTTGATAGTAGAGGACCTACCACGGAAGAGGGTGAACAGACTACTGCCAACAAAGACCTACCAAGGAAGAGGGTGAACAGACTACCAACAACACAGACCTACCAAGGAAGAGGGTAAACAATCTACTGGTGAAAATTTTTCATATGGTATTCATTTTCCTCTTTTTTTATATGCTCTCCATCATGTGACTATAGGAAGATGCTTATATGCATAGGTTAAAGCTAGGAGTTAACCACGGGAAGGTTTGTAGACAAGCTTTCCCTTCTCAATGATTTCTTCTACGATAGAGTGTTTACACAAAAAATGTGGTGTGGGTTCTTTGATGAAAACTTCCTGGTCAGTTTTCATGATCGGATTCACTTTAACATCCATGCGGGAGATCCAATTTGGATGTTCCATACTTTTTTGTGTCTTAAGTTTCTTTGGTCTAAAACTGAGTGTAGTCTCTAGGAATAAGTAATCATTTTATTCTGAAGAGGGATGTTGAAGTCAATACAAAAAACTTAGCATGGGTAATTGTTACAGCTAGAAACATGATTGCATGCCCAAGGTGGTCAAGCTAGTACTGTTGTGGCTCACTGTTGTATCACAGAACTGGTCAGAAATAATGTTCGCTTTATGGGTCATCAGTAAAGGAAGGGATATAGGGCCTTAAGCTCTTTCTTTTGCATTTTAAGAAATGTAGAGTTATGTTGTGCTACAAGTCTGCCTATGATATGCAGCCCATGGATTAAGTAAGTCAGGATTGATAAGCAACTTTCTCATCCAGAAAAAACAAAGGGTAAGCTCTTACGAGTTGGGTTCGAACCGCATTGTAATTCATGTTCATGCTACTTATTTTTGCCTTTCTTTGTTGTGTGTGTATGTATGTCGGGTTTGGGGTGTTCTGCAACACTCCTGGGGTTGGGGAGATTTGTTTTTCTTTCTAATTCCAGAAATTTCAGAATAGATGAACCATGGAAGAGTGTGTGTGAACAGACTTACGATGTGCTGGGAAGATGCTCTGCTGACGAAAGTGTGAAGAGATGACAGTGAAACCAAAAAAACGGCAAAGCTTGCCACTGGCAAAGGTAAAGCGCAGTCACTTACTTCTACTGCCTATATTTTCGAGGCATCTCTTTTTTCAATTCCAGTTCTATAGCAGTTTTAAAAATCAAAGCAACAAAAAGTCCAGGCTGTTTACTTAACAATTTCTCCTACAAAAGTCTGAAGTTTAGACAGCATGGCTCAATTCTAACAAAGGGGTCTCAAGTTCCAGTCTATGCTCCACCGAGTTCTTTTCCACAGTGATTGTCATTTATTAGTGTTTCTTTTCCTCTCCTATCAAAGAGGTGGAAAAAGGAAATTTGAGAACATGCCTGCTGTGAAATGTCTATAGTGCATTAAAAAAATTAGGTAACTACGCGGAATGAATATTTTTAACAAAGATATTGGAAGAAAATGAAGTCATCTGACACATTTTGCTTGTTGAGAAGTCAAGTCCAAAAAGACCTTTGCCAAGCTCCAGTAGCTCTGTGGTTAGCGTACAGGACTTGAGAAAAGGACATTGCTGGTTCGATCCCCGTCTCGGCCAATTTCTTTCAAAGGATTGACGGTAGTTATTGCGACAGGATACATCCCTCTCTCATTGCTGACAATAGCTTCAACGATGCTTCTATTGGAAAGCAGCCAGTAGATTGGAAAGAATATTGTGTGGAATACTGGAAAAAGAAAACTCCAGGAAGGAATGGATTGGTGCCTTGGCTTCCATGATATAACTGAAATAATGTTGAAAACAGCATTAAACACCATACAGTGAATCATTCAAACCAAAACCACCTTGGGAACATTTGCTTTGTTACTTTTTTAGATAAGATGACCCACATACAGAAGTGAGGAGCTGGGCTACCAAGAAGACCACCAAGATGCCCAAAAACGATGCAGTGTCCTAATGGAAAAGGTACTCATGCTTTGCTTGGTGCTTAATCCCATTTTTAACATAATTTAAGTCATATGGCAGCAGCAGCAGCAGCAGCTACACCTTTCTATGTATTCCTGGAGTTTCTGGAATCTGCCTGTGATATGCAACCTATGGGTTGAGTAAGTCAGAATTGTTAAGCAATATTCCACACTTATTCAGCTACTGTGCTGGTTAATTAACCTTGTGACAGTCTACTGTGATCTTGCTAAAATAGAAGGAATACCATTATCAATTCCAGAAGTATCACTTTCAAAGAATGCACATTTAAAAGGTTAAAAATGGATCTAAAATTGCAAGTTCCAACTTGCTTTAGGCCATAGTTTTTCAACAAAGATGCAATATAGATCAAAGATCAGACAACAGTTTTTGTGCAGTCTAGTCTTCATTAACACTTGCCTTCAGGTTAATCAGAAAACTTATTATTGTTTGCTTCATAAGCAGTAAAGGCTACTTATATCATAGTCTAAAGATCTGAGAAACACAAGCTTTCTTATTTTCTTACATTAGATGACCGCCAAATAGAAGTGAAGGGCTGGGCTGTGAACATGACCACCAAGAGGCCCAAAAACTCTGCAGTTTCCATATAGAAGAAAAGGTATTTAATGCTCTTTTGATAATTTCTTTTTTAGTGTTAATGTTTTTTGACATTTTCTTTGCTTAATAATCCATTTTCTTGAAAATGCACTGAATAACTCTATACAATAAAAGTATCAATGGGACTATCAAATTTTGTTCAGTACTGGAAATATATGTTCTATAACATTATTTTCAGATAACATGACCACATACAGCCTATGGGAAGCTGGGCTACCAAGAAGACCACAAAATGCCCAAAGACAATGCAGTTTCCTTATGGAAAAGTTATTCCTGCTTTGGTTGATTTTCAGCCCCGTTTCAATATAATTCAACTCTTTACCACACAGTCCAAAGTTTTAACAACCCTGAGATAAAGAGCTTGTAAAAACAGTGTGTGAGAAGGAGAAGAAGCTGGTAACCAGCATTTTCTCCTTGTCTCACAATGTTTTCTACTCTTTAAAATGCAGATCTCATCATTTGAGCCCCTGTTATATTTTCATCTAAGAATGCTTTCAATTTCGACAAAGTTTCTTGTGCGGTAAAGAGTTGAGTAAAAAAATAGCTGCTGCTACACCTATCTGTGCATTTCTGCAACTACTATCTTGTGCTACATATACCTGTGATATGTAGCCCATGGATTGAGAGAATCGGAATCGTTAACCGTTTACCAAACAATCCCTGGTTTTCACCACCCTGGGAAAGAAGGCTTTTGAAAACAAAGTGAGAAAAGGAGAAAACTCTGGTAACAAGCATTTTCCTTTCCCCACAATGTTTTCTGCTGTATCAGAGAGCGTATGCTCAACTGTACCAAATTTCAATTTGTTGCTTGCAGTGTTTTAAATTTGGAAGAGCCTTAAATTTTTCATTTGGGAAAGAGTTAAGCGACTAGCCCTACAATACTAATTTAGCTACCTGGCTGGATAGCTGTTTTTTTCACCATTTCTGCACATTCTGAATCACAGGGAAAAAAGGACACTTATGTTGCAAGTTCAAGGTTGCTTGAGACCAGAGTATCTCAACTTAGATGCAATACAGATCAAAGATCAGATTGCATACTTTTTATTTTTCAGCAGTCAGATCTTAATCAATGCTGAGCACAAATTTCACTGAATGGCTTGTAGGCGTTTTCAAGGTTAAATGTAGAGAATGGAAACTTCCTTCACTCTGCAAAAGATCCTCTTAAAAAGAAAGAAAACAGTCCAAGGAAACTGCTACCATTTTGCTTTTGAAAAGTAAAGGCTGAATTTCCAGTTATGTCAAGCTTAAAACGTGTGTGAAATATCTGTGTTGTTTTGTTACATTAGATGACCAGCTGACAGAAGTGAGGGACTGGGCTGTCAACATGACTACAACAAAGCCCCAAAAACTCTGCAGTTTCCATATGGAAAAGGTATTTGTGCATTTTTCATCATTTCTTCCGCAATGTTGTGTTTCCGGACAAACATATCTAGCAGTGAATCCATTTCACTGTAAATGCACTAAGTAAATCTTTACAACAAAAATATTGATGGTAGGAAAAAGAGGTAACTACCAAATTTTGTTTGATATGAAAAAAAAGTCTTCTTTACAACTTGAAGAGAGACACAATATCAAATTATGTCAAGTCTTAAAGACCTTGGGAACATTTGCTTTGTTATCTCTTCGATTAGATGAACCACAGACAGAGATGAGGAGCTGGGCTTCCAAGAAGACCACCAAGGTGCCCCAAAACAATGCAGTTTCCTTATGGAAAAGGTACTCTTGCTTTGATTGATCCTTGACCGAATTTAACATTACTTAAGTACACTATATCAGTTGCTGCACCTGTCCATGCTTCCTTAGGTTTCTTATATCGGAGATTAGAACAGCATCCTTTCTTTACCGCTGGCTATTTTCCAACATAAACACTGTCTACACAATCATTGACATTGAGGAGGACAGGGGCTTGGACTAACAACCCCATGCTTATTAGTCACGTACACAATTGGCTGAGTTTCCTGGCCAACTCAGTTTTGTGGTTATCATTTTAAATCTTTTGTATTAATAAGTATACTTTAGCCATGGTTGAAATAAATATGAATATATAGACCATAGTTTATTTGCTACATAAACACAATGCAGATTTGAGGAAAAGTGGAAAGGACCTTGATGTACCACTTGTAAGCTTGAGCTGAATTGCCAAATAAGAAGCATTTGCAGACAACAAATCAACTGCAGCTCCAATGATGAAATTTCATTTTAGAAGGGTAGAAAACATTGTGGGAAATGTAAAAAATGCTGATTACCAGCATGTTCATTTCTCACAGTAATTTCTAAAGCCTTGGTCCTAGGGGCTTATGTAAACCTGAAATTGTATAGTAAATGGTCAAAAAAGTCTTGTTTGATTTCAACAGTAGAGGACCTACCACGGAAGAGGGTGTACAGACTACCGCCGACAGAGACCTACCGAGGAAGAGGGTTTTGATAGTAGAGGACCTACCACGGAAGAGGGTGAACAAACTACTGCCAACAAAGACCTACCAAGGAAGAGGGTGAACAGACTACCAACAACACAGACCTACCAAGGAAGAGGGTAAACAATCTACTGGTGAAAATTTTTCATATGGTATTCATTTTCCTCTTTTTTTATATGCTCTCCATCATGTGACTATAGGAAGATGCTTATATGCATAGGTTAAAGCTAGGAGTTAACCACGGGAAGGTTTGTAGACAAGCTTTCCCTTCTCAATGATTTCTTCTACGATAGAGTGTTTACACAAAAAATGTGGTGTGGGTTCTTTGATGAAAACTTCCTGGTCAGTTTTCATGATCGGATTCACTTTAACATCCATGCGGGAGATCCAATTTGGATGTTCCATACTTTTTTGTGTCTTAAGTTTCTTTGGTCTAAAACTGAGTGTAGTCTCTAGGAATAAGTAATCATTTTATTCTGAAGAGGGATGTTGAAGTCAATACAAAAAACTTAGCATGGGTAATTGTTACAGCTAGAAACATGATTGCATGCCCAAGGTGGTCAAGCTAGTACTGTTGTGGCTCACTGTTGTATCACAGAACTGGTCAGAAATAATGTTCGCTTTATGGGTCATCAGTAAAGGAAGGGATATAGGGCCTTAAGCTCTTTCTTTTGCATTTTAAGAAATGTAGAGTTATGTTGTGCTACAAGTCTGCCTATGATATGCAGCCCATGGATTAAGTAAGTCAGGATTGATAAGCAACTTTCTCATCCAGAAAAAACAAAGGGTAAGCTCTTACGAGTTGGGTTCGAACCGCATTGTAATTCATGTTCATGCTACTTATTTTTGCCTTTCTTTGTTGTGTGTGTATGTATGTCGGGTTTGGGGTGTTCTGCAACACTCCTGGGGTTGGGGAGATTTGTTTTTCTTTCTAATTCCAGAAATTTCAGAATAGATGAACCATGGAAGAGTGTGTGTGAACAGACTTACGATGTGCTGGGAAGATGCTCTGCTGACGAAAGTGTGAAGAGATGACAGTGAAACCAAAAAAACGGCAAAGCTTGCCACTGGCAAAGGTAAAGCGCAGTCACTTACTTCTACTGCCTATATTTTCGAGGCATCTCTTTTTTCAATTCCAGTTCTATAGCAGTTTTAAAAATCAAAGCAACAAAAAGTCCAGGCTGTTTACTTAACAATTTCTCCTACAAAAGTCTGAAGTTTAGACAGCATGGCTCAATTCTAACAAAGGGGTCTCAAGTTCCAGTCTATGCTCCACCGAGTTCTTTTCCACAGTGATTGTCATTTATTAGTGTTTCTTTTCCTCTCCTATCAAAGAGGTGGAAAAAGGAAATTTGAGAACATGCCTGCTGTGAAATGTCTATAGTGCATTAAAAAAATTAGGTAACTACGCGGAATGAATATTTTTAACAAAGATATTGGAAGAAAATGAAGTCATCTGACACATTTTGCTTGTTGAGAAGTCAAGTCCAAAAAGACCTTTGCCAAGCTCCAGTAGCTCTGTGGTTAGCGTACAGGACTTGAGAAAAGGACATTGCTGGTTCGATCCCCGTCTCGGCCAATTTCTTTCAAAGGATTGACGGTAGTTATTGCGACAGGATACATCCCTCTCTCATTGCTGACAATAGCTTCGACGATGCTTCTATTGGAAAGCAGCCAGTAGATTGGAAAGAATATTGTGTGGAATACTGGAAAAAGAAAACTCCAGGAAGGAATGGATTGGTGCCTTGGCTTCCATGATATAACTGAAATAATGTTGAAAACAGCATTAAACACCATACAGTGAATCATTCAAACCAAAACCACCTTGGGAACATTTGCTTTGTTACTTTTTTAGATAAGATGACCCACATACAGAAGTGAGGAGCTGGGCTACCAAGAAGACCACCAAGATGCCCAAAAACGATGCAGTGTCCTAATGGAAAAGGTACTCATGCTTTGCTTGGTGCTTAATCCCATTTTTAACATAATTTAAGTCATATGGCAGCAGCAGCAGCAGCAGCTACACCTTTCTATGTATTCCTGGAGTTTCTGGAATCTGCCTGTGATATGCAACCTATGGGTTGAGTAAGTCAGAATTGTTAAGCAATATTCCACACTTATTCAGCTACTGTGCTGGTTAATTAACCTTGTGACAGTCTACTGTGATCTTGCTAAAATATAGGAATACCATTATCAATTCCAGAAGTATCACTTTCAAAGAATGCACATTTAAAAGGTTAAAAATGGATCTAAAATTGCAAGTTCCAACTTGCTTTAGGCCATAGTTTTTCAACAAAGATGCAATATAGATCAAAGATCAGACAACAGTTTTTGTGCAGTCTAGTCTTCATTAACACTTGCCTTCAGGTTAATCAGAAAACTTATTATTGTTTGCTTCATAAGCAGTAAAGGCTACTTATATCATAGTCTAAAGATCTGAGAAACACAAGCTTTCTTATTTTCTTACATTAGATGACCGCCAAATAGAAGTGAAGGGCTGGGCTGTGAACATGACCACCAAGAGGCCCAAAAACTCTGCAGTTTCCATATAGAAGAAAAGGTATTTAATGCTCTTTTGATAATTTCTTTTTTAGTGTTAATGTTTTTTGACATTTTCTTTGCTTAATAATCCATTTTCTTGAAAATGCACTGAATAACTCTATACAATAAAAGTATCAATGGGACTATCAAATTTTGTTCAGTACTGGAAATATATGTTCTATAACATTATTTTCAGATAACATGACCACATACAGCCTATGGGAAGCTGGGCTACCAAGAAGACCACAAAATGCCCAAAGACAATGCAGTTTCCTTATGGAAAAGGTATTCCTGCTTTGGTTGATTTTCAGCCCCGTTTCAATATAATTCAACTCTTTACCACACAGTCCAAAGTTTTAACAACCCTGAGATAAAGAGCTTGTAAAAACACTGTGTGAGAAGGAGAAGAAGCTGGTAACCAGCATTTTCTCCTTGTCTCACAATGTTTTCTACTCTTTAAAATGCAGATCTCATCATTTGAGCCCCTGTTATATTTTCATCTAAGAATGCTTTCAATTTCGACAAAGTTTCTTGTGCGGTAAAGAGTTGAGTAAAAAAATAGCTGCTGCTACACCTATCTGTGCATTTCTGCAACTACTATCTTGTGCTACATATACCTGTGATATGTAGCCAATGGATTGAGAGAATCGGAATCGTTAACCGTTTACCAAACAATCCCTGGTTTTCACCACCCTGGGAAAGAAGGCTTTTGAAAACAAAGTGAGAAAAGGAGAAAACTCTGGTAACAAGCATTTTCCTTTCCCCACAATGTTTTCTGCTGTATCAGAGAGCGTATGCTCAATTGTACCAAATTTCAATTTGTTGCTTGCAGTGTTTTAAATTTGGAAGAGCCTTAAATTTTTCATTTGGGAAAGAGTTAAGCGACTAGCCCTACAATACTAATTTAGCTACCTGGCTGGATAGCTGTTTTTTTCACCATTTCTGCACATTCTGAATCACAGGGAAAAAAGGACACTTATGTTGCAAGTTCAAGGTTGCTTGAGACCAGAGTATCTCAACTTAGATGCAATACAGATCAAAGATCAGATTGCATACTTTTTTTTTTTCAGCAGTCAGATCTTAATCAATGCTGAGCACAAATTTCACTGAATGGCTTGTAGGCGTTTTCAAGGTTAAATGTAGAGAATGGAAACTTCCTTCACTCAGCAAAAGATCCTCTTAACTAGAGGCGCTTGAGCGCCTGTATCGCTCCACAGGCCTGATATTTCTATAATGGCGAAAAGAAGTTTTTAACAATTACCATTCAATCCTGCATTTTAGCTCACTAAAGAAAAAAGGTATGGAAAAAACTTGTGAGAAAAGAAGAAAAAAATGGTAACCAGCATTTTCTTAGTTTCCCACAATAATTCCTATCCTTTTTTATATATGTCTTACTAATTTGAAGATATGTTGTCTGCAACAGGTCCTTTCACAAACCATTTTGGGTGGGGAAACATCAAAATATAGAAAATATGTCTTTCTCAGGGTCGTTAAAAGTTGTGATTGTGTGGTAAAGGGGTAATCTAAAAGAACAGCTAGGAGGGCAAATGAATGAATGTTATAGCAATATAGATCAACTTACATCAATACACCAGATAGAATGAAATATGCTGACATACAATGAACACCTAATCCCTAATAATCAACTTTTCACAGTTAGAATGTCTTCTGTGGCAAACAACACAAAATGGTCTACAAATGCATTTACATAAATCAAATATCCTGCTCCAGGGCACAGATTAATTCTGGTGTACTGAAGTTGCGGGATCAGTTTGACTGGGTAACATTAATGCCTTATCACAAATGTAAAGCCCTGTCCCACTGTGTACCAGGTCACCAGGATTTACACCCCTTCTCTGTCCACTCTGCATTTACTCATTAGTAGGTCAACAAACCTTTACCAGAACTAATAAAAGTGCAGAGGTTCTCTTGTTCTATATCAAAAGGACTATAAAGTACCTACAACATGGGGGTTTTGTTATTAAAATACTTTTTCTTTTTTATCTTGGCATGGTTACTCAGGCTTAGTAATAAGGCAAAATTGAAAAGCTCAAGTTGTGAAAGGTGCTCAAGCTTTTATCTTATTTATGGCCAGTGATATTTCATTACTAGTACTAACTAATAGCATATCATTGGAGTAAATTGTGATCTTAATACCAAGGAAAATGTGTGGGCTTAAATAGGACAGCCCTGACTAGGTCAAGTCAATCCAATTTTCTTCCTTTTTCTTTGTTAGTCGATAAAACTAACACAATAAATAGTTTTGGAGAAGAACATTTTTTTGAAATATAAGCCTTGTCTATAAAAAAATGTGATTTTAGGTGTATCATTTTTTTAAAAGGAATTTGGTATACAACCACCATAGAAACAATTTGGCAGACAACCACCATAGGAACTTACCTGCAAAACAACAATGAAATCCAATGAATAGTTTTAGAGAAGAAATTTTTCAAAGATTTTACTTTATACCATAAAAGGAAAATGAGTCTCCCATAAAAGGCATGTTTTTTGACAGATCATTTTTTTTTAAAGGAATTCTGTAAACCTGTATCTAAGGAACATTCCTGCAAAATAATAATGCTATCCAAATAGCGGTTTGGGAGGAGAAGATTTTTAAAGGTTTTTTACTTTGGTTGCCATGGCAACCAGAATTCTTCATGGAACACAATTATTTGAAGGAATTTGAAAGAGGACCACCAAAGGAACATTCCTGTGAAATTTGGTAAAAATCCAGTCAATAGTTTCTGAGGAGAAGTTTTTTAAAGAAAAGGTTTACGGACGCACGCATGGACGAACGGACGGACGGACGGACGCACGACGGACACAACGCCATGACAATAGCTCGCTGGCCTTCGGCCAGTGGAGCTAAAAAGAAAGAAAACAGTCCAAGGAAACTGCTACCATTTTGCTTTTGAAAAGTAAAGGCTGAATTTCCAGTTATGTCAAGCTTAAAACGTGTGTGAAATATCTGTGTTGTTTTGTTACATTAGATGACCAGCTGACAGAAGTGAGGGACTGGGCTGTCAACATGACTACAACAAAGCCCCAAAAACTCTGCAGTTTCCATATGGAAAAGGTATTTGTGCATTTTTCATCATTTCTTCCGCAATGTTGTGTTTCCGGACAAACATATCTAGCAGTGAATCCATTTCACTGTAAATGCACTAAGTAAATCTTTACAACAAAAATATTGATGGTAGGAAAAAGAGGTAACTACCAAATTTTGTTTGATATGAAAAAAAAGTCTTCTTTACAACTTGAAGAGAGACACAATATCAAATTATGTCAAGTCTTAAAGACCTTGGGAACATTTGCTTTGTTATCTCTTCGATTAGATGAACCACAGACAGAGATGAGGAGCTGGGCTTCCAAGAAGACCACCAAGGTGCCCCAAAACAATGCAGTTTCCTTATGGAAAAGGTACTCTTGCTTTGATTGATCCTTGACCGAATTTAACATTACTTAAGTACACTATATCAGTTGCTGCACCTGTCCATGCTTCCTTAGGTTTCTTATATCGGAGATTAGAACAGCATCCTTTCTTTACCACTGGCTATTTTCCAACATAAACACTGTCTACACAATCATTGACATTGAGGAGGACAGGGGCTTGGACTAACAACCCCATGCTTATTAGTCACGTACACAATTGGCTGAGTTTCCTGGCCAACTCAGTTTTGTGGTTATCATTTTAAATCTTTTGTATTAATAAGTATACTTTAGCCTTGGTTGAAATAAATATGAATATATAGACCATAGTTTATTTGCTACATAAACACAATGCAGATTTGAGGAAAAGTGGAAAGGACCTTGATGTACCACTTGTAAGCTTGAGCTGAATTGCCAAATAAGAAGCATTTGCAGACAACAAATCAACTGCAGCTCCAATGATGAAATTTCATTTTAGAAGGGTAGAAAACATTGTGGGAAATGTAAAAAATGCTGATTACCAGCATGTTCATTTCTCACAGTAATTTCTAAAGCCTTGGTCCTAGGGGCTTATGTAAACCTGAAATTGTATAGTAAATGGTCAAAAAAGTCTTGTTTGATTTCAACAGTAGAGGACCTACCACGGAAGAGGGTGTACAGACTACCGCCGACAGAGACCTACCGAGGAAGAGGGTTTTGATAGTAGAGGACCTACCACGGAAGAGGGTGAACAAACTACTGCCAACAAAGACCTACCAAGGAAGAGGGTGAACAGACTACCAACAACACAGACCTACCAAGGAAGAGGGTAAACAATCTACTGGTGAAAATTTTTCATATGGTATTCATTTTCCTCTTTTTTTATATGCTCTCCATCATGTGACTATAGGAAGATGCTTATATGCATAGGTTAAAGCTAGGAGTTAACCACGGGAAGGTTTGTAGACAAGCTTTCCCTTCTCAATGATTTCTTCTACGATAGAGTGTTTACACAAAAAATGTGGTGTGGGTTCTTTGATGAAAACTTCCTGGTCAGTTTTCATGATCGGATTCACTTTAACATCCATGCGGGAGATCCAATTTGGATGTTCCATACTTTTTTGTGTCTTAAGTTTCTTTGGTCTAAAACTGAGTGTAGTCTCTAGGAATAAGTAATCATTTTATTCTGAAGAGGGATGTTGAAGTCAATACAAAAAACTTAGCATGGGTAATTGTTACAGCTAGAAACATGATTGCATGCCCAAGGTGGTCAAGCTAGTACTGTTGTGGCTCACTGTTGTATCACAGAACTGGTCAGAAATAATGTTCGCTTTATGGGTCATCAGTAAAGGAAGGGATATAGGGCCTTAAGCTCTTTCTTTTGCATTTTAAGAAATGTAGAGTTATGTTGTGCTACAAGTCTGCCTATGATATGCAGCCCATGGATTAAGTAAGTCAGGATTGATAAGCAACTTTCTCATCCAGAAAAAACAAAGGGTAAGCTCTTACGAGTTGGGTTCGAACCGCATTGTAATTCATGTTCATGCTACTTATTTTTGCCTTTCTTTGTTGTGTGTGTATGTATGTCGGGTTTGGGGTGTTCTGCAACACTCCTGGGGTTGGGGAGATTTGTTTTTCTTTCTAATTCCAGAAATTTCAGAATAGATGAACCATGGAAGAGTGTGTGTGAACAGACTTACGATGTGCTGGGAAGATGCTCTGCTGACGAAAGTGTGAAGAGATGACAGTGAAACCAAAAAAACGGCAAAGCTTGCCACTGGCAAAGGTAAAGCGCAGTTACTTACTTCTACTGCCTATATTTTCGAGGCATCTCTTTTTTCAATTCCAGTTCTATAGCAGTTTTAAAAATCAAAGCAACAAAAAGTCCAGGCTGTTTACTTAACAATTTCTCCTACAAAAGTCTGAAGTTTAGACAGCATGGCTCAATTCTAACAAAGGGGTCTCAAGTTCCAGTCTATGCTCCACCGAGTTCTTTTCCACAGTGATTGTCATTTATTAGTGTTTCTTTTCCTCTCCTATCAAAGAGGTGGAAAAAGGAAATTTGAGAACATGCCTGCTGTGAAATGTCTATAGTGCATTAAAAAAATTAGGTAACTACGCGGAATGAATATTTTTAACAAAGATATTGGAAGAAAATGAAGTCATCTGACACATTTTGCTTGTTGAGAAGTCAAGTCCAAAAAGACCTTTGCCAAGCTCCAGTAGCTCTGTGGTTAGCGTACAGGACTTGAGAAAAGGACATTGCTGGTTCGATCCCCGTCTCGGCCAATTTCTTTCAAAGGATTGACGGTAGTTATTGCGACAGGATACATCCCTCTCTCATTGCTGACAATAGCTTCGACGATGCTTCTATTGGAAAGCAGCCAGTAGATTGGAAAGAATATTGTGTGGAATACTGGAAAAAGAAAACTCCAGGAAGGAATGGATTGGTGCCTTGGCTTCCATGATATAACTGAAATAATGTTGAAAACAGCATTAAACACCATACAGTGAATCATTCAAACCAAAACCACCTTGGGAACATTTGCTTTGTTACTTTTTTAGATAAGATGACCCACATACAGAAGTGAGGAGCTGGGCTACCAAGAAGACCACCAAGATGCCCAAAAACGATGCAGTGTCCTAATGGAAAAGGTACTCATGCTTTGCTTGGTGCTTAATCCCATTTTTAACATAATTTAAGTCATATGGCAGCAGCAGCAGCAGCAGCTACACCTTTCTATGTATTCCTGGAGTTTCTGGAATCTGCCTGTGATATGCAACCTATGGGTTGAGTAAGTCAGAATTGTTAAGCAATATTCCACACTTATTCAGCTACTGTGCTGGTTAATTAACCTTGTGACAGTCTACTGTGATCTTGCTAAAATATAGGAATACCATTATCAATTCCAGAAGTATCACTTTCAAAGAATGCACATTTAAAAGGTTAAAAATGGATCTAAAATTGCAAGTTCCAACTTGCTTTAGGCCATAGTTTTTCAACAAAGATGCAATATAGATCAAAGATCAGACAACAGTTTTTGTGCAGTCTAGTCTTCATTAACACTTGCCTTCAGGTTAATCAGAAAACTTATTATTGTTTGCTTCATAAGCAGTAAAGGCTACTTATATCATAGTCTAAAGATCTGAGAAACACAAGCTTTCTTATTTTCTTACATTAGATGACCGCCAAATAGAAGTGAAGGGCTGGGCTGTGAACATGACCACCAAGAGGCCCAAAAACTCTGCAGTTTCCATATAGAAGAAAAGGTATTTAATGCTCTTTTGATAATTTCTTTTTTAGTGTTAATGTTTTTTGACATTTTCTTTGCTTAATAATCCATTTTCTTGAAAATGCACTGAATAACTCTATACAATAAAAGTATCAATGGGACTATCAAATTTTGTTCAGTACTGGAAATATATGTTCTATAACATTATTTTCAGATAACATGACCACATACAGCCTATGGGAAGCTGGGCTACCAAGAAGACCACAAAATGCCCAAAGACAATGCAGTTTCCTTATGGAAAAGGTATTCCTGCTTTGGTTGATTTTCAGCCCCGTTTCAATATAATTCAACTCTTTACCACACAGTCCAAAGTTTTAACAACCCTGAGATAAAGAGCTTGTAAAAACACTGTGTGAGAAGGAGAAGAAGCTGTTAACCAGCATTTTCTCCTTGTCTCACAATGTTTTCTACTCTTTAAAATGCAGATCTCATCATTTGAGCCCCTGTTATATTTTCATCTAAGAATGCTTTCAATTTCGACAAAGTTTCTTGTGCGGTAAAGAGTTGAGTAAAAAAATAGCTGCTGCTACACCTATCTGTGCATTTCTGCAACTACTATCTTGTGCTACATATACCTGTGATATGTAGCCCATGGATTGAGAGAATCGGAATCGTTAACCGTTTACCAAACAATCCCTGGTTTTCACCACCCTGGGAAAGAAGGCTTTTGAAAACAAAGTGAGAAAAGGAGAAAACTCTGGTAACAAGCATTTTCCTTTCCCCACAATGTTTTCTGCTGTATCAGAGAGCGTATGCTCAATTGTACCAAATTTCAATTTGTTGCTTGCAGTGTTTTAAATTTGGAAGAGCCTTAAATTTTTCATTTGGGAAAGAGTTAAGCGACTAGCCCTACAATACTAATTTAGCTACCTGGCTGGATAGCTGTTTTTTTCACCATTTCTGCACATTCTGAATCACAGGGAAAAAAGGACACTTATGTTGCAAGTTCAAGGTTGCTTGAGACCAGAGTATCTCAACTTAGATGCAATACAGATCAAAGATCAGATTGCATACTTTTTTTTTTTCAGCAGTCAGATCTTAATCAATGCTGAGCACAAATTTCACTGAATGGCTTGTAGGCGTTTTCAAGGTTAAATGTAGAGAATGGAAACTTCCTTCACTCTGCAAAAGATCCTCTTAAAAAGAAAGAAAACAGTCCAAGGAAACTGCTACCATTTTGCTTTTGAAAAGTAAAGGCTGAATTTCCAGTTATGTCAAGCTTAAAACGTGTGTGAAATATCTGTGTTGTTTTGTTACATTAGATGACCAGCTGACAGAAGTGAGGGACTGGGCTGTCAACATGACTACAACAAAGCCCCAAAAACTCTGCAGTTTCCATATGGAAAAGGTATTTGTGCATTTTTCATCATTTCTTCCGCAATGTTGTGTTTCCGGACAAACATATCTAGCAGTGAATCCATTTCACTGTAAATGCACTAAGTAAATCTTTACAACAAAAATATTGATGGTAGGAAAAAGAGGTAACTACCAAATTTTGTTTGATATGAAAAAAAAGTCTTCTTTACAACTTGAAGAGAGACACAATATCAAATTATGTCAAGTCTTAAAGACCTTGGGAACATTTGCTTTGTTATCTCTTCGATTAGATGAACCACAGACAGAGATGAGGAGCTGGGCTTCCAAGAAGACCACCAAGGTGCCCCAAAACAATGCAGTTTCCTTATGGAAAAGGTACTCTTGCTTTGATTGATCCTTGACCGAATTTAACATTACTTAAGTACACTATATCAGTTGCTGCACCTGTCCATGCTTCCTTAGGTTTCTTATATCGGAGATTAGAACAGCATCCTTTCTTTACCGCTGGCTATTTTCCAACATAAACACTGTCTACACAATCATTGACATTGAGGAGGACAGGGGCTTGGACTAACAACCCCATGCTTATTAGTCACGTACACAATTGGCTGAGTTTCCTGGCCAACTCAGTTTTGTGGTTATCATTTTAAATCTTTTGTATTAATAAGTATACTTTAGCCTTGGTTGAAATAAATATGAATATATAGACCATAGTTTATTTGCTACATAAACACAATGCAGATTTGAGGAAAAGTGGAAAGGACCTTGATGTACCACTTGTAAGCTTGAGCTGAATTGCCAAATAAGAAGCATTTGCAGACAACAAATCAACTGCAGCTCCAATGATGAAATTTCATTTTAGAAGGGTAGAAAACATTGTGGGAAATGTAAAAAATGCTGATTACCAGCATGTTCATTTCTCACAGTAATTTCTAAAGCCTTGGTCCTAGGGGCTTATGTAAACCTGAAATTGTATAGTAAATGGTCAAAAAAGTCTTGTTTGATTTCAACAGTAGAGGACCTACCACGGAAGAGGGTGTACAGACTACCGCCGACAGAGACCTACCGAGGAAGAGGGTTTTGATAGTAGAGGACCTACCACGGAAGAGGGTGAACAAACTACTGCCAACAAAGACCTACCAAGGAAGAGGGTGAACAGACTACCAACAACACAGACCTACCAAGGAAGAGGGTAAACAATCTACTGGTGAAAATTTTTCATATGGTATTCATTTTCCTCTTTTTTTATATGCTCTCCATCATGTGACTATAGGAAGATGCTTATATGCATAGGTTAAAGCTAGGAGTTAACCACGGGAAGGTTTGTAGACAAGCTTTCCCTTCTCAATGATTTCTTCTACGATAGAGTGTTTACACAAAAAATGTGGTGTGGGTTCTTTGATGAAAACTTCCTGGTCAGTTTTCATGATCGGATTCACTTTAACATCCATGCGGGAGATCCAATTTGGATGTTCCATACTTTTTTGTGTCTTAAGTTTCTTTGGTCTAAAACTGAGTGTAGTCTCTAGGAATAAGTAATCATTTTATTCTGAAGAGGGATGTTGAAGTCAATACAAAAAACTTAGCATGGGTAATTGTTACAGCTAGAAACATGATTGCATGCCCAAGGTGGTCAAGCTAGTACTGTTGTGGCTCACTGTTGTATCACAGAACTGGTCAGAAATAATGTTCGCTTTATGGGTCATCAGTAAAGGAAGGGATATAGGGCCTTAAGCTCTTTCTTTTGCATTTTAAGAAATGTAGAGTTATGTTGTGCTACAAGTCTGCCTATGATATGCAGCCCATGGATTAAGTAAGTCAGGATTGATAAGCAACTTTCTCATCCAGAAAAAACAAAGGGTAAGCTCTTACGAGTTGGGTTCGAACCGCATTGTAATTCATGTTCATGCTACTTATTTTTGCCTTTCTTTGTTGTGTGTGTATGTATGTCGGGTTTGGGGTGTTCTGCAACACTCCTGGGGTTGGGGAGATTTGTTTTTCTTTCTAATTCCAGAAATTTCAGAATAGATGAACCATGGAAGAGTGTGTGTGAACAGACTTACGATGTGCTGGGAAGATGCTCTGCTGACGAAAGTGTGAAGAGATGACAGTGAAACCAAAAAAACGGCAAAGCTTGCCACTGGCAAAGGTAAAGCGCAGTTACTTACTTCTACTGCCTATATTTTCGAGGCATCTCTTTTTTCAATTCCAGTTCTATAGCAGTTTTAAAAATCAAAGCAACAAAAAGTCCAGGCTGTTTACTTAACAATTTCTCCTACAAAAGTCTGAAGTTTAGACAGCATGGCTCAATTCTAACAAAGGGGTCTCAAGTTCCAGTCTATGCTCCACCGAGTTCTTTTCCACAGTGATTGTCATTTATTAGTGTTTCTTTTCCTCTCCTATCAAAGAGGTGGAAAAAGGAAATTTGAGAACATGCCTGCTGTGAAATGTCTATAGTGCATTAAAAAAATTAGGTAACTACGCGGAATGAATATTTTTAACAAAGATATTGGAAGAAAATGAAGTCATCTGACACATTTTGCTTGTTGAGAAGTCAAGTCCAAAAAGACCTTTGCCAAGCTCCAGTAGCTCTGTGGTTAGCGTACAGGACTTGAGAAAAGGACATTGCTGGTTCGATCCCCGTCTCGGCCAATTTCTTTCAAAGGATTGACGGTAGTTATTGCGACAGGATACATCCCTCTCTCATTGCTGACAATAGCTTCGACGATGCTTCTATTGGAAAGCAGCCAGTAGATTGGAAAGAATATTGTGTGGAATACTGGAAAAAGAAAACTCCAGGAAGGAATGGATTGGTGCCTTGGCTTCCATGATATAACTGAAATAATGTTGAAAACAGCATTAAACACCATACAGTGAATCATTCAAACCAAAACCACCTTGGGAACATTTGCTTTGTTACTTTTTTAGATAAGATGACCCACATACAGAAGTGAGGAGCTGGGCTACCAAGAAGACCACCAAGATGCCCAAAAACGATGCAGTGTCCTAATGGAAAAGGTACTCATGCTTTGCTTGGTGCTTAATCCCATTTTTAACATAATTTAAGTCATATGGCAGCAGCAGCAGCAGCAGCTACACCTTTCTATGTATTCCTGGAGTTTCTGGAATCTGCCTGTGATATGCAACCTATGGGTTGAGTAAGTCAGAATTGTTAAGCAATATTCCACACTTATTCAGCTACTGTGCTGGTTAATTAACCTTGTGACAGTCTACTGTGATCTTGCTAAAATATAGGAATACCATTATCAATTCCAGAAGTATCACTTTCAAAGAATGCACATTTAAAAGGTTAAAAATGGATCTAAAATTGCAAGTTCCAACTTGCTTTAGGCCATAGTTTTTCAACAAAGATGCAATATAGATCAAAGATCAGACAACAGTTTTTGTGCAGTCTAGTCTTCATTAACACTTGCCTTCAGGTTAATCAGAAAACTTATTATTGTTTGCTTCATAAGCAGTAAAGGCTACTTATATCATAGTCTAAAGATCTGAGAAACACAAGCTTTCTTATTTTCTTACATTAGATGACCGCCAAATAGAAGTGAAGGGCTGGGCTGTGAACATGACCACCAAGAGGCCCAAAAACTCTGCAGTTTCCATATAGAAGAAAAGGTATTTAATGCTCTTTTGATAATTTCTTTTTTAGTGTTAATGTTTTTTGACATTTTCTTTGCTTAATAATCCATTTTCTTGAAAATGCACTGAATAACTCTATACAATAAAAGTATCAATGGGACTATCAAATTTTGTTCAGTACTGGAAATATATGTTCTATAACATTATTTTCAGATAACATGACCACATACAGCCTATGGGAAGCTGGGCTACCAAGAAGACCACAAAATGCCCAAAGACAATGCAGTTTCCTTATGGAAAAGGTATTCCTGCTTTGGTTGATTTTCAGCCCCGTTTCAATATAATTCAACTCTTTACCACACAGTCCAAAGTTTTAACAACCCTGAGATAAAGAGCTTGTAAAAACACTGTGTGAGAAGGAGAAGAAGCTGGTAACCAGCATTTTCTCCTTGTCTCACAATGTTTTCTACTCTTTAAAATGCAGATCTCATCATTTGAGCCCCTGTTATATTTTCATCTAAGAATGCTTTCAATTTCGACAAAGTTTCTTGTGCGGTAAAGAGTTGAGTAAAAAAATAGCTGCTGCTACACCTATCTGTGCATTTCTGCAACTACTATCTTGTGCTACATATACCTGTGATATGTAGCCCATGGATTGAGAGAATCGGAATCGTTAACCGTTTACCAAACAATCCCTGGTTTTCACCACCCTGGGAAAGAAGGCTTTTGAAAACAAAGTGAGAAAAGGAGAAAACTCTGGTAACAAGCATTTTCCTTTCCCCACAATGTTTTCTGCTGTATCAGAGAGCGTATGCTCAATTGTACCAAATTTCAATTTGTTGCTTGCAGTGTTTTAAATTTGGAAGAGCCTTAAATTTTTCATTTGGGAAAGAGTTAAGCGACTAGCCCTACAATACTAATTTAGCTACCTGGCTGGATAGCTGTTTTTTTCACCATTTCTGCACATTCTGAATCACAGGGAAAAAAGGACACTTATGTTGCAAGTTCAAGGTTGCTTGAGACCAGAGTATCTCAACTTAGATGCAATACAGATCAAAGATCAGATTGCATACTTTTTTTTTTTCAGCAGTCAGATCTTAATCAATGCTGAGCACAAATTTCACTGAATGGCTTGTAGGCGTTTTCAAGGTTAAATGTAGAGAATGGAAACTTCCTTCACTCAGCAAAAGATCCTCTTAACTAGAGGCGCTTGAGCGCCTGTATCGCTCCACAGGCCTGATATTTCTATAATGGCGAAAAGAAGTTTTTAACAATTACCATTCAATCCTGCATTTTAGCTCACTAAAGAAAAAAGGTATGGAAAAAACTTGTGAGAAAAGAAGAAAAAAATGGTAACCAGCATTTTCTTAGTTTCCCACAATAATTTCTATCCTTTTTTATATATGTCTTACTAATTTGAAGATATGTTGTCTGCAACAGGTCCTTTCACAAACCATTTTGGGTGGGGAAACATCAAAATATAGAAAATATGTCTTTCTCAGGGTCGTTAAAAGTTGTGATTGTGTGGTAAAGGGGTAATCTAAAAGAACAGCTAGGAGGGCAAATGAATGAATGTTATAGCAATATAGATCAACTTACATCAATACACCAGATAGAATGAAATATGCTGGCATACAATGAACACCTAATCCCTAATAATCAACTTTTCACAGTTAGAATGTCTTCTGTGGCAAACAACACAAAATGGTCTACAAATGCATTTACATAAATCAAATATCCTGCTCCAGGGCACAGATTAATTCTGGTGTACTGAAGTTGCGGGATCAGTTTGACTGGGTAACATTAATGCCTTATCACAAATGTAAAGCCCTGTCCCACTGTGTACCAGGTCACCAGGATTTACACCCCTTCTCTGTCCACTCTGCATTTACTCATTAGTAGGTCAACAAACCTTTACCAGAACTAATAAAAGTGCAGAGGTTCTCTTGTTCTATATCAAAAGGACTATAAAGTACCTACAACATGGGGGTTTTGTTATTAAAATACTTTTTCTTTTTTATCTTGGCATGGTTACTCAGGCTTAGTAATAAGGCAAAATTGAAAAGCTCAAGTTGTGAAAGGTGCTCAAGCTTTTATCTTATTTATGGCCAGTGATATTTCATTACTAGTACTAACTAATAGCATATCATTGGAGTAAATTGTGATCTTAATACCAAGGAAAATGTGTGGGCTTAAATAGGACAGCCCTGACTAGGTCAAGTCAATCCAATTTTCTTCCTTTTTCTTTGTTAGTCGATAAAACTAACACAATAAATAGTTTTGGAGAAGAACATTTTTTTGAAATATAAGCCTTGTCTATAAAAAAATGTGTTTTTAGGTGTATCATTTTTTTAAAAGGAATTTGGTATACAACCACCATAGAAACAATTTGGCAGACAACCACCATAGGAACTTACCTGCAAAACAACAATGAAATCCAATGAATAGTTTTAGAGAAGAAATTTTTCAAAGATTTTACTTTATACCATAAAAGGAAAATGAGTCTCCCATAAAAGCCATGTTTTTTGACAGATCATTTTTTTTTAAAGGAATTCTGTAAACCTGTATCTAAGGAACATTCCTGCAAAATAATAATGCTATCCAAATAGCGGTTTGGGAGGAGAAGATTTTTAAAGGTTTTTTACTTTGGTTGCCATGGCAACCAGAATTCTTCATGGAACACAATTATTTGAAGGAATTTGAAAGAGGACCACCAAAGGAACATTCCTGTGAAATTTGGTAAAAATCCAGTCAATAGTTTCTGAGGAGAAGTTTTTTAAAGAAAAAGTTTACGGACGCACGCATGGACGAACGGACGGACGGACGGACACACGACGGACACAACGCCATGACAATAGCTCGCTGGCCTTCGGCCAGTGGAGCTAAAAAGAAAGAAAACAGTCCAAGGAAACTGCTACCATTTTGCTTTTGAAAAGTAAAGGCTGAATTTCCAGTTATGTCAAGCTTAAAACGTGTGTGAAATATCTGTGTTGTTTTGTTACATTAGATGACCAGCTGACAGAAGTGAGGGACTGGGCTGTCAACATGACTACAACAAAGCCCCAAAAACTCTGCAGTTTCCATATGGAAAAGGTATTTGTGCATTTTTCATCATTTCTTCCGCAATGTTGTGTTTCCGGACAAACATATCTAGCAGTGAATCCATTTCACTGTAAATGCACTAAGTAAATCTTTACAACAAAAATATTGATGGTAGGAAAAAGAGGTAACTACCAAATTTTGTTTGATATGAAAAAAAAGTCTTCTTTACAACTTGAAGAGAGACACAATATCAAATTATGTCAAGTCTTAAAGACCTTGGGAACATTTGCTTTGTTATCTCTTCGATTAGATGAACCACAGACAGAGATGAGGAGCTGGGCTTCCAAGAAGACCACCAAGGTGCCCCAAAACAATGCAGTTTCCTTATGGAAAAGGTACTCTTGCTTTGATTGATCCTTGACCGAATTTAACATTACTTAAGTACACTATATCAGTTGCTGCACCTGTCCATGCTTCCTTAGGTTTCTTATATCGGAGATTAGAACAGCATCCTTTCTTTACCGCTGGCTATTTTCCAACATAAACACTGTCTACACTATCATTGACATTGAGGAGGACAGGGGCTTGGACTAACAACCCCATGCTTATTAGTCACGTACACAATTGGCTGAGTTTCCTGGCCAACTCAGTTTTGTGGTTATCATTTTAAATCTTTTGTATTAATAAGTATACTTTAGCCTTGGTTGAAATAAATATGAATATATAGACCATAGTTTATTTGCTACATAAACACAATGCAGATTTGAGGAAAAGTGGAAAGGACCTCGATGTACCACTTGTAAGCTTGAGCTGAATTGCCAAATAAGAAGCATTTGCAGACAACAAATCAACTGCAGCTCCAATGATGAAATTTCATTTTAGAAGGGTAGAAAACATTGTGGGAAATGTAAAAAATGCTGATTACCAGCATGTTCATTTCTCACAGTAATTTCTAAAGCCTTGGTCCTAGGGGCTTATGTAAACCTGAAATTGTATAGTAAATGGTCAAAAAAGTCTTGTTTGATTTCAACAGTAGAGGACCTACCACGGAAGAAGGTGTACAGACTACCGCCGACAGAGACCTACCGAGGAAGAGGGTTTTGATAGTAGAGGACCTACCATGGAAGAGGGTGAACAGACTACTGCCAACAAAGACCTACCAAGGAAGAGGGTGAACAGACTACCAACAACACAGACCTACCAAGGAAGAGGGTAAACAATCTACTGGTGAAAATTTTTCATATGGTATTCATTTTCCTCTTTTTTTATATGCTCTCCATCATGTGACTATAGGAAGATGCTTATATGCATAGGTTAAAGCTAGGAGTTAACCACGGGAAGGTTTGTAGACAAGCTTTCCCTTCTCAATGATTTCTTCTACGATAGAGTGTTTACACAAAAAATGTGGTGTGGGTTCTTTGATGAAAACTTCCTGGTCAGTTTTCATGATCGGATTCACTTTAACATCCATGCGGGAGATCCAATTTGGATGTTCCATACTTTTTTGTGTCTTAAGTTTCTTTGGTCTAAAACTGAGTGTAGTCTCTAGGAATAAGTAATCATTTTATTCTGAAGAGGGATGTTGAAGTCAATACAAAAAACTTAGCATGGGTAATTGTTACAGCTAGAAACATGATTGCATGCCCAAGGTGGTCAAGCTAGTACTGTTGTGGCTCACTGTTGTATCACAGAACTGGTCAGAAATAATGTTCGCTTTATGGGTCATCAGTAAAGGAAGGGATATAGGGCCTTAAGCTCTTTCTTTTGCATTTTAAGAAATGTAGAGTTATGTTGTGCTACAAGTCTGCCTATGATATGCAGCCCATGGATTAAGTAAGTCAGGATTGATAAGCAACTTTCTCATCCAGAAAAAACAAAGGGTAAGCTCTTACGAGTTGGGTTCGAACCGCATTGTAATTCATGTTCATGCTACTTATTTTTGCCTTTCTTTGTTGTGTGTGTATGTATGTCGGGTTTGGGGTGTTCTGCAACACTCCTGGGGTTGGGGAGATTTGTTTTTCTTTCTAATTCCAGAAATTTCAGAATAGATGAACCATGGAAGAGTGTGTGTGAACAGACTTACGATGTGCTGGGAAGATGCTCTGCTGACGAAAGTGTGAAGAGATGACAGTGAAACCAAAAAAACGGCAAAGCTTGCCACTGGCAAAGGTAAAGCGCAGTTACTTACTTCTACTGCCTATATTTTCGAGGCATCTCTTTTTTCAATTCCAGTTCTATAGCAGTTTTAAAAATCAAAGCAACAAAAAGTCCAGGCTGTTTACTTAACAATTTCTCCTACAAAAGTCTGAAGTTTAGACAGCATGGCTCAATTCTAACAAAGGGGTCTCAAGTTCCAGTCTATGCTCCACCGAGTTCTTTGCCACAGTGATTGTCATTTATTAGTGTTTCTTTTCCTCTCCTATCAAAGAGGTGGAAAAAGGAAATTTGAGAACATGCCTGCTGTGAAATGTCTATAGTGCATTAAAAAAATTAGGTAACTACGCGGAATGAATATTTTTAACAAAGATATTGGAAGAAAATGAAGTCATCTGACACATTTTGCTTGTTGAGAAGTCAAGTCCAAAAAGACCTTTGCCAAGCTCCAGTAGCTCTGTGGTTAGCATACAGGACTTGAGAAAAGGACATTGCTGGTTCGATCCCCGTCTCGGCCAATTTCTTTCAAAGGATTGACGGTAGTTATTGCGACAGGATACATCCCTCTCTCATTGCTGACAATAGCTTCGACGATGCTTCTATTGGAAAGCAGCCAGTAGATTGGAAAGAATAGTGTGTGGAATACTGGAAAAAGAAAACTCCAGGAAGGAATGGATTGGTGCCTTGGCTTCCATGATATAACTGAAATAATGTTGAAAACAGCATTAAACACCATACAGTGAATCATTCAAACCAAAACCACCTTGGGAACATTTGCTTTGTTACTTTTTTAGATAAGATGACCCACATACAGAAGTGAGGAGCTGGGCTACCAAGAAGACCACCAAGATGCCCAAAAACGATGCAGTGTCCTAATGGAAAAGGTACTCGTGCTTTGCTTGGTGCTTAATCCCATTTTTAACATAATTTAAGTCATATGGCAGCAGCAGCAGCAGCAGCTACACCTTTCTATGTATTCCTGGAGTTTCTGGAATCTGCCTGTGATATGCAACCTATGGGTTGAGTAAGTCAGAATTGTTAAGCAATATTCCACACTTATTCAGCTACTGTGCTGGTTAATTAACCTTGTGACAGTCTACTGTGATCTTGCTAAAATATAGGAATACCATTATCAATTCCAGAAGTATCACTTTCAAAGAATGCACATTTAAAAGGTTAAAAATGGATCTAAAATTGCAAGTTCCAACTTGCTTTAGGCCATAGTTTTTCAACAAAGATGCAATATAGATCAAAGATCAGACAACAGTTTTTGTGCAGTCTAGTCTTCATTAACACTTGCCTTCAGGTTAATCAGAAAACTTATTATTGTTTGCTTCATAAGCAGTAAAGGCTACTTATATCATAGTCTAAAGATCTGAGAAACACAAGCTTTCTTATTTTCTTACATTAGATGACCGCCAAATAGAAGTGAAGGGCTGGGCTGTGAACATGACCACCAAGAGGCCCAAAAACTCTGCAGTTTCCATATAGAAGAAAAGGTATTTAATGCTCTTTTGATAATTTCTTTTTTAGTGTTAATGTTTTTTGACATTTTCTTTGCTTAATAATCCATTTTCTTGAAAATGCACTGAATAACTCTATACAATAAAAGTATCAATGGGACTATCAAATTTTGTTCAGTACTGGAAATATATGTTCTATAACATTATTTTCAGATAACATGACCACATACAGCCTATGGGAAGCTGGGCTACCAACAAGACCACAAAATGCCCAAAGACAATGCAGTTTCCTTATGGAAAAGGTATTCCTGCTTTGGTTGATTTTCAGCCCCGTTTCAATATAATTCAACTCTTTACCACACAGTCCAAAGTTTTAACAACCCTGAGATAAAGAGCTTGTAAAAACACTGTGTGAGAAGGAGAAGAAGCTGGTAACCAGCATTTTCTCCTTGTCTCACCATGTTTTCTACTCTTTACAATGCAGATCTCATCATTTAAGCCCCTGTTATATTTTCATCTAAGATTGCTTTCAATTTCGACAAAGTTTCTTGTGCGGTAAAGAGTTGAGTAAAAAAATAGCTGCTGCTACACCTATCCGTGCTTTTCTGCAACTACTATCTTGTGCTACATATACCTGTGATATGTAGCCCATGGATTGAGAGAATCGGAATCGTTAACCGTTTACCAAACAATCCCTGGTTTTCACCACCCTGGGAAAGAAGGCTTTTGAAAACAAAGTGAGAAAAGGAGAAAACTCTGGTAACAAGCATTTTCCTTTCCCCACAATGTTTTCTGCTGTATCAGAGAGCGTATGCTCAATTGTACCAAATTTCAATTTGTTGCTTGCAGTGTTTTAAATTTGGAAGAGCCTTAAATTTTTCATTTGGGAAAGAGTTAAGCGACTAGCCCTACAATACTAATTTAGCTACCTGGCTGGATAGCTGTTTTTTTCACCATTTCTGCACATTCTGAATCACAGGGAAAAAAGGACACTTATGTTGCAAGTTCAAGGTTGCTTGAGACCAGAGTATCTCAACTTAGATGCAATACAGATCAAAGATCAGATTGCATACTTTTTTTTTTTCAGCAGTCAGATCTTAATCAATGCTGAGCACAAATTTCACTGAATGGCTTGTAGGCGTTTTCAAGGTTAAATGTAGAGAATGGAAACTTCCTTCACTCTGCAACAGATCCTCTTAAAAAGAAAGAAAACAGTCCAAGGAAACTGCTACCATTTTGCTTTTGAAAAGTAAAGGCTGAATTTCCAGTTATGTCAAGCTTAAAACGTGTGTGAAATATCTGTGTTGTTTTGTTACATTAGATGACCAGCTGACAGAAGTGAGGGACTGGGCTGTCAACATGACTACAACAAAGCCCCAAAAACTCTGCAGTTTCCATATGGAAAAGGTATTTGTGCATTTTTCATCATTTCTTCCGCAATGTTGTGTTTCCGGACAAACATATCTAGCAGTGAATCCATTTCACTGTAAATGCACTAAGTAAATCTTTACAACAAAAATATTGATGGTAGGAAAAAGAGGTAACTACCAAATTTTGTTTGATATGAAAAAAAAGTCTTCTTTACAACTTGAAGAGAGACACAATATCAAATTATGTCAAGTCTTAAAGACCTTGGGAACATTTGCTTTGTTATCTCTTCGATTAGATGAACCACAGACAGAGATGAGGAGCTGGGCTTCCAAGAAGACCACCAAGGTGCCCCAAAACAATGCAGTTTCCTTATGGAAAAGGTACTCTTGCTTTGATTGATCCTTGACCGAATTTAACATTACTTAAGTACACTATATCAGTTGCTGCACCTGTCCATGCTTCCTTAGGTTTCTTATATCGGAGATTAGAACAGCATCCTTTCTTTACCGCTGGCTATTTTCCAACATAAACACTGTCTACACAATCATTGACATTGAGGAGGACAGGGGCTTGGACTAACAACCCCATGCTTATTAGTCACGTACACAATTGGCTGAGTTTCCTGGCCAACTCAGTTTTGTGGTTATCATTTTAAATCTTTTGTATTAATAAGTATACTTTAGCCTTGGTTGAAATAAATATGAATATATAGACCATAGTTTATTTGCTACATAAACACAATGCAGATTTGAGGAAAAGTGGAAAGGACCTTGATGTACCACTTGTAAGCTTGAGCTGAATTGCCAAATAAGAAGCATTTGCAGACAACAAATCAACTGCAGCTCCAATGATGAAATTTCATTTTAGAAGGGTAGAAAACATTGTGGGAAATGTAAAAAATGCTGATTACCAGCATGTTCATTTCTCACAGTAATTTCTAAAGCCTTGGTCCTAGGGGCTTATGTAAACCTGAAATTGTATAGTAAATGGTCAAAAAAGTCTTGTTTGATTTCAACAGTAGAGGACCTACCACGGAAGAGGGTGTACAGACTACCGCCGACAGAGACCTACCAAGGAAGAGGGTTTTGATAGTAGAGGACCTACCACGGAAGAGGGTGAACAGACTACTGCCAACAAAGACCTACCAAGGAAGAGGGTGAACAGACTACCAACAACACAGACCTACCAAGGAAGAGGGTAAACAATCTACTGGTGAAAATTTTTCATATGGTATTCATTTTCCTCTTTTTTTATATGCTCTCCATCATGTGACTATAGGAAGATGCTTATATGCATAGGTTAAAGCTAGGAGTTAACCACGGGAAGGTTTGTAGACAAGCTTTCCCTTCTCAATGATTTCTTCTACGATAGAGTGTTTACACAAAAAATGTGGTGTGGGTTCTTTGATGAAAACTTCCTGGTCAGTTTTCATGATCGGATTCACTTTAACATCCATGCGGGAGATCCAATTTGGATGTTCCATACTTTTTTGTGTCTTAAGTTTCTTTGGTCTAAAACTGAGTGTAGTCTCTAGGAATAAGTAATCATTTTATTCTGAAGAGGGATGTTGAAGTCAATACAAAAAACTTAGCATGGGTAATTGTTACAGCTAGAAACATGATTGCATGCCCAAGGTGGTCAAGCTAGTACTGTTGTGGCTCACTGTTGTATCACAGAACTGGTCAGAAATAATGTTCGCTTTATGGGTCATCAGTAAAGGAAGGGATATAGGGCCTTAAGCTCTTTCTTTTGCATTTTAAGAAATGTAGAGTTATGTTGTGCTACAAGTCTGCCTATGATATGCAGCCCATGGATTAAGTAAGTCAGGATTGATAAGCAACTTTCTCATCCAGAAAAAACAAAGGGTAAGCTCTTACGAGTTGGGTTCGAACCGCATTGTAATTCATGTTCATGCTACTTATTTTTGCCTTTCTTTGTTGTGTGTGTATGTATGTCGGGTTTGGGGTGTTCTGCAACACTCCTGGGGTTGGGGAGATTTGTTTTTCTTTCTAATTCCAGAAATTTCAGAATAGATGAACCATGGAAGAGTGTGTGTGAACAGACTTACGATGTGCTGGGAAGATGCTCTGCTGACGAAAGTGTGAAGAGATGACAGTGAAACCAAAAAAACGGCAAAGCTTGCCACTGGCAAAGGTAAAGCGCAGTCACTTACTTCTACTGCCTATATTTTCGAGGCATCTCTTTTTTCAATTCCAGTTCTATAGCAGTTTTAAAAATCAAAGCAACAAAAAGTCCAGGCTGTTTACTTAACAATTTCTCCTACAAAAGTCTGAAGTTTAGACAGCATGGCTCAATTCTAACAAAGGGGTCTCAAGTTCCAGTCTATGCTCCACCGAGTTCTTTTCCACAGTGATTGTCATTTATTAGTGTTTCTTTTCCTCTCCTATCAAAGAGGTGGAAAAAGGAAATTTGAGAACATGCTTGCTGTGAAATGTCTATAGTGCATTAAAAAAATTAGGTAACTACGCGGAATGAATATTTTTAACAAAGATATTGGAAGAAAATGAAGTCATCTGACACATTTTGCTTGTTGAGAAGTCAAGTCCAAAAAGACCTTTGCCAAGCTCCAGTAGCTCTGTGGTTAGCGTACAGGACTTGAGAAAAGGACATTGCTGGTTCGATCCCCGTCTCGGCCAATTTCTTTCAAAGGATTGACGGTAGTTATTGCGACAGGATACATCCCTCTCTCATTGCTGACAATAGCTTCGACGATGCTTCTATTGGAAAGCAGCCAGTAGATTGGAAAGAATATTGTGTGGAATACTGGAAAAAGAAAACTCCAGGAAGGAATGGATTGGTGCCTTGGCTTCCATGATATAACTGAAATAATGTTGAAAACAGCATTAAACACCATACAGTGAATCATTCAAACCAAAACCACCTTGGGAACATTTGCTTTGTTACTTTTTTAGATAAGATGACCCACATACAGAAGTGAGGAGCTGGGCTACCAAGAAGACCACCAAGATGCCCAAAAACGATGCAGTGTCCTAATGGAAAAGGTACTCATGCTTTGCTTGGTGCTTAATCCCATTTTTAACATAATTTAAGTCATATGGCAGCAGCAGCAGCAGCAGCTACACCTTTCTATGTATTCCTGGAGTTTCTGGAATCTGCCTGTGATATGCAACCTATGGGCTGAGTAAGTCAGAATTGTTAAGCAATATTCCACACTTATTCAGCTACTGTGCTGGTTAATTAACCTTGTGACAGTCTACTGTGATCTTGCTAAAATATAGGAATACCATTATCAATTCCAGAAGTATCACTTTCAAAGAATGCACATTTAAAAGGTTAAAAATGGATCTAAAATTGCAAGTTCCAACTTGCTTTAGGCCATAGTTTTTCAACAAAGATGCAATATAGATCAAAGATCAGACAACAGTTTTTGTGCAGTCTAGTCTTCATTAACACTTGCCTTCAGGTTAATCAGAAAACTTATTATTGTTTGCTTCATAAGCAGTAAAGGCTACTTATATCATAGTCTAAAGATCTGAGAAACACAAGCTTTCTTATTTTCTTACATTAGATGACCGCCAAATAGAAGTGAAGGGCTGGGCTGTGAACATGACCACCAAGAGGCCCAAAAACTCTGCAGTTTCCATATAGAAGAAAAGGTATTTAATGCTCTTTTGATAATTTCTTTTTTAGTGTTAATGTTTTTTGACATTTTCTTTGCTTAATAATCCATTTTCTTGAAAATGCACTGAATAACTCTATACAATAAAAGTATCAATGGGACTATCAAATTTTGTTCAGTACTGGAAATATATGTTCTATAACATTATTTTCAGATAACATGACCACATACAGCCTATGGGAAGCTGGGCTACCAAGAAGACCACAAAATGCCCAAAGACAATGCAGTTTCCTTATGGAAAAGGTATTCCTGCTTTGGTTGATTTTCAGCCCCGTTTCAATATAATTCAACTCTTTACCACACAGTCCAAAGTTTTAACAACCCTGAGATAAAGAGCTTGTAAAAACACTGTGTGAGAAGGAGAAGAAGCTGGTAACCAGCATTTTCTCCTTGTCTCACAATGTTTTCTACTCTTTAAAATGCAGATCTCATCATTTGAGCCCCTGTTATATTTTCATCTAAGAATGCTTTCAATTTCGACAAAGTTTCTTGTGCGGTAAAGAGTTGAGTAAAAAAATAGCTGCTGCTACACCTATCTGTGCATTTCTGCAACTACTATCTTGTGCTACATATACCTGTGATATGTAGCCCATGGATTGAGAGAATCGGAATCGTTAACCGTTTACCAAACAATCCCTGGTTTTCACCACCCTGGGAAAGAAGGCTTTTGAAAACAAAGTGAGAAAAGGAGAAAACTCTGGTAACAAGCATTTTCCTTTCCCCACAATGTTTTCTGCTGTATCAGAGAGCGTATGCTCAATTGTACCAAATTTCAATTTGTTGCTTGCAGTGTTTTAAATTTGGAAGAGCCTTAAATTTTTCATTTGGGAAAGAGTTAAGCGACTAGCCCTACAATACTAATTTAGCTACCTGGCTGGATAGCTGTTTTTTTCACCATTTCTGCACATTCTGAATCACAGGGAAAAAAGGACACTTATGTTGCAAGTTCAAGGTTGCTTGAGACCAGAGTATCTCAACTTAGATGCAATACAGATCAAAGATCAGATTGCATACTTTTTTTTTTTCAGCAGTCAGATCTTAATCAATGCTGAGCACAAATTTCACTGAATGGCTTGTAGGCGTTTTCAAGGTTAAATGTAGAGAATGGAAACTTCCTTCACTCTGCAACAGATCCTCTTAAAAAGAAAGAAAACAGTCCAAGGAAACTGCTACCATTTTGCTTTTGAAAAGTAAAGGCTGAATTTCCAGTTATGTCAAGCTTAAAACGTGTGTGAAATATCTGTGTTGTTTTGTTACATTAGATGACCAGCTGACAGAAGTGAGGGACTGGGCTGTCAACATGACTACAACAAAGCCCCAAAAACTCTGCAGTTTCCATATGGAAAAGGTATTTGTGCATTTTTCATCATTTCTTCCGCAATGTTGTGTTTCCGGACAAACATATCTAGCAGTGAATCCATTTCACTGTAAATGCACTAAGTAAATCTTTACAACAAAAATATTGATGGTAGGAAAAAGAGGTAACTACCAAATTTTGTTTGATATGAAAAAAAAGTCTTCTTTACAACTTGAAGAGAGACACAATATCAAATTATGTCAAGTCTTAAAGACCTTGGGAACATTTGCTTTGTTATCTCTTCGATTAGATGAACCACAGACAGAGATGAGGAGCTGGGCTTCCAAGAAGACCACCAAGGTGCCCCAAAACAATGCAGTTTCCTTATGGAAAAGGTACTCTTGCTTTGATTGATCCTTGACCGAATTTAACATTACTTAAGTACACTATATCAGTTGCTGCACCTGTCCATGCTTCCTTAGGTTTCTTATATCGGAGATTAGAACAGCATCCTTTCTTTACCGCTGGCTATTTTCCAACATAAACACTGTCTACACAATCATTGACATTGAGGAGGACAGGGGCTTGGACTAACAACCCCATGCTTATTAGTCACGTACACAATTGGCTGAGTTTCCTGGCCAACTCAGTTTTGTGGTTATCATTTTAAATCTTTTGTATTAATAAGTATACTTTAGCCTTGGTTGAAATAAATATGAATATATAGACCATAGTTTATTTGCTACATAAACACAATGCAGATTTGAGGAAAAGTGGAAAGGACCTTGATGTACCACTTGTAAGCTTGAGCTGAATTGCCAAATAAGAAGCATTTGCAGACAACAAATCAACTGCAGCTCCAATGATGAAATTTCATTTTAGAAGGGTAGAAAACATTGTGGGAAATGTAAAAAATGCTGATTACCAGCATGTTCATTTCTCACAGTAATTTCTAAAGCCTTGGTCCTAGGGGCTTATGTAAACCTGAAATTGTATAGTAAATGGTCAAAAAAGTCTTGTTTGATTTCAACAGTAGAGGACCTACCACGGAAGAGGGTGTACAGACTACCGCCGACAGAGACCTACCAAGGAAGAGGGTTTTGATAGTAGAGGACCTACCACGGAAGAGGGTGAACAGACTACTGCCAACAAAGACCTACCAAGGAAGAGGGTGAACAGACTACCAACAACACAGACCTACCAAGGAAGAGGGTAAACAATCTACTGGTGAAAATTTTTCATATGGTATTCATTTTCCTCTTTTTTTATATGCTCTCCATCATGTGACTATAGGAAGATGCTTATATGCATAGGTTAAAGCTAGGAGTTAACCACGGGAAGGTTTGTAGACAAGCTTTCCCTTCTCAATGATTTCTTCTACGATAGAGTGTTTACACAAAAAATGTGGTGTGGGTTCTTTGATGAAAACTTCCTGGTCAGTTTTCATGATCGGATTCACTTTAACATCCATGCGGGAGATCCAATTTGGATGTTCCATACTTTTTTGTGTCTTAAGTTTCTTTGGTCTAAAACTGAGTGTAGTCTCTAGGAATAAGTAATCATTTTATTCTGAAGAGGGATGTTGAAGTCAATACAAAAAACTTAGCATGGGTAATTGTTACAGCTAGAAACATGATTGCATGCCCAAGGTGGTCAAGCTAGTACTGTTGTGGCTCACTGTTGTATCACAGAACTGGTCAGAAATAATGTTCGCTTTATGGGTCATCAGTAAAGGAAGGGATATAGGGCCTTAAGCTCTTTCTTTTGCATTTTAAGAAATGTAGAGTTATGTTGTGCTACAAGTCTGCCTATGATATGCAGCCCATGGATTAAGTAAGTCAGGATTGATAAGCAACTTTCTCATCCAGAAAAAACAAAGGGTAAGCTCTTACGAGTTGGGTTCGAACCGCATTGTAATTCATGTTCATGCTACTTATTTTTGCCTTTCTTTGTTGTGTGTGTATGTATGTCGGGTTTGGGGTGTTCTGCAACACTCCTGGGGTTGGGGAGATTTGTTTTTCTTTCTAATTCCAGAAATTTCAGAATAGATGAACCATGGAAGAGTGTGTGTGAACAGACTTACGATGTGCTGGGAAGATGCTCTGCTGACGAAAGTGTGAAGAGATGACAGTGAAACCAAAAAAATGGCAAAGCTTGCCACTGGCAAAGGTAAAGCGCAGTTACTTACTTCTACTGCCTATATTTTCGAGGCATCTCTTTTTTCAATTCCAGTTCTATAGCAGTTTTAAAAATCAAAGCAACAAAAAGTCCAGGCTGTTTACTTAACAATTTCTCCTACAAAAGTCTGAAGTTTAGACAGCATGGCTCAATTCTAACAAAGGGGTCTCAAGTTCCAGTCTATGCTCCACCGAGTTCTTTTCCACAGTGATGGTCATTTATTAGTGTTTCTTTTCCTCTCCTATCAAAGAGGTGGAAAAAGGAAATTTGAGAACATGCCTGCTGTGAAATGTCTATAGTGCATTAAAAAAATTAGGTAACTACGCGGAATGAATATTTTTAACAAAGATATTGGAAGAAAATGAAGTCATCTGACACATTTTGCTTGTTGAGAAGTCAAGTCCAAAAAGATCTTTGCCAAGCTCCAGTAGCTCTGTGGTTAGCGTACAGGACTTGAGAAAAGGACATTGCTGGTTCGATCCCCGTCTCGGCCAATTTCTTTCAAAGGATTGACGGTAGTTATTGCGACAGGATACATCCCTCTCTCATTGCTGACCATAGCTTCGACGATGCTTCTATTGGAAAGCAGCCAGTAGATTGGAAAGAATATTGTGTGGAATACTGGAAAAAGAAAACTCCAGGAAGGAATGGATTGGTGCCTTGGCTTCCATGATATAACTGAAATAATGTTGAAAACAGCATTAAACACCATACAGTGAATCATTCAAACCAAAACCACCTTGGGAACATTTGCTTTGTTACTTTTTTAGATAAGATGACCCACATACAGAAGTGAGGAGCTGGGCTACCAAGAAGACCACCAAGATGCCCAAAAACGATGCAGTGTCCTTATGGAAAAGGTACTCATGCTTTGCTTGGTGCTTAATCCCATTTTTAACATAATTTAAGTCATATGGCAGCAGCAGCAGCAGCAGCTACACCTTTCTATGTATTCCTGGAGTTTCTGGAATCTGCCTGTGATATGCAACCTATGGGTTGAGTAAGTCAGAATTGTTAAGCAATATTCCACACTTATTCAGCTACTGTGCTGGTTAATTAACCTTGTGACAGTCTACTGTGATCTTGCTAAAATATAGGAATACCATTATCAATTCCAGAAGTATCACTTTCAAAGAATGCACATTTAAAAGGTTAAAAATGGATCTAAAATTGCAAGTTCCAACTTGCTTTAGGCCATAGTTTTTCAACAAAGATGCAATATAGATCAAAGATCAGACAACAGTTTTTGTGCAGTCTAGTCTTCATTAACACTTGCCTTCAGGTTAATCAGAAAACTTATTATTGTTTGCTTCATAAGCAGTAAAGGCTACTTATATCATAGTCTAAAGATCTGAGAAACACAAGCTTTCTTATTTTCTTACATTAGATGACCGCCAAATAGAAGTGAAGGGCTGGGCTGTGAACATGACCACCAAGAGGCCCAAAAACTCTGCAGTTTCCATATAGAAGAAAAGGTATTTAATGCTCTTTTGATAATTTCTTTTTTAGTGTTAATGTTTTTTGACATTTTCTTTGCTTAATAATCCATTTTCTTGAAAATGCACTGAATAACTCTATACAATAAAAGTATCAATGGGACTATCAAATTTTGTTCAGTACTGGAAATATATGTTCTATAACATTATTTTCAGATAACATGACCACATACAGCCTATGGGAAGCTGGGCTACCAAGAAGACCACAAAATGCCCAAAGACAATGCAGTTTCCTTATGGAAAAGGTATTCCTGCTTTGGTTGATTTTCAGCCCCGTTTCAATATAATTCAACTCTTTACCACACAGTCCAAAGTTTTAACAACCCTGAGATAAAGAGCTTGTAAAAACACTGTGTGAGAAGGAGAAGAAGCTGGTAACCAGCATTTTCTCCTTGTCTCACAATGTTTTCTACTCTTTAAAATGCAGATCTCATCATTTGAGCCCCTGTTATATTTTCATCTAAGAATGCTTTCAATTTCGACAAAGTTTCTTGTGCGGTAAAGAGTTGAGTAAAAAAATAGCTGCTGCTACACCTATCTGTGCATTTCTGCAACTACTATCTTGTGCTACATATACCTGTGATATGTAGCCCATGGATTGAGAGAATCGGAATCGTTAACCGTTTACCAAACAATCCCTGGTTTTCACCACCCTGGGAAAGAAGGCTTTTGAAAACAAAGTGAGAAAAGGAGAAAACTCTGGTAACAAGCATTTTCCTTTCCCCACAATGTTTTCTGCTGTATCAGAGAGCGTATGCTCAATTGTACCAAATTTCAATTTGTTGCTTGCAGTGTTTTAAATTTGGAAGAGCCTTAAATTTTTCATTTGGGAAAGAGTTAAGCGACTAGCCCTACAATACTAATTTAGCTACCTGGCTGGATAGCTGTTTTTTTCACCATTTCTGCACATTCTGAATCACAGGGAAAAAAGGACACTTATGTTGCAAGTTCAAGGTTGCTTGAGACCAGAGTATCTCAACTTAGATGCAATACAGATCAAAGATCAGATTGCATACTTTTTTTTTTTCAGCAGTCAGATCTTAATCAATGCTGAGCACAAATTTCACTGAATGGCTTGTAGGCGTTTTCAAGGTTAAATGTAGAGAATGGAAACTTCCTTCACTCTGCAACAGATCCTCTTAAAAAGAAAGAAAACAGTCCAAGGAAACTGCTACCATTTTGCTTTTGAAAAGTAAAGGCTGAATTTCCAGTTATGTCAAGCTTAAAACGTGTGTGAAATATCTGTGTTGTTTTGTTACATTAGATGACCAGCTGACAGAAGTGAGGGACTGGGCTGTCAACATGACTACAACAAAGCCCCAAAAACTCTGCAGTTTCCATATGGAAAAGGTATTTGTGCATTTTTCATCATTTCTTCCGCAATGTTGTGTTTCCGGACAAACATATCTAGCAGTGAATCCATTTCACTGTAAATGCACTAAGTAAATCTTTACAACAAAAATATTGATGGTAGGAAAAAGAGGTAACTACCAAATTTTGTTTGATATGAAAAAAAAGTCTTCTTTACAACTTGAAGAGAGACACAATATCAAATTATGTCAAGTCTTAAAGACCTTGGGAACATTTGCTTTGTTATCTCTTCGATTAGATGAACCACAGACAGAGATGAGGAGCTGGGCTTCCAAGAAGACCACCAAGGTGCCCCAAAACAATGCAGTTTCCTTATGGAAAAGGTACTCTTGCTTTGATTGATCCTTGACCGAATTTAACATTATTGAAGTACACTATATCAGTTGCTGCACCTGTCCATGCTTCCTTAGGTTTCTTATATCGGAGATTAGAACAGCATCCTTTCTTTACCGCTGGCTATTTTCCAACATAAACACTGTCTACACAATCATTGACATTGAGGAGGACAGGGGCTTGGACTAACAACCCCATGCTTATTAGTCACGTACACAATTGGCTGAGTTTCCTGGCCAACTCAGTTTTGTGGTTATCATTTTAAATCTTTTGTATTAATAAGTATACTTTAGCCTTGGTTGAAATAAATATGAATATATAGACCATAGTTTATTTGCTACATAAACACAATGCAGATTTGAGGAAAAGTGGAAAGGACCTTGATGTACCACTTGTAAGCTTGAGCTGAATTGCCAAATAAGAAGCATTTGCAGACAACAAATCAACTGCAGCTCCAATGATGAAATTTCATTTTAGAAGGGTAGAAAACATTGTGGGAAATGTAAAAAATGCTGATTACCAGCATGTTCATTTCTCACAGTAATTTCTAAAGCCTTGGTCCTAGGGGCTTATGTAAACCTGAAATTGTATAGTAAATGGTCAAAAAAGTCTTGTTTGATTTCAACAGTAGAGGACCTACCACGGAAGAGGGTGTACAGACTACCGCCGACAGAGACCTACCGAGGAAGAGGGTTTTGATAGTAGAGGACCTACCACGGAAGAGGGTGAACAGACTACTGCCAACAAAGACCTACCAAGGAAGAGGGTGAACAGACTACCAACAACACAGACCTACCAAGGAAGAGGGTAAACAATCTACTGGTGAAAATTTTTCATATGGTATTCATTTTCCTCTTTTTTTATATGCTCTCCATCATGTGACTATAGGAAGATGCTTATATGCATAGGTTAAAGCTAGGAGTTAACCACGGGAAGGTTTGTAGACAAGCTTTCCCTTCTCAATGATTTCTTCTACGATAGAGTGTTTACACAAAAAATGTGGTGTGGGTTCTTTGATGAAAACTTCCTGGTCAGTTTTCATGATCGGATTCACTTTAACATCCATGTGGGAGATCCAATTTGGATGTTCCATACTTTTTTGTGTCTTAAGTTTCTTTGGTCTAAAACTGAGTGTAGTCTCTAGGAATAAGTAATCATTTTATTCTGAAGAGGGATGTTGAAGTCAATACAAAAAACTTAGCATGGGTAATTGTTACAGCTAGAAACATGATTGCATGCCCAAGGTGGTCAAGCTAGTACTGTTGTGGCTCACTGTTGTATCACAGAACTGGTCAGAAATAATGTTCGCTTTATGGGTCATCAGTAAAGGAAGGGATATAGGGCCTTAAGCTCTTTCTTTTGCATTTTAAGAAATGTAGAGTTATGTTGTGCTACAAGTCTGCCTATGATATGCAGCCCATGGATTAAGTAAGTCAGGATTGATAAGCAACTTTCTCATCCAGAAAAAACAAAGGGTAAGCTCTTACGAGTTGGGTTCGAACCGCATTGTAATTCATGTTCATGCTACTTATTTTTGCCTTTCTTTGTTGTGTGTGTATGTATGTCGGGTTTGGGGTGTTCTGCAACACTCCTGGGGTTGGGGAGATTTGTTTTTCTTTCTAATTCCAGAAATTTCAGAATAGATGAACCATGGAAGAGTGTGTGTGAACAGACTTACGATGTGCTGGGAAGATGCTCTGCTGACGAAAGTGTGAAGAGATGACAGTGAAACCAAAAAAACGGCAAAGCTTGCCACTGGCAAAGGTAAAGCGCAGTTACTTACTTCTACTGCCTATATTTTCGAGGCATCTCTTTTTTCAATTCCAGTTCTATAGCAGTTTTAAAAATCAAAGCAACAAAAAGTCCAGGCTGTTTGCTTAACAGTTTCTCCTACAAAAGTCTGAAGTTTAGACAGCATGGCTCAATTCTAACAAAGGGGTCTCAAGTTCCAGTCTATGCTCCACCGAGTTCTTTTCCACAGTGATTGTCATTTATTAGTGTTTCTTTTCCTCTCCTATCAAAGAGGTGGAAAAAGGAAATTTGAGAACATGCCTGCTGTGAAATGTCTATAGTGCATTAAAAAAATTAGGTAACTACGCGGAATGAATATTTTTAACAAAGATATTGGAAGAAAATGAAGTCATCTGACACATTTTGCTTGTTGAGAAGTCAAGTCCAAAAAGACCTTTGCCAAGCTCCAGTAGCTCTGTGGTTAGCGTACAGGACTTGAGAAAAGGACATTGCTGGTTCGATCCCCGTCTCGGCCAATTTCTTTCAAAGGATTGACGGTAGTTATTGCGACAGGATACATCCCTCTCTCATTGCTGACAATAGCTTTGACGATGCTTCTATTGGAAAGCAGCCAGTAGATTGGAAAGAATATTGTGTGGAATACTGGAAAAAGAAAACTCCAGGAAGGAATGGATTGGTGCCTTGGCTTCCATGATATAACTGAAATAATGTTGAAAACAGCATTAAACACCATACAGTGAATCATTCAAACCAAAACCACCTTGGGAACATTTGCTTTGTTACTTTTTTAGATAAGATGACCCACATACAGAAGTGAGGAGCTGGGCTACCAAGAAGACCACCAAGATGCCCAAAAACGATGCAGTGTCCTTATGGAAAAGGTACTCATGCTTTGCTTGGTGCTTAATCCCATTTTTAACATAATTTAAGTCATATGGCAGCAGCAGCAGCTACACCTTTCTATGTATTCCTGGAGTTTCTGGAATCTGCCTGTGATATGCAACCTATGGGTTGAGTAAGTCAGAATTGTTAAGCAATATTCCACACTTATTCAGCTACTGTGCTGGTTAATTAACCTTGTGACAGTCTACTGTGATCTTGCTAAAATATAGGAATACCATTATCAATTCCAGAAGTATCACTTTCAAAGAATGCACATTTAAAAGGTTAAAAATGGATCTAAAATTGCAAGTTCCAACTTGCTTTAGGCCATAGTTTTTCAACAAAGATGCAATATAGATCAAAGATCAGACAACAGTTTTTGTGCAGTCTAGTCTTCATTAACACTTGCCTTCAGGTTAATCAGAAAACTTATTATTGTTTGCTTCATAAGCAGTAAAGGCTACTTATATCATAGTCTAAAGATCTGAGAAACACAAGCTTTCTTATTTTCTTACATTAGATGACCGCCAAATAGAAGTGAAGGGCTGGGCTGTGAACATGACCACCAAGAGGCCCAAAAACTCTGCAGTTTCCATATAGAAGAAAAGGTATTTAATGCTCTTTTGATAATTTCTTTTTTAGTGTTAATGTTTTTTGACATTTTCTTTGCTTAATAATCCATTTTCTTGAAAATGCACTGAATAACTCTATACAATAAAAGTATCAATGGGACTATCAAATTTTGTTCAGTACTGGAAATATATGTTCTATAACATTATTTTCAGATAACATGACCACATACAGCCTATGGGAAGCTGGGCTACCAAGAAGACCACAAAATGCCCAAAGACAATGCAGTTTCCTTATGGAAAAGGTATTCCTGCTTTGGTTGATTTTCAGCCCCGTTTCAATATAATTCAACTCTTTACCACACAGTCCAAAGTTTTAACAACCCTGAGATAAAGAGCTTGTAAAAACACTGTGTGAGAAGGAGAAGAAGCTGGTAACCAGCATTTTCTCCTTGTCTCACAATGTTTTCTACTCTTTAAAATGCAGATCTCATCATTTGAGCCCCTGTTATATTTTCATCTAAGAATGCTTTCAATTTCGACAAAGTTTCTTGTGCGGTAAAGAGTTGAGTAAAAAAATAGCTGCTGCTACACCTATCTGTGCATTTCTGCAACTACTATCTTGTGCTACATATACCTGTGATATGTAGCCCATGGATTGAGAGAATCGGAATCGTTAACCGTTTACCAAACAATCCCTGGTTTTCACCACCCTGGGAAAGAAGGCTTTTGAAAACAAAGTGAGAAAAGGAGAAAACTCTGGTAACAAGCATTTTCCTTTCCCCACAATGTTTTCTGCTGTATCAGAGAGCGTATGCTCAATTGTACCAAATTTCAATTTGTTGCTTGCAGTGTTTTAAATTTGGAAGAGCCTTAAATTTTTCATTTGGGAAAGAGTTAAGCGACTAGCCCTACAATACTAATTTAGCTACCTGGCTGGATAGCTGTTTTTTTCACCATTTCTGCACATTCTGAATCACAGGGAAAAAAGGACACTTATGTTGCAAGTTCAAGGTTGCTTGAGACCAGAGTATCTCAACTTAGATGCAATATAGATCAAAGATCAGATTGCATACTTTTCTTTGTTTTTTAAGCACTCAGATCTTAATCAATGCTGAGCACAAATTTCACTGAATGGCTTGTAGGCGTTTTCAAGGTTAAATGTAGAGAATGGAAACTTCCTTCACTCTGCAAAAGATCCTCTTAAAAAGAAAGAAAACAGTCCAAGGAAACTGCTACCATTTTGCTTTTGAAAAGTAAAGGCTGAATTTCCAGTTATGTCATGCTTAAAACGTGTGTGAAATATCTGTGTTGTTTTGTTACATTAGATGACCAGCAGACAGAAGTGAGGGACTGGGCTGTCAACATGACTACAACAAAGCCCCAAAACTCTGCAGTTTCCATATGGAAAAGGTATTTGTGCATTTTTCATCATTTCTTCTATAATGTTGTGTTTCCGGACAAACATATCTAGCAGTGAATCCATTTCACTGTAAATGCACTAAGCAAATCTTTACAACAAAAATATTGATGGTAGGAAAAAGAGGTAACTACCAAAATTTGTTTGATATGAAAAAAAAGTCTTCTTTACAACTTGAAGAGAGACACAATATCAAATTATGTCAAGTCTTAAAGACCTTGGGAACATTTGCTTTGTTATGTCTTCGATTAGATGAACCACAGACAGAGATGAGGAGCTGGGCTTCCAAGAAGACCACCAAGGTGCCCCAAAACAATGCAGTTTCCTTATGGAAAAGGTACTCTTGCTTTGATTGATCCTTGACCGAATTTAACATTATTGAAGTACACTATATCAGTTGCTGCACCTGTCCATGCTTCCTTAGGTTTCTTATATCAGAGATTAGAACAGCATCCTTTCTTTACCGCTGGCTATTTTCCAACATAAACACTGTCTACACAATCATTGACATTGAGGAGGACAGGGGCTTGGACTAACAACCCCATGCTTATTAGTCATGTACACAATTGACTGAGTTTCCTGGCTGGGTTTTATGTATCTTAATGAAGTCCAACTCAGTTTTGTGGTTATCATTTTAAATCTTTTGTATTAATAAGTATACTTTAGCCTTGGTTGAAATAAATATGAATATATAGACCATAGTTTATTTGCCACTTAAACACAATGCAGATTTGAGGAAAAGTGGAAAGGACCTTGATGTACCACTTGTAAGCTTGAGCTGAATTGCCAAATAAGAAGCATTTGCAGACGACAAATCAACTGCAGCTCCAATGATGAAATTTCATTTTAGAAGGGTAGAAAACATTGTGGGAAATGTAAAAACTGCTGGTTACCAGCATGTTCATTTCTCACAATGATTTCTAAAGCCTTGGTCCTCGGGGCTTATTTAAACCTGAAACTGTATAGTAAAGGGTCGAAAAAGTCTTGTTTGATTTCAACAGTAGAGGACCTACCACAGAAGAGGGTGTACAGACCACCGTCGACAGAGACCTACCAAGGAAGAGGGTTTCGATAGTAGAGGACCTACCACGGAAGAGGGTGAAAAGACTACTGCCAACAGAGACCTACCAAGGAAGAGGGTGAACAGACTACCAACAACAGAGACCTACCAAGGAAGAGGTTAAACAATCTACTGGTGAAGATTTTTCATATGGTATTCATTTTCCTCTTTTTTTTTATACGCTCTCCATCATGTGACTATAGGAAGATGCTTATATGCATAGGTTAAAGCTAGGAGTTAACCACGGGAAGGTTTGTAGACAAGCTTTCCCTTTTTCAATGATTTCTTCTACGATAGAGTGTTTACACAAAAAATGTGGTGTGGGTTCTTTGATGAAAACTTCCTGGTCAGTTTTCATGATCGGATTCACTTTAACATCCATGCGGGAGATCCAATTTGGATGTTCCATACTTTTTTGTGTCTTAAGTTTCTTTGGTCTAAAACTGAGTGTAGTCTCTAGGAATAAGTAATCATTTTATTCTGAAGAGGGATGTTGAAGTCAATACAAAAAACTTAGCATGGGTAATTGTTACAGCTAGAAACATGATTGCATGCCCAAGGTGGTCAAGTTAGTACTGTTGTGGCTCACTGTTGTATCACAGAACTGGTCAGAAATAATGTTCGCTTTATGGGTCATCAGTTAAGGAAGGGATATAGGGCCTTAAGCTCTTTCTTTTGCATTTTAAGAAATGTAGAGTTATGTTGTGCTACAAGTCTGCCTATGATATGCAGCCCATGGATTCAGTAAGTCAGGATTGATAAGCAACTTTCTCATCCAGAAAAAACAAAGGGTAAGCTCTTACGAGTTGGGTTCGAACCGCATTGTAATTCATGCTCATGCTACTTATTTTTGCCTTTCTTTGTTGTGTGTGTATGTATGTCGGGTTTGGGGTGTTCTGCAACACTCCCGGGGTTGGGGAGATGTTTTTCTTTCTAATTACAGAAATTTCAGAATAGATGAACCACGGAAGATTGTGTGTGAACAGACTTACGATGTGCTGGGAAGACGCTCTGCTGACAAAAGTGTGAAGAGATGACAGTGAAACCAAAAAAACGGCAAAGCTTGCCACTGGCAAAGGTAAAGCGCAGTTACTTACTTCTACTGCCTATATTTTCGAGGCATCTCTTTTTTCAATTCCAGTTCTATAGCAGTTTTAAAAATCAAAGCAACAAAAAGTCCAGGCTGTTTACTTAACAATTTCTCCTACAAAAGTCTGAAGTTTAGACAGCATGGCTCAAACAATTCTGACAAAGGGGTCTCAAATTCCAGTCTATGCTCCACCGAGTTCTTTTCCACAGTGATTGTCATTTATTAATGTTTCTTTTCCTCTCCTATCAAAGAGGTGGAAAAAGGAAATTTGAGAACATGCCTGCTGTGAAATGTCTATAGTGCATTAAAAAAAATTAGCTAACTACGCGGAATGAATATTTTTAACGAAGATATTGGAAGAAAATGAAGTCATCTGACACATTTTGCTTGTTGAGAAGTCAAGTCCAAAAAGACCTTTGCCAAGCTCCAGTAGCTCTGTGGTTAGCGTACAGGACTTGAGAAAAGGACATTGCTGGTTCGATCCCCGTCTCGGCCAATTTCTTTCAAAAGACTGATGATAGTTATTGCGACAGGATTCATCCCTCTCTCATTGCAGACCATAGCTTCGACGATGCTTCTATGGGAAAGCAGCCAGTAGATTGGAAAGAATATTGTGTGGAATACTGGAAAAAGAAAACTCCAGGAAGGAATGGATTGGTGCCTTGGCTTCCATGATATAACTGAAATAATGTTGAAGACAGCATTAAACACCATACAGTGAATCATTCAAACCAAAACCACCTTGGGAACATTTGCTTTGTTACTTTTTTAGATAAGATGACCCACATACAGAAGTGAGGAGCTGGGCTACCAAGAAGACCACCAAGATGCCCCAAAACGATGCAGTGTCCTTATGGAAAAGGTACTCATGCTTTGCTTGGTGCTTAATCCCATTTTTAACATAATTTAAGTCATATGGCAGCAGCAGCAGCTACACCTTTCTATGTATTCCTGGAGTTTCTGGAATCTGCCTGTGATATGCAACCTATGGGTTGAGTAAGTCAGAATTGTTGAGCAATATTCCCAACTTTTTCAGCTACTGTGCTGGTTAATTAGCCTTGTGACAGTCTACTGTGATCTTGCTAAAAATATAGGAATACCATTATCAATTCCAGAAGTATCACTTTCACAGAATGCACATTTAAAAGGTTAAAAATGGATCTAAAATTGCAAGTTCCAACTTGCTCTAGGCCATAGTTTTTCAACAAAGATGCAAAATAGATCAAAGATCAGACAACAGTTTTTGTGCAGTCTAGTCTTCATTAACACTTGCCTTCAGGTTAATAAGAAAACTTATTATTGTTTGCTTCATAAGCAGTAAAGGCTACTTATATCATAGTCTAAAGATCTGAGAAACACAAGCTTTCTTATTTTCTTACATTAGATGACCGCCAAATAGAAGTGAAGGGCTGGGCTGTGAACATGACCACCAAGAAGCCCAAAAACTCTGCAGTTTCCAAATAGAAAAAAAGGTATTTAATGCTCTTTTGATAATTTCTTTTTTAGTGTTAATGTTTTTTGACATTTTCTTTGCTTAATAATCCATTTTCTTGAAAATGCACTGAATAACTCTATACAATAAAAGTATCAATGGGACTATCAAATTTTGTTCAGTACTGGAAATATATGTTCTATAACATTATTTTCAGATAACATGACCACATACAGCCTATGGGAAGCTGGGCTACCAACAAGACCACAAAATGCCCAAAAACAATGCAGTTTCCTTATGGAAAAGGTATTCCTGCTTTGGTTGATTTTCAGCCCCGTTTCAATATAATTCAACTCTTTACCACACAGTCCAAAGTTTTAACAACCCTGAGATAAAGAGCTTGTAAAAACACTGTGTGAGAAGGAGAAGAAGCTGGTAACCAGCATTTTCTCCTTGTCTCACAATGTTTTCTACTCTTTAAAATGCAGATCTCATCATTTGAGCTCCTGTTATATTTTCATCTAAGAATGCTTTCAATTTCGACAAAGTTTCTTGTGCAGTAGAGTTGAGTAAAAAAATAGCACCTGCTACACCTATCTGTGCATTTCTGCAACTACTATCTTGTGTTACACATACCTATGATGTGTAGCCCATGGATTGAGAGAATCGGAATTCTTAACTGTTTACCAAACAATCCCTGGTTTTCACCACCCTGGGAAAGAAGGCTTTTGAAAACAAAGTGAGAAAAGGAGAAAACCCTGGTAACAAGTATTTTCCTTTCCCCACAATGTTTTCTGCTGTATCAGAGAGCTTAAGCTCAATTGTACCAAATTTGAATTTGTCGTCTGCAGTGTTTTAAATTTGGAAGAGCCTTAAATTTTTCATTTGGGAAAGAGTTAAGCGACTAGCCCTACAATACTAATTTAGCTACCTGGCTGGATAGCTGTTTTTTTCACCGTTTCTGCACATTCTGAATCACAGGGAAAAAAGGACACTTATGTTGCAAGTTCAAGGTTGCTTGAGACCAGAGTATCTCAACTTAGATGCAATATAGATCAAAGATCAGATTGCATACTTTTCTTTTTTTTTTAAGCACTCAGATCTTAATCAATGCTGAGCACAAATTTCACTGAATGGCTTCTAGGCGTTTTCAAGGTTAAATGTAGAGAATGGAAACTTCCTTCACTCTGCAAAAGATCCTCTTAAAAAGAAAGAAAACAGTCCAAGGAAACTGCTACCATTTTGCTTTTGAAAAGTAAAGGCTGAATTTCCAGTTATGTCAAGCTTAAAACGTGTGTGAAATATCTGTGTTGTTTTGTTACATTAGATGACCAGCTGACAGAAGTGAGGGACTGGGCTGTCAACATGACTACAACAAAGCCCCAAAACTCTGCAGTTTCCATATGGAAAAGGTATTTGTGCATTTTTCATCATTTCTTCTGCAATGTTGTGTTTCCGGACAAACATATCTAGCAGTGAATCCATTTCACTGTAAATGCACTAAGCAAATCTTTACAACAAAAATATTGATGGTAGGAAAAAGAGGTAACTACCAAATTTTGTTTGATATGAAAAAAAAGTCTTCTTTACAACTTGAAGAGAGACACAATATCAAATTATGTCAAGTCTTAAAGACCTTGGGAACATTTGCTTTGTTATGTCTTCGATTAGATGAACCACAGACAGAGATGAGGAGCTGGGCTTCCAAGAAGACCACCAAGGTGCCCCAAAACAATGCAGTTTCCTTATGGAAAAGGTACTCTTGCTTTGATTGATCCTTGACCGAATTTAACATTATTGAAGTACACTATATCAGTTGCTGCACCTGTCCATGCTTCCTTAGGTTTCTTATATCAGAGATTAGAACAGCATCCTTTCTTTACCGCTGGCTATTTTCCAACATAAACACTGTCTACACAATCATTGACATTGAGGAGGACAGGGGCTTGGACTAACAACCCCATGCTTATTAGTCATGTACACAATTGACTGAGTTTCCTGGCTGGGTTTTATGTATCTTAATGAAGTCCAACTCAGTTTTGTGGTTATCATTTTAAATCTTTTGTATTAATAAATATACTTTAGCCTTGGTTGAAATAAATATGAATATATAGACCATAGTTTATTTGCCACTTAAACACAATGCAGATTTGAGGAAAAGTGGAAAGGACCTTGATGTACCACTTGTAAGCTTGAGCTGAATTGCCAAATAAGAAGCATTTGCAGACGACAAATCAACTGCAGCTCCAATGATGAAATTTCATTTTAGAAGGGTAGAAAACATTGTGGGAAATGTAAAAACTGCTGGTTACCAGCATGTTCATTTCTCACAATGATTTCTAAAGCCTTGGTCCTCGGGGCTTATTTAAACCTGAAACTGTATAGTAAAGGGTCGAAAAAGTCTTGTTTGATTTCAACAGTAGAGGACCTACCACAGAAGAGGGTGTACAGACCACCGTCGACAGAGACCTACCAAGGAAGAGGGTTTCGATAGTAGAGGACCTACCACGGAAGAGGGTGAAAAGACTACTGCCAACAGAGACCTACCAAGGAAGAGGGTGAACAGACTACCAACAACAGAGACCTACCAAGGAAGAGGTTAAACAATCTACTGGTGAAGATTTTTCATATGGTATTCATTTTCCTCTTTTTTTTTATACGCTCTCCATCATGTGACTATAGGAAGATGCTTATATGCATAGGTTAAAGCTAGGAGTTAACCACGGGAAGGTTTGTAGACAAGCTTTCCCTTTTTCAATGATTTCTTCTACGATAGAGTGTTTACACAAAAAATGTGGTGTGGGTTCTTTGATGAAAACTTCCTGGTCAGTTTTCATGATTGGATTCACTTTAACATCCATGCAGGAGATCCAATTTGGATGTTCCATACTTTTTTGTGTCTTAAGTTTCTTTGGTCTAAAACTGAGTGTAGTCTCTAGGAGTAAGTAATCATTTTATTCTGAAGAGGGATGTTGAAGTCAATACAAAAAACTTAGCATGGGTAATTGTTACAGCTAGAAACATGATTGCATGCCCAAGGTGGTCAAGTTAGTACTGTTGTGGCTCACTGTTGTATCACAGAACTGGTCAGAAATAATGTTCGCTTTATGGGTCATCAGTTAAGGAAGGGATATAGGGCCTTAAGCTCTTTCTTTTGCATTTTAAGAAATGTAGAGTTATGTTGTGCTACAAGTCTGCCTATGATATGCAGCCCATGGATTAAGTAAGTCAGGATTGATAAGCAACTTTCTCATCCAGAAAAAACAAAGGGTAAGCTCTTACAAGTTGGGTTCGAACCGCATTGTAATTCATGCTCATGCTACTTATTTTTGCCTTTCTTTGTTGTGTGTGTATGTATGTCGGGTTTGGGGTGTTCTGCAACACTCCCGGGGTTGGGGAGATGTTTTTCTTTCTAATTACAGAAATTTCAGAATAGATGAACCACGGAAGATTGTGTGTGAACAGACTTACGATGTGCTGGGAAGACGCTCTGCTGACAAAAGTGTGAAGAGATGACAGTGAAACCAAAAAAACGGCAAAGCTTGCCACTGGCAAAGGTAAAGCGCAGTTACTTACTTCTACTGCCTATATTTTCGAGGCATCTCTTTTTTCAATTCCAGTTCTATAGCAGTTTTAAAAATCAAAGCAACAAAAAGTCCAGGCTGTTTACTTAACAATTTCTCCTACAAAAGTCTGAAGTTTAGACAGCATGGCTCAAACAATTCTGACAAAGGGGTCTCAAATTCCAGTCTATGCTCCACCGAGTTCTTTTCCACAGTGATTGTCATTTATTAATGTTTCTTTTCCTCTCCTATCAAAGAGGTGGAAAAAGGAAATTTGAGAACATGCCTGCTGTGAAATGTCTATAGTGCATTAAAAAAAATTAGCTAACTACGCGGAATGAATATTTTTAACGAAGATATTGGAAGAAAATGAAGTCATCTGACACATTTTGCTTGTTGAGAAGTCAAGTCCAAAAAGACCTTTGCCAAGCTCCAGTAGCTCTGTGGTTAGCGTACAGGACTTGAGAAAAGGACATTGCTGGTTCGATCCCCGTCTCGGCCAATTTCTTTCAAAAGACTGATGATAGTTATTGCGACAGGATTCATCCCTCTCTCATTGCAGACCATAGCTTCGACGATGCTTCTATGGGAAAGCAGCCAGTAGATTGGAAAGAATATTGTGTGGAATACTGGAAAAAGAAAACTCCAGGAAGGAATGGATTGGTGCCTTGGCTTCCATGATATAACTGAAATAATGTTGAAAACAGCATTAAACACCATACAGTGAATCATTCAAACCAAAACCACCTTGGGAACATTTGCTTTGTTACTTTTTTAGATAAGATGACCCACATACAGAAGTGAGGAGCTGGGCTACCAAGAAGACCACCAAGATGCCCAAAAACGATGCAGTGTCCTAATGGAAAAGGTACTCATGCTTTGCTTGGTGCTTAATCCCATTTTTAACATAATTTAAGTCATATGGCAGCAGCAGCAGCTACACCTTTCTATGTATTCCTGGAGTTTCTGGAATCTGCCTGTGATATGCAACCTATGGGTTGAGTAAGTCAGAATTGTTGAGCAATATTCCCAACTTTTTCAGCTACTGTGCTGGTTAATTAGCCTTGTGACAGTCTACTGTGATCTTGCTAAAAATATAGGAATACCATTATCAATTCCAGAAGTATCACTTTCACAGAATGCACATTTAAAAGGTTAAAAATGGATCTAAAATTGCAAGTTCCAACTTGCTCTAGGCCATAGTTTTTCAACAAAGATGCAAAATAGATCAAAGATCAGACAACAGTTTTTGTGCAGTCTAGTCTTCATTAACACTTGCCTTCAGGTTAATAAGAAAACTTATTATTGTTTGCTTCATAAGCAGTAAAGGCTACTTATATCATAGTCTAAAGATCTGAGAAACACAAGCTTTCTTATTTTCTTACATTAGATGACCGCCAAATAGAAGTGAAGGGCTGGGCTTTGAACATGACCACCAAGAAGCCCAAAAACTCTGCAGTTTCCAAATAGAAAAAAAGGTATTTAATGCTCTTTTGATAATTTCTTTTTTAGTGTTAATGTTTTTTGACATTTTCTTTGCTTAATAATCCATTTTCTTGAAAAAACACTGAATAACTCTATACAATAAAAGTATCAATGGGACTATCAAATTTTGTTCAGTACTGGAAATATATGTTCTATAACATTATTTTCAGATAACATGACCACATACAGCCTATGGGAAGCTGGGCTACCAACAAGACCACAAAATGCCCAAAAACAATGCAGTTTCCTTATGGAAAAGGTATTCCTGCTTTGGTTGATTTTCAGCCCCGTTTCAGTATAATTCAACTCTTTACCACACAGTCCAAAGTTTTAACAACCCTGAGATAAAGAGCTTGTAAAAACACTGTGTGAGAAGGAGAAGAAGCTGGTAACCAGCATTTTCTCCTTGTCTCACAATGTTTTCTACTCTTTAAAATGCAGATCTCATCATTTGAGCTCCTGTTATATTTTCATCTAAGAATGCTTTCAATTTCGACAAAGTTTCTTGTGCGGTAGAGTTGAGTAAAAAAATAGCACCTGCTACACCTATCTGTGCATTTCTGCAACTACTATCTTGTGTTACACATACCTATGATGTGTAGCCCATGGATTGAGAGAATCGGAATTCTTAACTGTTTACCAAACAATCCCTGGTTTTCACCACCCTGGGAAAGAAGGCTTTTGAAAACAAAGTGAGAAAAGGAGAAAACCCTGGTAACAAGTATTTTCCTTTCCCCACAATGTTTTCTGCTGTATCAGAGAGCTTAAGCTCAATTGTACCAAATTTGAATTTGTCGTCTGCAGTGTTTTAAATTTGGAAGAGCCTTAAATTTTTCATTTGGGAAAGAGTTAAGCGACTAGCCCTACAATACTAATTTAGCTACCTGGCTGGATAGCTGTTTTTTTCACCATTTCTGCACATTCTGAATCACAGGGAAAAAAGGACACTTATGTTGCAAGTTCAAGGTTGCTTGAGACCAGAGTATCTCAACTTAGATGCAATATAGATCAAAGATCAGATTGCATACTTTTCTTTTTTTTTTAAGCACTCGGATCTTAATCAATGCTGAGCACAAATTTCACTGAATGGCTTCTAGGCGTTTTCAAGGTTAAATGTAGAGAATGGAAACTTCCTTCACTCTGCAAAAGATCCTCTTAAAAAGAAAGAAAACAGTCCAAGGAAACTGCTACCATTTTGCTTTTGAAAAGTAAAGGCTGAATTTCCAGTTATGTCAAGCTTAAAACGTGTGTGAAATATCTGTGTTGTTTTGTTACATTAGATGACCAGCTGACAGAAGTGAGGGACTGGGCTGTCAACATGACTACAACAAAGCCCCAAAACTCTGCAGTTTCCATATGGAAAAGGTATTTGTGCATTTTTCATCATTTCTTCTGCAATGTTGTGTTTCCGGACAAACATATCTAGCAGTGAATCCATTTCACTGTAAATGCACTAAGTAAATCTTTACAACAAAAATATTGATGGTAGGAAAAAGAGGTAACTACCAAATTTTGTTTGATATGAAAAAAAAGTCTTCTTTACAACTTGAAGAGAGACACAATATCAAATTATGTCAAGTCTTAAAGACCTTGGGAACATTTGCTTTGTTATCTCTTCGATTAGATGAACCACAGACAGAGATGAGGAGCTGGGCTTCCAAGAAGACCACCAAGGTGCCCCAAAACAATGCAGTTTCCTTATGGAAAAGGTACTCTTGCTTTGATTGATCCTTGACCGAATTTAACATTATTGAAGTACACTATATCAGTTGCTGCACCTGTCCATGCTTCCTTAGGTTTCTTATATCAGAGATTAGAACAGCATCCTTTCTTTACCGCTGGCTATTTTCCAACATAAACACTGTCTACACAATCATTGACATTGAGGAGGACAGGGGCTTGGACTAACAACCCCATGCTTATTAGTCATGTACACAATTGACTGAGTTTCCTGGCTGGGTTTTATGTATCTTAATGAAATCCAACTCAGTTTTGTGGTTATCATTTTAAATCTTTTGTATTAATAAGCATACTTTAGCCTTGGTTGAAATAAATATGAATATATAGACCATAGTTTATTTGCCACTTAAACACAATGCAGATTTGAGGAAAAGTGGAAAGGACCTTGATGTACCACTTGTAAGCTTGAGCTGAATTGCCAAATAAGAAGCATTTGCAGACAACAAATCAACTGCAGCTCCAATGATGAAATTTCATTTTAGAAGGGTAGAAAACATTGTGGGAAATGTAAAAACTGCTGGTTACCAGCATGTTCATTTCTCACAATGATTTCTAAAGCCTTGGTCCTCGGGGCTTATTTAAACCTGAAACTGTATAGTAAAGGGTCGAAAAAGTCTTGTTTGATTTCAACAGTAGAGGACCTACCACAGAAGAGGGTGTACAGACCACCGTCGACAGAGACCTACCAAGGAAGAAGGTTTCGATAGTAGAGGACCTACCACGGAAGAGGGTGAAAAGACTACTGCCAACAGAGACCTACCAAGGAAGAGGGTGAACAGACTACCAACAACAGAGACCTACCAAGGAAGAGGTTAAACAATCTACTGGTGAAGATTTTTCATATGGTATTCATTTTCCTCTTTTTTTTTATACGCTCTCCATCATGTGACTATAGGAAGATGCTTATATGCATAGGTTAAAGCTAGGAGTTAACCACGGGAAGGTTTGTAGACAAGCTTTCCCTTTTTCAATGATTTCTTCTACGATAGAGTGTTTACACAAAAAATGTGGTGTGGGTTCTTTGATGAAAACTTCCTGGTCAGTTTTCATGATTGGATTCACTTTAACATCCATGCGGGAGATCCAATTTGGATGTTCCATACTTTTTTGTGTCTTAAGTTTCTTTGGTCTAAAACTGAGTGTAGTCTCTAGGAGTAAGTAATCATTTTATTCTGAAGAGGGATGTTGAAGTCAATACAAAAAACTTAGCATGGGTAATTGTTACAGCTAGAAACATGATTGCATGCCCAAGGTGGTCAAGTTAGTACTGTTGTGGCTCACTGTTGTATCACAGAACTGGTCAGAAATAATGTTCGCTTTATGGGTCATCAGTTAAGGAAGGGATATAGGGCCTTAAGCTCTTTCTTTTGCATTTTAAGAAATGTAGAGTTATGTTGTGCTACAAGTCTGCCTATGATATGCAGCCCATGGATTAAGTAAGTCAGGATTGATAAGCAACTTTCTCATCCAGAAAAAACAAAGGGTAAGCTCTTACAAGTTGGGTTCGAACCGCATTGTAATTCATGCTCATGCTACTTATTTTTGCCTTTCTTTGTTGTGTGTGTATGTATGTCGGGTTTGGGGTGTTCTGCAACACTCCCGGGGTTGGGGAGATGTTTTTCTTTCTAATTACAGAAATTTCAGAATAGATGAACCACGGAAGATTGTGTGTGAACAGACTTACGATGTGCTGGGAAGACGCTCTGCTGACAAAAGTGTGAAGAGATGACAGTGAAACCAAAAAAACGGCAAAGCTTGCCACTGGCAAAGGTAAAGCGCAGTTACTTATTTACTACTGCCTATATTTTCGAGGCATCTCTTTTTTCAATTCCAGTTCTATAGCAGTTTTAAAAATCAAAGCAACAAAAAGTCCAGGCTGTTTACTTAACAATTTCTCCTACAAAAGTCTGAAGTTTAGACAGCATGGCTCAAACAATTCTGACAAAGGGGTCTCAAATTCCAGTCTATGCTCCACCGAGTTCTTTTCCACAGTGATTGTCATTTATTAATGTTTCTTTTCCTCTCCTATCAAAGAGGTGGAAAAAGGAAATTTGAGAACATGCCTGCTGTGAAATGTCTATAGTGCATTAAAAAAAATTAGCTAACTACGCGGAATGAATATTTTTAACGAAGATATTGGAAGAAAATGAAGTCATCTGACACATTTTGCTTGTTGAGAAGTCAAGTCCAAAAAGACCTTTGCCAAGCTCCAGTAGCTCTGTGGTTAGCGTACAGGACTTGAGAAAAGGACATTGCTGGTTCGATCCCCGTCTCGGCCAATTTCTTTCAAAAGACTGATGATAGTTATTGCGACAGGATTCATCCCTCTCTCATTGCAGACCATAGCTTCGACGATGCTTCTATGGGAAAGCAGCCAGTAGATTGGAAAGAATATTGTGTGGAATACTGGAAAAAGAAAACTCCAGGAAGGAATGGATTGGTGCCTTGGCTTCCATGATATAACTGAAATAATGTTGAAAACAGCATTAAACACCATACAGTGAATCATTCAAACCAAAACCACCTTGGGAACATTTGCTTTGTTACTTTTTTAGATAAGATGACCCACATACAGAAGTGAGGAGCTGGGCTACCAAGAAGACCACCAAGATGCCCAAAAACGATGCAGTGTCCTTATGGAAAAGGTACTCATGCTTTGCTTGGTGCTTAATCCCATTTTTAACATAATTTAAGTCATATGGCAGCAGCAGCAACAGCTACACCTTTCTATGTATTCCTGGAGTTTCTGGAATCTGCCTGTGATATGCAACCTATGGGTTGAGTAAGTCAGAATTGTTGAGCAATATTCCCAACTTTTTCAGCTACTGTGCTGGTTAATTAGCCTTGTGACAGTCTACTGTGATCTTGCTAAAAATATAGGAATACCATTATCAATTCCAGAAGTATCACTTTCACAGAATGCACATTTAAAAGGTTAGAAATGGATCTAAAATTACAAGTTCCAACTTGCTCTAGGCCATAGTTTTTCAACAAAGATGCAAAATAGATCAAAGATCAGACAACAGTTTTTGTGCAGTCTAGTCTTCATTAACACTTGCCTTCAGGTTAATAAGAAAACTTATTATTGTTTGCTTCATAAGCAGTAAAGGCTACTTATATCATAGTCTAAAGATCTGAGAAACACAAGCTTTCTTATTTTCTTACATTAGATGACCGCCAAATAGAAGTGAAGGGCTGGGCTGTGAACATGACCACCAAGAAGCCCAAAAACTCTGCAGTTTCCAAATAGAAAAAAAGGTATTTAATGCTCTTTTGATAATTTCTTTTTTAGTGTTAATGTTTTTTGACATTTTCTTTGCTTAATAATCCATTTTCTTGAAAAAACACTGAATAACTCTATACAATAAAAGTATCAATGGGACTATCAAATTTTGTTCAGTACTGGAAATATATGTTCTATAACATTATTTTCAGATAACATGACCACATACAGCCTATGGGAAGCTGGGCTACCAACAAGACCACAAAATGCCCAAAAACAATGCAGTTTCCTTATGGAAAAGGTATTCCTGCTTTGGTTGATTTTCAGCCCCGTTTCAATATAATTCAACTCTTTACCACACAGTCCAAAGTTTTAACAACCCTGAGATAAAGAGCTTGTAAAAACACTGTGTGAGAAGGAGAAGAAGCTGGTAACCAGCATTTTCTCCTTGTCTCACAATGTTTTCTACTCTTTAAAATGCAGATCTCATCATTTGAGCTCCTGTTATATTTTCATCTAAGAATGCTTTCAATTTCGACAAAGTTTCTTGTGCGGTAGAGTTGAGTAAAAAAATAGCACCTGCTACACCTATCTGTGCATTTCTGCAACTACTATCTTGTGTTACACATACCTATAATGTGTAGCCCATGGATTGAGAGAATCGGAATTCTTAACTGTTTACCAAACAATCCCTGGTTTTCACCACCCTGGGAAAGAAGGCTTTTGAAAACAAAGTGAGAAAAGGAGAAAACCCTGGTAACAAGTATTTTCCTTTCCCCACAATGTTTTCTGCTGTATCAGAGAGCTTAAGCTCAATTGTACCAAATTTGAATTTGTCGTCTGCAGTGTTTTAAATTTGGAAGAGCCTTAAATTTTTCATTTGGGAAAGAGTTAAGCGACTAGCCCTACAATACTGATTTAGCTACCTGGCTGGATAGCTGTTGTTTTCACCGTTTCTGCACATTCTGAATCACAGGGAAAAAAGGACACTTATGTTGCAAGTTCAAGGTTGCTTGAGACCAGAGTATCTCAACTTAGATGCAATATAGATCAAAGATCAGATTGCATACTTTTCTTTTTTTTTTTAAGCACTCAGATCTTAATCAATGCTGAGCACAAATTTCACTGAATGGCTTCTAGGCGTTTTCAAGGTTAAATGTAGAGAATGGAAACTTCCTTCACTCTGCAAAAGATCCTCTTAAAAAGAAAGAAAACAGTCCAAGGAAACTGCTACCATTTTGCTTTTGAAAAGTAAAGGCTGAATTTCCAGTTATGTCAAGCTTAAAACGTGTGTGAAATATCTGTGTTGTTTTGTTACATTAGATGACCAGCTGACAGAAGTGAGGGACTGGGCTGTCAACATGACTACAACAAAGCCCCAAAACTCTGCAGTTTCCATATGGAAAAGGTATTTGTGCATTTTTCATCATTTCTTCTGCAATGTTGTGTTTCCGGACAAACATATCTAGCAGTGAATCCATTTCACTGTAAATGCACTAAGCAAATCTTTACAACAAAAATATTGATGGTAGGAAAAAGAGGTAACTACCAAATTTTGTTTGATATGAAAAAAAAGTCTTCTTTACAACTTGAAGAGAGACACAATATCAAATTATGTCAAGTCTTAAAGACCTTGGGAACATTTGCTTTGTTATGTCTTCGATTAGATGAACCACAGACAGAGATGAGGAGCTGGGCTTCCAAGAAGACCACCAAGGTGCCCCAAAACAATGCAGTTTCCTTATGGAAAAGGTACTCTTGCTTTGATTGATCCTTGACCGAATTTAACATTATTGAAGTACACTATATCAGTTGCTGCACCTGTCCATGCTTCCTTAGGTTTCTTATATCAGAGATTAGAACAGCATCCTTTCTTTACCGCTGGCTATTTTCCAACATAAACACTGTCTACACAATCATTGACATTGAGGAGGACAGGGGCTTGGACTAACAACCCCATGCTTATTAGTCATGTACACAATTGACTGAGTTTCCTGGCTGGGTTTTATGTATCTTAATGAAGTCCAACTCAGTTTTGTGGTTATCATTTTAAATCTTTTGTATTAATAAATATACTTTAGCCTTGGTTGAAATAAATATGAATATATAGACCATAGTTTATTTGCCACTTAAACACAATGCAGATTTGAGGAAAAGTGGAAAGGACCTTGATGTACCACTTGTAAGCTTGAGCTGAATTGCCAAATAAGAAGCATTTGCAGACGACAAATCAACTGCAGCTCCAATGATGAAATTTCATTTTAGAAGGGTAGAAAACATTGTGGGAAATGTAAAAACTGCTGGTTACCAGCATGTTCATTTCTCACAATGATTTCTAAAGCCTTGGTCCTCGGGGCTTATTTAAACCTGAAACTGTATAGTAAAGGGTCGAAAAAGTCTTGTTTGATTTCAACAGTAGAGGACCTACCACAGAAGAGGGTGTACAGACCACCGTCGACAGAGACCTACCAAGGAAGAGGGTTTCGATAGTAGAGGACCTACCACGGAAGAGGGTGAAAAGACTACTGCCAACAGAGACCTACCAAGGAAGAGGGTGAACAGACTACCAACAACAGAGACCTACCAAGGAAGAGGTTAAACGATCTACTTGTGAAGATTTTTCATATGGTATTCATTTTCCTCTTTTTTTTTATACGCTCTCCATCATGTGACTATAGGAAGATGCTTATATGCATAGGTTAAAGCTAGGAGTTAACCACGGGAAGGTTTGTAGACAAGCTTTCCCTTTTTCAATGATTTCTTCTACGATAGAGTGTTTACACAAAAAATGTGGTGTGGGTTCTTTGATGAAAACTTCCTGGTCCGTTTTCATGATTGGATTCACTTTAACATCCATGCGGGAGATCCAATTTGGATGTTCCATACTTTTTTGTGTCTTAAGTTTCTTTGGTCTAAAACTGAGTGTAGTCTCTAGGAGTAAGTAATCATTTTATTCTGAAGAGGGATGTTGAAGTCAATACAAAAAACTTAGCATGGGTAATTGTTACAGCTAGAAACATGATTGCATGCCCAAGGTGGTCAAGTTAGTACTGTTGTGGCTCACTGTTGTATCACAGAACTGGTCAGAAATAATGTTCGCTTTATGGGTCATCAGTTAAGGAAGGGATATAGGGCCTTAAGCTCTTTCTTTTGCATTTTAAGAAATGTAGAGTTATGTTGTGCTACAAGTCTGCCTATGATATGCAGCCCATGGATTAAGTAAGTCAGGATTGATAAGCAACTTTCTCATCCAGAAAAAACAAAGGGTAAGCTCTTACAAGTTGGGTTCGAACCGCATTGTAATTCATGCTCATGCTACTTATTTTTGCCTTTCTTTGTTGTGTGTGTATGTATGTCGGGTTTGGGGTGTTCTGCAACACTCCCGGGGTTGGGGAGATGTTTTTCTTTCTAATTACAGAAATTTCAGAATAGATGAACCACGGAAGATTGTGTGTGAACAGACTTACGATGTGCTGGGAAGACGCTCTGCTGACAAAAGTGTGAAGAGATGACAGTGAAACCAAAAAAACGGCAAAGCTTGCCACTGGCAAAGGTAAAGCGCAGTTACTTATTTACTACTGCCTATATTTTCGAGGCATCTCTTTTTTCAATTCCAGTTCTATAGCAGTTTTAAAAATCAAAGCAACAAAAAGTCCAGGCTGTTTACTTAACAATTTCTCCTACAAAAGTCTGAAGTTTAGACAGCATGGCTCAAACAATTCTGACAAAGGGGTCTCAAATTCCAGTCTATGCTCCACCGAGTTCTTTTCCACAGTGATTGTCATTTATTAATGTTTCTTTTCCTCTCCTATCAAAGAGGTGGAAAAAGGAAATTTGAGAACATGCCTGCTGTGAAATGTCTATAGTGCATTAAAAAAAATTAGCTAACTACGTGGAATGAATATTTTTAACGAAGATATTGAAGAAAATGAAGTCATCTGACACATTTTGCTTGTTGAGAAGTCAAGTCCAAAAAGACCTTTGCCAAGCTCCAGTAGCTCTGTGGTTAGCGTACAGGACTTGAGAAAAGGACATTGCTGGTTCGATCCCCGTCTCGGCCAATTTCTTTCAAAAGACTGATGATAGTTATTGCGACAGGATTCATCCCTCTCTCATTGCAGACCATAGCTTCGACGATGCTTCTATGGGAAAGCAGCCAGTAGATTGGAAAGAATATTGTGTGGAATACTGGAAAAAGAAAACTCCAGGAAGGAATGGATTGGTGCCTTGGCTTCCATGATATAACTGAAATAATGTTGAAAACAGCATTAAACACCATACAGTGAATCATTCAAACCAAAACCACCTTGGGAACATTTGCTTTGTTACTTTTTTAGATAAGATGACCCACATACAGAAGTGAGGAGCTGGGCTACCAAGAAGACCACCAAGATGCCCAAAAACGATGCAGTGTCCTTATGGAAAAGGTACTCATGCTTTGCTTGGTGCTTAATCCCATTTTTAACATAATTTAAGTCATATGGCAGCAGCAGCAACAGCTACACCTTTCTATGTATTCCTGGAGTTTCTGGAATCTGCCTGTGATATGCAACCTATGGGTTGAGTAAGTCAGAATTGTTGAGCAATATTCCCAACTTTTTCAGCTACTGTGCTGGTTAATTAGCCTTGTGACAGTCTACTGTGATCTTGCTAAAAATATAGGAATACCATTATCAATTCCAGAAGTATCACTTTCACAGAATGCACATTTAAAAGGTTAGAAATGGATCTAAAATTACAAGTTCCAACTTGCTCTAGGCCATAGTTTTTCAACAAAGATGCAAAATAGATCAAAGATCAGACAACAGTTTTTGTGCAGTCTAGTCTTCATTAACACTTGCCTTCAGGTTAATAAGAAAACTTATTATTGTTTGCTTCATAAGCAGTAAAGGCTACTTATATCATAGTCTAAAGATCTGAGAAACACAAGCTTTCTTATTTTCTTACATTAGATGACCGCCAAATAGAAGTGAAGGGCTGGGCTGTGAACATGACCACCAAGAAGCCCAAAAACTCTGCAGTTTCCAAATAGAAAAAAAGGTATTTAATGCTCTTTTGATAATTTCTTTTTTAGTGTTAATGTTTTTTGACATTTTCTTTGCTTAATAATCCATTTTCTTGAAAAAACACTGAATAACTCTATACAATAAAAGTATCAATGGGACTATCAAATTTTGTTCAGTACTGGAAATATATGTTCTATAACATTATTTTCAGATAACATGACCACATACAGCCTATGGGAAGCTGGGCTACCAACAAGACCACAAAATGCCCAAAAACAATGCAGTTTCCTTATGGAAAAGGTATTCCTGCTTTGGTTGATTTTCAGCCCCGTTTCAATATAATTCAACTCTTTACCACACAGTCCAAAGTTTTAACAACCCTGAGATAAAGAGCTTGTAAAAACACTGTGTGAGAAGGAGAAGAAGCTGGTAACCAGCATTTTCTCCTTGTCTCACAATGTTTTCTACTCTTTAAAATGCAGATCTCATCATTTGAGCTCCTGTTATATTTTCATCTAAGAATGCTTTCGATTTCGACAAAGTTTCTTGTGCGGTAGAGTTGAGTAAAAAAATAGCACCTGCTACACCTATCTGTGCATTTCTGCAACTACTATCTTGTGTTACACATACCTATGATGTGTAGCCCATGGATTGAGAGAATCGGAATTCTTAACTGTTTACCAAACAATCCCTGGTTTTCACCACCCTGGGAAAGAAGGCTTTTGAAAACAAAGTGAGAAAAGGAGAAAACCCTGGTAACAAGTATTTTCCTTTCCCCACAATGTTTTCTGCTGTATCAGAGAGCTTAAGCTCAATTGTACCAAATTTGAATTTGTCGTCTGCAGTGTTTTAAATTTGGAAGAGCCTTAAATTTTTCATTTGGGAAAGAGTTAAGCGACTAGCCCTACAATACTAATTTAGCTACCTGGCTGGATAGCTGTTTTTTTCACCGTTTCTGCACATTCTGAATCACAGGGAAAAAAGGACACTTATGTTGCAAGTTCAAGGTTGCTTGAGACCAGAGTATCTCAACTTAGATGCAATATAGATCAAAGATCAGATTGCATACTTTTCTTTTTTTTTTAAGCACTCAGATCTTAATCAATGCTGAGCACAAATTTCACTGAATGGCTTCTAGGCGTTTTCAAGGTTAAATGTAGAGAATGGAAACTTCCTTCACTCTGCAAAAGATCCTCTTAAAAAGAAAGAAAACAGTCCAAGGAAACTGCTACCATTTTGCTTTTGAAAAGTAAAGGCTGAATTTCCAGTTATGTCAAGCTTAAAACGTGTGTGAAATATCTGTGTTGTTTTGTTACATTAGATGACCAGCTGACAGAAGTGAGGGACTGGGCTGTCAACATGACTACAACAAAGCCCCAAAACTCTGCAGTTTCCATATGGAAAAGGTATTTGTGCATTTTTCATCATTTCTTCTGCAATGTTGTGTTTCCGGACAAACATATCTAGCAGTGAATCCATTTCACTGTAAATGCACTAAGCAAATCTTTACAACAAAAATATTGATGGTAGGAAAAAGAGGTAACTACCAAATTTTGTTTGATATGAAAAAAAAAGTCTTCTTTACAACTTGAAGAGAGACACAATATCAAATTATGTCAAGTCTTAAAGACCTTGGGAACATTTGCTTTGTTATCTCTTCGATTAGATGAACCACAGACAGAGATGAGGAGCTGGGCTTCCAAGAAGACCACCAAGGTGCCCCAAAACAATGCAGTTTCCTTATGGAAAAGGTACTCTTGCTTTGATTGATCCTTGACCGAATTTAACATTATTGAAGTACACTATATCAGTTGCTGCACCTGTCCATGCTTCCTTAGGTTTCTTATATCAGAGATTAGAACAGCATCCTTTCTTTACCGCTGGCTATTTTCCAACATAAACACTGTCTACACAATCATTGACATTGAGGAGGACAGGGGCTTGGACTAACAACCCCATGCTTATTAGTCATGTACACAATTGACTGAGTTTCCTGGCTGGGTTTTATGTATCTTAATGAAGTCCAACTCAGTTTTGTGGTTATCATTTTAAATCTTTTGTATTAATAAGTATACTTTAGCCTTGGTTGAAATAAATATGAATATATAGACCATAGTTTATTTGCCACTTAAACACAATGCAGATTTGAGGAAAAGTGGAAAGGACCTTGATGTACCACTTGTAAGCTTGAGCTGAATTGCCAAATAAGAAGCATTTGCAGACGACAAATCAACTGCAGCTCCAATGATGAAATTTCATTTTAGAAGGGTAGAAAACATTGTGGGAAATGTAAAAACTGCTGGTTACCAGCATGTTCATTTCTCACAATGATTTCTAAAGCCTTGGTCCTCGGGGCTTATTTAAACCTGAAACTGTATAGTAAAGGGTCGAAAAAGTCTTGTTTGATTTCAACAGTAGAGGACCTACCACAGAAGAGGGTGTACAGACCACCGTCGACAGAGACCTACCAAGGAAGAGGGTTTCGATAGTAGAGGACCTACCACGGAAGAGGGTGAACAGACTACTGCCAACAGAGACCTACCAAGGAAGAGGGTGAACAGACTACCAACAACAGAGACCTACCAAGGAAGAGGTTAAACAATCTACTGGTGAAGATTTTTCATATGGTATTCATTTTCCTCTTTTTTTTTATACGCTCTCCATCATGTGACTATAGGAAGATGCTTATATGCATAGGTTAAAGCTAGGAGTTAACCACGGGAAGGTTTGTAGACAAGCTTTCCCTTTTTCAATGATTTCTTCTACGATAGAGTGTTTACACAAAAAATGTGGTGTGGGTTCTTTGATGAAAACTTCCTGGTCAGTTTTCATGATTGGATTCACTTTAACATCCATGCGGGAGATCCAATTTGGATGTTCCATACTTTTTTGTGTCTTAAGTTTCTTTGGTCTAAAACTGAGTGTAGTCTCTAGGAATAAGTAATCATTTTATTCTGAAGAGGGATGTTGAAGTCAATACAAAAAACTTAGCATGGGTAATTGTTACAGCTAGAAACATGATTGCATGCCCAAGGTGGTCAAGTTAGTACTGTTGTGGCTCACTGTTGTATCACAGAACTGGTCAGAAATAATGTTCGCTTTATGGGTCATCAGTTAAGGAAGGGATATAGGGCCTTAAGCTCTTTCTTTTGCATTTTAAGAAATGTAGAGTTATGTTGTGCTACAAGTCTGCCTATGATATGCAGCCCATGGATTAAGTAAGTCAGGATTGATAAGCAACTTTCTCATCCAGAAAAAACAAAGGGTAAGCTCTTACGAGTTGGGTTCGAACCGCATTGTAATTCATGCTCATGCTACTTATTTTTGCCTTTCTTTGTTGTGTGTGTATGTATGTCGGGTTTGGGGTGTTCTGCAACACTCCCAGGGTTGGGGAGATGTTTTTCTTTCTAATTACAGAAATTTCAGAATAGATGAACCACGGAAGATTGTGTGTGAACAGACTTACGATGTGCTGGGAAGACGCTCTGCTGACAAAAGTGTGAAGAGATGACAGTGAAACCAAAAAAACGGCAAAGCTTGCCACTTGCAAAGGTAAAGCGCAGTTACTTACTTCTACTGCCTATATTTTCGAGGCATCTCTTTTTTCAATTCCAGTTCTATAGCAGTTTTAAAAATCAAAGCAACAAAAAGTCCAGGCTGTTTACTTAACAATTTCTCCTACAAAAGTCTGAAGTTTAGACAGCATGGCTCAAACAATTCTGACAAAGGGGTCTCAAATTCCAGTCTATGCTCCACCGAGTTCTTTTCCACAGTGATTGTCATTTATCAATGTTTCTTTTCCTCTCCTATCAAAGAGGTGGAAAAAGGAAATTTGAGAACATGCCTGCTGTGAAATGTCTATAGTGCATTAAAAAAAATTAGCTAACTACGCGGAATGAATATTTTTAACGAAGATATTGGAAGAAAATGAAGTCATCTGACACATTTTGCTTGTTGAGAAGTCAAGTCCAAAAAGACCTTTGCCAAGCTCCAGTAGCTCTGTGGTTAGCGTACAGGACTTGAGAAAAGGACATTGCTGGTTCGATCCCCGTCTCGGCCAATTTCTTTCAAAAGACTGATGATAGTTATTGCGACAGGATTCATCCCTCTCTCATTGCAGACCATAGCTTCGACGATGCTTCTATGGGAAAGCAGCCAGTAGATTGGAAAGAATATTGTGTGGAATACTGGAAAAAGAAAACTCCAGGAAGGAATGGATTGGTGCCTTGGCTTCCATGATATAACTGAAATAATGTTGAAAACAGCATTAAACACCATACAGTGAATCATTCAAACCAAAACCACCTTGGGAACATTTGCTTTGTTACTTTTTTAGATAAGATGACCCACATACAGAAGTGAGGAGCTGGGCTACCAAGAAGACCACCAAGATGCCCAAAAACGATGCAGTGTCCTTATGGAAAAGGTACTCATGCTTTGCTTGGTGCTTAATCCCATTTTTAACATAATTTAAGTCATATGGCAGCAGCAGCAGCTACACCTTTCTATGTATTCCTGGAGTTTCTGGAATCTGCCTGTGATATGCAACCTATGGGTTGAGTAAGTCAGAACTGTTGAGCAATATTCCCAACTTTTTCAGCTACTGTGCTGGTTAATTAGCCTTGTGACAGTCTACTGTGATCTTGCTAAAAATATAGGAATACCATTATCAATTCCAGAAGTATCACTTTCACAGAATGCACATTTAAAAGGTTAAAAATGGATCTAAAATTGCAAGTTCCAACTTGCTCTAGGCCATAGTTTTTCAACAAAGATGCAAAATAGATCAAAGATCAGACAACAGTTTTTGTGCAGTCTAGTCTTCATTAACACTTGCCTTCAGGTTAATAAGAAAACTTATTATTGTTTGCTTCATAAGCAGTAAAGGCTACTTATATCATAGTCTAAAGATCTGAGAAACACAAGCTTTCTTATTTTCTTACATTAGATGACCGCCAAATAGAAGTGAAGGGCTGGGCTTTGAACATGACCACCAAGAAGCCCAAAAACTCTGCAGTTTCCAAATAGAAAAAAGGGTATTTAATGCTCTTTTGATAATTTCTTTTTTAGTGTTAATGTTTCTTGACATTTTCTTTGCTTAATAATCCATTTTCTTGAAAATGCACTGAATAACTCTATACAATAAAAGTATCAATGGGACTATCAAATTTTGTTCAGTACTGGAAATATATGTTCTATAACATTATTTTCAGATAACATGACCACATACAGCCTATGGGAAGCTGGGCTACCAACAAGACCACAAAATGCCCAAAAACAATGCAGTTTCCTTATGGAAAAGGTATTCCTGCTTTGGTTGATTTTCAGCCCCGTTTCAATATAATTCAACTCTTTACCACACAGTCCAAAGTTTTAACAACCCTGAGATAAAGAGCTTGTAAAAACACTGTGTGAGAAGGAGAAGAAGCTGGTAACCAGCATTTTCTCCTTGTCTCACAATGTTTTCTACTCTTTAAAATGCAGATCTCATCATTTGAGCTCCTGTTATATTTTCATCTAAGAATGCTTTCAATTTCGACAAAGTTTCTTGTGCGGTAGAGTTGAGTAAAAAAATAGCACCTGCTACACCTATCTGTGCATTTCTGCAACTACTATCTTGTGTTACACATACCTATGATGTGTAGCCCATGGATTGAGAGAATCGGAATTCTTAACTGTTTACCAAACAATCCCTGGTTTTCACCACCCTGGGAAAGAAGGCTTTTGAAAACAAAGTGAGAAAAGGAGAAAACCCTGGTAACAAGTATTTTCCTTTCCCCACAATGTTTTCTGCTGTATCAGAGAGCTTAAGCTCAATTGTACCAAATTTGAATTTGTCGTCTGCAGTGTTTTAAATTTGGAAGAGCCTTAAATTTTTCATTTGGGAAAGAGTTAAGCGACTAGCCCTACAATACTAATTTAGCTACCTGGCTGGATAGCTGTTTTTTTCACCGTTTCTGCACATTCTGAATCACAGGGAAAAAAGGACACTTATGTTGCAAGTTCAAGGTTGCTTGAGACCAGAGTATCTCAACTTAGATGCAATATAGATCAAAGATCAGATTGCATACTTTTTTTTTTTCAGCAGTCTGATCTTAATCAGTGCTGAGCACAAATTTCACTGAATGGCTTCTAGGCGTTTTCAAGGTTAAATGTAGAGAATGGAAACTTCCTTCACTCTGCAAAAGATCCTCTTAAAAAGATAGAAAACAGTCCAAGGAAACTGCTACCATTTTGCTTTTGAAAAGTAAAGGCTGAATTTCCAGTTATGTCAAGCTTAAAACGTGTGTGAAATATCTGTGTTGTTTTGTTACATTAGATGACCAGCTGACAGAAGTGAGGGACTGGGCTGTCAACATGACTACAACAAAGCCCCAAAACTCTGCAGTTTCCATATGGAAAAGGTATTTGTGCATTTTTCATCATTTCTTCTATAATGTTGTGTTTCCGGACAAACATATCTAGCAGTGAATCCATTTCACTGTAAATGCACTAAGCAAATCTTTACAACAAAAATATTGATGGTAGGAAAAAGAGGTAACTACCAAATTTTGTTTGATATGAAAAAAAAGTCTTCTTTACAACTTGAAGAGAGACACAATATCAAATTATGTCAAGTCTTAAAGACCTTGGGAACATTTGCTTTGTTATCTCTTCGATTAGATGAACCACAGACAGAGATGAGGAGCTGGGCTTCCAAGAAGACCACCAAGGTGCCCCAAAACAATGCAGTTTCCTTATGGAAAAGGTACTCTTGCTTTGATTGATCCTTGACCGAATTTAACATTACTTAAGTACACTATATCAGTTGCTGCACCTGTCCATGCTTCCTTAGGTTTCTTATATCAGAAATTAGAACAGCATCCTTTCTTTACCGCTGGCTATTTTCCAACATAAACACTGTCTACACAATCATTGACATTGAGGAGGACAGGGGCTTGGACTAACAACCCCATGCTTATTAGTCATGTACACAATTGACTGAGTTTCCTGGCTGGGTTTTATGTATCTTAATGAAGTCCAACTCAGTTTTGTGGTTATCATTTTAAATCTTTTGTATTAATAAGTATACTTTAGCCTTGGTTGAAATAAATATGAATATATAGACCATAGTTTATTTGCCACTTAAACACAATGCAGATTTGAGGAAAAGTGGAAAGGACCTTGATGTACCACTTGTAGGCTTGAGCTGAATTGCCAAATAAGAAGCATTTGCAGATGACAAATCAACTGCAGCTCCAATGATGACATTTCATTTTAGAAGGATAGAAAACATTGTGGGAAATGTAAAAACTGCTGGTTACCAGCATGTTCATTTCTCACAATGATTTCTAAAGCCTTGGTCCTCGGGGCTTATTTAAACCTGAAATTGTATAGTAAAGGGTCGAAAAAGTCTTCTTTGATTTCAACAATAGAGGACCTACCATGGAAGAGGGTGTACATACTACCGCCGACAGAGACCTACCAAGGAAGAGGGTTTCGATAGTAGAGGACCTACCACGGAAGAGGGTGAACAGACTACTGCCAACAGAGACCTACCAAGGAAGAGGGTGAACAGACTACCAACAACACAGACCTACCAAGGAAGTGGGTAAACAATCTACTGGTGCAGATTTTTCATATGGTATTCATTTCCCTCTTTTTTTATACGCTCTCCATCATGTGACTATAGGAAGATGCTTATATGCATAGGTTAAAGCTAGGAGTTAACCACGGGAAGGTTTGTAGACAAGCTTTCCCTTTTTCAATGATTTCTTCTATGATAGAGTGTTTACACAAAAAATGTGGTGTGGGTTCTTTGATGAAAACTTCCTGGTCAGTTTTCATGATTGGATTCACTTTAACATCCATGCGGGAGATCCAATTTGGATGTTCCATACTTTTTTGTGTCTTAAGTTTCTTTGGTCTAAAACTGAGTGTAGTCTCTAGGAATAAGTAATCATTTTATTCTGAAGAGGGATGTTGAAGTCAATACAAAAAACTTAGCATGGGTAATTGTTACAGCTAGAAACATGATTGCATGCCCAAGGTGGTCAAGCTAGTACTGTTGTGGCTCACTGTTGTATCACAGAACTGGTCAGAAATAATGTTCGCTTTATGGGTCATCAGTAAAGGAAGGGATATAGGGCCTTAAGCTCTTTCTTTTGCATTTTAAGAAATGTAGAGTTATGTTGTGCTACAAGTCTGCCTATGATATGCAGCCCATGGATTAAGTAAGTCAGGATTGATAAGCAACTTTCTCATCCAGAAAAAACAAAGGGTAAGCTCTTACGAGTTGGGTTCGAACCGCATTGTAATTCATGCTCGTGCTACTTATTTTTGCCTTTCTTTGTTGTGTGTGTATGTATGTCGGGTTTGGGGTGTTCTGCAACACTCCCGGGGCTGGGGAGATTTGTTTTTCTGTCTAATTCCAGAAATTTCAGAATAGATGAACCACGGAAGATTGTGTGTGAACAGACTTACGATGTGCTGGGAAGACGCTCTGCTGACGAAAGTGTGAAGAGATGACAGTGAAACCAAAAAAACGGCAAAGCTTGCCACTGGCAAAGGTAAAGCGCAGTTACTTATTTACTACTGCCTATATTTTCGAGGCATCTCTTTTTTCAATTCCAGTTCTATAGCAGTTTTAAAAATCAAAGCAACAAAAGGTCCAGGCTGTTTACTTAACAATTTCTCCTACAAAAGTCTGAAGTTTAGACAGCATGGCTCAAACAATTCTAACAAAGGGGTCTCAAATTCCAGTCTATGCTCCACCGAGTTCTTTTCCACAGTGATTGTCATTTATTAGTGTTTCTTTTCCTCTCCTATCAAAGAGGTGGAAAAAGGAAATTTGAGAACATGCCTGCTGTGAAATGTCTATAGTGCATTAAAAAAAATTAGCTAACTACGCGGAATGAATATTTTTAACGAAGATATTGGAAGAAAATGAAGTCATCTGACACATTTTGCTTGTTGAGAAGTCAAGTCCAAAAAGACCTTTGCCAAACTCCAGTAGCTCTGTGGTTAGCGTACAGGACTTGAGAAAAGGACATTGCTGGTTCGATCCCCGTCTCGGCCAATTTCTTTCAAAGGACTGATGATAGTTGTTGCGACAGGATTCATCCCTCTCTCATTGCAGACCATAGCTTCGACGATGCTTCCATGGGAAAGCAGCCAGTAGATTGGAAAGAATATTGTGTGGAATACTGGAAAAAGAAAACTCCAGGAAGGAATGTATTGGTGCCTTGGCTTCCATGATATAACTGAAATAATGTTGAAAACAGCATTAAACACCATACAGTGAATCATTCAAACCAAAACCACCTTGGGGACATTTGCTTTGTTAATTTTTTAGATAAAATGACCCACATACAGAAGTGAGGAGCTGGGCTACCAAGAAGACCACCAAGATGATTTAAAAACGATGCAGTGTCCTTATGGAAAAGGTACTCATGCTTTGCTTGGTGCTTAATCCCATTTTTAACCTAATTTAAGTCATATGGCAGCAGCAGCAGCAGCTACACCTTTCTATGTATTCCTGGAGTTTCTGGAATCTGCCTGTGATATGCAACCTATAGGTTGAGTAAGTCAGAATTGTTAAGCAATATTCCCCACCTATTCAGCTACTGTGCTGGTTAATTAACCTTGAGACAGTCTACTGTGATCTTGCTAAAAATATAGGAATACCATTATCAATTCCAGAAGTATCACTTTCACAGAATGCACATTTAAAAGGTTAAAAATGGATCTAAAATTGCAAGTTCCAACTTGCTTTAGGCCATAGTTTTTCAACAAAGATGCAATATAGATCAAAGATCAGACAACAGTTTTTGTGCAGTCTAGTCTTCATTAACACTTGCTTTCAGGTAAATAAGGAAAGTTATTATTGTTTGGTTCATAAGCAGAAAAGGCTACTTATATCATAGTCTAAAGATCTGAGAAACACAAGCTTTCTTTCTTTCTTACATTAGATGACTGCCAAATAGAAGTGAAGGGCTGGGCTGTGAACATGACCACCAAGAAGCCCAAAAACTCTGCAGTTTCCAAATAGAAAAAAAAGGTATTTAATGCTCTTTTGATAATTTATTTTTTAGTGTTAATGTTTTTTGACATTTTCTTTGCTTAATAATCCATTTTCTTGAAAATGCACTGAATAACTCTATACAATAAAAGTATCGACGGGACTATCAAACTTTGTTCAGTACTGGAAATATATGTTCTATAACATTATTTTCAGATAACATGACCACATACAGCCTATGGGAAGCTGGGCTACCAAGAAGACCACAAAATGCCCAAAGACAATGCAGTTTCCTTATGGAAAAGGTATTCCTGCTTTGGTTGATTTTCAGCCCCGTTTCAATATAATTCAACTCTTTACCACATAGTCCAAAGTTTTAACAACCCTGAGATAGAGAGCTTGTAAAAACACTGTGTGAGAAGGAGAAGAAGCTGGTAACCAGCATTTTCTCCTTGTCTCACAATGTTTTCTACTCTTTAAAATGCAGATCTCATCATTTGAGCTCCTGTTATATTTTCATCTAAGAATGCTTTCAATTTCGACAAAGTTTCTTGTGCGGTAAAGAGTTGAGTAAAAAAATAGCAGCTGCTACACCTATCTGTGCATTTCTGCAACTACTATCTTGTGCTATATATACCTGTGATATGTAGCCCATGGATTGAGAGAATCGGAATTGTTAACCGTTTACCAAACAATCCCTGGTTTTCACCACCCTGGGAAAGAAGGCTTTTGAAAACAAAGTGAGAAAAGGAGAAAACCCTGGTAACAAGTATTTTCCTTTCCCCACAATGTTTTCTGCTGTATCAGAGAGCTTAAGCTCAATTGTACCAAATTTGAATTTGTCGTCTGCAGTGTTTTAAATTTGGAAGAGCCTTAAATTTTTCATTTGGGAAAGAGTTAGGCGACTAGCCCTACAATACTAATTTAGCTACCTGGCTGGATAGCTGTTTTTTTCACCGTTTCTGCACATTCTGAATCACGGGGAAAAAAGGACACTTATGTTGCAAGTTCAAGGTTGCTTGAGACCAGAGTGTCTCAACTTGGATGCAATATAGATCAAAGATCAGATAGCATACTTTTTTTTTTTCAGCAGTCTGATATTAATCAATGCTGAGCACAAACTTTACTGAATGGCTTGTAGGTGTTTTCAAGGTTAAATGTAGAGAATGGAAATTTCCTTCACTCTGCAAAAGATCCTCTTAAAAAGATAGAAAACAGTCCAAGGAAACTGCTACCATTTTGCTTTTGAAAAGTAAAGGCTGAATTTCCAGTTATGTCAAGCTTAAAACGTGTGTGAAATATCTGTGTTGTTTTGTTACATTAGATGACCAGCTGACAGAAGTGAGGGACTGGGCTGTCAACATGACTACAACAAAGCCCCAAAACTCTGCAGTTTCCATATGGAAAAGGTATTTGTGCATTTTTCATCATTTCTTCTGCAATGTTGTGTTTCCGGACAAACATATCTAGCAGTGAATCCATTTCACTGTAAATGCAATCAGTAAATCTTTACAAGAAAAATATTGATGGTAGGAAAAAGAGGTAACTACCAAATTTTGTTTGATATGAAAAAAAAGTCTTCTCCTAACTTGAAGGGAGACACAATATCAAATTATGTCAAGTCTTAAAGACCTTGGGAACATTTGCTTTGTTATCTCTTCGATTAGATGAACCACAGACAGAGATGAGGAGCTGGGCTTCCAAGAAGACCACCAAGGTGCCCCAAAACAATGCAGTTTCCTTATGGAAAAGGTACTCTTGCTTTGATTGATCCTTGACCGAATTTAACATTATTGAAGTACACTATATCAGTTGCTGCACCTGTCCATGCTTCCTTAGGTTTCTTATATCAGAGATTAGAACAGCATCCTTTCTTTACCGCTGGCTATTTTCCAACATAAACACTGTCTACACAATCATTGACATTGAGGAGGACAGGGGCTTGGACTAACAACCTTATTAGTCATGTACACAATTGACTGAGTTTCCTGGCTGGGTTTTATGTATCTTAATGAAGTCCAACTCAGTTTTGTGGTTATCATTTTAAATCTTTTGTATTAATAAGTATACTTTAGCCTTGGTTGAAATAAATATGAATATATAGACCATAGTTTATTTGCCACATAAACAGTGCCTTTCTAAAGTCATAGTTCAGTAGTGGATGGTATAGATCCAAGATCAGACTACACATTCGTATAATCTGATGTCTTTTACACCATCCCCCAATATTTTGGACTCCATCAGAAAAGGAAGACATTCTGGTTAACTGTTTTCAAAAGTTATCTTCCACAGGATTGTAAAAGAACTGGATTGAAATCCTTGTTTGATAAAGGGTTAACCATTAAAGCCCCTTCATGACTATAGTTGCCCTTGCAGCCTGTGTAGATCAAAATCAGCATGCAGACTGCACAAAACGTACAGTCTGATCTCTGATCATAGATGAAAGGAATCTTCAAATTGCAAATTTAGGGTCTCATTTCTAGACTGAAAATGTCTGTTGTGTTTTTGTGGTGCTCTAGTGGTTGACTAAAATTAATACTGTCTTTTTCAGATGTAACACCCAAGATCAAGTACTCTTAAAACCGATTGTCTGTTAAACTGAGTTTTCCAGAGTGAAATAAAAGACTGTTTCTTTGTTATTTTGTCGTTTGCATTTTCATTCCATTTTCAATTTCCTTGTACCACAAAAGCCTTTTTCTGTCAGGGTCAATAAAACAAAATTCCAGCCTTTTCCAAATTGGAAGTATTTCCAAATGACTAAATATACATTCTCAAAACGAGAAATTTGTCTTTCAAAGGGCAGGAAACATTTTGAGAATAGGAGAGCAGGCTGGTTACCAGCAAAATATATTTTCTTAACCCTTCTCCTGTACAGTCATTAAGTTGGGTTGATTGAATGAATGAGGTTTTTAGGCCATTTACACCATCGAGTCAAATCATGGCAACAACTCAAATATTCATGTATTCCATGGGTTTCACCAGTACTATGCGAGGGCTCTGAAGTGTCCTGCCCAAGGACACCCCACAAAAAGCCCAGTGGATCCAGTGAGGCTTGAACCTGGGACCTCCATGTCACACCCAAGTCCTACACTTTACCACTGAGCCACGCAGAACCCCTCATTAAGTTGGAACTGTTCATTAAAGGATTAACCCTTTACCACACATTGCAGACTTTTAACAGCCATGAGAAAGAAGCCTTTTGAAAACATTGTGGGAAAAGGAGAAAATGCTGGTAACCAGCACATGCTCCTTTCCCCACAATATTTTCTACCCTATCAAAGAAAAATTGCATCATTTGAGCCACATTGAAATTATCTTCTGCAAATGCTTTCTATTTGGACAGGTCTAAATTTCGATGTGTGGTATAGGGTTAAGCAAGAATAAGTACTGTCCTTTTAAGATGCAACACCTGAGATCCAGGGCTTTCAGACTTGGTTGTCCGTATAAAAAATAGTGCTTTCCAGAGTCAAATAAGTTATGAACTCTTTACCATGTGATTTTAATGACCCTGAGGAATAAGGCTTTTGAAAACCTTTTTGAATGTGTTCTACCCCTTTTAACCCTTTACCACAGTATCCCAAGTTTTATAACCCTCACGATAAAGGCTTTTGAAAATATTGTGGGAAAAGTATTATTAGTAAGTGGGACATGTATTATGTTGCAGCTAGTGGCATTGGTGGCTGTGCATAACTCCATGCCAAAGAATTTACTAATATTTTTCTCATATTTTTCTCTTCTCTAGCGCTCTTTTACTCTTGTTAACCCTTACCCACACAATACCAAACTTTAGAAATACCACAACAAAGGCACAAATGACCACATTGTAGGGAAAGAAGAAAAAAACTGATAGCCAGCATTTTTTCCTCAAAAATTATAATTTGTTTTAACAGCATTTTCACTTTTTCCACAATTTTTTCAAAGAAAATTTCATAAACTGAGCTAATTCAGTTTATGGTCTGCATTTGCTTTCAATGAAAAAGACACTAAAATTTACTTGTCACAGACAGGGATAACCCTTTACCGCACAATGTCGCCTTTTGATGCCCCTGGGAAAGAAGCCTTTTGAAAACATTGTGAGAAAAGGAGAAAATGCTGGTTACCAGCATTTTCTCCTTCTTCCACAATGTTTTCTACCCCATCAAAGAAAAATTGCAACATTTGAGCCACATTGCAATTGTTGTCTGCAAATGCTTTCAATTTGGACAAGGCTAAAATTTTGTCGTCTGGTAAAGGGTTAAATATACATATACAGAGGGTAATTTTGCGGACACATAACACCATCAAATGACAAAATTTCAGACTTGTCCAAATTGAAAGCATTCGCAGATTAAATGTGGCTAATATGATGATTGCAACCTTTAACCCTTTACCACACAATGACGCCTTTTGATGCCCCTGGGTAAGAGGCCTCTTGAAAACATTGTGAGAAAAGGAGAAAATGCTGGTAACCAGCATTTTCTCCTTTTCCCACAATATTTTCTACCCTATCAAAGAAAAATTACACCATTTGAGCCACACTGAAATTGTCGTCTGCAAATGCTTTCAATTTGGACAAGGGTAAAATTTTGTCGTCTGGTAAAGGGTTAAAGGGTAGAAAGCATTGTGAGAAAAGGAGAAATTGCTGATAACAAGAATTTTCTCCTTTTCCCATGCCTTCAAAAAAAAAAAAAACAATACAAGTTGTTTGTGTGTTGTATGTTGGTTAATGCCACTTTCAACAATTATTTCAGTTATATCATGGAGGCCAATGCACCTATCCATGTGTTCCTGGAGTTTCCTTTACCAGTACTCAGCACAATATTCCTCCAAAGCCCCTTGCTGCTTTTCCACATAACTATCAATGACACAATGATCAGCAGTGAGAGAGGAATGAATCGTGTCACAATGACTATCATCAATCCTTGGAAAGAAATTACCTGAGCCGGGGATCGAACCAGCGACCTCCTGTTCTCAAGTCCCGTACGCTACAGATTGAGCTACTGGGGCCCGGCAAAAACCAATATGAAGATTCCAATCTTTAATAGGGTAAAAAACATTGTCGGAAAAGGAGAAAATGCTGGCTACCAGCATTTTCTCCTTTTTCTGATGTTTTCGAAAGGCTTCTTACTCACTTTCATTAGACCTCATGATTGACAGGTAGAGGGTTAAAGGTATTCTGGTACATAATCTTCTCAGTACGTCTCCATGGCATTTGTTGATTTTGTAAATAGGTTTTAAAGTTCCCTGGCTACTCATTTTAAGCCAAATATAGAAATGTGTTTATATCAGTATATCAGCTATATCTCTGACCCCAAAGAACGTAAAAAGTTTCAGATTTGTTCTTGGAAATGAATCTTGGGTCAGGAGAAAATTATGTATCATCAAAATTGTAAACAATGGGGGAAATCATGTTTGTTTTTTCACCAGAGTAATTTGCATACACCCCCATATAAAAATAGAAAGCTACTTGTTGTTTCAACATGGCGCAATTGTCAATTGTAGGATCATGCCTTTTCTCTTTCTTTCAACAAACTAGAGGCGCTTGAGCACCTGTATCGCTCCACAGGCCTGATATTTCTATAATGGCGAAAAGAAGTTTTTAACAATTACCATTAGTCTCTCTTGAAATCGCAAAAATGATGCGCTCAAATTACAACTGAATACGTCATTAATGATTTTGACTTTGGTCCATTTACTTATAACAGAGTCCTAGTGACCAAGTGCAAGTGGGTGGAGCTTATCAGATGCAAAGTGTGTCAATTAAAATCTTGCAAAATTAGACAGTCATTTTTTGACTGATTATCCAATAAATTGGATTCTGGGACTTTACTAAAATTTATTAAAATGCTGGCCAGCCAATCATGTTTCATGAAACCTTCCATAGCCCCAATTAGGCAGCAATAACAGGCTGTCAACAAAGTCTTCTTTGAAATATAAGAAAAATATGTATAATATTCTCTATTGAAAAATGAGATATTTTTGCTAGTTTTAGGCCAAAATACCGTATCCATTTATCTGACAACAAAATTTTAGACTAGTTTAAGTTAAAAAAAAATGTGCAGACATCATTTCAAAGAAACTGTTAATTCAAAAATATATTCCATATTCGATAGAAAATATTGAGAAAAGGAGAAATCTCATATCACAAGCAATTTCTCCTTTTTTCTCTCCATTTTTCTTAATATTTAATGATGTTTCAGAAGTATCAAAAGAGGGGAATGTATGGTAGTGGTTTAACCCATTACCACTCAATCCCTACTTTTGACGCCCCTGAGAAAGAAGCCTTTTGAAAACACTGTGGGAAAAGGAGAAAATGCTGGTAACCAGCATTTTCTTCTTTTCCAACAGTGTTTTCTACCCTTTCCAGAACAAATTTCAATTTTTCAGTCACCTTTATTTTGTCGTCTGCAAAAGCTTTCAATTTGGACCAGTCCAAAATTTTCTCGTGTGGTAATGAGTTAATGCATGATTATGTATTAAAAATTCAGTTCTCAAAACATAGACGCAGCACAGCAATAGATCTGAAATACTGTTCTAAAACTGTTCTAGACATTTCTAGAACTCATATGTAGAACTGTCTCTAGAAATACAAAGAATCTTGCTCTATAACAGTACTAGGATGTTAAATGAGACAGTTTGGGAAAGGGTTAATATCTACAATAACACAGGGTTCAAAACTTACCCTATATTCAACCCTTTCCCAGACAACAAAACTTTTGACTGCTCCAAAATTAAATGCTGCTGAAGAAGACAAACATAAATTTCACTTAAACCAAAAGATTACTTTGTTATGCCATGGAAAACATTTAGGGAAAAGGCAATTTTTCAAATCCCTCAATGCTTTGCAAAGCTTTTTTTGTCAAACTCAGTATTGTATGGCAAAGGGGTTATATGTGGGGCTTGGCCTTGAACCTTGCAGTAAATAGTCCATTGTAACAAGAAAATGCATTAACTCTTTACCAAACGACAAAATTATAGATTGATCTAAACTGAAAGTATTTGCAGATGAAAAAATAAATGTGACTGAAAAATCAAAATTTGTGTTAGGAAGGGTAGAAAACATTGTGGGAAAAGGAGAAAATACTGGTTACCAGCATTTTCTCCTTTCCCGACAGTGTTTTCAAAAAGCTTCTTTCTCAGGGTCGTTAAAAGTTGTGATTGTGTGGTAAAGGGGTAATCTAAAAGAACAGCTAGGAGGGCAAATGAATGAATGTTATAGCAATATAGATCAACTTACATCAATACACCAGATAGAATGAAATATGCTGGCATACAATGAACACCTAATCCCTAATAATCAACTTTTCATAGTCAGTTAGAATGTCTTCTGTGGCAAACAACACAAAATGGTCTACAAATGCATTTACATAAATCAAATATTCTGCTCCAGGGCACAGATTAATTCTGGTGTACTGAAGTTGCGGGATCAGTTTGACTGGATAACATTAATGCCTTATCACAAATGTAAAGCCCTGTCCCACTTTGTACCAGGTCACCAGGATTTACACCCCTTCTGTCCACTCTGCATTTACTCATTAGTAGGTCAACAAACCTTTACCAGAACTAATAAAAGTGCAGAGGTTCTCTTGTTCTATATCAAAAGGACTATGGATTATGTAAAGCAACCTTCTTTAACCCTTTCCCAAATGACAAATTTTAGACTGTCCCAAACTCAAAGTGTTTGCAGATGACAATTTTGAATTGATGAAATGATTTCTCTCTTTGATAGAGTAGAAAACACTGAGGGAAAAGGAGAAAATGCTGATTACCAGTATTTTCTCCTTTTCCCACAGTGTTTTCTTCTTTAGGGTCATAGGGATTGTGTGGTAAATAATAATAAAGTGTGACTAAAATAGTAAAAGACATTGCCCTAGTTTAGTATTCACTGAGCCCTTTGTTAAAGGTACTCATTAGATCATACTTTTTAAAAAGTACCTACAACATGGGGGTTTTGTTATTAAAATACTTTTTCTTTTTTATCTTGGCATGGTTACTCAGGCTTAGTAATAAGGCAAAATTGAAAAGCTCAAGTTGTGAAAGGTGCTCAAGCTTTTATCTTATTTATGGCCAGTGATATTTTATTACTAGTACTAACTAATAGCATATCATTGGAGTAAATTGTGATCTTAATACCAAGGAAAATGTGTGGGCTTAAATAGGACTGCCCTGACTAGGTCAAGTCAATCCAATTTTCTTCCTTTTTCTTTGTTAGTCGATAAAACTAACACAATAAATAGTTTTGGAGAAGAACATTTTTTTGAAATATAAGCCTTGTCTATAAAAAAATGTGTTTTTAGGTGTATCATTTTTTTAAAAGGAATTTGGTATACAACCACCATAGAATCAATTTGGCAGACAACCACCATAGGAACTTACCTGCAAAACAACAATGAAATCCAATGAATAGTTTTAGAGAAGAAATTTTTCAAAGATTTTACTTTATACCATGAAAGGAAAATGAGTCTCCCATAAAAGCCATGTTTTTTGACAGATCATTTTTTTTTAAAGGAATTCTGTAAACCTGTATCTAAGGAACATTCCTGCAAAATAATAATGCTATCCAAATAGCGGTTTGGGAGGAGAAGATTTTTAAAGGTTTTTTACTTTGGTTGCCATGGCAACCAGAATTCTTCATGGAACACAATTATTTGAAGGAATTTGAAAGAGGACCACCAAAGGAACATTCCTGTGAAATTTGGTAAAAATCCAGTCAATAGTTTCTGAGGAGAAGTTTTTTAAAGAAAAAGTTTACGGACACACGAACGGACGGACAGACACACGACGGACACAACGCCATGACAATAGCTCGCTGGCCTTCGGCCAGTGGAGCTAAAAATGCTAAATATCAATTTACATATATGAAAATTACATTTCTGCTGTCTTTGAAATCATTCCACTGCACTCTCGATATAAAACTCCAACATCCTTGAGTAAATTGCTGTTGGGTTCATGTGACATAGATTGTTGGGACAGTATACCTGTGTAGAGTATCTCAACTCGACTTTCCAGCCCCATGAATATGCAAGGTGAAGGACATACACAGTTACATGACAAAAGCATTATGCGATATCCTCGACTGCATGAACAAGTAGATAGCCACCAAATCTGAAATTGCATTTCCTACCTGTCATAATCTATGCAATCTCGCAATCGCCAGGTGTAATATTTGTCATGAGGCCATTAGAATTACTATGGTTTGATAAATTACTGATGCAATGGGATATATTTGGCTTAAAATGAGTATTGATGAAACTTTATAACTAATCTAGAAGCAAACTCCATTACTGACACAACTTTCTTTCCGAGTCACTACTTTTCTCATATGTATCGGAGGAGAGAGGTGAAAAGTCGCCAAAAAAAGAAAATTTGCCTCAACTGGGTATCGAACCCACGACCACCAGGTTATGAGTCAGATATGCTAACCATTGAACTACCCGGCTGGGCCTAAAGTTATATTCAAATGAAACAAAAGCTAAAGGATATTTTGACGTTTTGATACTAATAAGGTATTTTGTGATTCATCCAATCTTCCAAGTTATTTTGTCTCTAAAATTAATGTTTGCTAAAAAAAACATATGAGCCATTCTCTGTGAAAAGGGGACTTAATGCATCTACAAAAAGTATCGACCAAAGGCATCCTGCGCAATTTGCACAGGCTGACCTGGCCCAAAACTTTTTGCTATTGGTCCATTTTCTGCAGCTGAAAGGACCAGTTTACCTCATAGTACAGTCAGTTTTAACCCTTTCCCAAACAAGCCCTGGTTTTCACGTGTCTACAGTACAAGTCTTTTGAAAACACTGTGGGAAAAGGAGAAATTGCTCATAACGAGCAATTTCTCCTTTTCCCACAGTGTTTTCTACCCTTTATGAGAACATCCTGCCATTTTCATCAAATTTAAAATTGTCCTCTGCAAACTCTTTCAATTTGGACCAGTCTACATTTTTGTCGTTTGGTAAAGAGTTAATACAAAACAGATTTTATGGATCCATAATACTGTGCTGACTTGCTTGGTGTTATGCATCAGGGATCTATGCATTCAGCATAGCTCATTTCTTATGAATTTAACGGGTGAATGAAATGATTAAATTTGTTACAAAATATAGTTTTGAATCTGGTTACCACGGCAACAAACATAAACAAGAAAGTCATGATGGCCCTGTATTGCTCCACTGGCTTTAATCCCCTTACCACACAATTTGGAGTCTTAATGACCCTGAACGAGAAGGCATTTGAACACATTGTGGGAAAAGGAGAAAATGTTGTCAAATGGCATTTTCTCATTTTCTTACAATGTTTCCTACCCTATTAAAGACAAAAATAATTATTCAAACTACATTTTTCTGGTTGTCTGCAATGGCTTTTAATTTAGATTTGGTCCAGTCCTAAAAAATTCTTAAAGAGTAAAATAAACATATCAAGCACTGAAGCGGCATTGACAAACAGTATAAAAAGTCTGTATGGCATTAATCTTAGCCTACATGGAAAAAAAGAACCCCTCCCCCCCACCCACAAAAAAAAAAAAGTTGTATATTTTTCAAATGGAAAGATAGTGTCCTTGAATATATGCAGGTTTTCTAAATGGCATGACAGATTAAGTGCTGTAACAAAAAACTGAATGACAGAAACCTTATTTTATATTAAATATTCCACCTATCTGAGGATAACTATAAGCATCAAACAAATCACTCTCCCTAAAAACTGAACACTTTATACACAAAGAAACTTGCATACCTAACACCAATCATGTACTAGAGCAGTTTGACAATCAAGGGAGGTAAATAGTAACAAACTGATACAATTATATAAGGAGTTATTTCCCTTGATCACTATATAATCTTCAGTCACTCTATAGACCCATGTTAAACTTGCAATCCCCGGGATGGGGCCAATTTTGACCCCAGGGCTATAATTTTGACAACATTTGATAGAGGTCTATTAAATGAAGCTACATGCCAAATTGAGTAGCCCTAGGCCTTGTTTCCGACAAGAAGATTTTCAAAGATTTCCAATATTTTTCAGTTTTGTTGCCATGGCAACCAGACTTTTACAGGAGTCAAATTCTTTTTTAAAAATTCTGAAAAGGACCAAAGCAGGATCATATCTGTGAAGTTTGATAAAAAATGGATGGGTAGTTTCAGAGATATTTGAAATAAAATTGCATGCATGCATGATGGATACAGGACCATGACATAAGCTTGCTTGCCTTTGGCCAGTGGAGCTAAAATTAAAAGTCTTATACAGCTTTACATTCCGCACTATAGGGGAAATTTAGTGACATTGACCTGGGCCTGTAATCTACATCATCTGTAACACCGACTGATGAAATGAAGTTGCGCTCTACATCTTAACCGTTTACCACACAATATTTGGCCTTTGAAAATATCCAGGAAAAAGGAGAAATGCAGGTAACAAGCAATTTCTCCTTCTACAACAAGATTTTTTGACCTTTCATTAGTTTATGGAACCCTTATAACTCTTTATTCTTTAGAAAATGACAGGCCAAATGGTAATAGGTAGCAATCACAGCAATATCAGTCTTTAGAAATGAACACAATCACATTTGATTCTTCATTTCAACACATGTAGATGTGGTTTTTATTAAGAAAAAACAACTATTTAACTTTTTACCAAATGACAAAATTGTAGACTACTCCAAATTGAAAGCATTTGCAGACGACAAATTAAATGCGACTTAAAAATTGAAATTTGTAATACGACGGGAGGAAAACTTTGTGGGAAAAGGAAAAAATGCTGGTTACCAGCATTTTCTCCTTTTCCCACAATGTTTTCAAAAGGCTTCCTTTTTAGTTAAAAGTCGGGATTGTGTGGTACAGAGGTAAGTACATTGCACTAATAGATATCATTTTTCCCCACCAGTTAACTCATTACTACACAATCCAGAGTTTGAACAACCACAAGATAGACGGCTTCAGAAAACAGTTATGGAAAAGGAGAAAATGCTGGTTACCAGCAAGTTCTCTTTTTCCAACAACATTTTCTACCCTTTCCAAGACAAATTCTGTCCTTCGAGCGATAGTTACTTTGTCCTCTGCAATGCTTTCAATATTGACAAGTTTAAAACTGTGTCGTCTAGTAAAGGGTTAAGGGTCAAGAGGGTGCCGATTCACATACTGTAGTATGTAATTCACGTATAATTTCTACATCACGCTTAAAAATTATTCAGCGCTAAAGTGCATACAGGCACTGTAAAAAGTATGCACCATACAAAAAGGAAAGTAATTACATACACTGCACATACAAAATAAATACAATTTTGTATTCCTTGCCCAACTAAAAAAAAAACAACAAATTTGTATACAACAGAGGTTATCTCCCTTGTAAGTGGGAAACTGGCTTTGTTCTCGACATAAACTGGTACCCATCGATCTGATACTAAAATCGACAACAGGCTGCAACTTTATTTTAAACATACAGCAGATTACCAAATATTTTCACTATGGATGCATTTTGCAGCTCCATTTTTTTTAAGATGCAAAAATCTGCCTTATTTACAGGAAATCTTACAATAAATTTTCTTTGAAAATTAACGTGATGCACAGTTTTTGGTAAATACACCCTTTTTGACACATGAAAGCTAAACTAGCAGCCCTTGAGGGCCTGAATTGCTCTTCTGGCAGTGATTTTGCTTAAATTGGGGGTGGGGGGGATGTTGTTGCAACAGAGCTTGAACCCACTAAGACAACATAAGTAAGCACGGTGAAATGAACAAATGGTGAAAAAAAAAATTAAATACAATTTCTCAAACCAACTGTTTGAAATCCAGCCAATTTTGACAGGGTTTCATTACTGACCGTATTAAACAATCCCTACAAGTTTCAAAGAAATGTGGCTAATAATGTAGACAGTGTGGAGTAAACAGTAAGTCATCAAATGGCTGCTTTTCCTAAACTGATTGCCAGATTTTCTTCATTTTTAATAGAGTTCAATCCCTTGATGATACAAATATTCTGTGCAAGTTTAAAAAAAATTGGATCAAAAATACGGACTTTCATTGAGTAAACAGGAAATATAAATTTTAAACTTAAAATGGCTACTTTTCCCCTTCATGAATGTCAAATTTTTCTTCAAAATCAATACAGTTTAAGCAATCAATAATATAAAGCAACTGTGCAAGTTTCATGAAAATTTGACCACAAATGCTCAAGTTCACATAAACAAGAAATGTACATTTTGTAATAGTCAGATGCTTTGAAGAAAAAATTAAACAATTTCAACAGCCAAAGGAGGGAGCGTACCCCCCCCATTCAAAACCTTGAGGGTACACTGTACCCACAATTGTTTCTTTGTACCCCCAATTCAAGACCTGGAGGGTGCATGTATACCCAAATGAATCAAGGCGCTGAAGGCCTGGGCATCTGAATGGGTGAAGAGGTAGGAAGACGAGGCAGAGAAGCTCAAAGTTGCTATCACATTTGTACAGACCAATAAAAAAGTATCTACATGTCTCTCACTGACAGTCTGTGAAGTTGAAAACAGAATGGAAAAACAAAAGTTTGTAAAGGCCAATAATGAGTATTTCTGTATAGCCTTGGCCTCATGGTCTCTATGGAAAGGAAGGAGATAATTTTTAAAGGATTTTCTGTTTCCTATTTCCTTCCTTTACGTTCAAAATGGTAACATCAAAATGAGCATCATGCAAAAAATGGCTGATAGATTACAAGTCCAGGGTACAATTCTGGAAAGTGCAAAAAATCCACAATGGCCAAGCAATGAATCATATTTTTTCTTTCATTTTACCATACTCAGTCTTTAAGTTGAAATAGTAACCATGTCCTTTAGGCAATGAGAAAGAAAAACACAGTCTTTAAAGGCTAATATCACACCGTAATCAATAAAAACTTGACTAAAGCCTTGATGCAGGGTCCAATTCCGGTCCGAGCCGATTTTACATTTTTTTTTTGAACGGAAAAAATTTGGAAAATGGCTGGGCAATCCCGAAAATATCCAAATGTTTGTCTGAAAGAGTAAGCTCCCATTCAGTGTGTACGTATTCGTACTCTATATTTTACGTACCCGGAAAAGCGTCCCGTATCGAATACGGAATTTTGTAAAAAAAGATGCATAATATCAGATCATCATCCATAAATTACGTGAATACGGACCTTATCTGGAGCACTGGTGTCAAAAATATTTTGATGGTTACCTGCCCCTATTATATGGGTACCCCTTTTGACAGTAAATAAGTTTGAAGTAAATATCTTCAGGAATAAAAGAGATGATAAAATATGACGACAATAACACATAGGCTTTGACAATAGCTCGAGGGTTTCTTGATAAACAGATGAGCTAAAGACCACCAGTTGAATAAAATCATAACGATGATACAAGACTGCTCAAGGAACATTTCTACAAAAGTTTTGTCAAAATATCTGCTGTAAATGCCACATTTCAATTTTCCCAATTTGAAAGTCTATGGAATCTCTAAGTTGCCATGATTGACCAAGTTGGAAAGTCGATTTTCAAGAGGGCCATTGGACCTAAAGCCCTCATCTGAGTAAAGTCATCTATGATTGATAAAACTGAAGAGCTGGTTGTGATTATGGAAAACACAAATGAGCCATGCTCTGGCAAAAGGGGGTTTAATGCATCTCTGTGATCCATCATTCCAAACAAGTCGTCATATATTTATGGATCCATAAAATCCATTTTGTTGAACAACTGACTGAATCATGAGGTACACTGGTCCTTTGGCATGCAGAAAAATTGCCAAAAGCAAAAAGTTTCCACCCAGGTCAGCCTAAATACCTATGGAGATCAAGATCAGATTGCACTTAATGTCATGTCTGATCTTCAATATAAAATGCCCACCAGTTACTTAACTCTTTACCACACCATTCTGAGTTTTAAGGACTCTAAGGATATAGCCTCATGAAAACCTTTTGGAAAAAGAAGAAAATGCTTTCTTTTTTCCAGGTAATGTATCCCATTGCTTTCAACACTCACAGCCAATAACCAACATTTTAGCTAAATCTAACTTGCCATGCACAAATGCTTTCAATTTAACCAAGTCTAAAATTTCATAGTTTTATAAAGATTAACTGGTTTTCAATGGCTCATGTTAAAAACTTTAATACATATTTGATATTGTATGTGCCGAGTTTGCCATGGGTTGAAATGGTTATGGGCCAAGATGTCATATCTGGAAGAAATAAGGCATATAAACCAATCAAATACATGGTTGTAACTTCAGACATGAGGTGAACAGTAATTTTACAAAAATTAAAATCTTACCGAGGTTTTGAGACACCTTTTTCAGAGAAAGAGCACATTGTCTGCCTATAAATATGCTATCATTATTTTGTCATTCACCTGGTGTCTAGAAAAAGGACAAACAAACTATCCCGATTAGTGCTTGGCAACAGCAATTGTCAGAACTCAGTTGATTGCGTACCTACATCTAAACATTTGATCAACGATCACCCGAGTTTGCCAATTGTTTCTTTCACTGTTAAGCGCATGACTTTGCAGTTATGAATAAGCTCACCAGGGCCCAAAATTCTCAGTCAACACTTTTGTTTGATTAAAATAGCACATCTATTAAAGTTTATTGTGAAATTAGACTTACTATGATGTTCAATCGAAATATTTTTTTTATCATTTTAAGGGGTCGTTTCATTCCAGCATAGTGAGCTGGATTGCAGGCGGTACTTTTCACTTTTACTCGGGTTTTTCCGTAAATGCTTGGATGGGGTTGAAATTTTGGTATACGATTCCTATTGCCTTGGGGCTTGGCAAACCAAGCCCTGGCCAAAGACCCAGTCGGCATGATGCAATCGATAAAGTAGCATCTAATAGTCACTATTACATTGCTTCTTTTACCATAGTTTTCTTTTATTTATGAATGGCGATTGATGCTGTTTTTGTATTCACATACATTTGATAAACAATAATTTTAATGAAAATTATCAAGAAATATCTTTGAAAGAAAGAGATAAAAATAAAAAAAAATTTACTGAAAGGTATCATCAGATTAAAATAACTGACAAAGTTCCATCAATATTTGCAATTCCTCCTTAACTTAATAATGCATCAAAAAGAATCTGGGCAAAATAAGGCCTCTAGGTTGCAGCAGAAGAAATCATCCTTGAGAGAAATCGTCCACAAACTGCTTGGGGATAATTTCTCTGGAGAAATGTTCTAGAAACAATGCAGAACAATTTGAACACTTTTGCAAGGAGACCTTTTAAGGAACATCTGCATGGAATTCAACTGAAATTTGGCTTGTAGTTTATTGCCATACTTTTAGACCAAAAATACCCTTTTAAAACCCATCCATATCCAATTTAAGTGGAGGGACAAACTTTCATGAACATTGGGCTGAAGTCAAATGGTCTCTAGCACTTCCATGGTTTTGTCCGAGCTGACCTAGTGACCTTTTTTTGACCCCCAGATGATCTACATTCAGATTGTCAAAAGTATTCTGGAGAAAAATGTCGTGCCAATTTTAATAAAATTTGACTGAAACAAAGCCTCTGGAACACACACAAATATTTGACTAAGAATGTGGCTGTCCTGTTTTGACCTACTTCATAGTTTCGACTAAATACAAATTTGAGGATGACAAAAAATGTTGACATATTTATCTCCCCCTCCCCCATTGGCCCATTTGCAATCATGAAGCGTTGCAACCGCTAATTAACATTTTCACGAGTTATCCTATAACCCATCATCATATGACGACATGTATGTAGTTTCAGACATCAATTTTACCAATAACTGGTCACTGCTCAAGCTTTCTTGTCACGTCCTGGGCATAATGTTGGACATCACAGTCATTAATTAGTAGGATTTAGAACTTTCTGCGCACACACCAGTTGAAAGCTGTAGATGTATATATTGCTCTGATATAAATTAAATTCTTGCGATTCACAAAGTCTACCTATTGTTACACCCTTTACAACACCTACAAACTCTGCAATAAAGAAATTGTAATCTGAGTGGGCTATTGTAGATTTACCACCATATTATGGTATTTTATTATTTGAATTATAGTGGAGTAAAGAGTCAAGCCCCCAGATAGCTGGAACGTTGTAGGACCTGCACAGCTTTCACTCAAATTTCCACATGAATTCAGATTAATTCTATTGCAATTTTTAAAGTTACATACGCACCTTGCATTCTGACACTAACATTATTTCAATGCTGTTGCATAAATGCTAGGTTAATGGCACATTCATAAAAATTATAGTAGTCTTTCACAATATTCATTTCCAGTGGCCGTGTACAGCGAGAGTCGAAAGTCGATGATTCTGTGTAGATGATAATTTTGATAACATCACGACAGACAACTAATGACTGCTTGACAACACAGCATACCTGTCCAAAGCATTGCACGGGGTATTTGAGGCTAGTTGCAAGGCTGTTTATATGTACAGTAGGTTTTGGAAACAGATCATGAGGATTTTAATTAAAGACACACCCCTACAGCTAGGGTGAAAAAAAAAATCCTGTTAAAATTTGAAAGTGTGTAGAATGCCTCAGCTGTGTAAATGTAGATAAATTACTGATAGATATGGTATATGGGATAGAAAAACAAAAGGGATTTGTCCTCATTTAGAACCAGACATGACAACAGCGATTGCTCAGAAGGCCTAGAAATGCATTTCTGTTCGTCATAATCTGTGCAATCTTGCAACCATCAGGGGCAACATTTGGCATGAAGATATAACAAGAGGGCCATGATGGCCCTGTATCGCTCCACTGGTTTATATATATAAACCATAAAAACTAAACATTTCAATTCTGAGCCAAATGGTTTCAAAATGAAGACGTACAAAGTTTTCTCTGTAAAAGCCCATGTGAAAGTTGAGACCCGCAAGGCAAAGCCATTTTTGATCCCAGAGCTATAATTACTTGAACCCTGGTAGAGGTCCACAATATAAAGCCACATGCCAAAATAATACAAGTCTATGCTGTATGGTTGTAAATAAGGTGATTTTCAAGTTTTGTCCATATGAAGCCTTTGTAAAACGTAAGACCCCTGATGCAAGGCTAATTTAAAAAAAAAAAATATCAAAACAGGAAGATTTCTTAAGTTGTCACTATGTAAGCCCATGTAAAACTTGTGACCCCTGCGGCGGGCCCGATTTTGACCCCAGGGCTAAAATTTTGGCCTGCTTGGTAGAGGCCCACTAGATATAGCAACATGCAAAATTTGGTAGCTCTAGGCCTTATGGCTAGGTACAGGAAGATTTTTAAAGTTTTCTCTATATAAGCCTATGTAAAACTTGTGACCCCTGGCGCAGAGCCAATTTTGACCCCAGGGCTATAATTTGAAGAAACTTGATAGAGGTCTACTACATAAAGCTACATGCCAAATTTGGTAGCCCTATGCCTTATGGTTTCATACAAGAAGATTTTTAAAGATTTCCAATATTTTTCAGTTTTGTTGCCATGGCAACCAGAGTTTTTGAAGGAATCAAATTCTTTCAAGAAATTCTGAAGAGGACCATGGCAGGATCATTTCTGTGAAGTTTCATGAAAATTGGATGGGTAGTTTCAGAGAAGATGTTTGAAATAAAAGTTAACGCACGGACGGACGGACGGACTGACAGACGCACAGATGGACGCACGGACGCACGACGGACACCGGGCCATGACATAAGCCTGCTGGCCTTCGGCCAGTGGAGCTAAAAATGATAATAATAAGGATGAAAGAGGTTAAAAACTTGCTGAAAACTGCCTGAAATTGAGTATAGATGTATCTTTAAGGAAATATATATATTTTGACTGTGAAAGAAAGTATACGCTTTGAAAGTGGTGATTGTGTTCTATCATTGCTTTTCAGGTAGATAAATAGAATCCTTATAATCTGCTCCCAAAACCAAATGTACACAGTAACCACTTTCAAAACGTGTATACTTCCACAATCAAAATGTATATACTTTTGTAAAATGGATGCTCTCAGATGACAGTTTATTGAAGCGATACTTTTGTGCCAACCGCCACCCGATTTCATACAATATCAAAAATATGCACTTGCTTTACTGCTCTATGTGTCATTTACTGCCAAACTTGTTACTTGATATTCGCAACAGATTGTACAATGCTTTTTGACATTCAAGTGTATTCTGGGAGAAATGTGTTTTGAATGATATATTGTCAACGATGAGTTTTTTGAAGCAATGGGTGAGAGCCTGAAAATATTTCTTCAATATTAGTCGATATGGTAGAATTACACGAGCTGCCAAATATTTTGTACAAACTCAATAAGAGTTCTCTTATTTATGATGCAGTAACAAACATACCCGACAAATAGAATGCTTTCAACACTTTTCAATGAGAATTTAGCAATTGTTGAAAATGAGATACAGTTGGCTATTCCAGCATTTTATGCATGTTTAGCAGGTTATATCATCCTCAGATGAGTGGCGAAGTATGCAGGGCACATGGCTTAAAATTGAGGCAGCTTTAGGCAGCATTGATGCAGCTAGCCACAATATCTATCGTTCAACCAACATTCAAAGACATTACTCCTCTGGCCATCATCACTATTGTTTACATACTCAAATCATAGTTGATTGTTTGGGTATATCGAGTCTGTCTTTCTTGGCCATCAGAATGATGCACAGCAGTTTCGTTTAATGTGCTAAAATTGGAAAAGATTTGCCTTTTTTGCCTTTTCTAAATGCCTGTGCGTTAAGAGATAAAATTGATCCCAAAGGACATCCAGTGACAACTCCTTTCACTGCAGCACAATTATACAGAGTTCGTGATGCACGCCCTCTCAGAAAGTTCAACTGCTATCATAGACAATACCGTGTAGCTGTTGAGCATGCTATTGTTGGAATTAGAGTTTACAAGGCCATCAGCCCTATTTGGAGAAGCTCAAGGATATATTTGTTTGAAAAAGTTTAAATGTCGTGCATTGGTATTTTGTAAAAAAGACACAGTTCTTATCCTCTGAAACTAAAATATTGCTCTGAAAAGCTAACATGATTTCAATAAGTTTTACATCCTTTGTTCAGTGGAGTGCATTTATCTACCCAGGAGTTTTTTCTGTTTTCGCTTTCATTATCGATTTTTGATTCTCGCTGTACATGTCTCATCTTTTGACACCGCTATAGCCTGGTACCCCACCGTACTTCAAAAGTATGTCAGGCAAAGTGCAATAATGGCAGCCCCTTTGGTAATATGCAGCAGTAAAGGATTATTGTTTTTTCACTTGATCAAACCCAACTGTAGACTGAATGGAAAAAGATCTGTTGCAAAAAAAGTAAGGCAGTTAGTTTTTGTTATTGTCGTTCTTATAAATTTAGCAAGAAAAACTACATATCAGAAATGCTTTAAGTATCTGAAATGTCAATGGACTGATATAAGGTCTGAAAATAGGGCTACTTTTAAAATGATTCATAGTCAAATTTATATTTAAACCATACCCTAACAGCATGTTTTAGATTTGGTAATGTATATTTTGTACAAAATTGATCTCATTTTATTCACCAATCAAACTGGATCACAAGAGATGGAGAAAAACAGGAAAGCATGTAGGGCTAAGCTTGAGGTTGCCATGGAGGCCGCCATTATTATGTTTTGCCTAACCCTATAACGCAGTGGTAGGGGCAGGTAATCAAGACTATTCCCGCCAATGCTATCTGATTTAGTTTTACATAATCCATACAATGGAGTGCATAATGGTCATTGGTAATGTTGAACTGACCCCCTCGCGTTTCTCTGCTTTCGGCTTTCATTCTCGACTTTTGACTCTCGCTGTACATGTCTTTTAGGACTAGAAACAATTCATTAAACCTGAATGGTGTGTAACAAAATTAATACAATGTATTGAAAGCAAGAAGAGCTTCTCTGTATGTCATCCACTTGGTCCAAATTCTGGTCGCTGGCAGAAAAATGAATATCATAACTAGGCAAAAAGTTAAAAAAAAGGTAGAGCAACCTAGCAAATTTTGACCTACTCTGTAAATTCATTTTTCTGGACCATCTGTATGATAACAGATTGTCATCTTTACAATAATTTCAATACTTTTAAATGCTTTAATTTAAATTCAAATGCATTTAAAAATAATGCCCACATTGCTTACTTTACTTTTGGTAGCTATTGAGGCTTTAAGTAGGTGTTAGCCTAAATCAATGGCCAGGGACAACGCAAAATGACACCAACTGATTCATAAATATGTTATGTAAATTTATGAATAGTCTGTTGTACAAATGATGTCATATCACATGATCGCAATGATCTATATTTGTCCCACAACTATACATAAAGATCAATTTTATGTCACTCGTATACCACAAAAATATAAACCAACAACACAGAATGGTTGTTATAAATTCAGGGATTATTGTAAATGTTTATTCAGGAATATACTAGGGCTCCGTACCGGTATTCAATATATATCGAAAACCGGTATCTTACGTTCGATAGATATATCGGATCGAACGTTTCTGTATCGAACAAAATATCGATCATCAAAAGAAAATAACCGTAAAGCATATAAATACCCAATTTAGTTGTTTTATCGGCGAAATTCATTGCGAGTTTACTTTCATATTATCAATTCCCGGAAAATCAAATCAAACAACCGGTAATTCGGATAGTTTCGGACAGATTCCTTGACACTTACATGACCGAGATGTTAGGAACTTGAGACTTGGGGGTACTTCGTTGATCGACCAGGTAATTTTTTCATGCGATTCCAAAAGTGTATATTCATTGTCTATTTTTGTAACATTGTCAAACAAATATAGATAATGATAAATGATTTTGAATAACAGCAAAACATGAACAAATTCATATTTAAATCGCCTTCATAAAGAGCATAACGATTTATCTACGGACTGTACTTTAATTACAAATCGAACACGTCCTACTATTTAGTTCGTCTGCACTCTGAAGAAATATGCCGCCCCCAAAAAGCAAAGTTTGGCAGTATTTTAACAAGACCGTCGATGGTGTGGAGTGCAAGTTATGCAGCAAAAAGGTCGTTAGTAAAGGGGGTAACACCACAAATCTAGCTGTCCATTTAAGACGAGCACACAAGATCGAATGCACCCCTCATCCATCCGTCGCAGGTTTGTACCTGAGCAAATCATTTCCAAATCTGAGACTTAATTCCCAATTGTAGATCTAGTTAGATTTCATATTAATTTAGGCCTACATAATTATGAAATTTCAATACAATCTAGAAGTGTTAAATTTGCGGTATTTTGTTTTTCAGGTATGCTGAAAAAAGTTGCTCCTACAAAACAGACATCGGCAACTGCGACTTTAAGTTTGACTGAAGCTATGTCAGTGGAACCTCCCATGGACAGTGATGAAATGCCTGCACTACCAAAGATGAAAGACTGCAGGAGCGATTCTAATATTGAAAGTGGCACCACCGTCTCACAGACAACTGAGACAAGAACTGAACAGGTAAATCTATACACATGCAGCTACAATAATCACTTCTGTCATACTGCCAGTTTTAAAATGCTTACTGTATTGGTCTTCTGGCTTTGTATTCTAAGAAGTTTTGATTTGAGTTCTATGTGTAGGTATGGAAGAATCAACTTGCTGTAGGTATTTTTTTTCCCCTGAACAAATTGCTAGGGTCATTTCATAGAATGGTTTCCTTGTTTCTAGGAACTCTTCAGCTTTCATGACGTCAGAGACTTTAAAGTCTCTGTAAACAGAGATGAATCTAGGGATTTTCAGTGGAGGGGCAGCTCCCCCATGGACTTCAAAACTGGGCGGAAGTTCAAAATCACTTGGAACAAAACATCATGGTGCGAAAGATTTAGGGTAAGAAATGTCATGGCGGTTATGTTCGAGTTATTTCCCTTGTACTGCCTTGGTAACAAGTAAACAAATTACGATGCATCCGATACCGAATCAATCCAATGTCATATTTTGTGTTGAAATCGGAAAGAAATGAAAGCACAAGCATGTACTCTATTGTTCTTCATCTAGAAATCAAACAAACAAAAAAAAACCTAGAGCAAAGTGACGTGAATTCTGCGATCGCGCGCCCTAGTTTCATCTCTGCACTCTCTATTCAAAATAGCGTTCAAACATAAGACAGGTTGATTTTTTCTTTTTTACATATTCAAGGTATTACTGGTATCCAGCCAAGGCAAGTCAGAAATCAGCATCTGGGATCGAGCTAGAACGGCGAAGTTAGACAGTGCAAAGCAGCAAAGAATTACCCGTATGATGGCTGTGTATTTAGTGAAAGACATGCGCCCTTTCTCAACAGTTCAAAGTGTAAATTTCAGGTAAGAGAGTCGGGGGAAAAGCAAGCTAGGGCTTATTTTAGTCACTTAAAATACAATGCATACCACATTATCAATAACAATTCAATAACAATTCAATAACCAGTAAAATCTTGTTCATTCATTCTAGTATGATTCGATTAAGTTTTGGAAATTTGAGTGATTAAAAAAAAAATAGAAGACATGTAAAATCCTTTTCATTGATGTGTCTGTGTGTATTATATATGTTTAATCTTTGTTTGCCACTAGTCTACTTTAATTGCCACATTTAAATTCTGTTTCAGAAATATGATCCATGCCATTGATGCCAGGGTTGTGATTCCAAACAGTGACACATTCAGTCAACGTATAATTCCATCGTGGTACAACATTGAAGTGGCTAAACTAATGGAGGAGCTACAATCTACAAAACATGTTTCCTTAACCTCTGACTGCTGGACATCTAGGGCTACTATTCCATATATGACAGTTACAGCTCATTTTCTTGATGAAAATTATGACCTAAAATCAAAAGTTTTACAAACAAGGGTATTAGATGAGAGACACACTGGAGAAAACATATCAGTGGCCTTAAACTCGGTACTTCAATCATGGAAAATTGATGACAAGGTTAGTGTCATAACAACAGATAATGCAAGTAATATGGGGCGTGCAGTCCAGATATCTGACATACCTTTGCAAATAGGCTGTTTTGCGCACACGCTTGATCTTGCAGCAAAAAAAGCTGTTGAAGTAGCCAAGCCTCTATCGAAACATATGAAGCCAGTTATAAATTTTCTGCATAGAAGTCACATTGGTGCTAAAGTTATTAAAGAGAAACAGGAGGCCTTGAATGTACCAACACACAAACTGATAACAGACATTGAAACTAGATGGAACTCAACCTATCTAATGTTTGAACGCTATTTTGAACAGAGAGTGGCGATACATGCAACTTTTATGGACAAACGATTGGAAGCCCATAAGTCAGTTTACAGAGACTTTAAAGACTCTGAAGTCGTGAAAGCTGAAGAGTTTTTAGAAACAATGAAACCGTTTTATGAAATGACCCTAGCAATTTGTTCAGAAAAAAAACCCACTGCAAGTTTGATTCTTCCACTTTGTGACAAAATCCTCAAACGATGTGAGCCAAATGACAATGATTCCGACTTTACAAAGCAGTTGAAAAAGGCAATTGGTGACAATTTGTCCAAACGGTATAATGAAAAACCTGTTCGAGACTATTTACTGAAATGTACTGCCTTAGATCCACGAATGAAACTGAAGAGTATTGTCCAAGAGTCTACATGGCAAATATTGTCTGAAGAGATTGTTGAGCTGCTGGTATGTACCATAAATTAAACTATAAACCCATTACCACACAATCCCTACTTTTGACGCCCCTGAGAAAGAAGCCTTTTGAAAACACTGTGGGAAAAGGAGAAAATGCTGGTAACCAGCATTTTCTCCTTTTCCCACAGTGTTTTCTATTCTTCCCAGAACACATTTCTATTTTTCAGTCACCTTTATTTTGTCGTCTTCAAATGCTTTCAGTTTGGACCAGTCTAAAATTTTCTCGTGTGGTAAAGAGTTAAAGAATCCTTCTACTAACCTAGCCGTGAGTATGTGGTTTATTCATAGTATCAAGATTTAGACAGAATTTCCTTCTCAGTTTGTAGAAACTGGGTGCAATACTTTATGAAAACATCAGCTTTTCTTTCAAAGTTTGCATCTTGTTTTCAGGAGCTAGAAGAGATGGTAAGAGACAGTGATGTTGTTAAGAAAGAGGAAGAAGAATTTGAAACAGAAGCATCGCCATCACCAAAGAAGGCTAAGACATTGATGGAGACCTTTCTAACCGATGACGATGATGACGAAATTACAGTGACATCTGTCTACAAGCGAAGCCACCAGGAAATGGCAGCTGATGAAATCAAGGCCTATAGGGAGATGCCTAAGCATGCCAACCCTCTGCTTTTTTACCAATCAAATCGCTACCGACTCCCACATCTGTACATATTAGCAGCTAAATATTTAATTGCTCAGGCCACATCAGTGGCATCTGAGCGGGTGTTCTCGACTTCTGGGGACATTCTGTCGGCAGAAAGGTCTTGCCTAGATGCAGACGCACTAGATGCAATGATATTTTTGAAAAAAAATGCTAAAGCTGCAGACTTTATTGTGTAAAACTTACTGAAAAGCATCCTAAACATTAAATAAAGAAGAACAAACACAGTTTCCGCTTTTTTTCTTTCTTTTTTTCTTTCTTTTATTGAAAATTGAAATATCATATGATATATCGAATATCGATCATTTTGTATCGATACAAATATCGTATCGATCAAACTGACCGATACGGAGCCCTAGAATATACATCAAATCTACGCTACATGTACCAAGTATCGATACAAATTTGATAAAAAATAAACACAGGCTTTAAACTGTTCTCTTTTATAAATGAATAGCAAAGCGTATCCTTTTCAAGGTTCAAATAATTGGGGACACAAATGTGCCTCCTTTTTTTCTCAAACAGCATCCGAAATAATGAATCAGATATGTTAAACTTCGAGCTAATACTTCAGGTTTTGTTGATATTTCACAATTTGGTCATATTAAATATTTGCTAAAATCTAGGGTACATATTTATTTTAGCAGGAAGCATGGGGCCAATCAAAGTAAATTTGAATAATAACAATGATTTTCGTATAAATCTTTTGGAATCAGATATGTTAAATTTTTGCATCAGGTACATTAAATACTTTGTTTTTGCATTGGTATTTCGGTATACTCTATTTTTCACCTTTAAATGCATTTAAAAATGAAAAAGATTTCAAAACAAAGACAACAGAAACTAATCAATCCAAAAATGGTCTCAGCTAACCTATTTTTATGCAAAAAACAGCCAATGTACTTATTTTCAACCAGACATGACATATACAATCAGTGTGCATGATCATGTGGTAGAAGATGCGACATAGAATAATGACCTATTATCACTAGTTCATAATACCACGAAATTTGCGGTTAGAGGCATCTATCAGGGATAAAAAGATATAAAGAAAATGTTACTTGCTGTATCTGAGTCTAATGTATTTGATGGTCATATAAACAAGATCTTTCTAGAAGTAAATACCTAACAGACTTTGGGTAAGCAATACATCTCTTACAATACATAATTTATTTACCCATGATACTATTACTGTGAGATTTTATCATGCAAACCAAAGCACTGAAAAACATATTAATATATTTGATAATTTCAATATATATTTTTGCAGTTTGAATTTCCATGCAAGAATTCAATAAACTCATGACAGTAACAGATTTTTTGTAAATTTTCAGTTCTGATACAAATCATACCGACATTCTAGTGTATGAAATTTGTTTCCAATCTGTTTATTGCTGATACTTTACCACCCACTAAATAGTTTAATGTATCTGACATCTAAAAAGGGGACAACTCTATTTGGCGAATGTTGAATGGCATATTGCTTGGATCAATGAAAACTTGCAAAGTTATGGTAACCACCTTTATCCCATGTCTCCCATGTCTCCCATGTCTCAAAACAGATGAAAACACCATTGGGTTATCTATCTAAAACTTCAAATTTCAACAGAATTGGCGAGTACGCAGTGCTGGGACAAAGCATTTTCATGCTAATTTAAAATTTTTTTTTGTGCCATCTGAAAGTTGTGATGCGCACACAAACAAAATATTTCAGTTATGAAAGTTGAACAGAACAAAAAATGTATACAACTTCAGCTATGTCCATTTTCTTCAATACGCTAGAAAAAAGACAAGCATAAAGCAGAACTGGTCAGTTTGATGTAGAATCAATGTATAGCTTACCAGTAATAAGATTTTTTAACGATTCATTTCAATCGAAAACCCATTCTGTATGACCCTAAACAAGTGAAACAGTATCGCTGTTCAATTATACATTCCATCTATCTATAAACAGCAGCTGGTCAGCGGTGACTTGGTGCATCCAAGGACCGTACACTTTACATATGGCATAAACAACGATCTCTGGTGCAGTTAAAGATGCGAGTGCAAGGAAGCATTTAAGAATGTTAAGAAGTCAAGAATGTTAATAAGTTAAAACAAACACTCTGAGTTGTAAATTTGTTTGAACAAATAAGTGTTTAATGGGAAAACTTTCCTCCTTGTACTTTGGTATTGCCTTTCTTCACCGATCGTACGTTGAATGTGAAATTGATATAAGACTAACAATTAGGGACAGATTTTAAGATTTATTACAGAATAAGTGCATCTCTAATGGGTGATTATCAAACAACTTTCACTTTGAATTCTTCTACAGAAGTAAGATGTAAGCATGTCGTAGCAGCATGCCAACTGGGTTTTCAATTTGGGGGTACATACACCCTCCAGGTTTTGAATTGAGGGTACAAAGAAAATATTGGGGGTATAATGTACCCCCTAGGTTTTGAATTGTGGGTACAAAGAAAAAATTAGGGGGTACAGTGTAACTTTGGGCTGTTTCACTTTTATTGATGAACTTTAACACCCTAGCTCATTTACCATAATGAATGGGATCTTAATTAAATAGAGCATTTTGTGATTAAATGGATGCATCATATGTCTCCAGGGCATGCACATAATTAGATATAATCGCAATGGCGTTCAGGGTTTAAAAACCGAAAAAGGCCATAATTTTTGATAATCGACCGCCTTCACAGAAGAATTTTCAGATTTATTCCTTTCTAAAATTTGCGAAGTACATTAGGACTGCTTTGAAAAGGAAGCGTAGACAGATTGAAGCTCGTTGTCCAAGATGATGCTCGTAGATCTAGCTGTGTTAAAATCACAGAGGAGCAGGCCGATCGGCTCATTGTAAGCTCAATCTCTGTCAAATAAAGGCAATGCCATGTTAGGGCAAAGTAAAACAGAATGTGTAATGGTAGAATCACTTGTGTCAACCTACCCTTCTCACATCTTGATGCTGTAAAATATTTTAACAGCTTTTGCTGTGATGACATTTTTTCTGCAGCAGAAGCCATACATATGAAAGTAACATGTTTAATTTGCGGCTCGATTTTTCAGCTTTCATATGTCAAGAAAATGAGTTTTTTAACAATAACTGTGCATTATAATATTATTACTGATTTTAATTTCCCAACTAAATTAATTTCCAGATTTCCTGTACACATGGCAGATTTTGACACCTTAAAAAAGACGTAGCGAAAATTATTCAGACAGACAAGGGAGCCACAAAATATACATTGTGAAAATATTTGGTAACCTGCTCTTTGTTAAGGATAAACTGGAAGCCTGTTGTCGATCTTCATATCAACTTTTATCGGACGGTTACGGGAGATACACCGGGTACCAGTTTATGTTGAGGACAAAGGGAAACTACCGTATTTTGCTTAAATTTTGGGACACCCAAAAAATTGGGACACCATCAAAAAACGTGAAAATAATTATTTTTCATGACCCAAAGATTTGGGCCATACTAAAAATTGCAAAATACGACAGTATTTTTTGTACCAAAGAATTGGGACAGTGAATATCTACTCTGAAAAAAAACCCTTTAATCCGCTTGTTAACCTTTGTTTACAAGCATTTGGTTCGCGCAGTTTCATTTCTCCACGTAAGCATTGCTTCCAAACCCTCTCGATATCATCGGGAATCTCCCGCTTCAAGGCAAATAAATCTGATCACCCCAACAGACAATTAAAAAACCCATTTGTAAAAAAAGAACCTAAATAAGGGTAAAAAGGGTGTGATTAACTTGAATCAAAGGGCAAAGGTACATGTCATGTGTATACGTACATCTGAAGTCGACAAGTGTGTATGTGTTTCACGGTCAATCGGGTTCGTTGTATAAAAATAGAAATCAAGATAGCCTATATTCTAACTGGAGCTTATCGATCGAAGATTGTCAACCAATCAAATTTGAGAATGGGCCGAGCAGGTATTTTTCAGAACGGAAATCAAATCGTTGTTTACCTCACGTTAACAGGTAAAATACGTTGTAAAAGTTTTTATATAAGCGCAAAACACCTATGCTGATTGCTTTCCCGGGATGCATACAAAAATTACTGAAAACATTTAGTTTATCAGTAATGAAAACAATGAAAAAATACGAAGTTTTAAATTCCTACTACACAAATTGACTACAGGAATTCCAATTTCTCTAAAAATAGACAGACCAGCATGTGATCGTGGTTTTATTGAAATCGCAGCGCTAATATTCGACGGGTAAGTGGTCAGTGCCAAACAGCTTGACAGCTTGTCTTGTTTGACCCAGGGATCGTATATTACGTGTAATATACGTGTAATATACGATCCCTGTTTGACCATAAGTTTTGGGACACCACGGAAAATAATTATTTTTCGTTAACCTAAATATTGGGACATCTAAAAAATTAATTATTTTTTACTGTCCCAAAACTTACGCAATTTACGGTACCTTGGTTTTGTTTGTTTGGCATGCAATACAAAATGGTATCTAATTTGTACATGCAGTGTATGTAATTACTTTCCTTTTTGTATGTGTATACTTTTGACAGTGCGTGCATGAACATAAGCACAAAAAATTTGTACGAGTAGAATTTATACATGAATTACGTACTGCAGTACGTGATTTGGCACTATGCCTTGGTAAGACTCTTGCAGTTGTAGAATATTTCTTTTTAGGCATATCTGCTGACTCGTTCACGACTGCCATATGTAAATATGCAGTTAATACTTGATGCTTGGGTAAACAATTGGTTACTGTGTATTCAAGTGGACGAAATGATTGTTTGAAAGATTTGAACCGTTGAGTAGTTCAGTCTTTAAAGACAACATATTCATGGTTACAAAATATACCATTTGTATGTTATTTACAATGGAAAAAAAAATGCTTGTTCAGCAAATAACTACAAAACTACTTTATGTCTTGCAAAGAGGAACTTGGGACAGGAAGCAGTACAAGGCCGGAGGTACGCTTACATCACCACATGGATCTGTCTGATAGTAATGAGAGCCTGGTTGCTACGCAACCAAGTGACTCAGAGACAATGACAGACTTTTTGGAACAGGCTACGTGAATTATTTTCAAACTCGTAGGGCATAAAAAGCTAGAGCTAAGTTTCCTCCCCATAATTACTTTTTAACCCTATTTTTAACACAATGACTTCTAGCAAAGAATATGATGATTTTTTTGCCTTTTCACATACCGTATTTCACGTTATTAATGCTCCCTCCCTAATACTAGAACCACAACTATATTTTTTACTCTAGAGACAACCAACCACCGACACCGTACCTTACCTTTGAATAAGGGGGGGGGGGGTTAAAGGTGGGAGTGAAGAGACAAATGAGTAAGACATTCACTCATTCACTCAAAGAAAGAGGACTGAAAAAAGAAGAAACACTGAATCAGTTGTACAAGGTATGCCTTATTTTTAAGTTTATCATAAGGTTAAATGTGTTCCTAACTTTCTCTGTTTTGTTAATGCCCCCCCCCCCCCTTTTTGCTGTTTTTGTCAATGAAGTTTTTTCCCAATTGGGCTAGGGGCCTTTTCCCAAAATCCCTAGATAAAACCCTGTGTGATCCTTGACAGAATTGATATTTCAATTCAATATTGCATCAGTCATACTGATAAAACTAAGCTATTCTCTTTTCTCATAGACTGACAGTAAAAATGCAAAATTAATGTCCGAAGGTACGCACGATAATTATATCATGGAGCTTTTGTCCTTTTTTTCTATTACGAACATGTGGTTATTGTCAATTTTATTGAAATTTTGTCATTTGGTAAAGAGTTAACCTATATTACAGTTGAAGTCTGCAGGGTTATCCCTGGACTTTCTTGTGTGGGGGTCATTTAATGCCTTTCAATGAATCAAAGAAGGCTCACTTACAAATTTTAGGGTTCATTTGGAAAATTTGGGGGTCCAAATTCCCAGAAATAGGCGGTCATAAAAAAACCCTGAGTATGTCTTGAAAAAGTATATTTGTTGTGCACTGTATCTTAAACTCAGTCTAAACAGGTTGTTTCACATTACAAAATGAATTTTTTTTAAAAATGTTCCTGAAATTTATAAAACAATAGCTGTCAAAATATAGAAAATATAATTACATGCATTTAACCCTTATCCTGCTAAATGACTAAAATGAAACTTAGTCAATGGTAAAAACCACAATATTGCCATTTCAAACTTACTTGGGGAGTGGGGGGAATACCTCCTTATCTGACAGTGTAGATCAAAGATCAGACTGCACATTCTGTCCTTGAGCTAGGCTAAGCAGCATAAGGGCAAAGGATTTTCCTGCCCATTTTTACACAGGGCCGGCGCAGGATGCTTAAATCCGTTGCACAACACTTCGTTGAAAAAATATTTCATCAGAATCCATGTATGTTTTGAAATACAGATTGCCAAATTCCTAATTTCATGAAAAGCTCTGTCTGGGTGGAAGATCTGAGCCAAAATTCATCTAGGTTAGGGTAAGGGTCAGGGCTAGGGATCTTTTTCAACAAACATGGTTTTCGACAAAACATCATCAATCTGCTTAACTCTTTCGCTGCCAACTAAATGGTTTCAACTTTTCTCCGGTCTTAAAGTATTTTTTTGTTATGACTGAAGACAACTCTGGTCGAAGATTAACATCAGGTAGCGGATGGTGTAAATCAAAGATCAGACGGCATTTTTTGTGCAGTCTAGTTTTCAACTATCCCCTCCACAAAAGGTATCCACCATAACGTTGGCAGTAAAAGATTTAACCCTTTCCCAAACAAGCCCTTAACTACTTTGAAAGCAAAAGCTTTCAAAAACATCGTAGGAAAAGGAGAAAATGCTGGTTACCAGCATTGTCTTCTTTTCCCACAATTTTTTCTACCCTTCCCAAAACAAATTTCAATTTTTAAGTCATATTTATTTTGTTATCTGCAAATGCTTCGAATTTGGACTAGTCTAAGATTTTGTTGTTTGGTTAAGAGTTAGCCCTTTACAACACAATCTGGAGTTTTAACGACCCTGAGAAAGAGACCTTTTGGAAACATTGTGGGAAAAGGAGAAAATACTGGTCACCAGCTTTTTCTCCTTTTCCCACAATGTTTAATATCCTATCAAAGACAAAACTCACCATGTGAGGAATATCTAAGCTGTCATCTACAAACACTTTGAATTAGGACCAGTCTAAAATTTTGTCGTTTGGTACCTTTACCACACAATCCCGAGTTTTAACAACCCTAAAGAAAAACCCTGTTGAAAACATTGTGGGAAAAAGAGAAAATGCTAGTAACCAGCATTTTAAACTTTTTTCACAATGTTTTCTCTCCTTCAAAACAAATAATTCAGTTTTTGAGACACTTTTATTTTGTGAACTGCAAATGCTTTGAATTTGGACTAGTCCAAAATTTTGTCGTTTTGTACTGAGTTAATCAGAGTTCTGCCAAGGCAAAGGTATTTGCAACATGCGAAAAAACTTAAATATACCCTAAACATAGGTACAAACATAACATTTGTGAGCTGTTGAAATTATTGAGTACAGATCTACTGATTTTCATGAGATAATCAGTATTTTCTCCAGGTGTAAAATTTTGCGGGTCATTTTGACCCCTTATCCAGAAATTTGGGGGTCTCAAGTCAAAACTGGGGGTCAAATTTCTTTGTGTCATTTTCAAATAGATGATTAATACACAAGCTATTGATATTCTTTTGTTTGTGTTTCATTGATATAACCAAATATCAAGGAACTTTGTAACTTACATGAAAATCACAGGCTTCATTAAAAACCACCATCAAAAGTTGCCAGTTGTTTGATGTGGAGGACATTTTAGGCCACGTAAAAGTCAAGAATCAGTACTTGGCAATCTTGACATCATTCGATTTTTATGAGATTTACTGTCGAGATCAGCTTGTTGGCTGTTTGGTGCTAAGAACACTTTCAAAAGTTACTTTTTCTTTTGGTGCTGACCACTTTTTACGCCGAGAAAAGGTCAAGGTGTCTCCAATGCTTGAAATGAGATGCAATCGGTTCCCAATTTATCAGCACTGGTACAGCATTTGGGTTCTGGATCCGATACCAATGCAACTGGTCCTCAACATTTAAGTAGTGAAGATTATATTTTGGAACCAGTGAAGTTTGTCAATCAGATTCGTCACCTATATTGTTCATTTGTATACTGGAAAAGATGCAACCAAAAAATTTCCATAGGAGTAAAAGATGCACTCTGGAGAAAACACTGGATAATATCAATAGCTCACCTCTTTGACTCATTTACTCTTTACTAAAGACATAATTCCAGACTGGTAAAATTTGAAAGCATTTGCAGGTGACAAATATAATTTGTCTCAAATTATGGGATTTGGGGTAGGAAGCATTTTCTCCTTTTCCCAAAATGTTTTTAAAAGGCTTTTTCCTCTGGGTAGACAACACTGAGGACCGCGTGGTAAAGGGTTAAGATCTTTTTAGACACAGTAAGTTTCTGTCACAAAACAACTTGATTCTCTAGTTCTCTAAGTAAAAGTAAATTAAAGCAGGGCCCTGAAGTCTTTTCAACAATTGGTAATGCAGACCAAATTTTTGTTGAATACATCTGAGTCATTCTCTGGCAAAAGGGTCTTAATGCATCTCCCCTTTCCACAATACCAAGCAAGTCATTACATGATTATGAATGCATAATATCCACTTATTCTAACAACCAAACTAGTCATGAGATAGAATTTTTTTACACAGAAAAAAATTGACCAATAGCAAATAGTTTCTGCCCAGGTCGGGCTTCACGGACTGCGCAGGCTGATCTGAGTTGATATTTTTTGCAGATGCATTTAGCCCCCTTTTCACAGAGCATGGCTGATATTACGTTCCAAAAAGAACTCCATAATGGTTGTTATTTTCTAAAATTAGCCACTGAAAAATTGGTAAAAATAGTTCCAAAAACCATATAAGCCGTAAACTTATCATGTATAATATTGTAGCAATTTTGATTGCTAAATTTTAGGAATTCTTTGGGGCTGATATTTTACCCCAAATCTGAGCGAGGAAAATCCTTCTATATGTACGAGGGCTGAGCAAAAATGTTGTGGAATTTCTTCATAACTTTTTTATTTGCTGTCCGTTTTTTTTTCATTGTTTTCAGATTTTCACCCATGTAGTCATGGTCTTATATCAATTTCCTGGTAAAAAATTACCGGTCTTTACAAATATTTATTTTCACCCTTCAAAGCACAAGGTTTGTTGCCCCAGAGCAAGCCTTAAAATCACTATTGTCACGCTTTTAAAAACGATCATTTTTCAAAATTGTCTTGTTCAATTCTCGTTAAATTACATCAACCTAATGGATGGCTCCATTTGACATTCTGTGTGAAATTTCTGTCACTAACAAAAAAAGTTAGTCTTACAGTTTTTGCGAGACCTATCAGAGGAAAAATAAGGTAAAAATGGTGGTTTAGAATTGGTAGAAATTTGCAGAGCCATACAATTAGGTGTAAATTTTGGGCATAGTCCTTCTGAATGTTTGATTTATTCAAAAAAGCTGGGGTAAAGCCACAACTGAAAAAAAATCTGCAGTATTCAAGTGGCATGCAGGGTTTAAACAAGAGGACCATGATGGCCCTGTATCGCTCCACTGGACCCATGGGGCAGGGCCAATTCTGACCTCGGGCTAAAATATGAAGAGTTCTTGTAAAGGTTTATTAGATAAAGCTACATGCCAAACTTAGTAGCTCTGGGCCATATGGTTAAGGACTAGAAGACTTATAGTTACCACCATAGAAGCCTATGTAGAACTTGTGGCTCCAGAGGTGGGGCCAATTTTGACCCTAGGGCTATAAGTTGATGAGTTTCTGTAGAAGTCCATTAGATGAAGCTACATGCCAAATTTGGTAGCCCTAGGCCAACTTTGACCCTAGGGCTATAAGTTGATGAGTTTTTGTAGAAGTCCATTAGATGAAGCTACAGGCCAAATTTGGTAGCCCTAGGCAGTATGGTTTAGGACAAGAAGATATCTAAAGTTTACACTATATAAACCTAAGTAAAACTTGTGACCCTCGGGGTGGGGCCAAATTTGACCCCAGGCTATAATTTGATGAGTTTTTGTTGAGGTCTACTACATGAAGCTACATGCCAAATTTGGTAACCCAAGGCGATATGGTTTAGGACAAAAAGGTATTTAAAGTTTACCCTACATAAACCAGAATAAAACTTGGGATCCTCGGGGTAGGGCCAAATTTGACCCCGGGGCTATAATTTGACAAATTTTTGTAGAGGTCTATTAGATGAAGCTACATGTCAAATTTGGTAGCCCTAGGTTACATGGTTTAGGACAAAAGGATATTTAAAGTTTTCACTATATAAATCTATGTAAAACTTGTGACCCCCGGGGTGGGGCCATTTTTGACTGCAGGGCTTTAATTTGACAAGTTTTTGTAGAGGTTTATTACATGAAGCTACACACAAAATTCGGTAACCCTAAGCCTTATGGTTTTGGACAAGAAGATTTTTTAAGTTTTTCAATATTTTTCAGTTTTGTTGCCATGGCAACCAGAGTTTTTATATGAATCAAATTCATGGAAGAGTTTCTGAAAAGGGCCATGGGAGGATCATAATCCAATGGGCAGTTTCAGAGAAGAAGATGTTTGAAATAAAAGTTAACGAACGCATGGACAGATGGATGCAAGGATGCACGGATGGAAAAACGACGGACACAGAGCCAGGACATAAGCCCACTAGCCTTCTGCCAGTGGAGCTAAAAACAGTGAAAGAGTATCGCAGATGATCCAACACAAAGCACCAACATAACAGTAAATAACATGCTAGTGAAATGACTAATGTTATGGCATGCTCCAGGTAGCCGTTAATATCGTTGTAAAAGGAGTCAAAGCAACTACGTTCTTGGATCAGTTTGTCTAAAACTTTCTGGTTTGTCCATTATGAAGGAATCTTAACTGTTTACCAAACAACAATAATTCTAAACTGGTCTAAACTGAAAGCATTTGTAGACGACCAATCAAATGTGGCTCAAAAATTGAAATTTCATTTGGGAATTATAGAAAACGTGGTGGGAAAAGGAGAAAATGTTGGTTACCAACATTTTCTCCTTTTCCCACAATGTTTTCAAAAGGCTTTTTCTTCAGGGTCAGTAAAAGTCTGGATTGTGTGGTAAAGGGTTAAACATGAAATTTCAAGTGTTATAATACCACCACTAGTTTTGTTTTAATTAACAAATTCCACATACTTTTTGCTCAAAAAGAAACTTTATGCTCAAAGAAAAACTTGGTTCTACTTACCAAGGCTGTTTCATCTAAGTTTCCAGTTTCTTGTGATAAATCCACATTTTGTAATGAATTGATCAGCACAGCACTTACACCAGAATTTTCACTTGTATGCACTTTCACTCACATAGTTACATTGAAACACATGATCTGCAGGTAATGAAAGAAAATGACCTTAATTAGTGTAATTATGAAGTACTATGTAACACTGCAAAATATTGTGATACTGAATTGTATCACACCATAACTAGTGATATCTATTGATACAATTTTTCTGGTAATACCCAGCTCTATACACAACTTTTTTAGTGACACTAAGTCCCATGTACTCAATAAAATCTTAGGCAAACAGAAATGCTGATGAATACATGTATATGAGCCATGCTTTGTGAAAAGGGGGCTTAATGCATCTCTGTGATGCATGATACCAAAAAAGCCATCACATTATTATGAATCCATAATAGCCACTTTATTTAACCCTTTACCACACAATCCCAACTTTTAACGACCCTGAGACTTGAGCCTTTTGAAAACATTGTGGGAGAAGGAGAAAATGCTGGTAACCAGCATTTTCTCCTTTTCCCGCATTGTTTTCTTCCCTTTCTGGTATAAATCCCATCATTTGAGTATCATTTAATTTGTCTTCTGCAAATGCTTTGAATTTGTACTAGTCTAAAATTTTGTCATTTGGTAAAGAATTAACAAGCAACTGAATCATTAGGTTGAATGGTCCTTTGAAACATAAAAAATTTACCGATAGTGAAAAGTTTCTGGCAAGGTCAGCCTGTAATGACTGCGCAGGCTGACCCGAGTTACTTTGGCAGATGCATTAAGCCCCCTGTACATAGAACATGGCTCGAATACGAGCTGCTGCTGAGACAGAACTGAAATAATGTTGAAAGTAATGTAAGACACTATCAATCAATTGTCTTCATTACACTAGCATTAAAGGTGCTACCCCATTCACAATTTTGTTTGGTAAGATAATATAGGGTTTAGTCACGTTTTTTTTTTTTTTTTTTTTTTTTTTTTTGGGGGGGGGGGGGTGCGCGGGGGTCCTGCATGTCTCAAAGGTAAAGTGTAGGACTCATAACTTGGAGGCCCCAGGTCTGAGCCTCACTGGATCAACTGGGTTTTTCGTGGGAGTGTCCTTGGGCAAGACACTTCAGAGCCCTAGCCCAGTTCTGGTGAATCCCAGGAAATACATGAATATGTGAGCTGTTGCCATGATAGTACTAAAATAGTGTTGAAAGCGGCATAAAACACCATTCAATCAACCAACCAGTCATTATTAATGTTTTTGAGGTGGTTCAAATTTGCAGAGGCCTGAAAAATGGTTTAATGCCTGGTTGCGAAGCACAAGGGCGTTTAACCATTTTGAAGGCCTCTGAGAATGTAAACCACTAAAAAAACATTAATTAATACTATTATTGCATAAAGTAAATGTATTCTAGCAATAATTTGCAATGAAAGCAAACGATATTTCCATAGAAATGCAAAGGAGTGGACATGAAATGTACTGGACCTATACTGGTCAAAACCGGAATTTGGCAATGAAATTTTTGTTATGCGTAGTGAAGGGCCGTAGCCTTATGCAAAATGTTTCGATTTCTGGCTGTAATTCACTTCTACTGATATTTAATACATATTGGACTTTGTGGGATTAACTTGCACAGGTTTGGATCGATTACAATTAGGATAAATGAGCGGACAAGAAATTTCTGTAACTGAATAAAGGATATATCAAGTGAAGGAATTGCTGACCACAATCATTAAGAAGGTGGGTTGGATGTAGAGGGCATCAAAATTGGTTTTTTGCTCAGTAAGACTGAGATTCTGTGTAAAATCATCAAAGACAAACCATAAAAAGGATCTAATACAGTACAAGTTCCTACACTTTTGTCTGGGGATGTGTGACAGGAATAAATGCTCAGTGCACAATGTTTACAAAGTATGCTCAGACCAAGGATATGGAAAGTATAAAAACGGGCATTAATGGCGCATTAATTTACTAAGTAATACATGTTTTCTACCTTTAACGCCCAGTTTTCCCATGTTAATACATGCTTATATGGGCCTGGAAATGTACTTTTTATGCAATAATAAAGGCCCAATTGCAGCCAAATGTAAACAATGCCAGTGTTAAATTTATGCCACTGAAAAATATAGAGGTTATTGTGAAGATGACAATCTGCTATTGTACTGTTGGTCCAAGTATTAGCTGCCAGTGAATTTCATATTTAGGTTAAGCCCCAGTAAAGCCCAAAATTAGAGATTTTTCTGCTTGAAGAAAGTTGGAATAAAGGCAAGAATCTGCTAGATGTACTCTTATTTTGTCACCAAGGGGATAGAGGCTTTCATTGCAACAGCATGTCATGTCACAGAACCATACAAGAAAGCCTAAATCTATTATAAATTCTCCAAAATGACATGTTGCCACACACTATTTGGAATCATTCTGGTGTCCTATTGTTATACACCATGTGAATGACATATAATGATGACATATTACACAGACGATGTGCTTTCTCTCCGTAAAAGTTGCTACCAAACCTAAGTTAAGTTTTAAATTTTCCTAAAATTGCCTGTGCTCCTCGTATTTGAAGTTATTAGTATGCATTTGATTGGTAAACCAGAGCTGTGCAATCTTCATTTTGACTATGAAAGTGTAGATATATTCCTTGTTTCTTTTTGTCAAGAGTCATCCCGACTTTGTATGGCATCAGCCAATAATGCTTTCTACCCATACAATTTCAACCAATAACATATTTGGAGCATACAAAATCAAATGCGTAAATTGGGTATAGAAGTTTGTAATATGAGCCATGTAAAACTAGTTAAACACATGGTGGATGTTTTATAACGAAGATCAGACTTTACTTTATGTGCAATCTGATCTTGATCTTTATAGGTAATGAAAGTGTTAAGGAACTCATTTTTCTGTCAGTAATTGCCGATGAATTTTGACCCGAGTTTGACATCAGGTGGTGGGCATTTTATATTGAAGGTCAGACCTCTTACTAGGTGCAATCTGATCTTGATCTGGGCTGTCAACACAGGATATTTTCTAGTGTGTAAAAAGAGTTAAATGAAAATGTTTTAAAGTAATATTCAACAGATGTTACTAAAAAAATGCTGTAAGTAAAAAGTATCAATTCAGTATATTGAAAGAAAAATCTTTTTAGTTTAACTCTTCACCACAAGACAAAAAATGTAGACTTGTCAAAACTGAGAGCATTTGAAGACGCTAATTAACTCTTTACCAAACAACAAAATTTCGGACTTGTCCAAATTCAAAGCATTAATTTGCAGATGACAATTTAAACATGGCTCAGATGACAAAATTTGTTTTGATAGCACGGAAGACATTTTGGGGAAAGGAAAATGCTGGTTACGAGCTTTTTCTCCTTTTCCCACAATGTTTTCAAATGGCCAATTCCTTGGGGTCGTTAAAACTCGGGATTATGCAGTAAAGAGTTAAATGTGGCTCAAACGATGGAAGTAGTCTCTGATAGGGTAGAACACATTAAAGGAATGCAGGAAATGCTGATCACCACCATTCCTCCGTTTCCCACAATGTTTTCAGAAGGCTTCTTTTGCAGGGTTGTTAAAATTTTGTGAACAAGTGGTAAAGAATTAGACTTGTAATAGTTCAGTTATACACAATCATGTTCTCTTGAATCTTAAGCATTGAGGCAAAATGTTTCCTTCCCATCTTTCATTATCAAGGTGGGGTCTATGTTTGCCTCTCTGTATAACGTTTCATTAGATGATTAATAAGATAAATTCTACAGATTAATCTGTTCTCAAACTTGCATTCTTATAAGGTTTTTCAGCATTTAACAACATTATTTAAGCTACTTGTATATCACAGTGGCCATTGCACCTATCAATGCTTTAAGATTCTGTTTAATCAGTATTTCTTACAGATTATTCCTAAGTGAAAATAAGTTAACTCACTACCAAACGACAAAATTTCAAACTGGTTCAAATTGAAAGTATTTGCAGACAACAAAACGAATGAGACTAAAAAATTGAAATTTGTTTTGGAAAGGGTAGAAAACATTGTGGGAAAAGGAGAAAATGCTGGTTACCAGCATTTTCTCCTTTTCCCACAATGTTTTCAAAAGGCCCCTTTCACAGGGTTGTTAAAAGTTGGGATTGTGTGGTAAAGGGTTAAAACCATCTTCAGGGAAGGGAGAACTAGAGGCCCTTGAGGGCCTGAATCGCTCTGGCATGATTTTGCTATTTTTTCTAGCATACATTATGAATTCATGATGCAAAAAGGAAAAAAAAGCATGCACACAAAGAAATGGGGGAAGGGATTGTTGCAACTGGGCTTGAACCCACTAAGACAGCACAAGTAGGCATGGTGGATTGAACAAATAGTGGAAAAAAAAAAACAACTGAAGTACAATTTCTCAAAAGCAATTGTTTGAAATCCAGCCAAATTTGCTAGGAATTCATTACTCATTGCTTTTAACAATCCCTGCAAGTTTCAAAGACATGTGACTTATAACATGGACTGTATTGAGTAAACAATACTAAGTCATCAAATGGCTGCTTTTCCTAAATTAATTGCTAGATTTTCTTCATTCTTAATAGAGTTCAATTCCTTGATGATACAAATAATCTTTGCAAGTTTCAAAGACTGAATCAAAAATGTGACTGGATTGCATAAACAAGAAATGTAAATTTTCAACTTTAAATGGCTTGTTTTCCCATACTGATTGTCATTTTTTTTTTTAAATTAATTGGGTTCAAGCTATTGATAATATAAAGCAACTGTGCAAGTTTCATGAAAAAATTCAACCACAAATGCCAACGTTATTGTGTAAACTAAAACTGCAGTTTTCAAATTTAAATGGCTAATTTTCTCATACTGATTGTCGATTTTTTTCTCAAAATCAATAGGGTTCAAGCTGTTGATGATAAAAGCAACTGTGCAACTTTCATGAAAATCCGACCACAAATGCAGACTTTATCACTTAAACAAGAAAAGAAAATTTTGATCTTTAAATAGCTACTTTTCCAAAACTGATTGTCAGATTTTTTTCAAAGCCAATAGGATCTAGGCTATTGATGAGATAAACAAACAGTGCAGGTTTCATGAAAATCTGACCACAACTGCAGACTTAAATGCTTAAACAAGAAATTGAAATTTTGAACTTTAAATGGCTACTTTTCCCACATTGATCATCAGCTTTTTTTTTTTAAATCAATAGGATTATAGCTATTGATGACATAAACAAACTCTGCAAGTTTTACAAAAATCCAACCACAAATGCAGACTTTATCGCGTAAACAAGAAAAAATGACAGACGGACAGACAGATGGACTCACAATGGAAACCATGCCATGACATAAGCTCTACTGGCTTACAGCCAGTAGAGCTATAAATGGATTTCCTTGTGATGGCTATCATCAATCTGCAGTAAGAATTTGTCAGGTTATTTGGCACAAACAAGGGCTTGAATCACTTTGAAAATGCAAAAAATAAATAGAATAGGTTAGGTTGATGAATGTGGATTTGAACTCCCAGAGAGCAATTGCAGCCTTTAGATTACAGTTATGTGGGCCAGCTCTGGCTTGGTTTAACACATTGAATCACATTGACAAAACATGGTCTTCCCATTAAGCATCTTTTTCGGTCGAATATGGATATAAAGTTTCAGCTTTCCAAAACCTAACTCTTCAGCCAGGCTTACTATTGAGGAATTCCATGCTTTAATTCAGGAAAAAGGTACGAGGTTGAACAAATCCAAGAGAGAAATGGTTGTCCGCTTCACTAATGGTCTTCCCGGCCAATTTGCCTTTTTTGGTCGAGCAAGTAGAGCAACAAACCTTAGGGAATGTCTCCATATGGCGAAAACAGGAGAAGTTCATGGATACCATTCAGTTGACACATTTGTTGTGGCAGCTACAAAACCAGAACAATCTCAAGTGCCTAACCAGCCTCAGAACACCCATTGGCAAAGATAAGTTAGATTTTGTTACAAATGTCAGGGCAGCGGTCACATTAAACCCAATTGTCAATGGACTGGTAAAGAGGCAAGAATCCTGATGTGATTTGCCAGCTTTGTGACCAAAAGGGACATAGCACTAAGAACCAGGGCTACAGAAATTTTGTAATCTAAATCGGTCCGGCCGACCGACGGCGCATTAGGCAAACTTCGGTTGATTCCGGAATTGGCCGAGCTGTGACGTGTGCTCGACGATGGGGAGTCCACGTTACCCCACCCACTTCCTTTGTCAAAATAAACCCGCGATTGGTCTGGGAATGTCCCATCTCAAACTCACTGACGGTGATGGCATCGGTTAAAATTTTCTGAAGAATATTTTCTTCTTCATTTTCATCAAATGATTTCTGTCTGTCGCTTTTGCTGCCATCAAAAATTCGCTGCAAAACGTCTTGAAATGTCAGTCTGCGTTCAGCCATTTTACTTTCGTTTTCAAGAAAAACGTGGGCGAAGTAAACGTGAGTCTCAGTCTGCTAAAATTACATCCGATTGATTCGTTTCTTTGGAAAGTATAAGGTAAAATTACTTTGTTCAACATTACATAATTCATGTCTACAACCCTGAGTGAGGATACCTATATCGATACCAAAAGCGAAAACGAGGCAAATTTCTTTGGCAACCGCCCGGCGCAGACAGTTCTCCAAGTTGTGTTTACCACTGACAGGTGAGATAGTTGGGTGCGAGTTGTGTCTGCGCTAATGGAAATGGATTAATAATTCAAGATTGCAAGAGGTCATAGCTAAATATACACCATGTAATGCTAGTCATGAGTTCGTGACAGGATGCACACTACCACGTAACGTAGAGTCAAGGCGCGGCTTTACAAAATTATGGGCGGCAACTAAATCTCGTATGTGATTTCTGATTGGTTCGCAGTAGATATTGTATCTAAACTCTGATGCAAATGGGGCGTGGCAAAATTGACTGACTGATTAGCATTGCATGCTGTTTTTGCATGTATGGTATGTAATTAGACAAAACCGATTGCGAATAGGGCCGTACCACGCTTAAGGCAACGCTGCATGACGATATCTCTGTAAGCTGTGACTTATGTCACAGTGAAATGGCAATAATTAGATAATGGCCAATTAACAGTTTGATACCAAGGGATCTTATATACAATCACTGCTTTGCCTAACGTTCAAAAATGCCTGCGGCAATGATTTAAGGTTCGTAAGTTTGTTTCTGACTGGCCATATTATGATATTTCGGACCGATTTTTTAGGACGTTTTGGAAAATAAATCGGTTTTCAGTGTTCGGAATCGGTCTGATCCGGCAATTTTTCGGATTTCTGTAGTCCTGCTAAGAACTGTGTACTAAATCCTAGGTCTGCACAGAAAACATTTAATGTCAAATGCCAGTTATGTGACGATTTATCTCAAGTTTTGTACATCACTACTTAGGTTCTTGTGAACAGATTCATCGTACTTTGGCAGAAAAGCTTACCCCATATCTTACCTCACAGTGTAATACTTGAGACTCCATTGTAAGTATAATTGTTTTTAGCATCAATAATGCAGTGAATTCAAGTACCAAAAGCTCACCTTTTGAGATAGTTTACTCTATGAGACCTAAATTCCCACTCTGCCCTATTCCCAATGACTTGCATAGTGTTCCTAAAGATTATACTGCTTACCTACTAGTGAAACGCTCACAGCTTGACATGATAAGAGAAAATTTTAAAATTAATACCACCAATTACTCTGCGAAAATGCTTGCTCGTAAAAACTGTAACATCAAACAGCTAGTCTTATCTCGGGTGATTATGTATATTTGACAGATGAATCATCTGGATCAGCCAAGAAGCTCAAAAGTCACTACCAAGGACCTTTTGTGGTGAGGTCAGTACTCGGTGATCACATGGTACACTTGACACTTGTTTTCGCTCAAAGTCACACGCCAGATGGATTACAGTATTTGGTACATGTGGTTGAAGAGCCAGCCTAAAATGCAATCTGGATGGATGAGTCTAGTCTTAATCAGAAAGTTAAGAAAAACGTAGCTACTAGAACCCCGCCTGTTATTCATTGAGGATTCATGCTCCATGTAACTAGTGCTTAAGCACTAGCCATTTTGTTTTTTACAAGTCAATTCCTATGTATTTTTTTGTGAGTGTGTGGCAAACTGTTACTAGTGATACATGTAAATGATACATTATCATACTGTATTACATGCATTTGGATGAACTGTTAGGCATAAAGGGTTTGTTATGCGGTATGTTTGACAGTCTTGGTCAAATTCAGCACACTATTGATACTTGTCATAAACATTTCACATGTAATGGGTTATCTGTCACAATGTTTCGTTTGTATGTTGCAGTATTAATGCTGTAAATATACATTGAGGCCTTCCGACAGTTTACATCAATTTGCTGACAGCAACAAAACTATATAAATGTTCCTTTCTGTTTTCTTTCCATTTTCAAATTAAATGCCTATTTTATGATTGCATAAGAATTTGAAGAATTAAATTGCCATATTAGAGTATTGTATACAAATGATTTGAGCAGTGAGGTACACTGTCTTGAATATTGCACAATTATCTTTACTGATTTGCCTCAGATGAAACCACAATATGCAATAGGATGCATTGCCATTTCCAGAGAATTTACGCCTGTAAATGACACTTCGCAAGTGACAATCCTTGTTGTGTTTCACATGTAACAAAACCATATGTTGACGATGTTATTCCAGAATGTAGTAGGGGCAGCAACTCTTGGTAACACTTAGTAATTACATGTTTATCGAGTTGTCTCCCTTGTCACAATAAGTATTCTTTTTCTTGTCGCATTACTTTTTTGGCTGCATTTCTGGTATGACTGGAACAGTTCATCCATACAACAGTCATATTACTTACTGAAGCAGTGTTTTAGAATGTGTACACTGGAGAGTATTTCGAGTTGTCTCTGCAATATCCATGTTCACATTGAAGGAACATTTAGCATTGATCTTTCATCCAGACTAATTAAAAACTCAGTATGTTTTCTGAGCATCTGAAGTTTGAGTGTTAGATGAGATGCTGGATTCAGTTAATAGAATATTCAGGTTGTGTGGTACAGCACATAGAAGGTATATGGATGTAGACAAAAATGCACTTACATTCTTACGTTGTCATGCCTGCAATGCCTTTCTTCACTTGATTGCTGTACTGTACATACTTATTGGTAGTCCCAGTTAGTATATTGATATTTACATGTATTCTAGTTCATAGTTCTAGTGAAGCTGCTTTCTTCAGTTGCTAGGATGAGTTTGCCCCACATGAAAACTGTTTGTATGTCACAGACTACTTTCACTTCTGTGGTGTTTGTTGTTTGGGACATGCAAGTAATCTCAATATTGTTGCATTGGTATGTTGGTCTTTATATATGTTGTATGACTGTTGTCCATGGTTTGGCCAGCCCTGGATTGTATGTATGTGTGTGTATGTGCATCTGTAGACCAACATCTCAATTCACTGCCTTACCCTTAGATTGGTTTTAAAACTGATATGACTACTGTTTTGTTGTTTGGTAATATCTGGGTGTACGTCTTGCAAAATTTTAGGAAATTTTGCATGTTGGTTGTATATTATACCCTGGAGATTCCCCAATAATTGGAACATGTTTGTTTGATTAACTTTGGTAGTTTGGGGGTCAGCCTCTTTTTTTTGTTTTGCCTGTGACAGGAAGCATGTGGTTGGAGGGAAAACGATGGAAAAAAAAAAGCGTAGAACTGAATTTAGACTTGATTTCTGTATTATGATAAATGTACAGTCCTGGAAAACCAACAATATATAATTAATCTGCTTGCAAACTTGCGAAAGCATGAAAACCAGTGACCAACCTTGATTTTCGATTTTCACACCTTTTGATTGATGATGTTGACCGGTATCATTAAGTCATTAACTGCAAGTAAATGTAATTACAGGCATTATTTGGTTTGTCACAACAATATGTAATTAAAGGTAATTATTTGGTTTGTTAAAACAATTCATCAATCAAAAAGACCATCGACAATAATTTTGAAATTCCTCAGAACATTCAACAAGGCATCAACGGATAATCATCTGAAGCGGTTACTAGATTGACTGGAAAAAGCAGGATAATGCCAAAAAACATTGTAAATCAACCAAAATATAGCAAAATACATACGAAAGGGAGAGGGGGTCAAAAGGGTATGGTTACATGTTAAATAGGGGTATTGGGAAAAGAAGTTATCAACCTATACTCAGTGAAAAAATACCATTGATACTACCTCATCCTTTACCATTTTATCACCGAAAAATCATCACGTAGCCCAAGAAAATTCAGAAAAAAGCCAAACCATATAGGTGGAGGGGTTTCTCTTGGTTAGGGTTATCTGGTCATTAGGGACATGGGAGCAGGATATTCCCTTTTACTCGCCTAAACCACCTAAATATGCCGGAAAACACCATTGGGTGTTTTTCTGTCTTTTTACTAGTGACACTGTCTTAAGTCCTCCAAGTTAATTTGATCTTTAGAAGGGGAAACCACTAATAACCAGCATTTCCTTTTTCCACAGTGTTTTCTAAACTTTCAAAGACAAATGTCCACACCTGAATCACATATGATTTGTCCCCTGCAAGTACTTTGAATTTGGCAAAGTCTAAAACTTTGTTGTTGGATTAAGAGTTCAGACAAATGTAACCATAACCACTGTCACAATGAAAATCTTGTTGGCAATTCTGTTTCCAAATTATAATGGTCAAAAGTTTTAGTTTTGGTCAATCTCGGTAAAACAAATAGGTCACACAAGATAGATTACAATCACTCTTGTTGTTCTTCTTGTAGCACTCACTTAGAATTACCTTAGATGATATTGAATGTTTGCTACCTTGGACCCAACAGTGACACCTTGTTTTTACTGACAAGGCCATATTTGATTTCATGAACTTGATCTGCCCCTTTTTCTAATCATATCCCATACAAATTTGCATTTGTGTTAAGGCCAGACCAAGCCCAGTAGCTCGGTCAATTCCATACAGGGCTTGAAACCCAGAGGTCGCATATACATTTCACAGCTCTCCCTATTTCTTTCAGACGATTGATGATAGTCAAAGGGAGAGGAGTCAACCCCTTTCACTGGTGTACATTCTTTCAACTATGTTTATGTGGGAAAGTAGCCAGTGGCTTGAAAAGGATCTTATGCAGAGTACAAGTAAAACCAATGCATGGATAGGTGCATTGGATACTGCAATATAACTGAAATAATGTTGAAAGTACTGTTAAACTATAGCACTGAATTGTTGTGAAGATGACAATTTGTTTTTGTGCCATAAGTCCAAGTGTTCACATACAACTTTCGATCATAGAGCACCTTAGGTAGGAAGAGAAACAGAAACAAGTAAATGTATTTGACTGATATGGTACAATAAAATAAATCTATTTTCAACAGTATTTCAATTGTATACATTAATCCGTGGCGATAAAATAAACCAACTTCCTTGGTTACAGTCTCTAAGGGCTCCCAAACAAACACAGAAAATACATTTATATGTGTACAGTATAGCATACAGGCTACTTAAATTGTACTGTCATGACTGTTTCTCTCTATAAAATTCCAGAAGGATATTCCTTTTCATATGTTTCTGTCAATGATGAATCCTTGGTAAGAAATTTATGGATACTTGAACTAATTTACATAAGGATATGTACAAAAAGTGTGAATTTCAGGGGCCACGAACAATGTAACACCTGTTTCAGCAAAGTTTTGAACTTCAATGAGAAAGAATGAAACACCCAATAAATCTCAGTTTTGCCTATATTTTCATAAGGCTTCTTAGGTTGTCTCAACATCATATTCGATAATAAATTCCACTAAACTACAAGCATTTTGAAAAATTTATAGATTGTCTCATTCAACAGAGAGGTGTAAGTCTAAGAAGTTTCAATTTCAAGTTAGGGAAAATGGTTGCCTGATGATTTTAAAATGCATAAAGCGTGCTGTCAAATAACAGACTTGTTAATATCATTGATGGTTGTTTGTTTCATCTTATGGTATACTGAAGACAACAAGTGGTCGAGTGGATATTAAATCAGCAATCAAACACACATCCTATTTGTTAACAGTTTACCAACATACCCTTTGAAATGGCAGATGTGCTAATCCACTAAATATGGCTAAGTCAAAAGTTGATTCAATTAACTTTAGTTGCCTTTTGAGCTGAACTTCCAAAACACTACAGAACAGAACTTAGTCTGTTTCATAATTCAAATCTACATTGTACTTTAAGCAATACCTGTAAATGAGCTTAATTTAAGTAGCAGATGGTTTGAATCCAAGAATAAACTGCCTGTTTTATGCACTCTGATTATTGTACCTACACATTCAGCATTCTTCATGCACCAAGGATTAATGTTAATGTCAAACTGAAACACTGATAACAAGTGCCTCTTTTTGGATGTGAAGAAATCATTAAACAAGGTTAGATGTTTAAGGGAATATACTTTCTTTTTATTGCTATTTCATATATTTTTACCTATGTTTTCCACTGTAAAACCACCCATGTCTCTTTCTGAGAATTTCAGAGGAGAAAAAACCTAACATTAATTAATCCATTGCATAATTTAGTGTTTATCAAAACTCTTTGCTCATTTCCAATTGTCAATCATAATCATAATGCAAACTTGTAGCCTCTGCATATATATCTCACGTAAGCTGTACAAGTTCACAATGCATATCTTTTAAGCTTTAAATTCAAGCGTTGCAAACACACATAATATTGCACTTCTCCCAACATAAACAGTTGCTTATTTAGGAGCCAAAATAGCAGACTGCAAGGCTGCACATCAAGGCAAATAAATGCAATGACCTGATTGGTCAAATATCGATTTTTACGGATCCATATATAGAAGAAGCAGTGCACTAACTCAGTTTGCTGGGTCAGTAACTGATATTACTCACAACAAAGCTAGAGGAGGTTACTTTTTGAAGGAAACTACTTCTAGCTCCAGCTAGAGTTTAATTTGGAAGACATTTCACAAATCATATCAAACAATAGGCCATGGTGGACTTGCAAGCACCTTCTTGTCTTTGATTATTTCTGCGAATGTTTGTTAACCCTTTACCACACAACAAAATCTTAGGCTCTTATGAGTTGAAGGCATTTTCAGGCGACAAATTTGATGTGGCTCATATAATGAAATTTGTCTTTGAACATGTAGAAAATATTGTGGTGTCCACCATTTTCTCCTTTTACCACAATGCCTTGAAAAGCCCTTTTCATCAAGGTTGTTAAAAGTTGGGACTGTGCTGTAAAGGGTTAACCCTTTATTACATAATTCCAGGTTTAAACAACCCTAAGGAAGAGGTCTTTTGAAAACATTGTGCAAAACAGAGAAAATGCTTGTTACCAGCATTTTCTCCTTCTCCCACCATGTTTTCTACCCTACCCATAACAAACTTCAATTTTTGTGTCACATTTATTTTGTTGTTTGTAAATGCTTTCAATCTGGACCAATATAAAATATTGCCATGTGATAAAAGAATTAAGTGTCACTGCAACAGGAACCAACCCTCTCTAACGTCTGAACATTATTTGGGTTTTGCTTATGGGGGAAAACAGCCAGTGAATTTTTGAGAATTTGCTGAGGATTTCTAGTAAATGAAAGAGAGGTAGAAGATTTAATTTTAATTTCAACCCTTCTTCAAACAATCCAAGTTTTAACAACCCTGAGTAAGATGGCCTTTGCAAATATTGTGGGATAAAGAGAAAAAGTTGGTACAATGTAGCCTCTGGGAAAAGCAGAAAATGCTGACAGCAACCATTTTTCTCGTTTTTTTCCCTACACTGTTTTCTACTCTTTCAAAGAGACATTTATTGTGTTGAGTTACATGTACTTTTCCACCTGTAATGAATTTCAGTTCTGATGAGACTGAAATGTTGTCCTCTGGTAAAGATTTGGTATTTGTTTGTTGGAGCATTTTGCACCATCTGAAACATTATTTCAAATTTTTATTCATGTCAATGTGACAACTCACTAAGCTGTTTTCTGAATTTCACCAGCACAAAGCTGGGGTTCTGCAATGTCTTGCCCAAGGACATTCCTTAACCCTTTACCAGACGGCAAAATTTTAGGCATGTCCAAATTGAAAGCATTTGCAGACGACAATTTCAATGTGGCTCAAATGGTGCAATTTTTCTTTGATAGGGTAGAAAACATTGTGGGAAAAGGAGAAAACGCTGGTTACCAGCATTTTCTCCTTTTCCCACAATGTTTTCAAAAGGCTTCTTTTCCAGGGGCGTCAAAAGGCGGCATTGTGCGGTAAAGGGTTAATGACTACCAGATCTGCACAAGAAGTGAAAGATGATATGTACGTTAAAATTTCAATGTCTATGCTACTGAGGCATGACAGCCACATGCATGTATAAAATACATTGAAAAACTTTCAAAAGCAAAGCAGCTACCGGTTTCTTACTTTCCAAGCAGAATTAAAAGTAACTAAAGTGCACAAACCTTTACTAGATGGTAAAATTTCAGAACTGTTCAAATTGGAAACATTTGCAGATGAAAAACTGGACATAGTTCAACTGGGAAGATTTGTTTTAAAAAGAGTAGTAAACTTTATGGGAAAAGGAAAAAATACTGGTTAAGCAATTCTGCTATTTCCAAAATATCTCAAAAGCATTTTTTGTTGTTAAAATGAATAACTATTTAGCAAATGACAATATTTTGGACTGGACCAAACTGAAAGCATTTGCAGATGACAAAAGTTGCTAAACTCATGATTTCTTTTTTTGATTGGGCAGAAAACATAATTACCTGGGAAAAGGGGAAAATACTGGCTACCAGCACTTTCTCCTTTTCCCACAATGTTTTCTAAAGCTTTGTTCCTTAAGATTGTTAAAAGTCGGGATTGTGTGGTAAAGGGTTAAATAGTGCTCTACATGAAAACCTGGATGTTTTGATTTAGGGTCGAGGGCAAGCAATACATTTTAACATTGCTCTGTATGTACAAATGTATTTTTTTATTTGTCTACAAATTCTTCTTATAAGACTATTAAGATATACATGTATTTATAATAATAAACTAATATTAACACCATATTGCCTTGCTTGTTGCATGAAACTTATCTGTATTTGTAAGAGCTGTGATCTGAAGCAGCCAGTTCTAGATCGTAGTAAGCATACTAGAGGCCAAAATATTCATCTGCTACATGTTCTTCAGCAACACCACAGACTTCTTTGGAAATCTGATTATTCTGCTGTATACCTGAAAAATAAAAAAATACATTGATATATTGTAAACTTGATAGAGAAATCTGAAAACATTTTAAACCCAAAATATGTGTAACCACAGTAATCCAGGTAATGTGCATGGCAGGGCTCAAATTTTCTCCCAATTTGAAACATGTAATTTTGTGTAAAATGAACATCCAGAAATGTGCAAAAATGTCACCAATTTTGCAAACGTCTAATAGCATCATACAGGCCTCTGCCAACTCTCAAACTTTGGGGAGAAGTGACTTCTCCCTAGTCAGAGAATTGGGAGAAGTTTTTCAAAATGGGAAGAAGTGGTCAGACTTTGAGAAGTTTAGACGGACATTAAAATGTGGACATGGTCAGATTTATAGAAGGAAATAACAATATTTTAACAATTCAACAGTTTGATTGGATAGAAAACCATGTAAATTAAATGAAAATATTTTATACTGTATATCTTTTTAATGATTAATATACTTATTCCTATTAGAAACTACTTAAAACATATTTATTCATTACTTACCATGCTCATTTCATACACTTTTTGGATAAAAACATTATGGAAAGAGAAGACAAATACTTGTTGTGAGCAATGGTTTCTCCTAGCACATTTTTTTTTGTCCAAAATCTTAGAAGCACTATTTTTATTTCCAAAATCCTGGACAAAAATTTTTGCTGAAAATCATTATCTTTACCAGAGATCATTATATATTACAATCCCTGTCTGTGACCTGGTGAGAAAAAATGTAAGTAATGTTAGAAAGTAACGATTGCTAACAGAATTTTCTCCTGTTGGCACAGTGTTTTCAACTTCCTCATGGGAATTAAAGTCCAGTTTCAGACAGCAAGAGACATCAAAGATAAGTTTGTCTGAATACTGTTTGTCTCTTGCTGATGACAGATAAATTGTTACTGAAAACATTGCTAAGGACATGCATTTCCAACTTAATACCTGTTTTAACCTAGTAGATCGTTTGTTCGTGGTAGATAGGGTCCGACCAAGAAAAATGTCAAAATTTTGACAGAGTGTAGGACCAATAACAATGTACGTATATTTTTTTAATTTCATCTTTTTGTTTGCGTCAAAGAAAAATATACAATTTCATCCAAACTTTTGAAAGAAAACCGCCCTCGAGCTTTGTGAACATCACAACACCCAGCAGCCATTTTGAAATTGATTCAAGTGACTTGCTGGAATTCGTCCAAAAATCAGTTGCAATGCCAATTTGTAGTCACATGATTTAAAAATACTGCCACATGATTTTAGCAGATCATCTAAATATGTCATCATGTCTGTTCGTTAGGAAAAGTGTAAGTAATAGAGGATGGGGTAAATGGTGTTTTAAAAGCAAAGTGCTGATTTCAATTCAATTCCGGGACATTAAATAAAAGTTGAATATCCAAGTCAGGGTTTTACACTGAAAAAAGAGGCCAGACAAGCCGCTAGACGGCGCCCATGTTTGTTATGACTGGCAAAAAATATTGGTTAAACTTTGCAAGCATTTTAGCGACTTGACAGGGCAAGGGGTGAATATTATCGGTTAAGATGATACCTACCAATTAAGAAGGCGGATTTGGCACCTGAGAAACTAATTAACAACTGCTTCTCAAATGGGACAGTTGAAAACAGTTAATTTCGCTGATTGGACACCAGCTGTGAATCGGGTATAATGCGCTGTTAAGTAATAATAGATCTACACACACTGATTATGTATCAAGTACCCGACGCGTGGTCAACATACGCGAGGCAACTCCCTGATTTTTTCAGGCGACTTCAATTTTGCCTGCCCGACAAAATAGGCGAAGTCTTTTTAAATCAGGCGACTTTTTTGCCCAAGTTGCCCACTCTGCCGAGGCCTGTCATAACAGCAATTCTGTACAATGTCATCACTGTAGCACTTCCGATTACTGTAATAACATAATTGTACTGCAATACCATAGTTTTTATCTCATCAGTGATACGTAATTTTTGACGCAATGCCACTTTCACTAGATGTTGAATTATGCACATTAACAAAATTTTGTGTTGGACTCGGCAAAACAGACCATAGAATTGAGTTATGAGTTGACATTTTCAAGTTCCTGTTGTATTTTATTTGTCTGTAAGTGGCACAAGCTGTTTAGGAACGATTCAGAACATTGCTTATAAAGATGATCCTCATGAAGGACGGCTGGTTAACGTAACCATGTCAATTTCGGCTGCTGTGTGTGACAAAGTGAACAATGACCAGCCGGTTACAGTGTCTTGGGTGTGTCTTGTTTCACAGTACAGCTTTTTCCTTACAGTATAAATGGAGCAAGCACTGGTTGTTCGATGGGAATACTAGAACAAGAGGGTCATTGAACCTAAAGTGCTAACCTGAGTAAAGTAATCTACAGTTGATAAAGCTGAAGAGATCTTGGTTTCAATTATGTAAAACAGTGTAACTGATCTACTTTTGGACTTGACATGGCAAAATTTCGAAGATATCATCAAGTCAAACATTCTGACCAAGTTTCATGAGTATCAGGCTGAAAATATTACCTCAACGGTGCGCATACTGTTTTTCTCACATTCGCCTCAGTGACTTACTTTTTGACCTGATGTAACCCAATGTCGAACTTCTCCAAGATACCTTCAAGACAAACATTCTTACCTAATTTCATAAGTATCTGGCTTAAAATGTGGCCTCTAGGTTGCACTCAAAGTTTTCTAAGATTTGACCCTATGACCTACTTTTTGCCCCAAACATGACCCTATTTCAAACTTGTTAGAGATATCATCAACAAGAACTTTCTGAGCAAGTTTCAAGAGTACCAGCTGAAAATGTAGTACCTGCACAGTTCGCAATTTTTTTCTATGATTTGGCCTATTGACCTACTTTTTGACCCGACATAACCCTTTTCAAAAACTTGTCTGAGATACCACCAAGACAAAGACTCTGACCAATTTTCATAAGTATCAGGCTGAAAATGTGACCTCTAGAGAGCACACAAAGTTTTTCTAAGATTCGGCCCAGTAAACAACTTTTGATCCAATGTGACACAATCTCAAACTTGTCCAAGGAATCATCAAGACAAAATTCTGACAAAGTTTCATGAGTATCTGACTGAAAATGTACATCTAGATTGCACACAAGGCTTTTCTAAGATGTAACCAAGTGACCCACTTGTTGACCCAATGTGACCCAATTTCAAAGTTGGCCGAGTCATTATCTAGACAAACATTCTGACAAAGTTTCTTGAGTATCTCGCAGAAAATGTCGCATCTGGAGTGCACACATGGTTTTTCTAAGATGTTGCCTAGTGACCTATCTTTAGACCGGATATGACTCATTATCAAACTTGTCAGTGATTTTATCAAGACCAACATTCTGACCAAGTTTCATGAGTATCTGGCTGAAACTGTGGCTTCTAGAGAACACACAAGGTTCATATAAGATTTAGCCAAGTGACTTACCTTTTGACCTGATGTGACCTAATTTCAGACTATCCGAGATTTTATCCAAATCTTCTCAACATCAATATCAAACTTGTCAGAGATTTTATCAAGACCAACATTCTGACCAAGTTTCATGAGTTTCTGGCTGGAAATGTGGCCTCTGGTGTGCACACAAGGTTTGTCTAAGATTTGGCCAAGTGACCTACTTTTTGACCCAACATGACCCAATCAATTTTGTCTGAAATGATCATGATCATGACAAACTTTTTGACCAGACTTGTCTAAGACTTTATCGAGACAAAAATTCTGACCAATTTTCATGAGTGATAGGCTGAAAATGTAGCCTCTAGAGTACACACAAGTTTTTTCTAAGATATGGCTCTGTGACCTACTTTTGACCTGATGTGGCCCAATTTCAACATGTCCAAGATTATATCCAGGCAAACATTCTGACCAAGTTTCATTAGTATCTGACTGAAAATGTTGCCTCTAGAGTGTACACAAGCTTTTTTTTAAGATTTTGCTGTGAACTACTTTTTGACCCCGTATGACTTGATTTCAAACTTGTCCAAGATTTCATCCAGACAATCATTTTGACCAAATTTCATGAGTACCAGGCTGAAAATATGGCCTCTAGAGTGTGCACACGGTTTTTCTAAGATTTGGCCCTGTGACCTGCTTTTTGACTGGATGTGACCCAATTTTAAACTTGTTCCAGATTTTATCCAGGGAAACATTCTGACCAAGTTTCATAAGTATCAGGCCAAAAATGTGGCCGCTAGAGTGCACGCAAGTTTTTTCTAGGATTTGGACCCATGAGCTACTTTTTGACCCAATGTGACCAAATTTTAAATGTGTTCAAGATTTTATCAAGACAAATATTCTGACTAAATAAAATGAGTATGAGTATCAGCCTGAAAATGTAGCCTCTAGAGTGCAGACACGGTTTTTCTAAGATTTGGTCCCTACTTTCTGATTGGAGGTGAACCAATATCTAACTTGCCCAAAATTTTATCAAGACAAACACTCTGACCAAGTTTCATGAGTATCAGCTAAAAATGTAGCCTCTAGAGTACACCCAATGTTTTACTAAGATTTGGCCCAGAAACCCACTTTTTGACCCAACATGATCCAATTTCAAACCTGTCCAAGATTTTATCAAGACAAACATTCTGACCAGGTTTCATGAGTATCAGGCTGAAAATGTGGCCTCTGGAGTGCACACAAGTTTTTCTAAGATTTTGCCCCGTGACCTACCTTTGGACACAAAGTGACCAATTTTCAAACTTGTCTGAGATTGTATCCAGAAAAAAAAAATCTGGCCAAGTTTCATGAGTATCAAGAAGAAAATGTAGCCTCTATAGGGCACACAAGGTTTTTCTAAAATCTTGACCTACTTTTTGACTTGAAGTGACTCAATTTCAAAATTGTCCAAGATTTTTTCAAGACAAACATTCTGACCAAGTTTCATGAGACAAACATTCTGACCAAGTTTCATGAGGATCTGGAAATGTTGTCTCTTGAGTGCATACAAGGTAAATGTTGAAGACTGCACGATGGACAATAGACGACGTACAATATACGATGGATGCCGGACACAGCAGGATCACAAAAGCTCACCTTGAGGTTTTTGTGCAGTTTAATTCAGCTCTCATGCAAGTTTATTCTCCATTTATTTCATTGCTGGATTTTCAAACATCTCTTGTTGCATTCAAGTTGTACAACACATGGAGTTTCAATGCATTTCTGAAGTTATGAAAAAAAACCACACACAACAAATATTTAGCCTTGTCCAATACTAGGGCATTTACGGAAAAAAAAAAATTTCTAAGATAATGAAATCTATCTGTGATGCAATACTAAATATTGTGGAAATAGGAGAAAATCATGGTTACCAACATTTCAAAACCCTTTTTTCCAGTGTTGTTAAAACTAGGGATTGCTAGGTAAATGGTACAGGGTACATTCATGCACATTTAATCTTTATCTGCAGTCTCTGTGCAGAAAATGGGTCAATTGGGTGCTGAATTCTGCATAAAAATGAAAGATCACTGTCATCTTATTAGCCCATATTCATGAATCAAAAAGTACTTCCATGTCCTGCTCCAACACTAAATGGGGAAATCAATACAGGTATAGCGATAAATCTGTTTTGAACACAATAAATCAAAAGATAAACATAAAGGCGACTTACCAATTCAAGAATGAGAACTGAAATCCACATCTGTTTTCAGGCCTTTCACTCATTCTGTATATTTTCAGAGGACTTTTTGTTCAAAACAAATGAAACAAATCCTAAAATAGATGCCTGTTTATTCTTTTTGTGTCACTCTTCAGCAGATTGAGTTAAAAAACTTGGTTTTCTGTTGAATTTGAATCTCGCACCGTCCTCCATATTGTTTTTTTCGTTTACCTTATCTTCAAGGTATCATGTGGCATGTGGTGTATCTACATCATGCTTATTGATGTAAACAAAAGATAGGTTTTGTTCTAGTTTTAAAATTAATTCTTCTGCCAACAAATGGAACTTTGACCAATCACACATTAACAGTGTCAACATCATATTAATTTACATACTTTAAATGGTATGACTGAAATTTAACTGCATTTTAACATCACATTGTTTACTTCTGGACTTTACTGGGACTGGGAAGTAGTGAAAAAAAAAACCTGCAACGTCTGCTACGTTACCAGGTTGCTGTATCTTTTGTTTACTTTTTACCTGTTTTAAAGTTTCGTTTTTTGCCGGCAAATACATGTAACAGTTAAACGGATCACACAGTAACAGATTGTCATCTTCACAACATTTTCCATACATTTAAAAGGTAGGATTTAAATCTAAATGCATTTTAACACCTGCATTGTTTACTTTTGGCCACAGTTGGGCCTTTAACTCCTAGACTCAGCTTCAAATAAACCTACTTCCATTCTAGAGTAAAGACCATATATAAAGAAAAAGTGTCAGGGTTGCCATAGTCAAGAATATCTCTGCAATGCAGTGAGTGTAGATCAAAGAACAGACAGCACATATTTTACAGTCTGATCTTAATCTACCTAGGCAACAACTACAAGTATGATGCTGAAAGTCACTTAAGGTTTTAACAGTTTGCAACTAGTTCATAAAATGGATGATCCAAGAATAACATGCTAAAACATGAATTTGCAGCTCAATCCTGATGATAAATGACAAAGATCAGCCAAGGATAATCCTTTTCCCTTCCTGGAAGGAGTCCGTAAAATGGGCCCATACCCAATCCAAAACATTTACCATTTTCCCCAAAATCGCCCATGAAAATTCCCAAAACAAATGTGTATTTGCTGCATGATGGACCTATGTCATATCAAGAATAGGATGCAAGTTTTCCAAAATTTGTGTCTCTGTGATGGAATGAAAATCAAATTATGAATTGTTCTGAAAACTTAACAAACAATCCACACATTGCCGACTTCGTTGGTCAAAAAGAGGGGAGTTTCCCATAGTAGTTTTAAAAAAAAAAAACTAGAGGTCCATGATGGCCCTGTATCGCTCCACTGGCTAACATGTACAAACCGTACACACCAAACATTACATCTCTGGGCTTAAAGGCTTCTAACAAGAAGACTGACAAATTGTGACCCCAGGGCAAGTCCATTTTTTACCTATGATTTACGATTTCAAGCTATAATTATGAGCTATAATTAACTGAATCCTGGTTGAGGTCAACAAGATATAACCACATACCAAGTAATACAGGACTGGGCTGTATGGTTATAAACAAGATTTTCAGTTTCTTTAATAAACCATGAGGGGGTTTAATTCAATTTGAAGAATGTCTAAATTTTGAACAAATTCAGAAGAGATCCACTAGATGAAGCTTTATGCCAAATTTGGTAGCTCTAGGACTTACAGCTAAGAACAAGAAGATTTTTAAAATTCTCACTATAAAAGTCCTTGTAAATCTTGTGACCCCTGGGAAAAGGCAAATTCTGACCCAAATGCTATAATTTGTAGAATCTTATTAGAGGTCAATTAGGCGAAGCTTCATACCAAATTTAGTAGCCCTGGGCCATATGGTTTAGAACAAGAATATTTTCAAAGTTTTCCCTGTATAAGCCCATGTAAAACTTGTGACCCCCAGGGTAGGGCCAATTTTGGCCTCAGGGCTATAATTTGACAAATCTAAGTAGAAGTCTATTAGATGGAGCTACATGCCAATTTTGGTATCCCTAGGCTATAATATTTAGAACCAGAATATTTTCAAAGTTTTCCCTGTATAAGCCCATGTAAAACTTGTGACCCCCAGGGTGGGGCCAATTTTGGCCGGACAGCTAAAATTTGAAGAATCTAAGTAAAGGTCCATTAGATGAAGCTACATGCCAAATTTGATAGCCCTAGGCCATATGGTTTAGGACAACTTGATATTTAAAGTTTTCACTATATAAAACTATGTAAATCTTGTGACCCCCAGGGCGGGGCCAATTTTGAACCCCGGGCTATAATTTGAAGATTTTTTTGCAGAGGTCCATTAGATGACAGTACATGCCAAATTTGGTAACCCTAGGCCTTATAGTTTTGGACAAGAAGATTTACAATATTTTTCAGTTTTGTTGCCATGGCAACCACAGTCTTGATAGGAATCAAATTCTTTGAAGAGTTTCTGAAGAGGGCCATGCCAGGATCATTTCTGTGAAGTTTCGTTAAAATCCAATGGGTAGTTCCAGAGAAGATATTTGAAATAAAAGTTAACGGACGCACGTGCACACACACACACACACACACACACACACACGCACGATGGACACAAGGCCATAACATAAGCCCGCTGGCCTTTGGCCACTGGAGCTAAAAACCTGCAACGTCTGTCAGCAGTTTATTTTGGAGAACTGGTTAATACCAAGTTTAAACCTACCGGTATACAGAAGAGGCCAGCATTCAGTGTATGTATTTTGGCAGTATCCATTGCGATATTCAAATACAATGCAGGTGCGCTGTGTATTTTTTGTGTAGCCCAAAATTTTTTGATATTGTGAATGCCATCTGTATTTGTGAAAAGTTCGTTCTGTAGGGATTCAACTACGTAATGAGCCATAACAGCAAATATTACCGAAAGAAAATCAACGGGTTCTAACAAGGCTTTTGTTTGATCGGTAAACCTAGGTCTCGACGCACAAAAATCTTGAAATATCCTTTTTTATAGCACAGAAAATTCCGATCAAGGGGTAATTTTAACCCCCTAAAATTTTCAGAGATGCATAGAATATATCAAACAGCAATCATGTAAAAAGATCATTTTAAACGTGTGAACCACTCAGTCCGTTAAATAGGCATTTTCGTTCTTTCTGTGTTGCAGTTGTTTTTCTGGGACTTCTGTCTAAAAAGCCATGATTTTAATCCTTTTTAAACAGCCTCATTTCATGGTGAACCAGATTTGACCAATATCTGAAAGGGACGATGGATCTGGATGGTCACAAACTACCGATGATCGCTTGAAAATGGTAAAACCTTGCGTCAACTGTCCATCAAGACACTCATTCTCAATGAGAGGGTGCACTGACAGGTATAAAAAGTTGAAAAATCAACTTTATATTATTGGTTTAAATTTTCAGTCTTTAACTTTTTGTCACTGAGAAAAATACATGATCATCATCAAGAAACAATAGTATTGATTCCAAATTTGACTTCTACATAAACACTGTTATTGTAACTTCGCTGTTCATTATGAAGCTTGCACATGAAAAGAAACAGGTGAAATCCTTAAAAAATCAGTATTTCATTTACTTAAAGTATGTCAGATTTTAAAATTACGGTTTAACGGTACTCATATCATGTGAACAATTTTAAAAATCTGTCACAGACTGACTAGTATTGTGTAACACCGTTCTATATTCTGAATTAGAAATTAACACATTTTAATGAAAGCTGTTCATCAAGGTAATTTTAAGAATTTTGGTGCTATGGGGACTTTCCCTATCATGACCTCTCTGTTGACACTCAAAGTTTAAAAAAAGCCTAGTGTAGGACAAAAGCCCAATAGGACAACAGCTCTGTAGGACAAAATTTCCATGGAAAAAAGCTACATAGATGAAAGTCCTCAAGAACAATTGCCCAACAGGTCAAAAGCCCCATCTCATTAATAAAGTAATATATCTCAAGGAATGACTTCATAACGTCAAATTTGCAAAATTTAGTGATCTGTTATCTATATTCTAGCAACAGAGAAATTTATTCTGGTGTATGGGCTGATAAATAAATTCTGCTACTTTCATTTTGATTTCAAAATGACCCCAGATATAATTGATAATCATTTGAAATAAATATGAACACATAAGTTGAGCAGTGGTTTCTGATCTATGATGTTTTGAAAAGAACATACAGGATCATTTGACCAAGGGTTGAACCTTATTTTCTGTTGATTACTCTTACTTTACAAGGATATTTTCAAATATATGATACGGTCAATCCGAGATTGAAGATGGCCAATAAAATGTTTGCAACCTTACAAAACCAAGTACTATTGTCAAATTATTTTTTATCTTTGATCGTATTTTGAGATTCTTGATAAAATTAGATTTTTAATCTCCAATACCGAATGAATACAATTAAAAAGTCAGTGGAAAATCAATGATTTACATCATGGGGCTTATGTTTGAATTTCTGTTGAGTGCAGGGGCTTTTATACTGTGAGGCTTTTGTCCGTGGGGCTTTTGGCCTATGGGGCTTTAGTCCGTACCCAGAATTTCGGTTAGAACCAGTTCCTTTGTCGTATAATTTTTGACAATTAGATCCATTTATAAAGTTCAATTAAGTATCACGAAGCAGTTTCGGAGGTTTACAAAGAACTGACATATTTGTTACTATTTTGTAACGTACATGTCCTTTTTTATTTTTGACGCTTATTTCCAAGATATCTTGTGTACACTTTGAACAGGAGGAACAAATGTTAAATTGATGTTTCTATATTCAAAATTAGAAGGTGACTAGAGGGTATATTTAAACAGATCTTTATATTCACACTGATAATGAAGAAACATATAATGCTGAAATCAACTGATCACCACCAGTATAGACAAAGAAAATCTTTCAGAACAGGTTCAAACTAACATAATTTTGTCTCATTCATTGCAGAAGATGATGTCGCATTAATTTTCATCAGATTTAAAGCGGAAATGTCATGAAATTTTGTGTGTTTCAATATCTATGTGATGAAAATGTCAAATTGGTACTAAATGGATTGGTTTTAGTAGGATACAAACTGTTTTGAAATAAAAACACTTGTTTTTCATGATAAACAGTTTAGTTTAATATACTCGTTTATGATATAAATTGAAAAATTCAATATTCAAAATCACCAGACTTCCCCTTTAAAGCACACTAGTGCAACACTCATTAAAATTTCGATCCAATATTTATGTTTGAAGTGTTACACATAATTTAGACCATATAAAAAGTGCAAAACTGAATAGTAAGTATAACCCCTTTTAGATATATGGTGACAAACAAAAGCATTAACGAACATTTCATGGATTGTGGCGACACCAATTTTCACATATTTACACGACTATAAAAATGGTATTCAGAATGGAAAACTCTAGCAAATTTGCACATTAATTTTTGATTAGTTATAAATTGCTGAAGGTTTTTTTATGAAATTGTCCAATAGGTGTTCGGATACTTTTATCCGTATTTTCTTTTCTTTCTTTTGCTCCGCAACAGTAATAAACACGTCAAATTGACTAGTTTGACCTGAAATATTTTATTTGATATTTGTCATCCGCCCCTGTTACTTTGGCTTTTATAAAGGATACATGGGTACTGATTGTTGGACACAACAGGTATTACTGAATTTATCCCGTATGGCGAGATAAGCCCCGATGACATCAAATGCAACCATTTATTGAGAATGAGTGAAGAGACATTGAAAAGATACATCAATTTTACACTCCCACATATTTTTAACCCTTAACCATTTACCACACATCCTGACTTTAAGGACCCTGAGAAAGAAGGCTTTTGAAAACATTTGGGCAAAGGAGAAAATGCTGGAAACCAGCATTTCCTCCTTTTCCCACAATGTTTTCTACCCTTTCCGAATCAAATTTCAATTTTGGAGTCATGTTAATTATGTTTTCTGCTATTGCTTTCAATTTGGACAAGTCTACATTTTTGTTGTTTGGGAAAGGGTTAAATTGCCGAATAAACCAAAAGGACATTTTTGTACTAGATTAAGTCCCGGAAAAATAGCAATTTAGTGGATGCCTTTTTTCTGCAGTGTTTCAGCAAAGCGGACAGTGCAGAACGAAGATCAGACTGCACATTTGGTTATCTCTTTACCAAACGACAAAACTTTAGACCAGTCCAAACTGAAAGCATTTGCAGATGACAAAATAAATGTGACCCAAAAATTAATATTTGTGTTGTATCGGGTAGAAAACATAGTGGGAAAAGGAGAAAATGCTGGTTACCAGCATTTTCTCCTTTTTCCACAATGTTTTTGAAAGGGTTTTCAAAAGGTTTTTTTCCTCAGGGTCATTAAAAGGCGGGACTATGTGGTAAAGGGTTAAGAAATTATATCAAAGAAGCATAACCCCATGATTATCAGTATTGCTCTTATTTTTGTTAAAATAACTGTTAAAAGGGAAAAGAATCGCTTATAAATACCAATAATCTGTGACATGATTCTGTGTTCATTACCAAAATTCCAGATTTGGGAGAAAACACATTTTTCCCAATTTGCATGGTTTTGGACCCATCTCCTATACAGGGAAAAAAAGAAAACGCTGTCTTTATCATTATGAAACAAACAATTTTTAGACTGGTCCAAATTGCAGGCATTTGCAGGCGACAACCCAAAAATTGAAATTTGTTCTAGCAAGGGTACAAAACATAGTGGGAAAAGGAGGAAATGCTGGTTACCAGCATTTTCTCCTTTTCCCACAATGTTTTCTAAAGCTTTCTTTTTCAGGGTCATTACAAGTTGGAATAGTGTGGTAAAGACTTAAAGTACCTTTCACATTAAATTGCCTTTGCAGCCAATGCAGATAAAAGATCAAACTGCACAGAACATGTAGTCTGTTCTTTAACCCTTTGCCACACAATGCTGCCTTTTAACGCCTCTCAGAAAGAAGCCTTTTGAAAACATTGTGGGAAAAGGAGAAAATGCTGGTAACCAGCATTTTCTCCTTTTCCCACAACGTTTTCTACACTATCAAAGAAAAATTGTGCCATTTGAGCCACACTGAAATTGTCATCCGCAAATGCTTTCAATTTGTACAAACTACAATTTCGTCGTCTGGTAAAGGGTTAATCTACACCGTCTGCTTTACAGTGATATTCTGGCTAAAAGTAACCCTGATATTGCTGATTTTATTTCTTGTCTGAATATGACTGTTGAGTTCATTGGGCATTCTAAGGAATAATTGATCGATTTTTCCATTCATTCATCGTTGCAACCTACTGCTTACATGGGCAACGCCCCCCCCCCCCCCAGGCTGCTTTGTTACAGGGTCAAGTGAAGCTCAAACACAGTGCCTATAGGTCATGAGTCTTGTACTTTACCACTGAACCACTCAAGAACCCTACCGTCACACATGACCTCTGTTTAGCGTCTCATACAAAAGACTATTGGTAATTTTATTTGGCCAACCGTGGGGCTCGAACCTAGACCCTCAAGTGACCAAAGAATTGAAGTTGACAAGTCCCCCACTCTACCACTTGAGCTATGCGGGCTGGTCGACTCTAAGGAATGAGGAATCTTACCAGCGTATTTATACTTACAGCGACCCACGGAAGAACGCTGGGGATACACCTGGTTGCACCTCTGAATTCAACTTTTATAATTACAAAGGGCCGACCCTTATGCGCAATACAACATGAATCCACATAAATAATGAGCTAGCTATGTCCCTAATTGGAATTAACAAAATGAGCCAGAAAAAAAGTTACCTTGTTAGTCTTTATTCAAATCCACTGTTCAAATCACAGATCAACATCGTCTGCTTCCTAGTTTCATCTTATTTTGAAGACTTTTTCTTCCTTTATATCAATCTAATCTCTTTCTTATCAAGCGGATCTCGACGACTTATCGCTGAATAATTTTTTTCCTTGAGAATTATTCGCTTTCAAACCACAAATATATTTCCATATAGATCTAGATTTATGCACTTCTACTTCTAGCGACTCTGTAACTATATGCTGACACAGCATTTTTCTGTTGTCTGCGTGGTCTGTGTAATATTTTCCCGCCAAAAGCTGAGGCGCGTGCTGCCAGCACTGTGTACACGATGTAAAGTATGCGAGGGGCGTTCAAAAAGCATCCGGAAAAGTATCAGTACTCTTGCCAGTATTCCTCGACCGACGATTTCTTTATTACGCTTTTTAGATTTACACAAAAAAAAGGAGGGGCCATCTATTCAAACTTTGCCTGATAACACAGATGCTAATTTTCGAGAAACTATCAGAGCTCCAGATAAGAGGGGGTGATGGTATTCTAAATCCATTATTTCTCTACCAAACCCTATGTTGTGGGTTCACATTAGAATCGTCCCGACGAGACGATTCTAATGAGTACCAATAACATAGGGTTTAGTGGAGAATAATTAACATTTTCAATTTTGAAATCAAAATCACTCCCTCAATTGGAGTTCTAAACTATGGCACCGTAAGGTAGCGTTGAGCAGGACAGACACTCTTAACTCTGTAGCAAACGACAAAATTTCAGACTTGTCAAAATTGAAAGCATTTGTGATGACAAATCAAATGTAACGTAATGATGAAATCTGTCTCTTTAAGAGTACAAAACACTGAGGGAAAATGGGAAAATGCTGGGTACAAACATATTGTCCTTTTCTCACAATGTTTTCAAAGGCCTTCCCCCACTGTGTCGTTAAAACATGGAACAGTTTGGTAAAAGGGTCCATAGGACCGCGTTGTCTGCAGAATTTTTTACTCACAGTGTTCGATGTGAAGATTCCGTTTATGTCTTTTTTTTTCCGCGTGGAATGCATATTTGTCACCAACGGACCTAGATCAACTCGTCGAAGATAAATTATGCTGCTAAGCGCGATTCACTGACCTTTCCCTGACAGTCTGTATTAAGATCAGACTGCACAGGACGTGCAGTCTGGTCTTGGATCGATAAGGTGATCAACTCGTCGAAGATAATTCTATGTAACCTGTAAGCTGCTAAGCGCGATTCACTGACCTTTCGCTGACATTGCAGATCAAGATCAGACTGCACTGGACATGCAGTCTGGCCTTGGATCTACATTGTCCTTTAAGGTGATATTTTTCCCTAAACATGACTTTGAGTCGGCCACATTTGGGTGTTTACTATCGACAAGTTCATTGTAGTTCATTGTAGTGTTTTAGCAGCATTTAAAAGGGTTAAAACCTTTGGTAGAATAACTCGTACAGTAACTTGTCGATAATTAGCTTTCAGTTAATTTCTATCTTTTAATCCACCTCGACAATGGATCCACTCATTTTAAGCCAAATATAAACCATTTCGTCGATATTATATCAAACCATAGTCATTCTTGTTCAAGACAAGCACTACACCTCTAGTGGCTGCAACACAAGAATTATGTACACCTGTCGATTGCGAGATTGCATAGCCCTGTACCACACGACAAAATTTTAGACCTGTCCAAATTGAAAGCATTTGCAGAAAAGACAATTTCAGTGTGGCTCAAATGATGCGATTTTTCTTTGATAAAGTAGAAAAACATCGTGGCTAAAGGAGAAAATGCTGGTTACGAGCATTTTTTCCTTCTCCCACAATGTTTTCAAAAGGTTTTTTCCTCGAGGTCGTTAAAAGCCGTGACTGTGTGGTAAAGGATTAAAATACGATGGATAGAAAATGCAATTTCGGACTTGGCGGCTATCCACTGTTCAATCGAGGATATCGCATGCTGCTTGTCCTGTGACTGTGTACGACCTTCACCTTGCATATTTATGCGGCTGGAAAGTGGAGTCGATATACTGTACACAGGTGTGCTGTCGCAACAATCTATGTCACAACAACCCAACAGCAATTTACTCGAGGATGTTGGAGTTTTACGTCGATAGTGCAGTGGAATAGTTTCAAAGACAGTAGAAATGTAAATTGCATATGTGTAAATTAATATTTAGCGTTTTTGCTGTAAGACGCAAACAGAGGTCCTACAAATAGACGAGTCCGCCATTTCCCGTGTTGAAACAAGTACCTTTCTATTTTAGATTGGGTAGCGAAAAGACAATTGTTCACAATTTTGACCGAACCTAATTTTCTCCCGACCAAGATTCATTTCCAATAGCAAATTTGAAACTTCTCATTCTTTGATATTGGTATAACCCTTTACCAGAGGACAAAATTTTAACCTTGTCCAAATTGAAAGCATTTGGAGACGACAATTTCACTGCAGCTCAATGATGGTTCACTTTTTCTTTGATAGGGTAGAAAACATTGCGGAAATTTCTCCGTTTCCAACGTTTTTAAAGGGCTTCTTGCCCAGGGTCGTTAAAAGGCGGCATTGTGCGGTAATGGGTTAAACACATTTCTATATTTGGCTTAAAATGAGTAGCCAGGGAACATTAAATATAAATTCAGCTTCTTTTATCTGTACCTCTCAAGTAGATCTATGACGTGATTTAAAGAAAGATGACAGGTGTGCGTGCACGTCGTATCTATAGGGTAAAGGATTCCAATTAGAAAATGCAGATATCGATATAATATTTAAATAGTGGAAGATTTGCTAACACCACCCTTATGAGAATGTTTCCACCGCTCAACACTACCTCACGTCTCAGTTCTATAGGAAAAAAAGTTTTATTTAAAGAAAAAAAAAAAAAGCTTTTTAGACTTTGCCTGTTACACGTACCTATTGAACACCCCTCGTGTTTTGTTCACCTAGACATGTGTAACCCGAGTTGTAGATTGGTTCCAAATCGGACTTCCAAACTTTTTTAGCGTTTGTCTCAAAATTGTCACACACAGTCACTGTCAGTTTTTAAATGCTATCAAATGCTACCTTTCATTAATTAATACCATAGAAGAAATCTCAAAAGATTTTTCCCCAAGGACAACACAGGGATCATTTAAAAACAAGGGACAGTTTCTGCCTGAAAAGCCGTTACCACACAATCCCGACTTTTAATGACCCTCTGAAAGAAAGCCTTTGACAACGTGTTGGAAAAGGAGAATATGCAGGTAACCAGCATTCTTTTTCTTTCTTTTCCACAATGGTTTCAACCCTTCCCTGAACAAATTTCAACTTTTGGGTCACGTTTTGCCGTGTGCAAATGCTTTGAATTCGGACGGGTCTATTTTGTCGTTTGGTTAAAGTGCACCACTAGCCCAGATTTTATTTTTTTTTCTCTCTCTTTTGATTTCCTGATTAATAGTGATATTTTGTTGCCACATCCCCTAATCCGGTTATTTATATTAATCGTTTTAATGCATTTGTAAGCACAGGTGTGTAAATCGAAAATCAAATCAGCGGGCCCCTAAATCGACGGGGGAGGGGGAAATTTCCCGTGATGTCATCGCATGACCAAACAACTTCTGATTATATGTAAACATCGTGTCAGGCTGAACATCTTCCTTTTCTACGCCCAGAGAACCTTATAATTTGTAATTGTGCCATGAGGGGATCACGGTGGAACATCCATATATACCGCGTTGTCGCTAATTGTAGCAAAACTGGTGTACAGATGGCGTTTCCTTGCATTATTTTCAGAGAGACCCGACGAGAAGAAAACGATAGACAGATTTCGTACTTGTCGGAAGAGTTTGGAGCGGGCCAACGCATTATTCTGCTTTATGTTGAATCCATTTTGCTGAAGGGTGCATCCCATTTACACGCAGATTTCAAATTGAATATATGTGTACAAAATCTAAACCATCAAAATAATGTGCGGGGTTAATACGATGACGTCACGGTAATCTCTGCTCATTCAGTCGATAAGGTGAAGAAGTCGGGTTTATACAGGTGCATAGGCCTATTTTCAAACCACAATTTCTGACAAATTACATTTTTTTAAAGCTGGTAATACAAATGCTATCTCATTTGTATTATCTGTAATATATAAAGAAATTGTGAAATTTATTTGTGGGCTGGAAGTGCTCTTTAAGAGTTAAGGCCAACTGAATAAGAAAAAAAAAAATATATATAGGTCCTCATTTTATTACAAACAGATAAGTCAGGTTCGCCAAAACAATAAAAAAAATAGTCCGATTCGGAACTTAATAGGCCTATTTCTTGCTCTAAAAGAATTTTTGGCAGTTTTTCTTTCAAAACTTGATTATACAGAAAAAGATTTTTCTCCACAAGTACAGAGAGGGGTTTCTTTCTTCTCCGGCCAGGTTGATGGTAGCGTGGTACACCAGCATCTTCCTCCGACGATCTAGCTGAACACCGGCTGTGCCCTCAAATCTGGTGCTACCTCTACTAGCACTGCATTTCTTCTCTTTGAGTTGATGGACGGGGCTACCGGCTGAATCGCGGGCCCATCTGTCTGCGGCCGAACTTCTTGCTAAGACCACCGGTTGCTATGACTGAACAGCTGGATCAATCATGGTTAACCCTCTACCACATAATCCCGAATTTTAACAACCCTGAGGAAGAAACCTATTGAAAATATGATGGAAAAAGGAGAAAATGCTAACCAGCATTTTCTTCTCTTCCCACCATGTTTTCTCTCCCCTATCAAAGACAGATTTCATCATTTCAGCCAAATTTGAGTCGTCGTCTGCAATCTCTTTAAATTTGGACTAGTCTACAATCCTGTCGTCTGGTAAAGAGTTTTAAAACTGCAAAACGAACGAGATGAACTTCGGGCTGCGCTACCAGTTGAACCGTATGCTGTCCAGGTTCAGGATTTGCAACCAGGTCAGGTGCAAGGGCCTTAAATCTTTACCACACGAGAAAATGTTTGAGTATATACCAAACTGAAAGCATTTGCAGACGACAAGATTATTATAGCTCAAATGATGAGTTAGGTCTTTGATGGGTTATAAAATATTGTGGGGAAAGGAGAAAATGCTGGTTACCAGCATTTTCTCCTTTTCCCGCAATGTTTTCAAAAGCCTTCTGTTCCAGCGTCGTTAACACAAGGGATTGTGTGGTAAAGGGTTAACGTGGGTAAGGGTCTGAAAGTACAATGAGACCTCAATGACCATGATTCATTTTGTCCCAAGGTATTTTTGGTGACTTTCATCAAAACCGTCGGTATAACTAAACACAGCTCGCCTACTATAGAACAGGAAATGAAAAGAATGTAACAAAATGTAAAATTCCTCATCTTGAGCGAATTCAGCTTAAGTCGTTTTTGTGTCAAGGCCAAAATTGAAATTGTTTCAAAAGGTCTGGGCACGTATATTCCAGACTAATATCTGTCAATCAATAAATATTCCGATGTATTGCGAGGTCTTAGTGTATATAATGTTCATTTTCTCCTTTTCCCATGATGTTTCCAAAAGCTTTCTTTATCGGGATCGTTAAAGATCGAGATTGTGTGGTAAAAATGATAAAGTGGCTTTCACTAGGAATGGCTCCAACATACGCAGATCTACCACGTGGATGATTAGTAGCCTAGGCTAATTCTTTTATTGAATAGTATTTCCAGAATAACTATTGATCGAAATGTTTTCTTTTTATTTTTAAGCAGGGTTTACCTTAGCTTTTATCCCAGAGGGGCTCATGGTCTCCCAGAAAAGTTTGATTGATTGATTGTATTGGAGTTTAACGCCGTTTTAACAGCTTAGATCATATCACGGCGGTCGGCGCACCTACGCATGTGGGCCTGGCTTTCTCACAACAGTACTGGCACAACTTTCTTTCCAAGTCACTGACTACTTTACTCATACGCATCAGATGTGAGAGGCCAAAAATTACCGGAAAGTTTGCGTCAACCGGGTATTGACCTTGCAACCATCAGGCCTCGAGCCAGATACGCCAACCACTGAGCTACCCGGGCCCTGAAAATTTTGAGTGCGCGAAGGACACCGTACTAGGGGACTGTATCAGCATGAACCTAGTGAACCTTCGGGTATACTGTAGGGGGGGGGGGGGGGCTGTGTGAGCATGAACGTAGTGAACTTTCGCATAATTATACTGTAGACGTGGTGGGGGGGGGGGGGGGGGGGCGGGGGAAGGAGGCTCTATCAGCATGAATGTAGTAAACTTTCGAGAATTTCTTTTTTGGTCTGCTGTTCAACCCGCCATTCATGGACGAAATTCTCAATACCAATTGACGATGCTGAATTAGTCGAAGGCATACCGTCCATATAGCGCAACATGCAACTGCGTAATGTAGAAAAAATGGAAGCAGTCGAAGCATTCATTTAGCACTTTATAGAACAACTCCATCTTCATAATTAAGTCTAAAACTGCTACCAAAATTGAAAAATTTGCAACCGATAGTAAAAAGCTAAATATTGCGATTTCTTCCTTTTTTTCTTTTTAGATGGAAGATCCAACTATATCGGACAGTGTAGATCAAGATCAGACTGCACGTTCCGTGCAGTCTGATCTTGATTTACACTATCCGCAAAAGCACACTGCGTCACGCCAAGCACCCTAAGGGTGAAAATGGCACTCTCGATTCGAGGTGCGTAATGACTCTAAACCCCGGGCTTCCGCCACTGTTAATGTCTATATTTCTGGGTAGAAGCAAAATATAACACTCAGTTTCAAAGTAAATCCGAGATATGGAAAGGCTCTGACGCAAGCCACTCGGCATGACGAAAAAGTTTTGGTACTTAAAGTGCAGATGGTGCCGTATTCACCAATGATTTTTTGAGAACACCTTTTATTCTCCAAGATTTTCTAAATGTGAGAGTAACACAACTTCTGATTGGTTAAACAAAATGGTTCTTAAGTATAGTTGATGAATATCGACCCTGACTCGATGATGATTAGTCTGACAATATTTTACATCAAAGTGTATCAAAGTTCAGTCGCTGGCAGGAAAAAAATAAATCTAGAATTGAGGCTGGCACCTTTAATTCTAGTTTTAAAACCACCCTGTTCGTCCTGTTCCATTTTGTAAACTGTATTCACAATTTTTTCTAACAACTGCTTTGATGATTTCCCTTTGGAATAAATGTTATAAAACCGTGTGTTTCAGAAAAGATTTTACACTACATGCCTCGTTCATTCACTTGAACAACAAATTTTCCCAATTTACTCCACAAAACTCAAAAATACCAGCAATATAAAACCAGATGTATCTGGACCTCCTCTATCTTCTGTATTTCTGTCGGTATGACATGCTTCCTTCATAGTAACTTTACCGTCCATGCTTTTAGAATCTTTAGCTGAGAGTTTCAGAATTTCTAAAATATAGTTTAAGTCATCAAAATGTACAAAGCATAACAAAAATGGGACTTTTTATCGATATTGTATTTCACTAATTTGTTATTTTAGATCCGTCATCCTTAATTACTTTTTTATACGTTTTTTTTTTTATATTGTATTGGATTTTTTTTTAGACATTGAAAATATCCTTTTGGCTTTTCATCTGCAGTATTCCATATGACTCTTGATCGCATTGTCGAGTCTTTACATTTTCCGGCGAAGTTGAATGCGCTGGCTGTTGACCTACTTCATGGTACTGATAAAGAATGAATAGATGGTAATTTGAGATTGGTAAAAAAATGTGAACATGTTTATTCGGCGGGCCCCTGCTGGCATATTTGCTCGCACATTTATGAAAAAGCGTTTCTACCGCTTACCGATACTTCGGGGCCTTGATTCATACCACAGCAGGCTCATGTAGTAGAGAATGAGTCTTGTCTTGTGCTGTTTGGAAATTGAATATTTTCATAACCGTTCTCCAGTAACCCAATACTACTTTTCAGCAAATTAAAGCGCTGAAGGCGCTAAAGGCCAGGGCATCAGAACAGGTGAAGAGGTAGGAAGATTAGGCCCAGAAGCTCAAAGTTGCTATGATATTTGTACAGGCTTAAAAACTGCTATCACATTCGTACAGACCAGTAAAAAATTATCTGCATGTCTCACACTGACAGTCTGTAGAGTTGACAACAGAATGGAAAAAAAAGAAATTTGTAAATGCCAATATAATGAATATTTTCTATAGCCTTAGCCTCATGGTCTTTATGGATTATAAGGAGATAATTTTCAAAGGATTTTCTGTTACTATTTTCTTCCTTTACGTTGCTTTGGCAACAAATCAAACTGGTAACAAACCAAAATGAGCAGCATGCAAAAAATTACTGATCGAGGACAAGTCCAGGGAACATTTCTGGAAAGTGCAAAAAATCCACAATGGCCAAGCAATGAATCATATTTTTCTTTCATCTTACCATGCTCAGTCTATTAGTTGAAATAGTAACCATGTCCTTTGGGCAATGACTAGGAAAAACACAAAGTCTTTAAAGGCTGATACCACAGAGCCTCATTTGGTGTCTGAGAAGACAATTCTTTAAGTATTTCTTTTAATTTTTGCATTTTGGTTTCTATGGCAACAAATAAAAAGACATCCGCATTCGGGCGCCAATGCTCGGCAACAGTTGTGTTAGATAACAAGAGCACCATATGCGGATGCCAACTCTTGGCTGCATTTGGTTGATTTTCAGTGAAACCACAAAATTGAAAAAGGGGCATAGCTTGATAGTTATTTACCCTTACTGTTTATGTTTCCGTTTTGATAGTTAACAACTTGTCCAAGTTTGAAATAAACATCATCAGTAATAACAAAGATGTTGTAAAATGTTCAAGATTTTGCATGACGACGACACAAACGACGAAGATGATGACACTAGGGCTATGAAAAAAAAAATGTCTATAAAAACAGCTGTGCTGAAAAGGTCTTAGTCGAAAAAGGGGCATAACTAATTACCTTTCCAAAAATATTTTGGTGTTTACCTGCCTCTATTGTACTGATATAAATTCCCTTTTTAATAGTTAACAAAAAGTCCAAGTTTGAAGTAAGTACATGTATCTTCATTAATGACAGATATGATAAAATAAGTAACTTGTCCAAGTTTGAAGTAAATATCTTCAGGAATATAAAAGATATTATGAAATGTCAAAGTTTTTTGGCGCATAGGCTTTGACAATAGCTTGATGTTTTCTTCGTAAACAGTTGAGCTAAAAACTAACAGTTGAATAAAATCATATGAATGATACAAGAATGCTCAAGGAACATTTCCATGAAAAAGTTTTGTCAAAATATTTGCTGTAAATTCCACTTTTCAATTTTCCCCATTGGAAGCTTATGGAATCTCTAAATTGCCATGATCAACCAAGCTGGAAAGCCGATTTTCATAAACAAGAGGGCCGTTGGGCCTAAAGCCCTCATCTGAGTAAAGACATCTAAGATTGATAAATTTGAAGAGCTCCTTGTTGTGATTATGGAAAACACAAATGAGCCATGCTCTGGCAAAAGGGGGTTTAATGCATCTCTGTGATCCATCATTCCAAACAAGCCGTCATATATTTATGGATCCATAAAATCCATTTTGTTGAACAACCGACTGAATCATGAGGTACACTGGTCCTTTGACATGCAGAAAATTTGCCAAAAACAAAAAGTTTCGACCCAGGTCAGCCTAAATACCTATGGAGATCAAAATCAGATTGCACTGAATGTCTAATCTGATCTTCGGTACAAAACGCCCACCAGTTTCTTAACTCTTTACCACACAATCCCGAGTTTTTTAGGACTCTAAGGATATAACCCCAAGAAAACCTTTCGGAAAAAGAATAAAATGCTCTTTTTTCTTACAAGGTTTTCTGCACTTTCACAACCAATAACCAACATTTCAGCTAGATCTAACTTGCCGTCCGCAAATGTTTTCAATTTAGACAAGTTTAAAATTTCATCGTTTTATAAAGATTAACTGGTTTTCAATGGCTAATGTTACAAACTTTAAATAATACATATTTGATATTGTATGCGCCGAGTTTGCTATGGGTCGAAATGGTTATGGGCCAAGATGTCATATCTGGACAACTCTGACAGGAAGAAAGAAGGCATATATACCAGTAAAATACAAAGTTATAACTTCAGACACGAAATGCACAGTAATTTTACGAAAATTAAAATCTTACCGAGGTTTTGAGGCACCTTTTTCAGGGAAAGAGCAGACCGCTATCATTATTTGTTATTCACATGGTGTCTAGAGAAAGGACAAACGAACGATCCCGATTAGTGCTCGGCAAGAGCACTCGTCACATCTCGGTCGATTGCGTACCTATATCTAAACATTTGATCAACGATCACCCGAGGTTTGCCAGTTGTTTCTTTCACTGTTACAGCGCACTAATTTGCAGTTATGAATAAGCTAACCAGTGCCCAAAATTCTCAGTTAACACTTTCGTACGATTAAAATCGCACATCTATCAAAGTTTGTTGTGAAATTAAACCTTACTATGATGTTCAAATCGAAATATTTTTATTATTTTAAGGGGTCGTTTCTTTCAGCGTAGTGAGATGGATTGCGGGTGGTACTTTTCACTTTTACTCGGGTTTTTCCGTAAACGCTTGGATGGGGTTGAAATTTTGGTATACGATTCCTATGGCCTTGGGCTTGGCAAGCCAAACCCAGGCAAAAAAAAAAAAAAAAAAGTGAAAAAGAGCCAATTGCTCGTGAGGTTACTTTTCATTATTTTACTTCATATTGAAACACAAAACAGTTTCAACATGTAAACATGTATATTCCAGTATCTCTTACGCCGTCTATCTTTTTTAAAAAGATATTTCTTGTTCATATCGTACATGTTCAAAGGCGTTTAATCGTCTTTACTGAGATTTTCTTCCAAAAGTTCATTTTTTATAGAATATCTAGCCTACTTTGGGTTTTCTGGTTTGTATCCTATGTCAATCAACAGTGTTTCAAGAATAACACATCATTTATTGTAAAATGAATTTAGGAATCATGAATTTCTTTCAAAATATTTATTTAGTGCATATAACAATATATTTCTTTTATGTCCTCAATATTTGTTTGTAACACTTATCAATATAATGAAATCCAGTGAGTAACACGTTATAGTGATTCTATAAGCTTGAGACATAGTGAAATTGAATATGTAGATCTAGATGTGTTGAAATAATGGAGTGACCGGAATTGAAATATTTTCTACTGATTTTTTTTTTATGCATTTAGAGATAGTGATACAAGAAAGAAGTCTACCATGTGAGCTTGTTGCGATGGATTGCGATTTCTCCATTTGCAAACCAGTTTGTTTCTCTGAAGGTTTTTTTGACATCAACTCTAAAAATTTGTTTTGAAATAAATATCATCTAATCATATCTCTCTTGGCCGGAAAAAAAAAAAAAGATTTATTGGTTTTGAACACACGAGTCTTATATTTTGCAAAGTCTTTTCAGTGTACGGTTGTACGGTCTAAAAATATATATATCCCAAGATTCCCTGTTTTTTTTTTCACCGGAAGTGTGCTGACGTACCGCTCCAGTCTTTGACTAACTTTGCTATAGATTAGACGCATATTGTACGATAAGCTTTAGAGAGCCATATTTTTGTGTTATTGTTACACCGTATTTTTGTTTTGTTTCTTCTGTAAGTATATTCTTTTTGATATTTTTAGTACTTATCGTATAGCTATGTTATTATGTTGTGAATATTTGAAAATTTCATGTGTTGAGTTTGTTCAGACGGCAGAGGTCCGCCATTGTGGACTGCGCCATCTTGAAATTTCGAAAAAATTCAAGGTCTGCACCCCTGTTACATATTTCCTGTTGCTTGTAGTTGAAAGAAAGGATAATTAAACATTGTGCGTTAGACTGTATCTTTTTTTTTTTTCGGGAAAAACTCAAAAGCGTGAGAAAGAAAACATTCGGAGACTGCCGCCGTTCCGTTGCCACTGCACTTTTAACTATTTACCAAATGACAAAATTTCATACTAGTAAATTGAAAGTACCTGCAGATAACAATTACGAAATTAAGAAAATACATATATGATTAAGGTCACTGGTGGGGTACAAAACATGGTGAGAAATGGAGGAAATGTTACTTTGCCAAGACAAAGCCTTGAAAGTATGGGGTTAAATCGAACAAGTTTAGTTCTACTGCAGTATTCACAAACCATTCTGAAATTCAAGGCTGACTTTAATCTTTTTCCTGCTAAACAATTAAATGAAACTTTCATGTAGTTGGTAAAAACCAAAATGTTGGTATTTCAAAGTTATGGGGGTTGGGGAAATACCTCCATATCGGACAGTGTAGATCAAAGATCAGACCGCACATTCCATGCAGTCTGATCATGATCTACACTCTACAAAAAAGGTCTGTGAGTGGTGCTTAGCAGCCTGAGGGTTAAATTGCATTGTTTATCTCAACCAAACAAATGTTTCTCCTTTTCCCACAATGTTTTCTGCTCTGCCCATAACAAATTTCAAATTTTGAGTCACATTTATATTGTCGTTTGCTAAAGCTTTCAATTTGGAGTGGTCTAAAATTTTGTCATTTGGTAAAGAGTTAACTAGTTGCCTGCAAGTGCTTTCAATATTGACTTGCCTAAATTTTTTGTCTTCTGGTAAAAAGTTTAACAATAGTGTAACAGCTGTAGAATTTAGTTATCATCAGACATGCAGTCTGATCTTAGATCATCAATGCAGAGCACTTTCTAAAAGATTATAGCCAATTGAATATGTCCATTCGTTTAGTAGCATTAAGTACTGCTTTTAACCCTTGTCATGCTAACTAAGTGAAATGAAGTTTTCAAACCAGCAGTAAAACCCGAATAATGCTGTTTCAAACTTATTTTTAGGAAAAAATATCTCCTTATCTGACAGTGTAGATCCAAGAACCTACTGCATGTTCTATGCAGTCTGATCTTGATCTACACTGTCTGCAAAAGGACTGAGTCACGCTTAGCAGCCAAAAGGTTCTGGTGAAAACATAAAAATGGCACTGTGTTCATAAAGCACACACAAGTGCACAATCTAGAAAAAAAACTGGAACGGATGACACATTTTTTTTTATCACTTTGTAGAACAGCCCCATCCAGACAATGTAGATCAAGATCAGACTGCAGGTTGTGTGCAGTCTGATCTTGAACTATGCTGTGTGCAAAAGTGCACCATGTCACGCTTAGCAGCCCAAGAGTGAAAGCTCTCTTGATTTGGATTGTGTAATGATTCTGAACCCTTGATTATGCCCCTGCATAAACTATTATCAAACCAGATGAAGTCATTTAATTCCCAGACAGTTACTGACATTCAAGGGAAAAAATTATTTCATATCATAGTACTGAAATAACTAAGGGAAGGGAAGGCAATTTTCTCCTTTTTCTACAAGGTTTTTTTCAAGGCTGTCCCACTGTAGTGTTATAAAAAGTTGTATGTTGATATGTGTCACTGTTGCATGTCTGATGAGTATTGTAAATTAGTCAGGGTTCTATTGATAACTCTTTCCCACAGAATGAAATTTTAGACTGGTCCAATTTGAAAGTATATGCAGAGGACATTATTCATGGTTCAATTAAAAAAGCACGACAAAGTAGATATTGTTCAAATGGTGAGATATGTTTCCGAAAAGGTAGAAAATATTGTGGGAAAAGAAGTAATATACTGGTAGCCAGCATTTTCTTCTTTTCCCTCAATGTTTTCCAAAAGCTTTTTCCTCGGGTTAATAAAACATAGGATTGTGTGGTAAAGACTTCATAACCACAAGTATACAGGGATCCTAAAAACATCATTTCTTCACTTAAGCCTATGTTGTGGGCACTCATTGATAGATATCAAGACAAGTGAGAAATTTTTTTCTCAGTTCTTCTCCAAATGACAGATGTTAAGAGTTGTCCAAATTGGATGCATTTGCAGATTTTTGGCCTCATTACCTCTGATGCATGTAAGAAAAGTAGTCATTGGCTTTGGAAAGAAAGTTGTGTCAGCACTGGTGTGAGAAAGCCAGGAAACACATAGTTGCCTCATTGACCACCATGATATGACCTGAGCTGTTAAAATGGCATCAAACTCCAATGCAAGCAAATTCTTAAAGGTGTTTAGAACTCGGGATTGTGTGGAAAAGGATTTAGGAGCAATTTCTCCTTTTGCCAAAATGGTTTTTACATGTATTGTTGTATTATTGCTGAATATATACTGTGCTTTCACAAGCCAGAGAAATCGGGCTATAGAAACATTATGGGAAATGGAGAAAATGCTAGTGCCCAGCATTTTCTCCTTTTCCCACAAATGTTTTCTACCCTTTCAAAAGCTAATCCTGTCATTTCAGCCACATTTGATTTAATATCTGGGCATTCAATCTGGACAAGTCCAAGATTTTCTCATTTGGTAAAGAGTCAAAAAGGGAATAAGTAAAGGTTTTCAAAGAGTGTGGCTATAAAACCAAATTTTTCAACATGTATACTTGTTACATCTTAAAAGTGTTCAAGTTCTTGGCTTGGATCAAGGTCATTGTGTTGTTTTTGCATGTTTTGAGAAGCACAAAATGCCCCATTGTGTACTATTAGCCTTGGGGTACATGCATATAACTTTATGTGAACAAGCATTTTGAAAGAGAATTTGAAATAGATGTTTTGTGAAAACATGTACTTGTTACTGACCTTGTTGTGGGGTAAATGTAAAAACATAGTGGCAGAGGAATTGTTTGGAACAAGCAACTTCTTTTTTAGCCACAGTATTTACAAAAGTGGACTGCAGGCTTTCATGTGAATCTCTCAGGGTACATAATGAAAAGTCTGTATTGGATGATCTCCAGTGGGTTTGATCATGTAAAAATGTTCGTGAAACACAGAAATTTTGAAATAATCATGTACAATTAAACGCCCATGTAGTTGCCAGAACATATGCAAAATGGATGCCAAAAATCATAAATTATGTCTTAACCCTTTATCAAATGACAAAATTTGGGATTAGATCAAACTGAAAGCATTTGCAGACAACAAAATAAGCGTAGCTCAAATAATGACTTCTGTCTCTGATAGGGTAGAAAACGTTGTAGGAAATGGAGAAAATGTTGGTTACCAGCATTTTCTCCTTTTCCCACAATGTTTTCAAAAACTGTCTTTATCAGGGTGATTAAAACTCAGGATTGTGTGGTAAAGGGATAAACAAGGCAAAAAGATAACGGGTAAGCCAGTAAGGTTGCTGATTCAAAAACAAGGATTTTCCATAACCAAATACAGAAACACGCTTTTTTTTGGATACTTTATTTTTACTGTAATATTCATAGACTGGAATCATGATGAAAATATCAATAGGTTCATCTATTAGATTGAGACCGGTGCCCACTCTAGATGAATTTAGGACAATATATAGAAAAGTTGCGTTTTAGATCCACCAGTACACAGTAAAATTTCGACTGCATAACATTTGGTTAAGAGACAGCCAACCTTGCCAAAACCTTTTCAAAAAGCCTTTTGTCAAGCCCCCGTGGCTCAGTTGGTAACGTACAGGACTTGAGAACAGGAGGTCGCTGGTTCGATCCCTGGCTTGGTCAATTTCTGAGGATTGATGATAGTCATTGCGACAGGATTTATTCCTCTCTCACCGCTGACCATTGTTTCGACGATGGTATTGTAGGAAAGCAGCCAGTGGCTTTGGAAAGAATATTGTGTGGAGTACTGGTAATAGAAACTCTAGGAAAGCATGGATAGGTGCACTGGCTGCCATGATATAACTGAAATAATGTTGAAAACGGTGTTAAAAAACCTACGATCAAAAGGCCCTTCCTGGAAAACAATCAATCTGAAATTGATCTGTGCACATCGGCTAAGGATAATTCACCTTCATTGCTCGGCACTATTACACCACAAGGAAAAGTAAGTCTAACATAAACAGGGCTGCCGCTTTGATTACCACCAGCGCCAAGTGTGATAATTTAAAAAAAGAAAGATGCCTCTGAAAATGAAGCACTGGCATATCAACTGACAACAAGTAATGTCTACACATGAATTTTAAAAGATTTTAACTTTGACATAAAGTATGAAGGAAGCAAATGTTACTGTTAACACAGCTAATCAAGCTGGTGTATCATTAACGGAAAATGTGATAATGATGTTTATCTGTGCACAAATGACAGGTTTGGAGCAACCTACTACCTGTTCGACAAATTTATGTCCCATCATGGGGAAATACCTATCCAAAAATGAACTGACATGAAAAATGGATCGCTGCAAAAAATGCTAAAACCCATGACACAACAAAATGTTAGTTGGACACTGTCCGATCAGAGACACATCTGTCTTTTCAGCTTTATTTACTCTTTACCACACAATTCTGAGTTTAAATGACCCCGAGAAAGCAGCCTTTTGAAAATGTGGGAAAAGGAGAACATGCTAGTAACCAGCATTTTCTCCTTTTCCCACAATGTTTTCTACCCTCCCACAAAGTTATTTCAATTTTTGAGTTACATTTATATTGTCATCTGCAAATGCTTTGAGTTTGGACAAGTCTAAAATTTGTCATTTGGTAAAGAGTTAATGACTTTAACCAGAAAATTTGCATAAATATCAGTTTATCACAAGAAGTGGGAGTGAAAATCTCTGTTCAGTGATGAAGATAAAAACTTGTATGACTTTATGAAATGAAAAAGTTGAACAATCTATAAATAAGGAGAGGGTGGGGACTTGGCCACCTTGACTTAGAGTGATAGCACTGAGACAAGTGTTAAAGAAGAAGGTATAGGAGATTCACTTTTCCAAAGAAAATCAAATTACATGTTAACCTTTTACCACACAATCCACAGATTTGAGGGCACACTTACCTAAATAAAAGTTTGTAGGGGAAGCACTAATAGATTTATGACAGTGACAATTTATGGAAAAATAGGTCTAAATGTTAAGAATTTTTGTACCCCAGTTTCATTTTCTGTACGCCGAATTTTGCAACCCAAGAGGCATAAAAACCTCTCGTTGAAAACTTCAGTGGACACGCTGATCTCTGGTATATCAAGACTACTCCACTTTGCTTGTGAGGTAGAGCGTCAGTCTCACAATCATAAGGTCCAGAGTTCGATACTCAGGAGTGGGTGTCAACTTTGGAACTATTTAACTCATTTACCAAAGAATAAAATTTCAGACTGGTCCAAATTGAAAGCATTTGCAGGTGACAAAAATAAATGTAACTCAAAAACTGAAATTTGTTTTGGGGTGGCTAGAAAACATTGTGAGAAAAGGAGAAAATGCTGGTTACCAGCATTTTCTCCTTTTCTCACAATGTTTTCTAAAGGCGTCTTTCTCAGGGTTGTTAAAAGTTGGGATTGTGTGGTAAAGAGTTAAATAGCCCATACATTGGGCGTGAGTACTGGTATAGTGGTATCCAGGAAGCAGAATCAAGAGTGATTGATATAAATTGCAAGAGCTTGTTTCTCAACTGATGTAAAATAAATATGTTTACACTAAGGCTTCTTTTTCAAGTTCGTTAAGTCAGGATTGTGTGGTAAAGGGTTAATTGCAGGATTGACTTGTATTTATATAGTAGGGACAAAGAAAGAAACAGAAATGGGTCATTTTGGCATATTGAAATCAAAGCAAGTTTTGATACCATCTTGTGCCAGTCTAGTTTAGGACATGTGGACACTTAAAGCCATTACCGCATAATTCTGAGTTTTAACAACCCTGCAAAATTAGACTTGAAAGTATTGTAGGAAAAGGAGAAAAAGCTGGTAACCAGCATTACCTCCTTTTTCCACAATGTTTCCTAATATTTCAGAAACAAATTCAATCATTTGAACCATATTTAATTGTCATCTGCAACTGCTTTCGATTTGGACCAGTCTAATACGTTGCTGTATGGCATAGAGTTAATGCTACATGCAAGCACTTTGGAGATGAATAGTTTAGTGGATAATGGACTGGTATCATACCCATGATCAGTGCAGAAGTGCTTCATTTAGGGCAGTTACTATACAGACAAGCAGGTGTATGCAATCTTGTTATGGTATGAACAATTTTCATAATAGGGATGAGACACACTGCTGACATTTACCACAAATCAGCTGTTTGTGCAGGCTAGGGATCTCAGGAACTCTATTTTAACTTCACACTAAGATATAAACTTGATCTCTGAAAATACAATCCTCTGAAAATTAGAAAGATTTGAACCTGCTCTGTGAAAAGGGGGGCTTAACCCTTTACCAAACAGTCCCTGGTTTTCACGATCCTGGGAATGAAGACATTTGAAAACATTGTGGCAAAAGGAGAAAATGCTGGTAACCAGCATTTTCTCCTTTTCCCACAATGTTTTCAATCCCATCAAAGACAGATCTCACCACTTGAGCAATAGTTAATTTGTCGTCTGCAAATGCTTTCAATTTGGACCAGTCTCTAACTTTGTCAGTTGGTAAAGGGTTAATGCATCACAAAAAGTATTCAACCAGATCAGCCTGTGCGGTCCATGCAGGCTGACCTGGGCCAAAACTTTTTGGTCAAGGTTCTGCATGTCCAAGGACCATTCTACCTCAAGATTAAGTTGGTTGTTAGAGAAAATGGATTTTTTGGATCAACAATTACATGATGACAAGCTTAGTATCATGGATCACGCATATGCATGAAGCTCTCTTTTACCAGAGCATGGCTCATTTTTAGCTCACCTGAGCACAAAGTGCTTAAGGTGAGCTAATGTGATCGTGCTGTGTCTGTTGTCAAAGTCATCAAAATTCACCCTGTGTGAACTCTAGAGGCCACATTTTCTGGCAGATACTCATAGAAATTAGTCAAAATATTTGTCATGATAAAATCTTGGACAAGTTCAGAATTTGGTCACGTTGGATCAAAAAGTAGGTCACTGGGCTGAATCTTAGAAAAACCATGTGTGCACTGTAGAGGCCACATTTTCTGACAGATACTCATAGAACTTCGTCAAAATATTTGTCTTGATAAAATCTTGGACAAATTCAAAATTTGGTCATGTTGGGTCAAAAAGTATGTCACTGGGCTAAATCTTAGAAAAACCCTGTGTGCACCCTGGAGGCCACATTTTCAGCCTGATAGTCATGAAACTGAATTAGTTTATATGTCTTGATGATATCTCAGACAAGTTTAGGATTCGGTTATGTTGGGTCAAAAAGTAGGTCATCGTGTCAAGTCTTAGAATAACCTTGTGTGCACCATAGAGGCCACATTTTAACCCTGATACTCATGCTGATTGGTTAGAGTGTTTGTCTTTATGATATCTTAGACAAGTTTGAAATTGGGTCAGTTTGGGTCAAAAAGTAGGTCACTGAGTCAAATCTTAGAAAAACCTTTGTGAGCACTCCAGAGACCACATTTTCAGCTGAAAATCTTGGAAAAACCTTGTGCACTGTAGAGGTCACATTTTCAGGCTGGTACTCATGAAACTTGTTCTGAATGTTTGTGCCGGCCAGGGTAGCTCAGCGATTAGCATATCCGAATTGTGACCTGGAGGTTGCTAGTTTGATACCAAACTTTCTTTTCGGGGATTTTTGAGCCCCTGTAGCTCAGTCGGTAGCATACAGGACTTGAGAACAGGAGGTCGCTGGTTTGATCCCCGGCTTGGCCAATTTCTTTCTGAGGATTGATGATAGTCATTGCGACAGGATTCATTCCGGTCTCACCGCTGACCATTGTTTCGACAATGGTTATGTGGGAAAGCAGCCAGTGGTTTGGAAAGAATATCGTGCGTAGTACTGGTAAAAGAAACTCCAGGAAAGCATGGATAGGTGCACTGGCTGCTGCGATATGACTGAAATAATGTTGAAAATGGCGATAAACACCATACAATCAATCAATCATTTTCAGTGATTTTTTGACTCTGATGTATGTAAGAAAAGTAGTCAGTGGTTTTGGAAAGAAAGTGTCAGTGCTGATGTGAGAAAGCCAGGAAACACATGGGTGTGTCGCTGACTGTCATGATCTGACCTGAGCTATTAAAATGGTGTTAAACTCTAAACCAAACCAGAATTTTTGTCTTGATGTTACCTTTGCCAAGTTCAAAATTGGGTGGAAAAGTAGGTCACTGGGCCAAATCTTTGAAAAAAAACTTGTGTGCACTGTAGAGGCCACATTTTAAACCTGATACTCATGAAATTTGGTGAGAATGTTTGTCTTGATGATATGTTCAACAAGTTTCAAAATTTGTCAATGTCGGGTCTAAAAGTAGGTAACTTACAGTCATGTGTTTTACATCATTAAAACCAGGATCTCTTTAGCTTTATCAACTGTAGATGACTTTACTCAGTGAGCCCATTATAGCCAGTGGCCTTCTTGTTATCTTACAGGCTTGCCTAAACAAGTGGACAGTATAGTGCCAAGATCTGACTACACGTTCTGCAGTCTGATCTTGATCTGTACCATCTACAAAAGCCTCATGTTTTCACCTGTGTTGCTAAAAGGGTTAAGCCTTTACCGAAGAACAAAATTTTGAACTTGTCCAAATTCAAAGCATTTGGAGACAATGTTAAATGGCTCAAATTATGGATTTGTAAGTAAACATTGTGGGAAAAGGAGAAAATGCTGGTAAATAGCATTTTCTCCTCTTTTCACAGCGTTTTCTATCCTATCAAAGACAGAAATCAACATTTGAGCTATATTTTGTAGCTCTGCTGTTTTCAAAGAAAATGTCAAGGTATTGATGTAGCCCTGACGTCATCATCCACTTAATCATCTGTGTCATCGTGCAAAAATATATAGAGGATATTTGTTTTTTTCGGGGAAAGATCGAAATTTATTTCATCGAGTGAACATCATCGGTAATATTTTCACGAGTGGCGCATTTATTTCATGCTTCTAACGCCTTTTTTTGTCGAGACTTCCATAAAAATCAGTACAAACTCCCCGTGGTCGGTATTCTCACTGGTCGTACCCGTGTAATATCGAAAAATGTTTTCACCGCTATTTCTCGATATCCTACCGAAAAGCATGAAATAGTTTTTAATATCTCTGTTATTGCTGAAGAAATTGGCTTCAAACTTGTACAAGTTGCTAATCATAAAAAGATGAACCTGTACAGCAATGGCAGGTAGTCATCAAGGAATTTTTTGACACAGTTATGCCCTTTTTTTGATATAGAATTTTAACTGAAAATCAAGCAATCACAGCTTGTATGCAGTGCTCTTGTTTTGTTGTCTGCCATTTATTTCAATTTGGCCTAGTTGAAGATTTTGTTGCTTGGTAAAGAGTTAAATGTGACTCAAAATGAAATTGTCTTTAACAGGATTGAATACATTGTGGGAAAAGGAGAAAATGCTGGTTACCAGACTTTTCCCCTTTTTCCACAAGGTTTTTAAAAAGCTCCTTCCTCAGGGTTGTTAAGGGTCGGGTTTGAGTGATAAAGGTGGAGAGCTGCTGGTTAACTCTTTACAAAACCACAAAATTTTGGATTTGTCTTAATTGAAAGCATAAATGCAGTCAACAAATGAGACATATTATGTGAAAAGGGGGATTAATGCATCCGCAAATAGTATAAACCCATGTCGGCCTGCGCAGTCCACGTAGGCTGACATGGGTCAAAACTTTTGCCATTGGTCAATTTTCTGCATGCCAAAGGACAGTGTACCTGATGAATCAGTCAGATGTTATACAAAATCTATTTTATGGATCCATAAGTATGTAATGACATGCTTGGTATAATGAATCACAGAGATGCATCAAGCCCCCCTTTTACCAAAGCATGGTTCAAATAACTTGTGCTTCAAACAATGAAATTTTTCTTTCAAAAGATGGAAAACATTGTGGAAAAGAGAGAAAACATGGGTTATCTGTATTTTCTCCTTTTACCACATTGTTTTTTTTCTCAGGGTCGTGAAAACTCATTACTGTTTAATAAGGGGTAAATGTATGGTTCTTTTGAAACTTGCACTGATTATTTTTATTATGAGGAGGTTGAAGCCTTTTGAGAATGAAGAAAACCCGAACATTGATACAAGAAAAGTTGCTGCTTGACGACTTGTTCTTGTTCATGTAACAAAGTCTTCATATTGGTTCAAAACTCTTTACCAAATGGCAAAATGTAAGACTTGTCCAAATTGAAAGCATTTGCAGATGACAACATAAATGTGACTAAAAAACTGAAACTTGTTCTTGTTAGGGGAGAAAGCATTGTGGGAAAAGGAGAAAATACTGGTTACCAGCATTTTCTCCTTTTCTCACAATGTTTTCAAAAGCTTTCTTCTTCAGGGTGGTTAATATTAGGGATTGTGTAGTAAAGGGTTAAAAAGCTCAATAGTGGCCCAAGGTAAACAGTGGGGATGGTAAAATGCTATTAAATTTAAATCATACAATCTGTTACTGTATGGTTGGTCCGAGTGTCAGTCACTTGAAGGAAAATAAATTATAAAACTAGGTCAAAAATTGCCAGGTCTCCCCATCTTTTGTTTACTTTTTACCTGATATTCAAATTCATGTTCTCACCAGCGACTAACACTTGGACCAACCATGCAATAACAGAATGTTATCTCCACAATAATTTCCATACTTAAAATGATAGCTATGATGCAGCTCTTTACCACACAATCCCAGGTTTTGATGAACCAGAGAAAGAGGCCTTTTGAAAATATTATGGGAAAAGGAGAAAATGCTGGTAACCAACATTTTCTCATTTTCCAACATTGTTTTCTGTCCTTTTACAAACAAATCTCACCATATGAGCCATATCTAACTTGTCATCTACAAATGCTTTCAGTTGGACAAGTATAAAATTTTGTTGTGTAGTTAAGTGTTAAATTTAATTGCATTTTAGCACGCCTATTGTTTACTTTTGCTCACTACTGTGTATACTGTGACATTCAGCTAGATCAAATTTGGTTTGACTCCAAAAAAAAAAAAAGCTGGGAAATTACTTTGTAAAGATACATTCTTACAGAGACAATAAATCTTTTGAAGTTTGAAAGTGTGTAGAATGGCTCACAATTTAGTCAGCCACGTAAACATAGATAAATTACCAAGTATATGATGTAAGGGATAGAGAACTTCAAACGAAAATTTAGATGTGGCTCAAATGATGGAATTTGTCTTTGATAGGGTAGAAAACATTTGCAGTTTTAATTGTTGATGATTTATAAATAGATTTTGTTGAGATTTTGTTGAGTTAATTGGCAGTGCACAAGGTTTATAACATAAAAACTACTGATAGAGCAACAGAGAGTGTAGAGCAAGACCAGATGGCATGTATGTGCAGCCTGATCTATCTCTACACACTGCAAGATCCAATAAATACAAATATAGTTGCGAACTGCATGATAAGGGTGAAAAGCTTACCCCAAAAGTTCATTCTTCTAAATGCTGCATTGTTTTAGATGATCCTGTGAAAAAAAGTCTATTGAAGACATCGCGGCCGAGGCTGGTTATAACAGAAAATTGAAGTTCAGGCTTAGCTGACTCATTACCAAATAACAAAATTTCAGATGCATCCAAATTGAAAGCATTTGTAGACGCCAAATAAAATGTTGCTCAAATGACTAGGTTTTTCTATGAAAGGTTGGTAAACATTGTAGAAAAAAAAAGAAAATGCTGGTGATGAGCATTTTCTTCATTTCCCACAATGTTTTCAAAAGGCTTTTCCTCCCGGATCATTAAAACTAGGGATTGTGTGGTGTGGTAAGGGGTTAACTTTTCACCAGACAACAAAATTTTTAGAAATCCAATTTGAAAGCTTTTATAGACTGTAAATTATATCTGGTTCAAGTGTTAGAATTTGTGTTTAAAAAGGTAACAAATTGTGGAACAAGGAGAAATTGCTGGTTCTTTTTCCCAGAATGTTTTAAAATTTTGTTTTCATCTTGTTAAAACATGGGACTGTCTAGTAAAAGGAAGATTTTTAACTTCGGTGGCCTAAGGCCAGCAAGCTTATGTCATGACCCTGTGTCCATTGTACCTTTGTCTGTCTGTGCATGCTCTGTCTATCGCCGAGTGTGTGTGTTAACTTTTATTTCAAACATCGTCTCTGGAACTACCCATCCAATTTTGATGAAACTTGACAGAAATGATTCTACCATGGCCCCTCTTCAGATTTTCTTTGAAGAATTTGATTAAAAAAAAAAAAAAAAAAACCTGTGGTTGCCATGGAAACAAAACTGAAAGATATTGAAAATCTTAATAAAATCTTCTTGTCCAACACCGTTAGGCCTAGGGCTACCAAATTTGGTAGGTAACTTCATCTCATGGACTTGTACCAGATTTCTCCAAATTACAAGTTGGCTTCTTTAAAAAAGAAGCCAGGAGAGGTCGGCATCAATGTTTTCAAATAGTTTATTGGCTTTTGATTTCAATATATTTTGGTAGGTGTAAACAAACAAGTTAGGCATTAAATGAATGTTGCTGGTGTAAAGGCACAAAACAGTACATGTTCCACATTGTTATAATATTCTAGGAATTGGAGGCCATATGCTATTAACATGCTTAGAAATGCATATTTTTTTTCAAAATAAAAGGACACAAAACCGAAGATGATATCCAATTTAGCTCATTTTCAAAAGGAACAACCCTCTAATGAATGTTTGTAATGTGCGCTCAGATAAGCCAAATTTTGTTTTTGGAAAGGAGAAATCGTTCAATTAAAATTTGATACAATATGCTAATTCCACTGTAGAGGCAAGAATCTTGTAAACCTGATAACAACAAATAAAGATGGCCTATACATAATACTAGTACCAGACATGTTAAAAATAAATGTAACATTTTTTAATCTTTTAACAAACAACAATTTTTTGACTGTCCCAAACAGAAAAAGCATGCAGACAACAAATTAAACTTTGATAATTAATGTGGAAGATGGTGCTTTGATGTGATGGAAACCATTGTGACAAAAGGAGAAACTGCAGTGACTAACAGCTTCTCCTCTTTCCACAATATTTTGAAAAGTTGTATGCTGCAGACATGTAAAATGAAGAGGTTGTTTGTCTAAACGTTGAAAATTTAAGAAAGTAGATAAATGAGCCATGCTCTGAGAAAAGGGCACTTAATGCATCTGCAAGAAGTATTGACCCATATCAGCCTGCACAATCCGCCCAAAATCAAAGGACCACGGACTCTTTTGAGGTGTGCGGTACGTAGGGCGAAGAGGCATGACTTTCTTTCGCGCTCATAAGTTGATTTTCACAGGATTCTCGCAATCCCGCATAATAGAAGCAGCTCTGTGTGTTATTTCATCAAATCTATATCATCATAAATCCATAGAATTTTTGAATAAAACAGAAAAATGCTAGAATCTAGTCAGTCTTGAAAAATACAACTTGAAAACATATTGATCAACCTACATGTATTTCTATCTATTTGTGGGGTACGAGTTCTCCAGAGAACTCATGCTCTCGAGATTAGGGTACGAGTTCTCCAGGGTACGAATTCTCCAGATAGTATCAAGTCACGTGATCTTTTCCCGCAATGTTTTTTCTCTTTTTTTTTTTAATGATTTTTTTTTTTCTCTCTGCTTAGATTTATTTGTTTAATGAAAAATTGCAATTATTGGAGAGATCATTTACTATCAATATAGTATAATAAATCTTTTTGGAAATCTGTCATATAAAAGAAAACGTTTATTTCCAATTTCAGTTTTTTGATTTCGGTTTGTTTATAAAACCATTACGAAATAGACTGTTTATCAGAACAATTTTGCAAAAACAAATGGATTTAGATACGGATTTCTGTGGCAGTCTGCCTTTTAAACTCACCACTGTTGGAGAGGTCTGATGACCTCTCCAATAACCCTGAGTCAAAATTGGCCCTGCCCTGGGGGGTCACAGAATTTACATATGATAATGAGATCCTCCTGTTTCACAAGGCATAGGCCATCAAATATGGCATGAAGAATTATCTACTGGACCCCTACTAAAGTAATCCACCTGGATGAAGAGCCTTTTGAAAACATTGTGGGAAAAGGAGAAATCGCTACAAACTAGCATTTCCTCCTTTGCCCACAATATTTTCAACCCTCTCAAAGACAATTCCATATTTTGAATCACAAATAAATTGTTGTCTGCAAATGTTTTCAGTTTTATACAAGTCTGACCTTTTGTCATGTGGTAAAAAGTTAACTCTTTACCAAAGGACAAATTTAAGACTGGACCAAATTGAAAGCATTTGGAGATGAAAAATGTTGCTGATTTCTCTCTTTGATAGGGTAGAAAACATTGTGGGAAAAGGAGAAAATGCCGGTTACCAGAGGGTCCTGCATGGCTCAGTGGTGAAGTGAAGGACTCGTAACCTGGATGCCCTGGATTTGAGCCTCACTGGATCCACTGGGTCTTTCGTGGGAGTGTCTTTGGGCAAGACACTTCAGAGCCCTAGCCTAGTACTAGTACATTCCAGGAAATACATGAATATGTGAGCTGTCACCATTATATGACTAAAATAATGTTGAAAGTGGCGTAAAACACCATTTAACAGTTCAGGCTGGTTACCAGCATTTTCTCCTTTTCCCACAATGTTTTCAAATGCCTTCCCTGTCGGGGTTGTTAAAAAGTTGGAATTGTATGGTGAAGGGTGTCAAGTGCCTTTCAGAACCAAAGTTGCCATTGCAGGCAGTGTAGATTAAAATCAGACTGCTCAACTGGATGCATTTCTCTCCCACTACTGAACATTGTTTCAATGATGGTTATATGGGAAAGCAGCCAGTAGCTTGGAAAGAATACTGTATGAAGTGCTTGTAAAAGAAACTGTGAAAACATGGATAGGTGGAGTGGCAAAATATGATAATAATATAACTGAAATAATATTGAAAACTGTGATTAACACCATACATAGCCAAAACATTGGATAAGATAGACCCTTGGCCCCTTTTTAGCCCACCTAACTGAGCATGAAGTGCTCAAGGTTAGCTTTTGTGATCGTGGTTTGTCCGTCGTCTGCCCTGTGGTCATCATTATTTACCTTGTGTGCGTTCTAGGGCCCATATTTTCAGTCAAATACTCATGAAACCTGGTCAGAATGTATGTCTTGATAATACCTCAAGCAAGTTTGAAACTGGGTCACATTAGGTAAAAAATTAGATCACTGTGCCAAATCTCAGAAAAGCCTTGTGCACACTCTATAGGCTACATTTTCAGCCCGATACTCATGAAAAATGGACAGAGATGTTTGTTTTGATGATATCTTGGATGAGTTTGAAAGTGGATCACATCAGGTCAAAAGGTAGTTCACTTATTAGGGCTATATCTCAGACAAATCTTGTGTGCAGTCTGAGGCCACTTTTTTTTCCCTGATGCTTAGGAAAACTCTGTCAGAATGTTTATTTTATCTTGATGACATCTTGGACAATTTAAAAACGAGTTCATAATTTAAAACAAGTGTTGTCAGCATTGGCACCAGGTTATATAGTGTGCATATTCAAACCAATCATGAAGTCCGATAAACCCAGGCTGCCAACTGATTCCTGTATTCTCCTATACCTCTCATAATTTTCCAATACAATTTTTAGATGCTTATGATTTATCATATGGCCTGTGACACGCAAAAAGGGGTGTACAGACATATGCATAAAAGTGTGCCGTTCCAGATCAGCCTGTGCAGTCTGTGACTAATCGGAGACGACACTTCCCGTTTTTGTGTGATTTTCTGTTTCACCGTAAGTCTACTGTATGAAAGAATATTATGTAGTCGTAAAGTGTAGTCTCGGATTAGCCTGCGCGGACTGCGCAGGCTAATTCGAGACTACACTTTACGCAAATGTCAGAAAGTTAGTTGGCAAATATCGTGTTACGGGAACTTTGTAACGTTATCAGAAGTGTACCTTTATTTGGACAGTCAGATGTTAATGACATTGATTTGTGAAAAAAATAGGATTATGCCGTTGCCGTAAGTTTATTCACTCTGATTTATTTCAATATTAACGATTGATTGGCCATTGGATTTGCTGTCTGGAAAGTCCACTTTTTGTTAGAATTAACTTGAAGTAGTGTTAATAAAGAGGGAGGCAATAATAAGAGACATTAGGGTATTTCTTGTCTTTTCCCATAATTTGGACAATTTTTCTTAACCCATTCAGGGCTTGATTTCAACACTCGCATACTTGCAAGCTAATTTCATGGCCACTCAAATTTTTTGCAAGTAAAAAATATGATATTTCATTAGTATATCAGTAGTTAAGCTTGCCAGATGAGGCAAAATCTATGATTCGGCTTTTAGACATGACATATAAATTGTCTGCAGACTGCATTTTCATTTGTTACATTGTTGAGATGAAATCACTTGACACCGTTGTCTGCGCATGTCATATTCTTCGAAGATTAACCTGTCTGCCATGATGCATCACTTGCTAAAAAATGGACATATATCAATACGCTGTGTGTAAATTGCCGCTTAAAAAGTGCAGGCGAAAATGGCAATAAATAATATGTCTGTGGAAAAACCATGCCAGTCTTTCACTACAAATTTCTTAGAAGACGAAATGATTTCAAACGAGGAAATATATTATTTTAGAATACCAACTGTTTACTGCAAATCTCTGTCAACAGTTTCTAAATATAGGCATGGGGAAAACCGGGATTTCTGCAACAGGCTGACAACCAAAATAACATCCCCGGCTTGCTGGGCTTATACAGGAGCTTTTTCCCAAGCTTATAGGAGCTTATGTTTATAAATGGCTGGTGCATAGGTTATATGCTAGCTAACCATGGCTGGATGAATCGTGCAAGGTAGGCTTTAGGGAGTCATTGTATATTCTATTTTGAACTTTGTTGCATTGATTCCCGCCTTAAAAAATAGTCCAGTTCTCTATGCAGAATGCCCATTTCAAATAGGTGTTGTAGTTGAAAAATGCCACCTAGCGGAAGATAATGCACTTGACACCGTATAGTTCGCTTTACTGGATCTAGGTGCCCTATACACCGATATAAGCATTGAGAAATTGAAACAGAGAACCAGTTTTGTTCTGGTTCCCAGTTCAACATTTACTAGTTACGGTGGTTCTATCAACCTTTTGGAAACCAGCCTGCAAATGTCACCAGTGCACAGACTTCAGTGTTCACTTAATTTGTCAATATGAAAAAGAAGTTTTTTTTTTCCGTAAAAAATCAAAATTATTGGGCCTGATGATGATAAGCAAAATCCAGGTCCATCATCTAAACAGACCGCCTGTGGATCTCCCAGTAAGAATATTTTTGATATGGGAAACAGAAATACACGCTGGTCTTGAAATTAAATACGAACTAGATCAGCAGGGAAGTGTGGAAGAAATTTTCTGTTCTGACTGCATGGAATATTGTCCAGATTTGACAATTTAGTTATGTTTAGTTTCGAAAATATTTTGTGAAAGTTTTTGTGAATTTGAATTGAATTGAAAATTGTCACATTTCCTGACTTTTTTTTGTTCCTGTGAAACCTATGAAATTGTAGCTGGAACATACAGAACTTTCGATCAGTAATCTATTTATAAAATGGTGTTATAAAACCAGCTAGGGTGACAAACACTGAGAAAATATTTAATAACAGACATAGTTTAAGAACTAATGCACTCGTTTTAATTTCATTTCATACACGTTCATCACCTACAATAAAAAAGATAACTTTTGATTATTATTAATATCTATAAAAGTAAATTTACTCTGTAAGCTAAACAACAAAAAATACTGCTAGTACGAAAATAATTTTGCGAGTTGAAATTTAAACCACTCGCTAAAAAATGCCAGTGGAAAATAAAGTTAAGATCGAGCCCTGCCTTAACCAAACCATCCCTACTTTTCAGACAGCTTTTGAAAACATTGTGGGAAAAGTAGAAAATGCTGGTGACCAGCATTTTCTCCTTTTCCCACAATGTTTTCTTCCCTTCCCATAACAAATTTCAACTTTTGAGTCACATTTATTTTGTTCTCTGCAAATGCTTTCAATTTGGACAAGTCAAAAATTTTGTTGTTTGGTAAAGAGTTAAAAAATGCTGCTAGAATTGATATATAGGACATGCATGTAAATGCCTTTTTTACTGCCTTTAGATATTTGTATTTGCAGTTTACAACTCTTATTATGTCATGTAATGCATCCCCACCTTGCAGAAGTGCTGCAACACGCCATGGCTCATCCATGTGGACACCTTGATGATGAATGTACCAAACTTCAAGTCATGAAAGGTAAGAGCAGATTGTAGTAGCCATTTAGTTGTTGTATTCTTTTAAATCTAGATACTTATCTCAGTTATGTTATGCAGATTATAGTAGTCATATATGAGCCATGCTCTGGCAAAAGAGGGCTTAATGAAGCTTGATACCAGGCAAGTCATCACTGTATTATGGAGCCATAAAATGCATTTTGTAATAACAACCAACTGATTTGTGAGGTACACTGATCCCTAGAGCTGCAGAAAATTGACCAGTAGCAAAGTTTTGGTTCTGGTCAGCCTGTGCCAGGAGGCTACCTGGATCTATACTTTTAGCAGATGCATTAAGCCTCTTTTTCACAGAACAATGCTCATGTAGTTGTGGGATTGTTTTAAAATCTATTTACGGATCTCAGTTATTTTATTGCATTAGATTTATACTTTATTTTTTGCACTGTTATTTCAAATGTTTTGACTGAAGCATTTTAAATATCAAGTGGTTTGATGATGATTGCAGAAAATCACCCATGTAGCAATTCAGTATACACCATTTGTAAATGATCACTTACTGGAAGTGTTGGATGGCTCAGAAATTAAATGATTTTCAGAATCCATTATTGGAATTATTCATTATTGCAATTTTCCACATTGCATTACTTTTGTGATTATTTTATCGTATTAAAAGAACTTTCTTATGTTTGTAAGTAAAACAATCAAAAGTTTTTTTTGGCATCTGAAGTTTTTACCAAGCAACAACATTGTAGACCAGTCCAAATTGAAGGCATTTGCAAATGACAATGAATGTGACTGAAAAACTAAAAGCTGTTTGGGAAAGGCAGAAAAAATTGTTGGAAAAAGAGAAAATGCTGGTTACCAGCATTTTCTACTTTTCCCACAACGTTTTCAAAAGGCTTCTGTTCAGGGTTGTTAAAAAATGAGAATTGTGTGAAAAAGAGTTATAATAGAACAGTTCCAATTATTAGGTATCTGTTACTTGTTAACCCTTTACCAAACTATCCTGTGTTTTTACATACTGTGAAAAATGGCATTTCGAAACATTATAGGAAGAAAACAAAATTAATAGTGGTTACCAGCATTTTTTTCTTTTCCTGCAGTGTTTTCAAAAGGCTTCTTTCTCAGGGTTGTTCAAACTTGGGATCCTGTGGCAAAAGGTTAAATAAGAAAGAACAGTTCTAATTATTAAATATCTATTGCTTATTACCCCTTTACCAAACAGTCTTATTTTTTTATGATACTGTGGGAAATGGCATTTGGAAACATTGGAAGAGAACAAAATGCTGATTACCAGCATTTTCTCCTTTTTCCACTATGTTTTCTACCCAAGACCAATTTTGCAACATTGTGATTTCATCTACAAATCCTTCCAAATTGTACCTGTATAAAATTTTGCTGTATGTTACAGGGTTAATTAATTCATTAATATATTTCAGGTGTCCATAATGATGACCAGGGAGTCTTGCTGCAGAATTCTTGTCTTGTTGGAGATGCTGTACAAAATTTAATCTTTGGTTCAGTACAACACAAGTTACAATGTATATGATTTTATCAAGTAAACAAGTAAGTACATTTTCTTGTGAGTGTCATGACATCATAGGCGTAGCTAGGATTAAAATATTTATACGCAAATTGAGGCACGAAGTGCAGCTGGGGGAGGGAGTGGGAGGGGTAAAATGTAGAGGAATTACTTAGTCATTAGAATCAGTTTAACCCATCTATTTAGTTTAAAAAGATTTACATAAACATCAGTACAAGTATATGATACTGTGATTTACAACTTTGGTCTCAGAATTTTTTACATGCATATGCATATTGTGTATAATGGGCGCATTATTATGAAATAAGGAAATTTTGCTGTAGGAGTCCTATATATTTTTTTCCGTAAAAATGTTTAACAATACATCCTTAGTGCCAGAGAGAAAAACACAGTTAAAACTTGAAAGTGTGTAGAGTGGCTCAGAATTTGGTATGAACATATATAAATTACCAATATTTATGATGTAAGGGATGGTGAAACTCATGGGATAAGTCCTCATTTAAAACTGGAATTGGCATCAGTGATTTCTATGAAGGCTGCTAAAAAATGAAATCTATTTTCTATCTGACCGTACAACCGTCAGGGGTAACATTTGGCATGAAGATACAAGAATGATTATATATTCATAAAATAAAGATGAAATGGGTTAAAATCTGACTGAAAGCAAGTACAAATGTATCTTTAAAACTTCTTCCTTTTTTTTTGGTGGGTGGGGGGGGGGGAAGAATCCTGTTTATTTTTTCCCATTTTTATGAAAACTTTGTTGACAGCCTATTTCTGGATAGTGCAGTTCAAGATAAGACTGAAATAAACTAGCAGTCTGGTCTCAAAGTGATTTGAATGTTTGGTCATTTAATAGATATTTTACACAGAATTTAACATCAGGAATTGTACTGCTTTGTATGTGGCACTAAATTGCTTGGACCTAAATACATCTAAATATAATGGAGGTTATTACACCGCTGATGAGGGCAAGAGAGTGATATCGGCCCACTACCTTGATATCTGTCGAGAGGGCTTAAGTGGGTAACTGTTTGATGAATGCAATTCAATTTGTCCACAGTAAGACAACAGGTTGTTACCTCTATGATGGCATTTCTCCAGACGAATTCTTTTTCTAATTTTTCCTGTATTACTAACAAAGTAACCCTTAGATCACCAAATAAACCTATAAGACATTTTCATCCTAGAAATATGACCAAAATAATTGCAATTTTGTGATTGCTCTTGTCTACAATGCCCTAGCTAAGCGGACAGAGTAGACCAAAGATCATGCTGCACTTTTTGTGCAGCTTGATCTTGATCTTCACTGGTCATAAAGACAACTACAGTTGTGAAAGGTGCTTTAACCCTTTACAACACAATGCTGTCTTTTAATGACCCTGAAGAAGGAGACTTTTGAAAACATTGTGGGAATAGAAGAAAATGCTGGTAACCAGCATTTTCTCCTTTTCCCACATTGTTTTCTGCCCTATCAAAGAAAAATTGAACCATTTGATCCACATTGAAATTGGCGTCTGCCAATGCTTTCAGTTTGGACGTCAAAATTTTGTCGTCTGGTAAGGGGTTAGGGGTTAAGCTTACTTTTTCAAGAATCTGTGGCGAGTCAATCTAGACAGCAATCATTTACTTTGTCGTCTGCAAATAAAACTTCATGCTTCAATTTGGACCAAGTCTAGAATTTGTTGAATGGTAAAGAGTTAAAGAATAAACCCCAGAGAACACTAAATAACAGAAGGACAGGTAAACTGCTTCATTCTGCTTTATACCAGCTATCTGACAGTGTAGATCTAGTATCAGACTTCAAATATATGCAGTCTGATCTTGATCTGTACTGTCTGATGAAGCAACTATGGTGATCTAATATGGAAGTAATTAAGAAATGTCAGCATCGGTCTTCAAGACAACAGAAATTGTATTTAACCCTTTATAACAAACAGTCCTAACTTTTAACGACCCCCAAGAAAGAAGGCTTTTGTAAATAATCTTTGAAAAGGAGAATGATGGTCCCTGGTATTTTCTCCTTTTCCCCTAATGTTTTCTACTCTGTTACTGAGAAATCTCGTCATTTGAGCCATATTTTATTTGTTGTTGTCCGCAAAAGCTTTCAATATGGACAAGTGTAAAAATTATTTGGTAAAAAGTTAACCCATTAACACATGATCCTGACTTTTTACAGTCCTAAGGAAAAGCCTTTTGAAAACATTATGGCAAAAGGAGAAAGTGCTGTAACCAGCATTTTCTTCTCTTCCAACAGTGTTTTCTACCCTATCAAACACATATTCCATCATTTGAGCCACATTTGTTGTCTGCAAATGCTTCCAGTTTGGACAAGTTTATGTTTTTGTCATGTGATAAAGAGTTAGTACATGGTCGTACAGGCTAACTTCAGGCATACTGCATACCCTTTACCAAACAACTGCATGTTTTCATGACCATTTGAAAGAAAATATTGAAAACATTTTAAGAAAAGGAGAAAATACTGGTCCCACAATAGTGAGTTCCCACAACACTGATAAAGAAAACCTTTGAAAACATAGTAGGAAAAGGAGAGAATGCTGGTTACGAGCATTTTCTTCTTTTTCCACAGTGTTTTCTACCTTTTCATATCAAAATTACATTGTTTCACAGCCACAGTTATTTTGTCATCTGCAAGTTCTTGGAATATGGAGGAGTTGGAAATTTTGTTGCATGGAAAAAATTGAACCTTCTGCCAAACAACCCCATGTTTAACCCTTTATAAATAACACAATTTTGACTTTTAATGACCCCGAGAAAGAGGACTTTGGGTAATCAGCATTTTTCTCTTTTTGTCACAAAGTTTCCTACTCTTTCCAAAACAAATTTATAATTTTAGAGTCATATTTATCATATCGTCTTTAATTACTTTTTAAGTTTGAACTTGTCTAAAATTTTGCTGTTTGGTAAAGATTGTACCCTCTTCCAAACAATTCCAAGTTTAACTCTTTACCAAACAACAAAATTTTACACTGGTCCAAATTGAAAGCATTCGCAGACAACAATTTAGATGGAATTCAAGTGATGAAATTTGTCTTTAATAGGGTAGAAAACATTGTGGGAAAAGGAGAAAATGCTGGTTACCAGCATTTTCTCTTTTTTCCACAATGTTTTCAAAGGCTTCTTCAGGGTTGTTAAAACTCGGGCTTATTTGGTAAAAGGTTAAGTGACCCTGAGGAAAAAGGGTTTTAAAAAAAATCTTGCAAATGGGAGAAAATTCTGGTAACCCGCATTTTGTCCTTGTTCCATCACGTTTCATATCATTTGAAAGGCAATCTCATCAAGGTTTTTTCTCGCAGCAAAAAAGGTCGAGGGGTCATTGTGACCATACATTTGAAAAAAAAACAGGGTCACTTTGTTGAAATCTTTACCAAAAGACAAAAACGTAGACTAGTCCACATCAAAAGTATTTGCAGACGAAAATTTAAATGTGACTCAAATGATGGAACTTTCCTTTTAATAGGGTAGAAAACATTGTGGGAAAAGGAGAAAATGCTGGTTACCAGCATTTTCTTCTTTTCCCACAATGGTTTCAAAAGGCTTCTTCTTCAAGGTCATTAAAGCTGAGGCTTGTGTGGTAAAAGGTCAATTGACCTTGAGGAAAAAGACTTAAAAAAAAATAATCCTGGAAATGGGAGAAAATTCTGGTAACCAGCACTTTGTCCTTGTTCCATCATGTTTCGTATCATTTGAAAGGCAGCCTCATCAAGGTTTTTTCTCTTGGCAAAAAAAAGGGTGAAGGGTCATTGTGACCAAACATTTGAAAAAAAAAACAGGGTCAATTGGTTGAAATCTTTACCAAAGGACAAAAACATAGTCTAGTCCACATCAAAAGCATTTGCAGATGACAATTTAAATGTGACTCAAATGATGGAACTTTCCTTTAAGGGTAGAAAACATTGTGGGAAAAGGAGAAAATGCTAGTTACCAGCACTTTCTCCTGTTTGCACAATGTTTTCAAATGACTTTTTCCTCAGAGTCGTTAAAACTCGGGATTGTGTGGTAAAGGGTTAACTTTTAGGGTCAAAATCAAAGTGTTCGTATAATCAAGTGGTTTTTTGTTGACAGAAGTAAAATGTTAGATTTATTTTAATTGTTGTTGTAATTTTTTAGTCCTATGTCTCCTTTTTACGAGATGTTGAGCTCCAGTAGCTCAGTTGGTAGCATACAGGACTTGAGAACAGGAGGTTGTGAGTTCAATCCCGGGCTCTGCCTATTTCTTTCAAAGATTGATGATAGTAATTGTGACAGGATTCGTTCCTCTCTCACCACTGACCATTGTTTTGACGATGGTTATGTCAGAAAGCAGCCATTGGTGTGGAAAGAATATTGTGCTTAGTGCTGGTAAAAGAAGCTGTAGGAAAGCATAGATAGATGCACTGGCCACTGTGATAAACTGATTGTTGAAAACAGTGTTAAACACTGTACAATCAATCAACCTTTACAAGATAACAAAATACATAATGTATAATACATGTCTAAGTAAAAAAACTTGTAGACAACATAACTGTTGTATGTTACTCATGTGATCTTTAGCTCTGCTGGCTGAAAGCCAACAGAGCTTATTCATTGCATGGTTTCTGTTGTCAGTCCATTCGTCTGTCTGTAAGTCTTTTTTCTTGTTTATGCAAAAAAAGCTGCATTTATTGCCGGATTTTCATGAAGCTTGCACAGTTTATCTTATCTATAGCTTGAAGTCTCTTGATTTTGAAAAAAATCTGACAATCAGTATGGGAAAGCCATTTCAGTTTGAAAATTTCCATTTCTTGTTTATGTGATTAAGTCGACATTTGTAATTGGATCTTCATGAAACTTGCAGAGTTGATTTGCATCATCAACAGCTTGAAGCCTATTGATTTTGAAAAAAATCTGAATCAGTATGGGAAAAGTAGCCATTTGAAGTTGAAAATTTACATTTCTTCTTTACGTGATTAAGTCATCATTTGTGATCAAATCTTCATGAAACTTGCACAGTAGCTTTGTATCATCAACAGCTTGAACCCTGTTGATTTTGAGAAAAATCTGACCATTAGTATGGGAATAGTAGCCATTTGAAGTTGAATGTTTCTATTTCTTGTTCACTTCATAAAGTGGGCATTTGTTGTTGGATCTTAATGAAACTTGCACAGTTGCTTTGTATCACCAATGGCTTGAACCTATTAATTTTGAAAAAAAATGACAATCAGTGTGGGAAAAGTAGCCATTTAAAGTTAGAAATTTACATTTCTTTTTTATGCAATTAAGTCTGCATTTTGTCGCCAATTCTTTTGAAACTTGCAAAGATTAATTGTATCATCAAGGGATTGAACTGTGTTAAAAATGAAAAAAATCTATCTACCAGTGTAGGAAAAGCAGCCATTCAATGACTTAGTATTGTTTACTTAACACAGTCCACGTTAGTAGTCACATTTCTTTGAAAATTAGAGGGACTGTTTAACACAATGAGTAGGGGTCGTGGCTCAGTGGTAAAGTGTAGGATTCGTGACCTGGAGGCCCTGGGTTTGAGCCTCACTGGATCCACTGGGTTTTTCTTGGGAGTTCTTGGGCAAGACACTTCAGAGCCCTAGCCTTGTACTGGTGAAACCCAGGAAATACATGAATGTGTAAGCTGTTGCCCTGATATGACTGAAATAACGTTGAAAACGGCATAAAACACCATTCAATCAATCACTAACAGTGAGTACTGAAACCCATCAAATTTGGCTGGATTCCAAACAGTTGTTTTAGTGTGTATTTTCTTTTTCCTTTTTACATCACGATTTATTGATTTATGGTAGAAAATAAGCAAAGTCACTGGCAGTAGGGTGGATTCATTCCTCAAAAGCCTCTAGTATTTTTCTGAGAAGGTGTATAAAACATTGTTGAATAAGGAGAAAATACATGGGAAGATTCAAAACTACCTGGACTGGCTAATATGTGAAGGAAATATCATTGAAAAGCATGAGCCTTACTGTGTGAAAAAGGGTTTGACTCTTTACCAAACAATCAGGATTTTTAACAACCTTGAGCATAAAGGCTTTTAAAATATTATAGGAAAAGAAGAAAATGCTGGTAACCAGCATTTTCTCCTATTTCTAGAATGTTTTCTACCTCGTAAAGGTCAAATTCAATCATTTAAGTCATGTTGAAGTTATCATCTGCAGAGAATTTGGACCAGTCTTAACCCTTAAGCTGCTAATCGCGACCCACTGACCTTTTGCGGACAGTGTAGATCAAGATCAGACTGCACAGAACGTGCAGTCTGATTTTTGATCTACTCTGTCAGATGCTTTTTTTTTTCCAGTGAAATCAACTTTGAAACCGCAATGTTTGGGCTTTTAGTATTGAGTAGAAATTTGCATTCATTTATTCAGCAGCTTAAGTGTTAAATGTTGTCATTTGGTAAAGAGTTAACTCTTTTACGAGATGACAAAATAAATGATGTATGATGCTTGTTTAAGATGAAAAAACTTGCAGATAACATTGGATGTGACTCATGTGATTTTATTTGTCTGAGAAAGTGTAGAAAACATAGTTGAAAAAGGAGAAAATGCTTGGAAAGATTCAAAATTATGTGGACAGGCTAATATGTAAAGGAAGTATCACTGAAAAAAAATTGAGTCATGCTGTGGGAAAGAATTATCCACCAAGGCCAGCTTGTGCAGTCCGTGCAGACTGACCGGAGTCAAAACCTTTCGCTAATGGTCAATTTTCTGTATATCTGCATTTTTCTGCATACTTCATGATTCAGTCGGTTGTTAGACGAAATGAATTTTATGGATCCAAAATGATGTGATGACTTGCTTTGGTATCATGAATCACGGAGATGCATTAAATGCCCTTTTGCCAGCGCATGGCTCATATTTTGTCTTGACCTCCTCTTACTTATAATTGACAGTTTACTGGCTATTGCCACATAGATTAATTAATGCAGTGATAAAACTTTTCTGAAGTTCTGTGTGATCATGAAAATCTGAATAGCCGCCTTTTTAGCTCACCTGAGCACGAAGTGCTCATGGTGAGCTATTGTGATCGTGCTGTGTCCGTCGTCCGTCGTCAACTTTTTACCTTGTGTACGCTCTAGAGGCCACATTTTCAGTCCAATCCTCATGAAACTTGATCAGAATGTTTGTCTCGATAAAATCTCGGACGAGTTCGAACTTGGGTCATGTGGGGTCAAAAACTAGGTCACTAGGTCAAATCTTAGAAAAACCTTGTGTACGCTCTAGAGGCCACATTTTCAGTCCGATCCTCATGAAACTTGATCAGAATGTTTGTCTGGATGAAATCTCGGACGAGTTTGAAATTGGGTCATGTGGGGTCAAAAACTAGGTCACTAGGTCAAATCTTAGAAAAACCTTGTGTACGCTCTAGAGGCCACATTTTCAGTCTGATCCTCATGAAACTTGGTCAGAATGTTTTTCTTGATAAAATCTCGGACGAGTTTGAAATTGGGTCATGTGGGGTCAAAAACTAGGTCACTAGGTCAAATCTTAGAAAAACCTTGTGTATGCTCTAGAGGCCACATTTTCAGTCAGATACTTGTGAAATTTGGTCCAAATGTTTGTCTTGATAAAATCTCGGACGAGTTCGAAATTGGGTCATGTGGGGTCAAAAACTAGGTCACTAGGTCAAATCTTAGAAAAACCTTGTGTACGCTCTAGAGGCCACATTTTCGGTCCTATCCTCATGAAACTTGGTCAGAATGTTTGTCTTGATGAAATCTCGGACGAGTTTGAAATTGGGTCATGTGGAGTCAAAAACTAGGTCACTAGGTCAAATCTTAGAAAAACCTTGTGTACACTCTAGAGGCCACATTTTCAGTCCGATCCGCATGAAACTTGGTCAGAATGTTTTTCTTGATAAAATCTCTGATAAGGTCAAAATTGGGTCATGTGGGGTCAAAAACTAGGTCACTAGGTCAAATCTTAGAAAAACCTTGTGTATGCTCTAGAGGCCACATTTTCAGTCAGATACTTGTGAAATTTGGTCCAAATGTTTGTCTTGATAAACCTCGGACAAGTTCGAAATTGGGTCATGTGGGCTCAAAAACTAGGTCACTAGGTCAAATCTTAGAAAAACCTTGTGTACACTCTAGAGGCCACATTTTCAGTCCGATCCTCATGAAACATGGTCAGAATGTTTGTCTTGATAAAATCTCGGACAAGTTCGAAATTGGGTCATGTGGGGTCAAAAACTTGGTCACTAGGTCAAATCTTAGAAAAACCTTGTGTATGCTCTAGAGGAAACATTTTCAGTCCGATACTTGTGAAATTTGGTCAATGTTTGTCTTGATAAAATCTCGGATGAGTTCGAAATTGGGTCATGTGGGGTCAAAAACTAGGTCACTAGGTCAAATCTTAGAAAAACCTTGTGTGTGCTGTAGAGGCCACATTTTCAGTCAGATACTTGTGAAATTTGGTCAGAATGTTTGTCTTGATAAAATCTGGAACAAGATTGAAATTGGGTCATGTGGGGTCAAAAACTAGGTCACTAGGTCAAATCTTAGAAAAACCTTTGGTACACTATAGAGGCCACATTTTCAGTCCAATACTCTTGAAAAATGGTCAGAATGTTTGTCTTGATTATATCTTGAAATAGTACGAAAATGTGCCATGTTTGGTCAAAAACTAGGTCACCAGGTCAAATCTAAGAAAAACGTTGTGTATGCTCTAGAGGCCATATTTTCTGTCCAGTACTCTTGAAAGTTGGTCAGAATGTTTGCTTTGATAATATCTCTGACTACTTTGAAAATGGGTCATGACGGGTGAAAAACTAGGTCACTAGGTCAAATCTTAGAAAAACCTTGTGTAAGCTCCAGAAGCCACATTTTCTGTCTAATACTCTTGAAAGTTGGTTAGAATGTTTGTCTCGATGATATCTCAGTCGAACTTGAAAATGGGTCATGTTGGGTCAAAAACTAGGTCACCTGGTCAAATCTTAGAAAAACCATGTGTACACTGTTGTGGCCACGTTTTTTGTTCTCTACTCTTTTAAAGTTGCTCAGAATGTTTGCCTTGGTAATATCTTGGATAAGTTTGAAAATAGGTCATGTTGGGTCAAAATCTAGGTCACTAGGTCAGATCTTAGAAAAACCTTGTGTACGCTGTAGAGGCCACATTTTCAGTCCAATACTCTTGAAATTTGGTAAGAATGTTTGTCCTAATGATATCTTGGACCAGTTTGAAAATGTGTTATGTTGGCTGAAAAACTAGGTCACTAGGTGAAATCTTAGAAAAACCTAGTGTATGAATGACTCTCAGAAAGAAGCCTTTTGAAAACACTCTTTGAAAATGAGAAGATGCTGGTATCCAGCATTTTTTCCCTTTTTCACAATGTTTTCTACCCCTTTGAGAGACCAGTCCCATAGCTTGATCCACATATTATTTGTTTTATGCAGAAGGTTCAGACTGATGAGTTTAAAATTTTATTGTTTGGTAATACATATATCTCACAAGACGTTGGAAATTGGTTGTGCTTGGTCAAAAGGCTCAGGTGAGTGACTCCAGGGCCATCATGGCCCTCTTGTTACTGGATGGCAAAATTTCATACAGGTCCAAATTGAAAGCATTTGCAGACAACAAAAACATTGTGACTCGAAATTTGTTTTTGGAAGGGTAGATATCATTTTGATGCTGGTTACCAGCATTTACTTCTGTTCCCACAATGTTTTCAGAATGCATTTTCTTTGGTGTCATAAAAACTCCAGATTGTGTAGCCATCCCCTTGTCTTTCTGTCATTCTTTTGGTCTGGTTGTTGGTCTTTCCATCCTCTTGTCTGTCATTCTGTAGGTCTTTTTGTTGGTTTCTTGGTCTTTCCATTCTTCTGCATATCTGTCATTCTTTAGGTATTTTTCTGCGCTATTTCTCTGCACGAAGTAGCAGCCCCCCCAAAAAATTTGAAATTGCAGACAACAATTTGAATGAGACCTAAATGATTGCATTTTTCTAAGAGATGGTAGAAAACATTGTGAAAAAAATGGAGAAAATGCTGGATACAAATAAAAGAAAGTCTAAGATCCATATTAGTATTCGAGATCTAGTTTAAAGCAAGAAAACATTGTAGGAAAAGCAGCAATTACCGATAACAAGTACTTCCTGTCCATCTCATGACATTTTTAGAGGCTGTCAACTGTAGAGATGTGAAGACAAAACATGCAGTCTAATCCTTGATTAACACCGTCTGCTTTCCTAAATCTGTAGACAAAAGCAATTATGACATTGGAATTATTTGGGTCTTATTTTTCAATCGAAAATGTCCGTTGGGTTCACTCGGTACTCTAAGGGTTAATCAGTTTTTAACCCTTTACCAAACAATCCTGTGTTTTCACGTCCCTGAGGAAGAGGCCTTTTGAAAACATTGTGGGAAAAGGAGAAAATGCTGGTAACAAGCATTTTCTCCTTTTCCCACAATGATTTCTACCCTGTCAAGAAACCTGAAGTTTATTTGTACCACTTTCAAATTTGTTGTCTGCAGATGCTTTCAATTTGGAAGGGGCTAAAATTTGTCATTTGGGGAAGGGTTAAACATCCATGAGAGCTTTAGGTACCTGTTCTGATGAAGCAGACTAAGATCAGACTGCTCAAAAAGTACAGTTTGATGTTGGAGATAATGAACAGTCTCAGTCAGTAGTATAGATGCATTTACTGCAAATTCAGAGCCCTTGTAGTTGGAATATCTGGCAGAAAAGTGGAGAGTGAAGACTCAGGATCAGGCTGAAGATTCTGTTCAGTCTAATCTTGATCTATACTCTCAACGTAACCCTTTACCACATAGTCCCAAGTTTCAACAACCCTGAAGGAGAGAGCCTTTTGAAAACATTATGGGCAAAGGAGAAAATGCTTGTAGCCAGCAAAGATAAATTCTATCATTTGAGCCACCTTTAATTTGTTATCTGCAAATTCTTTCAATTTGGTCAAGTCTAAATTTTCTTCATGTGGTAAAGGACCAAGCAATTAAATCCGGGTTCAGCACTAGATGAGTGAATGAAAATTCTGATTTTTTTTTTTTTCTTTCCTTTTCAGGTAGATCTACAGAAGGATTTACTTGCTAAGTTAAGTATTCATTGTATTTGTTATTCATTGTATTTATTTAAGAATGGCCCTTGTGTTTTCTGTACTTGGGTATGGTGTTGATCTGCTGTCATGGGCAAAGAAGACATGGGTTGAGCCCGACACTACTGTCGACTCCCCCTCTGCACTCTTTGACTCAGATAGAGATCAGGTGGAGATCTTCCTTTCAACAGATGAAGGCACGTCTGTTGATCCTGTGTGCAGCGAAGGCACTCCTGTAGACTCGATAGAGGATGTGGTGATGGAGGAAGAAATCTGTATGGTTTCAACTTTCACCTCCACATCTTCTATGGTGTGGGATGACATGGATGATGTAGATGAGGAGTTGGAGGAAGAGATGAGCTCGTTCGAGCTGAGCTGTTCCTCCTTGTTCTCATCTGTGGAGATGCAGGATGAGAGCTGTATGGTTCTCAGCCCCGTATCTTCACCATCCGTGACATGGAATGGCTTGCGGTCCGAGTTATACAGGATTGCTTTCGTTGAGGAGGAGGGGGAGGAAGAGCTGAGTTCTGTGGAGCTTGGTTCTGCCTTCTCATTCTCCTTCATAGAGGATGTGGAGATGGAGGAGGAGAACCATATGGTTCATTCCTTCACCTCCACATCATCTATGATGTTGAGTGACAGGGAAACAGGTGTTGGATGATGTTGAAATGGAGATCTGTAGGTATGAGGGTAGCGAGACAGTTTAGAGAAAGGTACATGGGCTTGTACTGACTATCTGTCCAGTAGTCTCTCTGTCTGAAACCGTGGTAATTATCAAAGATTGACTGTGAGTCCATTAGTGTGTTCTGTGTGGCACACTGGGTATACCATCAGGGGCTGAATGTGTGTTGTCAGTTGTGTACATGTAGACCTAGGGCTCTGCAGTCCAGGAAGTATTTTAGAAAATAGAACAACTCCAGAACACTTTAAAATTTGTCATGAGGTGGTTTTTTTCATGGGACTGATGATAGTCACTACTACAGGATTCATTCTCTCAAGGCTGAACATTGTTTAGTAATGTTTACATGGAAAAGCAGATAGGTACACTGGCAGCAGCAATAAAACTCATTTCTATGTAATGGAAAGGCTAAATGGTTGTGTACAGTTTACTAACATTACTTTCATGTTTGCACAGACATTGGACCTTTATGTGTACCTTTTTTCCTCAATGGTAAGCTCCTATATCATATAGAACTTTGGCATTCATCAAGTACTAGTGTTTACTAGGAAACAGAAACACTTTAGGATTAGGTATGGATGGAATCTGTCTGCATTTTTGACCAGGACTTGCATACAGATTTTTGAAATGCCTTCTTTTTTTTCCTTCAATTTTGCTAGGCATTAGGGAAAGGTATGGATGAAATCTGTCTGCATTTTTGACCAGGACTTGCATGCAGATTTTTGATATGCCTTTTTTTTTTTCCTTCAATTTCACTAGGCGTTAGGGAAAGGTATGGATGGAATCTGTCTGCATTTTTGACCAGGACTTGCATGCAGATTTTTGAAGTACCTTTTTTGTAAGATTTTGGCCAGACTTAATATTTGACATTTTTGGTTGTGCACAACTGTTTGGCAACACCATTGCTTCTTTATGGCAGCAAGGAAAGGTTCTGTGTCCAGTTCAGGAGCTCTTCACTTTTCTGTCAATACTTTCTGGACTGAAGAACCCTAGGTCTCCATGTATGCAACTGACAACGTATGTTTATCTTCATGTGATACACCCAGTGTGTCACACTAAACATGCTGATGGCTTCATAGTCAATCCTTGACGACTACCACAGTCTCAGACTGAGAGACTACAGCACAGATAAGTACTATATACCCATGAACCTGGCTCTGAAATGTAGACAGTTGGTGGAGAATGTGACTACAAAATGTGCAGTGTATGTGAAGATAGTGACTCCTAAATGTATGGAGTAGGTGGAGATAGTGACTCCGAAATGTATAGAATAGGTGGAGATAGTGACACCAAAATTGCAGAGAGGAGGTGGAAACAGTGGGTACAAGAGGAGGTGATGGTATTCACTGGAGAAGGTGGAGGCAGTGACCGGTAGAGGAGGTGGAGAAAGTGGTAGATGGAGATGATGGTCAGTTAAAGAGGGGAAGGAGGAGGAGAATAGTGAGGATAGGAATAAGGAGAAATGCACTGAGGAGAATGCAAAGGAGGATGATGGAGAAGTGGAGGCAGAGGAGGAGGAGGAGAATGCAAAGGAGGAGGAGGGAGGAGCAGAGGAGGAGGAGGAGCTTTTGTAGATATACAAATATGCATACTGGTTATACATATAAACAGTCTAGCTTACTTGAGAGAGAGAGTGAGGGAGACGTTACTTTCTGTTACTAAAAATAGGATAAGATGTAATTTAGAGTTAAGGACATGGCTGTCTTGTTAAGGTTATTTGTAATTGTATGGATGGCAACAAAAACCTTATAAGTATACAAGAAATAGATACATAATTTAATGAGATGGAAAAGAGCAATCTGATCCTTACTTCACCACTGGGTGCTTAGTGTGTAAGTTGTTACATAGTTATAATGACTATGACACTTTAGGTGAGTGTCAATAAATGTGATCAGCATTTATGTTTATTGTTAATCATAGTTGTTTGAATTTAGGATTGAATGGTGTTTTATGCCCGTAACATAGTTCAATCATATCAGTGCAACAGCTCCCATATTCATGCATGTCCTGGGCTCCATACTAGGTTAGGGCTCTGAAGTGGCTTGCCCAAGGACACTCTCACAAAAAATTCATTGCTTCCAGCAAGGGTTAAACCCTAATTCTACTGAATACTGGAGCTATCACATTTATCTTTTGTGATAGACTAATCAGAATGTGCATGGTTTCAGTTAAGAGTTTAAGAAGCTATAAAACATACATGAAAGTGCAAAATTTACTACAAGTTTTCCATATCCATAAGCCTATTTTTGTTAAGTATGAAAAATTCAGTGTTTCCAGCAAGGCGCAAACCCTAATTCTACTGAATACAGGAGTTATCACAGTTGCCTTTTGTGGTAGACTATTCAGAATGTCATGGTTTTAGGTAAGAGTTTAACAAGCTATAAAATGTCGATGAAAATGCAAAATTTACTACAAGTTTTCAATGGCCATTAGCCTTTTTTAGACTTGACCAAATTGAAAGCCTTTTTTTGTTAAGTGTGGAATTGTAAGGGTGCTGGAAACTGCAGGCTCAGACTTTCTTTGTCAGAGTATTTTGTTTAAGTACTCGCCTATTTATCATAATTTGTTGCCGTCCTGTTAAGGTTAATTAGTTAAAGACTTGATTAAGGTAATTAGGATACAAACATTTAGACAACAGTAGATTCCATTTGAAAAGTACATAAAAAATTTTTTGGTTACCCAGATTTGGGACTTGTAAGATTAATAGATGATATCCACACTGTCCACTTTTTTCTTTCTTGTTTATATGTATATACAGGACCTCAAAGAGTGAGGCTATTTCACACACAAAGAAACACTTTAGTACTTCTTTGGCTTTTTGGTAATTTTATTGAATATGGAATCTACTGCTATAATTAGAGATAAGGTTACTGAATTATGATATGCAGATAGTCATATTTTTTTTTCCTTTTCAATCATTATTAGGGTAGGCTGCTCTTGTAATGTTTGTCTGTGTAGTAGAATTGATGTCTTCGGCATACTCTGGTTTCATTTTATCATAAAAAATTTGAAAATGAGAGCGCCTCTACAAAAACTCTAGTCAAAGTATAACAATGTTAGGGATGAAAGATTAAGAACTTGGTCTTCAATTGGTACAGTTATATGATGGCAAAAAAGCTTAAGTTTACTGGAAGTTCATTCCTTAATGTATAGATGAAATATTTACTAGAACTTAAGAGACTGTTTTGTAAGTCGCCCACACACTTGAAGTTGTTAAAAAAAAGTTTAAGCCTTTTCCACAGTCTCCCAGGTGTTGGTATGACCAGGCCATGGATTTAACCATTTAGTCATACCTTTTCCACAGTCTCCCAGGTGTTGGTATGACCAGGCCATGGATTAAACCATTTAGTCAGGCCTTTTCCACGGTCTCCCAGCGGTTGGTATGACCAGGCCATGGATTGAACAATTTAGTCAGACCTTTTCCACCATCTCCCAGGTGTTGGTATGACCAGGCCATGGATTGAACCATTTTGTCAGGCCTTTTCCACCATCTCCCAGGTGTTGGTATGACCAGGCCATGGATTGAACCATTTAGTCAGACCTTTTCCACATTCTCCCAGGCATTGGTATGACCAGGCCATTGATTGAACCTTTAGTCAGTTATATCTAGAACAGTTAGATGTAAAAATATTGCAAGATGTGATGCTTTTTCATTGCCAGCACTTAGGGGCTTACAGGAATATTGGCTCATGTTTTGTCACACACACACACTTGAAGCCATAATGTCAAGGTTGAAGGCCTTTTCCAGTCCCCAAAATTGTAGAGAGGAGGTGGAGATAGTGGGTAGTAGAGGAGGTGGAGATGGTTTTCGATGGAGAAGATAGAGACAGTGACCAGTAGAGGAGGTGGAGAAAGTGGTAGGTGGAGATGATGGTCAGTTAAAGAGGGAAGGAGGAGGAGATTAAGAAGAATTAGGAGAAAAGCAATGCAAAGGAGGAGGATGGAGAGGAGAGGAGGAGGATGGAGAGGAGGAGGATGGAGGAGAATGCAAAGGAGGAAGATGGAGGAGCAGAGGAGGAGGAGCTCTTGTAGATATACGAATATGCATACTGGTTATACATGCAAACATTCTAGTCTACTTCGAGAGAGAGAGAGAGGGAGGGAGTGAGGGAGTCATTGGTTTCTGTTATTGAAAGTAGGATGAGATGTAATTTAGAGTTAAGGACATGGCTGTCTTGTTAAGGTTATTTGTAATTGTATGGATGGCAACAAAAACACAAGTATACAAGAAATAGATACATAATTTAATGAGATGGAAAAGAGCAATCTGATCGTTACTTTACCACTGGGTGCTTAGTGTGTAAGTTGTTAAGTATTTATAATGGCTATGGCACTTTTAGGTGAGTGTCAATAAGTGTCATCAGCATTTAGGTTTATGTTCAATCACAGTTGTTTGAATTTAGGATCGAATGGTGTTTTATGCCCATATCATGGTTAAGTCAAATCACCATGACAGCTCACATATTCATGTATGTCCTGGGCTTCATACTAGGTTAGGGCTCTGAAGTGGCTTGCCCAAGGACACTCCCACAAAAAATTCATTGCTTCCAGCAAGGGTTAAACCCTAATTCTACTGAATACTGGAGCTATCACATTTATCTTTTGTGATAGACTAATCAGAATGTGCATGGTTTCAGTTAAGAGTTTAAGAAGCTATAAAACATACATGAAAGTGCAAAATTTACTACAAGTTTTCCATATCCATAAGCCTATTTTTGTTAAGTATAGAATTGTAAGGCTGCTGGAAACTGCAGGCTCAAGAGTTTTTTTGTCAGAGTATTTTGTTCAAGTACTCGCCTATTTATCATAATTTGTTGCCATCCTGTTAAGGTTAATTTGTTAGTTAAAGACTTGATTGAGGTAATTAGGATACAAACATTCAGACAGCAGCAGATTTCTTTTGAAAAGTACATGAAAAATTTTGCAGTTACACAGATTTCGGACTTGTAAGATTAACAGATTATATTGACACTGTCCACTATCTTTTTTTCTTTTTTTGGCATATTGTATACAAGACCTCAAAGAGTGAGGCTATTTCACACACAAACATTTTAGTACTTCTTTGGCTTATTGAGTACTTTATGGAATATAGAATCTACTGCTATAATTAGAGATAAGGTTACTGAATTACGATGTGCAGATTGTAATTTTTTTTTTCCTTTTCAATCATTATTAGGGTAGGCTGCTCTTGTAATGTTTGTCTGTGTTGCAGAATTGATGTCTTTGGCATACTCTGGTTACTATAGATACTATGGAATATAGAATCTACTGCTATAATTAGAGATAAGGTTACTGAATTACAATGTGCAGATTGTCATATTTTTTTTTTCCTTTTCAATCATTATTAGGGTAGGCTGCTCTTGTAATTTTTGTCTGTGTTGTAGAATTGATGGCTTTGGTCAAGGTAACATATTACCCTGGTATCATGTTATCATAAAAAAATCTTGAAAATGAGAGCGCCTCTACAAAACTCCAGTCAAAGTATAGTAATGTTAGGAATGAAAGATTACAACTTGGTCTTCAGTTGGTACAGTTATATGATGGCAAAAATAGCTTAATTTTACCGGAAGTCCATCCCTTAATGCATAAATGAAAGATTTACTAGAACTTAAAGAATCTGTTTCGTAAGTCGCCCACACACTTGAAGCTATTATGGCAAAGTTTCAGCTTTTCCACAGTCTCCAAGGTGTTGGTATGACCAGGCCATGGATTAAACCATTTAGTCGGGTCTTTTCCACAGTCTCCCAGGTGTCAGTATGACCAAGCAATGGATTTAACCATTTAGTCAGGCCTTTTCCACTGTCTGTCAGGTGTTGATATGACCAGGACATGGATTGAACCATTTAGTCAGGTCTTTTCCACAGTCTCCCAGGTGTTGGTATGACCAGGCCATTGATTAAACCTTAAAGTTAGTTATATCTAGGACAGTTAGATGTAAAAATATTGCAAGATGTGATGCATTTTCTTTGCCAGCACTTAGGGGCTTACAAGAATATTGGCTCATGTTTGTCACACACACACCTGAAGCCATAATGTCAAATTTGAAGGCTTTTTCCAGTCTCCAAAATTGTAGAGAGGAGGTGGAAATGGTTTTCAGTGGAGAAGATAGACACAGTGACCAGCAGAGGAGGTGGAGAAAGTGGTAGGTGGAGATGATGGTCAGTTAAAGAGGGGAAGGGGGAGGAGAATAAGGAGAAGAATAAGGAGAAAAGCAATGAGGAGAATGCAAAGGAGGATGGAGAGGTGGAGTAGGATAATGCAAAGGAGGAAGAAGGAGGAGTGGAGGAGGAGGAACTCTTGTAGATATACAAATATGCATACTGGTTATACATGCAAACACTCTAGCATACTTTGAGAGAGAGAGTGTGTGAGTGAGTGAGTCATTGGTTTCTGTTACTGAAAGTAGGATGAGATGTAATTTAGAGTTAAGGACATGGCTCTCTTGTTAAGGTTGTTTGTAATTGTATGGATGGTAACAAAAACCTTTTAAGTATACAAGAAATCGATACATAATTTAATGAGATGGAAAAGAGCAATCTGACCTTTACTTCACCACTGGTTGCTTAGTGAGTAATTCATTAAGTATTTATAATGGCTATGACACTTTTAGGTGAGCATCAGAAAGTGTGATCAGCATTTAGGTTTATGTTCAATCACAGTTGTTTGAATTAGGATTGAATGGTGTTTTAAGCTTCTAACATAGTTAAATCATATTTCCACAACAGCTCACATATTCATGCATGTCCTGGGCTCCATATTAGGTTAGGGCTGTGAAGTGGCTTGCCCAAGGATACTCCCACAAAAAATTCCTTGCTTCCAGCAAGGCTTAAACCCTAATTCTACTGAATACTGGAGCTATCACATTTATCTTTTGTGATAGACTAATCAGAATGTGCATGGTTTCAGTTAAGACTTTAAAAAGCTATAAAACATCCATGAAAGTGCAAAATTTACTACAAGCTTTCCATATCCATATGCCTATTTTTGTTAAGTATAGAATTGTAAGGCTGCTGGAAACTGCAGGCTCAGAGTTTTTTTGTTAGAGTATTTTGTTTAAGTACTCGCCTATTTGTCATAATTTGTTGCCATCCTGTTAAGGTTAATTTGTTAGTTAAAGACTTGATTGAGGTAATTAGGCTACTAACATTTAGACAACAGTAGATTCCTTTTGAAAAAATTTTCAAATACACAGATTTCAGACTTGTAAGATTAACAGATTATATCAACACTGTCCACTATTTTTTTTTTTTTTTTTTTTTTCTTTTTTCATGTATTGTATACAGGACCTCAAAGAGTGAGGCTATCACACACACAAAAAAACATTTTAGAACTTCTTTGGCTTATTGATTACTTTATGGAATATGGAATCTACTGCTATAATTAGAGTTAAGGTTACTGAATTTTGATGTGCAGATAGTGTTTTATTTTCCCATTTCAATTATTATTAGGGTAGGCTGCTCTTGTAATTTTTGTCTGTGTTGTAGAATTGATGTCTTCTGTCAAGGAACATACTACTCTGGTTTCATGTTATTATAAAAAACCTGAAAATGAGAGCACCCTACAAAAACTCTAGACAAAGTATAACAATGTTAGAAATGAAAAATTAAGAACTTGATCTTCAATTGGTGTAGTTATATGATGGCAAAGATAGCTTAATTTTACTGGAAGTCCATTCCTTAATGCATAGATGAAAGATTTACTAAAACTTTAAAAGTCTGATTTGTAAGTCATCCACACACATGAAGTTGTGATGGCAAAGTTTAAGCCTTTTCCACAGTCTCCCAGGTGTTGGTATGACCAGGCCATGGATTGAACCATGTAGTCAGGCCTTTTCCACAGTCTCCCAGCTGTTGGTATGACCAGGCCATGGATTAAACCATTTAGTCGGGCCTTTTCCACTGTCTCCCAGGTGTTGGTATGACCAGGCCATGGATTGAACCATTTAGTCAGGCCTTTTCCACTGTCTCCCAGGTGTTGGTATGACCAGGCCATGGATTGAACCATTTAGTCAGGCCTTTTCCACAGTCTCCAAAGTGTTGGTATGACCAGGCCATGGATTGAACCATTTAGTCAGACCTTTTCCACAGTCTCCCATGCATTGGTATGACTAGGCCATTGATTGAACCATTTAGTCAGGCCTTTTCCAGTCTGTGAGGTGTTGGTATGACCAGGCCATGGATTGAACCATTTAGTCAGACCTTTTCCACAGTCTCCCAGGCATTGGTATGACCAGGCCATGAAAATAGCTTAATTTTACTGGAAGTCCATCCCTTAATGCATAAATGAAAGATTTACTAGAACTCTGTAAAACTACTGTCCTCACTATGCCATGATTACAAATTGGATTGAACCAATAACTTAACCAGTACTATTTTTGTATGGACTGATATTGCATACTTCTATGGGTGGATATATGTTTATATACACTTTGAGAACATGGAGAAAACACAGAAAACACATGACAGCAATTCATGAACATAAATGCATAATAAAGGTGATCATTTGCTTGGTTGCCTAAGTTTGTGTTTCAGCATGGTCAACTTGTTGGAATGGTTAAGCCTGTTGTACTGCACTTGTACAGTTGGAAGGAATCATTAAATACCTTGGAAACGAGGCAGGTGAGAATACATTACTATATGTGCTATTTTTAGACTTTACTTTCTGTACCTAGTAAAAGTAACATTGGAAAGAAAGGAACATCTTTTAGATTACAGGTAGAAGAATTTGTAGAATGAAATTTTTTCTCCTTTTCCCACAATGTTCATGTCTGCTCAATGAAAGACCGCAAATGAGATGACTTTTGAACCTGCATTTTCTCTTTTTCCCACAATGTTTGTCGTCTGCAAATGCTTTTAATTTGGACCAGTCTGAAATTTTGTTGTTTGGTAAAGTGTTAAGACAGGTTCATTCCTTTTACATTATTAAGCTACATCGAACATGATTTGTTTGTGTTTTTCACATACTCTTGGAAAATATTTGTGTCTAAAACTGTTCATGGGATTTAACTCTTTACCAAACAACTAAAGTTTAGACTTGTGCAAAAAGCATTTGCAGATGACAAATTTGATTTTATTTTTATACTTTGACAATACTTGCCTTTGGAAGGGTAGACCCTTGGAAGGGTAGGAGACATTGTGGGAAAAGAAGAAAATGCTGGTTACCAGCATTTTCTCCTTTTCCTGCAATGTTTTTGAAAGCTTAATTTCTAAGGGTTGTTAAAAGTCTGGATAGTTTGGTAAAGGATTGATATTTATTGGAAATGAAGGGTCATAAACTAGACATCGTTCAGATTAACTGCATATTTGATGAAATCAGCCAGGTTTAGCAACCTAAAATCTAGAATATATTTTTTGTCTTTTACAGATATCGACACACATCCCAATTCTAAAGCAAAGGATCACTTTTCCTGTGACACGGACGATAACTCGAGGTAAATAATTTTGTTGTTTACCATGATATGTGTTTTATTAGCTCACCTGAGCACAAATTCCTCTATTAAGGATCATCTATATTGAGCCAAAAAAGAAGTACTGTATCTTTTGTACTTTTCCGTCTAAATATAGCATTATGTTCTACTTGTTTCTTTGGCACACAGGGCTTGAGACCAGGAGTTTCTGGTTTGAATCTGCAGCTCACAGAATTTCTTTCCAAGAATTGATGATAGTCATTGGGACAGGTTTCATTCCTCTCTGACCCTTAGTCATTGTTTCGGTGATTGTTATTTGGGAAAGCAGGCAATGGTTTAGGAAGAATATTGTGCAAAGTACCTTTAACTCTTTACCACACAATCCCGACTTTTAACGACCCTGAGAAAGAAGCCTTTTGAAAACATTGTGGGAAAAGGAGAAAATGCTGGTAACCAGCATTTTTTCCTTTTCCCACAATGTTTTCTGCCCTTCCCAAAACAAACTTCCATTTTCCGGTAACATTTATTTTGTTGTCTGCTTATGCTTTTAATCTAGAACTGTCCAAAATTTTGTCCAGATTGTTAAGAGAAATTCCAGGAAAGCATGGATGGGTACACTGGCCACTGTATCTTAACTAAAATAATGTTGAAAATGATGTTAAACATCATACAAACAAACAGTTTGTTCTGTTGGGAGTTTGAAACGATTCCTTTCGTAAGTTATGAAAATACAAAGTCAGTGGGAAGTTAAGTTCATTAAACTCTTTATCTAATGACAAAACTTTTAGACTGGTCCAAATTGAAAGGACTTGCAGATGACAAATTACATGTATATGTAGATCAAATGATGGTTTCTGTTTTTGGATTGGATAGAAAACATTTTGGGAAAAGGATAAAATGCTTGTTGTCAGCATTTGCTCCTTTTCCCACAATGTTTTCAAAAGCCTTCTCTTACAGAGTTGCAAAAACTATGGATTGGGTAGTAATGGGTTTAAAAAAAAAATAGCAATATGACAACGGGTTCATTTTAATGACCCTTAGGAAGAACATTTATGAAATCATCTTGGGAAAGGGAGAAAACGCTTTTTACCAGCATTTTCTCCTACTCCCACACTGTTTTCTATCCTTTCAAGGACAAATTCAATAATTCGAATGACATTTAATTTGTTGTCTGCAAAAGCTTTCAATAAGGATGAGTCTAAAAACTTTTTGTCTGGTAAAGAATTAACAAGCTGGAAAGGTTAAAAGTTCATTTTGAATGAGAGTTAACCCTTTACCACACAGTCTCAAGTTTTTTATGACCGTGAGGGAGAATCTTTTTGAAAAACATTGTGGGGAAAGGAGAAAATGCTGGTAACCAGCATAATCTCCTTTTCCCACAATGTTTTTTATCCAATCAAGGACAGAAATCATCATTTGAACTACTTTCTATTTGTCGTCTGCAAATTTTTTTCTCCTTTGCCCATAATGTTTTTAAAAGCCTTCATTTTCAGGGTGGTTAAAAAGTGTTACTGTTTAGTAACGGGTTAACCCTTTACCACACAATCCCGAGTTTTAACGACCCTAAGGAAGAAGCCTTCTGAAAACATTGTTGGAAAAGGAGAAAATACTGGTAACCAGCATTTTCTCCTTTTCTCACAATGTTTTTTAGTCTTTTAGTAAGAAATTTCACGGCTTGAGCCACATTAAATATATTGTCTGCAAATGCTTTCAATTTGGACAAGTAAAAAATTTTGTCGTTTGGTAAAGGGTTAAGCAACAAAAAGGGTTGTAAGTTCAAGGAAAGCAGGTAACTTGTTGAGCTTTGGTTTTTTCCCCCACTTCTCCCCAAACTTTTTTTACAGAGAAGTTGTCCCAAAGTTAGCAATTTCTCTGTTTATTACAATGTTTTCTTCGATCTCTCCCTGTTTCATGAGCAGCTGGTTGTAATGAGTATCGCTTTCTGTAATTTATCATTTTGTATTTCGGTGTGGGGTGGGTGGGGGTTCAAAAGCTATATTGTTGTACAATAGTGGGTTGACTCTACCAAATGATCCCATAATTTTTTACTCTAAGGAAGAAGGCTTTTAAAAAACATTGTTGGAAAAGGATTTAATGCTGGTAAACAGTGTTTCCACACTTTCAAATACAAATTCCATAAATTTAGCCAAATTTTATTGTTGTCTGCAAACGCTCTTAGCATGGATGAGTCTACAATACTGTTGTTTGGTAAAGAATTCAATCCCCTAAATTGCAGATCTCCAATCTTTCAACTTGTTTGTTATGCTTTGTGTTAATTTAGGCTCCTCCCCCAACACTCTGATGTGAAGACCGAGTTTCCCTGTTTCATAGAAGATGTCTCAAAGTAAGTCATTTCTCTATCATGATGTTGTCTTCCTTTTCTCCGTGTAAAAAGTCACCATAAATATGTATAGACTCTTTTAGTCAATGACCATTTCCTGGTAACGAGACCAGAAAACTGCGCATGTGCACTTGTGTAGGGCAAAAAGACAAAATAAAACTGGTAGATTATTGAAGGTGTACCCAAAATCGTTAAATTATGGGTGATTATAAGAAAAGCTTGCTCCCAGAGGCAAAGAAACTATAATTAGACTTAACTTATCTGCCAAGGGTTCATCCACGTGGAAGAAAACAACCTGTATATAAGTGACAATAAGACGAAGATGTCCCAAAAAAACCGTCCCTGTTTTGGGTTGACATTTTCATCAAAGGAAAAGTTAATCAACCTCAGGCAGTAAGAGAAAAACCCCTTGGAGAATTGGCAGGAACACTGCACGAATAGGAAAAATGCATGTTACCAACATCTCATATATCGCATACTTGTTAGTTTAATCGACAATACAGTGGATATTTTAGTTCAACTTCAATGACGGAGAGTGCAGGTTGAGATCGGCATAACTTGGTGTTACCTCAAATAGTTTAGAGAGTGCGTATTGTGATCTATTTCATCATGAAATAAATTTTGGTGCAGATGTACAGTGCTTTTTAAAACATATGAATGAATGAATGAATGAATGAATGAGAGAATGAATGAATAAGTGAGCGGGCAAATGCATGGATGGATGAATAAACGCATTCATGAACTAACACGCAAACAAAGAATGAACAAAGAACTGTATATTGTCATGTTGTCATCTGTGGCTGCTCTTTTCCATAATTGCTTTCCACCAGGGATGTATATAACATGTACTGTATAAGCACTTTTTTCTGCGGTGACTTTATTTCTGCTTTATCTGCGGGGACATGCAGGAGCGCAGATTTAAAAGACGCGAAAATTTAGTCCAAATAAAAAGAATTTTTCTGTCGTCGTCGTCGTTGTTGTTGTTCTTTTACTTGTTGTTGTTGTTTTGGGGGTCATGTGTAAATTACATGTGTATTATCAAACTTGGCATATTATTACCGTTACCTACTCTCTATACCTAATAGCTTTCAGAGTTATAGATTCTCTCATAGATTGCCACATTTTAAGCTCAATTGACCTGACGATTGGTCAGAAATTGAATTATGCACGTTGAGTGAATTTTTCAAAAGAAATACTGGTGGACAAATTTTCTCCCTTCCCACAATGTTTTCAAAATACTAGAGCTCTCCTGCATACATTTTAAAACGAGTTTTAATGTTAACTGTACAGTTAATTTACAGTTTGGTAGGTGCGACCTATTATTCGCGCTTTACGATATTTGCATGCTGTTATGACATCGCCTAAGGGTAGAAAACAAAGGTTATACTATTGTTAATTTCACACGTCGAACCATTTATACCCTTTCCCCCTAATATTATTTCCAAGCTGAAATCTTCCTTTGAAAATTGGTATTCGGAACAGATTGTGGCCCAGATTAAGAAAAATGGGTCCGATGAGGTACCAATTGAGCCAGTACACTTATCCATAACTGTTTTGAAAGAGCTTGTCTCAAAATGGCTGGTCAAAATGCACCAAGAAGTTTCGAATCAAAATGAGTTAGTAACTAACGGATTCAGATCAGCAGGGATCTTCTGGGTTTGATACAGAAATAAATATGGCATTGCAATGAATAAAATAGTTATTAGTTTACATTCAAAAAATGTGTGTGTGTGTGTTTTTTTTTTTTTTTTTTAACTACATGAATATCGTCCTTTTAAATGAAGACGATAACAACCTAAATACATGTATAGAGTATACCTGTCCAAAACGGAAGCCGTTACCATAAACTGGCAGCCTGTTATCGATCTTCGTATCAACGTCTATTGGAAGGTTATTGGAGATACAACGGGTACCAGTTTACTGTTACCGGTACGTCATCAAAATAAAGCGCAATAATAAGATCCATTTTTTTTATCAGACTCACTTGCGCAGAAAAAAGGTACACAGATTTTTAAACCCCCTGTTTTTTTTAAAATCCGTAGAATTTGGACCCCACAGAAAAAAGTATTTATACGGTAATTTGAAAACATTCCTTTTCCAAAAACAGTGTTGGAAAAGGTTGAAACAATGTTATCCGCATTTTCTCCTTTTCTCACAGTGTTTGAAAAGCTTTCCTCCTCCTAGTCATTAAGACTTGTGATCTTTTGGTAAAGGGTTAAAGGGAAATTGCACACAGGGAGGCATTTTACCGTGTCTTATACATGATAGTGTAGGGAGACAATATGGACCTTAGCCTTAACCCTTAGCCTGCATTACGTGACGGTGATCTTGAATTTACTTTCCAAAAGCGTAATGAGCAATCTGTAGGCACACAGGTGTAGCATGGTCTTGAAATACACTGTTACTAATTCTAATTACGGTTTAAGTAATACTAATTAAGGTTTATGACATAAACTAAACGTGAATTCCTCTTGTGCAGGTCAGAAATATAAGTATGGCAGGATATGGGTTAAAATCAATAACATGAAATGAAAACAGTATAACATAAATTGTGAAGATTCACTTTTAAAGAAAAAACATACAAGATCAAACAATTAATTTAAATAAATGTATGGGAACATTTTAGGGGGACGTTTTAGCCAATTCGGAATGGACTTTTCACCAAAACGTAGGACGTTTTGACTATGGGACGTTTAACCCAGATACTATAATATACTAATCTGTTTGTACATCCCGGTGCTCAGCATGATAACGACATCCTGTAACACAATTAAACTTTACAGATTTTATCAATAAAATTTTTTGACAAGTCCCAAACATTGTGTGTGAAAGTAGCTTTCAACAGTGGCGATATTGAACTTTTTGCCCTACAAACAGTGCACATGCGCTGAATGAAGAAGTCTGAGATCATATTTCCTTGGCAACGAACAGCGTTGTAAAAAGGTCTATATCTTCTTTTCCTTTTTCTTTTAGAAAGACTTGAAACTGAATTTTTTTCAATTTTTAGTAACCATCATTCCCTACCCATCAAAATTCAACACAAGAAAACAATCTAACTGTATTTTATTTGTGTTTTCTAGATGCCTGCAATTGACTCCATGAACTAATGTCAAGGCTAATTTGCCACCTAGAAGATTGCCTAGAGGTAAACAAATTCTGTATATATCACTATGTATTTCTGTACCAGGGTATTGTTTCACAAACAATGAATTGTGAATTTTTTCATATCTAACTCTATGCCTCAAACCAGATTTATGAAGCTTGTAAAATCAACTTCACGAAACTTCCAACTTTGTGAATCTGCTTATGTTATTAATTTTGGAAATCTTCATTCCCAGGTTAGTAGAGTAGAGTTTAGAAATTTGTTACAGATGATGGAAATGTTATTGCAATACCGTTGCTATGGGCAACAGAAAAAAGCATGTTTATTTTCGGTTTTGATACAACATTTGAAAATTTGTCTCGCATTAACACCTTTAACCCTTTACCACACAACAAAATATTAAACTTGTCTAAATTGAAAGCATTAGCAGAAGACCATATCAGTGTGGCTCAAATGATGTGGTTTTTCATTGATAGGGTAGAAAACATTGTAGGAAAAAGGAGAAAATGCTGGTTATCAGCATTTTCTCCTTTTCCTACAATGTTTTCAAAAGCCTTCTTCCTCAGGGTTGTTAAAAGTCATCATTGTGTGGTAAAGGGTTAAACATAGGCTCTGAACAAATACTTATGAATACAAGTCAAAAAATATCTTCAAATTCTCAATGCGACATTCTTATTATTTTTTAATGCAACTGTGTTGAGGTATTTAAAATTTGGAGACTGCATTATAAACATGGCGCATATGACTGCACTGGTTTTCAAATCAAGAAGCTGGGAACCAATTAATTCTGGCAGACTGATATTCTTTCGGCACAAAAATCGCCTGCCTATTCTAATGTTAAACGCGATTGATAGTATTTCAGACCAGTGCTTATATGTCCTATAGGCTAGTTAATCAGTTCGGTGATGGACAATAACATAATCATGTACCATGGGTAACCTAGGATGTGATTTTTAAGTGGGGGGGCCTTGTCCGGCACGATGTCGGGGAAAATGTGGGGGAACATTAACAGAAGTGTGGGATTCCTGCAGTCCCAGGGCCTAGACGAAACACTGAGTCCCAGGCTGAAAACATTTTGTCTCTTTACCATATAACCTACTTCACTTTTAACTCTTTACCACACAATCCCGATTTTTAACAACCCTGAGTAAGAGGCCTTTGAAAACATTGTGAGAAAAGGAGAAAATGCTGGTGACCAGTATTTTCTCCTTTTCCCACCGTGTTTTCTAATTTATCATCCCACCACATAAGTCGCATTTGATTAATTCATCTGTAAATGCTTTCAATTTGGTCTAGTATTAAAGTCGCCATGATATGACTGAAATAATGGTGAAAGCGGCTTGAAACATCATTCAATCAATCAGTCTAGTCTAAAATATTGTTGTTTGGTAAAGGGTTAAGGGTTTTAAAAACATAGTTGAATAAGGAGAAAATACTCTTAACCAGCATTTTCTCCTTTTCCTTTTCCCACAGTGTTTTCTACTGATAAAAGACAAATCTCATCATTTGAGGAACATTCCATTTGTTGTCTGAAAATGCTTTTGGTATGGACCAGTCTAAAATTCTGTTATCTTGAAAAGAGTACTATCATTTATTATGTATTATATTTTGTGTTTTCCAGATTTCATCCAACCCCTCAAGCCCAAAGGAACCAGACCATTGTCAATTATAAATTGCCACTTAGAAGATTTCCCAAAGGTACTAATTCATGTATACTTAATATTAACCCCTATTTTAGCCATATTGCCAAATAAACCAACACATTTTTAATAATGTTTTCAAAAGCCTTTTTTCTTGGGGTTGGTAAAACTTGGGATTGTTTGGTAATGAGTCATGGGTTAATGTTTTTTCCCATATTCAGTGAATTTAAGGTGTTTGTCAGTTATCGGAAAATCCTGAGATCAATTACTGTTGCAGGCTTTTGTCATGTGCTCTGACAAGGTACTGTAGAGTGGAAGCATAGTACAGGTGAAACCATAGAAAAACATGTAAAAGTGAGCTGTTATTGTGCTATAACTGCAATACAGATGAAAGCAGCTTTTCCACCATTTAACCCTTTACCACACAATCCTAAATTTTTAACCCTATAGAAGTAGACTTTTGAAAACATTGTGGAAACAGGAGAAAATGTTGGTAACCAGCATTTTCTCCTTTTTCCACAATATTTTCTACCCTTTCAGAAATAAATTTCAATCTTTGAATTGCATTTAATCTGTCGTCTGCAAATGCTTTCCATTTGGACCAGTCTTAAAAAATTTTGTTGTTTGTTAAAGGGTTAACACTTTACTACAGGAACCAGACTTTTGATGACTGCAAGTTAGAAGCCTTTTGAAAACATTATGGAAAAAGAAGAAAATGCTGGTTACCAGTATTTTCTCCTTTTCCCACAAATTTCTACCTACCTGAAACAAATTCCAATTTTGAGTCACATTTACATTGTTGTCTGCAACTCTTTAAAATTTGGATCAGTCTAAAATTTTGTCAATCATTAAAGGTTTAACACTTTACCAAATGACAAAATTTTAGACCAGTCCAAATTGAAAGCTTTTGCAGACAACAATGTGACTCAAAAATTGAAAGTTGTTTTGGGTAGAGTAGAAATTGTGGGAAAAGGAGAAAATGCTGGTTACCAGTATTTTCTCCTTTTTGCACTAGGGGTCCTGCATGGCTCAATGGTAAAGTGTGGGACTTATAACCTGGAGGCCCCAGGTTCGAGCCCCACCTAATCTGCTGGTTTTTTTCATGGGTGTGTCCTAGGCAAGACACTTTAGAGCCCAAGCCTAGTTCTGGTAAAACCCAGGTAAATACATGAAAGTATGACATGTTGCCATGATATGACTGAAACAATGTTGAAAGTGGCGTAAAACACCATTCAATCAATAAATCATCAATCTTTTCGCACTATGTTTTCCAAAGCCTTTTACCTAAGGTTCGTTAAAAGCCTGGATTGTGTGGTAAAGGGTTAAACAAATATTTGATATGTAACCTCCTGCAGACAACCTTTTTAATGTCATGCAGTAGGCAGTTCGGAAAAACACTATAACGTAAAGAAATGTTGCCACAAGGAGTAATTTTTCCATTTGCCATAATACAGGTATTTTCACATATAGTAATGTTTTCATTCTTTATTACTTGCCAGAATTTGGGGCATGTCCAAACTGAAGCAGTTGCAGACATTTAAATCAAATGTGTCTCAGATGATGAAATTTCTCTGTGAAAGGCTACATCAAAATAAAGGGTTGCTCCTGCAATGTTAACCCTATACCACACAAGAGTTTAAACAGCCCCCAGGGAAAAGGACTTTTGAAATCATTGTGGGAAAAAGAGGAAATGCTATAGTAAACAGCATTTCCTCATTTTCTCAAAATGTTTTCTAACCTTACAAAAAAAAAATGTCCTAATTTGTGTAACATCTAATCTGTCGTCTGCAAATGCTTTCAGTACGGACCAGTCTAAAAATCTGTTGTTTGGTAAATAGTTAAACCCTATCTTTTTCTTTTTATGAGATCAGAATGTGATACTATCATGCGTCTTGAATACAATTCTGGTGCTGGTTACCAGGATTTTCTCCTTTTCCCACAGTTTCCAAAAGCCTTCTTCCTTGGGGTCATTATGACTCAGGACTATGCAGTAAAGGGTTAACTCTTTACTACACAACTCCTACTTTAATGTCCAAGAAAAAGACGCCTTTTGAAAACATTGTGGAAAAATGAGAAAATGCTTGTAAATATTTTCTACCCTTCCATAGGCAAATTTCTGCTTCTGAGTTGCAATTATTTTGTAGTCTGCAAATGCTTTCTTTCAATTTGGTCAAGTCCAAAATTTTTTGTTTGGTTAGGGTTAACCCTTTCCCACATGACAAAATTTTTGACATCAAAATTGAGAGCATTTGCAGACGACAAATGAAATGTGATTTACAAATTGAAATTTGTTATGGGACAGGGAGAAAACATTGTGGGAGAAGGAGAAAATGCTGGTTACTAGCATTTTCTCCTTTTCTCGCAATGTTTTCAAAAGGCTTCCTTTTTAAGGGTTGTTAAAAGTCGGGATTGTGTGGTAAACGGTTAAGCAGAAAAACTGTTTTTTCAAACAAAATGTCTCAAACAGTTTGAGTGAAGAAGCATTATGGTGCAATGCCTGTTATTTTGTCTTCCAGATGTAGCCATCAGTTACTTACAGCAACAAGCCAAAGAGTGTGTGTCAACCAGCCAGTTTGCAAGATACAAACAGCAAGACCCAAAAACATTGAAGCTTTATAAAGCAGTTATATTGTGATAATTCATTAGGGAAATAGAACTTGGACTTTTGATTTTGTTAGTTGTCAATATTTGAGCTGTGCTCTTTGAAAAAGGGACTTAATGCATCTGCGAAAAGTATCGACCCAGGTCAGCCTGCGCAGGCTGACCTGGGCCGAAACTTTTCGCTACTGGGTCAGTTTTTTTTATGTCAAGGGCCCAGTCTGCCTCACGATTTAGACAGTTTTTCAACAAAATGTATTTGATGAATCCATAATAACATGTCGACTTGCTTGGTATCATCCATCACGAAGATGCATTAAGCCTCCTTTTGCAAGAGCATGGCTCATTTATATTTCACAAACAATTGTAGAAAAAGGAGGAAATGGTGGTAAAATAGCAACCATCAATTTCTCCTTTTCCACTACATTACAGGTTGAAAGAGATGGACTTTTCAAAATGAATGCATTTGCATAATGGGATTTATCTTCTGAGTGGTAGAAAACATTGTGGGAATGAGAAAAATGCTGCTGAAATCATTTTTGTCATTTTTCCAGAACGTTTTCTCGGGGTTGTAAATACACAGGATTGCTTTACAAAGGATGGAGAATGCATTTAAGATGCAATAGTTGTAAATCCTTGGTCAGATTTTTGATGCATATTATTTTTTTTACATTTTAGTTTTTTGTTTATTGTATGCAATGTTTAAGATTTATGGTTTATTTCTTTTGTTAAGTTATGGGTACCCATATTTTTTGTCTTAGATTTTTTTTAGAAATAAGTGTTTTAAGTACAGTGGCTTTTTTCTTTTTTTAGATTTTGAGTCTAGGCGCCTAGTAGAGTATTTATTTTTTTTTCTTTTTGTCTTAACTGTTTGTGACATATTGCTAGTATCTGTATGTCATTATGTACTGTTTATTTTTTTGTTGTCGTAGTTTCGATTAGGAAAAATTTTCCTCTCTTATAATGGTTAGTACTTAAGTTTATATTGTCAGTACTTTTGTCAATATTATTTAAGGTGTCAAGTTTTATTTTCTGTCACACTGATAGTCAGTTACTGTTGTAATTGCATAGATTGTTTGATTAAAAATACAACATACTTCTTTTTTACACTTCTGATACAAGTACATGTATTAGTTTCAATCAAGTCCCATTTAAGAAGTTGAAGGCCCTCTCCTCTTTCCTCCCTCCCCCCCCGCATACACCCGCAGACACACACACACACACACACCAAAACCCCCCAACATTCTTGCCTGTCTCTCTTTTTTCTGCATGTTTTTTTTTTTTAATGAATGTTAGTGCTGTTATAGATGTATATTGTTATCCATGTCTACTTGTAATTTTGTTTAACATGATCCAAGTTCTTTTTTATATTTTCTTTAAATGAAGTAAATTGTTGTCTTTGACTTGTCATCAGATTAGTTTGAAATAAAAATGCTGCATTTTAGCTCAAGATCATTTGTACAGAAGTGAGGTAGTAGAATTATTATAGCCATTTATTTAGCTTTTTTCCTGCTATTATAACTTGTATTAGTAATTTGTCATGTATGGGACTATTTTGGCATTTTTTAAAAAAAAAAATTAGGCCCTTACAGAGGTGGCCTCCTCGTGGCAAGGGCTGGGCATTATTTATCTCTTTTGAAGGTAATGATGGCAAACAACCTCTTCTTCCTTATTGTACAATATATCTGCATAACTTATATATTAAAACTTTGTCTTGTTTCCTTTAGTTGTTTCTTTTAGTTGCATTGACACACAATAGATGATTATTTATCAAAAATAAATGGGAAAACTTGATAACTTATTTCCCAAAACATGTTGGTTATTCATTTGAAATGACTCGCTGATATGTATCCAAAATAGAGATTCTGGTGTTGCTGGCTGCTATTTCTTTCCAGTAGAACCCTTTTGACAGACAGAATGATAAGCATTCGATTTAGTGTAGTTTAAACTTTACCCCATGACATAATTTTAGACTTATCCAAATTAAAAGCATTTGCACATGACAAAAAAAAGTTGTCTCAAAAATAGAATATTTTTTCGAGAAGGGCAGAAAACATTGTGGGAAAAGGAGAAAATGCTGGCGTGGTATATGGTTGAAACACTTGAACATTTGGATTTGGGTTAACCCATTACTAAACGAACCCAAGTTTTAATGATCCCAGGTAAAAAGGCTTATTTTGAAAAACTTTGAGAAAAGGAGAAAGTGCTGGTAACCAGCACTTTCTCCTTTATCCAAAATGTTTTCTACTATACCAACAACAAACCTAGTCATAAATGAAAGAAGTCCAGCCAACCCACGGGGCCCGTAAAACAGAGCAGTTTGAAACGGGTTGATGAAAATTGTTCTGGAAGAGGTGTGTTAAAAATAGATCCCAAAAAACCTGAAAGAGGCGTGTGTTATGATCGAAGGGAGAGCACCCTATTCACTTCGTGTACTTTTATGAAGTCGAGCATAGAATGGTTATTTCCCCTGATACAGCTAAAGCATTGAGCCATGCTCTGTGAATAAGGGGTTTAGTGCATCTGCAAACAGTAAATCGGCTCGTGTCAGTCCATGCAGGCTGATATGGGTCTAAACTTTCTGCTATTGGAAATTTTCTGCATGTCCAAAGACCATTCTACAGCGTAATAAAGTCGGTTGTTGGACAAAATTGACTCTAAGGACACATAATAATGTGATGACTTGCTTGGTATCATGTATCATGGAGATGCATTTAACCCCCTTTTCCCAGAGAATGGTTCATATGTGTTTGTACAACGGGGACCAGTTTAAGTCGGGGTAAAGCGTCCTACAATTGTGTGCCCTTGAATCATTAACTCTTAGAATGCTGAATTAATGAAATGCACCTTTTGAAACGGGAAATACCATTTGAAGTATTGTCATTTCAAGGTTGTTTTGGCCAGAATATGCAAAAACTTAGCGGACAGTGTAGATCCAAGATCAGACTGCATGTTCTGTGCAGTCTGATCTTGATCTACACTGTCTGCAAAAACAGCTTAAGTCAGTTCCAGTGCTTTATGGGTTAACAATAGAGCAATATTGCGTAATGAAACCCACCATTTCCTTCAAGTTAAAAATATTGTTTTCTCCCCATCAGAAAAATCTCTTCTTTGCTGAGGCTAAAACATACATTTTCCCTGCAATTAAAAAGAATGACCACAATACAAAACAGTGTAAAGTCTTAAGTAATTGGGCATTCTTTGCAGTCCTATCTTGTCTACACCATTCCCGGGAGGAAAGGTTTGGTTGCTGAGACCAGTGAATGAGGTTAAGATCTGTCAATGAAGTCTATTCTGCTTTGTACCTGCCAAATTTGCTATTTACCATAGCATCCCGTGTTTTAATAACGACCTTAAACGAGGGAGGCTTTTATAAACATTGTGAGAAATGGAGAAAATGGCACAACGGAACTTGCAATACAAATATAGCGGTTTGAAATCGCATTTTCAAAATTCAAAGAATTGTCGAAAACCGTCTCTGAGAAATAACTGATATGTATGTATACACGATATACAGTATAAGGGAGGCTACTCTGTTCACTTCAGTTACCTTAACCAAGTACGGCAAAGATGGGTTATTTCCCCTGGTACGGCTGAACGGGTAATAAGCACATCCGTGGAGAACCGGCACGGTAGATGTAGATATGAGTATGTCCGTCATTCTACCAGAGATTCGCTTGCAGACAAGTCGAATTCAATCTCAAATTCTGGTTAGAAATCATATGTGAGTTGGTAATGATTTTTTTTATTCACTTGGCTTGTTTTGTTTTAAGAAAATGGCTCAAATGATGAGAATCGCCCTTGGCAGAGTATAAAACATTGTTGGAAAAGGAGAAAATGCTGGTTACCAGCAATTTCTCCTTTTTCCGCGATTATTTCGAAAGCTTCCTGTCTGGGTCGCCAAACTTTGGGATTGTTTGGTAAAGGGTCAAGCATTTTCAGTAAATTACATTAAAAAAAAAAAACTACAAATTTCAAGAAAAGCATCTACCCATACTTTTGACATACAAGAGAAACACATGTTGCGTACCGGAGATATCAGTGTCTGCCGAGCCGCGGTAGCTCAGTCGGTAGCGTACAGGACTTGAGAACAGGCTGGTTCGATCCCCGGCTCAGCCAATTTCTTTCCGAGGATTGATGATAGTCGTTGCGACAGGATTCATTACTCTCTCACCGCTGACCATTGTTTCGATGATGGTCATGTAGGAAAGCAGCCAGTGGCTTGGAAAAAATATTGTGCGTAGTACTGGTGTACTGGTAAAAGAAACTCCTGGAAAGCATGGGTAAGTGCGCTGACTACCGCAGTATAACTGAAATTATGTTGAAAGCGGCGTTAAACACCATACAAACAATGAAAGTGTCGTAAGTAAGCATTTACGTAAGTAATATGAAAAAGGCAAAGCCTCAATACGCTGAGCGACATGAATAATCTGTGGAATGGATATCCAGGTCTAATAATTCGAAAGACAGGCTAGATCTTGAAAGCAGAGAGTTTTGGGTTCGAATCCCGGCTTTGCCTGAACTAATTGTGAGGGTTATCAAAAGTCATTGCCATAGAATGCATGCTTCTCTCGTAGATGTACACATGTATGTGAAATACGGCAAACGGTCCCGTATTGTCTTGACAAAATGAAATCAGTTCCCCGACAATTCTGTTCATTTCAGTTCCGAGTCAAATAACTTGTAACGATTATTGGTTCACATACTTTTAAAGAAGATTTAGGCTACTTGACACATTTCCTCATTGCACGTACATGTAGATCTAGATCTAAAAAGGAAAAAAAGAAGGACAGAAAGGAAGAAATTCACGGTTACATTTTTCATATTGCATGTAAAAAGGAGAAGGTTGTAAGGTTGTAAGCAGTCGGCTTGTCTTATTTGAATGTATCGATAAATACTAATATGGATCTAAGTGTTAAGATTCCTTATAGATCTATAAACTTAGATAACGTCTTTGAAGATGGGAGACCGGTTTCGAAGAAAATTCCCCAAACACTTTTGTTCAAATTCATATCACAAGCTGCAGATAACTGAATTCGACATCCGGATAATTAGGAACATATAGGTGGAAACGCATCATTTGTACCTCTGATTAACGAGGGCCCTATATTTATGTTTAAGTCTTACAAGCGATTGCTGTCCTACTACCCTGTTTATTAGTACATAAAGTTATCGTATGCACACAATTCTTGTACGTCATACCACTTCCGTTCTCAGATGAGATGCGCGCTCAATCTCCTAGCAGAGTTGTCGTTCGTTACTCTCACCATACGTCTCTGCAACGGGCTAAATGACAAGAATCTTGTCAAACCGAGGAAAACATGTTTTGTTACTGTTTAACAGTTTCATGTGTAACATAATAAAGTAGACAAAGGAAATATGATTCCGGATACATTATAGGTGCATTCAAACTGATGAATTTACCTGTATACAATGGAACTATTTTTTCAAGCTTCTTTACTGATCAGAATCTTACGCCAATTGTAAAAAAAATGGCTGCGCCCATGAATGATGACAATTTAAATGAAAATTAATTAAAAAAAAACAAGTTATCGTCCTTTAAAAGACATTTAAGCTTTTCAGAAAATCCCGCTTTTTTTTTTTACATTTCCTACCACTAAGTCTGATTGGCCGTATGCTGTTTGAACAGCACACAAAACAATCGATTGGTCTTTCTTTCACCGGCGTTTGTGTCGCCATTTTAAGTTATGGTCATGTGACGAAAATATCACGTGATGACGGGCTACTTTCTGAGCCAACTACAGAGGTGAATGGGAATGATCCGTAGTGCAAGAGAGTGATGCGCGCTGTGCAAGCTATTATCCTCAGTGCGCTGTTGATTTTCGAAGCGAACGGACCTAGTTCGTTCTTAGACTTTTAGTCTATAGTCATTATTCTCAGGTTTTGTCCACGAGGGGGACAATATCCAGGAAAGAATATTTGTTTTATAAAATTAAATATTCTTATTTCCTTTTCAAGTAGGCGTAGCCTGCTTTTATTCTATTTTTTACTTCGCCATATCGCTTAAAATAGAAGCCATGTGGTGGGAAATTTCCAACTCACGAGGTGAGTTTCTTCACACAAACTGTGATGTTTTATGTCAACCGCCCGCTTTAAAATGGCTGAAGCTCAAATACAGGCACAGCGAAAAAACTCCGAGCCACAAAAACGGTGTGAGACCTCTGAAAACTCGTCATTGAACATGTCAGACGAAACGACAATAAGGCAGACGCAGTCTGTTAACGAAGGAAAAGGCAAGCAGCCGAAAAGTAAGTCACAAACTGGGACTGACCAGAAAAGTGCAGCCCCGCCACCGAAAGGTAGTTCGTCCAGTATGGCAAAAACAAAGGTCCCAGCGAGTTTCAGTAGGGAAGCTCTGCTTATTCTCCGTAAAATGAACGCTAATATCACCAAGACAAACACACAAGTGCAAGAATTAGCGTCCGGGTTGGATGCTTTCTATGACTATAATGAAAATTACGACGAAGAGCATCATGACGACAAGTATGTCGAGCATTCTCGGGAAGATACCGAGGACGTTACCGTCACTAAACGGCCCTTAGAGGATGATACAAGTATTTTCAGTACTTTTGCCAAAAAATTCAAGAAATCTGACATCACTGACAATCTAGTAAATGATGGCCTAGCAGATTTGGTTAATTCAGCTTTCTTAGAAGGAATATCAGAGGACAATTACAGTGAGATTATCAAAAAGATTCACAGACCAGAAAACTGTTATTCTCTTAAGGAAACAAGAGTCAACCCTGGAGTTCGGTCAGTTCTCCGGGCCAAACTCAAACAGAAGATTCCAAACTTACGGGTATTCAGAACTATATTGTTAAAGCTTCATGTAACATCACTAAGCTTATGGATGGACAGGCTGGAAAGTTGGATGAAAGCAGCCTTGAAATGGGCATGCATGCCCTTGGACTCTTGGGGCAGGCAAATAAGTGGCTCAGTATTAGACGCCGTGAGTCACATAAGAAGGATATGGACCCCAAACTTCACCATTTACGTTCATCCTCTGTTCCATATACTGATCTGCTCTATGGAGATTCTATTGTCAAAGACATTAGAGATATTCAAGAAATGAATAAAATAAGCAAGAGTGTTGGTACAGCAAGACATACTAATTACAGAGGCAGAGGCACCAGAGGGGCCAGGTTTCCTCGGAACCGTAGTAGAGGTATCAGCCGCAGGGATGGATACAGATTTTCTACTCAAGTCAATCAAAGTCAGCTGTCAAAAAACGGGAAAATGGAACAAACAAAGCAGAAAAGCCAATAATTAAAGTAAGTTTCAAAGCAGGTAGGCTTGCTTATTTTTCAGAAAAATGGAGAAAACTGACTTAAGATGTGAATGTTTTAGACATTGCCTTGCATTGTCATATTGATTTCACAGGCTCTGTTCCTTTACAGACGGAGCATGTTGATTCATTTAATCTATGTAATTCCCTTGAAAAGCAAATTATTTAAAATGAAATTGAAAAGTTGTTAAACATTGGTGTTATAGATGTAGTGCAAAACATTGAAGATCAATACATATCTCCATTTTTTGCAGTACCAAAGAAAGACGGAGACTACCGTTTGATTTTAAATCTTAAAAAAAAAATGAATGAGTTTGTGCAGTACCATCATTTTAAAATGGACTCGTTTGATAGTGCATTAAAGCTGGTTAAGCCTAATTGTTTTATGGCCTCTGTTGACATCAGGCATGCATATTACTCTGTTCCTATAGCCCCAGAGCATAGAAAATATCTCAGGTTTTTATGGAAGGGTCAAATATATGAATATTCATGTCTTCCAAATGGCATTGCCTGTGCACCAAGACAATTCAACAAGTTAATGAAACCTGTTTTTGCTAGCCTCCATCAGCTGGGTCACATAAACTCTTACATCTTTACTTTTGAGTGATACTTTTAAAGAATGTCTCAAAAACATTAATGACACTCTTTCTCTCATGCAAAGCATTGGTTTTATCATTCATGAAAATAAGTCTGTTCTACTGCCAGTGTAGAATATTGTTTTTCTTGGGAATCACATTGACTCTGTGAAAATGATAGTCTATTTGACTAATGAAAGAAAAGAGGCAATTTACTTGGATTGCATGTCATTGAAAAATAAAGAATAGAGCAGCATTAGACAAGTTGCTCATGTTATTGGTTTGTTAGTAGCTTCTTTTTCTGCAGTGGAATTAGGTCCATTATTTTACAAAGAACTTGAACATGAAAAATGCAATGCTCTTAGGAAAAGTCAAGGAGATTTCAATTCAAAGATGCAAATATCAAAACCCATGAAAACAGAGTTAACTTGGTGGATTGATAACATCCATTCTGCTGTCAGAAGAATCTCTCATGGCTCTCCAGAATTTCTAGTAGTTACAGATGCTAGTCCATCTGGTTGGGGTGCCGTATGTGAGAACAAAAGAGTAGGAGGACGTTGGTCGTCTGCCGAGAAAGTTAGCCATATTAATTTCTTGGAACTTTTTGCTATCCAGTTAGCTTTGAAGACTTTTTGTAGTAACAAACAGAATGTACATTAATTCAAACAGACAGTACCACTGCAATGTCATACATAAACAAAATGGGTGGTTTGAAATCTCTTTCATGCAATGATCTGGCCAAAGAAATATGGATATGGGCTTCTAGCAAACAAATCTGGTTAACAGCTGGTCACATACCAGGTGAGTCTAACATTGCTGATTACAGCTCAAGGAATTTCAATGACAATGTTGAATGGATGTTAGACATTGACATTGTTCAGAAGATATTCAAAATTTGGAATACACCAGATATTGATATGTTTGCCTCGAGGTTAAATAAGCAGTTGGTTAGATTTGTTTCTTGGAAACCAGATCCTTTTGCAGAAAAGATTGACGCTTTCTCAGTTGATTGGGAAGAATTATATTTCTATGCATTTCCTCCTTTCAGCTTAATTCCGAGATTACTCAGGAAACTGAAGTAGGCCAATGGCGAGTGTGTAATGGTGGCTCCACTTTGGACAACCCAAATCTGGTACCCAACTCTGATGGAAATGATCATAGACAGCCCTTACATTCTTCCCAAACACATACTTTCACTTCCGGGAACAACCAAAAAATACACTTTGGACAACAAACTTGTTTTGATGGCTTGTCGATTGTCAGGAGATCCCTACAGGAGCGAAAAGTATCGTGCAAAGCTGCAAACATCATCATGGCCTCATGGAGACCAAGTACCCAGAAACAGTACAACATGTATATCAAAAAGTGGTTTCTATTCTGCGATAAAAGAGAAATTAGTCATTTTCAAACATCTGTAGGTGTTGTTCTTGAATTTCTAACGGAATTGTTTATGGAAGGTTTAACTTACAGTAACATTAATACAGCACGGTCATCTTTATCAGTAGTTGGGCAACTTGTCGATAATTTCAGTGCCGGAAGCCATCCATTAGTTATGAGATTTTTAAAAGGTGTCTATAACATGAAGCCAGCACAGTCCAGATATTGCCAAACGTGGGACGTTTCAATTGTGTTGAAATATATTAAGCAGTTATAGCCATTGAATCATTTGTCATTGAAATTACTGACATATAAGCTTGTTATGTTTATTGCTTTAACAAGGGCTTGCCGTGCTCAATCCCTTAATTCACTGAGTATTCATAATTTAAGGCAGGGAGCCTCTAAGTTCATTTTGTATTATTGTGGACACCTTAAGCAAAGTAGGGTAGGTGTAAGTACACCATATGTTGAACTTTTTAAGCATCCAGAGGATACAGATCTTAGTGTATATAGTACTCTTCAAGAATATCTTGATAGAACAGCAAGTCTGCGGGGGAATCATAAAGGTTTGTTTGTTAGTTATGTGAAGCCATTTAAACCTGTAGTAAACAGTACAATGACTAGATGGATAAAATGTGTGATGTCGGCTGCAGGTATTAATTGTGACCTTTCTAAAGCTCATAGTGTGCGGTCAGCATCTACATCTAAAGCCTTTTTAATAATGTTTGTATTCAAGACATTCCGAAAGTTGCTGGATGGACTAATTCAAAGACTTTTGCCCAGTATTACTATAAGACAGTGCCAGCAACCGGCTGTAATTCGATCTTCGAAGACTTTACTTTCATAGTAGAAGTTTTAGGTTAAATTAACCCCTAGCGCGACTCACTGACTTTTTGACTTTTTGAGGACAATGTAGACAGCACAGTCTGATCTTGGATCTACACTGTGCGAAAAGGCACAATAGATAATATATAGCCCGAGTGGTTTATTCCTTGTGCCCCATAACTCACAAGCGCGGTTTATTGAACGTTACACCGCCATAGAAAGACAATCATTTTTATTCTAACTTTGCAAATTATTGATCAAACGAAAACAAGTTCATACTTAGTATAAAAAGAGAGGATGCGGATTAATTCCCTTCAGTAAACCATGGCTATTCCACTTACTAACCAAACTAAAACCGCACTGCTCAATCGGTAAATATATGTCAACAAACCAAATTTCATTAAAACCTTAGGCATCAAACACAACAACAACAACAACATCAACCTCGCACTAATTTCCTATTTTATTTTATACCTATCAAAGGACAAAGAAGAATGAATGTATCGTCAAGCATTTAAGTTGTTGCTTCAAATGCTCTAAATTATAACCCTATTTCCATTGCAACACCGGCCAAATTTGACTAATCTTCAACATGAAAAGACACTTCAGTTACCAATGTTTACTGGTAACATTTCAAATAGTTCCATCATTGTCAATTTTCATCAAAACAGTAAATATCGTTAAAGCCTTCAGTTTTTCTTTCCTCCCTGGTCGAATAGCAGTAAATTTGTTAAGTGACTTTCATTGATAAAATATCCGAGGGCCGAGACATGGAGCAGCCACGGGCGACTTACTTTACATAGAATGGCGTCACTTTATATAGAATGACGTCCATTTTACCACGCTTCTGTTGCACTGTGTTACAGGACCGAATTCACGAGTCGTGTCAGAATTACATTTGTGTACCATGATGCCATTACTCGTAGATAAATTGAGACATAACCGCCTTTCTCAAGGCGAACACAACGGGTCTAGTCGTGTCAGTATAACATATTAAAAATCTTTATTTCACCTACATGATGTGTACCACGCTGCTATACACCTATAGACAGACCGAGACATAACTTTCATGAGTTTAGCCGTCTCGGTAAAACATGCTAGAAATCTTTGTTTTACTTACATTTCGTGTACCATAACGCCATATCGATAAACCGTGACATGTTTACCTGTCTACTAGAAATCTTTGTTTTACTTACATTTCGTGTACCATGACGCCATATAGATCAACCGTGACATGTCTGCCTGCCTCAAGGCGCACACCATGAGTCTAGCCGTGTCAATATAACATACTAGAAAGCTTTGTTTTACTTACATTTCGTGTACCATGATGTCATCTAGATAAGCCGCGACATGTCCGCCTTTCTCAAGACGCACACAATGAGTCTAGCCGTGTCGATATAACATACTAGAACTCTTACGTTTTAATTACATTTCGTGATCCATGATTTCATATAGGTAAATCGACACATGGCCATCTTTCTCACGGCACACAGCATGAGTCTAGCCGTGTCAATATAACATTCTAGAAATCTATGTTTTACATACATGTCGTGAACCATGATGTCATATAGATAAATCGGCACACAATCGCCTTCTCATGGCGCACACCATGAGTCTAGCCGTCTCGGTATTACATACTAGAAATCTTTGTTTTACTTACATTTCGTGAACCATGATGTCATACAGATAAACCGGGACACGCCCGCCTTCCTCATGGCGCTCACAATGGGTGTAGCAGTATCTGTATAAAATGTGATTATCCAGAGGCTGAACCAACTGGCAGAGCATGCGAGGCACGACAAAACGGCCTCTGCTCCCTTCATATGTCCTGCCATATTGTGTTCGATATAGATGTCACATTTTACAACCTGGAATTTATCAACAGATCGGATAGTATGACTGGCGAGACATGATAAGTGGAACCCACTTAAAAGTCAAGCTGAAGTGTTCACGAGCAAGGCATTTCAATATCCCTGCCAATTACATGCGAAACGCAGGAACTGCCTAAGTGTTCTGTAGCCGTGATCTGACTACATTCATTTTAAAGACGACTGTAGAAAAAATATATATAATAGATGAAACTTTATTCTTTTCCAGACGTCAAAATATCAGACTTGTCCAAACTGAAAGCATTTGCAGATGTCAAATTAAATGTTATGGAACTGATGAGTTTTTGTTTTTTTGAAGGGTATAAGTTATTGAGGTTACAAGCATTTTCTCCTTTTCCTACAATGTTTTCAAAACTTTTCTTTTGCGGGGTCGTTAAAACTCGGGATTGTGTAGGAAAGGGTTAAGTAAAGGTTTCGAGCGATAAATATATACGACAATACAATATATACTTTAACGTGATACTATGTCACCTGTATATATACTCCAAACACCACCACCACCACAAACGACAACAACGACAACAACACAGAACGGGTACTTTGAGTTTCGAAATTATGGCGCACGTAAAGTGTATATGTTATGTATACGTAAAGTTTCTATTTGAAATATGCAAAATTTGGTTAAATGTTATTTGATATAATTATTTCTTTCAAAGGACATTGCGTTTTAACCTCTACCACGTGACATACTTTTAATTGCCTTTATACGAATTTATACATTAAAATTGAGAACACGTAGCGGTTCTGTGTTGTTGTCTTTGACTTCTTGTGTACATGTATGCTAGTGACACAATATCGACGTTGAAGTATAGGTTTTCAATGAAATTATTATATTCATACCTATTTTAATCAATCTAGAACACGTTTTTCCTACCTGTAATTTATCACTTATATCCCAAATCTTATCCGGGTTCCGAAGGAGGGCCTTGACCTCATGACCTCGATCCAGGGCTTCCTTTATGAGCTCCTTTCCTGTGGGGCCAGTAGCCCCTAACACACAAATTTTCATAATCACACAGCCTTACCAAAGGTCTTGATATAAACATTCGGTAACACACTTCAGGATATATATCAAAATAGTAATATAACCCTCCCCCTTAACTCTTTAGCCAAGACCCTGTAGCTCAGTCGGTAGCGTACAGGACTTGAGAAAAGGAGGTCGCTGGTTCGATCCCCGGCTTGGCCAATTTCTTTCCGAGGATTGATGATAGTCATCGCGACAGGATTCATTCCTCTCTCACCGCTGACCATTGTTTCGACGATGGTTATTTGGGAAAGCAGCCAGTGGCTTGGAAAGAATACTGTGCGGAGTACTGGTAAAAGAAACGCCGGGAAAGCATGGATAGGTGCTCTGGACGCCGTGATATAACTGAAATAATGTTGAAAATGGCGTTATAAACACCATACAATCAATCAGTCATACAATCTTAACTCTTTACCAAACGGCAAAACTTTGGCATCGCCCAAATTGAAAGCCTTTGCAGACGACCAAATAAATAGATAGGTAAAGTTGGCTACTAGTAGCCAGCTACTAGTAGCCAGCTACTTGTTCAGGTAAAGTTAGCTACTAGTAGCCAGCTACTTGTTTAGGTAAAGTCAGCTACTAGTAGCCAGCTACTTGAGCTGGTAAAGTTAGCTTCTAGTAGCCAGCTACTAGTAGCCAGCTACTTGAGCTGGTAAAATTGGTTATTTGTAGCCAGCTACTGGTAGCCACCTTCTAGTAAGCAGTCACTTATAAAAGGAAAAACTGGCAATTCGTACCCAGCGACCAATGTATAAGTAATTAAAATGGAGATTTTTTAGTAGTTTCCTAAAGGTACAAGTAGCTGGCGAACTAATTGTCGACGCCTTAAACGAAATATTTTTCTTCCATCTAGAATACTATATAAATGCATCAGAAAAATCAAAATCAAATAAATTCCTGTATTAAAGGGGCAAGTCACGAGATCTGTTAATAGAATCTTTTTTTTACATTTGTTTTTAATTAGGGATTTAAAATATACAAGTAGCTGACGAGATTAAGACAGATATTTCAAAATATTTCAACGAAACACATTCACTGTACTACGAAAAAATGGAAAATATCATTTTCAATTCATTTTTAATTATTAATGGGGCCAGCTACTCGTCATGAAAATTGGGACATTTTTCAATTTCACTTAGAGAAGAATTCAAAAGTACAAGTAGCTGGGTAGTCTAAGAGCTATTTTTTGTAATTAAGTGCTTGTTTTGAATACAGTAGACAATAAATGCGTCAGAAAACTCAAAATTGAAGCATTTCCAGGTATTAAAGGGGCCAGCTACTTAATATAAATCGGACAATTTTGCACTTTTGCGAAATGGTGATTTTAAATGTACAAGCAGCTGGCTAGAATTAGAGAGATATTTCAAAATATCTCAACGAATCATATTGAGGATATTTAGGGGAAATTAAAGATATCAAAATTAGTCCATTCGTATCATTTAAAGGGCCCAGCTTCTCGTCATGAAAATGCGGATATTTTTCAACTTAGATTAAAATCAAAAGGTACAAGTTGCTGGCCAGCCTAAGAGCGAATTTTAAAGTTAAACGCTTGTTTTGAATAACAGATACTATGAATGTATAAGAAAACTCAAAATTGAATCGTTTCCGGTTATTAAAGGGGCCAGCTACTTGATCTGAAAAATTGGACAACTTTGCTGTTTTTCGAAGTAATGATTTCAAATGTACAAGTAGCTGGCGAGATTAAAAGAGATTTTTCAAAATATTTCAACAAATCTTTTTGGGGACACTTAGGAGAAATGAAAAATATCAAAATCAATCCATTTTCATCCATTTAAAGGGCCAGCTACTCGTCATAAAAATGCGGATATTTTTCAATTTTACTTAGACTGAAATCAAAAGGTACAAGTAGCTGGCGAGCCTAAGAGCGAATTTTGAAATTAAATGCTTGTTTTGAATAACGGATACTATGAGTGTATAAGAAAACTCAAAATTGAATCATTTCCGGTTATTAAAGGGGCCAGCTACTTGACTTGAAAACTGGACAACTTTGCTGTTTTTCGAAGTTATGATTTCAAATGTACAAGTAGCTGGCGAGATTAAAAGAGATTTTTCAAAATATTTCAACAAATCTTTTTTGGGGCACATAGGAGAAATTAAAAATATCAAAATCAATCCATTCTCATCCATTTAAGGGACCAGCTACTCGTCATGAAAATACGGATATTTTTCAATTTTACTTAGACTGAAATCAAAAGGTACAAGTAGCTGGCGAGCCTAAGAGCGAATTTTGAAATTAAATGCTTGTTTTGAATGACAGGTACTATGAATGTATAAGAAAACTCAAAATTGAATCATTTCCGGTTATTAAAGGGGCCAGCTACTTGATCGGAAAACTGGACAACTTTGCTGTTTTTCGAAGTAATGATTTCAAATGTACAAGCACTGGCGAAATTAAAAGAGATTTTTCAAAATATTTTAACAAATCTTTTTGGGGACACTTAGGAGAAATTAAAAATATCAAAATCAATCCATTCTCATCCATTTAAGGGGCCAGCTACTCGTCATGAAAATGCGAATATTTTTCAATTTCACTTACCTTTTGATTTCATTCTAAGTAAAACTGAAACCAATCCGCATTTTCATGACGAGTAGCTGGCCCCTAAAATAATTAAGAATTGACTGATTTTGATATTTTTAATTTCTCCTAAGTGTCCCCAGAAGGATTTGTTGAAAGATTTTGAAAAATCTCTTTTAATGTCGACAGCTACTTGTACATTTGAAATCATTTCTTTGAAAAACAGCAAAGTTTTCCAGTTTTCAAATCAAGTAGCTGGCCCCTTTAATAACCGGAAATGATTCAATTTTGAGTTTTCATATACATTCACAGTCTCTGTTATTCAAAACAAGCATTTAATTTAAAAAAAATCTCTCTTAGGCTCGCCAGTTACTTGTACCTTTTGATTTCACTCTAAGTAAAATTGAAAACTATCCACATTTTCATGACGAGTAGCTGGCCCCTAAAATGAATAAGAATTGATTGATTTTGATATTATTAATTTCTCCTACATGTTCAATATGATTTGTTGAAATATTTTGAAAAATATCTCTAAATCTCGCCAGCTACTTGTACATTTTAAATCCTGATTTCGCAAAAGTGCGAAATTGTCCCATTTTCTGATCAAGTAACTGGCCCCTTTAATAACCGGAAATGATTCAATTTCGAGTTTTCTCATGCATTTATACTCTCTTTTATTAAAAACAAGTATTTAATTTCAAAATTCGCTCTAAGGCTCGCCAGCTACTTGTATCTTTTGACTTTACTCAAAGTAAAATTGAAAAATATCCACATTTTCATGACGAGTAGCTGGCCCTTTAAATGGATGAAAATGGATTGATTTTGATATTTTTAATTTCTCCTACGTGTCCCCAAAAGGATTTGTTGAACGATTTTGAAAAATGTCTTTTAATCTCGCCAGCTACTTGTACATTTGAAATCATGACTTTGAAAAACAGCAAAGTTGTCCAGTTTTCAAATCAAGTAGCTGGCCCCTTTAATAACCGAAAGTGATTCAGTTTTGAGTTTTCTTAGATATTGACAGTATCTGTTATTCAAAACAAGCATGTAATTTCGAAATTCGCTCTTAGGCTCGCCAGCCACTTGTACTTTTTGATTTCACTCTTAAGTAAAATTGAAAACTATCCGCATTTTCATGACGAGTAGCTGGCCCCTACAATGAATAAGAATTGTTTGATTTTGATATTTTTAATTTCTCCTACGTGTCCTCAATATGATTTGTTGTAATATTTTGAAAAATCTCTCTAAATCTCGCCAGCTAATTGTACATTTTAAATTATGATTTCACAAAAGTGCGAAATTGTCCCATTTTCTGATCAAGTAGCTGGCCCCTTTAATAACCGGAAATGCTTCATTGTCGAGTTTTCTCGTGCATTTATCCTCTCTTTTATTAATACGAGCATTTCATTTCAAAAATTGCTCTTAGGCTCGCCAGCTACCTGTGCCTTTTGATTTCACTCTAAGTAAAATTGAAAATATCCGCATTTTCATGACGAGTAGCTGGCCCCTTAAATGGATAAGAATGGATTGATGTTGATATTTTTAATTTCTCCTAAGTGTCCTCAAAGTGATTTGTTGAAATATTTTGAAAAATGTCTTTTAATCTTGGTAGCTACTTGTACATTTGAAATCATTACTTCGAAAAAACAGCAAAGTTGTCCCATTTTCAAATCAGTAGCCGTCCCCCTTAATAGCTAGAAATGCTTAAATTTTGACTATTTTAGGGCATTTATCATCCCCTTTATGTAAAACAAGCATTTAATTTCAAAAACTGCTCTCAGACTCGCCAGGTACTTATACCTTTGAATTCCTCTCTGAGTGAAATTGAAATATGTCCCCCTTTTCACGACGAATACCTGGCCCCTTTAATAACAGGAAATGCTTCCATTTTGAGTTTGCTCGTGCATTTATAGTCTCTTATACACAAAAATCGCTCTTAGGCTCGCCAGCTACTTGTACCTTTTGATTTCACTCTAAGTAAAATTGAAAAATATCCGAATTTCCTGGCGAGTAGCTGGGCCCTTTAAATGATAAGAATGGATAGATTTTGATAGCTTTAATTTTCCCTAAATAACCTCAATATGATCCGTTGAAATATTTTGAAAAATCTCTCTAAATCTAGCCAGCTACTTGAACATTTTAAATCATGATTTTGCAAAAGTGTAAAGTTGTCCCATTTTCAGATCAAGTAGCTGGCCCCTTTAATAACCGGAAATGCTTCCATTTCCAGTTTTCTCGTGCATTTATATCTCTTTTATTGAATACGACCACTCAATTTCAAAAATCGATCTTAGGCTCGCCAGCTACCTGTGCCTTTTGATTTCACTCTAAGTAAAATTGAAAAACATCCGTATTTTCATGACGAGTAGCTGGCCCCTTAAATGGATGAGAATGGATTGATTTTGATATTTTTAATTTCTCCTAAGTGTCCCCAAAAAGATTTGTTGAAATATTTTGAAAAATATCTTTTAATTTCGCTAGCTACTTGTACATTTGAAATCATTATTCGAAAAACAGCAAAGTTGTACAATTTTCAAATCAAGTAGCTGGCCCCTTTAATAACCGGAAATGATTTCAATTTTGAGTTTTCTGATAAATTCATAGTATCTGTTATTCAAAACAAGCATTTGATTTCAAAATTCGCTCTTAGGCTCGCCAGCTACTTGTACCTTTTGATTTCACTCTAAGTAAAATTGAAAAATATCCGAATTTTCTGGCGAGTAGCTGGGCCCTTTAAATGATAAGAATGGATTGATTTTGATAGCTTTAATTTCCCCTAAATAACATCAATATGATTCGTTGAAATATTTTGAAAAAATCTCTCTAAATCTAGCCAGCTACTTGTACATTTGAAATGATGATTTCGAAAAACAGCAAAGTAGTTCCGTTTTTTAATCAAGTAGCTAGCCCCTTTAATAACTGGAAATGATTCAATTTTGAGTTTTCTCATAAATTCATAGTCTCTGTAATTCAAAACAAGCATTTAATTTCAAAATTCGCTCTTAGGCTCGCCAGCTACTTGTACCTTTTGATTTCACACTAAGTATTATTGAAAAAAATCCGCATTTTCCTGACAAGTAGCTGCCCCTTTAATGATTAAAAATGGATTGATTTTGATATCTTTAATTTCTCGTAAGTATCCTCAATATGATTCGTTGAAATATTTTGAAAAATCTCTCTAAATATAGCCAACTACTTGTACATTTTAAATCATGATTTCGCTAAATTGCAAAGTTATCCCGTTTTTAATCGGGCGGTAGACCGATTAGAGAGATGGAAAACTTCGGAAACCCGTCCACTCAGGGCAAACTGGTGTAACTGCAACTCGGAACAGCTTTTACTTACAGCGTTTTAACGCTTACACCTGCTGTGATGACCTTATTACAAAAACTACTTTTGACCTAGATAACCGCACTTTTGACCCAGATAAGCGCAGGAATAGTAATCAGCGGTAAACAGGCGTTAAGTAATGTCAAGTAATCCCATAATAACTTTTAAATTATGTAATAAACGGCGGTTACAATTTGTTTAGTATGTCATAATTACAGCATTATCAAAATCTCTGGACAGCAAAAACTGGAGCAGTTTACTTTCAACACGATTATAAGAAATAGGGTCAGTAATTAGCAGCAACTTTATGAATGAAACGAGTGCGAATCAACTGTATTGGGTGATGTGAACACATCTTGTAGTCGTCTGCTGTCCATGTCATTCGGCAAATTTCGAGTGATCCGTTTATAGTTATACGTAGTTACGGGATCGGCCGAGTTGTGACGAGTGCTCTCCGTATATGTAGCAGGTGTTGTAAAGATAATAGGTCATTTTGGTCTTGAGAGGAATAAAATCGCAACAGGAAACATTGCTTGAAAAGAATTTGAAAATTTAGATTGCTCTGCCTAAGAGAAAACTGATGTAAATGCAACTTGTAACAGCCGTAAGTTTAAAACAGTAACCGGCCGTTGGTCGTTTATGTTAGCGGGGCGAAGCGTGTGAAGCTGTGGGGACAAAGTGTATAGAGTTGTGTAAAGGTTATGGCCCTCGCGGAGAGGCCATTACGTAAACATTTTCAGAATGGACTGGCGGTTCATCGCTTGCAACCTTAGTACCCAGACTGTCCATTCACAATACTGACTGATTACGCATCTTTCAGCGTATGATGTATTAACCCCTAGGCTGCTAAGTGCGACTCACTGACCTATTTTGCGGATAGTATAGAATGTGCAGTCTGATCTTGGATCTATACTGTCCGATAAGGAGAGATTTCTTTTTCGAAAAAAGAATAAGTTTGACATAGAATTATTCGGGTTTTACTACCGCTTTGAAATTTCATTTCAATGTTTTAGCGGGATAAGGGTTGAATTGTTTTCACAGTCCCTTTTCCTCTCCTCCCAGCTATGGCACTACCATTTTACACTCACTTACATGTTTCTTCTTGGTGAGTTTCTACAGACTGGAATCAGTCTGTAAACCCTTGACCAATCAATCCTGTGTGGCTTTGAAAATATAGTTGGAAAAACTATGTATTCAGCATGTTAGTTTTTTCCACAGCGTTTTTCACCCATTTGAAAGAATTTCGAAATTTTGTCAGATAGAACATTTTCATCAAGGATAAAAAAACCCTGAAACGGCAACACAAATAAGCTCACTTACTGTTATATTCTCCATATCTGAATCAACGGACCAGGGAAAAAGTCTTTGCAGAGAGTGCAAATTCAGACCAGACTGCTATGAACATGCAGTCAGATCTTGGATCTGTCATGCCAGTTTTCCGAGTTATTCTACTCAAGACAGCAATGGTCCTGCAAGATTTAGGCTGCTTTTCTAAGCTTTACATGTCTATTTTAACAATTTAGCGCTCTAAGCGTGCAAATGTCAGCAACATGTTTGTCTCATCAGCTATTCCACATTGGTCGATTCTCATCCTTTCCACATTTCAGATAAAGAGATCAAGGCTACCGCAGTTATGCTCTTACTGATTAGAATGACTCAAATACAATTACCTGTGTTGGCTATGGACAAGTAAAGTCGCTTTTGAAGACAATAAAAGATGAAGATCAGACTGTCCTTTGAACGTAATGCAATTTAATATCATAGACGTTCATATCTTAGATCTAATTGTCTGTTTATTTGGGATGTATATGGGAAAGAAAAACGACGATGATGAAATTGTAGCCTAATGTTTGATACTGTTTTCCTGACTGTAAAAGGCTAGTCGATTAACTGAGTGTTTTAACTCTTAACCAAACTATCCTTTGTTAATGCCCATGAGAAAGAAGTTGAAAACATTGTGAGAAAAGGGGAAAACGCAGGTTACCATTTTCTCCTTTTCCCGTGTTTTTTTACCCTTTCAACGATTCAAATCATCATTTAGTCTACGTTTAATTCGTCATGTGCAGATACTTTTGATTTGGACAAGTCTAAAATTTTATCATTTGGTAAAGAGTTGACGGTTAGGGAGCTATTGGGCATCTACATTCTTTGAAAGTATAATGTAGGAGAAATTTGCCAGCAGACGTTTGGACTGGGCGATTTGGCCCACTAAAAAATAAGTAGGACAGTTTGTCAAGATGAATACGATGTCTTGTTCAAAATGGAAAAATGAAAGGCCTACAAGCAGCCAAAAGTAAACAATTCCAAAGTTATTCAGACATATTTTATACGGCTTTTATATGTTATAGTACAGTTACCAAAGTTGCAAAAGTTACAGAAAATAACATGTGTATTTTTTCACTTTTTTAAAGGGTTGGTAGGTACTGCTGTTCATGATGAGTGATATCTAAAACGTGATAATGGGTATTGCTGATCAGAATTGTCACATACCTTTAACGTTCTATTGCTGTAGGCTGGCAAACATAACTTATATTTTAACCAATCGTTAAACTACTAATTTGTAAAAGACAGTTTAAAAAAGTGGGATCCTACGTGGCTCATTTGTAACGGTGTAGGATATTTTGTCCAATACATAATTCAAACATCTAACATCTGATTTGTGATTTCAAACCACTGTAATTATTCAGTGTCGACCGATTACAGTGCTTACAGCACTTTGATTATATCAAGTAGCTGGCCCATCAAAAAACCGGAAATGCTTCAATTTTGAGTTTTCTGACGCATTTATAATCTACTTTATTCAAAACAAGCACTTAATTACAAAAACAGCTCTTAGACTCCCTAGCTACTTGTACCTTTGAATTCCTTTCTAAGTGAAATTGAAAAATGTCCCAATTTTCATGACGAGTAGCTGGCCCCTTTAATAATTAAAAATGAATTGAAAATGACATTTTCAATTTCTCCGTAGTACAGTGAATGTGATTCTTTGAAATATTTTGAAATGTCTGTCTTAATCTCGTCAGCTACTTGTACATTTTGAATCCCCAATTAAAAACAAATGTAAAAAAAAAAAAAATCCCAGTGACAGATCTCGCAGCTTGACCCTTTAATACAGGAAATTATTTGATTTTGATTTTTCTGATGCATTTATATAATATTCTGCATAGAAGAAAAACATTTCGATTAAAGCGTCGACATTTACTTCGCCAGCTACTTGTACCTTTAGGGAACTAATAAAAACCTCCATTTTAATAACCTACATATTGGTCGCTTGGTACGAATTGCCAGATTTTCCTTTACAAGTGACTGCTTACTAGAAGGTGGCTACCAGTAGCTGGCTTCAAATAACCAATTTTACCAGCTCAAGTAGCTGGCTACTAGTAGCTGGCTGCTAGAAGCTAACTTTACCTGAACAAGTAGCTGGCTACTAGTAGCTGGCTACTATTGGCTGGCTACTAGTAGCTAACTTTACCTATCTCAAATAAATGTAGGTCAAACAATGACTTTTGTCTTTGATAGATTAGAAAACATTGTGGGAAAAGGAGAAAATGCTGGTTACCAGCATTTTCTCCTTTTACCACAATGTTTTCAAAAGACTTCATCCTCAGGGAGGTCAAAACTCGGGATTGTGTGGTAAAGGGTTAAACCATTACTATCTGTAGACGCCCGTTTTTCTACATAAGTAGGCCAATTTAAAAAAAAAAAAGGTAACAAAAGCAGAATTGCTCGAATGATAAATTTCTGTTTTCACGTGTCTTCATGTCACTTTGATTCGGTGTACGGTGACTAACGCCGTTTTCAACACTATTTCAGTTACATCGCGGTGGCCAACGCACCTATCTATGTTGTGCCAGAGTTTCTTTTAAAAGAAAATCAGTACTTCGCATAAATGCATCTTCGAAAAGTACCGACTGCGCAGGCTGACCTGGGCCGAAACTTTTCGCTATTGGTCATTTTCCTGTTTTTAAAGAACCATTCTCATTTATGATACAGGCGGTTGCTAAACCTAAAACATGATTAATTTTAAGGATCTCTACCGATGTGATGTCTTGCTTGGTATGACTCATCACGGAGATGCATTAAACTCCCTTTTGCTAGTGCGTGGCTCATTTCAGAGTGGTCTACTGAAAATCTGTTTTTAAAGACGGTCAAGAAAAAAAGGAAAAGGTTATCGCAAAGTAAAAAAATATATATCATTTAACTCTTTACCACACGACAAAAATTTAAACCCGTCCAAACTGAAAGCATTTGCAGACGACAATTTTAATGTGGCTCAAATGATGTTATTTTTGTTTGATAGGGTAGAAAACATTGTGGGAAAAGGAGAAAATGCATGTTACACAATGTTTTCAAATGGCTTTTTCCTCAGGGTCGTTAAAAGTCGGGATTGGGTTGTAAAGAGTTAAAACCCTTTACCAAACAATCCCGAGAAAAGCAGGCATTTAATACATAGTTTGAAAAAGTTACCAGCATTTTCTCCTTTTCCTTTTTTCGTTTTCAAAAGTATTTTTCCGCAGATTCATTAAAACACAAATGAACCATGCTCTGCCAAGAGGGGCTTAATGCATCTCCGTGAGGCATTAAGCAAGCCATTGCATATAGACTTATGGATCCATAAAATCCATTTTGTCTATCGACTGACTGAATCATGATGTAGAAGGGTCTTGACTTGCCAAAAGTGAAAGCATTTTCAGACGACAAATAAAAAAAAAAACAAACAAAAAATGCGGAATATGTTTAGAAAGGGAAGAAAAACGTGTGGGGGAAAAAAGGGGAAAAATGCTGGTAATCGGCATTTCTCACAATGTTTTCAAAAGCCTTTAGTAGTATATAGACGCCGGTTCAAAAACAAGGTAGGACCTGACCATTTTTTCAGCAAAATCCAAAAATGGTTATGATTTCAACTATTTTCTGGTCAAAACCAAAACCGGTTTCGATCCTGAGCGCGTCTGGTCGGATCTGGCCAAAACCGGTTTCGATCCTGAGCGCGTCGGAGCGAAAGCCAGAATCCGGGACGAATTCGGGAGGGTTTTAGCGAAAGTCTAAAAGGGGGATTCCCTCGGCATTTTTTAACCCGGAGAGGTTAAAAAAAATAGGGAGGGGGGAGAGAGGCGAAACTTCGCGGGGAGAACTACTTATTTTTCTGGAGCCGTTGTTTTGCCTAGTAATGTCCCGTGTGTAGAAAACTGGGATACCATTTCTATTACAACAAGGCCATCTTTTCTCCGTCTGCCGAAAACTTAAACTCTCTATCGCTGATGGTAACAGCATACGCCACCGTATCTGCGGGCGCATTATCTCCGAACGCTGCTGTGGCTTGTATCGCGATGGTACCGCTTTTTAGTTTTTCATTCTGTTTGCTAACGTCGAAGACGAACAACGGAAACAGGGTTTTATAATCGCCGGGGTTAATGTTTTGGTCTGAGACCAATTCATCCATGTTAAAAAAATTTTCCCTAAACGTCGCGGCCTCGTGAAAAAGCCTAGCAAACTGTTGACGGTCGAAATCGTTTTGGAATTCTACCTCAGGATATCGCCTGCTGTTAAGTTCAACGTACATGCTTTTTATGCTAACGTGATTAAAGATGGCAGGATTTTGCTCTTGGTTTCCGGATTTCCCGGTCTGAAAGCCTATGATGACGAATCTAGGAACATCGGGTGCAGATCTAACGGTAAATCTCCGAGTGAAGCTAGTAGTTCACGGAACGCTACTTTTCTCGCATCTTCTTACTCTGAAAGAGACGGGCAAGGAATCCTTGTCTCGTATTATCTTATACAACATAGCCTTTTCGGCGTCTGCGGGCATCACGTGAGGCATGACCCAAGAAAGTTTAGAAAGCTCAACCCTGCCAGCGTCAGTTCCAGCCTCCCTGAAAATAGCGTCATCATCAGTCGTTCGGATAAAGCTAAGGCTGTGTTTGACTCCAAAGACGAGTTTGTGTTAGTCTTCGCAAAACCCAAAGATGTGTTTAAGAGGAACCGCAAAGCTAAATGTTCCCACTGGTCTTGGAGAAGTAACGATGTAATCGTGTCTAATTGTAAATCCGGTGTTTTTGTCATTAGGATTAATGCTAGCCGTTTCTGCATTGTCTTTAGTCCACAGTTGGTTTAGTCCTTGAGACTTGGAAAAATCATCGGGGTATTTTAATAGCCCGAGCATCGTAGTTGCTTGTAAATATTCTACGGTCTGCTCCGAAATTTTATAGGTAATGCTGTTAAAAAGGTACAAAAGCCCGTTGTTGGTTAAGGTGATATTGTTTCGGTTACCTACTACCGGCGGAGTAACGTAGGCCGTGCCATCTTCCTTTTGTAATTGCCCCTCAAAGAGCAAGTAGCTTTTACACGGGTGAAGAAAAATGCTACCACTCTCTATTTCTATCGTTATTTCTCCCGGAGTGTTGAGGTTTGTTCCAACAACGGGTCTGTGCTGGTGCATTTCGTACTTTTCGGTGTTCTCATCCTTTAGGGGGAGCTCTTTAACTGCGTGCATCTCTATTTTTATAAACGCGATCAAAAAGGTTTGATAATACCTCAAGCCCGGAACCCGCGTTTAGCTTTTTTACCAAGTCTTGTATAGCTATAGCGTTTTCCCCACCTACCCCGCTTCCGTCTATTAAAGCGCTAATGTTTACCGGCGGCGTCTCGGGGGAGCCGGCATATCTATTAACTAACTATTAAGCCTTTTTACGGGAGGACATGAGCTTTGTTACGGGTTTCTTTCCGGCATCCCCGATCGCCGTAACAGCCGTGCTTTTTCCGGCTTCCAGAGCTTTTTACGCTTCTTCTTTAGCCACGCTTTTTCCGGCTTCCAAGGCTGTGGAAGCTAATGCCTTTGCCGCGTTGTTGATAAAAAGTTTGGCAAAAAAGCTAGCGATGGAGTCGAAGATCCCCGATCCGCCGTAAGTGTATTTTTTCTTAAAACCGCGATTTCGTGGTATTAACATCCTTTTTATAGAGCTAGCATAAGCTTTTTATTACTCGGTTTGTCTAAAATGTCTTGTCTTTTTTGCTCGTCGCAAATGCTAACGATTTCGTTTCGGACTCCCGGTTTTACTGGCGAGTAAAAGATTTAGTTTTTCTAGCAACGCCTCAGGATCACAGGGGATAACGATGCCGTCGCCAATTTTAGGATCCGGCTGTCTTTTACCGGGTCGAGATGCATATTTTTTTCTGGTAAAAATATGGATTTGTTTTCCCAAATATCGCTTTGCACGTTTTTCCATTTGTATCCCCTGTTGCCTTTAGGGTGTTGGGCATTAGGATTGTTTTTACGACGAAGAACCCCATTCTTAACATTAATTTAGCGTAAATGTTGTAATCTTCATCGCTGTAAATGCTATCATCTGGTTCTTTAGATGCGATAAGAATCCAGAGTCCTTCGGTTCCCTTATAGTCTACTCCACCCACTCTGAAATCGTCCCCTCCTTCTAAAAACTTTACGTAGTCTTTGACAATAAAATATCCATCCTCACCCTCGTTTTTATGCAGACCTGTACTTCTATCGACTTCTTTGGATTTTAGATTATCGTACTTTTTTAAGTAATATGCCGCCGTCTCGCCAAGATTCGCTCACGGATCCTTTGAGCGTATCTCCTTTTTACCAAGGCGCGAACTTGGACTCATTGTTTCTGGAGACGATGTGTCAGGTAAAACCGGGGGTGGCGCAACAGGTCCAGCCGGGGATGTCGCTTGAGGTAGCGCTTGTATGCCTTCCTTGATAGGCACGAGTTCTTCCTCTATCTTTTCCGCTGCTTGTTTTTGGGACTCGGTAATGGGCTTAAAAAACGTGCTGAGGTCTTCTTGGAGAACTCTTTCTCCGGTTTTCTTTTCTACCGATTTATTCCAGGTATTTTTTCTTATCTCAGAGAGCTCTTTTAAGAGTTTAATCTCATCGTCTAAGTTTGTAATCTTTACAAAGGACATTTCCTTTTTAAAGACATTACATTTTTAAAACCTAATTTTAAGTTTGTTTACAACCCTGTTTACAAACCTGTTTTTAAACCTGTTTTTTAACCAAAATTTTTAAGCTTGTTTACAACCTCTGTTTACAACCCTGTTTACAACCTTGTTTACAACTCTGTTTACAGCCCTGTTTTAAACTCCATTTTAAAGCCTATTTTAAAGCTTATTTTAGACTTAATTTTTATCCTAGTTCTGACGTTTTTCCACCAAGTTCCGAAAGGAATTGCGAGCTTCCTGCCTCCCCATCTCGATTAAGTTTCCTTGCTGATCATCGCTCAAAGCGTTTTCTCGGTGTCTGATTTCCTCTTTCATGTGGTGGTATTTTTCCAACTCTTCCAAAATGAGCTGAAATTCTTGGTCACAAAACGTGTTGTCGAAGAGCGCCTTAGAAATATGCGATGCGATAGTATTTAGCTTCGCTTGCGCCAAAGTTTTAATCTTTTCGTGCTTTTCGGCTTTTATGGAGCACTTTTTGGTCGCAAAATGACCAGCGACGCTTAGGACTCCCGTAACAATTGCAGTCCCCTCCATGACCAAAACAATGGGCGCCACGACAATGGTTGATAGTACTGCGAATCCTCCAACCGCGAGAGTGGTTGTAGTGGTGGTAAGAGAAACATTTACCGCGTCTACGATTTTTTCGGCCCTGTGATATTTTTTGCTCAAAGTCTTGCCTTTTTCCTTCTCCCGCTCGAGAATGGCTTGAATTTCGCTAATTTTTTGGAGCCGGTAATTATAAGCCAAGTCCTCCGGCGGGGCCGTTGGTAATTTAGGGTAAATATTTTCTGCATCCATTTTATAAGAGCAGGATTTTAAGTTAAGTAGTAAAGTAAGCAGAAAGGCTCTTTTTCGTTTAGGATCGCGGCCTCCTTTCCTACATTAGTCAAGGCAACCAAAGTATCTTCGGAATCTTCCAGAACACTCTCGTTTTGCGGGACGAGCCTTTTTTCTTTTGCGCCCCGAACAAGAGAAATTAAAATGACGCCTTTGACGAGGCTCACGCCAAATCTGAGGCTAATGACACGATTTTCCCAGGTTTTTACTACTAGTTTTTCTTGGGTGAAAATTTTCCATGTCTTAGTGTTTAGCTTTTCTGGAGGGTATCGAGCTTTTTCCAGTTTCCAAAAAACCGTTTTCAGCTGTCCGGGATGAGACCTGTAAGTCTCTCAGCTTGTGCAATTTAAAAAAAAAAAAGAAATTTATAACGATTTAACTCGTTATAAATTTTCCAACAATTCCAAATATTTTTCTCTAAAATTTCTTTAAAAAGATTATTGGCGTTGGTTTTCGCGATTTTACGCTTGACCGGATTATGTAGTTTAGTCGTTTTTTTCCAACGCTCGCTTTTCAACGAGAGCTTTCTTATCTTTTTGGCGTTGCGCTCCGGGTTTACGTCCCATTTTTTCCCGGAAAAGAACGCAGCCCCAAGAACTTGCACGCTCAAGCCCGAAAAAATTTTACAGGATTGCCCCCAAAATGGGAATATTAGTGAAAGGACTGCTCGGACCTAAAAGAAGTCCGCGCCCGTCATAAAACCTACCTCCTTTTTTCAGGAAAAGACCGTTTCCTAAAGACTCAGTCTCATACCCAACAACAGGCTCCAAGAGAATGTTTTTTCCGTCGGTTTCGGCTTTGCAAACAAAACCGCCTTTCTTAAGAAAAAGCCCATTGCCCATTGCCTTTTGGACTCCCGAGCTCGCCAAACCGGACAAGGCCCCCACCCCTAAAACCGGGAGTACCGTTCTCGCTATTTAAACTGCTTAGCGCTCATTTTAAGCATGGTTCCAACACCATTTTGGTAGGCTTTAGCAATCCGATTTACCGGCGTTTTTGTCAAAGCGAGAACGTGCTCTCCGGTTAGGTCTTCGTGACCGAGTCGAATGCTGGCGGCCTTCCTAGCTTTAATGGCAGTTCGTAGCTTGTCTTTTTGCCCCTCGGAGATGTTAACTTTAACTTTGTGGTAGTTTGCCATTTTATAGAGCAAGAATTTTTTTAGGTTTTTCTAATATGAAAACACATCGTAATGTTTTCGCCCCTTAAATTTAGCAAAGTTCCATTTTGGTCCGTAATAGATACGAAAAGGTCTTCCAAAGTGTGGTTATTAAGAGGAAGATAAACGAGATTAACCGGAGTTTCCACTATTTTGTACTCGGGGCTTCCGTTGGGAAAAAAGCTGTAGATCGTGTTTTGTCTGTTGCCGTTAACGTAAGTTCAGCTAATGTGGTTGGTATTTACCAAAATGCTGTTAATGTCGATGATGTTGACGATATTTTCAGACTCGTGAAAACCTGTCTCGTACTTGGCACGATTAAATCCTAGCACCTTGGAAAGAGAATTTGGGTGGTTAAAATCCACCCAGAAATTATCCTTTAAAATAAGAACGGCTTTTAAAGTGTTTGTATTTGCGTAAAGAGTGATTGGGTATTCCTCATTAACAGAATCCCAATTCCCGAGCTTAAAATAATTTTGGGAAAGGTAAAAACAGTCTACTTTGCTATGCCTTCCACGAATGTAATAGTCTTCGCACTTGCTTTGCTTTTCCGACAAAACATTGTCAAAGATCATTAGGTTTTTCTCAGAAGGTTCTAGGTTTTTTGGATCGGGAACGGCTTCGGATGTCTCGTAAAAATCACACTCTATATCCGACTTCTCCGGAATGCTTTTTGCCCATTCCTCAATCAAGGCTGCCGGAGAAACCTCGCGAGAAATAATTTCATCGTGCACTCAGAACAAGCGAAGAATAAACTTTTTTAGGAATTTTTTCTTTGAAGACTTTTTTAATGATGCGGTACTCGGGCTGAAAAAGGCTTTTACCAAAAACGAAGAACTTTTGATAGTCTAACCATCCCGGCCTCAACAAAAGGTTTAAAAAAAGCGTAGTTTTCCCGCAGCCAGATTTCCCCACGATAATACGTCGAATACTTTTTGGCAAAAGTTTGTGGTTGTACCTTTTACCGACGTTTTCGTTCCAGGACGGATCCGCAATGTCCATTTTAATATTCTCGGAATATTAAAAATGCTGTATTGCGTCAAGTGCAGAAAAAGGACCGAGACCTTAAACCAAACGACAGCCTTTCCAAAAACGAGCGTAACATGGTTCAAGGTCAATGCGCTGTTTGTGGAATTAAAAGAACCCAATTCATAAAAGGTAAAGCGGGGGGCACCGTGCTAAACAACATGATTAACAATATGGCCTTTGAAATGCATTTGCCGGGGCATAATTTTACGGGCCCCGGCACAAAACTTAAAAAAAAAAAAGGCTAAACCCCGATTTAACGCCTAAAAAGTGGAGTACCCCCGTAAACAGGGTAGATCATGCCGCCTATCATCACGACGTTTGCTACACAAAGCATAACGATACAAAGACCAGAAACGACGTTTGCGATAAAAACATGTCCGAACTCCAAGGGATTTACAACCCCACTTTGAGGGAAAAAATGGAGAGAAATCTCGTTTCCGGTTTGATCGGAACTAAGAAAAGATTCGGAATGGGTTTTAAAAAAGCAATTTAGCGGATGAGCTACACAAACCCGTATTTCGGAAAAAGAGAGTTCGAGTCGGCGGCATAGATAGAATATGGTCTGCAGATTTGGTGGATATGCAAGCTTTTTCCAAGTTCAATCGAGGCGTAAAATACCTTCTCGCGGTTATAGACTTGTTTTCCAAATATGGTTGGGTGGTGCCCTTAAAGAACAAGGTGGGAAAGGTGGTCGCGGATGCTTTAGCAGAGATTTTTAAGGAAAGAAAGCCGGAAAAGATGTGGGTGGACAAAGGCAAAGAATTTTACAACAAGGATCGAGCTGTACTCTATGGAAAACGAGGAAAAGTCTAGTGTCATTGAGAGATGGATTAGGACCATGAATGAAAAAATGTGGAAGCACTTTTCCACGCAGTCTACGAACGTCTACATCGACGCACTTCCTGACCTTGTTAAAGGAGACAACAATACGCGTCATTCGTCTACTAAGATGACACCCGTCAACGCTAGTAAAAATGTCAACGAGAACAAGGTTTTTAGGATCCTTTATCCCATAGAAGAAAGAAGAAAAGAAAGCCCAAGTTTTCCGTCGGCGATAGGGTAAGAATTTCTAAGAAGAAAAAAACCTTTGAGAAAGGGTACACCATGAGATCGAACGAAGAAATTTTTACCATTTCCGAGGTGACACTCACCTCTCCTGTAACTTATAAAATCGCAGATATTAACGGGGAAGAAATTCGAGGCATTTTCTACGAACCCGAGCTGCAAAAGACGGAACAAGAACTTTTTAGGGTAGAACGAGTTATTAAAAAGGGAAAGAAAAAATCTTTGGTAAAATGGAAGGGGTATTCAGACGAGTTTAATTCGTGGGTTGATAACAAAGACATCGTAAGTATATAAAATGGCGGTTATAAAGGTTGCTAACGTAACGTAACTTTACCAAACGAGCCTTTAAGCAACTTAAAGCTTGGATCCGCTGTTCGTAAGCTGAGAATACCCTGTTTCAGAGGAGTATTTTTAAGAGATGCTTTGCCTAAAAAACCCTAAAGGAAAGAGTGTGGAATACTAAACCTAGACGACTCTGATAGGCCAGGATCTCACTGGGTCGCCTGGCACAAAAATGAGAGTAAAAAATACTACTTTGACAGCTTTGGCCTGCGCCCACCCACAGAGTTAGTAGATTACTTAAAAAGCCCCATTTTTTTACAAACATGGAACAGGGCAAGGATCGGGGCAAACTTTTTGCGGGCATCTCTCTCTTTACGTTTTAAAACTACTATCTCGCGGAAAAGGTTTTCAGGAAATAATAAATTATCTTCATTAAAAAAAAATGTCGGTCAACAAATTCGGAAGAGCGAGAAAATCAGATACCGTATCAGATACCGTTTCTTTAGCCTACGTTAATAAAAACTTTGTGCGCAAGTACGGAGAAAATACTGTCACGGGCTCCATTAACATGAGCGGAAATACGCTAATGAACGTCGCGGATCCCGTAAATTCCCACGATGTCGCAACAAAATCCTACATCGATGAGAGAACGGGGATGACGTGGTGAACGGACTAGAGCAGGTCGATTACTCTATAGTTAAAAAAGCGGACGAAAATTGCAGCTGTACAGTTTTTCCAAAGCCGCTCGAGATTAAACAATGTGACATCGTGAACTTTGTCTCGAGAACAAACAACCCTAACGTAACGAACGCCTACATATCTGTTTTGATCGAGTTGGACTCGTAAAATTTATAACCTTAGTCGGGTTTTCTTCCGGAATGTGCGAGTCCATATCTGAGCTTTCTTCTTTTTCATCGTCAGAACCTAATGCCGTATTTTTAATGCATCCCTTTCCTCTATTCGACGGTCTTACTGGCGAGAATACACGTGTAAAAATGCGAGCAAATCTTTGCGAATTGGCTAGAAAAAGATGTGCGAAGTATTTATCAGCAGTTTAAAGAACCGAAGTTATGGTAATTAGCAAACGCGAAGAAAAAACGTACGAAAAGGCTACTAAGTGCTGGATCTGTAAAAGAGAAATTACCCTTGAGGATACGTACCATAAAAAACCACAAAGTTAGAGATCATTGCCACTACAGGGCAAATTTAGAGGGGCGGCTCATAACAAGTGCAACCTAAATTTTAAGGCGCCCGACTTTACGCCCGTGTTTTTCCACAACCTTAGTGGCTATGATAGCCATCTTTTTATTAGAAATCACGGCGTGCTTAAAGGCAAGATCGACTGCATCCCCGTTAACAAGGAAAAATACATTAGCTTTACCAAGCATGTTATAATCGGAGAACGCGTTAACGAAACGGGTAAAAAAGAAAATCTTGTCCACAAAATTAGGTTCGTTGATGGTTACAAGTTCATGGGCGACAAGCTAGAAAATCTCGTTAGTAACCTGGAAAAAAACCAGTTTGTAAACATGTCTAAGTACTTTGAGGGTGAAAAGTTGTCTCTCCTTTTAAGAGAATGGGTTTACCCGTACGAATACGTAGATTCGGAGCAAAGGTTTGAGGAAACCCAGCTGCCGCCAAAAGAAGCTTTTTACTCGTCATTTAGACTAAAACATATTAGCGACGAAGACTATGAGCACGCTAAAAAAGTGTGGGTGGTATTTGGCATGAAAAAGTTTTTAGAATACCACAACCTATACAACAAGGCGGATGTGCTGTTGTTGGCAGACGTCTTTGAGAATTTTAGAGACGTGTGCTGCAAAAACTACGGTTTAGACCCCGCTTGGTATAACAGCGCGCCGAGGTTGGCTTGGGACGCCGCTTTAAAAAAAAATCTGGGGTAATGCTGAATTATTCACTGACGTAAATATGCTGTTGATGGTAGAAAAAGGCATCAGAGGAGGTATTTCAATGTGCAGTACTCGGCATGGGAAAGCCAATAATCCGTACATGGAAGATCGGTACAATAAAAATCTGCCAATAACGTATCTGCCGTATGTTGATGCCAACAACCTTTACGCCTGGGCAATGTCTCATCCTCTTCCTACTCAAGATTTTAACTGCATGACGGACGAAGAATTAAACGAGTGGGAAAAAATTCCCTGCATTTTAGAGGTGGATTTAGAGTACCCAAAAAACCTACACGAGCCGCACAATGAGCTTCCCTTTGCACCAGAGCGATTAGTGGTAAACGGAGTAAAAAAGTTAATTCCCAATCTCAACCCTGAAAAGAATTAAGTTCTCCACTACCATACTTTAAAGCAATGCCTTCGTAACGGTTTAAAGCTTACAAAGGTCCATAGAGGGATTAGTTTCAAAAAGTCTCCTTGGTTAAAAAAATACATCGATCTAAACACTGAACTCAGAGCAAAAGCGACCAACAAGTTCGAGGAAAACTTTTTTAAACTGATGAATAACTCCGTGTTTGGCAAAACGATGGAAAACATTAGAAAAAGAGTTGATGTTCGTTTGGTGACTGATGAAGAAAAACAACGTTGCTGATGGCAAAACCAAACTTTAAACACTCTGAGATATACGAAGAAAACGTAATCGTGGTGCACATGGGAAAAACCCACATACTCTATGACAAGCCCGTCTACTTGGGAATGTGTATTTTAGATATCTCTAAAACTTTAATGTATGACTTTCACTACAATTACATTAAGCTGAAGTACGGAGAAAGGTCCAAACTGCTGTACACGGATACCGACAGTTTTATTTACGAAATAGAAACGGGAGATTTTTACCGAGACATCGGGCCTGACGTTCCTTCCAAGTTTGACACGAGTAACTACCCCGAAAATCATCCGTCCGAAATACCAACGAACGTAAATAAAAGAGTAATCGGCGGGCGTGTTTAAAGACGAGCTGGGTGGAAAAATCATGACAGAATTTGTGGGACTTAGACCAAAGATGTACGCGTACAAAACGTTCGAAGGAAAAGAAGTAAAAAAGTGTAAAGGTGTCACTAAGCCGATTGCTGATAAAGAATTGCATTTTAACCTGTTTCTAGACTGTTTAAGAACCGGAGAACCTTACTTAAGATCCATGAGAATCTTTCGAAGCAGAAAACACGAAATACATACAGAGGAGGTAAATAAAGTGGCACTAAGCCGAGACGATGACATACGTATTGTTCTAGAGGACGAAATACATACACTGGCTTACGGACATTACAAGGCAAAACAACGGCTCCAGAAAAATAATTAGTTCCCCCCGCGAAGTTTCGCCTCTCTCCCTCCTCCCTATTTTTTTAACAAATGCCGAGGGAATCCCCCTGTTAGACTTTCGCTAAAACGCTCCCGAATTCATCCCGGATTCTGGCTTTCGCTCCGACGCGCTCAGGATCGAAAACGGTTTTGGCCAGATCCGACCCGACGCGTTCAGGATCGAAAACGGTTTTGGTCAAATCCGACCTGATGCGTCAGAATTCTGATCAGTTCTGGCTTTCGCTAAAACGTGCTCGAATTCGCTCCGACGCGTTCAGGATCGAAAACGGTTTTGGTCAGGCTCGAAACCGGTTTCGGCCAGATCCGACCAGACGCGCTCAGGATCGAAACCGGTTTTGGTTTTGACCAGAAAATGGTTAAAATCCTAACCATTTTTGAATTTTGCTGAGAAAATGGTTAGGTCCTACCTTGTTTTTGAACCGGCATCTATATACTACTGCCTGTTTCCCCAGGGTCGTTAAAGAACGGGATTATTTGGTAGAGGTTAAAACTTAAACCTCATCCTGCTAGATAAGTTGAATGAAACTTAAGCTGATAGTAAAAACCCGAATAATGTTACTGCAAACTAATTTTTGCAGGGAGAAAAAAATCTTCTTTTCGAGAGTGTAGGTCCAAGATCAGACTGCACACAAAGTGCAGTCTGATCTTGATCTACACTGTCCGCAAAAGGTCAGTTAGTCGCATTTAGCAGCCTAAGGGTTAAACTTATTCATGTAGACTAAAGGGTACGTAAACTTTATCAGTACAAGTTGGATAAGTTAGGCATTTATCAATTTTTTCAATTAACTCTTTACCAAACAATGTCGTGTTTTAACAATCCTGACAAAGAATTTTTTGGAATGTAGTGGAGGGACATGAGAAAATGCTGCTAAACAGGATTTTTTTTCCCACCCACACAATGTTTTCGACCCTATCGACAACAAATTCCATACTTTCAACCATATTTATTTCCTTGTCAGCAAATGCTTTGAATGCTTTGAATTTTTAGACTTTGGCCGAGTCTAAAATTTTGTATTCTGCCCAGAGTTACACAACTGCCAAACAATATTAGGTGGCAAGGCACATGGAAACTTGTCCACGGCTGTGGCGATTCCTGTCGACCCGAGTCGAAGGCTTTTAGATTTTGCGTTCAATGTGTGGTGAAGTATACGGGGCTCCCGAGAGGGAAACTGTTTTCCCGCGGATTTTGCCGGTGAACTTCAATTTATGTTCGGAGCATATTATCCAATCGGATCGCGAGAAATTTCTTTGCGGTATAGCGACATCTTGTTCAGTGGAGAGAAACTGTTTGAGCAACTCTGGTGCAGGCTAGCCTATTGAACATTTCTGTGAGATTAATTCAAAATGCTTCCACTGGCTTAAGATGCCACGTTGTTCACAATTTGAGCCATGCTCTGGCAAAACAGGGCTAAATGCATCCCTATGATTTATTATACCAAGCAAGTCATCACATAATTAGGAATCCAAAAAATCCATTTCGTCTAACAACCAACGGAGTCATGAGGTAGAGTGCTTAAAGTTTCGACCCAAGTCAGCTTGCGCAGACTGCGTAGGCTGACCTGAATTGAGACTTTTTGCAGATGCTTTAAGGCCCCTTTTCACGGAACATGGTTCGTTTCTATGACTGGTGGCTATCTTTTTTAATCGTTTACCATACATTCCTGAGTTTTAAAGAGCTCGAGGAAAACTCCTTTCGAAAACAGTGTGGGAAAAGGAGAAACTGCTAGTAACTAGCATTTTCTCCTTGTCCCATCGTTTTTTCTACCCCTTCAAAGACAATTTCTACCATTTGAGTCCCATTTCATTTGTTGTGTACCAACGCTTTGGATTTTGTCGTCTGTTTTAAGAGATAACGAAGCTGGTCGATCTTGGTGCAAAATCAACAAAATTAAGAAAGCAACCTTGGTGCAAAACTAAGTGGAAACCCTCAAATGCCCTAGAAAAGAACTTGCAAGCTTAAGCGCCATCTGAAGGGCATCCCATTTTAGTGATTTGGGTTGGGGGTCACCGAAAGATCATTCTTGCGGATTTTTAAAAAAAATCTATGCAGTAGTGTTGTAGAACAAGTTGTTTAACTCTTTATCAAACAACAGAATTTTAGACTTGTCCAAATAAAAAGCATATGCAGACAACAAAATAAATGTGGCAATAAATGTGTTTACCAGCATCTTCTCCTTTTCCCACAATGTTTTCAGAAGCAGTCTTTCTTATTGTTGTTAACAGGCAGGATTCGGTGGTAATCGGTGAAAGCAAAAGTTGACGACGGACGCCCGGACGCACGGCGGACAAAGACTGATTAAAATAGCTCAGGTTCGAACACTTTGTGCTCAGGTGAGCAAAGTAAAATCCATCGAAAAGTCTTACATAGAATCAATACAGACTATGGTGCTAGGACTCAACACCGACACACTCTTTATACAGCAGAAAAAAGAAAGGTAAAGCTTTCATAGTTTAAGAATTTTGATCTACTATATAGAAATCGCATCAAATACGCATACATAATAATAATTATAACAAAAAGATGTATTGACTTACCATTAACCCTTTCAGCGCCATTGGCGAAAACAGGGACTTTTGCGGACGGCATAGATCAAGATCAGACTGCACAGAACGTGCAGTCTGATCTTTGATCTATACCGTCCGCTTGTGTGGTTAAGCCTATATGGCGTGCAACACACGAAAAGGGGCCTTCGGACATTTGCGTAAAGTGTTGTACCGGATTAGCCTGCGCAGTTCGCGCAGGCTAATCCGGGACAGCACTTTACGACTACATAAGATTTTTCCATACAGTAGACTTTCGTGAAATAGAAAATCGCACAAAAACGGGAAGTGTCGTCTCGGATTAGTCACAGACTGCACAGGCTGATCTGGGACGACATACTTTTACGCACATGTCCGAAGGCCCCTTTTCGTGTGTTGCACACCAATTATGATAAAAATCTTCCGGCGACTCAGTGGATTGTATTTACAGCCATCAAAAGAGGCCAGGTTTGTTTATTTGGCGCCGAAAGAGTTAATAAGGATAAGTATACTCCTTTACCAAAAGACAAAATTTTACACGTGGCCAAATTAAAAGCATTTGCAAACGATATTTCAAATAAGGCTCATAGGATAGAAATTGTCCTTGACAGTGTTGAAAACATTGTGAGAGAAAAATGAGAAAATGCTGTAACACCAGCATTTTCCCCTTTTCCAGCAGTATTTTTTTTTTTTTTTTTTAAACGCATCCCCCTGTGAGGTCGTTAGCCAAGACTGTTTTGAAAATAGAATTAACAAGTCACTTTCAGTATCAGTAGTAGGTTTTTTGTTTGTTTCAGAACAGAAACTCGAAAAATCAGATCACACTGTTTTCAAATAAAATCGTTTGAACACAGAAACTCGAAAAATCAGTTCACACTGTTTTCAAATAAAATCGTTTCAGAACAGAAACTCGAAAAATCAGATCACACTGTTTTCAAATAAAATCGTTTGAACACAGAAACTCGAAAAATCAGTTCACACTGTTTTCAAATAAAATCGTTTCAGGACAGAAACTCAAAAAATCAGTTTACACTGTTTTCATACCAAAATCGTTTCATACCATCTCATACTAAGATATTAATAATATCTAAGTACATCAATGAGCCAACCGAAGCGACGTCTGACTGACCACGGTCACCACTATCATTTTCATGTAACATCAAGCACGCTCACAAAACTTATTGTTTCATACCGTCTCATACTAAGATATTAAATATCTAAGTACATCAATGAGTCAATTGAAGTGATGTTTGATTGACTATAGCTGCTATTATCAATTTCATGTAACATTAAGCATGCTCATAAAATTAAAATAAAAATGTGTATTTCATGATATCTTAAACCATATATCACACATTTTAAACTAATTATAAATATCAATATGTAATATACCACCAATTGTAAAATATTGCATAACACACCCACCCCATTAACCAACGCATCATGCTATGGCTAACCGACTTATGAGTTAGTGGGTGGCTTAAGATTTTGATAAAAAAAAAATTAAAAAATTGACTTAAGTAAAAAAAATCATAAATAAAGAATATAAAAATATGACTGAAAACTTTAACAGAAGTAGAACTAGTAGCAGCAGTAGTAGTGATGGCGAAGTTGACCCAAGATTGAGCCCAAGATCAAAAGCAAAACTAGAATTAGCTTTTTACAATTTTAAAGGTATTATTGATATAGTTGAAGATTTAAAGAAAGATTTAGAAGAAGTTAAAGATATGATTAACGATTACGCTGATTACAATTTTTTAAATGTTAGGGATATGACAGAGGAAGAAAAAAATGTATTCACTACGCAATTAAAAGAGGAGTTAAAATATTTAACAATAGAAGAGCTTAATCGTATTAGAGAAGAAGAGGAGCACCCTGATGATTATTATTTGTGTGTTGCTGATCATATTTTCTATTATTATATTAATGAAAAAGAGGAACCACCTTATAAATATTATTTCAAAAAATAAAAAAATTGACTTTAGTAAAAAAATTATGAAGATAAAAACAAAATGAAAGAAGATAAAATAAAAAGGTATCTACCTCCAATAAAATATCCAGTTTTATTTTATCCAAGAAATTTTTTTCCATATTCATTATCACGCATAAAAAGTAGTGTTGATGATTTTAATTTATATTATGATTTAGAAAAGGCTATTACTTTAAAAGAAAAATATGAAAAATTAAAAAACGGAATAAACTATAATACAAAGAAAAAAATACAATATGGAAAAGAAACCTATATTAAACTTTTACAAGAATTAAAAAATTATGTTCTTTTACTTAACACAAAAGAAAAATATAGAGATACTTTAACAAAAGAAGATTTAGAGACAACTGAAAAAATAAATGAAGAAGTAGTCATCATTAATAACTTAATATCAGATTATAACGAAAAAAGAAGTGAGTTATCTAAAAAAATGCAAGAATTGACAAATTGGAAAGATTATATAATTTTTGATGGTAAAAAATATGGTCTTTATAAGTATTATAATTCCTTTCTTCATCTTGAAAATGAATGCTATGGATTATTTAAAATTACACAGAAAGAAGAAGGTTTATTTTATAAAATAAAAAATTATCTAACAGGCTCTAATTATAAAAACATTACTCAAGAATGTGCAACGTGTGGTATAATTAAAAAGACAACAGTAAACGAAAATTTGTAATTTTTATTTGTTTTTATCACAAATAAAAATTTATTTTTTGTATTCCTCTATCCTATGATGTCCCCAAGCAAGTGTATGAATTCCATCAGGTAAAATAAACCTTTTATCATCATTTGCACTTAAAGCTATTTTATTAATTTCTTCTGTATAAAGTTGATGCTTATAACTTCTTATATTTGTCATAGTTCTATGTTGAATATTATTTTTTTCTAAACAATTCAGATAATCCTGGTGTGTTATAGTTTTCTTAATTATATTTTTCTTAATCCCCTTACATTTTCTATTTTCCACCCCATCATCCATTTTAATACTATACATTTTTGGTTTTAATCCAATACATTCTTCTATTTCCTTCCCATTTGTTTCATCCTTAAACATTCCAATTACCTTTTTATTTATACCAACTGGAATTCCAGAAGGATGTCCCTCTTTTGGATAATCACTTGTATCAAACTTTTCTTTAACATCATCTGAAATATCATTATAAAAATCTTCTGTTTTAATTTCATATAATAAACTATCAGTATCAGTAAGTCCTAACGTTGCTCTATCTCCATATTTTGCTTTAATATAGTTATAGTGAAAATCATACATCAAAGTTTTACTTAACTCAAGAATAGAAAACCCTAAATAAATAGGTTTGTCAAATTTTATCTGTGTTTTTCCCATATGAATGCTTATCAAATTTTCATTAAATATTTCTAAATGCTTAAAGTTTGGCTTGTTTACGAATTTCCTAGCTGATTCTCTACTTCTAACAAGCCTAACATTTACCCTTTTTCTTATATTTTCCATAGTTTTTCCAAATACTGAATTATTCATTAACTTATAAAAATCCTTTTCAAAATCATTTTTTGCTTTTGTTCTTAGTTGTGTGTTTAAATCTATGTATTGTTTTAACCAATCACTCTCTTTAAACTTAATCCCTCTATGTATCTTCTTTAATTTTAAACCAAGACTTAAACACTGTTTTAAACTTTTATAATGTATAATATATTTCTTTTTATCATGTAAATCTGGTACTAGCTTTTCAACTTTATTTACTTTTTTTCTTTCTGCAGCAAGAGGAAGCTCATTAAAATAATCATGCAGTTCTTTAGGAACATCTAAATCAACTTCTAAAAAACAGGGGTGTCGTTCCCAGTTGTTTAATTCCTTTTCCGTCATCCATTTAAATCCGTCAATTGGAAGCTTCTGACTCATTGCCCAACCATACAAGTTATTTGCATCTAAATATTTACAAAATACTGAAGGTTTTTGTGAATTATACTTTTTACGTAAATATTTATTATTTGCTTTTATATGCCTTTTAACAATCATCGAAATTCCACCTCGGATCCCCCTTTCAATAAATTGGATTTTATTTTTATCTCTAATCAGTTTTAACTTAACACCGGTTAACTTTAATGCTGCATCCCAAGCTAAACCAGGGGCAGTAAAATACCAGGCAGGATCTAATTTATAAACGTTAAAACAAACTTCTCTAAAACTTTCAAACACATCAGCTAAAAGAAGAACATCCGTTTTTAAATATAAATCATGATATTCACCAAGAGTTTTAATTTTAAATGTTTTCCATACCTTTTTTGCATGTTTATAATCTTTTTCTGTAATTCCTTCCCCAGCAAGTTTTGAATAAAATGCTTCTATAGGTGGTAATTGTGTTTCATTAAGCCTTTCTAATGAATCAATATATTCATATGGATAAACACCCTTTCTACGAAGAAGTTTAAACTCTTCTTCTTTTGGAAATTCACTTTTTAAGTTTTTGAATTGATAATCTTTTAAATTTTCTGTTAGTTTTGCTAAACTACTATCCATAAATTTAAAACTATCTAAAAACCTTGTATCCTTATAAAATTCTTTAATTTTATACTGACCTACTAAAGTCTTTTTTGTAAAGCTTATATATTTTTCCTCATTATTTGGAATTACATTAATTTCACCCTTACTAACACCAAGATTTTTAACAAACAAATGAGTATCATATCCAGACAAATTATGAAAGAAAACAGGAAGAAAGTTTGGTTTACGAAAGTTAAGATTACATTTATTATGTGCGGCTCCTCTATATCTACCACTAAAATGACAGTGGTCTCTTACTTTTTTCCATCTATATTTATCTTTTTCCTTTTTCTCTTCCTCTTCTTCCTCTTCTTCAACTCCATCTTCTTCATCACTTTCCTCTTCTTCATCACTTTTTTCTTCCTCTCCAAACTTCTTATTACAAAGATAACAAGTATCTGCCTTATTAAAATCTTTTACATCCTCTGCAGTAAGTATCATATCTTTTTTTGGTAATATAAAAATCTCCCTGGTTAGGTTTTCTATTTCTTCCACAAACTTTTCCTCTGCTTTTTCCCCTCGATATAGTAACAATCTAGACTTAAAAACATTTTCATCAAAACTTTTTAAAAAGAAAGAATAACCTGTTGGTACATGCATATGAGTTTTTGTTGTTGAACTTTTACTTAGATCTGGTTTTGCATGTTGTATTGGTACAAGCATAGTTTCAAAATCACCATAAACAACAAAGGGATGCCATTGTGTTTTAACCCAGTTTTTAAACATTACTGTACACTGGTTTTTTGAAGGCATTTTAATTCTTACAGCATCTTCTTCATAGCAATACTCTCGATGATTTTCTAAAACGCTTTCACTCGTAAAATGTCCTAAACAACTCCAACAAAAAAATATTTTATTTGTATTTTTTGATACTTTTGCTCTTAATAGTGCACTTGGGTCTTTTACCCAAACATAATGACTATTTCCTTCTTTATTTTTTATTACCAAAAGAACCACTAAATGTTTTCTATCAAAAGTTTCTTTTCTTTGCCTTCTAAGAGGATATAGTCCATCTTTCTCATCATAACCTATAACAACAATAGAAAAATCTGGATTTTGATTTTCAAATTTATTAATATCACACAATTTAACAGGACATTCTATTCCTTTCATATTTAATTCTTGGATTTGTTCTTTTAATTTTTTATCAACTCTTTGTGGATTTTCTTTTTTCGGATATGCTACTCTCATAACACAATATAAAAAACAGTTATGGTCCTCCTTATTTTGTATATTAACAAGACCATTTCTGTTATTTAATCTTTTTAATCCTGCTGGTAAAGGCAACCATGAACCTGCTAGGCCTTCCCATAACGGTCTATTTTCTACAACATATAATTTTAAGTTTATAACCTCATCAAAAACCCATCCACTTCCTGATCGTAAAAAAGTTGCAAAATTTTCCATAATTTGTTCTAACATTCCATCATACATTTCATTTACATCACTTTCCCTTGCATTAATTTCATGATGTGAAGAAAGTTTAACTTCCGCATATTTAATACCTTCTGATGTTTCCTTTGAAAATAAACATAAAAGTTCTAGCTTTACCTTTGTATTTCTAAGGTTTCTTAAAAAACTTGTAATGCTTTCTCTACATACACTAAAAAAATTATCCGGCCCCCATCCCTTTACTCCATCTATAACATGTTGTGTTGCAAATTCTCTTAATGCTGATGCTTCTTGCCTTAATTCAGTGTTTGGCATTTCTCTTCTTGGTAAGTCTTCTTCTACATTTTCTAAAACTTGGTTAAAAACTTGTGGAATCTGCTCTTCTGGAACATTACCAGTTATCCAATTAGTAAAATTAGATACTCTTCTTCTAACACTCTGAGGAATTACCGCTGTTGCAACCCTTTGAGTACCACTATATAAATTAGATGCTAGCTGTTGACTAACATCTGTTAATCTATTGATAAATCTTCTTGAAAAAGAATTCATCTCTATAATATTTTTAAATAATAAAATTAGCTTAACTCAAATTTTTTTTTTTAAATTTATTATTTTTTTAAAAAATAATAAATTATTGAATGTCAATTTTATATTTACCATTCCATACTCTACCATTCCAATTTTCAATCGTTTGAGGACATCTATCTATAAACTTACTTGCCTTGTAAATTGATGGAAATTCAATCACCTCTTCAGTCTCAACATCTTTTAATGTTACTTTTTTTGGATTTTTACCAATATCCTTTAATCTATCATAGTTAGGTTCTTTTTTAAGTGGTTTAGTTTCTTCAGGATACAATCCATGTTCCTTTAAAACATCAATATATTTTTTCTTATTCCAATATGAATAAAACTTAATATTGTTATCTGATAATATCTTTTTAAAATCAGTAATCTTTAACATATTTTTATTTTAACAAAAAAATTACTTAATATATAACTGACATCTTGTTTCCATCACTCTGAAAGTTAATTAGCCTATCACTAAGTAAAACAGCATATGCTTCAACACTATTTACTCCTGCTTGTATTGGATTTTCTGTAAAGCTTGCTCTAATATGAATATCAGTTACAGAATACTTAATTCTTTCACTTTGCTTTGATACATCAAAAACAAACAAGGGAAATAAATCTTTAAAATCAGCAGGGTTAATATTTGGATTTGATACTAATTCATCCATGTTGTAAAACTTTTTTCTAAATGTTGCAGCTTCCTCATATATTCTTCCAATTAGATTTGTTTCAAAGTTTATGTTATGTTCATTGTGTGGATATTGTTTTGTGGATAACACAGCTTTAATATTTCTTACTTTTAAGTGATTAAATATAGATGGGTTGTGTATTTGTCTATTAGCAGCTGCATTATTTGAAATAGATTGAAAACCAACAATAATAAATCGTGGTACCTCAGGTGATGATTTTGTTGCTAGTCTCCAAGCAAAGTTAGTATTGTTTGGTACAGCTATTGTATCTGATTGTATCATTCTATACCCAACAGGAAATCTTTCTTTCTTCTCAATAAATTTTAAAAGTTCTGATCTATTACCAAGTTCAGGTGTTACGTGTGGCATATACCATGTTATTTTATTTAAAACAACTTTTCCCGCTTCATGTAGAGCTGGATTACCACCTGCAGCAGCCACCGTAGGCAATCTAAAAATTGCATTATCATCACCGGTTCTTGTTAAGGTTAAACTATGCTTCATACCATATACAACTTTGTTGTAATCTTCACAAAAACCAAATATATGTTTTAATGGAACACAAATATTAAATGAACCAACAGGATTTGATGTAAAAATCCAATCTCTTCTTACTTTAAATCCAATATTAGTAGCAATATCTGCATCTCTATGAGTATCTTTATACCATAGCTGGTTTAAACCTTGTGATTTAGAAAAATCATCAGGATATTTTAACAATCCCAACATTGTGCTGACATACCCAGGATAATTAATATACTCTATATCCTGCTCTTCAAGTTGGTATCTGATACTTTTAAACAAATACATTATAGCATTGTTTGTCAGCGTTACCATATTGTTTGCCATAACATACCGATTGTTATCTTCTTTTAACAAACTACCCTCAAAACTTAAGTATGATTCAGAAGGATGAAGAAAAACATCCTTGTTTCCTATATCAATCCTAATATTACCCCCTGAGTTGTTTAAATTGGATCCTACGGTAGGTTCATACTCAAAGTATTCATATTCATCAATACTATCATCTTTTAAAATTGGTGCTTTAACATTTAAAATATCCATTTTTTATTATACATTTATAATTTTTAAGTTAAAATTATAATTGTGTTTTGTTTTTAATTTTCTAACCATAGTTGAGGAAATGATTTATTCTCATCATTTACATAAACACCCTTGAGTTTAATAGTTTTAAGTTTTTCTACATTAACATTTTTTCTTACTTTTGGATAAATTTTATTTCCATAAAGAATGGTTACCTTAGGCATACCATTTTTTTCTAAATATTGATTTACATCTTCTTCAAATTCCTTAATGTTATCAGCTTTTTCAGGTGACAATTTTAAAACAGCTTTATTATAGTCATACTTTGTATTACTACTATCTAATACTTCACAATCATCATCAAGTTTTAGATTTCCATAAAGGATATTAACCTTTTTTGTGTTGTATTTTTCATAATGTGTTAAATTGAATTTTAGCTTTGACATATTTTTTTATTTAATGTAATAATTACTTAAGCTAAATTAAAAAATTATATTGTTTTTATCCCATTACCTCTTTTTTTGTTTAACTTCTTAACCATTGTTTGTATATTAACGGCACCACCATCAATCAATGAACTTACATTTTGTTCAACAGGTTGTATTGTTGGTATGGTTGGAACTTGAATATATTTTTCAATAATCTTTTTAGATTTAGGTGTTAAAGCCTTTTTAACTAATCTAGTTCCAGCATCAACTGCAGCTGTCTTACCTACCTCTAAAGCTTTCTTTGCTCCTTCTTTAGCCACACTTTTACCAACATCAACTGCAGAACTTGCAATTTGCTTAACCGCACCACTTGTAAATAATCTACTTAAAAAATTAGCTAAGGTATCAAATATACCTGCTCCACCATAAGCATAAGTTCTTTTAACTCCTCTCTTTTGTGATGTAATCATTTTATAGTATAGACATTAACTTTTTATAGCTTTTTACATTTAATACTTTTTGTCTTTTTAATTCATCACAAATACTTACCAACTCATTTTTTACACCTGTGTGACCTGCATCCTTGCTAGACATTAAAAGGTCAAACCTTTCTAATAGTGCGTTGGGGTCTGATGGTATAACAATAGTTGTTTTTTTCTTTTTTCTTAATCCTTTACCAGTTGTTTCCATTTCATTAATAACGTGTTCAATAACAGGATTAATTTTGTTCCATTTTTCATCCTCACCATCTTTTTTTAATTTAAAACTTTTTCAATTATTATCCACAAACATAATATCACTGAAATAAATCATTTCTTGATAATTATTTAAATCTTCTTTAGTATAATTTTTTGGATTTTTTGATAAAATTAATTCCCATAACCCATCACTAGCAGGATATCTTTTTTCTTCAAAATAAAAAAAACCTTCATCATTCGGGTCTAAAAAAATTTCTTTATTACCAAATTTAAATATACCAAAATTTTCATCAAAAACTATTCTAAGAACATTGTCAAAATCATATTTATATTTTTGTGTAAAATTTTTATTAAAAACTTCAACAAAATGATTAATTTCTTCTTTATTTTTTTCTATCTTAACATCATGATAAGAAGGAAGTTCTGCAGTTGATAATTGACTAGTCATCATTTCTTTAGAAAGTTGAACAGGTAATTGAATAATCCCCTCCCTAATAGGTGTCAATCCCTCAGTAATTACTCCCGGTAATTGTCGAATTCCCTCCCTAATAGGTGTTAATCCCTCAGTAATTCTTCTAGCTGCTTCTAGTTGATACCTACCAATATTTTTAGCTGCTTCTTCTTGTATCTCCTTTTGTGATTTAGTTAAGGGTTTAAAAAACTTAGTTAGATTTTGTTGTAGTTCAATATCACCTACTCTTTCAGCAAGTAACCTATCACGAACCAGTTTTTTTCTTAAAAGATAATCTTTTACCATCTTATCTCTTGTTTTATAATCAACATTTATAAAAGACATTTTTATTTATAAAATATTTAGTTTATTATCATTTATCATCAAAGAAAAAATTATTTATTTTTCATCAATATTATATGAACAATAACACGAACATTTTATTTTCTTAAATGAGAAAGGTTTTTTAAGGTTGTCGATTTCTTTCCAAAAGGGCACGAAAACTCTCCCTTGCTTCTTGCCTCCCTTTTTCAATCAAAGACTCCTCATTTACTTTGTTAACTTCCTTCTTTGATTTTGATCTTATAGATTCTTTCATTTCTTTAAACTTTTCATATTCGCTTAAAATCAAAATAAATTCTTCATGATCTATTCTGTTGTCTGCAATAGCTTTTGATATCAATGAATTTATACTATTTAGTTTACTTTCTGCTAAAACTTTAATTTGTAAATGTTTTTCACTTTTAGTTCTTGTTTTTCTAACTGCAAATTTAGATGCTACTCCTACAACTCCTAAAACTAGAGCTACAGCTTCTAAAGCAATAACTACAGGTATCGCTACCACAGTTGACAAAAGGCCTATTCCTCCTGCTCCTGCTCCTATAGCTACTACGGTTACACCTGCCTCAACATTGTCAACTATTTTACTAGTAGTTAAATACTTTTTACAAAGTTTATCTCTAAGAAGTATTTCTTCTTCAAGTTTACTTTGTATTTCTGTGATTTTAGTCAATCGAAAAGTTTGACCACTATCACCCATCTCTATTTCATTTGATGGAGGAGCATTTGGTATATTCTGTGGTTCTGATAATACTGGATAAATCTTTTCTTTTAGTTCCATTTTTTAATTACAACTTTTTTTTTAAATAGAATAATAAAGACGACACAAAAATTCACCTTCATTAATTTTTAATAGATTACCAGAGTTGTTTGTAATTGTGGTAACCACATCTGGGGTTTCCTCCAACACTACCTCATTTGTAATACTTAATTGTTTAATTTTTAAGTTAAATGATAAAGAAATAAAAACAGCACCCCTACTCATCATAAAACCAAAACCTAAAACAATGGTCTTAGTTTCACCAGCTTTTAATATTAGAGGTTGTTGAGAAAAAACATCCCAAGTAACAGGATTAACTTTTTTAGCTGGATGCTTAACTTCTACAGGCTTCCAAAAAATAGTTTTTGGTTGAATCATTTTAGATATATTTCCAAATTTATGCACATACATATTTTTAATATTACAATATTGCTCCTAATATAGGAATATTAGCAAATGGACTATTAGGTCCTAAAAGAAGACCTTTTCCATCGTAAATTTTTCCACCTTGTTTTAAATACAATCCTTCACCATTATTTTTTAACCCTTTACCTTTGTATGGTTTAAGATATAAACCTTTACCATCAGTTTCAACTTGATAAATATTACCACCTTTCTTAAGATACAATCCGTTACCCATTGCTTTTTGAACTCCTGTTGATGCTAAACCAGTTAAGGTACCCACACCTAAAGCAGGTAACACAGTTTTTGCTAATATGGGTAACGCAGCTGATGCAAGACCTGCAAGTAATGGTAAAAAACCGCCTTCTACTTTCATGTTGTGTTTAAGTTGTTTAATTGTCATTCTAATGGTCACCCCTTTGCCTCTCTCTAATGCTTTATTTAATTTGTTTAGTTGTGATTCGGTTACAGCTATTAAATCTTCACCTTCTAGATCATCATGATTTAATCTAATACTTACGGGACAACTTGATTTAACAGCATGTTGTAACTTTTTCTTTTGCCCTTCTGATATATTTACTTTAACTGTAATGTAATTTGTCATTTTATATTTAACGTGATTCTCTTATATGAAATCTAATTGTTAATGTTTCGCCTCTTAAATTTAACACATTTCCATCTTGGTCAGTTAGCGTTACGTTTAAATCATGTATTGTATCTAATGTTAAAGGTAGGTATACCAGATTAACTGGTGACTCAATTATTTTATAACCTGGAGCAACATTTGGAAAAAAGCTATAAATTGTGTTTCTTTGAGAACCATTTACATAACTACCAGATATTAAATCAATATTAACTAATATGCTATTGATACTTAAGATATTAACTAAATTTTCTGATTCATGAAATCCTCTAGTATATTTTGCTCTGTCAAATCCTAATACCTTACCAATACTTTTTCTATGATTAAAATCAACTTCATAATTATTTTGTAAAATTAAAACTGATTTTAATGTGTTTGTGTTTGCAGATAAACTAATATAGTAATCATCATTATTTTGATCATAATGTCCTTTTTTCTTCATTTCTTGTTGTATATAATCATTAATATCTGCTAATTCATATGTTCCAGCTGGTAACCTGATTTTTACCCACGTTGTACCACTATCAGTTGAATAAATAAACGTATTGTTACTATTGGTAATATTTGGAAATGAATAGTAAGTTTCAAGATTAACCAATGCTACTTCATATTTTTTATCACGTTCAAGTTGAAGTGGTGGTGTAAATCTTGTAGTAAAATTAGCAACGTTGTTACTTACAATAATTTGAAATGAAGATTTACGGTCGGTGTTTTTTACTATTTTTTCAAGTAATTCTGTTTCCATTTTATATTTTTAAATTAAAGTTTTAATATGTTTAAAAATTATATCTTTTTTTGTTTAAGATATAATTTAATTTTTATTTACAATTCATTGGCATATAAAAATTATCAAAACCACATCTATATTTACCATTATTAACATTACTTGTTAAGTCAATTACAACAAACCCATGAGGTTCATTCCAACATTTTTTACAAAAATTTCTAAATTCAGTAAGTTCCATATCTTCACTTACATAATCAGTATAAATATTTACTTGATCTTTTTTAGGTAGTTTAAAAAGTATAATTAAGTTAGAATTTCCCCTTATGGTTCGTCTAGGTAATTTGAAAAAGCTTTGAGCAAGATAAAAACAATCGGCATTACTATGTCTTCCACGAACATAATAATTTTCACATTTACCTTGTTTTTCTAAAAGTAAATCATCAAATATCATTAAGTTTTTATTTGTTGCATTTAAATTTCTTGGGTCTGGTACATCACTTGCATTTTCAAAGAATTCACAGTTAATATTAGATTTTTCCTTAATTGTTTTTGCCCATTCTTCAACTAATGCTAAAGGAGAAATATCATTTCTTTGTACTTCATCCTTAAATGAAAATAATCTTAATATATATTCTTTAGGTATTTCTTCTTCAAATGCTTTTTTTAATATACGATATTCTGGTTGAAATAAACTTTTACCAAAAACACATAAGTTATCATAATCTAACCAATCGGGACGTAACAAAAGATTAAGTAATAGTGTAGTTTTACCACATCCTGATTTACCTACTATTAAACCTCTAATACTTCTTGGTAAAAGGGGGTGGTTAAATCTTTTTGCTAACGCTTCATTCCATGATAAATTAACAATATCCATATTTTATATTAAAAAATTTAATTTAATATAAAAATGTATTGTGTTAAGTGTAAAAAACAAACTGAAACAACTGATTTAAATTATGGTGTAAGTAAAAATGGAAGAAATATGAAAAGGGGTAAATGTGTTGAATGTGGAACAACCAAAGCACAATTTATTAAAATAGATAAGGAGGGTGGATCATTGTTAAACAAGGTTATCAATAATTTACCTGTTGAAATGCACTTACCTGGTCATAATTTTACTGGCCCTGGTACCAAGTTAAAGAAAAGATTAAATCCTGATTTAACACCTAAAGAATGGTCAAAGCCTGTAAATCGTGTTGATAAAGCAGCATATCATCATGATATATGTTATCTTAAACATGATGACACAGCAACAAGAAATTCTGTTTGTGATGCTAATATGCTTAAAGAGTTAAAAGGTATCTATAATCCAACAATTAAGGAAAAAATGGAAAGAGGATTGGTTTCTTCATTGATAGGAACCAAGAAAAGATTTGGAATGGGTATTAAAAAAAAAAATTTAGAAAATATAACGCTAGCAGAAGAATTACATAAACCAGTAAAAAGAAAATTTATGAAAAGAAGAGTAAGAGTAGGGGGTATCGATAGAATATGGGCTGCAGATTTAGTAGATATGCAAGCATTTTCTAAATTAAATCGTGGTGTAAAATATCTTCTTGCTGTTATTGATATCTTTTCAAAATATGGATGGCTGATACCATTAAAAGATAAAACAGGAAAATCTGTTTCTATAGCATTGAAGAGTATTTTTAAGGAAAGAAAACCTGAGAAAATGTGGGTGGATAAAGGTAAAGAGTTTTATAACAAAGATGTTAAAGATTTGATTGAATTATATTCCACTGAAAACGAGGAAAAATCAAGTGTTGTTGAGAGATGGATAAGAACAATGAAAGAAAAAATGTGGAAGTATTTCTCTGCTCACTCAACAAATGTTTATATTAACGTGTTACCAAATCTTGTTAAAGAATATAATAACATAAGACATTCTTCTATTAAGATGACACCAACTGAAGCAAGTAAGAAGAAGAATGAAAATAAAGTTTGGAAAACATTGTATCCTGATTATAATCAAGTAAGAGAAGATATCAAACCAAAGTTTTCTGTTGGAGATAAAGTAAGGATAAGTAAAAAGAAAAAGACTTTTGAAAAAGGTTATACCACAAGATGGACTGAAGAGGTTTTTACAGTTTCAGAAGTAAAACGTACATCACCTGTAACATATAAAATTGAAGATTTAAATGGTGAAGAAATAAAAGGAGCCTTTTATGAACCTGAACTACAAAAAACGAGTCAAGAGTTGTATAGGATAGAAAAGGTTATTAAAAAAGGAAAAAAGAAATCTCTTGTAAAGTGGAAAGGTTATTCTGATGAGTTTAATTCATGGGTTGATAATAGTGCTATTGTAAATATTTAATTATATAAAAAATGCAAGATATTACAATTGATAATATAACTTTAAAAAATAAACCTTTAAGTAATTTTGAACTTGAGGATGCCGCAAAAAAATTAAAAATAAAAAATTTTAGAGGAATATTTTTAAGAGATACCCTACCTAAAAAAGTAAAAAATAAAGAATGTGGTATATTAAACCTTGATGATAGCAAAGGACCTGGCACGCATTGGGTTGCATGGTTTAAGAATGGAAAAATAAAAATTTATTTTGATAGTTATGGTATCCAACCACCTATTGAAGTTATAGACTATTTAAAAACACCAATATACTACAATACAGACCAATTACAACATACTGGTGATGTATTTTGTGGTCATTTATGTTTGTATATTCTTAAAGAGTTGAGTTTAGGTAATAAATTTCAAAATGTTTTAAATAAACTTTTTTAATAATATTAAAAATGCCTGTTGATAAATTTGGAAGAATGGATGAGGCTAAAACAAGCGGTGATGGTGTGTCACTCGCTTACATAAGTAATAATTTTTTACGTAAAGATGGAACAACCCCCGTTGCTGGTTCTATAAATATGAATGGTAACACGCTAACAAGGGTTAGTAATCCAGTAAATCCTCAAGATGTTGCCACTAAGAGTTATGTTGATGCAAACGCTGGGCTGTTAGATGAAAATGGAGGATATCATATGATGGGATATTTAAATATGGGTTTTAATAAAATAAAAAATATAGCAGACCCAGAGGAGCATAGTGAAGCTGCTAATAAAAACTATGTAGATAAAACTAATAATGCTTTTGTTTTAGGAGCAGCAGGTGAAGCAAGTGGAGACATTTCTATGAATGGATTTTGGATTAACAATGTTGGTTCACCTATAGAAACTCAGCAAGTAGCAAATAAGATTTATGTGGATACCGCTGTTGAAGCAATAACTGCAGGTAATAATGCTTTAACAAAAAACCGATATGGAACTTTCTTAGCAACTGGTAAAATAGATATGAACACTCACCCACTTACTGGAATACCAAATCCTACAGATCGTGATGCAGCTGTTAATAAAAATTATGTTGATAGTGGAGGAGCCATTGTAAAAAATCCTGATGGAAGTTTTACGGCAATATCCGATGTAGATTTTCAAGGTTTTTCTATAAAAAATGCTGGAGCTCCTGTAGAAGAAAGAGATTTAGCAACAAAATCTTATGTGGGTGGAAAAGTATCACTTCCTTCTCTTATAGGTCCTAAACCTATTATAAGCGTGCATGCTGAGGAACAAGGTCCATTAACAAGTGATAGTTTTGAGTTTTCTTTTGGTAATGGAAGCAGTGGAGAAAGTCATGGGTTAGGAGGTTATTGTATGTCTGCTTCTGGTAGAATTTTAAGAGGAACTTTAATGGTTGTTAAGGGGCTCAGTATTCTAAAAGAAGAGGTAAATGTTAATATTGTCATAAATGGAATTGAACAACCTAGTTACTCCATAATAAAAAAGAAAGGAGAAGGTTGTAGTTGTACAGTTTTTCCTAAACCTTTAGAGGTAAAGCAATGTGATGTTATTAACTTTAAAACAAAGAAAAGCATTCCAAATGCTAAAAATTCATATTTAACAATATTGATAGAATTGGACTTGTAGAAAAAAATATTTAACCCAGTAAAAGGTTAAATATTTATATTTCACGAATATTTGGATTTACTATTTTACATATTGGGCATTTGTTGTTATCATAAATTAAAAAGCAATCCTTACATACACATACATGACCACAACTACAAAAAAGTATCCCTGGTTTTTCTTCAAGGCAGATAACACATTTTTCTTCATGAAAGATTCTTTTAGGAGATAATGTTTCATTTCTTGATTCTAAATATCTAAAATCAATTCCATCTTCATCTTCTTCATCATCATCATCATCATCATCATCAACCTTAAAATGTTCCACAGTTACAAAGTTTCCAAAATGTATTTGATTTAATGGAACTGCTGATTGTACAAACATTGGACCAGCCTCACCTATATAACCGTGATGTGTATCAATTCCGCCCAATGCTTCCCTTCTTCTTAAAAATTCCTCTAAACTTCCCCAATATTCGCCATAATATTCAACAAAAGATGTAAAATTAAAATGATTTGCAGGATGGATATTTTCAAATGTAAGAATAGGTATTATACTAAAAGTAACTGGTGTTAGTTCTCTTTTATCATGTTTAAGTAAATCAAGTAAAGCATTTTTATAAGTACTTAAAAAGTTATCACTTTGGTTATATGGTATCCTAATACCAGAAAAAACAGGACTATGTAAATAACGATACCTTCTATTCTCTTCATCTCTATGATTTTCACGTAAATCTGGCCATGATGCAATTAGTGTTGTATCAAATCCACTATTATTTAATCTGTGATTACTATATTTGTAATAAACAAAAGGAAGTGATTTTGAAAACGCATAAAGAAAGTCTCTGATACTTGTATCATAACAAATTACATAAAATTTTCTATCTTCAACATATGTATTTTTAAAAGAACGGAAACTTTTTAAAGTTTTACTTAGTTTATTTATTTCATCTGTGCTAAGCTTGTTTAATACACTCATTTTTACATATTATATTTTCAGATTTTTTACCAAAAATTCAATTTTTATTTTCATAATTTTTTTACTTAAGTTAATTTTTTAATTTTTTTATTTTTTTATTAAAAATCTTAAGCCACCCACTAACTCATAAGCTGGTTAGCCATTGCATGACATGTTGGTTGATGGGGAGGTTAAGCAATTGTCTGATGTAAGGGTTAGCTGGGGGGTTATGTGTTGGTTAGCTGGTGTATTAGTTAGCTGGTGTGTCTGGTTAGCTGGTTAACTGGTGTGTCTTGTTAGTTGGTGTGTCTAGTTAAATGGTTAACTGGGGTGTGTGGTTAAAGAGTTAGTTGGTGTGTCTGGTTAAAGAGTTAGTTGGTGTGTCTGGTTAAAGGGATGGGTGTGTTATGTAATATTTTACAATTGGTGGTATATTACATATTGATATTTATAATTAGTTTAAAATGTGTGATATATGGTTTAAGATATCATGAAATACACATTTTTATTTTAATTTTATGAGCATGCTTAATGTTACATGAAATTGATAATAGCAGCTATAGTCAATCAAACATCACTTCAATTGACTCATTGATGTACTTAGATATTTAATATCTTAGTATGAGACGGTATGAAACAATAAGTTTTGTGAGCGTGCTTGATGTTACATGAAAATGATAGTGGTGACCGTGGTCAGTCAGACGTCGCTTCGGTTGGCTCATTGATGTACTTAGATATTATTAACATCTTAGTATGAGATGGTATGAAACGATTTTGGTATGAAAACAGTGTAAACTGATTTTTCGAGTTTCTGTCCTGAAACGATTTTATTTGAAAACAGTGTGAACTGATTTTTCGAGTTTCTGTGTTCAAACGATTTTATTTGAAAACAGTGTGATCTGATTTTTCGAGTTTCTGTTCTGAAACGATTTTATTTGAAAACAGTGTGAACTGATTTTTCGAGTTTCTGTGTTCAAACGATTTTATTTGAAAACAGTGTGATCTGATTTTTCGAGTTTCTGTTCTGAAACAAACAAAAAACCTACTACTAGTATCTAAACGACCCTCTAGAAGTAGCCTTTTGAAAACTGGTTACCAGCATTTTCTCCGACTTTTCCCACAATGTTTTCTTTTCCTTCAATGATCACTTCCATTTGATTCACATTTAATTTGAAATGCTTTCAATTTGTTAAAGAATAAAATTTTGTTTTTTGGTTAAGAATATAATCTGTATGTCTATAAAAAGCTATAACAAAAAACCGCTACGGAAAAGAATATTTAACGGAAATCGAATTCCATTTTAAATGGTATAGAAATTATTATTGGAAAAGGTACAGCTGCTTGTTACAAGCATTTATACCTTTTTCCAGATTGTTTTCAAAAGGTGTCATTTTCAGTGGCGTAAATGTAGTTTTTATGCTGTAAGAATCAACTAGCCTTCTTCACAACGATTTGACACTGAAACCATGGTAATGTGTGACTGACGGTCGGTAGAACTCTACCTTCTGAATCTTTTCACAAAAATCTCGGACATAAACGCCACGAAACCCAGAACTATTCCACCTGCCGCAACGTAAAATGCACTCTGCACGTCGACAAGTTTGATTGGTTTCGCCTCAGGAAGAATGTCCCCGGAGCATATACTGTTTTTAGGCCACCATTTTCTTTTCCAGACTTGCAGCAGGCCTGATTCGTGTATGGACAACATTCTGGAAAGAGAGAAATAACTTTTTATCCCTTGACCTTTTAGCTGCTAAGCGCGACTCAGGGGCCTTTTGCGGACAGTGTAGATTAATATCAGCCTGCACAGAACGTGCTGTCTGATCTTGGATCTATACTGTCCGATGAGGAAGTATGCACCCTAAATTAACTTTGAAATAGCAATATTTTAGTTTGTACTATCGGCTTGAAAGTTTCATTTAAGATATTTAGCATGGCAAGAGTTAAGCCTTATGCTGCTAAGTGCGAGTCAATGCGCTTGAAAGGACTATTTAGATCAAGATCAGACTGCACAGAACGTAAAATGTGATCTTGATATACATTTTCCGATACGATGAGGTTTTTCCTGTGAGAAAAAAATCTAAGATCATACTGCACATTCTATGCAGTCTGATCTAGATTGTCACAACTTGTATAAATCTGTGGTTGCTACTACTACTACAACTGCTACTACTACTTCTTCCACTGCTACTAAGCCTACTAGTAATCTAATACTTCTACAACTGCTACCACTGCCTTCACCAATATCATGATTGTGAAACTACTTACACTTCAGCTAAAACAACTACCACTTTATACCTACTACTCTTAATAGCCTCTGCTGCTTCTTCTGCTACTACTACTCCTACTTCTACACATGAGCCATGCTCTGTGAAAAGTGATCTTAATGCATTTGCAAAAAGTATCTGTGCAGGCTGACATGGGTCGAATCTTTTATTATTTATGCAAATTTTCTGCAGGTCAAAGGACCAGTCTACCTTATGATCCAGTCGGTCGTTATACAAAATGGACTTTATGGACCTATAATACTGTAATGACTTACTTGGTATCATGCATAAAGGAGATTCATTAAACCCTCTTTTGCCAGAGCGCCTCTCAAATATTATGATCACAACTTACTGTTCGGAGAAAATCCTGGTACCGGGCGAGTTATTTGTGAAGCCAAAGGCATACTTTAGTGGTAAAAATCGTTCTTTTATCATCATCAGCTCGCAGTTCTTCGCTATTTCCACTTCTATTATCACCGTGTCGCCTGCAGCAGAGTCAAAGTGTTAGAAAGTACACGGAGCAGAGCTTCTGCTTACAACGCACCTACTCCCCTCCCTACCTACCTTTTTACCAGACCACAAAATTTTAGAAACATCAGATTTTCAGACCAAAAGGTTCAGCTTGGTTCAGGGGAAAGACCTTGTCTTTGAAAGGGTAGAAAACATGTGAAAAATGCTGGTTGTCAGCATTTTTTTTAACTTCTTCGTCAAAGTCTTAAAATAAGAGTACGTTTGGAAATGGCTTCGGTTATTTATTTAATTGGTGTTATACTTTCAACGGCACTACAATCACATCACGGCAAAAGCTTTCTAATTTCTGCATTGCCTTGGAAATGACTGGCGCCGCGTGCTAGGAATCGAACAGGAATTTTCTGATTACAACTCAAAAGTCTTAATCATTGATTTTCAGCGGAACCATTAGAGGATGTGTAAAACTAGTAGCAAACACAACTAGCCCTAAGATCTTGATCCACACAGCAATATCCTCAGACATATCAGAGGGATAAAGTCTATATAATGACAGACACACAGATGGACAGACAACGGGACAGAGGGACGGACGGACAGACAGACAGATAGACAGGCAGGCAGACAGACAGACACAAAGATACACGGAAAGACAAAGACAAATGACAGATATATACTGGGACAGGTGACAGGCAGACGCAAAGACAGACATCCAGGTACATAAAACCACAGTCAGACAGATACATACAGAGTCAAAGAATCAAAGAAAGGATGACAGGCACGCAAAAAACACGCAGGCAGACAGAGACTAATGTACAGATACACGGAAGGACAGAAACATTCAGACAGACACACTAAAACACACAGGCAGACACAGACTAATGCACAGATACACACGACAGAAACGTGTATACAGAAACAAACAAAAATATACAGACACACTTTAAAACACGCAGACAGACACAGAATACAGATACACAGGACAGAAACATAAGTAGTATAGGAGGGTAGCATTCGGACAAATGAGGCATTTTGTCCCTATACTGCCCTCCCTGGAGCCATTTTGTCCCTATACTGCCCGCCACGGGAGGGCAGTATAGGGACAAAATGTCCAAACTGGGTCGAAAAACCGTCCTGGGGAGGCTTTTTTGACCTTTTGGCGGCCATCTTGGATTTGTCCCTATATCCCTCTCCCAGGGAGAGGGATATAGGGACAGAATGGTCCACTGTTGGACTTAGTCTTTTTCTTTTGTCCCTAGCCTCCTTTGCCCGAAATAGACTACCCCAGAGCAGTCTATTTCGGGTATCTTTGGACTTAGTCTTTTCTCCGTCTTTGTTCGGCTTAGGCTTTCTCTGTCGTCGTTGGACTTAGTATTTTTCCACGATATGGGTTATATTCCCTTCTCAACTTGGCCAAGGCAGAAAGTATCGTTGAACTTAGACTTTTTCTCCACGGTATGGGTTATATGAGCTATATGCCGTATTATGACTGCATTAGTCAGACAAGATTTACCTCCCTTTGTGCACTACGTGACTTTCCCCGGAAATCAAACATGACGTCATTTTCCGAAAATGTAACGAAATCATGTTTGCTGGGTTTTTCCCACCATTTCCCAGGAATTGGATCATCTAGACTTATCCGATCTTAGTCTTATCCGATCTTAATCTTATTCGTCCCTAGTTTTAATCGTAAAGTTTTTCTCTCTCTGCAAAACTTTTTATTTGTAAAAATTTTCATTCGAAATTTTTCTCTGTAAGAGTACAACAATGCATCTATGAGATTGACAATTCTCAAAAGATAGACTTTTCTTGGGGAATGGTTAGTCCTGAAAAGGACTGTTTTTGAGTTTTGTTTTTCTCCTCTAATGACCGGATCCAAAATTTGCCTGACAGATAGGACACTCCACCACTCTTCTCCGATCTGCTATCAGCTTTCTTATTTTGTTTATTTTATGTATAGGCAAAGTGGAGTCATGCATCATGGCCAGTAGAAATGTTGTTAGATACCATTTTGTCATCGAGAGAAGTAGAAATTGTACACGATAGTCCATCACCATTTCTTTAACTGTCGTCTATTCGGGAACCGAATGGTTAATGTCCTAGAAATATCATCGTCTTTTATACGCTTGGAGTCAGTTTGCCTTACTTATTCACAATTGTTGAAGATAGCTTTTCTAGGGTTTTGGTTAGTCCTGAAAAGGACTGTTTCTCTTCTATTGAGACGATTTTTTGGTGTCGCTCTTTCAAAGATTTCTTCTCCTTTATCGAGAGCCTTCCTCTGATGACAGCTTTTCTTCTGATGACACCTTTTCTTCTGACGATAGCTTTTCTTCTGATGCCAGCTTTTCTCCTTGTTCTTTCGAGATCATCGGAAAGTTGAATTCCTTGAAGTTGTCAATGTTTTTTCCATATTTTCCCAAGCCTGTTTTTGTTTCTACTCGTGGTGGTATTACAGAGTAGGGATCGAAGCGTTGTTTTTTGTGAAGTTGGTTATCATCTTTCTCTGCTATCTCTGATTTTCGTTTTCTTCCTCTTCTTTTTGGTTTGGGTTCTTCTGTCTGAGTTGACTGATGAGTTGCCTGGTGAGTTGACTGGGGAGTTGACTGGTGAGTTGTCTGACGGTCTACAGGTGTGACGGTAGAAGCTGTTAACTTTTGAAAACTGGTTTTATCAAAGTTAATCTGGGTTGAAATCGTTATAGCTGAATCTTGTCTTACAGACGAATCTTGTTGACTCTGGTAGTTCTGTCGACTTTGTTGATTTTGTTGGCATAATGTCTCAATGTTTCTATTCAACATCTTCACTTCGTCTAAAATCTGAGTTATTACAGAATTTTGGGTTGAAATCATTTGGGTTATTTCTTCTTCGATTTTGTTAGCTGGTGGTACCATCGGGTCGATGAATGTTGAATTCATAGCTATCGATAGAATATCTCTGCTATTTTCAGGTTGTGGTGAGAAAATGTCTAGGTCGGGATTTTCTTGTGGTAAGGAGTCGTCGTCTAAGTTGGAATCCATGGGATCCATTCTTCCGTGATTACTTTGGTCTAAGTTGGAGCCCATTTTCTGTTAACAGTTTGTTTTTATTCGCACTAGTTAACAAAAACTTTTTTAATTGTAAAAAAGTTTGCACTAGTTAACAGGTTTATTCGTACTATTCGAGAATCGAACCTCGAATGATTCTAGTGAGAAAGTTCGCCAGCCTTTTATAGTTTTTGATCGAAGGGGATTTGTCTTGGGACGTAGACTTTTTCTGTAGGTATTGTAGATAGAACATAATGTACTATATGACCTCACATAGAATGTGAGGTCATATAGTACATTTTTCCATCTCTGTTCTTTTCCAAGTTTTTTGGTTTCTGTGAGATTTTTCTCTTTGCTCAAGTCTCAAGTTTTTGGGAAGGAATCAAAAACAGACGATTTTTAAAATCATTTCTTTATTCAAAGTTTTTCTCTTCGGCCCAAGTTTTGGTCTCTCTTTGTGAGATTTTTCTCTTTGTCCAAGTTTTTTGGGAAGGAATCAAAACAGACGACCTTTTTAAAATCATTTCTTTATTCAAAAGTTTTTAACTTTATCATGAAAAAAACATCATCATGAAAAACAGGAACATTTCAACCATTCTAAACATATTTACAAAGACAATGTTAGGCAGTTTTAACAAACGTTAAATCTTTTTAACAATTGTTAAATCATTCTAACATTTTTACAAAGAATTGGCAATGTTTACAAAACAATTTCTTTATTCAAGTTTTCTCTTTGCTCAAAGCTGAGCTTTTCTTTTTTGGAAGGAATCAAAAAACAAGCGATCTTTTAAAATCGCTTGTTTATTCAAAGTTTTTTCTCTTTTCCCAAGTCTGAACTTTTTGGGAACATTTTTATATACAAGCCATTGACAATTTTTACAAGATAGTTTTAACAATCGTTAAAAACACTATAACATTTTTTAACAATCGTTACTATAACATTTTTACAAATACATGATTCATTCAAAGTTTTTACAAGACAGTTTTGATCTACAACAAATCTTTACAATGCGAATTCGCAGATCCCTCGATTTTTCCACTTGTCTTCATGTTCCACAATAACTTTATGCAATTGGTCATGACCTAAAAACAATGGAAATTTGCTATCCATCTCGCTATATTCGCGGACTCCACTAAATGGAAAAACATGTTTTAAAACATGTTTTGAAAGATCTTTTGTCGAGAGAGCTGAATATACGGTTTCTTCTGTGACATCTCTATCAAATAGAATATAGCCTTCCATGGTTTCCACTGTTTCCTCACCGTCTTGAATAGATCCTTTTTTGTAACGTAAGTAAAAGTCAAACAGAACGGATTTCATTTTCAGCACGTTCAGAAAACTTTCTTCTGTTCTTCCTACGATGATGAATACCCATCGACTTGTGGAATGCATTTGTTTAGCAATATAGTTGTCTTTCAACAGACAAATTGCTAAATAAGCTTGGAGAGGAAGATCGAAATTTGTATCATCACACATCATCACAATAAAGCTGTGCATTCTATACAGTTTGCAGGATGTTTCTCCTTTTGCAACTCCCTTATGCAATTTGTTTATCCAAAGTTTCACACAGGCGAATTTAATGTCAAACTGTAGTTGTTCATCGAGCGTGTGCTGATGGGTGAAATCTCTATCATCTTTTTCACCTAGGTCTATCGGTAAAGATAGCATTTCACTTGACATGATTTCTCACTTTTGATTTTTTCCACTTTTGATTTTTTCACTCTTTTAGAGCTGTTTTTAAAACTGTTTTTTAAAATCTGATTTTAAATCTGATTTTTAAAGAACGTCTTACTTTGATCGTTCACTTCAATGTAACACGATGTTGTTTTCTTACAGGCTATTTATATATCCTCAAACTTTTATAACCATAGGGGACAGTATCAGTATCGTTTACAATGACTCTTTTGGTATATACAGAGCGAAACGTTTTTGACTGTGGTTCGCTGGTCACTGTTCTGTCTCTATGTCTTTTGATTCTACAGTCATACTGAACTTTAATTTCTACGGAGCGATCCAAAGCACATTTTGAATAGGTGTCGAAATTCACCAGTTGATTTGTATTGTGATCCAAAGTAATTCCCTTGACTTTGCATTTGCTTTTTTCTTTTCCATCTTTTGTTTTCATCTTATAAGCGTAATTCTTGGGTCCTAATCCTCTGAAATGAGTGATTCTACAATCAGGCTCTTCATCGGTCCATTTTCCTAGTCTGCTGTTAATGATGGGAGGGTTCCACAATTCAGGATCATGAATGTACATACAACTATCTGTATCGAAATACAGAACTCTATCCCCCAATCTTTCAAGAACACTGTACAGTTCCAATCTTGCATAAGCTGTTACGTAAGATGCTACAATAACATTGGCTGTCGCATGCGTTTCGACAAAGTCCATCTTCTCTTCATAGTTGACTAAAATGCATTCACACTCATTGTCAAAGATTTCCACATGTTTCACCGTATATTTCGGGTCGGTAATCAACTCGAAATATTTAGACGGTTCTCTGATGTATTTCGTCTTGCTCATGTTTTCACGCTGTGCTAATTTTCCCCAAAGACAGTTCAGCATAATCTTAGCAAATGATCTTTTGCCAGGGTTTTTTTGAATACGTTTGGGGTCAAGCCGAATCCCTTCAGCTTCCTCATACTCACGAATGAATTGGGTCTTTTCTGAATCTGTCTGACACCAGCCGGGATATCCACTAGCTTCTTGCTTGATTTTCAAGAAATTGTCCACATAGCCTTTAAAGAATTGATCTGAAACAGAGTCGAAATGCCAGATTTCATACACTTGCATTAGTCGATAGCCACAATCGAGAGCTTTGAACAGTTCGAATGTAACCCAAGTTCCAACCAAGGCTCTCTCTTCTCTGTCATGATTACAAAAGTTTGAACTTTCTTGTGCACATTTCATACAAAGTGGAAACATCATCTTGCCGTTACAGTGAACTGGTAGAACAGGGTGAAACAAATCCATTGGCGGTAGAACTTTGCATTTAATGAGTCCTTCATACTGACGAATATTCTTCATGTCAATGTTCTCATAAGTCAAGATTGTGGGATGGCCTACAGGATAGAATTTATGTTTGCAGACGTAAGGATACAGAGAGCAAATGTCAATGTACTTGATTTCCTTCTCACTGTTTTCCTCAACATCATAGGCAATTTTTATGGCATTGCATCTGCCTCCAGCCAACCCCTCTCTTGGTTCTATGGGGTCATGGTTCGGGTATAGACTTTCGATGGTTTTTCTGTACTCTTTATCCTTCTTTATCTTGGCGTCGAATTCGTGCTCCCATATGGTCACGACGTTATAGCCCATTCTTTTGATGGTTTCTAGCCGTTCGATAGTACTGTCGTACAATTCAGCCATTGATTTTCCATTGATGGGGTTGATATATTTCCGATCCTTGAAACATGTCTGACAGCCATGAAATAAATCCCCGAGGAATTCATAAACCGTGTTTGATTCCTGGTGAAATCCATCTACAGTGTATTTCCCTATTCGGTATTCACCACCATTTTTGGCGTGTTGAATACGAATCACTTTTTCTCTAGCGATGCTTTGAACCCAGCGTATTGCTTTCATAGAAAACCGCCGTCTGATTGGATCTTTGCATGAAATGATGGCTATCTGATCTTTTGGTAAATAATCTTTTCGCCAAATCTTGTTACAGGCTCCGGCGATGGTAAACGATTCTGTAAATGGACAAATTCCGCTCTGTTCGATGAACAACTTTCTGAATTCACCACAACCTCGTCTTAGGATATCAACATCCGAACGACAGTACATTTCCATCTCTTTTTGAAAATTGAATTCCTCACCATTTTGAACTTTGTCATTGTACCAGACTATGAATTTTGATCGAGCCTCTTCAGACATTGAATCGGGTTTGTAATAAGACATGTCCAGGTATGGGCCAACGTAATCCCAAAATTCGTCTGTATTTGCCCAGTGAGGAAAGTAGCCTTTTTTCATTTCTTGAAGTCCAAACGTAGTCGGAAATTTTGCCAACCCAAAGTTCATGAAACTGAAGGAATCGATCAAACGCACACCGTTCAGTTCTAACTTCAAAATATTATTTCCATTCATGGTTACTTCTGGTTCTTTCATTCCTACGTTGATAATATGATTGAGAATAAATTGACCATCATAGCCTTTGAGATTATGGGCAATAGCTATGATTCCTTTATGATGTTTTGTAAAGAGCCAGCTACAAAATTGACTCAAAGTTTCTTTTCCTTGAAAAATAACTTCTCTTCCTTCTTTGAATTCACTGCATGTGGAACAATGAAAATCAAGTGGTTTATCGATACATTCAGCACAGGCTCGATGTGCAATACAGTAGTTCGGAATGTGTACCCCTGTATCTTGTTGGCATTCGAAATCAAAGAAAATGAACAAAGGTTTTTTATCTACAGAAGAACTCGTCTCATCGTCGCTGTCGTGGTTCATCTTACTCTGGTAAGGCTGAATAAAACAGCGATGAGTATAGTCTACGATTTTCTTGCAAAGGGGACACTTTTTCTTTTCCCTACAGATATGATTTTTCTTTCTGTCAAAAATCTGGCCTCCACATTTTGAACAGAGTTTCACTAATTCACAAATGGTTTTCTTCTCTTTGCCTTGAAGCGTTTTGTGATTTTTCAAGCATGCTGCACTGAAAAATCGTCGATGACACTTGTCGCAGACATACTCTTTTGATTCCGATGGACATTTTCCAGCACGAAAGCAACCTTTACAGATCTTTGAGCAAGTATTATGGTCTTCCCGATTCTTATAACGTGTGTCACAGAACTCACAATAATAAGCACAATCAAGAAATCCTGTGATGGATTTGATGTAATCATAATGATTTTGATGAAAGTACAAATGTATAATTTTACTATCGTCTTTCACTTCTGGGTGTTCAAATACTTTCTCCACTTTCGATAGTTGTTGGTGAACTTTAATAACGTAGCCTTTTTCATACAGGAACTCTTGAATTTTTTTGTATTCTTCAAGACCTACAGGCTGTGTTGATGAAAGTCCAACGTCATTCATCAATTTCTCGGCTTCAATCTTTTGAAGGGGTCTGTTTGATCTTTTGATGAGATCCCATCTTCGGTTCCATGCTTGGGTGTTTTCACGTTCATGGTAACAAATCCCCACAATAGCCGCTCTTGCAAAACATAGATGGTCACGATTGTTAATTTCAACAACTGAACGTTTCTTCTTTGCGAAAACTTTTGAATCCAATAGTTCTGTGGCCCTAACCCTTTTTCCACTTCCTCTTGGGGGTATCGTATGTGTAATATCAAACGTCATACAGCCATCGTTCAAGACGAATTCTTCATTCGACTGTAGAACTTTTTCAATTTCGTTCAACATCGTATGACTCTCCAACTCCTCCACATATAGAAAGGGAATATGAATCCCCATATCCAATGAGGGGTGATTGACGCTAATTCTAATCATATCCCTCGATTCAGCCTTTAACTTTTGAATGATTTGTTGGATAACATCGTCGAATAAACCGGTCAACTGTTGTGGCTGTAGCTCATCGAATTTCTTAAAAGACGCCTCCAGTAGATGGGATTCTGTTTTGAATTTTCTTGACTTCTTTTTTCCCACTTCTGTTAAGTCGTATAGACTTCTCATATCCAAAGATTTTTTCTCTGAAGAAGATTTGTCTCCACTTTTCTCTGAAGAATATATTTCTTTCTTGGGTAAAAATAGCCCAGCAGGATTCAAAGATTTTCTGTCTTCTTCTTCTTTCAAAGATTTCTCGTCTTTCAAAAATTTCTCCTTCGTTGAGGTTGGCGTTGGGCATCTCTCATCGTTTTCTTCTTTCAAAGATTTTTCATCGGTTAGTCCTGAAAAGGACTGTTTCTCCTCTTTCAAAGATTTTTTATCGCTTTCACCGTCACTTTCTTCTTTCAATATTTTTCTCTTTTTGGGCGGAAATTTCTCATCGTCGCTTTCACCATTGCTGCTACTATCTGGGTAGACTAGGATTCTTTTTCTTTTCTTCGCCGGCAACAATTTTTTTCTCTTTTTCGACATGATCTGAATCGCCTCATCGTCGCTTGTGCTGTCCGAATATGGGACTAGTCTTTTAGGCGTTGTTTTATGTCTGTAACTTTTAAACATGTCTGCAATTCAACCAATGATCCAGACATATAATGACCCAGAGTTCAAGAAACCTGGCTTTTATATCTTTTTCAGACCGAATGGGCATAAAAAGATGTTACAACCGACAATTCCATCATTCTTCGGAAAGAGTTCAAACAGAACAGTCGATAGAAAAATGAGTGAGTTCAAGCTAAAAAGTACAACACCAAAGAGAGTGTATTTGTATGTTAACCCATACACTCACGATTATGAGATCACCAATATACCACCACGATATCAAGTCTACCATACTGGGAACTACGTGGGATCATTTCTATCCCACCAACGTTTTGCAGAAAAAGGCGTCTATCGTATTACCAGAGTCCTGGATCAAGCGACATTCGACAAACGCCATAGAGTGGATGATGTGACAACGAATAGTTGCTTTACATGCGACAGATCAGGACATTGGGCCAGCCAATGTCCAGAGAAAGAAAATCAAATGTGGAGATTCGTTTTTGTCTTCGTGAACACCCACACCCACGATGTCGAAATTCACCCAATAAAGGAAATGGATTGGGACTCTCAACATATGAAATATGTTGGGTCTCTATTATCCTATAAAGTAGACGAGAATAAACGAAAGACAAAACCGTCACAGCCTACAGCCTCATCGAGTGGAAAGGGACAGAGTTCACAACAAAAACCCCAAAACAACAAACAGAGTTCTCAAAAATCTGAAGAAAAGAAAATCAACGATAAAATCAACGACCCATCGAGTGGAAATCAGATCGATAGGGAGATTGAAAATATGGAGTTTGATAACACAGAAATCAGCGATACAGAAATCTGTAGAATTCAGATAGATTATCCTGTGAAGAAGAAAACCTCTTCAGGGAAACTTTCTTCAGAAAAGAAAATCAACGATAAAATCAACAATCAAAGCAACAAGATTTCTTCAGAAAAGAAAGAGGACACGCTTATACTCGATCAGAAATCTGGAGAAGCCCAAAACAACGAACAGACGGTTCAAAAATCCTCACCGACTGAAGAGGGAAAAGCCAAGATTTCCTCAGAAAAGAAAATCAGCGATAAAAGCAGCGATAAATCTTCAATGATTGGGGACAAGCAGATCAACGAACAGAAGGTTCAGAAATCTTCAACGATTGGGAACAATCAAATCAACGATAAAATCAATAAGAAACCTTCCTCAGTACCTGGAGAGGGGAAAGCCAAGAAACCCTCTTCAGAAAAGAAAATCAACGATAAAATCAACAAGATTTCTTCAGTAAAACCTATTCGACGAGAAGGAAAGAAGATCTGTTCAGATATCGAATTGAGATGTAAATGGAAATCCGGTGTTGTGAAAAATAATGAAAAGAAACGTAAGAGTGAGTGTGAACCTGACATCCCGAAGAAAAAAAGAAAATTGTGCCTGTAATTTTTAACAGAAAGAACTATTTCAAAAGAACTATTTCAAAAGAACTGTTTCAAAACAATTTTCAAAGACTGCGTTGCCTCATCGTCGCTTGTACTGTCCGAATAGGATACTAACTAGGATACTAACTAGGGTACTAGACTTTTAGACCTTGTTTTTAGGGCTGTAACTTTTAAACATGCCTGCAATTCAGACAATGGCCTTTTAGACATGGTTTTAGAAGCGTACTGTCCGAATACAGGACTATACGAATACATTGTTTTATGTCTGTAACTTTTAAACATGACTGTAAGTCAAGTCTTTTAAACCTTGTTTTAGGGTTGATGATAAGTCAGCCTTTTAGGCATGGTTTTAGAAGCTGGTTGTAAGCCATAGACTGATTATTGTACATATTTGTTAGTTCAATGTTTTCTAACTGTTCATTGTAATGATTATTGTACATAAAGTTTTTAAATGTTTTAAATAAAAAATTTCATTGTAATAATGATTGTACAGAATGTTTTAACATTATTCAACTTACAATACATGATTCATTCATTGTTTTAAATAAAAATTTCATTGTAAATACTTCTAACAGTTCATTGTAATAATTATCTGACAATAAATAAAAGTTTTAAACATATAGGACTTGACTTTGTTTGTTTGACAATTTGAAGAAGCAGACTTTTCATAGAACTTTCTGGGTCTTGGTTAGGTCTGAATGACTAGGTCTGAAAAGGACAATTTGAAGAAGCAGACTTTCTAGGTCTGAAAAGACTACAACTTCCTTCAAGGTTCCTTCACTTCCTTCCCGAACTTCCATCAGAGAACCCACATCAACTTGGTATTAGCAGTATCTGGACAAGGTTTACTAAGTACTTTCCAATTAGAAACTCAACATGGGAGAAAAAAGACTCACCATGGAGAACAGTGCTCGGACAACTCCATCGTGGAAATGAAATGGGCTATAGAGAAATCGGCCGGCTTTTATAGCCTGGCAGGAGGATTGACCTACTTTGATACAGAATTAACAGAATTAAGAGCGCGACCATGGGCGAAAACATGTAGGTAGAATATTACATACATTATACTCTATCTACAATGTCTATTAGAGAGAAAAAAGACTAAGTCTATGATACTCTATCTACGATATCTATAGGAATATATCTATATGAATGTAACGAAACTAACGATTGGCTAACGTTAATTCCCTTAAAAGAGCACGAACGTGAGCGGAAGCATATAGATCAAATGAGCTTAGAGAAAAAAGACTAAGTCTATGATCTACAACACCTAATCGAAGATAGAAAAAAGACTAAGTCCAACAGTCTGAGACTCTGGGACAACCACAGCATGGGGACAACCTTGTCAATATGCGTAGAGAGGTGACTCCTCCTCACTCCTCCTCACTCCTCCTCCTCCTCCTCCTCACTCCTCTTTACCTCCTCTTCACGCCTCTTTCGGAGATATAGCCTATATCGTGGAAAAATACTAAGTCCAACGACGACAGAGAAAGCCTAAGCCGAACAAAGACGGAGAAAAGACTAAGTCCAAAGATACCCGAAATAGACTGCTCTGGGGTAGTCTATTTCGGGCAAAGGAGCCTAGGGACAAAAGAAAAAGACTAAGTCCAACAGTGGACCATTCTGTCCCTATATCCCTCTCCCTGGGAGAGGGATATAGGGACAAATCCAAGATGGCCGCTAAAAGGTCAAAAAAGCCTCCCCAGGACGGTTTTTCGACCCAGTTTGGACATTTTGTCCCTATACTGCCCTCCCGTGGCGGGCAGTATAGGGACAAAATGGCTCCAGGGAGGGCAGTATAGGGACAAAATGCCTCATTTGTCCGAATGCTACCCTCCTATACTACTAACATACAGGCAGACAAACACAAAAATGTGCCGCCAGACAGACAAACTAGTGTACAGATATACAGAAATACAGAAACATAGGCTATAGACACTCACATAAATATGCAGACAGAAATAGACTGACGTACAGATACACAGATAGACGGAAATACGCAGACACACTCAAAAACACACAGAGAGATACAGACTAATGTACTGATACACGGAAAAACACCCAAAACACGCAGACATACACAGACTAATGTACAGCCACACAGAGGGACAGAAACATACAGAGAGGCAGACACAAAAACACACTGACGGATACAGACTAATGTACAGATAGATACACATGACAGAAACATACAGACAGACACACACAAAGACATACAGACGGACTTAGACTAATGTACAGATACACAGGACAGAAACATACAGACAGACACACACAAGGACACGCAGACAGACACAGACTAATGTACAGATACACAAAACCAAACAGACAGACACACACGCATACACTCCCAGATACTGAGATATTGTCATTCAGCTAATGCTAACTACAAAACCACTTCCTGTTTGACATTTCCGGTAAAACGTTGACGTCATCATTAGCGCACTTCATTGGCCAGGGATGGTTGGGAGAAAATGTGGCGCATTTAAGTCTTTATCACACAATCTCGAGTTTTAAAGACCCTTCTGAAAATGATTTTTGAAAACATTGTGGGAAAAGAAGAAAATGCTGGTAACCAGCATTTTCTACCCTTTCCACCAAAAATTGCATCATTTACTCCCCATTTTATTTGTCGACTGCACATGTTATCAATTTGAGCAGGTCTAACTTTTAGTCGTTTGGTAGAGTTGACTCACAAGGAAAACATTCGCACACATTGACAGATGCAGTTACCGCCGATGTATGAATCTTTGTTTATTTTTTTGAAACCCGAGAGAGGATTACCATTATTTTCTCGGGGAGGGGGGTGGGGTGGGGGGGGGGGGGGGGAGTGTGAAATGCGCAAACTGTATGCCTAACCCAAGTACCGCCGTGTCAATTAGCAGGGCAAATATTCTAGGGTTTGTGAGCTTAAGTATCGGTTCAGCCAAATTTCAAACAGCTAGATGCGAGCCATTGCATCGGGATTTGTTCTCACACCACTAGGCATGGTTTCGACCTTGTTTATGTGGGGGAAAGCAGCCAGTAGGTTTCGAAGAGTGTTACGCGTTAAATGATATATTGTTAACCCTTAAGCTTCTGAGCACGACTCACTGACCTTTTTGCGGACAGGGTAAACAAGATCAGACTGCACAGAACATGCAGTCTGATCTTTGATCTACCTTGTCCGATAAAAAGATATTTTTCTCTGAAAAATACCTTTGAAATTGCAAAATTTTGGTTTTTACTATCGGCTTGAAAGTTTCATTTCATTTATTTAGCACATTAAGGGTTAAGGAAGCAACAAGAATGAACTGGTATATGCTTTTCGCCGCCGTGATGTTACTTATAATTGGCGTGCAACACACGAAAAGGGGCCTTCGGACATTTGCGTAAAGTGTCGTCCCGGATTAGCCTGCGCAGTCCGCGCAGGCTAATCCGAGACAACACGTTACGACTACATAAGATTTTTTCATACAGTAGACTTTCGTGAAACAGAAAATCGCACAAAAACGGGAATTGTCATCTTGGATTAGTCACAGACTGCACAGGCTGATCTTGGACGACACAGTTTTACGCATATGTCCGAAGGTCCTTTTTCGTGTGTTGCACGCCATATACTGTTCAAAACAGCATTAATCTCCAGTGTGATGAAGTTAATTAGGGCAAAATAGGCAATTTCAAGACCCCCTCACCTCAAAAAAATATATATTTACCCTTATCCTGCTAACTAAAAGAAAATTTAATGAAACTTTTAAGCCGACAGTAAAAACCCAAATTTTCCTATTTCAGGAGTATTTTTGGAGGAAAGATATCTTCTCGTCGGAAAGTGTAGATCAAAGATCAGACTGCACGGTCTGTGCAGCCTGAACTTGATCTACGCTGTCCGCAAAAGTTCAGTGAGTCACACTTAGCAGCCTAAGAGTTAAAAAGAAGTGCATGATATAGATAAAAAATCAGACTGCATCTTCCGTGCAGTTTGATCTTGATCTGCAAATCTTGGTCCGCAAAAGCAACTTAAGCTGAGTTTATCTCTGAGGGTAAAACACTTAGCAACATACGAAAAAATACGTTAATACGAAAACCTCCATCTTAGAACAGCGTTCCCGACTGAAATTATCCTTTCCTTGAACCATAAATTACAGCACAAAATCGATTATCCTATATTCACCCTAAAACTCTTCCTCAAACAGTTTCCCTCAAAAAAGGATACATTTTTGCATGCCTAACTCATTAAGGGGGTTACTTAGTTTTCATGTCGGCAATCAAAATTTCTTGAAAAAAAAAAATGAAAACGACAAATACAGCTAGATATGTATTTCTACGTAATCATGTAGAAATAAAGGATCTTACATCTTTTGATCTGAACGGACTACCATCCAAAAACAAAAAAAAAAACAAAAAAAAGCAGCACTTCCTTTTCAGTCGATCAGTTGTTCCTTATTGGCTTGCTGAAGGTGAAATTGCTCCTTTCTACATATACATGTACTTTTAGGGCGGATATGTGTTCCTTTATACTTTTTTAAAGCTTCTAGATGGAGTCAAATTCTTTTAATTAATTCTTTGGAAGACGACTGTAGGATGATCTCTGTCAAGTTGTCAAATTTCAATAGTCTCACAGATCTAATCACCCGGTTTAGAAGTATCCTGTCTCTATGAGACATACTTGAGAAAAAAAAAAGACGTGCCTTGGTAAGTCCCAGGTTTTCCATGTAAATTTCACAGGTCTCTGTTTTGACTTGGCTAAAAGCAAATACACGCAGTTTGAAAATAGCAAATGTGTTCTGAGATTTATTCGAGAAATACTCATTTACTCGGAATACCGGTATCGTAATCAATCAGGTAAAAAATAAAAATATCAGAAGTGACATAAAAATATTTTGTTGTGACATTAAACTGAACCAGTTGATTAATAGATTTTATTAAATACACGGGCAAGTAAGCAATCGGGCAAGTGGCAAGCCCGTATAACTCCGGTGGTAGAGCGTGGGACTCGTGAACGTCATGTTTCGGGTCACTTGAGGGTGTGGGTTCGATTCCCACGGCTGACCATCTGAAATAACTACTAGTCTTTTGGATGAGACGTTAAACCGAGGTCCCGCGTGACGGTGCTATACACCGAGCACGTTAAAGAACCAGGCGTAACTTAGGATGGGTTTCGTCCTGTATATTGCACTATTCCCCATAACATAATTAACAGCCTTGGGGGGGGGGGGGGGCGTCGCCCATATGGGAAACCCGTGGCGATGATAAATAAACGCAAATTCAATCAATCAATGGGGCAAGTAAATATTTAAAATGCAATATAAATCCCTTGAATTACTTAAACAAAGCTAAAATTATTCAAATTTTAATTTTTCTGTTCAACTCTTTCTGACATATAATGCAGCACTACATGCATATTTGGTCTAATACTTGGATTTCAACTTGAGTTGAATTAAATTCATCCCACCTCATCAGTGCTGTCAGTGCTTTGATCATTTGGTAGTTAAATAGAGCATTTTCATCGAGAAAAAAAAACTTAAAATGCAACACAAATAAGCTCACTTAACTTTATATTCCCCATATCTGAATCAACGGACCAGGGGAAAAGTCTTTGTGGAGAGTGCAGATTCAGACCAGACTGCACAAGACATGCAGTCAGATCTTGGATTTGTCATGCCAGTTTTCTGAGATATTCTAGTCAAGACAGCTATGGTCCTGCAATATTTAGGCAGCCTTTCCAAGCTTAACGTGTCTATTTAATCAATTCAGCGCACTAAGCGTAAAACTCTCAGCAACATGTTTGTCTCATCACCTACTAAATCTTGGTTGATTCTCATCCTTTCCACATTTCAGATAAAGAACACAAAGTCCTCTGAACGCAATGCAGGTCAATATCACAGACGTTCATATCTCAGATCTTAATTGTCTGTTTATGTGGGATATATATTGGAAAAAGACCATGAAATTGTAATGCGTGGATATTGTTTTTCTGACTGCAAAAGGCCATTAGATTAACTGAGTGTTTTAACTCTCAACCTAACTGTCCCTTTTTTAATGCCCATGAAGAAGAAAGGTATTGAAAACATTGTGGACATAGGGAAAAATGCAGGTAACCATCGTTTTCTCCTATTCCCACATATTATTTTTTTTTTACCCTTTCAACGAGCCAAATAATCATTTGGTGTACATTTAATTCGTCATGTGCAAATACTTTCGACTTGAACAAGTCTAAAGTTTTAGCATTTGGTAAAGGGTTCAGGGTTAGGTAGCTATTGGGTATGTATCTACAATCTTTGAAAGTACTGTAGGAGGAATTTGCCAGCAGACGTTTTGGACTGGACGCTTTGGCCCAGGACGATTTAGTCCGCCAAACAAATAAGGTAGGAAAAAATGTCTAGATAAATACAATGACTTGTTAAAAATGGAGAAATGGAAGGCCCACCAGCAGTCAAAAATAAACAATTCCAAAGTCATAATGCACGCATATTTGTGCGACTTTTGTATATTACAGTACAGTTACCAAAGCTGCCAAAGTTACAGAAAAGCATATTTGTATTTTGTTTACTCATTCATTATTCATGATGAGTGTTATCTAAAGCTTGATAATGGGTATTGCTGCTCAGAATTGTCAAATATCTTTTACGCTCTATTACTGTCGGCTAGCAAACATACCTCAGTACATTTAAAAACGCAACACTAGTTGCAAGATAAAAATCAGCCGGAAAATAAAAAGTTTTGATCAAATTTACCTTTAATGTAATTCTTTGTTATTCTATTTAGTGATACACAAAGTTTCGTTAGAATGCTGTGAGACTTTCAAATGGAAAATGGTACAAAAAGTTCCTTACCGCAAATTAAAGTCACATGATTAAGATCGAGTATGACCACTCCATGCATTTCAAAACTTGCCAGCCTCATCTCATTGACAAAATTGTAAGGTTATTCCATACTGTGGGATGTTGTCCGGTTCCTCCAGAAGGGCACTGCAAAGTCCCGGAACTGTTGTCGGAGACTAACGCTAGTATGGGACACATTTTTCAAAGCATCCCAGACATGCTCAGCTAGTGCAATGTCAGCTGATAATGCGCCCAGTCAAACAATTTGAAGTTGTTCTGATCAAGACAGCTTCTAGTGAAAACGGATGTATGTGCAAAAGCACTATCATTGTTCGATCTATTGTAAGCTCGACTAAAATCTTGACCTAAAACAGTGGAACAACGAGCAGTACAATCCCTTTGATATAGGCATAACTGAATCCTAGAGTCATTCGAGAACAAAACACAGCTCGTTTGAAGCCTGTTGAAACGGAGGTCTCTTCAAGGCCATGGTAATCTTGTCTCTTCCGTTCCATGGACGTCTCGCAGAGCCTTGAGCAGGAATAACCCTCTGAAAAAAACAACGCCTTTCTAGAGGAATCAGACAACATCCCACATTATGGAATAACCTCACAATCCTGTCAATGAGACGAAGCTGGCAGGTTTTGATAAATGCAAGGAGTGACCGTACTCGATGTTAATCATGTGACTTTTTGATTTGCGGTAAGGAAGTTTTTGATTCATTTTCCATTTGAAAATCCTATAACATTTTAACGAAACTTTGTGAATCATTCCATGGAATAACAATACATTACATCAAAGGTAAATTTGATCAAACCTTGTTGTTTTCCGTCTGATTTTCAACCTACAACTAGTGTTGCCTTTTTAAATGTTCTGAGTGTATATTTTAACCGTTCCGTTAAACTACCAGTTTGTAAAAGACAGCTAAAAAATGGGGGATCCTACATGGCTCATATGTAAGGTGTAGGAATTTTTATCCAATACATAGTTCGAACAGCTATCATTTGATTTGCTATTTCAAACCACTGTTGTTATTCAGTGTCGACCGATTACAGTGCTTACAGCACTTCGATTTTTTTTAAAGTGATAGTATTGGTTGTTGAAAAAATAGAAAACATTGTGAGAAAAGGAAAAAATGCTGATTACCAGCATTTTCTCCTTTTCCCACGATGTTTTCAAAAGATTTCTCTTGCAGGGTCGTTAAAGCTTGGCATTGTGTGGTAAAGGTTATAAGTACAGCTTGACTTGTTTATGTAGACAATATGGATCAGGATCTGATTGTTTTGGGGACGTAATGGATCACTATCAGAATGCACAGAACGTGCAGGACGATCTTTGATCCAAACTGTTTACTATATCTTAACTTTAAAACCTGACAACAACTGGCAGCTTGTCGACTATTATAATTATAGATACACGTAAACTTAATATGTTTTTATGACTATGTGTTAACCTTTCACTAGACGACAAAATTTCAGACTTGTCCAAATTGAAAGCCTTTGCAGACGATAAATTGAATGTGACTCAAACTCAGGATTGTGTGGTAAACGATAAGACCGATTTAGCCCCTTCCCCCAAAAATACAGTCGGGCAAAACTTGACCCCATTGTTGCACGTGTTTTTGCATGCTTGTGCTTTAAGTTTGAAATTAAAATGCCTAAAGGGGTTCAAATTAATACTAAACCATTTGAAAAAAAAAACGATGTCGAATTTTATCGATTTTACATACTTCCGGTTTGGTCATCAATAACTGATTCAGACACCGCATATATAAATGAGCCATGCACTGGAAAAATGGGTTTAAATGCATCTCCATGATTCATTTAAACAGGCAAGTCATCACATGATTTGTGGTTCTGTAAAATCCATTTTCTCGTATAGCCGCCTGAGTCCTGCGGTAGAATGCCCTTTAAAATGCAGAAAATTGATCAAAAGCAAAAAGTTTCAACTCAGGCCAGCCTGCGCTAACTGTGCAGGCTGACCTGAGTTGACACGTTTTTGCAAGTGCATTAAACTCTCTTTTCACAGAGCATTGCTCATTTTTAGTCATTGCAAGAACCGCAACACACAACATAAAGACTGAACATCGTAAGCCTTTCTTTTTTTTTTCCTTAAATCTCATATCTGCTAAACTTGACACTGTGTTTTATCAGACCATCGATATCATGACAAGAACTATGATGAATCTCTATTCAGACAAGGGGTTTTTCATACCTTTTCCTAGATGACAGAATATAAATCTTTGTGTAACGACCTTGAAGAAGACCACTTTTGAAAACATTGCGTGAAAAGGAGATCGCAAGATTTTAATAAACGCATACTCTCTGAGAGTATAAAGTACACTTGTTCATCAGGTCCAATAAGATTTATTGATTGATTGTATGGTGTTTAACGCCGTTTTCAACATTATTTCAGTTATATCGCGGCGGCCAGAGCAGCTATCCATGCTTTCCCGGACATTCTTTTTACCAGTACTCCGCTCCGCACAATATTCTTTCCAAGCCACTGGCTGCTTTCCCACATAATCGTCGAAACAATGGTCAGTAGTGAGAATCCTGTGGCAATGACTATCATCAATCCTCGGAAAGAAATTGGTCAAGCCGGGGATCGAACCAGCGACCTCCAGGTCCAGTAAGAGGTTTGGTATCAGCTAAGTAAGTACATGTATATAATTACTGAAATTACTTCACGTAAAAAGTTATTCTTATAGTTGTATCGTAGCTTTTAAGACCTACTCACAGTCCAGCTTAGACATGCCTCATATTTTGCTTCTATTTCATTATTGTCATTTTTTCCTATCTTCCTCATCATCGTTTTTTATTTTATTTTATTTTTCATTGATTCCAGAAATAACATTACTTCGTGTCATCTGTGTATTTTTCAATTATCCACTAGGAAAAGAACTTAATAAACTATGCTTTCGTTCCTATCCTTTTGATTTGTATCGTATTTTATGTTTTATGACATATTGTAAGGTGTCGATCAATAAAATATGTTTAAAATAAAAGTAAGCCGTCTTTTGAGCTACTTTTAATTTGTCGTCTGCAAACGCTTCCGTTTTGATTGGGTCTAAAATTTTGTCGTATGGCAAAGAGTTTGAAAGGATGTTTTCAAAATCGTCTGCTGCAAATTCATTTCAGGAAGTAACAAATTAAACAAGAACTATTGACTCTTTCATTACTGTTTACAACCCGCATACTTCCTATTCCTTAATATCAACAACAGTTTTTATACTTAAAGCGTCGAATAAACCGAATGGACGTTTCAGTCTAGAATAAGACAAGGATAATTGCAGTTTCGTGGTTGCTGTTTATCTGTTGTGTTTCAGCAAAGCGGACAGTGTAGATCAAAAGCCAGACTGCAAGTTTTGTGCTAGTAGGCTAAGGGTTAAAAGATTGTTGATCTTATAAGATGACCAATAAAAATGGGGAATGATTAGTGAGTTAGTCTGTTTACGTCTTCTCTTCCGACTATGTTTTGGTTTTTAATGCAGTATAAATACAAGTACAGTAATGAATATTGACTGTTCGAATATTTGAAAATACGAATAAATAAATCTCGAATATTTGGATGGAACAATTGTGCATTTAGAGAGCAGTGGGTACGAGCAGTCAGAGCTGCTGCTATACGGCATCGTCGAAGAAAAAGAAAATTTTGCTAGTAATTGGTTAAGATTTTGTGCAGAAATTATGCATAAATCTATTCCACAGGTTTTTACGTGTTTTCAAAAACTTGGTGCAATTCAAACGACAAAAACATCGTGTGATTGTCGATAATATTCTCACATACAACCTTACTATTATAGTCGTGAATCTTACAAATATGATTTTTTAACCCTTATCCTGCGAAATAAGTGAAATGAACCCTTCAAGGCGATAGTAAAACTCATAATTTTGCTATTTTAAAGGTAATTTTTAGAGAAAAATATCTCCTTATCGGACACAGTAGATCAAAGATCAGACTGCACATTCTGCGCAGTCTGATCTTTATCTACACTGTCCGCAATAGGTCCTTAAGTCCTTAACAATCTCTTATTGTGCAGTCGGTCCAAGTGTTAGTCGCTGGCAGAAAAATGAATCCTAATTATTACAAGGCAAAAAGTAAACATAAGATAGAGTGACTTGACAACTTTCACCTCGTTTCAAAATTCATTTTTCTGCCTGGGACTAACAGTTGGATCGACCTTACAATAAAAGACTGTCATCTTCAGAATAATTTCCATATTTATAATTGGTATGATGCATTTTCACTTTTGGCCGCTACAAGGCCTTTAAGCAATCCTAAATCATATTTCCGTTCGTCAACATCTTTAACACATAGTCCAGGTACATTTTGTGTATACGTGAAGACAAACTTATTCCTCAATCCTATGACTGTCTTGTGCGTAGGTATATCGATGCCTGTTCGTGCGTCTGTGCGGAAAATCTCCATTTTTATCTCTGTGTCTGGGTGACTCGTGGTGGCTGTTATCATTTACCCGAATTCTGACATTTTTTTTCTCGTACAAATTATTCATCTCATTTAGGTGTTGTTGGAACTGTTTACGAATATATTCCCTATCAAAGGCGTTGTCGACGGCACCCAGCCAGGTGTTCACAATGCCCGGGGGCACCGCGGCAAGTTCTTTAGTTTCTAGGACCTCATGCAGCAGAAACATAACAAAGGGCGCTTGGTAGAGATAGAACCCTAATGCGCCTAAACTTCGGATGATCCTAGTAATTCGGAAGTAGTTCTTGCCCGACCTGTAATTCAAGATATGTGGGCAAACAAGATACAAGAGACAACATGCTGATGATGATGATAATGATGATGATGAAGAAGATGATGAGGATGATGATGATGATTAAGAAGAAGAAATCTTCCTATATGAAGGCTACACATTAGGGAAACCCAATCTTCCATGTATGCATCTATGAACTATGGGCCAAGTTTGGCATGAAACCTGTCTAGCCAAAATCCTTGAAATAATAAAACTATGTGGGAAAAGGAGAAAATGCTTGTACTAACCTTAACCTAAAATTGTAACGGTGCGTACACAAACCCCGAAAGTGATGACGGGTAAATGGATTAAAATACCGGGAAAATAGCATTTTTTTGTTTTGTGATACCAAAACGTGTCATTTGATCGTCTCGAACAGAACGTCTGAACCGTTTACCAAACAATTCCGTGGTTTAACAACCCTGAGAAAGAAGACTTAAAAAAAAAATGTGGGAAAAGGAGAAAATGCTGGTTTCCAGCATTTTCTCATTTTCCCACAACGTTTTCTTCTAGGCTTCCAACTGAAAATCCCATCATTCGAGACACAAACCGGTCCACAGTTTTGTCGTCTAGAAAAGACTTAACCAATCGCAATCTTCCTTGAGAATCAACAGAAACAATACTTATAAAATACCGCTCGAAGACTGTCGTCCCGGTACTGCCTTTTATTAAATTTCACTAGATTTACCTTTCCCGCTCGGTTAGCTCAGTGTTTATCGTATCTGACTCGTGACTGGTGGTTGCGAGTTCGATACCCGGTTGAGGCAAACTTTCTTTCCAGCGATTTTCGCCTCTCACCTCTGACGCATGTGAGAAAAGTAATCAGTGGCTCTGGAAAGAAAGTTTTGTACTGGTGTGAGAATGCCAGGAAACACATGGGTGCGCCACTGACCGCCATGATACGACCTGAGCTGTTAAAATGGCGTTAAACTCCAATACAAACCAATACAAAAGACTTTCTTTTCACTTAAGTTTACACAAATTATTTGAGTATGTAAACGTTTGTACATGCCGCAGTTTACTGTCATGTACGCACGCACAGCCTTGCGTACTGTTTACCTACTTGGATACCTCCTAACGGAAAGTTTGTTTGATAACAAAAGCGCCTACGTCACAGTCGTCTGCATCCCTGCCACCTTTCAAACTGGCCGAGCCCCGGGTCGGCATTCACCAACCATTCTTAAAAACATTCTTTCTTTCTTTGTCCTATTCTCAAAGATTGTCAAAATTTGAAAGCAACACAACTTCTGATTGGCTAAACCAAATGGTTTAGGCAACAAGAAGTTGTGTTACTTTCAAATTTAGAAAATTCTGGAGAATAAGACTGAGAAAGTTCCTAGAAATGGTTAGTGAATATGGACCCTGGTAGCGCAGTCGGTAGCGTACAGGACTTGAGAACAGGGGTCGCTGGTTGAATCTCCAGCTCGGCTAATTTCTTTCCGAGGATTGATGATAGTCATTGCGACAGGATTCATTTCTTTCTCACCGCTGATCATTGTTTTGATGATGGTGATGTGGGAAAGCAGCAAGTGGCTTGGGATGAATGTTGTGCTAAGTACTGCTAACAGAAACTCTAGGAAAGCATGGATAGATGCACTGGCCGCCGCAAAATACTTGAAATAATGTTTAAAACGGCGTTAGACACCATCAATTAATCAATAAATCTTTCAAACTGGTTTAGCTTTAGTTTTTGTCCACAGAAAGAAGGAAATGGCAGAAACTGTAAGCAGAAAACGCACGCACACACACAAAAAAGGCTCTTCAAGTCAACGTGTTATAACTCTATTACCTTTTGAGATGGGTGAACCGTTCCTTCCATATATCCGATCTGGCCACTTCTCCTGTTTTAGGGTCGGCAAGAATCATACCGAAAAAGTCCAACATCATTTGGTATGATGTAATAACCCTGTTGTATGTTTCCTCGTCATCTTTGATGTACTGGAGAAAGACACCATGTCAAACTTAACATAGAAACGGCTGAATAATTATGAAATAAACATTTAAAGTTATTTACATATGGTTTACCCATAAATTTTTCGTAACATAACCCGTAGAATTCTGTGTTGATGTTTTTGCGGACAATGCAAAATAAGATCAAAATGTACAGAACGCACAGTCAATTTGGTCTTGGATCACTGCGCGACATTTTAACTCACATGCCCCTAAAATTTGTTAGGATTTTTATTTGCACTGGTCAGCCACCTCACAAGATATTCTGTCTACAGCCCTTTAAATGCTTTAATTATTTCCTTTTCTTTACCTGGTCTAGGTTACTTATTTAACTATAAGAAATGATACAAAATAAGTGACCTTCCCTGAAGATTGGGGTAAACCTTTGGGTCTACCTACATCGCGGTGCCAGTACTGAATAAGTTTTATAGGAACCAATCGTCGAGGACCGTATTCACCAACCATTCTTGATAACATTCCTAATCTAATTCTAAAGACTTTTCGGGATTTGAAAGTAACGTTATTTCTAACTGGTTAAACCAAATGGTTCAGCCAGTCAGAAAAATGTGTTATTTTCTCAGTCTAGAATAAGAACAGAAATGTTTAGGTTGGCTGGTGAATACGGGCCTCGGGAGGGATTCATGTAAATTGTAAAAAATATTTCACAATCGAATCGATGTAAAAATACTAGGTATAAACTAATTTACCTTCGCTTCATGTTTTTGCAGTGGTAGAGCAAACGGGTTGACAGAGCTCCTCTCGGCCAATGGAAACAACCTAAACCATAGAACAAAAAGATACAACCACACTGTCGTATATCCGTACAGATATATGATTTTTTTTTTTACATACAGACCCACATCATCATCAGCAGCAGCAACATAAAATTTGACGCCTCAGAAAACGTTAAAGACTTATTTCCATGATAAAAAGTGAAAAAGGGGGTTTAAGTGTAGAAGTAAATCATAAACAGTTCAAACAGGGGTCCAAAATATACAAAATAGCCTCGGCTCCCGGGCAACCCCAACCCCTCCCCCGCAGGGGAGAGGGGGCGACAGCTGTTGTCCTGGACATCATTTTCACCTGCATGGTCACGTTTTCGTGAATGACTCCCCCCCCCGAAAGCTGGCTTCGTCTGTAAGAAGATCACAGAGCATAATATTTTCACATGTATGCCTGTGTTTTTAACTCATTTATTTATGTTAAACCTTGGCAACACAATTCCGACTTTTGACGACCCTGAAAAAGAAACCTTTTGGAAACATTGTGGGGAAAGGAGAAAATGCTGGTAACCAGCATTTTCTCCTTTTCCCACAATGTTTTCTATTCTTCTAAGAACTAATTTCAAGTTATGAGTCACATTTAATTTGTCGTCTGCAAATGGTTTCGATTCGGAAGAGTCTAAATTTTGTCGTTTGGTTAAGAGTTTAATCATTCATTTTGATTATCCAGTCTTTGAAGTTTTTTTTACAAAGTCGCCTGTGGCAAATTTGATTCAAGATATATTAAATGAATCTGAAATATTACCATTGTATATAGGTAAGTGTCTTTTCGAGCCTCTGATAGTCCCCGTACCAGTATTTATGTATGTTGTCGATATACTCACCTGGAAAGTTTAACAACAATAAAATAACGCTAGTCTAAATGTGTCAAATCGTCTTTTAAAAGCTTTTGCCAAATGATCCTGTATTTTAACAGTCCTGACGGACAAGACTTTTGAAAACAATGTGGAAAAAGGAGAAAATGCTGGTTAACAGCATTTTGTCCTTTTCTCTCAATGTTTTCTACTCTTAAAAAGATAAAGACCATTGCTTTTGCCACATTTAATCAGCCGTATGTAAATGCTTTCAATTTGGATAGGTCTAAAATTTTGTTGTCTGGTATTCAAAGAGTTCGGTCACAGTGGTATGAACGCCGTTGTACTGTCAAACTAACTTCCCGAGTATATTATTGTCGTAAGTCGAATTTTTAGTTCATATCTCGACAAGCCATAACAGGTGGCTCAAGTTTTGTCAAAGGAATTATGTGCATAGACTCTGTTAATACTGGCAGTTGAGATATGAGCTAAAAGACCCACCGTATAACATAATAACGCACAATCGGCGTTTCTACTTCTATCTCCCATGGCAGAGATAGACGTAATAATGTAATTTTGGCAGTAAAACTTAACCATTGCAATTACAAGACGTTTTGATCAGAATTTCTCATGCAATACTAGTACGGATCAGATTGCACGTGTGTGCGGTCTGACTTGAAGCTTCATTTGCCATACATTCTGTGCAAACTGTACGCTACTTGACTTGTGATTGACACATTATAAGTTACCAGTTACAAGTGTGGTTCTGCTAAATGTTCCATTATTCGTTAAGTGTCTGATTGCACAAAAACTCACTTTCCTAAAAAACTCTGGCTTTTTTTAAGTCCATGAATCTAACATAAATGAGAATTGAATACCATGATTAATCATTCGTATAAGAAAATAGTTATTTTTATGACAAATATCCACAAGTTTACATGTTTGCATTCCTGTCTGTCTGTCTGTCTGTCTATCTGCCTGCCTCTTCTGCCTCTCTCTCTCTTTCTCTCTCTTCAAACCCTACTCCTACACTATAATATGCAAACTACAGCTACAGCAATATAGTACCATGTGGCCTATATCTAATCTCATTTCTGTAGAATCTCAAGTTGGCACCGATATATTCGTCGTCGTCTTCCTGAAATCAAAGAATAGAACAATAATTAATGATTTGACTCTTTCCCCGTGAAATGAATTAGCTTGTAGACAGCTGAGTGCGACCCAATGCATTTTTTCACAGATAGCTCAGAAATCAGGGACCGTGTTCACCACAATTCTGAATAACATCCTTAGTCTTATTCTAAATTTCGAAAGTAACAAAATTTCTGATGGGCCAAACTATTGCCTCCCTTCGACATTTAGAGAAAGAAATAAGATTTGAAAGCCAGTAAAAGATGCCAAAGCTGACTTTTGACCTTCTTCTTGGTTATATGCTTGTAGAAATGTTTTTTTTCTGGGGAACTCTGCGGGCCTTTTTGTGGCGCTATTTGTGGACTCATTTATTGGAGAGGTCATTTAAACTCACCACTGTTGGAGAGGTCATCAGACCTCTCCAACAGTGGTGAGTTTAAAAGGCAGACTGTCACAGAAATCTCTGTCTAAATCCATTTGTTTTTGCGAAATTGTTCTGATACACAGTCTGTTTCGTCATGGTTTTATAAATAAACCAATCAAAAAACTGAAATAGGAAATAAACGTGCTTTTTTATATGACGGATTTCCAAAAAGATTTATTGTTCTATATTGATTATAAATGACCTCTCCAATAATTGCAATTTTTCATTAAACAAATAAATCTAATCAAAAAGAAAAATTTCGTTAAAAAAAAAAGAGAAAGAACACCGCGGGGAAAGATCACGTGACTTGACACTATCTGGAGAACTCGTACCCTGGAGAACTCGTACCCTAATCTCGAGAGCACGAGGTCTCTGGAGAACTCGTACCCCACAAATAGATATAAATAGGTTGATCAGTATGTTTTCAAGTTTATTTTTCAAAACTGACTAGACTCTAGCATTTTTCTCAGTTTTATACAAAAATTCTATGGATTTATAATGATATAGACTTGATGAAATAGCACACTGAGTTGCTTCTAGGATGCGGGATAGCGAGAATCCTGCGAAAATTAACTTATGAGCCCAAAAAAGTCGTGCCTCTTCGCCCTAAGTACCGCAAACCTCAAAAGAGTCCGTGGTCCTTTGGTTTTGGGTGGATTGCGCAGGCTGACATGGGTCGATACTTTTTGCAAATGCATTAAGTGCCCTTTTCTCAGAGCATGGCTCATTTATCTGCTTTCTCAAATTTTTAACGTTTAGACAAACAACCTCTTCATTTTACATGTCTGCTGCAGACAACTTTTCAAAATATTGTGGGAAGAGGAGAAGCTGCTAGTTACTGCATTTTCTCCTTTTGTCACAATGGTCTCCATCACATCAAAGCACCATCTTCCACATTAATTATCAAAATTTGAATTGTCGTCTGCATGCTTTTTCTGTTTGGGACAGTCCAAAAAATGCTGTTTGTTAAAAGACTGAAAAATGTTACATTTATTTTTAACATGCCTGGTACTAGTATTATGTATAGGCCACCTTTATTTAATGTCATCAGGTAAGATTCTTGCCTATTCGGTGGAATTAGCAAATTACAATCATGCTCTTGAATTTAAAAAAAAAAAAACCAACATTTTTAGCTTGTGAACAGCTTACAGCCTTCATTTTACTTTCAATCTTCACAAAACCAACACAGTTTATAGATATTCATGTGAGCTGGATTCTTTTGCAACCCGTCGGATTATTGGTCAGAAATTCCTTGCCCTTAAATTTAAAAAATGCATTTTGAGCTTGTCAAGAGCTTACCGCATGTATTTTTGGAAACTAACATGAAAAAGAATACCTTTGCTCATATCAGCTCTCAATTTCATTATACCTTCACAACTCTTTGTAAAAACCCAAGCCTGTATTTAAATGCCAGTAGAGCTGTTTTTAGGCCTTATAGGCCTCTTGTTCCTAGAATGTTATAACAATGTGAAATATGTACTGTTTTGTGCCTTTACACCAGGAAAATTGAAAAAGAAAAAAACATTTTTTTTTTTCTCATTCATTTAATGCCTAACTTGTTTGTTTACATATATCAAAATATATTTAAATCAAAAGCCAATAAACTATTTGAAAACATTGATGCCGACCTCTCCTGGCATCTTTTTTAAGGAAGCCAACTTGTTACATCAATATTCAAGAACTGGCACCGTTAATCGATACTCCGCGGCGCTATTCACACTTTAGCAAATGGATATGATACGAGGGTAATGATATTCTTGAACTAATGGGTTAACATCTAGTGTTGAAAAATATGTCTAATTTCAAAAGTCACTTTTCAACAATATACAAAACAATGAAGGAAAAAAAGGCACTGCTGGCGTGTTTCATCTTTTATTTGTTCTCTTCATAAGAACCACAAAAGACATGTCAAGAGTTTCAATACATGTATTTATTATCCAAGTGTCTCTAATGCTGTCCATTCTTTCTTTTAATAAAGATCTTTCTTGTTTAGAATGATTAGATCTTTCTAATATTGTATCGATCGTTTTATCCATCTTTTATTCAAATGACCTTGTTATTTTTTGCTTACCTTAAAAACTTGCACTTCTTTTTCGTCATCTTTTTCATTTATGATATCGTCATCACCAGATGGTATTTTCCCGTCAGACATCTTAATATTTTTATCGTTGTTGAACTGCTGTACTCTCTTTGTGACGTCATCTTCACCACCTCGTCCGTATGATAACATGCTTTCTACTTCAAGGTTTTGTACTGCAAAATTATACACCCGGTAAAAATGGACGTTTTTAGCCGGTAAGAAGGTCTAATTATGTCATTTTAAAGTTTGTTAGCCAAAGAATCTATCTTCAATACAATTGTTGGAAGGTCGATAACTTTTCGCAGATGCATTAAGCCCCCTTTTCACAGAGCATGGCTCATATAACATCATACAAGGACCTGAAAAAGGTTCCATAAATGATAGCTAAATCCCATCACGGTACAAACGCCAGTAATATGCCTGCATGTCGGTATTTCAATTCTGACAATGATTATTGTGGAAAATTTCTTGTTGAAATTAAGATACATAATTTCAAGTTTTAGAGATCTGTTTTTCTGTCGAAAACTTGTAAGTGGCAATAGGATTCCGTTGTGATGAAAAATTCTTAAATTACCATTATTTTCTTCAATTCTTGAATTTCTAGCCACGACATTCTCATTCTGAGGTCCATAACGAGGTTCAGCCCTTCCATTCTGATTGGCTACCAAAACCGGATGTTGATCTCGCTGTCTGTCGATTGGTTGATGACGTTGTGGTCGCTGTGCAGGGAGACGATCCAGTATAACATCTTCGTATCTGGGAGGTTGGACAACTTGGTACCCGGCATGCCGTCTATAAGCCGGGTATGGTGCATAACCACCATAATAACCATCCTGCTTAATAAACAGTATTGAGTTGTTAACCTTGTAAATGTTTCTAAGACGAACACGTTATTTGACAGACTTAAATATCACAGAGGCTGTCTGGATAATTTATATCCAGGATTAGAGCGCACGTTTTGAGTCCACTGATATTGATCTACAGTGTCCGCAACAACCAATTACGCTGCCTTTCAATAAAAAAAAATGTAATTACACCACTCATTTGACCGCAACAGTTAGTTTTTTTCCCCGCCCTTTTCTCTTGAAAATAAGTTACATAAAAAAGCTCTAGGTCTTTAAGACTACATATCGATGGGTGAGTGCAACACTATCCTAAGTGCCTATACTTTGTATAGGCACTTGGGATAGTGTTGCATTCACCCATCGATATATTTTATTGTCTTTCCTTTAGGATTGAGTAACTTTTTAAAACCCTAGTCGAAAGAACGTAATTTGTGAACAACCGCGGTCAAGAATCAAGTCATTTCAGTACCAAGCATAAATTTTCTGGCCCTAGCAAACGTCGAATTGATGTAGACTAGTTTATTTTGTAAACGAGAAATATTTAAAGATATGAAGGACAGCACCTTTGGTAATCATATTTTCCCAACGATATATCATTTACTGCTTGTACGATAAGAAGATAGCAGAATTGAACTGAGCCATGCTTTGGCAAAAGGGGGCTTCATGCATCTACGTGATCCATGATATATTAAGCTATCACATTATTATGGATCCTTAATAGCCACTTTTTTAACAACCGACTGAATCATGAGGTAGACTTGTCCCTGGGCATACAGAAAATTGACCAACAGCGAAAAGTTTCGGCCCAGATCAGCCTGCGGGGACTGAGCAGGCTGACCTGGGTCGACACTTTTCGCAGATGCATTAAGCCCCCTTTCCACAGGGCATGACATAATTTATGAATTATCGCTTTCAGTGCCACAGGCAAAACCAGGGGCTTTTTGTGGACGGTATAGATCAAGATCAGACTGCACAGAAGATTGATATATTTGAAAAAAAGCTAAGAGAAAGTAAGCCACGTGACTATAATCTATATGCAAGTAATATATGCAAAAGATTCTGTCTTACATGAGGATGTCTTCGTGGCCATCCATCTCTGCCGAGCCAAGGCTCCCTTCCCCATCTGTCCACGTGACCTGCGGGCAGAGCCCGTGGTAAAGCCCTGTGGGGTCCACGGTCGTGGACCGGTTGTTGGCCTCTGTGATCACCAGTTTCAGTTAAATGTTCTTCATTTCCCTGTCGGTCTGCGGGTGGATACGTTTCTCTTGGACTTAGTTCTTCTATAGGTCTTATATCAGTGTCTGCTAGTTGGAACGGGTCAGTGGAAAATAGTTCATCGTCCTGTTGAAATATAGAAATATAGATGTAGTTATCTACGGGTACCAGAAATGTATAATGGACATTTAACAAAACAGTCCGTTTTTTAAATGAATGTTACATAAGTCTATTAATGTCAGTGAAATGCGTCTGGAATAACAAACTCAACTCAAGTCGGAAAATACTAGTAAGTCTGTTGGTGGATTTGAGTAAAATAAGAGATTTAATTTTTTTTGTGTGTGTGTGTGTGTGAAACCGAGCCCTGATATTCAACTTAGAATAAAGGTTATAAACTTCTCGCAAACATGCCAATGTATTATTCTTTTTTCGATAAAATGTTTTCAGGTTTAGTCTACAAGACACAAAAAGTCTCCTGTAATAAGTCAGTAAGTCAGTATGTCAGACAAAAATATCGCTGATTTCGCCCAAAATATCATACATGTGACCCATGCTCTGTGAAAAAAGAGGACTTAAATGCATCTGCAAATAAAAAAAATCAAAGCGCTGAGGGCCCTGAAGGCCTGGGCATCAGAACGGGTGAAGAGGTAGGAAAATGAGGCCCAGAAGCTCAAAGTTGCTATCACATTTGTACAGGCTTTAAAACTGCTGTCACGTTTGTACAGACTAATAAAAAAATATCTACATGTCTCACACTGACAGTCTGTGGAGTTGACAACAGAATGGAAAAGCATAAATTTGTAAGGGCCAATATAACGAGTATTTTTGTATAGCCTTGGTCTCATGGTCTTTATGGATTGACAGGAGATAATTTTTAAAGGATTTTATGCTTCCCATTTTCTTCCTTTACGTTGCTTTGGCAACACATCATGGTAAAAAACCAAACTGAGCGTGCAACAGCAGGGAATATTTCTGGAAAATGCAAAAATCCACAATGGCCAAACAATGAATCATATTTTTCTTTCATTTTACCATAAACGAACGATCCCGATTGGTGCTCGGCAACAGCACTCGTCACAACTCGGTCGATTGCCTACCTACATCAAAACATTTGATCAACGATCACCCGAGGTTTGCCAATTGTTTTTTTCACTGTTAAGCGCAAGAATTTGCAGTTATGAATAACCTCACGAGGGCTCCAAATTCTCAGTCAACACTTTCGTAAGATAAAATCGCACATTTATTTAAACCTTACTGTGATGTTCAAATCGAAATATTTTATTACTTAAAGGGGTCGTTTCCTTCAGCGTAGTGAGATGGATTGCAGGCGGTACTTTTCACTTTTACTCGGGTTTTTCCATAAATGCGTGACTCGGGTTTTTCCGTAAATGCTTGGATGGGGTTGAAATTTTGGTATACGATTCCTATGGCCTTGGGCTTGGCAAGCCAAGCCGATGCCAATTAAGTCAGCCTGCGCAATCCGCGCAGGCTGACCTGAATCGAAACATTTTTGCTATTGGTCAATTTTCTGCGTGTAAAAGGACCCGTGTACCTCATAACTCAGTCAGTTGTTAAGCGAAATGGATTTTATGGATCCATAATTATGTAATGACTTGCTTGGTATTATGTATCACAGTGATGTATTATACCCCCTTTTGCTACAGCATGACGTGTTTGCTCATATATATGAGTTAAATGATTAGATCATCTCACATTCTTTATAAACACGAAAAAGCAAAATACATGTAAACGAAAGAGCATTTTCTGCGGTCAGTATGAGGAACGCCCTCGATAAAATCTTGCAATAAATTTCTTGCAATAATGAGATTTGATGATGTAAATGAAAGACCAGACAGTACTTGCCGTACCGTCTGATTTTGATCTATCCTGTCATTTACAACTTAATTTAAAGAAGTCAAAGCACAATCGCACCAGAAAAACCAAATAACACATTCACTTGACCTTTGACCTGTGATGAGGGTATTTTTGTGTGGAAAGGAACCGTTTGAAATTGCAATAGTTGGGGTTCTAGTACTATTACTGCCTTTCAGATCTTAGCCCTGCTCTGTGAAAAGGGGGCTTAATGCATCTCCGTGGTGCATGATACCAAACAAGTCATCACATAATTGTGGATCTATAAAATCCATTTTGTCTAACAATCGACTGAATCATGGTGTAAACTGGCCTTTGGACATGCAGAAAATTGACCGCTAGCAAAAAGTTTCTACTCTCAGCCTGCGCTGGCTGCGCAGGCTGACCTGGGTCGATACTTTTTGTACATGCATTAAACTCCCTTTTCACAGAGCATGGTCCATTTTCAATTGGTTTATTTATAAGTTTTAGGCGTTAAGAACTAGTATTCGTATGCAGTGTCAATATGTAGCACTGCACATATAACAGTCATTATAGGTTAATCGTGTTTCTTTGCCCAAGTACCGTATTCCTTGGACGTTCCTCCCTATTTAGATGTCGATTGGCCCCGGACTCATGCACTCTGCCCACGGGATCGTGTCTGTTTCTTGGATTATTGCGGTGAGTGGGTTTCTGAAATAGGAAAACAGAAACAGACCAATTGCACCACATTTACCGTTTTCTATTAATCTGCAGTTCTGTATAATATTTTATTGTATTGTAATTGACAGTTTTGGAAAACATTGTGTGAAAAGGGAATAAAAAAAAAAAAAAAAAAAACCGGGAAAAAAAAGTAAAAAGATCCATTCGTTAACAAAATATGGACAAATTATCATATTTTACACACAACATAGTGGTGTAATAAACGAAACATGGACATACACGTAGATAACAAGATCTGTACCTCTCCCTCTGAGAGAGAGAGAGAGTGGGGACAGAACTGGTCCATCTTTTAAACAACGACTGATTGATTGAGTGTTTTTTACGCTGCTTTCAACATTAATTCAGTCATATCACGGCGACAGCTCGCACATTCATGTATTTCCTTGGTTTTACCAGTACTAGGCTAGGGCTCTGAAGTGTCTTGCTCAAGGACACCCCCACGAAAATTTAAACAACAAATTGAGGAAACATCTTGTATATAACACAATATGGACTTGAATAATAACACACTGACAACATAACTAAAGCCTAAGTACTCACATTTTTGCTAGCACCAGTCCCCATACTTTATACACCGGTCCACAGGCATTATCAATTTTGTATCCATTTCTACATCGCACATTTTGGTTAAAACTTACTCGCCCTTTCACATTTCATTTGTATCCTCATAAAGTTGATATAAGTTTATAAGTTTATCCTAAGTCAATCCTTGGCCACAAAATCCCGTGTTTTAACACTTAAGCTGCTGAATAAATGAAACGAAAATTTCTATTCAATACTAAAAGCCCAAACATTGCGGTTTCAAATTGATTTCACCGGAAATAAAATACCGTATCGGACAGTGTAGATCAAAGATCAGACTGCACGTTCTGTGCAGTCTGATCTTGATCTACACTGTCCGCAAAAGGTCAGTGGGTCGCGATCAGCAGCTTAAGGGTTAACAACCCTGAGGAAAAAGGCTTTTGAAAACATAGTGGTGTAAGGAGAAAATACCGGTGAACAGTATCTTCTCCATTTCCCAAGATATTTATTTTCTGCACTTTCTATGACAAATCCAGTCAAATCCAGTCATTTGGGCCCCATTTAAAATGTCGTCTGCAAATGCTTTCAATTTGGAAAAAAAAACCTAAAATTTTGCTCTCTGTAATGAGTTAATCCCACACATCACAAATTCATTTTTGTTTTGATACAAAAGATAAGTAATACTTGTACATTATCGTCGATTTCTTTATGTTTTATTAAATACTATCATACTTCTGAAACCTGATGAGAGAAAAACAAACGAATATTTTCTATGATCAGTAATCTCAGGGTCGTTCAAACTTGGAATTGTGTGGTAGAGGGTTAAAGATTTATTTTTGCCGGAAAAGATACATGTACGTGCATCATGTGACATCGGGCGGTATCAGATCTAAGATAAGACTGCACTTTCTTTGCAGTCTGATCTCGATATATTTGATATAAAACGTCCCTCATAAAAGAATAAACAAGATAAAATCACCATTGTTGCAAAAAAGCTTAAAACCAGCATTTTCTCTTTTATCACAATGTTTTCCACCCTCACATTGACAAATCCCATCATTTGAACTACATTTGATATGTCGTCTGTAAATTCATGATCTCCCCTTGCGACAAGTCTGACACTTTATCCTACGGTAAAGCTTGAAACAAGAATTTTCTCCTATTACCACAATGATTTCTACCCTTACATTAAGAAATCCCATTTTTAGAGCTACATTCCGTCTGCTTATTTATGCGTTCCCATTTCAACAAGTCTGACAATTTGCCGTACGTTAAAGGATTAGCCACGAAGAACCAGTCGAGATACCTTGCGGTACTCGGAGTGCATAAATTGATTTCTCCAAGTATTTCTAAGACAAAAATCCAGTTTTCGGTGCAAAAATATCCCTTTTTACTCAATACCCCTTTGTACGATATACAGTAACATGTATATAAGCTCGAATCAAGACGTATTCTTTACGCTACAGCCCTATTCAAATGATCGCGCGCGGTAAAATAGGCTAAATTTAGATTGCTTATTATATACTTATCGATCTTTTCAGGGCTTTTGAAAGACGGTTGAATGAAAGAGATTTTCACCTTTAGATCGATTTCAATAGTTTCTTTGATAAAGTTCCACACATATACACACATATATAGGATATAAAAACATCGATAGAACATCATTTATTTACGTTCATAATTTTGAGGGTTGGCGCAGATGTAAATGCGAAATAGAAAGATTCATCAAAATTTCAAAAATATGAAGACTATTAACAAGAAATATCTTTTAAAAAAAGATAGACGGCGTAAATTTGCCACGAAATAGGCCTGCAGGGGCCTTAAGAATAAACACGTACACATTTTTTACCAATCACAAATTTCTATTTATTCATCTGATATATCAATACCAAACAGTAGGTCAAAAGACATTCAGCTACGCCAAAAAATAAAAATATGTGCGAAAACTGCGTCCGAAAATTAAATACGCCTGTACTATTTACCAGACGACAAAATTGTAGACTTGGCCAAATTGAATAGCATTTGCAGCCGACAAAAAAAAATGTGGGTCACCCAATGGTATTCCGCTTTGAAACCCCAGAATTCCTTGAAAATCCCGGGGTATTGTTTACGAGCCTAAAGAATATGACTTTGAAAAAAAAAAAAACGTTGTGTAAAAGGAGAAAATGTTTGTAGCCAGCATTTTTTTTCCCACGTTTTTTTTTCTTTCAGTCGGTGTCTATCAAAAACAATCGAATGATCATTTGAGCCATATCTTTGTTGTCTGCAAACGCTTTCAGTTTGGACAAGCCTAAAATTTGAGTTAGGTAGGTAGGTTATATATAACTCACTCCTCCCCAAACCGATTTGTGGCAGACGACATGCAAGACACCTTTTTTTTGTCACAATGATTGCGACAGATCACCTTTGACGTGGGAAAAGGACAAAATTAATGCGCGTGTAAGCAGTTTCTCTTTTTTTTCCGCAATGCTTTCAAGACTAGGCCTATTTCTAAATTAAAAGCTAGTTTATAGTGATTTTTTCCTATTTGTCACGTATGTTACCGAAGTCTGCCACTTTGTTTCGGGGGGGGGGGGGGGAAAGAGGGATCAATGAGTTAATGAGTTAAAACTGCTGTTTCCAACAATATTTCATTCATCAGTATGTTCAGAGGCGGACGAGCACTGAAATTCCCATGCGTTCTTGTTCCTTATTCAACTCTCTTCCAAAATATCAAACTGTAGACTTGTCAAAATTGAAAGCAATTACAGACAACAAATTAAATAAGGATCAAATAAGAAAATTTGGCTGTTGAAGATAGAAAACATTACCAGCATTTTCTCCTTTTCCCACGATGTTTTCAGAATCATTTTCTTTACGGACGTTAAAACACATGATTATTTGGTAAAGAGTAACAATCGCTAACATTCATTCCAAACCACTTGCTATTTTTAGCAGTTCATTTTTCATTTAGACAGTAAACGATTTAAAATTTGAAATGGCTTCATTTTTTGGTACTCTATTTTAATTAATTCTGCACATTCACATGCATTTTAATAAGATATAAAGGTACCAATATTGCCGATTATTCGTACATTTTCTCTTCTTATTTTACTTTATCGCTCTTCTAATTATAGTACTAAAACTTAAGAGAGCAACGTTTATTTTATACTCGCACCCTGTTCTGCTCTTGCTTCCACTCCGCTCCAGTCAAAACTATTGTCTGGGAAAACACAATGGGAGGGAAAGCCATTGCTTGGACTAGCAATGGCTTGTCTTTCCACAATGTTCTCCGCAGTTGAAAGTCGGAGCTTTAATTATAAATTCAGTTATCTTATTCGTGACTCGAACTTTAGCTCTCTTGCAAGCTCTGTTCCGCCTTATCCTTGTGCCGAGGATGCCTTTAAAAGCTTCAGTATTGAATCTATAGTCTATTTAAAGTACTGATGTTATCATGCTATAGGTTAAGACAATTTAGACAGTTTGTTGACATGTCCTTCATATATATATACATACTTTTTTTAAAAACAAAAATAAGGTGAAAATCTGTAAATATATGTTACTATTAGGAATCCTTTTTTTTAATTGATCAGTGATGCATTGTTGTAGTGATTTTATTCTTGAGACTGGTTGTAACTGTTCCGTACTGTGGTACACTTAAAAGTGACGTCTATATTGTCTGTGAAAATCTAAGAAGAGACTGATTGTAGCAGTTCCATACAGCAGTATTTCAACAATATCCCTCTAGAAATAGTATGTGAAAGCCGATGAAGACAGTTATCTACACTTTCCTTCCCTGGGTTGTGTACTGGGTGCACTGGAAGAAGTAATGCTCAGCGTCTTCAATGGCGTATCCACAACTAGTCATCGGCGAATAGCCGAGATATACTCAGAAGATTTTCCGAAATATCATTAACATACACAAGAAAGAGCAATGGACCGAGAAGAGAGCCTTGTGGAACGCCCGCATTTATTGACATTGACCTTGACCTTGCCGTGTTGACATTGACCGATTGACTTCGACATGATAGGTAATCTTTAAACCAGGAAAGGAGAGACCCACTGATTCCTTGTTAATTTAAATTCAAATTTAAAAACCAGACCTTTGTGCCAAACTCTGTCGAATGCTTTTGATATATCACAAAATACCACACATAAATTTTGCCCAGAGTCCAGTGACGAAACAACTCGGTGATATATCTCGAGCAATTGATGGACAATTGAATGACTTATTAGAAAGCCATACTGTTTATCATATAACAGGCGATTAGAGTACAAGTAATTATAAACGTGTTTGTAAACGCACCTTTCCATTAGTTTACCGATGCAGCTAAGAAGGGAGATTGGTCGATAATTACTAGCTAAAGATTTGTCCCCCTTTTTAAATAAAGGGTTTACAATTGATTCTTTCCATTTACGCGGAAAGGTCCGTTCATGAAGCGATTTTTTAAATAATTTAGCTTTGCGTGTGAGCTTGCTTTAAATGTGCTATTTTGCTTGGTATGTTTTATTTTTCATGCTTTTATTGTTTGCATGTTGTTCTGTTATTAATTGTCATGCATTGTGCTTTATTTTGTCATGCTTTATTTTAGTCGATTCAAAAGCTCTATGAAGCTTATATTGTCTTGTTATGCTGTCTTGCCGATTTGAAATAAATCTTATCTTATGATCTGAATACTTTGGTGTTCAATAAAGAGTATCTCACTCAGAGAATATCGGAGGCTTTGAAGGTAACTGAATGCCCACCTGATTCTGTAGATCTATAGTTTCAAATTTATTTGGGCTATTTAGGCAAACTTTTAACTTTAACAGCCTTACTTCTCAACACTAGACTGGTTATCTGTCTCTAAAAGGGTTGACTTTACAACCCTCTACTATGTCTATACTAATACAGCAGCTTCATATATGCTATCATTCATGGGCACTTTGCTCCTACCAGCGACACCCATCAATATAGTACTAGACTCCAGATTAAGTGCCAATGGCAACAGTGCCTTCTCAAAATATTTTTATTTAAAAAAGAGTGGGTACTTTTCGATTTCTAGGGTCAAAGGCTTTGGCAAAAAGTCATTTTCCTACAGAGGAATTTTGCTCTGGAATAAACTGCCCCGACAAATCAGGGATACCGAAGCTGAGTTGTTTTTAAATCCGGATTAAAAAGTTATTTGTTGTGATGCGTCTTTCTTCGAAAATATTCGTTTACTGTGATAACTTATATTTTAAATAGTAATAAATTGTGATAAGTCATTTTTCATTTTTAATTAACTTGGATTTTGTCAAATACGAGGCATGTCATCGTATGTCAGACTGTTTTAGTTTATTCAAAGGACCAAAATAGAAATAAGGGATTTACAACTCCTTTTTTGTGTCATCCTTTGTGTTTAACTATAGTTTAACCGAATTTCATTATTATGTCCATTTTATTTCATGTATAGTGTTTTTATGTTGTCATACATTTTATACAGAAATAAATCTATCAATCTATCTACTATCGTATTGTTTTTGTCAGTTTTCATTCCTTTTCGATAATATAGAAGTGTCGACGATTAATAAACCAATGATATTCGCAGAACAAAATTCATTCATCCAATCAGAATGTCGCTTTTATTTCGGCTCGATTTTCAAACAAAACCATAACAAATCATCCGCGGTTACAATGGAGAGCAAAGTAAGGAAATTTGTATACATAACCTGTGCACGAGCATAAAATGATACATAACAACGTATGCATAAGAAATATCTTAAAGATTTTCTCACCTTTGCATACGTATCCAAACGTTATACAGCCGTGACAGGCTAAGTAATGCGTTTGAAACTTTGACGTGGGTACCGTCGTTTTTTTTGAAGCGTCGTAAAAATTCAGCAATACGCTGTTAAAAATTCAAGGCCAGGCTCGCTGGAAAAATGTAGACTACCGCTGTTTATGTAGCCTTTTTTTTTTTTTTTTTTTTCAAAAATGCGTTTAAAATGAATTGCCGTCTAAACTCGTAATTCAGTACAGTATCCAATTACGGGGTCTGAAATACTCGCCCCCGGGAGTACTTGTACCCAAGAGATGAACATATTTATAAGTCATTGTCCAAAAGTGCCTGTTCATCAGAGGATTCACAGCATGTTATATATAAATAAAAAAATGGTCTAATTTATGTATCTTTTTTTGAAATTGGAGAACCTGTATCATGTAATTTCCCTGGGGGGGGGGGGGAAATTGAGCCCTATTTACTAAATATTTTAGACTTCCTGATATTGAAAGCATTTGCAAGTGACAAACTAGATAGCTTAAAATCATTGGAAATGTCCTTGAACAGATAGAAAACCCTGTTGACAAAGAAAATGGTGGTGAACAGGCAGCACTTTCTGCTTTTCCTACCATGTTTTAAAGGCTTTCTTTCTTTGGTTGTTGAAACACTGATAATTTGGTCAAATGTTAAAAACATAGATCTTTGAAGTGCTATGGTTTGGTGTTAAATGCAATTTCAAGAATTATTCCATTCTTATTATTTCTGCCAACTGGTGGCTTAGTCTGGTGCACAGCATTTGTCCACAATTTTTTCAATATACCTTCACATTCACAAAGTACAACTGTGCCTTGTATTTCAGAAGTATCCAAGTTTCTGTGTCATTCCCCATTTAATGACTTTTTTTTTATATACAGGGTTTTCATTTAAAGCCGATTGCCGATCAAAAACATCGGTTGAAATCGGCCTTTAATCGGGTGTTTTTGCTGGATCTTTGAAAAATCGATCGCGTTGTTTATATCGAAAATATTTCACGCGTTGGTAACTGTACTGTGACACTGGTTCAATTTTACCGCGAAACCAGAAACAATTGGTTTATGAATGTTACGCGGTCATTCATTGGATACTTGCATCCAATTATCCAATCGTAGGCGACGATACGTTTCTCCGATCTCCATTTGGTAATCATGGACGCCAAAGCCTAGACTGCCCCCTTGACCCTCGGCCTGTTGTTTTTGTCAATCAATCGGTTGCTTCATTTCAAAATGAAAACCCTGTATATATAAACATTTTGTAACAGCACCTCTCTGCTTTGACAGCAGAAACTTTAAAAGTCTTTGTGCACTGCAAACTCTTATCAATATGGAAAATGAATATGGAAGGTGTAAATCATATTGCCCAACTTTTCAAAAATATAGTGTTTAACCCTTTACCACACAATCCCGACTTTTAACGACCCCCGAGAAAGAAGCCTTTTGAAAACATTGTGGGAAAAGGAGAAAATGCTGGTAACCAGCATTTTCTCCTTTTCCCACAATGTTTTCTACCCTTCCCAAAACAAATTTCAATTTTTCAGTCACATTTATTTTGTCGTCTGCAAATGCTTTCAATTTGGACCAGTGTATAATTTTGTCGTTTGGTAATGAGTTAAATTTAAATCATGCAATCAATTTTATTAGCAATACCCAATAGCTTTTATGCTTTCTTTTTGACAGATAGCCTAATTACTGGTAAAAATTGCTCATAAATGGTGTCACATCATTGAAGTCAGAAATGTTTAGAAATGTCTAGTTCAAGTATTTTATAACATGAATGTTATATTGCAGCAGAATTCATAGTACTTAAATGTGAAATAATTAGTGTATGATTTGGATTTATACTTGATTTAATTCATCAGCTTCAATGAAAGCCTATTTGCATCATCTCTGCTATAGATATTGAAAATATTTATGATATACATTTTGGCAGGATAACAGTCTTAGTTGTGAATATAATTAGATATAAATTATATGTCTGTATAATTTCAGCTCCCAACAAGAAGGGTGTTGACCAACAATGCATCCCAGAACAGCAGACTGCCAGCACCAAGTAAACTGAAGCCACCAACTAAGGTTATCAAAAGATCTAGGAGTCCTGATGAAGTAAGTCTTACATGTTTTAGAGCTTTATATTGGGATGAATTTGTATATATTCCTGAACCAAGTGTTGCCTATAATAATACTTATAGTTAGACTCACAGTAAAGTGGATTTGTTTAACCCTTACCAGACAATCCCATATTTTTGTGACCCTAGGGTAGGCAGCATTTTTGTCCATTCCAGTAATGTTTGTAAATCCTGGAAAGACCAATCTCACCATTGGAGCCACCTTAAATTTTTCTGCTAATGTTCTCGATTTGGACAAAACCTTTACTTTTTGTTTGGGAAGGAGTTTTAAAAGAAGGATAATAAGGCAATATGCACCTCAATTAATTAGACAGGATAGTATACATAAAATAATCAGACTACTGTACATTATGATTAATATGCATGTATTACCATGTGTGGATGACCTTTAGAATATGGGATATACAGAAGACTGGCCATATTCTAAATCAACTTAATCATCGTGACAAAAGGTGCAATATCAGTCATCTGTTTCAAAACTGTTTTAGAAGGTAATTGGCTAAATGGTGAGATAATGCATATCTACTGGGCCATCAGTAGCCATACAGATGATTAATAATCTCTTTCTTTGAAAAGAATGCAGCAGCATTTCTTATTAGCCCTAATAAGCTACTGCTAAAACCCTAATGTCTGGTTCTTTTTGACAGATTAAAAACTTATTGTTTATTAACCCTTTACCACATAGTCCCAAGTTTTAACAACCTGGAAGGAAAGGGCTTTTGAAAAACAATGTTTTCTTCCCGAACAGAGAGAGAAATCATTATTTTAGCAACATTTAACTTGTCATCTGCAAAGGCTTTGAATTTGGTCCCGTCCAAAAGTTTGTTGTAGCAGATTTCTTTTTGTGGATTGTTGATAAGTCACTGTCACAGGGTTCATTCTTCTTTCACTGCTTATCATTGTTTGTTCGATGGTCATGTGGGAAAGTAGCCAGAGGCTCGAAAGAATATTGTGCTAAGTTCAGTACATATACTGGTAAAAGAAACCCTATGTAAACTCTGCACAGACAGAAGTGATTTAATTAATTGAAATAACGTTGAAAATGTTGTTTAATCCTTTATCGAACAATCCAGAGTTTGAATGACCTTTAGGAAAGAAACCTTTTGAAAATTTTGTAAGAAAAGGAGGAAATGCTGGTAACCAGCATAAATTTTCTCCTTTTCCCACGTTTTCTACCCTAGCAGAGACAAAAGTCATCATTTTATCCACATTTCATTTATCGTCTGCAAAGGCTTTCAATTTGGTCAAGTACATTTTTTTTTTCATTTGGTAAGGGGTTAACACTATTCAAACAAAAAAAAAAAAACAGAAACACCTCTGGATATATCTAGATGAGGGAAGTTTGGGAAACTGGTAGCCTTATGATTTTTATTCTCTGGCATAGGTTACTTCATCCAAGAGGCAAAGAACATCCCAAGACAACCCAGCAAAAAAATCCACAGAGGGTGGTAAGCTGAGGTCCTCCAATAGCACAGGAAGTTTGAAGAAAACAAGTACCACATCAGGTCAAAAGCTGACAACACAGACAAGTGGGGGAAATTTGAAAGCATCTGCTGCAAGAAATCCGGTCAAAAAGCCGGTAAACCAGGTTGCCAAAGCACCACCCAGAGCAGGTATTTCATTATTGGTTTAACCCTTTACCTCAGAATCCCGACTTTTAATGACCTTGAGTAAGAAGCTTTCTGAAAACATTGTGGGAAAAGGAGAAAATGCTGGTTACCAGCATTTTCTCCTTTTCTCACAATGTTTTCTACCCAATCAAAGACAAACTCCATCATTTGCATTACATATGAATCATCATCTGCAAATGCTTTCAGTTTTGACAAGTCTATATTTTTCTTGTGTGGTAAAGAGTTAACCTTAATATTTCAATTAACCTTTTACCAATATTACAAAATTTTAGACTTGTTCAAATTCAAAGCATTTGCAGATGACATTATCAATTTGACTGAAACATTAAAATTTGTTTTGGGAAGGGTAGAAAACATAGTGGGAAAAGGAGAAAATGCTGGTTGCCAGCATTTTCTCCTTTTCCCACAATGTTTTCAAAAGGCTTCTTTCTCAGGATTGTGTGGTAAAGTGTTTACATAACAATAGCTGCCAGAAGTAAACAAGGCATGTGTAAAAATGCATTTAAATTTAAATCATATCTTTAATACCATTATAATCATTTAAAAGTATTGAAATTATAAAGAAGATGACAATCTGTTGTTGTACGGTCTGCCCAAGTGTTTGTTGCTGGCAGCGAAATTAATTTCAATATTAGGTTAAAACTTGCCAGGTCACTCTATCTTTTATTTACTTTTTGCATAATTTTAAAATTCATTTTCTGCCAGTGACTAACACTTGTACCAACCACTCAATAACAGATTGTCATCATCACAATATTTTCCATTAAATGCATTTTAACAGCTGCATTGTGTTTCTGGCTGCTATTGGGCCGTTATAGGGGCTTATTCAGATTTTAAATGTTTCATGAAGCTTCAAAAACGATTTATCACTGAATTAAGTAAGACAACTGCTGGTGAATTATGAGTACAGAGAAAAGTAAAAAAGAAGAAATAAAAAATTTTAATCTTTATCCCACAAAATAAGTAACATGAAACAAAAAATTTTAAGCTGATACATGTAGTAAAAACCCAAATAATGCTATTTCAAACCTATGTTTTGGAGAAAAATATCTTCTATCACAGTGTAGATCCAAGATCAGATTGCATGTTCTGTGCAGTCTGATCTTGGTCTACACTGTCCACAAAAGGTCAGTGAGTCACACATAGCAGCCTAAGGGTTAATAGCATTTCCTTAATGGGCTACAAACCTACTTGACCCTTTACCACATGGCAAAATTTTAGACTTTTCAATATTGAAAGCATTTGCAGACGTAAAAAAAACGTTACTTTTAGACGGGTAGAAAACATTGTGAAAATAGGAGAAAATGTACCAGTATTTTCTCCTCTTCCCACAATGCTTTCAAAAGGCCTCTCTTTCAGGGTCGTTAATCTCAGGATTGTTTGGTAAAGGGTTAAGGTTAAAGTATCTGTAGATTTCCCGCCAGAGTTTCACAAAGAGTTGTGGGAAAGTCACATGATGAAGAAAATGTGTTGATTATGAACATTTGCATTCAAAGCAGTACAGTGACGTCATACCTAATGTACTAGAGATAGAGGGAGTTACAAATTTCTAAAAGACCATCCACTTATTCAAATGTCTTAAATTGCATCTCTATACTGAATGTAGCTACAGTAAAGTTTTTTACGGTTGCGAAGGAAAAAAAATTTAGTTGTATTTTTCATTGATTCATAGGGAATTTTGATTTGTTGCATAAAGGCTGAATAGGCTCTCCTTTTCCCACAATGTTTACTAACCTAAGTTCTGAAACAAATCCAGTTATTTGAATCACAGTTAATTAGTCATCTGCAAACGCTTTCAGTTTGAACCAGTCTAAAATATTGTCGAGTGGTAAAGTGTTAAAGTAATACCAGATTATTAGTTTGGTAAATCAGTGTTTCATATGTTGCATGTTGATAATTACAAAATTTCTGGAAACTCAAATACATGTGTTTAACTCTTTACCAGACGATACAATATCAGATTTGTAGGTGCCGACAATATAGCAGACAATAAATTATAGGAGGCTAAAATGCTGTTATTTGCCTTTTATAGTGGATAAAAACACAGAGACAAGAAAATGCTGGTTACCAGCATTTTCTCCTTTCACCACAAATTTCAAAAGGTTTCTTCCCAGATTTGTTAAAATAAGGGATTGTTTGTTTTATGGGTTTAAATGTCTGAGAAGTAGACTCTGACCAAATGCTTTTTTAAGAAATTTGGTTCAACCCTTTACCACACAATCCCGACTTTTAACTACCCTGAAGTGAAGGCTTTTGAAAACACTGTGGGGAAAAAGAGAAAATGCTGGTAACCAGCATTTTCTCCCATATTCACATTTTTTCTACCCTTTGAGCGACAAATTAATTTCATAATTTGAATAACATTCAATTTGTTGTCAGCAAATGCTTTCAGTTTAAACCAGTTTAAAATTTTCATGTGTGATGAAGAGTTAAGTAATAGCATTAAATGCACAACTTTTTATGTCTGGGGAAAAAATGAAACTGACCACTTACAAAAAATTTTACATGATCTATAAACACATTGATGTACTGTTGTGTGGCACCATGGGATATCTGTATGACAGACAGTGTATGTAAACTTGAATTGTTGAATTGTGTCTGTGACTTGTTTTGTAATAGTGTCTCTTGTGTGACTAATGTAGTGAAATGTTTCACCTGTTTACCCTTTACTGAGTCTCGGTATCTCAGTTGGTAGTGCAAAGGACTTAAGAACAGGTGGTAGCTGGTTCTATCCCCAGCTCGGCCAATTTCTTTCCAAGGACTAATGATAGTAATTGCAACAGGATTCTTTCCTCTCTCAAAGCTGACCATTGTTTCAAGGATGCTTACAATGGAAAGCAGCTAGTGCCTTCGAAAGAATATTGTGCATAGTACTGATAAAAGAAACTCCAGGAAAGCATGGATAAGTGCTTTGGCTGCTGTGATATAACTGAAATAATGTTGACAACAGCATTAAACACAATACAGTCAATCGATGTTAACCTTTTACCAGACAATCTGAAGTTTTTATGACCCTTGTAAAAAAACGTCCATTGAAAATGTTGTGGAAAAGTCCAAATTGAAAGCATTTGCAGATGACAAACATGACTCAAATTTGAAATTTGTTTTGGGAAGGTTAGAAAACACAGTGGGAAAGGGAGAAAATGTTGGTTACCAGCATTTTCTCCCTTTCCCACAATGATTTCAAAAGGCATTTTGTTCAGGATTGTTAAAACCAGTGCTTGTGTGGTAAAGAGTTAAGTAAGGCAGTAGCTGGCTAATCACTACATGTACTAAGGAAGAAAGACAAATATAACAAAAAAAAGTTTTTCAGTGTTATTTCCTTAACGGGCTGTATGCTGTAAGGCATTTTTTTTTTGATTTTGGGACATAATTTTGCAAAGGTTTGCAGAAATGTCATGTGATCAAAGACATACATTGATTATGTGGGGTCAAAGGCAAATACTAGTACATGTATACAATATTTGATCTCATAAAAGTAGATGAAGTTTCTGATTGTAAAGCAGCAACCTGTTATTTGAATGCCAACGTAATAAATAAAAGTCATGCTCTGTGAAAAGGGGGCTTAATGCATCTGGTTCTCAGAATTGTCTCCTTGTCCCAGAATGTTTTCAAGTCTTCTTCAGGGTTGTTAAAACTTGGGATTGTGTGGTAAAGGGTTAAATCCCAGTTTGGCCAACTTTTTCGCAAAGGTTTATGAAAGTGGTTTCCACAGGATTCATTTCTCACTGCTAAACAGCCAAGCCCTGACTGGCAGTCGGTAGTGTGCAGGAAAAGACCAGGGGGGTGCTGGTTTGAGTCCCCAGCTCTACCAATCTCTTTCCGAGGATTGATGGTAGTTATTGCAACAGGATTAATTCTTCTTTCACTGCTGATCATTGTATCCACAATACTTATGTGGGAAAACAGCCACTGGCTTGGAAAGAATATTGCGTGAAGTACTAATAAAAAGAAACTCAAGGAAAGCATGGATAAGTGCACTGGCTGCCATGATATAACCGATATAATGTTGAAAACCAGCATTTTCTCCTTTCCCCACAATGTTTTCTACCACTTTAAAAACTTATTTTCTGAGTTTTTGAACAACCTTGATAGAAAAGGCTATCGAAAATTCTGTGGGAAAAGGAGAAAACACCAATAACCAGCATATGTTTCCCTTTTTCCAAAATGTTGTTGAACCTTTTAGAAACAAATCCTATTTTCTGAGCCATACTGGTTGCAGTTGCTTTCAATATGGAGAGGACTAAAATTTATCAGTCGGCAAATGTCATTGTATACATTCTACTTTTTGCTACATGGTAAAAAAGGAACGCTTGTTTTCTATTATGTCAATAATTCTGATAAGTATTTTTCTTATTCACTAATTTGAAAGTCTTTTTGTCTTGATGAAGTGTACGTGAATTTCACACTTGAGTATTTTTCTAAAGGACATCATTGTTCCAATTTTTCTCTTGTTGATTTTTACTTGAGTAGGCACAGATAACATCAGTGTTGAACTTTGAAAGGATCAGTATTTTTATGGCAGAGTTTGACAGCTTTTGAAACATTGTGGGAGAGGGAGCAATTGCTTAACTCTATACCACATGACAAAAATGTAGACTTGTTTAACACTTAAGCTGCTGAATAAATGAAATGCGAATTTCTACTCAATACTAAAAGGCCAAACATTGCGGTTTCAAAGTTGATTTCACCGGAAATAAAATACTGTATCCGACACTGTAGATCAAAGATCAGACTGCACGTTCTGTGCAGTCTGATCTTGATCTACACTGTCCGCAAAAGGTCAGTGGGTCGCGATAAGCAGCTTAAGGGTTAAATTGAAAGCATTTGCAGATGACAATTTAAATGAAGCTCAAAGTTTCAAACGACAAAAAATTCTCCTTTTACCACAATGTTTAAAAAAGTCTTTTTTTTTTTCATGGGCATTTTAACTCAGGATTGTTGTTGAAGGGTTAATCTGCTCCATTTGGTCAAGCTAATTTATTTGAGTCCAAAGCATTTGCTTATTCACTGAAATAAATTTACATGAGACAACATTGAGAATCTCCTTAAATATGGATATTAAGCAACTGGAATTGCCAATTAACACTTGAATACAAATCAAAATCTCATGTCAGTGGAGGAACTTTCTTGTTACAAGCACTGTCTCCTTTTACCACAATGTGTCCATAGGTGGTTTGCTGCAAGATGACAAAAGGTTGTCTTCCCTGTTAGTTAAAAAAGACTGAGTTAATTTGTTTCAGTGCTGTTTTGCCAGAAAATCTAACGAATCATGGACAGCGTTAATAAAGATCAGGCTGCATATTCTGTGTAGTCTGATCTTGATCAATAATGTTATTGTCTGCAAGAGCACTTAAAATTCTTCCTGTTATCCCATGGATGGAGAGGGTTGACAATCTTGACAGTTCGGTAAATTCATGTTTATGACCAACATGCTCAATACCTACTGAGAAAAGATGAGATTTGCAAATACATGTATTATTGTTAACTCTTTACCAGACAATCCCGACTTTTAACTACCCTGAAGAAAAATCCTTTTGAAAACATAGTAGGAAAAGGAGAAAATGCTGGTAACCAGTATTTTCTTCTTTTCTTACCAGCATTTTCTCCTTTTCCCACAATGTTTTCTACCCTTCACAAAACAAATTTTAATTTTTGAGCCACATTTGATCTGTCGTCTGCAAATGCTTTTAATTTGGACCAGTCTAAAATTTTGTCGTTTGGTAAAGAGTTAAATTGTAGGTAATTAACACTAATTATAGTTTGATACATGAATACATGTTAAAGTATTGTGGCAAAACGAGAATTTGTTTGATATGAGTAATTTCTGTTTTTGCCTCATTATTTCAAAAAGTGGACTGCTTCAAGTCAAAAACAGCTGGCAGCAAGACACAGTGTGCTAAACTCTGTACCAGTCAACAAAATTTGGACTTGACCAAATTGAAAGCATGTGCAGAAGACAAAATATGGCTCAAATGATTATTTCTGTCTGTGTTAGGGTAGAAAACATTGTTAGTTATCAGCATTTTCTCCTTTTCCTATAATGTTTTCAGAAGCTGTCTTCCTGAGGATCGTTAAAACTTGTGATTATGTGGTAAGGGATTAAACAAAGGTTGTAGAAAATGATATTAGGATCATATTTCTCTACAACACTCACTGAAAATAGTATTTGGTTACATGTACACACTGTTCTTTTACATACATTTTCTATATAGATATTAATCATACCTTTATTTTGCTGAATAAGTTCAAACATGAATTATTGTACTTTTTTGTGTGAATGCTCTAAGCTTCACTGGATACAAACTGCTATTTGATACATGAGTTAGTGTCGTATTAAGTGTATTAAAAAAAAACCCTCAGAAAATAGTGTAATTGAGTAATATTGATATTTTGACATCTAGTTGTTCATTTTAACTTAATTATTTTTTTGTGTGAAATAAATAATGTGAAATGCCTTAAAAAAGATGTCACGAATACCTGTGTTTATTGAAAAGAAAAGTCGAAAAAATTGGAACAAGACAGCTGAGACTTGTATATTTATCTCTTGTGAATCAAATACAACAAACACAAGTGAGTTTGAAGAGACTGAAGAACTGGGCAATAATGATCTAAATAATGTGGAAGGTGATACATCCTTGGAGAAATTTACGAACAAAGCTAGCAGAGTAAGGAATGTATCAGTATATTCTGATGAGGAGGATTCTGTGAGAGGAATAAAGTTTGATTCAGATTTCATTAATGGAGATGATAGACATTCAGATGTCAGTAACACATCTATCTCTCTTACAGTCGTCTCCTGCAGTAAGGAAGTTGTTAATGCTACATGTAACTGTAAACTTTGTCAGTCAGTGGGAGATAAACTTGTGGCCACCTCAACTGAAAGTTGCATAGAAGTTGGTGGAAAAGCTTTATGCAAAACAGAAATGGGTGTTGGCAATGACTTCATAGAGGAGTTTGGTAAGGTCACAAAACCCAGAAGTTTAATACCCAAACTTACTCCAAGGCTAACAGCAGGTATTGTGTCAGTGACCCCAGCACCAATGAAGAGAAACAAAAGTAAAAGAGTGAAAAACTGCAATACAGAAATAAAGGTAGAAGCACCAGCAGAGTCACATTCTAGGAATGTAAGAGGTCAGCACCAGAATTGGGATACAGGTTTCATAAACAACTCCCAGACAACAACTTCAAGTGAGAGAGTTGAGATGAGAAATGATGTTCATAGTCTTCCTATTGAGTCAGGCTTTGATACAGAAAAGAAAATTAGAGACACAGTTATCACTGATAATAAGCTGCTTACAGATGAAGCTTTTATTATCAAGTCTTGTCATGATTTGGAAGATTCTGAGCCTGAATGTGCGCAACATGAACACAAAAAGAAACAAATTTTTAATGGAAGGGAAATTAATACTGATAAACAAATTCTCTTCAGAGTTGAACTGGAAGACTTAGAAAGTAATACAGGAGGAAAAGTTGAAAGTGAAGTTGAAGATTTAGTGTATCTTTCAAAAGATTATAAAGAAGCAGCTGGTTCTCCTGGTTCAGTTCATTGTGATTCCGTGAATCTAAATAGAGCTGAAGGGAAAACTGATTTGGCCACAGCTTTACTTAAGAAAAGACCCATCAGCAGTGAGAGGTCACCTGTTCGTTCACAGATTCCTGTGTTAACATGTCAAAGTCCAAAGCGAACCAGTGGGAGTCCAAGCCCTGTGTGTGGTTCTCAATCAGTCTCCAGAGAAAGTTCAAAGTCTCCAATTAGAAACACTTTTTCCATAGTTGACAGTTCTGCCAGTAAACTTCCACCTAAAAGTCCAGTTTATTCACAGAGCAGTCCTTCAGTAACAAAAAGATGTTCCTTGTCTTCTAGGAGTAACACTGCTTCACCATGTTGTGTTTCAGTTAAATCTCCAAGTCTTAGAAATGCAGCTGACCAGATTCCTCCATCTTTGACTAAACTGACAAATCTTGCTCAGAGACAGATAAAGTTGTTCAGGTCAAATAACTATATCAAAGGAAATGAAGAGAAAAAGTCACCTATCAACAGTGCTCCTAAACCTTTTCCTATCAAACAGTCAAATCTACAATTAGAGAATACTGACAGCTCTTTTAAAAGAAATTTGCCAAAAGCCCCTGAGAAAAGGACACTTAGATATGGACAGAGATGTATTGCAACAGAGAATAACCAACTTAAAGGTTACATTGTTGCACTGACTGCACTTAGATTTAAATGCACACTGGTTTTGCACAGCTTGATGTGAGTGAAATAAAGTCACATTTTTAGTTGAAAATTTCCTCTTATCTAAAATCACAAAATAAAGGAAACAAACATCTCGTAACTACTTGCAACTGCTGTAAGACCAAGCCATGCAAAGCACAGGACCACTAGACTATAGCTAGCAATCCAGGGTCCGTATTCACCAACCGTTCTCAAGAACGATTTTAGTCTAATTCTCCTAGATTTTCTACATTTGTCAAAAGAAAGACAACTTCTGATTGGCTAAATCAAATGCTTTAGCCATGATTGGCTAAACCAAATGATTTAGCCAATCAGGAGTTGTGTTTCTTTCAAATTAGACAAGTCTAGAGAATAAGATGAAGAATCATGTAAGGAATGGTTGGTGAATTTGAAGCCATGGCTTGGCTAAAATTCTTCTTGAGGATTTATTAAATCATTGCAGAAAGATTTGTAAGCCACTTGCCACTTAACAGTGATCAGACTTTGATGAGGTGGGATGCATCCAATAGCTTCAACCCTTTACCAAGTAGTTTTAACAACCCTGAAGAGGAAGCCTTGTGAAAAAAGTGACCAGCATTTTCTCTTCTTTATATGTTTTCGGTCGTATAGATCAAAGACAGAAATCATTTGAGCTACATTCAATTTCTTGTATACAAATCCTTTTAAATTTGCTTGAGTACAAAATTTTGTTGTTTGGTAAAGGGTAAAGGTAGTGCAAGATGCAGTAGCATAACACCATATCTGCTTGTCTCTTAACTCTTTACCACACGATAAAATTTTATACTGGTCCAAATTGAAAGCGTTTGCAGATGACAAAATAAATGCAAATGAAAATGTAAAACTTGTTTTGGGAAGGGTAGAAAACATTGTGGGAAAAGGATAAAATGCTGGTTACCAGTTTTTTCCCACAGACAGATTTAAGAAAAGACCAAGTCCCTAAATTGGGAAATGACCATGTTATTCTTTAAACATCAAAATTGCACTTATTTTTAGCTAATCATTATTACATAAATGATTTGTCATCAGAAATTACTGGGTACTGTGTCAAATGATATGATTTTTTATTGACACACCTAAAAGAAGAGTAGCAAAGATTTTTTTTTTTTTTATACCATTCAGGTCAAATGACTGATTTGGCTAAAGAAAGGCCAAAATCTGGGGGAAAAAAAATCATGGATGATAAGTCTTAGAAGTACATGTACCACAAACTTACTCAAATGATTACTATAAGGTGATCTTTGAAGTTTTAGGCTACTATATTTTATACGTGACATAGGGAAACCTTAACCCTTAGGCTGCTAACCGTGACTCACTGACCTTTTGCAGACAACATAGATCAAGATCAGACTGCACAGATTGTGCAGTCTGATCTTGGATCTGCGCTTTCTGATAAGGGGATATCTCTCCTCCAAAAATACCTTTGAAATGGGGAAATTTGGGTTTTTACTATCGGCTTCTAAGTTTCATTTCATTTACACAGCAGGATAAGGGTTAAAAGATCTTTATGTCTAGAACCACAAGGACTAAGGCTTTGATGTTTTATATAAGGGATAACATTTTGGTTGGGTCACAGTTAAGCCTTTCCAAACAGTTCCAAGTTTTAACAACCCTGAGAAATCAGGCTTGTGAAAACAATGTGTAAAAAAGAAAAAAAAACATGATAGTTATTGTCTCCTTTGCCCACAATGGTCTTAGTCCTTTCAAAGGCAGATAAGCTATGTCATATCATTTGTAAAGGTTTTTAATGTAGAAGAGACTAAAATTTTGTCACCTGGTAAAACAAAGAAAAAGATTTATAAAATATTTAAACCTAAAAGCCTAGGTTGTTGTTTGGTCTGTAGGTACATTACCGTACAATTGTCATCAAAGGATAGTTCTTACCAAAGGTGTTCAAATTGTGTCCTTAGGCTCAGAGGTAGGATACAATGAATATTTAACTCTTTACCAGACAAAAGAAAAAAGTGACCAGCATTTTCTCCTTTTTCTACATTTTCTATCCCATAGATCAAAGACAGAAATCATTTGAGCTACATTCAATTTCTTGTATGCAAATCCTGTCAATTTGCTTGAGTACAAAATTTTGTTGTTTGGTAAAGGGTAAAGGTAGTGCAAGATGCAGTAGCATAACACCATTATCTGCTTGTCTCTTAACTCTATACCACACAATTCTTCAAATTGATCGCATTTGCAGAGGACAATTTAGATATGGCTTAAGTGATTGAATTCATTTCTGAAAGAATGGAAAACATTGTGGGAAATGGAGAAAATGCTGGTTACCAGCATTTTCTCCTTTTCCTACAAAGTTTTTCTTCAGGGTCGTTAAATCTTGGGATTGTGTGTTAAAGGGTTTTAAAACTCTTTTCATCACATGACAGATTTTTAGACTTGCTCAAATTTAATGCATATTTTGCAGACATTTTATCAAATGTAGTCAAAATTGTAGCATATATATTTCAGAGGTTACATTTCATTGTGGGAAAAGAAGATGCTGGTTACCAGCATTTTCTCATTTTCCAACAATCATGTTTTCAAAAGCCCTCTTGCTCAGGGTTGCCTAAACTTGCGACTGTTTGGTAAAGACTTAACCCTTTACTGCACAGTACTGCCTTTTAACGAGACGGAGGCCTTTTGAAAACATTGTGGGAAAAGGAGAAAATGCTGGTAACCAGCATTTTCTCCTTCTTCCACAATGTTTTCTACCCTTCCCAAACCAAATTTCAGTTTCAGTCACATTTATTTTTTCGTCTGCAGGTGCTTTCACTTTGGAGTAGACTGAAATTTTGTCATTTGGTAAAGAGTTAAAAAGAACGAAGGAGGCTATAAAGTAATTTCTTTTCTCTATTTTTATCAATTCAGGAAATGCTGGAGTTCCTGCATCCAAGGGGGTATCAGGTAATTCTTTTTTTGTTTTCAGATCTACCTTTAACCTTTAGAGTGCTGAATTTATGAAATAAACCTTTTCAGTGAAGAAAATCATCCGAAATATTGTCATTTCAAGGTTGTAATAGCCAGAAGGTGTATTGAAGTAGCTGACATTCTGTGCAGTCTGATCTTGATCTACACTGTCAGCAAAAACAAGTTAAGTTGGTTCCAGTGCTTTAAGGGTTAACTCTATTCCAAACCAACCCAGGTAACCATCATTTTCTCCTTTTTAGCTTGGCTGTTTTTGAAGAAAATATTGCTTTCAAAAGCTTTTCTTCCTCAGGGTTGTCTAAACATTAGATTGTTTGGTAGATAGTTAACCTGTAGAGACTAAACAGATCAAAGTGAACATTTAAGTCAAGAAAAAAGACCCAAATGTTGCATTTTTAAGGCTGCCCTTGCAAAAGTATTTCAGACACTATTGTATGGTGTAGACCAAAAATCAGACTTGAAATTCTGTACTTGTCTGATCTTGACGTATACTATTACAGCATGCCCACTTGGTTTTCAGTTTGGGGGTACATGCACTCTCCAGGTTTTGAATTGGGGGTACAAAGAAAAAATTGGGGGTACACTGTACCCCATTGGTTTTGAATTGGGGGTACAAAGAAAAATTAGGGGGTAGAGAGTAACTCTCAGCTGTTTCAGTTTTATTAATGAATTTTAACACCCTAGCCCCTTCACCATAATGAATGGGATCTTAATTAAATTATGCATTTGGTGATTATATGGATGCATCACATGTCTCCAGGGCATGCACATACTTAGATATAATGGCAACACCAGTCAGGGTTTAAAAGCTGAAAATGGCCACGAGTTTTGATAATCGACCGCATTTATGGAAGATTTTTCACCTTTCTATTTATTCCTTTCTCAAAGTTGCGAAGTACATTAGAACTGCTTTAAAAAGGAAGTGTGGACAGATTAATGCTTGTTGTCCAAGATGATGTTCGTAGATCTGGCTATTTTAAAATCACAGAGGAGCAGGCCGATTGGGTCATTGTAAGCTCAAACTCTGTCAAATAAAGGCCATGCCGTGTTAGGGCAAAATAAAACAAAATGTGTAATGGTAGAATCACTTGTGTAAACCTACTTTTCTCAAATCTTCATGCTGTATAATATTTTAACAGCTTTTGTTGTGATGACATTTTTTCTGCAGCAGACGCCATACATACGAAAATTACACGTTTAATTTGTGGTTCGATTTTTCAGCTTTCATACATAAAAAAAAATGTGTTTTTAACAATAACTGCGCATCATAATATAGTTAAAAGATTTTAATTTCTCATTGAAAATTAATTACCAGATTTCCTGTACACGTGGTACATTTTGACACCTTAAAAAAATCGAAGCGAAAATTATTCAGACAGACGAGGGAGCCACAAAATATATATAGTGAAAATATTTGGTAATCCGCTCTATGTTGAGGACAAAGCGTGGTACCCACTTACAAGGAAAACTACTTTTGTTTTGTTTGTTTGGCGTGCAATACGAAATGGTATCTAATTTGTATGTGCAGTTTAGGTAATTACTTTCTTTTTGGTATGTGCATACTTTTGACAGTGCGTGCATGCACATAACCACAAAAAAATGTATACGCACGAAGTAGAATTTATACGTGAATTACGTACTGCAGTATGTGATTGGGCACCCTGCTATTAGAGGCAGCAGTAAAACTTATGATTGCCTTTTGTTGCTAAAGTTGATCCCTCTAGATCTTTACAAGATGGCAAAATTTTGTAATCGTCCAGTTTGAAAGCATTTACAAAGTATCATAGATAATAGAATCTGTCTTTAAAAAGTTAGAAAACATGGGATGAGAAATACTGGTAACTAGCATTTTCTCAGTTTTCCACACTGTTTTCAAAGGCCTTCTTTCTCACGGTTCTAAAAACTCAGGATTGTTTTGTAAAAGGTTTATGACAAAATGTCCATACAGAGAGTCGTTGCAGACATCATGTTGTACTTGACTTCAAGTGAGGTAATATGAATCTAAAAGGGTAGGAAACAACGAGTCGGAAAAGGAAAAAAATGGGCGTTAATGGCATTTTCTGGCTTTACCACAAAGTTTGTGAAAGCCGTCTTCCTCTAGGTTGTTAAAACACAGGATTGTTTGGTATAGCTTAACCACTTTGCCACACAATCCCAAGTTTTAATGACCTTGATAAAGAAGGCTTTTGAAACCATCATTGGAACAGGAGAAAATTCTGATAACCAGCATTTTCTCCTTTTCCAACAATATTTTATACCTTTCATAACCAAAAAGCATAATTCAATCACATTAGAATTGTCATCTGCAGCTGTTTTCAATTTGAAAGACTCCAGATTTTTGTCATTTTGTAAAGAGTTAACTTTTGAAAGGAAGATATAGATCTAGTTTTGGTGTGCTTGTTTGGATGATATTTCATACAGATTTTTTTTTCCTTAATTTAGCCTTTTTTTGTTGTTTTTTGAGGGAAAAAAAAGTTCTTTTACCACACATTGTTTCTTACAACATACTTGATCTTCACAGCCCCTCAAAGTACCTCCAACAAGAAGCGAGCCCCCTGGGACTTGAAGGGCCGTTTACAAGACATGGAGGAGAAGATGAAGTTGAAAGACCACCAGGTAAGTGAGAGCCTGTGAACATGGACCTGAACTAAATGTTGTGTTGCCTTTGGTATGTGACTGTACTACAGGCCAAACTTGGTGCTTATTTTGAAAGAGTAGACATGTTTAACTTTGATTTGTTATTCTTTGTTATTTCAAGCCAAGTGATCTGGGTCTGTATTTACCAGCCATTCTTCAGAAAAGTCTTAGTGTTATTCTTAAGAATTTCCTAAATTTGAAAGCAACACAACTTCTGATTGGCGAAACCATTTGGCAAAGCCAATCAGAATTTCTGTTACTTTCAAAATCTAAAATTAGACCAAGAATGTTCTGAAGAATGTTTGGTGAATACGGATCCTGATTTGATAATACTGAGTGTCTCAGCCAATCAGATCACTAGTCATAATATTTGAAATTTAGAAAATAATTAGTATGGGTAGAAAAGCAACCAGTAGCTAAGGAAGATTATTGTGCCAAATACTGGCAAAAGAAACACCAGGAAATCATGGATAGGCACATTGTCTGCTGGGATGAAACTGTAATAATGTTGAAAAAGGCATTAAACACCATATAAACAACGAAACAAAATGCAATGAAATTTCTACATCATTGCATTGCAAATTTTTAAGAGGGAATTGCTCTTCTTAACACAATGTTTACCATCATTTGGGGAAAAAAAATTTCCAACAAATGTTGGATCATGGACAAGTACTCTATATCAGTTTTCTGTAGGTCTATAAACAGCCTGTATAAGAATGGATTAACTCTTTACCAGGCAAAAAAAAATAGAAATGTCCAGATAAACAGAGGACAAATTAACCCTTTTCCACACAATCTTGAGTTTGTATAACCCGAAGAAACGAGCATTTTCTCCTTTTTCCACAATGTTTTCTACCCTTTCTTTGACAAATGTCTTCATTTGGGCTACATTATATTTGTCATCTGCAAATGCTTTGGATTTGGACAACTCCTAAATTTTGCCGTTTTGTGAAGAGTTAACCCTTTACTGCACAATGCCGCCTTTTAACTCCCCTGGGAAACAAGCCCTTTGAAAACATTGTGGGAAAAGGAGAAAATGCTGGTTACCAGCATTTTCTCCTTTTCCCACAATGTTTTTAACCCTATCATAAAGATATTGCATCATTTGAGCCACAATGAAATTGTCGTCTGCAAATGCTTTCAGTTTGGACAAGGCTAAAATTTTGTCGTCTGGTAAAGAGTTAAAGCCAGGAATAAAGGATGGAGTTTGTCTTTGATAGGGAGAAATCATTGTGGGTTACCATCATTTTCTCCTTTTCCCACAATGTTTTCAACAGTCTTCTACCTCAGAGTTGTTAACCCATAAAGCGTCTGTCATGAAAATAATTGCTTTTGTGGCCAATATAGATCACTGCTTTGCTGTGATATCTAAGGAAAAAAAAAAAAGCTCAAAATTGTACTTCCTTAAGGTCTTATTTCTTGAATGAAACATTCTGTTGGTTTTATTCGGAGCACTATTGGTTAAAACTCAGGATTGTTTGGTAAAGGGTTAACAGGTAGATTTTAACTTTAAGATGGCAGAATGGAGTGAGCAGATCGGAACCTTGCTCAACCAGAACTCACAGTTGTCAGGGACAGTTGCAGAGAGGGAGGAGGTAGCTTCTAGCATCAGTAAGGAAAAAGAGTATCTGCAGCAAAAGTTGATGTAAGGAAATTTTTTTGTAGTTAAATCTTATTTGTCTCATTATCGATGCAAGTATTGCTTTTTAGATTGCTATTTATATTACTTCAAGGAAAAGTTTCTGAAAACCCCCAAGGAAAACGGAGCAGTTTTCTTTTTGTAACGCTCAATAGATAAAACTTGAAAACACCCATGGAAAAAGGGGCAACTTCTTTTTGCCCCCTTTGACACCAAGTTTTTCCCTGATACTGTAGGCTAGCTCACTGCAAGTATATTATCATCCCTTTACCACACATCTAAATTTTTGTTCACCCAAATTCAAAGCATTAGAAGACCACAAATTCAATTTTGGTACTAGTCATTAAAAAGGTAGGAAACATTGTGGCTAACGGAGGAAAATGCTGGTTATCAGTGTTTTTTCCTTTTCCCACAATGTTTTCAAAAGCCCTCTTTGTGGAATAAAAAGAAATGCTGTTTACCAGTATTTTCTTATTTTCCCACAGTGCTTTAACCATTTAGCAAACAAACCTTTGGGATAATGACCCTGACGAAAGAGACTTGATTGTGAAAAAAGCAGATAATGCTGATATCCAGCACTTTTGGTTTTTCCCACAATATTATACCTTTTCAAAAACAGATTCAGTATTCTAAGTCTTATTTTTCATCTGCAACTCTTTCCACTTTAGACAAGTCTAAACTTTTGTGGTCTGTCACAGAGTTACAAGTCTTTTTTCTCAGTGTGTTTAACCCTTTACCAAATGACAAAATTTTAGGCTGGTCCAAATTCAAAGCATTTGCAGATGAAAATTTAAATGTGGTTCAAATGATGGATTTTTTTTTTTTTGATAGGATAGAGACATAGTGGGAAAATGCTGGTATTTTCTCCTTTTTCCCACTATGTTTTCAGAAGCCTTCTTTGTTGAGGTCGTTAAAAGTCGGGAATGTTGTTGTAAAGAATTAAAACCTGGAGTTGCTTGGTAAGTGGTCAAAGAATTAGTAAAAACTGTGTGCCTTCTTTCAGGGACACAGAAACAGAACTGCATACAATTAAGACTAAATTTGACAGAGAAACAGAGAACTTTGAGTTTACTAAAGCCTCACTGAGGAGGCAGAAGGAGTCCCTTGAGAATGAATTAAGTGCTTTACAGACAGAGGCAGCAGGCCTGAAGTCCTCCATAGCTCAGCTGACATCGGCACAAGCAGGTCTGAAGTCTGAGCTTTCATCCACACAGGTTGGTCAGCCAAGTAACTTTCTACGTGCTTGAAGGCAAAGTGTCCCATTGTGTCATTGCCCATGGTTGTCAGTCTGTATACTCTTTCCCAAAATACATGTAGAGATAAAGGTTGTATCGGAGTTCCTTGAAATGTTTATGTTTAACTCTTCACCAAACGATAAGATTTTGGACTTGACCAAATCGAAAGCATTTGCAGATGACACTTTGTATGTAACTCAAATGATGATTCTGACTTTGATTTGGGTAGAAAACATTGTTGGAAAAGGAGAAAATGCTGGTTACCAGCATTTTCTCCTTTTTCCGCAATGTTTTCAAAAGGCTTCTTCCCCAGGGTCGTTAAACCCAGGATTGTGTGGTAAAGGATTAAAATGACAATGTTTCTGAGATGTAGTGGTGGACTTCATGTCTTTTTATCCTGGATTCATATACACCAACCATTCTTATCTTCATGCTAAGTCTAATTCTAGATTCAAAAAGTAATACAACTTCTGATTCACCAAACCAAATGGTTCATCCAAACCAAATGGTTTAGCCAATCAGAAATTGTTTTAGATATAAATTTAGAAAATTCTTGAGAATAAGACTATGAATATTCTTAAGAATGGTGAGTGAAAACAGACCCAGGTCAGTTCAGATGCTCCAGAGTTTTGTGCCCTTCTATTGATAAATAAGCAATTTTGTGCGACACTTCCTTTTTATAGTACTGTATAATGATTGCTCTGTATAGCTCTTGTATATCTCTATATACCATGAATACAGTGAATGTATAGAATATTCCCATGTTTTGCCTTTTGTAAAAGAAAAATTTGAGCAATGGGCACAAATAATAAATAGGTACATAAATTTACTAAACAAACCCAAATCATTACATCCTGGAGGAAGAAAGCATTTGAAAACTTTCTGAGAGAACAAGAAAATGCTGCAATCAGTTTTACCATATATGCACAATTTTTTTTTTTTTTTACCCTTTCATCGACAAATTCAGTGATTTGAGCATCATTGAACTCTTTACCACACAATCCCGACTTGTAACGACCCTGTGAGAGAAGCCTTTTGAAAACATTGTGGGAAAAGGAGAAAATGCTGGTAACCAGCATTTTCTCTTTTTCCCACAATGTTTTCTTCCCTTCCTAAAACAAATTTCAATATTTCAATCACATTTATATTGTTGTCTGCAAATGCTTTCAATTTGGACCAGTGTAAAATTTTATCTTTTCGTAAAGAGTTAACTCCGTAGCAAATGACAAAATTTTGGATTTTGGGGGTTTCTACAATGGCGATTGCTTTGCAGTCGGCACAGACTAGAACCTGGACAAGTTATCGCTGTCCTCAGAAAATTCTGTGTAGTTCTACCCCTATTAATCGCCCCTGAGTTGTTAAAAAGAGACAATATGGCATGTTTGAAGAATCAGAATTGTCTCTTGGTGCGACATCAGAAGACAAGAGATCACCTGAACAACAATTATTATGATGTAGTAGATCTAGATCAAAGGGCTATAAAAAGAAATGTAAGCCAAGCAAAAGTAAAATCACACTTTTATATCAGCTGGTGAGTATGGGCCTGGAACCACATATATATATACTGTTTTGGCTTTAGTGGTTTTAGTAGGAACTGTACTTTTTTTCATCTTTTCATCTTAGAATATGAAAGATTACAGAAGTTTTCTATTGTCGTTACTTTTTTAGATGTCATTGAACAAGGCATTGAAGGACTGTCAAGAAAGAGACAATACAATTGTCTGCATAACAAATGAGAAAGATTCGGAAATTGCAAGATTAAATGTGATCATAAAAGACAACAATGATACCATCACAGACTATGAAAGAAAATTCAGAGAGTTTGAAACTGAGAGGCGCAAACTACACAACACGGTTCAAGAACTAAAAGTAAGAATGCTTTATCCCAGATTAAGCAAAGTTTATCTTGATATACCCTAGCCCCTAGAGAGCTGAACACAAATTGTATGTTAAGACTAGACTGCCTTTTGCACATTGTTGATCATGATCAGACAGCACTGGAGATGCAGTCTGATCTTGATCTTCATTATTTCGTGTCTGCTATTTTCTGATATGTCTCTTTAAAAACATGCTAGACATTGCTGTGCTTTTCTTTGGTCTTCCCGATTGAGGAAATGATTTTAAAACACGAACTATGCCCTGGTCTTATGACTCTGATGAGGACAGTCTATTGAAAAATGGAAAAAATGCTGGTAACCATCATTTTCAAACTGTCGTAGAAATATCGTTTCAAAACAAATGCCATCATTTTAATCCTGTTTAATTTGTTGCTGCAATTGCCTCTAATTTGGACATGTATGAATCTTTGTGGTCTTGTTAGGAATAAACCCTTTACTGCATGTCATGATCACAATGTTTTAACAACTCTGAGGAAGGAAGCCTCTAAAAACATTTGTTGTCAGAAACTGCTTTCCATTTGGTCATGTCTAACTCTGTATGATCTTTTTAAGAGTTAACAGCTGTCAGAGGCACTTGCAGGGGTGTTGAGAGAGTAAAGTAAACTTTGTAAAATATGGGGGAGTAATGCCTATTTTAACCCTTTACCACACAATCCTGACTTTCAACGACCTCGAGAAAGAGGTCTATTGAAAACATTGTGGGAAAAGGAGAAAATGCTGGTAACCAGCATTTTCTCCTTTTCCCACCATGTTTTCTACCTTCCCATAACAAATTTAAACTTTTTCAGTCACTTTTATTTTGTCGTCTGCAAATGCTTTCAATTTGGACTACTCTAAAATTTTGTCGTTTGGGTAAGAGTTAAGGAATATCCACATTTGTCACAATATCTTTAGAATCTGACCTTATGTATGCAAAATCTTTTGCCTTACAGCAGATCAATTTTGAAGACAGAAACTGAAATTGTCTGTAACATTCGTATCAAACCTTGATTCATGTTTATTATTCCAGTTTTCTGAAGATACTACTAAAGTCATCGGCTGCAATGTCGTTTTGGGGGCTTGATGAATTTTTTTTTTTTTTTTTTTTTGCACTGCGGAAGCTTCTTACGGACATGAAGGAAAGGATTAAGGGTTGGATTAAAAGGTTATGGGCATAATTCATTGAGAATTTCATGATTTCTGATGTTTTTTCTATTTGTTATGTTTAGGGTAATATCAGGGTGTTTTGCCGTGTGCGACCTTTAATTGGCGAAGAACTGCTTGGAAACGATGGAGAGATTCAACACATGAACTTTCCAGATGATGATCACAAAACAGTGGAGCTGGAAAAACTGGCTGATATAAGCTTGAGTGAGGTATGGCCGATAAATTTGAGCCATGCTCTGGCAATAGAGGGTTTAATGCATCTCTGAGATGCATTATACCAAGCAAGTTATCATATAATTATAGATCCATAAAATATATGTAGTCTAACAATAGACTGGATTTGGAGGTAGAATGGTCCTTTGACCTGCAGAAAATTGACCAGTAGCAAAAAGTTGTGAAACAAGTCAGCCTGAACAAACTGCACAGGCTGACCTGGGTTGATACTTTTTTGCAGATGCATCAAGCCCGCTTTTCACAGAGCATGGCTCATTTGCATATTCTATTCATTGAATGTACGCTCAACCAAAATGAACCATGAAAAATAGCTTTGTTGAGCAAAAAAAACCACAAAACTTCCTTACTGTTAGCTTGAGGGAGGTGTGGACAAAAGTTATTAAGGGTATTTAAGTATTGAATAAAAATTAGTCTTTTTAAAGAATCTTACAAAAGTAGCTTCAAGTGAAAGCATCTTCTTGTTGAATTTGAAATACCCATACAAAATAATACACTTCACATCATTTAACTCTTTACCAAATGATAAAATTTTAGACTAGCCCAAATTAAAAGCAATTGCAGACAACAAATAAAATGTTGCACAAACTATGAATTTGTCTCTGAAATGATAAAAAACATTGTAGGAAAGAGGAGAAAATGCTGGTTACCAGCATTATTTCCTTTTCCCATGATGTTTTCAAAAGTCCTTTTCCCTTGGGTCGTTAAAACTCAGGATTGTATGGTGACGGGTTAAGCTACATTTAAATTGGTGTCTGCAGATGTTGCCAATTGACCCTCTACCGCATAGGATTATTTAAGACTCAACAATATTGAAGAAATTTACAGACAACAGTTGAAGTGTTTTTCAAAATGGCACTATTTGTCCTTGACTAGGTAGAAGACATTGTGGGAAAAGGATAAAATGCTGTTTACCAGCATTTTCTTCTTTTCCCACGATGTTTTCAAAAGTTGGTAAAACTCAGGATTGTGTGGCAAAAGCTTAAGACAATTCTGAAAACTTTTTTGTCTTCTAAAGAAGATTATTACAAATTTTTCGGATGTCACTTTCAACTCTATTTTTTACTTCAGAGTACTATCAATGGAACGAAAAGAGCGGTCAATGGTAGATACACCTTTTCGTTTGATAAAGTATTTCTGCCGGATTCAACTCAAGCTGAGGTGTTTGAGGAGATATGTCAGTTGGTACAGGTAATGGAGCTTTATTTTTCCTTGCTGTATCATTATATGTCACATTCCAGGACTTTGTATTGAATTCAGCACCTTTTTAACCCTTTACCAAATAATCCTGGGTTTTCATGAACCTGGGGAGGAGGCCTTTTGAAAACATTGTGGGATCAGAAGAAAATGCAGGTAACCAGCATTTTCTTCTTTTTCCACAACGTTTTCTTCCCTTCCAAAGGCAAATTTCAGCATGTGAGTCATGTATAATTTGTCATCTGTAAATGCTTTCAATTTAGCCAAGTCTAAAATTTTGGTGTTTGGTAAAGAATTAACTCTTTACTAGACAACAAAATGTTGACTTGTCCACATTAAAAGCATACACAGACAACAACTTAAATGTAGATCCAGTGATGGAATTAGTCTTTGAATAATTCAAAGACTAATTCTATTATTGAAAAGACACATTTAATTTTTATTTTCTCTTTTTCCCACAATATTTCCTATTGATTTAATTGGTAGAAAACATTGTGGAAAAAGGAGAAAATGATGGTTACCAGCATTTACTGCCTTTTCCCAACTGTGTTTTTTTTTTTTTTTTTTTTTTTTTTTGAAAAGGCCTTTCTTCAGGGTTAAAAAAGCAAAAGATTGTTTGGTAAATAGTTAAATAGCTTGATTCAAGTCAATCGAAAAAGTCTGCCATTCTTGTAAGGTAGACAGGTGTGCACTTTGACCTGATTTGTAACCTCTAGGTGTACAGTTGGGAATGCAATGGAGGACGTCATACTGGACCATGAGATAGTATGAGTTATAATGGTGGGAAGATAAATAGCCCCAACCTGTAGGCCATATTGTAAGGGAAATACTTGGAAGAATTTCTTGTTTCAAACCACACGGTCATGAACTGTAATGTTTGATATACATGTATAGTATCACCTGATGGATTTCTACATTTTTAGCTTGACTGTTTTCAAAGAAAACTTTAAGGTCCTTTCAGGTCCTAGAACAGAAGATTTGAGATTTGTATCATTCTGAGTTGACTTTTATGATGTTTGTTTTATAGAATTTAAGATGCTAAAGTTTCGGGAAAGTAATTTCAGGACCATAGATACTGAATATCAGATACAAAAATTTCAGGAATCTGATTTAACCCCTTACCACAGAGTCTTGGTTTTTAACGACCCCAAAGGAAGAGGGCTTTTGAAAATGTTGTGGAAAAATGAGAAAATACTGGTTACAGCATTTTCTTCTTTCTGCACTTCCAAAGAGAAATTTAATTTTTTAGTCTCACCTCATTCGTTGTCTGCAAATGCATTCAATTTTGATAGATCTAAATATTTATCGTTTGGTACAGGATTCAGGGCAGTCATTGCCCATTTGTTCATAATATCACTTTGGCTTGTAATCGCTAACAACAGACATTTTGTCATTACCAGAGTGCCCTTGACGGATACAACGTTTGTATCTTTGCCTACGGTCAAACAGGAAGTGGTAAAACCTACACCATGGAGGGACCTTGCATGGAAGACGAGGAAACAATGGGCATGATATCTCGTGCCATGGTGCAAATTTTCAGCACAACAAAGGATCTGGAAGACAAAGGGTGGCAGGTAAATTATTAAATTTGTGTGGTGCTTTTGGAAAAGGGGGTTTAATGCATTTGGAAGTGTGATGCATATTACCAAGCAAGTCTTCATATAATTATGGATTCATAACATCAGTTTTGTGTAATAATCAACTGAATTAAGAAGTAGAATGGTCCTTGGACATACAGAAACTTTACAGATAGCAAAAACTTTCAAGCCAGGTCAGCTTGTGCGGACTGACATGGGTCAAAAATACTTTTTGCAGATTCACTAAACCCCACTTTCACCGAGAAAGACTCATTTATAAGGTCTTTATCAGGTGATAAACATTTAGATTTAACTCTATACCACACAAATTTGACTTTTAACAGCCCTGAGGAAGAAGTCTTTTGAAAACATTCAGGGAAAAGAAGAAAATGGTGGTAGCCAGCATTTTCTCCTTTTTCCACAATATTTTCTACCCTATCACAGAGAAATTCCATCAGTTGAGCCACATTTAAATTGCCGTCTGCAAATGCTTTCAATTTGGACAAGTCCATAAGCTTGATGTTTGGTACAGAGCTAGCTCTACCAAACAACAAAATTTTAGACTGGTCCAAATTGAAGGCAACTGCATGTAACAAATTACATGTGACTCAAAAATTGAAATTTGTCCTTGAATGGGTATAAAACACTGGGAACAGGATAAAATGCTTGCTACCAGCATTCTCTCCCTTTCCTGCAATGTTTTCTTGCCTTCTCTGTCAGGGTCATTAAAACTCTGAATTGTCTGGTAAAGTGTTAAATCTACCCACAAATTTTTTTTTTTTTTGAAAAAGCCTTCTCTGCTAGGGTTGTTAAAACTTCAAATTGTGTGGTAAGGGGGTTGAATTTACCTACAGTGTTTTCTTGAAAAAGCTTTCTCTGTCAGGTTCATTAAGAGTGAGGATTTTGTGGTAAAGGGTTATAGATACATCCATACTCTATTTCAGCCAGTTTTTTACCCATTTCATTTTTATTTTATCAAACTATAATTATTCTTGTATCTTCATGCCAAATGTTGCTGTAATGGTTGCAAGGTTGCATAGATTACCACAGATAGAAAATGTGTTTCATTTCCTGTAGGCCTTCAAAGAAATCACTGTTGTGATGTTTCCGGTTTGATATATGTCGGGTTCCCATTTACGCACATATGTGCGTGATTCATGCACTTAATTGAATTATCACGCACAAAATATGAAGTGAAACTTGCATGCACACACAGGTTTCATGGATCCTGCTGTCAATCACCAGTGAAAAAATGTCTCCTAAACAGAAGCACTCGCAAATCTTATGGCAACAAGTAATGTCTTTACATGATATTTAAAAGATCTAAACTCTTACGTATACAATAGGTGTCAAGTATGAAGGTCACTGTTTATCACTGTTAATCAACTTATGTCATTTGTTTAAAAGTATAAATGGTATTAATCTGCTTTTCTAGTGTAAAATTACAGATTTTGAAGTTACTTGCTACCCTAATTGACAAATTTGTGTCAAATCATGTGGAAATACTACGCGAAAAATTAACTGGCATGAAAAAATAGATCACTACAAAAAAGCACAAAAACCCATGACACAACAAAAATTGCTTATTAGTGTCTGATATTGACAGTGAAATGGAAAATTCCACTGGCCATCTGGTTGTAAGTTGTCCCTCTGAACTTGGTCCAGTGAGTAAGGAAACATTACAAGCAACTTCTTTTTTAAATTGCCCATATTGTTTTCGAGAACAGATGACTGCAGCGTGAGACTCATCAAAACAAATATTCCATACGACAGACCCTTACTTTCCTCCATAGAAGCTCTAAAATTTTCATTATTTAGTTCACTCCTAGAATTTCTCTGGCACTCCCAAACTTGTCCTCCAGGTAGTGCATGCACTCCCCAAAAAAGATGTGAGTGGGAACTCTGATATGTCTTAATCCCTTCCACTATACGTATCAATAATTTTTCTGTCAGATTTTAACAGCATTTTTTTCTCTCTGCCTGTAAGGATGTACTTTTAAAATGCAGATTGAGCTGAAATGGCTTAGTGGGCAATATTGAGACATATTTTACTAGCAAGAATTATCACCACTATTTTGACTACTTCCACTTTCATATTGTAGTATGAACTAGAGGCATCTTTCCTAGAAATTTACAATGAGACCATCAGAGATCTACTTGTGAACCATGGACCTGATGTGAAACATGAGATCAAACTCGGAATCAATGGTAAAGATGTGACAGTGACCAACCTCACGTCACAGATGGTGACACGCAAGGAACAGGTATACTACTTAACCCTTTACCAAACAATCCCGAGTTTTAACGACCCTGAGAAAGGACACATTTGAAAACATTGTGGGATAAAGAGAAAATGTTGGTCACCAGCATTTTCTCCTTTTCCCACAATATGTTGTGCCCTTTATAACCTTTTACCACACAATCCGGAATTCTGACGACCCTAAGAACAAAGCCTTTTGAAACATTGTGGGAAAAGCAGAAAATGCTGGTAACCAGCATTCTCCATGTCCCGCAATGTTTTCTACCCTATCAAAGACTAATTTTATAATTTGAAGCACATTCATATTGTTGTCTGCTAATGCTTTGAAAATAGATTAGTCTACATTTTTGTCGTATGGTAAAGGGTTAAAATAGATTCCATAATTTCAGCAAAATGAATTCGGTTTCTGCAAATGCTTCACATTTAGATGAGTCGTAAACTTTGTTGTGAGGTAAAGAGTTAACTTTTTGTCTCCTGTACAGGTAACTTTGAAAATACCTTTCTGAAATACCTTTCATCAACATGAATCATGTTTTATTCATGAATACAGCAGAAAAAAATGCGGCAGAAATTTTTGACTCGGATGTTTTTAAAGAAATCATTAAGGTATTGCCGTAGCCCTGTTGTTCGCCCCTGTGTTGCAAAATACTCCTTATTTTTTAATATCTTTGTCATTTCTGAAGATGTTTACTTAAAACTCGGAATGTTTGTTAACTTTCAAAAGGGAAACCCATAAAACAAGGGCAGGTAATCATCAAAATAATTTTGACACAGTTATGCCCCTTTTTTATTTAGAATTTTCACTAAAAATCAAGCACTTGTAGCAGAGTATTGGCAGCGGCATCTGCTCTTGTTTTTAAGAAGCAATTTCTTCTGCTACAGTGTTTTCAAAACTGTTCAGCTGCAGGACGTTAAAAAAGCATCTTCAGGGGATAACAAGTGAACAGATGATGCAGTGAGACAGCAGATATGTGGAACTGTGCGAATGAAAACACAGACTGGTTTTTTATTTATCCTAAAAAACTGTCAGAGGCACTGCATACCATGGTCTGAAATTATACGCCAGCATTTCCACTGGCAGTCACTGCATTACCTGACAATCAATTGTGTTTGAAATGAAAAATCTTGTCACAGAAATGTATTTACCCAGTTAATGGGAATGGAGCTGTACAGAACATCAGGTGAAAAAATCTGTCATGTTTTTGATTTTCATTTTTCAATAATATCTTAAAACAAAAGGCATTGTAAATATACAGCATCAGTTTTTTCAAAGCTTTTTTTGTCTGTGTGTGTGTGTGAACTTGCAGCAACTAAAACAAAATATGATTTCAACTTATTTTAGTGTTATTTGACCCATGTTCTGGCAAAGGGGGGTTTAATGCATCTCTGTGACGCATGATACCAAGCAGGTCATCACATGAAATAATATATTCATGAAATATATTCATAAAATTAATTTTGTCTAACAACCACCCAACTCATGAGGTAGACTGGTCCTTTGAAATGCAGACAGTTGACCAATATCAAAAACTTCCAACCCATGCCAGCCTGCGCAAAATGTACATGCTGACATGGGTCGATACTTTTTGCAGATGCTTGAAGCCACATTTTCACATCTTGCATTAATCATTTCTAGTTACTGACTGATGGTGGAAATATACTTACTTTACAGATAATGACCTTACTGAGAACTGCTTCCACCAATAGAGCTGTGGGAGAGACACAGAGCAATGAAAGGTCCTCAAGAAGCCACAGCGTGTTCAGACTAAAAATCAGAGGTAGCAATGAAATAACAGGGGAAAACTGTGCAGGTTTGTCTTGCCTTGATTTTTCAGTGCCCATATTTTCAAATAGCTTGTAAAAGCATTCTTATTCTAATTCTAAGGATTTTTTTTTTTTGTTTTTAAAGTATGAAAGCACATACCACTATTTCTTCTAGGCTACATTAAACCATCTTGTTTATCGAATCAGAAACTTTGTGTTCATTTTTAGCTCAGCTGCTTTTGAAGAAAACATGGAAGTATTGTTATAGCTCTGTCATCTTCCGAGTCATTATCATGCAAAAACTTTGACATTTTATGATATCTCTGTCATTACTGAAGATATTTTTATGATTTTATGATATCTCTGTCATTACTGAAGATATATACTTTAGACTTGTTTTAATTCTGAACTCTTTACCAAACAACAAAATTTTAGACTGGTCCAAATTGAAAGCATTTGCAGACGACAGAATGTGACTGAAAAATTGAAATTTGATTTAGGAAGGGTAGAAAACATTGTGGGAAAAGGAGAAAATGCTGGTTACCAGCATTTTCTCCTTTTCCCACAATGTTTTCAAAAGCCTCCTTCCTCAGGGTCGTTAAAAGTCGGAATTGTGTGGTAAAGAGTTAACTATCAACAATGCTTTGGACACAATTATAGTGTCCATGGTTGTGAGTTAGAGCGTCGGCCTCATAACCATTAGGTCCCCAGTTTGGTACTCAGGAGTGAGTATCAACTTTGGGATTGTTCATTGGCTCACACATTCGGTATGATTGCTGATGTAGTTCCCAGGAAGCAGCATTGAGAGAGATTATCGTTAGTATAAGTTGTAAGAACTTGTTTCTCAGTGGCTGTAAAATAAATATGTTCAAACAAACACAGTTATGCCCATTTCTCGATTAGGAATTTTACATAAATCAATCTATTTCTAAAAGCAACTGCAGCCAAGCATTGGCACCCGCATGCAGTGCTTTTGTTAAATCTAGAACCAGAGTAAGAACGCAATTTAGAATTTAGAAATATTTCACATCACATAGACTTTTGTTGGATTAGCATTTACCTGGAAACATCTAAAACAGAGGCAGACGGTTTAGACAGATAGACTGCATCTGTGTGTATGCTGATCATGCTTTGCACTCTCTCTAATAGATCCAGAGTGGCATTTGGCAGAAATACACCTGTATGCCAAAAAAGTATACACATTTGCAAGAGCATGGAATTTGTAACATTATAATTTGCACGGAACTGGCAGTATGATCATGAATCTACAGTGTCTGCTACTTTATTTTTAACTTGGCCAAAATCATTTTACTTATAGCAGAATTGCATATTTAGCCATAAAATAAGTAGAGATGGCAATTGATCTTGATAATTGATTGATCATCTGGCCTTTTCATGCATCAGTGAAAAAGTATAGACCCAGATCTGCCTGCATAGTCCCTGCAGGCTGAACTGGGCCAAAACGTTTTGCTATTGTCAATTTTCTGTTGGTCAAAGGACCACTCAACCTTACGATACAGTCTGTTGTCAGACAAAATGAATTGCTTCATTATCTTCCTTCAGGTGTCATTTTTCAAATACATAACTTATTTGATCTGTGCATTCTGGGAACAAAACTGAACAATTTTTCAAGGCGGGAATCAATGCAACGAATTTCAAAATAAAATATTGGTTTATTTTCTAAAACCCACCTTGTAGGATTCATCCAGCCATGGTTAGCTAGCATATAACCTATGCACCAGCCTTTATAAACATTAGCCCATATAAGCTTGGGAAAAAGACCCCGTTTAAGCCCAGCAACATAGGGACGTTATTAATACTTACTATTATTGTCAGTCTGTTGCGCTAATCCCGGTTTTCCCCATGTCTGTATTTAGAAACTGTGTACAGAGATTTGCAGTAAACAGTTGGTATTCTGAAAATATATTTCCCGCATTTGAAATCATTTTGTCTTTTTAGAAATTTGTAGCAAAAAACTGGCTCGATTTTTCCACAGACGTCTTACTTACAATGTATTGCCATTTTCGTCTGCACTTTTTAAGCAGCAATTTACACACCGCGAATTAATATTTGTCCATTTTTTATCCAGTGATGCAATGCATCTTAGTAGACAGGTCGAAGAATATGACATGTGCAGACAACAGTCTTGCTTGGTATAATGCACCACAGAGATGCATTAAGCCCCCTTTGCCAGAGCATGGCTTATGTAAAAAGTAGTTGGAAATTTTGTTTGTTTTAGGTTCACTCAATCTGATAGATCTGGCAGGGAGTGAGAGATTGAAAGAATCTGGCGCAACTGGGCAGAGATTGAAAGAGACCCAAAATATAAATAAAAGTCTGGCAAATTTGGGCAACGTTATAATGGCACTTGGAAATAAGGTATGTGTCCACCTGCACCCTCACAAAGCTTTCATTGATGAAATGATATAGGATTTATTTTCAAAGTGATGGAAAACAGCCTGGTTCCGGAATAAGTCTACATAAGTTGGATGTTATTTTTATTTTTTTGTTTTTTAAATAATAATATTTGAAAGCTCAAGCTGATGATGTTGATTACAACTTAAGTTGCATAAGCCAAGATTCAAATATTGTATTGTGTTGGGTCTTGTTTTGACATTTCAAAAAAAAAAAAAAAAAAAATAATGATATATATATATGAGCCATGCTCTGGCAAAAGGGGGGGTAGTGCATCTCTGTAATGCATGATATTAAGCAAGCCCTCACATAATTATGAATCCATAATAGCCACTTTTTTTTACAACCAAACGAATCATGCAGTAAAATGATCCTTTGACACAAAGAAAATTTACCAGTAGCAAAAAGTTTTGGCCCAGGTCAGCCTGTGTAGACTGCGCAGGCTGACCTGGGACAATACTTTTCGCAGATGTATTAAGCCCCCTTTTCACAGAGCATGCCTCACATGTAAAGACTTTGTTTTGAACATGACTGCCTTGTTGCTAATGTGAATCAACATTAGTAAGAAAGACATGGTGACTTGGAAAAAGGATACAATTGTGATGAAGGAAAAGATTTTTTCTAGGTCTTTTTTTTAAACTAAGAAGTGTCTCCCTGCAGTAAACAGTGTTATATATTATCCTCTACAGTAAAACAATTTCAGAACTCTGGTGGGAAAAAAAAAACTGCTTGAAATCAGTCAAATTCCTCCTTTTCCAAAAGTTACTTTTGCAGTCTCTACTTCAAGTGTTTCTCCATTGATTCACTCATCATAGTTTTCAATGAGTCTCAAATCAACCTTGTATTTGATTAACTCTTAACCAAAAGTCAAAATTTTAGACTTTTCCATATTGAGGGCCTATGTAGATGACGAATGAGATAGAAATGACTGGCTTTTACCACACAGTACTGAGTTTTAACAACCCTGAACAGGAAAGCTTTTGAAAACATTGAGGGAAAAGGAGAAAATGCTGGTAACCAGCATTTTCTCCTTTTCCCACAATGTTTTCTACTCTTCCAAAAACAAATTTCAGTTTTTGAGTTGTAATTATTTTGTTGTCTGGAAATGCTTTTAGTCTGGACGAGTCTTAAATTTTGTTGTCTGGGAAAGAGGTAAAGGGGTAGAAAACACGGAAGGAAAGGAGGGAGGAAATGCTGGTCTCCTTTTCCCAGGCTGTTTTCAAGTGCCTTCTTTTTCATGGCTGTAAAACCGGAGGATTATTTGATTAAAGGATGAGAAAATTTGCTTATTTCAGGAACCACATGTACCATACAGAAACTCTAAACTGACTTACCTATTGCAAAACTCACTGGGTGGTAATTCCAAAACCCTCATGTTTGTCAACGTGTCACCGAGAGAGGAACATTTTTCAGAGTCTGTGAATTCTCTTCGGTTTGCCACAAAGGTATTTATATATACATCTGTACTCAGGATTATCACCAACACTTAATACACATAATCTTGTGAAAGCATCTGTTATCATTGTTCCTTTGACTCTGTAAATAGAAACAGACTTGTGTGGAAGAAATCGTCATCTCCTTACCAGAGTTTGAAAAATCCACTTGTTTGCTTGTATTGACGAGTTAAAAATGGATTTAGACCAGTAACATTTCCTTGGCAATTGTCCACCAGGATGAGTAGCTGTTTTAAAGGTAGATCAAGCAAAACCACCGAAGTAGGATTCCGAAAAATATCTGTGATATCTCAAGATCGATATCTGTACAAAACAACAAAGTACTGATCATTTATTTGTCCACAGCAGTGGTAAAACAAAACAGAAATGACTTTTTACATTATATATGATGTCCATAATGTATGCAACACTCAATTTTTCAAGTCTGAGAATTGATTCCAATCTCGCTATGATGCGAATAAGAAAATTCTAACTCTCTGACGAAGTGAAACTACTGTTAATGAGCACTGAAACAAATTATCAATATAAGGATTTATATTGGGTGGGTTTGGTAAAATTTTTCGACCTCAGCTCAAGAGCTGCATCATCCAAGTATTTGTTTATATTTTGTTTTATGTCCATGCCAGAAGAGGAAACCGGTAGAATAACTTGAATCAAAAGTTACAATCAACATTTTATCACACAATCCCATGCTTTTACTACCTAGAGGCAAATGCCTTTTGCAAACGTTGTGGAGAAAAAAGTAAATGATGCTTAATTGTATGTTCTCTTTTTCCCATTTTGTTTTCCACCCTTATCAGACAAGTCTCACCATTTGAGCCAATTTTAATCAGTCATCTGCAAATGCTTTCAGTTTGGATGCTTCCAAAATTTTTTGGTCTACTTAACTCTATACCAGATGACAAATTCATTGTTGCTCATATAATGAGATTTGGCTTTGATTGGGTACAAAACATTGTGGAAAAAGGAGAAAATGCTGGCGACCAGCTTTTTCTCCTTTTTTCCACAATGTTTTCAAAAGCCTTCCTCATGGACGTTAAATGTCGTGATCGTGCAGTAAAGGATTAAAAATTAACAGGATCTCCAGAAGGGACCATCATGTATAGAATATACCAAGTCTCTGGTCAAGGCAGCTATGAGCAATATAAATGAGCCATGCTCTGGCAAAAGGTGGCTTAATGCATCTCCGAGATGCATGTACAAAGTCAGCCATTATGTAAGTATGGATCTATAAAATCCATTTTGTCCGGCTACCAACTTAAATCAGAGGTAGGATGTCCTTGGACATGTAGAAAATTTACAAATGGCAAAAAGTTTTGACCTTTGTCAGACTGCGCGGAATGCGGACTGATGTGTTTTGAAAATGTGTTAAGCCCCTTTTTCACAGAGCATGGCTCAAATGTATGGGGATGAAGAATTTCAAATTTTGTGGATTTATTTTTACATAAAACACACTAACTCTATCAAATGACAAAATTGTAGACTTGCCCAATTTGAAAACATTTGCTGATAACAAAATGAGCTAAAAAATGAAATTCAAATGATAGGGTTTGTCTTTGTACAGGCAGAAAACATCGTGGGAAAAGGAGAAAATGCTGGTTCCTGACTGGTTACTTGTATTTTCACTTTTTCCCACAATGTTTTCAAAAGCCCTCTTGCCCAGGGTTGCTAAAACTAGAGATTTTTGTTAAAATGTTGAATGAAGATACCTTTCAGAATTTCCATCATAAGGAGATATCTTAGATGCTGTCAGGAACTTTATATATGAGCCATGCTCTGTGAAAAGGGGGCTTAATGCATCTGTGAAAAATACTGACCCAGGTCAGCCTGGCAATCTGTGCAGGCTGACCTGGGTCAAAACTTTTCACTATTCGTCAATTTTCTATATGTCCAAAGATCAGTCTACTTCATGATTAAGTCAGTTGTGTTAAAAAAAGGGCTATTATGGATCCATAGTTATCAATGGCTTGATTGGTATGATGCATAACAGAGATGCATTAAACTGTTTTTTGCCAGACCAAGGCTGATGATGGCTCGTATGTTTTGTCTGGTTTTCCTTGTCATGAAGTTCTTTTCTTTTACTAGTAAATCCAGTTTTTTTTTTTTTTTTCCTCCTTTGCAGAAAATTTAAGATTATGCAGATTCTTGATATAAAATCATGCAATCTGACATTTTTTTTTTCAGGTGAACCAATGCAACATCGGCACAGCTACAAAGAAAATAAGATAAAGAGAGAAAACAACTTGACACGGCATTTATCCTGGGGATCTTTGCATTTCTGTCAGGAAGTCTTAACCCTTCAAGCGCCAAATAAACCTGATGGGCATTTTCATTCTAGAATAAGACATAGATAATTGTAATTTTGTGGCTGCCTTTTGTCTGTAATTTTTCAGCAAAGTGGACAGTGTAGATAAAAGATAAGACTGCACATTTGTGCAGTCTGATCTTCATCTACACTGGCCACAAAGGCAAATAGTTGTGAAAGGTGGTTTAAGGGTTAATTGAAAAAGAAATTGCTAATGTACAGTTTAATTGTTTTAAACCTTCATTTTTAAATCAATAATACATGATTTTTTACGAAAACTATTTTGAACTAGCATTTATCTACAGGGGCTTAACATATTGCATTTGCTTTGGGGTTTCTTTATTTAAACAGAGAAATAGGATATATTTATGTGTGGTGTAACTGTGGCTTAACTGTATTCAACCTGTGTTTTTAAATAATGTTTATACTGATTTAGCACACAGCAAAATTTTAGACTAGTCGAAATTGACAGGACTTGCAGATGACAAATTAAAGGTGGCTTAGACAGCAGAATTTGTCCTTGATAGAGTAGAAAACATTGTGGGAAAAGGAGAAAATGCTGGTTACCAGCATTTTCTTCTTTTCCCACAATGTTTTCAAAAGGCATCACTTTGGTAAAGGGTTAAACTGATTTAGCACTACAATTATGATTTAGTATATAAGTCACCGACCATGTGGTTTTTTGGACACTGAAAAAGATGGAAACCAGAACTTTCTCCTTTTCCCACATTGTTTTCTACTTGAAACAAATCTCATCATTTGAGTCATGTTTAATTTCTCCTCTACAAAATGGTTTTGATATGGATTAGTCTAAAATTCAGTCATGTGGTAAAGGGTTAATATGGCAAAATAAGTATTGCATTAAACTGTATAGAGGCAGATAATGTAGTCGGAAAAGAATTGGTTTGTAACTGCACATACCAAGATTTTATTATTGTAAATACTCATGCTTATTTAATATGTTTCTAGTATGTGCCTCTAGAACTTGTCTGTACAAATGTTTTTTAGACAACGAAAGTGTGGTAGGCCCTAGACTTGTAAGAATGAAATTAAGACTTAGCTTTTCCAGTGCCAGATATATGAAGTCAACTTCTTTCCACAGCTGAAAGCAAAACCCAGTGAAATTCAGAAAGATTTGTCGCTCACTTAAGCATAAAGTGCTCAAGGTGAGCTTTTGTGATCGTGTTGTGTCCATTGTGTGTCATCTGTCATCAACTTGTACCTTACGTATGCTGCAGAGGCTACATTTTCAGTCTGGTACTGATGAAACTTAATCAGGATGTTTGTCTTGATGATATCTCATACATGCTTAATAATGGGCCACATTGGATCAAAAACTAGGTCACTAGGTCAAACCTTAGACAAAGCTTGTGTATGCTGTAGAGACCATATTTTCAGTCCAATAATCATGTAACTTGATCAGAATGTTTTGTCTTCTTCACCAGGTTACCAGCAAGTACACTCTACAGGCCATATCTAATGTCCATTTCTCATAAAACTTGGTCAGAATGCTCGAAAATGGGACAGTTGGGTCAAAAACTAGGTCATTAGGTCAAATCTTTGAAAAACCTTGTGTAGGCTGTAGAGGCCATATTTTCAGTCCAATACTCATGAGACTCGGTCAGAATATTTGTCTCGTATATAAGACAAGTTAAAAAATGGGTCACTTCAGATCAAAACTAGTCACTGGGTGGAATCATTGACAAACTTTGTGTATGATTAAGGGGCCACATTTTCAGTCCCGTACTCATAGAACTTGGTCAAAATGTTTATCTTGATGATATCTCGCCTGATTTTGAAAATGGGTCATTTGGGGTCAAAAAGTAGGTCACCAGGTCAAATTTTAGAAAAAACCTTGTTTATACTCTAGACGTCACATTTTCAATCCATTACTGATGAAAATTGGTAAGAATGTTTGTCTTCACATTATGTTGGATGATTTTAATAAGAGTCATTTTGGGTCAGAACTAGGTCACCAAGTGAAATCTTTGGAAAACCTTACATATGCTTCAGCGTTCATATTTTCAGTCCAATACTCATGAAACTTAGAATGTTTGTCTTGATGATCTCTAGGAATAGTTTGAAAATGGGTCATGTTGAGTAAAAAACCAGGTCATCAGGACAAATCTTTGAAAAACCTTGTGTATGCTGTAGAGTTCACATTTTTAGTCCAGTAGTCATGAAAGTTGGTCAGAATGTTTGTCTTGATAATATCTCTGACAAGAATGAAAATGGGTCATTTGAGGTAAAAAACTAGGTCACCAGGTCAACTCTTTGAAAAACCTATGTACACTCTAGAAGCCACATTTTTAGTTAAGCTTTCATGAAAGTTTGTAAGACTGTTTGTCTTGATATCTCGGATGAGTTGTGAAATGGGTCATTTTGGGTTAGCATGGCTCAGGTGAGCGACTTCAAGGCCATCATTGCCCTCTTGTTGAAAAATGGGCTTGACTGAACAAGCGGACTGCACATTCTTCGCATTCTGATTTTGTTCCATACCATCCACAAAAGCCTTATTAAACTGTTTACCAAATGATAAAATTTTAGACTTTACGAAATTGAAAGCATTTGCAGACGACATATCAGATGTTGCTAAAATGATGGTAATTGTCTGTAAAAGAGTAGAAAACCTTATGGGAAAAGGAGAAAATGCTGGTTACCAGCATTTTCTTCTTTTCCAACAAAGTTTTTAAAAGGCTATTTCCTAAGGGTCGTTAAAACTCGGGATTGTGTGGTAAAGAGTTAATGCCCAGTGAATGGATTAAAGTGCTGAGTACACCATCTGGTCATCTTCTCATTCAAATTTGTACTGACAACTTCCAAAACATTTTTATAGAATATTGATAGGTTTTATTACATCATTTATTTGAGAAAATTTTATGTAAATAAACATTGCGAGGGTGAAATTATAATTGATAGTTTGTGAAGACATGTTTGTGTTACTAGGGCTGAAACAAGTACCCGACCACCTGCCGATAGGGTACAAAATTACAAAGTTACCTGTTATCCGATGCTGAACTTTTCGATTTCAGTAACTTGTGTGAGAAAACTGTTGGTTGTGCAGAGCAAGTGTATAAAGTACTAGTTAGGAAAACGGAATAATACAGGGTGACCAGTCCACTGGGCCTTCTGTATGAAAATCACTAAAAGCTGGTACTAGGCAAAGGGTTAAACAGGTTTTCCATAAATTATGCTAAAAACAGCTTGTCATCTTTACTTCCAATATGATATCAATATGATGTCACATACCAAGTCCTTGAAAACTACACTTGACCTAGTTTAATGTGTTTCTGTACAAATTTTTACAAATCATTCATTCACATTCCTGTTCAACCAAATTCCAAACATAGTTCAACATGCTGTCAAGTGTTTGAAGCTATAAATTCTTTGGACTTTCTTAAGGGTAAAATTATATACAGACGCTTAAAAATTATAATTATGTTTCTTCCTTGACAATGGTCCCCCTCTTCTGTGGCACATTTCTATTGCACATAAGTTGTGTTTTGTCTTTTGAAGTAGACTGATACTTTCAAACATCAGTCAGCGTTGCCCTTGACGCGTCTGCTTCCATTTTTTCTAAAGAATGGGGACCATCAATTTTCATTAAGCAGTGTTATTATATGAGCTGTGCTCTGTGAAAAAGGGGGCTTAATGCATCTGCGAAAAGTATCGACCCAGGTCAGCCTGCGCACTACGCGCAGGTGGACCTGGGCCAAAACTTTTCACTATAGGTCAGTTTTCTGTATGTCCAAGATTAAGTTGGTTGTTAAAAAAAAGTGGCTATTGAGAATCTATAATTACGTGATGGTTTGATTGGTATCACGTATTACTGAGATGCATTAAGCCGCCAGACCATGGCTCATATTAGTATTGATCCAGGCACCCGCAGGTAATTGTCAGAAGGGTAAAAAAACTGTACGCATTTCAGCCCTGTTTGTTAACAAGGTTTAATGCATCAAAATATTTCGGCCAAACAAATATTGATAGTCACAAGCAATTTCTATTTGTGTCACAATGTTTTCACTGGTTGTCAACAGAACAAAAGGAGTTACCTACCTGTGACAGTATTGTGATGAACTTATAACTTTTATTGAGATAATTTCAGTACATCATGCACATTCCCCTTTTGGAGATCATACCATGTTTTTCAGCAAGCACAGTTATCCAGGGCTAAATGTAGATCAATGAATTTTATCAATGAAAGTTTATGAAGAAAATGTTGAGGTACTGTCATAGCCGTACTGTCACCGTTGTGCAAAAACTTTGACATTTTGTAATATCTCTGTTGTCAGTGAAGATATTTACTTCAAACTTGGGCAAGTTGTTAACTATTAGAAGAGGAACCCATATGGCAGAGGCAGGTAACCATAAAAAAATGACACAGTTGTGCCCCCTTTTTTACTTGAAATTTTCACTGAAAATTAAGCAATCCAGTCTAGTGTTGGTACCTGCATGTAGTGCTTTTGTTTATTGTGGTGGCCCAGCCATGCATTTTTGTGTGCCTGTATGAGAGTGTAAACTTCAGACTGATGCATCGTTGTTTGTCGGATGTGTATGTGAGTACCAGTGTTTTAGTGTACATAGGGGTCTATATGAATATATGAATGAGTATTATTTGAGATAATGGAAGGCCAAATGAAAGTAAAACAATTCATTCTGGCAGCAGATCTCTTCAAAAGGCAGCAACTGTACAGTTTAAATGTATCTCAATGCAATAACATTAGAATAATTTTGACTGTAATGATTGGAGCTACGTCTACATTTAGCTTGACATTGTATTTGTCTGTATGAAAAATAAAGATGATCAGAACAATATGTTGAACATGAGTTATTTGTATGGGCTGACCTTTCTTGATGATTTCCTCTTAACTCTTTACCAAACAACAACATTTCGGAGTGGACCAAATTGAAAACATTTGCAGACGACAAATTTAATGTTGCTAAAATGATGATTTGTCTTTTTGATAGGGTTGAAATCATTGTGGAAAAAGGAGAAATCAGCATTTTCTCCTTTTCCTGTAGTGTTTTCAAAAGCCTTTGCTTCCAGGATCATTAAAAGTTTGGATTGTGTGGTTGAGGTCTAACAATGCCCCATTTTTCCAATCAAATCAAAACTGTTGAGTAAATAAAGCAGAAGTATTCATCTACAAGAAAGAAGCCTTTTTAAAACATTGGTAAACAGCATTTTCTCTGTCAGTCCAAGTGGTATTCGCTCTCAAAGAAATTTATTTCAAAACTAGGTTAAAAGTTGCCAGGTCACTCAATCTTTTGTTTACTTTTTGCCTGATTTTGAAATTCATTTTCTGCCAGCGACTAGCACTTGGACTGACCATATAATAACAGATTGTCATCTTCACGATATTTTCCATACTTTTAAATGGTATGGTTTAAATTTAGATGCATTTTAACACCTGCATTGTGTTTTTTGCTACTATTCGGCCTCTAAAATTGTCTTTGGCTCACATGACTTTCTTTCTAACCCTGGAAAAAAAAGAAAGAACGAATTTATGAGCAAAGGTCCCTAAGACCATTGTCAGTCTTGGCCGACGCCCCATGAAGGCTGTTAGTTTTTGTGCATTAATTTTGTTGAAGACAACACCACTATGAGTTCAGTACGGTATTCTGAAAATTGTGTAGTGTAGTTTGTGCAAAATCGAAGGAAGTAAACTCAATTCACCTCAAATTTTCGAAGACAAGTAAGTGTCTCAATAGATGTATAGTTAACAATGGCGTATTAAAGTAAACTGGATTATGCCTTCGATCTTGGGATCACTTCTTTTTTTATTTGAAAATATACCAGCTATGTCCTTCTATATTGGCGCAATGATACACGCAACCTGACTCTGTTCTTCCCAAAACCAGTTCTTCACTGGGCTTTTTCGTCCATTGGCTTGTTCAGGCTTGTTTGTCCCATTTGTTTGTTTATTTTTCAAATTAATAATTCCACACAATGGCTCCCTTGACACATGCCACACCAGTGCTTCCAAAGCTTTGATTGTTAGGGGGGGATAGTGCAAGATACGGGACGAAACCCATCCTAAGTTATGCCTGGTTCTTTAACATGCTGGGTACTTAGCACCATCACATGGGACCTCGGTTTAACGTCTCGTCTGAAACACTATTAGTAATTTTAGACGGCCAGCCGTGGGGCTCGAACCCACACCCTCAAGTGACCCAAGACTTGATGTTTACTATTAGGAACAGGATTTGATGAATGTTAATGAATGACTCTTTATAGTCTACCCTTAGAATAAACCTGTACCACAAGACAAAATTTTACACTTGTCCAAATATGAAAGCACTTGCTGACTACAAATTTATGGTTCATATGGTGAGATTTGTTTGTAAAAAAAGGGCAGAAAACATTGTGGGGAAAAAGAGAAAATGCTGGTTACCAGCATTTTCTCCTTTTCCCCCAATGTTTTCAAAAGGCCTCTTTCTCAGGGTCGGTAAAGCTTGGGATTGTGTGATAAAGGGTTAATGGATATTTCTCTTACCTACTTCAGATTATATAACTACCAAAACTAGAGAAATTATTATGGGCAACGTCGGACATCTGGGCATTTTTGTAAATCATTGTCGGAGAGCGAAATCAAATACAGGGTATTCAGGTCAGAGACTAAGAATGAACCAGTCTTTTGTAAACTGTGTAAAATTACAAATCCTGTCCACAAATAGTCAACATAGTGTGAACAAGTTGGCTTCTTTAAAAAAGAAGCCAGGAGAGGTTGGCATCAATGTTTTCAAACAGTTTATTGGCTTTTGATTTCAATATATTTTGGTAGATGTAAACAAACAAGCATTAAATGAATGAGAAAAAACATGTTTTTTTTTTTCAATTTTGGCACAAAACAGTACATGTTCCACATTGTTATGATATTCTAGGAACAAAAGGCCTATAAGGACTAAAAAAAGCTCTACTGGTATTTAAATACAGACTCGGGTTTTCATAAAGAGTTGTGGAGGTACAACGAAATTGAGAGCTGATATGAGCAAAGCTATTCTTTTTCATGTTAGTTTCAAAAAATACATGCGCTAAGCTCTTGGCAAGCTCAAAATGCACTTTTTAAATTTAAGGGCAAGGAATTTCTGACCCAATAATCCAACGGTTTGCAAAAGAATCCAGCTCCCATGAATATCTATAAACTGTATGGGTTTTCTGAAGATTGAAAGTAAAATGAAGGCTGTAAGCTGTTCACAAGCTAAAAAATGTTCTTTTTTTTGAATTCAAGAGCATGTAATTTGTGACTCCATGACCCGATTTTGCTCTATTTTGAAAGGAACCAAGCTGTCATAAATATCTAACAACGCGAGTTTGGTAAAGATTTTAAGTAAGGATAAATCGTTCAATGAAAATTTGATACAATTTGCTAATTCCACAATATTTTGAAAAGTTGTCTACTGCCGACATGTAAAATGAAGAGGTTGTTTATCTAAACGTTAAAAATTTAAGAAAGTAGATAAATGAGCCATGCTCTGAGAAAAGGGCTCTTAATGCATCTGAAAGTATCGACCATGTCAGCCTGTGCAATCTGTCCAAAACCTAAGGACCACGGACTCTTTTGAGGTGTGCGGTACATAGGGCTAAGAGGCATGACTTTTTTTGCGCTCATAAGTTGATTTTCGCGGGATTCTAGAAGCAACTCTATGTGTTATTTCATCGAATCTATGTCATTATAAACCCATAGGATTTTTGTATAAAACTGAGTAAAATGCTAGAGTCTAGTCAGTTTTGAAAATTAAATTTGAAAGCATACTGATCAACCTATTTATATCTATTTGTGGGGTACGAGTTCTCCGGAGAACTCGTGCTCTCGAGATTATGGTACGAGTTCTCCAGGGTACGAATTCTCCAAATAGTATCAAGTCACATGATCTTTTCCCGCGTTGGACTTCCTCTTTTTTTTAAACAAAATTTTCCTTTTTCTCAGATTTATTTGTTTAATGAAAAATTGCAATTATTGGGGAGATCATTTACAATCAATATAGTATAATAAATCTTTTTGGAAATCCGTCATATAAAAAAACACGTTTATTTTTCCTGTTTCAGTTTTTTGACTTCGGTTTATTTATAAAACCATGACGAAATAGACTGTGTATCAGAAGAATTTCGCAAAACAGATGGATTTAGACAGCGATTTGGTTGGTTATTTCCGTTTATTTATCGTCGCTACCGGTTGCCCATCTGAGCGACGCCCCCAGAAGACGGTTAGTTGTTACGGGGGATAGTGCAAGGATACAGGTCGAAACTACTGAGAGCTTCGCCTGGTTCTTTAACGTGCTCGACGTATAGCACCGTCACACGGGACCTCGGTTTAATGTCTCATCCGAAAGACTATTAGTAATTTTTAGTTGGCCAGCCGGGGATACGAACCCACAATCTGTAGGACATTGTGTTCACGAGTCCTACGCTCTACCTACTGAGCTATATCGGCTGGTTAGACAGCGATTTTGGTTGGTTATTTCCGTTTATTTATCGTCGCTACCGGTTGCCCATCTGAGCGACGCCCCCAGAAGACGGTTAGTTGTTACGGGGGATAGTGCAAGGATACAGGTCGAAACTACTGAGAGCTTCGCCTGGTTCTTTAACGTGCTCGGCGTATAGCACCGTCACACGGGACCTCGGTTTAATGTCTCATCCGAAAGACTATTAGTAATTTTTAGTTGGCCAGCCGGGGATACGAACCCACAATCTGTAGGACATTGTGTTCACGAGTCCTACGCTCTACCTACTGAGCTATATCGGCCGGTAGACAGCGATTTTGGTTGGTTGGTTATTTCCGTTTATTTATCGTCGCTACCGGTTGCCCATCTGAGCGACGCCCCCAGAAGACGGTTAGTTGTTACGGGGGATAGTGCAAGGATACAGGTCGAAACTACTGAGAGCTTCGCCTGGTTCTTTAACGTGCTCGGCGTATAGCACCGTCACACGGGACCTCGGTTTAATGTCTCATCCGAAAGACTATTAGTAATTTTTAGTTGGCCAGCCGGGGATATGAACCCACAATCTGTAGGACATTGTGTTCACGAGTCCTACGCTCTACCTACTGAGCTATATCGGCTGGTGAGACAGCGATTTCTGTGGCAGTCAACCTTTTAAACTCATCACTGTTGGAGAGGTATGTCAATCAAAAAAAAAAACCAATAAGCCAATCAGCGATCAGCATTTTTCCATTCAGAGCGGAAGCCGTCTTGTCGTTATAAAACCTAGACATTCTGAATCATTAGGAGTTAATAACTATATATAAATGTATAGTATATTTATGAGAAAAATACTGATGAATAACTTTAAACTTGATGTACATTATTGCGTAAAAAGTGGCAACATGTACAATAAATCAAGCGAAAACAGCTTGATTGGTTTCTCTTTGATTTTCGATAAATAAATAATAGTTTAAGGGAGATTAAAAAACGCAAAACGTGGAGCAAGGGTTTATGCGGTATTCCTTTGATACCAGTATACCACCCAAAAAGCGTCTGGTACTGTCCTACTTGTAAAATTACACACACGTGTCATATCAGTCTGACACTTTGTGACCTTCTATAACCCCTTTCAACGATTATTAGTGTTTGAAATTTGGATTATACATGTTCAATGTGTAAGTCAATTTATTTTTCTATTACTCTTACAGCATAGTATTTAGCGGCGAATGCTTAGAAATATATTCATGTTTTTATTCTTCACCTGGGGTTTTTCCCTCGAACTTGAAAAAATCAATTTGGTGAAACTATCATTTGTTAACGTTTTTTTTTCTAATTTCAATTCAAACATCTGGTAATCATATTACCCTGTTAAAAACGTGTATTTCATTTGGTAATGTAATAGTCTTGCAATTTGTGGTGAAATTATTGAAGCATATATCTCGGACTAAGTAATGTAAAAATCTCTGTTATTGAAGTCTGAACTTTGAAAAAGCTTATTTTTGTACAGGTAAAAGATGAATTGCATTTGAAGACCAGTGACTTCAAGAAATATTTTGGAAGCACGAGTTACATGTACACGTATTATACTACATTATCGAATGTAAATGGCTTAAGAGGTGTAAGTCAACTGACTTCGAAATAAACAGCCTCTATTTCAATTTTCACCTATGAAACTTCGAAAAAAACCTAAATCCAAAAGATGTAACTACCTTTTCTCATTTTTTTTTCCCATGCTTATTTTATCTTGAACAATTATTTCGTGTTAAAATATCTTCTGGTAACTTGCATATGTCTCCTAGCTAAACCCTCGTGTCTGGGTAATGTTCGTCTAGGTTTTCAGATCGCGGGTCACGTGACATCAGTAGGAGGAGCGATCTATCGTCTGTCGTTTGGTTAAATTAACCAAACGACAGCTGTCAATAAAAAAAAATCAATAAGCCAATCAGCGATCAGCTTTTTTTCCATTCAGAACGGAAGCCGTCTTGCCGTTATAAAACCTAGACATTCGGAATCATTAGGAGTTACAACTATATATAAATGTATAGTATATTTATGGGAAAAAAACTGATGAATAACTTTAAACTTGATATCCATTATTAATCCTTAGGACTGCAATTTTAAGATGCAGAGTTACACCAGGTAAAACTATTGTTGCAGAAGACAAATTCAGATTTAAAAGGATAAAAATAAATGAATACTTCTTGTTAACATGTTTTATTGTCATGAATTTTCCAGAATTTCAATCTTGGCAACAGATACCCGTTTCTTTTCTAAAAGAAATGTATAGATAATATTTTAGACAACAGATTGGATTTTATCATGTTCAGTTATATATTTCCTTTGCCTTATTTTTCATTTAAATATATACTCGATAATTCATTTTCTTACCAAATCGAGTTGACTTGTTATTTTGAAAGCTGGTTATATCTTTTTTGTTGATTCTTTTTTCGCCTTGCAAATTATCCTTAAATAAAAATGCTTTTCATATAGTCTTCAAAGAAGTCAAACCTAAACAGCCCCCCCCCCCTTTAAAATAAAGTGCAATGTAGGCACAGTTTAGACATTTGTTTAAATTAAAAACAAATGTCATCTTCCCTCCATCAGTAAACCATTAAGAACGTTGTTCCCATTGGTCTCTGTATTTTAACATATAGATCTATGAATGCAAACTTAAAGCCTGTTAAATTAAAGACGATATGACACCCTATATATATTACCATCTTTCCCCTCCCTTTATTTTCAATTTTTTAATCTCCCTTAAACTATTATTTATTTATCGAAAATCAAAGAGAAACCAATCAAGCCGTTTTCGCTTGATTTATTGTACATGTTGCCACTTTTTACGCAAAATGTGGAGCAAGGGTTTATGCGGTATTCCTTTGATATCAGTATATCACCCCAAAAGCGTCTGGTACTGTCCTACTTGTAAAATTACACACACGTGTCATATCAGGCTGACACTTTGTGACCGTCTATAACCCCTTTCAACGATTATTAGCGGTTGAAATTTGGATAAATACATGTTCAATGTGTAAGTCAATTTATTTTTCTATTACTCTTACAGCGTAGTACTTAGCGGCGAATGCTTAGAAATATATTCATGTTTTTATTCTTTTTATTCTTCTCCTCGGGTTTTCCCCTCGAACTTGAAAAAAAATAAATTTGGTAGACCTATCATTGTTAATGTATCTTCTTATTTCAATTCAAACATCTGGTAATCATATTACCCTGTTAAAATCATGTATATTTCGTTTGGTAACGTAAGAGTCTTGCAATTTGTGGTGAAATTATTGAAGCATAAATCTCGTACTAAGTAATGGAAAAATCTCTGCGAAGTCTGAACTTTGAAAAAGCTTATTTTTGTCCAGGTAAAAGATGAATTGCATTTGCAGACCAATGACTTTAAGAAATATTTAGGAAGCACGAGTAACATGTACACGTATTATACAGGTCTACATTATCAAATGTAAGTGGCCTAAGGGATTAAGTCAACTGACTTCGAAATAAACAGCCTCTAATTCAATTTTCACCTCTAAAACTTCGAAAAACCTAAATCCAAAAGATGTAACTACCTTTTCTCAAATTGTTCCCATGCTTATTTTATCTTGAACAATTTTTTCGTGTTAAAATATCTTCTGGTAACTTGCATACGTCTCCTAGCTAAGCCCTCGTGTCTCCGTAATGTTTGTCTAGGTTTTTGGATTCGCGGGTCACGTGACATCAGTGGGAGGAGCGATCTATCGTCTGTCGTTTGGTTATAGATCAAATAACAGATAAGAAGTGTCAATTAAATGTGACATGTGTACATTAACCCTTTACGACACAATCCCGACTTTTAACGACCCTGAAATAGAGGCCTTTTGAAAACATTGTGGGAAAAGGAGAAAATGCCGGTAACCAGTATTTTCTCCTTTTCCACAATGTTTTCTATCCTTCCCAAAATAAATTCAATTTTTGAGTCAGATTTACTTTGTCGTCTGCAAATGCTTTGAATTTGGACAAGTCTAAAACTTTGTCGTTTGGTAAAGAGTTAATATGTACCAAGCAAGCACATTTCAGCTCTCACCCACCCTGCAGTGCAGTACAAAGATAACCCTTCACCCACTTGGTGAAAAATAATGACAGATTTTTTTTTTAACTAAAAATGAAGATGGAGTATAAATATGTTGTGAAGGGGGAATGAAAAAGGTTTAAAATTTGCACTGAAGCTATGTTTCTTATGTTCTTGAACTAGTTAACTACAGTTACTCATCTGTAGAAACATGACTAAAATTGCAACAAAGGAGGTTCGATAATTTTTGAGAGCAGGATTTTCCTAGTATGCATGTAGTGCTGTAATTTCGTTAGATGGACTGTCCCAGTCTCTTTAGAGACCATGAAAAGCTTCTTAACCCTTCACCAAACAATTCCGAGTTTAAATGTCCCAAATAAAGAAGGCCTATTAAAAAAATATTGGAAAGGGAAGAAATGCTTGAAATGAGCATCTTCTCCTTTTCCCACAATACTTTTCAACTTTTTCAAAGACAGTTTCCTCTGTTTCAGCCACATTTAACCCTTTACCACACAATCCCGACTTTTAACGACCCTGGGAAAGAGGCCTTTTGAAAACATTGTTAGTTAACTACAGTTACTCATCTGTAGAAACATGACTAAAATTGTCACTTTAATTGTTTAATTTACATTTAGAGAAAAAGGAAATAGTAGTTAATACAATACAATACAATACAATACAATACAATATTTTATTGGAGACTTAGGCCTCCGGCCCATTACACATGAAAATAACAGCATAATACATATACAACACCAGGAATAAACATACGAATACAAAGGTAAATTTTACATATAATACAATACAATTACGATACAATACAAACAACTTTAACTTTATACTTCTCATCGGGAGTATGCATGTAACGTCCCATCGGGAAAGCCTGCATGGCTGTATATGCAAAAATTTAACTCTTTACCAAACGACAATATTTTGAACTAGTCCAAATTGAAAGCATCTGCAGTAGACAATATAATTGTGAATAAAAATAAATGAAATCTGATTTAGGAAGAGTAGAAAAACGTTGTGGGAAAAAGAGAAAATGCCGGTTACCAACATTTTCTCCTTTTCTCACAGCGTCCTCTACTGGCTTCTTTCTCAAGGTCGTCAAAAGTAGGGTTTGTGTTAGAATAGGTTAAATACACGTAGGTAGCAAAACAACAAACAATCAAACGTTTTGAAGATCAAACGTCGATTTTTTTTTTAAACCGATCCAAATTGAAAGCACTTGTAGACAACAAAATAAACATAACTCAAAAATTGAAATTTGTTTCCAGCTGATTTTCCAACATTGTAGGGGAGTGAAAAAAAAAAAAACGGTTTCCAGCTGATTTTCCAACATTGTAGGGGAGTGGAAAAAAACGGTTTCCAGCTGATTTTCCAACATTGTAGGGGAATGAAAAAAAAAAACGGTTTCCAGCTGATTTTCCAATATTATAGGGAAGTGGAAAAAAAAAGGTTACAGTATAAGGGATACATTTTTAAACACCGTCAAAACGAGTTGTAGTAGATTATAGTAGATAAACAGTGTATAATTATGCCAGCTTACACAAATATTGGGAAAAAAGACAACATTTTAATTTTAAACATAAATGAGATATCAGACTGTTCATAAAAAGTAAGTGAATTATTGTGAACTATATGCCTTTCGCCTTTTAATTAAGAGAAAAACGAAATGAGCTACGTTTTTCAGAATTTTTGGATCTTCGATTGAGATTAACCTGCTGAATTCAATTTCCCTATTTCTTGTAGGTACTGCGTAAGGGCTTATATACTGTTGGCGCAGATCAGAATACAAATTGCAATCAAAGAAAGCGTGAATTTCATCCTCTATAGCTTCGATTTTCTCTAGGTTCTCACAGTACGGACAAAATCTTAGATCACGATCAATTCCGGTTCGTCTGCACATTTCTATATTTAGAAAATGGTTTGAACATCTAAAGTTAGACATAGCTTTTCGTAGATAAAATGGTAGGTCGTATGTTAGATAACGTTCTACGTTCAAAAGAGTTTTGAAGTACTTATATAGACGACACCTGCCGGATGTGGCTATATCTTCAAACCAGTTTTGAGAAGCACAATCCATGATTCTTTGTTTAAACTGATAAACAAATGCGTCTGTATCACCAACGTCTTGTGAGACCCAGACAAAACCGAAGCCATAACGAAATAACATATTTTTCACATTGGTTGCCCAGTTTATCCGTCCATTTTCGTCTTGTTGTTTCAACATTATATAAATATTTCTAGGGTATCTATTGGGCGACATTTGCAGAATGTGACACCAGTATTTTATAGGTTTAACATAATAAGTTGTACAAAGAGGCAGTCGTCCACATTCCCCTAACGCCATACTGTTGTTTATATGGCGAGGTAGGCCAAGGAAAGTTTTACAAAATTGAGCATGAATAGATTCAATTTGTTGCGCATATTCAAAACCCCATAGTTCTCCCCCGTAACAAAGAATAGGTTTTACCATAGAGTCAAATAATTTGAAGATATCATTGTGATGAAAGTAACCAAATTTGCGCTGATAGTTAGATATTGACATTATAGATTTCTGGGCTTGTGCAGCTAGTGTTAATTTGGCGCGAGTCCATTTTAATTTAGGTGTAAATAGTAGCCCCATATATCGATAGTAGGAGACCGATTCAATTTCTGTTCCTCCGTAAAACCATCGCTCATTGTCATGCAGAGGTCCACCATTTCTAAATACGATTATTTTTGTCTTTTCAATATTGATTTGCATGCCCGTTTTTTGGCAAAAATTATCAACAGTGTTAATTTGTTGTTGTAGCTTATTTACAGTTTCTGCACAACTTGCGATGTCGTCAGCATACAGTAAACTTAAGATATCTGGAATTTGGTTGGTTATAAATATTCCTGTCTGACAAGATTCACGTAACAGAGTTGACAGATCGTTTATGAAAAGGGAAAATAAGAGCGGGCTGCTCACACAGCCTTGACGGGTGCCGACTAAACAAGGGAAATAACTCGTAGTACCTGTTGTTAATTTAACACACGCGGATAGTCTCCCGTACATTGACTGTAATATACGTAAAAAATTTCCATGAATGCCTTTATTTCTTAAACTATGCCATAGGACGTCATGATTAATACGATCAAATGCTTTTGAAAAATCTATAAATAAACAGTAAAATCTGCCGCCTGTTCTAGTTAGGTATTTTTGAGCAATTCCTTGTAAAGTAAACAAATTATCAATTGTTGAGTATCCGGCACGAAACCCAGCTTGTGCTTCATCAATAATATTATTTTCTCGTGACCATTCCATTAACCTCTTATTTAGAACTAAAGTAAATAATTTGCTTATAACATTTATAAGTGAAACGGCTCGATAGTTATTTGGATTTTTGCGAAAGCCCTTTTTGTGAATAGGGCATATTATGCTTTCCCCCCAGCTTGCTGGAAACTCTCCGCTGTTAAAGATAGCATTAAAAATATCTCTAAGATAAGGGGCGATTTCGGTACACGTGAACTTAAAAAATTCCGACGTCAGACCATCAGGTCCTGGGCTTTTTCCGGTCTTAAGACTCCGAATAGATGAGACTATTTCCTGTTCATGGAACGGATTATTTAATGAACTTGCGGCTTCAAGCTTTTCCTCGTCAATTTGTTCAGAGTTCAGCGCATGAACGGGCCCCATTAGTCTATCGGAAAATAAGGTTTTAAAATAATTATACCATTCATACGCCGAGATTTCGTCGGAGTTATTATTAGAAACAGTAGATGTACCATGTTTGACAATCTTCCAAAAATTGCCTGGACTACGTCTAGAATTGATTAACATTTTACGTTGATTTGCTTCATACAGTGAACGTTTAGTTTTGCAAATATATTTAAACCGGTTTCTCCCTGAAATATATTTATTAAGGTCCTCTGGTGAGTTAGTTAATCGAAATTGACGCAGATCTGCAAGTTTTTCGGATTTAGCACAATCACACTCATCATCCCACCATACAGCATTAAGATTGTTCTCAAAATGCGGTAGAGTTACTTTTAATCTCATACATTCAGCAGAATGTTTGTATATATTGGTTATAATATCAGCAGATTTTGTGATATTATTCTCTAAATTGTCATAAATGCTATTACTAGCTCGATTTAGCAGATCAACGAATTTATCGTAGAAAATAGTGGATTTTTCTTCGGTCCATTTATATCTTATCTGTGACTTATTGTAATCTTTTTTACTGTTTTTGTCTGTGATTGGGGATACGACTGCCAATTTGAACAACAAAGTACAGGATAATGGAAAATGCACTGAATAATCCATATTTTCCACAGAAAATCTTTCTACATGTTTGAACAAATCAGAAGAGGCGATATTATAATCTACAGTACTGCAGCCTTCATTTGCAGTACATGTTATTTCTCCATTAATATCTCCAGTAGTTCGTCCATTCAAGATATGAACATCAAACAAACAGCATAATTCCATAAGCGACACTCCAAATGTATTATATCGAGCAGTGTCTTTAGTATTTCGTGGTAAATTGAATGTATCGCCTTCGTAGCAAGGGTCTCCAAAAATAGCATGTAACGAGTCATCGGGGATAAAGTCAAGAAAATCTTTACATCTAGCGTTAAAATCGCCTGCAATAAACGGGGCACATTCAGGATAATCTGCATGCGCCCTGTTTATTGAAGTCTGTAATAATTTAATTCCATCTTTTTCCTCATAGTCTCTATAAATGGTAGAACCCTCAGGGGATACATATACAAAACAAAGGATTAAATCTCTAATGTCTGAGAAACAAGACATATTACAATACAAAAATACACAGTTTTCAAAATGTTTGTATATGCGTCTGATATTTAATTGTTGAACAATTGTTTCTCTGATAAATACAGCGATACCACCACTATTGCGGGTTCTTCCCCTTTTAGTTCTAACAGAGTCATAGCATATAAACCCTGGTAAAAAAGTGTCAAATTCAGAATAACGCTCTGACCATGTCTCATTTAAACCTACGATATCAAAATTCTGTAAATACCTAATAAGAGTGAGGTCGTTAATATACCTTTTTAAACCTTCAATATTCCAGGTCAAAATGTTAATAGTTTTCATACTGTCACACAACAGGGTGCCTTTTTCACTTATATTTCTACCAGTCTGATCACGAAAAGGGTTAAGATCACATAAAGGGCCTCGACCATTTTCCTGCAACAAAGTGTCAGAAGTCGCAGTACCCTCGAATTCTAACTCTGCTTCCTCGTTAGCACCTGGCACGTTCGGCTGGGTCGACACTTGTGAGAGCGTAAGTAAGTTTTCGCTTCTATCGGATCTCTTGTTACTACCAATAAGTTTTGGTCGGCCAGATATCGCATCATATTTGTAGACATCATTATTTATGATAAGTTTGTCGAATTTCATTCGAGCTTGTTGACCATTGTTTCGTGCGCGTACCAGTTCTTGACCGAGAATCCGTCTGGCGTGGCGAACCTTTGGAGTAAAGTCCTCAGCAACACGGAATGGAGAGTCGCCGACCAAAACTTTTCTCGGGCTCGTTTTATTACAGTCTCTCGATCCTTGTATTTAGTAAATTTTGCTATAATAGGACCATCCTTCTTCTTGTTTGGTACACGTAATCTATGTGCTCGCTCAATATCGACGGTTTCTGAAATCGATAATTCTAGTTCATTAGCCATAAAATCACGTATCTTGCTTTCACTCTCTTCCCAATATTCATTAACGTGACCCTTTATTCCATGGAATATAAGATTGTTCCGCCTGGATTGGCCTTCAATACTGTCTATCTGGTATTCAAGATCATCAACTTTTTCACAAAGTCTTTTGTTTTGCTCCTTCAAAAGTTTGTTTTCAGCTTTCAAAGTCTCGCAAGTATCAAAGATCGTATCTACCTTAACGTTGAGCGTCCTAAGACTACTTTTTATATCGGTCATATTAGTGTTCATATCCATCATCATAGATTTTAATGCATCTACAATGTTAGCATCTCCAGCATCCGTATCAGTTCTTCCCTGTGCTCTGGATAAACGAATATCACCAGAATCATCTGCGTCAAGAAGTGACTGGCTAGAAGCAATCGAACCAATCGAAGTGCGTGCAGTTTTTTGTCGGTTTGAGGTGGTCCTGTTAGAACTTCGTCCAGTTGGCCCCGGGTTACGCTCTACGCATCCAATGATCAGCAAAACACTGAGACAGAGTGTTAGCCTTAGAAGTGTGCTACCACAGACATTCAAAGTTTTACATCGAAATATGTCTCTGTGACCAGGCATTGAAAAAGTCCCAATGCGATGTCGCCAGATTGTAATACAAACTCCCATTTTAATTGTGAGCGAGATAAGCGAGGAAAGCCAAGTAACCGCTGCCTTACAAAAAGGAGTCAGTTATAAAGTTATCTCCCTTGACCAGAATTCAGTCGAGCGTGGGTTAGTTAAGTGCCACAGTGTATTTTCTGTTTCCTGTTCTATGATTATATTTTACTTGCTTATTTTCATTATATTAGATTGTTCAATTAATGTTTGTCAAACCCAGTAGCTAAGTCAGTAATATACAAGACTTGAAACCCAGGGATTGTTGGTTCGATTTATTCATACATGAACCATACGCTGTGAAAAGGGGGCTTAATGCACTTGCAAAGTTTCATCCCATGTCAGCCTGCGGAGGCTAAACTTTGCTAGTGGTCATTTTTTTTTTTAATGTAAAAGGATCAGTCTACCCCATGATTCAGTCGGTTGTTAGAAAAAATGTACCGGTATTTCATGGATTCAAAGATGCATTAAGCCCGCTTTGCCCAGAGCATGGCTCATATATAACTATTAAAGTATTTATTTTCTATATAAAAAAAAGCGTTTCAGACATTGACAGTGCATTTATGGAAAACTGTACACCATAAACTTTTAATTTATTGAGAAAAATCTAACCCCCAAAAATATCATTTTTTTTTGGTTGCATTTTTGTCATGTTCCTGTTTGAACGACCTTAATACATGACTACCATAACAACAAAGGCCGGTTAAGACCTTCCATTCCTCCTCAAAAAAGTTAATTCCAGCTTCATTATGACTGCCAAAACGGGCATGTATCTGTGATGTACTAGTCTGGATTACCTGCCCCTAAAACTACCTTATCGGTACTCTTGAAGTACGGTAGATTGGTTACCTCCCCTGATAGAACAACGTGGACCAGTTCAGAAGTACGGGGTACCAGACTATGATGTACTTGCTAAGCGCAGATTTATACACCAGTGTCCATCCTTTTCAACCTTATTTTGATCATTTGTAAAGATACGATCTGGAATTATTAAAATCTGTTGTACAGAGGGTAAGTTCATTTTAATTTCTGAACTCAAATGATGCATTTTTAAACTAGCGTAGCTAGTCTATAGGCATCATGATTGACCTAGAGTCAAAGTAAACAAAACACCCCACAGTTGCCAGATACTGCCTCACAGAAAAATACTTCTTTCTGTTATAAATCTTAATTCTGTTATATATGACAATTTTGACAAAAAAAAAACCACTAAATCTCTGCCACTCCAGTTTGAACATGTCATCTTACAAAGTAATAAACTGAACAGTATGTCATTTATAAGGTACAAGATCTTTGCTTATATGTAAATTAAGTGATCTATGCAAAGCAGAGAATCACCTTTTCCTGCACGACTGTAACATTATGAATGAATCTATTAATAGATACACCTAGGTAACTTGTAGCAAATCCCAGTTACATTAACCCTCACTGGACAGGGAACCCTTGTCATTCCTTCAGTCATTCGTTATTTAGATCATTGTGTACACTGTTAAAGTGTTATGTTAAACTGTTATTCTAGTCTAGAATATTAACCCTTTACCAAACAATCCCAAGTTTTAACGATACTGGGGAAAAATCCCTTTGAAAACATTGCAGGAAAAGGAGGAAATGCTGGTAACCATCATTTTCTCCTTTTCCCACATTGTTTTCTGCCCTGTTGGAATCAGGTTTCATCAGTTGAGCCACTTTTAATTTATGGTCTGCAACAGCTTTAAATTTGGACTGGCGTAAAATTTTTCGTTTTGTAAAGACAGTTAAATAGTTAACTACATCTTCTACATCTTGTGCTATTGGATATTGACTAAATGATTGCATGGTGTTTAATGTCGTTTTCAGCATTATTTCAGTGATACTGCGGCGGCCAAAGCACCTATCCATGCTTTCCTGGAGTTTCTTTTACCAGCATTACCGCGACTCAATTACGTTTTGCGGAGTGTGGATTAAGATCAGACTGTGCAGAACATGCAGTCTGATCTTGGATCTACGCTGTCCGATAAGAGAATATAATTTATTATATTCTCCTAAATGTAACTTTAAAATAGTAATATTCAGGTGTTTACCATCGGCTAGAAAGTTTCGTTTAACATTCTTAGCAGGTTAAGGGTTAAACTTAAACTGGATTACAGTTAACCAATAGCACGCATAGCCCCAGCAGTTCAGTTGGTCGTGTACAGGACTTGGGAACAGGAGGTCGCTGGTACCATCCCCAACTCGGCAAATTTCTTTCTGAGGATTGATGATAGTCATTGCGACAGGATTCATGTCTCCCTCACGTTTCGACGATGGTTATAATATAAATGTGAGAAAGCAGCCAGTGGCTTGGAAAGAATATTGTGCAGAATACTGGTAAAAGAAACTCCAGGAAAGCATGGATATGTGCACTGTCCACTGCTGCATAACTGAAATAATGTTGAAAACAGGGTTAAACACCATACAAACAATCAATCAATCAAATTCGCTAATCTGTCAGTACTTTCAGTACTTTGATTTTTTTCTGTCAGAGCACTTGTTTTCTAATAAATAACTGGAGTTCGTTATTGGAGAGGTCATCAGACCTCTCCAACAGTGGCGAGTTTAAAAGGCAGACTGCCTCAGAAATTGCTGCCTAACTCCATGCATTTCTGCGAAATTGTTCTGGTACACAGTCTGTTTCGTCATGGTTTTATAAATAAACCGAAATCAAAACACTGAAATAGGAAATAGACGTGTTTTGTTTTTATATGACGGATTTCAAACAGGATTTGTTATATTGATTTGACTGCAAATGATCTTTCCAGTAGTTGTATTTTTTCATTAAACACGTAGAGCTACACATACAAAAAAAGAATTTCGTTAAAAAAGAGAACACCGCAGGAAAAGATCACGCGACTTGAAAACGTGGGAAGAAGGTCACGTGTTTGTCATGTAATGCATATGAGGTTCCTCCTTTTTACACAGCGGCAATCATATAATGCCATACTTATTTGTTTACATGTACCAAAATATATTGAAACAAGCATTCTGATAGTATTGCATAGCAATACACAGTCCCCTACCGGCCGTATGTATCGCTGGTTGGTTGGTTATTTCCGTTTATTTATCGTCGCTACCGGTTGCCCATCTGAGCGACACCCCCAGAAGACGGTTAATTGTTACGGGGGATAGTGCAAGGATACAGGTCGAAACTACTGAGAGCTTCGCCTGGTTCTTTAACGTGCTCGGCGTATAGCACCGTCACACGGGACCTCGGTTTAATGTCTCATCCGAAAGACTATTAGTAATTTTTAGTTGGCCAGCCGGGGATTCGAATCCACAACCTGTAGGACATTGTGTTCACGAGTCCTACGCTCTACCTACTGAGCTATATCGGCTGGCATGTCAGTGAAATTTTTAAAGTCCAAGGCCCATAAATGCGTCAAAAAGCAGTGGAGCGGGACGAAACTCAAACTTGATGTGTAAGTCATGGTGGTTGATGTACACACCAAAAATCAGCTCTATATGTAGCAGCGTTTAGAAAAAAAGTGCGGAAAAATGTTTTATCAGTGAAATTTTGTAAGTCCAAGGCCCGTAAATGCGTGAAAAAGCAGTGGAGCGGGACGAAACTCGAACTTGATGTGTAAGTAATGGTGGTTGATGTACACACCAAAAATCAGCTCTATATGTAGCAGCGTTTAGAAAAAAAGTGCGGAAAAATGTTTTATCAGTGAAATTTTGTAAGTCCAAGGCCCGTAAATGCGTGAAAAAGCAGTGGAGCGGGACGAAACTCGAACTTGATCTGCAAGTAATGGTGGTTGACTTACACAGCAAAAGTCAGGTGAATATCTACCAGCAACTAGAAAAAAAAGTCCGGAAAACTGATTTATCAGTGAAATTTTGTAAGTCCAAGGCCCGTAAATCCGTAAAAAACCAGTGGACCGGAACGAAAGTCGAACTTGATCTGTAAGTGATAGTGGTTGAGTTACACAGCAAATCTGAGATCAATACCTACCAGCGTTTAGGAAAAAAGTCCGGAAAACTGATTTAACTGTGAAATTTTGTAAGTCCAAGGCCCGTAAATCAGTGAAAAACCAGTGGACCGAAACGAAAGTCGAACTTGATCTGTAAGTAATGGTGGGTGACTTACACACCAAAACTCAGCTCAATATGTACCAGTGTTTAGAAAAAAAGTCCGGAAAACTGAATTGCCGGACTGACGGACAGACAGACAGACGGACGGACGGAGTGCAAACCTAAAGTCCCCTTCGGCTTCGCCGGTAGGGGACTAATTAAAAGCAATAAGCTATTTGAAAACATTGATGCTGACCTCTCCTGGCTTCTTTTTTAAAGAAGCCAACTTGTTCTTTTTTATTCTTGCTCTGTAAAACCCTAGAAAAAATGCAAATGAGTGAGAAAAGGACTAGTCTCCAGAGGGTGGACAATGTCCAAAGGTACGCGGCTGCAGTCCTCATAATTGCACTCTTTGCACTCTTTCGACGTAGCCCTTGCAACATACTCGATACTTGAAAAAAAAAACACATGTATATACATTCCTTTTTTGTTTAAACATGATTTTTTTTTAATTTTTCAAATTTTTTCCCTCTATTAAAATGTACCAAACAACAAAACGACTGTGTGATTGTCAAACTGATTATATGAAATTTTAATTGAAACTCTATTACAACTTATGACAAGAATTATGACATGACCGCCCGGGGCCTACCCTGGCGGACATCTCCACATTGAGAAACGGTACACGCTTCACGCCATAACCCTTTGTATAATCGATAAACTGTCTGCAAAGTAGCAGAATTGAATTACGGTATATAAGTAAACCTGTATTAACCTAGCAACAGGTTTAAGAAATCAGGTTTTTTTTCTGTTTTTTGCTGCCATGTCAATAACGGAATCTTAAGCATATTGCCTTGGCCGAAAGTTCATAATCCCCATCGCTACACAATGCCCCACAAATTAAAGCTTCATGCAGTTTTTATTTCCTTATGAAGCATATTGATCAGGTACGGAATTTTGGCAGGTTTCCAGTTGAGTTTAGCTTTAATATGTGGTTCATTGCTTCGCAATGATTATTTTTCCAGTTTATAGGGATTCTTACATCATTTTTTGAGACATCATGAATGTATTCTCGGATAGACGGAATCAGTTTTTCAGTGGAATAACACCCAATTTTGTCTGTATATTTTCGTTCGTGTTCTGCAAACTTTTCAATAAATGAAAAGGGTGCATCTAGGTTGGTCAGACCATCAGACCCAAAATCATCTCGCACAACACACTTTGACTCAGTTTCTGGCATCCCAACCTTGTTTTTCAAATGCCTTTTGAAATCTCTTCTAAATTACGTGTGCACAGAGCGAGTTTTGCTCATGGAAAGCTATGTTTCACGGCCTTGACAAGTGCCTTTTCCTCATCTGAACCTATCACTAGAGCATTAGTTCCGAGAGATGGTTCTAGTTCTGAGTTTTCAATGACCGAAGCTAGATGACTGAAAAACCTCTGGTATGTGTGGAAAATTCCGTCCCAGTGTAAATACCGGTACAAAGGACCCAATAAAATAGGAGAGATATCCTGTCCTTTTCGCCTCAAAATTTGGTCTTGAAAAACAGTTGTTGTCACAAAACAAGCCCCTAAATTAAAAGTTCGGTCTATTCCAATAACAGAGGTTTTACAGGCTTTAACTATATGTTTTAGTTGGTTATCCGTGTAATAAATGATATTTGGTGGTTTTCCCGAAGTTTGAACAATTTCTCTGACAAAAGGGTTTGGGACTGCAGTCATATTAAGCACAGCTTGAATATCGTCTGCAGTATTTTGGCGATAACCAGGCTTTGTTTCTCTCTTGTTTTTTCTTTTAAGTTCTTTATCATTTTTGAATCACGAGACTGATGTTCAGAGTCAAAATGCTGCTATCTCCTTAACGTTTTTTTTTTTTTTTCTTTTTCAGATCTTACTGCCTGCAAAATATTTTTTGTTTTGGGGGAGGTCCTTATGTGTTCCTGATTTATTTTTCTAGTATTGCCGTGTTTAGAAATTTGTTCATCCGGGAAAACACCAAGATACTCCGCAACCGCAATCGAGTCGCGATGTTTGGAATAACCAGGGAGCTGTTGGAACCAGGAAATCCTTTTTTTTTGTATGTTTTATCCCTCTTCAGTGTTGTATAAAATCTTTTGAGAATAACTATTTCATTTTTCCAGAGGTTGTGGCGCTATAGGAACGAACTTTTTTTTTTTTAAATTTCCGTACAGTACAGTGATTCCTTCTTCACAACAGACACTAAATTTCCTTTAACAAAAATACAAAAAAAAAAATGGTTTTAGTTAAAGAAGACCCAGAGTCCCATGTACCACAGTCATCCTAAAATTCCATTTTCTTTGCCCTTGACCTCTTTTCAAGATTTTCTGTTTGATCTAAGAGAAAGAAAATGTTTTTTTTTTTTCCGCGGGGTATTTCTGTGAGAATATCATTTTTTCAGCTGATGTTACCAAATCTAATATTTTATCTGTATCTAAAAAATTGTTTCTCGACAGTTTCCTGACACCACTTGACAATCAGTAGACTATATAAGTGAGAATGAACTTCACTATTAGATAAAACTGTATTTTCAACAGTCTGTGTACTTTCCTCCTTTCTTGATTCCACTGAAGATTCAGAAACATTAGACATACTCGTATCCATGGGATCTGAACTGTTCGACGGTCCAGGTAAGGCATTATCACTTACTGGAGACGAGCAGACTGGGGATCGCTCCTGCAGTTTACGTACATCGCTAGCTTCAGGTGACCTCGGTATGGTCGTCTCGCCAAAATATTTTAGGAAATACTTGGAGGCTGGTGAAAAGTTTTATTTCGTTCACCGCAATGTTAAAAAAAAGGCTTTGTCTTGTTTGGTATTATATATGTTATGTTTCTTGTTTGTCTATTATCTCCCTTAGTACATGTGTATCAGGAAATACCAACAAGAAATAATGGGCACGTAGGAACTGCAAGAGATACTTCCTTCACCAGAAAAAGTGGTTGGTGTGAAGAGGGTAATGGATTATGATATATATATATATATATTTTTTTTTTTTTTTCATTTAAATAAACTATATTAGTTCTCTAATATATCTCTATCTCTCAACAAATACCAACTAGAAACAGACAGACAATGAATGGTATGCGTACCTATCTTCTTTTGCACTGATGGGTATGATTTAAACAATGCACGTGTGACAAAATAATCTTACAAAATCATGGAAAATTGATGTGATAAGAGGGGAGAAGTCAAAATGTGTGAAAATCATTGTTTTACAAGTTTCACGGTGCAGGAAATACAGGTACAAAGCGATCACACCTATCTTCTTTCGTGTCGGTAAATAGGCCGTTCTTTCGTGTTGGCAAGGAGACCGTTGATTGCGTAAATGTTAATGGTAATCCACCATGTAAATGAAAGATTGAGTCAAAATCACTAAATGCATATCTTTGATTACAAAATAAAGTAGGTTCTAATAAGAAATTGTTTATCTATATCGGACATACAGGTCTGCGTGTAAATGTGTTGGTATGGGCAATACACGCCCCTCTTCTAAATTAAAAAAAAAAACATTGAATAACCTCGTAAAATCTTGGGAAAAAAATGCGATAGAGAGACTGTAGTACCTCTAAAATTTTCATTTAATGTCAAATTCATCTAAAATATGCATACTTTAGTGAAAAAAAGCTTCTTGTCTGTGCTCGTCTGTTCTCGTCTGTTCCTCTCTGTTCCCGTCGGTTCTTGTCTGTTTTTAGCCTGTCCCGAACCAAGGCAGTTTGCCAGAAATTTATCATTACTATCTCGGGGTTTCGTTTTGGTCAGTCAATAATGTAGTCAGCATATGAAAACTTTTTGTTACATATCGCCCGACAGGAGACAGGGTTTGTCAAAAGTATGACTCCTCTTCCTCTAGGCTATGGGGGAAATTGATATTTAAAATGACAGTTTTTGTGGTCACTTAGAAAGTGATAGTAGATTTATAGCCTACATAACTGAAACAAGTTTTAGGCATCTTTTTTCACAGTTACCCGAGAAATACAACACGCACACACACATATATATATAGACGGAAACAGAAAAGTCGGCGAATGCCGGTCCGACACAAGGTTTAGTAGGTGAACTGTGTTATTAAAACGTCACACGCCTCTCACTATTTTCAATTTAATAAACTGTATAAAAAACCAAACATGTTTCGGCTAACGCCTCATCAGTGGTATATATTTTTTTTTAACAAATCTAACCTACGCTAACAGCGTCCGATTTTATTTGTTTAACGTACACAGCAGGTCACAGTGTAGGACCGGAAGTATGCATTGTATGTGACTTGGGATTCTGTACCGTGACGATCTGTCACATGATGTTAAAAATTGTGTTCCCACGGTGAGGCAAGCTGGTGATTTCTCATTTATTTTGATAGCTATTATAAATATTCATATCCACTTATTTGTTTGTTATGTATTGACCATACCAGGAACACGTATATGCGCTGTGAACCTTCCTTAGAGCAATGGGAATGCCTTGATCATTTGTCCGGGCTAAAAAAAAAAAAATGATTTTGTCCCAAAACAATGCCGTTTTTCCTCGATTACTCAGCGTTAAAGCCAGGGAAAATGTATCTATAGACAGTTTCTTTATTCATATTTTTGTGAAAAGATGTCAAGGTTTGGTAGCAAAGTCGACCTTATCTTCCCACTCGTCACAACTCGGCCGATTCCGTATCTACATCTAACCTCGTCCGTATAAAGGAGGCTTCCATTTTGAACTATCAATCACATGATCTTAAACATGGCGGCGCCCCTGTAGATCGCTTAGCAACGACATGAACAACCACGGTGAAGTTATTCACTTTTATCGATCTGTCGATGAAAGCTCCTAACGGAATTGATAAACCACGCTAAAAATTGAATGTACAAACTGTTTGCCGTCTGAAATATTCTTAGAAAGATAACGATAGAAAATTTACTCATGTTTTCTTTTTTAAGAGGCGCCTTACAATTTCAATAACGGTAAAGCAGTGTGCTTCCGGAGATGAGCGAAATGTACCGTGTAGGTGCATATCAAGCTACGTGATACAGCCGGATCACCCGAGGTATGCCGAATGCTTATCTTCCATATCCTTCGTTTAAAATGGCACGTTGACAAAAGAAGTTTGTACAGTCACTTATAAGCGGTTAATAGATCTCGGGTGATTGTACAACTGAAATTTCTCAACGTGCCATTTAAAACGGAGGATTCGTCGATATAACGATTGTACGTAGTCGACTTTGTTACCGAACCTTGACATGTTTTCACGAAGATATGAGTAAAGAAACTGTTAGTACCGTGATTTTCCGTTGAGAAAACAGGTTTTTCACGTCGAGTAATCAAATAAAAACGCCATCGTTTTGAAACAAAATCATTTGTAGTTCTAGCACAGTCAAATGATCAAGGCATCGCTATTGCTATACGGAAGGTTCACAGCTCACATTCGTGTTCCTGGTATGGTCTATACATAACAAACAAGTAACTGGATATGGATATTTCATGATAACTATCAATAAACGAGAAATAATAGCTTGAATCACCGCGTGAACACAATTTTTAACATCAAGTGACAGATCGTCACTGTACAGAATCCCAAGTCACATCCAATGCATACTTCCGGTCCTACACTGGGTCAGTTGTATTACTCGTTGACACCAGTAAATAATTTCTAACTGTGAGTGTGGGTTTCTAGATGTACACATACTTATTTAGCATCCACAACTTTTGTCTAGCTCAGACTTTACATATTTTATTTTTCTCTGGCATAACGATTTACGTCAGGGTTCACGAAAAAAAAAAAAACCAGGTTATTCTATAAATAGCAACATCAACGGAATTTACCTGTTCAAAAATATCAACATATCAACGTGGAAAACCAATAAGAAAACCCATAATGTTTGGTAGCATATCATAATTCGAAGACAACGTGCATGACAAGTTGCAGTGTTTTATCGCTCTTTAAAGGTTTTATTCGTTTCATGTTGGTTGAAGTATTAATTGTGTTTTTAAAAATACTGGCTCTAATTGCTGTCTAAACTACACACTTGGACACTGTCAATCAATTTGATACAGAGCAGTTCACGACAGGTAAAGTTTAGATGAAGCAGTTTTCCAAAAGCTGATTTCTACAGTTATCAGTCAATCATGTTTTTTAGCTCACCTGTGCACGAAGTGCTCAGGATGAGCTATTGTGATCAGTCACCGTCCGTCGTCCGTCCGTTCACACTTTTTTGTTTACACTCTAGCATCAACAAATATTAACCAATCAGCACCAAACTTGGTCAAAATGTATATGACCATAAGATCTCGGATGAGTTCGATTATGGGTCTAATCGGACCAGAATGACTGGATTTATTTGCCCTTGAATTAGAAAAATTGCTATATTTGACTTTGTTTACACTCTAGCATCTACAAATATTAAACCAATCAGCACCAAACTTGGTCAAAATGTATATGACCATAAGATCTCGAATGAGTTCAATTATGGGTCTAATCGGACCAGAATGACTGGAGTTATTTGCCCTTGAATTAGAAAAATTGCTATATTTGACTTTGTTTACACTCTAGCATCTACAAATAATAACCAATCAGCACCAAACTTTGTCAAAATGTATTGGACCATAAGATCTCGGATGAGTTCGATTATGGGTCTCATCGGACCAGAACGACTGTAGTTATTTGCCCTTGAAGTAGAAAAATTGCTATATTTGACTTTGTTTACACTCTAGTAGCATCTACAAATATTAACCAATCAGCACCAAACTTGGTCAAAATATATATAACCGTAAGATCTCGAATGAGTTTGATTATGGGTCTAATAGGACCAGTTATTGCTGTGTCATGGAAAAAGGGGGCTTGATGTATATTTTCATCGTGGACCAATATCTCTTTAACTACAGGACGAAATGTCATGAAACTTCATCTTTATATTGTTTATTACAAGCCACAGACAATAGTATTTGTTTTTATTTCATGAAATGCCATGTCATGAAAAAAGGGGGCTAAATGTTTAATTTCGTCATGGACCAATGACCATCTGTTTGTCCTTCTTTCAGGACAGATACCTTCTAAAATCCTAGACAAAAACTAATAGAAATTCATACAGATGTTCCTAATGATGTCCGCTGATATTTATTGGTTTTTTTTTGCCTTTTTGATGTCAAATACTGTCTCATAGTAAAAAGGGGTTTCATGTATATTTCTGTTAAGGATCAATATACATGTATCTTCAACTCAAAATCCTGGACAAAAATTTGTGAAACTTCATACATGTGTTCCTTATGATAGTTCGCCAATATCATTAGCTTAGCTTTTTTGATTAAATGTCATGTCATGGAAAAAGGGGGCTTCACATATATTTTCATTATGGATTAATATCTCTTTAACTACAGGCCAAAATGTTATGAAACTTCATCTTTATGTTGTTTATCACAAGCCACAGACAATGGTTAGGCCTATTAGTTAGCGCACCTGAACATGAAGTGCTGGTTGAGGTATTGTGATTCATCGTTGTCCGGCATACGTCTTTCCACAATTCCTTTAAACATCTTTTCCTCCTAAACCAATCATGTTGAAACTTGACAGGCATATTCCTTGGGTGAAGTTCTACCAAAGTTGTTAAAAGAATTGAATTAACCCTTTAACTCCAGGGGTCACAATTTTGGGCAAAATTGTATATAGAGCAAACTTTAAAAATGTTTTTGTCTGAAACTAGAAGGCCTAGAGCTTTGATATTTGGTATGTGGCATTTCCTTGTGGACTTTACCAATTTTGTTCAAATGATGCCCCTGGGTCAAAACTGGACATAAAGGTATACAGAATGAACTTTGAAAATCTTGTTCTATTTAACCCTTTACCACACAGTCCCAAGTTTTAACGCCTGTGAGAAATAAGGCTCTTGAAAATATTGTGGAAAAAAGAGGAAATACTTGTAACCAGCATGTTTTCCTTTTTCAACAATGTTTTCCACCCAATTAAAATCAAATTTAAAGTTTTGAGTCATGTTTATTTTGTTGTCAGTAAATGGTTTGAATTTGGACAAGTCTTAACCCTTTAAGCACTTTTCACTACTATATTTGCCTTTGTGTCTAGTGTGGATCAAGATCAGACTGCACAAAATGTGCAGTCCAATCATTGATCTATACTGTCTGCTTTGTTGAAACACTGCAGACAAAAGGCACCCACTCAGTTGTTATCATCTTGCACTCATTCTGGAATGAAAATGGGCTTTGGGTTTAAGGATTAAATTTTGTTGTTTGTTATTGATTTGAGCCAAGCATGTTAGCTCAGTACCTACAGGGCTAGCTTTGCAGGGATGTCAAGTTCAAATCTCAGTTCGGCCAAGCACTCAGGTAACCAGCATTTTTTTACTTTTTCTTTTGACCGCATTTTTCTCTCTGGCTGTAAGGATGTATCTTTGAACATTGTGTTCATTGTATTTTGAGTTCATTTTTGTTCATTCATTTAACTTTGTTGTATAGATCTTATTGTATAAATCTTAGTAGTCATTATAATTTTTGTTCTTCATCACTTTATGGTGTTTGTCTTAATTTATAAATAAGTTATGGCCCCCCCCCCCCGATAGATTTTGGGCATGTACTTCATCATGAATTGAAGTACCATTTGAAAGATCTGTTCAGGTAGGGCCAAGGTCAATGTCACACTTGAAGGCCAAATTTTTGTGAGCTGGATGCATTGAAAGGTTGGTGCAAGACTATTGCAAGTGTAAATACATTGTTTATGCATTTACAATAGCAATTACCCATGAACATGTCCCTGGACAACCACCGTGGTTGTTAGTGTATGTAACAACATTATAATACTAACTTGTATAGAAAGTCTTGAATCGGCAAACATTCTCTACTACGTTTGTTCAAATCGGGCAACTTTTTGCCACACTCCAAAAGGCCTAGGGCTTTGTTATTATTCCTTCAAAACTCTGTTCTGGAGGTATATAGGAGTCAGCTTGTCGGTCCATCGATCCATCCATTCATCCATCAGTCTTTCTGTAGCATTTTCTTGTCAGAGCTAGTTCTCAACAACTACAGGACAGATTTCATTCAAACTTTAGAGAGACTCGGTGCCAAGCAAGAATGTGCATATTATATTTTGGTGACGGTTCATTGAATTTTTACAAAGTTATTTTCCTTTGATGAAATTTCTTGTTCTCCCTATTTTTCAACAACTATTGGACAAATATCATTCAAACTTCTCACAAATATTTATATAACCGGGTTTGGTTAAGAAAGATCATCTTCTTGTCTGAACCAAGAAGACCTAGAGCTGTGATACTTTGCATGAAGCATCACCTTGTAGACCTCTACAAATTTTGAACATAACATGAGCCTGGGATCATTACAGGCCCTGCCCCAGGGCTCACATGTTTGTATATAGCTTTATGTCAGGCAATTATTAAAAATTTCTCTGGGAATCCTAAGGGCCTAGACCTCTATAACAGTTGTGAGATTTCTCTTTGTTTCATTATCATTTGGCCTTGCACTTAGATATTTGGTATTAATCTTCATTGTAGACCTTTACTGCTTGGTACTCAGGTGAGCGATATAGGACCATCATGGTCCTCTTGTTTTCCTTATGTTTAGCGTTTTATTTGAATATATTTGTATTTGAAACGAAGGATTATTGAAAACGCAAGCAATTGTCAAGTTCTAGTCATGTCGTCAATTTATGAAAACACAATTTTTAAACGTGCGCACGAACAAAATCTGTGCTAAGGTTTCTCGTTTCCTTTGGCGATCGTCTCCTCACTGGGATGCGACCCCCCCAAAAGTGAAAATGTCATTAGATTACAGTTATCTTTGCTGCTTCTGATCTTGCAGTCACAATATTATAACTTATATCATTTCAGATATTCTTTTAACCATTTCACAACCAAGCAATCTTGAAGACTGACAAGGAAAAGGATTTAAAACAGACAACTCTTTATAGCATGTATTGCAAGATCAAAGATATAGGTTTAAACAGACCGTAAGTACACTCAATATTTGTGCAAAGATTAAATTTTACTCAGTTTTCAGATTGCGAAATCAATGAACTTTCAAACTGTTGTTTCAGAATATATTGTCTCTACCATTATGAATCATGCTCAGTGAAAAGGGGCTTTAATGCATCTGCAAAAAAGTATCAATTCATGTCAGCCAGCACACTTTGTGCAGGCTGACATGTATCATGTTTCAAGGCCGAACAAATCATCAACCACACGAATTTAATCATCAGGTTTTATTTTTCATTACATTCTACAGCATCGTCATACAACAACAACCACAACTTCCTGTTTTCAACTAGCACCCCAACTAACTTCGGTAAGGGGAAACAACCCAAAGAAAATACATGTAATAAGTTATCACCCTGATTAGTCTCCCTTTTGCTAGACTATCAAATTAAACCTACTATACTACATCTTCCCCCTTTCTTTTAAGAGTAAGACCTTTGTATGAAATAATTGAAGACCCCCACATACAAAACAATATGCTTATCATAATAAAACTGTTACCTATAGCTTTAAGTATCAAACATCAACTCTTACATTATAAACCTCACAGAACAGTTCTAGTTCTTTACAGAAAAATTCTACAGTAGTTCTTGCCCTAATTCATTACATAATCCTTGAATCTTTCTGGTAATTTTGTAGACCGTTTTGGCCGTAATACAATTTTATCAGACAGGTCATGATCAGACCCTGAAGGTAAATGAATTGAATCTCCTGTTGGCTCTTGCATCTGCTGTGCAGCCTGATCTGGATCTGGTTCTGGTATAGAGCTTTTCCCCACACTGTTTTCAGAATCTTGTTCAACATATGGCTTAGTAAAAGTACTGTTTCTTTTATAAGCTAACCCTGTATCTGACAAAACTGTACAACTGACTCATCCATTTGGGTCATGCTTCTGAAAAAATAACGTTCATAGGGTACGTTTACTTTCCCCTTAAAATGAGTTGTCAAGATTTCTGTTGCTTTATCAAAAGCCTTTTGTCCCTCCGCCGGTTCACGGTCTGGCAATGTGAAGTAAATGTCTTGAACCTCTTGCCCCGCACAATGTAATAATAATGCTGTCTTTTGTCCATCATTGTAGCAAATAACTCAAAACTTCTTAGCCATCTCTCCCAAGATTGACCAAGACGTTCCCCCCTGGCTTCGAAGATTGGCAAACCATTTAAGTCGATAAAATGTGCCATAACCACTATAAATACCAAAAATATTGGTCGAAGACATCTATGACTCTTCAAAGTTTCACCTCGTTGCCAGATTTCATGTTTCAAGGCCGAACAAATCATCAGCTACACAAATTTAATCATCAGGTTTTATTTTTCATTACAATCTACAGCATGGTCATACAACAACAACCACAACTTGCTGTTTTCAACTAGCGCCCCAACTAACTTTGGTAAGGGAAACAACCCAAAGAAAATAATAAGTTATCACCCTGATTACTCTCCCTTTTGCTAGACTATCAAATTAAACCTACTATACTACAACATGGTATTGGTAAAATTTTCTGCATGTCAAAGAACCATTCCTACTCTGGCTTTGACAAGTCTCTTTTTAGGAAAATGGAATGCATATTATGCAAAGACTCACTTTATATAAAGCATAGCAAAGATGCATTAAACCTCCTTTTGCCAGAGCACTGCTCATAATATGTTTATTTCAGAATATACTGCTTGATTGCTACAGTTTGCAAAAGCAGTTAAAGCAGTTATATGCATTTTATTAAACTAAACAGATGACTAAATTTTTGCCCAGTTCAAATTGAAAGCATTTGCAGACGTCAACTTAAATGTTACTTAAAACATGAAATTTGTCATTCAAAGGGTAGAAACATTGTGTCCCCTTCTCCCACAGTGTTTTCAAGAGGCCTCTTCCTCAGGGATGGGAAAACATGGAATTGTTTGGTATAGGGCTGAACATGTGATTGTACTTCGTTATGTAATTTAACTGCTACCCCATGTGAAATTGGATCGGGAATTTACAAAAAAAATACCACAGACTTGGTAATTCCTTGTATTTTCATATTTCTGTCTATATTATACTTGTAGTTTTATAGCCATCTTTCCACGCACAATTTATCAGTCTTTGTCAAGATTTTCTAGAAGCATGCATTGGTGAAATGCAATCTGGTTGGATGGCACTTTAAGGCATAATTTTTCAAGTGACCTTTCATGAAGGTCCAGAGTCAGAGCCTGAGTTATTTAATAAGTTCTTAACCCTTTACCACACAGTGCCGATTTTTAACGACCCTGAGAAAGAGGCCTTTTGAAAACATTGTAGGAAAAGGAGAAAATGCTGGTAATCAGCATTTTCTCCTTTTCCTACAATGTTTTCTGTTTTTTTTACAGACAAATCTCCCCATAATGAGCCATATCTAATATGTTGTCTGCAAATGCTTTCAATTTGGACAAGTGTAAAATTTTGTCGTGTGGTAAAGGATTAACTCTTTCCCAAACATTCTTGTGTTTTAATGATCAAAGGAAGAAGGCTTTTGAAGATTTTGAGGAAAAGGAAAAAAAAATGCTGGTATCTTGGCATTTTCTCCTTTTCCCATGATATTTTATACTCTTTCAGAGGCAAATCTCATCACCTGAGCCACATTTTATGTGTCATCTGCAAATTAAATACCAGATGGACATGTCTAAAATTTTTCATCTGATAAGAAGCAGAGGACTACTTTTGACATCAGGAAAAGGGACATTTTAGTGTTAAAATTAAGGGAATGAAAAAATGAAATATTTGGAGTGTGTGTGCATGCGAAATATTCTTTCCCCCATGATTCTAATATCCTACATTTTATCTTTTGCATCAATATCATAGTAAAGAAAATTGAGGATACCTTTCTGAGTAAAAAGTAAAAGTGGACAGAAAAAATCTCTGAAAGTGGTATTTTTAGCTCGGATGTTTCAAAGAAAAAGTCAAGTTATTGTCATAGTCCTGTTGTCTTCATCATTATGGTCATTGTGCAAAAACCAAGACATTGTATAACATCTCTTATTACTGAAGATATTAACCTTTATCCTGCTACATAACTTCAACGAAACTTTCAAGCCGATAATAAAAACCTGAATAATGCTGTTTCAAACTTATATTTTTAAGAAAAATATCTTCTTATTGTGTAGATCCAAGATCAGACTGCACCATTCTCTGCAGTCTGATTGTGATCTAAACTGTCCGCAACAGGTCAGTGATTTACCCTTAGCAGCCTAAGGGTTAACTTCAAACATGTACAAGTTGTTAACTACCAAACGGGGAACCCATAACACAAAGGAAGGTAATTATCAAAGTATTTCTGACACAGTTATGACCCTTTTTCAACTTAAAAATTTTCACTGAAAAATTAAGCAAGCACAGCCAAATGTTTGTACCCACATGTGATGCTCTTATTTTATTTCAGAAATACACCTGTTAAGGCTTTTGTTTCCAAAAAGTATGGCCCAAAAGTATCTGCAAAAGGAAATCTATATCTAAAGCTGATTTTAGAGGACGATTCAGGTAAAATACAGGCCATGATATATGACGATGTGCAGAAACAAAATAAGATTTTCCAGTTAAATAAGGTATGTCTTAACCCTTTACCAGATGACAAAATTATAGCCTTGTCCAAATTGAAAGCAGTTGCATACGACAATTTCAGTGTGGCTCAAATGGTGCAAGTTTTCTTTAATAAGGTAGAAAACATAATGGAAAAGGAGAAAATGCTGGTTACCAGCATTTTGTCCTTTAACCAGCATTTTCTCCTGTTCCCACAATGTTTTCATAAGGCTTCTTTCCCTGGGTCGTTAAAAGGCGTCATTGTGCGGTAAAGGATTAACAGTGTTTTCCTGTAATCTGACCACAGTATCCTCAGATCTACCTAGTTACCTGAATATCTCATATACTGAATAGAAAGGTCAGACTGTACGTTTTTGACTTAACCCATTACCAAACAACTCTGAGTTTTAACGACCCTGAGAAAGACATCTTTTGAAAACAATGTTTTCAACCCTATCAAAGCCAAATTCCATCATTTGAGCTATATTTAAATTGTCGTCTGCAAATGCTTTGAATTTGGACAAGTCTACATTTCTTTTGTGTGGTAAAGAGTTAAAATGACATTCAAAACCCAAGAGTTGCCAGTGCCATTCCTATGTTTAACCTTTTACCAAACAATCAGGCAGTGTTCTGCCAAGGGCATGATCTTTGGAAATTGTTCCATTGAATTAGAAAAATGTCCCATCATATTGCACACAGGTGGGACTTTTTCCTTTTTAAATGAACCATGCTTTGTGAAAAGGGAGCTCAACACATCTGCAAAATAGTATAGACCCAGGTTAGCTTGTATGTTCAAGGACCAGTCTACCTCATGATTGAGTTGGTTGTTAAAAAAAGTGGATTTTATGGATCCATAATGATGTGATGGCTTGATTAAGATGCATCACGGAGCTGCATTAAACCCCCTTTTTTGAGAGCATGGCTCAAATATTTGATAATTAGTCTATAGCATATTTTCATTTGTCCAGGGTTTTAACCCTTTATCAAACAATAAAATTTTAGACATGTCTAAAATGAAGGCATTTGCAGATGATAAATGAAATTAATATGACTCAAAAATTGTAATTTGTTTTTGGAAGGGTTAAAAACATTATTACATGGTTACCAGCATTTTCTCCTTTTCCCACAATGTTTTTCAAAGCCTTCTCCATCAGGGTCATGAAAACTCAGGACTGTATAGTAAAAGGTTCATGGACTCACATTTCAAGTACCCAGAAATCGGAAAGCAGAAATTTCTTGTCTTATCCAATGGACACATATTTGAAATAAAAAAAATTGGTAAAATTGACTTAAGAAATATCTTTAAAAAGGCAGACAGCATTAATTTTCCCGCAAATAGGCAGGGTCCCTTAAAATATACACGTCTACATTTTTTACCAATCACAAATTTCTAATTATTCATTTGTTATTATCACCAAAAAGGGGGTCAAAAGCCAGCACATTCAGGAATGCCAAAAAAAGGCTTCAGTTTAAATTTTTGGACAAGGGAATAAATCAAGAGAATTTCAACTTGCAAGTATGACTTTCTTTGGCCAATCAATTTGTGTGCATCTGTTTCTGGACCTTAACCCCTTACAAAAAGACAAAATTGTAGACTTGTCCTAATTGAAAGCATATGCAGACAAGAAATTGAATGTGACTTGAATGATGGAACTTGTCTTTGAAAGGGTAGAAAACATTTTTGGAAAAGGAGAGAATACTGGTTATTTCTCCCTTTCTCCAATGCTTTTTAAGTTTTTTTTTCAGTCTCACCAAACCTCAAATAATATTATGGTCTACAGTAACGATAAAGCACCATAAATTTTCCTAAGCATTCAAACTGTTTTCAGAACCATATTTAAGTTCTTGCTTGCCAATACTTTTACATGTAATTTGTTCGAGTCTAGCATTGTGTTGTTTGGTAAAGGATTGATCCTTAAGAGGAAACAGCTGAAAGTTGATTGATTGATTGAATGGTGTATGACACTGCTTTCAACATAATTTCAGTTATACCGTGGCAGTCAGTGCACCTATCCATACTTTCCTGGAGTTTCTTTTACTAGTAATATGCAGAGTATTCTTTCCCAGCCACTGGCTGCTTTCCCACATACATGTATGTACTATAGTCGAAACAATGATCAGCAGGGAGAGAGGAATAAATCTTGTCGCAATTACTACCATTAATCCTCAGAAAGTAATTGGCTGAGCCTGGGATTGAACCAGTGACCCCCTGTTTTCAAGTCCTTTGTGCTACCAACTGAGCTACCAGGGCTTGGCGAACAGCCGAAAGACAACCTCAGCAGTTTAATAAGAGGTAAAAATAAACCGAAAACCTGGTATTGTGTGGCAATTACCTTTTTACTTGCAAAGCAAAAAGTTCTTTCACAGAAAGAGTAGACCAAGATAAGAGTGCATGGAAAGGGCAGTCTGATCTTATATCTACACTGTCCAACATTTTGTGAGATATTTCCCACCAAAATGGACTTAACAATGCACTAAATTACCCACCAGATCACAAATTTTTGTCCAAAATGAAAACAGTTGCAGATGCAAAACAAAATGTGGCTCATATAATGGAATTCATTCTTGAAAAGATGGTTTTAATTAGAATGCCTTTTTTTCCTAGGTGTCATTATTTGAGCCATGCTCTGGCAAAAGGGGACTTAGTGCATCTCCATGATGTATTATGCGAAGCAAGTCATCACATAACTATTAAGATCCTTAAAATTCATTTTGTCTAACAATTGACAGAATCTAAGGGAAGAGTTGTCCTTGGACATGCAGAAAATTTACAAATAGCAAAAATTCGACCCGTGTCAGCCTGCACAGGCCTGTTCATGCCTGTATTCATATTTTAAAATGAAACTTATCGTAATTATTATGGCAGATTTTACAATGATTTTTTTCAAAATCACCAGAGCTGATAAGTTTGTCGACAGGAGTATTGTGAGACCGCTTTAACTTGTCACTACTTTGTTTCTGTCACCGTGTTCGGTTTGCCAATATTTGCCTTGTTCTAAACGGAGTTCAAAACCATTCAAATGGTGTAGAGGTAAAATACCTGGACATATGATCTTGAAGTAAATATCCTGTAAACTCATAAATTTATCAAAGATCTATATGTAGTTTACAGCTTCACATAGAAAGACGGTATCTTCATTAACGCTTTACCACATAATCCTGAGTTTTAATGATCCTGTAGAAAAAGCCTTTTGAAAACACTTTGGGAAAAGGAGAAACCAGCATTTTCTCCTTTTCCCTCAATGTTTTCTACCCTTTCAAAAACAAATGTCATGTTTTGAGTATAGCATTTAAAATTTGTCATCTGCAAATGCTTTCAATTAGGACCAGTCTAGAAATTGTCATTTGGTAAAGAGTTAAGTGACGAGTTAAAGAGGTTTCACTATTATTCAAAACTGTAAATGTTTTCCTCTCATTGTACATATATAACACTGCCATTCAAGTGTGTAAAGTTCTCTTAGGGCTCTTGTTTTGAGAGTCTTTCAAAGTCCATTTTTGAAAATGTCTCCACTTTTACCTGAAAAATGCATTTATGGTGGAAATTATTGATTAAATTGCCTATGTATTACTGTTATTCTTTCATTATTTTCAGGGCTATATCATTCGGGATGTAACAGTTGAGAAAACGAAACAAGAATTTGAAACTTATGGCCATGATTATGAATTAATTATTACAAGTTCAACAAAAGTCAAGCAATATGACATGCCAACAACACCACCTAATTCTTTCACACACTTAAGAGATCTACCTAGTCATGTCTTAGATGAAAATATAAGTGAGTATCTATATTTACTTCTTTCATAACATTAACTAAACGATCCCATACATTTAAGACACAATGGAATCAAGCCTTTGAAAACATTGGTGGAAAATGAGAAAATCCTTTCAAAGACAAATTCCATCATCTGAGCCACACTTTATTTGTCTGCTGTAAATGCATTTGATAAGGAGAAATCTAAAATTCTGGCTCTTTATCACAAGACAAAATTTTAGACTGTTCCAAATTCAAAGCATTTGCAAAAGAATTGAATTTGTTTCTGAATGGTTAGGAAACATTATGGGAAAAGGACAAAATGCTGGTTACCAGCATTTTCTCCTTTTCCTACAATGTTTTCAAAGGGTCTTCAGCGTCGTTAAAACTGGGGATTGCTTGATAAAGTGTTAACGGTCAATAACTGTACATGTACCTCTTTCTTAGACAACAGAATTTTAGCCTTGTCCTTGTTGAAAATCGGACAATCAGTCAGGGAGAAGAGCATGGGTTCTAACCCAGTTCAGACCCCAAAAACTTCAAGCTTTTGTTATGCCCCCGAGAAAATTTTGTAGGGCATTAAAATTTTTGTTTGGTCCGGCTGCCTGTCTGCCTGCCTGTCTGTCAGTGATTTGGTGTCTGGGCCATGATTTTTTCTGTATCACTTAATTTCAAAATAACTTTGCAAAAATGTTAACCAAATGGAAACAATGTGTCATGAGCGAGTCATGTCAGTAGGTTAAAGGTCAAGGTCAAGATGTGTTTTTGAAGGTAGTATTTTTCTCTGGCCTGTAAAATTTTCAATTATGAATGAATTTTAGTAACCACATACAGACAATGTGTTGTGCAAGAACCATACCCCTAGGTCAAAGGGAAAGGTCAAGTTTGTTTAAAGAGGGAAATTCTTGGGGTTTTGTCTGTGTTCTACCTGAAACTTGTTTTATATTATGAATGAATTTCAGTATAATTGTTCAGAATTGTCATCCACATAAAGAAAATGTGTTACAGCTAAGAAACATGTCCGTAGGTCAAAGGTCAAGGTCATGGCAAGGTCAAATGTGTAACAATTTATTTTTTTTTTTAGCAGGATATGTTTGTGTCCACCAAGTAACCTTTTGAAACATAAAAGAATTTCAGCATTACTGTGGGAAAGTATAAACCACATTTGGATAATGTGTCACACATATGAATCATGTCCTTAGGTCAAGGGTCAAGGCAAAGTCAAGTGTGTTTATAAAAAGATGGAAAATTGAGGGTTGGGGGTGGTTGTTTGTGGGTGGCCTGTAACTATTTTAAATCATAACTAAATTTCAGTATATCTATCTAGAAATGTCAACCACATTAAGATGATGTGTCACTTGCAAGAGTCATTTTCATACATGAAAGGTTAATGGCAAATGTGTTTAAAAAAGTGAAATTTTGAGGGTTTACATTCATGTCTGGCCTGTCATTTTTTTCCATTCTGTATGAATTTCAGCGTAACTGCAGAAATATTCAGACATTGTGTTCCTATGTCAATGGTCAAGGTTATTGCAAGGTCAGAAGTTTTTATAGAAGTTGTGTCCATAGTCAGGGTTTATGTTTCCAGCTCAGAGGAAAGGGTTATATCAATGGCAGGCATAATTGTTACTTCTCAGTAACATTATCTTGTTTAGTTATTTCCTTTTTTTACCATTATGTTCATGACAGGTGTTAGAAAATAACCTAAAATTCCTGAAATTTTATCGAAAGAAAAAAGAAATCCTTTCTGACAAGTTTGTTGAAAGGGTGTCTTTCAAGCCTATTATAAATAAAAAGTCAAGGGGAGATAAATTGGGGAATGAGGGGGTGCTGCTTGCTTAGTTTTCAGGGAGGTGAACTAGTTTTCAAAAGTGTCAAACAGCCATTCCAGCTTGCATACAGCTGTGTTTGGAATCGCTCCATCTTATTGAAACTAGGTTTCTTCTATCTGTATGCATTTCCTCTGTAGAGCTGGCAAAAATTGTTTTCCGGCAACGCCAGGTAACATTCACTATGAATTGTCTCTGTCTCATCTGGGTCCTCAAAAAAAGAATGGCTGTATGACACCAATGCTGCTTAACACTGACCAAACAGTCACCACCTTATCATGAAGCGGTTGCTCATAATGGAAGTTGGGGTTTTCCTTTCCCCAAAAGGAGGGTTACATTTGTTCACAATGGCATTCAGGTGAAAAAGAGACTCTTCAGAATACAAGGACATCTAATGCCATAGCCAGTGACACACAGAAGGATGTTGTATTTTCTTTTATTCCTTTATTGAGTTACTTATCATGTAATGAATTAATTCAGTATTTGTCTGATGCTTATTTTTTCTGAAGATATTATAGGCCAAGTTGAAAAGATTGGTGAGTTACAGGCTCATGATACAAGAATTAAGACTAAAACACCTCATAGAGAAGTTACTATAAAGGATCAAACTGGACGTGAAATGGTCTCATTGTGGGGAGATAAGGTAATTGGTTTTTATATTTGAGCCACACTCTTGCAAAAGGGGGCTTACTGCATTTCCATGATACATGCAAGTCATCACATAATCATGGATCCATAAAAACTGTTTTGTCTAGCAAACAACTGAATTCTGAGGTAGAATGGTCCTTGGATATCCCGAAAATTGACTAAAAGCAAAAAGTTTTGATCCTGGTCAGCCTGCGTGGACTGCGCAGGCTGACCTGGGTCGCAGTTTTTTGCAGATGCATTAAGCCCCTTTTTCATGAAGCATAGCTCAATTTTGTTTCTTTACCAATTTTATAGGGGATGATACATGAAACTGTTCAAATCATTTGATTCCTATAAAAACTCTGATTGCCTGGCAACAAAACTGAAGAATTTTGAAAATCTTCGAAAATCTTCTTGTCAGAAACCATAAGGCGTAGGGTTACCAAATTCAAATTATAGCCCTGCGGTAAAAAATGGTCCTGCCCTGGGGGTCACAAGTTTTCATAGATTTATTTATATAGTGAAAAATTTAAATAGCTTCTTGTCCTAAACCATATGGCATATCACTACCAAATTTGGCATGTAGCTTCATCTGATAGACCTCTACAAAAATTCTTCCAATTATAGCCCTGGGGTCAAAATTGGCCCCGCCACAGAGGTCACAAGTTTTACATAGGTTTATATAGTGAAGTATCTTCTTGTCCTACGCTATTTGGCCTAGGGTTATCAAATTTGGCATGTAGCTTCATGTAATAGATCTCTACAAAACTCATCAATTCATAGCTCCAGCGTGAAATTTGGCCCCGCCCTGAGGGTCACAGGTTTTACCTAGGTTTATATCATGAAAACTTTAAATATCTTCTTGTCCTAAACGATATTGCCTAGGGTTACCAAATATGGCATGTAGCTTCATGTAATAGACCTCTACAAAACTCATCAACTTCCTTAGGGTCAGAATTGGCCCCACCTCTGGGGCCACAAGTTTTACATAGGCTTCTATGGTGGAAACTTTAAGTCTTGTAGTCCTAAACCATATGGCCTAGGGCTACTAAATTTGGCATGTAGCTTAATCTAATAAACCCTCACAAGAACTCTTCATACTAGAGCCCCGAGGTCAAAATTGACCCTGCACCATGAGTTCGGTGGAGCGATACAGGGCCATCATGGCCCTCTTGTTCCAATATGTTTTCTATACTTTTGAAGAGAAATTTCAGTTTTTCAGTCACATTTACTTTGTCATCTGCAAATGCTTCCAATTTGGACAAGTGTAAAATTTTGTGGTTTGGTAAAGGGTTAACACTAAAGACACTTTAAAGACAGAAACAAGTCCATCCAGCACTTTTTATATACCCTGTATTACATGATGGCCTCAGGTCATCTGTACATCAGACTTGGTCTATCCATCCTTCTGTAATACGTATCTCCTTCTACAGTTTTTTCCATCAGCATTCCAAGAAACTTATCACAATGTATCTCTGTGAACTGATAGTTATGCACCTTGTGGATGGTTATTTTGGTCAATCAAGGTGTTGCAAAGTTTTTATTTGGCATGCCTTTCTGGGTGTATATGCATTGCTCTACACAGCTCTGATGGTTTGTCTTCATATGTGGCAGGATGTAATGTGTTGGGGATCCTTCATGGCTTAGTGGTAAAGTGTAGGACTCATGACCTGGAGGTTCAAACCCACTCCATTGGGTTTTTTGTGGGAGTGTCCTTGGAAAAGACACTTCAGAGCCCGAGCTTAGTACTGGTGAAACTTTTGAAATACATGAACATGTGTGCTATCGCCATGATATGATTGAAACAATGTTGAGAGTGGCTTAAAAAACCATTTGATCATTCAATGTAATTTCTCATGATGACAAAATTTCAGACTTTCCTATATTGAAAACCTTTTGAGTTGAGATTTTTCTTTAAAGGGGTAGAAAACATTGTTGGAAAAAGGAGAAAATCCTGGTCACTAGCATTCCTTCCTTTTCCCATACTGTTTTTCAAAAGTTTTCTTCCTCATGGTCATTAAAACATAAGATTGTTTGGTAATGGGTTAAATCAATAGATTTTTCCCCAATGTTTTGTGTTGCTTATACATTTTACAGGCCAAAGAGGACATTAAGCCAGGAGATGTGATTACCATAAGCCCAGTTAAACTTGGATTGTATAAAGGTAACTTTGATTCTTTACTGCACTACAAAATTTTCGACCTTTTGATAATTTTTGTAAGCAACTGAAGTAGGGAACAGTAGCCTTAAAAGCTGCACTAGAGCTGCAGTATTAAGGGAAAAGCGAAATCGGATATGCTTTCTATAATCATGGACACCTACAGTACAATTTCATTGATGAATACCAGCAGATACGAGTGGTTCAGCATATTCAAAATCAATTCTTTCACACAATGTTACTGACTGCCCAAGATGTGGATGTCCCAGCATGACATCACGAAAAGCTGACAAAAAAGGGAGTGGTTGTAGAGTAATAGAAGGCTTACAATAACAGACATCAGCTTTAAGGTTGCGTTTAGTGCTTCTACAGAACATTCTACTGTTACTAGAGAGCTTGGCATGTGAAAGGTTTGTGCTCACTGGATACCCAGTATTCTAACAATTGAAATGAAACATGTGAGAGGCTATGCATTTCATGAACACAATTATCACAGAGGAACATACATGTATACATTGTATACATCATGGTGAAGGGTGCAATCCCTTTTAAAATACTTTGCTCTTTTCTCCACAATACTTTCAGAACCTGTTTCATGTTAGTACATAAAAAACTTATTTCAAATACATGAAGTTTACATACTCCCTCATCCACTTATTATGAAGCATCTTGCAACAAATCAAAAAGAGTTTTTATGCTCAAACAGTACTCAGGTCTGAAAATATTCTTGAGATGGAGTATGGTAGTTGCTTATTAATTCTTTACCAAATGACAAAATTTTGGGCTTGACCTAATTGAAAGCATTTACAGACGACAATGTTGCTCAAATGGCAATTTCAGTATTTGATAGGGTAGAAAACATTTTGGGAAAAGGAAAAAATGCTGGTTACCAGCATTTTCTCCCTTTCTCACAATGTTTTCAAAAGCCTTCTCTTTCAGGGTCGTTAAAAGTTGGGACAGTGTGGGAAAGGGTTAAAAGCAGCTGGTCCTTGTCCTCATTGTTTTCAAAAGTTGTTTCTGAAGGTACATAATATTTTCTAGATATTTAGATCTAGATATTAATGACTTTTTAGCTCACATGAGTATGAAGTACTCATGGGGAGCTTTTGTGATCATGCTGTGTCCATCATTCATCGTCCGTCGTTCATCGTCAACTGTTAGCTTGTGTGCACTTTATAGGCAACATTCTCAGTCCGATCCTCACGAAACTTTGTCAGAATGTTTGTCTTGATAAAATCTCAGACAAGTTTGAAATTGGGTCATGTGGGGGTCGAAAACTAGGTCATCAGGTCAAATCTAAGAAAAACCTTATGTGTGCTCTAGAGGCCACATTTTCAGTCAGATACTTGTGAAACTTAGTCAGAATGTTTGTCTTGATAAAATCTTGGATGAGTTTGAAATTGGGTCACGTTGGGTCAAAAACTAGGTCACTAGGTCAGATCTTAGAAAAACTTTGTGTGCGCTCTAGAGGCCACATTCTCAGTCCCATACTAATGAAACTTGTCTTGATGATATCTTGGAAAAGTTTGAAAGTGGGTCACCTCACTTCAAAAACTAGGTCATCAGGTCAAATCTTAGAAAAACCTTGTGTGCGCTCTAGAGGACACATTTTCAGTCTGATACTCATAAAACTTGGTCAGAATGTTTGTTTTGATGATTACTTGGACTTGTTTTAAATTGGCTGACATAAGGTCAAAAACTAGGTCACTAGGTCAAATCTTTGAAAAACGTTGTGTACACGTTAGAGGCCACATTTTCAGTCCGATACTCATGGAACTTGATCTTAATGTTTGTCTTGATTAAATCTTATAGGCATGTGAAAATGGGTCATGTCGGGACAAAATCTAGGTCACATAGTCAAATCTTGGAAAATCTTGTGTACGCTATAGAGGCCATATTTTCAGTCCAATACTCATGAAACCTGGTCAGAATGTTGGTCTTGGTGATACCTCAGACAGGTTTGAAATTTGGTCATGTTGGGTCAAAAACTAGGTCACTAGGTCAAATCTTTGAAAAGCATTCTGTATGCTGTAGAGACTACAAATTTAGTCCGATGCTTATGAGGTCACCAGGGCAACTCTTTAGAAGCCATATATTTGGTTCAATACTTGTGAAAATTAATCAGAATGTTTGTCATGATGATATCTTATACGAGTTCGAAAATAGATCACACAGGGTCAAAAAGTGTGTCATCAGGGCAAATCTTAACAGACGATGTGTACAATAATGACGTAAAGTATGGCACAGTGTCATGACAATATCAAAGTATTTTTTTAAAGAACATTCTGTGCATTATAGGTATGGAAAATGCTTGAATAGGCATATTTATTGTTGGGATTTTTGTACAAGTTTGAACAGAAAACAGTGCAGAATATTTTATGTCAAACAAGGGAATTAACCATTTCAAAGATGCTGAGAAGAAAGCCTCTTGAAAACATTGTGAAAAATGGTGAAATTGTTGGTTAAAAGTATTTTCTCTTTTTTTTTTTTTAGCTCACCTAAGCACAACGTGCTCAAAGAGAGCTTTTGCGGTTGTCCAATGTCCATCATCTGGCGTCAATCTTGCGTCGTCCATTGTCAACATTTACCTTGTGGACACTCTAGAGGCCACATTTCTTACTCAATTGACCTGAAAATTGGTCAGAATGTTTGTCTTGATGAAATCTCAGATGATTTTAAATTTGGGTTACCTAAGGTCATAAACTAGGTTACTAGGTCATATTAAAGAAATACCTTATGGGCACTCTAGAGGCCACTATTTGCTCAATTGACTTGAAAATTGGTCAGAATGTTTTTCTTCAGTAAATCTCGGATGAGTTTGAAATTGGGTCACCTAGGGTCATAAACTAGGTCACTAGGTCAAATTAAAGAAATACATTGTGGACACTCTAGAGGCCACATGTTTTGATCAATTGACTTGAAAATTGGTCAGAATGTTTGTCTTAATAAAATCTCGAATGAGTTTGAAATTTGGTCACCTGGGGTCATAAACTAGGTCACTAGGTCAAATTAGAGTAATACCTTGTGGACACTCTAGAGGCCACATTTCTTACTAAATTGACCTGAAAATTGGTCAGAATGTTTGTCTTGATGTAATCTCAGATGGGTTTGACTTTGAAACCTAGGGTCATAAACTAGGTCACTAGTTCAAATTAAAGAAATACCTTCTGGGCACTCTAGAGGCCATATTTTTTGCTCAATTGACTTGACAATTGGTCAGAATGTTTGTCTTATTTAGATCTCAAATGAGTTTGAAATTGGGTCACCTGGGGTCATAAACTCAGTCACTAGGTCAAATTAAATACCTTGTGGACACTCTAGAAGCCACACATCCTACTCAATTGACTTGAAAATTGGTCAGAATGTTTGTCTTGATAAAATCTCGGATGAGTTTGAATTTGGGTCACCTAGGGTCATAAACTAGGTCACTAGGTCAAATTAAAGAAATACCTTGTGGACACTCTAAGGCCCCATGTTTTGCTCAATTAAAAAATTGGTCAGAATGTTTATCTTAATTAAATCTCAGATGAGATTGAAATTGGGTCACCTGGGGTCATAAACCAGGTCACAAGTTCAAATTAAAGAAATACCTTGTGGACACTCTAGAGGCCACATTTCTTAATCAGTTGACCTGAAAATTGGTCAGAATGTTTGTCCGAATATAATCTTGGATCAACTTGAATTTGGATTGCCTAGGGTCATAAACTAGGTCACTAGGTCAAATTAAATAAATACCTTGTTAGCACTCTAGAGGCCACATTTTGTGCACAATTGACTTGAAAATTAGTCAGAATGTTTGTCTTAATTAAATCTCAGATGAGTTTGAAATTGGGTCACCTGGAGTCATAAACTAGGTCACTAGGCCAAATTAAAGAAATATATTGTGGACACTCTAGAGGCTACATTTCATACTCAATTGACTTGAAAATTGGTCAGAATGTTTGTCTTAATTAATTCTCAGATGACTTTGAAATTGGCTCACTTGGGGTCATAAACTAGGTCACTAGGTCAAATTAGAGTAATACCTTGTGGGCACTCTAGTGGCCACACTTATTGCTCAATTGACTTGAAAATTAGTCAGCTTATCTGTCTTGATGATATCTCAGTTTAGATCAAAGTTGGGTCACATAGGGTCATAAACAAGGTCACTGGGTCATATTGAAGAAATACCTTGTGGGCACTCTAGAGGCCACAATTCTAGCTAAATTGTATAAGGCACTCAATCTTCTGAAAACAGTTGCTCATTCAGAATGGGGAGCTGATAAGAAAGTCTTTCTACGTCTCTATCGCTCCCCCATTCTTGCCAAGTTAGACTATGGCTCAACTGTGGTGTGGTTCAGTCCGCAAATCATACTTGAAGATCTTTGACACAATCCACAATCAGGGTTTACATTTGGCCCTTTGGGCTTTTCGAACCTCTCCTATTAACAGCCTAAATTTAGAGGCCAATGAGCCTTCTCTCTCTTACAGAAGACTCAAGCTGTCCCTTCAATATCTGTTAAAACTGAAAGCAAACACATCAAACCCTACACACAAAATAGTTTTTAACCCTGGCTGCAAAAATCTCTTTTCTAGGAAGCCAAATGCAATAACTCCATTTGGTATCCGCATGGAACCACACCTAGACAATCTCCATTTTGACATGAATGCCATTTGTGAAAACAAAATTCCTGATACCCCTCCATGGTTGATAAAGGCTGCTGAATTTCGCTTTGACCTTCTAGCCCACAGGAAGTCAACCACAGATAGAGTTGTTTTCCAAACTAAGTACCAGGAAATCAAAGAACAGTGCAACTCCTATAAACCCATTTATACAGATGGATCTAAGGATAGAAACGCTGTATCAGCAGCAGCTGTATTTGGCAGAAAAAGAAAAAAATGTCGCCTTCCTGACAAGTCTTCAATTTTTTCTGCTGAAGTGAAGGTAATCGACCTTGCTTTGAGTCTTGCAGAGGAAAGTAGGTCTAATCGCTTTCTTCTGTTCTCAGACTCTCTCTCTACACTCCAGGCTCTCTATAACCAGAAAATTGAAAATCCATCTATTTGTGCTGTTCTTGAGAGAATTTCCTCTCTCTCTGATACAAACAAGTTCGTATTTTGCTGGCTTCCTAGTCACATGGGTATTTGAGGCAATGAAATGGCAGATGAACTTGCTAAGTCAGCATTGTCTCTACCCATATCTCATCTCATTTTAAAATACCTTACACATATTTTAAAGCATCCATTTTACCTATCACCCAATCTCTTTGGCAATCCCAGTGGGAAGCAGATCATTTCAACAAACTTCATTCTGTTAAACCAACCCTTGGTGAATGGTACCCCTCTTACAGGTCAGTTCATCGAGAAGAGGTGATAATCACAAGGCTTCAAATTGGACATTCTCAGTTGACACACTCTTGGCTTTTAACCAGAGAAGATGCACCAGAATGTATTCAATACAATGAACACCTTACAATAAAACATGTTTTATTGGATTGCATTGACTTTTAGCCAATTCGTGAGAAATACTAAAATTTCGACAGTGTGCACAATCTCTTTGAAATAGTCAACCTTGATTCAATTATCACTTTCATCAAAGAGATTGGTCAATACAACAAACTGTGATATTTTCTTAATTACCTTTTTAACCTGTTGTGTAAATCCATATTTCTATCACTTAACCCTTTTTATCTCCAGTTTGCATCCCCTTAATGGGAGGATTAGCTCTCTTGAGCACATCTTATCTCATTGGAGACAGGACCTCTTTAATGGGAGTATTTTGATCCCATTGAAGCCTCCACACTTTCTCAATTTTAAGCTCTCATTTCCTTTAAGCTACTATTCACAGTCTTAACTTTTTCATTTAAAACTTTGAGTAGGCAGGGATGCCCAGCCACTCAATATTATATTTTATGCGCATTAAAAGTTACACATAACCTTTCATCATTTAAAGACTTTTTATTATCAATTTAAGACTATTAAAACCTTTTTATCACAATCTTAACCTCATCATTCAAAACTTTTTGAGTTGATAGGAATTGCCCTGTCGCTCAATTATATCTTTTATGCATATTAAGATCACACATAATCCGTCTTAATTCAACTCTGTCAACATGTCTCAAATCTTGTTCAGCTCAAAAATTCCGCTTTAATCATTCCTTTAACACAGATATGTGGCTAAATGACCAAAGCTGTCAATGCGCCATAAAACAACATTCATTCATTCTAGCTAAATTGACTTGAAAATTGGTCTATATATTTGACTTGATAATATCTCGAATCAGTTAGAAACTGGGTCTAATAGGGTCATAAACTAGGTCACTAGGTCAAATTAAAGAAATGTATTGTGGGCACTGTAGAGGCCACAATTTTTGCTCAAATGACCTGAAAATTTGTCAGCATGTTTCACTTGATGATATCTTGTATGGGTTTGAAATTGGGTCACATAGGGTCATAATCTAGGTCACTAGGTCAGATTACAGAAATACCTTTTGGGCACTCTAGAGGTGGCAATTCTTGCCCAATTCACCTGAACCTTGGTCAATAAATTTGTTTTGATATCTTAGATGAGTTTGAAATATGGTCACATAGAGACATAAACTAGGTCACTAGATCAAATTGAAGAAATACATTTTGGACACTCCAGAGGCTACATTTTCAGCTCAATTGATCTGACAGTTGGTCAGAATTTTTGTCTTAATAATATCTCAGATGAGTTTTAAATTGGGTCATTATGACCCTGGAGTGAAATTTTGCCTATTGACTGAGGTGAGCAATCCAGGGCCATCATGGCCCTCTTGCGCTTTTTTTTGGTGTAAGAACCTTTTTGTATCATTTCTGTTTGAAAAGCTCAGTCGGTAGCGTACAGGACTTGAGAACAGGAGGTTGCTGGTTTGATCCCCGGCTTGGCCAATTTCTTTCTGAGGATTGATGATTATCATCACAACAGGAATCATTCCTTTCTCACCGCTGCCCATTGTTTTGACGATGGTTATGTGGGAAAGCAGCCAGTGACTTGGAAAGAATATTGTGGGGAGTACATTGGAGCATGAAGTGCTCAAGTTGAGCTTTTGTGATCGTGCTGTGTCCATCAAGGGTTGTCCATCATGCGTCGTGCTTCGGCCGGGCTATCAACATTTACCTTGTGTGCACAGGCCACATTTTCAGTCAACTACTCATAAAACCTGGTCAGAATGTTTATCTTGATAAAATCTTGGATGAAATTGAAATTGGGTCTGATTGGGTCAAAAAGTAGGTCACTGGGCCAAATCTTAGTAAAACCTTGTGTGCACTCTGGAGGCAACATTTTTACCCGGATGCTATTGAAACTTGGTCAGAATCTTTGTCTTTATAATATCTTGGACAGTTTTAAAATTGGGACATGTTGAATGAGAAAGTAGGTCACTAGGCCAAATCTTAGAAAAACCTTGTGTGCACTCTAGAGGCCACATTTTCAGCCGGATACTCATGAAACTAGGTCATATTTTTTGTATTCATGAAATGTCAGACAAGTTTTAAATCGGGTCATGTCTGGTCAAAAAGTAGGTCACTGGGCCAAATCTTAGAAAAACCTTAAGTACACTCTAGAGGCCACATTTTCAGCCTGATACTCATGAAAGTCAATCAAATTATTTGTCTTCATGATATCTCAGATAACTTTGAAATTGGGTCATGTTGGGTCAAAAGTAGGTCACATGATCAAATCTTAGAAAAACATTGTATGCACTCTAAAGGCCACCTTTTCAGCTGGTTACCTATGAAACTTGGTTAGAATGTTTTTCTTGATAATATCTTGAACTGGATTGAAATTGGGTCGTGTCAGGTCAAAAAGTAGGTCACTAGATCAAATTTTAGAGAAACCTTGTATACACTCTAGTGGCCACATTGTCAGCCTGATACTCATGAAACTTGGTCAGAATGTTTGTCTTGATGATATCTTGGACAAGTTTGAAATCGGGTTACACCAGACCTGGTCAAAAAATAGGTCACTTGGCCAAATCTTAGAAAAACATTGTATGCACAGCAGAGGCCACGTTCAGCCTGATACTAATGAAACTTGGTAAGAATGTTTGTCTTGATGATGCCTCGAAGAAATTTGAAATTAGGTTACATTGGGTCAAAAAGCAAGTCACTGGGCCAAATCTTAGAAAAAGCTTATTTGCACTGTAGAGGCCACATTTTCAACCTGTGACTCATGAAACTTGGTCAGAATGTTTGTCATGGTGATATCTTGGACAAGTTCGAAATTTGGCCATGTCAGGTCTAAAAGTAGTTCACTTACACTGATGTGTTTTACATCATTAAAACCAGGATCTCTTCAGCTTTATCAGGTGTAGATGACTTGACTCAGGTGAGCGCCTTAGGGCCAATGACCCTGTTGTTAAATGTACTGAGTGCATTGTATAGATTTATTACATAGTCCTCAAATTATTCTGGTTCTCATATTGTTTAAAAGAGAGAGTTATTGCGCAGAGTTCTAATAGTTGATAGTTGGATTGATTACAGAAAGTTTGAAAGCAGGATTTCTCTGCAGAGTTTTTTTTTCCAACGACAAAACTTGTACATGAAGTTTGGATTTTGTAAGATGTTATGTTTTTTTTTAAGGTGGACTTAGTGTACAGAGTCGTTACAATTCCTCAATGATGATTAATCCGATGATTCCTGAAGCAGATAAGTTAAGAGACTTGTAAGTGCATGCACTTTAATAGTTTATCCCCTGAAGTAATTCTGAGACTCCCTGTCAAATGTGATCTGGCTTTCATAGACATTCTCGCATAGAAACCTATAATCATGCTTATTATAGACCTTTAGACCTTTACCAAACAATCCCGACTTTAAATGATCCCAAGGAAGAAGCCGTCTGAAAATATTGTGGGAAAAGGAGAAAATGCTGGTAACCAGCATTTTATTCTTTTCCCACAATGTTTTCTACCCTTCCCAAAACAAATTTCAGTTTTTGAGTCAAATTTACTTTGTCGTCTGAAAATGCTTTCAATTTGGACAAGACTAAAATTTTGTCATTTGGTAAAGAGCTAAGAGAGCTCTGCATTTTAACCATGGAAATTACATGCTGTTATAGCATGGCTTTCAATATTTTGCTTGTCACTTGACTGTGTACGAACTTGCAACGAACATGTAGTCTGACCTTAAATCTACACTGTCCTATAAGGATATATTTTTCTTTAAAAAAATATCTTTGAAATAGTAAAATTTTGGTTTTTTCTATTGGCCAAAAAGTTTCATTTCACTTATTTAGCAGGATAATGGTTAAATTGGTATTCAAGAAGCAACTTTGATTGAACTTAAGGAGGTGGTTTTGCCAATGGCTGTTAAGACAGCTTTTAAAGAACCATAGGGTTAGGGTAGCAATTTCATCTAGTAAAAAGTTCCATGTATCAACTACTCTAGTACTGAAGGTGTTCTGGCTGAGTATTGTCCTAGAGTGTTTTTTTGAATTATTTCAGTTGATTGCCTCATGTTGACTTAGTTCTTTATTATAGTATGAATCATATCTAGGAAGTATTTTGCATACCCTTATTATTGAAGCAGAAGTCATTTGATGTTTGAATCATATCTAGGAAGTATTTTGCATATCCTTATCATATCGGCTCGTTTTTGTCAGTGTGCCAGTATTGGTAGCATAAGCTGTTTCAAGTGATTGGTATACAATAGGTTTGCAACTCAGGAACTCACTTTGAAGCTTTTTAGCCCATCTGAGCACCAAGTGCTCAAGGTGAGCTTTTGTGATCGGTCTGTGTCCGTCGTGCGTTGTCTGCCGTGCAGTCATCAACATTTACCTTGTGTGCACTCTAGAGGCCACATTTTCAACTAGATCCTCATGAACCTTGGTCAGAATGTTTTTAGCTCACCTGAGCACATAGTGCTCAGGGTGAACTATTGTGATTGGTCAATGTCCGTCGTCCGTCTGTCCATCTGTCTGTCCGTCCGTAAACAATTACTAAAAAATCTTCTCCTCTGAAACCGCCAATCAGATTTCAATGAAACTTCACAGAAATGATCCTTAGGTGATGCACTTTCAGAATACTTCAAAGATTTGAATTCCATGAAGAACTCTGGTTGCCATGGCAACCGAAAAAAAAACTTTAAAAATCTTCTTGTCCCAAACTGTAAGGGTAGAGCTTTCATATATGGCATGTAGCATCATCTAGTGGCCCTCTACCAAAATACTTCAAATTATGGCCCTAGTGTGGAAATTGGCCCTATGTTGTGGGTTCTCGGATTTCACATAGAGATAAAGAAGGAAATCTTTAAAAATCTTCTTGTCCCAAACCGTAAGGGCTAGAGCTTTCATATATATGGCATGTAGCATCATCTAGTGACCCTCTACCAAAATACTTCAAATTATGGCCCTGGTGTTAAAAATTGGCCCAATATTTTGGGGTCTCGGATTTCACATAGAGATAAAGAAGGAAATCTTTAAAAATCTTCTTGTCCCAAACCATAAGGGCTAGAGCTTTCATATTTGGCATGTAGCATCATCTAGTGGCCCTCTACCAAAATACTTCAAGTTATGGCCGTAGTGTTGAAAGTGGCCCTATGTTGTGGGGTCTCGGATTTCACATAGAGATAAAGAAGGAAATCTTTCAAAATCTTCTTGTCCCAAACCGTAAGGGCTAGAGCTCTCATATATGGCATGTAGTATCATTTAGTGGCCCTCTACCAAAATACTTCAAATTATTGCCCTAGTGTGGAAATTGGCCCTATGTTGTGGGTTCTCGGATTTCACATAGAGATAAAGAAGGAAATCTTTAAAAACCTTCTTGTCCCAAACCATAAGGGCTAGAGCTTTCATATGTGGCATGTAGCATCATCTAGTGACCCTCTACCAAAATACTTCAAATTATGGCCCTGGTGTTAAAAATTGGCCCTATGTTGTGGGGTCTCGGATTTCACATAGAGATAAAGAAGGAAATCTTTAAAAATCTTCTTGTCCCAAACCATAAGGGCTAGAGCTTTTATATTTGGCATGTAGCATCATCTAGTGGCCCTCTACCAAAATACTTAAAATTATGGCCCTGGTGTGAAAATTAGCCATATTTTGTTGGTCTCGGATTTCACATAGAGATAAAGAGGGAAATCTTTAAAAATCTTCTTGTCCCAAACCGTAAGGGCTAGAGCTTTCATATTTGGCATGTAGCATTATGGTGTTGAGTCTTCTTGCAAGTGGTTGTGGGAAAGAGGTTGATCACCATTATATCTTGAAAAGAGTCAACTCAATACTGATCTGCTAAAATATTAATTAATTTCTTGAGCATCTCTGCAACAATTACAGTAAACTTTGCTTATTACTATATTGCTTAATACCATATATTGCTTATAATGACGTTAATTCCTTGGTCCTAACAGGGTCTCTTTTCATAAGAATATACATCAGTTAAAACGATATTCAGATAAAACGATATGATTTCTTCGGTCCCCTGAGTATCATTATAAGTGAAACCCTATTTTGGGCTGTCGCAGATGTCAACCCATACCAGGTATGTGCCACTATTGGGAAACACTGAGTCTTTTAACTGCTTTCTGCAATTATTGTCTAATTGTTGTCAACTTTTCATTTGCCTGTCTATCAAAAGGTCATTGCATATCTAATTTATTTTTGGACCTACTCATAAAAAAGGTATAATCACAATATTAAGACTGAATATCATGGCCATATCTGTGAACGATGGCTTATATGCATTTAAATTTTACAAACACATTTTGATAATTTACAATTTATATACACCAATAGTGTTGGATTTGGGTCTTTGTAGGGGTACTGACCGCGTTGTTGATGACGCTCTCAGATTATTTAACATTTTTTTTTATCTTTTACAATGACTTTTGGTTCTAGAATGATTGTCTGTTTCTTTAACCTTGACTGCAAGTAAAAGTGTATTTGTTTGAACAAATTCAGCTGTTCAATTTTTATTTATCTTATTATTATTATCGTTATTATCAATATTTTGCAAAAAAATTAATGCATTAACTGTTTTCTAAATAAACGATTACATGTATAAGCTTGTAAAAAAGTGTTCCTTGTCTAATGTAAGGTAACTTATGTGATAGGAATATTCAATATGATGGAGGAGGATTTTTTTTAGCTCACCTGAGCACGAAGTGCTCAGGATGAGCTATTGTGATCACTCATCGTCCGTCCGTCCGTCCGTTTACATTTTTTTGTTTACACTCTAGCATCTACAAATATTAACCAATCAGCACCAAACTTGGTCAAAAAAAATATGACTGTAAGATCTCGAATGAGTTTGATTATGGGTCTAATAGGACCAGTTATTGCTGTGTAATGGAAAAAGGGGGCTTGACGTATATTTTCATAGTGGACCAATATCTCTTTAACTACAGGACGAAATGTCATGAAACTTCATCTTTATATTGTTTATTACAAGCCACAGACAATAGTTATTTGTTTTTATTTCATGAAACACCATGTCATGAAAAAAGGGGGCTAAATGTTTAATTTCGTCATGGACCAATGACCGTCTGTTTGTCCATCTTTCAGGACAGATATCTTCTAAAATCCTTGACAGAAACTAATAGAAATTCATACAGATGTTCCTAATGATGTCCGCTGATATTTTTTGGGTTTTTTTGCCTTTTTGATATCAAATACTGTCTCATAGGAAAAAGGGGCTTCATGTATATTTCTGTTAAGGATCAATATACATGTATTTTCAACTCAAAATCCTGGAAGTCTTGAATCGGCAAACATTCTCTACTACGTTTATTGACATCAGGCAACTTTTTGCCACACACCAAAAGGCCTAGGGCTTTGTTATTATTCCTTCAAAACTCTGTTCTGGAGGTATATAGGAGTCAGCTTGTCGGTCCATCCATCTATCCGTCCGTCTTTCTGTAGCATTTTCTTGTCAGAGCTAGTTCTCAACAACTACAGGACAGATTTCATTCAAATTTTAGAAAGACTCAGTGCCAAGCAAGAATGTGCATATTATATTTTTACAAAGTTATTTTCCTTTGATGAAATTTCTTGTTCTCCCTATTTTTCAACAACTATTGGACAAATATCATTCAAATTTCTCGCAAATATTTATATAACCGGGTTTGGTTAAGAAAGATTATCTTCTTGTCTGAACCAAGAAGACCTAGAGCTGTGATACTTTGTATGAAGCATCACCTTGTAGACCTCTACAAATTTTGAACATAACATGAGCCTGGGATCATTACAGGCCCTGCCCCAGGGCTCACATGTTTGTACATAGCTTTATGTCAGGCAATTATTAAAAATTTCTCTGGGAATCCTAAGGGCCTAGACCTCTGTAACAGTTGTGAGATTTCTCTTTGTTTCATTATCATTTGGCCTTGCACTTTGATATTTGGTATTAATCTTCATTGTAGACCTTTACTGCTTAGTACTCAGGTGAGCGATATAGGACCATCATGGTCCTCTTGTTCTTGATAATATCTTGGACAAGTTTGAAATTTGGTCACGTTGGGTCAAAAAGTAGGTCAAGGGGCCAAATCTTAGTAAAACCTTGTGTGCAATCTAGAGGCCACATTTTCAACTTGATACCCATGAAACTTAGTCAGAATGTTTGTCTGGATGAAAAGCTCGGATGAGTTTGAAATTGGGCCACTTGGGGTGTAAAAGTAGGTCACAGGGCCAAGTCTTATAAAAACCTTATGTGCACTCTAGAGACCACATTTTCAGCCAGATACTCATGTTACTTGGTCAGAATGTTTGTCTGGATGAAAACTCTGACAAGTTTGAAATTGGGTCATGTTGAGTCAAAAAGTAGGTCACAGGGCCAAAGCTTAGAAAAACCTTGTGTGCACAACTTGTGCTATTTGGAAATTTACTATTTTCATAACAGTTCCCCAGCAACCCAGTACTACTTTTCAAAAAAATGAAAAACAATGAGGAAAAAGAGGCACTTGCTTGTGAGGTTACATTTCATCATTTTACTTCATATTGAACCACGAAAGAGTTTCAATATTCATATTCCAATTTCTCTAATGCTGTCTATCTTTTTTAATGATATTTCTTTTTTCAGATTTAATTCATTATTGCCAGCTGGTGGCCATACATTTACAATTTCTTCTTTTTCATTTGTTTTGGCGGTCTTCTCCATATCAGATGGTATGAGCAGAAACAAATGAAAAACTCCTTGAATGTTTTATATGCATAAAACTTTCTTTTTCCAGATAAGATTCAAGATGGTCAACTTGTGGCCATTTTTAAGTAACAGTTTCTGCCTTTCTTTCTGTTCCGTTGTATTTTTCCATCATAATCGGGCAGTATACAGAGAAACTACTCAGATGTGTTCCTGTTGAGTGCTTATTCAAAGACACAAATAATTTTATTTTGGATTCAAGAAGGCTGCCTGGCATTCTGCAGCCATTTTGAATTTAGAATTACTGATTTTCCTGTGTTTTAAGACTATTTCTATATCACAATTAAGATTGAATGAAGGGAAACCTCATAGATGTATGCACTGCTATTATAAGCTAGTTATTCCTTTTATTTTTTTACTTGACTGGATTTAAGATGGCTACCTTGTGGCCATTTTGAAATTACAATTTTTTCTTTTTTCCTTGTCTTGAGGTACTTCTCAACTAAAGTTGGAAATGTCATAGATGGTTTAATGTGGTTTTTTATGGCAACTTTTTTCTCTGAAAATAGAAACACTTTTGAACAACTCTACCTCCTAAACCAGGTAGAGAATTTCAAATGAATTCACAGGAATGTTTCTTCGGTTACCCTCTACCTAAAGTGCTCAACTGAACAACATGGCCACCGACCTGAAAATAGAAAAGCCTTAAAAGGACTTGTCCTCGTAAATAAGTGGGAAGATTTTAAAAAATTATTTCACAGAAATGTTCAGGGTGAACCTGCTCAAATGCTTTTTGCTCTGCTGAATAAGATGGTTTCCAGAGCTTCATACAAAAACTTCACCACAAGGGTGGTTCATTACAAAATTGTTCAAACTTCTCAGCTGACAACTCACCTTTTATACTTAGTATTTCATTTGTAAAATTCTGATAAGGTGAGTGATGTAGGTCCGTCATAGCCCTCTTGTTTACCTCTGTTTGTTTCAAAGTCTTTATCATTTTGAAAATGGTTTTCAGTTCATTTTCTTACAGCTGATGAAACCGCCTCTACTAACATATCAAATTGTAGCATTAACCCTTTACAACATGGAACTTATGTCAACATCTATACCTTTATTGCAGGGAGATATTAGTTGTGTGAATATGCTTGATTTTCTTTTCAGGAATAACCTATCAGACAGTGACTCTGAATTGACCGTCATTCATACACCTAAGAGGAAAAAAAGGAAAACAATAAGCTGTAGCTGTGAAAGCTCTGAATCAGAGCTTAAGCTGAAACAGAGTAAAAACTGGCAGCTTGACAACTACTCAAATCTATCTGCGAGACAGACGCAACAGAAACCAAAGGTATTCTTTTTTACTTCTTCATGAAGACAAAAATTTATACTTTGCCAAAATCAAAAATGTTTTTAGACAGTGTACATATATTTACTGTTACCTGTAGCACAAAATTTATCTCTTAAGGGTAGAACACATTGTGGGAAAGCATTTTCACCTTTTTCCACAATGCTTTCAAAAGCTTTCTTCCTCAGGGTTGTTAAAACCTGGGATGGTTTGCTAAGTGGTAAATCAAATTTGAAATTTAACTCAGTTTTGCTTAGAAATGAAGACTTTTCTGTGAAATCATCAATAAACATTAAAAGTGGAACCTAGAAGAGGCAAAAAAAAAAAAATTAAGAAATTGAAAGATTTTTTTTGTGCTGTTTTAACCACTGATCATTTTCATAATATTTTTGTAAGTACTCTGGTTTAAATTTACCAAATGCCAAAGTGTTAGACTTGTTGAAATTGAAAGTGTTTGCAGAAGTCATCATTGGTGTCAATCTAAAATAAAAATTTGTTTTTTGAAGGGTACAAAACATGGTAGGCAATGGAGAAAATGCTGGTTACCAGTCTCCTTTTCCCCAAATTTTCTAAAGTCTTCTTCCCAAGAGTCATAAAAACTTGGGATCGTGTGGTAAAGGGTTAGATTCATTGAAATTGAAGGATATTATGGGACACAATGACACTAAATGAGCAGAAATATTTCTTACAGAAAGAAAAAACCTCTACAGTGATAGCAGAGGACAGTTCTGATGAAGAGATAGCAGATGATCATGGGAGGGACAACCAGACACAGAAGATATTAGAGAGCAATTCAAATGGATCAGATGGTTATTGTTATTAAAACTGGTCTTAACACATTACCACACAATCCCGACTTTTAACGACCCTAAGAAAGAAGCCTTTTGAAAACATTGTGGGAAAAGGAGAAAATGCTGGTAACCAGCACTTTCTCCTTTTCCCACAATGTTTTCTACCCTTCCAAATGCATATTTCAATTTTTAAGTCACATTTATTTTGTCGTCTGCAAATGCTTTCAATTTGGACTAGTCTAAAATTTGGTCGTTTGGTAAAGAGTTAAAGAGAATACATACATACTGTTGTCGTATATCAAAAATATGTAACAACGTTGAAAGGATTGATTATTGTCAAACCTTGGCGAGACAATTAATAATTCTCACAACCTCGTTCGAAATTTTTGAAATACAATAACACTGTTTGTATTTTCTTTACCTTTTAACAACTGATTTATTGCTGTTTTGTTATTTCTATCAATGACAAACACGGATTTAGCAGAATATGCTGATGACCTAGATATGGTTTAGCTGTAATAATTACATCATGAATGATGTTGACTACGTCATAAAATGTGGCATTTACCTGCAGAAAATTCATTCATGTTACATAAATATTCATGGTATATCAAAAATAAATATTGCAATGGTGTTATTGCATGGATTTTCAGTTAGTTGAATGATAAAGCCCATTATTATATACCTGAAAATTTTCAGGCTCAAAGACATGCGTCACACTTTGATAAAATAACACACACGACAGAAAAAAAATCTGTGTCTATACACACTGTGAAATATGGTATGATGATGTACCTCAGGTACGGAATATTTAGGTATTGATTCACAAATTGATTTGTCAAAATGTTACTCTGTAATATTTATCTGCCATTCATAAAAACAGAGTTACCAGACACTTTACCATTATTTCTTTTATTCTGTTTACCGTTATCGAATAAAATGTCAATTATTGCAAAGTTTTGCCTTTGAAAGTGGTACATGTAGGTATATAATTAAAGGAATATTATGTTGTAGTAACTTTTCTCATGCTTGTATTTACTTCTTGCTATATAAGAAAATTTTGACATCTCGCTTGACTTTTGGTCTCGCGCCATATAATCAGATTTTCTAACAATGCTCAAATTGAATACAAGCACCAGGAAAGCAACTACAACATAATATTCAGTATTTATGAGATAATGAAATTAAGACTCATCTGTATGGAAAGCATTTGCTGATGACAAAATAAATGTGGTTCAGATAATGGTATTTGTCTCTTACCCCTTCACCAAATAATCCCATGTTTTAACAACTGGTAACCAGCATTTTCTCCTTTTCCCACAATAATTTCTACCCTTTCTGATACAGATCTATCAACTGTGCAAAATTTAATTTGTTGACTGCAAATGCTTTCAATTTGGACCAAGCTAAAATTTTGTCATTTGGTAAAGAGTTACAGGGTAGAAAATAGAGTAAGTAAATGATAAAAATGCTGGTGTCTAATGTGTTGAATATGCAAGAAGAAGCAAGGTTTGTATAATTCTATTTTTTGTTAAAAAGGTTTACCATTCATGCCAAAGAAACATGCTGTTTCTTTTGCCACAAAATTTTTAGAAATCTTATCAAAAAACTGTATGCTAGAGTTGATAGTTATTTAGTATGAATGGTCCTTGATTAAACCTCCTTAAATCCATTGATGCCTATCTTGGCGTGTAGAAAACCATACCTCAATGGAGCTAGGTTCATTTTTTGTTGTTTGAAATGTTATTACAACTCTGACTTCTTATATTTTTGTGTCTCTGTCTATGCCAATTACATGTATGGTTCATTGATGTGGCAGCGATGGTGCAATATAGAGCCATCTTCATCTTTTTGAGCTTGGCTGTTTTTTAAAAAAAAAAACCCTTTGAGGTATTGTCGTAGCCCTGGTGTTGCAAAAACTTTGACATTTTATGATATCTTTGTTACTACTGAAGATGTTTTCTTCAAACTTCAAAAGTTGTTAATTATCAGAAGGGGAACCTATACAATAAGGACAGGTAACTGTCAAAGTATTTTTGACAAAGTTATGCCCTTTTTTGAGTTAGAATTTTTCCTGAAAATCAAGCAACCGCAGCTGAGCATTGGCACCCACATTTGATGTTTTTTTTTTTTCAGATGATGAAAATACAAGAATCAAAGTAAATGCAAAAAGATGTACTAAACGGAAGGTTGAGGAAGAGCAGCACTCAGATTCCTCGAGTGTTCACAGTGTTGTGCGGAAAAAAAAGAAGAAAAGGGTAGTTCTACAAGAGAGTGACAGCAGTTCTTCAGGTACGAGGCTTGTGGTCAGGTCTACTGGAACTGCCTATTTAATTGATCTGTTCATTATGGATCTGACCGTCTGTTTACTTGTAGGCCTGCATTATAGCATCACTTTTACCATACACTATATGTCATCTAGTGAAAAAAACTCCTTCCAGTTTTGTTTGGATGTTATTGGAACTGTACAAGAATATAACACTGAGTGATATTTGTGAAAGACATACCTTGTAAACATTAACATTCACTCTTTGTCACACGACAAATTTTTGCAGACAAACAATTTGCATTTGCAGACAAGAATTTAAATATGGTTCAAATGTTAGTATTTGTCTTTTTCAGGGTAGAAAACACTGTGGAAAAGAAGAAAATGCTCCTTTTCCCAAATTGTTTTCAAAAGCCTACAATGTCAGGGTCATTAAAACTCAATATTGTGTGGTAAAGGTTAAAAATTCTCTTTCCTTCATCAAAGCACTGGTAGGTCTTGACAGAATCTGGGTCGGTATTCACGAACCATTCTAAAGAATACTCTTTGTCTAATCAAGAATTTTTCAGATTTCACGGTAACACATCTTATTTGGCTAAACCAAATGGTTTAGCCAATGAGAAGTTATTTTACCTCCAAATTTAGAAAATTCTTCACCCTGAGACCAGGAATATTCTTGAGAACGGTTGGTGAACACACACACAACACACAACAGTTTAACCTGTGCTAATAAACCACCCTCAGGAAGCAAAGAAAAGTCATCTCTTAAAGGAGGAGGTCTTTCAATGCAATTTCAAAGTTGATTTAACTCTATACTGCACAATCTGGAGTTTTAATGACCCTGAAGAAGCAGGCTTTTGAAAACATTGTGAGAAAAGGGAGAAAATGCCAGTAAGACTTTCTCCTTTCCCAAAAAAGCTTTCTACCCTATCAAAGACAGAAATCATCATTTGAGCTACATTTGATTTATTTGCTGCAAATGCTTTCAGTTTGGTTGAGTCCAAAATTTTGTAGTTTGGGAAAGAGTTAAGAAGGGATGAAGAATCGAAATTTTGGTCTGATAAAACATTGGCTTGCTAAAATCTTTGCCACACAGCAAAAATTTCCGACTTATCCAAATTGAAAGCATTTGCAGACAAAAATTTGATTGTGGTGCAAAGAAAAGGATTTGTCTTTGAAAGAAAATATTGTGGGAAAAGGAGAAAATACTGGTAACTAGAATTTTCTCCTTTTCCTACAATGTGTCAAAAGTCTTCCTCATCAGTGTGGTTAAGGCTGTGGTTTGTTTGGTAAAAGGTTGAATTAAATCAATTAGTCCATTTAGGTATATGATTGCCAGAGGACAACATTTTCTATTTGATGTTATTTAGCAGAAAACATTATCTGAAAAGTAGCAAATGCTGGATACCAGCATGTTTTCAGAAGCGGTAATCCCTAGGGTGAATGAAAATATGGAATTGTTTGGTAAGGGCTTAACCCTTTACCACACAATCTCGAGTTTCAACAACCATGAGGAAGAAGCCTTTTGAAAATATTGTAGGAAAAGGAGAAAAAGCTGGTAACCAGCATTTTCCCCTTTTCCAACAATGTTTCCTATCCTTCCCAAAACAAATTCCATTTTTCAGTCACATTCATTTTGGCATCAGCAAATGCTTTTCATTTGGACATGTCTGAAGTTTTGTTGTGTGGTAAGGTGTACGTGATTAAAACATTACTTGTGGTGTCCGTGGTTGTGAGGTAGAGCGTCGGCCTCGCAATCAAAATGTCCCGAGTTTGATACACGGGAGCGGATGTCAACGTTGGGACTGTTCATTGGCCCACACATTCGGCGCGAGTACTGGTGTAGTTTCCAGGAAGCAGAATTGAGAGAGATTACTATAAGTTGTAAGAACTTGTTTCTCAATCGATGTAAAATAAATATGTTTAAACTAAAACATTACTTCATACTTTTCGGTAGTTTAACGAGAAATAATGGTGGATTATGGTTTGATAACTCAGGGTTATGACCAGTGAAAATTACCGATTTCATACTTTTTAACTCTTTAATCGAAGGCGGAAACATTAGTTCCAGCATATTAGTTACTAAGGTAAACAGCATATGTCATTTAACCAGAGGGAAATGTCGCATAATTTATGAGCATTTCCACTGTATTTCTTGTACATTACATAATATTAGAATGCATTGTTATGTGAGGGGGTATACCATGGGGAATTACAAAAAAAAACAAACTGTACTTAATTTTTATGAAAGTCCCAACAGAAAAAGGGTTTAGAAGCATGAAATAAATAGCATATTTGTTTGTTTTGGTGAAAAGATCAAAATTCATTTCATCTTGTGAACACTATTGGTAATATTTTCACCGATGGCTGCTCCACTTGTGAAAATATTACTGATGATGTTCACTTGGTTAAATAAATTTCGATTTTTCACAAAAAAAAAAAAAATATCCTCTGTATATTATTTTTTTCAATCAGGTCAGTCTGATGAAGATGTCGTGTCCACAGATGATGAAACACCTGCAAGTGATAAAAGTAATGACGATGATAGAAATACAAAGTGTGGGGCAACTGTAAGTTCTGGAGAAGCTTCTTCAGATGATGATTCATCAACTGATGATGGCAGTAATGATAAGAGTAATGATTACACAGATGATGGAGATGATACAGATGAACTTACGGAGGAAGATGATCAGCTTGATAATTATAATCAACAATTGAGTACCATTAATGAACATATGAAGGACAAAGTTGTAAGTTTTGTGTACTGGACAGTTTTTGGCGATAGGGGTAAGTTTAGATGCTTATGTAATTGTCTTTCTTTTTTCTGCTTAACTCTTTCCAAACAATCCTGAATTTTAATGACCCTGAAAGAAAAGGCTTTCGAAAACATTGTGGGAAAAGGAGAAAATGCTGGTAACCAGCATTTTCTCCTTTTCCCACAAGGTTTTTGGCTCAATCAAATACAGTAATTGCCATTTGCTACATTTAATTTGTCAACTGCAAATGTTTTCAATTTGGTCCTGTCCCAGATTTTGTCGTTTGGTAAAGGGTTAAAGTATTCCCAGGATAGTGCGAGCCACAAAGGTATTGTTTTTGATGGCATAGCCCTTAGCATGGATGTTAGAATTGACCACTGCTTGTCAAGGCCATATCTGGTATCAAATTATCTTTCACAGGCAGTTAACCCTTTACCATACATACCTGAGTTTTAACGACCCTAGGGAAGAAGGCTTTTGAAAACATTGTGGGAAAAGAGGAAAATGCTGGTAACAAGCATTTTCTCCGTTTCCCACGTTTTCAACTCTATCAAGAACAAATTTTATCATTTTGGCCACTTTTAATTTGTCCTTTGCAAATGCTTTCAAATTGGACCAGTCTAAAATTTTGTTGTCTGGTAAAGAGTTGAAGACCAACAAGGTGGGTGTAGAGCAAAAGAACTGTAATTGTAACTCTCCTAGTATTAAAATGTTCTCCTTCTGAAATGTAAAAATAAAAAAAATGCCTGCCCTGACCATATATCTATACTTTAGTACATAATCAAATGATATTTCAAAGGAAGATGGGGCCCAATAATGCAGAGTTCAGGGCAAAGAACCATAACTCCAACTTGCTTATAGTGAAATTACTCTCCCCTTGTTTGGAAAAAATTCTGCTTGTCCATGCTATAGCATTTACACTTTAGTACATAAATAAATGATCTTTCACAGCTGAAAGAGTGGCAATAATGACATGTGCAGAGTGAAATTGTAATTTTAGCTTTCTGAATTTTGAAATCATATGCCCTTGAAATGTGAAAAAAAAAAATGTGTTGGGCAAATTTACTATTTATTTGTACTATAGTGCATAATTACATGATCTTTTGTAAGTGGATATATGACTGCAAGGCAAAGTGCAGAATAAAAGACCTCTAACTCTAGGTTTCATAAATTTTGAAATGATCTCCTCATACAATGTAAAAAGAGCTCTCTCTCTCTCTCTCTCTCTCTCTCTCTCTCTGTGGGTGGGTGTGTGTGGGGGGGGGGGGGGGGGGGCAATTTTCCTGTACAACAATAGATAAATGATATTTTACAGGTGACTTGAGGCCAATAAGAAAATGTGCAGGATGAAAGGACTTTAACTCTGGCTTTCCTCGTTTTGAAATAATCTACCCATGAAATTCAAAATAAAATTTGCTTGTCCAACCAATAACTCCTTTACAGTAGTAGAGAATCGAAGGATATTTAACGGGTGCATTGGAAGCAATAAGGCTGACTGTGACGTGTAAGAACCTAGCTCTCTAATTCTGAATTATCTCCCCTTGGTAAACAAAGATGCTTTTGTAGAAAATGTAGATGAAGGTCAGAATGCACACAAAATATAGTCTGATCTTGGTTCTGCAGTCTGCTTTTTCTTGAAAATATACATATTCAAATATTTTATTGATGTGTACAGATCGATACCTTGAAGAGTCCATTTTATTTTCTTGGCATACAAAGCATTAAAGGTTAGAAAAGGTTTTATGGTTATTCTCAAAGGTATTGAAAGTCCTTTGAATTATTATGAAGATGCATGCATCTTGTGATCTTTCTGTTAAAATAACAAGAAAAGGTAAATTATACTAACCCTTTACCAAACAGCAAAATTTTTGACTTGTCGGAACTCAGAGCATTTGCACATGACAAATTAAGTGTGGCTCAAATGATGAAATTTGTGAGTGAAAAGTTGGTAAAACATGATGGAAAAAGGAGTAAATGCTGGTAACCAGCAATTTCCCCTTTTCACCCAATTTTTTCCAAAGCCAACTCTCTCAGGGTTGTTAAAACTCGGGATTGTGTGGTAAAGGGTTAAAGGAGTTGCTCTGTTCTTATAAGGACTTGCAAATGAAATTCCATACAGCAATGGAAATAGTCAGGCATGCTGTCTTTTGACTGTTCTTGTTAATTTGTACCATTGACTCATTTTAACTAATTATTTGACTTTGACTGCAAAAAAATTTTGTTTTTAAGCTTATATGTTTGTGCTCATAATGAGCTTTTTGTGATTGTGTTTTATCCTGCATCTGTTATGTGTCATCCAGCATCTGCTTTTACCTTATGTATGCTCTAGAGACCACATTTTCTGTCCAGTACTCATGAAAGTTGGTCAGAATGTTTGCCTTGATGAAATATTAGATGATTTGTGAAAATGTTTCATGTCAGATGAAAAAAGTAGGTCACTGGATCATATCTTTGAAATACTTTGCGTATGTTCAAGAAGTCACATTTTCAGTCCAAAACTGAAATGTCAGAATGTTTGTCTTGATCATATCTCAGATGAGTTTGAAAGTGGGTCATGTCGGGTAAAAAATTAGGTTACAGGGTCAAATCTTTGTAAAAGTCTTGTGTACAGTCTAGAGGCTGAATTTTTTGTCCAGTAGTCATGAGAGTTGGTCAGAATTTATGTCTTGATGATAGCTCAGACATATTTTTAAATAGGTCATGGTGGTTAAAAGAGTTGGTCATGTGATCAAATATTTGAAAAACCTTGGGTACACTCAAAAGACCACATTTTCAGTCGTGTTCTCAGGAAAGTTGCTCAGAATGATTGTCGTGATAATACCTCAGAAGAGTTTGATAAGTGTGTCATGTCCGGTAAAAAAAAAGGTCACTAGACATTCTTGTCCGAAGTCATTAATCTAAGAGCTTAAAAATCTTATTTTAAACTTTATTTAGCTTTAATTTATCAAAGTTTCCTTTTTATATAGATAAGTTGACAACACAGCATGCATTAAGCCTTCAGAAGGAAATAGAGAGTAAGATGGAGGCTTGTATAAGTCAGGCATGGAGCAAGGATATACAGGTAAGTAGAAGATGGTTTCAATAGACTGGAATGCTTAAATTTTTACCAAATCACAAAATTTTAGACTGGTCCAAATTGAAAGCATTTGCAGATGAAAAATTAAATGTTTCTCTAGTGATAGAATACAAAGAGTAGAAAACATTGTGGGAAAAGGAGAAAATGCTTGTAACCACAATGTTCTCAAAAGCCTTCTTCCACAAGGTTGTTTAAACTCTGGATTGTGTGGTAAAGAGTTAACTTTCTTTACCAAACAGTCCAGTGTTTCCAAAATCCCTAAGTAGATAGCTTTTGAAAATATTGTGGAAAAGAGGGAAATGTTGGTAACAAGCATTTTCTCCCTTACCAAAGATGTTTTTTATCCTCTCTAAGACAAAAACCCTATCATTTGAGCAACTCTACCAAAAAGAAATCATTTAATCGTTAAACTGTTTACCAAACGACAAAATTTTAGACTGGTCCAAATTGAAAGCTTTTGTAGATGGCAAAATAAATGTGACCCAGAAATTTAAATTTGTTTTGGGAAGGATAGAAAACATTGTGGGAAAAGGAGAAAATGCTGGTTAGAAGCATTTTCTCCTTTTCCCACAATGTTTTGAAAAGGCCTCTTTCTCAGGGTCGTTAAAACTCAGGATTGTGTGGTAAAGGGTTAAATATAAATATTTATAAATATTCAGTTAGCAGGGAAGACTTCAATATTGGAATATCAGTGCAGTTTAGGCCAGAAATACTAGAAAGATATTGGATTGTATAGCAGATAAACAGACAGAAAGATAGTCCTGAAGGGATGACATGATATAGCTAGCTAACCCAGAGAAATTGGTCAGGTGTTCTAAAACTGAAGTCCTTGATATGGACAGTCTGGCATTAACCCTTAGACTGCTCAGTAAATGAACAGGACATTTCTGATGAGTGGGATAAAGGCTGATTTAGCTTAAGACTTTCTGTAATGGGCTGATATAATATCCTGTCCAGAGCTGGGATCAAACTGGTGACCTCCTGCTTCATGCATAAACACACTACCATGCCACAAAAAAGCTACACCTAGTTCTATTGCAAGGCAGTGTAACTTTCAACTTATACCACATCAGGCTACATGATTATACTCTACCATGCCATCAAAAAAGCTGCATGTAGTTCTGTTGCAAGGCAGTGTAAGGCTATAACTGATCATACTCCTACATTAACCTGTAGGAGGCCGAATAAACCCAAAAGACAGTTTCAGTCTAGAAATTAGACCCATATAATTGCAACTATAAGATTACTCTTGTTCAGAATATTTCAGCCAAGTGGACAGTGTAGATCAGAGGTCAGACTGCAGGTTTTGTGCAGTCTGATCTTGATCTGCACTGGCCGCAAATGCATCTATTGTTTTGAGAGGCGCCCTAAGGGTTAGATACATCTTTAAATTTCTCAGCAACAAATATCATTGTGAAAGGATCTTGAGGAATTCTAATGCAGTGCCAGGTTATCAATAGAAAGACCCCATGGCAGGTGCCACTTGTAGGAGGCTGATAAAGTAACCTGCAAAGGGCTCTGTTTAGCTCAGATCAAACCCACAACCCTCTAGTTCAGAAGCAAACACTTTATAACATTGCCACAAAGCTTGCTCTGTTGCAAAGACAGTATACTTGAAAGCATCACCTCGACTTAAAGCAGGTGACATTTCCAAAATGTTTGATACTATCTCAGACTAGTTTGAAATTGGATCACATTGGGACAAAAATAAAGTCTCTGGGACTACTCTTTGAAAAACCTTGTGTGCACTCTAGAGGCCACATTTCAGTCCAATACTCATAAAAGTTGTTCAGAATTTTTTCAGACACCTTTAAAATTGGGTCACGTTGGGTCAAAGAGTAGGTCATTGGGACAAATCTTTGAAATCTTGTATGCACTCTAGATAGAGGTCTTATTTTCAGTGTGAGACTCATGAAATTTGATCAGAATGTTTGTCTTTCATTATATCTTGAACAAGTTTGAATTTGGATCACAGCCGGTCAAAAAGTATGTCACTGACACTCATGTGTTTTACATAATCTCAACCAGGATGTCTACAACTTTATCAATCTTAGATGACTTTATTGAGGTGAGCCCTTAAGGGCCAATGGCCCTATTGTATACTTATATATATTTAATTTCAGAAAGCTCTAGAGAAGTGTCCTGTATTTAGACCTATAGAGACAGACAGGTCAGAGATAGAAACACTAAAGGATTGTGAGGTAAATTCAATTATGATATTCTAAAGGCTTGTGAAATATGAAAGGGCACTTAAGTTGTGAAAATATGTGATAATATTTTGAGTTTCAGCTTGGCTGTTTTCGAAGAAAACAACAAGTTATCATCATAGCCCTGGTGCCATCGTTGTCTGGGGAACTCATAAAACAGGGGCAGGTAACCATCAAAATATTTTTAACACAGTTATGCCCCTTTCTTGACTCAGAATTTTCACTGAAAATGAAGCACTTGCAACCAAGCTTTGGAACCCACATTTGGTGTGCTTGTTATGATGTTAAATTTTCAAATGAATAATATTGCATAGTTGGAAATACAGGGGTGTTGGAATTATTTCATGGTAATAATATGAACAGAAGCTTGTAAGACATTACATGATATCTAGAGACCTCTGGATTAATGATGAATTTCTTAAGGCCTCTAACAAATGGTATTTCTGCATACCTATACAGAGACTTGTGTAAAGCAATACATGATATCTAAAAACCTGTGATGTTATAATGGATTTTTAGCTCTACTGGCTGTAAGCCAGCAGAGCTCATGTCATGGCGTGGTTTCCGTCGTCCGTCCGTCTGTCCATCCGTCCATCCGTTTTTCTTGTTTACGCGATAAAGTCTGCATTTATGGTCTAATTTTTGTGAAACTTGCACAGTTTGTTAATCTCATCGATAGCTTTAATCCTATTGATTTTCAAAAAAAATCTGAAAAACAGTGTGGGAAAAGTAGCCATTTGAATTTCAAAATTTCAATTTCTTGTTTACGCGATAAAGTCTGCATTTATGGTCGGATTTTCGTGAAACTTGCACAGTTTGTTTATCTCATCAATAGCTTGAACCCTATTGATTTTGAAAAAAATCTGACAAACAGTGTGGGAAAAATAGCCATTTAAAGTTCAAAATTTCAATTTCTTGTTTATGCGATAAAGTCTGCAATTTTGTTGTCAGATATTCGTGAAACTTGCACACTTTGTTTATCTCATCAATCCTATTGATTTTAAAAAAAATCTGAAAAACAGTGTGGGAAAAGTAGCCATTTTAATTTCAAAATTTCAATTTCCTGTTTACGCGATAAAGTCTGCATTTATGGTCGGATTTTCGTGAAACTTGCACAGTTTGTTTATCTCATCAATAGCTGGAATCCTATTGATTTTGAAAACAATCTGACTATCAGTGTGGGAAAAGTAGCCATTTAAATTTCAAAATTTCAATTTCTATTATACATGATAAAGTCTGCAATTTTGTCGTCAGATATTCGTGAAACTTGCACAGTTTGTTTATCTCATCGATACCTTGAATCCTATCGATTTTGAAAAAAATCTGAAAAACAGTCTGAGAAAAGTAGCCATTTAAAGTTCAAAATTTCAATTTCTTGTTTACGTGATAAGGTCAGCATTTGTGGTCTGATTTTTGTGGAACTTGCACAGTTTGTTTATCTCATTGATACCTTGTGCCCTATTGATTTTGAAAAACAATTTGACAATCAGTTTAGGAAAAGTAGCTATTTAAAGATCAAAATTTCCTTTTCTTGTTTAAACAATAAAGTCTGATTTGTGGTCCAATTTTCATAAAACTTGCACAGTTGCTTTGTATCATCAACAGTTTGAATCCTATTGATTTTGAAAAAAGTTTGACAATTAGTATGGGAAAAGTAGCCATTTAAATTTGAATTTACGATTTTAGTTTACGCGATCATGTTGGCATCTCTGGTTGAATTTTCATGAAAATTCCATAGTTGCTTTATATTATCAATAGCTTGAACCCTATGGATTAAAAAAAAAAAAATCATTTGAAAATCAGTATAGGAAAAGGTGCCATTTAAAGTTGAATTTTTTTATCTCTTGTTTATGCAATTAAGTCACATTTTTGATTCATTCTTTTGAAACTTGCAAAGATTATTTGTATAATCAAGGGATTGGACTCTATTAAGAATGAAGTTAATCTAGCAATCGGTTTAGGAAAAGAAGCCGTTTGTTTGATGACTTAGTATTGTTTACTCAACAAAGTCCACATTATTGGTCACATTCTTTGAAACTTGCAGGGATTGTTTAAAACAGTGAGTACTGAAACTGTATCAAATTTAAAACAGTGAGTACTGAAACTGTATCAAAAAGTTGACTGGATTCCAAACAATTGGTTTTGAGAAATTGTATGTCAGGGTTTTTTTTTTTCACTATTAATTTTGTTCAATTCACCATGCCTACTTTTGCTATCTTAGCGGGTTCAAGCCCAGTTGCAACAAACCTTTCCCCCATTTTTTTGTGTGTTTGCTTTTTTTTCCTTTTTGCGTCATGAATTTATAGTGTATGCTATAAAAAACAGCACAATCATGTCAGTGGAGCGATTCAGGCCTTCAAAGGCCTCTAGTTTTTACTTTTTCTGTGCCAAATATATAAGGTTGCCGTCTTCTTCCGAAAGCTGAAAATACAATCAGCAACATTTTTTATCATACAGACTAGACCAAACAGGCAAACAGTATAGTTCCAAGATCATACTGTATGTTCTGTGTTGTCTGATCTTGATCCATGTTGTCCACAAAAGCCACTGTTTTTGCTCATAATGACATTATAAAAGGGCTATGGCCTCTAAAATCGTTATTGCATACTTGGAGGCTTGTGGAGGTAGTAAGTGATATCTAGAGGTTAGTAAGGTGATATCAACTTCAAGATGCTCGAGAGAGAATACAGGATATTTAGCAAACAATGGTAACCAGCATTTTCACTTTTTTTCCATACTGTTTTCCATACTTTCAAAGATGAGTCTCATTGTTTGATCAGTATCTAATTTATTGTCTATTGCTTTCAGTTTGGGTTAGTTTTGAATTTTGTTGTTTAGTAGAGTTAACCCTTTACCAGACGACAAATTTTTAGCGTAGTCCAAATTGAAAGCATTTGCAGATGACAATTTCAATTTGGCTTAAATGGTGCAAGTTTTCTTTGATAGGGTAGAAAACATTGTGGGAAAAGGAGAAAATGCTGGTTACCAGCATTTTCTCCTTTTCCCACAAAGTTTTCAAAAGGCTTCTTTCCCAGGGGCGTTAAAAGGCGTCATTGTACGGGAAAGGGTTAAGAGGAGTGAAACCCATGCACAGCAAAGCCTCATCAATCTGATTAAAAGAGGAAGCAACATCATTTAAAATTACCATTAAATACAGGTCATTTGATATTGCAAAAATGAATGGAAGATTCTCCTTGTTAGTTCCACTGGCCAAAGGCCAGCGGACTTATGTCATGGCCCGGTGTCTGTCGTGCGTGCGTGCATGCGTCCGTCCGTGCGTGTGTTAACTTTTATTTCAAACATCATCTTCTCTGAAACTACCCATCCAATTTTCATGAAATGATCCTGCCATGGTCCTCTTCAGAATTTCCTGAAAGAATTTGATTCTTTCAAAAACTCTGGTTGCCATGGCAACAAAACTGAAAAATATTGGAAATTTTTAAAAATCTTCTTGTCTGAAACCATAAGGCATAGGGCTACCAAATTTGGCATGTAGCTTTGTGTAGTAGACTTCTATCATGTTCCTTCAAATTATAGCCCTGGGGTCAAAATTGGCTCTGCCCCAGGGGTCACAAGTTTTACATAGGCTTATATAGAGAAAACTTTAAAAATCTTCCTGTACCTAGCCATAAGGCCTAGTTTTGAAATTAGCCTTGCAACAGGGGTCTTATGTTTTGCAGAGGCTTCATATGGACGAAACTTGAAAATCACCTTATTTATAACCATACAGCATAGACTTGTATTATTTTGGCATGTGGCTTGATCTTGTGGACCTCTACCAGGGTTCAAGTAATTATAGCTCTGGGATCAAAAATGGCTTTGCCCTGCGGGTCTCAACTTTCACATGGGCTTTTACAGAGAAAACTTTTTAAGTCTTCATTCTGAAACCATCTGGCTCAGAATTGAAATGTTTAGTATTTATGGTTTATATTTATAAGCCAGTGGAGCAATACAGGGCCATCATGGCCCTCTTGTTCCAAGACACTTCCATTTTTCAGGAACTACTTCTAATCAACTGATATATCAGCCCTGCTCTTTGAAAAGCAAAAAGTATCATCCAAGGTCATTCTCTGCTGTCTGTGCAGGCTGACTTGGGTCAAAACTTTTTTTGCTTTCAATCAATTTTCTGTATATCAAAGGACTAGTGTACCTCATGATTCAGCCAATTGTTATACAAAATGGATTTTATGGATCCATAATGCTGTTACGACTTGCTTGGTATCATGCATCACAGAAATTACTTAAACTTGCTTTTGTTAGAGCATGGCTGACATATATCTTTGTTATTTCATGTGGGAAATACCAAATTTTCACTTAATTCTTTTCCCATCAGGTTTGTCATAGAAAAAGTCACCCCTGGAAGTACCGTGTGATTCTAAGTGGGATACCATATAACAAAAGAACTATGGAAGAAGGAGAGGTATGTCTAAGATGTGGAATTTTGTCAGTTTTTTAGCTCATCTGAACACAAAGTGCTCAAGGTGAGCTTTCATGATCTTGCTATGTCTGTCCTGCATTATCTGTTGTCATTGTATGGTTGCCAACATTTACCCTGTGTGCACTCTTTCAGTCAGATACACATGAAACTTAGAACATTGGTCTTGATAAAATCTCATTCAAGGTCAAAATTAGTTTACACCAGGTCAGAAAGTAGGTCACTGGGCCAAATCTTAGAAAAACCTTCTGTGCACTCTATAGGCCACATTTTCAGCCTGATGCTCTTGAAACTTGGTCAGAATGTTTGTCTTGATGATATCTCGGACGAGTTTGAAATTGGGTCACGTTGGGTCAAAAAGTATGTCACTGGTCCATATCTTACAAAAACCTTCTGTGCTCTGTAGAGGCTACATTTTCAGCCTGATACTCATGAAACTTGGTCAGAGTATTTGTCATGATGATTTCTCAGACAAGTGTAAAATGGGATCAAGTCAGGTCAGAAAGTAAGTCACTGGGCCAAATCTTAGATAAACCTTGTGTGCACTCTATATGCCAAATTTTCAGCCTGATACTCTTGAAACTTGGTCAGAATGGTCAAAAAGTATGGTACAGGGCCAAATCTTAGAAAAACCTTGTGTGCACTCTATATGCCATATTTTCAGCCTGAAACTCTTGAAACTTTTAGAATGTTTGTCTTTATTGATATCTTGGACAACTTTGAGATTGGATAACATCTTGTCAAGCACTAGGTCACCTGGCCAAATATTAGAAAAACCTTGGGTGCTCTCTAGAGGCCAAATTTTGCAGTCTGATAATCATTAAACTTGGTCAGAGTGTTTGTCTTGATAATTTCAAAGACATGTTGAAATTGAGTCTTATCGGTTCAGAAAGTAGGTCATTGGGTCAAATTTTAGAATAGCCTTGTATGCACCATAGAGGAAACTAGGTGAGAGTGTTTGTCTTGATAATATGTTGGATAAGTTCCAAACTGAGTCGTGAGGTCAAAAACTAGGTCACAGGACCAAACCTTATAAAATCTCAGAAAAACTTTGGGTGCTCTCTAGAGGCCACATATGCAGCCTGATACTCATGAAGCTAGGTCAGAGTGTTTTTCTTGATGATATCTCAGACAAGTTTGAAATTGGGTCACCTGGGGTCAAAAAGTAGGTCACTGGGCCAAATCTTAGAAAAGCCTTGTGTGCATTAATATAGGCCACATTTTCTGCCTGATACTAATAAAACTTAGAAAGATTGTCTTATTGATATTTCTGACAAGTATAAAAATATCTTAGGTCAGTCAAAAAGTAGGTTGCTTTCACTCATGTGTTACACATCATTAAAATCAGGACCTCTGCAGGCTGACCTTTGTCAAACTTTTTGCTTTTGGTAAATTTTTTGCATGTCCAAGATGTATTGTTTTTCTAATGCAAAAGATGTTTCAGTATCATGGAACCATTACATTTTTACATTTCGTCTGTTGAAAAAGATGACATTTTGGATCTGTGACATTTCGTCGAAAACTGCGTTCGTCAAAAACTATCCCTGGCCCTGATCCTTACCCTAAACCAGACAAATTGTGGCTCAAATTTTCCTCCCAGACAGCCTTTCATGAAATAAATCTAGTAATTAAGCAATCAGTAATTTAAAACATATATGGATTTAGACGAAACACCCTTTCGATGAAATGCTGTGCATCAGACATTGACCCTCATTACAGCTCTGGAAGTATTTTCCAATTCCAGTTCCATTAAATGTTTATAACTTGTCAGCTGTCCGTTTGGCATATGAATTATCTGAACAACATTTAGCTTGCCTGGATAGAGTCTAGGGAGAGCTATTGCACACATTTATATCAAAGTTTCTTAAGAGCCAACATTTTCCCAATAATAGGATGGATTTACTTCATTATTATAATTTGATATGATGATAGATATAGGCCCAAAGTTTCTATCAGCTCTACCTCTACCCATGCCCATGCTCTTAAGGTCTAGGTTGTAGACTTTGAAATTTTACATCAAAGTTTTACTTTAAAAACTTACAAAGTTTCTTTCAGCTATCTTTCAGCTACACTCATGCCCAGTCCCATTACCTTAAGGACAAGGTAGTAGACTTTGAAATTTTATATCAAAGTTTTACAATAAACTGTCGAAAGAGCTCACATTTTTCAAACCATGATGATAGATATAGGTCTAAAATTTCTTTCAGAAATGCTCACATCTGTAACTTTAGGGTCAAGGTCAGAGACTGATATTTATACATACATGTATACAAGTTTTATAAGAGGTAATATTTTCCAGACCATAAGGTGGATTTGGTTCATTTTTAAGAGTTCACATTTTCCAAACTAGTCTATATGATGGATTGTATGATGAATTTTGTACCTGTTAGGTTTGATGATAAATGTCAGTCCAAAGTTTCATTCAGCAATATTTTGAATATGTCCATGGTCATAAGGATTTTACATCAAACTTTCATGTTAAACTTCTGTAAGAGCTCACATATTCCAAACCATATGATGGATTGCTTCATATTTGGTAAGATAGATATAGGTCCAAAGTTTCTATCAGCTGTACTTGAACCCATGCCCATGATGATAAGGAGTAGGTTGTAGACTTCGAAATTTTGCATCAAAGTTTTACTTTAAAGTACATAACCCATAAAGCCGTGGAACCGACTTAAGTTGTTTTTGCGGATACTGTAGATTAAGATCAGACTGCACAGAGCATGCAGTCTGATCTTGGATTTACACAGTCTGCTACTTATCTACATGTTTGGGACCAAACAACCTTGAAATGACAGTAATTTAGATATTTGTCCTAATTGAAAAGGCCCTTTTCATTAATTTAATGCTCAAAGGATTAAAGAGCTCACATTTTCCAAACCAAATGATGGATTTTTTCATAAATGTCTGAAGTTTCAGAAACATTGTCTGAAGTTTCATTGAGCAATACCCTTGCTGTGTTCATGATGTTAACCCTTATACTGCTAAATAAGTGAAATGAAATTTTCAAGATGATAGTAAAACCCCAAATTTTGGTATTTCAAAGGTATTTTTTCGGGGAAAGATATCTCCTTATTGGACAGAGTAGATCCAAGATCAGACTCCATGTTCTGTGCAGTCTGATCTTGATCTACACTGTCTGCAAAATGTCACTGAGTCACACTTAGCAGCCTATTGGTCAAAATCACAGATTTTGAAATTTCTTGTGAAAGTTTTTGTAGAGCTCCTATTTTCCAGGCTGAATGATTGCCACCCTAAACAATTAGCTTTTCTAGGCGAGCTGTGATGTTGAGTGACAGCTGTTGTTATTTATTATACAGGATAAAGACGAAGAGAAGTTCGAGTTTTTAATGGGCAACTATTGTTACAATCGTGCAAAACTCTATCATAAGCTGTATCACTATAAGTATGAACTTAACCACGAATGTAAGCGAAAGGTACTTAAAATTTTGATTTATCATTTACTAAACTCTGCTTTCCTTTTACAACTTTGAGAAAAAAAGGCTATTGAAGATGTCAGTTGAATAGGAGAAAAATGTTGGTCAACAGCATTTTTCTCACACCGTTTTTTACCCTCAGTGTTGATGAGTGAAAAAAAATGCCGTCCAGTAAGAAGGTAATGAATCAGAAATATTATGAAATGGGCAACATTTTCATGAATTGATTTTGCTTTACTGCTCTGACCATATTCTGTATGATCTTCATTACTGACCATGTTCCAATTAAGAAGACAAAATTTTGTTATCTTAAAGCCCCAATACCAGCCAAAAGTAAACAATGCAGGTGTTAAAATGCATTTTAATTTAGCTTTTAAGTGTAAAAAAAATGCTGTGAAGATGACAGTCTGTTATTGCACTATTGGTCCAAGTGTTAGTCTTTAGCAGAAAAATTAATATTAGTTTGAAAACCAGGTAAAAAGTAAATAAAAGATTGTGCTAACTGGCAAATGCATTTTATTGCCAGGCACTAACACTTGTACAAACTGTACAATAACAGACTGCCATCCTCACAATAATTTCCATATTTTTATATGATATGATTGAAATGTAAATGCCTTTTAACACCCACATTATTAGCATTACTGGCTGTAAGCCAGCAGAGCTTATGTCATGGCGTGGTTTCCGTCATCTGCCTGTCCGTCCGTCCGTCCGTTTTTCTTGTTCATAAAGTCTGCATTTATGGTCTGATTTTCGTGAAACTTACACAGTTTGTTTATCTCATCAATAGCTTGAACCCTATTGATTTTGAAAAAAATCTGACAAACGGTGTGGGAAAAGTAGCCATTTAAAGTTCAAAATTTCAGTTTCTTTTCTACGCGATAAAGTCTGCAATTTTGATCGGATTTTCGTGAAACTTGCACAGATTGTTTATCTCATCAATACCTTGAATTCTATTGATTTTGAAAAAAATCTGAAAAACAGTGTGGGAAAAGTAGCCATTTTAATTTCAAAATTTCAATTTCTTGTTTATGCGATAAAGTCTGCATTTATAGTCGGATTTTGTGAAACTTGCACAGTTTGTTTATCTCATCAATAGCTTGAACCCTATTGATTTTGAAAAAAAATTGACAAACGATGTGGGAAAAGTAGCCATTTTATGTTCAAAATTTCAATTTCTCATTTACGTGATAAAGTCTGCAATTTTGATCGGATTTTCGTGAAACTTGCACAGTTTGTTTATTTCATCAATAGCTTTAATCCTATTGATTTTGAAAAAAAATCTGAAAAACAGTGTGGGAAAAGTAGCCATTTGAATTTCAAAATTTCAATTTCTTGTTTACGCGATTAAGTCTGCATTTATGGTCGGATTTTTGTGAAACTTGCACAGTTTGTTTATCTCATCAACAGCTTGAAGCCTATTGATTTTGAAAAAAATCTGACAAAGAGTGTGGGAAAAGTAGCCATTTAATGTTCAAAATTTCAATTTCTTGTTTACGCGATAAAGTCTGCAATTTTGATCGGATTTTTGTGAAACTTGCACAGTTTGTTCATCTCATCAATACCTTGAATCCTAATGATTGTGAAAAAAATCTGAAAAAAATGTGTGGGAAAAGTAGCCATTTTAATTTCAAAATTTCAATTTCTTGTTTACGCAATAAAGTCTGCGTTTGTGGTCGAATTTTCGTGAAACTTGTACAGTTTGTTTATCTTATCAAAAGCTTGAATCCTATTGATTTTGAAAACAATCCAACAATCAGTGTGGGAAAAGTAACCATTTAAATTTCAAAATTTCAATTTCTTGTTTACAAGATAAAGTCTGCTTTTGTAGTCAGATATTCGTGAAACTTGCACAGTTTGTTTATCTCATCAATAGCTTGAATCCTATTGATTTTGAAAAAAATCTGACAAACGGTGTGGGAAAAGTAGCCATTTAAAGTTCAAAATTTCAATTTCTTGTTTACATAATAAGGTCAGCATTTGTGGTCTGATTTTCGTGAAACTTGCACAGTTTGTTTATCTCATTGATAGCTTATACCCTATTGATTTTGAAAAATCTAACAATTAGTTTGAGAAAAGCAGCTATTTAAAGATCAAAATTTCCTTTTCTTGTTTACACAATAAAGTCTGTATTTGTGGTCCAATTTTCATAAAACTTGCACAGTTGCTTTGTATCATCAACAGCTTGAATCCTATTGATTTTGAAAAATTACAATTAGTATGGGAAAAGTAGCCATTTAAATTTGACAATTTACAACTTTAGTTTATGTAATAATGTGGGCATTTGTGGTTGAATTTTCATGAATTCATAGTGTATGCAACAGAAAACAGCACAATCATGCCAGTAGAGCGATTCAGGCCCTCAAGGGCCTCTAGTTTATTTTTGGCTGCTATTGGGGCTTTAATAATGTATAGAATTATGTCTTGAGTTGTTGGCCAAGAATGTCAGATTTTTAGGTCCTGCCATCGACTGGGTATTCATGGTTATGAAAAAAATGTTGAGTTTTTTTTTTGTATCTCTGTCATTACTAAGAGTTTTAACTTCTAACTCAAACTAAATGTTAACTCTTTACCAGACAACAAAATTTTAGACTGGCTCGATTTGAAAACATTGACAGACGATGAGTGGAATGTGGCTTGAATGTTTGGATTTGTATCTGAATGGGTTGAAAACATAGTGGGAAAAGGAGAAAATGCAGGTTATCAGCATTTTCTCCTTTTCCTACAATGTTTTCAAAAGCTTTCTTCTTCAGGGTCGTTAAAACACAGGGTTGTGTGGTAAAGGGTTGAATATCAAAGGGGAAACCCATTTCAGAAGAGCAAGTAGTCTTAAAAGTATTTTTAGCACAGTAACACTTTTTTGGAAGCAGAAATTTCACTGAAAAATATCAGCAGCCAAGCATTGGCAACAACATAGACTGGTCCAAAATTTTGCCATTTGGTCAAGAGTTAACCCTTTACCATACAATCCCTACTTTTAACGACCATGAGGAAGAAGCCTTTTGAAAACATTGTGGGAAAAGGAGAAAATGCTGGTAACCAGCATTTTCTCCTATTCCCACAATGTTTTCTACACTTCTCAAAGCAAATTTTAACTTTTGAGTCACGTTTATTTTGTTGTCTGCAAAGCTTTCAATTTGGACCAGTCTAAAATTTTGTCATTTGGTAAAGAGTTAAGTTACTTTTAACCCTTAACCTGCTAAATAAGTAAAATGAAATTTTAAAGGCCATAGTAAAAGCCCAAATGTTGCTATTTCAAAGTTATTTTTAGAAGAAATATCTCCATATTGGACCGTGTGGATCCAAGATCAGACTGCACTTTTTATGCTGTCTGATCTTGATCTACCTTGTCTACTATAAGGTCCTTGAGTTGCACTTAGTAGCAGAAAGGTTAACATTTTTAGAAGTAGATCAAAATTCATTTACATGTAAGTATGAAAAAGATTTGTATAGGAAATTCAAATAAACTATATAGGAGTGTTAATTCTATTGTAGATTGCAAAGCTTGGAAATAATCGTGACAAGTTATTCAAAAATAAAGCATTTTTGAATAAGGTAAGTCATATTTTAGGATTATTGTAAGTCTTTTAAGCCTGTATAGGAGTTCTTTTTGACCCTTTTGTTCTGTACTCTGTAAGGCGTCATGTATAATTGTATCCCACAAAAATTATTTTTGTGGAGGAAAGGGGGTTTACCTGGGCTTAGTCTTTCTGTCCTTTAGGCTATGGCATGCACATACTTGTGAAAGTTGGTCATGATTTTTGATGTAATGATTTCTCACACATAAGCTTGAAAATAAGTGACATAGGGTAAAAGAGTACCTAGGTCACTGGGACAAATCCTAGAAAAACCTCTTGTATGCAACATTATCAGTCTCATGAAAGATGGTCAGAATGTTTGTCTTGATGATTTCTTGGGAGAGTTTGAAAATGGGTCACATCAGATAAAAAATTAGGTTACTGGTACAAATCCGAAAAGAAAAAAACTTGTACATTCTAGAGGTAAAATTTTAGTCCTATAGTCATGAAAGTTTGTTTAGATGTTTGTCTTGATGAAATCTCAGACAAGTTTGAAAATGAATTTCATCAGGTCAAAAAAGTAGGTGTTTTGGGACATACCTTAGAAAAACATTTCATACATTCTAGAGGTCACATTTTCCATCCATTGGTCATGAAAGTTGGTTAGAATGTTTGTCTGGATGATATTTCAGAATAGTTTAAAAATGAATCATGTAGGGTCGAAAAGGCTCAAGTGAGCCACTCAGGGCCATCATGGCCCTTATGTTCTGTTATTGTATTTAAAGTTATCAAAACTTATTGTTTTTAAACTTATTGCATAAGTTTGCTATTAAACAGGAACGGTAGATATACAGATGAAAGTTTTTAAATGCCTGCTTAAAACATTGAAGATCGAGTGATCCCTGTATGGGTTTAGAAATAGTGCATTGCGTGTTAGGTTCTCTATTTAGCACTTGGTGGGAGTGTTCAGTAACATTTTGTGACAATTCTGGTTTATGCCCATCATCTTTGTACAACATTCCTCTGAGTGGCTGGGTAACTTGTGATCTTTATTTTTTGACAGTTTAAAAAAGAATATATTGTCATGCAAGTGTGACAAATTCATGGAGGATATTTTGTTATTGGTGATTCTGATATTGGTCCATTTCAGAATGATTTTTTAGAACCTTTTTTTAACAAACTTTAATTTCTTGCCTGAAATTAAAGGATCTAGAACTTTGGTATTTCATATGATTTACTCAGTGGTACAAATAATAGGCCATCAAAAGTTAAAAAATCTTCATGATTTTACCCTTTACAAAACAATCCAATGTCTTTTATGACCCTTGGGAAGAAAGCTTTGAAAATATTGCGGGAAAAAGAAAAAATGCTGGAAACCAGCATTTTCTCTGTATCCCACAATGTTTCTTATCCTACCTTAGACAAATATACCATCATTTAACCTTTCCTACATAGAAAAATTTTAGACATATCCAAATTGAAAGCATTTGCAGATGACAAATTGGATGTGGCTCCAAATACCATAATTGCTTTTGCCTTTGAGAGGGAAAAAAACATTTTGGGGAAAAGAGAAAATGCTGGTTACCAGCATTTTCTCCTTTTCCTAAAATGTTTTCAAAAACCTTCTTCCACAGGGTTGTTAAAAGTTGGGTTTGTGTTGTAAAGGGTTTGATTGAAGCCATATTTCCTTTGTTTTCTGCTAATGTTTTCAATTTGGACCGGTCTACAGTATTTTGGTTTTGTGAAGGGTTATATTACAAGGCCTAGAGCTATATTTGATGTAAAAACTATGTAAACATCACCTTCATTGCCCCCTGCTACAATTGCTCAAATTGTAGACCTGGGATCAAAACTTTCTGTACTATGGTGGCAAGATATTTTACATAGACTTAAAAAGCCCGCCCAGATAGCTCCGTGGTTACTGTATCTGACTTGTGACCTGGTGGTTGCAAGTGTGGTACCCGGTGGGGGCAAACTTTCTACTCGGCACTTTTTCGCCTCTTACTTCTGATGCATGTGGGAAAAGTAGTCAGTGATTTGGAATGAAAAGTGTCAGTACTAGTATGAGAAAGCCAGGAAACACATGCATCGGTGCGCTTACTGCCGTGATATGACCTAAGCAGTTAAAGTGGTGTTATACTCCAATATAAACAATACACTTATAAAAGGCAAAGTTGAGAGATTTACAAAACCTACAGTCCTGATACCTGGTGTGTCATATATTACTGTAGGAATCTAGATCTTTACCAGCATTATTTGCATTATTGTCTTTTGATCAAAAGTGCTGGAAATTTCAGATGAGAAAATTCAGGGCTTATTTTTCTAGATTTACTCATAAGAAGAAAACAACACAAATGTAGTTCAAAGATGAGAATGCATGTAAGCCATGCTCTGTGAAAAGGGGCTTAATGCATCTGTGAAAAGTATCGACCCAGATCAGCCTGCCCAGTCTGCACAGGCTGACCTGGACCAAAGCTTTTTGCTACTGGTCAATTTTATGTAGATCAAAGGACCAGTCTACCTCATGATTTGGTCAGTTGTTAGACAAACTGGATTTTGTGGATCCATCATCATTTGATGACTTGCTTGGAATGATGCATCACGGAGATGCATTAAGCCCCCTTTTGCCAGAGCATGGCTCATGTTTTCTGCCGATTGTTCTTTATCATTCCTATCTGCAAACTCAATTACAAATTGGCTGTGCTCTGGCAAAAGGGGGCTTAATGCATCGCCGTGATCCATTATACCAAGCAACTTATTACATATTTATGGATCAATAAAATCCAATTTGTATAACAACTGACTAATTCATGAGGTACACTGCAGAAAATTGACCAATTGTGAAAAGTTTCTGTCCAGGTCAGCCTGCACAGACTTGTGCAGGCTGACCTGGGTTGATACTTTTCGCAGATGCATTAAGCCCCCTTTTCACAGATCATGGCTCAAATGTGTTCTGTCCTATAAAATATCTAACTTTTATATTACAGCAATACAGAAATATAACAAAGATGTTCAAAGATGTGGAGATGGAAATATGCGAAGATGGTGATAGTGCTAGACGTGGGACAAGATTTCAACGTGATTTTTTTGGAAAGCAAGGTGCTTTCCAATTTACGGAATGGTAAAGCAGACACCAGTTACTGAAAAAGTTAATTAATACTGTTTTAACCCTTTACAAAGCAATCCCATCTGATCCTGATCAAGAATGGTTTTGAAATTCACATCCCTGCAAACTATAGGCACTTCTTTTTGAAACAAGCATTTTTTCCAATTCCCACAGTGTTTTCTACCCTCCCAAAGGAAATTTAAATCTTTGAGTCATATCAGTCTATTTTGTGGTCTACAAGTGGCTTCAATTCAGATGATTCTAAAATTTTTTTGTGTAGTACAGTGTTAAAAAACATCACACACATCCTTATGACAGCGAGAAAAATGATTGAGAAAGAACCTTTAGCCCTTTACCAAACAACCCCTAGTTTTAACCACACTAAAAAGGAGGCTTTTGAAGACATTGTAGAAAAGGAGAACATGCTGGTAACCAGCATTTTTTCCTTTCCCCACAGTGTTTTCTACCCTATCAAAGACAGAAATCATCATTTGTGCTACATTTATTTTGTCGTCTGCAAATACTTTCCATTTGTTTTAGTCAAAAATTTTGTTGTTTGGTAAAGGGTTTTGATAATATAAAATATCTCCTCTGATATCATTCTATCAAAAATAATGTCCATTTTTTTTTAGCTCCACTGGCTGAAGGCCAGCGGGCTTATGTCATGGTCTGGTGTCCATCGTGTGTCCGTCCGTCAGTCCGTGCGTCCGTCCGTGTGTTAACTTTTATTTCAAACATCTTCTTCTCTGAAACTACCCTTCCAATTTTCATGAAACTTCACAGAAATGATCCTGCCATGGTCCCCTTCAGAATTTCTTGAAAGAATTTGATTCCTTCAAAAACTCTGGTTGCCATGGCAACAAAACTGAAAAATACTGGAAATCTTTAAAAATCTTCTTGTCTGAAACCATAGGGCATAGGGCTACCAAATTTGGCATGTAGCTTTATGTAGTAGACCTCTATCAAGTTTCTTCAAATTATAGCCCTGGGGTCAAAATTGGCTCTGCCCCAGGGGTCACAAGTTTTACATAGGCTTATATAGAGAAAACTTTAAAAATCTTCCTGTACCTAGCCATAAGGCCTAGAACTACCAAATTTTGCATGTTGCTATATCTAGTGGGCCTCTACCAAGCAGGCCAAAATTTTAGCCCTGGGGTCAAAATTGGCCCCGCCGCAGGGGTCACAAGTTTTACATGGGCTTACATAGTGACAACTTAAGAAATCTTCCTGTTTTGATTTTTTTTTTTGAAATTAGCCTTGCATCAGGGGTCTTATGTTTTACAGAGGCTTCATATGGACAAGACTTGAAAATCACCTTATTTGTAACCATACAGCGCAGACCTGTATTATTTTGGCATGTGGCTTTATCTTGTGGACCTCTACCAGGGTTCAAGTAATTATAGCTCTGGGATCAAAAATGGCTTTGCCTTGTGGGTCTCAACTTTCACATGGGCTTTTACAGAGAAAACTTTGTAAGTCTTCATTTTGAAACCATTTTGCTCAGAATTGAAATGTTTAGTATTTATGGTTTATATTTATAAGCCAGTGGAGTGATACAGGGCCATCATGGCCCTCTTGTTTAGCTCACCTTAGCACAACGTGCTAAAGGTGAGCTATTGTGATCGCCCTATGTCCGTCGTCCGTCGTCTGTCGTCCGTTGTCCGTCGTCTGTCGTCCGTCAACAATTTCTTTAAACATCTTCTTCTCCTTAACCACTGGGCCAATCTTGATGAAACTTGGCAGGGATGTTCCTTGGGTGAAGCTCTACCAAAATTGTTCAAAGAATTGAATTCCACCCACAACTCTGGTTGCCATGGCAACAAAAAGGAAAAAAAAAGCAAAATCTTTGAAAATCTTCTTCTCTGAAACTAGAAGGCGCAGAGCTTTGATATTTGGTATGTAGCATCTCCTAGTGGACCTCTACCAAGTTTGTTCATTTGATGCCCCTGGGGTCAAAACTGGCCCCGCCCCGGGGGTCACAAGTTTGAGCATGGTAACAAAGAAGGAAAACTTTAAAAATCTTCTTCTCTGAAACTTGAAGGCATAGAGCTTTGATAGTTGGCATGTAGCATCTCCTAGTGGACCTCTACCAAATTTGTTCATATGATGCCCCTGGGATCAAAACTGGCCCAGCCCCGGGGGGGTCACAATTTCCAACATAGGAACAAAGAAGGAAAACTTTAAAAATCTTCTTCTGTAAAACTAGAAGGCATAGAGCTTTGATATTTGGCATGAAGCATCTCCTAGTGGACCTCTACCAAGTTTGTTCATATGATGCCCTTGGGGTCAAAACTGGCCCTGCCCCGGGGGTCACAAGTTCAAACATAGGAACAAAGAGGGGAAACTTTAAAAATCATCTTCTCTGAAACTGGAAGGCGTAGAGCTTTGATATTTGGTATGTAGCATTGCCTAGTGGACCTCTACCAAGTTTGTTCATATGATGTCCCTGGGGTCAAAATTGGCCCCACCCTGGGGGTCACAAGTTTGAGCATAGTAACAAAGAAGGAAAAATTTAAAAATCTTCTTCTCTGAAACTTGAAGGCGTAGAGCTTTGATATTTGGCATGAAGCATCTCCTAGTGGACCTCTACCAAGTTTGTTCATATGATGCCCCTGGGGTCAAAACTGGCCCCGCCCCGGGGGTCACAATTTCCAACATAGGAACAAAGAAGGAAAACTTTAAAAATCTTCTTCTCTAAACCTAGAAGGCATAGAGCTTTGATATTTGGTATGTAGCATCGCCTAGTAGACCTCTACCAAGTTTGTTCATATGATGCCCTTGGGGTCAAAATTGGCCCTGCCCCGGGGGTCACAAGTTCAAACATAGGAACAAAGAAGGAAAACTTAACTTTTTTTTCTCTTAAGTGGGAAGGCATAGAGCTTTGATATTTGGTATGTAGCATGTCCTAGTGGACTTCTACCAAGTTTGTTCCAAGGATGCTGCTTGGGTCAAAACTGGCCCAGCCCCTGGGGTCACAAGTTCGAACATAGGAACAAAGAAGGAAAACTTTAAAATTCTTCTTTTCTGAAACCGAAAGGTGTGGAGCTTTGATATTTGGTATGTTGCATCTCAGAGTGGACCTCTACCAAGTTTGTTCATATGATGCCCCTGGGTCAAAACTGGCCCCGCCCTGGGGGTCACAAGTTCGAAGTAGGAACAAAGAAGGAAAACTTTAAATTTCTTTTTCTCTTAAAAGGGAAGGTGTAGAGCTTTGATATTTGGTATGTAGCATTTCCTAGTGGACCTCTACCAAGTTTGTTCATATGATGCCCCTGGGTCAAAACTGGCCCCGCCCCGGGGGTCACAAGTTCGAACATAGGAACAAAGAAGGAAAACTTTAAAATTCTTCTTTAAAACTGGAAGGTGTAGAGCTTTGATATTTGGTATGTAGTGATTCTCTTCTAAGTTTGTTTGCCCATCTAAGTGCAACAAGTTCATTGAGTTCAAAATTGGGTCATCTTGGGTCACAAACTAGGTCACTAGGTCAAATTAAAGAAATACCTTGTTGGCACTCTCGAGGCCACATTATTTGCTCAATTGCCTTGAAAATTAGTTTGAAAGTTTGTCTTTATAAAGTCTCACATAAATTAATTTGGGTCAACTTGGGTCATAAACTAGTTCACTGGGTCAAATTAAATAAATATCTTGTTTGCACTCTGGAGGCCACATTTATTGCTCAAATGACCTGAAATTTGGCCAGAATGTTTGTCCTGATGAAATACCATATGAGTTTGGATTCGGGTCACCTGGAACAATAAACTAGGTCACTAGGTCAAAATAAAGAAATACCTTGTGGGCTCTCTAGAGGCCACATTCTTTGCTTAATTGCCTTGAAAATTGGTCAGAATGTTTGTCTTTGTAAAATCTCACATGAGTGTGAATTTGGGTCAACTGGGGTCATAAACTAGGTCACTTGGTCAAATTAAAGAAATAGCTAGTGGGCACTCTAGAGGCCACATTTATTATTCATTTGATTTGAAAATTGCTTAAAATGTTTCTTTTGATATAGTCAAAGACCAGTTCAAATTTGGGTCATCTGAGGTCATAATCTAGATCACTAGGTCAAATTAAAGAAATATCTTCACGGCACTCAAGGCCACATTTTTTGCTCAATTGACTTGAAAATTGGTCAGAATGTTTGTCTTCATGAAATATGAGTTTGAAATTGGGTCACCTGTGGTCAAAAACTAGGTCACATGGTCAAATTAAAGAAAAACCTTAAAGGCACTCTACTAAGGTGAGCGACCCAGGGCCATCATGGCCCTCTTGTTTTATTTTTTCTTGTCAAAATCTAGTTTCCAGTTGTGTATAGAAACTCATATATTTATTTTGTTTTTGATTTTTGATAGAAATATACAGTTTCTTTCAAAATTTATATTTTAATTATGTTAAATATGTAAAATATGTAAAGTTATTTTTCTAGATTTTGTTATTATTGCTTGATTTTTTTTTTATTGGCCTAGCACATACATTTATCTTTGCTGTTTTTACTTAACCCTTTCCCAAACAAGCCCTGGTTTTCACGTGTCTGCAGTACAAGTCTTTTGAAAACACTGTGGGAAAAGGAGAAATTGCTCGTAACAAGCAATTTCTCCTTTTCCCGCAGTGTTTTCTACCCTTTTTGATAATTTTCTGCCATTTTCATCAAATTTAAAATTGTCGTCTGCAAACTCTTTCAATTTGGACCAGTCCAAAATTTGTCGTTTGGGAAAGGGTTAATCTCAATTTCTAATGTTTCTTTATACTAATTCTAATTTTATTAGCAAATCCTATCATTACAGAATTGAGCCATGCTCTGGCAAAAAGGGGCTTAATGCATCTCTGTGATACATTATACAAGTCATCAATTGATTATGGATCCATAAAATTCATTTTAACTAATAACTGATTGAATCATGAGGTAGAATGGCAGGCAGAAAATTTACCAAAAGCAAAAAGTTTTGACAATACTTTTTGCCGATGCATTACGCTCCCCTTTTTACAGAGCATAGTTCATATATTCAAGTAGATTTTTTAAATTCAAATAAATGTTTGTTAAGTTTTGATTGTACCATTTTTGTCACACTTATGATTCACTTTTATCTGTTGTGTTTAAGGCACATCTGAGCCGAAAATGTCAAAGGTTTGAGTACTGAGCTTTTGTGAGGTATAAAACTCTTAGTTAACTCTTTACCAAACGACAAAATTTTAGACTTGTCTAAATTGAAAGTATTTGCAGACTTAAAATGAATGCGACTTAAAAATTGAAATTTATTTTCGGAAGGGTAGAAAACATTGTGGGAAAAGGAGAAAATGCTGGTTACCAGCATTTTCTCCTTTTCCCACAGTTTTCAAAAGGCTCCTTTCTTTGGGTAGTTAAGAGTTGGGATTGTGTGGTAAAGGGTTAAATTGTTGTTGTCTTAACCCTTTTCCAAATGACAATATGCTGGACTAAACTAAATTCAAAGCATGGTAGATGACAAAATAAATGTAGCTCTAATGATGTTTTTGATAGGGTAGACAACTTTCTGGAAAAGGGAGAAAATGCTGGTTACCAGCATTTTCTCTTTTTCCCACAATTTTTTCAAAAGCATTATTCTTCAGGGTTGTTGAAACTCGTGGCTGTGTGGTAAAGGGTTAAATGTATGTGAAGGAAACCGATTTTGGTGATTTCTAGGCAGTGTTAGATATTAACGGACAGTGTGCGGTCACTTCTAGTGAGAATTCTTAACTGATTACATTGTCTATGTTCAAATCCGATTTATTTGTCAGATGTGCATGGTATTTGTATGCACAATGTATTATGCTGAGATATCATGTAAGAAATTAACAATGCTATGTATAGACGCAGTCTGCGCTGAGTGATACACATACTGTTTTTTTTTTTCATGATTTTTCGATATCAAAAATTTCAGTCTTTTCTTTACAAATTTTTGTAGTAACTTGCTAAGTTTCTGCTTCTATGTACTTGCATTGTATTTGTCATTTTTTGTGGTAGCTATTTGCTAATTTTTTCACTTTTTGATTGCTTCCTTCTGATGATTAAAGTAAGTAAAATTAGCTTGATTTTTACGTTTTTTATAATTTCGCTTTGCATATAAGCAATGGACGTTTTGATTATTGTCAACAATAATTATTATTAACCCTGTATCAAACAGCATTTCAAGAATGGCATTTGCATTTGAGAGAGTAGAAAACATTGTAGGGAAAGGAAAGAAAATGCTCATGGCTGGCATATTCTCCCTTTCCAGTAAAGTTTTTAAAAAGCCCTTTCCTGTTGTTTGGTAAAGGGTTGAATAGTCTGCTGCCAAGCATGAAATATCAGTTACAAGGAAATGAGCCATGCTCTGACAAAAGGGGGCTTAATTCACCTCCGTGTTGCATAATATGAAGCAAGCCATCACATAAACATGGATCCATAATAGCCACTCTTTTTAACAACCGATTTAATCATGAGGTAGACTTGTCCTTGTGTATACAGAAAATTGACAAATAACTGAAAGTTTCGGCCCAGGTCAGCCTGTGCGGACTGCCCATTTCGAATCCAGCTTATGACCTTGTGATTCAAAGTCTTCTACAAGTATTTAACACAATTTTAACTATGTATGTGAACTGAGCCTGAACCTTTGCTTTTAAGACAAAGGATGTCTCGGTGTCTTTGCATTCATTAAGTGCCCTGGCTAGGAGCGTTCGCAGTATTTTTAGCTCAGCTGATTTCAGGGATAAAAAAAACCGTCGAAATGTTGTCGTAGCCCTGGCGGCATCGTCATCGTCGTCTTCGTTGTCTTGGTCTGCGTCGCCATCGTGCAAAAATCTTAACATTTTCAAAAACCTTGACATTTTATAATGTCTATCTTGACATTTTATAATATCTATATCATTACTGAAGATATTAACTTCAAACTTAGACAAGTTGTTCACTATCAAAAGGGAAACCAATACAAAAAGGGTGGGTTACCATCAAAGTATTTTTGACAGAGTTATGTCCCTTTTTGACTTAGAATTTTCACTGAAAATCAAGCTGCTGCAGTCGCGTCTTGACACCAGCATGCAGTGTTCTTGTTCTAACTTGTCTCAATTGCCCTTTCTTGTGACTATGCTGGTCTTAACAACATTCTTAGAATTCATGTATTACGAAACGTGCTGACCTATTATATATATCTACGCTTTCTGAAATGTTGCGACCAAAAACGCCGTGAGCTTGAGACAGCCTGAATTTTCTACCGACTTGCTGTACTATTTTTTAGCTCACCAAAGCGCAAAGTGCTCATGGTGAGCTTTTGCTATCGCGCTGTGAACGTCGTATGGTCATCAACAGTTACCTTGTGCACACTTTAGATGCCACATTTTAGGTCCATTAATCATGAAAATTGCACAGATTGTGTGTCTGTTAATATTTTGGACGAGTTCGAAAATGGTTTAAGTTCGGTCAAAAAGTAGATCGCTTGGAAAAATCTTAAAAAACAACAACTCCAAACCTTGATGGCACTAAGGACTAGATGCCATTTTTTTAGCCCAATGCTGATGAAAGTTTGTCAGAGTGTCTATCTTGGTGACATCTTTGACGAATTTGAAAATGGGTCTCTTCCGGTCAAAAAGTTGTTCATTGGGACCAATCTTGGGGGAAATAAACTTTATGCACTCCAGAGTCCACACTTTCAGTCCAACACTCATGAAAATTGGTAAGAGTATTTGCCTTGCTTACTTCTCAGATGAGTTTGAAAACGGGCAACGTTGGATCAAAAGGTAGGTTTCTGGGACAAATCTTAATAAAACCTTGTGTGCACCCTAGAGGTCACATTTTGGTCCAATAATCATGAAAATTGGCCAGATTGTTTGTCTTGGTGAGTGATATCTCAGGTAGTTTTAAATTAGGTCACGTTGGACCAAAAAGTTGGTCACTGGAAGAAACTTTTAGATAACCCTTGAAATACTCATTAGTCAGATTATCTGGGGCAAATTGAAAAATGGACAATGTGAAGCACAAAATAGGTTACTGGGACAAATCTTAGAAAAATATTGCGTGCACTCTGGACGCCCAATTTTCAGTCCAATGTTCATGAAAATTGACCAGAATGTTTAGTTACACCCGGCAAAAAGAAGGTCACTAAGACAAATCTTAGAACAATATTGCGTGCAATCTGGAGGCCCAGTTTTCTGTCAAATACTCATGAAAATTGATCAGAATGTTGTTTTGATGATATCTCTGACAATTTTGAAAATTGGCCGGATTGGAACAAAAAGTAGGTCTCTTGGACAAATCTTTGAAAGGCCTTATGTACACTCTAGAGTCCGTACTTTCAGTCAAATACTCTATAAAGTTTGTCAGAAGACTTGTCTTCATAAGATCTTGAATGGAATTGGAAGTAGAGACCTCACGTCATGCAGACAGATATTAGAAAAATCTGGAATCCACATTTTCAGTTCAATATTCATGAAGTTCGTCAGAGTGTTTGTCTTGATAATATCTTAGATCGAAAATGGGTCACGTCCGGTCAAAAAGTAGGTCACTGGGCAAATCCTTGAAAAACCTTGTGTGCACTCTAGATGCCATACATATCAGTTCAATGTTCATGAAAACTGATCAGGATGTTTGTCTTGATGATATCTCAGATGGATTTGAAAAACAAGTTACCTTAAGTCAAAAGGAAAGTCATTAGGTCAAATCTTGGAACAAATTTGTGTGTACCCTAGAGGCAACATTATCAGTCCAATAGTCGTGAAAGTCTGTCAGACTGTGTTAATGATACCGCGTACGAATTTAAATAAATGGGTAATTTCTGGTAAGACAAAAAAAAAAAAAAAAAAACGTCACTTGAAAAAAAAAAAAAACTCAAAGAAACCTTCATGTAGTCCATTACTCATGGAAGTTGGTCAGAATGTCTGTCTGTTATATCTTGATATAACACATTAACATTCATTTTATTCTCGATTTTATAATACGGTGAGTGTACCTTGTAAAATTCTCTCAGGTGTACACAAGCTCAGGTCAGCGATTCAGGGCCATGATGGCCCTCTTGTTTATGTGTCTGGCGTTCTAGACTTGAGCCCAACTGTTGCCTGGAAAAAAATCACTGCGTATTCTGGCAAACTGATCTCGGTCTACTCTGTCCACAAAAGCGTTTTCTGCCCCATCAAAGACCTAAGTATTGTATGTTTAGCAATTGTGCTACTAAACACGACTCACTGACCTTTTGCGGACAGCGTCGATCAAGATCAGACTGCACACAATGTGCAGTCTGATCTTAGATCTACACTGCCTGATAAGGAGATATATCTCCCCCAAAAATATCTTAAAAATTGGGAAATTTGGCTTTTCAGTTACTATCGGCTTGAAAGTTTCATTGCTATTTTTAGCAGGATAAGGGTTAAGGTTGTTTTTTGCAAGATTATTTTTGGTAGCTTTGATCTGAGATCAGAATGCACTATCTTTGCTACCTGATCTCGATCAACAATGTCTGCAAAAGTGCCTTAAGCATTTTTTTCCTCCCTGGCTTTTACGCACCTACAACCCTACATTTCTGAAGACATAAACTACCTTTTTTTGCAAACAATCATCTGTTTATTCGCATTTGAATGGCAGGGAGCTCGCTTAACCCTTAACCAACAATCCCTAATTTTAACGACCCCGAAGAAGAAGCCTTTTGAAAACGTTGTGGGAAAAAGAGAAAATGCTGGTAACCAGCATTTTCTCCTTTTCCCACAATGTTTTTTACCCTGTCAAAGACAAATTCCATTATTTGAGCCATATCTATATTGTCGTCTGCAAATGCTTTTAGTCTGGACATATCTACATTTTTTTCTTGTGTGGTAAAGAGTTAACTCTTCTTATCCTGCAGAATAACTTAAATGAAATTTTCAAGCCGATGGTAAACACCAGTATGTTGGTTTTTCAAAATTATGGGGGTTGGGAAAATATCTCCTTATCAGACAATGTAGATCTAAGATCAGACTGCACGTTCCGTGCAGTCTGATCTTGATCTACACTGTCCGCGAAAGGTCCGTGGGTCGCGATTAGCAGCTTAAGGGTTAACTTTAATTTCTATAAACTGTGACTGGGGTAAAGATATCTTCCACTGGTGTAGTATTTCGCTTTAAACAAAAGAAACTAGTTAATGAATGAATGCCTGAATTTATTTTACTCTCTACCAGAAGACACAATTTTAGACTTGTCCAAACTGAAAGGACTTGCACACGACAATTTAAATATCACTCAAACGATGTGATTTGTACGGTGGCACAAAAGTGACATGGGAGATATATTTTATACTACGTGCGCACGTAATAGTTATTACGTGCGCACGTATTAGTTAATACGTGCGCACGTATTAGCTACTGCGTGCGCACGTACTAGCTACTGCGTGCGCACGTAATAACTAATACGTGCGCACGTAATACTATTGCGTGCGCACGTATTAGCTAATACGTGCGCACGTATTAACTAATACGTGCGCACGCAATAGTATTACGTGCGCACGCAGTAGCTAATACGTGCGCACGTATTAACTAATACGTGCGCACGTATTAACTAATACGTGCGCACGTAATAATCGACCAATCAGTTTATAAGGAACAGAAGCCGTATTGTTGCGAGGGAAGGGCAAAATTACATTGGTCCAACACGGCAACAGATGTGCATACATCTGACACCCAAGTAAAAAATCAAGTAGAGCTATTACTTCTTGAATCGTTTAGGCATACTGCGATTATTTTAAGTATCTGTACCTTGGTACGGTACAGTAACTATTAATACTCTAGCCTACGGTCCATCGAATTACCCCAAACCACCCCAAAACACCCCAAACCACCCCAAAACATCCCAAACCACCCCGAAACACCTTTTATATGATATAAAATTATTAATACAGTAAGGGTTGGTTGAATTGTTGGGTAAGGATCACTTTTAACAAAAAATATCTATATTACGTCCTGTCACGTTAGCCTAAGGATAAAAGGACTACATGCATTACATGCGCTAGAGACTTTTTGGCCCCACTGAGATCTGGGACCATAATGTCTGACTGTCTGAAAAAGTTCGTTCATGCCTCCAAACTATATGTAATCAGAATGGCAAACATTGTGGACCCGGATCCGACTGCCCCTTGAAAGAGCAGTCTGATCTGGGTCCATTATGTTTGGTCATGTCTGACTGTCTGAAAAAGTTCGTTCATGCCTCTATATGTAGTTAGAATGGCAAGCATTGTGGACCCAGATCCGACTGCCCCTTGAAGGAGCAGTCTGATCTGGGTACATTATGTTTGGTCATGTCTGACTGTCTGAAAAAGTTCGTTCATGCCTCCAACCTATATGTAGTCAGAATGGCAAACATTGTGGAACCAGATCCGACTGCCCCTTGAAGGAGCAGTCTAATCTAGGTACATTATGTTTGGTCATGTCTGATTGTCTGAAAATGTTCGTTCATGCCTCCAACCTATATGTAGTCACAATGGCAAGCATTGTGGACCCAGATCCGACTGCCCCTTGAAGGAGCAGTCTAACCTGGGTACATTATGTTTGGTCATGTCTGTCTGTCTGAAAAAGTTCGTTCCATACCTCCAAACTATATGTAGTCATGCTGTCAGAAAGGGAAACTTTGTGGACCCAGATCATGCGCGGATCCAGATATCTTTCTCAGGGGGGGTCCCACCGCAAACGCACTCTTCTTATTATATGATACTTTGATTTCGGATTTCAGTGGATGTAAGTCAACGTTTCCAGTTCTAACCATGAGGAGGTCTCCACATTTAGAACCGTTTATTTTTTATATTCATGACTGTATTTTACATAAATGCTGTGCAATATCAAACCAGTACCATTTCACGAATCCGATAACCACATTTTTCCAAAATTCCAGGGGGCGGGGTCCGGACCCCCGGTCCCCCCCTCTGCATCCGCCCATGAAGATCCAACTGCCCCTTGAAGGAGCAGTCTGATCTGGGTCCATAATGTTTGGTCATGTCTGACTGCCTGAAAAAGTTCGTTCGTGCCTCCAAACTATATGTAGTCAGAATGGCAACAGATACCGTAATTTATATAAGTTTTAGGGAAGTTAGATATATGCAAACATTGTGCAGCCAGATCATCAGACTGCTACTAAAGTAACAGTCTGATTGGGGTCCACGGTGTTAGGCATTCAAACTACATCTTCTGAACCATAGATATTTCAGTTTAAGGAAAATTAATTATTGTGTATGCCATTTTCAATTTGATTTATACTGTTCCTGCATCTTAAACCGTTGTAAAATGATATCACTTTAAACGCCTTTTTTGTTTTCTTGAGGTGTTTTGGGTAGTTTTCGGTGACAAAACTCCTTGTATAGCTCATCAGTCTTTCGTACCCTACAAATCATTCCACCCCCAACCCCACCACAGTATTAATTTTATATGATAAAAGGTGGTTTGGGGTGTTTTGGGGTGGTTTGGAGTGTTTTGGGGTGGTTTGGGGTAATTCGATGGACCGTAGGCTAGAGTATTAATAGTTACTGTACCGTACCAAGGTACAGATACTTAAAATAATCGCAGTATGCCTAAACGATTTAAGAAATAATAGCTCTACTTGATTTTTTACTTGGGTGTCAGATGTATGCACATCTGTTGCCGTGTTGGACCAATGTAATTTTGCCCTTCCCTCGCAACAATATGGCTTCTGTTCCTTATAAACTGATTGGTCGATTATTACGTGCGCACGTATTAGTTAATACGTGCGCACGTATTAGTTAATACGTGCGCACGTATTAGCTACTGCGTGCGCACGTAATACTATTGCGTGCGCACGTATTAGTTAATACGTGCGCACGTATTAGCTAATACGTGCGCACGCAATAGTATTACGTGCGCACGTATTAGTTATTACGTGCGCACGCAGTAGCTAGTACGTGCGCACGCAGTAGCTAATACGTGCGCACGTATTAACTAATACGTGCGCACGTAATAACTATTACGTGCGCACGTAGTATAAAATATATCTTCCATGTCACTTTTGTGCCACCATAGATTTGGTTTGACAGGGTTGAAAATATGAAAAAAAAGGGAGAAAAATTGGTAACCAGCATTTTCGGCTTTTCCCATAATGTGTTCAACAGACTTGCTAAGTGTCGTAAAAACCACATTGTTCTTCGGTAAAAGGTTCATCCCATTACCACAGAAGCAACACTTTTTCCATACCCACAGGCGATCAACTCGGTAAAACTTTGGTTAAAAAAATGAATAACATATCCTTTCCTCACGATACTTTCACCTGCTGCACACTGAAGTCTGAACCCTCAGGCTGCTAAGCACGACTTAAGGATCTTTTGCGGACAGTGTAGATCAAGCTCAGACTGCAAAAAATGTGCAGTCTGATCTTGGATCTACACTGTCCGATAAGGAGATATTTTCTCCCAAATATAGCTTTGAAGTAGCAAAATTTGGGCTGGAAAGTTTTGTTTCACTTATTCAGCAGGTTAAGGGTTATTTTTTTTTTCTTTGTCGTCTTTGTTGTACAAGTGTTGTATGGTCTGGCATTTGGATTGGCTCCGACAGTAACTAGTGAAGTATCTCACTAAACTAGGCGTTTTAAATTTCCAGCATTTAAAGGTACAGTTTTTTAAATTAGGATCTTTCTCTGTTTAATACTTTTTTTTTAATCTCGCCTTGTGTGTGTGTGTGTGTGTGTGTGTGTGTGAAAAAAAATGTTACCGTTTGATTTCGATTTTTTTCTAAATCTCTCTATCTATTCGGTTACTGTTCATCTTGCACCCCTTTTTCGGCTCTATTTTAAGAGTTAACTTTGACGAATCTTTCTGCAGGGTGGGGCGAGCATGCTTATGAGTTGTACCCCCTACTATGTGAGCCATGCTCTGTGAAAAGGGGGCTTAATGCATCTGCAAAAAATATCGACCCAGGTCAGCCTGCGCGGTCCATGCAGGCTTACCTGGGCCGAAACCTTTTGCTATTGGCAAATTTTCTGCATGTCCAATTACCAGTCTACCTCATGACTCGGTCGGTTGTTCGACAAAATGGACTTTACGGATCCATGATCATGTGGTGGCTTGCTTGGTATCATACATCACGGAGATGGATTAAGCCTCCTTTTGCCAGACCATGGCTCATATATTTTGTCGTCGGAAAGTCCAGCTCTTGTTATACATATCAAAATACAACAAAGCCAAGTGAAACTGGTATCTTAGCCAAAAATCGAAACTGAATATACATCTTCATTTATATCCTTTTAAAATGCCATTTAAAACTCTTATCACAGGTCTAATTCTCTAGAGGGCATTTCAAGTAAGTTTAAAATGAGCAGTTGATTGGCCGGATATGTGGACAGTTTATATCTAAACATGGATTATTTACGGATAGACCGAGATGGGAACCTTGTTGCGGCCAAGAATGGACAGCGGAAACAAATTTCGGAGAGCACGGCCCCACATCACCAGTGGCATCCTTATGACGGCCCCATTGTTTGGACAGGTACATGTTTTACCTACTAATACATCCACTGCCATAGCTCAGTTTCCATAGCAATGATGCCTTTATGATCGCCCTTAACACTTAAGCTGCTGAATGAATGAAACGCAAATTTCTACTCAATACCAAGAGCCCAAACACTGCGGTTTCAACGTTGATTTCACCGGAAAGAAAATACCGTAACAGACAGTGTAGATCAAAGGTCAGACTGCACGTTCTGTGCAGTCCGATCTTGATCTACACTGTCCGCAAAAGGTCAGTGGGTCGCGATTAGCAGCTTAAGGGTTATGTACTGTATGGGCCGGTCGATATAAAACCCATTTTCGTGCTCTACTCATCTGAGCACAGTAACTTTCACAGTAAAATGAACTTTACATGGGACATCTCAATTCTTAAATTTCTTAACTTTTAGAGTTCTTTGCTTTCATCTGGTTGAATCAACGTCCAAATTTTAACTGCTCTTACTAACTGAAGCATTGATGAAACTTCAGGTTTGATTGATTGTTTGAATTGATAGTGTTTGACACCGTTTTCAACATTATTTTACTTATATCGCAGCGGCCAATGGACCTATCCATGCTTTCCTGGAGTTTCTTATACCAGTACCACCAACAACATTCTTTCCAAGCAACTTGCTGCTTTCCCACCTAACTATTGTCAAGACAATGGTCAGCGGTAAGAGAGGAATGAATCCTGTCACAATGACTATCGTCAGTTCTCGAAAATCAATTGGCTGAGCCGGGGATCAAACTAGCGACCCTCTATCCTCAAGTTCTGTACCATACCGACTGAGCTACTGGAGCTCGGCACTTCAAAATTGACCAATAGCAGAAAGTTTCGGCCCAGGTCAGCCTGCGCGGACTGCGCAGGCTGACCTGGGTCAATATTTTTTGCAGATGCATCAAACTCTTTTTCACAGACCATGGCTCATAAATTGGCGATTTTAATTTTTAAACTGTTGAATGGATGAAATGAAAATTTATAGTGGTTGTAAAAAGGCATACATGCATGTTGTGATTATAGAATTCCTCTCACAGGAAAAGTCTTAAGATACATAGCTGACAGTGTAGATTCAAGATCAGAATGTATGTTCAGTGTAGTATGATCTTGATCTATACTGTCCAAAAACGCACTGACTATAGTTCAGCAGCCAACGGATCACGCCGGAGCTGTTCGTGAACAGTTACACTGTCAAGTTAGATCATATTTCTTACATCATCTATCAGTAAAAATGACATGTAGTATGCAATCTTTGTCTTAGCTGCTTAATATGTCAGTATGGATTTTCCACAAAAAAAAATGTCAGAAACAAATAAAGTATATGAACCATGTGCTGGCAAAAGGTGGTTTAATGCATCTCCAAGTAATCACATATTTATGGATTCATAAATCCATTTTGTCTAAACAATCGCTTGGATGTTGTGGTAGAATGGTCCTTTTATATGCAGAAAATTTATATGTAGCGAAAGGTTTCGATCCGTGTAAGCCTGCGCAGACTGCGAAGGCTGACTGTGTTCGATAATGTTTTGCCGATGCATTAACCCCCTTTTTCACAGAAAATGTTTCAAATTAATTTGGACAGTGTAGGCCAAGGACCAGATTGCACTTTCAATATTCTATTATCCATATTCCAACAATGTTTTCTGTACTTTTGAAAAATGGTATTTCCTGCCCTCCGTATGTCTGTGTTGCTGAACCGTTATCTGTACATGGCAGGGCTGTTTAACACTTAAGCTGCTGAATAAATGAAACACAAATTTTACTCAATACTAATAGCTCAAACATTACGATTTCAAAGTTGATTTCACCGGAAAGAAAATACCGTATCGGATAGTGTAGATCAAAGATCAGACTGCACGTTCTGATCTTGATCTACACTGTCCGCAAAAGGTCAGTGAGTCGCGATTAGCAGCTTAAGGGTTAAAGTGTCCATTTGGTATGTGTCTAAAAACCATCCTGGAGACAACCCGGTTAAATTTACAGGTCCAGATGGCAGTCGGGACCACAGGCCTCGAGTGTATCCAGACTGGCAATACTTGGGGATCGGACAGAACTCCTCAGAGAAAACTCTGACGTGTACATACATCAGCAGGGCTACTAAAGATACTCCATTTCCAAAGCCAAGATCTAAAAATGTGGGTGAAATTGGCTGGTTTTACAATGATTTTCCCGAGTCAGTCACAAGGACATACCCGTACTTTATACCACGATAAGATGAATTTAAACTGTCATACTCAGCCAGGTAGCCATGAAAATAAAATAAACAGATTTTCCTTCGTCACTGAAAATGTGCATTACACTTACCTTTAACCCATAGGCTGCTAAGCGCGACCTTAGGACCTTTTGCGGACAGTGTGGATCAAGATCAGATTGAGCAGAACATGCAGTCTGATCTTGATCTACATTGCTGGATAAGGAGATATCTGCCCCCCCCCCACCCCCACCCTCCCCCCCCAAAAAACCTGGGGTTTTTATTATCTGTTTAAAAGTTACATTTCACTTATTTAGCAGGATAATGGTTAGGTGTACATACATCTACTTCAACAGGGCATGGTTAGTAGTATAGGAGGGTAGATTCGGGACAATGAGGCATTTTGTCCCGAATCTACCCTCCCTGGAGCCAATTTGTCCCGAATCTGCCCTCCCTAGGGAGGGCAGATTCGGGACAAATTGGGCAAAAGACGGGTCAAAACGTCAAACCGGAAGTAGATGTCCGCTTTTTCTGCCCCCCCATGCCGCGGTCAGAGCCCCTTTTTAACTATCTCTGTGAAAAGGGGTCTTAATGCAACGGCGCACGCGCGCACACAGGTCGTAACGATATAATTCAGACATGCCGCGGTCAGGTGTTTATGAGTCATGATCTGGTAGAAATGGGTCGTAATGACACGGCTCAGCCAAAGACCATCGTTGGACTTAGTCTTTCTCCACGATATGGGTTATATGGTTGAATTAGTCAGACAAGATTTGTCTCCCTTTATGCTCTACGTTCGCCTCAGGTTTTCTCTATCACCGTGTTGGCCTTAGTCTTTCTCCACGATATGGATTATTTCCCCTCCTCAACTTGGTTCAGGCAAGGGTTCTGTTGGACTTAGTCTTTTTCCGTCTTTGTTCGGCTGAGAGCTGTTGTTTCTTTCTCTACCACCGTTGGACTTAGTCTTTTCTTTGGCTCCTAGCAATATGATCTTTAGACATTACCTAACTATATGATCTGAGTGTGGGTTTTTCCGACATTTCCCGGAAACCATTTCGTCTAGACTTACCCAATCTTAGGTTTTATTCGTCCCCAGTTTTATTCGTCCCTAGTTTTTAATCTGCAAAACTTTTTTAAAATTGTAAAATTTTTTTATCCGAAAATTTTTATCCGAAATTTTTAAGCGTAAAAAATTTTTTCTATCGATAAAATTTTCTCTGTAAGATTTTTTGAAAAATTTTTTCTCTGCAAGATTTTTTTTTTATTTGAAAAATTTTTTTCTATCGATAAAAAAGTTTTTCTCTCTGCAAGATTTTTTAATCTAAAAGTTTTTCTCTCTGCAAAAAAGTACAACAACACATCTACAAAATTAACAATTGTTGAAGATAGATTTTCTAGGGTTTTGGTTAGTCCTGAAAAGGACTGTTTCGATTTTTGGTATAGCTTTCTCTCTATTGAGAGCTTTCCTCTATCGAGAGCTTTCCTCTGATGACAACTTTTCTTCTGATGACAGCTTTTCTTCTGGTTCTTTCGAGATCATCGGGAACTTGAACTCCTTGAAGTTATCAATGTTTTTTTCCATATTTACCCAACCCCGTTTTTGGTGGTGTTACAGAGCTGGGATCGAATCGTTGTTTTTTGTGAAGTTGGTTATCGTCTTTCTCTACTTTCTCTGATTTTCGTTTTCTTCCTCTTCTTCTTGGCTTGGGTTCTTCTGTCTGAGTTGTCTGATGTTCTACAGGAGTGACGATAGAAGCTGTTAACTTTTGAAAACTGGTTTTATCAAAGTTAACCTGGGCTGAAATCGATACAGATGAATCTTGTTGACTCTGGTGGCTCTGTCGACTCTGTTGATTTTGTAGGCATAATATCTCAATGTTTCTATTGAATTGATTCATATTTGTGTTTAATATTTTCACTTCGTCTAAAATCTGAGTTATTACAGAATTTTGGTTTGAAATCATTTGGGTTATTTCTTCTTCGATTTTATTAACCGATCCTGTCATCGGGTCGATGAATGTTGAATTCATAGCTATCGATAGAATATCTCTGCTGTTTTCAGGATGTGGTGAGGAAATGTCTAGGACGGGATTTTCTTGTGGTAAGGAGCCGACTAAAACGTCTAAGCTGGAATCCATTCTTCCGTGATCCGTTTGGTCTAAGTTGGAATCCATTTTTCCAGCACGAAATATTCGCACTAGTTAACAAAACTTTTTTAATTGTAAAAAAGTTTTATTCACACTAATTAAGAGTTTTATTCGTACTATTCGAGAATCGAAAGTCGAATGATTATAGAGAGAAAGTTCGCCAGCATTTTATAGTTTTTTTTGATCGAAGGGGACTTGTCTTGGGATGTAGACTTTTCTGTAGGCCTTGTAGATAGAACATTTCCTGTAGGTATTGTAGATAGAAAATAACATTCTATATGAATAAAAATAGAATGTTATTTTCTATCTACATTTTCCCATCTCTGTTCTTTTCTTTGGGATCTTGTTAATTTTCAAGTCTGAACTTTTTTCTTTATCCAAGTTTTTGGTCTCTCTTTGTGAGATTTTTTCTCTTTGCCCAAGTCTGAACTTTTCTTTTGGGAAGGAATCAAAAAACATACGACTTTTGTTTTTCCCAAGTTTTTCTGGGAAGGAATCAAAAAACATACGACTTTTGTTTTTGATCATTTCTTTATTCAAAGTTTTTAACTTTTCCAAGTTTTTTTTTGGGAAGAAATCAAAACAGACGACTTTTTTAAATCATTTCTTTATTCAAAGTTTGAAACATTAAAAAACAGTAACGTTTAAAACAAAGCAAACGTTCTAACACTATATTTTATATATTTAAACTTTATTCAACTTACAATAACATGATAACATCATCATGAAAAAACAGTAACGTTTAAAACAAGGCAAACATTCTAACACTATATTTTATATATACAAAGACAGTTTTTAACAATACAGTTTTTAATCTACAACAATGGCAAAACAATTCTTACAATAAAATACATGATTCATTCAAAGTTTTTTACAATGCGAATTCACAGATACCTCGATTTTTCCACTTGTCTTCATGTTCCACAATAACTTTATGCAGATGTTCATTGCCCAAAGACATTGGATATACGCTATCCATTTCACTGTAATGACGTGTTCCACTAGATGGAAAAACATATTTTGAAATATCTTTTGTCGAGAGAGATGAATATACGGTTTCTTCTGTGACATCTCTATCAAATAGAATATAGCCTTCCAAGGTTTCCATTGTTTCCTCACCGTCTTGAATAGATCCTCTTTTGTAGCGTAAGTAAAAGTCAAACAGAACTGATTTCATTTTCAGGACGTTCAGAAAACTTTCTTCTGTTCTTCCTACGATGATGAATACCCATCGACTTGTGGAATGCATTTGTTTAGTGAATTTTTGCATCTGATTAGCAATAATGAGATCTTTCCACCACCAACCTGCTAAATAAGCTTCGAGGATGGGATCTGAAGCTGTATCGTCCACCAACATCATAATAAAGCTGTGTATGGCATACAGTTTGCAGGATGTTTCTCCTTTTGCAGCTCCCTTATTCAATCTATCTACCCAAAGTTTCAAACAGTTGAATTTAATATCAGACTGTACTTGTTCATCGAGTGTGTGCTGATGGATAAAATCTCTATAAACTTTTTCACGTAGTTCTATCGGTAAAGGTAGCATTTCGCTTGACATGGTTTTTTCACTTTTGATAGTTCTCACTGTTTTTAAAACTGTTTTTAAAGAACGTCTTACTTTGATCGTTCACTTCAATGTAACACGATGTTGTTTTCTTACAGATATTTATACCCTCAAACTTTTATGACCATAGGGAACAGTATCAGTATCGTTTACAATCACTCTTTTGGTGTATACAGAGCGAAACGTTTTTGACTGTGGTTCGCTGGTCACTGTTCTGTCTTTATGCCTTCTGATTCTACAGTCATACTGAACTTTAATTTCTACTGTGCGATCCAAAGCACATTTTGAATAGGTGTCGAAATTCACCAGTTGATTTGTATTGTGATCCAAAGTAATTCCCTTGACTTTGCATTTGCTTTTTTCTTTTCCATCTTTTGTTCTCATTTTATAGGCGTAATTCTTGGGGCCTAATCCTCTGAAATGGGTAATTCTGCAATCAGGTTCTTCATCGGTCCATTTTCCTAGTCTACTGTTAATGATGGGAGGGTTCCACAATTCAGGATCATGAATGTACATACAACTATCTGTATCGAAATACAGAACTCTATCCTCCAATCTTTCAAGAACGCTGTACAGTTCCAACCTTGCATAAGCTGTTACGTAGGATGCTACAATAACATTGGCTGTCGCATGCGTTTCGACAAAGTCCATCTTTTCTTCATAGTTGACTAAAATGAATGGACACTCGTTGTCAAAGATTTCCACATGTTTTACCGTGTATTTCGGGTCGGTAATCAACTCGAAATATTTAGATGGTTCTCTGATGTATTTCGTCTTGCTCATGTTTTCACGCTGTGCTAATTTTCCCCAAAGACAGTTCAGCATAATCTTAGCAAACGATCTTTTGCCAGGATTTTTTTGAATACATTTGGGATCAAGACGAATCCCTTCGGCTTCCTCATACTCGCGAATGAATTGGGCCTTTTCCGAGTCTGTCTGACACCAGCCGGGATATCCACTAGCTTCTTGCTTGATTTTCAAGAAATTGTCCACATAGCCTTTAAAGAACTGGTCCGAAACAGAGTCGAAATGCCAGATTTCATACACTTGCATTAGCTGATATCCACAGTCGAGAGCTTTGAACAGTTCGAATGTAAACCAAGTTCCAACCAAGACTCTCTCTTCTCTGTCATGATTACAAACGTTTGAGCTTTCTTGTGCACATTTCATACAGAGTGGAAACATCATCTTGTTGTTACAGTGAACTGGAAGAACGGGATGAAACAAATCAATTGGGGGTAGAACTTTGCATTTAATGAGTCCTTCATACTGACGAATATTCTTCATATCAATACTCTCAGCAGTCAAGATTGTGGGATGGCCTACAGGATAGAATTTATGTTTGCAGACGTAAGGATACAGAGAGCAAATGTCAATGTACTTGATTTCCTTTGCACTGCTTTCCTCAACATCATAGCCAATTTTTATTGCATTGCATCTGCCTCCAGCTAGCCCCTCTCTTGGTTCGATGGGGTCACAGTTCGGGTATAGACTTTCAATGGTTTTTCTGTACTCTTTATCCTTCTTCATCTTGGCGTCGAATTCATGCTCCCATATGGTCACGACGTTATATCCCATTCTTTTGATGGTTTCTAGTCGTTCGATAGTCCTGTTGTACAATTCATCCATTGTTTTTCCATTGACGGGGTTGATATATTTTCGATCCTTGAAACATGTCTGGCAGCCATGAAATAAATCCCCGAGGAATTCATAGACAGTGTTTGATTTGTGGTGAAATCCGTCTACGGTGTATTTCCCTATTCGGAATTCACCACCATTTCTGGCATGTTGAATATGAATCCCTTTTTCTCTAGCGATGCTTTGAATCCAACGTACTGCTTTCATAGAAAACCGACGTCTGACTGGATCTTTGCATGAAATGATGGCTATCTGATCTTTTGGTAAATAATCTTTTCGCCAAATCTTGTTACAAGCTCCGGCGATGGTAAACGACTCTGTAAATGGACAAATCCCACTCTGTTCGATGAACAACTTTCTGAATTCACCACACCCTCGTCTTAAGATATCAACATCCGATCGACAGTACATCTCCATCTCTTTTTGAAAATTGAATTCCTCACCGTTTTGAACTTTATCATTATACCAGACTATGAATTTCGATCGAGCCTCTTCAGACATTGAATCGGGTTTGTAATAAGACATATCCAGGTATGGGCCGACGTAATCCCAGAATTCGTCTGTATTTGCCCAGTGAGGAAAGTAACCTTTTTTCATTTCTTGAAGGCCAAACGTAGTCGGAAATTTTGCCAGCCCAAAGTTCATGAAACTGAAGGAGTCGATCAAACACACACCGTTCAGTTCTAACTTCAAAATATTATTTCCATTCATGGTTACTTCTGGTTCTTTCATTCCTACGTTGATAATGTGGTTGAGAATAAATTGGCCATCATACCCTTTGAGATTATGGGCAATAGCTATGATTCCTTTATGATGCTTTGTAAAGAGCCAGCTGCAAAATTGACTCAAAGTTTCTTTTCCTTGAAAAATAACTTCTCTTCCTTCTTCGAATTCACTGCATGTGGAACAATGAAAATCAAGTGGTTTATCGATACATTCAGCACAGGCTCGATGTGCAATACAGTAATTCGGAATATGTATCCCCGTATCTTGCTGACATTCGAAATCAAAGAAAATGAACAAAGGTTTTTTGGCTACAGAAGAACTCGTCTCATCGTCGCTGTCGTGTTTCATCTTACTCTGGTAAGGCTGAATAAAACAGCGATGAGAAAAGTCAACTATCTTCTTGCAAAGGTGACACTTTTTCTTTCCCTTACAGACATGATTTTTCTTTCTGTCAAAAACCTGACCTCCACATTTTGAACAAAGTTTCACTAATTCACAAATGGTTTTCTTCTCTTTACCTTGAAGTGTTTTGTGATTTTTCAAGCATGCAGCACTGAAAAATCGTCTATGACACTTGGCGCAGACATACTCTTTTGATTCTGATGGACATTTTCCAGCACGGAAACAACCTTTACAGATCTTTGAGCAAGTATGGTCTTCCCGATTCCTGTAACGTATGTCACAGAACTCACAATAATAAGCACAATCAAGAAATCCTGTGATGGATTTGATGTAATCCTAGTGATTTTGATGAAAGTACAAATGTATGATTTTACTATCGTCTTTCACTTCTGGATGTTCAAATATTTTTTCCACTCTCGACTGCTGTTGATGAACTTTAATAACATAGCTTTTTTCGTACAGGAACTCTTGAATTTTTTTGTATTCTTCAAGGCCTACAGGCTGTATCGATGAAAGTCCAACTTTATTCATCAATTTCTCAGCTTCAGTCTTTTGAAGTGGTCTGTTTGATCTTTTGATGAGATCCCATCTTCGGTTCCATTCTTGGGTGTTTTCACGTTCATGGTAACAAATCCCCACAACAATTGCTCTTGCAAAACATAGATGATCACGATTGTTAATTTCAACAATCGAATATTTCTTCTTTGCAAAAACTTTTGAATCCAATAGTTCTGTGGCCGTAAGTCTTTTCCCACTTCCACTTGGCGGTATCGTATGTGTGATATCGAATGTCATGCGGCCATCGTTCAAGACGAATTCTTCATTCGACTGTAGAACTTTTTCAATTTCGTCCAACATAGTATGACTCTCCAACTCCTCCACATATAGAAAGGGAATATGAATCCCTATTTTCAATGAGGGGTGATTGACGCTAATTCTAATCATATCCCTCGATTCAGCCTTTAACTTTTGAACGATTTGTTGGATAACATCGTCGAATAAGTCGGTCAGTTGCTGGGATTGTAGCTCTTCGAATTTCTTAAAAGACGCCTCCAGTACACGGGATTCTGTTTTGAATTTTCTTGACTTCTTTTTTCCCACTTCTGTTAAGGCGTATAGGCTTTTCATATCCAAAGAGTTTTTGTCTCCACTTTCTTCTTTCAAAGATTTCTCGTCTTCACTGGTACAATCCACATTCATTCGCTTAGTTTTTTCCTTGGTTGAGGTGAAATCGCATTCAGCATCACTTTTTCCTTCCTTGGTTGAAAACGACCCAGCATGATTCAGAGATTTTCTGTCTTCTTCTTCTTTCAATGAGTTTTTATCGGTCTTGGTTAGTCCTGAAAAGGACTGTTTTGGTTTTTGATATCGCTCTTTCAAAGATTTCTCGCCTTCACTGGTACAATCAACAACCATCTGTACAGATTTCTCCGTTGAGGTTGACGGTGAAAATTTCACATCGTTTTCTTCTTTCAAAGATTTTTTATCGCTTTCACCGTCACTTTCTTCTTCTTTCAATGGTAAACGTTTTCTCTTTTTGGGTGGAAATTTCTCATCGTCGGTTTCATCGTTGCTACTACTGTCTGGGTAGACTAGGATTCTTTTTCTTTTCTTGGCCGGTAACAATTTTTTTCTCTTCTTCGACATGGGATGAATTGCCTCATCGTCGCTTGTGCTGTCCGAATACGGGACTAATCTTTTAGACATTGTTTTATGTCTGATTGCGAGTATGTCTGGTTCCATTTCAGACAATGACCCAAAACTCAAGAAACCTAGCTTTTATATCTTTTTCAGATCGAACGGACATAAAAAGATGTTACGATTGATATTTCCATCATTCTTCGGAAAGATTTCAAACAGAGCAGTCGATAGAAAAAATGAGTGAGTTCGACCTACAAAGTATAACTCCCCCTGAAAGGAGAATGTATCTGTATGTTAACCCATACACCCACGATTATGCGATCAGCAATGTTCCACCAAAGTATTATGGTGGTAACTATGTGGGATCATTTCCATCGAGCCAACGTTTTGATGAAAAAGACGAATACAGTATTACCAGAGTTTTTCTTAATCATGAGGGTAGAGTACCGGAACCAAGAAAGACACCGATATGTGTTTATTTCTCCGTGAATCGAGACACTCATTCCGTCATTTTTTCACCATATCCAGAAGATGTTATTGGAGTCGGAGACATGTTTCATGTTGGCGCTCTGAAATCATATTATGCCGTCGAGGACCCAGTTAGGCATATAACGATTTTCGACGCGTCTATCAGCGATATAGAAGCCTGTAGAGAACAGATAGAGAAACATACAGGCTATAAATCACCACAGACTTTTCTATTCAGCGATCTTCTTCAGATAGATCATCCTGTGAAGAAGAAGAAAAACAAGAAAACCTCTTCAGGGAAACTTTCTTCAGAAAAGTTATCTGGAGAGGGCCAAAACAACGAACAGAGGTCTCAGAAATCTTCAGCGACTGAAGAGAATCAAACCAACGATAAAATCAACGATAAAATCAGCGATAAAATCAACAAGAAACCTTCTTCACTGCCTGGAGAGGGGAAAAACAAGAAACTTTCTTCACGGTCTGAAGAAAAGAAAATCAACGATAAAATCAGCGATAAAACCAACGAGAAAATCAACAAGAAAACCTCTTCAGTATCTGGAGAGGGGAAAGACAAGAAACTTTCTTCAGGAAAGAAAATTCGACGAGAAGGAAAGAAGATCTGTTCAGATATCGAGTTGAGACGTAGATGGAAATCCGATGTTGTGAACGAGAAATTTTTGAAAGACAAAAAACACAGAGCAAAAAGTTGTCCAGATCTGAAAAATAATGAAAAGAAACGCAAGAGTGCTTGTGAGCCTGACATCCCGAAGAAAAAAAGAAAATTGTGCCTGTAATTTTTAACAAAAAAGAACGAACTGTTTCAAAAACGATTTAATTATTTCTACAAGTCAATGTTTCATTGTATATGTATATATCTATATCTCACCAGTTCAACGTTTTCATTGTAATGATTATTGTACAAAAGTTTTAAAATAAAAAGTTTTAAATAAAAGATATAAAAACAAATAGGACTTGACTTTGTTTCTTTGACAATTTGAAGAAGCAGACTTTCTGGGCCTTGGTTAGTCCTGAAAAGGACAATTTGAAGAAAAGTAAAAACTGAAAGGTTAGGTCTGAAAAGACTATAACTTCCTTCACTTCCTTCCCGAACTTCCATCAAATAACCCACAACAACTTGGTATTAGAAATCCAACATGGCAGAAAAAGACTCACCATGGAGAACAGCACACGGACAACTTCATCGTGGTAATGATCTATAGAGAAAATCTGCTGGCTTTATAACCCGACAGGAGGATTGACCTACTTTGATACAGAATTAACAGAATTAAGAGCGCGACCATGGGTGAAAGCATATAGATCAAATAGTATATTATACTCTATCTACAATATCTATGTGAATGTAGAAAAATGTAACGAGATCAACGATTGGCTAGCGTTAATTCCATTAAAATGAAAGAGCGCGAACGTGGGCGGAGGCATGTAGATAGAACATCACGTTCATATAGAATATGATATTCTATCTACTAATTATCTACAATGTCTAATCGAAGATAGAGAAAAGGCTAAGTCCAACTATGGCAGAGGAATAACAAAGACGGAGAAAAGTCTAAGTCCAACGACCCTCTCTGCCTGAGCCAACGTGAGATGGCATATAGCCCACATCGTGGAGAAAAAGACTAAGTCCAACGATGGCAGAGGAATAACAAAGACGGAGAAAAGTCTAAGTCCAACGATACTCTCTGTCTGAGCCAGCGTGAGATGGTATATAACCCATATCGTGGAGAAAAAGACTAAGTCCAACGCTAGTAGAGAATTGGTTAAGTCCTACAGAGATGAACGATGATCGACCAAGGCGAGCAAAGACGAAGAAAAAGACTAAGTCCAACGATACTCTCTGCCTGAACCAGCGTGAGATGGCGTATAACCTATATCGTGGAAAAAAGACTAAGTCCAACACGGTGACCTCTGTCTGACGGTTATAGAGAAAGATCAAACTGAGTGAAGATGGTGGCACACCTTCTTTTTTTCCCGAGTCAGTCTGTGGTGTCACACGTTTTTCAATTCAAATTTTGGCGGGAAAACATCTCGACCAATCAAAATGCAGGATCAGCCCGAACAAAACATGGTGGCACACCACTCTTTGCTAGGAATACCACTTCCGGTTTCCTCTTTTGTTTTTACATTTTTGCAGTGGTGTGAGGAGGGGGGGCAGAAAAAGCGGACATCTACTTCCGGTTTGACGTTTTGACCGGTCTTTTGCCCAATTTGTCCCGAATCTGCCCTCCCTAGGGAGGGCAGATTCGGGACAAATTGGCTCCAGGGAGGGTAGATTCGGGACAAAATGCCTCATTGTCCCGAATCTACCCTCCTATACTACTATGGTTTAGCCAACCAGAAATTGTGTTACTTTCAAATTTAGAAAATCTTGGAGAATGAGACCAAGAAAGCTCTTAACTCTTTCAGTGCCATAGGCGAAAACAGGGACTTTTGCGGATGGCATAGATCAAGATCAGACTGCACAGAACGTGCAGTCTGATCTTTGATCTATACCATCCGCTTGTTTGGTCAAGCCTATATGATAAAAATCTTCCGGAGACTCGGTGGACTGTATTTACAGCCATCATAAGAGGCGGAGTTTGTTTATTTGGCACCGAAAGAGTTAAGAATGGTTTGTGAATACAGACCCTGTATCAGAGTGGAGGACATACTCACATTTTTAAACTCTTTCCTCACTATGGACGAAACAAGAAGTTTTTGTGGACAATATAGATCAATATCAAACTGCACAGATCGTGCAGTTTGATCTTAAATCTACACTGTCCAATAACTTATTCTAGATTTTGACCAAATTGAATTTTCATCGAGAAGTGGAACTATATTTGTAGTCATTGAATAAGAACTGACCTATTAATTTTTTGGTTTCTTTTTTTTTTTAATCTGTTCATGCACCGTTCAAGATATATTTTGACTCATTCCATTCTGAATGTTGTTCTTACTCTAAATCTGAAAACTAGCCATTTTGATTGGTTTGAGACTTTCTATGTCAGCCAATCAGACGGCTAGCCTTCGAACTCGAAATACTGACTGAATTTTGAAGTATTGAAATCGGAATTATTAATTATTCTACGGCCAATGAATCTCAAACCGTTCAAGGTATAGACTTTATGACCAAATGTTTCTCTGTATAAAAGAATAAATAATTCCATGTTTTCTTTGGTTCCAAAGAGGTCAGGATCATAAACACATGTAATGGTTTGATAGAAGGTTAACCCTTTACCACACTATCCTGAGTTTTAACGACCCTGAGTGTAGCTTAGGATAGGTTTTGTCCTGTATCTTGCAGTAACAAAATTAACTTCCTTCAGGGGGCATTGCCCACATGGGCAACCAGTGGGGATGATAAATAAACGCAAATTCAATCAATCAAAGCATTATACAAACACTTCGAGTTTGACCCCAAAAGTTAAATAAATTTTGTTTTGTTATATGGGGTCATAATGACTCCTCAACCTTTTTATGTAGAGAGAAAACCTTGGTAAGATTCCCAAACAACAATGTTTTACACTTGTCATTATTGAAAGTATTTGCAGACAACAAATAAAATACGGCCAAAGTGACAAGATTTCTCAGTGAGAGGGTAGAAAACATTGTTGGAAAAGGAAAAAATGCCAGTTATGTGCATTTTCGCTATTCCAACATTATTTTCAAAAGCCATCTTTGTTGGAGGGTTATTCAAACTAAAAAGTTGAGCTTGTTTGGTAAAGGGTTAAATACAATTCTAGTTTTCTTAAAGACAAATGTTGACATTTCTTACTTACTTCCATATTAGTGCACCATGCAAAAAATTAGTTGCTTTTTAGGACTGTGTAGATTTTGAAGTCTAATCCTAGATCTACACCGTCAGGTATCTTGTGTAAAAGTCTGGATGAAGCAGTTTACCTGTCCTTCTCATCATTAGTACCTTAGGGGTTTATTCCCCAATTCTTTACCAATCAACAAAATTTTAGACTTGTCCAAACTGATGAAAGCATTATTTTGCAGATGCCAAAATAGATGTGATAAAACTGAAATTTGTGTTGGAAAGGGAAACAAGAGGGCCATGATGGCCCTGGGTCGCTCACCTGAGTCAATAGGCGAAATTCACTCAACGTGCATAATCCAATTTCTGACCAATTGTCAGGTCAATTGAGCTTAAAATGTGGCCTCTAGGGCGTCCACAACGAATTTCCGTAAGTTGACCTAGTGACCTAATTTATCACCCCACGTGACCCAATTTAGAACTCATCAAAAAAATGATAAAGACAAACATTCTGAACAGTTTTCAAGTTAATTGAGCAATAAATGTGGCCTCTAGAATGCTCACAAAGTGTTTCTTAAATTTGACCCAGTAACCTAGTTTATGACCCCCAGCTGACCCAATTTCAAACTCACCAATATTTCATCAAGACAAACATTCTGACCAACTTTCAAGTCAATTGTGCATGAAATGTGACATCTAGAGTGCCCTGAAAGTATTTCTTTAATTAGACCTAGTGACCTAGATTATGAGCCCAGGTGACCCAATTTTGAACTCATCCTAGATTTCATCAAGACAAACATTTTAAGCAATTTTCAAATCAATTGAACAATAAATGTGGCCTCTAGAGTGCCCACAAGGTATTTCTTTAATTTGACCTAGTGACCTAGTTTATGACTCCACATGACCCAATTAAAAACAGTTTTAACTGATCTGAAAATTTATCAAAACAAACATTCTGAACAATTTTCAAGTCATTTGAGCACAAAATGTGGCCTCTAGAGTGCCCAAAAGGTATTTCTTTAATTTGACCTAGTGACCTAGTTTATGATCCCAGTTGACCAAAATTCAGACTCATGTGAGATTTCATCAAGACAAACATTCTGACCAATTTTCAAGTCAATTGAGCAAAAAATGTGGCCTCTAGATAGCCTTAAAGGTATTTCTTTAATTTGACCTAGTGACCTAAATTATGACCCCAGTTGACCCAATTTAGAACTTATCTTGAAAGTTTATCAAGACAAACATTCTGAATAATTCATTCTAAAGTCATTTGAGCAATAAATGTGGCCTCTAGAGTGCCCACAAGGTATTTCTTTAATTTGACCAAAAGACCTAGTTTATGGCCCCAGGTGACCTAATTTCAAACTTATGTGATATTTTATCAAGACAAACATTCTGACCAATTTTCAAGTCAACTGAGCAAGAAATGTGACCTCTAGAGTGCCCTAAAGGTATTTCTTTAATTTGACCTAGTGACCTAGATTATGACCCCAGGTGACCCAATTTTGAACTCATCCTAGATTTCATCAAGAGAAACATTTTAACCAATTTTCAAATCAATTGAACGATAAATATGGCCTCTAAAGTGCCCACAAGGTATTTCTTTAATTTAACCTAGTGACCTAATTTAAGACCCCACATGACCCAAATTCAGACTCATGTAGGGTTTATCAAGACAAACATTTAGACCAGTTTTTAAATCAATTGAGAAATAAATGTGGCCTCTAGAGTGCCCACAAGGTATTTCTTTATTTTGACCAAGTGACCTAGTTTATGACCCCAGGTGACCCAATTTCAAACTCATCCGATATTTCATCAAGACAAACATTCTGACCAATTTTCAAGTCAGTTGAGCAAGATATGTGGCCTCAAGAGTGACTACAACGTATTTCTTTAATTTGACCTAGTGACCTAGATTATGACCCAGGTGACCCAATTTTAAACTCATCCTAGATTTTTTCAAGAGATTTTATCAAGACAAGCATTCTGAACAATTTTCAAGTCAATTGAGCAATAAATGTGGCCTCTAGAGTGCCCAAAAGGTATTTCTTTAATTTGACCTAATGACCTAGTTTATTATCCAAGTTGACCCAAATTTGGACTCATGTGAGATTGTATCAAGACAAATATTCTGACCAATTTTCAAGTCAATTCAGCGAAAAATTTGGCCTCTAGAGTGCCCACAAGGTATTTCTTTAATTTGACCTAGTGACCTAGTTTATGCTCCCAGGTGACCCAAAAGCAAAGCGTTTTGAGATTCTATCAAGACAAACATTCTTACCAAATTTCAGGTCAATTGAGCAAAAAATGTGGCCTCTAGAGTGTCCACAAGGTATTTCTATAATTTGACCTAGTGACCTTCTTTATGACCCCAGGTGACCCAAATCCAAACCCATTCGAGATTTTACCAAGACAAAAATTCTGACCAAATTTCAGGTCATTTGAGCAATAAATGTGGCCTCTAGAGTGCCTACAAGGTATTTATTTAATTTGACCAAATGACCTAGTTTATGACCCCAGGTGATCCAATATCAAACTCATCAAGACAAACATTCTGACCAATTTTCAAGTCAATTGAGCAAGAAATGTAGCCTCTAGAGTGCCCTCAAGGTATTTCTTTAATTTGACCTAGTGACCTAGATTATGACCCCAGTTGATGCACTTTTGAACTCATCATAGATTTCCTCAAGAGAAACATTTTAACCAATTTTCAAATCAATTGAACAATAAATGCGGCCTCTAGAGTGCACACAAGGTATTTCTTTAATTTGACCTAGTGACCTAATTTAAGATCCCACATGACCCAAATTCGGACTCATGTGAGATTCTTTTAAGACAAACATTCTGACCAATTTTCAAGTCAATTGAGCCAAAAATGTGGCCTCTAGAGTGCCCACAAGGAATTACTTTAATTTGAACTAGTGACCTAGTTTATGATCCCAGGTGACCCAAATCCAAACTCATCCGAGATTTTATCAAGACAAACATTCTGACCAAAGTTCAGGTCATTTGAGCAATAAATGTGGCCTCTAGAGTGCCCACAAGGTATTTATTTAATTTGACCTAGTGACCTAGTTTATGACCCCAGGTGACCCAATGTCAAACTGACTGAACATGTTGTGCTCAGCTGGGCTAACAAACTTAGAACAGGTTCACTACATACCAAATAAGAAACCTCTATGCCTTAAGGTTTAGAAGAGAATAATTTTAAAGTTTTCCTTCTTTGTTCCTATGTTAGAACTTGTGACCCCACGGGCTGGGCCAGTTTTGACCAAAGCAGCATGCTTGGAACAAACTTGGTAGAGGTCCACTAGGAGATGCTACATACCAAATATCAAATCTCTACGCCTTCCACTTTCAGAGAAGAAGAATTTTAAAGTTTTCCTTCTTTGTTCCTTTGTTCGAACTTGTGACCCCTGGGGCTGGGCCAGTTTTGACCCCAGGGACATCATATGAACAAACTTGGTAGAGGTCCACTAGGAGATGCTACATGCCAAATATCAAAGCTCCACGCCTTCCACTTTCAGAGAAGAATAATTTTAAAGTTTTCCTTCTTTGTTCCTATGTTTGAAACTTGTGACCCCCGGGGCGGGACCAGTTTTGACCCCAGGGACATCATAAGAATAAATTTGTTAGCGGTCAACTAGGAGATGCTAGATGCCAAATATCAAAGTTCTACGCCTTCCAGTTTCAGAGAAGAATAATTTTAAAGTTTTCCTTCTTTGTTCCTATGTTCGAAACTTGTGACCCCCGGGGCGGGGCCAGTTTTGATCCCAGGGACATCATATGAACAAACTTGGAAGAGGTCCACTAGGAGATGCTACATGCCAAATATCAAAGCTCCACGCCTTCCAGTTTCAGAGAAGAAGAATTTTAAAGTTTTCCTTCTTTGTTCCTATGTTTGAAACTTGTGACCCCCGGGGCGGGACCAGTTTTGACCCCAGGGACATCATAAGAATAAATTTGTTAGAGGTCAACTAGGAGATGCTAGATGCCAAATATCAAAGTTCTACGCCTTCCAGTTTCAGAGAAGAATAATTTTAAAGTTTTCCTTCTTTGTTCCTATGTTCGAAACTTGTGACCCCCGGGGCGGGGCCAGTTTTGACCCCAGGGACATCATATGAACAAACTTGGAAGAGGTCCACTAGGAGATGCTACATGCCAAATATCAAAGCTCCACGCCTTCCATTTTCAGAGAAGAAGAATTTTAAACTTTTCCTTCTTTGTTCCTATGTTTGAATTTGTGATCCCCGGGGCGGGGCCAGTTTTCATCCCAGGGGCATTATATGAACAAACTTGGTAGAGGTCCACTAGGAGATGCTACATACCAAATATCAAAGCTCTACGCCTTCCACTTTCAGAGAAGAAGAATTTTAAAGTTTTCCTTCTTTGTTCCTATGTTCGAAACTTGTGACCCACGGGGCGGGGCCAGTTTTGACCCCGGGGGCGTCATATGAACAAACTTGGTAGAGGTCCACTAGGAGATGCTACATCCCAAATATCAAAGTTCCACGCCTTCCAGTTTCAGAGAAGAAGAATTTTGAATTTTTCCTCCTTTGTTCCTATGTTTGAACTTGTGACCCCCGGGGCGGGGCCAGTTTTGACCCCAGGGGCGTCATATGAACAAACTTGGTAGAGGTCCACTAGGAGATGCCACATGCCAAATATCAAAGCTCCACGCTTTCCAGTTTCAGAGAAGGAGAATTTTAAAGTTTTCCTTCTTTGTTCCTATGTTCGAAACTTGTGACCCCCGGGGCGGGGCCAGTTTTGACCCCAGGGGCACCGTATGAACAAACTTGGAAGAGGTCCACTAGGAGATGCTACATGCCAAATATCAAAGCTCCACGCCTTCCAGTTTCAGAGAAGGAGAATTTTAAAGTTTTCCTTCTTTGTTCCTATGTTTGAACTTGTGATCACCGGGGCGGGGCCAGTTTTCATCCCAGGGGCATTATATGAACAAACTTGGTAGAGGTCCACTAGGAGATGCTACATACCAAATATCAAAACTCTAAGCCTTCCACTTTCAGAGAAGAAGAATTTTAAACTTTTCCTTCTTTGTTCCTATGTTTGAAACTTGTGACCCCCAGGGCGGGGCCAGATTTCACCCCAGGGGCGTCATATGAACAAACTTGGTAGAGGTCCACTAGGAGATGCTACATCCCAAATATCAAAACTCAACGCCTTCCAGTTTCAGAGAAGAAAAATTTTAAAGTTTTCCTTCTTTGTTCCTATGTTTGAATTTGTGACCCCCGGGGCGGGACCAGTTTTGACCCCAGGGGCGTCATATGAACAAACTTGGTAGAGGTCCACTGGGAGATGCCACATGCCAAATATCAAAGCTCCACGCCTTCCAGTTTCAGAGAAGGAGAATTTTAAAGTTTTCCTTCTTTGTTCCTATGTTCGAAACTTGTGACCCCGGGGCGGGGCCAGTTTTGACCCCAGGGGCACCATATGAACAAACTTGGTAGAGGTCCACTAGGAGATGCTACATGCCAAATATCAAAGCTCCACGCTTTCCAGTTTCAGAGAAGGAGAATTTTAAAGTTTTCCTTCTTTGTTCCTATGTTCGAAATTTGTGACCCCCGGGGCGGGGCCAGTTTTGACCCCAGGGGCGTCATATGAACAAACTTGGTAGAGGTCCACTAGGAGATGCTACATGCCAAATATCAAAGCTCCACGCTTTCCAGTTTCAGAGAAGAAGAATTTTAAAGTTTTCCTTCTTTGTTCCTATGTTCAAAACTTGTGACCCCCGGGGCGGGGCCAATTTTGACCCCAGGGACATCATATGAACAAACTTGGTAGAGGTCCACTAGGAGATGCTACATGCCAAATATCAAAGCTCCACGCCTTCCAGTTTCAGAGAAGAAGACTTTTAAAGTTTTCCTTCTTTGTTCCTATGTTCGAAACTTGTGACTCCCGGGGCGGGGCCAGCTTTGACCCCAGGGACATCATATGAGCAAACTTGGTAGAGGTCCACTAGGAGATGTTACATGCCAAATATCAAAGCTCCACGCCTTCCAGTTTCAGAGAAGAAGAATTTTAAACTTTTCCTTCTTTGTTCCTATGTTTGAACTTGTGACCCCCGGGGCGGGGCCAATTTTGACCCCAGGGACATCATATGAACAAACTTGGTAGAGGTCCACTAGGAGATGCGACATACCAAATATCAAAGCTCTACGCCTTCTAGTTTCAGAGAAGAAGATTTTCAAAGGTTTTGCTATTTTTTCCTTTTGGTTGCCATGGCAACCAGAGTTATGGGTGGAATTCGATCTCTTGACCAACTTTGGTAGAACTTCACCTGAGGAACATCCCTGCCAAGTTTCATCAAGATTGGCCCAGTGGTTTAGGAGGAGAAGATGTTTAAAGAAATTGTGGACGACGGACGACGGACGACGCACGACGGACGACGGACATTGGGCGATCGCAAAAGCTCACCTTGAGCACTTCGTGCTCAGGTGAGCTAAAAAACATTGTGGGAAAAGGAGAAAATGCTGGTTACAAGCATTTTCTCCTTTTCCCACAATGTTCTGAAAAGGAATTTTTCTTGGGGTCTTTGAGACTTGGGGGGGGGGGGGGAGATTGTGAGGTAAAGGGTTAACCCTTTATCCAACAATCCTGTGAATTCACACAAGCATTGTTTTCAGAAAGGTAAACAACACTGGCAACTAGTGCCATCTTTCCCCACAATATTTATTAACCCTTTAGGAGAAGTCCCTCTAGTTTAGCCATTATTTTTTTGACTGCTCTCTAGATTGACTCTCATCAAGAATCTTAAAAAAGAAAGCTGTTAACCCTCAAAGCGCCTTTCACAAATTTAGATGCCTTTTCGTAGATCAAGGACAGGCTGCACAAAACATGCAGTCTGATTGTTGATCTACACCATCCACTGTGCTGAAACACTGTAGACAAAAGCAATTGCAATTATGGGCGGGTACAGAGAAGCAACCGGCTGATACCTAGTATCCTGTGCATTGACAAGATATATGTACTAGATCTATAGCAAAAGAACCCTCGCTTGTTAACTAACATCCTCAAAATATCCCGAAAAAAATTTGATAAATCAGTCTGTCAATCGGTAGCTGATTAATCTTCATAACAAAAGGATATGATCGAAAAGTAAAACCAGCAAAGATATGCTAAGCAGAGAACAGTTTGTTGATGTTTTGGATTGGAAAAGTTTATCAGGCTAGGTGTACAAATTTTATCCAGAGAGCCGAGGGAAACAAGCCAAACAAATTTTCCCAATCCGAGACAAACTAGAGGCTCTTGAGGGCCTGAATTGCTCAAAACAATTTGAATCTTGCGTCAGAATGGAACTTCTTTGAAAGTCCATGCAACCTGTTGTAAAAACTTTATTTTTGCTTAGTTTCATAACAAATCAAACACATTTACACGAAAAGAGAAATATAGATAAATTTCTCTTAGCATCTAATCTTGGAAGGCAGGATCTTTCAGCCATTGGTCTTGGAAAGATCGCAAATGTTTTTTCTTTTTGGCCTGGGAAGCCATCTTCAGGAAAGAAATGCTAAACAAAAGCTGCTTTCCTACCATCATTTCATCGGAAAAGACAATATGAGCACAACGCGGGTAACCAGTCGAAGGTGACAACAAAGAGATCTATTTTTATCTTTCTTGCTAATATCTTTGCATACCAAGATCTATTTATAGACAATTTGGAATTTGATTGAAGGTCGTACAAGAAATGTTAAATCTTCATACCGGTATTTTGCATTGTTTTTCATTATTGATGTAGATCTAGTTAAATCATGGTTTTGACTCATTTTTGACTGCGTCCAAGGGACGCAATCAGCTTTGACATCTTGCATCTGAGCTGATTTTCGTGCGAATATACATACTTTTATGTCGTAAATGGAAAACCTGCCAAACAGAACATTGTAACTTTCTCCAATATTGATATTTGATGAAAAGCAAGCGCCAATAAATTTAGCAAAATGGAATCAAATTAAAAACTGTGGCTCAAATTTGACACTGAAAAATAAAGAAACAGTGTAATAAAAAAGTTGAACTTCCTGTACATCATCTCGCATACTGATTGTAAAGCTTTGACTCTTTACCACACAATCCCAAGTTTAAACGACCCTGGAGAAGACACCTTTCGAAATTATTGTGGGAAAAGGAGAAAATGCTGGTAATCCGCATTTTCTCCTTTTCCCACAATGTTTTCTGCCCTTTCACAGACAAATCCTAACCACATGAACCATAACAAATGTGTCATCTGCTTATAATTTGGACAAGTGTAAAATTGTGTCGTATGGTAAAGGGTTAACAAAAAGAATTATAATAAATAAAATAAGGTTAATTTTGAATCGGTGCAAAATAATGCCAGTTGTTTATTGACTTGGCTTGCAGAAAAAAAAGCCACTGGCAAAAATTTACCATCAGGTAAAAAGATGAAATATGAACCCTTGATATAACAGATTGACCCTTTACCACATAATCCCAAGATTTAAAGAGCTTAAGGCAGTGGCCTTTTGAAAACATTGTTGAACAAGGAGAAAATGCTGGTATCCAGCTTTTTCGCTTTTTTTTTCCCCCCAACAATGTTTTCTCTATTAATCAAAAGTAAAGCCCAGAATTTGAGCAACATTTAATTTGGTGCCTGCAAATGCTTTGGATTTGGACCAGTCTAAGATTTTGTTATGTTGTAAAGAGTTAAAGATACATCTGTACAGCCAGAGAGAAAAAACACTGTTGAAATTGGCTAGACTGTACAAAAAGTTCAAAACACAATGAGTAACTACATGTTGACATATTCTAGAGAATGAGTATCACCAATTTCGTTATGACCGCCTAACATGTGGGTGTTGTCTGTGTTAACTATGGGTATATAGTGGGCATATTTAAACCAGTCATGATGCCTGATAAACCCAGGCTGCCAACATATGCCCAGGCCACCATGGGTGGCTCAGTGGCTAGTGTATTTGGCTTGTGATCTGTTGGTTGTGGGTTTGATACCCAGATTAGGCAAACTTTCTCTCAGGTGATTTTTTTCCTCTCACCTCTGATGCATGTGAAAAAAGTCATTTGGAAAGAAAGTTGTGTCAGTACTGGTATTAGAAAGCCAGAAAACACATACAAAGGTGCCTTGACCTCCATGACATGACCAAAGCTGTCAAAATGGCATAAAACTCCAATACAAACAAACAAACTATATTTTCCTACACTTTTTCAATTTTTTTTTCAATACAGCTTTTAGATCCTCATAATTAATTATATTTACTGTATTTTACCATAATTTGGACATTTTTTCTGTATTTTCTTAAAAAGTGCCACTGGATTTGATATTTAGGACATACATGTAAAATAGACAATACCGGTACATCAGTTTTTTTGTGTTTTTTTTTCCTGTTTGCTCAGTTCTCCATGCCAGCTTGTGCTGTCTTAGTGAGTTCAAGCCCAGTTGCAATTGAATCCACAATTTTTGCTAGAAAAAAAGCAAAATCACTGCCAGTAGAGCAATTCAGGCCCTCAAGAGCCTCTAGTTTGTCTCGGATTGGGAAAATTTGTTTGGCTTGTTTCCCTCGGCTCTCTGGATAAAATTTGTACACCTTGCCTGATAAACTTTTCCAATCCAAAACATCAACAAACTGTTCTCTGCTTAGCATATCTTTGCTGGTTTTACTTTTCGATCATATCCTTTTGTTATGAAGATTAATCAGCTACCGATTGACAGACTGATTTATCAAATTTTTTTCGGGATATTTTGAGGATGTTAGTTAACAAGCGAGGGTTCTTTTGCTATAGATCTAGAACAAATATCTTGTCAATGCACAGGATACTAGGTATCAGCCGGTTGCTTCTCTGTACCCGCCCATAATTGCAATTGCTTTTGTCTACAGTGTTTCAGCACAGTGGATGGTGTAGATCAACAATCAGACTGCATGTTTTGTACAGCCTGTCCTTGATCTACTCTGGCCGCAAAGGCATCTAAATTTGTGAAAGGCGCTTTGATGGTTAACAGCTTTCTTTTTTAAGATTCTTGATGAGAGTCAATCTAGAGAGCAGTAAAAAAAATAATGGCTAAACTAGAGGGACTTCTCCTAAAGGGTTAATAAATATTGTGGGGAAGGATGGCACTGGTTGCCAGTGTTGTTTACCTTTCTGAAAACAATGTTTGTGTGAATTCACAGGATTGTTGGATAAAGGGTTAACCCTTTACCTCACAATCTCCCAACCCCCCCAAGTCTCAAAGACCCCAAGAAAAATTCCTTTTCAGAACATTGTGGGAAAAGGAGAAAATGCTTGTAACCATCATTTTCTCCTTTTCCCACAATGTTTTTTTCCCTTTCCAACACAAATTTCAGTTTTATCACATCTATTTTGGCATCTGCAAAATAATGCTTTCATCAGTTTGGACAAGTCTAAAATTTTGTTGATTGGTAAAGAATTGGGGAATAAACCCCTAAGGTACTAAATGATGCGAAGGACAGGTAAACTGCTTCATCCAGACTTTTACACAAGATACCTGACGGTGTAGATCTAGGATTAGACTTCAAAATCTACACAGTCCTAAAAAGCAACTAATTTTTTGCATGGTGCACTAATATGGAAGTAAGTAAGAAATGTCAACATTTGTCTTTAAGAAAACTAGAATTGTATTTAACCCTTTACCAAACAAGCTCAACTTTTTAGTTTGAATAACCCTCCAACAAAGATGGATTTTGAAAATAATGTTGGAATAGCGAAAATGCACATAACTGGTATTTTTTCCTTTTCCAACAATGTTTTCTACCCTCTCACTGAGAAATCTTGTCACTTTGGCCATATTTTATTTGTTGTCTGCAAATACTTTCAATAATGACAAGTGTAAAACATTGTTGTTTGGGAATCTTACCAAGGTTTTCTCTCTACATAAAAAGGTTGAGGAGTCATTATGACCCCATATACGAGGGACACTTTTTAAGTTCGTAGAGTAAGCCTATAACTTTTTAACGCGATTATGAAGTTGCACAATTTTTTACACAGAGCTTGCGTAATCATTCCCCTCTCGAATGGTGTTACGGTATGCGATCTACCCATTTCCGGAACGCCGCCCGGTAGTCCTCTTTAGGTATATGTTGCAGACACTGGTAGACCGCACTGCCTATACCACAACGGGATTCAAAACGGTGCCCTGCCAGCATTTCCTTTAGTCTTGGGAACAACCAAAAGTCACAGGGGGACAGGTCAGGGCTGTATGGGGGATGATCTAAGACATCGAGCCCAGATTCTTTCTGATATTCCTGTACCGTAGCGGATTTATGGGCTGGTGCGTTATCATGGAGTAATTTGATGCTGCAGACACCGGTGCGCGGTCTGCGTTTCTGATAGAAATTAACAAGTTGAGTAAGAACACTTTCTCTGTAAAACTTTCCAGTGACAGAACTACCTTTCGGGACTGGAATGTGAAGGACTGGACCTTTCGAATCAAAGAATATCGCATACAACATGCGATTTGATGTTTTGCAACGGCCCGCAATGACAGGTCTGTCGCCCTCAGATGAAACCCAAACCTTATTTTCAGCCTTAAAATCGGGTTGAAAATGATAGATCCAGGTTTCATCACCTGTAACTATCTTTTCCAAACGACGTGGGTCACATTTATCATATTTTCTATAACTTGCGATGCAAGTCTAACCCGACTTTGTTTCTGCTCGTCAGTGAGCAAATGAGGCACCCAACGCTCACAGATCTTACGTAGCCCAAGTCGTTCACGTAAGATCTTCAAAACACTTGACGAATGAATGCCACTTAATTCTTCTATCTCTTGCACGGTATAACGTGCGTCTTCCTCAATTAACGTTTTCACAGTAGCAACGTTCTTTTCCGTCAAAACGGAAACCGGCCTACCCACCCGAGGGTCATTTTCAATTGACTCCCGACCATCATTAAAACGACGTACCCACTTGCAAACTGTAGCATATTTTAAAGCACCATTCCCATAAACTTTTTGCAAGTCAGCATGAATTTCTGTTGGCGGAAACCCGAGCTGTGCTCGAATCTTACAATATGCCCTCTGTTCACAGATTTTTCCATCCATATTGAACGCTATATTTTACTATAGTGTATAAAACCACGTGTTGAAAATACCCAGCGCAGCGCGCACGTGGACCTCGTACACCGCATACCATGGCACCGTTCGAGAGAGGAATGATTACGCAAGTTCTGTGTAAAAAATCGTGCAATTTCATAATTGCGTTAAAAAGTTATAGGCTTACTCTACGAACTTAAAAAGTGTCCCTCGTAACAAAACAAAATTTGTTTAACTTTTGGGGTCAAACTCGAAGTGTTTGTATAATGCTTTGATTGATTGAATTTGCGTTTATTTATCATCCCCACTGGTTGCCCATGTGGGCAATGCCCCTGAAGGAAGTTAATTTTGTTACTGCAAGATACAGGACAAAACCTATCCTAAGCTACACTCAGGGTCGTTAAAACTCAGGATAGGGTGGTAAAGGGTTAACCTTCTATCAAACCATTACATGTGTTTATGATCCTGACCTCTTTGGAATCAAAGAAAACATGGAATTATTGTGGCGCCGCATGAGCGGCGGCACTATATTTTTATTCGGTTTTGTAAAGTGCCTATGGAGGCAGCCATATTGAACTGGTTCCATGCTTTGTTTTAACATCCACCTATATCTACTGTACTTTGATTACCAGATCGGGGTCCATAATAACTTTTTTTATTTATTTGTGGGGATTTTTTTTTTTTTGTATATTGCACTTTCATTGTTAGATGGATAAAAACACGGATCGTAGACATATCAACATTTTCCTTTCGAAAAATAAAAAATGCCTTTCGAATAATAACTCACGTGATCAAAAATTATCTGTCACAAATTTTCGAAGCCACCATTTTAAATATCTTACGCTGGAAAAGGTTAAGAGGCATTTTCAAGCTCTTTGACCCTAGAGCACCCTATGTGGTACTTGTGACCCCACTTATATTTTTGTTCTAGCATTGTATCGATTGTAGAAATATTGTTTTCCTTTCGCAATCGTGTTTTTAAGACCAGCTAACTGTAACTAGGTCAATGTTGGGGGGGGGGGGGGGGTGACAGATGTTTCGGTAACAGACGAGTTCGGTAAATTGGACTTATAGAGTAAATCGATTGGATGTTTCGGTAACAAGGTAATTATATAGTGGTAATGCACCGTGACGTTTTTTACACCAAATAAAGTCTTGGTTCTGATTCGTTCAATGTTTCTCTTTTTTCTTCCACACACTTTAAGACATAATATTTTTGTTATGTTTCTACTGTCATGCTGTACGTAAAATGATACCCGAATCAAAGTTGAGGTAACCCAATCCTAAACTTGAAACACTTTGTATCTCCTTTTAAATCAATGCTTTATGATCCTTTCAATGTGAAAATATTTTCTTACTGAAAGACTTCCAAACCAGCCATTTATTGGTGACATTTCGATGATAAAATATTTATCAAAATACGACATTGTTGGCTTACTCGAAACATGGGGTAATAACAAAAAAGAATTTGATCACTTTCTTCATGATTTTGTTCATTTTGGTAATACTAGACCTAAATCAAATTTATGTCCGAGAAATAGCGGGGGTGTCAGCGTGTTTGTTAGAGACTGGTTAGTTTCAGCGGGAATTGTTAAACAACTTTGTATAGATTTGACAGATTGTATTATTTTATATATTAAGTCAAGTAACTTTGAATGTTTTAATCATGATATAATTTTGTATATTACTTACATTTCGCCTGAGGGCTCTCCTATTTATAGAGGAAATGAAGAAGGGAATGGAGTTTTAATTCTTGAAAACAGACTTACAGAATTACGTATGGTATATCCCAATTGTTACTTTTATATTGCTGGAGATTTGAATGCAAGAACAGGAGAATTACTTGATTTTATACCTAGCGATTCCCTTGATTTTGTATTTAGTTCTCACAGTGATTATAGTGGGGACTATTTTGAGATGCCGCGTGTTACGCGCGACAAGTATACAGTGAATACATTTGGACGGTCATTAATTGATTTATGTTGTACACATAATATTCATATTGTAAATGGGCGGTTTTTTGATGATGCGGACGGGCATTTTACTTGTATTGCTAATGAAGGTTGTAGCGTCGTTGACTACCATTTAATTCCTACAGAGTTATTTCCCTTTTTGTCTCATTTTAAAGTGGAAGATAGTGATGTATCAGATCATTTCCCTGTTACTGCTGCCTTCAATTTTAAAATGAAACAGAGTGATTCTTCTATTAAATCGAATGATATTGCATATGAAGGTTATGCTAGATTTAGATGGAAAGAATGTTATAAAGATAATTTTGTGGAAAGTTTTAGTTTGAATATTAGTCTCTGTTATGATGAATTATTGGAATTTATTGACCGAGATATTAACTATGCTGTTGATTATTTTATTAGTTTATGTAAAACTTGTGGGGTAAATATGAAAAGTGATGGAGACATTCGTTCTACACATAATACTAAGTCAGCCTGGTGGGATGAACAATGTAAGATTGGAAAGAAAAAAAAGTTTTTTTTACTACGTAAATTCAGACATTCTAACGAAAAGAAAGATTTTGTTAGTTACAAAATTGCAAGAAATGAGTTTAAGGCATTATGTCGCAAGAAAAAAATTGTATTTCAAACAAAAAATAGGAACTCACTAGCAGCTGCTTGTAAAGATCCAAAAATATTTTGGAGTACATTAAAGCGGTCATATCATGGAAATACACCTAACCCTTTACCAACAGAAATCCACATGTCTGAATATGACCTGTTTCATCATTTTAAAGCGTTACTTGTTACAGACAATACCCGTCCGATCTCAGAGGTTGAAGATGATCCACTGTATTTTAATCCTGAAATGGATATGATTCTTAATACTCCCATTACTAAAGGAGAGGTTGAAAGAGGTATACGGAAATTAAAATCTGGTAAAGCACCAGGAAAAGATGGTCTACCCGCAGAGTTCTTTAAAAGTACATTGAACAACATCAGTCCTTTGTTAGTTATATTATTTAATAAAATTTTTGAGACTGGCAATTTCCCTGAAGCATGGACAGAATCAATTATAGTACCTGTCTACAAATCTGGCTCTAGAAAAGATCCAAATAATTATAGAGGAATCTCCTTGTTGAACATTATGTATAAGATATTTTCATTCGTAATTAACGATAGATTAAAGAAATGGTCGAATGAGTTCGATATTATAGATTTATCCCAGTCAGGTTTTAGAGCCGGGTTTTCGGCTATCGATAATGTATTTTGTCTACAAAGCCTCATTCAAAAATATCTGTCAAAAGCCGGAGGTCGGTTTTATGTTCTTTATATTGATTTTCAGAAGGCTTTTGACAGTCTAGATCATTACAAAGTGTTTTCATGTTTGAACAAAAAAGGTATAACTGGAAAGTTTTTTCGCACTTTAGTTGTCATGTACTCTAATATAAAAGCACAGGTAAAACTAGGTGGAAAATTAAGCCCATCAATCTCTTGTAATATAGGCTTAAAACAAGGCGACTTGAGCTCTCCTTTAATATTCAATATATATATAAATGAGTTAGCAACCCTGCTCAGAAATAAATGTAATAATGGCATTTTTATCACAAAAGACGTACCAGACTTATTTTGTTTAATGTTCGCGGACGATATTGCAAATTGTGCCGATACAGCGGTTAATCTACAGAGACAACTAAATATAGTAGAAAATTTTTGTGATGAAACGAATATGACAGTTAACCTTAACAAAACGGAAATAATAGTTTTTAGAAATGGTGGACCTTTAAGGGAATATGAACGCTGGAAATATAAAGGGCATTATATTAAAATAACATCTGTTTATAAATACATGGGTCTCCTTTTCACACCCAAACTTTCTTGGTATGCAGCCACAAAAAAGCTTTCACTTCAGGCACAAAAATCAATTCTTCAAATAAAACAGTACCAAAGAGCACTTAGTAAATTTAATTATAAAGAATATTTCAAAATATTTGATTCTATGGTTTTACCTATATTAACTTATGGTGGGGAGATGTGGGGTTTTGAGTATAAAAATTGCATAGAACAAGTTCATCATCAGTTTTGTAAAGAGTTTTTGGGTGTAAACCAATCTGTTAACAATGCAGTGGCTCTTGGAGAGTGTGGAAGGTTACCTATTGCTGTATCCTACCATATAAAATTTATCAAGTATTGGTTAAGGTTAATTGTGATGGACAATAATAGATATCCAAAGGGCTGCTATAATATGTTGAAAAATCTTGATGAGGGTGGAAGAGCAAATTGGGCCTCTAAGGTTCGAGAATTTTTATTTTCTTATGGATTTGGTATAGTATGGATATCGCAAGAAGTTGGGGACGTCAAACAATTTATAATTATGTTAAAACAAAGGTTGAATGATTGTTTTTCTCAAACTTGGCATAGTGACATTTCTAGTTCTACAAGATGTGATTTTTATAAACATTTTAAAAGTTTACTTAATGTGGAAAGATATCTAGAGTTAGATATGCAACCTATTTATAAACGCGCCCTTGCTCGTTTCCGCTGCTCCAGCCATAAACTAAGTATTGAATATGGACGTCATTTTAAAGTTAATAGAGAGGAAAGAATTTGTATATTTTGTTTTTCTGAAAAAAATATAACTATTGTAGAAGATGAATTCCATGTTTTTTTCATATGTGAAAAATATGCTGAGATCAGGACTGATTATTTATTCTCTTGGTATAACGGCCGCCCAACAATTGAAAATTTATACTTACTTTTGACTAGCGATAATTCTAATGTATTAAAACAGGTAGGGATATATGTCAAAAAATTGTTAGATCCGGTAAATGTGGGGCATTAACGTAGTTTGTAAAACGTTTGTATATGTATGCATGTATCATAGGCCGGAGGCCTTATTACTGAATAAATTGTATTGTATTGTATTGTATTAACCCTTAGAGCGTCTGTCATTACTGCTGTTGCCATTGCGGCCGGTGCAGATCGAGATCAGAGTACACCAAACACGGAGTTTGATCTTTGATCTTCATTTGTCAATTTTGCAAGACATTCTGAACAAGAAAACCTTGACACTGCTAAAAATAGGTTTTATATCTAGAATGAAAATGACCGTTGGGTTTATTCGACGCTCTTAGATTTAAAATTATGGATAGTTAAATTTAATTCAGAAACACAGGTAATACAGGTAAAATATTGTGGCAAAAGAAGAGAGTGAGCGCGAGAGATAGATAGTAGCAAATACTTTTTTTGACAAATACTTTTTTCAAACTGCACGAGCAGTGTGTGATCTAAACATGCCCAATCCCCATAACTTTTACATGCAGTCTGATCTGCGAGTTTCTTCTTGTCATTGGTGTTTCAGGTTTTCATAAACCGGGGTTAGTCTTTACGATCTACGGGAAACTTCTTTATCTTGTTGGCAATGGGAGGTGTGAAAACAGGCTGTAAACGCGTCTATATACAATATACAGTACTCCCTTCGCTCTCAGATAGTACGCATATGATTTTTTTATGCAGTGTTGTATTGATGAACGCACTTTAAAACCAGCAGACGCCGATTTTTGTGCACCAGACCAGATTTGAAAACTGTGTGGAAAATGGACAGGAACAATACAGAACAGATATCTTTTAGATGGGCACAAATGTTCATGGTCAAAATCACAAGAAGTATGCACGAAAGCATTATTGTCAAGGCCTCTCTCTCTCTATCTCTCACTCCCTCTCTTCATTTGCCACAATGTTTCAAATGTATTATCTTTATTTCTGAATTCACGTTAATTATCCATAATTTTAACCCTTAGAGCATCGAAAAAAGTAAAGGCTATTTTCATTTTAAAAACAGAACAATATATATATTACAATATACGATCCCTGGTCTAATATTAGCTATTTCAAAGCAAAGTTGTCCTTCCTCATAATGTCTTAGAAAAGCTGGCAGCGTAAACCAACGATCAGACTCTGTTTTTTTTTTTGCTTTGCAGTTTGATCTTTGTCTGAATCGGTCGCAAGGGCAACAAGAGTGAAAGGTGTTCTGAGGGTAAATGGCTGGTTTGGAAGTTGACCAATTTGTTTCCGGAAGAAATTATTTTTCACACAGAAAACGTTGACAAGAATAGCGTCATTTTTAATAAAACATTTTTAAAAAACTTGAGGACTGGCTTAAAGTAGGAGTCTGTTATCTGTAGGACGATTAAGTAATACGGGTACAAGCTTAGGGCTGGGTTTTATCAGGGATCGTATATTATTCATTACATGAATCAGCTATGGGTGAAAAACGAAAATAAGATATGGTGATCAAAATTTACTAATTTCAGGTATTTATTTATACAGCATGGAAAGAACAACAAATATATTTACGTCAGAAAACGAGTGAGAATTGCAAATTAAAAGAAAAAACGTTTGCACAAACAGAAGCCATGGGTGTGAAAAACGTCACGGCACTATATTACTGCCTTGTTACCGAAATATCTAATCAATTTACTCTGTAAGTCCAATTTACCGAACTCGTCTGTTACCGAAACATCCGTAAATCAATGTTGGAGCGCCTAACATGACTGGTATCATACAAGCCCTCTAGTCTATATAGATATAAGGACTTCATTCAAGTCTTTATTATATCTATAATAAAGAGGGGTTGTATGATACCAGACATATGTGTTGGAGTGTCAGATTTAGCACAATCCGATAACAGACTTTTCTTTCGTTAATGTAAAATCTTCCTGTTCAAAATCCGACGGTCGAGAGTTTTGATATTTCATGTGTAGTATCGCTACAATGACCTCTACCAAGTACTAGTATGTTCAAATGGTGGCCTTCGGGTCAAAAGTTGCCATATGCTCCCCTCCACCCAGATGTCACAAATTTGCGCATAGCCATATTTGTTGCACACTTTTCAAAATCTTCTATCAAATATCAGAAAGGCAACAGCTCTAACATTTCTATCTACCAATTGTGTCCAAATGATGTCCTGTGCATAAAGGAATGGCCCAGTCCATGGATAAGAAGTTTGCAAATAGCCTTTAATGATATGAAATTTAAAAATCTTGTCAAAAACCAGATGGCCCAGAGTTTAAATACAGTATCACCACTTGGACCTCTACGAAGATTGTGCAAGAGATGCGTATTAGGAAATAACCCAATGCATTGTGCCCTGTTACAGAAACAACTAGTTTGCGGCGCCATTGATGTTCAACATCAATATTTTCTTGTTTATTCTTTTATACAGAGAAACATTTGGTCATAAAGTCTATACCTTGAACGGTTTGAGACTCATCGGCCGTAGAATAATTAATAATTCCAATTTCAATACTTCAAAATTCAGTCAGTATTTCGAGTTCGAAGGCTAGCCGTCTGATTGGCTGACATAGAAAGTCTCAAACCAATCAAAATGGCTAGTTTTCAGATTTAGAGTAAGAACAACATTCAGAATGGAATGAGTCAAAAATATATCTTGAACGGTGCATGAACAGATTAAAAAAAAAAAAGAAACCAAAAAATTAATATGTCAGTTCTTATTCAATGACTACAAATATAGTTCCACTTCTCGATGAAAATTCAATTTGGTCAAAATCTAGAATAAGTTATTGGACAGTGTAGATTTAAGATCAAACTGCACGGTCTGTGCAGTTTGATATTGATCTATATTGTCCACAAAAACTTCTTGTTTCGTCCATAGTGAGGAAAGAGTTTAAAAATGTGAGTATGTCCTCCACTCTGATACAGGGTCTGTATTCACAAACCATTCTTAACTCTTTCGGTGCCAAATAAACAAACTCCGCCTCTTATGATGGCTGTAAATACAGTCCACTGAGTCTCCGGAAGATTTTTATCATATAGGCTTGACCAAACAAGCGGATGGTATAGATCAAAGATCAGACTGCACGTTCTGTGCAGTCTGATCTTGATCTATGCCGTCCGCAAAAGTCCCTGTTTTCGCCTATGGCACTGAAAGAGTTAAGAGCTTTCTTGGTCTCATTCTCCAAGATTTTCTAAATTTGAAAGTAACACAATTTCTGGTTGGCTAAACCATGCCCTGTCTTTAGTAGCCCTGTTGAAGTAGATCTATGTACACCTAACCATTATCCTGCTAAATAAGTGAAATGAAACTTTTAAACAGATAATAAAAACCCCAGGTTTTTTTGGGGGGGAGGGTGGGGGTGGGGGGGGGGGCAGCTATCTCCTTATCCAGCAATGTAGATCAAGATCAGACTGCATGTTCTGCTCAATCTGATCTTGATCCACACTGTCCGCAAAAGGTCCTAAGGTCGCGCTTAGCAGCCTATGGGTTAAAGGTAAGTGTAATGCACATTTTCAGTGACGAAGGAAAATCTGTTTATTTTATTTTCATGGCTACCTGGCTGAGTATGACAGTTTAAATTCATCTTATCGTGGTATAAAGTACGGGTATGTCCTTGTGACTGACTCGGGAAAATCATTGTAAAACCAGCCAATTTCACCCACATTTTTAGATCTTGGCTTTGGAAATGGAGTATCTTTAGTAGCCCTGCTGATGTATGTACACGTCAGAGTTTTCTCTGAGGAGTTCTGTCCGATCCCCAAGTATTGCCAGTCTGGATACACTCGAGGCCTGTGGTCCCGACTGCCATCTGGACCTGTAAATTTAACCGGGTTGTCTCCAGGATGGTTTTTAGACACATACCAAATGGACACTTTAACCCTTAAGCTGCTAATCGCGACTCACTGACCTTTTGCGGACAGTGTAGATCAAGATCAGAACGTGCAGTCTGATCTTTGATCTACACTATCCGATACGGTATTTTCTTTCCGGTGAAATCAACTTTGAAATCGTAATGTTTGAGCTATTAGTATTGAGTAAAATTTGTGTTTCATTTATTCAGCAGCTTAAGTGTTAAACAGCCCTGCCATATACAGATAACGGTTCAGCAACACAGACATACGGAGGGCAGGAAATACCATTTTTCAAAAGTACAGAAAACATTGTTGGAATATGGATAATAGAATATTGAAAGTGCAATCTGGTCCTTGGCCTACACTGTCCAAATTAATTTGAAAGATTTTCTGTGAAAAAGGGGGTTAATGCATCGGCAAAACATTATCGAACACAGTCAGCCTTCGCAGTCTGCGCAGGCTTACACGGATCGAAACCTTTCGCTACATATAAATTTTCTGCATATAAAAGGACCATTCTACCACAACATCCAGGCGATTTTTTTGACGAAATGGATTTATGAATCCATAAATATGTGATTACTTGGAGATGCATTAAACCACCTTTTGCCAGCACATGGTTCATATACTTTATTTGTTTCTGACATTTTTTGTGTGGAAAATCCATACTGACATATTAAGCAGCTAAGACAAAGATTGCATACTACATATCATTTTTACTGATAGATGATGTAAGAAATATGATCTAACTTGACAGTGTAACTGTTCACGAACAGCTCCGGCGTGATCCGTTGGCTGCTGAACTATAGTCAGTGCGTTTTTGGACAGTATAGATCAAGATCATACTACATTGAACATACATTCTGATCTTGGATCAACACTGTCAGCTATGTATCTTAAGACTTTTCCTGTGAGAGGAATTCTATAATCACAACATGCATGTATGCCTTTTTACAACCACTATAAATTTTCATTTCATCCATTCAACAGTTTAAAAATTAAAATCGCCAATTTATGAGCCATGGTCTGTGAAAAAGGGTTTGATGCATCTGCAAAAAGTATCGACCCAGGTCAGCCTGCGCAGTCCGCGCAGGCTGACCTGGGCCGAAACTTTCTGCTATTGGTCAATTTTGAAGTGCCGAGCCGCAGTAGCTCAGTCGGTATGGTACAGAACTTGAGGATAGAGGGTCGCTAGTTTGATCCCCGGCTCAGCCAATTGATTTTCGAGAACTGATGATAGTCATTGTGACAGGATTCATTCCTCTCTTACCGCTGACCATTGTCTTGACAATAGTTAGGTGGGAAAGCAGCAAGTTGCTTGGAAAGAATGTTGTTGGTGGTACTGGTATAAGAAACTCCAGGAAAGCATGGATAGGTCCATTAGCCGCTGCGATATAAGTAAAATAATGTTGAAAACGGTGTCAAACACTATCAATTCAAACAATCAATCAAACCTGAAGTTTCATCAATGCTTCAGTTAGTAAGAGCAGTTAAAATTTGGACGTTGATTCAACCAGATGAAAGCAAAGAACTCTAAAAGTTAAGAAATTTAAGAATTGGGATGTCCCATGTAAAGTTCATTTTACTGTGAAAGTTACTGTGCTCAGATGAGTAGAGCACGAAAATGGGTTTTATAACGACCGGCCCATACAGTACATAACCCTTAAGCTGCTAATCGCGACCCACTGACCTTTTGCGGACAGTGTAGATCAAGATCGGACTGCACAGAACGTGCAGTCTGACCTTTGATCTACACTGTCTGTTACGGTATTTTCTTTCCGGTGAAATCAACGTTGAAACCGCAGTGTTTGGGCTCTTGGTATTGAGTAGAAATTTGCGTTTCATTCATTCAGCAGCTTAAGTGTTAAGGGCGATCATAAAGGCATCATTGCTATGGAAACTGAGCTATGGCAGTGGATGTATTAGTAGGTAAAACATGTACCTGTCCAAACAATGGGGCCGTCATAAGGATGCCACTGGTGATGTGGGGCCGTGCTCTCCGAAATTTGTTTCCGCTGTCCATTCTTGGCCGCAACAAGGTTCCCATCTCGGTCTATCCGTAAATAATCCATGTTTAGATATAAACTGTCCAAATATCCGGCCAATCAACTGCTCATTTTAAACTTACTTGAAATGCCCTCTAGAGAATTAGACCTGTGATAAGAGTTTTAAATGGCATTTTAAAAGGATATAAATGAAGATGTATATTCAGTTTCGATTTTTGGCTAAGATACCTGTTTTACTTGGCTTTGTTGTATTTTGCCCCACATATGATATGTATAACAAGAGCTGGACTTTCCGACGACAAATATATGAGCCATGCTCTGGCAAAAGGAGGCTTAATGCATCTCCGTGATGTATGATACCAAGCAAGCCACCACATGATCATGGATCCGTAAAGTCCATTTTGTCGAACAACCGACCGAGTCATGAGGTAGACTGGTAATTGGACATGCAGAAAATTTGCCAATAGCAAAAAGTTTCGACCCAGGTAAGCCTGCATGGACCGCGCAGGCTGACCTGGGTCGATACTTTTTGCAGATGCATTAAGCCCCCTTTTCACAGAGCATGGCTCACATAGTAGGGGGGTACAACTCATAAGCATGCTCGCCCCACCCTGCAGAAAGAGTCGTCAAAGTTAACTCCTAAAATAGAGCCGAAAAAGGGGTGCAAGATGAACAGTAACCGAATAGATAGAGAGATTTAGAAAAAAATCGAAATCAAACGGTAACATTTTTTCACACACACCCACACACACACACACACAAAGGCGAGATAAAAAAAAGTATTAAACAGAGAAAGATCCTAATTTAAAATACTGTACCTTTAAATGCTGGAAATTTAAAACACCTAGTTTAGTGAGATACTTCACTAGTTACTGTCGGAGCCAATCCAAATGCCAGACCATACAACACTTGTACAACAAAGACGACAAAGAAAAAAAAATAACCCTTAACCTGCTGAATAAGTGAAACAAAACTTTCCAGCCCAAATTTTGCTACTTCAAAACTATATTTGGGAGAAAATATCTCCTTATCGGACAGTGTAGATCCAAGATCAGACTGCACATTTTTTGCAGTCTGAGCTTGATCTACACTGTCCGCAAAAGATCCTTAAGTCGTGCTTAGCAGCCTGAGGGTTCAGACTTCAGTGTGCAGCAGGTGGAAGTATCGTGAGGAAAGGATATATTATTAGTTTTTTTAACCAAAGTTTTACCGAGTTAATCGCCTGTGGGTATGGAAAAAGTGTTGCTTCTGTGGTAATGGGTTGAACCTTTTACCGAAGAACAATGTGGTTTTTACGACACTTAGTAAGTCTGTTGAACACATTATGGGAAAAGCCGAAAATGCTGGTTACCAATTTTTCTCCATTTTTTTCATATTTTCAACCCTGTCAAGCCAAATCACATCGTTTGAGTGATATTTAAATTGTCGTGTGCAAGTCCTTTCAGTTTGGACAAGTCTAAAATTGTGTCTTCTGGTAGAGAGTAAAATAAATTCAGGCATTCATTCATTAACTAGTTTCTTTTGTTTAAAGCGAAATACTACACCAGTGGAAGATATCTTTACCCCAGTCACAGTTTATAGAAATTAAAGTTAACCCATAAGCTGCTAATCGCGACCCACGGACCTTTCGCGGACAGTGTAGATCAAGATCAGACTGCACAGAACGTGCAGTCTGATCTTAGATCTACATTGTCTAATAAGGAGATATTTTCCCAACCCCCATAATTTTGAAAAACCAACATACTGGTGTTTACCATCGGCTTGAAAATTTCATTTAAGTTATTCTGCAGGATAAGAGTTAACTCTTTACCACACAAAAAAAAAAATGTAGATATGTCCAGACTAAAAGCATTTGCAGACGACAATATAGATATAGCTCAAATAATGGAATTTGTCTTTGACAGGGTAAAAAACATTGTGGGAAAAGGAGAAAATGCTGGTTACCAGCATTTTCTCTTTTTCCCACAACGTTTTCAAAAGGTTTCTTCTTCGGGGTCGTTAAAATTAGGGATTGTTGGTAAAGGGTTAAGCGAGCCCCCTGCCATTCAAATGCGAATAAACAGGTGATTGTTTGCAAAAGAAGGTAGTTTATGTCTTCAGAAATGTAGGGTTGTAGGTGCGTAAAAGCCAGGGAGGAAAAAAAAGCTTAAGGCACTTTTGCAGACATTGTTGATCGAGATCAGGTAGCAAAGATGCACTCACCGTATTATAAAATGGAGAATAAAATGAATGTTAATGTGTTATATCAAGATATAACACAGACATTCTGACCAACTTCCATGAGTAATGGACTACATGAAGGCTTCTTTGAGTTTTTTTTTCAAGTGACGTTTTTTTTTGTCTTACCAGAAATTACCCATTTATTCAAATTCGTACGCGGTATCATTAACACAAACAGTCTGACAGACTTTCACGACTATTGGACTGATAATGTTGCCTCTAGGGTACACACAAATTTGTTCCAAGATTTGACCTAATGACTTTCCTTTTGACCTAAGGTAACTTGTTTTTCAAATCCATCTGAGATATCATCAAGACAAACATCCTGATCAGTTTTCATGAACATTGAACTGATATGTATGGCATCTAGAGTGCACACAAGGTTTTTCAAGGATTTGCCCAGTGACCTACTTTTTGACCGGACGTGACCCATTTTCGATCTAAGATATTATCAAGACAAACACTCTGACGAACTTCATGAATATTGAACTGAAAATGTGGATTCCAGATTTTTCTAATATCTGTCTGCATGACGTGAGGTCTCTACTTCCAATTCCATTCAAGATCTTATGAAGACAAGTCTTCTGACAAACTTTGTAGAGTATTTGACTGAAAGTACGGACTCTAGAGTGTACATAAGGCCTTTCAAAGATTTGTCCAAGAGACCTACTTTTTGTTCCAATCCGACCAATTTTCAAAATTGTCAGAGATATCATCAAAACAACATTCTGATCAATTTTCATGAGTATTTGACAGAAAACTGGGCCTCCAGATTGCACGCAATATTGTTCTAAGATTTGTCTCAGTGACCTTCTTTTTGCCGGGTGTAACTAAACATTCTGGTCAATTTTCATGAATATTGGACTGAAAACTGGGCGTCCAGAGTGCACGCAATATTTTTCTAAGATTTGTCCCAGTAACCTATTTTGTGCTTCACATTGTCCATTTTTCAATTTGCCCCAGATAATCTGACTAATGAGTATTTCAAGGGTTTTCTAAAAGTTTCTTCCAGTGACCAACTTTTTGGTCCAACGTGACCTAATTTAAAACTACCTGAGATATCACTCACCAAGACAAACAATCTGGCCAATTTTCATGATTATTGGACTAAAATGTGACCTCTAGGGTGCACACAAGGTTTTATTAAGATTTGGCCCAGAAACCTACCTTTTGATCCAACGTTGCCCGTTTTCAAACTCATCTGAGAAGTAAGCAAGGCAAATACTCCTACCAATTTTCATGAGTGTTGGACTGAAAGTGTGGACTCTGGAGTGCATACAGTTTATTTCCTCCAAGATTGGTCCCAATGAACAACTTTTTGACCGGAAGAGACCCATTTTCAAATTCGTCAAAGATGTCACCAAGATAGACATTCTGACAAACTTTCATCAGCATTGGGCTAAAAAAATGGCATCTAGTCCTTAGTGCCATCAAGGTTTGGAGTTGTTGTTTTTTAAGACTTTTCCAAGCGATCTACTTTTTGACCGGACTTTAATGGACCTAAAATGTGGCATCTAAAGTGTGCACAAGGTAACTGTTGATGGCCATACGACGTTCACAGCGCGATAGCAAAAGCTCACCATGAGCACTTTACGCTTTGGTGAGCAAAAAAATAGTACAGCAAGTCGGTAGAAAATTCAGGCTGTCTCAAGCTCAAGGCGTTTTCTGGTCGCAACATTTCAGAAAGCGTAGATATATAATAGGACAGCACGTTTCGTAATACATGAATTCTAAGAATGTTGTTAAGACCAGCATAGTCACAAGAAAGGGCAATTGAGACAAGTTAGAACAAGAACACCGCATGCTGGTGTCAAGACGCGACTGCAGCAGCTTGATTTTCAGTGAAAATTCTAAGTCAAAAAGGGACATAACTCTGTCAAAAATACTTTGATGGTTACCCACCCTTTTTGTATTGGTTTCCCTTTTGATAGTGAACAACTTGTCCAAGTTTGAAGTTAATATCTTCAGTAATGATATAGATATTATAAAATGTCAAGATAGACATTATAAAATGTCAAGGTTTTTGAAAATGTTAAGATTTTTGCACGATGGCGACGCAGGCCAAGACAACGAAGACGACGATGACGATGCCGCCAGGGCTACGACAACATTTCGACGGTTTTTTTTATCCCTGAAATCAGCTGAGCTAAAACTACTGCGAACGCTCCTAGCCAGGGCACTTAATGAATGCAAAGACACCGAGACATCCTTTATCTTAAAAGCACAGGTTCAGGCTCAGTTCACATACATAGTTAAAATTGTGTTAAATACTTGTAGAAGACTTTGAATCACAAGGTCATAAGCTGGATTCGAAATGGGCAGTCCGCACAGGCTGACCTGGGCCGAAACTTTCAGTTATTTGTCAATTTTCTGTATACACAAGGACAAGTCTACCTCATGATTAAATCGGTTGTTAAAAAGAGTGGCTATTATGGATCCATGTTTATGTGATGGCTTGCTTCATATTATGCAACACAGAGGTGAATTAAGCCCCCTTTTGTAAGAGCATGGCTCATTTCCTTGTAACTGATATTTCATGCATGGCAGCAGACTATTCAACCCTTTACCAAACAACAGGAAAGGGCTTTTTAAAAACTTTACTGGAAAGGGAGAATATGCCAGCCATAAGCATTTTCTTTCCTTTCCCTACAATGTTTTCTACTCTCTCAAATGCAAATGCCATTCTTGAAATGCTGTTTGATACAGGGTTAATAATAATTATTGTTGACAATAATCAAAACGTCCATTGCTTATATGCAAAGCGAAATCATAAAAAACGTAAAAATCAAGCTAATTTTACTTATTTTAATCATCAGAAGGAAGCAATCAAAAAGTGAAAAAATTAGCAAATAGCTACCACAAAAAACGACAAATACAATGCAAGTACATAGAAGCAGAAACTTAGCAAGTTACTACAAACATTTGTAAAGAAATGACTAAAATTTCTGATATCGAAAAATCAAAAAAAAAAAAAACAGTATGTGTATCACTCAGTGCAGACTGCGTCTATACATAGCATTGTTAATTTCTTACATGATATCTCAGCATAATACATTGTGCATACAAATACCATGCACATCTGACAAATAAATGGATTTGAACATAGGCAATGTTATCAGTTAAGAATTCTCAATAGAAGTGACCGCACAGTGTCCGTTAATATCTAACACTGCCTAGAAATCACCAAAATCGGTTTCTTTCACATACATTTAACCCTTTACCACACAGCCACGAGTTTTAACAACCCTGAAGAATAATGCTTTTGAAAAAATTGTGGGAAAAGGAGAAAATGCTGGTAACCAGCATTTTCTCCCTTTTCCAGAAAGTTGTCTATCCTATCAAAAACATCATTAGAGCTACATTTATTTTGTCAACTGCCATGCTTTGAATTCAGTTTAGTCCAGCATATTGTCATTTGGAAAAGGGTTAAGACAACAACAATTTAACCCTTTACCACACAATCCCAACTCTTAACTACCCAAAGAAAGGAGCCTTTTGAAAACATTGTGGGAAACGGAGAAAATGCTGGTAACCAGCATTTTCTCCTTTTCCCACAATGTTTTCTACCCTTCCGAAAATAAATTTCAATTTTTAAGTCGCATTCATTTTAAGTCTGCAAATGCTTTCAATTTGGACAAGTCTAAAATTTTGTCGTTTGGTAAAGAGTTAAATAAGAGTTTTATACCTCACAAAAGCTCAGTACTCAAACCTTTGACATTTTCGGCTCAGATGTGCCTTAAACACAACAGATAAAAGTGAATCATAAGTGTGACAAAAATGGTACAATCAAAACTTAACAAACATTTATTTGAATTTAAAAAATCTACTTGAATATATGAACTATGCTCTGTAAAAAGGGGAGCGTAATGCATCGGCAAAAAGTATTGTCAAAACATTTTGCTTTTTCTGCCTGCCATTCTACCTCATGATTCAATCAGTTATTAGTTAAAATGAATTTTATGGATCCATAATCAATTGATGACTTGTATAATGCATCACAGAGATGCATTAAGCCCCTTTTTGCCACAGCATGGCTCAATTCTGTAATGATAGGATTTGCTAATAAAATTAGAATTAGTATAAAGAAACATTAGAAACTGAGATTAACCCTTTCCCAAACGACAAATTTTGGACTGGTCCAAATTGAAAGAGTTTGCAGACGACAATTTTAAATTTGATGAAAATGGCAGAAAATTATCAAAAAGGGTAGAAAACACCGTGGGAAAAGGAGAAATTGCTTGTTACGAGCAATTTCTCCTTTTCCCACAGTGTTTTCAAAAGACTTGTACTGCAGACACGTGAAAACCAGGGCTTGTTTGGGAAAGGGTTAAGTAAAAACAGCAAAGATAAATGTATGTGCTAGGCCAATAAAAAAAACCCCAAGCAATAATAACAAAATCTAGAAAAATAATTTTACATATTTAACATAATTAAAATATAAATTTTGAAAGAAACTGTATATTTCTATCAAAAATCAAAAACAAAATAAATATATGTGAGTTTCTATACACAACTGGAAACTAGATTTTGACAAGAAAAAATTTTAAAAAAAATGGACATTATTTTTTATAGAATGATATCAGAGGAGATATTTTATATTATCAAAACCCTTTACCAAACAACAAATTTTTTTACTAAAACAAATGGAAAGTATTTGCAGACGACAAAATAAATGTAGCACAAATGATGATTTCTGTCTTTGATAGGGTAGAAAACATTGTGGGGAAAGGAAAAAATGCTGGTTACCAGCATGTTCTCCTTTTCTACAATGTCTTCAAAAGCCTCCTTTTTAGTGTGGTTAAAACTAGGGGTTGTTTGGTAAAGGGCTAAAGGTTCTTTCTCAATCATTTTTCTCACTGTCATAAGGATGTGTGTGATGTTTTTTAACACTGTACTACACAACAAAATTTTAGAATCATCTGAATTGAAGGCACTTGTAGACCACAAAATAGACTGATATGACTCAAAGATTTAAATTTCCTTTGGGAGGGTAGAAAACACTGTGGGAATTTGAAAAAATGCTTGTTTCAAAAAGAAGTGCCTATAGTTTGCAGGGATGTGAATTTCATTATAAAACTTAAGTGCCGACCACCATAAGAGGGAAAAATTGTTCCTAATCAAAATTCCCACAGCCAAAACTAAACAGCATGTAATGGCATATATATACTATCACCATATGATATCAAAAACTGTTACTGAGCCAAAAATAAAAAGAAATAGTAAATACTACCCTAGGCGAACTGAGCTACTTGGGTGGGCTTGGTCGAAACGGTGAAATTATCAAACCATAATCCACCATTATTTCCTGATAAACAACAGGAAAGCGTGAAATGAAAACCTGTTAGATTGTTTTCTTGTTTTGAGCCTTTTTGGGTAGGGAATAATTGTTACTAAAAACTACAAAAAAAAAAAAAAAAAAATCAATTTTAAATTTTTCAAAAAAAAAAAAAAAGAAAGTAAATATACATGTTTATGTTGACTTTTTCCGAGGAAAAAAGGAAGGAAACATTGTGGTAAAGAAATTACTTACTTTGGGATATCTTCTATGAAACAGTGACACTTAGCCTTGACATCAGAGTGTTGGGGAAGGAGCCTAAAGAAAACCCGAAAAGCATAACAAACAAGTTGAAAAGATTTGAGATCTGCAATTAAGGGGACTGAACTCTTTACCAAACAACAGTATTGCAGACTCATCCATGCTGAAAGCGTTTTCAGACAACAATTAACACTTAAGCTGCTGAATAAAAGAAACGCAAATTTCTAAGCAATACTAAAAGGCCAAACATTGCGGTTTCAAAGTTGATTTCACCGGCAATAAAATACCGTATCGGACAGTGTAGATCAAAGATCAGACTGCACGTTCTGTGCATTCTGATCTTGATCTACACTGTCCGCAAAAGGTCAGTGGGTCGCGATAAGCAGCTTAAGGGTTAAGATGTAGCTGAGTTTATGGAATTCGTAATTGAAAATGTGGAAACACTAGTTACCAGCATTATCTCCTTTTCCAACAATGTTTTCAAAAGCCTTCTTCCTTAGAATGAAAAAAAAAGGGATTGTTTGGTAAAGGTTTAACCAACTATTGTACAACAATATAGCTTTTCAGCCCCTCCCCCACCCCGTAATATAGCTTTTCAACCCAACACCTGGGAGACTGTGAAAAAGGCCTTAAACTTTGACACCACAGCTTCAAGTGTGTGTGTTTGTAACTGTTATAAAGAACTCTTAAAGACTAGTAAATCTTTCATCTTCGCATTAAGCACTGGACTTGCAGTAAAAATAAGCTGTTTTTGCGTTCATATAACTGTACCAACTGAAGATCAAGTTCTTGATTTTTTTTATCCCTATTATTGTAATACTTTGACCAAAGTTTTTGTAATAGCGTCAAGAGATTTTTTATGATAACATGAAACAAGAGTAATATATTACCTTGACCGAAAACAGGTGTGTAGTAATCAATTCTGCAAGACAGACAAAAATTACAACAGCAACCTATCGTAATAATGATTAAAACTGAAAAAAAAAAAAGAATTATCTGCAGATCATAATTTAGTAAGCTTATCTCTTAAATAATTTTTGTTATATCAGTAGATTCCATAAACTAATCAATAAGCTAAAAAAGTCCGAAATTATTTTCTTTGTGTTTAAAGAATCCTCACTCTTAGAGGTTTTGAATATATTACGTAAATGAGGAAAAACAATAGTTGACCGTCCGGATATAATGTTCAGCTTATATGTCCGAAATCTGTGTGATTAAAAAAAAATTTAGTGTACTTTTCAAAAGGAATCTACTGTTGTCTTAATGTCAGTACCTTAACCACGTTAACACAGTCTTTAACTAACCAATTAACACCTTAATCCAGTCTTTGACTAACCAATTAACCTTAACAGGATGGCAACAAATAATGATAAATGGGGAAGTACTAAAGTACAATACTCCAATAAAAAAAAAACAAAAAAACTCTGAGCCTACAGTTTTCAACTCCCTGCACTGAAGTCATTGACATTCTGAAGAGTCTATCACAAAGCACAAAGGTGATAGCTCCTGAATTCAACAGGATTAGGGTTTGAGCTTTACTGGAAACACTGCGTTTTTTTCTTCGTGGGGGGGGGATGTCCTTAGGCAAGACACTTCAAAGTCCTAACCTCAGATATGACTGAAACAACTTTGATAAGGGTGTAAGACACCATTCAATCCTACATTCTGCCAATTGTGGTTGTAGAATCCCAGCAGCAAAGCCATAAATGCTGATCAGAGTTATTGACACCTAAAAGTGTCAGAGACATTAAACATTCTTCACAACTTCTAGACACCCAGCTGTGAAGTAAGGATCAGGTTGCTCTGTTCCAACTCATTAAATGATATATCTAGTTTTTTTTTTTTTTTTTATACTTTAAGGTTTTTGTTGCCATCCATACAATTACAAAATTAATAACCTTAAGAAGACAGCCATGTCCTTAAGTCTAAATTACATCTTATCCTATTTTCAGTAACAGAAAGCACTGACTCCCACACTGTCTCTCATAAGTAAGCTAGCATGTTTATGTGCAAAATTGGTTTGTATTGGAGTTTTACGCCATTTTAACAGCTCAGGTCATATCATGGCGGTCAGTGACTCATCCGTGAGTTTCCTGGCTTTCTCACACCAGTACTAACACAACTTTCTTTCCAAAGCCACTGACTACTTTTCTCACTTGCATCATAGGTGAGAGGCGAAAAATCGCCAGAAAGAAAGTTTGCCTCAACCGGGTATAGACTCGCAACCACGAGTCAGATATTTATGTGCATAACCAGTAGGCTTATTTGTATATCTACAAGAAGTCCCCCACCCACTCTTTCTCCTCCTCCTCTTTCCCTTTCTCTTCTTTTCCCATAAACTTAAAGGGATGGCAACTAATAACAAGAAGGGGAGTACTAAAATACAGTACTCCAACAAAAATCTCTGCCCTCGAAACACCCTAAAAATTCCCTAGCTAACAGAAAATGGCTTATGGCCATGGCAAACTTATACTCTATTTTGCACTTTAATGGATTTTTAATAGCTTTTTAAATACTTAAATGAAACCATTTGTAAGCTGAATAGTCCATCACAAAGCACAAAGGTGATGTTCCTAATAACAGCCAAGTAAAATTGAAAAATTCAAGTAGCATAAACATAACTGATGAGAGTTATTTACACCTAAAAGTGTCATAGACATTATACATTCTTCACAACTAACACAACAGACATCCAGCTGTGAAGTAAGGATCAGATTGCTCCCTTCCAACGCATTAAATGATGTAATCTAAGTTTTGTATACTTGAAAGGTTTTTGTAGCCATCTATACAATTTCTATAACCTTAACAAAAGAGCCATGTGCTTAACTCTAAATTACATCTTATCCTATTTTTAGTTACAGAAAGCAATGATTTTCACATTCTCTCTCATAAGTAACCTAGCATGTTTATATATATAACCACTGCGCGTATTTGTATATCTCCAAGCACTCCTGCTCCTCCACATTATCCTCCTCCTCCACATCCTCCTCCTTCTCCCATTCCTCCTCCTCCTCCTCCTCCCATTCCTCCTTATTCCTCTCCTCACTGTTCTCCTCCTCTCCTCTTTCTCTTTAATAGACCATCATTTCCACCTACTCCAATGGACACTTCCCACCTCCTCTCCTGTCCACCTCCTTTTCATTTTCACCTACTCCAATGACCTCTGTCTCTGCCTCGTCAACTGACCAACACTGTCTCCACCTTCTCGTCAGGTCACTGACTCCACCTTCTTCATTGACTACCATTTTCTCCTCCTCTTCTGACTATCTCCACCTCCTCTACTTAACATCTCATCTTCCAACTACTACCTCCACATCCTCTCTACATTTTGGAGTCACTATCTCCACTTCTCTCAACATTTCAGTGTCACTATTTACACTTCACTATTTACACTTACACTATATATTTTGGAATCACTCTCTCCATCTACGCTGCACATTTTGGAGTCATATCTCCAGACACTCTCTGGATTTCAGGGTCAGGTGCATTGGTTTATAGTAACTATCTGTGCTGTAGTCTCTCGGCCTGAGACTGTGGTAGTCGTCAAGATTGGGCTCTGAGGCCATCAGCATGTTCAGTGTGGTACACTGGGTGTATCACATGAAGATAAATGTATGTTGTCAATTGCATACATGAAGACCTAGGGTTCTTCAGTCCAAGAAGTATCTACAGAAAAGCGAAGAGTTTCTAAACCTGAAGCTGAACTCTTTTCTTTTCCCTTATAAAGAAAGTAATAGTATTGTACAACAGTTGTGTGCAGCTGAAGAACGTCTGGTCAAAATGTGTAAACAAAGGTAATTCAAAAAACTGCATGCAAGTCCACGTCAAAATTGCAGAAAGATTCCATCCTTACCTTACTCTGATGCCTAGCGAATTTGGAAAAAAAAGATAGGTATTTCAAAAATCTGCATGCAAGTCCTGGTCAAAATTGCAGACAGATTCCATCCATACCTTTCCCTGGTGCCTGGCAAAATCGGAAAAAAATAGGTATTTCAAAAATCTGCACGCAGTCCTGGTCAAAAATGCAGACAGTTTCCATTCATACCTAATCCTAATGTATTTTTGTTTCCTAGTAAACACTAGTACTTGATGAACGCTAAAGTTCTACATGATATAGGAACTTACTATATTGAGAAGTCTTTCACCAATACTTCCCAAAGAATTTCCAAGCCAATGTTCAGCCTTAAGAGAGAAATGAATCCTACGTAACAACTATCATGAATCTTGTGAAAGAAACCATATGATGACAAAAGTGTTTTGGAGTTCTTCTCTTATCTGATAGACTTCTTGGACTGAAGAACCCTAGCTCTCCATGTACACAACTGACGACACATATTCAGCCCCTGATGGTAAACCCGGTGTGCCACAATGAACACACTGATGGACTCACAGTCCATCTTTGACAATTACCACGGTTTCAGACTGAGAGACGACAGGACTGATAGCCAGTACAAACCCATGTACCTGTCTCTAAACTTAAGAGACCTCTCCAACTCTACTCCTAACAACCTTCACCTATTGCACTCTTTGCATCATAAGAAATTTTGAAGACCAATAGTTTCTGGCACTGATGAACTTCTGAAAACTTCAGATATTTGCGAGAGAAAACCTTTTGAAAATCGATAATGTTTGCAAGTGGAAAATTTTTGAAAGCTTACTACCATCCTCTAGTAGTAAATCCAGTCCGCATAATGATCAGGTGGAACCTTCACCGCCCACTGCGTCTGACAACCACAGGCTCTGGCTGACAGACAACAGTAGGTGAAAGAGAGCTCTGTTCATCCTAACAGAGCTCTATTTCACCTCCCTGACCTAACCTGACACAAAGCTCCTCAAAACTAGGAATCTTTACCTCAACATCCACTTGCAAGGACATAGAGATATCACCCAACTCAACAGAGCTAAACTCTAACCCCAAGTCCTCCTCAAAACCTACAAACCTATACACCTCCTTCTCCGTGTCATCCAATGTCATAGATGGTGTGGAGGTGAAGCAGGGAACCATACAGTTCTCTTCCTTCATTTCCAAAACCTCTACGCAACAGAACGAGGAAGACGAAATGGGTTCAAACGAGCTCGCTTCTTCTTCCAAGTCATCATCCACAAAAGCAATTCTGTAAAACTCTGTGTTCACACCATTCCAGGCCTCAGATAGTGAGTAGTTGAAGGAGAGAGCCATAGAGTTCTCTACTTCCATCTCCTCACCCTCTACAGATGCGAACAAGGAGGCAGAGCTTAACTTAAAAGAGCTAAGTTCTCCCCCCAAATCCTCCTCCATCCAAGAGAACATGGAGGAATCACTAAGCTCATAAGAGCTCAGTTCTTCCCGCATGTCCTCAGTGAATGCAATGCAATAAAAGTCGGTGTTCACACCTCTCCATTCCACAGAGAATGTTGAGCTGAGGGAGGGAACAAAAGAGTCATCTTCCTCAATCTCTCCACCCTCTACAGATGAGAACAAAGGAGAATCACTGAGCTCATACGAGCACAGTTCTTCCCCCATGTCCTCATTGACGAAGCACTCCAAATCCACATCTACAGAACTACCCTCATCCACCTCGACACTGGAATCCACAGGGAAGGAGATCCTAACAGACTCCCCATACCGGTCAAAGAAGACTGATGGGGAGGCAACAGACCTGTCAGCCCCAGAAAACGCAGACACCAACAGAGACATAATGGAGCAATATGGTTGTACTTATCTGATATGTATAGATTCCTTCCGTACCTGGAAAAAAAAAGAGAGAAAAAAACTAAATTGGAACTGGTGCTAAGATATTACAGGATGACAAAATGTCAGACTTCTCCAATCAAAAGAATTTGCAAACAACAAATTAGACGTGTCTCAAATGACTGACTTTCAACCCTCTATCAAACGACAAAATTTTATATACTTGTCCAAATTGAAAGCATTTGCAGACAATCAAATAACTGTGACTAAGAAAATGGATTTTTGGAACGGTAGGAAACATTGTTGGGAAAAGGAGAAAATGCTGGTTACCAGCATTTTCTCCTTTACCCACAATGTTTTCAAAAGGCTCCTAATTCAGGGCTGATGAATTTTCAAAGGTGTCAGAGTGCAGGGCAATTCAAGACCGACAATATTAGTACTCATCTGTGTAAATCCACGATGTAACTAAGAATAATTTAAGAAAAATATTTTATCGTCCGATCATGCATTTGGTTCGAGGCTAGTTTGTCCAAAAACGACAGCATGGCCGTGGGCATGTTCATCACTGGGCTTTTTCATCCAGGCTTGTTTGTCCCACATTATTGCACCCTACTTTATTAAAATGAATTTTAAGTGAAACATGAATTAAAAAATCAAGTAACATCATATATCTACAATTAGGAAGATTTATTTATTTTCCTTCAATTAAATGTCTGTAAATCACTGGTTTTCTTAGAATTTTCACCATCAGCAATGGGGGAACAATCTCAAATTTGTCGCCATCATTGGCTACTTCTAAATACCAAGATTACCAATCGTCAAAATTCAGAATTAAGGTAATGTAAAAGCTCAGTGCTTAAGTGAGAGAGGATTGAATTGTGGCGTAATGACTACCATCAATCATCGAAAAGAAATTGGCTGAGCTAAGGATTCAAACCAGTGACCCCCCTGTTCTCAAGTCTGGTACGCTAACGACTGTGCTAATGGGGCTCGACTGCAGTAATTGGTTTTAACTTTTTACCAAATGATAAAATTTTAGACTTAACCAAATTGCAAGCCTTACAAATGATGGAATTTGTCCCAGATAGGGTAGAAAGCATTGTGGGAAAAGGGGAAAATGCTAGTATACATAAAAGCACCAGTATCTTGAATCACTTCGAAAATGCAGAAAATGAATTTAACAGGTTAGGAACAGGCCCAGTCTTTTTAAATTTCAAAGAATCAAAAAGAATAGAGAGCAAATTGCTTTTTTACAAAAAAGAGAGCCATTTTCTTTTTACCCGAAAAAGGGCCATGTTTTGCCCCCAAAGTATTGACCATCAGCAAATCATTTTTATGCACCATGTCTTGGATAAAATTAAAAGTAAAACTGTAGCAAACACCAATCATCTGAAGACTACATCTCTGGCCAAATCTTCACCACATTTAGTCCTGGTATTTGTCTTTATAATATTTAATCTTTTACCACACAATCCTGTGTTTTAACAACTGTGATGAAGGAGGGTTTAGAAAATACTGGAGGCGGGGCTCAGGAGAAATTGCTGGTGACCAATATTTTCTCCTTTTTCCACAGCGTTTTGCTACACTTTCCAATGTCAGCATTAGCATCACATTCGATTTTTCGTCTGCAGTAGATTTCAATTTTGACAGATCTAAAATTTTGTTGTTTGATAAGGAGTTAAGATAATTTTGACAATTGCCACTATGCAAATATGAAATTGGGTTAGCAAGTTTGTTTCCTAATTACAACGGTCACAAGTTTAAATTTTGGTCAATCTTGTTAAAAAAAAATAGGTCACACAAGGCAGATTACAATCACTCTTGTTGTTGTTGTTGTTTTTTTGGCAATAAATTAGAATTATCTTAGATGATTTCGAATGGTTGCTCCCCTGGTCACAACACTGACAACTTGTTTATACTTTTGAGACCATATTTTGATTACATGAACTAAATGTTCGTTCTTTGTCTTATTCTCCAAGATTTTCAAAATTTGAAAGTAAAGCACTACTTCTGATTGGCTAAACCAGATGGTTTAGCCAATAAGAAGTGTTACTTTCAAATCTAGAAAATTCAGGAGAATAAGACTGAGAAAGTTCTTAGGAACGGTAAGTAAATAGAGATCCTGATCTGTCCATCTGTCTTAATAGTATGCCATGCAAATTTCCATTTGTGTTCAAAGCCAAGCCAAGACAGGTGGTTCAGTCTATTAAATACAAGGCTTGAAAGCCAAGTTTGCTGAGCTCTATTTCTTTCAGACAGTTGATGATAGTCATGGGAAGATGATTCAATCCCTCTCACTGCTGTATATTTTTTCAGCTATGTTTATGTGGTAAAGTGGCCAGTGGCTTGGAAATTACAGCTAAACCAACTCTAGGAAGGCATGTATAGGTGCACCGGCCTTTGCAACATGATTGAAATAATGTTGAAAATAGTGTTAAACCATAGAAGCAAGTTTTGATCCAAACTTACTGATAATTGTTGGGCCAAAATTTTGTCTTGATAATCTTTTTGACTTTACAATACCGATAGGTCCATTTGTATACATTTCAAAAGCTGTATAAGCATGGAAAATCCTAAAATGATATCAACCAGGTTACCTTACCGATCAATGTCAATGAAACTTGGTCAAAATGTTATATTTCACTGTGTTTTAGGGTAGCTTTGGCTTTAAATTGAAATTGGGCAGAATATTTGTAATTTTAAACCAACGTTTCCCTAAAACACAGTGAAATCTAAGATTGAAATTGGGCAGAATATTTGAGTCCAGCCCCTGTAGCTCAGTCGGTAGCGCACAGGACTTGAGAGCAGGGGGTCGCTGGTTCGATCCCCGGCTGGGCCAATTTCTTTCCAAGGATTGATGATAGTCAGTGCGACAGGATCATTCCTCTCTCACCGCTGTTCGTTGTTTTGACGATGGTTATGTGGGAAAGCAGCAAGTGGCTTGGAAAGAATATTGTGTGTAGTACTGGTAAAAGAAACTCAAGGAAAGTATGGATAGGTGCACAGGCTGCCGTGAAATAACTGAAATAATGTTGAAAAGGGTATTAAACACCATAAATCAATCAATCAATCAGAATATTTGCCTTGATAAATATTTCAGACAAGTTTAAAATGAATCATATCGGGTCAAGAAATAGGTCACTGGGGAAAATCGTAGGAAAACCTTGTTTGGCACTCAGAGATAAAATTGTCAGTCAGATACTCTTGAAAATTGGTTGCAATTTTTGTCTTAATTACATCTCCTACAAGTTTGATATTAGGTTGTGTAGTATCAAAAAGCAGGTCACTTTTATGAATCAGAAAAACATTGTGTGCACCATATAGGCCTTTTCCTTTTTGCATGCTGCTCATTTTGATTGGTTGCATGAGCCTTCACAAATTTATGTTTTTCCATTCTGTTGTCAACTCTACAGACTGTCAGTGTGAGACAATGTAGAGATATTTTTAAAGTCTGTGCAAATGTGATTTAGACGTTTCAAGCCTGTACAAATGTGATAGAAATTTTGAGCTGGGCCTCTTCTTTCTTCTTCTTCACCCCGTCAGATGCCCAGGCTTTCAGTGCCTTTGGCGCTTTGAGTAAAATTCATTATTTCTGTTGACTTTCACTTTACTGATGATGTGCATTTAATATTACCCACTCGAGGCAGAAAAAGCACCAAATTTCACATATTTGTTCTATTCAGTTCAGTGGTCTAGGGTGATATTAAAGAGGTGATTTTTGCTATTTCAGTACATTTTCCAAAGATGCTATACGTTTTGAAAGGTTCCTTCTTTGGTTTTTCCATAGGCCCCTATAATTCCTGATTTTATATTGGATTTTTCGTTCTTAAAGCTGCTCCAATAGCTTTCTGACTCATCAAAATGAACATCCCTTTTCAATGTATTCTTCCATAAGTGATTACATGGCTCTTGGTTTTTAAGATGCTTTCTATTCAATTTACTGGAGCCGAGAAGAAGTTTACATATCTAGTTTTTAAATTCCTAGAAAAATTATAATAAGCCCTTGTAAGATTTTCTCAGTGTGACATGAACACTGTTTGGAACGAAAAAGATTACCTTATTGATATTATAAGATGTACAATTTATTGTACTGGCGTCGTTAACCATCCATAGTTTGCACTTGCCCATTTATCCAGTGCTTGAAAATTCAGCATGCATTATCGAATTCTCTGACTCACATTTTGCAACTAAATCAATAGGAATTTTGAACCCAGACATCATATCTTGGCGACTTAGCATGAATTGATACATTGATTTCAACATTGGTCATAAAAATTTATTTTTCAAACAGACCGATTCACTGTACACCATAAACTGGCAGCCTGTTATCGATCTTTGTATCAACATCTATCAGGCCGTTACGGGAGATACAATGGATACCAGTTTATGTACACCAGAAACAATTCAGTGTTAAAAAGCGTGTTAGATATGATTCTGCAGTTATAAAATTGATGATTTTGTAAGATATGTTAACTGAATCAATCTTCTATATTACTTTTTTAGTTCTTATTTATGTTGCCTCAAGGGAGATGTATTACTTTTGTTTCGTCAGCTTTTTATACTGCGCATATTTTGCACATCAAAAACGCAAAAATGCAGACTTTCTGAAATGCTGTGTACTGAATGAATTGAGTACTATAAAGTTTACTTACTTTACAATAATAGTTGACACACCTAAAAACAAAGGTATATTAAGCATTTGTTGCCTCCAAATGCTTCCAATATGGTCACGTCTAAAATTTTGTTGTTTGGTAAAGAGCTTAGAGTTTCTAAAAGAAAAGAAATCTTGTGTACAGCCTGTGCAATATGCAGAACTCAAATATTATGATTGATTGTTTGCTATTTTCAACATTATTTCTGTTATATTGAGGTGGCAGATGCAGCTATCCATGCTTTCCTGGCGTTTCTTTTACCAGCACTTCACTCTGTATTCTTTCCAAGCCACTGTCCACTTTCCTACATAACCATCGTTAAAACAATGTTCAGCGGTGAGAGAGGAATGAATCATGTCGCAATGACTATAACCGATCCTCGGAAATAAATTAGCTGAGCCAACTTCCCTATCAGGCTTAGCTCTTACAGTGTGTCATGAATATGGTCTGGCATCACTTAAAATTGATTTCAGTCTGAATTTTACCCAAAATGATGGTACTGGTGTATGTTATATCATATCAGTGACACATAATACTACAGTGAGGTTTCTGTGCATATTCAAGCTTTGTCAAAGTTTTTGCTCTTTGTACATAGTACATTTCCCCAGCTTTTTTTAGTGTTAAGGTGCTATCATATAACTAAACAGTCTGATCATTTTCAGAGCTGACTGCTTCAGTCTGATCTTGACCTATTTGGTTTGACTTACTTGAACTGACCTACTTGGTCTGGTGTCCTTAGAAATCCATTTTCATTTTCTTTAATTCTTGTAATTCATTCACAATATCTCTGCTCAATTTGTAACAGTGTAAATCTAATGCTTAACCCTTTTGTTCCCAAGCATGCTTTCAAGCATCTATATATATGTAGCCGGGTACAGGTATTTGGTGATATATCATGCGGCCGTATCGACATGTGGTTCGGTAGCTCAGTTGGTTAGAGTGCAGGAATGGTATTCCTGAGGCCCTGGGTTCGAATCCCGGTTGAGCCATGATATTTTTCACCACCTGTTACATTTGGCGCCCACCGTAAATAACCCACGATGTGGATGGCTACTGCTTAGGCACCTCGAGAACGTTTCACAAAGGTTCTCTGTCTCCAGAATTCGGGACGAATTCTTAATTAGGAGGGGGTATATGTAGCCGGGTACAGGTATTTGGTGATATATCATGCGGCCGTATCGACATGTGGTTCGGTAGCTCAGTTGGTTAGAGTGCAGGAATGGTATTCCTGAGGCCCTGGGTTCGAATCCCGGTTGAGCCATGATATTTTTCACCACCTGTTACATTTGGCGCCCAACGTGGGGCTAACCCACGATGTGGATGGCTACTGCTTAGGCACCTCGAGAACATTTCACAATGTTTCTCTGTCTTCGGAATTCAAGCCCCCTTTTGCCAGAGCACGGCTCATATAGTTTGACAGCCTGGGATAGTAATACAGATACTTCATTGAAATCTTGACGTTTCTTTATTAAAACACCTAAACGGCCGATTTGGCAAAGATGTTAATACTGGTCAATTCACTTTCATAAACCAAAACGGGTGTAGCGTCATTGACTACTTTATTGTGTCAAATGAGCTAACTTCTATTATACAAGATTTTGAAATATTATCTTACCCGGATAGCACGCATATGCCGGTATTATTAAATCTTAAGTGTTCCTCTCTAGGATCTTCATGTATAAAAAATGTAAAACATTGTCATAAAATTGTCCGTTATAATTTAGATAGCGGGAACAGTAACCTTTATGTACAAACGTTAGGTGCAGATAAAAACAAAGAATTATTTCTCGGTTTTGGAGAAACTGTTATTGATCTAAGTGTTCCGATCGATATTGTTATTGACTCATTTGAAAGTGCCTTACTAGAAAGTTCGAAATATTACATGACGATTTCAAGAATAAAGAATTCTTCAAACCAGAAGGATTGGTTTGATAGCGACTGTAAGATGTACAAAGCAAACGTTAGTAAAAGTTTGAAACGTTTCCGGCAAACACGCAATTTAAATGATTTGAATGCATATTTGGATGCTAAAGCTAAATATAAAAAATTTTGTAGAGCGAAAAAACTGACCTCTTTTGATACTAAGATTCGTAAGTTAGAGCACTCATTAAATAACAGTAATGTCTTCTGGACGGAAGTTCGAAAAATTATTAATAAACCAAGAGTTCAGAATGATATATCTATTGAAGACTGGTACACTTATTTTCACAAATTGTTATCAGATGATATCGATAATGAAACATATGATACAGAGCTAAATTACATGCATATATTTGATGAGCTCGAAAATGTAATTCTTAATTCAGCCATAGATGAAGATGAGATATTAAATACGGTACAAAATATGAATACTAAAGAGGCATTTTCAGGTCAAATTTCTCCCAAATTTATCAAATTTGGCATACCTGTACTACTACCCTTTATCAAAGCCTTATTTAATAGACTGTATAGTACTGGCGAATTCCCGGTTAGTTGGTCGAAAATATTGCTTATACCTATATACAAAAAAGGAAATGCCCAAGAACCTTCTAATTATAGGGGAGTCGCTCTAATGGATGTATTAAGTAAGACTTATATATCTATTGTAACAAAACGATTAACGTTCTATATTGATGCGTACGGTAGACTTTCTGAGTCACAAGCGGGTTTTAGCGCAGGACACAGTACCGGTGATAATGCGTTTGTCCTTTATTCTATTGTGTCAAAATATTTGTTGAAGAAAAAACATCCTGTTTATGTAGCCTTTATTGATTTTGAAAAGGCTTTTGATTCGGTTAAAAGACCATTATTGTTCAATGTCTTACTTAAGAACGGTGTTAAAGGTAACCTGTTTCGAGCTATACAATCAATCTATAATAGCGTTAAAGCTAATATTAAGTCAAACAATGAAATAAGCGATGTTTTGGCATGTCCTACAGGTCTTCGACAAGGCTGCCCTTTAAGTCCAATGCTATTTTCTTTGTTTATCAATGAGCTTGATGACGTAATGAAATATAGTGACGTCAGAGGAATACAGCTCTTCCCAGATATTATAGAAGTTTTTATGTTAATGTTTGCAGATGATATTGGTTTGATATCAGACACTATTAAAGGTTTACAAAAGGAATATTTTGAATAAATAGTTTGAATAAATTTTGCAATGATTATAAATTGAAAGTTAATATAAATAAAATAAAAATCATAGTTTTTAAGCACGGGGGTGCATTATCTAGGAAAGAAAGTTGGACCTATAATGGTGAACGAATTGAGGTTTTATATCTAGTTTCTCATATGTTGGAATTAATTTTTCGAATACTTTGTCCATGTATAAAATGTCGGGAAGCGCGGCATTGAAGGCCAAAAAAGTTTTGAATTTTCTTTTCCAATCGTTCATCGAAATCCCATATATACCAGTTAAAACGTTTTTCAAAATCTTTGATTCGAAAGTTTGCCCGGTCATGCTATATGGTGCAGAGCTTTGGGGTCTACAATATATGAATTGTGTTGAACAAGTACAGTTATATGCATGTAAGCGTTTACTTAATGTCAATATGAGTGCATGTAATGTTTCAGTTTTAGGTGACACAGGCAGATTCCCTATCCAGATTATGAGTTCTAAAAGAGTAATAAGATCTTGGTTAAGAGTTTTAAGGTTACCGGAGTCTCGATTTGTTAAATTGTCCTATAAAATGCTATTACACTATGACAGATTGGGTTACGCTAATTGGGTAACATCAGTAAGAATGAATCTTTATAGAAATGGTTTTGGGCATGTATGGGAGGAACAAAATGTTGCAAGTGAAAAATATTTTTTATATCAATACACAGAACGTCTAAAGGATATTTACTTACAAGAGTGGAGGACAGCTTGTTTAGAAAATAGGAAGCTTAATTATTATTGAAGCTACAAACAAAGTTTTGGTCTTGAACCGTATTTAAGTATTGTAGATGTTAAGAAATTTGGGTCCTGTCTCTTTAATTTTAGAAGCGCCTCACACACCCTCATGATAGAAACTGGACGGCACTATAATATTCCGAAAGATTACAGATTTTGTATATATTGTTAAGGTGAGGTGGAAGATGAGTTACATTTTCTTCTACTATGTCCATTATATGCCGATTTAAGGGAACAATATATTGATCACAATTATACTCGTCTACCAAATCAGTTTTCATTCTATAATATAATGTCTTCTAACCAGGAAAGTGTTATTCGAAATTTGGCAATGTTCATTTATTATGCATTTTCGAAACGAAAAAGTTTTATAGAAGAACGAGAGCAATAAACTATTTCGATATTTCATTCTATGTTTTGAATCTATGCTACGTCAACCATTGCTTGATGATAATTTCATTTAAATAAGTATAAAACGTACATTTATATGGAAGTGTTTCAATATACATGTATACAGGCAGGTGCAAGTATGCATACATATGTAAGTGTAGACGTGCATGCATGTATGTATGTATAATTTGGATTCCTGAAATTTAGATTTTTTAATTGCAGAAGCTGAACATGGCTTAGAGGTGATTCACAAGAAATACATTTATCTGATTTATATTTATACTCTAGTGTAATTCGAGTAGGGTTATCGGCTAGTTGGGTCATCCTTGATGCTGTGAATGAGTTATAAAATTGATAATAGTATCCCTACGCGTAAACAAAATGTTATCTTTGTATAGGTACAAGGGCCGGTGGCCTATATATACAATAAACATATTTGAATTTGAATTTGAAACTTGCACCATTTTACTGTATGTAGGGTACAGTTTCTTTACTGTTGCGAGTCATTTCGACAGGATTCATTCCGGTATCACCGCTACCCATAGCTTCGAAGATGGCTATGTGGGAAAGCAGCCAGTGGCTTTAAAAGAATATTGTGAGTACTTGTAAAAGAGACTCCGGGAAAGCATGGATAGGTGCAATGGCCGCCGTGATATGACTGAAATAATGTTGAAAGCTGCGTTAAACAACATACATACATACATACAGACATATCAGTACTTTTGCACAATATTCTTCCAAAGCCAGTGGCTGCCTTCTCACATAATCATCGTCGAAACAACGATCACTGGTGAGAGAGGGATGAATCCTGTCGTCATGATGATCATCAATCCTCGGACAGAATTTTGCCAAGCTGAGATTCAGACCAGTGACCTCCTGGTTTCCATAACGGGAACCCTTGAATTCTTCCGGTTAGAAAAAAAAAATGGAATAATGACAGGGTAGAGTTCGATTCAGTGGCAGTTTGTAAAAACGTTGTCTTCAACATCATTCAAGTCATATCAGCGGACAGAGTAATTATTAAAGTGTATGTTGGGTTTCACATATTGGGCAATAAAATATGGTTAACCCTGCACCAAACAATGTTTTGTTTTTATGACCTTGAGGAAGATGGCCATTAAAAACAGTGGGAAGAGAAAAAAATGCTGGTTACCACCTTGTCCCTTTTCCACCATGTTTTTTACCCTTCTGAAGACCACTACAAATATTTGGACTTCATTTTATCTGTTGCCTGCATATATATTCCCTTTCTGAAAAAGAATAACTGATTAAGGTGTTCTAATCAAGGTCTGGGGCATGATTTCATGTTTTTGGCTTCTAGCAAGGGAAACAAATCTTGATATACTAGTTGTAAAGATTTATTTCCCTTGGTTTATGCTCTTAAATCTTTATTGTAAGTCCTGTGTTTACTCTCGCACATGAGAACTATGAACCCTTCATATGAAAAGATCTGGGTTTGAATCCTGGGATATGTACTTGTGGTATGACTACAGTAGAGACCCTGGTCCTCACAGGATCTGAACAAGATTCCCATGATACAAGTATGTGGCTGCAGTGAACTCAGGAAAAGGATGTAAAAAGAGATATTTTGAAATGAACTTTTGAATGTAATTTTATGCTGTGATTCAGGTAGTTGCAAAAGCCGCCCTCATCGAAGAACTTGATCCTGGAACGTTTTATGGCTGACGCTCTTCCACTATGCCACACATCAGAAGTTTTGAGTCCCAAATTCCTAAATAAATACTGTACTGCCATTTGTGTAATGACCCCCTGATAAAACCTCTAATATAAATACCAAGTCTCACTCATTGAGAACAAATCGCTTACACAGAATCGATGTAAAAAAAAAACTTGGTATAGAGACAGTTAAAGAATACCGGTAATTTGGAGATTTTGCTAACAAGCAATCACTCTTTTTCTCATATTTTCCTTGTGCCAAAATGTTTCTCACCGTTGTCAATTGCTTGTGGGAAAAAAAAATGCCTGTAGGTTTGACTCTTCACATGACTCCTTCCAAGATTCAAGACTTGCCTGAATTAGAAGCATTTGCAGATGACATGTAACATGTGGCTACCACGATGGGATTTGCCTTTGAAAGGATAGAAAACATAGTGGAATAAGGAGAAAAAATCTGTTACTAAAATTATTAAATTCAATGTTATTTTGCTGTAACGGTATGTCCCCAAAATATCTTGAGTGCAAGTCCAACATCAGTTTGATGTTGGTGTGCATCGTTCTTGATATCAACAGAAGTTGGCCAACATAATTAATTTAGAATGTCTGAAATAGTCCTTAACTCTTTACCACACAATCCCGACTTTTAACGACCCTGAAAAAAAGAGCCTTTTGAAAAAACTGTGGGAAAAGGTGAAAATGCTGGTAACCAGCATTTTCTCCTTTTTCCACAATGTTTTCTACCCTTCCCAAAACATACTTCTATTTATCAGTCACATTTATTTTGTTGTCTGCAAATGCTTTCAATTTTGACCACACTGCACTGAAATTTTGTCGTTTGGTAAAGAGTTAAAGGTCCAATAGCAGCCAAGAACAAAATACAGCTGTTAAAATGCATTTAAATTTAAATCATACTATTTAAAAGTTTGGAAAATGGTGTGAAGATGGCACAATCTGTTATTGTGTGGTTGGTCAAAGTGTTAGTCACTGGCAGAAATACGATTCTAAAATCAAGCAAAATATTAAAAAAAGAAAGAAAAAAAAATAGTGCTGCCTTGCAACTTTTAACCTAGTTTTGAAATTAGCTTTTCTGCCAGGGTCTATCACTTGAACCAACCGTACAACAACAGATTGTCATCTTCACAATAATTTCCATACTTTTAAATAGTACACCCATTTTTATTTTGGCAGCTATTGTTTCTTTAAACTCTCAACAAAACAAAAACTGTGTTTTGGAGACCAAAAGGAAGCAGCACATGAAAACATTTTTGTAAACAAGGCCATCACCTGCAGTTGCCAATGCTCAGCTGCTCAATTTTTAGGAAAAATTTTAAGTCGAAAATGGTGCATAAATATGTCAAAAAATACTTTGATGGTAACCTGCTTTTGTCATATAGGTTCACCTTTTGATAGTTAACAACTAGTCAGAGTTTGAAGTTAATATTATCAGTAATAACAGAGATATTAAAAATGTCAAAGTTTGCACTACAATGACGCATACAATGACGAAAGCGCTACGGCAATACCACAAAGTTTCCTCCGACGACAGCCAAGCTAAAAATGAGGTTTACCAGCATTTTCTTTCTCTCTACAATTTTTTTCTATCCTTTCAGTGACAAATCTCAGCAATTGAGTTACATTTTGTCCTCTTTGAATTTGGACAAATTTGACATTTGTCCGATAGTAAAGGATAACTACCTGAAAATATATATGGCACTGTGGGCTCAATCGTTCAGTTCCTTGAATAGAAATACTTTAAAATATTAGCAAACCACCAAATGACTAAGTGAAGTTACAACCCTTCTGAAATTGTTCAGTTTGTTTGCCGCTGTATTCAATGTTATTTCATATTACAGCAGCCAGTGCACCTATCCATGATCTTGCACAACAATCAAGATTACTAGCCCTGTTCGTTTTCGACCGAGTCATGCCTCACGGTGAGCTACCATACTCATCAGCATCAGTGAAATAGGCTTGAGGAAACACCATTGAAAAGAAGAAAATGCTAGTAACAAGCTTATTCTTTTCTCGCGTTTTCCACCCTAATGTTTATGGACAAATTTCATCATCTGAGCTACATCTAAACCCTTAAAGCGCCTTTCACAACTATAGTTACCTTTGCGGCCAGTGTAGATCAAGATCAGGCTGCACAAAACGTGCAGCTTAAACTTTGGTCTACACTGTCCACTTTGCTGAAACACTGTACACATAAGCAACCATGAAACTGCAATTATTTGGGTCATATTTTAGATGAAAATGTCTGTTAGGTATGTTCTTTATTTGTCCCCTTCAAAATTTTATCCCTTGGTAAGAGACTGTACATGTTGTATATAAAAGTGTAACATGAGAAACGCTGTGTAGACCCAGGTCAGATGCCACAAAGGCTGATTTCTTAGCCTGAAATATTTAACTCTTTACTAAACAATCCCATGTTTTATTGATTCTGAGCAAGAAAGCTGTAGAAAACATTCTGGGAATCTGAGAAAATGCCTGTAACCAGCATTTTCTTCTTTCCCTACAATATTTTCTACCCATTCAAAGACAAAACCCATCGTTTTGGGCCACAAATTATTTGTTATCATCAAAATATGTTTTCAAATGTGAAAAGTCCAAATTTCGATGTCTGGTAGAGAAATAAATTGCTTTTTCCTTCTGCCACAATATTTTCAAAAACTGATTGCTTGAAAGCTGTAAGAACCATCAAAGGCAGAACCTTCACAAATCAATAATTGACTGAAAGGTGTTTTACGCCGTTTTCAACTTTATTTCAGTCATATCACGGCGACAGCTCACAAATTCATGTATTTCCTGGGTTTCAACACTACTAGGCTAGGGCTCTGAAGTGTCTTGCCCAAGGACACTCCCTGGGACCTCCAGGTTTAAAGTCCCACACTTTACCACTGAGCCACGTAGGACCCCTTTGCAAATCAAACAACTGGGCTAGAAAGACATTATAGCAAGTACAAACAACGTATTTTTTTCTGGTGAATACCTTCTTTAGTATTCCCATTTACTTTTTTTCAAATTACCTTTTTACATCTATACAAATAATGGATATGAACAAGAAAAAGCTTTAACCCTTTACCACATGACAAAGATTTAGACCTGTTCAAATCCAAAGTATATACAGATGCCAGATTAAATGTGGCGAAAATTATGGAAGTTGTCATTGGTAGGATAGAAAAAAATGTGGAAAAAGGAGCAAATGCTGGTTACCAGCATTTTCTCCATTTCCCACAATGTTTTCAAGTCCTGTTTCACAAGGTCTTCAACTGTCAGCGTTGTGTGGTAAAGGGCTACTATGAGCAACATTAGTATGTCTACAGGAGGATCGCAAAGAAGGGGTTGTTTCCCATCATTACTTGCTGAAGAGTAAACAGGAAAATTACAACATGTATTATGTAAACAAACAATCTAACCGTTATACCTCTATTAGAATTTTGATGCAACAGAAAATAATAACATTATATGATAACGAATCACACATTGATGTGTCTACAGGAGGATCACAAAGAAGGGGTTGTTTCCCATCATTACTTGCTGAAGAGTACACAGGAAAATTACAACATGTATTATGTAAACAAACAATCTAACCGTTATACCTCTATTAGAATTTTGATGCAACAGAAAATAATAACATTATATGATAACGAATCACACATTGATGTGTCTACAGGAGGATCACAAAGAAGGGGTTGTTTCCCGTCATTACTTGCTGAAGAGTACACAGGAAAATTACTACATGTATTATGTAAACAAACAATCTAACCGTTATACCTCAATTAGAATTTTAATGCAACAGAAAATAATAACATTATATGATAACGAATCACACATTGATAAAAATGATTTCTTCTCTAAAATCTAATTAACAATTATCATACCATACAAACACTATTCTTCAATTAAAAAAAAATTAGCAGCAACAAATTATGTATCTTAATAACCCTTTACCACACAATCCCAAGTTTTAACGACTCTGAGGTAAACAGCTTTTGAAATTACTGTGTGAGAAGGAGAACGTGCTGGTATCCAGCCTTTTCAACTTGTCCCACAATGTCTTCTTCTCTTTAAAAAACGGGTCTCGTAAGTTGACCCCAAGTTATATTGTCATTTGCAAATGCTCTCAAATTCTAACAAGCCTAAAATTTTGTTGTGTGGTAAAGAGATAAAACCCCATTGTCTGTATTCACCAGCCATTGCCAAGAACATTCTCAGTTTTATTCTCCAGAATTTTCTAAATTTTAAAGTAAAAAGACTCCTGATTGGCTGAATCAATCAGAAGTTGTGTTACTTTCAAATTTGGAAAATTTTCAAGATTAAAAGAGAGAATAAATCTAGAAAATTTTCAAGATTACGACGAAGAACATTATTATGAATGGTTGGTGAATGAGGACCCAGAACACAATAATTGCCACAAAGATAAACAACAACAAAATTTATAACTTAACAAAAGGATATAAAACATTTATCTTAGATACTGGTAAATTGCATACAATAAGTAAGAGCACTGCATACAGGTGCCAACTGCAGCTGCTTTTAGAAGTAGATTGATTTTCAGTAAAAATTCCAAGTCAAAAAAAGGGCATAACACCTACCCTTGTTGTCTGGGTTCCCCTTTTGATAGTAAACAACTGGACCAAGTTTGAAGTAAGTATCTTCAGTTATGACAAGAGATATTATGAAATGTTAGTTTTTACAAAAAGAATCTCCAACGTTGTAAATCCGCTATTCCAAATTTGGAGAAAATATCTTCAGTAATGACTTATGTAAATTTGAGCCCTGCTCTGGCAAAAGGGGGCTTAATGCATCTCCATGATGCATGATGTTAAGCAAGTCATCACAATATCATGGATACATAAAGTCCCTTTTATCTAACAACTGACTGAATCATGAGGTAGACTGGTCCTTTGAAATACAGAACATCAACCAATAGTGAAAAGTTTCAACCCAGGTCAGCATGTGATGGCTGACCTGGATCAATACGTATCACAGATGCAGTAAGCCCCCTTTTCACAGAGCATGGCTCAGTTATCAAAATGTGAACATTTTTGCACAACAACCCTGACAAATACAGCGACGCTTATACAAATATAAAAAATGATATATGTATCCACAATATATCATACAACAAATTTTTAGGCCTAGCTGTCTTGAAAATGCAGACAAGAAATCAAATATGGCTCAAAACATGCAATTTACCTATTGAAGGGAAAAAAAACTGGGGGAGAAGAAATTGCTGGTAACCATCATTGTCTCCTTTTCTCCATAGTGTTTTCAAATTCCTTTTTCCTCAGCATTGTTTAGTAAAGGATTATGTATATCATATTTTATATTTTTTTCAATAATTCATTACAGGTCATGCACTTTTTCCTCAGCATTGTTTAGTAAAGGATTATGTATATCATATTTTATATTTTTTTCAATAATTCATTATAGGTCATGCACTGGCAAAACGGATCTTAACACATTTCCATTATGAATAATACCATGCAAGCAAGTCATCACATACTAGTAATTATGGATCCATAAAATACATTTTAACAACCGACCAAATCCAGAGGCAGAATTGTCCTTTGACATGCAGAAAATTTATAAGTACCCAAAAGTTTCAACCCATGTCAGTCTGTGCAGGCTGACCTAAGTCAATACTTTTTGCAGATGCATTAAGCCCCCTTTTTACAGAGCATGGCTCATATATATTGCTAACTCAAGTTAACTCTTCACCAGACAAACAAATCTTGGCTTGTCCAAATTCAAAGTATTTGCAGACAACAAATCAAATATGCATCAAATGAAGAATTTGTCTCGAAAAGGGTAGAAAACAATGTGTGAAAAGGAGAAAATACTGGTTATCATTTTTTCTTTGTCTTTGTTCGATGTATCTAATCATTCGACTTGATGTTCCACACACGCTGTGTAGTAAATTGGGGATTGTTCAAACTCAGGATTGTCTGGTAAAGGCTACATATTTTTCAGTAATTCATGTATGTATACTGACAACACTAAATGTCTTCATGCTGCTTGTACTGGAATGATGAAATTTTAACTGTATATAGACATTTTCTTTGTCTTGTCTTTGTTTTACCCTTAACCAAATGGCTTCCAAATTTTAACCCATATCCTGCTAAATAAGTTAAATGCAACTTTCAAGCATATTGTAAAAATCTGAATAACATGACTTCAAATTTTTTTTCTTTTATCTCCTTATCAGACAGTGTAGATCTAAGATTAGACTGCATGTTCTGTGCAGTCTGATCTTGATCTTCACCTTCCACCAAAGGTCAGTGAGTCATGCTTAGCAAGCAGCTTAAGGGTTAAGCATTTGCAAACAACAAATCAAATGTACCTGAAAAACCGAAATTTGGAAGGGTAGAGAACATTGTGGGAAAAGGAGAAAATAGTGGTTACCAGCATTTTCTCCTTTCCCACATTGTTTTCAAAAGCCACTTCTTTCAGGGTTGTTAAAACTCATGATTGAGTGTAAAGGGTTAATTTATGTAATAATCTGGATTGATGTCCCACACACTCTGTGCTGTAAGTTATTGCTGGTTACAGCTGAAAGGAAAAATTATTGAATCATTAAAGATATGATATCATCTGCTTTTCAGAACAGTTCAGGACAAATTTGCTTGAAAGATCTTGTTTGGTACTAAAAATTTGTTCAAAATGACAAGAAATAAGACTTGTCCAAATGAAAAGCATTTGCAGACAACAATATTAATGTTCATCAAATGATGGAAGTGTAGCAAACAGTGACGGAAAAGGAGAAAATGCTGGTTACCAGCATGTTCTCCTTTTCAGTGTTTCCAGAAGCCTTTTTCCCCAGCGTCTTTAAACATGAGACTGTTTAATAAAGAGGGGTTCATATTGCAGAACGAGTTCACCTTCTCGTGAATTTTAGAGTTTCACAGATACTAGGTCGGGGCTGTGCAGTGCCTTGTCAAAGGTCACTCCCACAAACGGCACTGGTTGCAAGGATCTAACTCTAATTTCCTGCCTTTTATCCAAAGCCTTCACTGTTGAAACCCATTTGTGGTAATCAAAATGGAATCATTAATAAAAGAAGACACAGTAAATAGAGAAACCATCCACAATATGAAACTAATTTCTATACAGTAAAATTTTAGACCCGTCTAAATTGAAAGCATTTGGATACGACATATTAAATATGGCTAAAATGTCTTTCAAAGGGAAGAAAACATTGTGGGGAAAAAAGAGAAAAGGCTTGTTACAAGCACTTTCTCTTTTCCCACATTGCTTTGCAATGTCTTTCTTCTTAGGATTGTTATGACTCGGAAATGTGTGGTAAAGAGTTAACTCTTTACACACAATCAAATGACCCTGTAAAAGAAACCTTTTGAAAACCTTGTGAGAAAAGGGGAAAATACCAGCAACCAGCATTTTCTCCTTTTCCTACAATGTTTTCTACCCTTCCCAAAACAAATTTCAATTTTTCAATCACATTTATTTTGTCATCTGCAAATGCTTTCAATTTGGACCTGTCTTTGTCATTTGGTAAAGAGTTAACATAAAAAGACACAATGTTCTGCCATTTTCTCTTTCTCTAAGAATGTTTTCTTTCTTTTACCTCCAAACAACAAAATTTTGGACTTAACCAAACTGAAAGCATTTGCAGATGACACCCTGAATGTAGCTCAAATGATGACTTCTGTCTTAGACAGGGTAGAAAACAGCATTTTCTCCTTTTCCTGCAATGTTGCCAAAGGCCTACTTCTGCAGGGTCATCAAAACTCAGGATTATGTGGTAAAGGGCTAACCTTTCACTTCTTACCAGACGAGGCAATTTTACACCCTTCCAAACTGAATGCATTTGCAGATTATGGTAGTTAGCAGCATTTTCACCTCTAAGCAAACATCTTTAATCCTTTACCAAACAATCCACAGTTTTAATGCCTCTGAGAAGGAAAAGGAGAAATTGCTGATTACTAGCATTTTCTCCTTTTCCAACAATGTTTTCTATCCTTCCAAAGACAAATCAAATCTTCTAAGTCACTTTTTGTCATCTGGAAACACTTTAAATTTGAACTTTTTGTCATTTGGAAACACATTCAATTTGGGCAAGTTTAAAATGCTGTTGTTTGGCAAAGAGTGACAGGGGTGTGGAAATACTATGCCCGACTCGTCCAACTTGGGCAAATTATGCTCTGGACAAGTGACTTTTTTCAGTGTAGTTGCCCACTGACAAGTAGAAAATATGAGGAAAATTTTGAAACAAACATCTGTTGTGTACTCATCCAGTGAAATACAAATGTTCTCACTTCGAACAAAAAAAAACATTTCGAATGATAAAGAGCAGCTTGAGACGATCCCTGATTTCTGGAAACTCAAAATTAACATTTGGTGTACCCCTGCATTCAGCACATACAAGATCAGTATTATATACCGCTGTTTTTGCACGTCAATTCCAATTGCTTTGAAAAATGTCTGAACAGCTTCAAGATCATCATTTTGGATTTAAACAATTTTATAAGACCAATGAATTGTATCATTTTAGCTCAGAATTAAAGATCTTTGACAGCAATGTGGCACATGCCAAATTTTTCAATATGATTTTAAACAGCTTCCATGCAAAAATGGGCTGTGATTTAGCTATTTTCTTCTCTGTCGGAAACTGTCTCCAGTCAAAGCCAAAACATTTTTCAATTCAGTGATCAACTGATGCGTAAAATCGGGAGAAAATGGGTCGATTTCTTTTATTAATTCTTCGAAGTAAACGGAAAGGGAGAAGTCTGAGACTCCGGAACCATTCGGTGGCTCCAAGCGTAAACTTAAAATGGATCGTGACAACAAATATGGCAAAAAAAAAAATATGTTTTTAATGAGGCGTGGTTGAAAGAATTCCCATGGTTAAATGAGGACAATCGTAACAATATTTTAAGTAAGGTTTGTCGAGGGTATCCCCATATTGTTACTTTATGCATGCCATTTAAAATTGCTTTGTTGTGGACAAGTGAGCCACACTGGCGGACATATAGATTTTCGTAATTTACTTGTCCGCGGACAAGAAGAAATTTCTAAGAATTCCACACCCCTGAGTGAAAAAAGCCTTATTACTAAAACTTGTTGACAGTTGCAATTGTTTGGCTTTGAGTAAACATGCTAAATAAGTAAAACAATTCAGTCAGCGGTAACCATCAAAATACTGGGAATGTGACAAAGGTTTTTTTTTTCTGTCAACAGAAACCTCTCATATCCGACAATGTAGATCTGAGATCAGACTGCAAGTTCTATGGAATCTCATCTTATTTCACACTGCCTCCAAAGTACCTTGAGTCACACATGAGGCAGTCTGAGGGTACATACCCAAATCTCATCAACTGGATCAAAAAACAATGTAGAGACTAAAAGCTATAATGATGTAAATACTTACAATATTTGCTGTCCGATATTGCATTGTCATTTAAAAGCTGCTGGACTTCATCTTTCAGCACATTCAGTCTTCTGCTGGGCACCATCTTTCAATACCCTTGGTATGTGTTGTGTCTACAGCTGTATGAAGGAATGAGTGAAAGATTTTTGAACCCTTTTAACCATTTTCCACACAGCCATGAGATTTAATGACCCTGAACAGGAAACCTTTTGAAAACATTGAGAGAAAAGGTAAAAATGCTGGTAATCACCATTTTCCCCTTTTCTGCACAATGTATTCTGCCCTTTGAAAGACAATTTCCACCATAAAACCATATTTAATTTGTCCTCTGCAAATGCTTTAGATTTGGACAAGTCCATATTTTTGTTATTTGGTAGAGTTAGTGCAATATGCATGATAGGAATTTTATACATCATAACAATGTTTATTTATTATCTTTATCACATGACAATATTATAAATTTGTCCAAACTGAAAGCATTTGCAGACAACAAATCAAATGCAGCTCAAATGACTGGATTTCTTTATTATCCTTAATAACCCTTTACCACACAATCCTGGGTTTTAACGACCCTGGGGAAGAAGCCTTTTGAAAACATTGTGGGAAAAGGAGAAAATGCTGGTAACCAGCATTTTCTCCTTTTCCCACAATTTTTTCTACGCAATCAAAGACAGAAATCATCATTTGAGTTACATATAAATTGTCGTCTGCAAATGCTTTCAATTTGGTCAAGTCCAAAATTTTATCGTTTGGTAAACAGTTAAGAAAAATTCAAGATCTTCAACTCTAATTTTTTTTAAATGTCCTCTAGTCTAACAGTGTCAAAACTAACTGTGTCAAAAATGTATCAAAAATGCTTTTATGGTTACCTGCCCTTAATGTATGGGTGACCGTGAAGAAGAAGGCTTTGAAAACATTGTGGAAAAAGGAGAAAATACTGGTAACCAGCATTTTCTCCTTTCCCCACAATGTTTCTACCCTACCAAAGAGAAAAATCATTTTAGCAACATTTAATTTGTGGTCTGCAAATGCTTTCAAATGGTTTTGGACCAGTCCAGAATTTTGACATTTGGTAAAGAGTTAACCCTTTACCACACAATCTCAAGTTCTAATGACCCTAAGCCAGAAGCCTTTTGAAAACATCGTGGGAAAAGGAGAAAATGCTGATAACCAGCATTTTCTCCTTTTCCCACAATGTTTTATACCCTTCCACAGCCAAAAAGCATCATTCCAGCCACATCTTAATTGTCGTCTGCAAATGCTTTCAATTTGGACCAGTCTAAAATTTTGTCGTGGAAAAGAGTTAAAGTATTTACTTGTTATCCATCCACCTGGCATCTTGTAGCATCTTGTAGCACAGGTGGTCATGCTGTCTCTATTACTGCCTGCTTTTCTAGTCTCCCCAAGAAACATCATCCATTCTATGTCTGCAAATTAACCATTGCTGGTTACAGTTTACCACAGCTGAAACAAAGTTAACCCTAACAAAGCTTAATAAATAGATGGAATACAGAGAAGACATAAGCATTGCAATTCAAGGATGTATTATCAAGAAAAATTCACAAAAGAGCTTTTAAGGTGTATAAAAGATCAGACTGCACTTCTTCTGCACTGCAAAAGGGCAAACTGATCTTATCTATACCGTCTACAAAAAAACTATCTAAATTTCTGCTTGACTCCACACCACACATTCATAAGTTTTCATGACCCTGTAAGAGAAAGCTTATGAAAACATTGTGGGAGAAACAGAATATACTGTTAATCTGCAGTTTCTTCTTTTCCCCCCAAGATATTTTCTACCCTATTTTGAATCTGTCAAATCTGCTGATGTTTTGACTTTGATAGATACCAAACTTTGTCATTTCCGATAATATGCCTGACAGTAAAAGTTGTGGTAAACGGACATTAACTATGACAGGATACAGATAAAATGATAATTTGACATTTAAGGTGAACATGCAGGTGATGCAAGAAATGAAAAAAAAAAAAACAGTGAGTTATCTTGATACACATAAATGTAAAAGACATTACTAATTTAGCTTGGATGACTTTATAACTTGTGGAACTGTGATAAATTTAGTAAATGTACAAGTCACATTATTATAATATAAGGAAATAAAAAAAATCAAATTTCTATAACAGGCCAATTTGTCACTCACCACACTTTGATCTTCATTCTACTGTGCACCAAAACAACTCCAACCCATACAACTCCAACAAGCTGTAAAATCTACATCTGGGATGCTGCAAAGCAAACCTAGGCAACCAACAACAGATTGGCCACCTTTATTATGTATATATAGGAATGTATCATTGATCACTTAACTTCACTTTTACAAATAATTCATACCTCTTAACCCTTGTCCTGCTCAATAAGTGAATGAACTTTCCAGCCAATAGTAAAAACCAAAATTTTGCTATTTCAATAGCATTTTCTTAATCGGACAGTGTAGATCCAAGATAAAACTGCACATTCTGTGTGGTCTGATCTTAATCTATACTGTGCGCAAAAAGTCGTTGAGTTGCACGTAGAAGCCCGAGGGTTAAAGATGCCAATTTTAGTGCTTTACCAGATGATGATATTTCTGGATCATTCCAAACTGAAAGCAGTTGCCGACGACAAATAAAGTTAGACCAATATGTTGAAAACTGCCATTTAGAGGATAGAAAATATTGTAAAAAAAGGAAAAAAAAATGTCTTATCTTTACTGACCTCCAAATGAGAATACTGAACTTGAAATTAATTCACTTGCCCTTTTTAGCAGCCAAAAAAATTCCAGTTTGTCCACATTTAAAGCTTTTTCATTGACAACTTTAATGTGTCTAAAATGATGGGATTTTCCCTGGATTGGTTTGAAAATGTAGTGGGTAAAGGAGGAAATGCTGGACACCTATGTTTTCTCCTCTTCCTACTATGTTTTCAAGTCTTTTTTGTCATGGTGGTTAAAACAAGGGATCGATTCAGAGGGGGTTATTTACAAAGAATTTGAGTCTGTACCAAACAATAAAAATTCAGACTGGTCAAAATTGAAAGCATTTCCAGACGACAAATAAAATGTACCTCAAATGATGAAATTTGTCATGAAAAGGCAGAAAACATTGTAGGAAAAGGAGAAAATGCTGGTAACAAGCAATTTCTCTTAGTCTTTTTCCCAAATCATATTTCAAAAGCCTTTTTCCTCAGGATCATTAAAACATCTATGGGACTGTTTGGTAAAAGGTTGTACAAATACAACTTAAAAAATCCCTGTCATGGACTACTCCTTGCAAACATTTTAGGAAAAGGAGCAAATTGCTTCTGACAAAGACAAAGCTCCTCTTGCCCCAATGCTTGTCATACCATTCAAAAGATTTTTCCCCCTTTAACTCTTTACCGAACTGTAAAATTTTACTCTTGTCAAAATTGTAGATATTGAAAGCATTTACAGATGACAAATTCAATGTAGATGAAATGATGGCATTTGTCAAAGTGTAGAAAACCTTGTGGGAAAAGAAGAAAATATACTAGTTATCAGCATATCCTCCTTTTCCTGCAAGGTTTTCAAACAGCTATTTCCTCTGGGACGTTAAAACTCGGGATTGTTTGGTAAAGAATCCAATCTTTCTCCTTTGCATCACTTGTGAAGGTTTTCACTTAGTCTGTAACCAAAAGGACTTGTAATAAAGGGGTGGGGATTTCAAATCCCACCCAAGGCAAGCTCTTTTCTAAGACTGATTGTAGTCCTTCTGACAGGATTCATTTTTTCAACCATGAAGATTGTTGCAACTTTGCTCTAAAACGCCTTGTGCAAAATCAAAAAAAAGCTTAGATTGCTGCTCTGGAAGCCATTTTATGACTGAAAGAATGTTGAAAAACACCAAACTAAAATTCATGTATCAGTATTTCAAATAAAACTTTATATCATAATTATTTAAAGGTTACCTTACCCCTGGGCCAAGTCCAAACTTTCAGATTCTGTAAAATATAACAGAAAACTTGGAGAGTATCAAATGAGCAGTCAACATTTATGCCACAGATTCTACAGACTCCAAAATATTGTTCCACCTATCACTGTTACTATCTAAATCTTAACATTACAGTAGATTTCTAAGTAAGTTTGAATCAGTTCAGCACAAATTCGTTTCAAACATTGGCAAAAGGAAAACCCATCAGTTTCTTGTGACCCTAGAACAAAATGACCTTCAAACAAGGTGTTGAAATTTCTGAGAAGATTTGTCCAAATCGAAAGTATATGTAGACAACAAAGAAGATGTCACTTAAATGATGAGACTAGTCTATGAAAGGTTTAAAAACATTATGCAAAAGGGAGAAAATTCTGGATACCAGCATTTTCTCCTTTTACCGCAATGTCTTCGAAGGTTTCAATTTATTCTTTTGGGTCTTGAAAACATGGGATAGTTTGGTAAATGTCTAAAGACAAGTGAAATCTACTGTAAACAGTGTTAGTACCTACATGCGGTCCTTGCCTTACTTAAGGATGGCAACAATAGCTAACCTATGCTCAGGAGTACCAAGCTTTTGTGAAGGAAACCTTTGTCAGACAAATTTGAAATATTACGTCCAGATATCTTATGCATGAATATGTAAACAGATTTTGCTCCGTGATGAGAAGGACAAAGCACTGCCTTTTGTACTGGTGTTTTTAATACTATTGTTTCATACATCTACCCAGTAACCCAACAGATGGTGACCTACACAAGCTGCACATTTTGTATGAATATCAACAGAATTGCTCAACAATGTTGAATCACTTGCATAATACACACCTTCCCTATATACCAATTTCCTCTCTATTTTTGTTTTTATTTATCACTCCTACACTAACCCCTACAGCTGGTGACCTTTATACATGTCAAACATATGCCGGTAAGTCATGAATATGAATAGAAGTTGCCTGACGATGTTGAAAATCTTGTACATATACTCTCCTGACTATCATTGCTTCTTATTTATAACTCTGTCTAGAAAACATGCACATGACAGAGACTCTACCATCTAATGTTATGTGGAGTCCTAACCTCTGTAAAGTTGCCCAGGTGTGCTGAAGAGGCAATTACGAAGTTTGAACTGAGGATTGTCTTATAAATAAAGGGTTAAACCTTAGTTCTTGTTCATTAACAAATTTAAAAGCTCATTTGAACTGAATCTGTTTGTGGGGGTAATGAGTTAATCAATTCTGACAGAACTTCTGTGATACCAAATTATTGCTTGTTGCCATCCTGCTAAGTGCTAGTTATACTAAGCTGTGTACAAGCCTACTTATTTTATCATCTTTCTTCTTACTAGTTTGGTGGGTAATTTTAAAAAGTTTATTTTATCTAATACATGAAAATGATTGATGTCAAAGAGTGATTGTAAAAGGCATAAAATGACTTACTAGCAATATGAAACATGCCAATGGAGCTTGCAAAAACAAGAGCACCAAATGCAGGTGCAAGGCTTGGCTGCAGTTGCTATTTGTAAAATTTCTTAGTCAAAAAATGGCGTGACTTTGATAAATAAGATTAACAACTGCTCCCGAGTTTGAAGTTAAAAATCTTCACTAATGACAGAGATATCATAAAATGTCTAAATTTTTGCATAATGACATAGACATCGATGCAGATCATGACAGGGCTACGTCAATACCTCAACTTTTCTTTTTAACCAGGCGAGCTAAAAGTAATTTCTGGATATTCTGTGAATGTGGGCTTATACACAGGACGGCATACATAAGTAATACAAGTACATCTGATTGCTAGACCCTCTTACCAATTATCATACATTTACCATTATATGTCTCTATTTGCTTTTTTTTTGATGAGATTAACTCTTTCTTTTTTCTTCCTGAAATACACCTGTCGTTCAATACCTGAAATATACCTACTGTTGACTGAGACCGCCAAATCATACCTAAACATTAAAATTAGTTTTCTTTTTTAAACCTGTATGTTTTACAATTATTTGTCTCTTTTTTGCTTTTTTACTGATGAGATTCATTCTTGAGTTTTTCTCCCTGAAATGTACCTGCTGTTCAATACCTGAAATATACCTACTGGTCAGTACCTGAACTATACCTACTATCTTTGTACCTGAAATGCACCTGCTGATACAGACCAAAAATTTACCTACCTTTGTTGTTGTTTTCTAGTCATCAAGATTCATGCTCTGTGAAAAGGGGGTTTGTGACCCATGTCAGCCTGCGCATATGTTACACAATGTTTTCTATCCCTCCAAATGTAAATCCCATCCTTTGAATCACTTTCAGTTTATTGTGCGCATATGCCGTCTTTGTTTGCTTGTATTGGAGTTTAACACCGTTCTAACAGCTTAGGTCATATCACGGCGGTCAGTACAATTACGATGTGTTTCCTGGCTTTCTCACACCAGTACTGACACACCCCTCTTTCCAAGTCACTGACTACTTTTCCCACATGAATAAGAGGTGAGAGGCCAAAAATCACTGGATAGAAAGTTTGCCTCAACCGGGCATCGGACTTACAACCACCAGGTCATGAGTCAGATACGCAAGCTACTGGGCTACCCGGGCGGGCGCAAATGCTTTCATTTGGACAAATTTTAAATACCGGTAGTGTTGTTTGGTAAAGAGTCAAACCCCCTTATGCCAGAGCACTAATTTCTTTTATTACATTTTTGTTCATAGGCACCTTTATTTACACATAAATTTTAAATAGAAAACCTTTCAATTAAAAATTCATACAGCATTCCCTACCAACTCTGAACTTAAATTTGGATTGCACTTACAAAGACAAGCCAACCTACAAGATATTCATAATTTTGACTGAAACCGCCAGATCTTACTTAACCATTATCTTTTTTTTTCAAACATGTACGCAGGTCTCAAAATGTTGAAAACTTCTACATTAGAACTCATTATTGCCAAACCAGGTCTTCAGCAACCCTACACAACAGATGACATGCTCCTACCATTTTCAATCAAAAACACATTTCATCACATCAGATTAAAACCCTCCAAGGTTTTCAAACTGACCCAAAATTGTATGCATGAAGTACTTAATATCCAGATAGAAAAATATATCTGTCATTGTCATCACAAGATTGAAACCCTCCCAGGCTGACACTCTGCAGAAAATTTTGTGTAGTCATTCCTTTACCAACACATTTGTAGACATTAGGCAGTCTTAGTTTGCACGTGACACTTGGAAAGGCACTTCAAAGACCTGCCATTAAGTCCCTGGTCTTACTACAGACAGATCCCATCCATTCCCTCCTCTAGCAATTTTATACTTAAGAATTACCCACAAAGTGGGTAAAACTATAGACACAGGGGGATTGTCAAAGAAAGGGTCAATCTAAAACAATTTCAAACATCTTTTCCAATCCAGAATTCCTACATTGTGTTTTGCCAAAAGAGTGTCCTTAAATAGCACTAACTGTAAATTTTTACTACCTAGGAGTCTTAGTAGTAAAGCCAGTCTCTGTACCTGTCAGGCCTCCTACTAACCCTGCCACTGCAAGTCCTCACCACAGGCACATCTGGGATAGGGCTTTGTACTACAGTACAGACCTCTACCTGAGTTGTATGGGTGTGCTTTTTGCTGTTTCTTTATATCAGTAATTTGCACAATATTCCTTTAAAGCCTCTAGCTTCTTTTTCACATAACCATCATCAAAATTTCTAATACATATCAACAAGGCAAGAAAAATATATACAAATTACTTATACTACTGTACAAAATATATACAAATATCTAACTTATACAAATATCTAACACCTAACCACTGCAATTTTGTATCCCCACAGGTTTTTGGACTATATTCCATATAATATGCACCAAAATCTTTCACTTAACATCCAGATAGAAAAATATATCTGTCATCAAAGAAGATTGAAACCCTCCCAGGTTGACACTCTGCAGAAATTTTTGAGAAGTCATTCCTTTACCAACACATTTGTAGATGTAAGGTTGTCTTAATTTGCACATGACACTTGAAAGGGCACTTCAAAGACCTGTCATTAAGTCCCTGGTCTTACTACAGACAGATCCCATCCATTCCCTCCTCTAGCAATTTTATACTCAAGTACTAAACACAAAGTGGGTAAAACTATAGAGACAGGGGGAGTGTCAAAGAAAGGGTCAGTCTAAATCAATGGCAAACATCTTTTCCAATCCAGAATTCCTACATTGTGTTTTGCCAAAAGGGTGTCCTTAAATAGCACTAAATGTATATTTTTACTTCCTAGAAGTATTTGTAGTAAAGCCAGTCCCTGTACCTATCAGGCTTTCTACTAATCCTACCACTGCGAGTCCTCACCACTGGCACATCTGGGATAGGGCTCTGCACTTTAGTACAGACCTCTACCTCAGTTGTATGGGTGTATTTTCTGCTTTTTCTTTAAATCAGTAATTTGCACAATATTCCTTTAAAGCCTCTAGCTTATTTTTCACATAACCATCATCAAAATATCTAATACATATTATCAAGGCAAGAAAAATATATACAAATTACTTATACTAATGTTCAAAATATATACAAATATCTAACTTTTACAAATATCTAACACCTAACCACTGCAATTTTGTATCCCTACAGGTTTTTTAGACTATATTCAAAACAATATGCACCAAACACTTGCATTTAACATCCATATAGAAAAATATATCTGTCATAACAACAGATTGAACCTCCCCCAGACTGACACTCTGCAGAAAATTTTGAGAAGTCATTCCTTTATCAACATATTTGTAGACATTAGGCAGTCTTAGTTTGCACATGACACTTGAAAGGGCACTTCAAAGACCTGTCATTAAGTCCCTAGTCTTACTACAGACAGATTCCATCCATTCCCTCCTCTAGCAATTTTAAACTCAAGTACTAAGCACAAAATGGGTAAAACTATAGAGACAGGGGGAGTGTCAAAGAAAGGGTCAATCTAAAACAATGGCAAACATCTTTTCCAATCCAGAATTCCTACATTGTGTTTTGCCAAAAGGGTGTCCTTAAATAGCACTAAATGTATATTTTTACTTCCTAGAAGTATTTGTAGTAAAGCCAGTCACCCTACTACTGCGAGGACTTCCTCACCACAGGCAGATCTTGGATAGGGCTCTGCACTACAATACAGACCGCTACATCAATTGTATGGGTGTGCCTTTTGCCGTTTCTTTGTATCAGTAATTTGCACAATATTCCTATAAAGTCTCTAGCTTCTTTTTCACATAGCCATCATTAAAATATCTAATACATATTAACAAGGGAAGAAAAATATATACAACTTACTTATACTACTGTTCAAAATATATACAAATATCTAACTTATATAAGTATCTAACACCTAAACACTGCAATTTTGTATCCCTACAGGTTTTTAGACTATATTTCATACAACATGCACCAAAATCGATCACTTAATTTCCAGACAGAAAAATATATCCGTCATCAAAAGATTGAAACCCTCCCAGGCTGACACTCTGCAGAAAATTTTGCTTGGTCATTCCTTTACCATCACATTTGTAGACATTAGGCAGTCTAAGTTGCACACGACACTTGGAAAGGCACTTCAAAGACCTGTCATTAAGTTCCTGGTCCTACTACAGACAGATCCCATCCATTCCCTCCTCTACCCACTTTATACTCAAGTACCACCCACAAAGTGGGTAAAACTATAGACACAGGGAGTGTGTCAAAGAAAGGGTCAATCTAAAACAATGGCAAACATCTTTTCCAATCCAGAATTCCTACATTGTGTTTTGCCAAAAGAGTGTCCTTCAATAGCACTAAATGTAAATTTTTACTTCCTAGAAGTCTTAGTAGTAAAGCCAGTCCCCGTATCTGTCAGGCTTTCTACTAATCCTACCACTGCGTGTCCTCACCACTGGCACATCTGGTGCAGACCTCTACCTCAGTTGTCTGGGTGTGCTTTTTGCTGTTTCTTTATATCAGTAATTTGCACAATATTCCTTTAAAGCCTCTAGCTTCTTTTTCACATAACCATCATCCAAAATTTCTAATACATATCAACAAGGCAAGAAAAATATATACAAATTACTTATACTACTGTACAAAATATATACAAATATCTAACTTATACAAATATCTAACACATAACCACTGCAATTTTGTATCCTTACAGGTTTTTAGACTATATTCCATATACTCTAATATGCATCAAAATCTTTTACTTAACATCCAGATAGAAAAATATATCTGTCATCAAAGCAGATTGAAACCCTCCCAGGCTGACACTCTGCAGAAAATTTTGAGAAGTCATTCCTTAATCAACATATTTGTAGACGTTAGGCAGTCTTAGTTTGCACATGACACCTGAAAGGACACTTCAAAGACCTGCCATTAAGTCCCTGGTCTTACTACAGACAGATCCCATCCATTCCCTCCTCTAGCAATTTTATACTCAAGCACTAAACACAAAGTGGGTAAAACTATAGAGACAGGGGGAGTGTCAAAGAAAGGGTCAATCTAAAACAATGGCAAACATCTTTTCCAATCCAGAATTCCTACATTGTGTTTTGCCAAAAGAGTGTCCTTAAATAGCACTAACTGTAAATTTTTACTACCTAGGAGTCTTAGTAGTAAAGCCAGTCCCCGTATCTGTCAGGCCTCCTACTAACCCTGCCACTGCGAGTCCTCACCACAGGCACATCTGGGATAGGGCTCTGCACAACAGTACAGACCTCTACCTCAGTTGTCTGGGCGGGCACTGGAGACTCCAACAGGAAAACCAAGGCAACAGGAGAAACAGCGGCGGGGGTAAGAAACATCTCAACCTCCTCCACTGAGTCCTCTACACCACAGGGGCTCAAGGTACAATCTGCTGGTGTCGTAGAAGACAAAGGCGTTGAGGTGAGAAACATCTCATCCTCTTCCCCCAAGTCCTCTACAGCAGAGGAATCCAAGGTACAGCTAAGCTCTCGCGAACTCAGCTCTACCTCACATCCCTCCTCACCACGAAAGACCTCAGACCCCTGAACAGCAACAGCACCAAAGGACTCTGCAGCAGCATCAGTCACAGACGGGACCACATACTCTGTCAGTGCAGGAGAGGATGGGACAGTGATATCCCAATCCTCGACTGCACCAGCAGCGTACGGACCACCAACCCTGCACAGAACGAACCTGGCAATCCTACAAAGAGCAGACCTAGGACCCATTATGAAATAGCCAAAGAAATAACTTATCTGTCTCAATGAAATCTCTCTGTGTACCTGAAATGAGAAAAGAAAGAAAAATTTTATCATTGATATTCTTGAAAGCCAGTGTCAAGTATAACCCTTAACTTGCAAAATAAATTAATTGAAACTTTTAAGCCAACAGTAATATTCCAAATGTTGCTATTCCAGTCATTTGTTGGGGAAAAATATCACCTTATTGGATAGTATAGATATAACTTCAGGCTGCACGTTCTGTGCAGTCTGATCTTGTTCTACACTGTCCACAAAAATTCTTGAGTTGGGCTTAGCAGCCAAAGGATTAAATTTTAGACCTGCCATTGATAATAACTAATCAGACAAAGAATAAATATTTGACAAAGAGGTGATATATTTCTTATACTCTATTGCACGGAAAAAAATTTGCTGCTCCTATTAGTAACTATTGCTGCTTTCTTCTCTACAATGTTCTCAAACAGTATTCATTGCAGGGATATAAAAAATTTATAGCCAAAAAAAAAAAAAACATGGGGGGGTATCAAAAATATTATGGGACAAGGAGAAAATGCTGGTAACCAGCATTTTCTCCTTTCTCACAAGGTTTTCTACCCTTTTGATGGCATATCCTACCAAAATATTCTCTATCTGATAATATAATGTGGTCTGCAATTCAGCTTTCAATTTGAACTTGAATTTTGTAGTTTGGCAAAGAGTTGTCTTCACCGAATTAACTCTTTACCAAACAACACAATTTTAGACTAGTCCAAATTGAAAGCATTTGCAGATGACAATATCAATGTTACTTAAAAATTGGAATTTGTTTTGGGATGGGAAGAAAACATTGTTTGGAAAAAGAGAAAATGCTGGTTACCAGCATTTTCTCCTTTTCCCACAATGTTTTCAAAAGGCTTCCTTTTTAGGGTCATTAAAAGTCAGGATTGTGTGGTAAAGAGTTAATTAAATAATAAAATTTTAGAGCTGTTCAAATCCAAGGCATTTACAGACGACACATGACTGTGGTTTAAAATTTGGCAATTGCCTTTGAAAGGGTAGAAAATATTGTTGGAAAAGGAGAAAATGCTGGTTATCAGCCATTGTCCTCTTCCCACAATGTTTTCAAAAGCTTTCTGCAATAGGGTCCTTAACCCTTTACCAAAACAATCCTGTGTTTTAACAAACCAATGAAGACAGCTTATGGAAACATTGTGGGAAAAGGATAAAAAGTTGGTAACTATAATTTTCTCCTTTTCCCACAATGCTTTTAACCTTCAAAAAAAAAAAATTATTATGTATCTGTTATATTGTCATCTGTAAATGCTTTCAACTTGGACACATCTAAAAATTTTACGTATGGTAAAGAGTCTGAACAGAGTCTGAACACTTGACTGTTTGGTAAAAGTTTAACTTATCACTGTGAACACAAATTCACATCAACTTAAAAAAAAAAGTATGCCACATAAGGACATTTAATCAATTTGGCAAGACCAGAGAATTATGCCAATCACAAGCATGGGGACACGAGCAAAGAGTTTCGATCAATGCTATATTGCACAATGGATTTATTAATGTTAGTTCTTTTTTTTGTCTGAAATTCTCTGAAAGAGACATGAAATGTTTTGCAGTGGAAAACAAAGATAAAAATATATGAAATTACAATAAAAAGAATGTCAACTGAAATATCTAGCCTTGTTTAATAACCTCTGCACGTTCAAAAAGAGGCACTTGTCATCAAGGTTTTAGTTTGATGTTAACATTAATCCTTGGTGCGTGAAGAATGCTAAATGTGTAGATACAGATCACAGAGCAAAACACATGTAGTTTATTCTTGGATTCAAACCATCTGCTACTTGAGCCCATTTACATGTATTCCTTACTGAAAGTACATGTAGATTTCACTGAAAGTACAGGTAGATTTCAATTATGAAACAGACTAAGTTTGGTTCTGTACAGTTTTGGAAGTTCAGCTCAAAAGGCAACTTATGTTAATTAAATCAGCCTTTGACTAAGCAATATTTAAGCGGATTAGCACATCTGCCATTTCAAAGGGTATGTTGGTAACCTGTTAACTGATAGGATTTGTGTTTGATCGACAACCCCTTATCTGCAGTATACCATAAGATCATGCTTCCCAACTTTTTTCGAAACCAAAGGGAGTTTTGAGAGTTTCAAAGGGGGAGATTTGGGGTTTCATGGGGGAGACTTTTTGAGGCAAACCAAAGGTCTGTCTAAAGATCATTTTTAAACCATTCTAGGCCAAATATCTTAATAACTGAACAAAAGTCTGGTTTATGATTTATTTCTTTTTATTCTTTACTAAATATTATTGTTTGTCAAATGTATGTGAATATTCAGAGCAAAAACAAAATCCACCATTACAGTTATGAAATTATAGAAAGCAGTGACTATTATGGTAAAGAAGTGCTGTAATGTTCATTATCAAATGCTACTTTGTCCATTGTGTTTTCACTGTTTTGTAAGTGCATCAATGAGTTCCTTTTGAATATCATTTTTGTCTGCATATATCATCAGTAAAATGACTCAAAAGCATACAGAAAATAAAAAAAAAAATGCACTTCAAAAAAAAAAGAATCTGGAGGCAATCTTCACATGAAAAATTCTGGAAGCAAACATCAGCATCGGTAACAAGCGGCAACAACAGGTTCCTCCAATCAGTGCCCTGATTACTATATTACTCTATCGCCAGTAACAAGTCATATGCTGCAACATCACTGATTGAAATAAAACTACAATCACATGCCGGTTGATCAATTTTTAGATAAATTGGAACGCCAGTGGTCAATTTGTGCAGTAAGAGTTTAAAACTTAGTATTTTTTCAATGTTTTTCTAACTGATTAACTTAATATTTTCAATCACATTGTCTGCGTCCCTGGGAAGCACTGAGCAATGGTATTCTGTGTTTATAGATCAAGATTCTTACAACATAATTTACCTTGTAACCTCAGGTGAACGATGTTTTGATTTCCGCTCTGAAAAGTACCTCGGCCACCTTCTCCAATTTGATTGGTTCACGATCATAGATCTATAAATCTCAGAATCTGGATTCCTATTTGTAGACAACGAACCTGATTGACTGTGAAATACACACAATCATGTGTCAGTTACTTGTAAACTTCGGATAATATACATGTACCTTGGGTAAAAATTTATCACACCCTTTTTACCCTTATGTCGGATTTTTTCCAAATTGGGGGTTTTTAATTGTCTGTCTGGGTAATCGGGTAATTCATCTTGAATCGGGAGACTCCTGATGAAATCGTGATGTAAAACATGCAAGATAAAACAAACTACCATCAATGATATTAACAAGTTTGTTAACTGACAGCACACTTAGGGCATTTTAAAATCATCAGGCAACCATTTTCCCTTTACTAGAAACTTGTCTTAGACTTATACCTCTCTGCTTTTTAATTGTCTGTCTGGGTGATTGGGTAATTCATCTTGAATCGGGAGACTCCCAATGAAATCTGGAGTGATGTAAAACATGCAAGATAAAACAAACTACCATCAATGATATTAACAAGTTTGTTGATTGACAGCACACTTAACGCATTTTAAAATCATCGGGCAACCATTTTCCCTTTACTAGAAACTTTTCTTAGACTTACACCTCTCTGCTGAATAAGACAATCTATAATTTTTCTCAAAATGCTTGTAATCCGGTGTTATTTATTATCAAATATGATGTTGAGACAACCTAACAAGCTTTAAGCACCTTTAATTCTATTATTCTTAGGCAAAACTGAGGATAATAATGTGTGTCATTCTTTCCCATTGAAGTTCAAAACTTTGCTTGCACAGGTATTACATTATCCAATGCCCGTGAAATCCACACTTTTTGTACATATTCTTGTGTTAATTAGTTCAAGCATTATAAATTTCTTACCGACAATTCATTATAGACAAAAACATATGAAAAGGAATATTTTTCTGGAATTTAAGAGAGAGAAACAGTCATGACAGCACAATTTAAGTAATCTATCTGCTGTACTGTATATGTATTTACTGCAGTTGTTTTGGAGCCCGTAGTGATGGTAACCAGGAAGTCCATTTATCTAATTGCCACGGATCCATGTATAGTAGGAAGTTACAGTATGGTCCATTATTATTGCTCCCCTCTCTAATTAACACTCCCCGGGTTTTGTTCTAAGTACAAAAAAAGCTTACAAGACTGCCATTCCATGGATAAAGTTAAAAAAAAAAACTGGCTGAAATGCATATAATCCTAATTACTTCACAAATTGATGTCCTTTACACCTGACTATCTGAATATATATACACTTCAATAATATTTAAAACTTCTCGTAACACAAAGTGTTAACTTGGAATAACTTCAAGAAAATGAAAGTAGTGAAGATCTGTGTCATAAATTAATCATGAATGCAATTTATAAAACCAAATGAATCATGATCTGGGTAAAATCGATATTCTGCATTAAATGCTGCATGTGCAGCGTTTCAGAAAGTCCGCATTTTTGACGCGCAAAATGAAAGCCTGACACAACAAAATTGATGCACTGCGTCTTCCTTGACGCAACATAAATCAGAATGAAAAAAGAACAAAGTACTGATTCACGAATAGATCTATATCTTACAAAATTGTCAAGTTAATAACTTCAAAATCATATCGAACCTGCTATCTAACTCTGAATTATTTGTTTCCGGTTTACACTGAATCAGTCTAAAACGCGACATTATTCTGTGTGACATCACTGTCGTCTTGTCTATATTACTGTATGGAATCCATATATAAACTTTTTGTCCACGTTTTAGGCCCTGTTCTGTAATGGTCACCGACTTGCTAAACTGGTACCCGTTGTATCTCCTGTAACTGTCAAGAGCAGCTACTGGGTTTTCACATGTACCAAATCCACCAATCAGACAGCCCGTAACAGAATGGCTTTATTTGTTTAAGAAAATTGAGCAATAATTGTATCTTTGGCCAAGATTTTCATGGCAAACAACGATTTTTTCTGACAGCGATCAATTTATTCAACTCACTAAAGAATTTAATCTCTTTTGATAAGGTCTATTTATGTGTATAAATAAAAACACAATTTGAATTTCCAAGTCTCACGTTATCTCATGAAATCTCGAACAGGGCAGAAACCTGACTTGTACGCATTGGGTGTTACCTGTTGTTGATATGAAGATCGATGACAGGCTGCCAGTTTCCGACTTGCTGGAGTAATCGGGATGACAGACGAAAGTTTCTACGAGGTCATTGTTTTCTACTTTTACCTCACTGTCATTTAAAACTTTTAGCATTATGTGACATCTACAAACTGGCAAAGGTAAACAACACATGGAAAAAAAAAACAGGTTAAAGACCGTGACGCGTGAAATTTCTGAATAACCCTCGAAATTCCAAACAGCAAGTCATAGATGACCCCCAAAATTTATGAGCTGGCAGAAACATTGGTTATGAGAGTGAAAGTATCGAAGATCACTGATACTAATTAATTGTGAATGCAATTTAAATTCCAAATGAATCGAGATCAGCGGTAAAATCAGTATTCTGCATTAAATACTGCATGTGCATTCAAGAAAGTGAAAGTATTGAAGATCATTATCACTAATCAATCGTGAATGCAATTTAAATTCTAAATGAATCATGATCAGCAGTAAAAGCGATATTCTGCATTAAATAAGTTGCATGTTTCTCAGATGGCGTCGCTCCACAGTCTGTGCTGACTAAAACCCGTTATTGTCATCCCCAGAAAATTCTATGTCATTTTATCTCTATTAATCATCCCCCCCTTTCGGAAAATATAATTTTCTCCTTTTCCCATAATGCTTTTTATTTTTTACACGACAAATTCCATCAATGGAGTCCCATCTTTGAAGCTCCAAATTTATTCAACTGATTGCATGGTGCTTTACTCTGTTACAAAAATTATTTCAGTCATGTCGCAGCTGCCAGTGCACCTAACCCTATTTTCCTAGAGTTTCTGTTACCAGTACCTGGCACAATATTCTTCTCAATCCACTGGCTGCTTTCCCATATAACCATCGTCGAAACAATGATCAGCGGCGAGAGGGGAATGAATCCTGTCACAATGGCTAACATCATTCCTCATTAAAAAAAAACTGGCCAAACTGGGGATTGAAACCAGCGACGCCTTTCTCAAAGCTTGTATGCTACTGACTGCACTACCAAAGCTCGGCAATTTACTCAATTCGTCGAGATCTGACCTGGATACAAGCAGGTTATAACATTAACTATGGGCCATATTGTCAGGTTCAATATAGTATGACACTTGTTCATTTGCTGTTTAAATAGTTGCTAGGTTACATTTGCTTCAGGCACCATACAATTTTTTTGTTTGCAATTTTAAGCATGATTTTTCAAATATTCTAGATGGCTACTAGCAACTGCCTATGTGTTCACATTCTGTTGTGAGCATTTTGTTTTTTGGTCTGGGATACAGCCTCTGCCAATCACATGGGCACCATGCTAAAACCTTGCTATAGCCAAGTGAGGTCTGTACCATTATCCAATGATGTATTGGGCCAAACATAAAGTAGGCATGTTCAATATCATTACTGTTATATCAGTGTGAACAGTGCACTTATCAATGCTTTCCTGGAGTTTCTTTTGCCAGTATTTCATACAGCATTCTTTTCAAATCACTGGCTGCTTCCCAACAGAAACAACTGATTAGTGATGGAGGAATGAATCTTGTTGCAACGATCATCAACTTTCGGGAAAAATTTGGACAAACTTTACAACAGACATACAACAATCTAGTCGAGAAATACAAAGCAGGACCAGTTGAACTTGTGCCCCATGTTTAAAGAAATTGCTTTCAAAAACAATAGAAAAACTGGAAACCGAGTTAGTCTTATTTCAAGCGTCAAAGAAATCTGATTATTTCGACCTGAAATGTCCTGTGCACTAGAGAAATAGAGATTTTTGACAATGTTTAGAGCATCAGAAAGCAAGCAGACTGATCTCAGTGGTGAATATAAAAAAATTAAGCTAGTTAATGGATTGAAAGGTGTTTTACACCACTTCAAACATTATTTCAGTCATATAAAGGCAACGGCTCATTTATTACTCCAGTATTGGGCTAGGGCTCTAAAGTGTCTTCTCAAAGGACACTGCCACAAAAAATCCAGTGCTTTCAGTGAGGCTCAAACCGTGCACTTTACCACAGAGCCATGCAGGACCCAAACAACAAAATTTAGCACAGGATGAAATTAAGGTGCTGAACCTCGACTTTTACACGGCTAAACTCTCTACCACACAAGCAAATTATTGACTTGTCCAAATTGAAAGCATTTGCAGACGAAAGTTTAAACGTAGCTTAAATGATTGAATTTGTCTTTGATAGGGTAGAAAACGTTGGAAAAGGAGAAAATGCAGATTACCAGCATTTCTCCTTTCTCCACAATGTTTTCAAAGGTTTCTACCTCAGTGTCATTAAAACTCTGCGTTGTGTGGTAAAGGGTTAAAATATCACTGGCACTGGAGAAAGAGTGGCATTTTCTATTGAAGACTGTCTGCTTTTCTTAGTATGTAGCTAGGTTCACTGTTTGTATGAACATTTTTATATTTGGTTAAGTCAATAAAACACAAAACAATAATTTAAATTTGCAAATTCATCATTCATCATTTCATCATTTATTTGAAAATCACATTCAGAAGTTTGACCCAAAGTTTTGACATTTGACCCCAAGTATTTGAAATAGGGTGTCAAAAATGACCCTCAAAATTCAACAAGTGGCAAGTGCTATTGCAATTACTATCATCATTCCTCGGACAGAAATTGGCCAGGCAGCAGATCAAAACCAGCCATCTCCTGGTTTAAAGTCCAGCATTTCAGAAAGTCTGCATTTCTGTGTTTTTGAAAAGGAGAATAAAAGGCTGGTGCAACAAAATAAATTACATCTTCCCTGATACAACATAAAACAGAACTAAAAATTTACATAATCAGTTGATTCAATTGATATATCTTACGAATTGTTGAGTATATAACTGCATAGTCATATCGAAACCACATTGTACAACTGAATTTTTTATTTCTGGTTAACAATGTATCAGTCTAAAAGGTGACATTATGCTGTGTGACATTGCTGTAGTCTTCCCCATATCACTATAGAGTACTTTAATAAAACTTTGTGTTTAAAACCTACTCAGTCATGGTCCAGATGACAGATGACACAGTTTCTACTAGGTCATTGTGTTAACTTTTACCTCAATAACACACTGTAATATCAAACTTTTAGCATTAAATGACATCTACAAAAGATAACTACATGTGGAAATACAAGAGGGCCATAATGGCCCTGAAGTCGCTCACTTAAGCCTTATTACCAACTATGACCCATTTCCAACCTCTTCTGAAATAACATGACCAGCATTCTTACAAACTTTCATGAGTATTGGACTGAATATGTGGCCTCTAGAGGGTCCACAAGGTTTTTCAAAGATGTTTCTTGCTGACCTAGTTTTTGATTTGATCAACTGTGACCTATTTTTCAACTCGTCAAAGAAATCATCAAACCAGACTAATTTTTATAGGCACTGGACTGAAGATGTGGACTCTATAGCATATATGGGTGGTTTAAAGTTCATACGGACCCCCTGATTTTTTAAATATGTTGAAAAATACCTTATTGATTTTTATGATACTTTGGGCTGAAAATGTGGCCTCTAAGGTGTACACAAGGTTTTTCTAAGATTTTACCTAGTTTTTGACCTGACATGACCCTATCTGAAAGTCATCTGAGGTACTATCAAGACAAACATTCTGAAGAATTTTCATGAGCATTGGACTGAAAATGCGGCCTCTAGAGCGTACAAAAATTTTTTTTCCCAGATTTGACCTAGTGACCTAGTTTTTGACCCAACATGACCCATTATCAAATTCATCCAAGATATAATCAAGACAAACATTCTGACAAAGTTTCATGAGTATCAGGCTGAAAATGTAGCCTCTAGAGTGTACACAAGGTTAAAGTTGATGATGCACGACACAGGACGGGCAACAGACACAGCACTGTAACAAAAGCTCATCTTGGGCACTTTGTGCTCAGGCAAGCTAAAAAGTAAAAGATTAAAGACCATGTTTCTTCAGATTTTGGAATGACCCCAAATATTCCAAACAAGGAGTCACAGCTGACCCCCCTAAAATTCAGGAGCTAGCAGGAATACTTCAAGCCCTGCACATTATCAACTAAGCTATCCCCGTTTCTTTTAACTTTGACCCAAGAAACTTTCTAGATGTCCCTTAAAATCTGAATGTTTACCTGTTTTTATTCATTTGAATAACCAGGGGTCAAAATGACCCCCATATAACGAACTCTAGGAAAAGCCTGAATGAGCATTATGGGCGTACACTATGGCACACCCCTGGCAGAAAGTAACAAGTTTAACCCTTTACCACAATTTTAAAGACCCTGGCAAAGAAGGCTTTGAAATTTCAAACATTGTGGGAAGATGCTGGTAACCAGCATTTTTTCCTTTTTCCACAATGTTTTCTACCCTTCCAAAGGTGATTTCAATTTTTGAGTCACTATTATTTTGTCAACCGCAAAAGCTCTCAATTTGGACAAGTCCAAAGTTTTGCTGTTAACAATATCAGGAATAAACCCTCCCTAAAAATTAGGGTTGAATGGAAATATACATTTTCCACAATAATTTTCAAACTACCACAGTTAAAGTATAGTTATTTAGACAAATCAATACTAGGCTTTAATTGCTGGGCTTTCATTATTTACATAGTTTCATTTATTATTTACCTAATTATTAGAAATGTTACTCCAGACAATTTTGTCATTCAGCAGCATTCTCTTCTTTTTTCACAATGTTTTCAAAAGCCTTCCTCCTCAGGGTTGTTAAAAGTCGGGATAGTGTGGTAATGGCTTAAACCTTTACTACAAAATCCAGAGTTTGAACGACCCTGCTGGTAAGCAGCATTTTCTCCTTTTCCCACAATGCTTTCTTAGCTTTCAGAAACAAATCCTTACATCTAAGTTAGATTTAAATTGTCATCTGCATATGCTTTCAATCCAGAAGTCTGAAATGTTGTTTGGTAAAGAGTTGAACTATCTTAAGCTTCAGTTATAATAATAACAAAGTTTTGTGAAAAAATGAAAAAAAAAACATTTCAAGATTCATTTTAGACAATATTTTTTGCACCAAAAACACTATATTTCAAATGGCACTACAAAAAATAAAGCGTCTGCCAAAAATTGCCATCTAGCACTCAAAGAATTACCTAAAATATTTAGTCTCATTCTTTAATCCTTAGCCCTTTACCACATAATCTCAAGTTTTATCGACCCTGAGGAAGAAGCCTTTTGAAAACACAGGGATGTACCTAGAAATTTTTAATCTGGGGGGATTTGCCCCCGATAAATTCTGAAATTGGGGGGCAATGAAAATAAATTGCGGGATATGAAGACTGTTTTATATGCTTTGAGGTTGTTTATAATATATTCATCTATAAACGATGTATAAATATTACTTTTATTGAATTCATATATCCTGCTTGTTCCCGGTCAGAGTTGAATCTAGAATTGAAAAACAATGGGCCAGTCCTCCACCTCTTTCTAACAAAAGGGCCATGATGGCCATGGATCGCTCACCTAAGTCAATAGGCCAAATTTCACTCGAGGGTCATAATGACCCAATTTAAAACTCATCTGAGATATTATTAAGACAAACATTCTGACCAACTGTCAGGTCCATTGAGCTGAAAATGTGGCCTCTGGAGTGTCCAAAATGTCTTTCTTCAATTTGACCTAGTGACCTAGTATATGACCCTATGTGACCATATTTCAAACTCATCTGAAATATCAAAACAAACTTGTTGACCAAGGTTCAGGTGAATTGGGTAAGAATTGCCACCTCTAGAGTTCCCACAAGGGGTTTCTGTAATTTGGCCTAGTGACCTAGATTATGACCCAATGTGGTCCAACTTCAAATCCATTCAAGATATCATCAAGTCAAACATGCTGACAAATTTTCAGGTCAGTTGAGCAAAAACTGTGGCCTCTACAGTGCCCACAATACATGTCTTAAATTTGACCCAGTGACCTAGTTTATGACCCTATGAGATCCAATTTCTACTTGATCTGAGATATCATCAAGTCTAATATGTAGACCAATTTACAGGTCAATCTAGCTAGAATTGTGGCCTCTAGAGTGCCCAAAAGATATTTCTTCAATGTGACCCAATGACATTGTTTATGACCCTATGTGACCCAATTCTGAACTCATCCAAGACAAAAAATTTCCAACTTGTCTCAGATTTTATCAAGACAAACATTCTGACCAAATTTCACAAGTATCTGACTGAAAATGTGGCCTCTAGAGCGTACACAAGGTTTTTTGAAGATTTGATCTAGTGACCTAGTTTTTGACCCCACATGACCCCAATTTCAAACTCGTCCCAGATTTTATCAAGACAAACATTCTGACCACATTTCACAAGTATCTGACTGAAAATGAGGCCTCTAGAGCGTACACAAGGTTTTTCTAAGATTTGACCTAGTGACCCAGTTTCTGACCCAATTTCAAACTCCTCTGAGATTTTATCAAGACAAACATTCTGACCATGTTTTACAAGTATCTGACTGAAAATGTGGCCTCTAGAGTGTACACAAGGTTTTTCGACAATTTGACCCAGTGACCTAGTTTTTGACCCCACATGACCCAATTTCAAACTCGTCCGAGATTTTATCAAGACAAACATTCTGACCAAATTTCACATGTACCTGACTGAAAAAATGTGGCATCTAGAGCGTACACAAGGTTTTTCGAAGATTTGACCTTGTGACCTAGTTTTTGACCCCACATGACCCAATTTCAAATTTGTCCGAGATTTTATCAAGAGAAACATTCTGACCAAGTTTAATGAGGATTGGACTGAAAATGTGGCCTCTAGAGCGTACACAAGGTTTTTCTAAGATTTGACCTAGTGACCTAGTTTTTGACCCCACATGACCCAATTTCAAACTCATCCGAGATTTTATCAAGACAAACTTTCTGACCAAATGTCACAAGTATCTGACTGAAAATGTGGCCTCTAGAGTGTACACAAGGTTTTTCGAAGATTTGACCTAGTGACCTAGTTTTTGACCCCACATGACCCAATTTCAAACTCGTCCCAGATATTATCAAGACAAACATTCTGACCAAATTTCACAAGTATTGGACTGAAAATGAGGCCTCTAGAGCATACACAACGTTTTTCTAAGATTTGACCTAGTGACCTAGTTTTTGACCCCACATGACCCAATTTCGAACTCGTCCCAGATTTCATTAAGACAAACATTCTGACCAAGTTTCATGAGGATCGAAAATGTGGCCTCTAGAGCATACACAAGGTAAAAGGTTGACGACGGACGACACACGTCGCACGATGGACACAGCACGATCACAATAGCTCACCATGAGCACTTCGTGCTCAGGTGAGCTAAAAAGTGGACCGGTATGAAAATCCAAGTTGGCAATATAAAACCAAATACTTTAAGGCATGAATAGCAGAGAAAAGCACACATGGAGAGTTTGTGGCACCAGACAAAACCAGTTCAAGAACAATCTTTTGCTTTAAATGCAGTTCAACACCAGTGACAAATGCTTCATTAATTTCTTGTGCTTTCTTTGATTATACTTGATTCTATGCTCTCAGTCATGCTGCAAAAACAAGACCCCCTCCCACTCTTGTTGGTTGTCCGATAATTTTGATTTCATAAATTCACCAAAGACCTTTTCTTGTGATTAAATTGAAAATTCATGCAGTTCAGTCGATATGAATGTATGTAAATATGCATAAAAAAAATTAAAGACAGCTTGAAGTGTCTATGAGCAGGCGATGTCAAATTGACATTTTTTGTCTCGAGTTTCCGTGCTTTACATCGATCTATTTTTGCTGTAATTTATCTTTAAAAAAAGGTATTTCTCAGTGATTTCATAAACATTCTGAAGGACAAAAACCAACACGTTTGTTGTGGTATGCATCTGCAAAATAAGAACACTGGGTTCTGCCTTAAATCAGATACCTTTTCTGTAATTCTAAATCATCAAAATTTTCAGTAAATTTTATAACCGTCTGTAGATGTGGATCATGTAGTTTTCCATATAATCAGAACACGCTACAAGAATCATACCTAAATTAGTTTTCACAAACCGTGGATGTATCTTTTTTTTTTGCTGACAAATACAACATGAAAGTTCATTTTTTAATCTGAACTCTCATTTTAAAAATGGTATTATCCACATACAGTACTTTCTGGTAGCAATAAAATGTCTGAAAATTGCAATTGATATCACTTTGAATTATTCTATTTTGAGAAAACACTGGGAACAGACGCTCAAATGACGTAACACGCAGGAATAACACAGGAATGTAGAGGGAGTGTTTTGACATTTTTCTTTTTCACGGGCTTTCTGTAGTAATCATGACCTATTTGGAATACATGTCATCCATATATGGTAAATGTGGGCAGAATCACTGGAAGAAACAGTGAAAGGGGAATTGTAATATCCATGGAATGACAGATTTTTGTTTGAATTGACCTCTTTTTATGAGTGACGTAATACGAAATGAAGACTGTTGGTTAAAATTAAGACATATTTGAGGGATCTGCCCGCGGAAAATTTATTAATGGGGGGGGTGGGAGGCAAACACCAAAATTTGCAGCAATCCCGCAAGACTGCACTCTGAATGCAACCCTGAAAAAATTGTGGAAAAAGGAGAAAATGCTGGTAACCAGCATTTTCTCCTTTTCCCATTATGCTTTGTACCCCATCAAAAAACAAATTCCATCATTTGAGCCACATATGAATTCTCGTTTGCAAGTGCTTTGACTTTGGACTAATCCAAAATTTTGTCGTTTGGTAAAGAGTTAACACACTTTTCATAATCTAGTTTATTTGCTGCCACCTTAGATCAAGATCAGACTGCAGAACACAAGCTGTGTCCTTTGCTAAGACATTATAGACACGAGGAATTTTGAAACTGGACATATTGGGGTCTTATTTCTGTAGTGTGGAAAATGTTTTGAGGCTTTATACATTGCCACACAGTTCCATGAAAAGGCTTTCGAAAACATTACAGGAAAAGGAGAAAATGCTGGTAACCAGTATTTTCTTTTTTTTTTCCTACAATGTCTTGAAGAGAAAAATTTCAACATTTGAGCCTGTTTTTTTTTTTTTTAAACTCTTCACCAAACAACAAAATTTTGGACCTTTCCAAATAAGAAGCATATGCAAATGACAAAATAAATGAGAATCAAAAATTGACATTTGTCATCAGAGATATTAACAAGACAAACATTCTGACAAAGTTTCATAACTATCCAACTGAAAATGTGGCTTCTAGAGTGTGAACGATGTGTTTCTAAGATTTGACCGGGTGGCATAGTTTTTTACCCAACATGACCCACTTTCAAACTTGTCCGGGATATCATCAAGATAAACATTCTGACCAATTTTCTAGAATATTGGACAGATAGTGTGGACTCTAAAGATTTGACCTAGTGACCTAGTTTTTGACCAGGCGTGACCCATTTTCAAACTCCTCCAAGACATAATCAAAGCAAACCTTCTGACAAAGTTTCATGAGTATTAGACTGAAATGTGGCCTTTAGAGTGTACACAAGATTTTTCTAAGATATGACCCAGTTTTTAACCGACATGACCCATTTTCAAACTCGTCCAAGAAATCATCATAACAAACATTCTGACCAACTTTCCAGAGTATTAGACGGAAAATGTGGCCTCTAGATAATACACAAGGTTTTTCAAAGATCTGACCTAGTGACCTAGTTTTTGACCCAATGTGACCCATTTTCAAACCCGTCTGACATATCATCAAGGCAAACATTATGACAAAAGTTTCGTAAATATTAGCCCGAAAATGTTGCCTCAAGAGTGTACACAAGGTTTTTCTAAGATTTGACCTAGTTTTTGACCCTACATGACCCACTTTCCACCTCATCCAAGAAATCATCACGACAAACATCCTGACCAACTTTGAAGAGTATTAAACGGACAATGTGGCCTATAGATAATACACAAGTTTTTTCAAAGATTTGACCTAGTGACCTATTTTTTTAACCCAACATGACCTATTTTCATACACATCTGAGATATCATCAAGACAAACATTCTGACAAAGTTTCATGAGTATCTGACTGAAAATGTGGCCTTTAGAGTGTACACAATGTTTTACAAAGATTTGACCTAGATACCTAGCTTCAGACCTTACATGATACATTTCCAAACTTGTCCAAGATATTATCAAGACAAACATTCTGACCAATTTTCATGAGTATTGGCCTGAAAATGTGGCCTCTTGAGCATACACAATACTTTTCTAAGATTTGACCAAGTGACCTCGTTTTTGACCTACATGACCCATTTTCGAACTCATCTGAGATATCATCAAGACAAACATCTGACGTACACAGCACTATCACAAAAGCTCACCTTGAGCACTTTGTGCTCAGGTGAGCTATAAATACTCGTAAATACTACAACATATACATTTCTCTGCAAGCGTAAAAAAAAACCCAGTTACACTGGGTAAAAAGGTGCAACTTTGACATTCAGATAATGAGATGGTTTTGATCCAATCATTCACTCTGAGATCATGAGATCAGATACGACGTCATTACGCTTATTTAACCCTTTCCCAAACGACAATTTTTAGACTCTTTCAAATTCAAAACATCTGCAGATGTCAAATTCAAAATAAGTACAAGTGAGCTTAAGGACTCTGATAAGGTAGAAAACGTGGGAAAAGGAGAAAATGATGTTTGCCAGCATTTTCTCCTTTTCCCACAATGTTTTCAAAATCCTTCTTTCCCAGGGTTATAACAACCCGGGATTGTTTGGTGAAGGGTTAAACAATGATTCCACATTTTCAAGTAGTGCTATTGATCATGTGACATTCCCCTAAGTCATAGCAATATATATACCAGTGTTCCCACTCACATCTCTTTTTGGGAGTGCATGCGCTCCCTGGAATACAAGTTTGGGAGTGCAAGAGAAATTCTAGGAGTGCACTTAATATTGACAAGTATAGAGCATCTATGGAGGACAGTAAGGGTCTGTTGTATTGAAAATTTGTTTTGATGAGTCTTACTCTGCAGTCAGCTGCTCTTGAAAACAGTGAGGGTAATTTAAAAAAAGAACACGCTTGCTATAATTTCCTTACTCATGGGACCAGTTTCAGAGGGACAACTTCTAACAGCCTGACGGCCAGTAGAATTTTCCATTTCACTGTCAATTTCAGACACTAATTAGGTTTCACTTATTGTCTTATAGAGATATTTATGTAAATTTACTGTTCAAAGGCACTGATAAAACTGAATAGACAGTTTGAAATGCCTATGACAGGACGATGTCAAACCAATTTTTGTTGTGTCACGGGTTTTCACTAGGTCCTGAATCTCCAGTCAGTCATTGACTCTTGGGCCCATATTTTCAAGAGTCCATATGGAATTTTCAAGAGTCAAAATTACTTGGTTATTATGGAAAGATAAGAGTGAAATAAACATAATTTTTCATTTATTATGTGCTTAATTTATGGATAAAAATTAAACAAGAAAATATGGTATCTTTTGACATCAAGTATGTACAGACTTGTTGGAATGAAGTGGTTGGACGAATTTTAACTTGCAACCCTAGCATACAGTTGATCTCTATGGACACAAACTTTTAACTGTTTACCAAAAGACATAATTTTAGACTCATCCATATTTAACTCTACCAAACGACAAAATTTTAGACAGTTTCAAATTAAAAGCATTTGCAGATGACAAATTACATGTTGCTAAAATGGCGATTTCTGTCTTTCATAGGGTAGAAAACATTATGGGAAAAGGGGAAAATGCTGGTTACCAGCATTTTCTCCTTTTCCCACAATGTTTTCAAAAGGCGTCTTTCTCAGGGTCGTTGAAAGTTGGGATTGTGTGGTAAAGACTTAAAGCATGAAAATCGTCTGAGCGCTATCGGATTTCTGAAGCATCGTCTGGTCACAGGACAGTGCCTGGGCAAAGCCTGGATGAAGTTAACAGGCTCTCCCATGGCCAAAATTTGTCTGGTCAGCGTCCAATTATAACTTTTTTCTAAACCTCGAACAGGCGCCGGACGGTGTCTCAAAATTGAACTGCCAACGTTAAAATTGAACTGCCACCGGATGGTTGCCGTGCGGTCCCAGGACAATTGTATCAAAATCTCCTGAAAAACTCGCCGTTCAGCGGCAGTTCGTTATTTGTGACTGGGGCATAAGACATGAAGGCATATCCTCCACTCTCCTTAGTCTAAGCAGTAGATCTAGGTTGTTATATACTTACCTATATTTTCATTGCATAAAACAACCAAAGTTATTTTCCTCATCATTGAACAGAGATTTTAGCGCCCACTTATTGTTTCATACCGATATTTATATGAATTCACAGTACAAATTATTATTAAAGATAAAAAAACAGTTTTAAGTGTCTCTGATCGGACGATGCTAAAATGACCTTTGTTGTGTCATAGGTTTTCACTTTGTTTTCCCCCGGCGATCTTCTATGAATGTCAATTAAGTTTTGGAGAAGTACCCCATGATTTGTAATTAATTTATCTTTTATCGCAGCAGGTAACATTCAAGCCTGCCATTTTACAATAGATAAGTGGATCAACGCCTTTTCAGCCGATAAACTCGTGTGCCAGACTGACACTAAGAAAGACATTTTTGGAGCGTCAAAAGTGGTAATTTCAAATTTCCAAACGTCAATACTCAGAGTCACTGGTCATATGGGAACTCTTCTCTATCACTACACTCTTGTAGCTGTTGACAAGAGACAACTTTCAGTCCGAGGTAAAAGACACTTTGCAACCATGCAGACTGAATGTTGTCGATTTTTTCCTGTTAACTGGTCCTACATTGAGACATCAGGTAAAGACCCATGCCCTGTCTATTTTTTTGTAAATTGGTTACCTTGCCGGATCACATATTCCATTATTTACACAAAGAGAACCTTTTCAGTTTTTTCGATGCTAAACTGGCCATTTATTTGTTAAATATACACCACATTATTATCATAGATCCATGACAGGATGATCACCATATAATGAAGAATCAAGGCATGACTTTAGAAATTATGGGCGATGACTAAATCTTGTACATGATTCATGATTGGTTTGCAGTAGATAGCGTGCCACCATTGAATGCAGATGGGGCATGGCAAAATTGACATTTTATTGATTAGCATTGTGTGGTGTGCAGGTGTGTGGAAATACTATGCCCTACACGTCCGACTTGGGAAAATTCAGCGTCGGACAAGTGACTTTTTTCTGTCTAGTTGTCCACGGACAAGTAGAAAATATGAGAAAAATTTTGAAACAAAAATCTGTTGTACATACATACGAGGGACACTTTATAAGTTCGTAGAGTAAGCCTATAACTTTTTAACGCGATTATGAAGTTGCACGATTTTTTACACAGAACTTGCGTAATCATTCCTCTCTCGAACGGTGTCACGGTATGCGGCGCACGAGGTCCACGTGCGCGCTGCGCTGGGTATTTTCAACACGTGGTTTTATACACTATAGTAAAATATAGCGTTCAATATGGATGGAAAAATCTCTGAACAGAGGGTATATTGTAAGATTCGAGCACAGCTCGGGTTTCCGCCAACAGAAATTCATGCTGATTTGCAAAAAGTTTATGGGAATGGTGCTTTAAAATATGCTACAGTTTGCAAGTGGGTACGTCGTTTTAATGATGGTCGGGAGTCAATTGAAAATGACCCACAGGTTGGTAGGCCGGTTTCCGTTTTGACGGAAAAGAACGTTGCTACTGTGAAAATGTTTATTGAGGAAGAGGCACGTTATACCGTGCAAGAGATAGAAGAGTAAGTGTTTTGAAGATCTTACATGAACGACTTGGGCTACGTAAGATCTGCGCGCGCTGGGTGCCCCATTTGCTCTCTGACGAGCAGAAACAAAGTCGGGTTAGACTTGCATCGCAAGTTATAGAAAAATATGATAAATGTGACCCACGTCGTTTGGAAGAGATAGTTACAGGTGATGAAACCTGGATCTATCATTTTCAACCCGATTCTAAGGCTAAAAATAAGGTTTGGGTTTCATCTGAGGCCGACAGACCTGTCATTGCGCGCCGTTGAAAAACATCAAATCGCATGTTGTATGCGATATTCTTTGATTCGAAAGGTCCAGTCCTTCAAATTCCAGTCCCGAAAGGTAGTTCTGTCACTGGAAAGTTTTACAGAGAAAGTGTTCTTACTCAACTTGTTGATTTCTATCAGAAACGCAGACCGCACACCAGTGTCCACGGCATCAAATTACTCCATGATAACGCACCGGCCCATAAATCCGCTATGGTACAGGAATATCTGAAAGAATCTGGGCTCGATGTCTTAGATCATCCCCCATACAGCCCTGACCTGTCCCCCTGTGACTTTTGGTTGTTCCCAAGACTAAAGGAAATGCTGGCAGGGCACCGTTTTGAATCCCGTTGTGGTATAGGCAGTGCGGTCTACCAGTGTCTGCAACATATACCTAAAGAGGACTACCGGGCGGCGTTCCAGAAATGGGTAGATCGGTGTAAAATGTGTGTGGAGGCAGACGAGGCATATTTCGAAGGTCTTAGATAAATAAAATTTTGATATTTCAAGCGGTTTTAAAAAGACCGCCCTACTCTACGAACTTAAAAAGTGTCCCTCGTATCTAGTGAAATACATTATACTCTCACTTCATACAAAATGACATTTCAAATGATAAACAGTGTCTTGAGATGATCCCTGATTTCTGAAAACCCAAAATACACATTTGGTCTACCTCCGCTTTCACCACATGACAAGATCGGTAAAATATGCGGCTGTGTTTGTACGTCAATTTTTTTTTTGAAAATGTGTAAACACCATCAAGATCATCATTATGGATTAAAATAATTTTATTAGTAGATCTATCATTTTAATACTGATTCTGAGATCTATGATGACAATGTTGCACACGTGAAAATTTTAGCCTTTAATCTGATTTTAAACAGCTTCGGTGCGAAATGGGCCGTGATTTAACACCTCTGCAGGAAGCTGTCTCAACATCAAAAAGTTTTCGATTCAGCGATCAATTGGTGCGTAAAATCGGAGAAAATGTTCTTTATTAAATCAAACATTTTTTTTTAAACGAGGCGTGCTTGAAAGAATTCCTGTGGTTGAATGCAGACGATCGTAACAATAATTTTTAAGTTTCTCAAGAGTATCCCCTTGTTGCGGACATGTCACTTTATGTTTACCTTTTAAAATTGTTTTGTTCTGGACAAGTGAGCCACACTGGCGGACAAGTAGATTTTTGTAATTTACTTGTCCGTGGACAAGTAGAAATTTCTAAGATTTCCACACCCCTGGTGGTGTGTATGCATTTATGGTGTGTAATAGACAAAACCCAGCTTGTTACCAATCTGTTAACCTTTCTTGGACGGCTGAGGAAGATACAATGGGAAGCAGTTTATTTTGATGCAGACGAGTGAGAAAGAGCTAAACTGCAACAGACAAAAACTACCGAGATGTACTTAAATTGTGCCCCACAGATTTTTTTTCTTATCGTAGATCTAGCGGAAAAAAAGTTTAGGGTCAGCAGCATTTTTCTAGGTAGGGTCGGAAAACCCAAAACACATATTTTTTTTTAGGCCTTACAGCATTTTCTCCTTTTCCCATAATGTTTTCTACCCTATCAAAGATAGAAATAAGGCACACTTAATTTTTCATCTGCAAATGCTTTCAGTTTGGCTTAGTCCAAAATGTTGTATGGTAAAGAGTTAACACACCAAGGTAAAAACATTTCTGATAATGTTTGGAAAAATCCAAAAATACTTCTCTGAGCATTTTATCCTTTTTCCATAATTTTTCCAGCCTTTCAAAGACAAAACTATCATTTTTGCCAGAGCTATTTTAGTTTTCTCAGTATCATCAGTATAGCATTGTATGTCCTAGTGAAAAGTTAAACACATTTTTCACTATGAAAGATGTTTACCTCAAGCCGGTATAAATCAAAGATTTTGTTTCACTAGTTTTTGAGAAAATCTTAAATACTGATTAAGTTTTATTTGCCTGCAGAGTTAACCCTTTACCACACAATCCAAAGTTTTAATGACCCTGAGGAAAAGGCCTTTTGAAAACATTGTGGACAAGGGGAAATTGCTGGTAACCAGCATTTTCTCCCCATCCCACCATGTTTTCTACCCTTCAAAAATCCAATTTTTAGTCGCACTTATATGTTGTTGTCTGCAAATGCATCCAATTTGGATTGGCCCAAAATTTTATTGTCTGGTAAAGAGTTAAATTTACCTCTTTACAAGACAATAAAACTCTAGACTTGTCCAAATTGAAAGCAGTTCGCAGGAGACCAATTAACTCTTTACCAAGTGACAAAATTTAAGACATGTCCGAGTTGAAAGCACTTGCAGACGACAACTAAAAACTGTCTCAAATGATGAAGATCATCTAGGAATGGGCAGAAATCATTGTGGGAAAAGGAGAAAATGCTTTCTCCTTTTCCCACAATGTTTTCAAAAGCTTTCTTCCCTAGGGTCTTTAAATGTTGGGATTGTGTGGTATAGAGTTAACCATGGTTCAAATGATGAAATTTCCTTTACAGATAGATGAAAGTATTGTGGAATTAGACTTGCGACACTGTGGTAAAGATTAGTCAGCAATTTTTTTGTAAAATTTGTTATCCCTTGTCTTAGTGTGCGACCCTTATCTCATGGCAAGGGATAAACATATTACACAGAAAGGACTAGTAATTGCTATGCAAATAGCACATTTAAGTACAATTCCTAGATCATAGGTCCCGGGTTCAAATCAAGCAATAGCAATTAATCATTGTAGTAATTAAAACAGTCATGTCATGATTTTACTTTTGAAACATCAACATTCGTCCGAGACAAAAACCTTTACCTCATAATCTGACTGGCCCTGAGGAAAAGGGCTTTTAAAAGCTTTGTGGGGGGGGGATCAAGAGGGCCATGATGGCCCTAAAGTCGCACACTTAAGCCTTTTGACCAGACATGGCCCATTTTAAATCTCTTCTGAGATAACATGACAAGCATTCTAACAAACTTTCATGAGTATTGGATTCAAACTGTGGCCTCTAGAGGGTACATAAGGTTTTTCAACGGTTTGTCTCGGTGACCTAGATTTTGACCCAATGAGACCCATTTTCAAAGTTATCAAAGAAATCATCAGGACAAATATTCTGATTGATTTTCATGTGCGTTGGACTGAAAATTTTAGAGTATACACGATTAAGCCACATGACCTATTTTTTGACCGGACATGACCATTTTTCTAACTCTTTCTGTTTATCATCAAGACAAACATAATGACCAACTTTCATGAGTATTGGACTACAAATGAGACCTCCAGAGTGTACACAAGATTTTCTGAGATAAGACCTGGTGACCTGGTTTTGTACCCAACCTGACATGCTTTCACACTCATATGAGACATGAGTACTGGCCTGAAAATGTGGCCTCTAGAGCATACATAAGGTTTTTCAAAGATTTGATTCGGTGAAAGAGTTTTTGACATGATATAACCCATTTTCAAACACATTAAAGAAATCATCAAGACAAATATTCTGATCAATTTTCATGAGTGTTGGACTGAAAATGTGGCCTCTAGAGAATGCAGAAGGTTTTTCAAAGATTTGATCCGATGACCTCACCAAAGAAATCATCGAGACAAACATTCTGACAATTTTGTATGAGTATCAGACTGAAAACACAACCCTTTGAGTGGTTATAAAGTTTTCTGAAGATTTAACCAAGTGACCTAGTTTTTGACCCATTTTCAAACTTGTCTAAGATATTATCAAGACAAACAGTCCTATTCTTTCAAAAGTATTGGACTGAAAATGTGGCCTCTAGCGCATACACAAGGTTTTTCTTACATTTGGCCTAGTGACCTAGTTATTACCCGACATAATTCATTTTCAAACCTGTCTGAGATATCAAGGCAAATACTCTGACCAAGTTTCATGAATATCAGACTGAAAATGTTGTCCCTACAGCATATACAATGTTTTTTTAAGGATTTGACCTAGTGAGCTAGCTTTTTAACCAAAGTGACCCACTTTAGTACTCATCCCAGAAATTATCCAGACATACATTCTGATGAAGTTTCACGAGTATCTGACTGAAAATGTGGCCTTTAGATTGTACAAAAGGTTTTTCTAAAATTTTCATTCATCCTGAATGTCATCAGACAAACATTCTGACCAACTTTCATGAGTATTAAACAAAAAAATGAGGCCTCCAGAGTGTACACAAGATTTTTCTAAGATTAGACCTGGTGGACTAGTTTTTGACTAGACATGACCCATTTTCACATTCATCTGAGATACAATAAATACAAACATTCTGACCAACGTTCATGAGTAATGAACTGAAAATGTGGCTTTTACAGCATACAGAAGGTTTTTCAAAGATTTGATCCAGTGACCTAGTTTTTCACCCGATATAACTCCTTTTCAAACGCATCAAATAAATCATTAAGAAAAATATTCTGACCACTTTTCATGAGTATTCGACTGAAACTTTGGCCTCTACAGCGAACACATGGTTTTCAAAAGATTTGACCTGTTGACCTAGTTTATGACCTGGTATGACTCATTTTCAAACTCATTTGAGGTATTATCAAGACAAACATTCTGACCATCTTTCAAGAGTATTAGACTAAAAATGTGGCCTGTAGAGCATACAAAGTTTTTTAAAAGATTTGATCTGGTGACCTAGTTTTTGACCCAATATAATCCTTTTTGTAACTCCAAAAGAATTCATCAAGACAAATATTCTGATCACCTTTCATGACTATTGGATTGAAAATTTGGCCTCTAGAGCATACACATGGTTTTCCAAATATTTAATCTTGTGACCTAGTTTTTGACCTGGTATTACCCATTTTCAAACTCATCCGAGATATCATCAAGACAAACATCCTGACTAAGTTTCATAAGAATCATACTGAAAATGTGGCCTCTAGAGTGTACACAAGGTTTTCTAAGATATGAAATAGTTACCTAGTTTTTGACCTGCCATGACCCATTTTCAAGCAAGTCCTAGATATCATCAAGACAAATACCCTGACTAAGTTTCATAAGTATCAGACTGGAAATGTGGCCTCTAGCGCATAAACAAGGTAAAAGCTGACAACAGACACAGCATGATCACAAAAGCTCACCTTGAGCACTTCATGCTCAGGTGAACTTAAAAGCTGGTAACCACCACTTTCTCCTTTTCCACCTACATTTGCTACCCTTTGAAATAAAAACTTCCATGTTTTGAATTAACAATTTGTCATCAGAAAATGCTTTTACTTCAGATAAGGCTACAATTTTATTAACTCATTACCAAACAACAAAATTTAAGACTAGTCCAAATTGAAAGCAATTGTAGACGACAAAATAAATGTGACCAAAAAATTGAAATTTGTTTTGGGAAGGGTTGAAAGCATTGTGGGAAAAGGAGAAAATGCTGGTTACCAGCATTTTCTCCTTTTCCCACAATGTTTTCAAAGGGCCTCTTTCTTTAGGTCGTTAAAAGTTGGGATTGTGAGGTAAAGGTTTAAAGGGTAATCCTCAAAAATAGGACTTGGCACACCCCTGCAAATGAAACTTTTAACTCTTTACCAGACCAAATAAGTTTTAACTCTTTTTTTACCAAATGAAAAAATTTTGGACTCCATCAAATTGAAGGCATTTGCAGTTTTCAAATTAAAACATAGCTCAAATGATGCCTTCTGTCTTTGATAGGGTAGAAAACATTGTAGGAAAAGGAGAAAATGCTACTTTCCAGCTTTTTCTCCTTTACACAACATGTTTTCTACAGCCTTCTTCAGGGTTGTTAAAACTCAGGATTGTGTGGTAATGGGTTAAAACATGACCAGGACAGAAAGATTCTCGGCAGACAAAATGTGGCTCAAGCGATGTCATTTGTCTTTGGATGGGCTGAAACCATTGCATAAAAGGGAGAAAATGTTGATTACTGGCATATTCTCCATTCCCCACAATATTTTCAAATTGTCTGTGCCTCAGGGCCATTGAAACACAGGATTGTTTGGTAAAGGGTAAAAAACAATATCAACAAGATAAAGCCCAGTGACCTACTTTTTGACCCCGTATGACCCATCTTCTAATTTGTCCTAAATATTATCAAGACACATTCTGACCAACTTTTATGAGTATTGGACTAAAAATGACACCTCTGGAATGTACACAGTTTTTCTGAGATTAAACCTTGTGACCTACTTTTTGACCAGATATCACCCATTTTCAATCTCATCCGAGATATCATTAAAACAAACATTCTGACAGACTCTCATGAGTATTGGACTACAAATGTGGACTCTAGAATGTACAAAAGGTTTTTCAAAGATTTGATCCAGTGACCTAGTTTGTGACCTCACATGACCCATTTTCAAAATTGTGCAAGATATTATCTAGACAAAGATTCTGACAAAGTTCAATGAGTATCATCTTGAAAATGAGGCCTCTAGAGTGTATGGGAGATTTTTCTAAGATCTGACCTGGTGACCTAGTTTTTGACCCAACATGGCCCACCTTCAAGTTATTTGAGATATCATCAAGACAAACACTCTGACAGATGTTCAAGAGTATTGGACTGAAAATGTGGCCTCTAGAGCATACACAAAGGTTATCAAAGTTTGACCGAGTGACCTAGTTTTTACCCCAACATGACCCATTTTCAAACCCATTCGAAGTATTATCAAGACAAGCATTCAACCAACTTTCAAGATTATGGGACTGAAAATGTGGCCTCTAGAGCGAACATAAGATTTTCTACGATTTGATCTTCTCACCAACTGGTATTTTTGACTCAACATGATCCATTTTCATATTCATCCAAAACAGTATAAGGAGAAATATTCTGACAAAGTTTTATGAATATCAGATTGAAAATGTGGCCTCTAGAGTGTACACAAAATTTTCCTAAGATCTCATCTGGTGACCTAGTTTTTGACCTGACATGACCCATTTTAAAACTCATCTGAGATATCATCAAGATAAACACTCTGACTAACTTTCAAGAGTACTGGACAGAAAATGAGGCCCCTAGAGCGTACACATTTAGTGACCTAGTTTATGACCCTATATGACCCATTTTTAAAATTGTCTAATATATCATCCAGACAAATATTCTGGAAGTTTCATGAGTATCGGACCAAAATGTTGCCGCTAGAGTGTACACAAGCTTTGTCAAAGATTTGACCTAGTGACCTAGTTTTTGTCCCAACTGGGCCCGTTTTCAAAGTCGGCCAAGATATCATCAAATCAAATATTCTGATGAAATTTCATGAGTATTGGACTGAAAATCTGGCCTGTAGAGCATACACAAGGATTTTCTAAGATTTGACCTAGTGACCTAGTTTTTTATCCAACATGACACACTTTCAGACTTGTCCAAGAAAGCATCAGGAGAAACATTCTGACCAAATTCCCTGAGTATCAAGCTGAAAATGTGGCCTGTAGAGCATACACAAGATTTTTCAAAGATTTTACAGAGTGACCTAGTTTTTGACCCGATATGACCCTTTTCAAACTTATTTGCCCCATCATCAAGACAAATATTCTGACCAAGGTTAATGAGTATCCGACTGAAAATGTGGCCTCTAGAGTGTACTCAAGGTTTTTCTAAGGTTTGACATAGTGACCTAGTTTTTTACCAGACATCACCCATTTTCAAACTTGTTGGAGATATGATCAAGACAAATATTCTGATGAAGTTTCATGAGTATCGGACTGAAGATGTGGCCTCTAGAGTGTACACAAGGTTTTTTTAAGATTGGACCTAGTGACCTAATTTTTGACTCCACATGATCCACTTCGAACTAGTCTGAGATATCACCATGTCTTAATATTTCGGTGGGTTTGGAAATGGGTCATGTCGCGATAAAAACTCTGGAGGCCACACTTTCAGTCCAATACCAATGAAACTTTGTCAGAATGTCTTTGTCTTTATAATTTCTCAGACAATTTTGAAAATAGGTCACAATGGGGTCAAAAACTAGGTCACTAGGTCAAATCTTACAAAAACCCTAACTCACTTGGTTGTTAGACATAATGGATTTTATGGATTCATATGTGTATGATAACTTGCTCAATATACAGAGATGCATTAAAAACCCCTTTGCCAGAGCACTCTCTTCTATTCTCTTATCCTAAAGCAATCTTTGCACACCAGTGAAAATAAAGTCTTTGTTGAGACTGTCTTAAAAACTTGCAAAATGAAATCAAGTTCAATGTCCTTTAAATTGAAGATTTGCAATCTATTGCCTTAACTCTCTACCAAACAACAAAATTCTAGACTGGTCCAAGTCAAAAGCACTTGCAGACAATATACCAAATGTTGCATAAATTTTGAAACCTCAAAAAGGCTAGATAATTCTGTTGAAAAATGCAGACAACACAATTTTTTTACTCCAATAGTGCGATTTTTACCAGGAAGAGTAGAAAACATTATGAGAAAAGGAGAAAATGCCGACTACCAGCATTTCTCCTTTTCCTGCGGTGTTTTCCCTCTACCTCAGTTTTGTTAAAACTTGGGATAGTGTGGTCTAACATAAAGGCACAGAAGTCTAAATCACAATTTATAACAAGCATGGCGACAAGAGCAAACATACCCACAACTTTTTATTTAATGGATGAATGCAACACACTAAACATGTTCTACTAAGCATTTTTCTAGGCTCTTTTGTTGACAATTTAGATGTAGATCAGACCTGTCTGATCCTTTCTGGAGTACTTAAGCAAAAACAACCTCAAAACTCTGTTAAATGAATTTCCAGCATTTTTTTCCTTTTCTGCAATGTTTTCAAATGCCTTCTACCTCAGGGCTGTTAAAACTTGGGGTTGTGTGGTTATGGGGTTATGATGTCTAATGTAAAGGCACAGAAAATTACATCAGGTTTTATAAGAAACATGGCCACATGAGAATCAAAGGACTCAAAGTCCTGAAAAGCAGTTTTGTGGAAAAGTATTAAGCTATGATATGATGTAATGAAAAATAAATTCCCAATACATGTAACGCATGTACATGTATTATGTAATTAGTTATTTGAGTTAGCAAGGGCAAGCAAAGTCGAAGTTGTTCTGCCAGTTGGGAGCCCGCCTGGGTAGCTCAGTAATTAGCGTATCTGACTCGTGACCTGGTGGTTGTGAGTTTGATACCCGGTTGAGGCAAACTTTCTTTCCAGCGATTTTTCGCATCTCACCTCTGATTCATGTGGGAAAAGTAGTCAGTGACATGGAAAGAAAGTTGTGTCGGGGCTGGTGTGAGAAAGCCAGGAAACATGCGTAGGTGCACTGACCGCCATGATAGGACCTAAATTGTTAAAACGGCGTTGAACTCCAATATAAACATATTTCTATGCCAATGTCATATTAAGATGGCTTTTCACCTTTTTATCATGACTGGCCCACCATCAGTAAAGGAAAACCACAAATGTATGAAAAAATGAGCCATGCTCTGGCAAAAGGGGACTTAATGCATCTCCCATGATACATTATACCAAGCAAGCCATCACATTAGTATGGATCAATGATAGCCACATTTTTTTAACGACGGACTCAATCATGAGATTGCCTGGTCCTTGGACAAACATGAAAGTGACCAATGGCAAACACTTTCGGCTCATGTCTGCCTGAGCGGACTGCGCAGGCTGACCTCGCAGATGCATTAAGCCCCCTTTGCACAGAGCATGGTTCAAATAGTTTCCAAGGGCATTATGTAGCCTTAATCCCACTAGGCCCCTTTGTAAAGGATTATTAATCTTTGTACAGAGATCGACCGAGCTGGATATTCCAACCAGCAACCACCTGTGCATTACTGACTTAGATACTGGGTCAAGCAGAATAGTATTTACATAGCAAATAAATGAGCCATGCTCTGCGAAAAGAAGATTTAATCCATATGTTAAAAAGTGTCGACCCATGCCGACCTGGTTGATACTTTTTGCTTTTGCTAAACCTTCTGCATGACCCTTTACCTCAGGATTCAATCAATTCTCAGACAAAATGGGTTTTATGGATCCACAATTGTGTGATGAAATACATTAAAGCCCCTTTTTACACGAGCTTGACTCAAATATATGCAGAAGCAGGCAAAACTGACTACGGAAATTTAACTTCCTCTTCAGCTGTCGACTTAATAATTTTGACTCTTTTCGAGCTCAAAAATCTGATTTCTGCTGCAGCTGAAGGCTATTTTGTGAGTCGTATGTAACAACAGTTAGTGTGAGGTTCAGTTCCAAGACCGGACTGCATGTTCTATGAAGTTTGATCTTGAACTACGCTGTTTGCAAAAGTTATGTATGGTGCAACATCAATGAAAGAGTTAATAACCCTTACCACACAATCTCCACTTTCAACGACCCGGGGAAAGAAGACATTTGAAAACAGTGTGGGAAAAGGAGACAATGCTGGGAGCCAGCATCATTACAACAACATTTGATTTATTGCCTGCAAACGCCTTTGATTTGGATGAGCCATAAATTTTGTTATGGGGTTGACAGTTCACTTGAAAAACATCACATTTCCAGTTCTGTACTTAAAATGAAATAACTGCCTCTTGAAACACAATGTAAAGGAAATTCAGTGCTTACTTGCCTACTTAGATCTACTTACTTAGGCTGGAACTCCTTAGAATATGGTAAAAAGGTACTTCAATGAACAATCCCTCAGAAAATCAAAATTGTCCTGCAGAGCAGGTTGGGCAGTAACTGTTATTCTATTACTGTTTAAGTAGTAATAATCTGATCTTACGCTGTTTTTTGCTGGTATTAGATTTCAAAATAAATATGAATACACTTGTAGGACAGAATATACGGTAGTGACAAAAGCGAGGTTGAGGTGTATCACCTAAAACCGAAAGTAAAATGGCTGCAAGCATGAATGGCAGTATATTGCCTAATTGGTCCACGTAAACCGATATCATAGTACAATGTGAGCATGCAAGTGTTGTTACAAATGATGTATTTGGTTTCGGTCAGAACTATCACAGTAAGTGGATTTGCTTGGCAAATCTGCTAAAAAATATCCACAGCTTTTTATTTCATGGCTGAATGCAACAACCAAACACATAATGCACTTAAAGGATTTTTGTAGGCTCTTTTGTAAATAGTTTAGATGCCTACAAATTTAACCCTTTACCAAACAACAAAATTTTAAACTTGTCCATATTGCAAGCATTTACAGATGACAAAATAAATGTGAATCAATAATTTGCTTTTAGAGGGGTAGAAAACATTGAGGGAAAAGTAGAAAATGCTGGTTACCAGCATTTTTCTCCTTTTCCCACAATGTTTTCAAATGCCTTCTACCTCAGGGTTGTTTCATCTTGGGATTGTGTAGTAAGGGGTTAAGATATCTTATATAAATGCACTGCAATCTAAATCAGGCCACAAGAGCCAAAATACCCACAGCTTTTTACTTTATTGATGAGCGCAATGCACCAAACACTGGTACTAAGGATTTTTCTCATCATCTTCTGATAGGTAGCATTTTTCTAGGAATATGACATGCGCATGGTGGACAACATTTTTCTCCTAGGCTTTTTTGTAGACGGTTTGGATGAAGATCAGACTTGTCTGATCCTATCTGGAGTATTTAGGCAAAAACAACCTCTACTAAATGATCTTTTCTACTAACAAACAAGTCTATGTTTTCAAGTCTAGTGATCCTACAATCTAAAGTCCCATTACTGTCCAGAAATGATTCAACCCTTTTCCACACAATCACAAGTTTTAATGATCGTAAAGAAGAGGGCTTTTGAAAACAATGTGGGAAAGGGAGAAAAATGCTGGTAACCAGCATTTCTACCCCTTCAAAGACAAATCCCATCTTTTAGCAACAATTAATTTATTATTGTCTGCAAGTGCTTTCATTTTAGGCATATCTGTAACTATGTTGTTTGGTAAAGGGTTTACATGCTCCCTACAGTTGATAGCTTATAAATATGAGCCGTGCTCTGGCTAAAGGCTTAGTGCATAGATCTCTGTGATCCATGATACCAACCAAGTCATCACATAATTATGGCTCAAAAATTATAGCCACCTTTTTTTTTTATTAATCAACTGCACAATGAAGTACACTAGTCCTTGGACATACAGAAAACTGGCCAATAGCGAAAGTTTTGGCCCAGGTCAGACCTTAGTTTATAGTTTTTGCAGATGCATTAAGCCATCTTTTCACAGAGCATGGCTCATATTTTGGGAAAAGGAGTAATTGCATGTAAAAAAGCAGTATCAATCCTTTACCATACAATACCCAGTTTTAACAACCCTGAGAAAGAAGCCATTGGAAACATTGTGGGAAAAGGAGAAAATACTGGTAACCAGCATTTTCTCCATTTCCCACAATGTTTTCTGTCCTTTTGCAGACAAATTTTACCATATGAGGCTTATCTAATTTGTCATCTGCAAATGTTTCAATTTGGGCAAGGGAAAAATTTTGTTGTTGTGATAAAGGTTTAAATTGCATCTCTACCCATTAAATTTTCCATATCGTCCATTGAAAAACAGTGTTTTTCTATCTTTCAACTATATGCCCCTTTGAGAGAGTTACAGATTTTCCCTGCAGTACATGAAATTTCGATGAAAGGGTGTTTCGTCAAAAACCATGTATGTTTTAAAGTACTGATTACTAAATTCCTTGAGTTATTTCATGAAAAGCTCTGTTTGGAAGAAGTTTTGAGCCACAATTTGTTAGGTTAAGGGTCAAGGCAAATACAGTTTTCCTGGAAATGTCAAAAAATCCTTTTCCCTGACCCTCTAAATTCGGATTCCAAAATTTTCTGAATAATTCCCCCAAAATTTAATTACATGTACATATCTTCTTTGACAGTTTAACCCTTTACCACACAATCCCAAGTTTCAACAACCCTGAGAAAGAAAGCCTTTTGAAAAAATTGCAGGAAAAGGAGAAAATGCTGGTGACCAGCATTTTCTCCTTTTTCAACAATGTTTTCTACTCTTTCAGAAACAAATATCATTGCTTGAAATATACTAATATTGTCATCTGCAAAAGCTTTCAATTTGGGCAAGTCTGAATTTTTGTTGTTTGGTAATGGGTTAAACATTCATTTTAGACTTGTCCAAAATAAAAGCATCTGCAGATGACAAATCACATGTTGCTTAATTGATGGGAAGTCCTCTTTGAAAGGGCAAGAAAACACAGTGGAAAAAAGAGACTATGCTGGTAACCAGTATTTTCTCCTTTTGCCAATATCGCGGGCACAATAATGTTTTGTCCTTCCCACATCTTGTTAACATCCCTGTCATTCTATGTTGTTTCATGCTCATTGTCATGTTTTAAGCCTCATTCCTTTTGGCCATGAAAGTACAAACTTTGCTCATTCGTTTGTTTGGTGTTTCATGCCATTTTCAAAAATATTTCAGTTAAATTATGGCAGTCAGGGCACCTATCCAAGTTTTCCTAGAGTCTTTTACCAGTACATGTACTTTGCATGATACAGTATTCTTCCAAAGCAAAATTTAGTCTTACTAGGTAAAAGGCTAGGACTCCCATAAGGGGAGGGACAGGGGTCACCAGGGGTATGTATAGGGGTATAGACTCAAACAATGAACAATCATTCCAGTTACTGTGAACTTTTTTTCCATAATATTGTTGGCATAAAAACTTGATTCAATTAGCACCTTTCTCTACCAAAGGGTTTCATTGTGATGGATACTAAAAATATCTTGACATATCACAACACAAGCACAGGTTTTATTTTAAGTAATAGAGCTTATAAACACATGGACATGTGTTTATAAGTCCATGTATGGAAGTCCATGTCAAAACATATCACCCCTTAAGCTGCTAAGCGCGACTCACTGACCTTTTGCGTACAGTGTAGATCAAAATCAGACTGCACAGAATGTGCAGCCTGATCTTGGATCTATACTGTCCGATGAAGAGATATATTATCACAAAAAGAGAATTGAAATAGCAATATTTAGGGTTTTTACTATCGACTCTAAAGATTTATTTGATTTATTCAGCAGTATAAGGGTTGAAAAACAAACAGGGCTGTTTCATGTCTAAAATCTGGAGATATCATGAAGACCGAGTTATGTGATTTTCTTTAATGTATATACATAAATGTACATTGACAATTTTTTCTCCAGTTACCCTTATTCCTAACTGAATAAAAGTGAACAAAAAATCTTAGAATGTGAAGGCTATAGCATTCAAACAAAGCTTTGTTTAATCCATTACTAAACAAGCCTGAGGTTTACAGACTGTGAAAAATTAGATTTTGAAAACATTGTGGGAAAGACAGAAAATGTTAGTGACAGCATTTTCTCCTTTTTCCTGTATGTTTCCTAACCCCTCAGAAACAAATCCAATCATCTGAGCCACATTCAATTTGTCTTCTGCAGCTGCTTTGAATTTGGATCAGTCTAAAATTTTGTTGTTTAGTAAAGAATTAAAACATGTACCACAAATGTTTGAACTTATCTATATTGACAGAATAATATTATGCAGAAAACCAATGAATATGGCTCAGTTGATGGAATGGGTCTCTAAGGAGTAGAAAATATTGTGGGAAAAAGAAAAAATGCTTGTTATCAGCATTTTCCCTTTTTCCTACATTTTAAAAAGCCTTCATCGCAGGATTGTTACAACTTGTGTCTGTTTAGTCATGGTTAGGAGCATCACTCTACAAATACATGCACCGTTATGTCTTTTAACATACCGTTTGTGACCAGCGTTTTCTCCTTTTCCCACAATGTTTTCTGCCCTATCAAAGGCAAATTCCATCATCTTAGCCACAATGAAATTGTCGTCTGCAAAGGCTTTGAATTGGGACAAGTCTACATTTTTGTTGTGTGGTAAAGAGTAAACAATCCAAAGGAGGTCCGCTTTTGAATACACCATGATAAGGAAAGGAGAAAACACTGGTAACCAGCTTTTTTTCCCTTTTCTCACAATGCTTCCTTTCCCCTCAAAGACAGCAATCAACCTTTGAGCTACAAATGAATTGTCATCTGCAAATGTTTCATGAGTTCCTTTCTATTAAGAATGCAGTACAACAGATGGACAAATATTACCAACCATTGGACTTCACTGGCTTTTTTACACAAAAACTTTTCTGTGATGGCTAGTTAAGTAGCTTGCAAAGTGCATCTTATCAGACACTTATAAACTAAGTTTTGGCTTGAAAGTTATTCTCCATTTGATCAGTTGTAAAAAATACAGTAGTATACCAAGGCAACACTTTTTATTCTCTCTCCCAGACAACCAAAGTTTAGACTTTCCTCAATAGAAAGCATTAATTTGAAAATGACATCAACTGTGGCTTAAATGACTGGATTTGTCTTTAAAAGGTAGAGAAATATGGGTAAAAGAGAAAATGCGGGTAACCATCATTTTCTCCTTTTCCCACAATGTTTTCAAAAGTCTTATTCCACAGGGTCATTAAAAAAAAAAAAAAAAAGCAAAGGGTTAACCCTTTACCAAATGACAAAATTTTAGACTGGTCCAGATCAACATTTGCAAACACTGTAATAAATGTAGCCCATTGATGATTTCTGTCTTTGGTAAGGTAGAAAACCTTGTGGGTAAAAGATTACCAGCATTTCTCCTTTCGCCACAATGTTTTCAAAAGCTTCTTCCTCAGGGTCATTGTAAACTCTGGATTGTGTGGTAAAGGGTTAAGCCCAAGACTCATTATCTCCTATAGACCGAGTTTTTTCAATCTTGCGCCAGACCTATTTCTAAAATAAATGCCGTTAAAATGAGGAATTGCTCCTATGCAGTAATGTACAAGTATCTGAGTCTATTATATCTCATCTACATTCCTCATCAAGGCCAAACTGTGCTTGGAAGCTTATTAGGTTGATAAAATTACAGCCAACTTTTCGAAACTTATTTCATGGAGATTGTATTGTTGCAAGAATGTTTTCAAAGTCATCTGCATTATACCTTTGCCACACAATTCCAACTCTTGACGACCCAGAGAAAGAAGCCTTCAAAAACATGGTGGGAAATGAGAAAATGCTGGTAACCAGCATCTTCTCCATCTTCAACAATATTTTCCTGCCTTTCAAAACAGAATTTCAGTTTTTGAGCCATATCATATTTGTTGTCTGCAAATGCTTTCAATTTGGACCAGTCTAAAATTTTGTTGTATGTAAAGGGATTGTTTCATGATGCATTGATAGCAGTAACATTAACAAACACCTTTAAGCCCTGAGGCCATGCTTATAAAACTTGAGTCCATGGTCAACTGAGCTGCTGCGCAAGTTCTACCCATTATAACACAGTCCCAAGTTTTAACAATCCTGAGAAAGAAAGCCTTTAAAAACACTGCAGGAAAAGGATAAAATGCTTCTAACCAGCATTTTCAACTCTTCCCACAACATATTCTACCTTTCCATGGACAACTTACATTAGTTGTGCTATATTTGATTTGCCAATCTGCAAACCCTCTGAACTGGGTCAACTTAAAATTTTTGTCATTTGCTAAAGGGATAAATTTTCTCAGTGACTTTGACATTGAGAAAATTTAATATAATCATCCTTTCCCTTAAAGATAACCAGCATTTTCTCTTTTTGCAACAATGTTCTCTGCCAGTTCAATAACAAATTTCATCATCTGAACCATATTTAGCTTGTCATCTTCCCAAGCTTTCTATTTGGACAAGAATGATACATCTTTGTGTGGTAGTTGGCTAGGCACAGGGCCTTATTTCAACATCATTTTTTGCAAGTACATCTTTTAAAAAGGACATAAGGCAAACAGAATGACCAAAAACATAGAAGATTGGCTCAGAAGTAATGCTGTTTTGGCCTCCCTATCTCACAATGTTGATCAAAGACAAGTGTGCTATGTTTCAAAGAGTCTGTTCATCAAGGCCAAACTGTGCATTGAAGCTTATTAAGTTGACATGTGTCACACAACAGAGCTATGAAGCTTGAGCAGAAATGTGTCCCAGATCCAAGTAATTATTCATTCTGATCTTGGATCAAGCAAGGCAATGGAATGCCCAGCAGGTTCAAAGTTACTATTTGTACACACATAAGTAAGCAAACTTTAACTGGGATATGCAATAAAATATAGGGCAATATATATGTCAAAAATAGGACTGCAAATTTACCCTTTGCCACAGAACAAAATTTTAGACTAATCCATATTGAAAGCATTTGTAAAGGAGAAATAAAATATAACTTAGATGATGACATTTGTTTTTGACAATGGGAAAAACATTGTGGGAAAAGGAGAAAATGCTGGTTACCGGCATTTTCTCATTTTCCCACAATATTTTCAAAGGCCTCTTTTCTCTGGGTTGCAAAAAATCTGGATTGTGTTGTAAATGGTTAAATTAAGGCTGACCTTGGATCTACAATGTTTATCTATGTTGTGCCTAGCAGCTTGAGGTTTACTAATGAATGCAAGTATCAGGCTGATTGTGAAGATCTGGCAATACATCTCCAAAGATTAGCCTGCCTATATATTCAGCGCAGTCTAATCTTGAATCTGTATCACATCATGGCCAAACTGATACCAAGCCGAGATAAACCCAAAGGCGAGTGGGGTAAATACATATATAGCCACACTCTTGCAAAAGGGGGTTTAATGTATCTCCATGATATATTATCCCACACAAGTCATCACATAATCATGGATCAATAAAATCCATTTTGACTAACAACCAACTGAATCTTGAAGTAGATTGGTTCCTGGACTGTCATAAAAAAAGAAAAAAAAAATCAAAGTGACCAATAGTGAAGGTTTCGACTCGGGTCATCCTGCACAATCTGCTCAAGCTGACCTGTGTCGATACTTTATGCAGATGTGCTGAACTCCCCTTTGCATAGAACATGACTCATATGAGGGACACTGTTGGCTAATTTGGCACATCTATGTTAAGAACTTAAAGGCGTTTGGCGGCCATGTAAAGTGTGGTCAGATTCAACATGGCGGACCTAATCCGGTTTTTTCCCCAATTAACGCTTTGAAGTTGAAGACAACAACGGCACCCACCACCTTCCTCCCAAGACTTAAAAACTATATGAATTCATTCCCCTGTAAAGTTGTGAATTAGGCTACATTTCAATTGGTGATCATCGAATGACGACAAAACCATGGCATGAATCTTACACACTGCAAAGTAGATCAGGTTTTCAAGGTATCATCTAATAAATGCACAAAAATGTTACTGAAATTAACAAACATAATCTATACTCACAGAGAGATGAAGTTAGATATATATAAAGTTTGTTTTGCGTTCGTCAGTAATCAACTCTAGCACTTAGCAAGAAAGTAAGGTAAGTAATCAATCTAGCACTAAGCAAGAAAGTGAGGCAAGAACCAGCCCATCAGCATGTTCGCCGGGTATTTATACCGGTACAGTAGCCTGACGTCACAGTCCTCGCTGGCTCTGGGACCTCCTCCCAAACGTCACGTGATATATGTGAACAGCAATTAATCCGCCACTTAGACGCACTCGTATACTCCCATTCGGCATACCTCTGGTGATCCGGTGATCAAATGTAGGTACGGAATCGGCCGAGTTGTGACGAGAGGTATACTCCCTCAATATTAGATCATAAATCGTTTCTGCAATGTAGATCCATTTCATTTGCAGCGGCGCCATCATTTAAACCCCTGATAAAGGCCAACTAATACATTTACCCTTAAAGACCGAATAAACCCAACTTACATGTTCAGTTTAGAAATAAGACCTAAAAACTAGTAGACTAAATATAGACAAAGAGGGGAACAAGCTGAATAATCATAATAATAATAAAAAACATCTGTACGCCTAATGGGGTTTGAAATAGTATTATAACTGATTCCATTTATGGTTAATATTATACACATGCATAAACAAATTCTACTTTAAGTACGTTAGATGGATAGTTCTAAAGACGGATGGGGGGGTCCAGCAAAGCGCCAAAATAGGATGTCTTCACCCATTTGCTTTGGTAACGCAAGTACTTCAGTAATGTCAGATAGAGAGCAATACGGTGGTCATGAAACGACCTTGGAGTCCAATTACTCGCCCCTATCTGTTTTCATTGTCTTTGTCAAGAAAGATTAAAAGCGGGCTCTGGGCACTGACTAGTAGACTGACTGATAGTAGAGATGTACAAGCGTTAAATGATTAACCCTTCATCAGACGACAAAATTTTAGCCTTTTCCAAATCGAAAGCATTTGCAGACGACAATTTCAGTATGGCTCAAATGGTGCAATTTTTCTTTGATAGGATGGACAGCATTGTGAGAAAAGGAGAAAATGCTGGTTACCAGCATTTTCTCCTTTTCCCACTATGTTTTCAAAAGGCTTCTTTTCCAGGGTCGTTAAAAGGTGGTATTGTGCGGTAAAGAGTTAAGGAATATGGACTCGTTGAAGTATAAAACTTTGCTGACACAGGTATTCATTAAATTGTCCATAGCCCCTGGTATTAAACTGTCCGTGGCCCCTGAAATTCACAATTTTTGTACATATCCTTGTGTAAATTAGTTCAAGTATCCATGCATTTCTTACCGAGAATTCATTCTTGGCAGAAACACATGAAAAGGAATATTTTTTCAGGGGTTTTATCGAGAGAAACAGTAATGACAGCAAGATTTAAGTAGCCCACCTGCTATACTGTATGTGTATTTACTGCAGTTGTTTGGGAACCCTTAGCGACGGTAACCGAGGAAGTCGGTTTATCTTATCGCCACGGATCCATGTATTTGGACAAGACTAAAATTTTGTAAATTTCGTAAAGAGTTAAAATCATCAGACAACCATTTTCCCTTAACTTGAAATTGAAACTTTTCATAGACATGCACCACTCTGTTGAACCAGACAATCTATACATATTTCAAAATGCTTGTAATTTTGAGTAATTTGTTATCGAATATAACGTTGAGACAACCTAACAAGCCTTGCGAAAATATTAAGCACCTTTAATTCTATTACAGTCAAATCTGTGCAAGCAGCCACACATGAACAGCAGCCAATCTGTGTGTAGCAGCCAACACAAGTCCGCCCGTGGATATTTCTTCTTTAATTACCATGTGCACAGCACTAATCTGTGAAATGCTGCCAGCAGCCAGCTTAATTGGTATAAATTAACTGTTTATGACACCTACACAACAGCCACCTTTATCACACTTTCACACACTTTTTATTGAAAAAATCAAAATTAGTACTATGATTAAAGAATTAAAGCTGATTAATGCTGGTTGCTGTTTTTAATCAAAGATATCAATGAAATGTTTGATTTAATTGATCATTGTTAAACACTTTAATAAATAATCTGTCTGTGAATTGTGTGTTAAACTGCGAGAATGGACAAATGAGACAAATATGAACTGTCCAGTATCTACGCACATTGGCCCAAAATGGTTATGAGGTACAATTTTCCACAGTATTTAAAAATACTGCATTAGCTACAAAATGATTTTGCTTTAATTAAGCAGTATTTTCATACACATTTTTTTTTTTTTTTTTACATAATGTAGCTGAAAACTTACGAAAACTTTTTTTTATGTACAAGTGCATTGAACTGCCCAGTGTCAATGCAGATTGGCCAAAAATGGCGGTACATAAATGAGGTACAAATGCAAATACATGTACATGTATACAAAAAGTAGAAATACATGTTTAAAGTACGTTTTATTTGCCATACAAAATTTTGAAATAGATCTAAATAAAAGAAAAAAAAATGTTTTATTTGTGTGGTTTCTTTTTGTGTTTTAAATTGAAATAGACTGAAAGTTCATTGCAAACAAACATTCACCTACTGAAACCATCATATTCCCAACTCAAATAGTGTGATAAGTGCATATTGTGGACAACAGCCAATCTGTGAACAGCAGCCATTTTCAGAACTTCCCTTCAGTGGCTGCTGTACACAGATTTGACTGTATTCTTAGGAAAAAACTGAGGTTTATGAGGTTTTTCATTCTTTCTCGTTAAGTTCGAAACTTTGCTGGCACAGGTATTCATTACATTGTCCGTAGCCCCTGAAATTCACACTTTTTGGTACGTGTCCTTGTGTAAATTAGTTCAAGTATCCATAAATTTCTTACCGAGAATTCATCATCGGCAGAAACATATGAAAAGGTATATTTATTCCGAATTTTAACGAAAGAAACAGTAATGACAGCACGATTAAAGTAGCCTTTCTGCTTTACTCTATATGTATTTACTGTGGTTGTTTTGGAGCCCTTAGCAACGGTTACCAAGAAAGTCGGTTTATCTTATCGCCACGGATCCATCTATTTAGCCAGGATCCTGTTATGTACAATCCCTGATTAAACATAGACCCTAAGAATGTGAAATCTAAATTTATAGGTCTCTGATGTTTTCTGTGATACTTATAAAATGAACTTGAAATTATTAAGTGTAAGACCTATTTTTGTAGAACTCTATTTTTAAAAAGTCCCTCCCCCATTTGAGCTGCGTATGATAAGATCAGACTGCACAGAATATGAGATCTGAGCTTGAATCGACACAGCCTAGGTTTTTTCACACTTGCACCAAAATAGCGGTGAAATGACAGAATCTCTGACATTCGTTTTGTGAGGTTCTGCAAGACTAGTGGTGAAGGATAGGATGGGTTATCCTGGGTTTGATCCTCACCAAAGGTGCTAAGATTTTGTAGGAGTGCCAATAGACCAGATTCTGCAGAGAACAGGTCTAGCCCTAGTGAAACCCAAGAGGTACATCAATAAATGACTTGTTGTCACTGTATGACGGATATAATGTTCAACCTAACGTAAACACCAGAAATCAGTCAAGCGTCAAATTATTCAAGTACAGTGTAGTTACTATCAATTCATGTTTTGTGGCATTTTTCGTGAGCTGACCCTTTTTTTCTTTTGTAAAATCATTGTGTTCTTGACTCGTGTCTTTATGATGATACAAGGTAAATTTCCATTTTTAAAAAAGAAGGTAATTACATTCAATATTCATGAATATGGGTACTTGAAAAGTGCCTACGAAATTACACATGGCTTAAATTAAAAAAAAAAAAAAAAATAGGCCTACTGAACACTCTATTAACGATAGTTTTCGCCTGCCGAACTTTTACATAGCATTTTTGAGTTCAGAAATATTCAAAATGCGAAAACATTCATTTTAAAAGAAAAAAGATACCAACGTTCCTACTTCCCTGTGAGGACTCGGGTGCGAATGTGTTTTGTTGACCCACACCGTGGCAGTTTCATCTGTTGTATCTAAACATTCAAATTAATTTCTCTATTTTGATTCTTTTTCTTTTTCTTTTTGAAACAAATATTTTCAAGTTGTGCGTTAATGAAGATGAACCTTTGAAGGGGTTCCTAGTTGTTTGAGTCATGGAAAGGACAACGTGCTTTCAGCAAGAAATAACATACTGTAGTATCGTTAGGTTTCGTAGTAGTTCGGGTTCCGGAAAGTGCCCGAGTCTTGGCGAAGAGTTGTCGACAATACAAAGCCAAGCAACAACCAATGAGAATCCAGTTGCCCATCCTGCACATGCGCAGGCGTTAAACTGGGCTAAAACCAAACCAGATTCGTGGCACTTGAAGATAACCTACTGAACCGAACACATCTCTGAAGCACAGCTCCCCACGAGGAAACTAGCTTTCACCGCGTTTTGCAGACTGGCCAGCCAGAAGTTCTGAATTCTATATCCAGATAACCGTAAATTGCCGGCTAAGCTGTACTTATATATTCTTATAGAGACCAATTACTCTATAATACCAAATACACCATTCCTACTTCCCTCATAGGACTCATGTGTTTTGTTGAGCTACATCATGATAATAGTTTCATACTTTAGCATGGTTGGTTGCCAATGGTGTACAAATTATTCCCTGCATTGTCCTGTCTTACCACAATTTATGTTCAGATGATACAATTGCATTATCTAGGTATTGAAAACAAGCATTGTTATTTGGACCATTAATTTTGGTTCCATGTCAGATTATCATGGATCCGAGTATTGGCTCTGATTCCCCATGGTTAGAGATTGTCCTACCCAAGAATGAAGTGGCATTGAGCTGGTTTGGATTCCTTTCCAAGTCAGTCCCAAAATTATAAAAAATTCTTTAACAATCAAAGCTGTATGCAAACTGATCATGGTTTGCTTTGTTCAGATTAATTCCTATCATTCACTGTGTGACAAAGGCTATCCTCATGTTTGTACACAGGTAATCCTGTTCCCTCAACCTGGATCTACAAGAGTCTCAAGCATTTAATAACTAAACTTAATACAGTTTAAGTGTTCAGTATCACTATATTTGTACTGATTTTTACCTATCACAAAGAGAATTAGACATGTGGCAGGTTGACAAATAACCTACCCACCCCCATCCATCCATAGCCTTATCATTGGATCAGGAAAACATTCAAACAGCTATAGCTCCTGTAATAGTCCAGCAATCCTCATGAAAATTGCAGGTAAACAATTCTTATAATGCTATTAAAATTGTAGCAAAATTAGTTGAAAACTGTGGAAGGAGTTGTTTGTTCATTGAGTTTCACACAGTTTTAATGGGTTAGGTCATATCAGGTGGTCAATGTCCCTACGCATGCTTTCTCACACCAGTACTGACACATTAATTTTTCTTTTCAAGTCGCTGTCTATGTTTCTGTCATGTATCAGAGGTGAAAAATCGCCCGAAAAAAGTTTGCCTCAACCAGATACCGAACCATTAACCACCAGGTCATGAGTCAAATATGCAACTCATTTAGCTACCCGGCTGGGCTGTGGGAGGAAGAGGGGGAGAAAAACTGTGGGCCTACAGATGGAGTGATGTACACCCTGATTTCAGTAAAACATACCCCATTTTGTTGGTGGGGAGGAAGGGGAAGATGTATGAATAAAAATTAGTACAATTTCAGCTGATTTTGCATCCTTTTGTGTAGACAAAATCTGGCATGACCAAGTGGTGCTCTGATGATTGTCAGCATTGTGCGACATTTCTTAACCATTTACAAGCCAGCTTTACTGGGTTAACAGGATAGACTATTAAGCAGGACATCATCATTTAAAAGCCAGATGATCTGGTCGGACACTAGTGGTATTCAGATCATTGTTGGCATTGCTGGCATTTCCCATAATGCTTTGGCTTGTCACTGGTGACATGCCAGCTTTAATGGCTCATCATACAAGATTATCTAGACAGGTGTGTTTTACTGACCAGTGCAAGTTCCACAACCTGTAAGTATTATGGCTAGCATTGTAACCTCCCTTTAAGGAATGTAAATTAGACAGGCTGGTCAAAGTGTTGAAATAGTGGTGAGTAGATATATCAGCAGAGGTTAAGGCATATGAATTCTTTAGTTGGATGCCTCTGTCTGTTTGCATTAATTGTGCCAGCTGGGCACTTTTATAATACTTTTCTGAATTATTTCATTGAAATTTTACACTGTGTTGCAAACTGCTAGCTTTGAAAGATCAGCAAGATCGATAATAAATTTGGCCCCTGATCCTACGGGTCTAGAGACAAGCCTAATCTGGACTGTGTCTTATTTATGGCATTGCTACTTTATTGAACGAGTTTAAGTATTGTCCATGGTGATTTCCCTTACCTTATTTTGATCAGCCGAGCCCGATAGCGCAGTCAGTAGCATACAGAACTTGAAACCAGGGGGTCACTGGTTTGAATCCCCAGCTTGGCAAATTTCTTTCCTAGGATTGATAATAGTCATTATGACAGGAGTCATGCTTCTCTCACTGCTGATCATTATTTTGACAAGGGTTAGATGGAAAGCAGCTAGTGGCTTGGGATGAATATTGTGTGAAGTACTGGTAAAAGAATGGTAAACATGGATAGGTGCACTGGTTGCCACAATATAACTGAAATATGTAGAAAACAGTGTTAAACACCATACAAACAACTCTAAGTGGGATGGACAAATAGAGTTAATTCAAGTTTATGGTGAGGCTGCTTTCAATCAACCAGTTACCTCCTGCACACAGTATGACATTACTATACAGTCAGAAGAAAATGGCTATTTAAATTACTAGGTACCTTCACTTCTGCACACAGTTCAACATGCATTACTATAGTCAGGAGAGAATGGCTTTACAAAAGCAGGGATCGTATGTGTGTATATTCAATCCCAGAAAATTTGTGTAAATCTAGGCAGTTCAGTGAAAGGTACACCAGATACTTTCACTCATGCACACAGTATGACACAACTATGGTCAGAAGAGAATGCCTATACAGGTGATAAAGTACCTTAATTCCTGCACACTGTTTGACATAACTACAGTCACAAGAGAATGTCTATACAGGCTATAGAAGTGCCTGCACCCAGTATGACCTAACTTTAGTCAGAAGAGAATGGGTACATAAATGACCAGGTACAGGTACCTTCACTCTTGCACACAGCTGGACGTTACTGTAGTCAAAAAATGGCTAGACACAAATGACACAGTACCTTCACTCCTGATCACAATCTGATACCACCGTAGTCAGGAGAGGGGCATTATGGCAGAGACTATGGGAATTCACCTTTGTACTTCGTATAATGTTACTTCAATAGGGGAAGAACAGCCACGGCAATGACTAAGGCAATCATTTCTGCCTCCAGAATGATGTTACCAAAAGGTAGAAACTAGTGTAAAGTTACATAAATATTTACTGAAATTGTAAAGTTATGCAATTTATTAAAACTTGTCTTCAGACTTGATACTTGCCAACCTAAACTGTGTACACAAATTTTATGCGTATGCAGTTTAGTGAAATGCAGCCCTGGTCTGTGTCCAACAGAAATTGTTGCATTGCCCTCCAATGATGAAAAAAAAAATCATTTTTTTTTTTTTAAACCCTTAACTCTTCACCAAACGGCATAATTTTGGAATGGACAAAATTGGAAGCATGTGCAGACAACAAATTAAATGTTGCTAAAATTATTATTTCTCTTTTTGATAGGGTAGAAAACAATGTGGGAAAAGGATAAAATGCTGGTTACCAGTTGTATACAACTCAAAATTGCATGGTAAAGGGTTAATTTGTTGTCTACAAATCCTTCTGGACAAGGACTATATTTTATCAAGGACTATATTTTATCAACTTGTAAACATTTAAAAAATGTTACAAAATGGTCAATCTCTGTAATCAGTTGGATGCATATACATGTATACAAATACACCATTGGAAATACTGAAATATACCAGTAATAATTGATCAATTGATGTTTGTTCATTTATCATCGCCATATTGACCGTATCAGAGAAGAGTCCAGAAGGCTGTTAGTTAAAAAATACCCATCCAAAGTAAGTTATGCATGATGTTTTAACATGCTCGGTGTATAGCACCTAAAACAGGTCCTTGGTTTAACCCTTTACCACACGATCCCCACTTTTAACGACCCTGAGGAAAAAGCCTTAATTTTATGAAAACATTGTGGGAAAAGGAGAAAATGCTGGTAACCAGCATTTTCTCCGTTTCCCACATTGTTTTCTACCCTATTAAAGACAAATCACATCATTTGAGTCACACTGAAATGGTCGTCTGCAAATGCTTTCAATTTGGATGGGTGTAAAATTTTGTCGTGTGGTAAAGAGTAAATGTCCCATCAACAGACTAATGCAGTGCACAGTTGTAATTTTCTTTAGTTGCCCTGTCATGGGATTCGAACGCACACCCAGAAGTTCGCCAAGATTTGTTGCTTACAACTGACAAACCATACATAAGATCATTCATAACCTGTTTAGCTTATCCAGAATGCTGTTATTTGCCCTATACAATGTATACAGCTGTTACAAAAAAACCTTTCTCTTAAGTAAAACGTAACCATTACAAAATGAGCTATTTGCCGTGGAACGGGGGTAAATGCATCTGAAAAAAGTACTGACCTAAGGCAGTCTGCGCAGTCCTTCCAAGCTGACCTGGGTCAAATCTTTTTACTATTGGTCAATTTTCTGCATGTCAATGGACTATTCTACCTCATGATTCAGCCAGACTAAATGAATTTAATGATCCACAATTGTATGATGACTTGCTTGGTATAATGCATCATGCAAATACATGTACATTAAACCTCCTTAGCATACAATGCCATCATTGGTCAAAGCCCTGTAATCATACATTTTATCCCAAAAATGCTGTTGTTGTTGTTGTTAGACAAAATAGATTTTAATGGATCCATAATTATATGATAACTAGCTTGGTATAATGCATCAGAGACGCATTAATCCCCCTTTTACCAGAGCATGGGTCATATAAAGTTTCATGGGTTTTACAAGTGCTAGGCTTGGCCTCTGCATCACCAAAGAACATTCCTATGCAAGAACTCCCACAAGCCAGGGTCACAAGGGATATACCCTACCCAGATGTTTCGGAAACAAATCCAATAGCTGAACTCTACATCAAACAATCCCTGTTTTACAACCATGAGAAAGGGCACTTTTGAAAACATTGAGATAAAAGGTAAATATACTGCTTAGCAGCATTTTCTTGTTTCTAAACAATGTGCTCTACTCTTTATATCTTTACTAGACAAAAGCATTTATTTGAGCCATGTTTGTCAGCTACAAAATGCCTTCAATTTGGACAAGTCTGAACCCTTTTACAAACGACTAAGTTTACACCCCTTTCAAATTGAAAGCATCTACAGACAACAAATTTGAAAGTGGTACAAATGAAGTTAAGTGTTTTGACAAGGTAGAAAAGATTGTGGGAAAAGGAGAAAATACTGGTTACCAGCATTTTCTCCTTTTCCCAGAATCTTTTCAAAAGGTTTCTTCTTTAGGGTCATGAAAACACAGGATTGTTTGGTAAAGGGTTAAATTTTATCGTCCCGTAGGGGGTTAGCGGCAGAGCTGCAAGAGTATCATTCCACTATCACGTGGACAAATGTTTTTAGTATTTATTCTAATAACACAAGTCCATTTATCATCTGATCAGATTAGTGATTTCCTTATGTCTTAAAATCGTTACAAAAACTACACAAAATTACGTTATTGTTAATGTATTTTAAGAGTTTTCCGCTGATAGATCTAGTGCAGTGACGTCACCGTCGTGCCATTCGTATGGAAAGGTCACAGTACCTTTCAAACGGCGTCCGTAAACAAAGCACGAATCGCTATCTCTATGACAAAGAATTTGAATTTTATGAATTCTAGATAGATCTATTTCTTTTTTCTACACGCCAGCCAAGGGCGGATCAAGGGCAGGGATCCGGGCATATGCCCCCCTTGAAAATAGCGAAAATTGAGTTCAACGGAGCACTGTGACCTTGACTTTTCAGCTAGCGAAACGGTTTTTCACACACGACATTTTCTATCCATTGTTATCACTTACACCATTTTATTCAAAAAATCCAACCATGCCAGACACACTTATGGACTAGACGGGAACACCTGTCATCACTATAATTGTAGCAAATATTGATGGAGGTTAACCAAGCACTGCGACCTTCACTTTTGGATTGGAAACACGGCTATATACATTGTCTATCCATGGTGATAATTTATGCCAAATAATTTTAGAATCAGACTATGCACCTGTAAGTTATTGACCGGACAGGAACACCTGTCATCACTACAATTGTAGCAAATATTGACAAAGTTACCCAAACACCGTGACCTTGACCTTTGAGTTGGAGGCACAGCTGTTACAGGCGACACACTGTCTATCCACGGCAATCATTTGTCCCGAGTTATTTAGCATTTAACCACGCACCTGTTAATTGGCCTGACAGAAACACCTGCCATCACAATAATTGTAGCAAATATGAAGTCTAACCAAGCAAACTGATCTTTACCTTTAAGCTGGCGACTCAGTTTTGCACGTGACACGATGACTATCCATGGTAATCATTTGTGTCAAATTATTGTAGAATCGGACCATGCACCGGGAAGTTATTGGCCGGACACGAAGACCACAATTTACCTTACACACACACACACACACACACACAACAAAAGTTGTTAAATTGCCCATCCTGGTGAATTTTCCATTTGGTAATATTCTTTTCATTTCCTGTTCTATTGCAGGTAACTTGTACTACTTTGATTAAACCTACCAAAAATACCTTTGAACAAAATGAACTGAGCCATGCTGTGGCAAAAGGGGGTGGGGGTTTACATGTATCATGCCGAGAAAACTACTTACCACTTCTTTTGACTCTGGTGGTTCGCATTGTTTCACAGCTTTAACTTTTTCTGGTGTGGGTTTAAGTCCATCTTTCCTGAATTTCTAACCACAAAACTCAAGCTCTTTGTAACACCGAACTGGCATTTCTCTTTGTTGAATGTAACTCCAAATTGGCTCGGCCTTTTCTAAACTGATTCAAGCGTCTTACTGTGTTCATCGATTGTTCTTCCTCCAATGAGAATATCGTGTCGTTGATTCAAACACTTCGAAATGTCAACAAATATCCTGTACATTGCCTCGTCAAGCAAGTCTTGCGATGACTTTACTCCGAGTATAAGATTCTTCGGTCCCATATTACCCAAAGGTGTGCTAAACGTTGCTATATTTCTCGACTTTGTATCGAGCACTAACTGGTGGTATCCTTGTTTAAGGTCCATTTTCGAAAGTACTATACAGTCATGGAATTTGTATGTAAAATCTGCAACAACTGGTGCCTGCAGAATTCTATTTCGCTCCATTGACCTTTTAGGAATCCACAGATCTGCACTTGCACGGATCATATGTGGCTCTAACTTTTCTTTTTGTATATCATAGTATCTCGGTTTCGGCTGTGCTACAGACGGAGAACACCAAGTGATTGGTTCATCCCTCTCTACTCTTTCGAAAATGTCTTCTTTGGTCTAACCATTTCTTTAACAGATCTTGAGGGTAATATGGTACCAGTCTTGGTTTTTGTGCAAAATCTGGTTTATTGAAAATTTCACTGTAAACTCGTCTGTGCTACTGACGGAGAACACCAAGTGATTGGTTCATCCCTCTCTACTCTTTCGAAAATGTCTTCTTTGGTCTAACCATTTCTTTAACAGATCTTGAGGGTAATATGGTACCAGTCTTGGTTTTTGTGCAAAATCTGGTTTATTGAAAATTTCACTGTAAACTCGTCACTATTCTTCTTATCTAATATTTTCCTATGCCCTGGAAAAGACCTTGAAACATAACTAATAAATTGTTAATTTGCTCTGAATGCTCTGAACTGCTATTTGTTACACTTTAACATCTTAGTTCCCTATATTTAAATTATTTGGTTCTTTCAAGGTCCCATCTGCCTTGATTTGCAACATCCCCAGTTCGATCAGCGCCTGTTTTCCTAACAAATGTGGTAAATTAATCCTACCCTTGATAACTAGGAATTTAGTCGGGAATCCACGTGTCTCAATACGGTAGTATTGAGTTCCCCTTTAACTGACAGTGTGTTTTGCACTGTACTTAGTTTCGTTTTGCTTTGTGACAGGAATGTTTTCTGTTGTGTTCTATGCTTATAAGCCCTACATTGGTACTCATCCATAACATAATTTACATCAGCTCCACTCTCAGGCTCTACCTTCACTAACACACCATCAAGCATACCCGGAACTGACTTGTAATGATCACTTAACTTGCGAATGCGAGTCTTTCTTTTATGCTTTTCAGTAGTTCATAGAAATCTAACAGTGATTTATATCCTTATAATTCACCGGTGAATGTTATACCTTTCGTATTTTTGACATGTCGAGGACATTTATAGAACATGCATGAATTTTAAGCAGTTTTATGACGTGGTCAACACCACTCATTACGTCATTATTACAGCTAGTCCATTTCCGACTAGATTGAAGAGGCTATTTCCCTTATAATTTTCACGATGAGCAATCAATTAGACGTAAAAAGAAAGGTTAAAGTGAAGAGCATAAAAGAAATAGGATATTGGTTTGTTTCAGTTTATTATCGAAATTTCTTTCATCTCGTGAAAAGCAAAGGCCATATTTTCACTCGTGGCTTCGCCACTGGTGAAAATATAGCTTTTGCTCTTCACTCGATTAAAGAAATTTTGATCATACACCGAAAGAGATATTTATCCTCTATTTCTTACATTAGTAATATAATGCACTGCGTTTGAGAAAAAAATCTTCATCAGAGTTTAATTCACTGTCTTAACTTATGCATGATTCTCGCTCGCTATTTTTATCTACAGTCTTAATATTTCGGGGCTTACTCTTTTGCTTATGCCCATACCTACTGCTACTTGAATTCTGGATTTTTCTATCATAAACAGTACTATCTGAATTTTTAGTTCTTTTCCTGCATACGCTAGCGAAATGATTCTAGCCGCGGCAGTAGTTGCATTGTTTCCCATGTGCTGGACAATCTTTACGTCGACGAAAAGAATGAAAATAATGACAGTACATTAAATGCGTGATTAGAACCGGTTTTTGAGAAAAGCTGGTGAGCGTTTCGAAAGGTTTAAAAAAGCTCTGCTTTCAAAAGAAAACAATATTAATCCGTTATTACCGATACGCTGTGTTTGATGCGGTAATTACAAGGCGTGTTTCGGTAATGATAATCGACGTTTCGGTGATGACAGTGACTTTAAATATGGTGTGGTGTTGCGCTTTGTTGTTAGTGAAACTCAATTATTTTAATTTTTGTAATATTAAATAGGCGATTAACCCCGATTTACACTGTTTCAACAGTATAATTTCAGTCACATCACTGCGAACGTTAATTTTTTCATGCTTTGTCTTTTTATAACCAATACTAGGCTAGGAAAATGGGCCTTACCCAAAGACCCGCCAACCAAAGCCGGCGAAGATCAAGTTGTAGTCTCCGAGATGGTTGTCTTACACTTTCACTTCATGGCCATGGCGGATCCCACCAGTCTACCCGTAGCAAACGATACATTGCAGACGTTTCCAAATGCACCTTCTGACGACTAACTAAACATATAAACGAGACATAATGAGAAAACGATTGTCTTATTTCCTTTATGTAACATTTCATAAATATCTAGGGAAAGGGGAGATTTGTTTGTTTCGTGCAATCGATTCTTATTCCACAATATTTTCGAATGGCATTTGTATCGGTAAAACACAGATTACTTGGTAAAGGGTTAATTGTAGGGCATGATGAGTCATTATAATTAACGACACTCCCGTCAAAACGTGTCCAAATGAATCCGCTCAATAGTTCATATTCACCTATGGAAAACAAAGTGTCTGATCGATTTCTTCAAGTTTGGCAGTTCATGCATTTCCAAGGTAAATAAGGCCCATTGACTTTGAAATACAGTGATTGCATAAAGTAACGATACAGATAAGCCTGCACTAGTTGTGGAGGTTTATCTTTGTCCGTGCTTTCAGCAGAGGTCTTTGGGGATCCACTGTGCAAAATGCAACACTTAATACCCCTTACATTTTTTCAGACAGTGGGCCGGTATGTTGTAATGGAATATGATAGACTTCCTTATCTAGGATGTCGACGACTAAGAACTCGAAGGCAAAGTTATGAATAAAGTTTGGGCAAATAGATTTGAACCATGCTTCGGCAAAAGGGGGCTTAATGCATCTCCGTGATACATTTAATCAATCAAGCCATCACATAATTATGGATCCATGATACCTACAACCGACTGAATCATGAGGTAGACTGGTCCTGCGTCTGTTTGATAGTCCTGTTTTCCTTACATTATTCTTAAACAAGTTATATTCCTAAAACTATAAAAAAAAAAATTACAGACTATTTGTAGTATATTTATGTATTGCTGTTTGATTGCTCACAAACAAAATCAAAGTACCCTAATAACTGCTCTGTGTTTCGTTTCGATAGAGAGTTAAGTGGGGCTATTACTCCAACTTAGAACGTCTTCTTGTTTAATTTTTTCAGGTTACCTTTTTTTAGTTTAAAGTTTAATTGAATGGATCCATCTCACACTGAACATAATTTTCACGTCACTTTATCAGTGTACAGATTAAGTTATCATTGTAAATATGTTATTTGTTTTTCTCATTTTTATCTTTTTGTCTCTGATTGTGCCTCTGTGAATTATATTTGCATAGATCAAGCCCTGGTCGATGCTCTATTTGGACAGGTCATTTTACTTCCTAATGGGTAATGACCTGACCGCATGGAGAGCGTCCATAGGGCTGTTTCATGTTAGTTTTCATACCTGTTATGCGAAACTTTGCCCCTATATTAGATTGAACATAATAAATTAGCTTTTATATATCTACAAAAGGTTTGTTTTGAGAATTAAGTCGAATTTATCCATAGGAGAAAACCATGTGAAAGAAAATATATACTTAATTCACTACTTCTTTGTCATTTGGTAACTTATTTTACTAGCTGGGAATGTTGAAGTAAACCCTAGTCCTTTATCATCAGGCAAAACTTTTTTGTTATCAATACTGCATTGCAATATAAGAAGCATAAGAAATAAGATGGATTTTATAAGAGATGAATTTTTAGATTTTAACGTCATTTGTTTTACAGAAACACACCATAATTACAGATGATTTCTTACGCCTTTCTGAATCCTTTGACGGACCGTATAGAAAAGACAGAACTAATCATGGAGGTGGGATTCTTGTATATTTGAATAAGGACCTTGTACATTCGATAGTTACTGATCTTGAGGTTATTGTAATGAATCGATTTGGGTTAAAATCGTTGTTAATTCTGAGATATTTCTGATTGGTACATTTTATAGTCTCAAAACAACAGACAATGATTTTTTTCGAAACTTAAATCTTAACACTGAAGCAGCCTTAAACATAACAAAAAATGTGATCATACTGGGTGATTTAAACGAGAATTTACTTAACGATAATTATCATAATTCAAAGGACATGCTGGTACTTAATTCAATGAATAATAATGTAATTAATACCCCAACCAGGCAAAATGCAATTCTTGACCACATCCTTATTCCTGTTGATACCGAAATTTCTGAGTCTGGTACTATTAAAGTACCGCAAGAAATAAGTGATCATTCAGCTACTTATGTATCTATACCCTTCTCTTACCAGATCCAAGCTAGCTACGAGAGAACTGTTTGGTTATACAATAGAGCTAATTATGATTTACTTAATCAAAAAATATCAAATTATGATTGGAATATTTTGCACGATTACTCTGTTGATGAATCATGTGATGTATTTACTAAGACTTTTATTGAATTTGTTAAACAGCGTATTCCATGTAAAAAGTCTGACCAGCCATGGTATGACAGTGCAATTAGAAGACTTTCCCGTAAAAGAGATAGATTGAAATGTATTGCGAAAGCATCGGGAAAATCCAGTGATTGGTCAAAATATAAGAACATGCGAAATACTGTTAACAATATGAAAAAAACATGCAAAGGAAAATTTCTATAAAAATTTAGAAATAAAGTTGATAGAGCTGAATTGTAATGATAAAAAAAGGATTTTGGAAAATTATCAAGCATTTCATGAAAAAGCGCAATTCTATACCCTGTTTTCCACCTTTGAGCGATACGCTTCCTAATGGGGATAAAATCTGGTATACTTCGCCCCAAGGAAAAGCAAATTGTTTAAATAGTTACTTTTCATCAATATCAACAGTAAATGACAATAACATCGTACTTCCCGAATGTCAATTCAAAACCCTAAATAAACTTGTAATTGATGAAATTACTGTTACTGAAGTAAAAGATATGATTTATTCTATTGATATCAATAACACTAGTGGTCCAGATAATATAAGCCACAGAATGCTCAAAGGTTGTATTAACTCTATTTGCAAACCACTTTCTATATTATTTAATCGTTCCATATCGGAAGGGGTTTTCCCCGATTCCTGGAATAAAGTAATTGTAACACCTTTGTTTAAAAAAGGTGATAAGTCGTTGCCGTCTAACTACAGGCCTGTCTCTTTGTTAAGTAGTTGTGGAAAAATTCTAGAAAGAATTATTTTTAAGCACTGGTACAATTTCTTTCTGACAAATGATCTTTTATACAAATATCAATCGGGTTTTTCGCCAAAACACTCCACAACCTATCAACTTGCAGACATATATCACCATATATGTCAAGCCATTGATCACGGCCAGCTCTCTTGTATTGTTTTCGCTGATAGCTCAAAAGCATTTGACAGGGTGTGGCACAAAGGTCTTTTGTTTAAACTTAGAGAAAATGGCACAGGTGATAGTCTTCTCACTTGGTTAACGAGTTATCTAAAAAACAGAAAGCAAAAAATTGTAGTGCAAGCATCTGAGTCTAATCTTCTACCCTTAAAAGCGGGAGTACCTCAGGGCTCCGTCCTTGGGCCTCATTCATTTCTTATTTATGTAAATGATATTACAGAATCACTATTAAGTCTTACTAGATTGTATGCCGACGACAGTTCTCTTTATTATTCTGCTACGTCACTACATGATATAGAGGGTATAATATATCATGATTTAAGAAATGTTTCAATATGGGCGAAACAATGGTTGGTTGATTTCAACCCGAACAAAACTGAAGCTGTTGTATTTTCCTCAAAAAAAGATTATGATGAACCTTTGAAATTGTTGATCAACATAAACATCTTGGTACAACCCTAAGTAGTTCAGGCCAATGGAATGACCATATAAATAATAACTCAGAGGCTGCATCCAAAATAATACATATTATGCGGAGACTTCAATTTACTCTAACTCGTGCAGCCTTATATCAAATTTATCTTTCTTTGAGTATTCATCAATAGTATGGGATGGCTGCTCAGTCTCATGTTCAAACCCTATTGAAAAATTACAAAATGAAGCTGCAAGAATTGTAACAGGTCTTGCAAGATCAGTATCTCTTGAAAATCTTTACCGAGAATGTGGTTGGGAAACACTTTCATCAAGAAGAAAAACTTCTAAGTTATGTTTTATGTTTAAAGTGTCTAATAATCTTGTCCACAATATATAGAAGAATTGATGCCTCCATTAGTTGGCAATAGATCGTAATATCAGCCGAGAGACAGCCAAAATTATGAAAATATATATGCAAGAACAAGTATTTTACAAAAGTCGTGTATCCCCTCTTCAGTTTCTCTTTGGAACAATCTTGAACCAGAAATAATAAGTAGTGCAACATACAGCTCTTTTAAATCCAAACTGAATGAGACTAGGCCTCTCAAAATTTCAAGAATTTATCCTTTTGGAGACAGATATATGTCAGTTCTTCATGCACGATTAAGAAACTATTGCAGTCACTTAAACGAAGACCTTTACATGAATTACTTAAGATTGGATCCCATGTGTGACTGCAACAATGGTGTTGAAAATGCTGAACATTATTTCTTTAAATGCCATTGTTATTCAGATATACGAATCTCACTATTTCGGGCAACACGTGAATTTCATCCTGTAAATATTTATAAATTACTATTTGGCAGTGCCGACTTAAACTTAGATAAAAATTGTTCACTTTTTGAAGCAGTTCACAAGTATATCAAAGAGTCAAAGCGTTTTAAGTAAATCGACTATCGTAACAGTGCTGAATTTACCGGGCGCCCAAGCGCCCAACAGAGAGCACCATCACACTTTCTTTCACTTCTCTTTCCCTATTCGACTAGTACTCTTCATCTTTTTCACCGTGTTTTGTGTATACTTAAAATAACAAATTGTATTTGCCATTGTTAAAAAGATTTTTTGAAATTGTATTGTAGGGGAAGGACCAATTCTAAGTTGATAGAACTTGTGGTCCAACCCCATTTCAACTTATGAAATAAAATATGTTTAAACTACTTCGAACGGCGTAAAATTGATTGTATCTAAAGACAATTTTATCAACGGGTAAAGTTTATCCGAAAGAGTACTTACTACTTTCAAAACATCAGTTTTCTCATTTTCGTCAATTACCACTGAATCACTCGAAAAATCAGAGAGGGGGGTTTGGCGATGAAAAATTTGAAGACATAATTGAGCTTAATGTTATCAACCAGTTACACGGGGAAAGGGTAACAAGTTTGAATTTCTACGACAACAGATCGTAATTTTCTTCAATTTGTCGAACAAGAGATATTACATCGTTTTTAACAGATCTGAATTTTTTCAAGTGATTAGCTTTGTTCGACACTTTCGCTTTTTTTTTTGTATAGTTTCTTGCGTTAGCGAGTTTTCCTTTAAATAAAACAGGTCATCCACGGTAGTTCTTGGAGATTAATCCTTACAATTTTGCATTAAAAAAAAAAACCATACGAGTTTTATCCGATGACATCTGCAAACTTCCAAGTGTCATAGTGTATACAGCGCTAAATAAAATTAGCTAGACAACCTTTTAATTGGTTGTAAACGTTTTGATCGTATTTCTAAATTGTGCGCTGGAGATTCTTTTAACTTGGGTTTTAGACGATTGAAAAAAAAAAAATCAAAGTTAGTACAGTGATAACGCATTGTAAGAACAAGACAAGGCTCTCAAATGCCAGTTGTTAGAATTGAACTTTTAGTAGAAAAAAAAAAGTCAATTGTAACCATGGCATTCGCATTTTCGATGAAATATGTTGGCTCATCAATACATTGGACCAAACTAAACTGATAATGTTGGGCTTTGACTTTACAGAATTGATTTTCGTACGTACTATCCCAATTAAAATCCGCGATCAAAGTATCAAGCTTGGTACATGTACTTTCAACAGTGTAAAGGACGGTTATGAGATGATTGGGAAGCTTAAGAAAATTGTATAAATCTGTACTGGACAAACGATCTGAAGACTGTGGATCAGGATTTGTACTGACATCGCAGTTATTACTAACAATGGCAACAAGTTGTAAATAGTTGTCTTGAAATCAACCTACAAAATCTTACATTCTCTTCGTGCCTTGTTCAGCGTATGTTTAGTTCTGGAATCTATCATCCCTGTCAGCTTTTGCTTACTCTATGAATACATTCTAATTACAGTCTTCTCTACAAAGACAGTTTGATCATGAAGGATCTGTAACAGGGTGCCGTATATTTTTGTGTTGTCCGTCAGTTGGTCATGTGATCGTATAAGTAAGCGTAAAAAAAGCGTCTAAATAAGTGAATGAAAGTATCGTCAGCGAAAATTGTCGCTGAATCTTAAATATGTGTAATTTGAGTACGCGTTTACCGTTTCCCATCATGTTAAAACACTAAAACAATAGCAATATTTATCCTATAACTACGCCACAATGTTTTCCGCGAGTAATCATCACGTTTGTCACGTGATCATTCATGATGTCATGTAGCTGCATATCCAGGAAAAGAAGGCTCGGTAGAGGTCTTAGTTTTTACTCACCGTGCAAGAAAATGTCAAAGTCTGCGGTATTTCGAGCGAAATATTCAATTTAGTCTGATATAGATTATAAACGAAAAACGGGATAAAAGAAAGCTGGTGTCTTGGATTGGGAAAGTTTTACGTGCCTGGCTCCGGAATTTATCAAATTCGCCTTTGGCTTTCCGGATAAAATTCCTACGCCTTGTCTGATAAACTCTACCAATCCAAGACAACAACCATTTGTTCTCTATGAAGGCATCGAACTAAATTCTACGACAGCATGCGTTTCAGACAGTCATTATAGCTCAGTTAGAGTATTTATAAGACTAAACAAGACACTTCTGCCTTTGATCAAAAGAAACCAATTTCGTAACCAACTGAATGCTTGACGCCCTTCACTGTGGACAATTCAATTGCTTAAATAAAGTACATCCGTGTGGGAACGTTTCAAGACAATTTCCCGACAGGACAGTTCTCCGACGAGACATTTCCTCGACACTTTGGAAGACCGTTCCTTCGACATTGCTGGGTTCCGCGGCACTTTTGTTCTGTGTCAAATGATATCTATTGTGACGTCATCCGGTCCACATAATGTTATATTGACCTGGCCCCGTCTGTTAAAAGTTTTGTCACCTTATGTTACTATTAATAGTAACACGGTGTAATATCGGCGTAGTTTGTGGATCCGTATGTCACGCGAGGGAGGGGATATCTTATATGCTGCCCGTTGACAAGATCTTTGTCCTAAATCATTTGTAAGAGAACCCTCGTTTCTTAACCAACGTTCTCTTAACACCCAGTTTGAAATAAAACAGATCTTTAGAACTAGAGGCAATGATTAAATCGCAAAACTAGCAAAGACATGTTAAACTGAGAATAATTTTTGGTGTCTTGGATTGAGAAAGGGTATAGGCCTAGTCGCTTCCGGTATTATCATGGGTTCTTAGTTATCGTTGTATTTATAATTTCTTAAATTGAGGCTGAAATGTGTCACCTGGATTATTTCCTCACATGAGCATTTGTAGGTCAGATCCCGTCAACACACTTTGCAACCTTACCTCGACAAATTTTCCGAAAACGGTATGTTAAATCTAGTTTTCATCCAAATAGTAAGAAAACGTGCCTCTTTGCAAAATCACACCATCCCCTAGATCAAATTGATGACCTTATCAGCGTAACAAAAGCAACATCAGTATAACAGAACTTTATATAAGATTGTTTTCCTGTCAATGAAGTTTATGAAAGAGGTAAGTAAATTTCAGACGACCTTTTATGATGATGTCACGGCTTTCCAAATATGGGAATGAAAATAAGAGGCCCTGACGAAATTTTTGACTTGCTAATTGTAAAAAAAATATTCTCAATGCACTACGAATTATTATTATTATCGTTTACTTGCGTTCTCTGTTCTATTGAAATGAGAGAACACACTAGAAATCATCCACTTTTTATCCACGAAAGAGGACTAAAATGAGTTATTTGATGCCATTTTAAACACAGATGCACGTCTTTTTATTTTCACAATTTTTACAGGTGCGCAAAGTAAAACTTCGCTTACGAAGTAACAGGGAGAATTATCTATTGCTCAAATTCTTGATAAAATCATCTCAACACTTTGAAAATAACTTAATTTTATCCGGTGAGCTGAGGGAACCGATAAACTTTCCCAATTCAAGACATCAACCATCTATTCTATTTATATCTTGTTTCTCATTTACAATCCATATTATACTAAATTGAATATTTGTCTCGAAACTCGCATATCGACATAGCATAAAGATGAAGAATTGTTTATTTAAAATACTACACTGTACTGGCTCACGACCAGTGGCGGCCATTTTTTAAAACCTTTTTAATCTGTAAGGTAATGTTCTTCAAGTTCACAGCTCATACTTTTCGTGGGCAAACTAGGGTTCAATATTGTAAGATTCACGAGTGGAAATCTGAAATAGACTGTAACTGAAACTCGGCACGATATGAATAACCCGTCGGTCAACAGACGGACGTACGTCACGAAGAGTACCAGTGGCGGCCAACCGAATTTTGTACACAGAATTACCATAATATTACTATTGCCAGAAGATACCGAATGAAAAACCATTTTTCTTGAAATTCTGCAATATTCTAGCAAGTCTAATGCTTTATATGACCCCTACAAAGACTTAATGAGGAACAACCTACAACTGCGTCCATTTTCTACTTTCACAATTCAAACACGCATGCGCGAGCCAAAAATAGATATGGACTGTGGCAGCTGAGGTTGCACAGGGGGGTAGGGTAGTTATGTCAGTTAATCAACATTTAATGGTATTCTATCGGAAAAGGGGGGAAAAGCGGAGGGAAAAACAGAACTCAGGTGAGTATAAGCTCAGTTTGATTTTTAAACAGCATTTCATTTGTTGTTGTACTTAGTTACGATGGTAAAATACTGCTCATTATTTCAATAAGGATACCAAAAAATGCCAATATTTTTTCATAAACATACAATTAAAAAATGATAATGTTGAAACTGAGTCAGTGAAGAGATTAAAATTATATTTTGTTATTTCACAATCGCAAATTTGAGTATTACACAATCACAAATGCCTTTATAAGAAGAATGATGTCAGGCGACTTCCGTTAGCTAATGGCACCACATAATTATTAAAATGTTGATGATGTGCACATACAGGAAAATTATACGATGCAAAACGATGAATTGTCACATTTCATTAAGATCTTTATTGTGAAATAGATGTATTTCTTTACAGTCAAATTGTTTCGCTGACAACAATTCCTACACACAAAATAACTATTATTATCCATAACATGGATAAACCTACACACTCCTGGTGAAACTACCTCTATTCTTACTAAAGGCAAGTACATGTAGTACACTGCCTGGAAACAAAGACTAGGACACATATCATGCTGTCATGTTAAATACTATAAGAATGATGATTTTCTGTTTTTGATTTATAAGCCTTAAGCTTGTTAGTGCATCCAGAAGTTACACATGTGTTGCTTCTTCTTTTCCCCTCCTGCTATTCTACTTTCTATCTGCATTTTCTTTATTGGTCTGCATTTCACTTTTCTTCCAGCCTCTTGTGAACTCTTAAGTATGTTATCACTGTTGCCTACAAATAATTCAGAAATCCCAAATAGATATGACGTTAGTTTTGCATGTACATGTATGTACGTAAATGTTTTTTTTTTTTTTTTTTTTCAAGTATAATTTTTTATGGATTGGTAATTTAAATTGAAATAGATATTTTGACATTTTTAAGACACATATATGAATATTGCAAAATACCTGTTTAACATTTCATATTTAGATGAGAGTAGTACAAAAATTGTATAAACAGAGCTGTAAAAAACTGTAACAGAAAATCTTATCTGGTAATTTCAGATTTGGCTGGAGCTGGTGGAAATACATGTGACAAGAATTCTGGAATCAGTCCCTCAAGTTAATTTTGGAGGGATTGACAAGAGCACTGGCTAAATCTAAATAAAGAGCAACATGCTAAGCAAATTGATCCTTTATTCGCTGCGGTTACACATGCCTTAATATTTCCTCTGCAGTTGGTGCCCTCTCTTCCCCAGATCTGTCTCTATATCAACCATGGTGGAGTTACATGTGTTATGCCAATGGCATCTGAGTTGACTTGGAGGATTTCACACTTCATTAAAGAACCTTTGATGACAGCCTTTGTCCTTAAAACTTTGCTTCATACAATCACCTTTGGAAGTAAAAATCATTATGTTCAAAACTCTTTGTAATTATTTGGTAATATGTTTGTAATACTTTAAATAAAGTTTTGGAAAATAAATCTGTCATCATCATGATAATCAGATTCATAGGGGTTTTAGCACTTTTGGTGTTGAAGCTCATACTTTTTCCACTGAAAATGTTGAAAAAAAAGTTACAGTCTCAGACCTCAGAGACTGATTGTTTATACAGATGTACACCTTTGCTGACAGCAAAAGAACACAGATGGTCCACTGTGTGGCTTCAAACTGCAGGAAATTTGGCTTTGCTGATGATGGCATTCTCATGGATAAAACCCAGCCTCGCAGCCAACAATGAAAACTTCATCTTAAGTAAAGCTGAATTTTGCTTTATAACAAGTTTTATTAGTTTAACTATTTTTGTAAGATCAGCTCATTAATTTTGAAAAATGTTGAAAGTTGAAAAAAAAGAAGGATTTTAGAAACATTATGGGATGGAAGAAAATGTATGCTACCAGCATTTTCATGTTTTCCTACAATGTTTTCTTAACTTTAAAGGCTTTTTTCATTGGAACCACATTGTAATGTCATCTGCACATGCTTTTAATATGGACAAGGCTAAAAATTTATTGTAGACCTAGTACAGAGTAAGATACATCGATTGATTTAAGATGAACTTGGCTGTGTGAAAATTTCAATTCTGTAGTTGTGTGTACAACTCAGTTTAGTATGTCCTCAAGAAGATCAAAGTCATTGTTCATTGTTTACCATTCTTGACCTTGACCTGTCAATATCTTCCAAAGAAAGATCTAAACCATTTGTTTGATCGCCAACATCACATTATAAACAAACTTACTGCTCTTTTGCCTTAATACCCCATATTTATTGCTCCTTCAAAAACCTTGTCTAGTCATGTATTCTAGATAGATCTACCTGACTACTGCAATTTGCAACTTCTTCAGTAATCTGCGTGATGATTCATTTATAACCGCCCTCCCCGACATGCAGGGTCAAACTTGTGTTTCATAAATACCACCTCCATGACTGTTGACCATTTTCCTTGAAATAGAGTATTTTTTGTTGCCTGTCGGACAGTTATCCGCCAGATATAGCCATTTTAAGTATTTCCGTTGAATAGGAATATGGCAGATGTCTGTTGGAAAATTGAAAAACTTGAATTTATATCTTTTTTCACCAGTCCTACAGGAATACAATTTATATCATATATTTACTTAAACAGATTTTTTATTGATACATTAAAATATGAAATAAGAATAAGTTAAACTTATAGTTAATATGAAATAAGAATAAGTTAAACTTATAGTTATGATACTCTAGTATTGTACCCGTTTATAGCATTTTGTCGAACCGTCCAAGGGGAACCTGAAAAGCAATAATGAGGTTTATGAAAAAGAGTATAGTGACTGACTGAAATGGATGCCCTGGATAGCTATGCCTCTGCATGACGTCAGTTAACGCGTGCCTTCTGCAAGTCAAACGTGATTTGTGTCTCTCGTGAATATCTGGGAATTACTGCTTAAGCCAATGAAGAAATGGACTAATTGATGTAGTAAGTGAAAAGTCATCGTGTATTTGACATTTCTGATTTTGAAACATCGTTCTTTTGGGTTATTTCAGGTTAAGTCGGTGGGAGAAATGATGAAGGTCAATCCCCCGGAAGTGATTGTTTGACACTTAGGGGGTTAACAGGGATACTTGTTTATATTTTTACTTACATTGCATCAAGGTTCGATTTTTATTTGGTATCTGAAACATCATTTCTTCTTTTTCAACATGATCGAGAGCTTTGATATGCAAATGAACGCACAAACGCGATATCATAAGAATGGCCGCCACTGGTACTTGGCCGCCACTGGTAGCGAACCAGTATAGATCTAGGCAGCTGCGATGATGACGTCATAAATGATGTATGATTACGCCCTGGAGATAAAAGCTTTTGAAAATGCTGGTTACCAGCATTTTCTCCTTTTCCCACAATATTTTCTATCCTTCCAAAAACTGCTTTTTAAGTCATAAATTTTTGTCGTATGCAAGCAAATACGTTCCATTTGGACAAGCCTTCGATTTTGTTTGTTTCTTTGTATTGGAGTTTAACGCAGTTTTAACAGCTTCGGTCGTATCACGGCGGCCAGTGCACCTATGCATGTGTTTCCTTGCTTTGTCACACCTGTCCTGACAAAACTTTCTTTCCAAGCCACTGACTACTTTTCACAGGCATCAGAGTTGAGCAGCGAAAAATCGATAGAAAGAAAGTTTGCTGCAACCGGGTATCCTACCCGCAACAACCAGGTCACGAGTTGGATACGCTAACTACAGGGCCTACGATTTTGTTGTCGGTAAAGAGTTAACTTGCTATTGTAGATTACAAGCAGATTGCATTGATCGTACTTCTTACCAGCGGAACATTATGCGCACTTTAGGAAAATTTCCGACAAGATCATACAGCACAGAAAATAGTACCGGATCTTGGATCTACAATGCACGATATTACGTAAAGAACGAAAAGAACCTTTTTACTTGGGGTTTTATTTTTATCCCTGAAATGATAAAAAAAAAATACAATTCTTTTGGACTATGAATCAGGCAAACCAGACAAGCTATTTTCACAAATGGGTTGGTAATACAATGTACTTTAAAATTAAACTTGGAGCGATATAAATCCAAGGTCATGCTGCACGTTTTATACAGTCCGATCTTGACCTATACTGTTTAAAAAAGGTCAAGCTCCTGTGGCGCAGTCGGTAGCGTGCAGGACTTGAGACCAGCGGGATAACTGCTTCGAATCTCCTGCTCGGCAAATCTCTTTCCGAGGATCAATGATAGACATTGTGATTGGATTTCTCCTTCTCTCACTGCTGATCCTTGTTTAAACGCCGGTTATGCAGGAAAGCAGCCAGTGGTTTGGGAAAACAAGTGTGCGAAGTATTGGTAAAATGAAACCCTAGGAAAGCATGGATAGATGCACTGACCGACGCGATATAACCGAAATAAGGTTGAAAACGGGGCTAAACACCATACAGTCTACAAAAGCTATACTTCTATCACTCATGGCTTTGACAGGTTTAAACCGCTGTGTTTAAGCATTTTCTTTTCTACCGAGTGAAATAAATTTAGCATTTTTTTATCAATTATTTCGCGCCTGTCTGGATTTCAAGTACATGTATCACTAAATTCACTAAGTCAGGTTTGGCACAATTCGAAATTCCACCCAAACCATGACGCTACCACCTCCAGAACGGTCATGCTGAGTAACATTAGCGGGATCCATCCGTTCTGCGTCTCGTTTCAAAACACGTATTCTTCCGTCTGCGAATTTCAAACTGAAACGGGATTTGACCATAAGCACAACTTGATTCCCTGCCGTCTTGTCCATGGTCGATGTCCACTTGCCCAACCTAATCTATACCGCCCATGGTCTCTTGTCAACGAAACACCAACGTACAGACAACGTCCACGTAACCGCGTGCTAATCACAGTCCTAGCACAAAACTGTGTTCTTGTGTATCAGGACTGGAGTATAAGTCATACTTTATTAAGTTTACAGCCTAGAGTTTGATAAAAGTTTGGGCCTATGAATTGCTAAATTTATGTCCCATTTTCAGTCAGGCATTCGTTCATTTTTGCATGATTTGATTCGGGACATTGAGTCTTTTATTCCTAGCTCAGCCTAATTTCTTTCTTTGCATAAGTGAAAGGTGTGGCATTATTTGTACACCATACACAGCCAAAATTCTTTGCAGGGTTTAATGAAGACATAGCCTAGTAGTGATCTTCGTCCATGTCATTCATCTATTTGAGCCATGCTATGTGAAAAAGGGGCTGACATGGGTGGAAACTTTTATACTGTTGGTCAATTTTCTGCATTTCAAAGAACCACTGTACCTCATGATTCAGTCGGCTGTTATACAAAATGTTTTTTATGGATCCATAATACTGTGATGGCTTGCTTGGTATCATGCGTCATAGAGATGCATTAAGCCCCTTTTGGCCTGAGCTAGCTCATCTGTAGATTTTTCACAGATGCTTTTCTCGTTTATAAGAGTGTCTCAAATGCAGGACCTGAATGTTAGGCTAAGATTTCACAGATATTACAGTGCTTAAATTCACGATAACTTAGCATTATTATGTAGGCCCTATGTTCATAATCATAACTGATAATGGCTTTGATCAGTCTCCGGCGAGAATTTTGATTCAGCTGAGATTCGAACTCCAACTCAAGGCAAACCGACTGAACTACCTGGAGGTTTGCCTCTGATCTGTCATAAAATAAAATTAACCCGTAACACGCTAACAACACCAACAACAACAAAAAAACAAATACTGTTGTTTCGGAGGTTTTTTTTAAGGGGGGAAAACATCTCCTCATCAGACAGTATAGATCAAAGATCAGACTGCACTTTCCGTGCAGTCTGATCTTGATCTACACTGTCCTGAAAAGGCCCTCGGGTCGGGCTTAGCAGCCTAAGGGTTAAGAGTCCCAGAGCACATATTGTGACGATGAATGGTTTTAAGTATCATTATGTCTCCCGCGACTACAATATTATATGAGCCATGCTCTGGCAAAAGGGGTTTAATGCATCCCCACAACGCACGATACTAATCAAGCCATCACACAATTATGGAACCATAATAGCCGCTTTTTTTTTTTTTTTTTTAACAACCGACTGAATCATGAGGTAATCTAGTCCTTTGGCATACAGAAAATTGAAAAATAGCGAAAAGTCTCGGCCCAGGTCAGCCTGCGCTGACTGCGCAGGCTGACCTGGGTCGATACTTTTCGCAGATGCATTAAGCCCCCTTTTCACAGAGCGCGGCTCATGTATAAATGTGTGTAAATAATTAATGATTGTTTTTATAATCATGAAATCGATAATTTAAAAGTCGGACATAAACTGAACAGTAATGCCCTGAAATCTATTGACAAACTTAACAATACGTATGAGTCAAACTCTGTGAAAAGCCGGTTTAAACGCATCTGCGGAAAGTATTGATCCATATCAGCATGCGCAGTCCGCGCAGGCAGACATGGGTCGGTATTTTTTGCTATTCTTCAATTTTCTGCATTTCCAAGGAACATTCAAGCTCATGATTTAGTCGGTTGCTAGACAAAATGGATTTTATGGATCCATAATTATGTGATGACTTGCTTGGTAGGATGCATAACGGAGAATGCATTAAACCCCCTTTTTGCCAGAGCATGACATATATTGACTTTCTATCCTGCTGGACTACTGCCTCACAAACTGAGCAGGATGCTAGCTGCCTACAAGAGCTCTGTCGATCAAGATCAGCCGGCACGGAGCGTGAAGCATACTGGCTATAACTGCGGTGTCTGTGTGCTCCGCTCAGTCACATTTAACCCATAGGCTGCTAAGCGTGACTCATGGACCTTTTGCGGAAAGTGTAGATCAAGATCAGACTGCACAGAACGTGCAGTCTGATCTTGTATCTACATTGTCCGATAAGGAGACATCGTTCCCATTTAACTACCTTTGAAATAAAAGAGTTAAGGTTTTTAGTGTCGGCTTGAAAGATTCGTTTCACTTATTTAGCAGGATAAGGCTTAATCAGTTCTCCCAGGATTATTGTAATTTTCGGACCCATCATTGTTTGCGGGCCACATATTGGTTTTGAATGGGTATACTTGGGTCGATTGCATATTTTAACATTTTCCACTGAAATTTGTCATATGATGAACAACCTTTTTCTCTCTTGGCTTATTCGTTGCATTGAACGCTACAAAAGCAATCGCTTTGAAAAATATGGACACCCATGAAAACAATGTGAGCTGTTTTGATGTTGGTCAATATTTCAGACGATTAACGAACCACATCAATATATTTGAGCCATGCGCTATGAAAAGGGGGCTCACTGCATCTGCGGAAAGTATCGACCTATGTCAGCCTGCGCCAGTCTACCTTATGATACAGTCGGTTGTTAGACAAAACGGATTTTATGGATCCCCGACTATAATTGGCCCACAACATGCCAAATGAGACCTTCGGACATTTGCGTAAAGTATCGTCCCGGATTAGCCTGTGCAGTCCGCGCAGGCTTTTCCAAGGCGGCACTTTACGACTACATAAGATTTTTTCATACAATAAACTTTCGTGAAACAGAAAATCACACGAAAACGGGAAGTGTCGTCTCAGATTAGTCACAGACTGCCCAGGCTGATCTGGGACGTCACACTTTTACACATACATGTATGTCCGAATGCCCCTTTTCGTGTGTTGCACGCCATGTAATGTTTTGCTTGGTATTATGCATCACGGATATGGCCAAAGAATGGCTCATTTATAGATACTAAATTCAGTTCAGTTGGGACGAACAAACCCGGACGAACAAACCCGGGTGAACAAGCCCGTCACAGTAAATTATCGATAATTCAGTTTTACAAATGATAATAAAACAAATTTGTTTAAATCTTTGACGCATACGACTGATTATAGAAGATTTCGAAAGACCCCGAAAATATAGGATATATAGATCTGGTCATCTGGTCATTACATCTTCATTCAAGTATGTGTAGGACATTTTCTTGGAAAGACAGAGCAACAGTTGTGACTGCTCGTGTGATTAATCAGAACTGCTCCTCAAACCATCGCGAGTTACAACGACCCTGAGAAAACCTTTTTGAAAACACTGTGGCCTCCACAATGATTTCTATCCTATCAAAGAGACACCTTATCAAATTGAGTGAGCCACCTTTAATTCATCGTCTTCAAATTCTTTCAAAATAGACTTGTCTAATATTTTGTTGTCTGTTAATCCGTTTACACAGTCTAAACATTTATCTCAAGTCACAACCGTTTAAATCCAGCCGCCAAATTACCTGCTATATGAGCCGTGCTTTGTGAAAAAGGGGGCTTAATGCATCTTCAAAAAGTATCGACGAAGGTCAGACTGCGCAGTCCGTGCAGGCTGACCTAGGCCGAAACCTTTTGCTATTGGTCAATTTTCTGCGTGCCAAAGGACATTCTACCTCAGGATTCAGACGGTTGTTAGACAAAATTAAATCTAATGGATCCACAATTATGTGATGACCTGCTTGGCATAATGCATCAAGAGATGCATTAAGCCCTATTTTGCCAAACGTGTCTCAAATGCATTTCAAAGTCATTTCGCGATCGAACATTCGATCTTTCACGGTAATTTTCTTTTAGGAAAATTATGCATCATTTATGACTATTGAAAAACAAAAAAATGTATTTTGAAAAGATCGAAGGAGAAGATATAGATATGAGCCATGCTCTGTGATAAGGGGGCTTAATTCATCTGCGAACAGTATCGACCCAGGTCAGCCTGCGCATTCCGCGCAGGCAGAGTTTCTGTATACCAAAAGTAGCAGTCTACCTCATGATTTAGTCGGTTGTTAAAAAAAGCGGCTATTATGGATCCATAATTATGTGATGTCTTGATTGGTATCATGCATTTAGGAGATGCATTAAACCCCCTTTTGCCAGAGCATGGCTCATATAGATTCCTGAAACCCTCATTAGTCTCGTCGATCAAGCATTGCAAAGAAGAATGTCGAAGACTATGATGATGTATGTTGACTTGGAAAATGTAACATATGAATTATTGAATAAACACTTTACAGCTTTTAGTTTTTTTTTTTTCCAGTTTTAACCTTTACCAAAGCGAAGGTAGCGTGGACGAAGATAAAACTACACGAACCTAGATCTTGGATCGGTACAATCCGATATATTCCCACCTAGACAGTCCTAAAATGTGAGCCAGGCCGGATAGCTCAGTGGTTAGAGTATCTGACTCGTGACCTGGTGGTTGCGTGTTCGATACCCGGTTGAGGCAAACCTTCTTTCCGGCGATTTTTCGCCTCTCAGTAATTTTGCATGTACGAATAGTAGTCAGTGACTTGGATTGAAAGTTGTGTCATGTGTAGGTGCACTGGCCGCCGCGATATGAACTAAGCTGTCAAAACGGGTTTAGTCTTCAATACAAACAAACCTAAAATGTGAATAAGGTATTTTGGGATCTTTATATACAAACTGGGAATGCTCTTTTCCTTAATTTAGTAGTCACGCTATCAGAAAATTTGCTGTTTTTATTTCCTTTTCCATGAACAAGTCTGTCTTATTTACGAAGTACATTAACACTTAAAGTGCCTTTCACGACTAAAGTTGCCATAGTGGCCAGTTTTGATCAAGATCAGACAGCACAAAACATGCTGTCTGATCTTTGATCTACACTGTCCGATTTGCTAAATCTTTATAGACAAAAGCAATCATGAAATTGCAACTATTTGGGTCTTATTTTTCGACAGAAAAGGTATATGGATTTATTCTGCGCTCCAAGGGTTTATACGTGTGACCTGTGAACAGGCAGACACGTCTCCGTATGTTGGGTGTTCTATCGACTTTTGTCGATAGTTCGTAAATACTAAGCTACTTTTTTTTTAACAACCAACGGAATTAAGAGGTAGAATGGTCCTTTGACACGTAGAAAATTGACCAACAGCGAAAAGTTCGGGCCCAGGTCAGCCTGCGTGGACTGCACAGGCTGACCTGGGTCGATATTTTTCGCAGATGCATTAAGCCCGCCTTTCACTGAGCATGGCTCACTTATAATTTGTATCAACCATTTAAGCGCACAGTTAACCCAACAGGCATGTTCAGTTTAGAAATAAGGCCCAAATATTTCAGTTTCAACGTTACTCTTGTCCATAATGGCTCAGTGACAGATTAGATTAGATATCAGAAAGCATGTTGTTTGCTGTCTGATCTTGATCTACTCAGATCTCAAAGAAAGGCCTAATTGAACTTTTGAAAGGCACATTAAGGTTTTAATGGTTTTAATTTATCTTGACTTCTCGGATTTTACTGGCAAGTATCCTCCCTCTGTGTGGGAACTAGGGACAGTAATCACAAAGTACGAGATTCTAAAAAAATGCTCTAATTGTGTAAATCGAAACTTGCTGTCTCAGCCAGTTAGTTTTCTAGTCTTGGAATTTAGAAAAAGGATTAGATTGTATATTATGGTCTCAGCAGAATCAGCACCTACTTTAACCCTTATCCTAAATAAGTTAGATAAAACTTTAAAGAAGATTGTAAAAACCCGAATTATGTTTTTTCAAACTTTTTTTTATTAGAACGATATCACTTTATCGGACGTTCTGTGTGGTCTGATCTTGATCTAAAGTGTCTGCAAAAAGTCAATGAGTCGCACTGAGTCGCGCTCAACAGCTTAAGGGTTAACCCTTTACCAAGCAATTCCCAGTTTAACGACCCTAAAGAAAAAGACTTTTGAAGTAATTTTTTGCAGGTAACCAACATTTTCTCCTTCGCCCTCGATGTTGTCTGCCATTCCAAAAACAAATTTATCTTTTCATCCGCGAAGGCTTTCGATTAGGACAAGTCTAAAATTTTGTCTTTTGGTAGAGAGAGGTTTAGCGATTGAGAAAATGTAGTGACCCCTTGTCTCAGAGAGCCCGAATCCCTAAAAAAATCGTAGTACTTCGGGAGACAGCGTTTTTCCCGAATCACTACGAAAACGAGCTGTTCAATAGACCTTCAGGGTATATTTCCCGAAGTACAGCGTTTTTTTTTTTACGGACAACGTATTACAATATACTACGATTTACTACGCTTTCACCCCGATTTTCCCCCGAAGTACGCCGAGTTTTGAAGCCCAGATACTACGAAACGTCCCGATCAACACTGACTGTCCCAATTTCTATATACGAAAGACTACGATGTACAACGAACTACGACGAACTACACCGACAGCTCCGGATCTACTACGAGTTTCAAATCTTCTCTAAGAATTTGTTCCCGAATTTGAACAAAAGACACACCCCAGTGTATAAATTCTTCAATTTTCAGTTGAGAATCAGTCATCCTAAAACTTTTAAAGTGACAGCATGCCAACCATAACTGAAGAAGTCATCATTGCGGTCTTGTGCTACATCTTCATAGAAATCTAGAAGAGGGAGAAGGCCCTGGCAGAGCAAAGTCTTGTTCGGCAACAGCAAGGGCTGGAATACGAACAGCACCGGCCACAGCTTAAGCACAAGAAACAAAGGTGGTTGTGGGTGCCATCTGGAAAAGATTGAATAACTTGTAAAATCAGCACGCCTTTTTATACTCTTCCAAAATCGGGGTACTTTGTGGTACGTCGGTATGCTGCAGAGTGTTTCGGAATGACTTCATCGTTGTTCGGTGTAAGTCGGCTTACCTCGGGAAGCAAATTCGGCATCTCAGTAATATCATTGGTAGTGCTTCGGTGTGAATCGGATGTAACTCGGTGTACTGCGGCGTGACTCGGGTGCTTCGGATGGGAAAGTACGCGGAATTAGGGCCAGTTTCTTACCCGAACAACGCCGATTTGACAACTACGAAGTACACCGACGGAGTACCATGAAGTACACCGAAACACGACGATTTCTGATCAGTTCGGCTCGAACTTTGAATTCGGGGGAAACAATTGCCCATTTTGAAATTTTTCTCCCGAAGTGTTTTTGAGCCCGAATTGACACTTATTTGATTCACGAAGCACCGCGAATCTCCCGAAGCTACCCGAATTCAGCGCGAATTTGAAAATTCCAAATTCGGGATCGATTCGGGGTCTGTGAGACCTGTGTGGGTGGGGGGGGGTTGAGTGGCTGTCCTTATACCAAATATTCCGTGCATAAACAACAATTAGAAAGAAAGCCTGTGATAAAATATGGGAAAAGGAGAACATGCTTGTAATTATAGTTTTCCCCTTTTCCACAATGTTTTTTTACCACTCAAAAAACAAATTACATTGTTTGAGCCACATTTGATTTATCGTCTGAAAATGCTTCCAATTTGGAAAAGTATAAAATGTTTTCGTCTGCTAAAGTTTTAAAGTACTAATATTCATGGAAAAAAAACTGTTTGAGCCACATTTAATTCATCGTCTGCAAAATGCTTCCAATTTGGCCAAGTCTAAAATACTATCGTCTGATAAAGTTTTAAACTATTCATGCTAAAGAAGAGTTGATGACGCTCGATAAGGAGTTCCAGGTGATTTACAATGTAGCTTTGGGAGTTCATTTGTCCCCTTGGCTGACCATGAATGGATAAACATTTTCATGCCATGACTTTTCGAACCGAGGTACATGTATTTAGACACAGAAAAGGAGCCGCGTTAATTTAGGGGATTTGAAAGTATTATTTCCAACTGTTTCGGTGCCAAGGGCATTAACGGGCAGCGTAATTCAAGATCAAACTTAAAATTTTCATGATATCATATGACAAAACGTCTTAAAACAGGAATATGTGTCTGGAATTTTGGCTTACCAAATATGGTATACGAGTATCCATTTCACATTTTTGACCATACAAGATTATATTTCCAACCTTTAGAAACGTTTTATTTATCTAAGGATAAATATTCGAAAAGGGGAGTAGATTGGAATAAAAAAGTGTGAACGATTGCTAATTTGGCCGTAATCTGTTCTTTTTACTGCAGGTACATCAAACTTACCTTTTATACCGCAATGCTTAGACCTAAATCGTGGGTACTCATTAGAAGTGAATTATCGAGGAAAGACATTAAGTTTTTAAGAACAATATTGATTTAAACGAGCACCTGGAGCTCTGATAGATTTCTCACAGATAGTATTTCAGCCATGCTATGAACATGTCTGGGTGTTCTATGGTTGTCAGTGTTATAGTGTGTGCTCTGATCTATGTACCAGTCATTTGGACAGAGGAGGGCAAGTATTATCTCTTTTTTGATTTACCGGGTATTTTTGATTTATTTATTTATTAAAAGAGTCACTGTAACATTAAAAAAAAAAAAAAAAGGAAGTACTACTACTACTAATAATAATAATGATAATTTTTGTGATGATGCTGATGATGATGATGATTATTATCATTGTCTATAAAAATCGAATTATGGAGAAGTTTATATTATGATGGCCTGTTAAAATTTTGAGCGATTTCTTCCGTAATTCGAATATTCTGACAACTCAAACTTATATCCTTATGAGTCTTGCTCCGTGAAAAGGGGGTTTAATGCATCTGCGAAAAGTATCAACCCAGGTCGACCTGGACCGAAACTTTTCGCTATCGGTCAATTTTCTGTATGTGTAAGGACAAATCTACCTCATGGTAAAGTCGATTTAAAAAAAGGTGGCCATTATGGATCCATTTTTTTTTTTTTTTTTTGTCTTGACTTGCTTAGTATAATGCATTACGGGGATGCATTAAACCCCCTTTTCCCAGAGCATGGCTCATATACATGTATTCGAATGGTGCTTTTATGCTTGCCATAAGTCCTTAACAGATTGTTATTCAACCCTATTATACGTATCACATGACCTATAGTCATTAGACATTCACCACACAATGCCGAATTTTAACGACCCTGGGAAGAAGCCTTTTGAAAACATTGGGAGAAAAGGAGAAAATGCTAGTAACCGGCATTTTTTTCCTTTTCCCACAATGTTTTCTATCCTCCCAACAACAAAATTCAATTTTTGAGTCACATTTATTTTGTCATCTGCAAATGCATTCAGTTTGGATTAGCCGAAAAATTTTGTCGTTTGGTAAAAAGGTAAACTATGCTGGAATCAAGCAAAACCAAAGGCCTTATATTAGCAACAAAACAAACAGAAAATTTATATGTGAAAATTTAACCCTTTAACATAACTATACCAGTAAAAAAAAATGTAAACTTGTCAACATTTAAAGCTTTATTCTAGGAAACATTAAGTATAGCTCAAATAATTGTATTTGTGTCTGAAAGGTTAGAAAACATAGAGAAGGAGGTTAGAGAAGGAGAAAATGGTAGTTACTAGGATTATATCCTTTCTCCCACAATGTTTTTCCAATGCTTCCTTTCTCAGGGTCGTTAGGACTCGGGATGTATGGTAAAGGGTTAATTCCCTCTTTCAACAGATTGTGCTGGAACGCTGCGAGAGTGCGGGGAAAGCACTGCAGTATGCGTAGGTAAGTAAAATATAGATGAGCCGTGCTCTGGCAAAAGTGGGCTTAATGCATTTTCGTGATCCATGATAGCAATCAAGCCATCACATAATTATGGATCCAAAAGAGCCACTTTTTTAACAACCGACTAATCATGAGGTAGACTTTCCTTATATATACAGAAGGTTGACTAATAGCGAAAAGTCTCGGCCCAGGTCAGCTTGCGCGGACTGCGAGTTCGATAACCGGTCGAGGCAAACTTTCTTTCCGGCGATTTTTCGCCTCCTACCTCTGATGCATGTGGAAAAGTAGTCAATGGTTTTGGAAAGAAAGTTCTGTCAGTACTGATGTGAGAAAGTCAGGAAACACATGGGTGCGTCACTGACCGCCATGATAAGACCTGAGCTGTTAGAATGGCGTTAAACTCCTATACAAACCAAATCATTTCTGGGTAACCCAGGTACAGTTGATTTCTCTGACAACAATCGTCGCGTGACAACAAAATCTTACCCTACAGCTCTATAGGCGAAAGCTGGGGCTGTCGCAGACGGCATAGATCAAAATCAGACTGCACAGAACGTGCCGTCCGCTAGTTTAGTCCAGCCTATAAAAAGAAAATCAGTCTAAGTTTCACCTAGTTGCATTTTTGGCCGTCGAAAGGGGTCAATATTACCGTGATGCTTTGTGAAAAGGGGTTAAATGCATCTGCAATTAATACCGACGAAGGTCAGCCTGCGCAACTGACAGCTGACTTGAGAGGAAACGTTTTCCTACCGGTCAATTTTCTTCTTTTCAAAGGACTAGTCTTCCTCATGATTTAATCGGTTGTTAGACAAAATAGATTTTATGGATCCATGATTATGTGACGACTTGCTTGGTATATTGCATCATGGAGAGGCATTAAACTCCCTTTTACCAGAGCGCCGCTCAGATATGTATGGCGCTGACAGGGTGAAAATAATGTATCTGGTCACCTGGGTTACCTAGGATGAATTATCCTAACTAAATGCCGATAATCCAATTTCATAAAGGCTAATTTTCCCCCATAGCAGAACACAGAATACAGAATCTTTATTTACTTATACATACTTATGAGCCATGCTCTGTGAAAGGGGGCTTAATGCATCTGCAAAAAGTATCAATCCATGTCAGCCTGCGCAGTCCGAGCAGGCTGACATAGTCCGATACTTTTTGCTAGTTGTAAATTTTTAGCATGCCAAAGGAGTACTCTACCTCCAGATCAAGTTGATTGTAAGAAAATAGATTCTATGGATCCATACTTATGTGATGTCTTCCTTGGTATGACACATCATGGAGATGTATTAAGCCCCCTTTTGCCACAGCATGGCTCATATGTATGTAACAAACTATTTTTACAATTGCCAAGGTACTTAATAGAGTATCTCTCTCTCGCTCTCGCTCTCTCTCTCTCTCTCTACTGTCTCTCATATCACTAACGGGTACAAACCACTTTAACCTTTATTTCTTTACCAGTTAGTGCTGTGGTTTTGTTTTTACAAACCTTAGGAGTAAGGCTAATGATCTAACATTGTGAGAATACGGATAAATGCTGTCGATAAAAATGTTCTTCTTTTTCCACAGTGTTTTTAACCTTTCAAAGAAAAATCCCACCGTTCAAGCAGCATTTGAACTGTCTGCAAATGCTTTCAATATGAACAAGTTCAGAATTTTATGGTCAGATAAAGAATGTTAAATATTGTACAAACTACTTCTTGACAACAGGCGTCTATTTGTGACGAACTTTGCCATCTATATATATCTATATGCATTAAGCCTCCTTTTCACAGAGCATGGTTCAAAATAAACAAACAAACCAAAAACTTTTTTTACAGGTGGCTCCGAGAATATAACGGCGGATGAATTCGTCTATTGCATAGCGGAGAATGGTTGCAATGTCACATATAGACACGACGCCTGCGGTCGCTGCGACTACAATCCAACACAGTATCAACATGGATCGCAATACAAGGACTGTAATGGAGATTGCTTCACTAAGGGTAATGTGGAACGCGTGTCTATTATTTCTCTTGTTTCACGGCGTCACGTGGCTGATTGATTTTAACCCTTTACCAAACATACCAGAGTCTGTACGACCCTGAAGAAAATGTTTTTGAAAACATTTGTGTGTGTGGGGGGGGGGGGGGGGAAGGGGAAGAGGGAAAGGAGAACAGTGGTGGTATTCTTACGACCCTGAGGAAAAAGGCTTTTGAAAATATGGTGGGAAAGGGGAAAAATACTTGTAGACAGCAATGTCTCTTTTTTCCACAACGTTTTCCCTCCTTTCAGCAACAAAGTTAATCATTTGAGCACATTTAATCTTTCGTTTGCAAACGGTTTTAATATGGATGAGTCTAAATTTTGTAGTCTGATAAAGTTAATGTGTTGGATTTGTAATCAGAAAAATCCTGGGTCCGTATTCACCAACCATTTTCAAGAACATTCTCAATCTTATTCTCCGTGATTTTCTAAATTCAGAAGCAACACAAGTTCTTATTGGCTAAACCAAACAGTTAGCGAATCAGGAGTAATGTTACTTCCAAATCTAGAAAATTCTGGAGAATGAGACTGAGAACGTTCTTAAGAATGGTTGGTGAATACGGACCCTGGATCTATTCCCGCTGGCGGCGTCGTTTAGGTGTGAGTTTATTGAAATGGGGAAAGCACAGTAGAGCACCAGCCTTGTGTAGTCTGACCTGGGTCCCACTTTTTGTTACTGATAAATTTTGCGGGTGTCGAATGACCATTCTACCTCAAATACGTCTGCAATAATGCCACTGATACACAATGCCATGTTTGTATTGATAGAAATGAATTAAGTATAAACTGAGTAAATATTTGTTTTTCGAAAAAACACCATTGTGTATTGGCCAGAGGCCTAAATTACTGTATAAACCTATATAAACCTATATTATACTATGACTTCTACTTTCTAGCCAATATATCTATGATGGTGTCAATGGATGAATGTGATATTTGTGGTGGAGACGGTAGTACCTGCAACCCTGCTGTACGGGGGACTGATGTTACACTGGTGTCGGATACACAGAGCACTGTATGTTACAAGTCTGGGCTTTCACTTCAAGTTCAACAAAAAACACCTTTTTAGCAATGCAGAAAACGGATGTCGACTTTTGAAGACATTTTATCACAGTGTTTTGTGGTGTATTCTTAGATTTATGTTAATTTTCCCTATTTTACAAAGAATATATTCAAGACACTTGAATGAGGAGATAATAAGTATAGTCTATCTATATTCGTATGAATACAACCATGTGCATACAGCAAAAATGTAGCTTTTGAAAACATTGCTAGAAAAGGGGCATTTGCATGTCGCAAACAATTGCTCATTCCCAATCTGTTTTCTTTATGATTAAAATCAGCTTCATATCGTAAACTATTTCTGCCTTATGCCACAACAACTTGTAAGGACTATGTCAAAATGGCATGTACAGATTTGGCTGAACGCTGGTAAAATTAACCATTTTCAGTTGCGTCGTGGCGATATGAAGGCTGTTTCAACCCCTTTTCATTTGTGCCGTGGCGATATTAACGCTGTTTCAACACGTTTTTAGTTGTGCCGTGGCGATATTAACGCTGTTTTAACCGGTTATTTAGTTGTGTCGTGGCGATATTAACTCTGTTGTAACCGGTTTTTAGTTGTGCCGTGGCGATATTAACGCTGTTTTAACCGGTTTTTAGTTTTGCCGTGGCGATATTAACGCTGTTTTTACCGGTTTTTAGTTGTGCCGTGGCGATATAAACGCTGTTTCAATCCCTTTCATTAGTGTCGTGGCGATATTAACACAACCTGTTTTTAGTTGTGCCGTGGCGATATATACGCTGTTCAACCCATTTTTATTAGTGCCATGGCGATATAAACGCTGTTTCAACCCGTTCTCAGTTGTGCCGTGGTGATATTAACGCTGTTTCAACCTGTTTTCAGTTGTGCCGTGTCGATATTAACGCTGTTTCAACCTGTTTTCAGTTGTGCCGTGGCGATACCAAAGCTGTTTCAACCCGTTTTCAGTTTACTAGTGTTTTGAGATATGGTAAAGGTGGTGTATGTATTTTGTTAGTGTTGTTTGCCCATCCGTTGCAAGCCATGAACATCGATCATGTTCAATGCAATTCTAGTTCTAATTTTCAAGAAAAGTCATTCGATTGGCTAAGACACTGTGCCTCATCCAATCAGACGGCTAGTTGTGGAATATAAAATTATAATGACAGAACATTATTTAGACAAGTTGGTGAATACAGCATTTTATATTTTGATTTTGGTACAGCTTTTATCATTGTCTGGAAAAGGTTTTTTGATACCGGGTATTCAAGTTGTTGTCTACAAGAATGTTTCATCATCGGAAGATCCTCCATTTGAGTTAATAGTTAAGGCTATGGCAGAAATACGGGAAATTGTAAACGGGAGTACAATGATTGTGTCAGTTTTCCATGGGCTACCGAAAGGTAAATATTTGAGCCATGCTCTGTGAAAAGTGGGCTTAATGCATCTGGAAAAAGTATCTACCCAGGTCAGCACAGGCTGACCTGGGCCGAAACCTTTTGTTATTGGTAAATTTTCCTCAAGTCCAAGAACCACTGTACCTCATGATCCAGTCGGTTGTTAGACAGAATGTATTTCATGGACCCATAATCATAAAATGACTTGCTCGGTATCGTGCATCACGGAGATGCATTAAGCACCCTTTCGCCAGAGCGTGGCCCATGTATGAATGGGCGACCCTCTAGAAAAAAAGGGATTTAATTCTTCACCACACGAAAAAATTTTAGGCTCGTTAAAATTAAAAACATTCGCAGACCACAAACAGACAAATAAACAGTGTCTCAAATGATGCACATTGTGTGGAAAACGGCAGAAAACGTTTTTGGAAAAGGAGAAAATGCTGGTCAACAGCATTTTCTCCTTTTCCTAAAATGTTTTCAAAAGGCTTTTTCCTCAGGGTCTCAAAATCGGGATTACGTGGTAAAGGGTTAATGTACCTTCGCAATGCATTATACCAATAAAGTCATCATACGATATGAATTCTCTTTGTCTATAAACTGACTGAATACTGAGGCAGAATGGCCATTTGACATGCGGAATATTTTATCAATAACAAAAAAGTTTCGACCCATGCCCGCCTGCGCAAACTGTGCAGGCTGACATGGGTCGATACTTTTTGCAAATGCATTCAACCACCTTTTCACAAAGCATAACGCTTAATGTTTTTAATCTATCAGCTACTGGGGACATGATACAACTGCTTAAACGGACAAAATTTTCGGGTAAGATCGGCGGGGCCTGATTTCACCAATCATTCCAAACCGCATTCTTAATCTCTGTCTTAATTGAGAATGTAACGGAATTTCTGATTGGCTGAACCAAAATGGTTTAGGGAGTAAGAAAATGCGTTACCTTAAAATCTAGAAAACTATTGAGAATTGATAAAAAAAAATAAACCATACCCTTTGTGATTCGGTTGCTGAGTGCGACTCAAAGACCTATTGCGGACAGTGTAGATGAAGATCAGACTGTACAGAACGTGTAATCTGATCTTGTCCGATCAGGAGATATCTTTCCCCAAAAATGCCTTTGATATAGCAAATTTTGGGTATCGGCCTGAAAGTTTCATTTCACTTATCTAGCAGGATAAGGGTTAAAACAAGTCAATATTTCCACCATAATTATTTATTTCATTTTGTTTGTTTTATAATTAATTGCGCATTATTTTGTATAGAGATTGTAAGTTCCTGGTGGTTATTATATGAGAAAGTAAGCCGTGTGTTGTTTAAAGCAATCTATACTTGGCAGAACACTAATAGCAGGTAATTTTTGACAGGTGAATACAGAGTGGGTGCCCGTATTGGTATTACAGGTACAGAGTACGAAAATAACCCAGGAGTCGTGATCTATGTCTACTCAGACTCAGGTATACAAGACTGTTTACCTCATTACCAGACAACATTATTTTAGACTTGGTATAACTGAAAAATCATTTGCAGACGACGATTCAAATATGACTCAAATGAAGGGACATGGCTTTGAAATGGTAAAAAAAAAATGTAGGAAAAGGACAAACGCTGTTTACCAGCGTTTTCTCCTTTTTCCATGATTTTTTCAAAAGCTTTCTTCCTCCCTTTTGCTAAAGCACTGGATCGTGTTAAGACCTAAAACTTAAATCCTAAATCTGTTGAATTAATCAAATACTCATATTGAAAATATTTGCAGACCTTTGCGAAATGGTGGACATTGTCCTTGAAAGGATAGGAAATAATGTAGGAAATGAACTGTAAAGCAGGATTTTCTCCTTTTCCAACGATGTGTTACAAAAGATATTTAAAATCTTCTGGCCCAAAAATCCTTGTTATAATTATTATTATTTTAATAATCATAAAGGGGCAGAATTTGTTGGAACCAGCATTTTCTCCGTTACCCAAGACGTTTTCCATCCTATTAACCCTTTACCACACAATCCCGACTTTTAACGACCCTAAGAAACAAGCCTTTTGAAAACATTGTGGGAAAAGGAGAAAATGCTGGTAACCAACATTTTCTCCTTTTCCCCCAATGTTTTTTACCTTATCAATTACAAATTCTATTATTTAAGCCACATTTAAATTGTCGTCTGCATATGCTTTCAATTTGGACAAGTCTAACAATTTGTCGTTTGGTAAACAGTTAAGGAGAAAGCCTATCATTTTAGCGTCATTCAGTTTGTCGTTTCGTAAAAGTTAAATGTAATTACTTCAGATTTCCTCGTTAACGAATTGACTCCAAGGGAGATAAATCTTGTGAGCCATGGAAGTGCATTGAATGTCACGATTTCAATGGATATTACAGACACCACCTACCTTACATACACTGAGGGAACCGACATGTTTTGTTTGATTTCTAGTAGGTGACTTTATTTACATTCATGCTATTTCTGTTTAACCTTCCTTACCTTATGCAGTTTGATGAGAGAGAGAGAGAGCGCTAACGTGAGCTGCTATCATTCACAATGTAGTACTATAACTGAACTACACAAATTATGACATGAGATTTCAATTATGGCCCTCACCAATCAATTCAAATTGTATTAGACATCCGACAGAGAACATAGTTTCGCTGTATTATCCATTAGAAAAAACAAACAAAATGCTCATTACTACGACTTTGGCATGACAAGTATGGATCTAATATGGATGTATAAATTCATCAATTATCAAACGATCCTCTGCCTTAGCAATCCTCGGGGAGATAGCTTTTGAAATGAACATGGGAAAAAGAGAAAATCCTGTGAACCATTAATTTCTTCTTTTCCCCATAGTATTTTCTACCGTTTTACAGAAAAGTCCCATCATTTGACCCACGTTCAGTTTCTCGTCTGCCAATGCCTTCATCGTGGATGAGCCTAGTATCATACTGTCTGGTAAAGAGTTTGAAGTAATTTGTTTATAATACAAAATACATGCATAGTATACCGCTAAATCGAACATTTTTATATGCCCCTTTTTACCGAATTCCGATGTTTTTCACAATATTACAATTTCAATAGATTCGGCAAGCGGAGAATCAGAAAACACCTCGGTAACAAGTGCCACAGAATTCGACCTGGTAGAAGGCAAGGTGGTTGTTACAATCGAGCAGCCCTCTACATCCAGACAGTTATGGGTATGTCCTTCAGCGAATGGTCAACAAAGTCTCGGATGTAACCCAATCAAGTTTTTCCAGGTCGCACCAGCAGTTCTAAACAATCAAGCGATATTCTCAGACGATGGTACGGCTATAGTTGAGCGGTGCTCTGGTAGAAGGGGGTTTAATGAACTTTCGTGATGCTAAATCACTAACTTAACTATGGAACGATACAATAAATCATGCTAAGGAGCGACTGAATTTTGTAAATACATTAAATCCCTTTTCATAGAACATGGCTCATATTTTTCTTCTCCTTTCTCCTTCCAGCCGAACTCTTGAGCTTATTGCGACCTATTTAGAAGCTTGTATGCACCGTGTAGCTATAGTTTCGGTTCGTCATTCGAGCAGAAATGCTGCTGCACTCTATGAAATATTTTACATTGAAATGTTTATACTAACTGATAAGGGGGAAAATTCTTTACTTCGTCTTGTAACACATACAGAAAGTTCAAACGATTTTTCGATAACCTGAATACGCTGACACTCAAGTGATTATTATTGTCCGTGGATAAGCCTCTCGGTTTTTTCTTTTTTGATACTAGTCTATAAGGCTCACAAGGACTTCAGTCATCATGCCGTTCAACGTGATCGTAGAATATACCAGCAAAGTTATAATGTTCTCTATGTAACTAATGATACATGTTTAAATTCAATAATTAAGCAGGCCATCAACTCGACCAGACATGTGTTATTTTTTACTATAAATGTTTCCATGGCGGTGTGTACCTAACGGTTTTAACTTTGCCGCGTACGCACTGATGCTGTCTGTACTATTTTACTATTCGTACATTGTATGCTTACAGCGAGCAAAGTCTATGTTCATTTCAATAAAACCGTCGATTCTTTCAGAGATGTAATCTGTTTTTTTTTTTCGCTTTTACGGTGCAAATATACTAGGATTTCAGACAGTTTTATGTGTTCTCTTTTTCAATACCAATTTACAGAGATTCTCTCCATATGGGCTACGTGTACATGTGGCCATCGTCTCTACAACAAATGTTAGATATTTTGTAAAATTCTACTTTACATGTTTACAGGAAATTCTATAATCATACGTTTCAACATTGCTGTTGACTCCAGGAGAGATGTTATGTGTAGAGATGTGCTTGACGATATCTCTCGCCTCGGAGAGGCCCCGACTTGTAGATTTAATGTGAATAAAGATGCGTTAACTGTCAGGTTCGGGGATTTTTCAACAATAACACCTGGTTTGTTTATTTGTTTGTTTATTTAATGACTTGAAAAGATAAAACTGCACACACAATACTTCATGGATTAAGCCTTGGACTGGGAAAGAAAAAGAAACTGTCAATAGTTACCTAGGAAAAAAATCGACGTTTGAAATCTGGTTTTCGAGAAAGATCGTACTGTGATTAAGATAATCTGTTGGTTTTTGATAGTTATTGTTGTGCTCATTTCGCAGAAGTGTTCTTAGGCTCGCAAGAAGCTCGCCTGATGGCATTTCCCTTGATACCTTTTATGTGATTTTGTCTCAGATGCCAGCTTATGTCAGATCTTATATATGATTTCCTTTTTCGTGAAAAGTCCCTTTGAGATAAAAAATCTGACATTTCATGGCTATTGATATAAGCTTTGTGAGGCTCGTTGCCGGAGTGTTGTTAACCTCGGAGTAGGTTCGTTTGATGGTAGTTTATGTAACTTTGTCTCAGATGCCAGGTTATGTCAGATCCTTTATAGATCTATCTTTTCTTTTTTCTTTTTGCGCAACTCATGGATTGTTGAATTTGTAAATTATTATGTTGTATTATAGACCGGTGGCCTTTATTTACAGATAAAAGATATCGTATTGTATTTAGCTTAAATAGTTCATCAGAACAGCAAGTGTAGAAACAATATCAATAGAACATCGATACTGTATCAAACTGCACGTCTGTGTAGACGATCTTGTACTTATACTCTCCTTGAGAACGCATAATTTGTACAATGCATTTAACCCTTTACCATACAATCCCGACATTTAACTACTCTTAGAAAAAAAAAAAAAAAAAACTTTTGAAAACATTGTGGGAAATGACAAAATGCTGGTAACCAGCATTTTCTCCTTTCCCCACAATGTTTTCTACCATATCAAAGACAAAAACCGTCAGTTTAGCAACATTTGATTTTTCGTCTGCAAACGCTTTCAATTTGAATGATTCCAAACTTTTGTCGTTTGGTAAAGGGTTAAGAGGTGAAATTGTTGGTTGAATCTTAGCGCGAGTCGTGTACTCTACATGTATATACAGGTGATTCAATCACTGTCAAGAATGGTTTAACAGCATCCATGGGTGAATTTAGGAGAACTATGTCTGCAGTTACAGTCAATGTCGTATGGAAGGACGCTGTTGCGGAGACACCTAATTTTCTTATGGTTACGCCTAGGGGCTTTTGGCCAACGGAGCTAACTGGTTGTGCCACAAGTCCGATAACTCTTGGAATTACAGTGAGTCAGACGACAAATCTGAGACCGCCAGAATCTATAGTTTGGGAAGTTAACAATATTGTTCAAGGTACGATAATAATTCTATCCAGTCAACTGTAACTATTTCAAAGTGATGCTGAGATATCATTTTTTTCCCCAAACGACAAATAATGACGTGGAAATAACCCGTACAAGTTACACGATAATTAATCCATATCCTGCTAGATAAAACAAATGCAAATTTTAAGCCGATAATAAAAATCCGAATTTCGATGTTTGAAGGTATGGGGTGGGGGGGGGATATCTCCTTATCGGACAGTGTAGATCTAAGATCAGACTGCACGTTCTGTGCAGTCTGATCTTGATCTACACTGTCCGCAAAAGGTCCTTGAGTCGCGCTAAGCAGCCTAAGGGTTGAAGCTTATCTTTCTTTTTAGCAGGAAATGCATTTCTAATTTCAACAGTCCAGCGACAGTTCTTATTTCTCGCTAGAAATGACCAATATCCCTATCTATTCCAAATGTTATCGATCTCCCTTTACGTTATAATCGAATTTCTTATATACAAATTCCTTCCTTCCATGCACTTGGAGCTTTTGAGCTTTTTTTTAATATATAGTTATCTCCCCTGAGTGTTCGTCAATAACGTTGCTAATGTCATGTAATTATCTCCCTTCCGATTACATGACGTCACTCCATAGTTACATACCACTGATGAGGCGTTAGCCGAAACATGTTTGGTTTTTTATACAGTTTATTAAATTGAAAATATTGAGAGGCGTGTGACGTTTTAATAACACAGTTCACCTACTAAACCTTGTGTCGGACCGGCATTTGCCGACTTTTCTGTTTCCGTCTATATCATACCGACACAAGCGACGGAACATGCCACCGAAGAAAGCTACCAAAGGAGACGACCCAGAGACGAGTTCTTCATCGAGTAATCTCGACAGCAGGGAAGGGAACAAATTAACAGAGATAAGTAGAAAACTTTCTCAGATCCTTACAGCCATTGAAACACTTACAGTTACAATCAAGCAATCAAAAGAACAATCTGATAGTAACCAAAGAAATGTCATTTCTCCTACACTTACAGAAATGACACAGGCTATTGCACATCTTTCTACAACAATAACTGAACAGAATTCACAACCACAACCACTCAAGTCTGAAAGAAACTCAATGATTGTTGAGGAGGCCGCGTTAAGAATTAAGGCATCAATATCTAATCTCTGGGAAATTAAACTCCAAAAACGCAGGGATGCGTACTGTGGCATGGTTAAAAATAATGGCCACAGTGAAATATACAAACGTTGGATTGCCGAGGAACCACTTGTACTACCGGGTTATTTGCAGAAAAAGGCCATTAGAAATGAACCGGAAGAACAGAAGAAAATAAGAGAGCGTTCAGTAAGAAAAGATTTCGAAGTCGAAATCGAGCTTCAACTCTTGAGGTCAGAACAACACAGAGAGAGGTACCAAACAATTGACACATCTGTTTACGGAATAATCGCTGACAAAGCACACGGAGAAGTAGCCAAGCTCCTTAAACAATGGTGGAGTGAACAAACCGCTCGGAACGAAGCCATCTCCCAGCGGCGATGGAAAAAGAATGAGCATTGGCTTGCAGAGTATGAAAAATCATTCAAATTAGAATTTAGAAATAGAAGCCCTTTCTTCAAAATCAAGGTGGAAAATCAATACACAAACAAGCAGTTATTTTCCAATGAACAGTTACCTGCAAAACGACCGATATCATCACAACCTCAACAAACCACTAGCATAAAGCAGTACCAACAGACCAAGCAACGGCAATTCTCTGGACAGACAAGAAATCACCAAGAACAGACCCATACAAACGAATTTGAACATATGAGACAAGAACGTAGAAGAAACATTACAGAAACAAATGATTTAACAAGTAACGTTATTGACGAATCTGACAATGAGCCTTTTTTAGGTCCCAGCGACAGTACATCAACCCTAACCTGACTGAAACAGACAAATCTAACAAACATGTAAATATATTTAATCTCTCAAACAGAAAACTCACCGATACTGAAATCTGTCTACTTTCAAAAGGCTTCAAATTCACCCCAACTCCAACTAAGTCAAACTATCACGAATTAGATTCCGACATAGCTGAATTCCATAGAAAACTTAAACTTAAAGAATTTTTTCACGATAAAAACTCTGTGGAAGACAACTCACTTGTTAGAAATAAAAGTGACTTTCAACCGCAAAAAGGAAGAAACTTAGCTCTGGATACTTTTATAAATTTTACTAAAATCATACCAGTCAACAAACATATCTTCAAGCCCAATATTTCAAAAAAAGAGCGCGAGGCCATTAACTCTTTACGTGATGATCAAACTATTGTAATTAAAAAGGCTGACAAAGGTGGGGGCATTGTCATAATGAACAGGGAATTTTATAAAACACGGATCTTGGACATGTTACAAGATAAAAATTTCTACGAAGAAGTCCCACACGATTGCTCCAAAATAACTATGAAGAAAATACAAAATGTAATACGAACAGCTCATGAGATAACTCGAAACGAAATCGATTATTTGTTGAATTTTGAATTCAAACCAAGTTCATTTTATGGCTTGCCAAAAATTCACAAAAGTAATCTAATCAAAAGTGTTTGCTCTGAGAAACCTGACAAATACGCTGAAATTAGTAATCCCGAAGATTTAAAATTCAGACCTATTGTAGCAGGACCAGTATGTGAAACACACAGATTAAGCAACTTTGTGGATATACTACTGAAACCATTTCTCAAACACGTCAAAAGTTATGTAAGAGATGACATAGATTTCCTCCAATATATTCCCAAAAGAATCAGCGAAGACACAATTTTAGTATCGTTTGATGTGATAAGTTTATATACCAGCATATCACATGAGCTTGGGATGCAAGCAATAACATTTTGGCTAGACAAGTATCCGAAGTTAATCAACGGTAGGTTCACAAAAGAATTCTTGATAGAAAGTATGAAAATTATTCTAGAGAATAATAATTTCTCCTTTAATGACAAATTCTACAATCAAAAAAAAGGCACAGCAATGGGAACAAAGTTTGCACCAACATACGCAACTCTAGTCTTAGGGTCTTTAGAGGAAAAATTGTATCACCAAGCAGAAGAAATTTTTGAAAACGGCTTTGGCGAGATGCTTAAAGCCGACTGGAGAAGATTTCTAGATGACTGCTTTGTCTTCTGGAAAAAATCCAGACAAGATCTAATCCTCTTTTTTGACCTTCTGAATAATCTTCACCAAGACATTAAATTCACCATGGAAATGAATGAAAAATATCTACCGTTCCTCTATATTCTGATAATTAAAGAACATACTGAAATAATTACAGACATATATTTTAAAGAAACAGACACTAAACAATATCTTAATTATTTTTCTTGCCATCCTAAACACACAAAGAATAGTATTCCGTATAATCTAGCCCGTAGAATATGCACAATTGTTTCTAATTCAGACATCAGAATGACACGACTACAAGAACTTAAACACTCACTTATCTCAAGAAAATACCCGATATCGCTTATTGAATCGGGTATAAAGAAGGCTCTTAGTATCCCAAGGGATACCCTAATACAGGTCAAGACCCACTCCAAAGAAAATACCATCCCTTATGTCTCAACCTTCAACCCAAATAATGCAGAAATGTTTGGCATATTCACAAATAACTTACATATTCTTTATTCTGATGATAAAATGAAAGACGTTTTAAATGGAACCAAATTAATAAAAAGTAAAAGACAACCACCTAACTTAAAGAAACTATTAACATGTGCAAAATTCACAGAAGAGAGTAAAGATCAGAGAAAAGTTACAAATTGTGGTCGTCCAAATTGCAGTTTATGCTTATATATGCCAAGTGGTAGTTCATACAATTTCAGTGGAAAAGTCTTCCAAGTTAATGCAGACATGACCTGTGATGTACAAAATGTGATATATGTTATCACGTGCAATGGGTGTGGAGAATACTACATTGGTCAAACAGGTGACAAACTAAGAACCCGTAGAACAATTCATGCACAACAAATAAGAGATCCCTCAACCAGACAAATTCCACTCAGCCATCATTTAGACTTATGCAGTAAAGACGAATTAAAGTTTAAAATATTCCCATTCTATAAGGTTAATTCCGAAAGTATCTCAGTCAGGTTAGCCAAAGAGAAATACTTCATAAATTGCTTTAAGCCCAAATTAAACCGTCTTCGTTGAAATGATTAGTTATCTCCCCTGAGTGTTCGTCAATAACGTTGCTAACGTCATGTAATTATCTCCCTTCCGATTACATGACGTCACTCCATAGTTACATACCACTGATGAGGCGTTAGCCGAAACATGTTTGGTTTTTTATACAGTTTATTAAATTGAAAATATTGAGAGGCGTGTGACGTTTTAATAACACAGTTCACCTACTAAACCTTGTGTCGGACCGGCATTTGCCGACTTTTCTGTTTCCATATATATATATATATATAAGAGGTCCAAACACAGCATATCGGGTAAAGGTATAGCAACTGACATACTGCAATGGGAAAAAAAAGGGGGCGAAAATGAGCCATACTCTGGCAAAGGGGGTTAAATTTATGCATCTCCACGATGCATTATAAAAAGCAAGTATTGGATCTATAATAGATCCACGAAATCAATTTAGTCTAACAACCTACTAAATCATGGGGTAGATTGGTCCTTAGATATGTAGAAAATTGCGACCTAAATTTAGCTGCTGAATTCTAGATTCCAAGACTTGCCAGCTGATTGGCTATGCCATTATGTCTTAGCCAACCAGGCAACTAGTATTCGAATTTAGTAGAATTAAAGGAATAGGAGTATGACCCCTGGAGACAGGATATAAAATACAAGGGAGCAATGCGCTGGCAAAAGAGGGCTTAAAGCATCTCCGTGATGCATTAGAACGAGCAAATCATCACATGATTTATGGGTCCATAAAATACATTTTGTATAACATCCGTCTGAATCATTATCTAGACCGACCCTTTGACATCCAGAAAATTGACCGGTAGCAAAAAGTTTCGGCCCAGGTCAGCCTGCGCGGACTGCACAGGCTGACCTGGGTCGATACTTTTTGCAGATGCATAAAGCTCCCTTTTCACAGTGCGTGACTTAAGTATATTACTGCGTACAGACTCTGCCAGAAATAGACTCGAGGTGGATATCGACGTGGCAACGCCCGATGACTATGTAATCGGTGTAACAGTTACAGACTTTCTCGGGACTTCCACGACGCTGACCCATACTGTTGTAAAATCAGCTCTGCCAATGCCATCTGTGACCTTCACCCCGCAAGGGTTAAGAGCCCTAGAAAATGGGGAGTATGCTGTTTACCCTAGAACTGTGTAAGTAACGTGACCGTATATTTGTTTGTTGGTCGGTTGGTTGGTTGTTTGGTTCGTTTGTATCGATAGTGTTACACCATGCTTTCCACATTATTTCATTCATAAATTATGGCGAAAGCAGACTTATTCATGTTGATTCCAGGTTTTTAACAGTACTAGGTTTGAGCCATGCAATACCTTTCCAAAGGAAACTTGTTGATAAGCGCCACCATCGGGAATCCATTTCAGAGTTTTCTCGGAAACAAAAGACCAACGCCTTGACTCTTTCAGCGCTACAAACTTGACCTCTTTCCACTGCTGAAAATACACCACGCAAACTTAGAATTCTACCTAGCAGGCTTGACTAAACAAGCGGACGTTATAGATCCAAGATCAGACTGCACGTTATAATGTACTGGAGAAGCATTCACCAAACCAGCTATCATGCTCTAAATGTTTACTTTCAGCACACCTGTCATGTACTGAGGAAAGCGTTTTCTCAGTTCGGTTATCATGTTCTTAGGAAATAAACAGAGGAAAGCGTTTGGTATTAGCCCAGCTATTATGTACTGAGGAAAGCATTCGCTATTAGTGCAGGTTTCATGTACTGAGCGTTTGCTGTTGCCCTCCTATCATGTACTGAAGTGTTTGCAGTAAGTACAGCTATCATGTGCTGAGGAAAGTGTTCGCTTTCATGCCCTAACCGTTTTCTATCCGCACACTTGTCATATACTAAAGGAAGCATTTGCAGTCAGTGTAGCAATCATGTACTGAGGAAAGCGTTAACTGTCGGCGCAGCTCTCTCGTTTCAAGATCCGGAGGTGAGTCGTTCACCTATGAAGTAAGCTTTTACCACCATTACGGATGAGTACATTCATCATCTGCAATGTCATCTGAAAATTAAGTCAGTATTTAATATCAACACATTTCATGTACTTCTAGAAAGAAGTCACACTCAGTAGAGTTATCACATACCGAGGTCAACTTTCAATATCCGCCAAGTTATCATATCGTGAGATTGTTGCTCATTATCAGTACAGCTATCACAAACTGAGGTGAACATTCACTATCAGTACAGATACACCATACCGAGGTATACATTCACTGTCAGCAAAGTTACGTGTATTACAGCGAAGGTTTCTCATTATTAGTACAACTTCTACAAACTGGCGTTAGCGTTCACTATCTGTACAGCTATCATATACCAAGGTAATTTTTTATTATCAGCAAAGTGATCAAATATTGTGGTAAGTTGCCATTATCAGTGCAGTTACCACAAACTAAGGTTATTATCTCAAAGTTATCGATCATTGACAGCATTCACTTCCGCCACATCTATCGCCAACATCGGCAAGCATTCACCACTAGTACAGCTATCACATGGCGACGTAAGCGTTCACGGCGTATGGTACCAATCGTGGTACTTCAACCTGGAATATTTTGGGTTATTTCAGGTTTGGTATTGGAACAAGAATTCAACACGGAGCATGTCTTGATGGCACAGGAGAAACTTTAGATAGTTTTCATTTCAACTGGACACGAGATGGCCAGCCTGTGGAGGGACAGTTTTTCTATAAGTCGAGTGTCTCCGAAAATACCGTGGAAATGTGTAAGAATGTCCAGACTGAGTGCTGATTATTACTTACAATATGAAATATCGATATAAGTACGACATGTGTATTTATATTCAATTATAATGAGTCTGTAGCGATGACTGTTAGCATAGATACTTCAGTTTTAAGAGTTAGCTTGTACATGTTGAAGTACTTTGAGCAATGGCTCGTTGTTTTCTTACTGCTAGTTTATTGGTAAACACTTTATAGATAGGAAATAGAGAAAGATGACTGTAAGACTAGATGTGGGAGACAGTTGTGTAGGAGAGTAGCGTCAGCCTTTCATATCCGAGGTTCTGTGTTCGAATCCCAGGATAAGTGGGGTCAGCCTTAAGAAGTACATGTACCCACATCATGGCGCGAGCCCTGATTAGGGATCCAGGAGGATCTACAGAGATCGGTTGACATAAGCCTTAGAACCTGTTTTACAGTAGATGTAAAATAAATAGGTTGAAACTAAATGAGCCATGCTCTGGCAAAAGGGAGTTAAATGCATCTCCGTAATGCATTGTTCCAAGCAAATCATCACATAATTATGGATCCGTAAAACCCCTCTTGTCTAACAGCCGACTGAATCATGAGATAGACTGGTCCTTTAACATGCAGAAAATTGACCAATAGCAAAGAGTCTCGACCCGTGTCAGTTTGAGCGGACTGCGCAGACTGACATGGCTTGATACTTCTTTTAAGATGCATCAAAACTCCTTTTCAAAGAGCATGGATCAAGTGAAACTATTTCTATTTCTCTGCTATAGGTGGCGATTCGTTTGAATACAAACTCGGCGTCATCCGGAAAACGAATCCAGCTGATGTGGTTGAGACATCTTTAAACATAACAGTTGAGTGTAGATTCCCAGTAGTGAGAATACTTGGTTCGTATTACAATCATGTTCATATAGCCTCATATATATAATTGAGTCATGCCATGTGAAACGGGAGTTTGATACATCTGCAAAAAGTATCGACTAAGGTCAACCTGCGCACTCCGCGCAGGCTGACCTTGATCGAAACTTCTTGCTATTGGTAGATTTTCTGCATGTCAAAGGGCCATTCTAGCACATGATTCAGTCCTTTTTTAGCGAATTTGTATAACAAATCCGCTTACTGTGAACGTTCTGATCGGAACCAAATACATCATGCGCAACGACGCATGCGCACTCACACTGTACTAAGATATCAGTTTGACCTGAACCAAATATACTGTCATTCACTTTTGCGCCTATTCTACTTTCAGTTTTAGCTAACACACCTCAACCTTGCTTTTGTCAATACTGTATATACTGCCCTACACGTGTATACATATTTCTTCCGAAATCTATTTCCAGCAAAACACTGCGTAAGACCCACAGAATAAATTACCAATCCTTAAACAGTAATAGAATAATAGTTACAGCGCGGCCCGCTCGACAGAACAACTTTGACTTTCTCTGCTCTTGCTAGCTCCGATTTAAAATGAGTGCACATGTGTTGCATGTGATGTTATCTTTTTTTTTTTTTTTTTATTACAACACATTACAGCTTTATGCTACTCCACAAGGAGTCTTTGAGTCCTTTGATTAGACAAAGTTGATCCATTTTTTGTGCCGAGTTACTCAGTATAATGCATTATGAAGATTTAACTAAACCCCCTTTTTCCCTGTCCTGCTCCTCATCTTTTTTTATTTTGATACATATAATACAAGTCGATTAAAAAAAATTTAAAGATTAGCATTTTTTGCATTTACCATACAATCTTGGGTCCCTCGGCATAAAGATTCATAGTGATAAGTTACTTGAAACCGTGGTGTTGGACCGAGTATAGTCCAAGACGAAACGTGGTAAGTCTGCATTACAGCCTGTCGATAACAAATGACAAATATATTTAAGATGTTTTTATTGACATTATAAATCAAGTTTATAGTGCAAAGTATGATCTTGTTTTAGACCGTCCGAGAAATTATAAGAGATTTTTTTCGCACCATTTCACTGGCTGATGTTCAAGAAAATTTATACCCATTTCAAATATCTACATCGACCATAAAAGCTAAATTCTTCTTGAATTTAAACAGGTAGTAAAGTGAACGAAATATCCGTTACCTTTCCAAATAAGATATCCATTAATGGCGTGGCCTCGTACGACCCAGACGGTGAACCTGTATCATTTTCATGGACATGTCAAACTGATGGACAGGTGTGTATTTTACTTTTCGACTGCTTAGTAAGTAAAATGGGCATTTCTAGCCCACTGCATGAAATAGATAAACATTGCAATATCCGTGAAATTTGATCTTGATCTTTGCCATACACAAAAGCTTGACTCTATGCCGTCCAATTGTATATACAACCCTATAAGATAAACATTTTTTGAGTTTCAGTCGATTGTATTTTTACTCGTTGCAAGAGGTTGAATTGATACGAGCCATGTTCTGTGAAAAGGGGGCTTAATGCATCTGCGAAAAGTATCGACCGATGTCAGCCTGCGCAGTCTGCGCAGGGTGACCTGGATCGAAACTTTTCGCTATTGGCCAATTTTCTGTATGTCTAAGGACCAGTGTACTTCATGATTAAGTTGGTTGTTAAAAAAGTTGATATTATTGATCCATAATTGTAAGAAGCTTGATTTGCACAATGCATCACGGAGATGCATTAAGCCCCCTTTTGCCAGAGCGCGGCTCATACGTATATCTGGCGCCGACAGAATTAAACCTTTTTGGTTGCAGATTCGATTCAGGAAGGTAATGAGGTAAAAGAGATTTATATTATATATTTAGGACTGCTTAGGACCGCTCGGCCTGGAGTTATACAAGAACCAATCTGAGTTGATATTGTCTCCGTCTGTCCTGACAGTAGGATCTACCTACACCTTCTCTCTGGGCGTCACGGCCATGAAGTCAGATGGTAACTATACCACGACGGATACTGTACAATTCGTGGCTGTCAGTGGAAATCTACCTACAGTAAGTGTGCATAGACCGGGCTCGCGAAAAATGAAAATCAGGGGACTTAAACTCCTGAAAAGCTGATTTGTGGAGCAGTAGTAAAATATCTTGAAATGAAGATAAGATTTGCATTACATGTTAATGAATCCATACAAGTATGATTAAAAAGAAGCGTTAGCAAAGGCAAGGTACGCCGAAGTTGTTCTGCCAAGCGGACTGTAATTTATTGCTCATTAACCCTTAAGCTGCTGAACGCGACTCACTGACCTTTAGCGGACTGTGTAGATCAAGATCAGACTGCACAGAACGTGCAGTCTGATCTTTGATCTACACTGTCCGATACGGTATTTACTTTCCGGTAAAATCAACTTTGAAACTGCAGTATTTGGGTTTTTAATATTGCTTGGAAATTTTCGTTTCATTTATTTTGCAGGATAAGGGTTAAGGAGTACCAATTTGATCCATCAATCGGACTTTTTTTTCTGCTGGTATTGATTTTGATTTTGTACGAATATCTTTCAAAAATTTCGATGATATTGATCATAAATGTTTATGTGTGGCTTGTTTTGATACTGTGCTTTTCAAAGCTGTGCCTAGTTTATCCCCGGCTTTATACTCTGTTTAAATTTCACTTTTCCTAGGTTCAGATCATAACATTAGAACACGACTTTCGGCACAACGTAAGGATCCTTATCAAAGCTAAAATCACAATGCCTGCAGAAGGTACCAATGTTACAGCGGAATGGCGATTCGAGCCTGACCTAGATGGTAACAGTGATAAATCATAACATGATATAATATGCTGACCTTTCTCCTCACGTTCCCTATTTGAGCCATGCTCGTGCAAGAGGGGGTTTAATGCATGTCCCTAATACATTATACCAAGCAAGTCATCACAGAATTTTGGATCCTTAAAACCCATTTCTCATAACAACCGACTGAATTATGAAGTACACTGGTTCTTTCACATACAGAAAATTTACCAAAAGCAAAAAGTATCGACACAGGTCAACCTGTAGATTATTTTTACAAATACATTAAGCCCCCTTTTCGCAAAGCATGGTTCATTTATAAAAGATTTTGATAAATTTGATCTTTTATCGGATAATTTAGTAAATTGGTTTGTTTGTATTGGAGTTTAACGCCAATTTAACAGCTCATGTCAAAGAATATGCCCATGTCGGGCAGGCTGACATGGGTCGAAACTTTTTGCTATTTGTAAATTTTCTGCATGTCAAAGGACCATTCTACCTCTATATCTAGACAATTAACCAAACGACAGCTGTCAATCAAAAAAAATCAATAAGCCAATCAGCGATCAGCATTTTTCCATTCAGAGCGGAAGCCGTCTTGTCATTATAAAACCTAGACATTCATTTGGAGTTATAACTATATATAAATGTATAGTATATTTATGAGAAAAAACTGATAGATAACTTTTAACTTGATATCCATTATTAATCCTTAGGACTGCAATTTCGAGATGCAGAGTTACATCAGGTAAAACTATTGTTGCAGAAGACGAATTCAGATTTAAAAGGAGAAAAATAAATGAATACTTCCTGTTAACATGCTTTTTATTGTCATAAATTTTCCAGAATTTCAATCTTGGCAACAGATACCCGTTTCTTTACTAAAAGAAATGTATAGATAATATTTTGGACAAATGATTGGATTTTATCATGTTCAGTTTTTTTATTTCCTTTACCTTATTTTTCATATAAATATATACTCGATAATTCATTTTCCTACCGAATCGAGTTGACTTGTTATTTTGAATGCTGTTATATCTCTTTTGTTGATTCTTTTTTTTCCCCTCGCAAATTATCCTTAAATAAAATTTGAATCTACGAAATTCGCGTAAAAATGCTTTTCATATAGTTCTTCATAGAAGTCAAACCTAAACAGCGCCCCCACCCCTGCTTTTAAGATAAAATGCAATGTAGGCACAGTTTAGACATTTGTTTAAATTAAAAACAAATGCCATCTTCCTCCATCAGTAAACCATTAAAGACGTTGTTCCCATTGGTCTCTGTATTTTAACATATCTATGAATGCAAACCTAAAGCCTGTTAAATTAAAGACGATATACCACCCTATATATATTACCATCTTTCCCCTCCCTTTATTTTTAATCTTTTAATCTCCCTTAAACTATTATTTATTTATCGAAAATCAAACAGTAACCAATCAAGCCATTTTCGATTGATTTGTTGTTGAGTACATGTTGCCACTTTTTACGCAAAACGTGGAGCAAGGGTTTATGCGGTATTACTTTGATTTCGGTATACCACCCCAAAAGCGTCTGGTACTGTCTGACTTGTAAAATTACACACACGTGTCACATCAGTCTGACTCTTTGTGACCGTCTATAGCCCCTTTCAACGATTATTAGTGTTTGAAATTTGGATTATACGAGTTCAATGTGTAAGCCAATTTATTTTTCTATTACTCTTACAGCATAGTATTTAGCGGCGAATGCTTAGAAATATATTCATGTTTTTATTCTTTTTATTCTTCTCCACGGGTTTTTCTCTCGAACTTGAAAAAAATCAATTTGGTAAACCTATCATTTGTTAATGTATCTTCTAATTTCAAATCAAACATCCGGTAATCATATTACCCTGTTAAAAACATGAATAATTTATTTGGTAATGTAAAAGTCTTGCAATTTATGGTGAAATTATTGAAGCATATATCTCAGACTAAGTAATGGAAAAATCTCTGTAATTGAAGTCTGAACCTTGAAAAAGCTTACTTTTGTCCAGTAAAATATGAATTGCATTTGAAGACAAATGACTTTAAGAAATTTTTAGGAAGCACGAGTTACACATACATGTACACGTATTATACCTCCATTATCAAATGTAAATGGCGTAAGAGGTGTAAGTCAACTGACTTCGAAATGAACAGCCTTAATTTTCACCTATAAATATTCGAAAAACCTAAATCCAAAAGATGTAACTACCTTTTCTCAAATTGTTCCCATGCTTATTTTATCTTGAACAATTATTTCGTGTTAAAATATCTTCTGGTAACTTGCATATGTCTCCTAGCTAAGCCCTCGTGTCTGGGTAATGTTTGTCTAGGTTTTTAGATTCGCGGGTCACGTGACATCAGTGGGAGGAGCGATCTATCGTCTGTCGTTTGGTTAATTGTCTGATTAAATGGATTTTACGGATCCCTTATTATGCGATGTCTTGCTTGGTATAATGCATCACAGAGACGCATTAAACCCCCTATTGTCAGAGCGCCAGTCATTCATTTCTGCCAAAGATTAGATTACATTTCTGATTTGGCATCGTTATGTTGTTGGCACCCAGTAGGGTGTCTCACAGAACAATACTTATGACTCTCTATCATGGCTTTTAGTAAAGAACCAGAGATATTAAAGTCTGAGCCCAAAACCATTACCCTCATACCTCTAATTCTGCAGTAAGTAACATCGAATTTCTGATTGAGCTAACGAGTGGGGATTGAAGATTAATCTGTTAGTCAGTCCTTGTACTTTAATATATCTGGGTCCGTATTCACCCACCATTCTTAAGAACACTGTTTGTCTTATCCTGAAGAATTTTTCTGAATTTGAAAGTAACACGACCTCTGATTGGCTAAACCAAATGGTTTAGCTATTAAGAAGTTGTGTTACTTTCTAAATCTATAATAAGACTAAGAGGATTCCTAAAAGTCGTTGGTGAAATGGAACCTAATTATAAAAGAGCAATGCTCTGTGAAAAAGGGTCTTAATGCATCTGAGAGAGGGAAAAAAAAATTATCGACCCATGTCAGCCTTGGTGAGACTGCTCTGGCTGACCGGGGTCGAAACTTTTTGCTACAGGCAAATTTTCTGTATGTCAAACGACCAATGCAGCTCCGCATTCAGCATGTTGTTATACAAAATGGATTTTATGGATTCATTACTATGTGATGGCTTGCTTGGTATAATGCCACACGGAGATGCTTTATGCCTCTTTTTGCCAGAGCATGGCCCATATATGGCGTGCAACACACGAAAATGGGCCTTCGGACATATGCATAAAAGTGTGTCGTCCCAGATCAGCCTGTGCAGTCTGTGACTAATCCGAGACGATACTTCCCGTTTTTGTGATTTTCTGTTTCACGAAAGTCTACTGTATGAAAAAATCTTAAGTAGTCGTAAAGTGCCGCCCCGGATTAGCCTGCGCGGACTGTGCAGGCTAATCCGGGACGACACTTTACGCAAATGTCCGAAGGTCTCATTTAGCATGTTGCGGGCCATTTCTAATGCACGTTTATTTCAGACTATGAGTGGATGGACCTCAGTAATGCTACCATTGGTAAATCTCGCACTATTGAGGGTTACACATGGTATACAATATTTCCAAGTAAGTACCTGAAGGATTAAAGGAGTTTTTTTTTTTTTTCAACCATAAGACAATTTTTTTCCTAAAATATTTGAGTCGCGCTCTGGCTAAAGGGGACTTAATGCATCTCCGTGATCCACGATACCAATCAAGCCCTCATATAATTATGGATCCATAATGGCCGCTTTTTTAACAACCGACTTAATCATGACGTATACTGGTCCTTGGACATATAAAAAATTGACCAATAGCGAAAAGATTCTTCCCAGGTCAGCCTGCGCGGATTGCGCAGGCTGACCTGAATCGATACATTTCGCAGATGCATTATGCACCCTATTTACAGAGCAGGCTGACCTGGACCGAATCTTTTCGCTGTTGGTCGATTTTCTGTATGTCCAAGGACCAGTATACGTCATGATTAAGTCGGTTGTTAAAAAAGTAGCCATTATGGATCCATAATTATGTGATGGCTTGATTAGTATCGCGGATCGAGGAGATGCATTAAGTCCCCTTTCGCCAGAGCGCTGCTCAAATACTTTAGAAAAAAATTAAAAATACCAAAAAGAAACATACGTTTACTGCTGGTTTCCTCTTTGTTCTTTCGAGCACAGATAATGTTAAAAATCAAGTCATTTACTGCTGGTTTCCCTTTCTTTGTACCTGTGTACTCATATGCTTTTCCTAGCGTTGAAAGGAACTAACTACAATGGTTTTACCTTTTTTTTTTCTATTTGGAGATACTCTTGCTGTCGTAGAAAGGCATAAAATGCATTTTTTTTTTTTTTTTTTACTTTCTTTTTTTCTTTTTTTTCCCCCTATTGACAGATACTCTTAAAGCCGGAATGAGATACAAGATACAGGCTCGAGCCACTATGAACGGTAACGCAGCATTAACGACAACACAAGACCACGATCTGTACATCTATCGTGCTCTCCATCTGTGTGAACTAGAAGCTAGAGATATTACTGAACTTGAACAGGTTCGAATATGTCCTATTGTGTCATTTAACTTCTTACCCGGCTAAAAAATTGAAGGCATCCGAGTATGCAGACGTGAATCAAATGTGTGCCAAGTGATGGAAATTGTCTTTGAAGGGGGTAGAAACATTGTAGGAGACAATGATCAACAGCATTTTCCCTTTGCCTGCAATGTTTTTAAAGCCTTACTCTTCAGGGTCGTTTAAGTACCAGATTTTTTGGTAAAGTATTAAACCATTACTTTACAAATACAACTGATCCATGCTCTGTGAAAAGGGGGCTCAATGCATCTGCGAAAAGTCTACCTTATGATCGATTCGATTGTTAGACAAAATTGATATTTTGGATCCGTAATTACGCTATGCCTTGCTTGGTAAAATGCATCACGGAGATGCATTAAGCTCTCTTTTCACTGAGTATGGCTCAACTGTTTACGTCCTCACGCTGCAGTCGTAAGCTTTTGAAAATACTGCAAGAAAGAAAGCAGGAGCAAGCTACAAGCTTGTCATTCACATTCTACATGTTCAAGCTGAACTCTTAACCTTTAAGCTGCTAAGCTTTACTCACTGACCTCTTGCGGACAGCGTAAATCAAGATCAGACTGCAAAGAACGTGCAGTCTGATCGGATCTACACTGTCCGATAAGGAAATAGCTTTCCTGAAAAAAACCCTTGAAATAGGAAAATTTTGGGGGTTTTACTTTCGGCTTGAAAGTTTCATTTCTTTCCTGCAGCAGGATAAGGGTTAACCAAATGACAAATTACGACTCTAGACATGGTCACTTGAAAGCATTTCCTGGCGACATGTGGGGCTTTTGAAAGGTGGAAAACGATGTTCCGAGAGTTGAATATGACTGCCACTATAAATCAAATAGAACCACTGATTCCCAGCTTCGACGTTGTGCTGTTCATCGGTCTACATAAGGCTAGCATGTAAATAATGCTAATACCCTTAACCCTTATCCTGCTAAGTAAGTGAAATAAAACTTTCAAATCGATAGTAAAAACCAAAATGTTGCAATTTCAAACTTATTTTTGAAGAAAAGTATCTTCTTATCAGACAGTGTAGATCCAAGACCAGACTGCACGTTCTGTGCTGTCTGATCTTGATCTACAGTGTCCGCCAACGGTCAGTGACTCGCGCTTAGCAGCTAAAGGGTTAAAACGGTAATATAGATCATAGGCGAAGAAAATCAGTCCCTTGTTTTGTATTTCAGACAACACTTGTGTTACACAGCTGTTTTAAAGATCCGGCTGCCACGTGGCTGGAGGCTTCCTGTAGCATTCTGGATAAACATCTTCCAGCCACGGAAGATATGACGTTTGTTGTACCAGTATTTGCGGACAGATCAGTCGGAAGAGTAAACTTTACTTGTGAGGTAACTGGCAAGCATAACTTTTCCCAGCTATTCTATTTTTTGATCGCCCTATCTCAATTATTCGGATGTGTTTGGTGATGTTAAATCGGCAATGTCGATCTGTCTTGACTCTTGAAATGTATTTGGTAATGACCACCATGCATCTAACCATGTACTCAATATACAGAGAGAAGTCGCTCCTGACAATCTAGTACAATACGGAATATACTGACTGTTGTTGACACTCAACAGGAGGAAATAAAATAAGCCATGCTCTGGTAAAAGGGCATTTAATGCATCTCCACGATGTATGATACCGGTACCAAGCAAGTAGCAATATAATTATGGATCCACAAAATCCATTTTGTATTACAATCGACAAATTGACCAGTAGCAAAAGTTTCGACTAAGGTCATTTCTCTCTCACCGCTGACCAATGTTTCGACTATGGTTATGTGGGAAAGCAGCCAGTGGCTTGGAAAGAATATTGTGCGGAGTACTGGTAAAAAGAAACTCCAGGAAAGCATGGATAGGTGCACTGGCTGCCACGATATAACTGAAATAATGTTGAAAACGGCGTTAAACACCGTACAACCAATCAATCAATTCAACTAAGCTCAGCCTGCGCAAGGTGAGCAGGCTGACCTAGATAGACGCTTTTTGCAGATGCATTAGGCTACCATGCATTAAGTCCCTTTTTACAGAGCATGGCTCAAATATTTTTCAGAAATGTCTCTTGCAGAAGTAATGTAATTCACATTCGATAAACAATTTTGAAAAAAAATATCAGTTTAATTGCAAAGATCCCTACAATTTTCGTGTCTGTTTAAGGTAAGAGACAGCATGGGTAACATTGGCAGTGTTAAAAGTATTCATGTATCTGTGACTTAACCCTTTACTACACAATTCCGACTTTTAACGACCCTGAGGAATAAGCCTTTTGAAAACATTGTGGGAAAAGGAGAAAATGCTGGTAACCAGCATTTTCTCCTTTTCCCACAATGTTTTCTACTCTTCCCAAAACAAAGTTCAATTTTTGAGTCACATTTATTTTGTCGTCTGCAAATGCTTTCAATTTGGACGAGTCTAAAATTTTGTCGTTTGGTAAAGAGTTAAGTGTTTAATAATAACTGGTTGTCTGTTTCAGATAAGAGACAGCCAGGGTCACAAAGTCACTGTCAGGAGTACCGAGGATCTGTAACTTTGTTATCTAATAAAGACAGGTCTGTTTCAGGTACAGGAAAGCCTGGGTCACTTAGTCTCTGTCAGGAGTAACGACGTATCTGTAAACTTATTATCTGAAAACAACTTGTCTCTTTCAGGTACGGGATAGCCAAGGACATATCGTCATTGTTAGGAGTAACGACATATCTGTAACTTTGTTATGAAAAACCTGTTGTCTGTTTCAGGTACGGGACAGTCTGGGACACATCGTCACAGTCAGTAGTAACGACGTATCCGTAACTTTGGTACCTGATAACAGTTTCAATGATGTAATCCAAGAAAAAATTAGCGACGCCAAATCAAAAGGTATCCCATTTGTTTTTGTTTTATGTGTGAGGTACACTTTCTTCTGGTTAGCATAATTCTATTCCCCCCCCCCATGAGCCCTCTCTGAACTGTTATCTACCCTTAGTGAAGTTAAATCTGCAATTTCAGTGTATTTTGACTTTTCTATAATGTATTACGATATTTATGCAATGTGCCAAGTTAAGTCGGTCTTGCCAATCAACTACAGTATATACTGACAGTAGCTGACGTTAAACATCAGAATCTGCCTATCTAAGTGCTCGCAACTGTGCAATTTAAACGGATATATTCTTGGCACCGACAACTTGTTCTAGTTGGTAGGTAATCAAGAACCAAATCAAGGAATAAAATTTAAATTGATAATTATGATTTACATTTATTTGTTTACTACAGATGACCTTGTTGGAGCAATGGAACTCTTGACATCAAAAGTTGGAAACGACGGCAAATATTCACCCTCTTCAGACCAGAAGGAAATTGTTAACTTATTGAAAGAAATACAGGACAACAACCCAAGTTCAAGAGATCTAAGTGAGCGAATTTTGGCTATATAGATAAAACAAAACAACCCATACACAACCAACCGTGCACTTTAGTGCTGGTGCATTAACCCTTATCCTGCTGCATAAAAGAAATGAAACTTTCAAGCTGACAGTAAAAACACAAGTTTTTTCTTTTATTTCAAAGGTATTTTTGGAGGAAAAGTATCTCCTGATTGGACAGTGTAGATCCAAGTTCAGACTGCACGTTCTGTGCAGTCTGATCTTGATCTACGCTGTCCGCAAAAGGTCAGTGTTTAGCAGCCTAAGGGTTAACCATCTGCCCTCTACATCAAGACTGTGTTCTAGATAAACTGCATGGTCCATGTCAAGACAATAAGGATAATATTTTGGCAACATCTTCTTTCGTGGGCGATGACCCAAACCGGTTAATTTTAAGAGTGTCACAGAAGATGCATACTAGTTTTCCATCTGGTTGAAATGATCCAGAAATCGTACTTTATATGGTATTAAGTTCATGGGTTGGAAGCAGGGAGTCTTCAGCATTTGCACTGGCCATTGTGACAGAGACTGAATGTCGATGAAAATGCTTTTCAAACCAAAGCAATGGATATGAATATCAAAATTATGATTGTAAATTTATAGTCTAGTCATACGAATACAAAGCATCATCCTTCCAATTATAATATTTCGCTGAGTTGTTCTTAATGTGATAAGGAATCTGTTTGACGAGTTGCTGAAAACTTGAAATTACTGTTGTAATATGGCCGTTAACTTTCGTGATTTGAAAAGTTCGTCTTTTAACATCGTAGAAGTAAGTAGGTAGTAAAAGACCGTTTCTGGCTCATCCGACCATTCGCATGGCTAAAAAATGATTCTCCAAATCTCGAATTCGCGAGCTTCCCTATAGTACTCTCCTACGCGGCCTAGTAATCTCTCTATAGTACTCCCCCAAAAAATGATACTCCAAAATCTCGAATTCGCTAGCTTCTCTATAGTACTCTCCTACGCGGCCTAGTAATCTTTCTATAGTACTCTCCTACGCGCCCTAGTAATCTTTCTATAGTACTCTCCTACGCGCCCTACTAATCTCTCTATAGTACTCTCCTACGCGCCCTACTAATCTCTCTATAGTACTCTCCTATGCGCGCGCGGTTATAAATTTTTGAAATTCTTTAAATTTTTTCTGGCTTAAAAGGTAGGATAAAAATGACCGAAAATAATAAAGTTTTAGAATTTAATCTCTGCGAAATGTCCGAAAATAATAAAGATTTAGAATTTAATCTCGGCGATTCCGCTTTAAACGAAGCGTTCGCTAATTATTTAAAACATATAAATGATGATAATTTAAAAATATACGCGGACGCGTTAAAAATTGCTTACTATAATCATATAAAATCTTTTAATTTAGATTACTTCGACGGTTTAGTGGAAAAAGATACGCTCGACGACATTATGATATATCATATAAAAAAAGCTAAAAAAAACGCTAAGTTTAAATAAGATTTCTAAATTATAAAAATTTATAACTCGCCGAGTTATAAATTTCCGTTTTTTTTCTTTTTTATCGATAAAAAAAATTGAATTTTTCGTAAATTTTTCCCTGCTAAAAAGCGTGAAATAAAAGATGGAAGAAGAACGCGTAAAAAGTTTTATTAATAAAATAGATTACAGATTAAACGGTTATCCCGTAAAAGCTGTTATGAAAGGTTTGGATGAATGCGCGGAAGTAATTCGCGGCTATTTATCAACAACCGAGACCCTTTCGAAAGGATTTTTTTATAATTTTTTAAAATTTTTTGGACTCGAAAGAGATTTTCACCGTTACGCTAAAGACCATAAGGGCAGCGAAAAGGAATTATATATTCCTTACATAAGAATATTTTTAGACGAATTAATGGAAAATTTACGTAAAGGCGCGAGAATTTTCGAAACCGAAGAGGAAGATAGAACGAACAAGAGACATCGCAAATGTATACTAAATATGGTACCTCTTATTAGAGATATCGGTTTTATTTTTCATTTGTTTTCTTATAGACTTTCTCCCGCTGAATTTGATCCGAGTAAAAAATATCACGATGTCTACTTAAAAAGTATTAAAAGATGCGCATATTTACCTAAAAGTAGAAGTGGCTGGAGATATCAAAAACGCAAGTAATCTTTTATAAAAAATTTATAACTCGCCGAGTTATAAATTTAAATATTTTTTTTTTCTTTTTTGTCGATAAAAAAAAATTGAAATTTCCAAAATTTTTCCTTACTAAAAGCGTGGAATAAAGTTGAGAGTATTAAAGAATTTAGAAAGTACTTTTATTTTACATCTAGTTAAAACGCTCGAATCTAAAATTTATTTCGGGCGCCGGAAATATCGTTCTCCGAATCTTATAGTATTTCCTCCGTTTGAATGTAAAAACACCGGTCTCGGCCTATTTCGATTAAAACCCGCCTTTTACTACGAAATTAGTAAAGCGGGCGTAGCGTCACGAAGTAATATATTGTTAGTTTTTAATTTATCGTGCGGTACGATTATTACGCGAGGTACGCGCGAAGGATACGATCATCTCGGGTTCGAATTTTTATTGCGGTTAAATCGAGTAGATAGACGTTTTTATTTTGGTATTAGGCTCTACGGCGTCACATTTTCTCCCAGCGATTTCCCTCATTCTTGGGAAGATGGTGAATTTGGTATGTTTAGAAGATGGGGCGATCCTCCCGCTGTAGAAGAAGGGTCTGAAAATATATGGTCTCTTTCTAGCAGTGAGTATGATCGAACTGAATTTGAAGCTTCAGCGGTTATTGGCGATCATTTTGAACAATTACGCGACAGTAACCCACCATCCCAAGAAGAATTGCGAGCTTTAGATTATATTGTCGATCATTTTGAGGAATTATCTAGCAGTAACCCGCCATCTCAAGAAGAATTGGAAGATCGAGCAATAAGTGAAAACGATATCTCGTCTTTTCGAGAAGAAGAATGCGTTATTTGCAAAGACGCGATACCGAATATAATGTTTTGCGATTGCGGCCATATAGTCATTTGCGAGGGCTGTAATAATAGTTTAGAAAGTTGCCCCTTATGTAGACTACCCTCTCGAATAAAACGTAGAATTTTTTAAATATATATTTTTATAAAAAATATATATTTTATTTTAAATCCTATGCGGCCTCCTTCTTTCGAGCTTAAAGAATTTATAACCCGCGTAAGGTTATAAATTTTGAAATTCCTTTTTAAAAAATATTAATTTTATATGTAAAATGTCGGAAATAGTAAATATTTAGCTTCTCTTAAGTCAGAATGGAGGGATATAAATGAAGAGTATAAAGATGCGTTTAATAATTATATAAAAAATAAGAATCCTGAAACGGAGAAAGCGTTAAATTTAGCTTTAGAATCCAGGATAAAATTTAAAATTTTTCATACTAAACTTACTAGAGAGATATTAGAAGAAGTGCATAACCGTAGAATAATAAGAGGAAAATTATTACTAAAATTCCGAAAAAAATTATAACTGATCGAGTTATAAATATATATTTTTATAAAAAAATATATATTTTATTTTAAATCCTATGATGCCCCCAAGCGAGAGTATTTATTTTATCCTCTAATATATGTCTTTTATCATCCGCGGAACTTAACGCTTTTTTATTCAACTCCTCCGTGTAAATTTCGTGTTCGCGGCTTCTTATTACGCTCATAATTTTATAATGGTCTTTTCCCGTAAATAAACAATCTTTATAATTCTCTAATTTTAGTTCGTTTTTAACGACCGCGCGTTTTACTCCCTTACATTTTCGATCTTCGTCTTCACCTTCGTATATTAATTTTCCGTGAGCGCCTATTTTCGTATTTAATTTTTTATAAGCGTACAATTTAGCGCCTAAGCCGACAAACTCCGTCATAACGTCGCCGTTTAATTCGTCTTTAAACATACCTAGTACCTTTTTATTCTTTTGACTATGTAACTCGTGCTCTTTAGGGTAGCCGCTTGTATCGAACATCCTATTAATATCGCGAGCGATATCTTTATATAAATCCTCGGTTTCTATTTCGAGAATGAGACTATCCGTATCGGTATAACACATCCTTACTTTTTCTCCGTATCTTGCTTTAAAATAATTATAATAAGTTTTTTGCATGAGAATTTTACTAATATCCAATATACTCATGCCTAAATAAACGGGTTTGTTATAGTTTATTTCCGTTTTTTTCGTATGAACGGCGACTAAATTTTCGTCGAATATCGTAGTATGATGATAGGTCAGTTTAGCGGTAAGTTTTTTATAGTGATAACTATGCGTTCCGTCGACCAATTGTATATTTACTCTATTTCTTAAATTTTCCATGGTCTTACCGAAAACGGAATTCATCATTAACTTAAAAAAATCTTTTTCGAAATCGTTTTTCGCGTTTTTTCTTAACTCGATATTTAAATCGATATATTTTTTAATAGCCGAACTTTCCTCGAATTTAATTCCGCGATGTATTTTTTTAATCTTTAAACCTAACTCTAAACTTGTTTTTAAAACTTCGTGATGGATAACGTAATTTTCCTTATCGTTTAAATTAGGAATTAACTTCGCTACCTTTTCTATTTTTAAACTTTCGGGCGCTAAAGGGAAATCGTTATGTAAATCGTGTAACTCTTCGGGATATTCTAAATCAACTTCTAAAAAGCAAGGTATATTTTTCCATCCGTCTAATTCTTCTTTACTCATCCATTTAAAACCGCTAACGGCTAGTAATTGACTCATGGCCCAAGGGTAAAGACTGTTCGCGTCTATATATATTAAGTATTTCGACGGCTTATTTTCGTCATAATCTTTGCCAATATATTTATTGTTAGCCTTAGAATACCTTTTACTGCACATAGATACGCCGCCTCTGATACCTTTTTCGACCATTAAAAGCATTTCGATATCCGATAAAAGTTCGAGCTTTACTCCAGTTTTCTTTAACATCGCGTCATACGCTAACCCTGGCGTAGTGAAATACCAACAAGGATCTAATTCGTAGTGTTTTCGGCATACCTCTCTAAAGTTTTCGAATACATCCGCTAAAAGCAAAACGTCTACCTTATTGTAAAGTTCCAAATAATCCTTAAAAGTTTTCGCGTTAAAAGTATTCCAAACATTTTTCGCGTGTTCGTAATCTTCGTCGCTAATACTTTCCTTGTTTAAACTCGAATAAAATTTTTCTTTAGGCGGTAGTCGAGTTTCTTCTAACCTTTCGAAAGAATCTAAGTAATCGTAAGGAAAAACTCCCTTTCTTCTAACTAGCGGTAAATGTTCCTTCGAAAAATATCTCGATAAAATATTTAACTGGTTTTTGCTTAAATTTCTCGAGAGATTATCTAAGCTCGAAGACATAAACTTAAAGCTATCGAGAAACCTAATTTTATGGGATATTTTTTTTCCTATCCAAATAGTTTTACTAAAGCTAATGTATTTTTCCTCGTTGTTCGGTATACAATCGATGTAGCCGCTAGTTTTACCGAGAATCTTAATAAAAAGATGAGCGTCGTAACCGCTTAAATTATGGAAATAAACGGGAGTAAATTTAGGAATTCTCGCTTTAAGATTACAGCTCGAGTGAGCGGCTCCTCTATATTTACCGGTAAAATGACAATGGTCTCTTACCTTATAATTTTCGCGAGTAAATTCCTCGTTACAAATATAGCAATTAGTTTCTCTTTTATGTTTTCTTTCTTCCTCTTCGGTTATTTTAATAGGAGCCGGGACCCCGTGATATTTTCTAACGATATCTATAACATCGCCGGTTAGCGTTTCTATAAATTTTTTATCGGCGTCTTTTCCGGTATAATTTCTTTCTATAGGCTGGCTTATCCCGCTAGAAAATATTATAACGTAGTAAAAACTACAAGGAACGTGTTTTTGCCTTTTTATAGTATAACTTTCCTTTTCGCTCGGTTGGCAAGTTTCTATAGGCAATAGTACGCTTTCGAAATTGGCGTATATAGCGACTGGAAACTCGATTTTTCTATCGTGATTCTTAAACTGTAATACACTACCCTCCTCAGGCATTTTTAAAAAAACTGCTTCGTGATCGACGCAATATTTTTTATGTTTTTCTAAAAGTTTTTCGCTTCCGAAAGGATTCGCGCATCTTTTACAAAAATACTTTTTATGCTCGTTACTCGATATTTGACTACTCATTAAGCGGCTAAAATTTTTTATAACGGCGTAATGGCTATTCATTCCGTTCGTAAAGTAAAGTAAATCGGCGTGTTTATCTTTTTCGTTTTTCGTAATTCTTAACGGATAAAAATTTTTTTTTCGTCGAAACTATAAACGTTTATGCTAATTTCCGGATTTTGTTTTTCAAACTTATCTATATCGTGCGGCGTAACGGGATATTCTATTCCTTTCGCGTTTAAGCTATTTTCCCTCGATCGTAAATCTCGGTCGATTCTTTCGGAATTTTTAGCCTTTGGATTTAACGCTATTAAAACGCTCCATAAGAAGCATTTGTCATCGTAATTTTTCGGATTAATACACGCTTTTTTATTCGAAATCCAATCGAGAAGCTCTATATATCCCGTAGCTCTTAAAGGTTCGTAAACGGCCGTATGTAACTTTAAATGCTTTACGGCATAAAAACCCCAGCCGCTACCCTCCATTATAAAGTTTTGGAAATTTTCTAAAATTCTACTTATCATAATATTATATAATTCGTTCGCGTCGGTTCCCTCTAAATTAATTTCGCTCGCGTTGGAAGAAAAATTAGCTTCTACTCGTTCTACTCTTCCGTCGTCATCCAATCTACTCATAATACATTGGAGAACCATTTTTACTTTAGTATTCCGCTTACTTTTTAAAATTTTTACGATCTCGAGTCTCGAAAATTCTAAAAACTCGCAAGGCGAAGAAACCGGTATTCCGGGTATTTTGTATTCTTCGGCCCAGTTTTTAAGAGCCGAATGATTTTTTTTGGTCTTTATTAGTTTCGTTTTACTACGTATTTTCTCGATCTTATTTTTAAGCGCGTTAAGTTCGGGTGAAATACTTTTAGGAACTTCTTCGACTCTTTCTAAACTTTTTAATAAATCGTCGAGCTGCCGTTGTTGCCTAGGGGGAGTTACCTGTACTCTCGCTACTGGAGGTGGCGCGATGGTCGGCCGCAAAACGGGAGCCCCTATATTTTCGTTATCTCTATCTAATATCGGCGGATCGAATCTATTAAATTCCATAATTTTTTAATGCGCCAAAAAATTAAAAGCTAGATTCAGTTTTATTACGATTTTCGTAATAAAATTTTAATATACTACGCTCATTTCATTTCCGTCGGACTGGAAGTTTATTACTCTATCACTAATAATAATGGCGTACGCATGCGTGTCCGCTCCTACATTATCTTCAAAATTCGCTTTCACGTGAATATCGGTTACGGAATATTTTAACCTTTCGCTTTGTTTACTAACATTGAATAAAAACAGCGGATAAAGGTATCTGTACTCTAAAGGAGTAAAATTAGGATTTGAGGCTAAGTCATCCATAAGAAAAAACTTAGATCTAAACTCGCAAACATCTCCGTACGCTCTACTAAATTGTTGTTTTCTAAAAGAAAGTTTATAGTCCGTTCTCGGATATTTAAAAGAATTTAACGTAACGTGAATATCCGTAACATCGACGTTATCGAATACAGCCGGATTTCTCTCTTGATAATTTTGTTTTTCCGTTTGAAAACCGACAATAATGTAGCGCGGAAACTCCGGCGACGTTTTAACGGTGAGTCTCCAGGTAAATGTTCTCGTTTGGGGAACTACCGCGGTATCGCATTGTATCATCCTATAATTAACCAGAAAGGTTCCTTTGTTCTGGATATGTTTATAAAGTTCCATTTTATACTTATCCGTAGGTAACACATGGGGCATATACCACGCTATTCTTTCCAGTTCAACTTTACCCGGTTCATGTTGGGCCGGATTACCACCAGCAGCGGCTACGTAAGCGGCTTTATAAATAGCGTTATTATCACCGGCTCTTGTCAAGTAAAGAGTTTGTTTCATTCCGTATATTACTTTATCGTAATCTTCGCAAAAACCAAAAATATGTTTTAACGGGATTTTAAATTCAAATACGCCCCTCGGATCGGGGTTCGTATAAATGAGATCGTATCTCGTTTTGAAACCTAAATTAAAAGTTGCTTGATTTGGTCTTTTTTCTGTCGTTGTCGATGTATCCTTAAACCACAATTGGTTTAAGCCCCGCGATTTAGAAAAATCGTTGTCATATTTTAACAATCCGAGCATAGTGGTAGCCCACCCAGGATGCGTTATTCTTTCGATTTCTTTACCCGAAAGGTCGTACCTAATATTGCTAAAAAGATACATTAAACCGTTGTTCGTTAAAGTAGCAATATCATCATTCCCATAAGGGTTTCCATCAGCCTTCGTTAATCGGCCTTCTATAAGTAAATAGCTTTCGCTCGGATGCATAAAAATATCTTGAGTTTCGATGTTAATCGTAATATCTCCGCTGGGATTGTTAAGATTATTAACGGCGCCTACGATCGGTAAATACTCGAAGTATTCGTACTCTTCGATACTATCGTCTTTAAAAGGCGTTTCGGTAATGTCTAAAATGCTCATTTTTATTAGATTATAATAATGTTTTAAATTATTATAATTTTTAAGTCATTTTAATACCGGCGCCGCTATTTGATTTTTTAACTAATTCTCGTATCGCGATCGGATCGTTACCGCTTCCATCTATTAAAGCGTTTACGTTTTGCGAAGTTGGCGCGGGCATAGCGTTATACTTTTTCAAAATTTTCTTAGATTTTGGCGTTAAAGCCTTTTCGATTAACTTTTTTCCCGCATCTACCGCGGTGCTTTTTCCGGCCTCTAAAGCTTTTTTCGCTCCTTCCTTAGCGACGCTCTTTCCAACGTCAACCGCGGAGGACACGATTTGTTCAGCCACGCTACTACTTAAAAGTCTCGCGAAAAAGTTAGCTAAGCTGTCGAAAATTCCGGCTCCGCCGTATCTATTCCTTCTAGTAAATCCTCGTTTTTTATAGACGTACATATTTTATAATAAGGACGTTATTTTTTTATAGCTTTTATTACCTAAAATACCTTGCCTTTTTAATTCGTCGCAGACGCTTACCAACTCGTTTCTTAAGCCCGTGTTACCGGCCGCTTTACTAGCCATAAGTAAGTCGAGTTTTTCTAGTAACGCATTAGGATCGCTAGGTAAAATGACTTTTTTAAGACCTTTACCAGTTTTTTTTCCTTTTCCTTTTTCATCCCAAACGGGTTTAATAATAAATCGCCATTTAGCCGTTTCTGTGATTTCGTGGTCGTCTTCGGATTTTAATTTTCTAGTTTTTGGATCATTGTTAACGTACATAGTGTTACTATATCTTAAAATTTTATTATACATCGAAATATCATTAGAAGTAATATTTTCAAAGGAGGGATCTTTTGATGTAATAAGATCATACAACCCATCCGTTAATAAATAAGTTTTTTTATTGGGACTATCACCAATAGTAATATACCAGTTACCATCTTCGCCTTTAACTTCTTCGACTATTTTATCACCGATAAAAAAATCGCCTCCTTTTTCGTAAAAACCAAAATTAATATCACTATCAGGAAAAATTCCTCTTATTTCCTCTTTAGATGTTGATGGTTCTGATTTAGAAACAGTAGGAATGAAAGGCCTTCCTAAAAAAGAAATAATTTGTTGTAAAGGTCTTTTTGGTTGCAGGATCCTTTGAGGTAATTGTTCGATACCCTCTTTAATAGGCCTAAGGCCCTCCGTAATCTCCCTCGCGGCAGCTTTTTGCGTTTCCGTAACGGGTTTAAAAAGCTCCGAAAGATCCTCCCGTAATTCTATTTTTCCCGTTTTTTCCGCTAATTCGTTAGCGCGAATATTTTTTTTTATCTCGAGAAATTCTTTTACAATTCGTTCCCTTTTTGCGGGATCCTTGATTTTTAAAAAAGACATTTTTTATTAGATTTTTTTTTTTTTTTTTATCACGTTTCGTAACTAAAACTGCATGAGAACTTAATTTTAGGCTTTTTAATATTCCAAAGGCCCGCCATTATGTTTTTCAACCAACCTCCGAAAGGACTCGCGCTGTTCTCTTCTTCCTCTCTCTATTAACGTCGCTTCCGTTTCACTCGTAATCTTTTTCTTAAATTTAGACCTAATTTCTTCCTTCATCTTCTTATACTTCTCTAATTCCTCGATGATTAGTTGGAACTCTTCGTCCGTGACTTTATTATCCGATAAAGCTTTCGAGACGTGCGAGGATATAGTATTTAATTTAGTATCCGCGACGATTTTAATCTTTTCGTGTTTTTCCGCTTTCGTCGTCGAATTTTTAACGGCATATTTTCCGATTAAACTTAAAAACCCACAAAGACCGGTGAAACTTTCTAACGCTATAACCGCGGGTATCGCGACTAACGTAGTTAACAAACCTTTACCGCCTAGTCCACCGGCCGTGGTAATCACAATTAAAACGGTATCTATATTATCTACTATTTTCGCGGCCCTAAAATATTTCTTACTTAAAGCTTCTCTTTTAGCGGCCTTGCCTTCTAAAGTTTTGTATCTCGTTAATTTTATGCAGGCGATAATCGTTCCCCTCATCAGCCGGAGGAGCCGTGGGTAATTCGGGATATTTATTAATATCTTTCATCTCCATTTTTTAATGAGTAAAATTTTTTTTTAATACTGATAATAAATGAAGCATAAAAGTTCGTTTTCTTTTATTGTTACCACTCGCTTCGAATTATTAGTAATCGCGACTAAAATATTCGCGGCATCTCCGAAGCTAATCTCGTTTTGTAAACTACATTCTTTATATCTTAGATGATAATCTAAAGAGACTAAAATTACGCCTTTAGTCGACTTAAAGCCTAAACCTAATGCCGTGTGAATTACTTGGCCGGGAGTTAACGTAATCTCCTTTTGACTAAAGATTTCCCAAGTTATCGGGTTTACTTTTTTCGGAGGATGTTTTAAAAAAGGAAAGGGTAGCCATTGAATCGTTTTCGGACTATAAATTTTCGATTTTACGCTAAATTTGCGAACGTTCATCCTTTTTTATATTATAAGTTTATATCGTAAACTTATAATACAGCTCCTAAAATGGGAATATTAGCGAAAGGACTATTAATGCCTAGAATAAGACCTTTTCCGTCGTAAAATTTTCCTCCCTGTTTTAAATATAAACCATTACCGACGGATTTTAATCCTTTACCTTTATACGGGCTTAAATAAAGTCCTTTTCCGTCGGTTTCTACTCTACAAATGCTACCTCCTTTTTTAAGGTAAAGGCCAGATCCCATAGCTGTTTGTACTCCGGATGACGCTAAACCGGAAAGAGCGCCGACTCCCAACGCGGGTAAAACGGTTTTAGCTATGGCCGGTAAAGCGCTGGCGGCTAAACCGGCTAACATTCCGAGGAAACCTCCTTCTATTTTAGCGTTATGTTTAAGTTGCTTAGCGGACATTCTAATCGTTACTCCGGTACCTTTTTCGAAAGCTTTCGCTATTTTTTTCGCTTGAGACGAGGTAACGGCTAAAACGTCATTACCATTTAAATCTTCTCGCGCTAAACGAATACTAATTTGGCAACCCCTTTTTTTAATAGCTAATTTAAGTTTCTGCTTTTGCCCATCCGTTATATTAACTTTAACATTCGTGTAATCAGTCATGTTTTTTTGTACGTTTTACATTTTTTTATGCGTTTTATTTTTTTTACGATTCTCTAATATCATTATAGTTTCCCCTCTAAGATTTAGTAAATTTCCGTTTTGATCCGTAATTTTTACTTCCATATCGTGTATATCCCGTAACGTTATAGGTAAAAAAACTAAATTAAGCGGAGTCTCGATTATCTTATATCCCGGCGGGACATTCGGGAAAAAAGAGTAAATTGTGTTTTGCATTAACCCGTTAACGTAGCTTCCTGAGATAATATTAACGTTAACCAGCACGGAATTTATACTGAGAATATTTACTATGTTTTCGGATTCGTGAAAACCATTTACGTATTTCGCGCGAGTAAAACCTAATACTTTGGAAATGGAATTCGGATGATTAAAATCTACTTCGTAACCGTTTTTTATAATAAGAATAGAATTTAGCGTATTCGTCTTCGCGGAAATATTAATAGGGTAATTATCGTTAACTAAATCGACGTGCCCATATTTTCTCATTTCCTGATGAATGGTATCGTTAATGTCTATAATATCGTAACTTCCTACGTGTATTTTTTTTTTAAACCAAGAAGCGCCGTTGTCCGGAGAATAAATAAACGCGCTATTCGACTCGTTAATGTTAGGAAAAGAGTAATACGTTTCGAGGCTTACTAAAGCTATTTCGTATTTTCTTTCATAATCCAGTCAAATCGTTGTAAATAGCGTCTTATCGTCGTTTACTATAATTTGTAAAGATTCTTTAGGCCGCATATTTTCGGCTACTCGTTTTAAAAGATCTTCCATTTTTTATTGTAAAAATATATCTTTTAGTTAAAAAGATATATTTTTTACGAACTCGGAATATAAAAGTTATCGAGACCGTCTCTGTATTTTCCTTCGTCTTTTTTACTCGATAAATCGATAACGATAAAACCGTGAGGTTTTTCCCAGACTTTTTTACAGAAATTTCTAAACTCTTCTTTAGACATATCTTCGCTTACGTGGTCGGCGTAAATATGATCGATGTTTTTCTGGTCTTGTCTAAAAAGGCAAATAAAATTCGCGTTCTCTCTGATAGTTTGTCTAGGTAACCTAAATAGTTTTGCGAGAGGTAAAAACAATCGACATTACTGTGTCTTCCTCGAACGTAGTAACATTCGCATTTATTTTGTTTTTCTAAAAGTAAGTCATCGAAAACCATTAAATTTTTATCTTCCGATTTTAAGTTTCTCGGGTCAGGTACATCGTCGGTACGTTCGTAAAAACTACATCTTATATCCGATTTATCCGCTAAGGTTTTAGACCACTCTTCGATCAAAGATTCGGGAGAAACGTTTTCGCTCAGAACTACATCTCGTGCGTTAAATAACTGTAAAATTCTTTCTTTCTGTAATTTTTCTTCGAAGGCTTTTTTAAGTAAGCGATATTCGGGTTGAAAAAGGCTTCTCCCAAAAACCATTAAATTATCGTAGTCGAGCCATCCCAGCCTTATCAAAAGGTTTATTAAAAGCGTAGTCTTACCGCAACCAGATTTACCGACGATTATTCCCCTAAAGCTTTTAGGTAAAATAAGATTATTATGCCTTTTCGATACTTTATCATTCCACGATAAATTAGCGATATCCATTTTACTTAAATTTAAAAAAATTTAAACTTATAAAAAATGTATAGCGTTAAATGTAAAAAGGTTACTGATACCAGTAACGTACAGCACGTTGTTACTAAAAATGGAAGAAATATGGCGCGCAGTAAATGTGCCGTATGCGGAAAAATGAAAACTAAATTCGTTAAAAAAAAAAAAAAGGCGGCTCGTTACTAAATAAGTTTATAAATAACTTACCCGTCGAAATGCATCTTCCCTGTCATAACTTTACCGGTCCCGGTACAAAGTTAAATAAAAGACTCAACGAGGATTTAACGCCGAAAGAATGGAGTAAACCGATAAACCGCGTTGATAAAGCGGCATACCATCACGATGTATGTTATCTTAAATACGATGACACGGCTACCAGAAATTCTATTTGCGATGCTAATATGTTAACGGAGTTAAAGGGGATCTATAATCCTACGCTTAGGGAAAAAATAGAGCGATCGGTCGTCGGTAATCTAATCGGAGTGAAGAAAAGATTCGGAATGGGAATTAATAAAAAAAAAAAAAATCGTCATGACGAGTTTATCGGAAGAATTGCATAAACCCGTAAAAAGAAAATTTAAGAAAAGGAGAGTCTTAGTAAACGGTATCGATAGGATATGGGCCGCGGATTTAGTAGACATGCAGGTATTTTCTAAATATAATCGAGGTATAAAATATCTTCTTGCCGTCATCGACATCTTTTCCAAGTATGGTTGGTTAATACCGTTAAAAAATAAAACAGGAAAATCCGTCGCCGAGGCATTAAAGAGTATTTTTAAAGAAAGAAAACCGGAAAAAATATGGGTTGATAAGGGTAAAGAGTTTTATAACGCAGACGTTAAAGATCTGATAGAATTGTACTCTACCGAAAACGAGGAAAAATCTAGCGTCGTTGAGAGATGGATTAGAACGATGAAAGAAAAAATGTGGAAATATTTTTCCACTAATTCCACTAACGTTTACATTAACGCGTTACCCGATCTCGTTAAAGAATACAATAACGCGAAACATTCTTCTATTAAGATGACGCCGGTAAACGCTAGTAAAAAAGTAAATGAAAACGAAGTTTGGAGAACTCTTTATCCGGAAGGCCACGAAATAAGGGATATAAATCCTAAGTTTTCCGTAGGCGATAAAGTAAGGATATCTAAAAAGAAAAAGACCTTCGAAAAAGGATATACTACGAGATGGACTGAAGAGGTTTTTACGATTTCCGAGGTAAAACGTACGACGCCCGTAACGTATAAAATTAAGGATCTTAACGAAGAAGCAATACGAGGTTCCTTCTACGAACCCGAACTACAAAAAACTAGTCAGGAGTTGTTTAGAATAGAAAAGGTTATTAAAAAAGGAAAAAATAAATCTTTGGTAAAATGGAAAGGATATTCCGACGAGTTTAATTCTTGGGTCGACAACGAGAACATTAAAAATATTTAAGTTTTTAAAAAATGCCGGATATCGCGATTAAAAACGTAATTTTACCTAATAAACCGCTAAGTAACTTCGAACTAGAAGATGCCGCGAAAAGATTAAAGATACCTTCTTTTAGAGGCGTATTTGTACGAAACGATCTACCGAAAAAGTGTAGAAAAAAGGAATGCGGTATATTAAACTTAGATGATTCGAGCGGGCCCGGTACGCATTGGGTCGCTTGGTATAAAGACGGCGAGAGAAAAAATTATTTCGATAGCTACGGTATCGAAATAGAAAACTACTTGGAAAATCCGATACTTTACAATACGGATCAATTACAACGAGCCGATCAAGTATTTTGCGGTCATTTATGTTTGTTCGTTCTAAAAGAGCTAACCTCCGGAAATAAATTCCAACGAGTTTTAAATAAACTTTTTTAGTTATATAAAAAAGATGCCCGTCGATAAATTCGGAAGAATGGACGAAGTTAAACCGAGCGAAGACGGTATTTCGATCTCTTACGTAAATAATAATTTTTTACGTAAAGACGGAACGACCGAGGTTACCGGTTCTATAAATATGAACGGTAATACGTTAACGAGGGTTAGTAATCCCGCGAATCCTCAAGACGTAGCGACTAAACATTACGTAGACGCTAAGGGCGGGTTTTTACTCGAAAATGGAGGTTATCATATGCTCGGATATTTAAACATGGGATTTAATAAGATAAAAAACTTAGCCGATCCTACGGATCCGAGCGAAGCCGTTAATAAAAAATACGCTGATAATATAGGCGGAGGAATAGTTAAACTACACGACGGTAGTTTTTCCGCCGCGGGAGTTATAGATATGGGAGGAAATAGAATTAAAAACTTGCCCGAACCAGCCGCTTGGGATGATCCTGTAACGAGGTCTTTTCTTAGTACGCAGTTGTTAGCTTTGTCTACGTGCGAGGAAGGGGAAAAATCTAGAAACGACGACGGTTCTTTTACCGCTAATGGCCAAATAAATATGAATGGAAAAAGAATTACGAACCTGCCCAAACCCGAGGGTAATAACGACCCTGTAACGAGAAGTTTTTTAACCGAGCGGTTAGCGTCTTTTTCGGCGGGATTTATACCAATAATCAGAAGGGAACGACCAAAACCTATAATAAGTATCCACGCCGAAGAACAAGGGCCTTTATCGAACGGAAATTACGAGTTTTCTTTCGGTAATGGTAGTATCGGAAGATCGCACGGTTTGGGAGGTTATTGTATGTCGGCTCCCGGCAGGATTATAAGAGGTTCTTTAACGGTTTTAAAAGGGAGCGATTTTTTAAACGGAGAGGCAAAAATTAACTTGGTAATAAACGGTATCGAAAAAACCGACTACTCCTTAAAAAAAGAAGTAGGAGAAGGTTGTAGTTGCGTAGTTTTTCCTCGACCTTTAGAAGTAAATCAATGCGACGTTATAAACTTTTTAACGAAGACCAATATTCCGGACGCGAAAAACTCTTATCTAACGATACTCGTAGAACTCGATTTATAAATATATTAAATAATTTTTTCCTATTAAAAATGGAAAAGAAAATAAAAGATGTTATCGTAGCCGATCCAGAAGATTTACTCGACGCTATAACGTCAGACTTTACGGAAATCGCTAAATACGCGGTTTTGTTCAGCGTCGAAGATTTACGTAAATCTTACAAAGAAGATGTTAACAGGCTATACAGGTCTTTAATAAGAAATTGTAGATTTTTTTTACCGGATTATTATAAAAAAGAGATCGAAAGTATTTTTTCCGAAGAGATTACGGCTTTACCGGAGACGGAGACTATTACAAGCATTAAGGTCGAAAAGACCTGGAATAAAAATTTATAACTTTTTAATAAAAGTTATAAATTTATAAGTTATAAATTTATTTTTCGTCGTCGGAACCTAAACTTACTCCTACCGTTTTTACGTGATCGTTAGGGAGCGGAATACCCGTTTTAATAACGATAACGTTGGAAAGATACGTTCGTATTTTAAGCGTGGGATTCTTAACGAAAATATCCGATATATCCATATAAGCGATTAATTTGCAACTTTTTTCGCGGATGAAAGAAGGATCTCTTTCTGAGAGAGTTCCATCTTTTTCTTTCGCGTAAAAAACGGTGGTTATCCCGTCCTCCGTAATTTTACCATTTTTGTGAGTTTTACTTTGTCTTAATTTCGGGAATAAAGTTCCGTTTTCGCTAGTAATACTCATATTTCTTAAATGGTCTCGCTTTAATACGGTACTTTTCTCTCCCAAATCTTCCTCTTCCAATTCTTTTCGTAAAAATTCCGAAATACTATTTAACGTTTTTCTAAACGTGATTTCTTTTTCTCCCATATTATTTTCGTCGTAAAAAGATTTTAAAGCCATAAAGTAATCGCCCGACTTTTCTTTATACTTTTTAATTCCGTAAGAAAACAGAGCGGGAGAACGCAGTCGTAAACTTCTCGCTACTCCATCCGGATACCTGTATTCAATCTTAAATGTTCGATAACCGTAAGCGTTATTTACTTTACCTTCGCAAATACTCAGTTTTTTTATATCGAAATCTTTGTAATTAATAAAATTCTCGTTACTCGCCATATTTGACGATCGGCTTTAAAAAAATATCTTGAGAATTCAATTTTTTAAAAATAATCTTTTTATAAAAAATGGAAATAATTACTGTTAATACTTTGAAGCGCGTGTACGAAAAAAACTCGTTAGATACCGCTCACGAAATAATTATTAGTAAATATTCGGATTATATAAAAACTTTATATAACCTAGATCTTACCGAAAAAATAGAATTTCCGGAAAGTATTTCCAATCTCGCGAAACGAAAATTAGAAAAATTTATAATTATGTCTTTAATAACGTACGAAAAAGAAATTCAAGACGTATTGTTATATATACCGTTAAAAAATATAGATCGTTTTACGTCTTTCGTAAATTATTTTATTAACGAAGGATTTAACTCGGGAAGACTAGTTATTTTAATCGCCGTAGTTATCGTTAGCGGAACCCAGAAATATTTCGATGATTACGAGCCTTTACAAAAAGCGATAGCGAAAATGATAGATTTATAACTTAGATTTAAGTTATAAATTTCGCGTTAAGCTACGCATCTAGAACATTCTAAGATGGATATATCTTCGGATCGCTCAGCCGCTTCTCCTCTATAATAATAAAGTCCTTTACATCCTAGCTCCCAGGCTTTATAATGAATATCGTGAATATATTTTTTAGACGCGGCCGAAGGAATAAAGATATTTAGAGACTGTCCTTGACATATGTACTTTTTTCTATCGGCGGCGAGTTCTATTATCTTAATCTGGTCCATCTCCTTAGCGGTCTTAAATATATCTTTTATATTACTAGATATATTTAGATGTTTTACCGAACCTTTATTTTTAATAATAGAATTCCATACGTCTTTCGTATTCATACCTATCTTTTCTAATTCTTTTTCCAGGTATTTATTTTTAAATAAGAAAGTACCGGCTCTAGTCTTCTGGATATACGCGTTAGCTATCTGAGGTTCTATAGACGCGGAACAGTCTATAATAATAGAGCTATTAGACGTAGGAGCGATCGCTAATAGATGAGAATTACGCCTTCCGGTACCTTTCATAGATTCGCATTCTCCGCGTTCTTTCGCTAATAATAACGTCTCTTTAGTAGCGTATTCTTTTATCGTCTTAAATATACGTACGTTAATCTTCTTCACTTCTTCGGATTCGAAAGGTATTCCTTTCTTCTGGAAAAAGGATCCGAGTCCCATAACTCCTAGTCCTAAAGGTCTATCTCTAATCGCTCCTTTTTTAGCTTTATGTATCTGAAAAGGACAGTCTTCTATAAAAGTATCTAATACGTTATCTAAAAATCTAATAATATCTCTTACGAACTGTTCCGTAATATCTTCGAAATATTCCAGGTTAATAGAGGATATACAGCATACGGCGTCCGTCTTACTATCCGTAGGTAAATGAATCTCGTTACAGAGATTACTTCCGCGTATCCTTAGGCCCATATCTTTCATAGTATCCGGTAAATCTCTATTAACCGTATCTATAAAATTTAAATAAGGAGTACCGGTCCTACTTCTAGATTCTAAAATCATCTCCCACATTTTCCTTGCGCTCGTAGGCGTTCTCTTTTTAGTCTTAGAATCTATTAAGTCGTAATCGGATCCGTTTTTTACCGCCTTCATGAAATCGTCGGTAATATTAACCGCGTTAAATAAATTAATATTTTTTCTATTAATATCGCCTCCGGTAGGAATTCTCATCGTTATAAATTCTACTATTTCCGGATGAGTTATATCCATATAAGCCGCGTAACTTCCTTTTCTAGTTTTACCTTGTTTATAAGAACTAATAATGGAATTAATAGGAGATAAGAAAGAGACGGGACCGGAAGATTTACCGTCCGCCGAACGTACGGAACTCCAGTTAGCTCCTACTCCTCCTCCTATGATAGTAAACTAGCATGTATCCGCTAAATGTTCTATGATTCCTTCTATCTTATCCGGAACGTGACTTAAAAAGCAGGATATAGGTTTTCCTTTCGTATTCGCGGAATTATTCGGTAAAGGAGCGTTACTTAAGATAGGAGAAGAGAACATAAATTTTCTCGACGACGCGTAATCGTAAATCCTTTGAGCTAGACCTAAATCTCCTTTACTATAAGCTATACTCGCTCTAGCGAAAGCTTTCTGAGGAGTCTCGTTTTTTAAAAGATAATATTTTTTTAGAAGTTCTAATCCGTGGTTACTAAAAAGATTATCTAAATCGTTATTAATCGTAATTCCGAGATAATATTCCATTTCTTTTTATACGAGCGGGAATATCTTAAATTTTCAATAAAAAAAATAATTCAGCCTTTTAAAATGGGTGATAAAGAATCGCTAACCATGTCCGAGCCGGAATCGCATTATAACGAAAAAATCGAGAAAAATAACGCTCGTATTAAAGCGTTATTAGCTACGATAAATAAACTTAAAGAAGAAAACAAACGTTCTAGAAAGAGAAAAAAATTACTATTAACTCTTCATAATAGATAAAATGTATATTTAAATTTATAAATCGGCGAGTTATAAATTTTTTAGTTTACGCGACGCCATACTTCCATTAAACTATAAAAAGCCAAAAATATTGCTAATAACAACCTCATTAAGTTTATTAAAAAATGATAACGGTCCCACCGGAAACACTCCCTCGGTTTCTCGGGCACTAATTTGCGTTTCGTTTCGGACGGCTTATTACAGAGAGGACAATTCTTTAAATTAGACTTATCATTACACTCCTCGCATAAAACTATATGCCCGCAATTACAAAACAGTACGTTCGGTTTCGAGACTCCGCAAATAACGCATTCTTCTTCTCGAAACGTTAAATCACCGTTAAAATTTATTATCCGGACCGGCTTTTTTCGCGAATTTTCTACACCCTCATCATGTACAAAAGGAGCAGGCCGTCTTCGAATCTCGTACCGCAAACTAAGGAGAAAATTGTAATGCAAAACGTCTACTGGATTAGGTCTAGCAGTCAAAAACAGCAAGAAGTCAAATCTTTCTTCCGCTGCCATAAATTCAAACATTTCGCGCAAGCTATTTAAGGTTTCCTCGGATATACGGCCGGAAATACGATCAAAATGCTTGCATATTTTTTTCTCTCTCTTTAGCAGTTAACTTATCTAATACTTTCTTTCCGGAAGTATCCTGTATATCGCGATACATTTCTATTATACCCATTTTTTATACCTGGCTTTTTTGCCGGAAAAAATTTTGAAAAATTCAAATTTTTTTATCGATATTTTTTTTAAAAAATATTTAAATTTATAACTCAGCGAGTTATAAATTTTTTATAAAAGAGCGCTTATTCTAAATCTTTTTTTATAATATGGGCATTTTTTACATATCGGGCATGAAACCCGATCGCAATTATCGCAAACGGAAATATGCCCGCAATCCGGAAATAGTATGCAGGATTTATTAAGGGAACAGATAACGCAAAATTTTTCTAAGTACGTTTGCCTCATATTTTCTTTTGATACTTTTACTTTCGCTTTATTAAAAACTATACTTATTTTTAAGGGAGTATCGCCGTCGCTGGGCATATTATTTACCGCACTTTCAAAAACTTCTATAATTTTTCCTAAAAAATTAAAAAAACTAAAATCTCTAATGAATCTAACCACTTTCGTACTAATTTTGTAACGCGCATACGCAAACTCAGGCTCGGGCCTAGCATAATCAAACCTAAACATTATACTGCCTATTATTTCATTCCTTTTTTTTTTTTCTCTACTACATACATAGTATATATTATTACGTATTCGTAACGCATTATTAAGATTTAAATCGCATCTTTTTAAATTAAATAAGTTTAGTATTTCTGCTCCTTTAATATAAGTTGCATTTTTCTGTAAGAACTTTTTTTCTATATAAACTGATTCTATCTTACTCATTTTTATCCTAGCTTTTAAGCCGAAAAAAATTTAAAGAATTTCAAAAATTTATAACCGCGCGCGCATAGGAGAGTACTATAGAAAGATTACTAGACCGCGTAGGAGAGTACTATAGATTAGTAGGGCGCGTAGGAGAGTACTATAGAAAGATTACTAGGCCGCGTAGGAGAGTACCATAGAAAGATTACTAGGCCGCGTAGGAGAGTACTATAGAGAAGCTAGCGAATTCGAGATTTTGGAGTATCATTTTTTGGGGGAGTACTATAGAGAGATTACTAGGCCGCGTAGGAGAGTACTATAGGGAAGCTCGCGAATTCGAGATTTGGAGAATCATTTTTTAGCCATGCGAATGGTCGGATGAGCCAGAAACGGTCTTTTACTACCTACTGAAGTACAACGGTAATTCTCTATCACTAAGTCTTATAAATTATATGTGTACTGCAATTTAAATTGTCTAATCTAAGCCATAGGTATTATTTCTGTTTTCTGTTGTGTTTAATGTCGTTTTGAAAGGTATTACAGAATGTTAATACAGTGGATCTATATGTATGTATGTAGTATGTATTAGTATAAGTATGTATTTATGTTAGTATGTATTTATATCATACACCTACAACACTCTAAGTAAGCCACCAAATGCTTCCAACGTAAAAGTCAACATAAAGTTAAGGGGTGAAAAAACGATTGTATAGTCTAAGTCTTGTCGCGATTTTTTTTTCTTGCACCTCTGGAAGGATTTTGGCGAAGCTCGGGGTCCCCTGCCACTATAGTACAGTTCCATTGCGCTACTTTAAAGTTGACTTACAATTATTCTCATCTCTGTTTGTATACTTTGTCAGAACGAGCTATGAAAAGCGTGAAGGGTATACAGCCGGATAAACTGACCGATGCTGACAAAACAAAGTTGGTTAAAGAGATGTCTAAAATGATAGATGCTTTAGGTCGGGAGGATGGCTCGGAGAAAGCAGCCAGGTTAACCAATAAGGAAATACAGGTATGTAGGTCAAAGTCTGTTTTTGTATGTGTTTATCCTTGTTTTGCTGATCATCGAACACCATCATCCGATGTTATTAGTCCGATAGAGAGGAGATATCTTTCGCCGAAAAGTACCCTTGAAATATCAAAATTTTCGTGTTGAAAGTTTTTTTGAAACTTATTTAGCAAGATAGGGGTTAGTAGAAAACTGTTATTCTATCTCGGATGACTAATGATTTCTAAATGCAGGAATTCATCAGCACTGTACGTAAGCTTGTTACTTCTAAAAAGAGGCTGATGACCTATTACCGTGACATAGTAGACAGCGTTGCCTGTGTACAGATGAAAGCGATGAAAAATGACGAAAAGAACATAATAGAGCTAGATGATGGAGCGAAACAAACTGTGGCGGTGTTAACGTTGGACGATACAAGCGCCATGTCTGATAGTGTATATGTACCAGAAGATCTCAAACAAAGGTAAACTTGCAGGTCAAAACATAATTGAGACCTGCTCTGGCAAGAAGGGGCTTAACGGATCTCTGCGATGTATCATACCAAGAAAGACATCACCTAATTATGGAATCCATAAAATCCATTTTGTCAAACAACCTACTAAATCATGAGGTCAAATTATCCCTTGACAACCAAAAAATTTAAAGATAGCGAAAGGTTTCGGCCCAGGACCGCGCAGGCTGACATGGGTCGATACTTTTCGCAAATGCATTAAGCCTCCTTTTCACAGAGCATGGCTAATATCATATGTGATGGTTTTCTTGTATGTTCAAAACTGGTCTGTGTCGAGATAAAATCTTCTGCATGGGTAAACGATGAAAAGAGACAAAAAAAGTTTTAACAGAGCTTTCGGACAGAGGCAGATAAACTGTGGCTGGGTTAACTTTTGGCAATCTGAAAAAATCACGGAGATTGAAAGTCTAGCCCCATCAGATGACTGTAGTTAAAATTAAAAAGCAAGGGTTCAGGCATGTTGTTTTTATGACGTTCATGAAGCTAATTTGTATATAACGGAATTAAATCTCGTTTAAGTCAAGTTTGTTCAGAAACGTTATCTTTCCATCCGTGGCTTCTTGAAAAATCAAATCTACATTTCTACGTCCCTTTACCAAATGATTTTGAAGAAGAAGACTTTTTAAAAAAACATTATGGGAAAAAAACAAAATGCTTGTAACCAGCTTTTTCCTTTTTCATGACAATGTTTTCTATCCTATAAAAGACAAACGCCGTCATTTAAAGATTTAATATACCCTTCTGCGAATGCTTTCCATTTGGAGGAATCTCAGATTTTGTTATCTAGTAAAGAGTTAAGAAATACTGACTTTCTACTTATAAAATAGTGCAACGGCGCATCACCTCTATATATTATATACTGACGTCCATAAAAAAACGCTTCACCTGCCTTTGCACATCCATATTTATAAACTAAACATATATTTCACGATTCCTGGACTTTAGAAATAAACTATGGGAATGTTTCGGCATTTTTCACCTCTATTTCGAAATTTTTCACCTGATACCTCAGCTTAAGTGCCCGACATTCAGCTGAAACAGACGTTGAAACAAACTCGCCAACACAATGTCCTCAGTACCGCGTATGACTACCCTGACTTGCTATCACTGCGTGAAGACATCCACACAAATTACGAAACAGATAGTGTGGAATTCGAGCCCATTCTTCATGTGGAGCATTTGTCAATTCATCGACACTTTGCGGCTGTGGATTGCGTTGACGCAAACGACGTCCTAGGACGTCCCACATGTGCTCAATATGTTGCTGTCTGGAGATTGAGCAGGCCGTGGCAAAACATCAATACCATTGTCCCTGAGGAAATTTCTAGTGAGCCTAGTAGTGTGGGGTCAAGTACGATCTTGTGGAAACGTAAGACCAGGACACTGCTGGAAAATGGGAACGACCACAGAACGAAGAACTTGGTCCAGATACCATCTAGCATGTAATTTCCCATTTGTGACAACCAAGTCAGTTTTAAAGGTGTAGCTAATCGCCGCCCAAACCATAACACCGCCACCACCAAAACGGTTATGCTCTAGTACACAATTACGCTTGTAACGTTCGTTACGTCGACGGTAAACGCGAACACGCCCATCGGCGTTGAAAAGAATGAAACGAGATTCACCACTGAAGACAACATCTCGCCAACATCTTCTGATGTTGTGTTGAGCCCATTGGCGACGTTCCCGACGGTGATGCTCTGTCAGCACCACACCACGGTACGGCCGCCTGCAAGAAATTCCCCGCTTTAAAAGACGTCTCCGTACTGTATTGCAGCTGACAGTCCTTTCGCGATTGCCTACATCTACCGACGTCGTAGATTGCGCCGTCACGAAACGGTTACGCAAGTGACGGTGACGGAGAAAATAGTCCTGCCAGACAGACTTCACACGAGGTGCACCGGGCCGGGGCCTATGAGAAACGCTCCCTGTTGCGTTTGCCCGCTGTACAAGACGAACTATCGTCGACCTTGCTACGTTAAAGCGCCTGGCCACGTGACTTTGAGAAAGTCTGCTTTCAAGCATCCCTAAAATTCTTTCTCTCTCTTCGTTAGTCTTGGCATTTTGAAAATTAAAAACTTTCAAAAATAGTGATGACCACTTGTTTGCTGATCGATAAATGAATACACATGTGTAATGTCGGCGTATAGAACCACGTGGCGAGAGTGCACGGGACGCATTTGCAAAACGTGCGAGTGCCGTCATGGTTTTGGTCCACACGTCGAGGCAAGCAAACTTTTATGTTTTGATACGTTAAATAAGTGAACATAATACGGAGGTCAAAATGACATAAATGACATTAATATAATGGCTGTGCATAAAGTTACTGCACTTTTTCGATGAGGCATTTTTTGTGGACGTCAGTATATAATACTATATAAACGGTATGTATGCGATGCGCAAACGTGTTTTCTTAGTAACGATGTCCGATGATCGAGCAATGAAAATTTTGGTGTTTCGTGCTCGACCAATGGAGCTTCAAAGGCTTGTGACTTAACTAATACCGTGTTTTGTGTTAGATTTCGTGGCCTCTGGAAGTGTAAAAATGGCGAGATTTGCGATGATGTTTGTATGAAAACAGAGGAATACAAGATGGATCCGCCTGATATACAGACAGGTCGGTCAGACAGCCAGTGTGCACAGTATGTCACAGTGGACTTATATAACCCTAAAACATGTAAGTGCTATCAACAATCAATCGTGATTTTTGTCCAAACAAAGTATTCGTCCAAACAACAAATTCAATTAAGCCATGCTCTGGCAAAAGGGGGTTCAATGCATTTGGTGGTGCATTATACGAAGCAGTTCATCACATCATTATAGATCCATAAAATCCATTTTGTTTAACAACCGTCTGAGTCACAAAGTAGAATGGTCCTTTGACATGCAGAAAATTTAAAGATAGCAAAACGTTTCGGTCTATGTCATCCTGTGCAGTCTGCATAGGCTGACATGGATCAATACCTTTCACACAGCGTGGCTCAATTTTAATAATGTCCTCCCACCCGCAATAGGCAGGTATAGAAGATATCGGGGAAATGTAACAATATTTTGGAAACAAGCCATTAGCACTCTTCTTCAACAGCCTAGTCGGTATAGCCCGTGCGGTTATCTGACTCGTGACCTGGTGGTTGAAAGTTCGATACCCGGATGAGGCAAACTTTCCTTACGGCGATTTTGCGGCTCTCACCTCTGATGCATGTGAGAAACGTAGTTAGTGACTCGGAAAGAAAGTTGTGTCAGAACTGGTGTGAAAAAGCAAGGAAACCCATGCCTAGGTGCACTTACCGCTGTGATATGACCTCCGCTGTTAAGACGGCGTTAAACTCCAAGTCAGTCAATCAATCAATTTTCACCAAGCTCATAAGGTCCATTTTCCATTGTTTTGCCACTCCAAGAATTATATGTTCTAATTCTTGTCATGTCCAAATTACCATTTACTATTTGCAGGTGGAAGTATACCTGTAAAAGACAACACAGGACTTTTAGAGCTCAAAATGACGAACACTTGTAGTCGTGCGAAATGTTGGTACTACGACAGTCTTCTAGAAAGGTTTGATGATCACGGTGTGACGACCAAGGTAACATCAGACGGCACGCTATACTGCCAGACCAATCACCTTACAACATTCACACTTAAATCAGGTATATACAGTCAAACCTGTATTCAGAGACCACTTAAGGGCTGTAACCTCTTACAGCGGGTGGTCTTTTTATGCAAGTTTCACCAAGTTAATTTAAGTCTTCACCAAACGACAATTTTTTAGGCTTTTTCAAACTGATATCATTTGCAGATGACAAATTAAACTTGGTTGAAATGATTATAACCGTCTTTAATAGGTTGTAAAACAGTGTGGGAAAAAAAGAGAAAATGCTGGTTACCAGTTTTCAAAAGGCTTCTTCCTCTAGGTCAGCCACTAACACTTGGACCGACCACACTATAACAGATTGGCATCTTCAGAATATTTTCCATACTTATAAATGGTATTATTAAAATGCATATGCATTCTAACGCCTGCATTGATTTTTGGCCGCAATTAGGACTTTAATACCTGCGGTCTCAGGTTTGACTGTTCATATATCAAATAAAACCAGGTTTTAGTTGTCAGCCAACGTCGACAAGCTCATTCATTTACATCTTATCTCCTGTAGACGATGTCTTGTCTTCCGGAAGGCCACTTGTGAAACTTGTAACATTCTGAGAAAAGGAGAAATTGCTTGTACAACGAATTTGCTTCTTTTGCTACAACGTTTTCCTTTATAAGCATGTATTCAACCTAAATTTGGACTTGTCAAATCCGTACTTAACAAAGATGTTCTCCAAATCATCAGCTGCTTTTTTGTTTTATTTCTGATTTAACTTATCTATGTTTCATCGATTGTGAAACAAGTCCTTTCAACATATCGTCTGTTACTGCTTTGTATTTTGACGTGAATTTCTAAAATGTGTCGTCTGGTAGAGAGTTAAATATACAGGGTGTTTCATAATATGTGATACACTTTAAACCAAATGTCTCTTTTATGTTAGAATGTCCGTAACAGTGAAAAATGTACCATATTAAAGGGATATGCTGTCCAATTTTATAAGTGTAGTTTTACCCATTACACTTACCTATAAAATATTTAAGCAACGTTTGATAACAGGGTCCGTTTACATCATGTACTCAAAATGACGTCCATTATGGCGTCGCACTATCTCCACACGTTTCATGAAATTTATCATCACATTATTGCACATGTCACTGGTTATCTTTCTGATTTCACGTCTGATGCACGGTTTAAGCTCCTCTGTTGATTTCGGCTGCACTTTGTAAACTCTGTCCTTGAGATGACGCCAAAGAAAGAAATCCAAAGGACTGAGTTCCGGAGAGTGGGGTGGCCAAGGGCGTTCCGTCTTCAGAGAGATGAATCGTGTGTCAAATGTTTTACTAAGCCATTCAAGAACTCTCTGTGCGGTATGTGGAGCGGCACCGTCTTGTTGGAACCATGTTTGTGTTATATCAACCCCTTTCCGACGGAGTGCAGGCAGGAACTTGTATTTCAGAAGAGACAAATAGCGTTCACTGTTGATGGTCTCGGTGTTTCCGTCTTGATCTTGGAAAAAGAATGGCCCAATTATTCCTGTAGAGCTAATGGCTGCCCATACCGTTACTTTCTCAGCATGACATGGTTTCTCTACAAAAATGCCTGGTCTGACATCTGACCAGTGGCGATGGCTCTGTTTGTTTAACTGTTGATCCAAGAAGAAGTGAGACCCATCACTGAACCATACGTTTTCAAGAACCTCAGCATTGTCTGTCATCCAAATGGAAAAATCAAGACGTTGGTTGACATCACTGTCTTTCAGATGTTGGAGCATTGGTATTGTATAGGGTGTTAGTTTTAGATCGAACGTTAGAGCCCTGTACACACTTGTCACACTGGAGGGATTTGTAACATCAGAAAGAACCCTTCTTACCGACCTCTGTGGTATTTCACTAATCACCTGCTTCACCTCTGCAACATTCTCGTCACTCCTGCTCGTCCTAGGGTGACCCTGGTTATTGTGTCTCTGGTCCAGTACACTTCCATGCTGCTCAAACCTGTTTACTACTCTGCTTACTTGTAGCCTGGTCACCCTCCTATCGCCAGGGTACAGTTGCCTTATTCTTCTGGTTACAGATATGATAGAACGGTATTCATAGTACAATTTTATGATATCCTGACACTTTTCCATGGACAACGCCATCTTGAAAATAACAGTTAATAATGACGTCATATATGACGTCATGACGTCAACGTCTTCCCGTAATTTACGTTGCATACAAAATGGTGAAGTGTCTAGTTTATTATAGTACAAGCAATGTGTTTATAACTATAGTATCAGTGAAGCAACAATTATTTGAAAGTGTATCACATATTATGAAACACCCTGTATTTAGACAAGAGATCTAGAAAAAAAAAAAGTCTTGCTCTTCTCCTTTTGACACAGTGTTAAAGTTCTAAATCTAAATGAACCATGCTCTGGGAAAAGATGGTTCAATGCCCCTTCTTGATGTATGATATCAAACAAGTCAATACGTACTTTTCAATCCATAAATTCCATTTTGTCTAACAACCAACTGATTTAAGAGGTAGAATTGTTCTTTGACATGCAGAATATTAACTCTTTACTACCAATCCCGACTTTTAATGACCCTGAGAGAGAAGGCTTATGAAAACATTGCAGGAAAAGGAGAAAATGCTGGTAACCAGCATTTTCTCCTTTTCCCACAATGTTTTCTACCCTTCCCAAACCAAATTTCAGCCTTTCAGTTGTATTTATTTTGTCGTCTGCAAATGCTTTCAATTTGAACTAGTCTAAAATTCTGTCGTTTGGTAAAGAGTTAACCAATATCAAAAAGTTTCGACCCAGGCCACCCATGCGCGGGCTGCGCAGGCAGATCTAGGTTGATACTTTTTGCAGATGCATTAAATCCCCTTTTCACAGAGAATGGTTTGAATAGATTTTAAATGTCGATCATTATTAGGCTATACATTTAAAATTCAAACTTATTTATCTCGGATCAAAAACTATTTTAAGAAGTTCAATTGATTGGTACAAGTGACACAAATAGATAATATTTGAAGGACAGAAAAATTATCTTTTCCACAAAAGAGATTGTGAAAACGAAATTTCTTTCTCTTAAACTTTTACCGGACGACAAAATTTTAGCTTTGTCCAAATTCAAAGCAATTGCAAAGCGCAAGTTCGGTAGAACTATAGCGATACTTTTTGCCTTTAAAATGGTAGAAAACATTGTGGGACAAGGAGAAAATGCTGGTTACCAGCATTTTCTCATTTTCGCACAACGTTTTCAAAAGGCCTTCTTTGCCAGGGTCGTTAAAACCCGCGATTGTGTGGTAAAAGGTTAACATGGTAATCCTCACGTAACAGGAAGAGTATAAGTAATGTTTCACTAATGTCCCTTCATTTTCTATTTTTTTCTTTTTTCAGAACAAGAAAGGACAAAAGGTATGTGCTGGCCATTATTTGTTGTTTAACCCATTACCCCGTAAGATCAACTTGGGGGCAGAAAAAATAATACAAATTTATTATACAAAATGGATCGTTAGAGTTAATTTAGACTTAATATCGCTACCAGCATTTGCTCCGTTAGCCACTGGATCTTGAGCAAGGCGCTAAACAAAAAAAATTTTTTTTTCTGCAGCATTTAAATTGGTTAACATCCCCGTAGGCATTCGTTTGTTTCTTGCTGAATGAATTTCAAAAGTCAGCCAGTAGAATTATGAGGAGGAAATGAAAGTGAAATTCTGCCATAATCTCCATAGTTATCATATCTATTGGTCTCTCGTTTTGAAACAGCCACAACCAAAAACTTTGTTTTATGACATGGAGTTCATGTTATATTATCTCAGTAATTCAAGTAGATTTGAAATTTACTTTGAATCCTGAGTGAAAACAGGCTGTGGAATAACTCCTTGACATGTTGATATACCGATAGGTCTTCTCTTTTCCTACAAGATAAAATGACAATTGTTCAATGGTTAAAACAGTACTTCATCACTTTTGTTTGCTCGCATTACTACTTTTTACTATGCGTGGAACTCTTCAGGTTAAAGGTACGTTGAGACCAACTACCGGGACCACGCTTAAACAAAAGTCGATGGCATATATGAGGTACAATCAAACGCAGCCAAATGTACTCATGGAGGCAGATCAAACTGCGATTCCGTGTCTAATAAGTATTTTCTTTTCTCGTTATGGGTAAGTTAACGATTTGGCTACGTTACGGACACTGTGTAGGTTCCGATAACATCGCTCTGTCTCGCGAAACTTGTTAATTTTCTAACCATATAAGCATAAGAATGTTCAAAGAGATATAACTCTCTCGGACTTTGAGATAATAGGAAAACGGCTGCGATGCATATTTCTCTAGACACCCCTGATCCTGCCAATCCTTCAATTTACGTAACAGATATTATTCGTATTATCGACAATACGATATTCTTATTTTCTTACAGCTGAGAATTTTCCCCTGATAATAGCAGCTGTGACCGGGACATTTCTTCTAGTGACGTCATTGTACATTCTCTTAAAGGCATTCTGTGTGACAAAGTTAGAGTCACTGAGGAGAGAGGAGGCTGAAGAAAGGAGGATTGAGGAGACTGCGAACCGTAACAGACACAGTGGCTATTTGTTCTACAACAATATGTATAATAGTAATTATTGAGAAAAATATCATTGCACATTGGCTAAATTCTACAGTTCTTATTTTCTAACAGCTGGCAAAGTTTCCCCAACTTGTTTATGTCCTACAGACGACTTTCGTCGACTAGTGGCAGACGGCGTTTAGGAAATATTGTGACTAAAGGAGAAATTGCTCGTAACAAGCAATTTTCTCCTTTTTGAGGTGGGGTGCAAAGCATCCCAACTCAGGTTTACCATGTGAGAATCTGAACCCCAAAAAATTGATTCTTGGGTACCTAACATCGCAAAATCAATACCTGACAAAATAGTACTAAAGAGAAAATTGTCCTCTTTTTTAGTTTAGCATTAATGCAAGACATGAATTACGTTAACGAAAGGAATATTTACACGACAACCTGACGACAAAATTTCACTCGAGTCAAAATTGGAAGCACTTGCAGAAGAGAATTAAAAGTGGCTCAAATGATTGAATTTGCCAGTGAATGGGTAGAAAACATTGTGGGAAAAAGAGAAAATGCTGGTTACCGGCATTTTCTCGTTTTCCCGCAATGTTTTAAAACGCCGTTTCCAGAGTCGTCAAAACACGTGCCGATTGTTTGGTAAAAGATAGATCTAATACATTCACGTTGGAAATTGACCATTTTTTGCTGAATGTTGCTTTTTGCCGAATGTAACCCCAAGTTTCTCTGGCTTGTAAAGAACCACGTTTTGGACTAGCGAAGCTAGTCTATAGGCATCAAGATTGACCTAGATTCAAAACCCCACAGCTGCCAAATACTGCCACACAGAAAATACTTCTTTCTTTTAGAAATCTTAATTCTGTTATACATGACAATTTAGACATAAACCACTAAATCTCTACCTCTCCGATTTGAACATGTTGTCTTACAAAGTAATAAACTGAACAAGATATCATTTATAAGGTACAAGATCTTTGCTTATATGTAAATTGAGTGACCTATGCAAAGCAGAGAATCACTTATTTCTGCTCAACTGTAACATTATGAATGAATTTATTAGTAGATACACCTAGGTTAACTTGTAGCAAATCCCAGCTATATCAACCCCCCCTCTGGACAGGGAACCCTTGTCTTTCCTTCAGTCATTCATTATTTAGATCATTGTGTACAGTTGAACTATTATGTTAAACTGTTATTCTATTAACCTTTTACCAAACAATCCCAAGTTTTAACGATACTGGGGAAGGGTCCCTTTGTAAACAATGTGGGAAAAGGAGAAAATGCTGGTAACCATCATTTTCTCCTTTTCCCACATTGTTTTCTGCCCTTCTGGAATCATGTTTCATCAGTTCAGCCACATTTAATTCATGGTCTGCAACAGCTCTGAATTTGGACGGATGTAAAATTTTTCGTTTTGTAAGGAGAGTTAAATAGTTAAATAGTTAACTACATCTTGTGCTATTAAATATTGACTAACTGACTGCATGGTGTTTAACGCCGTTTTCAACATTATTTCAATGATATTGCGGCGTCCAGAGCACCTGTGCATGCTTTCCTCGAGTTTCTTTTACCAGCACTACCGCGACTCAATGACCTTTTTCAAACAGTGTGTGCAGTCTGATCTTGGATCTACATTGTCCGATAAGAGGATAGATTTTCTCCAAAGTGTACCTGTGAAATAGCAGTAGCAATATTCAGGTGTTTACCATCAGCTTGAAAGTTTCATTTAACATTTTTAGCAGGTTAAGGGTTAAACGTAAACTGGATTATAGTTAACCAATAGCACATATAGCCCCGGCAGTTCAGTCGGTAGCATACAGGACTTGAGAACAGGAGGTCGCTGGTTTGATCTTCAACAAATTTCTTTCCGAGGATTGATGATAGTCATTGCGACAGGATTCCTTTCTCGCTCACGTTTCGACGATGGTTATGTGGGAAAGTGGCTTAGAAAGAATATTGTGCGGAGTACTGGGAAAAGAAAGTCTAGGAAAGCATGGATATGTGCACTGGCCACCGCTACATAACTGAAATAATTTTGAAAACAGGGTTAATAAACACCATACGATCAGTCAATCAGTCTGTCAAACAATCAAATTCGCTAGTCTGAAAGTACTTTCAGTACTTTGATTTTACCATTCCTCACAATATTTTCTACCCTTTCAAGGACAAATCTAATCGTTTGTCGTCTGCAAACGCTCTCAATTGAGACAGGTCTAACATTTTGTGATCTGGTAGGTACTTTATCGTAGGAGAGCAATTATGTTGATTTTGCAGACAATTTAGATCAAGATGAGATTGTATAACTTGTGAATAGTGATCTTTGCTCTACACTGTCCTCTAGTTTTTAACATATTGTGGCAAAATAAGATATGTAATGTTTTGCGATATATACAACAACTGAAAACGTCTATTTCATTGATCAAGCGCTCGACGGGTTACCTCTTAATATGCCAAATCAACAAAATTAACATAGTTAGGAAAAAGCACATAAATAGTAGTTGGCTAAATGTTGCTCTTGGTCGGCATGTCCCTGGCGTGCGCCATCGTAGAGCCAAAATAAGACTGCGCGTTCTCTGCATTCTGATCTCGATTTATACTGTCCGCAAAACCTTGAGTAATTCTTCGAGTGTGCGACATTTCATCGAAAACCACGTTCGTCGAAAACGATCCCTAGCCCCGACCCTTAGCCTGCTCAAATCTTCCTCCCAGACTGAGCTTTTCATGAAATAAGTCTAGGAATTTAGCAATCGGTATTTTTAAACATACATGGATTTCGACGAAACACACTTTCGACAAATGTCGTGCACCAAATTCTGAAAGCCATTTTAACCCTTAACCTGCTGAATAAGTTAAATGAAACTTTCCAGCCAGTGGTAAAAATCCCAAAAGGTTTCAATATCAAAGTTATTTTTAGGAGAAAAATACCCCCATATCGGACAGTGTAGATCCAAGATCAGACTGTACGTTCTGTGCAGTCTGATTTTAATCTGCACTGGCCGCAAAAGCGCCTTGAGTCGCGCTTAGCAGCCTAAGGGTTAAATAGAGGTCAAGGTTTTCTCAGGTATTAAACTGACCTTACCCATGAGTTGTTTTTTCACGGGTTGTGGACAATACCTAATTGTTGCGCAAGTGAGCGTTTTGAAGTACTGTAGTCAATTCGTGTTGTAAGCTTAGCGGATTTTGGAAAACTTTTCTGGATTTATTAGAGGTCGGTTGGTTTGATTTAAATTCTACCGGATACAGAGATTTCTTACGGCATTATGGAGTCCTCGAACATCGTCTCGGAGTGGATGTGATATGAATTATAATACAAAGTCACAGGTAATACATGTACATCTATTGCATGCTTTTGTTCTTAGTAATATAAGACTCGACAGGAAACGAAAATCAACGTCAGTTGCATTTGCAGGCGATGTAGATCTAGATCAGACAGGACAGGAAGTTTTGATTTTGGACCTAGAGTGCCAATTAAGGTATGGCCATCCTAACTAGAACCTTTCAATACAAGTGTTTGCTTGGTAAAGGGTGTTAGAGAACTGTATTAGACATAAAAGTGTGAAATATGAAAGAATTTCACCCCGTCGTTTTCAAGAAAATTGATTTTCTGTTATCCCACTCCCACCCTTTCGAAATTCCAATATGGCTGCCCCCACCCAAATTGTACAATATTTTTTTTTCTCGACAAAGAACGATAAAAATAGTCTATCTTTATGTTTTTATTATCACCAATATGATTGTCCTCACAAATATATATAATGAAATAGCCATTGCTAGTATATGTATAAGACATTGCCAAATTAACGTGCACCCCACAGGATTAAACGCTCATTTTTTCCAATGTCCGAAAAAGAGAGGTGCGAAAGAGGTGCTGTTTTGATATCAAATAAGAAATGCAACCCCTAAAACTTAAATAAGAATTTTCCTTGACAATATTTTGACGAAATAAGATGAAAGAAAACAATTTTTACCCGCCAAATTGAAAAATACTTGACATTATAAACAAGTACTACCCGAAATTTCGGCAATTGATTTTTCACTGAGATAAGTGGCTGGTCAAAGTCTGGAACTTATGAATGAAACAATATCATTAAATTTTACTATAATCAAACCATAATAAATAATACTCTTAGCAAGAAAATGTAAAATAATAACTACTTTCCTAGGTTTAAATTAGATTTTCAGCCTTTTAACCCTCTACCGAATGACAAATTTTAGACTCTGTATTAAAAGCGCCTGCAGGCGAAAATTAAAATAAACTTCTCAAGAACAACACCCTTTGGGTAAAATGCACAAAGCAAGCAAATCATATTGTTAAAATAGGTTGTTAGTCAGAAGAGGGCTGGTTTATCAGGTTTAAGTCTTAACCAAACAACAAAATTTAAGGCTTGTTCAAAGCATTTGAAGACAACAAATTAAATATGACTCAAAAATTGAATTTTCTCTTTTAAAGGCTAGAAAACATTGTGCGAAAAGAGGAAAATACTGGTTACCAGCATTTTCTCCCTTTTCCACAATGTTTTCAAAGCCTTTTTGCTCAGCATCGTTAAAAGTGTGTGGTAAGGGGTTAAGGAGGTTGGAGAGAAAATTTTAGATACTTATTTTTCGTTTTCAAAATGACTTGTTAATTTTGGAATAACTGTTTCCATAGCTTTCAGACACTCGTAACTCATGGTTGCACTAGAATATTTTTCACTAGAAAAACATTCTACAATCAGTCTCCATTCTCTCAAAAATGAGTTTTTAAATGAAACTAATTTCGTCCTGAACATGTGATATTCTCTGCTGTGCCCATTTCGACAATACCACTGCTTATTAGGTTATTCAAACTTGGCAACTGTGTTTTCTTCTTTTCTTCAGTGAACTGCATTGTCAAGGAGTTTTAATATACAGCCCGTAAAAGTTCATACATTTAACAAGTAGAAATTTCATCTATTCTGCCCTAAACCTTAAAAAGAATATGTTTTTAAGTGTCCGCATTATCTATACTCTTTGAAACATTGTGGGAAAATGAGACATTGCCTGTTATACGAAATTTCTCATTTTCCCACAATGTTTTCTCTCTACATCTGAAGAATTGTCGTCTGTAAATGATCTTAAGTTTTGACTGTCTAAACTTTGTGTAAGGGGTATTTAATATAAAAAAATATGAAAAGTAAATGAAATCATCCGTAAAATAGCGCGTAATTTATGTGACAGTAAACATGTTTTCCACTTATTCATTTAGATCAGAGTCTTTAACTCATTACCAGGGCCCAGTCCGAAGATATTTTGGACTCAATTTCAAACCATTTGCAGATGACAAATTAAATGCAGCTTAATAACTGATGATTTCCACCTTTGATATGCTTAAATGATATTTTCTGTCTTTGATATGGTAGAAAACAATGTAGAAAAAGAAGAAAATGCTGGTTACCAACATTTTCTCCTATTCCTACAATGTTTGCAAAGACTTTCTGGCTCATGATTGTTTTGTAAAGGGTTAATAAGTCTAATGGAGGCTATCTGTATACCATACATGTACATACCCCAGTTTAGTGTTGGCAGTCTTGTTCAGTCTATGAATTTTCCTACTTACCGGTATTCCATCCAAGTAATTTCCAAACAACAATTTTGCTCTATGCTACAGTGTATTTAGGCTATGTGTATCTGTGTGACCAAAGTTTGCAACAATTTCAATGCATTATCTCTTCACCACACAAGCAAACTATATACTTTTCCAATTTGAAAGTCATTTGCAGACAATTTAAATGTAGCTCAAATGATGGAAATTGTGTTTGATGGGTTAGAAAACACTGGCGAAAAAGGAGAAAATGCTGGTAACCAGCATTTTCTCATTTTCCCACCATGTTTTCAAAAGGCCTCTTCCTCGGGGTAATTAAAAGTTGGGTTTGTTTGGTAAAGGGTTATGCCGACTCTGTTGTTATGGATCTGCTGGATCAGACCAGGGATCGTAAATTACATGTTATACATGATCCCTGATCAGACCATGTTTTCCCACGTTCAGTTTTACCCAATGCTTATTATAAAATTGAGCATTTAACTCATTACCAAACAAGAAAATTATGGACTCAACCACATGTATATTGAAAGTATGTGTAGATGACAAAACAAATGCAGCTCAAATGATGATTTCTGTCTTTGATATAGTAGAAAACATTGTGGAAAAAGGAAAAATGTTGGTTACCAGCAAAAATGGTTCAAAAAGCCTTCTTTCTTCAGGGTCATTAAAACGTGGCATTGTTTGGTAAAGGGTTGACTTACTCTGTAAAAGCTTGAACTTCCTAATACCTTTGATATTCTGGCAAGCAGTCTACAAACAGCTTTACTCAAACTCTTTCATGATATCAAACTTGAGATAGACCTTTTTTGGAAAACATTGACGATAAAGTAGTAAAAGCTTTCAACCTAAATTTTCGCCTTATCCTACAATGTTTTCTAGCCTTTCAAAAATCCTAAAGAAAAAGCCTTTTGAAAACATTGTGGTAAAAGGAGAAAACGCTGTTGAAAACTGTGGGAAAAGGAGAAAATGCTAGTAACCAGGTGACAGCATTTTCTTTTTCTCACATGTTTTCTACCCTTTCAAAATCAAATTCAAATTTTGAGTCACATTTAGTTTGTCTTCTGCAAATGTTTTCAATTTGGAAATGTCTAAAATTTTGTCGCTTGGTAAATGTATAACATGTGTAGTGCATGTAGAGAAACTCATGAATCAGAAGTGCTCTGGAATAGGCCATTTCACTATGCCTTCTCGAGTGGTCAGCTGCAAGATGAATAAATTTGTTTGTAGCAGGAAAGCATTTTATATATCAGCTCTCAGCAAAACTTATGTTGTGAACATCTAGATCAAGATCAGACTGCACAGAAAATCCAATCAGATTTTGGGCCTACACAGCCCAATACCTTGTAACATATTCTAATCTTGAAATTGCAATATTTGGCTCTGTCCTGTTTAACTCTTTACAAAATGACCAAATTTTAGACTTGTCAAACTTGAAAGCATTTGCAGACGACAAAATCAATGTGACTCAAAACTGAAAATTGGTTCTGGAAGGGTAGAAAACATTGTGTAAAAAGGACAAAATGCAGGTTACCCGTATTTTTCTCCTATTTCCACATTGTTTTCAAAAGCCTTTTTCCTCAGAGTCGTTAAAACGTGTAATTGTTTGGTAAAGGGTTAAAAGGCCCATTTCATTAAGTCAGCTCTCTAAAAATTAATTCGCAAGAAAGGCATTTTATGCTGTTTTCCAGCATTTCTTCAGTTTTATCTCGACTGCTAGTGCACCCTTTCATGCTTTCTTATGTTTCTTTTGCCAGTTCCTTGCACAACATTCCCTTCAAACTACTGGCTGCTTTCTTATATCAGAATAATGTTCAATGGTTAGAATAGAAAGGAATAAATCCTATAGCAATGACATATCATCAAATCTTCGGATAGGGTTTGACCTGGCTAGGAATCAAGTTTAGACCCTTTGGATTCAAGCCGAGTACACTTGACCAACCTGTCCACTTGGTTTTGTCCCTAAGAGCTAAACAATCTTGAGTTCTAATGGTCCTGAAGAAAAAAGGCGTTTGAAAACTTTGTGAGAAAAGGAGAAAATGCTGGTAACCAGCATTTCTCCTGTTCCCACAATGTTTTCCAATCTTTTAAAGAATAACCAAATCATTTAAGTCATGCCGAATTTGTCATCTGTAAAAGCTTTCATTTTAGACTGGTAAAAAATTATATCATGTGGTAAAAAGTTAATAAAGATCATATTCTAACATCTGGAGAAACAAATTATTGGATTTGACTTTATCAATCAGAATGATGGACAAAGATGTTACACGTTCAAAACTATTTTTGATGATTTATCCATAAAATGTCAGACATTTGTTGAACACATGGTTTTGATTGCCATTTTCCATAATATTTCAGCTATATCGCTGTGGCAAGTGCACCTAATAATATGTTTACATGGAGTTTCTTCTACCAATTCCATGCTACTTACTGCTTTCCCACAGGAAAAAATGCCTGTGCAATGTTCAGCAGGAAATATTTATATTAGAAACATCAGACACACCAGAGATAAAGCTAGAAGATCAAACTACACATTTTGTGGTCTAATTTTAATAAATAAATAAATAAATAAATAAAAGAGAGTGCCTTGCCTTTTAAATTAAAGATTCCATATTTACTCAGTGGTTACCTCTTTACAAGACATTAAAATTTGAGACAGGTCTATTAATGCAGATTATCAGGTTTTCTCCTTCTCCCACAATCTTTTCGAAAGCATCTTCTCTTAGGGCCGTCTAAACACTGGTTTGTCTGGTAATGTTGATTTATAGATAATTGTAAAAGCCTGAGATTGATCTTTGTTTGAAGCATGGGTCACCTGGGAGTAGCCTTGTGCAAAGCACTACAAAGGTCAAGTCTTCTACTGGTTAAACCTAAGAAAGCCACAAGTGAGCTGTTGCTGTTAAACGACTGAAATATCATTACATGCAATGAAATCACCATTTAAACAAAAGTGTTGATGTTTTTTTTTTTTTCAGATGTCAACATGGAGGATGCCATGTATAAACAGCTTGAGGAAATCGGTGGGTTGAATTTATCATTTTGTTTTTTCTTTGGTAGGATGAGACCATTCTTATCACAACTCCTTAGACCAGGAAGGAGTTCTGACAAGAATTGTTTCAAGCTTTCACATGTTTTTCCATGCTTTGAATTTGCTTAATTTTTCTGTGTATTTGTCATCAAACTTGCAATCAGTTTTTGTTTTACATTCTAACCATGCTTTGAAATTGCTTTATCTAGAGTTTGTATGTCTCACAAAAATTTGATTGAGTTGTAGTCTGTATTTGTCTTGCCATGTTAGGAATTATTTTGTGTGTCATGAATTTATTTCTCATGAAAATTCTAGTAAGTTTTCATTTGTATTTCCCTTACCATGCTTTGAGGTTGCTTTATGTTGTGTGCGTATTTAACATCAAAACTGCAGTCAGCTTGTTTTATATATTTCTCTATTCATGCTTTGCCTTTGCTTTGTCTAGTTTTCGTTTATATTACTCTAACAAATCTATACATTCGTTTTGTTTCCTATATGTATTTCTTAAGAAAGTTCTTGTTCATATTTGTCTAACCATAGTTCGAATTTGATTAATCTTTTGCAGTTATTTCTCACCAAAACTACAATTAGTTTATGTTTATGAATCATTAACAATGCTTTGAATTTGCTTTATCTTACATATTTCTTATGAAAAAGTAGTAAGCTTTTGTTTATATTTGCCAACCAAGGTTTGTATCTTGTGTGATGCATTTCTCATGAAAATTGCAATAAGGTTTTGTCTATAGATATATCTATGTTTTGAGTTACCTTTATCTTGGGTATGTATATCTAATCCAAATTTAAGCAGAGTTTTATTTCTTATAGGTACATTGTATTTCTTTAGCCTGTTTCAAGTTTGCTTTATGTTTTATTTCTCATCCAAATGATCGTTAGTTTTTGTTTATATTCATCTCACCCTCGTGTGAATTTTCTTTATCTAATGTGTATTTTCTCATCAAAGTTTCAGTATGTATTTTGTTTATGTCTCTCTAACCATATTTTGAATTTGCTTTAATATGTGTATTTATTTCTCATGAATATATTGTAGTACATATATTGTAGTAAGGTTCTGTTCATTAGTCACAAACCATGATTTGAGTTCGCTTTATCTCGTGAATGTATTTCTATTGAAAATTGCAGTAAGCCTTTTTTCCCTTACTGAATTTGCTTTGCCTTGGGTAAGTATTTCTGATGAAAACTACCCAAGTTTTGTAAATCTATTTGTTTAACCATTCTTTGGTTTTGCTTTGTCTGATGTATGTATTTCTCATGAAAAATTCAGAGTTTTTGTTTATATTTCTCTAACCATGCTTTGAACATGGTCTATGTCTTGGGTAATTTATTTTTAAAACTTTAGTAAGTTTTTGTTTATATTTCACTAACCATGCTTTGAACTTGCTTTATCTCATGTGTGTGTTTTCCATCCAATGATAATAAAAGAGTACTCGGAGTTTTAACTACTTTTATCCATTGGTTTTAACACTCACTGGCGATGTCCCTCGAGAAAGTTTTTTTTAAATAGCTGTATAAAACAAGAATACAAATATTTTAACCAATAAAAGAGTACTCGGAGGTTTACTGCTTCTATCCATTTGTTTTAACGCTCAACTGTGAGGTCATTTGAGAAGGCTTTTTTTTTTTTAAATAGCTGAACAAAACAAAGATAAACACATTTCACCATAACAAAAGAGTACTCGGAGCTTTTACCGCTTTTGTCCATTCGTTTTTACACTCAACAGGAAGGTCATTTGAAAAAGTTTTATTTTAATAGCTGTTCAAACCACTGATAGAAATATTTTACCGGAATAAAAGAGGCCCGAAGTTTTTTACCGCTTTTATCCATTGGTTTTAACAGTCAACAAAGAAGTTCAACGAGAAAGGTTTTAAAATAGCTGAATATAACAATGATAAAAATATTTTACCACAATAAAAGAGCAGTGGAGTTTTTTACCGCTTTTATCCATTGGTTTTAACACTCAACAGGTAGGTCCCTTGAGAAAGGGCTTTTTAGATATAGCTGAACAAAACAAGGATGTAAATATTTTTATGATAATAAAAGAGTACTCGGAGTTTTTACTGATTTTATCCTTTGGTTTTTACACTCACCGGCGATGTCCCTCGAGAAAGTTTCTTTTTTTCAATAGCTGTATAAGACATGAATACAAATATTTTACCCTTATAAAAAAAGTACTTGGAGTTTTTACCGTTTCTGTCCTTTGGTTTTGACACTCACCAGGGAGGTCATCTGTAAAAGTTTTTTTTTTTTTTTTTTTTTTTTTTTTTTTTTTTTTTAATAGCTGAACAAAAAATAAAAACATTTTATCCTAATAAAAGAGTACTCGGAGTTTTTACCGCTTTTATCCATTGGTTTTAACACTCATTAGGGTGGTCAATTGAGAAAGGTTAAAAAATAGCTGTACAAACCAGGGATAAAACTATATTACAGGAATAAAAGAGCACCGTAGTTTTTTATCGCTTTATCCATTGGTTTAAGAGCCAACAGGGAAGTTCTACCAGAAAGGTTTTGAAATTACTGATTATAATAATGATAAAAATATTTTACCACTATAACAAACCAACTGAGTTTTTTTTACCACTTTTATCCATTGGTTTTAACACTCAACGGGGAGGTCCCTTGAGAAAGGGCTTTTTTAGACATAGCTGAACAAAACAAGGATGAAAATATTTTTATGATGATAAAAGAGTAGTCGGAGTTTTTACCACTTTAATCTTTTGCTTTTAACACTCACCAGGGAGGTCCTTCGAGAATAATATTTTTAATGCTCTATAAAAAAAAAAACAAGAATAAAAATATTTTACCGTAATAAAAGATTACTCGGATTTTACCCTTCTATCTATTCGTTTTAACACTCATAAGGGATATCATTTGTGAAAGGTTTTTTTTTTTTTTTTTTTTTTTTTTTTTTTAAATAGCTGAACAAGACAAAGATAAAAACATTTTACCCCAATGAAAGAGTACTTGGAGTTTTTACCGCTTAAATTTATCCACTGGTTTCAACACTCAGCAGGGAGGTCATTTAACAAAGGTTTAAAAAAAAATAGCTGTACAAAACAGAGAAAGGTTTTTCTAAAATAGCTGAACAAAACAAGGATAAAAACATTTTACCCTTATAAAAGTGTACTCGGAAGTTTTACTGCTTTTTATCCATTGGTTTTAACACTCACCACGGATCTCACTCACTAGGGAGGTCCCTTGAGAAAGGTTTTTAAAATAGCTAAACACAACCAGGATAGAAATATTTAAACGGAATAAAAGAGCACTCGGAGTTTTTAGCGTTTTTATCTGTTGTTTTTAACTGTCAACAGGGAATTCCCTTGAGAAAGGTTTCAAAATAGCTGAAATAAAAATGATAAACACATTATACCTGAATAAAAGAACAGTGGAGTTTTTTACCGCTTTTATTTTAAATTGGTTTTAACACTCATCAGGGAGGTTCATTGAGATGGTTTCTTCTTAAATAGCTAAACAAAACAAGGGTGAAAATGTTTAATGACAACAAAAGAGCACTCGGAGTTTTTACCACTTTTATCCATTTTACCACAGAGGTTCCTGGAGAAAGTTTCTTTCTTTTTTTTTTTTTTTTTTTTTGAAATAGCTGTACAAAACAAGGATAGAAATATTTTAACCTTATAAAAGAGTACTCAGAGTTTTCACTTCTTGTATTCATTGGTTTTAACACTCTCCAGGGAGCTCACTTGAGAAAGGTTTTTCTAAAATAGCTGAACAAAACAAAGATAAAAACATTAAACCTTAATAAAAGTGTACTCGGAGTTTGTACCGCTTTTATACATTGGTTTTAATAGTTACCAGGGACTTTGTTTACTAGGGAGGTCCCTTGGGAAATGTTTTTTTTTTTTTTTTTTTTTAAATTACTGAACAAAACAGGGATAAAAATATTTTACCCTAAAAAAAGAGCACTCGGAGTTTTTGCCGTTTTTATCTTTTGGTTTTTAACAGTCAACATGGAAGTCCCTTGAGAAAGGTTTTAAAATAACTGAATATAACAACGATAAAATATTTTACCATAATAAAAGAGCAACGGAGATTTTACCGCTTTTGTCCATTGGTTTTAACACTCAGCAGGGAAATCATTTGAGGAAGTTTTTTTTTAATAACTGTAAATATCACTGATAAAAAAATTTTACCGGAATAAAAGAGCACCGAAGTTTTTTACCGCTTTCATCCATTGGTTTTAACAGTCAACAAGAAAGGTCCACGAGAAAGGTTTTAAAATAACTGAATATAACAATGATAAAAATATTTTACCACAATAACAGAGAACTGGAGTATTTTACCGTTTTTATCCATTGGTTTTAACAGTCAAAAGGGAGGTCCTTAAGAAAGGGCTTTTTTTAGACATAGCTGAACAAAACAAGGATAAAAAAAATTTATGATAATAAAAGAGTACTAGGAGCTTTTACTACTTTTATCCATTTGGTTTTAACACTGACCGGCGATGTCCCTCGAGAGTTTTTTTTTTTTTTTTTTTTTTTTTTTTTTTTTTTTTTTTAAATAGCTGTATATAACATGAATACAAATAGTTTAACCTAATAAAAAGGTTCTCGGAGTTTTTACCGCTTCTATCCATTCGTTTTAACACTCACCCGGGAAGTCATTAATGAAAGCTTTTTTTTTTTTTTTAAAGAAAATAGCTGTACGAACCAAAGATAAAAACATTTTTCCGTAATAGAAGAGTAATCGGAGTTTTAACCACTTTTATCCATTGCAGGGAGGTCATTTGAGAAAGTTAAAATAAAAAACAAGCTGTATAAAACAGGGATAAAAATATATCACAAAAATAAAAAAGCACCGAAGTTTTTTACTGCTTTTATCCATTGGTTTTAACAGTCAACAAGGATGTTTCACGGGAAAGGTTTTAAATAGGTGAATATAACAATGATGCAAATATTTTTATGGAAATAAAGAGTACTAGGAGTTTTTACTACTTTAACATTTTGGTTTAAACACTCACCAAGGAGGTCCCTCGAGAATGATTTTTTTTAAAGCTGTACAAAACAAGTATAAAAATATTTTACCCAAATAAAAGAGTACTCGGAGTTTTTACCCCTTCTACCAATTAGTTTAAACACTCACCAGGGATGTTTCTTGAGAAAGTTTTTTTAATAGCTGTACAAACCACTGATAAAATATTTTACTGGAATAAAAGAGCAACGAAGTTTTTACAGCTTTTATCCATTTGTTTTAACAGTCAACAAGAAAGTTCTATAAGAAAGGTTTTAAAATAGCTGAATATAACAATGATAAAAATATTTTACCACAATAAAAGAGCAGTGGAGTTTTTTACCGCTTTTATCCGTTGGTTTTAACACTCAACAGGAAGGTCCCTTGAGAAAGGGCTTTTTTTAGACATCGCTGAACAAAACAAGGATGAAAATATTTTTATGATAATAAAAGAGTACTCGGAGTTTTTACTGATTTTATCCATCGGTTTTTACACTCACCGGCGATGTCCCTCGAGAAAGTTTCTTTTTTTTTAAATAGCTCTATAAAACATGAATACAAATATTTTACCCTAATAAAAGAGTAGTCGGAGTTTTTATCTCTTCTATCCATTGGTTTTACCACTCACCCGGGAGTTCATTTGTGAAAGGTTTTTTTTAAAAAGCTGAACAAAACAAAGGTAAAAACATTTTACCTTAATAAAAGAGTACTCAGAGTTTTAACCGCTTTTATCCATTTATTTTAACACTCAGCAAAGAGGTCAATTGAGAAAGGTTAAAAAAATAGCTGTACAAAATAGGGATAAAAATATATTACAGGAATAAAGAGCACTGAAGTTTTTTACTGCATTTATCCGTTGGTTTTAACAGTCAACAAGGACGTTCCACGAGAATGGTTGTAAAATAGCTGAATATAACAATAATAAAAATATTTTACCACAATAAAAGAGCACCGTCGTTTTTTAGTTTTTGTCATTGGTTTTAACACTCAACAGGGAGATCCCTTGAGAAAGGGATTTTTTAAACATAGCTGAAGAAAACAAGGATGAAATTTTTTTTGTGATAATAAAAGAATATTCAGAGTTTTTACCACTTTAATTTTTGGGTTTTAACACTCACCAGGGAGGTCCCTCGAGAATTTTTTTTAAAGCTGTACAAAACAAGGATAAAAATATTTTAACCCTAATAAAAGAGTACTCGGAGTTTTTACCCCTTCTACCCATTGGTTTTAACACTCACCAGGGATGTTTTTTGAGAAAGTTTTCTTTTTTTTTTTTTTTTTTTTTTTTTATAGCTGTACAAAAAAGGGATAAAAATATTTTACCGGAATAAAAGAACACCGAAGTTTTTACAGCTTTTATCCATTGGTTTTAACTGTCAACAAGGAGAGGAATTAATATAAGTTATTCATAGCTTGTTTTCCAATCCTACCTATCAACCTTTGAATTTTGTTATACCATGTATCATTTCCTTTATTTTACATGTGTATTTGTATCAGCATAATAAAATAAAGTTTAAACTAACTGTCAACAAGGAAGTTCCACTAGAAAGGTTTTAAAATAGCTGAATATAATAATGATAAAAATGTTTTACCACGATAAAAGAGCAGTGGAGTTTTTTTACCGCTTTTATCATTGGTTTTAACACTCAACAGGGAGGTCCCTAGAGAAAGGGATTTTTTAGACATAGCTGAACACATCAAGTATGATATTATTTTTATGAAAATAAAAAAGTACTCGAAGTTTTTACCGCTTTAATCTTTTAGTTTTAACACTCACCATGGAGGTCCCTCGAGAATTTTTTTCTTTAAACCTGTACAAAACAAGGATAAAAATATTTTACTCTAATAAAAGAGTACTCGGAGTTTTTACCCCTTCTATCCATTAGTTTTAACACTCACCAGGGATATTTCTTGAGAAAGTTGTTTTTAATAGCTGTACACACCACTGATAAAAATATTTCACCGAAATTAAAGAGCACCGAAATTTTTACAGCTTTTATCCATTGGTTGTAACAGTCAACAAGAAAGTTCCATGAGGAAGGTTTTAAAATAGCTGAATATAACAAGGATAAAAATATGTTACCGCAATAGAAGAGCAGTGGAGTTTTTTTACCGCTTTTATCAATTGGTCTTAACACTCAACAGGGAGGTCCCTTGAGAAAGGGCTTTTTTTAGACAAAGCTGAACAAAACAAGGATGAAAATATTTTCATGATAATAAAAGAGTACTCGGAGTGTTTACTACTTTAATCCATTGGTTTTAACACTGACCGGCGATGTCCCTCAAGAAAGTTTTTTTTTTTTAATAGCTGTATAAAACCCGAATACAAATATTTTACCCTAATAAAAGTGTAGTCGGAGTTTTTACCTCTTCTAACCATTGGTTTTAACACTCACCACGGAGGTCATTTGCGAAAGGTTTGTTTTTTTTTTTAAATAGCTGATAAAAACAACGATAAAAAATTTACCTTAATGAAAGAGTACTTGGAGTTTTTACCGCTTTTAATCATTGGTTTTAACACTCAGCAATGAGGTCATTTGAGAAAGTTTTTTAATAGCTGTACAAAACAGGGATAAAAATATATTGCAGAAATAAAACAGCATCGAAGATTTTTACTGCTTTTATCAATTGGTTTTAACAGTCAACAAGGAAGTTCCACGAGAAAGGTTTTAAAATACCTGAATATAACAATGATAGAAATACTTTACCACAATAAAAGAGCACCGGAGCTTTTGTCATTGGTTTTAACACTCAACAGGGAGGTCCCTTGAGAAAAGGATTTTTTATACATAGCTAAACACATCAAAGATGAAAATATTTTTATGGTATATAAAAGAGTACTCGGAGTTTTTACCACTTTAATTTTTTGGTTTTAACATTCACCAGGGAGGTCCCCCGAGAAGATTTTTTTAAACCTGTACAAAACAAGGATAAAAATATTTTACCCTGATAAAAGAGTGATCGGAGTTTTTACCCCTTCTATCCAGTAGTTTTAACACTCACCAGGGATGTTTCTTGAGAAAGGTTTGTTCTAAAATAGCAGAATTAAACAAGGATAAAATCATTTTACACATATAAAAGATTACTCTGACTTTTTACCGACTTTTATCCATTGGTTTTAACACTCACAAGAGACCTCATTCACCAGGGAGGTCCCTCGAGAAAGGTTTTTTTTTTAAAATAGCTGAAAAAAAACAGAATAGAAATATTTAAACAGAATAAAAGAGCACTCGGAGTTTTTACCGTTTTTATCCATTGTTTTTAACTGTCAACAGGGAATTCTCTTGAGAAAGGTTTCAAAATAGGTGAAATAGAAATGATAAAAACAGTTTACCTGAATAAAAGAACACCGGAGTTTTTTTACCGCTTTTATGTATTGGTTTTAACACTCACAAGAGAGGTCCCTAGAGAAAGTTTTTTTTTTTTTTAAATACATGAACAAAACAAGGATGAAAATGTTTAATGACAATAAAAGAGTATTTGGAGTTTTTACCACTTTTATCCATTGGTTTTAACATTCACCAGAGAGGTCCCCCGAGAAAGTTTTTTTTTTTTTTTGAAATAGCTGTACAAAACAAGGATAAAAATATGAAAAAGTTTATGATAATAAAAGAGCACTTGGAGTTTTTACCACTTTTATCCATTGGTTTTTACACTTATCAGGGTGGTCCCTCGAGAAAGTTTTTTTTTTAACCCTTAAGCTGCTAATCGCGACCCACTGACCTTTTGTGGACAGTGTAGTTCAAGATCAGACTGCACAGAACGTGCAGTCTGATCTGTGATCTACACTGTCCGATGCGGTATTTTCTTTCCGGTGAAATCAACTTTGAAAACGCAATGTTTTGGCTTTTAGTATTGAGTAGAAATTTGTATTTCATTTATTCAGCAGTTTAAGTATTAAGTAGCTGTACAAAACAAGGATAGAAATATTTTACCCTGATAAAAGAATACTCGGGACTTTTAACGCTTCTATACATTTGTTTAAACACTTAACACAGAGGTCAATTGAAAAAAAAAATTTTTTTTTTTAAATAGCTGAACAAATTACCTCAATAAAAGAGCAGTCGGTGTTTTTGTCGCTTTATCAGTTTAAACACTCACCAGGGACCTCACTTACCAGGGAGGTCCCTCGAGAATCTTTTTTTTTTTTTTAAGCCGTACAAAGCAAGGATAGAAATATTTTACCCTTAAAACAGTTTTTTACCGTTTTTATCCATTGGTTTTAACACTTACCAGGGAGGTCCCTTGAGAAGGTTTTTTTTTTTTTTTTATATAGCAGAACAAAACAAGGATGAAAATATCTTATGATAATGAAAGGTTACTCGGGGTTTTTACCACTTTTATCTAATTGTTTCAACACTCACTGGAGAAATGCCTCGAAAAAGTCCTTTGAGAAACGTTTTAAATAGCGAAATATAACGATTATGAAAATGTTTTACACTAATAAAAGAGCACCAAAGTTTTTTTTACCGCATTATCCATTGGTTTTAACAATCACCAGGGAGGTACCTTGAGAAAGTTTTTTTTTTTTTTTTTTTTTTAATAGCTGAACAAAACAAGGATGGAAATATTTTATGATAATAAAAGAGCATTTCGATTTTTTACCTCTTTTATCAATTGGTTTTAACACTTAACAGGGAGGTCCCTCGTAAGTCTTTTTTTGAAATAGTTGTAAAATAGTTGTACAAAACAATGATAAAAACATTTTACCCTTATAAAACAGTGCTTGGAGTTTTTACAGCTTCTATCCATTAGTTTTAACACTTACCATGTCACTTACGACAGGTTTTTTAAAATAGCTGAATAAATCAAGGATAAGATCATTTTACCCTAATAAATGTGTACTCTGAGTTTTTACCGCTTTTATCCATTGGTTTAAACAGGGACCTCACTCACCAGGGAGGTCCGTTGAGATAGGTACTTGAAATAGCTGAACAAAACGAGGATAGAAATATTTTACCCCAATAAAAGAGCACTCGGAGTTTTTACCGTCTCCATCCTTTGGTTTTAAACATTCAACAGGGAAGTCCCTAGAGAAAGGTTTTAAAATAGCTGAATATAACATTGATAAAAAATATTTTACTCTGATAAGAGAGCAACGGAGATTTTTACTGCTTCTATCCTTTGTTTTTAACTCTTACCAGGGAGGTCATTCGAGGAAGTTTTTTAATAGCTCTACAAAACACAGATAAAAAAAATTTTACCCTAAACAAGAGTACTCGGGTTTTTTTGGTTTAATAGTCAACAAGGAAGTCCCTTGAGAAAGGTTTTAAAATAGCTGAATATGATAAAAATATCTTACACTAATACAAGAGCACTGGAGTTTTTTACCGCTTTTATGTATTGGTTTTAACACTTACAATGGCGGTCCCTTCGGTAAGTTTTTTTTTTTTTTTTTTGTGAAATAGCTGAACAAGCAGGGATGAAAATATTTTATAACAATAAAAGGGAACTCGGAGTTTTTACCACTTGTATCCATTTGTTTTATCACACACCAGGTAGGTCCCCCGGAAAAAAATTTTTTAGAGCTGTTCAAAACAGGGACAAAACTATTTTAACCTTATGAAAGAGTGCTCTGAGTTTTTACCGCTTTTATCCATTGGTTTTAACAGTTACTAGGGACCTTGCTTACCAGTGAGGTCCCTTGAGAAAAGTTTTTAAAATAACTGAAAAAAAAAAAAAAAAACACGATAGAATTATTTTACCCTTATAAAAAAGCACTCGAAATTTTTATCATTTTTTCCATTGGTTTTAACAGTCAACAGGGAAGTCCCTTGAGAAAGGTTTTAAAATAGCCGTATATAACAATGATATAAATATTTTACCCTGATAAAAGAGCATCGGAGTTTTTTGCCCCTTTTATCCATTGGTTTTAACATTCACCATGGAGGTACCCTGAAAAAATTTTTTTTTTTTTTTTTTTTTTTTTTTTTTTTCAGAAATAGCGGCACAAAACAAGAATGAAAATCTTTTATGATAACAAAATGGTACTCGGACTTTTAACCACTTGTATCCATTGGTTTAGGGAGGTAATTTGAGAATTTTTTTTTTTTTTTTAATAGCTGTACAAGACAGGGATAAAACTATTTTAACCTTATAAAAGAGTACTAGGAGTTTTTACCGCTTCTATCCATTGGTTTTAACACTCATCAGGGAGGTCACTTGAGAAAGGTTTTTTTTTTTTTATCCAAATCATGATAAGTTTTTAGTTACATTTGTCTAACCGTACCCTAATAAAGAGCACTCGGAGTTTTTATTGCTTTTATCCATTTGTTTTAACAGTCAACAGGGAGGTTCCTTGAGAAAAATTTTAAAACGGCCGAACCTGGCCAAAGTATTTTACACACAAACAACCAACAACAACAACAGTTCTCAGAGTTTTACCAGTATTATTCATCTTTTTTGAATACTTACCAGGCAGGTCAAACGATAACAGTTTTTAAATGGTAGGACCTAACTAGGGTGAAAACATTTTTCCCTTAAAGAAAGAGTACTTGGAGTTGTTACCGTTTTTTATCCATGGTTTTAACACCGACAGTGACGTCCCTCGATGAAGGTTTTAATATGACAAAACTAAGCTGGCATCAAAATGTTTTACACCAAAATGAAAGGGTCCAAAGTTTTAGTCGCTTTTATCCTTTGCTTTTAACATCCACCAGGGAGGTCTCTTCAGAAAAGTTTTAGAATAGATGACATAACAAGGATGGAATAATTATAGTCTTACAAAAGACTACTCTGAGTTTTATAGGTTTTATCCATTGGTTTTAATACCCACCAGGAGATCCCTCGATGGAGGTTTTAATAAGGCCAAATTAATCTGGCATGAAAACATTTTTCACTGCAATAAGAGTTTTTTATAGAGTTTTTACCAATTTTATCCATTGGTTATAACACTGATCAGTGAGGTCCCATGTTAGAGGTTGGAGTACTCGGACGTTTTACCGCTTTTATCCATTTTTTTTTTTTTTTTTTTTTTTTTTTTTACTCACAAGGGAGGTCCCTCAATAGTTGTAAAACGGCTGAATCTAGGCGGGATCGAAATATGTTACACATAAACAGAAAAGAAAGTACTAGGATTTTTACCACTATTATCCATTGCTTTTAATACTCACCAGGGAGGGCCCTCTAAAAAAAAGCCAGAAAAAATATTTAACCTAAAAATGAGTACTCAAAGTTTTTACCGCTTTTATCCAATGGTGTGACTGCTAACCTTGGAGGTACCTTTTTAAATTTTTCAAGATGATCCAACCTTGTCCGAATCAAAATATTTTACCCTTAAAACAGTACTCGCAGTTTTTCCCTGGTCTTATTCATTGGTTTTTATATGCAAAATGGAGATCCCTCGATAAAAGTTTTAAAATTGCCAAACTTGACTTGCTCTGAAATGTTTTTTTCTAAATATACATGTAGTTCTCAGAGTTTTTAACATATTGTATCCGTTTGTTTTAACTTTCATAAATCAGATTCCATCCGAAAATAGAACGGATTAAAATTACTTTTTTTCGAAAAGAATACTTGGAGTATGAACTCTTTTATTCATTTATTCTAATGTGAACTTATCAAGTTTTGTTCTTTATTGTCTAGCCGTGGCTTGAATTTAGTTTCTATCGTGTATGTATTTCTCTTGCAAATTTCAGTAAGTTTTTGTTTATAAATCTCTAGCTTCATGATTCTGATTTGCTTTATCTCATGTATGAAATAGTCTTAAAAATATGAGTAGGTTTTTGTAAATACCTGTCTAGTCATTCTCAGAATTTGCGTTACCCTGTGTATGATTTGTATTAAGGTTTTGTTTATATTTGTCTAACCATGTTTTATATTTGCTATACGATGTTTTCCTTTTGAAAATTTCAGTCAGGTTTTCTTTATATTTGTCTAACTGTGGTTTGAATTTGCTTCATATCGTGTGTGCATTTCTCGTGAAATATTCAGTAAGTTTTTGTTCATATTTCCGTAACCGTGCTTTGAATTTACTTTATGTCATGTATGTATTTGTCTTGAAAATTTGAGTAAGTTTTTATTATATCTATCTAAACGTGCTTTGTTTGTATTAACCTTTTCCTTGATTGTATTTTTATATCTAACCATGTATAGCCTCTCGTCCATTCATTTCATTGTAATTAATGTTAATTGGTGAAATAAATACAAGCAGCTAGTGATAAATTTGACCCACATGGAGATGTGGTTTGCTCCTTACCCTAAATCTTTTCTACTTTCAGGGCAGACAGACTCATGAAACATCACAGATGCCAGCCAGATGTGCGATGGTTGACATAAGACTAGTTATGAAAATATCAACGGAGACCATGGACCCTATCCACCACCCACCACTACAACAGATTTCAAAGACGCTATGTACCACGCACTACTACAACAGAAACCATTTTCATATGTACCACCCACCACTATAATATAAACCATGGACACCGTGTACCACCTGCCACTACAACAGAAATCATGGACACTACATAGTAAGAGACAAAATGAATTGTGAATCCTTCACCTTCGTTAATGTGCCATGCTTTAGCCTATTGTTATTTCACGGGAATTTAGAGACCAGAAGTAGGGAAGAGAAGAGTGCAGTCCAAGACTAAATATGTACAATCTTTGTTTAATACACTGTATATGAGTGCATGGTGTTGGTTTGCACTAATAGAGACTCATAACTGGATTGCTTTTCGGCTAGATATTTGTTGTTGTGTAGTGTAAGGAAAAAGAAGACTGATCTTGATGTTCACTTTCAACAAACTGGTTAAGTTGTGATTGGCGCACTATGCATGAACGGCATTTTTCCTTTTTTTTTTTACATTTTTTTGTACTCCTTCAAGAAAGAATTCCATCATTTGGACATGTTCAAATTGGTCATCTGTAAATGCTCTATATTTGGGTACGTCTAAAATTTTGTCCGCCTGTAAAGAGAGATGTTAAAGTGCCCACATTATCTAACTAAGTGGCGAATGTAGCAAAGTCAAAAATGTTTTAAAAAGCATTTTTTTGTCGCCAACACTTCATCTTGTCTCAAATAAATATTGAAAATATGATTTAAAAATGTTCATCTAATAATTTACTTAACAAAGAGTTTCAAGATCAGACAGCACAAAAAGTGCAAAATGTTACAAACTCACTTTCAGTAAAAACCTTCCATGAATTAAGTGAGTTATTCTTTAGAATAATTTGAGAACCACAAATGAGCATTTAATCCTTTTCTAAAAAACACTGCTTTTTTTGAAAAGCCCTTTACTAAACAAGCCTGCTGTATTAACGATGCTGCTGTAGAAACCTTCAGAAAGCATTGTGGGTGAAAGAGAAAATGCTGCTAACCAACGTTTTGCCCTTTTTCCTCAATGTTTAAACCCTTTGAAAGATAGAAAACATCTTTTAGACTATGTTCGGTTGGTCATTTGTAGATGCTTTCAATTTTGACAAGTCTAACTAACCAGCATTTTCTCCTTTTCCCACAATGTTTTACCCTCTTTTGATCCTCTACCAAACGACCACTTTTTTAACGACCCTGAAGAGAAAGGCATTTTAAATTATTCTGGGGAAAGTAGAAAATACCTATAACAAGCAGTTTCTCCTTTTTCTACAATGCTTTTTACCCTTTCAAAGACCAGTCTCGTCATTATTGCCGCATTAAATTTGTCGTCTGCCACTGCTTTGAAATTGAAGGAGTCTGAAATTTTGTTGGTAAAGAGTTAAAGATAGATATTATCATTTGGACTATGTTTTGTTTGTTTGTAAATGCTTTCCATATGGAAAGCTGTAGAGTTTTGTCGTTTGGTGAAATGTCAAAGAATTGTGGTGAAAGGAAAATATGTTGGTAAATAGCCTTTTCCTCTTTTCCCACAATATTCCATACCCTCTCAAAAACATTCTATGATCTAAGCAACATCTATTTTTTCATCTGCGATTGTTTTCAGTATGGACATATCTAAATGTTGTAGTCTGATAAGAATTAAAGGGTTTACATTTATCTAGCTGTGCAAGATTGCCTTGAAGAAATACTTGGATTGTAAATTACGATTTTAGTTTAAGTGTTAAAAACTATGGAAAAATAAAAAGGTAAAGTCTTGATTTTTTTTATCTATTATTTCACGTTGTAGAACTTTAGTACTGAGCTTGTCATTGAAAAGCGATAAAAACTCGGCAAAGCCCTGTTTTTTTTTTTTTTAAATGACTAGTTAGATAAAAACAAAAGATTATCAGTCATATTATGCCTCTTTACCGAACGCCAAAATTTTGGACGGAACCAAATTGAAAGCATTTACAGACGACAAAATAAATGTAGCTCAAATGATGACTTCTGTCTTTGATAGGGTAGAGGACATAGTTGGAAATAGAGGAAATGCTGTTTTCCAAAAGCTTCTTCCTCAGGGTGGTTAAAACTACGGATTTTGTGGTAATGATTGATTGATTGTATGGTGTTTAAGGCAGTTTTCATCTTTATTTTAGTTGTATCGTGGCAGTCAGTGCGCCCATGCATGCTTTTCTGGAGTTTTCTTTTACCGGTGCTTCGCATAATATTCTTCCCAAGCCACTGGTTGCTTTCCCTCGTGACCATCGTGAAAACAATGATCAGCATGGAGAAAGGAATGAATCCTCTTGCAATGACTATCATTAGTCCTTGGAAAGAAACTGGCCAAGCTGGGGATTCCAAACAGCAACCCCTGTTCTCAAGTCCTGTATGCTACCGACCGCGCTACCCGAGTCCGCCAGATTGTGTGGTAAAGGGATACCCTACATGTAAATGACAGAAATATCAACCTTCGACTATTCTTCGGGATCAAGAGAGTAAATAGAATACGGGTTCAAAACAAAAATGTTCAAAATAAATGACAGTAACAGCTAACCCTTAGGCAGACGACAAAATTTCAGACTTGAACAAATTGGAAGCATTTGCAGACGACACATTAAATGTGGATCAAATGTTGGGATTGGTTTTGAAATTGTAGAAAACATTGTTTTTAAATGAGAAAATGCTGGTTACCAGCATTTTCTCCTTTTCCTACTTTGTTTTCAGAAGTTTTTCTTCTCGGGGATATTAAAACTCTTGATTGTTTGGTAAAGGGTTAAAAAAAAAACACGGGACCTTAGATATCCATATTGAAATACTTGAAAACATACACACTAAGCACATTTATACGTAATTGGGGAATTTGAAAGAAAGATGTTCTAACAAAAAAGTACGAGAAAATTAAATAGTTGCATGCAAAAGTTGAAAACTTGAAACTGTTGCTCTTGCATCTCACTTTGGCAGTTCAAGTATTGTACGTGTAGAGCTCCAGTTAAATGCAACCGTTTCCTCTTTTCTAAACACTATGGTTGTTTCTTTAAATAGTTTCTTTCTTTTGATTTTTACATCCATTTCGGGCTTCCCTATACCCTATTAAAATTCAAAGACAAATCTAGTCTGCTTGGTGATTAACCCTTTACCAGACGACACAATTTTGGAGCCACCAAAATTAAGAAATTGTTGCTCAAATGGTGTGAACTGTGCTTGAGAACGCAGAAAACATTGTGGCAAAAGGAGAAAACGCTGGTAACCAGGACTTTCTCCATTTTCCCACAATGTTTTCAAAGATCGTCTTCTGTATGGTCGTTAAAAGTCAGGATTGTTTGGTAAAGAGTTAACATCATTTTAACATTATTTCAGTCACATTAGCAGGGCCGAAACCAGGAATTTAAAGTCATTATGTAGTCTAAATAGAGATCAATAGTTCACCCTTAGGCTGCCAAGCGAGAAGCTATTCGCTTTTGCAGACCGGGTGAATGTGCAGTCTGATCTATAGGATGCAGTCACAATATTTGACCTTTACAATTGGTTGGTAATTTCATTGAAAAAAGGTTTAAATTAGTTATGAAGATGAACTTGTTCAATAAAGTGATAATGTTAAGAATATTTTCCCATTTTTCTTCATTACGCACTTGCATATTGTACATTATGGACGCTACGTTATTGTTTGGAAGAGGCGTAATCGTTCTACCATGTGATCCTACAGTCGTCTTCCTAAGAATTAATTTAAAGAATTCGACTCCATCCAGAAGTTTAAGTTTATAGTAATTACACGGAAAATAACCCCTCAACACACTCGTCAAATTATAGAACTCTGAAATAGTGAAACCATTTGTTTTGATTGATATCAAACACCTTATAATATTTTGATCTGAACTGTCTGACTACCGTCTAAAAACAAAAAGAGCAGCGTTTCCTTTTGAGTCAATCAGTGGTTTCTTCTTGGCTTGCTGAAGCTCAATTGCTTTCTACATATACATGCACCTTTTAGGCGGATACGTGCTCCTATATACTTTGTTTAAAAAGCTCCTGGATGGAGTCATTTTTTTAATCAGTTCTTAGGAAGACCACTGTGGGATCATATCTTTCAAGTTGTCACAGTTCAGTAGTCTCGCAGAAGGAAATGGTTTAGAATAAAAATCTAAGGACGCTCGTAAACGCATATGACGGACAAAGGATAAGCTCACTGGCCTTCGGCAGAGGTGCTGAATTAAACTTACAGCGACGGCTGTCTTTTCGATTTATAGTAACTACTCGATAAGTCCACCGCCTGTTCAGACTCGTGGAGAAGTCGAATCATGTTTTTGCTGCAAAAAATGTAATTAACCCCATATAGAACAAAATGATTATTGAAAACAGACCAGGGATGTGGGTCACTTTATGCAGGGCTTTTTGCTAATCACCTGGTTTAGAAATTTCCTGACTCTATGAGACATAATTGAGAAAAAAAGACGTGCTGTGGTAAATCCCAGGTTTTCCATGTAAATTTCACTGGTCTCTGTTTTGGCTTGGCTAAAAACAAATACGCGTAGTTTGAAAATAGCAAATGTGTTCTGAGATTTATTTGAGAAATACTCACTTACTAAGAAAAACGGTTTAGTAATCAATCAGGTGTGTATGAAAATATCAGAAGTGACATGAAAATATCATGTTGTGAACTGACATTAAGCTGAATCATTTGTTTTATGGATTTTATTAAATACACAGGCAAGCAAGCGATCAGGCAAGTAAAAATTTAAAATGCAATTTAAATCCTTTGCATTACTTATATAAAGCTAACGTTCTTATAATGTTAATTTTTCTGTACAACTCTTTGACATATAATGCAGCACTACATGCAAAATTGAGTTAACACTTGGATTTCAACTTGAGTTGGATTGAACGCATCCCATCTCGGCAGTGCTGTCAGTGCTTTGATTAAAAAATGCTTTCACTTTCATTCTTCAATGATTTTAATTTGTAAATTACACGAGCTTATCAAAGTCAATGAGAGTTGAGGAATGTGCGAATCGTACATTGATTGATTGATTGATCGGTTGGTCCGTCGGACGGTCGATTGATTGGTTGATAGATTGATTGATTTACGCCGATTTCAGCATTATTTCAGTCCTATTACGGCGATAGCTCTCGTATTCATGCATGTCCTGGGTTTTACCAGAACTAGGCTAGGACTCTGAAGTGTCTTGCCTAACGACACTCCCTTGAAAGACTCAGTGCTTCTAGTGAGGGTCAAACAATGCTTAACTACTACAATTTGTATAGCAACTCTTCATAAAAGTCAGGTAGAAGTAGTTGTGTGTGTGTGTGTGTGTGGGGGGGGGGGGGGGGGGGGGGGGGGGGGGGGGGGGGCTAGAATCCACCAATCTCTGCCACTGATGCAGAAAACTGTTGCAAACTGCAAACGTTGAGTAAAAAAAGGAAATTGTTTCAAAATGTATTTTACAAGCTATTGCACTTATTCTTTCAATGTTTTCCGTATAACTGCTTTCCAACTTGAAAGAGTGCTACATTTGAAGGCCACCTACCATCCCATTTCCAGAGTTAAACTTTCTATACCACAACAAAGTTCAAAGACATTTTAACTCTTCACCAGACGACAAAATTTTAGACTTGTCAAAATTCAAAGCAATTGCAAAAGGCAAATTCAATATAGCTATCAGATCATTTCAATCTTTGAAAGGGTAGAAAACCTTGTGGAGAAAGGAGAAAATTGAAAACGTACACTTCATTTAGTGCTTTTAAGCTTAACTCTTGACCACACGACAAAATTTAAAACTCATCCAAAGTCAAAAAGGTCTGCAAACGTCTAATCAAATGTGGCTTAAATGCTTAAATGATGCGGCTTGCCTTAAAAAAGTAGAGAACTTTGTCGGAAAAAACAGAAAATGCCGTTTTCCAGCATTTTCTCCGTTTCCCACAATGTTTTCAAAAGCTGTCTTGCTCATGGTAGTTAAAACTCGGGATTTTTTTTGTAAAGGGTTCACGCAAATCAATGTGAGCCCAACCCACGCTGTCATTGATACAAACCAAAGGGCAGTAGACATTTATTGTCGTGGAGGATGCGATGAATGAGTATTTATTCATTTACCACGTTACTCCTCGGACGGACCATGTAAACAACAATATTGTTAGCCACCCCCTCCATACCCCACATCAAAGTAACCGAACTTTTGAATTTCTCATTACAAATGGTTGTCATTTCATTTAACCCTTTACCATACGACAAAATTTTACTCTTGTCCAAATTGAAAGCATTTGCAGACGACATACTAGTATTAGATATGGCTCGTATGGTGAGATTTGTCTGTAAAAAGGACCGAAAACATTGTGCAAAAAGGAGAAAATGCTGGTTACCAGCATTTTCTCCTTTTCCCACAATGTTTTCCAAAGGCTTCTTTCTCAGGGTCGTTACAACTCGGGATTGTGTGGTAGAGGATCAATCCATTTAAATGGAGCAGTTTACGGTTAAAAATGCTTTCAGTTGGACAACATAGGAAGATGAACTATACGTTGATAAATGTACCTATCTAGAAAATTTAACCATTAAACCAAAATTTCCGAGTTTTAACGAAACTTGGAAAGAAGGATAGAAAAAAAAGAAACATTGTTGTAAGAGAAGAAATTTCGGGTAACAAGTACATTTTATTTTTTTCTCGCAATGTTTTCTACTCTATCATATTCCACCATTTGGATCATATTTTTAAAAAAATCGGCCCAGGTCAGACTCCGCGGACTGCCTAGGCTGGTCTGGTCGATACTTTATGCAGATGCATTAAGCCCCTTTTCCACAGAGCATGGTTTATTCATATATTCTACATCTATTGAAAAGTGAAACTCGATATTTACAATTTGCTCACTTTTTCACAACTCGGTGTCAACCAATAAAGCATCATTGTAAAATGCGGTGGGTGATTTGCTCATAACATTTGGATCAAAGTTGCGGTGATTTTATTGGGACTTTGATTTCAACCAGGTAGGTAAACATGAATACCACAATAGCAAGGGGAATAACTCTCTAAACGTCAAATATGTAATATAGTACTATTTCATCTGTAAATAACTTTCAGGCAGCTGAATACGGGTAAAGATTTGAAAATAACCAAATACTGCAAAGGTGGAGCTAAGAAGGCCAGGATTTCTAAAACTGCACCGACTAGGCTCCGATAACTTACTATCTACCATGATCAATGATGATAAATTTCCTTGTCATTATAAATTTCTATATTTCTATTTGTTTGTTTGTTTGTTTTTTTGTACAGGAGTTTAACGCCGTTTGAACAGCTTAGGTCATATCACGGCGGTCAGTGCATCTACGCATGTGTTTCCTCGCTTTCTTACATCAGTACTGACATAACTTTCTTTACAAGTGACTGACTACTTTCTCACATACAATAGAGGTGAGAGGAGAAAAATCGCCGGGAAGAAAGTTTGCCCCAAACGAGTATCGAACCCACAACCACCAGGCCACGAGCATTTAAGATTGAGATCAGACTTCATAAAACGTAAAGTCTAAGCATTGATGTGCGTTGTCCAATATGGTGAGGTTTCCCCCACGCCCCCACCCATGTTTTAAGACCGTTGAAACTGCAATATTTGGGTTTTAACTAGCGGCTAGATACTTAGTATTTCATGTTACCTACATCGCAGCTTAACTAAAGCTTTACAGCACAGTCTCGAGTTTTAATGACCCCGGAGAAGAATGCTTTTGGAAACATTGTGGGAAAAGCAGAAAATGCTGGTAAACAGCAATTTGTCCTTTTCCCATAATGTTTTCTACCATATCAAAGACAGAAATCATCATTTGGACTACATTTATATTGTCGTCTGCAAATGCTTTCAGTTTGGTCGAGTATAAAATTTTGTCGTTTGGTAAAGAGTTAAAGGTTAACAAGACCATGCGAAACTTTCGACCTTTTTAAAATTAACCCTTATCCTGCTAAGTAAGTGAAATGAAACTTTCAAGCCGATAGGAAAAACAAATTTTGCTATTTCAAAGGTATTTTGAGGTGAAAAATATCTCCTTATCGGACAGTGTAGATCTAAGGTCAGACTGCACGTTGTGTGCAGTCTGATCTTGATCTACACTGTCCGCAAAAGGTCCGTGATTCACGCTCAGCAGCCTAAGGGTTAAAATAAGTCAAACCAATATTTAGCGGTGACGGATTATGCTGCAATGACCACCATTTAGCCACGAAAACGTCTGGGTGAGTAGGAATTTCGAATACAAGAACTCTTTTTTTTTCCACCACGATGTGACTGGGCGGAGGCTAACTCTTAACCTGCCAAAGAATGAAACTTCCAAGCCAATATTAAAATCTCGAATAGTGTTACTCTAAAATTATCTTTTTTTTTGAGAAAAATATTTCCTTATCGGACAATGTAGATCCAAGATCAGACTGCACGTTCTGTGCAGTCTGATCTTGGTCTACACTGTCCAAAAAAGGTCAGTGAGTCACGCTTAGCAGCCTAAGGAATAAGTACCATGGTTGACGTCACTGGAAGTGAAAAGTTGGACACCGCCCTAAAAAGATCGCCAAATATTGAAATATCTTGATTAACTTCTAAAATCTTTTGTGAATACGAGGCCGACAACAGATTGTATTTACTTACTAAAGTTTTATAGTCAGCAAATAGAATTTGTTAACCCGCACTAAGTCAATAACGAGGTAACTCTTTACAAAACGATTCAATTTTGGACCCTACCAAATTCAGAGCATTTGCAGACGACAAAATGACTGTAGTTCAAAATGAGGATTTCTGTCGCTGAACAGAAAAAGTGTTCTTTAAAAGGATGATTTCTGTCTCTGAATGGTAGAAAACATTGTGGGAAAGGGATAAAATGCTGCTTCAAATGGTGCTTTCTGTCTTTGAAGGGTGGAAGACATTGTGGGAAAGGCAGAAAATGCTGGTAACCAGCATTTTCTGTCTTTTCCACAATGTCTTCTACCCTTCAAAGACAGAAATCATCATTTGAACTAACACCTTTTCCCACAATGTTTTCAAAAGCCTTCTTCAGGATCATTAAAACTCGGGATTGTGTGGTGAAGGTTTAAGATGCTGTTGTGTAACGTGTAGATGAAGCGTTCCTGCAACGTCTGATCTACAATTCACGCTATCTGATGTGCCGCCTGATCTGACCCACATTGTGTGCTATGTTGTAAGATATTGGGGCCGAATGGTCTTAAAATTTCAATAATAAGATTTTTGTTCCTTGGTGAAATTTCCGATCCTTTATTATCATCCCTATCATCGGCGCGGGAGTCCTTAGGAAGAAATTAAGCGACGGTCAAGAATGGATTCTGCTGAAAGAAATCGGCCACAACGATCATGAACGGATTCTGCCGAGAGGTATCGGCTACGACGATCATTAACGGATTCTGTCGACGATCATTGACGGATTCTGTCGAGGGATATCGAAGTTAACGATCAATTACGGAAAATGATAGCAGAAGCTGATGCAGAGCTCAGCAAGCGAGCTGACTTTCGAAGTAGTAAATTGTATGGTTCTATTTAACTTTACACTAAGTGAGGAATGCTAAACAAGTATGTTTGTTTGCATACCTCAATGAATCATAACAAAAGTATATCATACAAACAAATTAAAACAATTTTACTTTTCGATAGATAAAAGGGAAAATCATTGATAGTCATTCGACCCTGACCGCACATATTAGGAAAAAATGAGAAATTTAATGAGTATTATGAAGCTGGTTTGACGACCTGCACCCTTATTTCCCGTTGGCTCAGTTTGTCTTTTCTTGCTAGCTTTATTATTCACTTCGGGCAAGCCACTGCAAAGCCCAAGCCTATTACTGAAGAAACTCAGGAACCACTTGGCTAAGTTCACTACTGAAGTCATATAACTGGAATACTGTTGAAACTTGATCTGGTCTAACCCTTAACCAAACAATTCCCTTGTTTAACGATCTTGAAAAAGAAGACATTTGAAAGCATTGTGGTGGAAAAAAAGAAAATGCAAGTAACTAAGACTTTGTCCTATTCCCACATCTTTTTTTAAACTTTTAAAAGCCAACCTATCAGTTGAGCACTTCTATGAGGCCTGGGTCCGTATTTACCAACCGTTCTTAAGAACGTTCTCAATCTTATTCTGGCCAGAATTTTCTAAATTTGTAAGTAACACGACTTCTGATTGGCTAAACCATTTGGTTTAGCCAATCAGAAGTTGTGTTACTTTCAAATTTAGAAAATATTGAAGAATGAGACTAAGAATGTTCTTAAGAATGAATGGTTAATACGGACCCTGTTCTAGATATCGCTTGCAATGTATGATATTACTTCGAAGTCTTAACTCTTTACCACATAACAAAGTGTTAGACTTGCCAAAATTCAAAGCTTTTGAATACGAAAAATTAAAAGTGGTTCAGTTGATAGAATTTACCCTTGTTATGGTGAAAAACAATGTGGGAAAAGCAGAAAATCCTGGTTACCTGCATTTTCTCCGTTTCCAACAACGTTTTTTTTTAAAAGGTTTTTTCTTCGGGGTTTTTAAAACTCAGGATTGTGTGGTTAAGAGTTAACCCTCACTCTTACCTCACCTAAACATTTTTTTTACGGAGAGTGTATACATCAAGATCATACAGCACATATCTTACTGTCTGATCTTGGATCTCCACTGTCAGATATTTGGTTTTTTGTGAAATTATTTCCCTAATAATAATAATAATAATACAATTGAGTCATGCTCCGGCAAAAGGGGGGTTAAATGCATTTCCGTTATGCATTATACTAAGCAAGTCATCATATCATAATTATGGATCCATGATGTTTTTTATTCTTGAACAACCAACTGAATCATGAGGTATAATGGTTTTTTGGACATGCAAAATATTTATCAGTAGAAAAAAGTCGACTGCGCAGGCTGACATGGGTCGATACTTTTTGCAGTTGCATTCAGTCCCTTTTTCACAGAGTATGGTTCGATTGTAACATTTTTCCTCTTTTGCACACTAAAAATATCACATTTCATTTACATATATTTAACAATCCAACTGTTAAGCATCAATGGCGGGAATAATTGATCATAATTTACAACAAGCAACTTGGGACAGCCGGCTTTAAAAATACCTTTCTAATTCTGAGTCATAACATGGTAGTTGTAAAACTGTTTGTGTTTTTTTCCAGGCTGTCATACCAAATAAGATGGTTTCATCAACTTTCGGATCATTAGTTCAGCATTTGAAATTCGTGCCTTCAGGCCTAAAAATAACCCTAAAATTAGATCGATAGATCGATATCTAAGGTCAAAGCGACAGACGACTTCAGAACGAAATTGAAGGAAAATTATTTTCCAGACGACAACTGGTGACAAAACGATCCTCCACGTGATTGATGGACGCTCGCTAAAATCTAAGTAAGATGTACATATATCTTAATAGTGACTGATTACTTAATTAATCACCAGCTATCTGTGTTTTGTTATTTCGCTATCGATCGTATTGTCAAGAGTTCTTTTTTTTTTTTGTCTTGTGTTGCTAGGGTTATTACAGACATAGGACATTTCGTCCTGACCATTCAGAAAATACCGCTTTTAAACAACTTTAGGATGTGGATTTCTTCAAACACACAACAAAGCGGAGGAAACTGTTTTATCAAACAGATTGGAAGCATTCAATCATTGATACGTCATTTGAAATTGAATCCAGAAATGTTTAAGAATGAAGGGACTGGGAAGTAACAAATAATTTCGCACTGACAAACAAAGAAAAAAAAACACCTATATTTATAACAACTTACAAAAGCTATATACTAGTGTCTGTAAACTGAACTGGAAATATTGTGACTAATTCATGTGTGAAAAATGTTTCGGGACATGCAATGTGAAAATACGCTTCTCACAAACAGTGATATAGAAGGAGAATATGTCTGCTTAAATGAAGATGTTATTCCTGTAAGATGGGACATGAGAAAACCAAGATTTCGAGACAGAAAAAAGGTAAGAATATTATTTACATACTATAAAATCTCGTTTAGCGATACATGTTACTTCTTAACCCTTTGCTATACAATCCCGAGTTTTAACGACCATAAGACATAAGCCTTTTGAAAACATTGTGGAAAAAGGAGAAAATGCTGATAACCAGCATTTTCTCCTTTTCCCACAATGTTTTCGAAATGCATTACCCTTCCAACAGCAAATTTCAGTTTTTGAATCACATTTATTTTGTCGTCTGCAAATACTTTCAATTTGGACAAATATACAATTTTGTCGTTTGGTAAAAAGTTGAGGACATACATGTACCACTAACAAGCACAATATAAAGAGGAAATTCTGAAAAGCAAACAACAGAGCGCCTTTTGGGACATGAAGGAAAATATCCTTGGAAAAGGAGCAAATGAAAGTCAGTAACTAGCCAAATTCGCATTCGATTCTGATTGGTTGTATCGTATAATGTTGATTATTCTTAATACATACATGTATAACTGGACAAAGCCTACTCTTTCCGCACCATATATACTAGTACACGAGTCATGCTCTGTGAAAAGGGGGCTTAATGCATCTGCAAAAAGTATCGACGCAGGTCAGCCTGCGCAGTCCGCGCAGGCTGACCTGGGTCGAAACTTTTTGCTATTTGTAAAATTTCTGCATGTTCAAGGACCATTCTACCTTATGATCCCGTCGGTTGTGAGACAAAAAAGGATTTTATGGATCTTTAATTATGTGATGACTTGCTTAGTATCATGCATCACGGACATCTATCACGTCCCCTTTTGCCAGAACTTGTTGGTGATTTAAACTTGACTTCTTTTGATGGCTGAAAATACCACTCACTGAACCTCAGACAATCTTTTATCTTATCGACTGGGTCAAACAAGTAGGCGGTATAAATCCAAGTTCAGACTGCACGTTCTGTGCAGTTGGATCTTGATCTATACAGCTGCAAAAGCTCCCGTTTTCGCAAACAGTGCTGAAAGAGTTAACAGTAGCGCTTCGCCTACTAAAACAAATGAGTCATACTCTGTGAAAAGGGAGTCTAGTGCATCTTCAAAAAGTATCGACCCAGGTCTAAAATAAAAGTGTCCGTCTGGGTTTATTCAGGGCCCTAAATGTTGAGAAGAATCTGACTAGCCTCTGGGTAGGTGCGGCGATTGTATCTTTAATTAGTTTCATTCTAACGGAGATACATACTGAAAACTGACTGGTCACCATGCGTCGTGAACTTATAAAGTATATGAGCCGTGCTCTGGCAAAAGGGGGGCTTGATGCTCCATATCAAGCAAGACATCACATGATCATGGATGCATAAAATCCATTTTGTCTAACAACCGCCTGAATCATGAGGTAGACTGGTCCTTAGTACACCCAGAGAATTGACCAATATTGAAAAGTTTCGGCCCAGGTCAGCCTGCGCGGACTGCGCAGGCTGACCTGCGTCGATACTTTTCGCAGTTGCATTAAGCCCCCTTTTCACAGAGCATGGCTCATATAGATTATATCGCAGTATGATCAGGGAATCTGTCTTGATGTTAGGTTGGCTGTTTTAATGTCATATTTAACATTCCTTCAGATATATCACGGGCGACCAGTGCACCTTTTTATGCGTTCATCGTTTTTTTTTTATCCACCGAACGTTCTTTCCAACCTATTGGCTGCTTTTCCAGATGACCGAACTCGAAATCATGTTCAGCAGAGCGGGAGAGGACAAAGATTAATTAGACTGCTCGACTAGAAAGCATTTCTCTATCAAAGTTTTAATGCTTTTCTAGCTCCTTTTCCCATAATATGTTCAACCCTTACAAAGACAAATCCCTACATTTGAGCCAAATTCAATTTGTCATCTGCAAGTACTTTAAATAGGACATCACAAATATATTTGCTGTTGCGGCCAGTGTAGATGAAAATCAGACTGCACAGAACGTGTAGTCTGATCTTTGCTATACACTGTCCGCTTTGCTACAACAATCTTGATATAAGCAGTCATCCTGTATTTTACTGATAGTTCAAATTAGCTCAAAGTTTAAAAGCTTTTGACCCATTACTGTAAAATAGAACTCTTCTCTCTTTGCAAAGAATAGTTTGGAATTCATGGTCGAAAAAGGAAAACAGACATTTGCTTTTAACAGCCATCGCTCCTTTTCCAAAAGAACTAAAAGAAAAGCTAATCTGTTTAGGTATGACATTTTTCCTTTCTCAAATATTTGTTCTTTGAGTAAGGTGTTAAAGGCTTGACAGGTCCTAAAATATGATATTCAGTGGACGGTTAACCCTTAAGCTGCTAAGGGCGACTCACTAACCTTTGGAGGACGGTGTAGATCAAGATCAGACTGCACAGAACGTGCAGTCTGATCTTGGACCTACACTGTCTGTTAAGGAGATATTGTTCTCCAGAATATAAGTTTCAAATAGCATTATTCGACTTTTACTATCGTCTTGAAATTTCTACTAAAACTATATAGATTGATTAAGGGTTAAACAAAATCGGAATTCTCAGCCAGGAAACGCGCCTAAACGAATGCCGTTTCAAGGCTATTTATGATCAGGATGTACTAGCAAAGCAGACGGCATAGATCAAAGATCAAACTGCAAAAAGTGTGCAGTCAGATCTTGATTAACACTGATCGCTATAACAACTTTGGTTGTGAAAAGCCTTTTAAACATTTATCATACAATCCCGAGCTTTAACTACCCTAATGAAAAGGCATTTTGAAAACACTGGTAACGAGCATTTTCTCCTTTTCCCTCAATGTTTTCTACCTTTCCAAGGATGAATTTTAAATTTTGAGACTTACTTATTGTGTCGTCTGCAAATGCTTTGGATTTAGGGAAGTCCAAACTTTTGTCGTTGGGTAGAGAATTAAAGGTTAAAAGTTGATCGACAACTTATTAGCAAAGTTTAAACATTCACTGTGAGTGAGTCACTAACTAGTCACATATCATTGCATTATATCTCCATTATTTGTTAGTGATAATTATGTACTGTATTTTCCCACGCGGAGCAGTCTTGCTTTTGTTAAATTTACCATAAAACAATCTTAAAACCTAAATTATATACCTGATTAGAATGATCAGAAATACTGATAAAGGGTGGAGGGATAATTGGTTTAGTCCTTTTACGTCCTCCTACAACATGATGGCGCTTTTTGCGGGTGACCTAGATCTTGATCAGACTTCACAGAACTTGAATCTACACCGTTCGCCGCTTCATTCATTCATATGAAACTAAATTTGCAGTGTAATCGAATTTTTCGCCGACACCAAGTGTCTAAAAAATGTTTATTTTTTAGTCTGGCGCGGCAGACAGATCTACACTGTCGAAACCTGATATTCGATCTACACTGTCGAAACCAGCGAGATTTTTTCCAACGAAAATATATTTGAATATTTCTGTTTTCTGTTTTAGCAGGGAAATTCAATCAGGGTTTAAACCAAAATGTGTCGCAAACACATCATTGGGTGGGGCGGGCTAAATTAAACTCGGATTTTCCTACCAATGACTTCACAGAATTAGTCCTGTAACCTGCCCGACAAGCCCAAATACTTGTGTATTACATTAATTTGTCAAGCAATTTCAAATTACATAATGCAACGTCCAAGGTTTGCTATTATCAAATAGAAACTGTCCCTCTAAACTCCAAGTTTCACTAATGCTTCCTGTTACCAGGGTCCGTATTCACCAACCATTCACAAGAACATTCTTTGTCTTATTCTCCAACATTTTCTGGATTTGAAAGTAACACAACTTCTGACTGGCTAAACCATATGGTGTACCCAATCAGAGGGTTGTGTTACATTCTAATTTGGACAACCTTGGAGAATAAGACCAAGAATAGTCTTAAGAATGGTTGGTGAATACGAGCCCAGGTGGAAAAAAAAATAAAATTACAAAGTTACTTTTGAAATAATAGAGAAGAGAGAGCTTTAAGAGTAAGGAAGTTAATCTAACGGGTGTTTATAAATGTCATGCTCAACTGAGCTGAGCACGAAGAATGTTTTATAAGCACTGGGTCCGTATTCACCAACCATTCTTAATAAAGTTATCAGTCTGATTCTCCAGAATTATTTGAATTTGAAAGTAACACAACATCTGACTGGTTAATCCAAATAGTGTAGCCAATCAGAAGTTCTGTTACCTTCAAATTTTGAAAATCTTGAAGAATAAGTCTAAGAATGGTTGGTGAATACGGACCCTGGCCTAGAAAATGGAGGAAGAAGGGAACAAAACAAGCAACAATTATCCATTTGGGCGCGTAAACCTTTCCAAATCATGCCGACGATGAAGAAGAAAGCTTTTAAAAACATTGTGGGAAAAGGAGAAAATGCTGGTAACCAGCATTTTCTCCTTTTCCCACAATGTTTTCTACCCTTCTTAAAGTAAATTTCTATTTTTGCGTCATTCTTATTTTGCCATCTGTCAAAGCCTTCAATTTGGGCAAGTCAAAAGTTTTTGGTTTGGTAAAGAGCTAAGCATATCGCCTTCTTTGTGCTTTAAAGATGAAAGGAGAGCTCGGGTCTCTAAATATGTAATGACCCGCCTTATTGACAAACCGGGCTCCAATAGGGTCATAAATAAGCAGCATACATACTTAAACAGTCGTAAAACTTTCAATACATGATTGAAAGTCAAAAACGCTCGTTTTAACATTGTTACAATACCCTGTTGTTGTTATCGATGAAATCAACAAAGGTCCCTGGGTGAGTTTATTGTATTTGATTGACATATTTGTATGTTCATGACTCATTGGTACCCCAAAATAGAATGCCTTTTGATTTTGATAAATTTGATTTGGTGTTCTTTAACGCGGATTCAATGATAGTCATAAGGCGATGTTATGAGAAGGAGTTTCTCATGCTACAATGTTTTCAAAGTGCAAGACGAAAATGAGAATCTGTGGGAGATATTTGGTCAATGTGAAATACTGGCGAATACCCCCTCCCCCCCCCCCCAAAAAAAAATGAAAACATTATTCTAACAAGGCAAGGGCGTACCTGCCTGTACACAAAAGTGCAGTTGCGTACGCCTTGAAGAAAAAAAACCAAGAAAGAAAGATGATTTTTACCAAAAAAACGTCACCAATTAAGAAACTTTCTTGGAGAGGCCCTCTAGACACTCCAAGGCCCCAGGGATTTGAAATCCTCTTCCCCTTCTCGGTACTTCGCGCCTCGGATAATACCTTCGGTATTACTTATTACTTTTTACGTATAATTCAGATAGAGAGAGAGAGAGAGACGTAAATATGTAATTATTACAATCATCGGAACACAAACAGTGGTTTTAAATCTATACTTTATGTAAATAGTTTATTTTCAATTTGATGGGCGTTAACTTTATAATCAAATTTTGATTTGTAAAGAAGCATCAAGCATTTCGGTGCAAATATTATTTCAATAATTTGCAAACAGCTGCAATTCCCCTTTTTGGATTTGCCTGAACAAACAAAGCCAAACATTAAAATTAAAAACGTTTTTTTTTTTTCTGAATTATTGATTTTTGTGGCACTAGAAAAGGTTCCATCGTGCTCAGACCATTAAAACTGTACTCGGTAATGCTAATCCGAAATGGGCATTAAAAAAAAAAATGCTCAAGGCACTGACGATTTTGTACGGAACATGCTGAGAGAAGTCGGCGAGCAAAGTCTGATGACGCGGCTGATTAAATCGTACCCGAAATATTTCAAACTTAAGTCCCAGTAACTATGTCACATATTATCTTATAATAAAAACTGATAGCTCTACAGGCGGTAAAAATGGCTAAATAGGGGTATACTTCACGATGATCTATTATCATCCTCTTTCTACTTACTGGTTCAAAGTGCAACATTTATAAACATGGATTTGCTCACAGCAACTTGCATTTGAAGATAATCTATTGAGATATTTTGTACAAAACTGACTAACCTGTAACAGTGACATTGAAATCGCGATGTTCAAACTTTTTTTCCACTGCAAAAAACAGTTTCAGCAGTTTAACCCTTAAAGCGCCTTTCACGACTATAGTTGCGTTTACCAGTGTAGCTCAAGATCAGAATGCACAAAACATGCAGCCTGATCTTTGATCTACACTGTCCACTTGCTGAAACACTGTAGACAAAAGCAGCCATGAAATTGCAATTATTTGAGTTGTATTTCTAGGATGAAAATGTCTAACAGGTTTATTTGGCACTTTAAGGCTTAACTCTTTCATCGCCAAATACATGTATATAAACTCGACATATTTCACACGAAATACTTTCCACTGAAACTTAGAAAGAATTTCGTCCTTAAGGATTGAGTGATAAAGCGGGCGGTATACGTGAAGATCAGAGTACACGTTCCGTGCAGTCTGATCTTAATCTATGCCGTCTGCAAAAACTTCCATTTTCGCCCACGGCGCTTAAAGGTTTAACACTGATCATGTTCAATATAACGCCCGTTAAAGTCCAAGTAGCGACCAAAAGTAAACAATGGGGCGTTAAAATGCATCTAAATTTAAATCATACCATTTAAAAGTATGGAAATTATTGTGCAGATGACAATCTGTTATTGTACGGTCGGTGCAAGTGCTAGTCGCTGACAGGAAAACGAATTTTAAAACTAGGTAAAAAGTAAACAAAAGAAAGAGCGACCTGACAATTTTTGGCCTAGTTTTAAAATTCATTTTCCTACCAGTGACTAACACTTTGACCGACCGTGCAATAACAGATTGTCACCTTCACACTATTTTCCATTCTTTAAAATGGTATGATTTAAATGTAACTGCATTCTACCACCCCCTTTGTTCAAACTGGCAGCTGTTGGTCCTTTAAAGTTATAGCTTTTATTTTCTGTGTACGGGTGACGGAAAAGGAAAGCACATACATTCAAACTATGTTGTTCCTTGTATAAGTTTACTGGCACTGTTGATGAAACATGAAAAAAGTGTAGAAAGAGGGGGGGGGGGTGCAAGAAAATTAATCAATGCATTGACAATGGAGAAGGAATAATATGGTAGTTTTTCTTGCAAAAGAGTTATCTCCCTTCGCCCTTACCTTGCAGACAAGGAGCGCGCTACAATAAGAGTGTCTTTACAGGGCCTACTGCAAAAGCTTAGTGCTGTGCTCTCCTGACCTTCAGTTTTTGGCAATCATGTCCTCCGTCACGTGGCCATTAATCTTTTTTGAAGCGGGAGAAGAACATGATCAGCAAGTCCGTTAAATCTGATCTTGATCCTCAATCATCGATGTATAGTCATTTTTGGCTGAATGAGTAAGGAAGCTATTCGTATAAGGAGTAATACAATCCGATTCTAAAACAAACATTAAGATTTTCATTTAAGTACCATGAAAAGTCCCAAGAAAACGACAAATTGGGGTTAGATAATCTTGGAACGAACTAGCTTCATCTATCAAACTCCTCTGTCGTCTTTGCATGGCTCAGACACATAGATCTTTAAAATACAAAAAGAAGCCCTGTACGATTCTCTGAAAATCAAAGCACTTCAAGTCTGCAGTAGCCGTACAGCAAAGGTCCCAAATCAGAAACTGACGTTTGTATTGTTATCACTCAGTGCTTCTGCCGTTGACCGCTTTGGAAAAAAGTGTGGAAAAATGAAAATTTGCATGTAATAATGGATTGAAGTAAATGTTAAACTTTTACCATAGAGATAGTTACCTAACCGAGCATTCATATATATAATTATGTGCAAAGCTCGCACAAGAAAGAGTCCGCAATGTTCATGAAATTCTAACCTTCTGACCAACATTTCTCTTTAGTCCTTTCAATCTGAAAATAACAGGATTATATAGTCATGGTATATAGGCCATCAGCCAAATTATCAGAGAAATCATATAAAGGGTTAATGAACGACATATTTCAAATATGGACGATCAGTTTTACAGTTTTTGTGAATTTCTATCACAGCAAAGGGAATATAGAGGAGAGATGTTTGAATTGGCATTTGAGAGACGTTTTGAAATGTATCGATTTTTAGATACCCGTCTGTCAACTTTACCAAAGCCGCCGCTGTCCATCAAGAGAGTTAATTAAAAGTCTTTACCAAACAACAAAATTTTAGACTAGTCCAAATTGAAAACATTTGCAGACAACAAATTAAATGTGACTTGAAAATTGAAATTTTTTTATGGGACAGGCAGAAAACATTGTGGGAAAAGGAGGAAATGCTGGTTACCAGCATTTTCTCCTTTTCCCACAATGCTTTCAAAAGGCTTCCTTTTTATGGTCGTTAAAAGTCAGGATTGTGTGGTAAAGAGTTAAGTTTTTCAATGCTGAACAAATTAAACCAACATTTTTCTACGACAGAAAATATAATCCACTGAATTTTTAAAAGAGGTTTACCTTATAGGCTTGACTAAACAATCGGACGGTATAGATCAAGATCAGACTGCACGCTCTGTGCAGTCTGATCTTGATCTATGCCGTCCGCAAAAGCCCATGATTTTGCCCGTGTCGCTGAAAGAGTTAAAGTCAAACGTCCGCCGATATCCAACAGTTTTAATCCAGAACATGGGTTAGGTAAACAGAGAGACAATAGTAGCCCAGATTTCGTTCCACGGTGGGTGGGAGAAAAGGGGGCAAGAAGATGAATTACCCCAACAAATATTTCTCCACTAGATAAAACAGTTTACTTTTTTAAACTACAAAAATTAAGGAACCGTGGATATTTTGTTTTTTTGCCAAATTCCGAAAATTCTTAAATATCGTTGAAACTACTTGCATTTTCGAGTTAAGCATATAATTGTAAGTTCCATAAAGCATTGCCGAGAAAAGCAGATCTGAGCGACAGAGATCGATTGATTGATTGTATGGTGTATAACGCCGTTTTCAACATTATTTCAGTTATGTCACGGCGGCCAGTGCACCTATCCATGCTTTCCTGGAGTTTCTTTTACCAGTACCCCGCACAATATTCTTTCCAAGCCACTGGCTGCTTTCCCACATAACCATCGTCGAAACAATGGTCAGCGGTGAGAGGAATGAATCCTGTCGCGATGACTAGAGTGCGACAGAGAGGCGGAAAGAGAAACCGCGACAGGGAGACAGAGAGAGAAACAGAGAAAACAGACAGACAGAGATGATTTTTTTTTGTATTCAGGTTTTCAGGGTTACACCTAAATGATGTCACTTCTGTCATTAATATAATTATTATATACTGATTAAACAGAAGTTTGGCTGAATAAATACTAGAAATTAAAACCATTTGCCTAAGAGATTTAATGACGATTGGTCCAATTCTGTTACGTTTTTATTCTAATATTTAACCATATGTTAAGCTGTTGGTGGAGCAAATATTATTGTAGACAGAAAAGTCCTAAACTTTCGGATGTAGAGCAAACATCAGGTACCTTTGTGCGCAGAGCGGGCAGAACCAGTTTCATCTTGGATCTACATGAGATATCATGATATCATGAAACAGCCTTCAAATAGCAGGAACTTGGTGAACGCGAAAGGCTGAAGATATTTGAGCCATGCTCTGACAAAAAGGGGCTGTTATGCCTCTCCGTGATGCATGATAACAAGCAAGTCATAACACAATTAGGGAACCATTAAATCCATTTTGTCTACCAATTGACTGAATTATGGGGTAGAATCGTCCTTTGATAAGCAGAAAATTTACCAAAAACTAAAAGTGTCGACCAAGGTTAGACTGCACAGGCTGACTGGATCGATAGTTTTGCAGATGCATTAAACCCCATTTTCACAGAGCATGACTAATCTATTATATATAATACTGAATAAATACCATTAAAATTTTAGCTGAGCATAGCGCATAATGCTATATAAATGCTCAACAAGGACTCAAACGAACGTTATATAGATCATTATCATAGTAACTGTTTTGTACTCTGTCGTTCAGTGCCAAATATGTCGACTCGAACTCTTTCGACGACTGAAAAAAGACAATCCACTGAAATTCAGATAAGATCGTTATCTTACAAGCTTGACTAAGCAAGCGGACTGTTCATATCTAAGAGAAGACTGTAAGTTCTGTGCAGTCTGATCTTGATTTAAGCCCGTCTGCAAAAGCCTTCTGTTTTCGCCTGTGGCGCTGGTTAACCCTTAACCTGCTAAGTTAGTTAAATAAAACCTTCAAGTCGCTGGTAAAAAGCAGAATAATGTTATTTCAAACGTATTACCAAAATGGTTTTACCAATTAGAAATTGCATTTCTTTCTGAAGTAGGAATTAGGAGAAGGGTTTTTAGAATGGATGGTGAAAATGAATCCTTCAAAACTGGCGAAGAATAAAAAGTCTCTTGGAATGATACGCCCGTTCCGGTGCGTATACAGAAAAGACAAGAAGTTAATTCCACATAAAATTGAAACGTTATTTAAAGCGCTACCAGCCAGAAGATACACAAAGAATAAGAACATTTCCTTTGCTCTCTACTCCAAAGGTTCTTATTCTCCCCCATCTGTCTGTCTGTCTGTCTGTCTCTCTCTCTCTCTCTCTCTCGTAATTTGCTATACCACGATCCGGATTCACCATCCATTCTGAAGACGTTCTTAGTCTTATTCTCCAAAGTTTCTGAATTTGATAGTAACGCAACTCCTGATTGGCTAAATGCATTTAGAACATCTTGGAGAATCAGACTAAGAATCTTCCTCAGAATGGCTGGTGAATACGGACCCAGCTGTGTACATATTTAATAGATTTTCATAGACTTACCTGATAAGTGTGGAATGTTTAAGTTAAGACTCTGTCAATGTCTTCATTGAAAACTAGTTAAGATAATCCCGAAAGCATGCCTTATAACAGATGTCAAGCAGGTCTTTCTAATATCTGTCGATAAACTTTGACAAAATACTTTCACAATCGGTTCGTAACTAGTTTCAAACACATCATGTCATCATTTAATTGGCCAAAAATCCAGGGAACTGTGGTCAAACTTCATAAAGAAGATTACGCATACATGTAGTGTTGGATTGTTCGATCATGCTCTTACCGTGACTTTAGGTCGAATCAACGTGCGCAATGACCAAACATTCAATAGGAAACTTGTATTCTGGTGGATTTTTGCAGGCAATCAAGGCTGCTACTGCAATGGTTTTGAAGGAATAAAAATTATCCATACACAGATGAGCCACACTCTGGCAAAAGAAGGTCTAATGCATCTCCAAGCAAGTAATTACACATAAAAACCATTTTGCTTAACAACCAACTGAATCATTGAAGTAGAATGATCTTTGGAATTGTAGAAAATTTACCATAAGCAAAAGGTTTCGACACAGGTCAGCCTGCGCACAGTTCGCAGGTTCGGCGCTACTTTTTTTTTTTTCCAGATGAATTTAAACCCTTATTTCACAGGGCATGACTCATATGTATACAGTTATACTGATCATTTACCCTATAAACGTGCGCACCTGTCCGTCTAAAATGCGTTTGTCCAAACAACCCAGCGTTGTAACGAACAAGGCGAAAGAGGCTTTTAAATACGTCGTGGGAAAGACAACAAAAATGCTAATAACCGGCATTTTCTCCTTTTAAAACAATCTTAAAAATACTATAAAAGTTCGTAATTTGTCGTCTGCAAAAGTTGTCATTATCAATGAGTCTAATTTTTTTGTTCGGTAAAGAGTTCAAAATTTGAGTTATGCCTTGTAAATTCAACATGTACGTTGATGATTCGAAATAATAATTTTTTTTTCTCTACTTGAGCTCGAATTATTGAAGTCTTCTCGTTGAAGTCTCCCCTTTTCATGTTTGCAAGCAATTATGCCTACTGTGAGGATGTTGACATAAAAGAAAACAATTTTCATTTATTTATTGTATTGTAAATGCCTGGTTTTGCCAGAGTATCTCAGCAGGGTAAACAGACTTGTTCCCAGCACTCCAAGACTTTAAAATGACAGGGTTGTTACATGGTGAATGTTTCTTACGTGACATTATGGCGTCCATTAATGTTATTGTGACACCATTTCAATGTTATAAATTACAATTGACCTTATCTAATTATAGGTGGTGTCTCCGTCATAAAGGTTATAATTACCTTCGTCGCAGTAAGGGCAGGCACACAATAAATATTTTGCACTCTTGCCCTTTATGCCCCAAGTGCACAGTAATATGAATACAGCCTCTACTCTCGAGCATTTTTGTATTAAAAAAGATTCATTTTGGAATAGATAGATTCACAAATAGACAGTACATTCGACCCATGACAAAAATCAGATCGGCAGTCTGCGACGTGAATTGCTTTGAATACAAACCCTTATCCTGCTAAATAAGTCAAAATGAAACTTTCAAGCCGATTGTAAAAACCCAAATGTTGCTATTTCAAAATTATCTTTTGGAGGAAAATATCGACTTGGCGGACAGTGTAGATTCTAGATCATACTGCACGTTATGAGCAGTCTGATCTTGATTTACGTTGTCCGCGAAAGGTCCTCGAGTCGCGCTTAAAAGCCTAAGGGCTAATTCCTTTCTCACCTTGAAGCCTGCATTTGAGTACATTGCCAAAGACGAAACACACCAAAACTGAAATTAAATAAGCAGCTTCTTAAACTTAACCCATAGGCTGCTAAGCGCAACCCGAAGACGTGTTGCGGACTGTCTAGATCAAGATCAGACTGCAAAGAACGTGTAGTCTGATCTTGGATCTACATTGTCCGATAACGAGATATTCCCCCCTCCCCCCCCCCCCCAAAAAAAAAAAAAACTTTAAAATAACAACAGTAGCAACAGTTGGGTTTTTACTATCGGCTTTTCAGTTTACTTATCAAGCAGGATTAAGGATAAATGGAAGCAGTGCAGCTGCTTAGCCGGTGTTTCTACATCAATTCAACGTCCTTCTACATTTCTATATTTCTATTGTTTGAAGTCTATTTTCTTGGGTAGCAAAGTGGTTATCGTATCTGACTCGTGACCTAGTGGTTGCAAATTCGGTTTAGGCAAACTTTCTTTCCGGCGATTCTTCGCCTCTAAACTCTGATGCATGTGAGAAATTTATTCAGTGGCTTGGAAAGAAAGTGATGTCAATACTGGTGTGAGAAAGTCAGGAAACATGTTCGTACGTAAACTGACCGCCGCGATATGACCCAAGCTGTTGAATCGGCGTTAAACTCCAATACAAACATACAAACAAATCTTCGGTTACAAAAACCGGCTTCCTACGGTGCCGGTACACTCATGTAATTTTCAAAATATCACAATCCAAATCCTGCAAAGAAAGAAAAGGGGCACTCATAAAATGACTGTGATATTTACACAGACAGGTTAACCAGCATTTTTTTTCCCTTTTCCCACAGTGTTTTCTAACCCATCAAGGATTAATTACGTCATTAGGACCACCTTTAATATGTTGTCTGTACATGCTTTTAATTTGGACCAATCTAAAATTTTGTCATTTGGTAAAGAATAAAAGGAAATTTCCCGCAGACAAGTGAACAGACTACTCTGTAGTATAAGGGGGTGATAAAGAGGTGTCTAGTATTGCACGTCACGTTCCTCTATTCACAGTGAAATTAACCGTAAAATTCAAGGTTTCCAATTTCCCTTTCAAAGCACCGGATAAAAGTAATGACGTAATTAGCAGACGAACGCTGTGAACTCACAGATCGCGTCATTATACATGTACGTCGTTTTTTGTCCATTAAAATTTTTAAACAATGCTTTAGGCTATCAGTATAAAACAGCAAGCAATCATTTAAGAGAGTAACCAATCAATTGTAGCTCTAAATTTCAACAAGCCATAGGCCGATCTGGAGCTGTTTTCACCATTCCAAAATTAATCACGTGATTGGTTAACACACTTTGTTTTAGTCAATCATATGGCTGATCCTGGAAAACGTCACACAATTATTGGGCAGTCTGGATCATAGATCAATGATCAGGCTGCATTTTCGGTGCTGATAAGGATCTGAGCTATGCTCTGTGAAAAGGGGGCTTAATGCATCTGCGAACAGTATCGACCCAGGTCAGCCTGCGCAGTCTGATCTGGGCCGAAACTTTTCGCTATTGGTCAATTTTCCGTATGCCCAAGGACCAGTCTACCTCATGATTCCCTTGGTTGTTAAGAAAAGTCGCTATTATGGATCCATAATTATGTAATGACTTGCACGGTATAATGCATCACGGAGATGCATTAAGCCCCCTTTTGCCAGAGCATGGCTCATCTATATTTGCATGCAAAAGTTACTAAAATTGTTGACGGCATCACACGGAAAACTCTTTCCATGACGACAAGACTTAAAACTTGTATTTTTTGGAAAGCATTTAAAGGCGACAAATTAAACATGACGACGTATCAAGTGATGGATTTTGTCTTTAAAAAAAACATGAGGGAAAAGGACAAAAAAAACTTGTTTCTAACATTATCTCTTTTTGCCACAGTGAAAATCCTTCTTCCTCGGGGTCTTTAAACTAAATGATTGTATGGTGTTTAACACCGTTTTCAACATTATTTCAGTTGTATCGCGGCGGCCAATGCACCTATCATTGTTTTCCTGGAGTTTCCTATACCAGTACTATGCACAATATTCTTTCCAAGCCGCTGACTGCTTTCCCATAATTATAACCATCATCGAAACAATGGTCAGTAATAAGAGAGGAATGAATCCTGTCGCACTGACAATCATCAATCCTCGGAAAGAAATTTGCCGAGCCGGGGATCGAACCAGTAACCCCCCGTTATCAAGTTTTGTACGCTACTGACTGACTGAGCTGGTGGGCCTCGGCTCTTAAAACCAAAGGTTGTAAGGTAAAAGATTAAACATCGGTTACTGTGGATCTAGAAACAATGTGAAATGCAAGAACACCTGTAAATCATTATACAAATTAACCTGTTTTGTTTGCCTGTATCTCGTCTGTTAGACCCTTTGCCTAGTAAATAAGTCATATGAAGCCGACAGTGAAAACCTAAATACTGCTTTTCGCACTTATTTTTTTCTTAAACATCTCCCTATCGAACAATGTAGATCCAAGATCTGACTGCACGTTCTGTACGGTCGGATCTTGATTTACACTGTCCGTCAAAGGTCCTCGAGTCGAGCTTAGCAGCCTAGGGGTTAAAAAGGCATACATGATTCTTGGACTAAGTCCATGATATTCGAAATTACCACATTTAATGCGGTTATCAAATTCGCTCAGAAACCCCCTGCAAGCGACCGTTTTCTGTGTGCATGGGAATTGTTTAAAGCGTTCTCGCAAAAGGAAAGACTGCTCGAGACAGCTACAGGAATAGCAATTCGTAAAATTTCAAAAACTTTTTTATTTTCTTTGGTGTTTCTGTCTGAGTTCTTCCACTGCTAAAAAAGACTGAAGGCAGATAGCTTGCAGTCTGGGTCCGTATTCACCAACAGTTCTTAAGTTCTTGGTCTTATTCTCCAAAATTTCCTGAATTTGAAAGCAACATAACTTCTGATTGGCTAAACCATTTGGTTTAGCCAATCAAAAGTTGTGTTGCTTTCACATTTAGAAACTCGTAGAGAATAAGAATAATGGTTGGTGAATACGGACCCTGAACTGAAATCTGAACTCCCCGATGAAATGAAACTCGTTCGGTTTTATTTTTTAGATATTTGGGTTTTCTTCCTGGCAGGAAATTTTATTAACTTTAATTAGCAGTCGAAGGGTAGACTTGTAGACTGAAATCAAAATGGATTTACTCTCAGTGAAAAGAGGGTCTAAACTGCAGTTGTTTTACACCCCACTAATGAATGTGATGGCTTGATCGATATGAGTAATGTATCAAGGAGATACATTAAACCCCTTTTCGCCAGGCCATGACTCATATACATCGTCACGTCGAACAGTCCAGATTCAACCTGATCAGACTGCATATTTTGTGCAGGTTGATCTAGATGCACAAGCAACTTAAATTTCTCTTGACATCCAAGAGCTAAGTTCTTATTTCTCCTTATTCTGATCCGGTTTCCAGCTAGCCTGGGTTCCAGTCCGATCATTTTTTCCTTTTTTACATTCGGACCTTCCTTTGTCAAAAATGACGCCATTTTTGACAAAGTCAAGTCCGAATATAAAAAGGGGAAAAAATGATCGGACTGGAACCCAGGCTAATTTCCAGCATATACCAAAGCATTTGTGTGTATGAAAGAGGCTCTAAAAAAGCTTACTAAGATGACAATAAAAGGTTTTATGCTGTATAGAGTTGGACGAGAAAAATTTGTGCCATATTGAAATATCGTCACACCTGAGTATTTTAGAAAAAATCGTGAACATCATTTTCAACTATTAATTCAGGATAAAAGCAATTCTACATAATGCCCTGAATACAGAAATTAACATTACCTTGAAATGGGCGTCTCCGCTTGAAACATTAACCATTGGACTTCTAAACTGAATTAGATTTAAAAAAAATCAGCCGATAGCAAAAACCTAAATATAGCTATTTCAAAGTTCTTTTCGCTGGAGAAAAAATCTCATCGTATCGGACAGTGTACATGCAAGATCGGACTGCACGTTCTTTGCAGTCTGACCTTGAACTTGATCTACACTGTCCGCAAAAGGACAATTAGCCGTACCTTAGAGCTAAAAAGTAAAAAAAAATGTTGAAAATTACTACGGGTGACAAAGTAGAAAAAAAGTAACTTTTATCCCGTTGAATCAAAATACTATTACCAAGGAGAACAAGCCATTATATTGGACATACCCATTAACTTTCATTGACAATGTGGTTCTTCAAAATTCATCTTGATTTTGTTGAGAAGAGATTAAGATAGGTCTGCATGTGGACTCCGACTGATCCTGATCTACGCCACTGTCAGAGGATATGAAAGGTCGCAAACTCAAGGCATGGATTACTAATTGAACACTTGATCTTTTATATCATAAGCGGTTTGACTTTTCGACATGTTATATTTAACACAGATTAACCCTTAATCTGCTAAGCGCGACTCACTGACTTTTTTGCGGACAGGGTAGATCAAGATCAGACTGCACAGAACGTGCAGTCTGATCTTGATCTATACTGTCCGATAAAGAGATATTTTTCTCCAAAAAAATAAATTTGAAATAACATTATTCGGGCTTTTACTATCGGCTTGAAAGTTTTATTTAATTTATTTTGCAGGATAAGGGTTAAACGCATTCAATGAGATATGATCTCGACCCTTTTGGTATACCTGAATGAAATATATGAGCCATGCTCTGTGAAAAGGGGACTTAATGCATCTCCGTGATGCATTATACCAAGCAAGTCATCACATAATTATGGATCCATAAAGTCCATTTTGTCTGACTGCAGACTGAATCATGAGGTACACTGGTCCTTTGACATGCAGAAAAATCACCCAAAGCAGAAATGTTTCAACCTATGTCAGCATGCGCGGACTGCTCAGGTTGATAAGGGTGGATACTTTTTGCAGATGCATTAAGCCCCCTTTGCAGAGAGCATGTCTCAATTACTATGTATGTGAAGAATATAAAGTGAAGATGAAGAACACGTTCTCTCTTTTTCTTCCATATTTGGCTCTTTTCATCAAAGTCTGTATCGTTAATAAATTGATAGTCATAGATTTCAGATGCTGCCAGAATCATCTATGTCATGTAAATCAGTAGCATAGTTTAGTTTATCCTTTAGGTTTATTAAAGTCATTGATTGATTGATTGATTGATCGATCGATCGATCGATCGATTGATTGATTGATTGATTATTTGATTGATTGATGTTTAACACCGCTTTCAACATTATTTCAGTCATATCACGGCGACAGCTCACACATTCATGTTTTTTCCTGGGTTTCACCAGTACAGGTCTAGGGCTCTGAAGTGTCTTGCCCAAGGACACTCCCACGAAAAGCCCAGTGAATCCAGTGAGGCTCGAACCCGGGACCTCCAGGTAACGAGCACTACACTCCACCACTGGGCCACACAGGACCCCTTACTAAGGTGAAGATTTCTGTATAACACGTATACCTACAGCTCTTACAGTACCTCTGGTGCCATTCATGAAGAGGACAAACCAAGATCAGCCTGCAAGTCCGTGCAATCTAATCTTGCTCTACTCTATTAGAAACCAACTTACTTACTAGTATTTATCCGGTGCTCTATCCGTTTACAATCTATAAGCAGACCCCAAGCTATAATCAGTGTCATTCATTACTGATATTTATGATATTACTGATGTGAAGTCAGCCGGTTGAAGGTTTATAGATGACGTGAAGTCAATCTTCGAAAATTAAAGATTAAAAGAAGCAATAATAGAGACTCATTTTCCCCTACAGTATATCATTTAATAATGAAAGACATATATCTAGGCCCAGTTCCATTCAAGGATTTGTGGTTTAAACTAATTACATGTATGTACAAGTCAAAGCGTTTGCTATCTACATGGATACCGCTGATAGATTTCTTGCGCCACATACTTGCACTACATTGCTTTCTATGGTTTATTTCGATTACGAAAAGTATTATTCTTTCAAAAAAAAAATAGCGTGGTCTGTATTGATCTGTATTCACCAACCATTCTTAAGAAGCATGTTCAGCCTTATTCTCAAGTTTTTTTTTTTTTTAATTTGAAAGTAACGCTGCTTCTGATTGGCTAAACTAAACGGTTTACCCAATCAGAAGTTATTTTCTAAATTTAGAAATAGACTTAGAATAATACTAAGAATGGTTGGTGAATACGAACCCCATATTCGACAAGCTTACTGAAAGATTGCCAACACCAGAAAGCCTAATTCATCAGTGAGATAGTGAACCGGTTGGTCGGCATGTCTGCTAGAACGTCGGTTACTGAGTCAGTCGGTTGGTTTGCCGGTTGGTTTCTGCGTCAGTTGGTTTGTGTACACTGGTTATTTGGCTGCTCTGTTACTTTTTTACTAAGTTACTGGTGTGTCACCGACTTTGTCACTATGTCAGTCGTTTGGTAGGTCGGTAACTGAGTTAATCAGTGGGTAGATTAATTAGTCAGTCAGTAGGTACGTCAGCACTTTGTTTAAAAACCTTGATTGCTAGTTTACGTTCTTCTTCCGTAACTTGAAATATTTTATTAAAACAAGAGGCCTGCTTTATCGTAAGACTGGTAAGAGCGACTACGTGACAATTTGTGGACAGTGTAGATCAAAGATCAGACTGAACAAAACATTGAGTCTGATCTTGGATCTACACTGTTAGATACGATGAGATTTTTGTAGGGAAATTTGAAATTGCAGTGATGGGTTTAAACTGTTACTTTGCAGTTTTCATTTGACTTATTTAGCAGTTGAGCAGCTAATTTAGACCATAATTCGAGTAGTGGAGTAACGCCAGAAAAGCTAATTTAGACCATAATTCCAATAGTGGAGTAACGCCAGAAAAGCTAATTTAGACCATAATACCAATAGTGGAGTAACGTCAGAAAAGCTAATTTAGACCATAATACCAATAGTGGAGTAACGTCAGAAAAGCTAATTTAGACCATAATTCCAATAGTGGAGTGACGTCAGAAAAGCTAATTTAGACCATAATTCGAGTAACGTCAGAAAAGCTGATTTAGACCATAATTCCAATAGTGGAGTAACGTCAGAAAAACCGTTGCAAATAAGGGACGATCTCAGTCAGAGCATATTTCGCGCAGCGGAACATATAGCAAAAATCTGCAAGTACCATGCATATGAGCCATGCTCTGGCAAAAGGGGGATTAATGCATCTCCGTGATGCATGATACCCAGCGAGTCATCACAAGATCATGGATTCATAAAGTCCATTTTGCCTAACAATCGACGGAATCATGAGGTAAACTGGTCCTTTGACATACACATAATTGATCAATAGCGAAAAGTTTCGGCCCAGGTCAGCCTGCGCGGACTGCGCAGGCTGACCTGAGTCGATACTTTTCGCAATGTATTAAGCCCCCTTTTCACAGAGCACGGCTTATATTATATACTCATACATTTACATGCAGATTTTTGTTTTATCTTGTCCTATTTTGATAAAACCCACGCCGGTTTCGAAATTGTTTCCAATGAGTCAGTGCCTGTACTCTTCTACCAGATGCCAAATTATTGTACATGTCTACTTTGAGAGGATTTAGATACGAAATATTAAGGTGGCTCAAATGATTAGATTTTGTCTTTGAATACATAGAAACTATTGTAAAAAAAGGAGAAATGTTGATTGTGAGAAAAGGAGAAATGTTGATTACCATCATTTTCTCTTGTTCTCACAATCTTTTTCAAGAGCCATATTCTCTCAGAGTATTTAAATTCGGGATCCCTTGGTAAAGGATAAATCTTGATAACAACAAAAGGGGATCCTTTTTAAAAAGATTGTAATGACAAAAGCCCCTAAAAAATTCACTATACAATAAAGGGGCCGACTCTTGTGTCACGGATTAGTGGTCAGTTTTGTTAGATGCTCGATTTGCTCGTTACAATACAACCACTGTCAAGTTGGTCGATGATTCATTCTGATTTTTTATCAAAGTAAACTCCTTCACTGCCAATGGTGACAAAAATAGCTTTTGCGGACGGCGAAGATCAAGATCAGACTGCACAGAACACCTTCCGCTACAAAATACTAACTTACTATTTAAAAAAAAAATCGTCGACTGGTTTGAAAATCGACTTTATGCTTTCGAAACGACGCATTCTGGTTGGTTTGCAGAGAAAAGTTTAGATTGTTGTTGACCCTTTTAAATTTCCTTCGTAATGGTAATTCTAATGCTCGAATTAGAACAAAATCACACTACTACCTACATACTTAATATGTTACATATACGATGTTTTTGCACCCATGCAGTAGAAAGCCTTTGAACATGTAGGCAGAGAAGCAACCATATGTCATAAAATGTCTTCTTTTTCATAATATTTTCGACATCCTCAGCAAGTATTCTTTTTTTTTTTTTCTTTCAAATATTTTCTTTTCTCCAAATATTTCTCATTTGTGTGATATATATATCACTAAAGTTAGCATGAGCAGCCATAGGTTAAATGCTGATAGAAAAAAAAAAACTGAAAATAAATTTTACAATTTAGTTCAACCTAAATATTCCAAACAAAATTTTCCTATACAAATTAAGACTAGGATAAGTGTTTCACTTAAAAAACGGAATTTAAAATAGCAACGGCCATTGGTCGTAAATAAACGTTTTTATGTGTGTTTGATATTGTATTTGCGGTAAGCGATATCGGGCCTAGAAGAATGTTCTGACTGATACGTATCAGTCATGTGAAATCAGCAGTAATAGACACACGTTAACCCAATGTAAAATGTGCTAGCCGATTAGATAAGAGGAATTTTAAAATTAAAGTTTGTGGTTTTGAAGAAATAAGGATAAATCTAAATAACAGGTCAGTAATTTATTTAGTTTTTCAAAAAAAAAAAATCCGTATTTTTTCTCCTCCATCAAAAAGACTATTTCAGGCATGAGTAACCCTTAACCTGTTAAATAAGTGAAATGAAACTTTCAAGTCGATAGTAAAAACCCATATTTTGCTGTCTCAAAGGTAATGGGGGATATCGCCTTGTCGGACAGTGTAGGTCCAAGATCAGACATTGCACGTTCTGTGCAGTCTGTTCTTGATCTACACTGTCCGCTAAAGGTATCTGAGTCACGGTTAGCAGCCTAGGCGTTAAAACTAAAAATTCCGTCACGAAAAAGGGGAAATGATCTTGAAAAACTGAAAACTGCTTTTTTGGTAGAACAATTGCGGGGAAGAAACAATGGCTTGCACAAAGCAAGTACTCCCTTTTTCTCAATATTTTGGAAGGCGAGCCTAGTGCGCAGAACAAAATAGTTTGTTCTTCCTTTATGAAAGCGTTTATGATCACCTCAAGGAAATTCTTATCTTACTGAATTTACTATCGACCCCACGGCCAATTTTTTGTCTTACTTATACAAATCCTCATGCTATATTCAAATATAGGAATCAGTATAATTTCAATCTGTAACTTTTACGTTCATTACTTTTGTTATAGGCAAATTTGGATTGTAATTTATATACCGGTCGGTATAAGTACAGATAACTGTCCCCGAATGGAGTTTCCGCTATACCGGTCGGTATAAGTACAGATAACTGTCCCCGAATGGAGTTTCCGCCATACCGGTCGGTATAAGTACAGATAACTGTCTCTGAATGGAGTTTCCGCGTTCGAATTCTGTGAGCATGGAAGAGAACCTAGCTTGTAGGCATCCACATCTTTTGACAAACGCCGGGACAGTATTTAGTAACAATTCTAAATACTAACGGTTCTAGATTCCAAGGCTGGTCTGATTGTCCGAGACAAAACGTTTTAGTGAACCCTTTACCTCACAATCCCGAAATTTAACCTTTATCCTGCTAAATAAGTGACATGTAACTTTTTAGCCGACGATTTAAAAAATGCTATTTCAAAGGGGTTTTTTTTTTGGGGGGGGGGGGGGGAGAAATATCTCCTTATAGGACAGTTTAGATAATAGATCAGACTGCAAGTTCTGTGCAGTCTGATCTTGAGCTACACTGTCTGCAAAAGGTAAATGAGTCGCGCTTAGCAGCCTAAGGGTTAACGACCGTGAAGAAGAAGGCTTTTAACGACTTAGCCAACTTTCATACTTACAGAAAAAAAAATCAAAAAATTTAATCAAACACCCGTGAAACAGTTGTAGAAAAGAAGTACAGCTTTGAACAATACTTTGTATAAAATAAAGTGGGCAAAGAAATAACTTGAGCCATGCTCTGGCAAAAGGGAGCTTAGTGCATCTCCGTGGTGCATCGTATTAAGCAAGTCCTCACAGTATTATACACCCCTGAAATCCGTTTTGTATATCGGCCTACTGAATCAAGAGGTACACTGGTCCTTTGACATGCAGAAAATTGACCAAAAAGCAAAGAAAATCGTCCCAGTGCAGCCTGCGCGGATTGCACAGGCTGACCTGGGTCGATACAGTTTGCAAATGCATTAAGCCCCTTTTTCACAGAGCATGGCTCATTTTTAATGAGCCATTGCTCACTTTACCCACAATACTTGTTGCACAAAGAACGAGATCGTACACCACTCTATATTCTATTAAATTAAATTATTCTTTGGGTTGTCAAAAAACAATATGATTCGCCGTTCAAGTGAAGGGGATACTTTTCCCGCGTCGTTTATTCTTTTTTTTTTTCACGCAGTCTTTTAACCCTTTTCCACAAAATCCCTAGGAACCAGCATTTTCTCCTTTTCCCACAATGCTTTCTACTCTTCCAAACACAAATCCCATCCTTTAAGCCATACTGAATATGTCGCTCTGCCAGTGCTTTCAATTTGGACCAGTCTGAAATGTTGTCCTTTGATAAAGAGTTGTATGACAACTTCCATCCATTTCACCGTGTTATCTCATCTCCTTTATCTCGTTTTTGAAAATTAAATCCTTTTTGGTCCATAATATAGTTAGCCAGCTCATCTGTAAATAATCCCCTCCCTTTTCTTGTATACAGAGAGAAAACTTTCATTCAAAGTTAACCTATTCTCTCATATAGAAGCCAGTTTGAAACCCAGGACAGCAAGGATTTTTTTCACAAACGGAGAAATGCACTTGCATTTGAGCCATGATCTGGCAAAAGGGGACTTAATGCATCTCACTGGTGCATCATACCAAGCAAGACATCACATGATTAGGGATCCATATAATTCATTACGTCTAACAACCGACCATAAGGTAGACTGGTCCTTTGATATACAAAAAAATGACCAATAGCGAAAAGTTTCAGCCCAGATGAAGGTGCTTCTTTTCATATTTGGACATTTACTGTGCATCGCAGGCGACCAGCCAAAAACTAAAATCGCCTTTGGGGATAGTTATCAGTACTAATATGAACATTGATTAGAATAGAACAACGAAAACCTAACAAATCGAAAGAGCACCTTTTTCAGCGACGAGTTACAGATTTCCGTTAACTGAAAGCTTAATATGTTGACACACAAAGCTTAACATCCAGAGTTTTTATTTAATCTTATCAGGTCCGTGTCTATAAAAAAAAAAACTATCTTTATTAATTAAAATATTTAAATTTCGTTATCATCCGGGTTTTTTTTTTTGTGAAATCCACTCTGTAATTGCGTGAAAATTACTTATAGCGCTATCAGATAGTCAAAAAGGGAAAAGTTAATATGTTATTAAATCGTTTCTCTGGATTTCTTTCACATTTGAGTCATGCTCTGTGAAAAGGAGGCTTAACGCATATGCTAACAGTATCTATCCATGTCACCCTGCGCAGTCCGCGCCGGCTGACATGCGTCGACATTTTTTGCTATTTGTAAATTTTCTGCATGTCCAAGGACCACTGTACCTTAGGATTCAGCCGGTTGTTAGACAAACTGGATTTTATGGATCCATAATTATGTGATGACTTGCTTGGTATAATACACCACGGAGATGCATTAAACCCCTTTTGCCGAAGTGTAGCTCAATTTTTTTTCCTGCCTGCCTCATTGATGAAAGTTTAGGATTCGTAACTTAACTTGAAGGCCCCGGGTGCGATCCACCCTTAGATGTTGACTTAAATAGTAGTGTTCCGAATTGCTCTAGAATGATTAGCCCTTAGGCTGCTAAGCGCGACTCACTGACCTTTTGCGGACCGTGTAGATCAAGATCAGACTGCACAAAACGTGCAGTCTGATCTTGGATCTACACCGTCCAGTAAGGAGATATTCAATTTTTAATAAAAATGATTTTGAAATACATTATTCGGGGTTTTACTACTAACTTGATTTTGATATCGGTTACTTAGCAGGATGAAAGTTATTATTACTAATTTACGGGGAAAACAGTACTTGTCCCTACAAAGTAATACGGGGAAAAAAGCGTGGGAGTGCCGTTTACAGATTTCACCCTTTCGTCACCGAAAACTTCAGCAGTCGATTTTGTGGAAGGCGAAGATCTAGATCAGACTGCCCAGAAGGTGCAGTCTGATCTTGGACCAACACCGTCTACTTCTCGATTATAAATGTTGGCCAACTATTCTCTCAATTTGCAGAGAGAATTGAGTTTGCAGCCCTGGGGAAAAAAAGAGAATCAGTTCATCTGTCGGCAAAATAGTTAATTTTTTCAGTTAGAAATAAGAATAGCGTAATGTTTATTTATAACTGTGGTGACATTGTATACAGATAAAGCGTAATTTAATATGATAGTCATTCTAAAACGGTTTGAATTCTCTTACTTTTTACCTCAAAATACCATAATAATCTTCCGTCTAAGGGTAAAATCTTTGAATCGACTGCTTTGAATTTGAAACTTAGAATTTGGGAAAGTCTAAAATTATGTCGTATGGTGGAGAGTTAAAGACTTTTTGGGGGACCATAGATCGCGATAACCAGATATGACCAGAAAACTAAACATCTTAGATCTTCTCAATCAATCATTTTAGTTCGAAATTTGGCTTGGTTTTTTATCATCTGTCTATGGGCTCTTCCTCACAAAGTGAAAACATTCGCCTCTGACGATTGTGATATTCAAGCAGACAGACAGACAGACAGGAGAGAGAGAGAGAGAGAGAGAGAGGCAGACAGAGAGACAAGAGAGAGACAGACAAGGAGAGTCAGGGAGAGACAGAGAAACAGGGGGAGATCACGCAACTACTCTTCCTTACACAGTTTATCTAACAGTAGTTCGCTTCAGGGCCTAAGGATTTATTCACATACATTCAACTTTTAATATTATGTAAATAGATTTGAGCCACGCTCTGGAAAAAAGGGGCCTTAATGCATCTCCGTGATGCATGATACCAAGCAAGCAATCACATTATCACCGGTCCATAATTGCCCCTTTCTTTAACAACCAACTGGATTATGAGGTAGAATGGTCCTTTGACACGTGGAAAATTGACCAATAGCGAAAAGTTTCGGCCCAGGTCAGCCTGCGCGAACTGCGCAGGCTGACCTGAATCGATACTTTTTGCAAATGCATTAGGCCCCCTTTTCACAGAGCATGGCTCATTAAAGCCCCTTTTCACAGAGCATGGCTCATTTTATAATGCATTAGCAAAAAAACTTGTTTGTCATCTGATTTTGAAGGCAAGTGTTACCCAAGATAATACTGTCTGCCCAATTTACCCACAAAAGTTTCCGGTGGCTATTTATCATTTCTGACTTTTTTTTATAGAGTTTGCATTAAAACTATTTAAAACCTGAAATATTACAGAATTTATATGCACATCATAACGGGGATGGATTGAAAACATGATATTTACGGAATATAATATGCACACGATAATATTGTCGACTTGAGGACGAATTAATTCCCGCTTGATTATTTTCATTAAACAGTAGTAAAAATATAAGTCATGCTCTGTGTAAAGGCGGTTTAATGCATCCGCAAAAAAAAAGTATCGACCCCATCACCCTGCGCAGCCCTCGCAGGCTGACCGTGGTCGAAACTTTTTGCTACTGGTCAATTTTCTGCGTGGCAAAGGAACAGAGGAACTGCGTACATCATAAATCAGTCGGTTGTTATACAAAATGGATTCTATGCATCCATAATTATGTGATAATTTGCTTGGTATCATGTATCTCGGAGATGTATTAAACCCCCTATTTCCAGATCATGGCTCAGGTATAATACAATTTCTCATAGAGAATCTACCAAAAATAAACGCTACACCAAAACAAAGCCGTAAGATAAATCGTTTGTAATTATCAGTTTTAGCCGTTTAACTTTATCTTTATGTACGATAAATAAGGCAAAGTTCGCACAGGATACGTCCAGGAATTCCAGGTTTCAAAAACATAAATCACCGTGGTAAATGTAAATCAACTTAACCATTTACCAAACAATCCCCTGTTTTAACGACCCTGATGAAGAATGCCTTTGAAAACAGTGTGGGGGAAAAAAAGGAGAAAATGCTTGTAACCACAATTTTCTCCTTTTTCCCACCTTGTTTTCTAACCTGCCGAAGATAAATTTCAAATTTGTTCCATGCTTAATTTACAACGACAAAAGCTTTGATATCGGACCATTCCACCATTTTGTCGTTAGATTAACCCTTAAACTGCTAAATAAATGAAACGAAAATTTCCACGCAATAGTAAAAAACCAAACATTGCGATTTCAAAGTTGATTTCACCGGAAAGCAAACACCGTATCGGACAGTGCAGACCAAAGATCAGACTGCACGTTCTGTGCAGTCTGATCTTGATCTACTCTGCCCGCAAGAGGTTCATGAGTCGCGCTTAGCAGCTTAAGTGTTAAGAATTTGAGCTATTTTGTCGAATAATGTTGAGAACAGAAGCTGCTTTTCACTTGCAATTTTGTTTTAACCTTTCTTCCAAAGAAGAAAGATGTTGGGTAAATTCACTCAATACCCCGAGGGGCAAATTTTTAAGATTTAGAATCTAACATAAGTAAGCGAGCCTCTGTTGAGCCTAATAACATTTTTTTTTTTTATGACGAGTCTTACAAAAGTTAATCTAAAAAGCTATCTCATATCAAACTCTTTTTATCACATAGCAAACTCTCGCGAATTAAAGGTTAGGATGTGAAGAACAAAAAACATATTATGCACACGTGATAATTTTCCATGTATAAAACCCGAATCACTTCTAAAGAAGTATAAAACGACGTCAGATATGACGTCACACAATGCTTTATCTCAAGCATGTGTAAGATAGCAATATTCGTAATGGGTATACCACACTGTAAAAAAAGGGAGATTATGTGATAAATATCCTGCAAAGTTTATCTTAAAATGTTTAAAGTGGTACAAAGGAAAGACAGTCAATCAAATTTGGAAATTTGTGACATTAAAAAAAAAAACCGATAATGATATCTTCATTGATAATTTATATATCAATAAACCATTCTGATCTAATCTTACTTCCAGTTAGATTCACCCTGAATAGCGTCTTAGGCGTAAACAGCGGATTTGCGGGCAGGATAAGACTACACTGTATGTGCAGTGTGGTATTGGATCCATACCGTCTGCTTTTTCAGTCAAGCCTAAAAGATCTGAGCAATGCCCTGGCAAAAGGGGGCTAAATGCATCTCCGTAATGCATGATACCAAGCAAGTTGTCATGTTATTATGTATTCATAAAATCCATTTTGTAGAACAACTATCTAAATTATGGGGTAGACTGGTCCTTTGACATACAGGAAACTGATCAATAGCGAAAAGTTTCGGCCCAGGTCAGCCTGCGCGGATTGCGCAGGCTGACCTGGGTCGATACGTTTCGCAGATGCATTAAGCCCCCTTTGCACAGAGCACGGCTCATGAATATCTCTGAATTTCAGTGGACTGTATTTTTAGCCTTATAAATCGGTCAAGTTAACCCGCTTATCCTGCTACAAAAGTTAAATAAAAACTTTAAGGCGATAGTGAAAACCCGAATAACGTTATTTTTTTGAGAAAAATATCTCTTTATCGGACAGTGTAGATCCTAGATCAGACTGCACGTACTGTGCAGTCTGATCTTGCATCTACACTGTCCGCAAAAGGTCAGTGAGTCGCGCTTAGCAGCTGAAGGGTTAATACTATTTGGCGCTGAAGGAGTAAAGTACAGATTAGTCATTATTTCGGGATAGTTCTTTGTTATAGTAATTTGTCATAGATGAAAGATAGACAGCATTTAACATAAATGGCCCGCAACATGCGAAATGAGACCTTCGGGCATTTGCGTAAAGTGTCGCCCCGGATTAGCCTGCGCGGTACGCGCAGTCTAATCCGAGACGGCACTTTATGACTAAATAAGATTTTTTTTCATACAGTAGACTTTCGTGAAACAGAAAATCGCACAAAAAGGGGAAGTGTCGTCTCGGATTAATCACAGACTGCAAGGGCTGATCTGGGACGACACACTTTTACACATATGTCGGAAGGCCCCTTTTCGTGTGTTGCACGCCAATTCATAACTATAATTACACCAAATGTGCCATGCGACCTTGTAAACACTATTTAGAAGTTCGTACCTTATGGATTTAACTCTTTCAGCGCCAAATATATTAATCTCTTTAGAGGACTGAACATCCACTGAGTCTCAGAAAGATTTTTATCCTAGTGGCTTTGATTAGGCAAGCGGATGGCATAGGTCCAAGATCAGACTGCACGTTCTGTGCAGTCTGATCGTGATCCATGCAGTCCGCAATTTTAGCGCCGGATTTCGCCTATGGCGCCGAAAGGGTTTTTAAAAAATGCGCGTTCCACGATGATTGCCTTTAATTATCCAAGTCAAAAGTCTGTCGCTTGAATGAAGGTAGGTAATCACGTTCAGTGAAGTGTCTCAAATCTTTGAATTCAAGCTGCTAACTGTAGCCCCTTGTTCTTTTTGCGGACCAAGATTTTTGTTTAGACCAAGATCAGGCTCCTTAGCACTTCAAAATCGCAATATATGCTGGTTTGTCAGTCGTGTAGTTTGATCTACGACAACGATCGGTGAATTCTACAACAGATTTGTACTTGCGATTTGGTACGCTAATTCTTACAGACAGGAGCTGATCGCATATCTAACAGACGCCAGTCTCTGTATGGTCCAGTCTTGGATATACACTGTCACAAAAAAGCTTAAAGTGATGCAAAAGTCATTGATATACTACGATTGTAAAGCAGATTCACTTTGCCATTGCACAATAATAATTATGAGCCATACTCTGGCAAAAGGGGCTTAGTGCATCTCCGTATTGCATTATACCGAGCAATTCACCACGTACTTAGAAATCATTGCGACAGGATTCATTCCTCTCCCAGCGCTGACCATTGTTTCGACGATGGCTATGTGGGAAAGCAGCCAGTGGCTTGGAAAGAATATTGTGCGGAGTACTGGTAAAAGATACTCCAGGAAAACATGGATAGGTGCACTGGCCGCCGCGATATAACCGAAATGATGTTGAAAACGGCGTTAAACACCAGCAATCAACCAATCAACGTACTTAGGAATGCATGATACCTACTTTTTGTAATAACTAACTTAATCATGAGGTAGACTGGTCCTTGGACATACAGAAAATTGACCAATGGCGAAAAGTTTCGACCAGGTCAGCCTGCGCGGACTGCGCAGGCTGACCTGGGTCGGTACTTTTTCGGAGATGCATTAAGCCCCCTTTCCACAGGGCATGTCTCATTTATTACATTTGAAAATGTTGAATAATTATTAACACATCATTATTTATCTAAGTAAAACAAGTATAAAATAGATCACATCAGTCATTACAGAAACTATTACCAGTGACATATGTAGCCCTAGTTTATCCTTAGACTGCCATGCACGACTTAAGGACATTTTGTGGATAGTGTAGATCAAGATCAGACTGCTCAGAACGTGCAGGAGACATTTTTCCCCCAAAATACGTGTGAAATAGCAAAATTTGGGTTTTTACTATCGGCTTGAAAGTTTTATTTCCCTAAGGCCTATTTAGCAGTATAAGAGTTAACTCTTTAACAGACTGCAAATTTTAAAGACTCGGCCTTATTGAAACCGTTTGCAGGTTACAAACAAAATGTGGTTCAAATCATCGTGTCAGTCCTTGAAAGAGTAGAAATCATTGTGGGAAAAAGGGAAAACGCTGATTACCAGCATTGCCTCCTATTCCTTCATTTTTCTCCAGAGCCTTCCTCTTTTTATAGGGTTGTTAACCCTTTGGCTGCTAAGAGCGACTCACTGACCTTTTGCGGACAGTGTAGATCACGATCAGACTGCACAGAACGTGCAGTCTGATCTGTGATCTACACTGTCCGATAAGGAGATATTTTCCCCCAAAAAATAACTTGGAAATAGCAAATTGGGTTTTAACAATCGACTTTAAAGTTTCATTTTAGTTATTTAGCAGGATAAGGGTTAAAACACAAAATTGTGTGGTAAAGTGTTAACCGTTTTATCATCATGGCAAAAATACTGTGAACTGCAGAGATCAGAGTGCACAAAACATGGAATCTAATCATTTGTCCACATCATCCCCAATTCCATGCCAGACCACCATCAAAGGTCTTTTCATTTGCAGGGAATTGCGTATCCAGCTTTTGAAAGTTTTAAATTTATTCATTTTGCGACGAAAGAGACTAAAAATCAATTTTAAATGGGCGGGAAATAGGGTATTGTGGGAAATTCGAGTTGAAGTGTTGACAATTTCGCTCGATAAGAGATGGGACAATATTATTTATTGACTGTAATTTACTAAAGGTGAAGACCCTTTGGTCAATCCGTTTTCAATTAATTGAACTTATTGAAGTTCCTTTGAAAGTGGGCGTCGGAATTTAACTCTTATCCTGATAAATAGGTTCAATAAAATCTTCAAATGATAGTGAAACCTAATGTTGCTATTTCAAAGTTATTTTTTTTGGGGGGGGGGGGGGGGGAAGAAGGGAGTATTATCTCCTTATCGTTATCGGACACTGTAGATCCAAGATCAGACTGCACGTTCTGTGCAGTCTGATCTTGATCTACACTATCCGCAAATGGTCACAGAATCACGCTTGGCAGCCCAAGGATTGAGATAAACTAGGACCAATTCCGCGCGATTTTACAATGCCACTTTTTGTTCAGCAGAAGAGATAGAATCTAGCTTAGTGGAAAATATAAGAATCATGGATCTGTGAAAAGAGGGTTTTATGCATCTGCAAATTGTATTGACTCAGGTTAGCCTGCGCAGTCGAAACTTTTTGCTTTAGGTAAATTTTCTGCATGTCCAATGACCAGTGTATCTCATGATTCACTCGGCTGTTAGACAAAGTGAATTTTATGGATCCATAATCATGTGGAGACTTGCTCGGTATAATGCATCAACCACCCTTTTGCCAGAACATTGCTCATTTTCATTTAATCATTATTCATCACTTATGCAATTCAATAAGGAGTTCTAAACAATGAGCCTAACACGGCAGCTCAGTCGGTAACCTACAAGACCTGAAGCTCAAAGTTCGCTGGATCGATTCCCAAGCTTGGCCAATTTCTTTCTCGGGACTGGTGATAGTCTTTGCGACAGAATTAATACCTATCTCACACCTTATCATTGTTTCTAAGGACCTCTTCCTCAGGGTGGTTAAAGCTCAGACATTATTTTTCGGTAAGGACTTGAGAACAGGAGGTCGCTGGTTCAATCCCCGGCTTGGCCAATTTCTTTCCGAGGATTGATGATGGTCATTGCGACAGGATTCATTCTTCTCTCACCGCTGACCATTGTTTCGACCATGGTTATGTTGGAAAGCAGCCAGTGGCTTGAAAAGAATATTGTGCGGAGTACTGGTAAAAAGAAACTCCAGGAAAGCATGAATAGATGCACAGTCCGCCTGACTGAAATAATGTTGACAACGGCGTTAAACATCATACAATCAATCAATCAATTATTTTTCGGCGAAGGGCTCAAGTCCAATAGATCACGATAACATGAGTGTGCAGTCATACCTCCTACCCTGACTTTGTGATAATCTTTATCCTGCTAAGTAACTTGAATAAAACCTTCAAGCTGATAGTAAAAACCCGAATAATGTAATTTCAAACTTAGTTTTTGGAGAACAATATCTCCTTATCGGACAGTGTGGAGCCAAGATCAGACTGCACGTTTTGTGCAGTCTGATCTTGATCTACACTGCCCGCAAAAGGTCAGCGAGTCGTGCTTAGCAGCTTAAGGGTTAACGATTTATTCTTTAGACTGATGTGCATTTTTAGACTATTAACAAGACGAAAATATTGTAATGACTGGGCCGTTTTACCCAGGGAACCTCGCGAATTTCGAACGGTTAATGCCCGTTCTTGACAGTCTGATCTTGATCTACACGGTCTTTAAAAAGCATTTCAAGTGCCCCTAAGTATGTTGAAGGCCAAAAGGTCATTACGACATCCCGTCACTTTATCGATAATGTTACTGGCAAAGAAATTTCCTCGGAACAGTCAAAGGAAACTGTATATGTTTACTTTTATTTTCAAGAAAATGAAATCATGTTGACCTTTAAGCTTCTAAGCGCAATTCGCTGACCTTTTGCGGACTGCGTAGATCAAAATCAGACTGCACAGATTGTGCAGTCTGATCTTGGATCAACACTGTCCGATAAGGGGATATTTTTCTCCAAATAATAAGTTTGAAATAACATTATTCGGGTCTTTACTATCGACTGGAAAATTTTAAGTTTTTTAGTAGAATATGGGATGATACTCTATAAAATGCAGCTACAACAACTCTTATAAACCTTCAAAAGAATGCGTGTCTCACAATTCACAGTGACAAGCTCACATTTTTGTCATTTCTGTGTAAAATTTATGTGAAAATCCCGCAAATTTCCATCTGAGCCGCCTTGAATGGTTGTTTATTTGGGCACTTCAAAAGTTCGGGACAGCCGTAATCTTCTTGAGCTGGTCGATGTTTGATAAAGCGTGCTCGTTACCAGGTTGAGATGACCAGTATTCGGAATTTCGAGTGGTCAAGCGCTCAGTAAATGAGATAAAAGACGTAAAGGATGACCATTTGAACCCTTAGGCTGCTAAGCGCGACTCAAGGACCTTTTGCGGACAGTGTAGTTTAAGATTAGGCTGCACGTTCTGTGCAGTCTGATCTTGGATCTACACTGTCCGATAAGGGGATACCACCCCCACCCCCAAGAAAAAAGGAAAAAAAAAAACCTTGAAATAGCTGTATTTGGGTTTTTACAATCGGCCTGAAAGTTTCATTTAACTGTTTTGGCAGGTTAAGAATTAAAGTCCGACTATCGATCAGGTGTGAAGTGATGTTGTCCCCTACCTTTGATAACAAACAATCCTTATTTTCACTCCTTACCAGACCACAAAATATCACACTCATCCAAGTTGAAAGCAGTTGCAAATAAAATGAGTCTCAAAACGAGGATTTGTTACGGAAAGAATAGAAAACATTGTGGGAAAAGGAGAAAATACTGGTAACTAATATTTTCTCCACTTCCCACAATGTTTTGAAAAGTCTTCTTTTTGAAGGTCGTTAAAAATCGGGACTGTGTGGTAAAAAATTAACGATGATGAGGCAGAAGGGCTTTGAAAACATTGTAGGAAACAGAAAAAATGCTGGTAACCAGCATTCTTTTCTTTTCCACATTTTTCTAAATCCTTTTAGAGACACATCAAAGCTACGTTCCGCCTCAGTCAATCAGATGTTTGAACTTGGAAATAGGATTTGAAATTACTGAGAACTGTTGTTGATAACATCACCATGGTCCGTGTTTACTAACTATCCTGTCGAACATTCTTAGTCCATTTGGTTCAGCCAATCAAAAGTTGTGTTACTTTCAAATTTAGAAAATTATTGAGGACAAGGCTAAGACTGTTCCTAATTATGTTGGTGAATACAGACCCAGATCCTGGTCTACTGCTGCGCAAAGGTTACGTATGTGAACTATTTATCCCGTTTTGCATTATACGTTAGGTACGCGGATTTTGCTATATCAGGGGAGATAACCCTATCTATCACGTATGCTGACAATGACATTGACAAAACTACAAAAAAAAAGTCTTCCAAAAAGCGCGTGGAACGACCTCGTGACGCCTGATCAATTTGTGAAATCCCCTCAACGCAGGGTGGTATTCAATTTGACATGGTGTAACTTATCGTTGACAAGCAACTTGTTGACGGAAAATAATTACATGTACATTAACATAAACATGCATTTTGACGGAAACCTGTCCAATTTGATAGGCTAGTCTGAAATTCGACAGAAAATCGTAATTCACAAGTTTGGCTGACCTGTGTACCTTTAACGGTTCTCTTGCATATTGCACACGTAAACAAAAGTTGGTTTACTGTACCAGTTATGTTGGTGTTATTCACCGATTTCGTTCGTTTTCCGCTCATTTCGTGGGAAAGATTTGCCCTAAGACCCTCGCAAAACCTAGTAAAAACATCAGAATGATTCTATTGATTAACTCATTGCTTGCAAAAACGATTTCTTCTTTCATAATTTTCAATAAGTGGTGCAAAAATTTTCTGCATGAAGAGATGAATTAAGGAAAAATATATGAAAAGAAACAGCAACTAACAATGTATTCGGTTACATTGTCGACATATTTTTTTTAAACTGCGATATCCCATATTTCGATTTCATGAAGAAATTCAAGCTGCATGGCCAATTACACATGTCTACATGATAATCTGTATCCTGTATCGCGAGGTCTGGCACACAAAGTCGGGATTTTAACACTTCACTAATCGAAAGGAATTTAGACTTGTTCAAATTGAAAAAAAATATTGCAAGCGACTAAGTAAGATGATGCTGAAATGATGGGGCTTATCTTTCAAAAGAGTAGAAAACTCTGTGTGAAAAGGAAAGAAAACACGTTATTTACCAGCAATTTATTCTTTCTCTCCTTTTTCCAAAAGCTTTCTCTTTTGAAGTCGTTAGAACACGGGATCGTTTGGTAACGACCATCGACTGTAAATAGTGCGCTTTAATTGGAGAATTTAATTTAGATAAGCCATGCTGTGTGAAAATGGGCTTGATGCATTTGCAAAACGTATCGACTCAGGTCAGCCTGTGCACTCGGCGCAGGATGATCTGGGCCGATTTTTCATTTTTGCTTTTGGTCAATTTTCTGTATGTCAAAGGAGCAGTGTACCACTTCACGATTCAAAAGTTTGTTATACAAAACGGATTTGAGGGATTTATAATACTGGGATGACTTGCTTGGTATAATGCATCATGGAGATGCATTAAGTCCCCTTTTCACAGAGCATGGCTCAAATAGTATTTTACCCTAGTAGTCTTAGTGGTAATTTTTGCACTGCGATTGAAAAGCTGAAACAGATTTGATAGGCTTTTATAAGGATAAGAACCTATATAGTGTATATACCTACGAGTACGTGCACATTGGAATGCCTGTCAACTTCACCATACTGGGTGCTTTTCCCACAATAAACGAACGGTTCTCCTAAAATCATCGAAAATAAAGTTTCATCTATACCATAGTTTTTTTTTTTCAGTCCACTAAAGTGGAGATACTTGATTTACTTGAAGAAAAAAGACCCGGAAAATTTGGTAAAAACAACCATGCTATTTTGCGAATGTCGGAATTCACTTCGAATGAATTTCTTGCTTCGTCTTGCATCCGAATTATCGGTACATGTATTTTACTCTATTTAATTCCTTTTCATTTGCCGATATGAATTTATAAAAAAAAAAGACTACATTCATTTAGGTATAAAACGTTTCACGCTATAACATGATTAAACTGCTACGTTTTTCTTTGAGGCAGATGAAACTTCTCGTCTTCGTGTTCGCTATATCCTAATTCAAGTGTACAATTTAGAGATTGTATATGGTTAGTCGATCGCCGCACAGGTGTTTCTTTATTCAAAATATCTACCTTAAATAATTTTAATCCTGATTTTGACTCAAGTCGTAATTATTTCATGTAGATTTTATTTGAGCGACGGTCTGGGTTGCATCTTCGTAAGACATTATACATGTACCAAACTTGAGGTTGCATATTAATATGGATACTTCTGTCTAAAAACTGATTGAATCACGTGGTAATATTCCTTCTTTATGTATTCCTTCTGTGCTTTACTTGTGCAACTTATTTTATGTCTAAAAATAGCATGTGTGGGTTAACCCTTATCCTCTTAAATAAGGTAAATGAAACTTTCAAGCCGATAGCAAAAAACTAGAATTATTTTATCGCAAACGTATAATTTGGAGGAAAAATACATGTACCTCCTTATCGGACAGTGTAGATACAAGATCAGACAGCACGTTCTGTTTAGTCTGATCTTGATCTACACTGTCCGCAAAAGGTCATTTAGTCGCACTTAGCAGCCTAAGGGTTAGTTCTTTTTCGGTCACTCGATACTCGCGACTCGAGTTAAGCAGCATTGTACTAGTTTAATTATACAAAACGGCTGTTTCTCGCTTGACCCAACGAGTCACGTCAATCATTTACCTTAATTCAAGCATGAGGATGAAAAATTGAACATTTACGACGGAGACAGGTCGGACAGAAGTCATTGTCTTTTCTCTGTACCTGTGCAATAAAACTGATTAATTCAATTTATCTATTTATCCGGATATTGATCTAATCCGATTATTGAAGCAGTAAAGATTAAACTGATACCGCCGATGTTTTATTACTGCGGTTATAAAACGGAATGACGGATATAAACAATTGGAAATTATTCATTATGTTTTTCAAAACTCTTGGATTTACTCCAAAACACTGAGGTAATTTAGACGATGTTAGAGGAGTGAGGCACATGCCATGAAAGAGAGGAAATTATTGCATGTGTGTAAATCGGTTTGTATTGAGCTGACTTAGACTGAACTATTTTTTTGTTGTTGTTGTTGTTTTGTAATTTGTGTGTTTCTTTTCGGAGTACTATTTACCCAAGATAAATACAACTTCGTTCAACGGTTTTACTTACAGGTAAGCCATTTTAATATGAGAATTACAGATATGGGGGGTGCCTTAACCCTTAACCACTATCCTACTGAATAAGTTAAAACTTTCAAGACGATAGTAAAAACCCGAATAGTATTATTTCAAACTTATTTTTTTTAGGACAATATCTCTTTATCGGACAGTGTAGATCCAAGATCACGTTCTGTGCAGTCTGATCTTGGACATACTTTGTCCGCAAAAGGCCAGTGAGTCACGCCTGGCAGCTTAATGTTTAACGAAGTACCTCTGTATGTTTAATTTGAGGTTTATGAGTTAGCTGATCATCTTTGTCTTTTTTTCAGTATTAGTTCAATTACACAGGACAGTGCCACCTGTGCATCTCTGACGGTGGCCTATCAGGAATATAAAACACTGTCATCTTTCAATTGACGAACGAAATCCTGATCTCAACGAGTAGAACAAATTTATCCACAAAAAAAATGTGTATCGGGCTTTATTTCAATCTCGTCACCTTTTGATGTCATTTTCAGGCTCGGTTTCCAAAATTATCGTCACCTGATATTCAAGCAAGGTTGGAGTTCACACGCGATGCCAGTATCAACCCTTAACTCTTTTTTACCAAACGAAAAAAAAAATGACTTGTCCAAATAGAAAACATTTGCAGATGACAAATTAAATGTAGCTCAAATTGATGGAATTTATCTTTGAAAGTATATAAAACATTGTGGGAAAAGGAGGAAATGCTGGTCATCAGCATTTTCTCCTTTTCCCACACAGTTTTCTAAAGCTTTCTTCTTCCGGGTCTTTCAAACTCGAGATTGTTCGGTAAAGGTCAAGGGTTAAAGTACAAACATACATGTAAACAAACGGACACCGTCAATCAAGGAAATGGCATTTTTCGGTCAAGAACATCTGAAGTTAGTGGACAGTGTCGATCAAAGATTAGACTTCACTTTTTATGCAGACAGTAATCAGAGCTCTATATAGAGGGAGTGATTTTGATTTGAAATTGAAGATATTAATCACTCTCCACTAAACCCTTTATATATAAGATCAGACTGCACGATATGATCTACACTGACCTAAATAGATATTGAATTTGCCCACGGCAGGTAAAGGACTGATGAAATTAGTTATCAATCCCGTTTTCTAACAACCCTAGGAAGAGGCCCTTTGAAAACATTGAAGGGAAAGGAGAAAATGCTGGTAACCAGCATTTTCTCCTTTCCCCACAATGTTTTCTACCCTTTCAAAGATGGAAATAATCACTTGGTGCTCCTTTAAATTGTCGTCTGCAAATGTTTTCAATTCGGACAAATAGAAAATTTCGTCTTTTGGTAAGGAATTAAAACGCTGCGGGATTCTCTTTGCGGTAGACCCAAGAAACTCAATCCGGCCCATCCAACGTTTCCGTTCTCTTTTCTGTCATATATCTGCTAGAGAGCGGTTTGTCACAAAATTACACTGATAAAGATCTATCTCAGTGTTTGACACGCTCACTTACAATATCACGAAACACAAGCAGTCACTTACCTTATTTAAAATCTAATCCTGCTAAATAACTTCAAAGAAACTTTTATGCCGATAGTAAAATTGTGAACGTTGCTATTTCAAAGTTGTTGTTGGAGGAAACATATCTCCTTATCGGACAATGTAGATCCAAGGTCAGACTGCACGTTCTGTGCGGTCTGATCTCGATCTACGTTGTCCGCAAAAAGGTCAGTGAGTCGCGCTTAGTAACCTAAAAGGTTAAGCCTGAGACAGTTCAAGGAGTGACGTTAGCATTATTGGACCGAACTTTGGTGTTTACCGAACTTTGGCCGAACCACCGGACAACAAAGTTCGGTTAACACCAGACCTCGATCTAACAGAGCATTGTCAGTGAGAAATCAAGACAAGTGTGTTGTACAGAATGTCTTAACCCTTTACCACACGGCAATACCTTAGAAATTTCCAAATTGAAAGCATTTGCAGACGGCATAATAAATATGAATCATAAATTGAAAACTGTTTTTGGAAGGACAGAAAGCATGGTGGGAAAAGGAGAAAATGCTGGTTTCCAGCATTTTCTCCTTTTCCCACAATGTTTTCAAAAGCCCTCTTCATCAAGGTCGTTGGGAGCCGGCATTGTGTGGTAAAGGATTAAATAATATCGATATTAGGACCAGCTCTCGCGCAGTCTGATTCTGATCAAAACCGTTCGCTAAAAGGCTAAAGATGTACTCATCACCCCAGTGAGAATTACAAGAAAAGCTGACTGACGTGTCACTGATATACCAAACAATCCACTGTTGGAAAATTCCTTGGGAGGAATGCTTTTGAAAAACCAGCATTTCATCCTTTTTCAACAATTCTATGTCCCTTTCAAAGACGAATATCAATAATCGTTACCACATGTAATTTGTGGCAAGCCACTATTTCCGATCTGAACGTACCTTAAATTTTGTCGTCTGGTGAACAGTCAAAAGTGGAACAGTCTTTCCAAGTTAGCGATACACAAATAGAAATGAGCCATGCTCTGGCAAAAGGGAGCGTAATACATCTCTTTGATCCATGATACCAGGCAAGCCATCACATAATTATGGATCCACAAAATCCATTTGTGTATATATATATATACAACTGACTGGATCATGAGGTAGACCGGTCCTTTGACATGCAGAAAATTTACCAAAAGCAAACAGTTTCAGCCCAGGTCAGCCTGCGCGGACTGCGCAGGCTGACCTGGGCCGATACTGTTTGCAGATGCATTAAGCCCCCTTTTCACAGAGTACGGCTCAATTGTAGAAGAAAAGGGAATAACAGACAGCGGAATATCGGTTTCGACTGTGCTTTGATTCACCAGTTTTTACCGGAAGTTTGTTGTGGATCAATTGAAACAGACTCGGCAACATGTCTGAAAATGTTTTGGCTCAAGATGTTACTCAAGAAGAAAAGATAGCAATCTGATAAAACACTGATAAAATACTAGACTATCAATTTCAATCTATTTACACTGCGTACAAAAAAAAAATCATCTTGGTTATATCATTAGCGCCCCTTCTCTGCAAATAAAGCCCGACCTTATCCATATCCGTTTTCAAACTGTATATTGAAATGAAATCTCTTTAATATAAATGATTTCCCTCCGATGAAAATGAAATACTCCAAACTTTACGTCGTTTAATGGCAGATCATGTGAATATTTGAATAAATCGGCTTTTTGGAGGAATGATCTGGGACGGTCAGGACCTTTGTGTAGACATATTTATTTAACCCTATCCCAAACGACAAATTTTGGACTGGTCCAAACTGAAAGAGTTTGCAGACGACAATTTTAAATTTGATGAAAATGGTGTTTAACGCCGTTTTCAACATTATTTCAGTTATATCACGGCGGCCACTGCACCTATCAATGCTTTCCTGGAGTTTCTTTTACTGGTACTCTGCCCAATATTCTTTTCATGCCACTGGCTGCTTTCCCATATAACCATCGTAGAAACAATGGTCAGTGGTAAGAGAGGAATGAATCCTGTCGCGATGACTATCATCAATCCTCGGAAAGAAATTGGCCAAGCCGAGGATCGTACCAGCGACCTCCTGTTCTCAAGTCCTGTACGCTATCGACTGAGCTACGGGGGCTTGGCTCTCTAATGGTTAAACCATAACTTCTGTTGATTGTCCATCTTTGTAAAGAAATTCAATTTCTTTGTCGTTTGCGGGAGGCAACAGGGATAATAATTTAACCCCATCCTGCTAAATAACTTAAGTAGACTTTTCAAAACAATAGTAGAAACTTGAATAATGATATTCCAAACTTACTTCTTTGGGAAACGATATCTCCTTATCGGACAGTGTAGATCCAAGATCAGATTGCCCGATCTTGATGTACACTGTCTGCAAAGGGTCAGTGAGTCGCGCTTAGTAGCTTAAGAGTTAAAATGACATGCATCTAGATTTCTTTTCGCTAGTTTCGAAAAAGAAACTATACAAAACCTGATATTTTGTATACCACTAAAAAGATGGCTATTACAAGTTGAAAATGCGAGAATTTTTAAACTTTTTCTTCTGTTGTATTTCTTTTCTCGTTTGTCACTGGCCTGCCGTTATTGTGTTACAATGGATAATTACTCTTTAAAATAACACGAGAGAAAGAAAGCTCTGTCGATATAGTCTCTAGACTATGGTTTGGACGGTCGCCTGTTTGAATCCCAGCAATGGCCAATAATTTGGTATTTTTGTGGGTTCCCCTAAACTAAGAGTAACCATTAATGTCAAAATGATTTTTATTCGTAAAATATTAGCTTTCTTTCATTTTTTTTTTATTATTAGTCAGAATCGAGTTTAATGCAGCTTACAAGCACACTTCCTCTGGTATGTCTTGCTTTGCTTTTAACATGAGAGTTCTAGCGGATATTACAGTATGAGGCAATCCACTTGTCTAGATCAATAAACATTGATACCATCATGTTTAGATATGTTAGACTGTGATTTACATGCGTGTATGTTACTTCATGTGACTTATCGCCGAAGTAAAAAAGTAGGCTCTCCAGTCGACTCCCCTGCTATGCTACTTAACCTTTTACCATACAATCCCGAGTTTTAACGACCCTGTAGAATAAAGCTTTTAAAAACTTTTGTGGGAAAAGTAGAAAATGCTGGTAACCAGCACAGAGCTGGTTACACATCCCATAATTATATCCACCGTTTTGTCGCCTGCAAGTGCTATCAAAGCAGATGAGACTGAATTGTTTTTCGTCTGATGAAGGATTAATCAGCATCAGCATTAACACTAAGAGCGCTAAATTAAGGATACATTATTACTGCCAGAGAGAAAAGAACGCTGTTTACACTTGAAAGGGTGTAGAATGGCTCAGAATTTGGTTAGCTATGTAAACTCACATAAATAACCAATATACATGTATATGGTGTAAGGGATAGAGTAACTTAAAGCACTGAGAACACTTTTTTTTTATCAAAGCACCCACCTGAATTGTGGGTGGTATTTGGTCTTTGATATTGCAATATGTAGGAAATATAACCTACAGCGCAACTTAACCCATAGGATGCTAAGCGCGACGACTCACTGACCTTTTGCGGACAGTGTAGATCAAGATCAGACTGCACAGAACGTGCAGTCTGATCTTCGATCCAAACTGTCCGGTGAAAAGATATCCATCATCCAAAAACTGCAGTTGAAATAGTCATTTAGGTTTTTACTATTGGCTCAAAAATTGAATTTCACTTATTTAGCAGGTAAAAGATTAATTGTATTTTCTAGAAGGGCGAAATTAATCGGCTATCGAAAGCATTTGCATGTTTGTTTACACGGTGTTTCACGCCGTTTTCGACTTCAGTTATGTCACGGCGGCCAGAGCACCTTTCCATATTTTCATGGAGTTTCCTATACCAGAACTTCTTTCATTAAACTCTCAGAGCTACTGGTTACCTTCCTACATGTATAACTATCATCGAAACAATGATCCGCGCAATGACTATCATTTATCCTCGGAAAAAAACTGAGTCTGGCTGGAGATTTGAACCTGCAACCCCTTGTTTCAAGCCCCGTTTTTTACTGACTGAGGTATCAGGCTCGGCAAAAGCATTTTAAAGATGACAAATTAACCCTTCACATGCTAAACAAATTAACCCCTAGGCTGCTGAGTGCGACTTACTGACCTTTTGCGGACAGCGTAGATTAAGATCAGACTGCACAGAACGTGCAGTCTGAATTTGGATTTACGTTGTCCGATAAGGAGACATTTTTCCTCCAAAAATACCTTTGAAATAGTAAATGTGGGGTTTTACTTTTAGCTTGAAAGTTGCATTTCTGTTATTTAGCAGGATAAGAGTTAACACTTAAGATGCTGAATAAATGAAACACTAATTTCTACTCAATACTACAAGCCCAAACATTGCGTTTTCAAAGTTGATTTCACCGGAAAGAAAATGCCGTTTCGGACAGTGTGGATCAAAGATCAGAATGCACGTTCTGTGCAGTCTGATCTTGATCTACACTGTCCGCAAAAGGTCAGTGGGTCGCGATTAGCAGCTTAAGGGTCAAATGAAACCCAAATGTTGCTATTGCATAGTTATTTTTGGGGGAAAAAATATCTCCTTATCGGACAGTGTAGATCCAAGATGAGACAGCGCGTTCTATGTCCTCTGATCTTGATCTGCACTGTCCTCAACAGGTCCTTGACTGTTGCGCTTAGCAGCCTAAGGTTTAACTCTTCACCACACAATCCCGACTTTTAAAGACCCTGAGAAAGGAGCCTTTTGAAAACATTGTGGGAAAAGGAGAAAATGCTGGTAACCAGCATTTTCTCCTTTTCCCACAATGTTTTCTAGCCTTCCCAAAACAAATTTCAATTTTTGAGTTATATTTATTTTGTCGTCTGCAAATGCTTTCAATTTAGACTAGTCTAAAAATTTTGTCGTTTGGTAAAGGGTTAAATGCGGCTAAAATTATTGGATTCATTTTTAAAGAGTAGACAACATTGATTGAAAAGGAGAAAAATCGGGCTACCAGCGCTTCTTTTCCTAAAAATGTTTTCGATGGCTTTTCTTCCTCAGAGTCGTGAATATGCGAGAACGTTCGGTGGAGGGTAAAGACCTTTTCACCAAATTTTCTGTGATTTATGAGCGCTATCATATATTAGCGCCTATCAATTTGATTCGCTTATTTACCTGTCAGTTTTGATCAAGTTTCCCTATAATGGCTGGGTTTTTTATTTGTTATAAATGACACTATTTCAGCCCAAAATAGGCGAGTATAATGGTACTCCGTGTATAACTCTTTGCCGAACAACCCCGTGTTTTACCGATCCCGACGAAAAAGGTTTCGGAAAACATTGTGGTAAAAGGAGAAACTGCTGGCAACCGGAAAGTGCAGTATGATCTTTGATCTACACCGCCTGCTATCTTACGCTAAACAGTGACAAAAAGTATTGTCAATGTCATTTGCTGTGAAACTATGTTTAACTTACCAAACAATTCCGTGCTTTACCCTGCTAGAAAAGGCATTTAAAAAAACTGTGAGAAAAGGAGATAATGCTGGTATTAACCAGCATTTTCTCCTTTTCTCACAGTGTTTTATACCCCTTCAAAGGCAAATCCCACCACCTGCCCCAGATTGAATTTTTCGTCTGCAAATGCATTGAATATGGACAAGTCTCAAATCTTATCCTCCAGAAAAGGGACACAAGCTGTGTCAGTCTTTTGATCTTTCCGTTAAAAATGGGGGGGGGGGGGGGAAATCTTACAGAAAAATGCACATTGAGAGCGGGAGAAAAAAGAGAAGTCACACCGCCCACTCATTCTTCCAAAAGGCGAACTTCATACAGTACCACTGCTTTTCCTTATTCACCATAATTATTTAATAAATGTGGGGGGGGGGGGGGTTTAATAAGATAAAAGTGGGCTCAAAACAAGAAAAACATATGGGCGACCTTTTTAATAAAAACGTGAAAGAAACAAACGATTGGAGAATCAGGGGCAGATAATTCATCATTAACCCTTTACCACGCAATCCCGAGTTGTAACGACCTTGTAGAAGAAGACTTTTAAAAAAATTGTGGGAAAAGGAGAAAATGCTGGGAACCAGCATGAAACCAGCATTTTCTCCTTTTCCCACAATGTTTTCTACCCTATCAAAGAAAGAAATCGTCATATGGGCTACCTTTTGCCGTCTGCTAATATTTTCAACAATTTTTATGTGCATCATATTTATATCATTGGGTTAGTAGTGAAGATGTAAGTTTCAAAACCTCGAGATCGCGCGTTTGATCTTCGCCCAAACCAATTGGTTTTTTATGGGAGTGTCATTGGGCAAAGTACATTAAAGCCCTGGCCAAATACTGCTGAAAACCAGGACATACATGAATAATAGAGCTGTCGCCGTGCTAAGACTGAAACAATGCTGAAAACGCCTTAGTAGATCCATCCATCCATCCATCCATCCATCCACCAACCAACCAACCAATTAATCGATAAATCAATCAATCAAACAATCAATCAATTACCATCTGCATACATTTTTTTCGTCTTGCAGTATACCCCTATGAAGACGTTATACCAAGAGAAGACGTTGCTCGACCACATCCTTTTCTCGCATTTTTTTCCACATGTTGTCATTATCATTATCATATTCAGCTGTTATTCATACTAAATAGCTGTACTTTATAAAGCTGTTTCCAAAGTCATTATAAACAGCAAGAACAAAATTCATAAACAATCAAGAAGAGGAACTAAAGATGTTACGATAAAATAGGCGAACAACACGGGCTTTTGCGGACGGCATATACCAAGATCAGACTGCATAGAACGTGCAGTTTGATCTTGGATTTATGTCGTCCGCATTTAGATAATTATTTAGCTAGGCCCTTTAAGAGAGATGAATTTAAGAAAGAGGTACTTGGGTCTCAATTTGATCAGTAACAAAATCAGTTGAACTACGAACAATTCACAATGATGGAATTTTATCTGTATCGAATTCGCATCGGTTGAACACTTCTAAAAAAACTACATTCGGAATGTTGCTATTTTTTTTCTTAACCCCTAGCCTGCTAAGCGTGACTAAAAGACCTTTTGCGGACAGTGTAAATCAAGATCAGACAGCACAGAAAGTACAGTCTGATCTTGGATTTACACTAAGGAGATATTTTCCCAAAAGGAATACCTCTGAAATAGCAAAATTCGGGTTTTAATCATCAGCTTAAAAGTTTCATTTAACTTATTTAGCAGGCTAAGGGTTAACAAATTTTGTAGTTCACCTCGGTCGGTTTAAGACAAAGGGGTTTTAATGCTCACAAATAGACCCGGATAACGATCAGTGGGTAGAGATTGGGCCGCGTTTGTTTATTATTGTGCTCCAGATCATGAGATTGCTTTGTGATTAATTTCTAAAGAGCTTAACTATTAGACCTTCAAGTCATTTTGACTGCTTCCTCCTTAATGCCGTTTCAGTAACTATAGTTATTTTTGAAAAAATGAAATTTCAAGCCCACAGTCTGATCTTTGATCTACACTGCGCGATATCGTGATTTTGTCGCCGGTAAAAATAACTTGTATATTTGGGTGTTTGCTGTTGACTGTACAATGTTCGTTTGAATTATTTATCAGTTTAAGACCTTTTGGATGGTGAACACACCCATGGGCTTTTGCAGACGGCATAGATCAAGATCAGACAGTCTGATCTTGGATCTATGCCGTCTGCTTGTTAAGTCAAGCCAGTAAGATAAAAATCTTTCTGATTTTCAGTGGATTGTTTTTTAAGCGTCTGAAGACGTCGAATTTATATATTTGGAGCAGAAAGAGTTAACCCCCTATCCTGCTGAATAAGTTAACTCTTTACCAAACGACAAAAATGTAGACTAGTCCAAATCGAAAGCATTTGCAGACAACATTTTAAATGTAGCTCAAAGCTTAATATTTGTCTCTTAAAGGGTAGAAAACATTGTGGGAAAAAAAGAGAATGCTGGTTACCAGCATTTTCTTCTTTTCCCACAATGTTTTTAAAAGACTTCCTTCTTGGGTCGTTAAAAGTCGGGATTGTGTGGTAAAGAGTTTAAATAAAACTTTCAAGCCGATAGTAAAAACCCGGATAATGTTATTTCAAGCCTATTTTTTGGAGAAAAATGTCTCCTTATCGGACAGTGTAGAACAATGATCAGACTGCACGTTCTGTGCAGTCTTATCTTGATCTACGCCGTCCTCAAAAGGTCAGTGAGTTGCGCATAGCAGCGTAAGAGTTGAAAGGTAAAGGTAGAATTGCTAACCCGTAATATATAGATATTATAATTAACCGAGCTGTAAAATACGGTGCACAGTTTCTGTACGTGCAATGTTCAGATTCAGTGGTTAAAATTTTATTCCTTTTTGATTCAATGGATGTGATTTTTTTCCTCAAATAAGAATTAGGTAAGTGGGTTTTTTTTCATTCAGAACTTTAGTTCTCCTGAAACAATCAACTGTGCCCGTATTTTTTTTTCTTACAAAATTTAATGCAAATGTATATGTACCTGTACAAAGTTCAAGCACAACGCAATACTTCGAACTTGAACTGTCTTCAATTTTTGGATTTTTATCAGCCCATTACCGTTCAATCCCAAGTTTTATCGACCCCTAGGAAGAAAGGTTTTGAAAATATTGTGGGAAAAGGAGAAAATGTTGGTAACCAGCATTTTCTCCTTTTCCAACAATGTTTTCTATCCTACCATAGACAGATGTAATGATTTTAACCACATTTGATATGTCGTCTGCAAATGCTTTCAATTTGGACAAGTCTAAAATTTTGTCGTTTGGTAAAGAGTTAAAGAGCTAATGGTTACATACTGTTGCCATTCTCTCCCGCGGACCTTTTTTTTTCCTATTGTAGGAAACTGTTTCTGAAACTGAAAACAATGTGACAAAATGAGATTTTTGCTTGTGACCAACAATGTGTCCTTTTTTGTCCAAATGTTCTGACTTGCAATTTGTTTTTAGCCGAATCTATTTAAGTCATGCTCTGACAAAAGGGGACTTAATGCATCACAATAATACACTATGCCAAATTGACCGAGAACGAAAAAGTTTCGGCCCAGGTCAGCCTGCGCAGTCCGCGCAGGCTAACCTGGGTCGATACTTTTCGCAGATGCACGACTCATTTGAATAATGAAGTGTTGTTAAGCTTACTTGCATCTTGAAGGGTTATGCCTTGCAAGGAGATACATCTAAACCCACTTGCAATAGCGAAGCACAGAACGTGCAGTCTGATCTTTGATCTACACCGTCCGATAAGGAGATGTCTTTCCTCCAAAAATCCCTTTGAAACAGGAAAGGTTTGGGTTTATACTATCGGCTTGAAAGTTTCATTTGTTTTATTCAGCAGGATAAGGGTTAACTGTTATTACAAACAGGCTGGGACCTTGAAACCTGTATGCCAGTGATATTGTAATCAGCAGATTCGTCATACTCACTTAGTTTAATTCATTTATTCGGGAAACCAGCACAAAATATGCGTTTGGACATGAAAAAAGCAACCTGCATTAACCTACGTGAACTAATAATTATCAATCCTTATTCTGCTAAATAAAAGAAATGAAATTTTCAAACCGATAGTATAAACCAAAATTTTCCTATTTCAAAGGTATTTTTGGAGGAAAGATATCTCCTTATCGGACAGTGTAGACCACAGATCAGACTACACGTTCTGTGCAGTCTGATCTTGATCTACGCTGTCCGCAAAAGGTCAGTGAGTCTCGCTTTGCAGCCTAAGAGTTAACGAAATGGAGGGGAAAATGGTGGAACCATTTATCGCAGAAAAAAACATCATCAGACTTCACTCTTAGCTTTCTAGTGGCAACATTGAGCGTTTTGTGAACAGCATAGTTTCAGACCAGACTGCACCAAGCGTTATGTCTGGTATTCGATCTGATCTCTATAGTGTGTGTGTTAGGGTTTTTTTTTTTTAAATTCTGACTATACACGTAGTTATCTTAAGTTGTAACAATCTCGGAGTCTCTTTTAACATTTTACCACACAATCCCAGGTTTAAACGACCCCGACAGAAAACACCGTGGGAAAAGGGCAAAATGCTGGTAAAGTAACCAGCATTTACTCATTTTCCCACAATGTCTTCTATCATTTAAAATACATGTACAATGTCATCGTTTCTGTCCCATTGTTTTATTTGTCGTTTCTAAATGCTTTTAATTTGGATAAGTCTGAAATGTTATCGTTTGGTAAGGCGTTAACCCCTAGGCTGCTAAGCGCGACTCACTGATCTTTTGCGAGCAGCCTAGATCAAGATCAGACTGTACAGAACGTGCAGTCTGATCTTTGATCTACACTGTCCGATAAGGAGATACCTTTCCTCGAAAAATACCTTTGAAACAGGAAAATTTGAGTTTATGCTATTAGTTTTTAAGTTTCATTTCTTTTATTTAGCAGGATAAGGGTTAACGTTGCTTCAAAAACACTGGCAATGATAAAACTTCATGTTGGATTTCATTGATCTGAATACGTTGACAATAGAAAAGTATTCAAAGTTAGACTATTTAATCAATACACAGTGTACTTACTACCAATTTTAATTGCTCGGATTTGAGTTAAAATCGGCATTCAAACTGTATTGTGGTAAATATAACTTATTAAATCTTAATCTTTGAATAGGATGGATTATCAGGATTAGGGAATTAGCAATTATTACTCTTGAACACTTCAAGACAGGAAGGTCTTTAATCCACTGCGACTAGACCCTTGAAAAGACTTTAAGAAAAAGTAAAATACCTCGTTCTTGTTGGGCTGTGTTGAAAATGACAGTATGTTTCTAGAGGCTATCTTAACCATTAGGCGGCTAAGCGCGTTTCAATGGCTTTTGCGGACAGTGTAGATTAAGATCAGACCGCACAGAACGTGCAGCCTGATCTTAGATCTTCACTGTCCGATAAGAAGCTATTTTCCTCCTAACACTTACTTTGAAATAGCTAGTTTCAGGTTTTTCCTATCGGCTTAAAAGTTTCATTTAAGTTATCTAGCAGGTTAAGGGATAAATTACTTCAATACAAGCCTGACGGTACAAACCAGAGATATCCTGATTTACTGAAAAACCCCTCTTTCTAATGTTATTTCTGAACTGGAGTGTTTGAAGTAGATGCTCAAAACAATAACATGTTAAGCTTGACTAAAGAAGCGGATAGTATAGATCCAAGATCAGACTGCACGTTCTGTGCACTGTGATCTATGCGGTCCGCAAAAGCCCCTTATTCCACCTATGGCGCTAAAAAGGGATAACTCCGTCATACACAAAAAAAAAAACTATATAATGCCCATAATTATGTAGCTCGACCATGCTATCGCTACTTTGAGAACACATCACAAAATATGGAAAAGTGTTGATCAGACTGCACATATCTAGTCTGATCTTAATCTACACCTAATTAGACTGCACATTCTCTGCAGTCTGATTTAGATATCTGTACTGTCCACAACAGCAAATGAAATTGTGCTTTTCTGCAAAAGTTTATCAAACACCTGCTTAGAATATTTTTCTCCTTTATGTATGAGTTTGGCCCAGGTAACCAACTATTGGAACCAGCAATGTAAAGTTAACTACTTCTTTGCGATTCTAATAATCATAAAACTTCAAAAAGATGGCGTCATGCAATCAGAAGGCTATAAACTAAGGAAATGTTGCGAAATAGATTTACAGCTGTTTTATCAAACCACTATTATTTCGTATGCCGGTTATTCTCTTAACCCGAAAGTCTTTCCCAAATTCAAAGCGTTTGCAGACGACAAAATGAAACTAAATGTGGCTCAGAAAATAATTTGTCATGAGAAGGTAAGTACACACTGCTGGAAAAAAATGCTGGTTATCAGCATTTTCTCCTTTTCCCACATTTTTTTTCAAAAGTTTGTTTCTTCAGGGTCGTTACAACGCGGGATTGTTTTAAAAATGATTACAGAGCAAAACACTTTTTCAGTCTAGACGTAAGTGCCTAATATGTGCAATATCGTAGATGATTTTGCCTAGAATATCGCATCAAAGAGGAAACTGTAGTTAAAACATCCGACTGCACCTTTTGTGCAGTCTGATCTTGACCTAAATTGGCGACATGATAACAATAGCAGTGAAAGGCCGTTAGGGGTTAGAAACGGCGTTGAGGTTCAGTTGTGACGAGCACTTCCGTTATAACCTAATCTTTAGTTTTCATGAAGTTCTTGGTAACAAATTTAGGATCTGACGAATCTTAACAGATTCTTAGCGAAACCCATAAAACTCGACTAAAGGTCTGCAGCAGACGTACAAATCGACACTTTAAAGGTAGATTTCAGGTAGATTTCAGAAAAAGTCAAGCGACGCCATCGAGTGCACTTATCTTTACCGCTTAAAGCGCTGGGCCCGGCTTAAAGCTTTTGTAGAAATATATAAATATGTAAATCAAGATAAGACTGCTCAGAGCGTGCAGCCTGATTTTGGATCTAGACTCTCTGCTACTTTGTCAGATGTTCTAACCGAAACATCCTTGACATTTGTGGCTCTTTTCCCAATCTGAAAAGACGCAATTAAATCATTCAACACCGCCCTCCGGGTTAACTATTTCAACAAAATTTTGGACTCGACCAAATTAAAAGCAATTGCAGACGAGAAAATAAATGTAGCTCAAGTGTTGATTTCTGTTTTTGGTTAATAAGAAAACATGAAGGGAAAAGGAGAAAATGCTGGTTACTAGCATTTTCTCCTTTTCCCACGGTGTTTTCAAAAGCTATCCTTCATCAGGGTCGTTAAAACTCAGAGGGTTGTATGGTAAAAGGCTAAACGAAAGGATGTAATGGATGATCAACCTGCGCTGGCATGAAGACTGATCTTTGCTCTAGTGCGACAGCGACTGTCAAACACAGGCCGTATGGGCTAAAAGTGTTTCGAGTGACTTCTGTTTTAAAAGATTTAAGCACTTGAAAATAGTTTTCCTCTATTTGTTTTTGAAGTTCTGAAGTGGTTTGTTTCGTATGATGTCGTTGAAATGAACAGTTACTCTCGTAAAGCGCGCAAACATCAGACCTCCTATAAATGAATCATGCTCTGACAAAAAGGGGTTTAATTCATCACCGTGATGAATTATACCAAGCAAGTCATCACATAATTATGGGTCCATGAAATCCATTTAGTCTAACGATTGACTACATTTTCAGGAAGAGTGGTCCTAGGACATACAGAAAATTGACCATTAGCGAAAAGTTTCGGTTCAGGTCAGCCTGCGCGTACTGCGCAGACTGACCTGAATCGATACTTTTCGCAGATGCATTAAGCCCCCTTTTCATAGAGCATGGCTCATTTTAATTCAGCAGGATAAAGACGAACAACCACCAATAGAGTAACAAGTGCTACCTGACGTCATGACGTTTCACAATTGTGATATAAGCTGTATGTGATTTTTAAACGTAGCGTTGTCAGAGTATAAGTTCCTGTTGGACGACTGACTATTCGATTGTAATGCATATAATTATATTAGCCATGCTCTGTAAAAAGGGCTCTTGGTGCATCTGCAAAAAGTATCGACTCAGGTCAGCCTGATCCGTGCACTGGATCAAATTTTTTGCTATCGGTCATTTTTTGCATGTCGAAGAGCCAGTGTGTCCCATCATTCAGTCGGTTGATATGCAAAATGGATTTTGTGGATCCATAATTATGTGATGACTTGCTTCGTATCATGCATCGCGGGGATGTATTCAACCCCCTTTTCCCATAACATGGCTCATACTAATTCTATTAAAATGCTTTATAAACTGTTAAGTTTTCTGGGTGGTTACGACCATATAAAGTGCAGACCAACCGTCTTATTTTTTCAATTACACTTCTCAACAATGAATAAATTATGAGCTTCCTACAACGCTAACATTGACTAAAACGTGACAAAACGCGTAACTCCTCATTATCAGAATTTTTCCCGTTCGCCTGTCAAAGTATGTTTTTCCTCATTCTCAATAATTCTCAGTTCTTTCCGTCATTTTATTCGGATCGTCCAATAACTGAAAATGAAGTAGCGGATGGAAATTTATGATGACCATCTGTCGTAAAGATGTGAAATAGATGCTCATAGAATCAGTAATGAAGAATTTATAGCGGGAACGAGTCGTAAATTAGTTACCTATATCGCATCTTCTGTATTGAATTATAACTTATTATTGGGGTCTTCACCTGGCACCAGATTTATACAGCTGACTCTGTACCGAACATTTCTGCTTTCCCTTTACCGCACAATGCCACCTTTTAACGACCCTGAGAAAGAGGCCTTTTGAAAACATTGTTGGAAAAGGAGAATATGCCGTTTACCAGCATTTTCTCCTTTTTCAACAATACTTTCAAAAGCCTTCTCTTTAACCCTTTCCCAAACAAGCCCCGGTTTTCACGTGCCTGCAGTACAAGTCTTTTGAAAACACTGTGGGAAAAGGAGAAATTGATCGTAACGAGCAATTTCTCCTTTTCCCACAGTGTTTTATACCCTCTTTGATAACTTTCTGCCATTTTCATCAAATTTAAAATTGTCGTCTGCAAACTCTTTCAATTTGGACCAGTCCAAAATTTGTCGTTTGGGAAAGGGTTAAGGGTCAATAAAACTCGGGATAGTGTGGTATAGAGATAACGACCCTCAGGAAGATGACATTAGCAAACGTTATGGGAAAGGAAAACATGCTGGTTACCCATGAGTATTTTCTCCTTTTCCCACACGGCTTTTCTACTTTTTCAGAAGCAGATCCCTTAAATGAAGCTAGATTTAATTTTTCGTCTTCGACTAATTTCCATTTGAACGGGCCGTTGTCTGGTAAAAAGTTAATCCTCGGAGCGTCCATTAAATCAAACAGATATCTTGAATCATTTTTATCAATTACCATGTATCGCAATTATTCGGTCAGATTCTCTCACAACATACATGTAGCTACAAGCAGACCTAAGATCAGAATGTACGTTTTGTGTACGCTGATTTTGATCTACACAGGCAAAGTACATAAAAGCGTCTTGAACTGTGATCCGTTGCTCAAAGCGTTGACCTTTATTTTCTGACCCGAAGGTTACCATCTGCTTTTATTATGGGTTGAAAGCAATAATTTCTCCCCCTTTTTCCCAGGTGTCTTACTTTGCGACCTTTTTAATATTGATTCCATTCCTTTATTTTTTAACTTGACATAGACGTGTAAATTTTTTTACCATTCTACAAGTTTATAATTACATGTAGTACTGTCGACTAGTATGCGGTAATAAAATGAAAAGGGAGTGATTATTTTCCACTGGCTCCAAAAAAGAAAATCAAATTCGAGATTGCGCAATCAGCGTTTATGTTAACTTATAATGCTTTCTACCTTTTCGAAGATTGTCGTCTGCAAATGCTTTCAATTTGGGCGAGTCTAACACTTTGTCGTTTGGTAAAGAGTTAAAGGTCGAAGTGTTTAGAGCTGATTTAATGGAGAAAAAGGCTATCGATTTCTTGCTCTTTTCATGGTACTCTTGATTCTCGGATACCTCCTTATTGGACATCGATATCGATCACACCACTCGATTGATTTCTGGTAAACTCTACCCTTTGTTCCATCGGTAGATACTTGAAGTAGTCATTTTTTTTTTTGTACAAAAAGTAAAAGTGATCAAGAACTTGCTGTTCAGATCGTCGCGTCGAAGAACAAAACCAGTGCACGCGCACACACACGAAATAGCAACAATGCTGGAAATGTTTGGCTAGATAAATTTTGATTAAAAAATGAATTATAAAATGACTGATAAATTTATTCAGTAGTAATCTAAAGGGCTAAAAGCAAAATACATTTACTGTATTAGGTTGTAATTTGTTATAAATACGTAATGTTGATATGATTTTCACCATTGAATAAAAGCGCAGCTGTAGTTTTTGGTAAGGAAAATCGGCACAGCTGTTACACCCAAATGGATGTCGGTTCTAGCCAGTACTTCGAATTAACTGACAACTTCTCCTTTTGTCCACAACGTTCTCAAAAGTTGTCTGCCGTAAGTTGGGAAAAAAAAGTCGCCCGCAGGTGGTCATGTGACCTTTAATGGTGAACTATCATAATACAGATGGTTAGTTTGATATAATTGGTCTGAGGTAAATATCATTATTTTATAAGTCAATATCATGACAATACAGAAATTATAATGATAAAAATTTTATTCAAACGCCAATAATTTCATTCTTTTCGTATCACAGACAAGGCTCGAGCATGATGACATACAGGCAGCCTGTTGTCGATCTTCGGACGGCTACGGGAGATACAACGGGTACCAGTTTAACATAATGAAAGAATTCGATGTCTGGTCACCATCTTTTTCACATGGATTCTCGGATTTAACCTTAATTGTTCATATTGATTATAATATTCTACGGTTTTAGAATGTTGATATAATATTTAACTCTTTTGCTGCCAATCGAACAAATTTAAAACATTTTTTAAATGTCTTAACGTAGTCGAAAACAAATTTGGTCACACTTTAATATTAGATCGTAGAAGACGCAGATCCAAGATCAGACTGCATGCATTTTGAACTAGGCCGACCCTATAAGCTATGTCAATCGCCGTTGTTAGTGAAAGAGCTAACCTTTTGTTACACACAATCCAGAGTTTAGTGACCCCGACAAAAAAAAAAGGCCTTTGAAAACATTGTGGGAAAAAAAGAAAATGCTGGTAACCAGCATTTTCTTCTTTTCCCCATATGTTTTCTACCCTTTCAACGACAAACCCATCTGTTGAAACGTTTTAAATTTGTCGTCTGTATAAGCTTTCAATTTGGACAGGTCTGAAAATTTTGTCGTCTGGTAAAGAGTTAAACTTAAGTATTGCTTCCTTTACATAACCTTCCTTTAACCCTGTACCACACAATTCTTAGTTTTAATGACCTTGAAGAAGAAGGCATTTTAAAACATTGTGGGAAAAGGAGAAAATGCTAGTAACATCATTGGTTGAGCTACATTCAAGTTGTCGTCAGCAAATGCTTTCTATTTGGTCGCGGTCGGAAATGTAGTCGTAAGGTAAAGAGTTAATAAAAAACGAAGCAATGATTCAGTCTCACCAGTCTCGACATTTAGCCCCGGGATCAAACATGGACACATAACTTTAACCCTATCTGTGAGAGGATAGCTTAATGTTCGCTTTCAGGCAACGTAGATAAAGATCGGACCGTATTTCCGTGCACTTTGCTCCTGGATATGTAGTAACTCTTTACCAAACGATAAAATGTTGAACTATTCCAGATTGAAAGCATTTGCAGACGACAACATAGATGTGACTAAACAATAGAAATTTGTCTGCTTTGCACAAAATAATGCCATACCTCTCTACCTGATAGAAAAATCGTAGACTTTTCTAAATTAGAAGCATGTGCAGACGACATGTTTGATTGTTGCTAAAATGATGAAATTTGTCAATGGAAGGGTAGGAAACATTGTGGGAAAAGGAGGAAATGCTGATTACTAGCATTTTTTTTTTTTTTTTTCTTTTCATACAATGTTTTCAAAGGCCTTCTCTCCTGGGGAGTCCTTTAAAATCAGGACTGCAAGGTAAAGGGTTATACCGGCTTATATTCGCACAGCAAGAAGCAAGGATACTAGGAACTGCTGTTGTATAATACTCAAAGCAACTAGGTCCATAGATCTGATATACTGCTAGCCAGTACCAGTCTCATCAACTATCTATTGTAAGGTTTTTTTTATACTGTCCCCGAAGTTTGGCCACAAGTGTTTAGATCAGTATAGGTTGGTACCCATAAATTAAGAAACGGAACCAAATAGAAACGAAACGGAACGGAACGAAACGACACAAAACAGGTCGTTGCGTTGCGTTGCGTTGCGTAGCATTTCGTTTCGTTTCCGTTTCTTAATGTATAGGGACCTAGAGTTCGGTAAGGGTAACAACACTTGTTTCAATACAAAATAATGAATAAGTAATCGAGATAATTATGTCCTTAAGTACACCCTCTTCATGCTCTCTACCCAACAGACACTTCGCATTCCGAACAGCATTAGCATGAACGACCTTCTAATTCTTTATCCTCAGGAGCAAACTTTCAGAAGACTACTGTTTGAAAACGCCAACAGTTTCTGTTTTCGCCACAATGTTTTCAGATTTGCCTAAGCTGAGAAAAGGAAACGCACGGATCTGGCACAAACAAGTTCAAAGTGTTTCGTACTTCCTGTCAAAGAAATGCCCTTTAAACTTTCGAATGGACGGATATTTTTTAATGAATACTCAGGCATGTTTGAACTATCGACTATTTACAGTATTATATATTGCCTAAAGGACTAGATAATGGCAAACTGAATTATTGTCCATTCACCAGAAGAAGTTCTAATATTTATAAAATGATATTTATAAAATAAAAAATATTTCTTATCCATTATTTTTTCTATTGGTCCGCCTGTCCAAACTCACCCAGATTTTATATCATCCCTATCGCCAGCCATGACCCACATTCACTTATGCATTGAATTTAGGTAATCGAATATATATATATGTACCTAAATTTTTTCTGACTAAATACATGCGTCGGATGCAGATAAAACAACACACGACAGAAAAAGAATGTCCGTATCTACATACTCTGAAATACGGTTCCAAATATGGTATCGATGACGTAACTCACGCGCGGAAAACAAATGTATTGATTTGCGATTTGATTGGTGAAAATTTACGCTATGATATTTATCCACCATTCATAAAAATGACGTTACTAGCTACTACACCATCGTTTGTTTTATTTTGTTTACCAGTTTACGAATAAAATGTCAAGAGCTGCAAAATTTTGTCGTTGAAAGTTGTAGGTATACAATAAAAAGAATATTGTGTTGTAATAACTTTCCTGATGCTTGTATATACTTCTCACTGCGTAAGAAAATTTTGACATCTCGCTCGACCTTCGGTCTCGCGCGATATCAAATTTTCTCACGCTGCTCGAATTAAATAGATGCACCAGGAAAGTTACTACAACATAATATTCCGTATACTTGTATATGCATCGCTGAAACATTGCAAGAAACAGTGTTCGATGCTATTCGTATTTACATGTTGTTAAATACAATCATGTATAGAATTTTCGCACAATTTCTTTTCCCCGTTTGAAGCCGCGAACAACTGTTGATTTTCTTAGGAAACCTGTTGAAACATCACTATTGGAATACCTATATTCCTTTTTTGATATTCATTCCTTTCATCTGTAGTCATGTATCGCACATTCTTAATACATCTATATACATGATTTTGTCTGATATCGACACTCTCTTCTATGCTATAGAAGTGTTGTCGGTGATCATTTCAGTAGTGTATTAGAATCACTGAATTGTGGTATCGTTTGTAATCGGGTGGATTTTAGGTGTGCGTATGTACGGTTCGTATACACTCTGTTTTTTTTTTTTTTTTTTAAACAGAATCACTAGTAGGAGCATGATCATTATTATTCGAGACATACTCTGGCAAAAGGAGGTTTAATGAGTCTCCGTGAAGCACTATACCGAGCAATTCGTCACATAATTATGAATCCATAAAATCCATTTTCTCTAAAAATCGACTGGATCTTGAGGTACAATACTCATTTGACGTGCGGAAAATTTACAAATAGAAAAAAAGTTTGAACCATGTCAGCCTGCGCGGACTGCACAGGCTGACATTGGTCGATCCTTTTTCCAGATGCATTAAGCCCTCTTTTCAGACAGCATGGCTCATTTGAAATAGGGATACATGTATGTACATGTATTAACTTTCTTTCCCCTCCCTCCCTTTTAGCCCTCAACATATTTTTGATAATAAAACAAAACTTTTTGTAATTGTTGACTGCGAAAGATTAATTAAAAAATCAGACACAAAAGACAGTTTATTTATTATATACGCACTTAACGAATAATTTTTCACACGATGAATGAAAAAAATGTGGGAATTCATAGCTGGTGCCTGGTCTTTGACTTAGAGCCGCGGCTAAAGCCACCTATCTAGCCGTTACATTTTTCCCCAGTCGAAGTACTTGTATGTGCCTCGAGCGCGAATAAATAAGTAATTGTTTTTGTATTGTTTGTATTTGGAGTTCAACGCTGTTTTAACAGATTGGGTCATATCACGGCGGTCAGTGCACCTACGCATGTGTTTTCTGGCTTTCTCACACCAGTAATGTGACACTGATGTGACCATTATAGTTATGAAAGAGGGAAAGAACACTATCAGTTTTTATACCATGAACAAATTTGAAATTCGTGTATTCGAAATGATGTTGTTAAAACCATGTAGATTCGAAACTTTAGGTCACCGTACCGCACTAGATTGAGATAGATAATACTTGTTTTATTAGAGTTGTACGATATAACACTAGTGCGATAACAATCGATAAATCTCTCGGCTCGTTCAGATAGACAGATAGTAAAGAGGCCATAAAATGTTCGACAAGTGAAGTGAAATAACTGTTGTGTTCAGAGGAAAAGTTAGACCAGGGAAGTTATGCATTTAACATCTCGTGTTGGTAGAAACAAGGTAAAGTGTCAACATTTTGTTTTGAACTTTCAGATTTTTTGGGTAAATGAATTGAACTACTTCTGGACTGAATTACAGACCGAAATATTTAAATGCAGAGATTGTCTTGGCTTAAGTACGTGTATAAGGTAAACGTACTATATAGTACTTGTAAGAACATCCTGGTCAAAGCATTATAAATAATTGATGTCTAAAGGTCATGTTTTTGAACTGGAAAATTCTTTCTCATCTATTTTGCAATCTGAAAGGTTATCCACCTTGCGTCATTTGAACTAATAGAAAATCGACTCCGTCATTGAAACATCTATTGATGTGCTTGATTCTTCACACGTAGAGATAATTAAAACAAAAAAGAATCTGAGCCGTGCCCTGTGAAAAATGGGACTTAATGGATATGCCAAAAAGTATCAACTCGGGTTGACCCTGACCTGGACCGACACTTTTTTTTTTTCTTTTGGTAATTTTTTGGCATGTCAATGGACTGTTGCACCTAATGATTCAGTCGGTTTTTACACAAAATAAACATACAAAATGTACTTTATGGATCCATGTGGATTATGTGATGACTTGCTTAGTTACCAGCATTTTCACAACCCCCCCCCCCCCAGTGTTTTCTATCCTATGAAAGACAACCTTCATCTTTTGGGATGGTTATGTGGGAAAGCAGTCAGTGGCTTGCAAAGAATATTGTGCGGAGTACTGGTAAAAGAAACTCCAGGAAGGCATGGATAGGTGCACTGGCCGCCGCGATATAACTCAAAAAATGTTGAAAACGGCGTTAAACACCATACAATCAATCCATCTTTTGGCCACATTTAATTTGTTGTCTGTAAAACTTTAAATTTGGGCAAGACTAGAATTTTGTCGTTTGGTAAAGATTTGATGAAATGTAGAATTTACGATTATTTTGTTGTACAGTCCGTGATATAGAGATCAAGCCCATTCAAAACTAAGGTTGAAAATCATCAATTGATAAGTTTACAAACCTACACCATTGTTAGAATAGGCGTGACGCATCAAAATAAATATTTATAGAATGCCATACTAGTGACTAGAGATTTTGGAAACGTAAAGATAAATCGTTTACTTTCGTATCTTCACCGGCTGTGTGAACACGTGAAAATTTCACTGAACATAATTATTGTTGGAAAATATTTAGCAGTAAAATATTGAAGTGTGCTGTTTTTGATGATAGAATGTTGGATATAAGTTCTAAATGGTGTGTATAAAGTTTGTCAGAGCATGAGATTCTTATTGATTCGGTGATAAAATCTGTTTCAAACTTCTATACTCGTTTTCAGCCAGTTTTAACCTATTTCATCTTTATTTTATAAAACTATAATAATTCTTGTATCTTCATGCCACATGTTTCACCTGACGACTGCAAGGTTGCATAGATTACGACGGCAAGAAAATGTATTTCACTTTTTTGGCAGCCTACAAAGACATCACTGTTGTCGTTTCATGTTTTCAATCAAGGACAAATCCTTTAAGTTTCTATCCCTTACACCATATTTTATCGGTAATATATCTATGCTTACACAGTTGACCAGAGTCTGAGTCATTCTACACACTTTTAAGTTTTAACATCGTTTTTTCCTCTCTGGTTTTAATGATGTATCGTTAACAATTTCAGATTTTTGCAAATCAAACGTTTGGCTCATTTGATGAAATTTGCCCTTAAAAGGATAGAAAACTTTGTAGTAAAAGGATAAAATGCTGGTTACCTACAGTTTCTCCTGTACTCACAAACTTTTCAAACGTCTTTTTCATGGGGATCATAAAAACGCAATATCATTTTGTGAAAGGTTATCCAGCTGGACTGGTATTATGTCCTAGAATGGGTGGCTGTTACTTAGATTTGAATTAGGGCAAGACTTGAGAAAATCATTGTCATTGAAATTTCGCGCATAATGTAATAGGATGAATTTACATTCCATTGAATTCTGGCGGAAACCCGGTCAGATTACACAATCGGATGCACAAGTGCTTCACAATTAGATTTAATAGGGTTTTACATTTCATTTGCAGTGTGAATTGATAAAAGTTGGCGTGAATGTCTTCAGAATTAACTGTTTCGGAGACTAACCCTTTTAGCGCCATGGGTTAAAAATAAGGGATTTTGTGGACGGCATAGATCAAGATCAGACTGCACAGAACGTGCAGTCTGATCTTGAATGTATACCGTCCGTTTGTTTTGTCAAGCCTATATATTGACATAAATGATCAATATATCAAGAAATGACTACTTTCTTCTCTCCATTGTGAGCGTCTCTCCCTCTCTCCCTCCCTCCTCTCTCTCTCTCTCTGAAAATCAAAGCTGCCATTATAAAAATCAACATGTTTACATTTGTTACAGGGAATCGGTTGTATACCTGTACGGTGTTTCAGTTCATGTATTTTACGTTCCACACATTTAACCACCAAAACAGCATTAAGATAACAGACAGGGGGGAATTGAAGACCTTTCTGTTACCAGAACTAGTATGCGTATGCCAGGAAACAAACACCTTTACCGAATAATACCCAGTTATAACGATCCTTTGGAGGAAGGCTTTTGAAAACATTGTGGAAAAAGGAGAAAATGCTGGTAACCAGCATTTTCTCCTTTTCCCACAATGTTTTCCTACTGTTTCAGAAACAACTCCTATCAATCCCGCCACATTTAATTTGTCATCTGCTAATGCTTTCAATTTGAGCAATTCTAAAAGTACTAGTATTCATTTTAAAAAATGTTAAACATGAAACTAGTGCCATTGTGAAATAAGGACTCGTACTAGGAGGTCATTTCTGCCCTCGTGTATATACATGTAGTAGTGCTGTTGCCAGCGTTATTAGTAATACCTTCTTTTCTTTATTTTAGCGTAAATCATTAACTTTCAAAACCCCGTTTTTTTAAGTCTTTTACACAAAATTCTCACACAGGTAAGAACAAAGGGTAGGGACTCGAAAAAATATTGTATCACTATTGCAGATGTAGAAAAGGTGAAGAATTGACTTCCATGTTAACTCTTTACCACGCAATCCCGAGTTTTAAAGACCCTGAGGAAGACGCCATTTGAAAACATTGTGATAAAAGGAGAAAATACTGATAACCATTTTCTCCATTTCCCACAAAGTTTTCTACCCATTCAAAGGTAAATTCCATCATTTGAGTCACACTGCAATTGTCGTCTGCAAATACTTTGAATTTGAACATGTTTTCGTCGTATGGTAAAGAGATAACCTGGCAGTATCGCGGGATCTGTGACGTAGTATTTTATTGAGTTCCTGCTGGGGAAGATGGGTTCTTTCAAGTTTTCTTTCGCATATAATCTATTTAAGTATAAAGCCTCTCCCACTCAAACATCGGCACATTTAGCATTATCCTTGTATCCTTGTCGATATACGCGTTCATGCAAGTCTTCTGTGGTTAGTGTAGATCAGGATCAGTCTGCACATATGTGCCGTCTGATCTTGGTTCATACTTTGCGCTCCTGTATTCGTGGTTTTTATCGTTTTCCTAATACATCTGTTTTCAACACTTAAATAACCGTTTCATGGACACTATTTCATGATGTGAGCGGTCAAAGTCACATTGAGACTAGGATCAGATTGCATAGATGTAGTCTGACCTTGAATGTATCTATAGGCTAATATCTTGGGAGAAATAATAACCAAAACGAAATATTGTATAAATAAATTTTTGAAATGATCTTTATTAGAAAATAATTATGCCTGTTTACATAATTACATACTTGCCTAGTAACAGAATCAAATACGAGAGTGGGAAATTCAATGAAAATGTCAAAGAATTAAACATTGCAATATCGAAGCTTGTGTTGCTACAATATTTCACAAGCTATCGGGAAGTATAGCAATATGATCAGAGAGCAATATGATCCTAATCATCACTGTCATTAAAAGCGACAAATGTTTTTTCGTGGTCGTCTAAGGATTGAGGTTAAGCAAGTGAAAAATGGATGGCTTTGAAATCTGTGAATGTTTACCGAAGAACCCCGGGGCCGAACAAAAGACGACTTTGCTAAATCTGTTCTTGGCCTGTATTGCAACGCCAAATGTTTTTATTGGCAAAGAAAAGGTGTATATTCAACTTCTAACAGTTTCTCACACATTTGTTTGCATGAATAATTAACATTGCATAAGCCACGGTCTTTATATAGGTAAACTTTACCCTGGCTTCGAAATATTTTCAAATCCTCTTATGGGTAAAGATCTTATTTCCCTGATGTTAACTTTTACAAATAGTTAATGAGGGCCATTCCTGTAAATCAAATTATCTCCCTTTCCAGATAAATACTAAGGGTAACCAAATAACAGATTGGTCCTTTTACCTGTGTTCCTTTGCTTTTATCCTTGATTCCCTTGGGGACGTTGCGATAAAAAAGATTTGATTTATGATCGTATGTAAGGTCCCTATATATTTTCAAAGCAAATCATGCTCTCAATCAGCACAAAAATGCTTATATATCGATTTGTAAAACAATCTAACCCGATTTAGCCGAGATATTATCTCACGAACATATTTGTGTAGTGCAAGAAAATCAAGGATAAAATCCAAGTAATCTCCTCATCAGGACCAATGTAGTACTGCAGAGGAATCAGGGGAGATAACTGAAGAATGGCTCTCATTGGCTGGTTGTTTGAATGCTTAACTCTTTACCACACAATCCCGACTTTTAACGATCCTGAACGAGAAGGCTTTTGAAAAAATTGTGGGAAAAGGAGAAAATGCTGGTAACCAGCATTTTCTCCTTTTTCCACAACTTTTTCTACCCTTACAAAGGCAAATTTCAGGTTTTAAGTAATGTTTAATTAGTCATCTGCAAATGCTTTCAATTTGGACCAGTCTAAAATTTTGTCGTTCAGTAACGAGTTAAGGCCCTTTTCGTCATTATTTTAGTTAACAACTCGCTTATTCGTGTTTGTCCTGGGTTTCAGCTGTACTAAGCTAGGGCTCTGACGTTTCTTGCACAATGATGTACTTGTATATAGATAAATGAATAAATTAAAAATAGAATGAAAAGAAAAAAAGGAGGGGATGTGTAGTGTTTTCAATGCAAACAAAATCAAACTTGAAAAGTCATGACATGAAAAGACATGACAGACCGGTCATGTGATGGGGCAGTGAAGTAGAAATCTTGACTAAACTAAGAAAGCTAGAGCTACGTTCTTTACAATCCGTGGGAAACTGAGAAACATTGTCAGCGCTGTTATGTGCAAGATCAGGTTCCATATTCACCAACCATTCTTTAGGAAATACTTAGCTTTATACTAAATTTGAAAGTAACACACCTTCTGATCAGAAGTTGTGTACTGGTTGCTTTCAAAATCTATAATTAGACTAAGAATGTGCTTAAGAATGGATGATGAATACAGACCCTGAAGATGTCGTGTGATCTTGGTCAACATCGTCCGATATTTTGCGAGAATATTAATATGACTTAAACAGCCTTTAACCCTTTACAAAACAGTCTCGAGTTTTAACGACCCTGACAAAAAAAAAAAGCCTTCTGAAACCATTGTGGTCAAAGGAGTCCCACAATGTTTCTATTCTTTCAATGTACACATCTTATCATTTGAACCGTATTAGATTTGTCGCCTGTAATGGCTTTCAATTTGGACAAGTCTAAAACTTTGTCGATATTAAAGGAGTACATATCAGATACATCACCGGAACATCTGTTGCGCCCTGTTCAATGGAAATCCATAAACAATCGGACAACAAACTTTGAAAACGTTACATCGGTGCAGATAAATCCAAAGGTAGTCTGGGGTCAGAGACATAGAAAGTGTCAATATTTTTACGGTGTTATTGAATTTTGGGATAATATCCGATTACATATCCATCCGAATTTAATGGGATTGCATAAACATTGCCATCAATTCTCAAGTATTTAATCATGTGGCGTGGCTATCGTCTTTACGCGCCTCCTTTATAAGCTTAACTCTTAACCACTCACTGCCGACCTTTACCGACCCTGAAAGAGAAGTCTTTAGAAAACATTGGGAAAAAAGGAGAAAATGCTGGTAACCAGCATTTTCTCCTTTTTCCACAGTGTTTTCTGCCCTACCTGACAGAAATCATCATGTAAGCTTCATCTTATTTGTCGCATGCAAATGCTTCCAAATTAGTCCAGTCTAAAATCTTATCATCTGGTAAAAAGTTTAAGCTCTGTCTCCGAATACAAACCATATCGTTCAAAGAATCATGTGGCCCATCAGAATGACTGCCACGCTGTTTCACAGGTGTATGAACTTTGTGGCATAATAAGTATAAGAGTCATGTATTTTTCTGGTGATGCAGATTCGGTTTGCTACAAGGTTCAAAATTTACAAGTAGGCACGAAATGTATAACACAAACTTATGTCTCGATCCCTCCAAGAATCAACTTATATCAACGGACATCCCCCTTAGATCAGTGGCCATGTCTTCGAATCTCAAATCAGGAAATACTGTTTCGGTCCCCGGTGGCGGCACTGGTCGGAGTGTCTATCGGCAGAGGCTCTTCAGGGTCCGTATTCACCAACCTTGACTTCATTATAAGTCTAATTCTAGATTAAGAAAGTAACACAACTTCTGATTGGCTGAACCAAATGGTTTAGCCAATCAGAAGTTGTGTTACTTTATAAATTAGAAAATCTATAAGAATAAGACGAAGAATGTTCCCAAGTACGGTTAAGCTCAGTACTGGTGAAACTCAAAGAAAGGCTTTGGTATAATACGTATCGGTGTGATTTCACTAATCAGTAAAAGGATTTTTAAAAAAGTTTAAAAGATCACCCAAACAAATCCTCCAAAATCGAATTTCCAGTTGTTTGTTTTTTTCCCTACCAGTCAGTTTGAGCATAATTCTAATTTCTAAATTAAATTTTCTCTATTGAAGTTCTACCATACAGAACAAAATGTTATAGTGATTGTTTCCTTTCTCAGGTAAACGTTCATGAGGTCTAGACCCAGACAAAGTCAATACGACGCGTGAACGAAAACCACCATTAGCAATTGTGAGTAGTGATATGGGTGATAAAAAACCGGGATTTGAGCCAGTTTATCACCGATATCATCTACAATACTTTTCTAGCAATCATCGCAAGACGTCAATCAAATTGTGTTAACCCTTGTCCTACTAGATCTAAATAAGTTAAATAAAACTTGCAAGCCGATAGTAAAAACCCGAATGATGATATTTTAAATTTAATATTTGGAGAAAAATGTCTCCTTATTGGATAGTGTAGATCGAAGATCAGACTGCACGTTCTATGCAGTCTGATCTTGATCTACACTGTCCGGCAAAGGTCAGCGAGTCGCGCTTAAAAGCTTTATGTTTTAATATTTTCATATCGTTTTGTTGAAGCATCCTTTAAACTGCGTCATAAATTGAATACATTTTCTGCCTTCAAAAACAAGCCCCGAAATAGTGTAGTATAAACACAATATTTACAGTAAAGCCCTTTACAAAACTATCCTATGTTTAAATGGCCCGGAAAAGGGATGCTTTTGAAAACATCGTAGAAAATCGATGCATGACATTTCGTCGAAAAGGTGTTTCGTCGAAATCCATGTATGTTTTAAAACACGGATTGCTAAATTCCTAGATTTATTTCATGAAAAGCTCTGTCTGGAAGGAAGACATGAGCCACAATTCGTCTGGGTTAGGATAAGGGTCAGGGCTAGGGATCGTTTTCGACGAACGGGGTTTTCGACGAAATGTCGCACACCCTAGGAAATGGACAAAATGCTGTAAACCAGCAAAGTTTCAGGTTTCCAAGATAATATATTGTTGTACAATGTAAATACGTGTATGTTTCTATATCGATCTTAGACTTCATGTGAATAAACACGATCTTGACTTCTATTAATTTAAAGAGGGATAACCCTTCAAGATGCAAGTAAGCTTTAACAACAGTTCATTATTTAAATATATTTTCCCAGAATAAGCGCTTTGTGCCAAAAAAAAATATCACGTGATGTATAGATCTAGGATCAGGCTGTATGTTCTGTGCAGTCGTATCTGTACCTAAACAATCCATAACAGCAATCGTAATGAAGCTTGGCTTGTAAGGAATAGAAATTGTTACTCTTAGAATGTCTTTACTTCTATATTTGCCTTCGCAGACAGTGAGGATCACGATCAGCCTGCACAAAATGTGCAGTCTGATCTTGGATCTTCCCTGTCTACCGTGCTTAAACATTCTGTCCTAAAGCAACATTTAAACATCAGCCAGCTGCGTGTTTATTTCTTCCAAGACTGAAAAATTTGACCTTGTGTACTAGTTTTCTGGCGCTTCAAGGGTGAAGATAGATGAAATCTTTATACTCGTAACAGTTGCGCTCATAAGTAACGTCATTCGCTTTTGATGAAATCTTTATTTCTTTTTTTATCTCGATAGCTTAAGATACTCTGTGCTGTATTTGAACACCATTTCCGGTCGCACTTTACCTTTGTAAAACAGGATGCTGAGAATGAGCGACTGCTGGTAAATAGCATTTTCTCGTTTTCACACAATGTTTTCAACTTTATTAAAGACAGAAGTCATTATTTTGTCTTCTGCAAATTCTTTCAATTTAATCGAGTCAAAAGTGTTTGGTAAATATTTAAATAGAAATGGGTTTTTACAAAAGCCCTGTCTTGATCGCCGTATTGCTTGCCGTTTTGCTCCCACTCCGCCGCGCTTTATGTAAATGAGGCATTCTCTGGCAAAAGGGGGTTTGATGCATTGCCGTGACGCATTATACCGAGGAAGTCATCACAGAATTATGGATCCATAATATCCATTTCGTCTAACAAACATCTAGATCTGTAGATAGAATGCTCTTTGGCCACTCAGAAAATTTACCAATGGCAAAAAGTTTCGATCCATGTCAGCCTGCGCGGACTGCGCAGGCTGACATGGGTCGATACTTTTTGCAGATGGATTAAGCCCCCTCTTTACAGAACATGGCTCAAATGTATGGCACCAAGACTGAATCCTCAACTCCTCAGCGGCAGTTAACAGTTCTGCACCTAACAAATTAGTCGCAGATCATTTCTTTTGGTATTGTTTGGTATCGAGTTTCTAGCGTTGGCACCGATGTTGCTCAAAACATGGTCTAATGATAACGAAAACACGTGCAATATCCTATCCCTTCTTGCTGCTTAAAAAAAGGGGGGGGGGGGCGTATATGTACACTGTACGGGACACAATTTTTAAACTCCTGCCGTATGAAAATGACATAATTGAACCACGCTCTGTGAAAAGTGAGCTTAAAGCGTCTGTAAAAAGTATCGACCCAGGTCAGCCTGCCATATGGCAGTCCGCGCAGGCTGACATGGGTCGAAATCTTTTGCCATTGGTCAGTTTCCTGAATCTCAAAGGACCTATTCTACATCATGATTCAGTCGGTTGTTAGACAAAATGTATTTTATGGATCCATGATCAAGTGATGACTTGCTTGGTGTCATGCATCACGGAGATGCATTAAACCCCTTTATCCAGAGCATGGTTCATTTAGAACCAACATAATCTTGGACCCTTTCTCTGATTGTAAATAATTATGACGAATTTTAAACTATTACCTGGGAATCGAACAGACACTATTAAGATCAGACTGCACGAAAATGTCTCTCAAAGTCGTCTTACCCTAAATTAATTGAATACATGTTTCTGGATTGAAACTAATGACTAAAAAGTGATAGTTAATAATTTATTACAGCTATATTCACGCTATTTTCTCAGTATTGTATGGGAGAAAGAAAGCGAACATGTATGCTACATACTATGGTATTTTCATTTTAAGCCGGCAAAGTTCATCGCCTTACCCTAAATTAATTGAATACATGTTTCTGGATTGAGACTAATGATTAAAAAGTGATAGTTAATAATTAATTACAGCTATATTCACGCTATTTTCTCAGTATTGTATGGGAGAAAGAAAGCGAACATGTATGCTACATACTATGGTATTTTCATTTTAAGCCGGCAAAGTTTATTGAAAGAATAACAACATAAAAATCTGACTGAAAACTCTATAAAGATAACACGATTAAACTCTTCTTAAATATCTAATCGATGTCAGTATCCCCATGGCAACCCAGGCGTATTCACTAACAATTCTTAACATTGCTCTCAATTCAAAGACTAGCAATCTGATTGGTCAATATAGAACGTCTAAGTTGATAATATAGTTAGTCGAGGAAACAAGAACACGGTCTCCGAACTTTTTAGTTTGTTTACGTGGTGAAAGCCGAAATTAGTAATGCAGTGATATTCATGTCATTGTCGGTCTTGTTGTTAACACGAAATATCTTTTTAAAAAAATCCACCATTAGACCTAATTCTAGTAAAGTAAAAAAAGATTTTGAGTATACTGACGAAAGATATCACAGTAATTGTAAAAAGTATAACAGGATATTTCTGAAAAATTTGTTGTGTCAGTGTATCTAAGACCTTTTTGGGCGCATTGTCTGAAGTGAAAACTCAAAAGAATTTACCACAATGGAAGTTTATATCTTTAACCCTTTACCACACGATCCTGTGTTTTAACAACCCTGAAGAAGGCGGCATTTTCTCCTTTTCCCACATTGTTTTCAACCCTACTTGAAAGCTAAAGCTCATGTGTACCAATTTCGAATTGTCATCTGCAGATTTTTTCAAATCATTGTAATTAGATAAAAGTTATCTTGTTGGAAAGGGTGAAGCTGACAGATGCTAACGATGTTGCTGTGGAGAGCTAGAGGCGTGCATGAGTCAAAAACCTGCTGGTGTCACGTGCTTCAATAATGAGGGGGAAAAAAGAACGACATTGCGTGATCCTGGCTCGTAAACTGCACATCAAGTATTCACATCACACATGTTGAATGATCATAAATTATATTGCTGTAATTAATTACATGGTCGGTCGTGTAATTCCTTTCCTGTCGCTTCATTGGGACAAAAAAGCTGTTACATTTCCAGAATGAGACTGTAGTAGTTCTCTTTTCCTTCGATTGTGGTATAATTGTATCGATTTATATTTTTGTAAGAGAGAGAGAGAGAGACTGATTTGTTGATTGATTGTTGTTCAACGCTGTTTTCAACATTATTTCAGTTATATCCCTTCGGCCAGTGCACCTATCTATGCTTTCCCGTGCACAATATTCATCCCAAGCCACTGGCTACTTTCCCACATAACCATCGTCGAAAAAATGATCGGCGGTGAGAGAGGCATGAATCCTGACGCAATGATCATCATCAATCCCAGGAAAGAACTTCGCCGAATTCGCTAGGGATCCGAACCCAGCGACCTTCTGTTCTCAAATCCTGTACGCTATCGACAGTGCCACTAGGGCTCAACGTGAAAGAAACGAAAAAACTACAACACAAATGTTGGCTATAATGTCAATGTGGGCGACCTATACACGAGTTTTAATTGCCTTTTAGTGGCTTCGCTTTAAAAATCTGCTTAATGGATTTTTTTAAGAGAAATTGACCTTCAATCCATAACTGCATTGTAAAAAGGTTTTATTATTGTGCAGTGCCAAGCTTTTGCAATATTCCAACTAAAGAAGCAATTGCTTGAGTACTCTGAACAGGCAGTGGCTCCTTTTCCCACGATGTTTTCCTATACATTTTTTAATGATAAAAGACAGAATTTTAGATTGTCCAAATTAAAAACATACTTATGTAGACGACAAATCAGTTGTAGCTGAAATGATGAGTTCTTTCATTAAACGGGTAGAAACAAGTAGATGCTAATAAGTTACTAACAAGACAGCATTCACGATTGGAAAATGAAAATTTACTGGTTTCTAGCGTTTTCTCCTTTTCCAACAACATTTTCATATAGCCTTCTTCCCAAGGGTCCCTAAAACTCGAGAGTGGTGGATACAGGGTTAAATTTGCTGTCAAAAGTAAGACATAGGAAAGTAAAGTTTCCATTACCAGTCTACCACATAATCTCGAGTTTTAACGACCTTGATGAAAAAGACTTTTGAAAACATTTTGGAAAAGTGAGAAATTGCTGGGAACCAGCATTTTGTTCCTTTTTTTTCCAAAATGTTTTCTATCCTTTTGAAGACACCAACCATCCTTTGTGCTACGTCCGATTTGCCGTCTGCAAATACTTTCATTTTGGGCGAGTCCAACTTTTTGTCGTTTGGTAAAGAGTTAAGAATAAAATGGTCCTTCCCTTTTATAATTTCTATTTCCATTAGTATAACTTTTATCACTCGAGGCAAATGAAGTTATACCACTAAATATTTGTGCCATGTCTATGAAAAGGGGACTTAATGCATCTGCAAGAAGTATCGACCCAAGTCAGCCTGCGAAATCCACACAAGATGACCCGGGCCGAAACTTTTTGCTTTTGGTAAATTTTCTTCATGTCAGAAAACCTGTTTACCCGATGATTCAGTCGGTTGTTAGAGATACTGGATTTTATGGATCCAAAACCATGAAATGAATTGTTTGTTATAATGGATCACGGAGATACACTAAGCCCCCTTTTGCCAGAACATAGCTCATTTCTATTGTGAAAAACTTTTAAATATTTTTGAAAGAAAAGCAAAGAGGCCTTTTAACCCTTATCCTGCGAAATAACTTAAACGAAACTTTCAAGTTGATGGTAAAAACCAAAATGTTGGTATTTCAAAGTTTTCGGGGTTGGGGAAACATCTCCTTATCGGACAGGGTAGATCCAAGATCAGACTGCACGTTCTGTGCAGTCTGATAATACTCTACACTATCCGCAAAAGGTCAGTGAGTCGCACTTAGCAGCCTAGGGGTTAAGAAATTTGTAGCATAACGTCAAATTTTGGTACACCAGATGAATCTTAGAGGGCGGATATACATGTCCCTAATTTGTTTACAAGTTGTATCCGTGACACCGCACGGTTCACATGTCTGTTTGACCAGTAAATATAAATAAAGTGACCGCTTGTAAATAAGCATTAAATGGATAAGCCAATCTGTCCGTGTTTGAAGTACAGTTATTTGCAAAAGCGATTTGTAAAAACAAAAGTGAGACTGGATACGAATTGTCATTGATAAGCGGCATTGATACAAACAACTGTTTTCCGGCTTTATTTGTGTAAATATTGAAACAGGGCATCAATCGATTTCGTTCCAAAATGAAACCAGGAACCTGTATTTGTTTCGTCCAATCATATTTGTTTTACTGTTAAACTTTGCTGCCTTTTTTTATCACTTGGAAATAGTGTTTTGTTGACATACCACAGAATACTACAAGAGTAACTCGATACAGCTTTTTCATTTTAATTGTGGTCGGTGAATTGGATTTAATGGATGTTGGACGGATGAAAGCCGTATCGCGGGTATCAATATAATCTTATTCCAATGTTGAGCTTACATTATAACAGTTGACTGACTGACTGGCTTACTGACTGACTCTCTCTCTCTCTCTCTCTATCAACGTAAAATAAGGTATTTTTAAAGTAAAGTAGTTATAATAATTTAGCCATGCTTTGGCAAAGGCCGCTTAATGCATCTCCGTAATGCATTATACCACACAAGACATCACCTAATTATGGATCCATAAAATCCATTATGTCAAACAGCCGACTGAATCATGAGGTAGAATTATCCCTTGACATGCTGAAAATTTAAAGCTAGCGAAAACTTTCGACCCATGTCAGCCTGCGCGGACTATTTCGCAAATGCATTAAGCACCCTTTTCACAGTGCATTGATCATATATATATTTCATAATCTGTTGAGCACGGTCTGGTATTATTACTACCATTTTGTACTTGTATCTTCATGAAAACCCGAAACAAAATATAAAACTGATTTTTATCGGCTCCTTCAAAATAATGCTTTCAAGAGAAGCTAAATCCCTTGGCTGCTAAGCTCGACTCAAGGGCCTTTTGCGGACAGTGTAGATCAAGGTCAGACTGCACAGAACGTGCAGTCTGATCTTGATCCACACTGTCCGATAAAGAGATGTCTTTCCGCAAAAAGTAGTTTTGAAATAGCAAAATTTGGGTTTTTAATGTTGGCTTGAAAGTTTCATTTCACTTATTTAGCAGGAGACAGTTTAATAGACTTGAGAACTTATATCGACTAGAAAAAAATAATATTTATTTTGTTAGTGGTAGAAGTATTGATATCCGAAACCCTCATCCTGCTAAATAAGTGAAATGAAATTTTCAAGCCGATAGTAAAAACCAAACTTTTGCCATTTCAAAGGGTTTTTTTTTTGCGGAAAGATATCTCCTTATCGGACAGTGTAGATCCAAGATCAGACTGCACGCTCTGTGCAGTCTGATCTTGATCTACGCTGTCCGCAAAAGGTCAGTGAGTCGCGCGCAGTAGCTTAGTCGTGAATTGAACTTATAGGCAAATTTTATCTGAAATTTGAGGAACGATATCTCCCATTTATCGTTCCTTTAACGTTTCTTTACTGAGTTATCACATAACTTGCCTTAACTGAATTGGTATTTACCCATTGCTGTCAAATATGGACACTTGACTCCATTTCCAGCGAGAGAACTTATGTAACCAACGTGAAGAAAGCGTCGTGAAAAATTTTAAAAAAATGCTCAGTATGTTTTCTTTTAACAATAGCGTCACGAGTATATTTTCAGTAGAAATCTACACCTTTTTTTTTGGAAGATGAGAGAAACAGAGCAGAATAACCATGAAGAAATTAGTTGAAACGTTAACATAATAGGGAAGGCGATAGACATTGTGTTGAAACTTACGTTATATCATAACCGGTATCGGATAGACAATGAGTGGAAACTTACGTTATAACATAACCGGTAAGACGATAGACGATGAATCGAAACTTTCGTTAGCATGCCAAGTAAGGCGATAGACAATTAGTGGAAACACGTTATAACATAACCGATAAGACGATAGACAATGAATCGAAACTTGCATCGACACAACTGGTAAAGCCTAATCGATGAGGCAGACATTTCAAGTTAAAACACGGTCGTAAGCTTTCATATATTTTTAGGTAATGTGAGCCTGTAAATGCGATAGAAAAAAGAGAGTTTAGAGCAAAGATCAGATAGGAAATTGTCATGTCTGATCTCGATTGATCGTTTACCAAACAATCCCACGTTTTAATGACCCTAAACAGAAGCTTTTGAATACAGTGTGAGAAAAGGCGACAATGCTGGTAACCAGCATTTTCTCCTTTTCCCACAATGTTTTTCTATGTTTTAAGAGACAATACCTTTGAAATAGCAAAATTTGGGCTTTTTACTATCGGCTTAAAAGTTTCATTTCACTTATTCAGCTGGTTAAGGGTTAACGTTCTGTTCTATGCTCCAGAAAGGTAAAGCTTGATAACATCAGAAAGATCATTTTCAGTAATAATGTGAATGGACAAGCAACGATATATTTCAGATAATTCAAATGATAACGGATAGCCTTAAGTAGACTTTGCATCTACACATCCCGAACCCTTTACATGTATGCCCTTGTTTATTTTTGGTGTTTTATAGATACATCTATACTCATTTTCAACCAATTTTCAACCCATTTCATCTATATTTTATAAAACTATAATCAGTCTTGTATCTACATGCCAAATGTTGCTCCTGACGGCTGCAATGTTGCACAGATTACAACAGATGGAAATGCATTTCATTTTTTTGACAGTCTCAAGGAAATCACTTTTGTCGTTTCCAATTTTAAATGAGAACAAACCCCTTGAGTTTCTCTATCCCTTACTCCATAAAATGGTAATTTATCTGTGTTTACACAGCTGACCAAATTCTGAGCCTTTCTACACATTCTCAAGTTTTTCCTCACTGGCTGTAAGGATGTATCTTTAACCTTCCCCGAGTCATACACGACTTGCATTTGATTTCGTATGATTGCTCTCTCTCTCCCTCTCTCTCTGTCTCTGTCTCTCTCTGGAAAAAGGAGTACTGAATTGCTCCTAAAAGCAATTTAACAACCGACAGAATCATGAGGTAAACTGGTCCTTCGACATACGGGAAATTGACCAATACCGAAAAGTTTCGGCCCAGGTCAGCCTGCGCGGACTGCGCAGGCTGACCTGGGTCGATACTTTTCGCAGATGCCTTAAGCCCCATTTTCACAGAGCGTGGCTCAATTACAAGGAAACTTGTTGAAACGTGAAAAAATAATGACAGCAATGAGAGAAAGACGAAACATGGGTTTACCGTGTACCCAAGTGGAATTTCCCCCATTAAATATGCATTTTCTCTGGGTATTCAACTCACTGAGGGAGAACAACCATATTGTATCGTAATTTACATCTCAATACAGACCATATCTCTTGCGATAATGAGATCTTTACCTTTGTTTCTTTCAAGCAGCCTGATAGGACTTCAGACTGTCTTTTAAAGAGCTCATCTCCATACAACAGTGAATGAGCCATGCTCTGTAAAAATGGGGCTTTATGAATCTCCGGGCTGAATTACATGAAGGTACAGTCTGATCTTGGTTCTACACCGTCCAATTTTCAGTCAAACCTACAACATGAAAATGTTTTCTAATGTTCACGGACTGTACTTTCGTTCGTCGACAAGAAAAAAACTCGATCTTAATCATTTGGCGCCGAACGAGTTTATATGATTTTCTCCATGTAAGAGTTATAGACTGATTATGCTATTTTCATTTGAGCGCGGATTGCGCAGGCTGACCTGGGTCGATATTTTTCGCAGATGCATTAAGCCCCTTTACACAGAGCATGGCTCATTTTTATATGGTTGTCTATGTCTTTTATTCAAAATTGATTACCTTTGTTATAAAATTAGATACAAGCAGGCAACATTTCCAAACAGCTTTCAAGATCGATGAAAAGACATAGCTAACGCAAATGGAACTTGATTTTGTATGTAACAACTGAATCTAAATGCTATTCAATAACAGTAATCATTGTAATCGGTCGAAAGAATGCCAGAAATTTCGTTCACCGTCTTCAGTCATTAACATGTGAGCCGTGCTCTTGCAAAAGGGGGCTTTATGCATCTTCGTGATGTATTGTACCAAGCAAGACATCACGTAATTAGGGATCTATAAAATCCATTTTCTCTTACAACCGACTGAATCATTTGGTAGACTGGTCCTTTCACAGGCAGAAAATAGCAAAAAGCTTCGGCCCTGGTCAGCCTGCGCGGATTGCGCAGTGTGACCTGAATCGATTTTTTTTCTTTAACAGATGCATTAAGCCCCCTTTTCACAGAGCATAGCTCATGTGAATTTGACGATCCTTTCCTCTTTTCTTCAAACTCTGACAGAAATTGCTGGACGCTTAGGAGAAATGATATTACAAAATACAAAGTGGAAACAGATGATTTTTTTTTTTTCTAATTGAGCAATTTTCCCGCATGGTTTTCGAAAGGCTTTTTCCCCAGAGTCGTTAAAACTCAGGAGAGAAGAGAAGAGTTAATAATTGCAGACAAACTTCTGGGTCGGTATTCACCTACCATTCTTAAGAACATGCTTAGTCTTATTCTCGAGGAACTTTCTAAATTTGTAAGTAACACGCCTTCTGATTGGCTAATCTGAAAAGTTTAGCCAATCAGAGGCTATGTTCCTTTCTTAATCCATTTGGTTTAGCCAATAAGAAGTTGTGTTACTTTCTTAATCCATTTGGTTTAGCCAATCAGAAGTTGTGTTACTTTCTCAATCCGTTTGGTTTGCCAGTTAGAAGTTGTGTTATTTTCTAAATCTATAATTAGACTAAGAATGTTCCTAAGAATTGTATGTGAATACTGAGCCACGTCTGTGAAAAGGAAGCTTAATGCATCTGCAAAAAGCATCGACCAAGGTCAGCCTGCGCAGTCCGCGCAGACTGACCTGGGCCGAAACTTTTTGCCATTGGTAAATTTTATTGCATTTCAAAGGACCATTCTACCTCCATCCAGATCCAGTCGGTTGTTAGACCAAATGGATTTTATAGATCCCTGATCATGTGATAACTTGCTTCGTATCATGCATCACGGAGATGCATTAAGCCCCCTTTTGGCTCATATCAAATCTATCAGACATTCCGTGAAGTCTAGTATTGATTTAAATCTAAATTTCCAACAAAAACAACTCGAAATGTCTTGCTCAGCATTTTAAGGAATTTGACACTGTGAAATGGCTGTATTTTGTTGTTGCTCTGAATTATTTAACACAGTTGTCATCAGATCTCGTTTGCACCAATTCACATCATTCCCTCCATTGTCTGAGAATCATTTCATTTGTATAAAGCTTTTGTCTGTGTAAATTGAATTAATCAAACCTGTTCTTTAAGATTCATTTATTGACTATATAGCTACATATCGTAACGCATATATATCAAGTTGAGAATAGGAGGATGCAGACCAAGATCAGATTACTGTGTTGTGCAAGCTGATCCTGGTCTATGGCTCTAAGCTCTTTACAAAGAGCTGGTTAGTCAGGATATGGGTTTTACCAGTACCGCTGCAATCTCAATGAAGGAACAGTATAATTGGTTAATGGGAAATAATAATAGTCTCCCAATTAGTGGCAGAGATTATGGTCGAGGTATGTGGTCTTGTCCGTGACCACTCATTTATAAATAAACTCTTTATTATTCAAAGCACCCTTCACAACTTTGGTTGCCTTTGCGACCAGTGTCGCTGGTTCAATGCCCGGGCTTGGCCAATTTCTTTCTGAGGATTGATGATAGTCATTGCGACATGATTCATTCCTCTCTCACCGCTGACCATTGTTTCGACGATGGTTATATGGGAAAGCAGCCAGTGGCTTGGAAAGAATATTGTGCGGAGTACTGGTAAAAGAAACTCCAGGAAAGCATGGACAGGTGCACTGGCCGCCGCGATATAACTAAAATAATGTTGAAACGGCGTTAAAAACCATACAATCAATCAATCAATCAATGCGACCAGTGTAGATTAAGATCAGACTGCACAAAACGTGCAGTCTGATCTTTGATCTATACTGTCTGCCTTGCGTAGACAAGGTTTGACAAAAGCAACCTAGAAATTTCAATAATGAGGATTTCATCTTTCGACTCATAATGTCTAGTAGGCCTTTTGAGCAGCGCTCCACGGGTTACCTTTATGTAGGCATGTTTTGAAGCATCTACTACATTGTGGCTTTTCTAACCAAGATGGCAACTGCCATATGGAGAAATACGATGTGGATAAAGAGTAATTATTCGTTACGAGGAATTTCTTCATTTGCTACAATATTTTCCACAGTAAGTGGTGTGCTGCAAGCTGAAAGTTGTCTGTAGTGGGCAATAGTTGAAAAGTATGAATACACACTCTGAAGAAGAGATATCTCTTTACCAAACGACAAAATAATAAAAATGAGCCATCCTCTGTGAAAAGGGGCTAAATGCATGGGGGGGGGGGGGGGGGAGTATGGACCCAGGTCAGCCTGCGCAGTTCGCGCAGGCTGACCTGGGCAGAAACTTTTTTGCTATCGGCCAATTTTCTGCATGTCAAAGGATCAGTCTACCACAGGATTCAGTCGGTTGCTAAACAAAGAGGATTTCATGGATCCCTAATTATGTTACATCTTGCTTGGGACAATGCATCACGGAGATGCATCAAGTCCCCTTTTCACAGAGCATGGCTCAAATACAAACTGACGTGCATACATTGCATACATGTATTGCATACCAAATGTGGCTCAAACGGTTGAATTTGGCTGAAACGAATGAAAGAAGCAAAAAAAAAAACATTATGTGATAGGAAAAAATGCCGGTAACCAGAATTTTCCTCTCTTCTCACAGTGGTTTCAAAAGCCTTCTTCTTTGGTGTCATGAAACCAGGTATTGTTTGGATCAACATTTTACCATATGAGAAAAATGGAGACTTGCCCAAATTGAAAGGATTTGCAGACCACAATTTCACCCTTAAGCTGCTAAGCGCGACTCACGGATCTTTTGCGCACAGTGCAGATCAAGATCAGACTGCACAGAACGTGCAGTCTGATCTTTGATCAACACTGTCTGATAAGGAAATATTTTTCTCCAAAAAAAAAAAACCTTTGAAATGGCAAAATCTCGGTTTTTACTATCGGCTTGAAAATTTCATTTTACCTATTTAGCAGGATAAGCGTTAAATGCAACTCAAATGATGATACTTGTCTTTGATAGAGCAGAAAACATTGTGGGAAAAGGAGAAAATGCTGGTCACCAGCATTTTCTCCTTCTCCCACAATGTTTTCAAAATGCTTCTTCCTCAGGGTTGTTAAATGTCGGGATTGTGTGGTAAAGGATTAAACAGGTGGCACATAAATTCCTTTCCTACGCAAAGAAGAGAAGAAAGCCATACCCTGCACATTCTGTAAATTTCTGTCGTAAACCGAAATAAACCACGTCATAGATTAGTTAACCCTGTACTAAACAATCCAGAGTTTTAAGGGCCACGAGAGAGAAACAAGTAATGAAAATATTGTGGGAAAAGGAGAAAATGCTGCTGACCAGCATTTTCTTCCTTTCCCATAACGTTTTCTACTGTTTGAAAGACAGATCTCATTATTTGATCCATTTTCGATTTGTCCTCTTCTTTAAGTCTGAACCAGTCTACACTTTTACAGGTCCGACTCCCAGCATACTCGCGTATTACGTTACAAAACATTACTCGTTCCTCATGCAGACGACTTTATTTTTTTTGCAGCGGTCCACTTTTGAAAGTACATTGTATTGTGACAAAAGGAAAACTCCCTCGCAACGAGCAAGTTCTCCTTTTACCACAATAACTTTATGTAAGAAAATCGAAGTTAACACATACATTAATCATATTATGCAGGGACATTTTCGAATTCGCCTGCAGAAAATTTTAGTAGATAATGAGTTAGATAACTTCGCTCAGAACATATTATAACGTTATCGTTATAAACCTTTAGACTGCTGAGCGCGACCCAGGGCGCTTTTGCGGACAGTGTAGATCAAAGATCAGACTGCACGTTTTGTGCAGTCTGATCTTTGATCTACACTGTCCGATACGGTATTTCTGTCCGGTGAAATCGACTCTGAAATCTCAATATTTGGGTTTTTACTATTGTGTGGAAATATTTGTTTCATTTATTCAGCAGTTTAAGGGTTAACTTATTCACTGCCAATGGCGATTTAAATATCTCTCTTTTTTGCGGACGGTGTAGGTCACGATCAGACAGCACAGAAAGTGCAGTCTGATCATGGGTATACTAGTACACCGTCTGCAGTGAAAATTCAGTGGAATCTTAGACCTCGAAAAAATGGAATTTGTCTTTAGTTAGCAATGAATCATTTCGGAATATACCTACTGTGCATGACTACAATTCAAGAATAAAATGCTTTTTTTTTTTTTAACTTTCAGATGGCTAGTGAATCGATCTCAGAACTAGAGATCCCTATCTGGGTCAAGGGCACACAGAAATGGGTAACAGGACTGACAAAGAGAACAACGTGTGATGATGTCATCTATGCACTTCTATATCAAGACGGAAAACATGATCAGGTGCACACGTCTGCATATGCCATTTTTGAAAAGTGGCGGGAGGTCGAAAGACCATTACAAGGACGAACAAAAATAGTGAAAGTATGGCGAGCATGGGGCGCCGAACAGGGAAATGTACATTTATCGATGCGAAAAATCGATGAACTTGAATACAGTGGGGAATTCTCACTCACTCGCCGAAAAAAGAGATCTCGTCATCGAACACGTGACCGAGATAGGGAACGAGATCGAGATCGAGAGCGTCATGGCCGCGAGCATCGACGTCACCATGGTTACTGTCAGAATACCTCGGAGAGACTGCGATCTATGGAGTCGGTTGTCAAGCTAGTCATATCTCAGGAACGCAAACTGAAAGACGTGATTGAGCATATAAGTGACACTGACAAATTAATTGAAAAATATGAGTCAAGACTTCATAATGAGAGACTTTTACAAAACGGCGAGGAGTATGTACAAGATTCTTATTTAGAGAGTCGTAGCACTGATAGCATGGACGATTTCTTTGAACGTGTTAATGCCGAGGAATTAGAAATGTATGTCGATTATTGCGATAGAATAATCGCTCTTGAGGAGAGAATAGCAGGGGAACATGCAAAAATAGAGGAGCTCTCCTTCCAAATACAACAAAGTATTCAAAACAGTGGGGACGAAAAGTTAAAAAGTGCTGGGGATGAATTAACACATGTTCAAGTAGAATTAAACAGGGCAGTCACTTGTGCCATAATGCAGCAATATAAATGTCAAGACTTACAGCGAGAGCTGCAATTTTACGACGAAAAACTGAAAAGCAGGGACGAGTTATGTAAGCGCTTGGAACAGGAACTTAACGAATGTGATCCAGAAGAAACTGTACCTCAGGAAAGTTCTGAAAAGAACGAAGTATATCAATGTGAAATGAACGATGATACTCTTGATAATTTGAAAGTGCGTAGTGATAGTGTGGAGAGACTGGATAGAGAAAGTAGTGCGGATAATGATATTCGAAATCCACTTCCGGTGCCGGAAAGATCTAATCGAACAAAGCTTACAAACAATGCTAAACCTCCGCCTATCCCAGAACGGAAACCACCTCTTCCGCCAGAACGACCACCTAGGAAAGTAAACAACCAAATTTCAAACTGTAAAGAGTCGCATCTTCCAAACCATTTAAACAAAGAACAAATAACTGGACGAAAACCTATTTTAAAACAGAGTAGTTATGATTATTATAGGAACGGGTATTCAGAGCCGCCAAAATCTACTTCTAACGGAGAAACCAAAGTCCGCTTTAAAACTGATTCTTCATTGGTGGATAAGTACTACTGGGAGGAGTCAAGCTCAGAAGGAATAAGTATTGACCAATCAGATTGCTCAGATTCTAAAGACTTATTTGAGTGCGTAATGAAAAGGGAAAAAGACAATTATGCTTTATATAAACCCGGGGTGGCTGATAAGCCCTACTTGACAGTGAAAGTTGAAGACAATGATTCAAACTCTGACACTGGACTGAGTTCCATGCATAGTGACGATTCGGCAGTTTACCATTTAGAAACCCTCGTTTAGCCCTCTACCAAACGACAAAATTTTGGACTCGACCAAATTCAAAGCAATTGCAGATGACAAATTAAATGTTACTCAAATAACTGGATCTTACCTTGATAGGGTAGAAAGCTTTGTGGAAAAAGGAGAAAATCTGTAACTAGCATTTTCTCCTTTTACCACAATGTTTTCAAAAGCCTCTTCCGCGTGGTCGTTAAAACCTGGTACTGTTTGGTAAAGGGTTGGTCTTCCACCAAACGGTTCCATATTTACAACCCTGGGGAAGAGTGTTTTTGAAAAATCTTTTGAAAAGGAGAAAATGCTGGTTAGTAACAATTTCTCTAGCATTTCCTCCTTTTCCTGTCAACCCCGACAGGGTTAACGTTCCATGTGTAAGAAGTTTCCGATTTGTCTTTTATAAAATGGTAAGTGGTCTTTACCACACGACAAAATTTTAGCTCGGTCCAAATTGAAAGCATTTGCAGACAATATATTAAATATTATTTAAAGTATAAATGGATATGTCAAAGGATAGAAAACTTTGTGGGAAAAGAAGAAAATGCTGGTTACCAGCATTTTCTTCTTTTTCCACAATGTTTTCAAAAGGCCCCCTGTTCAGGGTCGTTAAAACTCGGAAATGTGTGGTGAAGAGTTAAATTTTCATGAGGCATGCTCTTGCAAAAGGGGACTTAATGCATCTCTGTGATCCATTCTACCAAGCAAGTCATCACATGATCATGGATCGACAAAATCCATGTTGTCCAGCAGGTGACTGAATCATGAGGTTAACTAGTCTTCGGGCATGCAGACAATTGACTAAAAGCAAAATGTTTCGGCCCGGGTCAGCCTGCGCGGACTGCGCAGGCTGACCAGAGTCGATACCATTTGCAGATGCATTAACCCCCTTTCCCCCCCCCCCCCCCCCCATTTCACAAACCGTGGCTCATAAATGATAGTAGATTTGCAAAAGTATAATACTGATTTATTAACATAGAGAATAGAATGACACGGGTTATTAAAAAACTTATGTTAGAAATTTTAAATACCTTCTTAATGACTCTTCTTTTGACTCGTAAAATTTTAACTTTACGTGAAAAAAAAAAATCGAAATGTGAGGAAAGATAACTCTTCTACATTTATTTTAGTCCTGTATGCATTATTTCCCTTTAAACCTTTTTTCTTTTTATCCTCCTGTAAATATCCCTTCCATGCTATCACCCGAGTGCTTACTTTTGGAAACTATGAATTATACACTAAAGTATTTTTATATATATGAGCCATGCTCTGGCAAAAGGGGGCCTAGTGCATCTCCTTGATGCATCATACAAAGCAAGTCATCACATGATCATGGATCCATAAAGTCCATTTTGTCGAACAACCGATTGAATCATGAGGTAGACTGGTCCTTTGACATACAGAAAATTGACCAATAGCGAAAAGTTTCGGCCCAGGTCAGTCTGCGCGGACTGCGCAGACTGACCTGAGTCGATACTTTTCGCAGATGCATTTAGGCCCCTTATCATACAGTATGGCTCACTTATAATTAACACGGGAAAGAAATTTATGCTGTTAACATATCACACGTGGCTTAAAAGATCTGGAAGATATAAGTTATCACGGTTTCAAATATAATCCCTTAGGGTATCGAGTAACTAAGTAGAAGATACCAAACTACAGCAGCCTCAAAACTTTAAATTGTTAGGGTATCTCATAAAATAACGGACTGTCTAGAAAAAAAAATCAGACTGCAAAATGATTGAGCTCAGCTCTTTATCCCTTTACCACACAATCCCGAGTTTTAACGACCCTGAAAATGAGGGCTTTTGAAAACATTGTGGAAAAGGAGAAAATGCTGGTGGCCAGCATTTTCTCCTTTCCCCACAATGTTTTCTATCCTATCAAAGGCAAATCTCGCCATTTGAGTAGCGTTGAATTTGTCTTCTGCAAATGCTTTTAATTTGGACCAATCTGAAATTTTGTCGTTTGGCAAAGAGCGAAACGACAGAAATTTATACATTCCATATTGAAAGCATTTGCATGCGACAAATAAGATACGGCTCAAACAAAAGGGTTCGTTTCTGAAAAGTTAGAAAAGGAGAAAATACAAGTTACCAGTATTTTCCCTTTTTTTCCACAATATCTGCATAAACCTCTTCCCTCTGATCTAGGTCATAAACTCTTAAGCCGCTAAATAAGTGAAATGAAATTTTTCAAGCTCATGGTAAAACCCATATGTTGCTATTTCAAAGGTACTTTTGGGAAAAAAAATTCTCCTTTTCGGACAGTGTAGATCTAAGATCAGACTGACTGTACAGTCTGATCTTGATCTACACTTTCCACAAAAGGCTTAAAACACGTGATTGTTGTGAAAAGGCTGAAGGGTTTAACTGTTTTTAATGATTTACTAATCGCACGAGAATGCATTTCAATCATAAACCGTTGCAATGCATATTTCTGTTTGACAGGTTTATTTACGTACGTTATAATTTTTGTAATTGATAGCCAATTAAACCTGTCTACACAAATTAAAGGGATGTCTGTGTTTTGGCTCTGTTCTTACTAAAATTTACTATTTCCGCATACAGTATAGGTACGATGAAACATACCATTTTTAACCTAAGATAGTTGACATACATAGCTTATTTCATTTTCTTTTTTTTTTTGCTTGGGAGAACAAACTGTAGTAAAGACTGTTTACTCTTTCGAGTTACTAAAATTGTTGTTACAAAAAAAGAAAATGATCCAGGCTCTGTGAAATGGGGGCTTTATACATCTGGAAAAAGTATCGACTCATGTCCGAAACTGTTTGCTTTTGGTCAATTTTGTACATGTACAAGGACCCCTTCTACCTCAGGATTCAGTCATTTGTTAACCCTTTCCCAAACGACAAATTTTGGACTGGTCCAAATTGAAGAGTTTGCAGACGACAATTTTAACTTTGATGAGAATGGCAGAAAATTATCAAAAAGGGTAGAAAACACTGTGGGAAAAGGAGAAATTGCTCGTTACGAGCAATTTCTCCTTTTCCCACAGTGTTTTCAAAGGACTTGTACTGCAGACACGTGAAAACCAGGGCTTGTTTGGGAAAGGGTTAATGGATCCATAATTTTGTGATGACTAGCATGGTATAATGCATCACGGGGAAACATTAACCCTTTACGAAAGCATACAATTTTTGACAAGTCCAAACTGAAAGCATTTGCAGAAGACAAATTAGAAGGGACTCAAAAATTGAAATTGTTTCCGGAAGGGTAGAAAACATGGTTGGAAAAGGAGAAAATGCTGGTAACCAGCATTTTCTCCTTTTCTCACAATGTTTTCTAAAGCTTTTTTTCTCATGGTCGTTAAAAGTCTGGATTGTGTGGTAAAGGGTTAAACCCCCTTCGAATTCTTTTTTCAACATGACAAGCCATGAGTCTGTACATGAATACTAAGTGACTCTATGAGTCCATGTAGAAGTCCTTTAAACCTTAACCTGTTGAATAAATTAAATGAAACGTTCAAGCCAACAGTAAGAGCCCGAACAAAGCTTTTTCAAACTTATTTTTGGAGAGAAATATCTCCTTTTCAGATAATGTAGATCCAAGATCAGACTGCACGTTCTGATGTATTGTCATTTTGGTTTATCTCTCTTATATTCGATTTATCGATGCTTTCTTTTATTTCCGAAATGTAAGCTTAAACTCTCAAGCTGCTAAGCGCGTTTCACTGACCTTTTTGCAAATGCATTAAGCCCCCTCTTCACAGAGCATGGCTCAATTTAATAAATGATTACTTTATATGGAAAATGTGTAGATATTTATTGAGGCAGCATTCAAAAAATAAAATCACTTTAAAAACAGATATCTTGTTGTCTATGGATACTAAGCGATATATGGTGTTGGGTGTTAGAAAAAAATATCATATCTGTTATCACGCACAGGAGAGATAGAGAGGGTGAGAAGGACAGAGAAAAAGACAGACAGACAGACAGGAAAAGAGAGAAAGATGATGATGTTGACGATGATAATAATGATGATGATCACGGCTTAAAAGGAAAGGTTGCAGTATGGAAATTAACCCTTTACCACACAATCCCCTGTGTTCTGCAGAAAAGGCCTCTTGAAAACATTCTTGAAAAAGGAGAAAATGACGGTTACCAGCATTTTCTCCTTTTCTCACTATGTTCTCAATCTTTCACTCTTTTTAAAAACAAATTCCATCATCAAAGCTACATTTATATGCAAATGCTTTCAATTCGAACGAGTCGAAAGCTTTGTCATTTAGAACGGGGTTAAACATAAACATTTTAAGGTCAAACGTAGAAAATGTATCGATCAACCCAATCAACCCCAGTATAATGAAATAAATGAAAAAGATCACAGAAGATCAGAATGTGTATTCACCAACCTTTCTTAAGAACGTTCTCAGTCTTAATCTCCAGAATTATCTAAAATTGAAAGTAACACAACTTCTGATTGGCTAAACCATAAACAAAGAATATTCTCAAGAATAGTTGGTGAATACGAGCCCTGCATAGTTTTGACGGGGATATTTCACAAAATATGGACAGAGATGATCTAGGATCAGGGGTCATTCTAGTATCCACTGCTTTCTGATCTAGATCTACAATCGTCAGCTGCGGATGTGCTGAACAATTTAACACATGCCAAAATTTTAGACCTGTCCAAACATAAAGCATATGCAGACGCCATGCCAAATGTTGCTTAAATGGTGAAAGTTGCCTTTATAGGGTAAAATACATTGTTCACAGTCTTCTTTCTCAAGATCGTTAATAATCGGCATTATTTGGTTAACTCTTTCACTACTAATGACGACTTGACTAGCTTGTGCGGACTGCACAGAACGTGCAGTCTGATCTTGATCTACACCGTCCGCTACCCAGGTTAAAATGAAAGTCGTTTTCAATAGCAGTGGAAATCTATTTTTAGAACTCAGAAAAATGTGGAGTTTCCGGAGTTATTAGTGAAAGATTTAAGGGTTAAAAACGGGATCAGTGGGCGTATTCACCAGTCATTTTCAAGAACATTATCAGTCTTTATATCTGAAATTTTCTAATTTGTAAGTACTGTAACACAACATCTGATTGGCTAAACAATCAGACTTACTTTCAAATTTAGAAAATTCTGGAGAATAAGACTAAGAATGGTTGGTGAACACGGACCCAGAGTAAAACGAAGACATAAACTCGTTAAAATATTGTAAACAGCTGTACGTATCTTTCTGTTCATAGCGATCTATTTACACGTATTCTGAAATACTATGGATGTACTTTGCAGAGACTTCGAACCATGGTCAGCCTGCACCTATGTGTAATCTGATCTTAGTCTACTTTTTCCGTCTCCCTATTCTTGGTTTTTGTCATAAAGTCCATTAAGAGCAAATGAATTGGACTAAAGATGTCTCTTCGAAATTTAGAAATACAAACTCACAGGATAGGCCTTAAGCTGCTAAACGTGACTCACTGGCCTTTTGCGGGCAGTGTAGATCAAGATTAGACTGCTTAGGACGTGCTGTTTGATCTTGGATCTACGCTGTCCGATAAGGAGACATGTTTCTCTGAAAAATACTTTTGAAATAACATTATTCTGTGTGTGTGTGTGTTTTTTTTTTTTAACTATCGGCTTGAAAGTTTCATGTAACTTATTCAGCAGGATAATGGTTAACACGAAAGGATCTGTGCCGGCCAGTTCTAGGAAATTGCGATTTTGGCAACTCATCAAAGCTTGATAATATCCGGTAATACAACGTAAACAACAAGTGCATTCTGTTTAGCTAGAATCTTGCCAAAGGCCCACATGGCTGGAAGTTTATTGGCCAATTTATTTCGTTTACTTGTCTCGTAATTTCACTTTCTCTCCCAAGAATCTGTCCTTCGAAGGCCACCTGTAAACTGATGAGCCCCGTTAGCGTAGTCGGTAGTGTCCAGGATTTGAGACCAGAGGATTGCCTGGCTCGAATCCCCAGCTCGGGCAGTTTCTTTCCGAGGTCTGATGACAGTCATTGCGACAGGATTTATTCCTCCCTCACTGCTTGTCATTGTTTCGACGATGGTTATGTAGGAAAGCAATTAGTTGCTTGGGAAGTGCTGGTAAAAATAAATTCCAGGAAAGCATGGACAGGTGCACTGTCTGCCACAATATATAAACTGAAATAATGTTGGAAACGGTGTAAAATACCATTCAATCAATCAACTATCCGTGAACACTAAAGAAATTAACAGTCTTTCTTATGAACTTAGATTAGTCTTAATTTGATCGTTTACAGTTTATTGAAAGGTTATGCACCTTAATCCAAAGATTGGTTTTATGCTTCTTTGTAAGTCGCTATCAACTTTATTTCAGTTATACCACGTGTAGACCTATGTCCTGGGTTTCACCAGTACCAACTTAGGGCTCTGTAGTGTCTCTGCTCAAGGATCCTCCTGCGAAAACGTAGCGTTTCGAATGAGCGTTGAGCACATTTTTTTTTTTTTTTTCTTCTTTTGTAAACATTGCAGCTCCAAATCAGACTAAAAACGTGCAGTCTGATCTTGTTTTCTCAGTCCGCTATTTCGTGAAATATTCATGCAAGACACCCTTGAAACTGCAATGCTTTGATTTCTTTTATTGAGAAAGCCCATTCCGTTCATATGACACATTAAGGATAAAGTGAGGTAAAGTGCTGCAGCGCGTGCTGCGTTATTTCATTGTAATTCTATCTTGGAGCAAGGTTGACCATAATTATGTATTTGACCAAAGTCCAGAGCAAAGTGAACAAAGAGAAAACTTTATTATTCAGAAACGCAATGGCTTAAATAAATTGCACACACTTTCTTTTGTCTTGTATCAGAGACCATTTTTAAAAACAACGTAGAGAAACTCATTGCATTACGTTCTGGCTTTGGTTATCACCTGTAGAGGAGTTTGCATTCACGACTAGCTACTGGGCCGGGACAGCAGTTTCTTACCCGTCCTCAGATTTATGCTTTCTCATCAGCCTTCTCAGAGGCTGTAAGTTGCATCCAGGTTTATTAATTCTATTGCCTAGTTTGGGTCAAATTAAGAAAGATAGATTGGCTTGCAAAGCGTGAAAAGAACATCGACGTCCTGTGTGCCAGTTCTTAAACTTTTGAGAAAAACGTTGCTAGTACTTCTTCTTTTTAAGTACCTGGGGATAACTAGAACTGTCGCAAAGCGAAAAAATATCCCCACCGGCACTTTGTCACTGAAGCAGCACAATCAGAGAAAACAAAGTTCACATGTGACCTTGACCTTTGACCCATGTGACTCTAAAACAATAGGGCACTTCCTTGGGTCATGAGGAACACATGTACACAAAGTTTCAGGGTCCTAGGTCAACGGCTTTTGAGTTACAGCACAGAAATGAAAACATGACGGACGGATGGGCGGATTGACGGACGGACAGACAGACGGACAAATGGACAGACGGAAAGACAGACAGACATGGTGAAACCAGTATACCCCCCTCTACTTCGGAGGTGGGGGTATAAATAGTCTGAGGGTCTGACTTAGTATAGCCATGAGCCTAAAGGACGCTGAAAAAGAATCTTGCAAGAGGAAGCAGGACATGATCAATACGTAAGTCTAATCTAGGTTTGCATCATAAATGATTTCAGCACCAAATGAATAAGCTCGGTCTCTATCGACGACCGAAAGTACAATCCTCTAAAACTCAAGAAAGGTTCATTACCTTACAGGCTGACAATACAAGCACACGGTATAGATTAATGATCAGAATTAACGTTCTGTACAGTCTAATCTTGATCTATGCTGTCTGCAAAAGCCCTTGTTTTCATTTATGGGTCTGAAAGCGTTAATGTTGTTATTAATAGATAATAATTATTATTAATATTTAACCCTTAGGCTGCTATGCACGACTCATGGACCTTTTGCGGACAATGTAGATCAAGATTAGACTGTACAAAACGTGCAGTCTGATCTTGGATCTACACTGTCCGATAAGTAGATTTTTTCTCCAAAAACAACTCTGAAATAACATTTTGGTTTCTACTACCGGCTTATAAGTTTCATTTAACGTATTTAGCAGTTTAAAGGTTAAACAAATGCAGTCCTTGTAACTAAGGTGGAAATATACGATCACGATGATAAAACCAAGGATAATATTATCTCCTTATCGGATAGTGTAGATCCAAGGTCAGACTGCACGTTCTGTGCAGCCTGATCTTGGTCTACACTGTCCGCAAAAGGTCAGTGAGTCGCCCTTAGCAGCCTAAGAGTTAAAACAAAATGCAGTCCAAGTAACTGAGGCGGAAATGTACGATCCAGATGATAAAATGAAGAAAAAGGAGTTTACTAGAACAAGGTGTGAGACTGGAATGTTTATTTTGGCGGCGGAGCCTGGTGTTACCCTTATCTTTCACTACTACGACTTGGGTAGCTTGGGCGGACGACGCAGATCAAGATCAGACTGCATAGAACGTGCAGTCTGATCTTGATCTTCATCGTGTTTGAACAATGGCAAAAGTAGTTTTCAATTTGAGAGGAATCTATTTTTAGAAATCGGGAAAAAAAAGGTTGAATATCGAGTTGGTAGTGAAAGAGTTAATCCCTTGGATATCTAAACCACTGCTTACTGTGCTGCTGTGGATCAGACGACGTAAGACGTGGTGTCTGATCTTTTACCTACCATCCTTTTTTTTTTTTTTTTTTTCAAGAAATTGTACATAGCATTGCTTTGAACATGCAATATTTGCTTATAATTTTTTATTTCTTATTGATTTAGTGACTATAAATTAACAGAAGCATTTTACTTGGCATCCTAGGGATTAAATCTTTCTCTCACATGAATCTGGCATTTATGCATGGTAAATACTATTAAGAAACAATCAGAAATGAAGAAATGTTGGCAACGGTATTGGTGGTTTGCTTGGAAGGAACTTTACAGTGTAACTAGATTGAACGCTTTACCAAACGACAAAACTTTGGACTCAACCAAATCGAAAGCATTTGCAGACGACAAAACAGATTTAGCTCACATGATGATTTCTGTCTTTGACAGGATAGAAAACATTGTGGGAAAGGGAGAAAATGCTGGTTACCAGCATTTTCTCCTTTTCCCATAATGTTTTCATGATGCCTTCTTTTTCATGGTCGTTAAAACCCGGGATTGTAAGGCAAAGGTATAATAAGTAAAGCTGGCTTGGTATCGCATTCTATTGTCTACTGTTTTCCTCTAAAAAGTCATTTTCGATCAAAACATACGATGCATCACGCAGATGCATTAACCCCCCCCCCCCCCCCTTTTCTAGAGTATGGCTCAAATCCAACCATTTTAGACACATCTTACATGTCGTCCGTGCTCTCAAGATGGTATGGTGGCATATTTCTGCCACGAGATACGAGATTACTACTGCGATAATTTAAGGAAACTATCGCGATAAAATAAACTTTGCGGGAAAAAAATATTATCTCGATAATAAAAAGTTTCATGATAAAAATACCGCGATAATTCTCACTTTTATAACGTTTTTTTTTTTGCGTTCATGCCCACACTGACATTCACGGCATCTATAAATAGAAATGGTTTCGGAACATCTTTATCATCTTGTAGGCCTACAGTCAAAAACTACCGAGTTCATTAAAATGGTGAATTTTCTATTTATAGATATTGAGAAACGGGTAGAACTATCCCGATGATTTTGTCTCAAATGTCAGCTTCGTGCACGAATCAGAATTTTGGCGTCAAAATATTTACTAGTAAATGTAAAATATCCTAGATGACAAAGTTTATCGTGATATTTTTTCCAGAAAACTTTTAAAATTATCCTGATATTTATCTAGTATCTCGTGGCAGAAGTATTCCACCATCAGATTGACAAGTAAAATATTGCTGCCTGGTAAAGAGTTAACCACTGTCTTGCATAAAGCGACCTCTAATCACGGTCCTCTTAGAAATAAGTTGTCCAAGACCAGCCTACATGTCCGTGCAGCCTAATCTTGCTGTACTCACTGTAATTTCCAAATTTTCCAAGATTTGTCTATTTTTTCTATGGAGATGCGTCGCACAAGCTAAAAATCTTAAAGAAAGCTTGAGAAAGCCTTTTGATAAGCTATTTCAAAAGACCGAAAACCCACGTAGGCGTACAGATAAGGGGCAATCCTTTTCCAAACTTGTTCACCAAACAAATGGAAAAACAATGTAAACAAGCTGTAGTCTATCATTGCCGCAAATTTTCTATGATTATGAGATGTTCCTATACTACGCGAATTCTGTGTTAAAGTGTTTTTCCAATCTCACTTCCTATACATTACGAACATTACAAAAGTTATTACGTTAATATAAAACTTAAACTTCCGGGGAACAAAGAGTTAAATCAGTTTCCGGTTTATGGCTAATGGATGCTGGGTAATAAAGCGTTTCGAGAAATTAATTGCACACACTCACCCGCGGTGTTTCACATTCATTACACAAGCATCATGAATCTTGGAACTATTTCTAGGAATTACTTGTCGGTGTTCTTGTTTGTTTTTTATACATTCCATTTTTCTCTGGAAAATCAGAGTTATAGTACTGAAAATGAAGGTAAGACCATACGCTTTCTCATCATCAGCTGCATTTATCAGACTTTTTCTTTGTAAGAAATAGTTCTGTCTATTTATCACACATCCATTTACGAAATAGTTGTGGAATAAGAAATAGCTACCGAAGAAGTTCTAGCAGCTAACTAGTGGAACCAAAGGCAATGATTATCTTGTTTGAATGGTGTTAAATACGCTTTTAAACTGTATATCATTCACGCATTGAGAACTATTGTCCACTTGCTCATACATTTTTGAGGTTTCTCTAGTACCAGGCTTGGGCTCTGCAGTGCCTCGCTGAAAGACACGTCCACGTGAGCACCTGAGACAAAAAAGGATACTTTTCATTTTGATTGCTGCACTTCAAAATTGTATTTTTGCACGTAAAAAGTCGTGTAATACCCATTTTACACAGCTACCACAATGACTTGTACAAGATCTACATCACATAAATATTTAGTAACGGATTTGAAAACATCCTTCTAAACTATGGATGGCTGGATACATAGATGCACTTAAAAGCATTGTGGCAAAACGAGACAATGCTCAGTTCAAAAGTGAACTTCTGTAGGACCAGAAAGTCGTCTGTAAGAGCTAATATTTGCATTGAAAAGATGCTGATACAAAACTATTGTAACAGTGGTTATTCTTAGTTTACAAATGAGCCATGCTCTGTGAAAAGGGGGCTTAATGCGTCTTCATGATGCATGATACCAAGCAAGCAATCACATAACTATTTATCCACAATAGCCACTTTTGTTTTTATCAACAACTAAATTATGGGCTAGAATGGTCCTTTGACATTTAGAAAATTGACCAACAGCAAAAAGTTTAGGCCCAGGTCAGCTTGCGCGGACTGCGCAGGCTGACCTGGGTCGATGCTTTTCACAAATGCATTAAGCCCCATTTTCACTGAGCATGGCTCAAATATGGGTTTTTTTTTTTGTTATCACTTAAGAGAAAACTAGCGAAAGACAACAAGGCGTTAATTTTGATGTCGTTTTTTTTTTCTTATCGAATTTGTGAAACTTTTGGGCAAAAGAAACTGCATGAAAAAGTATAATGAACTGCATTTAGAAACATATTTCTGTCTTGGTAAAACGAGACAAGCACTTTTGGTTGACCGCTTATTAGCTGAAGTATACTACAGTTTATAAACGGAACCATGCTGTCATTTGTTTGTTTGAACCTCAGGCATTTGGGTCTTGACAAATTCCAGCCCGCCCGGGTATCTCAGTGGCCTGGTGGTGCCACATTCGATACCCGGTTAAGACAAACTTTCTTTCCGGCAATTTTATGCAGCTCACCTCTGATACATGGCGCACTGACCACAGTGATTTGACCTAAGCCGTTACAAGGGCATCAAACTCCTATACAAACATACAAACTTGACGACTTCTGCCTCCTATCACCTAATATATAAGTACCACATAGAAGACGAGCGTTGTCAAGTGCCTGTGGCCTGTGATTTGAAATGAATTTCACGTCCTTTATCACAGTATTCCATAATGACTTACAGCTTACTTCTTGTTTTCCTTGGGCTCTCACCAGTGCTTCGCTGCGAATCCTCAGTGCCTTGCCAAAGGTCAATCCCACGTGATTAGCGAGGATCGAAACTGATTTCCCAATTACAAATCCGCCGCTCTAAATGTGCCTTGGAAGACACTGGAGCATCGTATAACTTGAAAATGGTTTTAGATAAAGTAAGATAATTCATTTGATTTCGAAAAATCGGACCGAAATCAGAGCTGCCGGACGTGCACGTTTCCCCTCCCCCCTTTCCAAAAAGCGACAATTAGTCATTATACCCTCGATAAGCGTTGACTAATATCGGCAAATTCCGGCATACTTCGTCTTACAGTCTTGTCGTATTCCACACATACGAGGGACACTTTTTAAGTTCGTAGAGTAGGGCGGTCTTTTTAAAACCGCTTGAAATATCAAAATTTTATTTATGTAAGACCTTCGAAATATGCCCCGTCTGCCTCCACACACATTTTACACCGATCTACCCATTTCCGGAACGCCGCCCGGTAGTCCTCTTTAGGTATATGTTGCAGACACTGGTAGACCGCATTGCCTATACCACAACGGGATTCAAAACGGTGCCCTGCCAGCATTTCCTTTAGTCTTGGGAACACCCAAAAGTCACAGGGGGACAGGTCAGGGCTGTATGGGGGATGATCTAAGACATCGAGCCCAGATTCTTTCAGATATTCCTGTACCGTAGCGGATTTATGGGCCGGTGCGTTATCATGGAGTAATTTGATGCCGCGGACACCGGTGCGCGGTCTGCGTTTCTGATAGAAATCAACAAGTTGAGTAAGAACACTTTCTCTGTAAAACTTTCCAGTGACAGAACTACCTTTCGGGACTGGAATTTGAAGGACTGGACCTTTCGAATCAAAGAATATCGCATACAACATGCGATTTGATGTTTTGCAACGGCGCGCAATGACAGGTCTGTCGCCCTCAGATGAAACCCAAACCTTATTTTTAGCCTTAGAATCGGGTTGAAAATGATAGATCCAGGTTTCATCACCTGTAACTATCTCTTCCAAACGACGTGGGTCACATTTATCATATTTTTCTATAACTTGCGATGCAAGTCTAACCCGACTTTGTTTCTGCTCGTCAGTGAGCAAATGGGGCACCCAGCGCGCGCAGATCTTACGTAGCCCAAGTCGTTTACGTAAGATCTTCAAAACACTTGACGAATGAATGCCACTTAATTCTTCTATCTCTTGCACGGTATAACGTGCGTCTTCCTCAATTAACGTTTTCCCAGTAGCAACGTTCTTTTCCGTCAAAACGGAAACCGGCCTACCCACCCGAGGGTCATTTTCAATTGACTCCCGACCATCATTAAAACGACGTACCCACTTGCAAACTGTAGCATATTTTAAAGCACCATTCCCATAAACTTTTTGCAAATCAGCATGAATTTCTGTTGGCGGAAACCCGAGCTGTGCTCGAATCTTACAATATACCCTCTGTTCAGAGATTTTTCCATCCATATTGAACGCTATATTTTACTATAGTGTATAAAACCACGTGTTGAAAATACCCAGCGCAGCGCGCACGTGGACCACGTGCGCCGCATACCGTGACACCGTTCGAGAGAGGAATGATTACGCAAGTTCTGTGTAAAAAATCGTGCAACTTCATAATCGCGTTAAAAAGTTATAGGCTTACTCTACGAACTTAAAAAGCGTCCCTCGTACTTGTCATGATTAACTTCTCGAGGAAAATACTTAACCCTTATCCTGTAAATAAGTTAAATTAAACTTTGAAGCCGATAGTAAAAATCAGAATAATGTTATTTCAAACTTTTTTCTTTCTTTTCTTTTTTAAATATTGCCTCATCGGACAGCGTAGATCCAAGATCAGACTGCACGTTCTGTGCAGTTTGATCTTGATCTACACTGTCCGCAAAAGGTCAGCAAGTCGCGCTTAGCAGCTTAAAGGTTAAAAGCGGCCTTCGACATTGACGACAAGGATGCCACATCCGTACGATTTGTTCTTCCATTTAATTATGCACTACTTTTCTGTGAGCCTTGCTCTGTGAAAAGGGACCTTAATGCATCTGCACAAAATATCGACCTAGGTCAGCCTGCTGCGCAGTCCGCGCAGGTCGATACATTTTGCTATTGGCTAACTTTCTACAAGTCCAAGGACCAATTTTCCCCATGATTCAGTCCTTTGATTGGCAGAATGGACTTTACACGGATCCATGATCATTGTGATGACTTGCTCGGTAGCATGTATCACGGAGATGCATTAAGTCCCCTTTTGCCAGAATATGGCTCATTTACTTTTAATTTTTACAGATAAAGATGGTGTGATTAACTTCAAGGTCAACGTCAAAAGGCTGAAGAGAGAAATCCGTTCAATTCCCGAGGTAGATTTGTACATACACTGTACTTAAAATATAACTCTTTACCACACAATCCCGAGGTCAAACGACCCTGATAAAAAAACCTTTTGAAAACCTTGTAGGAAAAGGAGAAAATGCTGCTAACCAGCATTTTCTCCCTTTCCTACAAGGTTTTCTACACTTTCACTGACAATTACAATCATTTTAGCAATATTTGATTTGCCGTCTACAACTGCTTTCAATTTCGACAGGTCTAAACTTTAATCGTTTGGCAAAGAGTTAAAGAAAAAAACAAACTCTTTCTTCAATTTGTACAGAGAATGGACGAGAAAATACTTTACCCACTGCAGCCAGCATACCACCTTTTTCTGCGTTTTGCTGCAGATCGCATTCAAAAATATTGTGACGAAAGGAGAAATCGCTCTTATCGAGCAACTTCTGTTCTTGCTGCGATGTATCCGCTTTTATCCTTTTAACCCTTATCCCGTTAAATAAAAAAAATGAAACTTTCAAACCGATAGTATAAACCAAACTTTTCAAATTTCAAAGGTATTTTTGGAATAAGATATCTCCTTATCGGACTGTGTAGATCCAAGATCAGACTGCATGTTCTGTGCCGTATGATCTTGATCTACGCTGTCCGCAAAAGTCAGTAAGTAGCGCTTAGCGGCCTAAGGGTTAACCGTTTACCCTTTACAGTATGTCATAGTTTCTGAGTTGTCCAAATTGAAAGCGTCTGTAGACGACAAATTAAATGTGACTGAAACGATGGAAATTGTCTTGAATGGGTAGGCAACATTGTTGTAAAAGGGATGATACTGGTTATCCTATTCACACAATGTTTTCAAAACCTTTTGTCCCGAGGATTGTAAAATTTGTGTGGTAAAGGGATTGTGTGACAAAGGGTTAACTCATAGCGATTTCTGATAATCCAGCAAATACATAATATGACGTTCTGGCAAATGCGGTTTTAATGCATCTCCGTGATGCATGATACCAAGCAAATCATCAAATAATTAGGGATTCATAAAATCCATTTTGTCTAACAACCGGCTGAATCATGAGGTAGACTGGTCCTTTGACATACAGAAAAATGATATGAGCCATGCTCTGGCAAAAGGGAGCTTAATGCATCTCCGGGCTACATTATACCATGCAACTCATTACATGATCACGGATCCATAAAATCCATTATGTATAACGTCCGACTGACTCATGAGGTAAACCAGTCCTTGGACTTGCAGGAAAAGAAAATTGACCAATAGCAAAAAGTTTCGGCCCAGACCAGCCTACGCGGACTGTGCAGGCTGACCTGAGTCGATACTATTTGCAATTCCATTTAGCCTCCTTTTTACAGAGCATGGCTCATGTTGTTTGCAGATGTATAAAACCCCCTTTCACAGAGCAGAGCTCAAATAACGTTCTTCTAATGACATAAAGCTCCATGAGTCCGTCATCCGTATAAAATTTCATTGCACAACAATTGATAAAGCTCACCATGAATTTACAAAAAAAAAAAAAACGGTTTATCTTGTATAAGCAGAAAATTCAAGCGGCTGTCAGGAATATTGATTAACTTAAGAATTAGACAAAAAGAACAGAACGGCTACCTGTAACCAGGGTCTATATTAACCAACCATTCGTAAGAACATTCTTTGTCTTTATATCTGAGTTTTTCTATATTTAAAAGTAACACTTCTGATTGACTAAACCAAATGGTTTAGTCAGTCAGATATTATGTAATTTTCAAATTTAGAAAATTCTGGAAATTAAGACTAAGAAAGTCCTTAAGAGTGGTTGGTGAACACAGACTCAGAACTGTTATCTGTAACCAAGTCTCTGAAAACCAGTTGTACTTTCAAACGGCAAGACATCTTTAAAAAGGTTAAGAGAGAATCATTATCTTTTACAGAATTTGTCTCCTTTAGACGGTCGAACCCACCGTGCTTCAGAACCTTTAGACCCCAGCAAACCAGTTCAACATGTGAACCCTTTCCAGGACTTCGAAACCGTGAACAACATATTTGAACCCAAAGTTGAGGAAGAGGGAGACGAAAATAGTGAAGCGGATGAAGATGTTGATATTTCAAGACCAAATAACCTTATTGAAATTACAACTGAAACAGTGCAGCGGGATGACGTACAGGAGTTAAATCACGTACAGGAGGGCGAGAGAGAACTAGATGTAAATGACAACGATGAAGAAAGCGAAGATGATGAACGACAGTATGCTGCTCAGTATCCATATTCACAATCGTCCGCTAGGCGAGAACAGTCCGGCGGTGGTGGAGAGAGGGAACCTAGACGATTTTATCCTGGTGACCTCGACCAGCCCCCGTACCAAAGGGGGGTAGTTTTACCATACGCAAGTGACGTTCAAAACGCATCAAGGACTGTTTCCCAATCTAATAGACAGCAGACTGGTGTTGTCGAAAGAGAAGGATACAATAACAATAACTATTACACCGGTTACCGCCCAAACTCTGGTTATTCACAGGAGAGACCGGTTACACGTGGTCCTCCGTATAACGGTCCAGTGTACGTAGACAGTCGAGGTCATTATGTTGACGCTGAAGGAAGACATTTAGATTCAACAGGGCGATATTATGACGTCAGTGGACGCCATCAAGACGCGGCCGTGACTAGAACAGTAAGCTATTATAACGCGGGACCAGTGTACACACAGCCATCACGTGGTTCAGGAAGTCAGTACAATCAATACTCCGAAGGTGGCACGCCAGGTAGAGGAGCTCCTCTCGACAGTTATGGCGGGAATCAGTTCTATCAGACCGGAAGTAGAAGATATCCGGCATCATATGATCCAATCGTTTCTCAGATATCAGACGATCCGGTAAGGAAACTCTTCTAACTCAATTTTCACATGTACAGTTCTTGAAAGCTTCTTTCCTTTTTCAATGAATACCAAAACTCCAGTGTTGATATTACTCTTGGTGCAATCCCAAATCTGATATCTTCAAAAAATATATGAGCCGTGCTCCGTGAAAAGTGAGCTTAATATATCGTGATGCATTGTACCAAGCAAGACATCACATAATTAGGGATCCATAAAATCCACTTTGTCTTACAACTGACCAATTCATGAGATAGACTGGGTCCTTGGTACATACAGAAAATTCACCAATAGCGAAGTTCCGGCACAGGTCAGCCTGCTCGGATTGCGCAGGCTGACCTGGGTCGAAACTTTTCGCAGATGCATTTTCACAGAGCATGGCATACGATCATGTATTTCATGGTCCCCAAATTCCCTTTTGTTGAAATATTCCAGGTCATTTGAAGCGTTCACTCCGCATTCAATGACTTTCTGTTTCAATTTACTTTAGAAAGGGTTGCTTTGGTTTAATGCTAGTCGTGATAAGAATATGTTGTAAACACAACTAATTTACAGCTAACTTTGACTTCAAACAGGCGCACGAGTAATTTATCGCCTGAAAGGGAAGTTAAATTAGTTAATAATTTAATTTCGGCGAAATGTCATCATTCTGGATGATAGAGAAATCAGTCTCGAGTGATCTGTCAGTGCAGCAAGCATTGTATCTTGAATCATCATCAACACAATCATACATGATTCAAATCTACTCCTTACTTCTAGAATTGCCCAGACATGAATGTTCAAGTTACAATAAATGGGTTGACTTGTAGCAATGCCGTGTCTCAGCTCGGACCTTTTGTTTGCTACAACTATGAGAGAGTGTCAACAGAATGTTGTCAAAGATGTTTACAAGTCAAGCGACGTGATAGGGAAGGTAGGTCTAGACTATAGATCTTCTGTGGCACTGTAAAAGTTGAATATTTTACTTCAGAGGATTTATGCCATATTGGCATTATTTCAACCAATCAATGACGAACAGCAAGAATTCATATTTTTGTTGAAACCATACCTTCGAGAACTGACAACGGCAGACAAGTCGCTACGGTATTCCGAAAACCCTGGTCGCGAAGAAAGGGATACCAACCATTTTTTGAAAGTTTGTCGAGATAAGTCGGGTCTCTCCCTCCTGCAGACATGCAGACAAACGCTTTTGTCACTAGTCAATGTTTAAAAATGACATGTCACCTGAAATGTTAATCTTTGCACTGACACTGGGTAAATGAGATCAATTGTTTGAGATCAATTGTTTCAATCAGAATGTCAACAATGTTTTTGTAAGCGACAGTAGTGTAGGAGCGACAGCCCCACACATAATTGGCGTGCAACGCACGAAAAGGGCCTTCAGACACTTTACGCAAATGTCCGAAGGTCTCATTTCGCATGTTGCGGGCCAATTATAATGTTTCGGGTTCGAATCCCGTGATGAGCAGGGTGTCAACCTTTTGCACTACCCACATCACGGCGCAGGCACTAGATAAGGTTTCCAGGGACCAATCATCGAGAGGAGTTGACAGAAGTAGTAAGTACTCGTTTCACAATGGATGTAAAACAGAAGTGTTTAAATAAAATTACAACCCTTTTACAGTTCTGTTTCCGCCATAATTATCTTATCATCTCGGGCGGCGTCAATGCAGAACCACACTGAGCTCTTTTAGGCAGTCTGATCTTGATCAACGCTGCCCTTAAAAGCATTTACAGTTACTCGTGGTATCGTTGAATGAAAAAGGTATAATACTTTTGTTTGTCATGTAAACCTAGGGTGCGAATACGGAGACAGATCCAATCAGTGTAGAAACATACAACCATTCAACTGTTACGACGATAGAAACCGACAGATCTGCTGTGATCGATGCCAGCAGATTCTTGATCAACGAGGTCTGGGAGCCAATATTTATCAGTCCAGAGAACAGTTAAGTAAGTACAAAGATATGCACAAACATATTGCCAATTTTTTTTTTTGTGACTAAATATCAGCTTGGAAACCTTTCACTAAACTGCATGCGCAAGAAATTTGCCTACGAAGTTTAAGCAAGCAGGCATCAAGTCTGAAAACAAGTTTTAATAAACTGCATAACTTCACGATATGAGCAGACCCGTAATATTTGCCTAACATTACCCCAGCTCATACATTTGGGTGAAGCTGGGGTCGTATGTGTGTACATTTAATCCCCAAAAATTAGCGTATATCTACGCAGTTTAGTGAAAGGTACCAGGCAGACCCAGCGTTACTTTGTACGACTGGACTGATTTCTCACAGGAGAAATACGGACTAGAAATGTGTACTTTTACTAGTATACGGAACATTTTGAAGACGTCTGTATACTTCAAAACGAATTTAGTGCTTTGCTCCTCCAGGGTCAGTGCTATTTAGAATCAGGAATCATCTGTTTCAGTTTCTAGATGCAGTTTTGATGACCTCACTCCACGATGTGAGAAAGTCCAACAAAGACCTTATCTATGTTATCTGCCGGAGAACCAGCGACTGTGCTGTAGAACTTGCCCAAGGTTGGCTAACAACGCAGAACCGGGTACTTTCTCCCATTTACATGAGTCACGCTATGTGAAAAAGGGGACTTAATGTATCTGCAAAACGTATCGACCTGGGCCGAAACTTTCTGCTGTTCGTCAATTTTCAATTTCGTCAAAGGACCATGTTCCAGTCAGTTGTTAGACTTGATTTCATGGATCCCTAGCTATAGGATGACTTGCTTGGTATCATGCATCACGATGATGCATTAAACCTCCTTTTTGCAAGAGCATGGCTCACATGTATGTTGGTTCAATTGTTTGAATTCTCTTTTATTGCCCGAGGTTTAACGACCTTGATAAAGAGGGCGTTTGAAAACATATGGAAAAAGTGAGAAAATGCTGATAACCAGCAATTTCTCCTTTTGCACAATATTTTTATTATTTCAAAGACAAACCCTGTCATGCGAACCACAGTTACATTGTCTTCCGCAGAGGGTTTCAATATAGACAAGTCTAAAGATTTTTGTCGTTTGATAAAAGGTTTGATGCGATGTTCCAGATACTCTCCAAAGGCAAACTTCAGTGTCAGAAAAATAACAACCGTTTTAAACAAAAATGACATAAATAGATTCCTTTTGAATACACTTCATAAATGAACTTGAGTTGGTCTTAATCTTTGTAAGTGCAATGTTTAACAACATTTTCCACAAACAAACTGGTCAGAGGAGAATGGCAACTGCCACCACAATCTGTATATCTGTAGACACAAGACAACTTTGGTAATAGTGAAAGTCTGTCAAGATGAAATTTTTTAAGTAGTCAAATATGTCACTTTGTATTTTAGGTAAAACATGTTTTTGAGAGTTGAAAGACTTCTTCACAGCTCCAAGAGTGCTAAAGGATAATATGCTTGGATATCCACTTACATGTATTGAAAATTGTTTTTCGAGATCTATAAACTGATTGTGTTGATATCTTAAACTAATATCTCTTGCTTCGTTTTACTGAAAAGCGTGTCGGTGGGGAGATAAAAATCCCGAGATGTGTGAGCCATTTGACGCAAACAGGAGGTTGCAAATCAACTGTTACTTCAATGCTGTTCAAGAGATCTGTTGTGCTACATGCAAAAGTCTTCGTGAACGAATGCCAGAACAAATACCAGGTCAGTCTGAATCTCCTTTGTTTCTTGCTCGATTACAAAGAAACGAGCATTTTCCCAACTCATTTTACCTTTAGGGTACTAAGCTTGACATGAGTTGCATCTGCTGACCGTTTACATCAAATATCATTCTGCATCTATAGATCGTGTACAGATGCACGCCAGGGAACATTTTATAACAGATTCTCAGTAAAGGTGAATTTCTTATCTGACGTATCCCATAAATTTCTTATTGATCTCAAACATAAAACTGAAAGGGGACAAAAGTGCCCTAAATATTTTGTTTGAGAGAAAAATATGTACCATCGGCCTCTAACTTTTTCATCCAAGAACTCATATTCAGATATGTCCAAGTTTGTTTCTGAAGCTATATGTAGATTAAAGTCATTCAAAAATTTGAGCCCTACTCTGGTGAAAGGAGGTTTAATGCATCTCCGTGATGCAGTGTACAAAGCAAGTCATCACATAATTGTGGATCCATAAAATCCTTTTTGTCTTAAAACCATCTAAATCATGAGGTAGTCTGGTCCTTTGACATGCAGAAAATTAAAGTTTGCAAAAAGTTTCAACCTATGTTAACCTACGCGGACTGCACAGGCTGACATTGGTCGATGCTTTTTGCATCTATGCATTAAACACCCTTTTCACAGAGCATGGCTAAAATTATCCTTGCCATGCGTGTTTAATGTTAAGACGACTTGACTTGCTGTGAATTTGTCCGGAGTAAAGAAACATAAAAAAAAACCCACAAAGATATGTCTGGGCCTCCACGGAATAATTAAATTATTGTTATAGGCGGCGTGAAAAAATACAAACGGTCTTTGAAAAACTAGAAAAGCATCCACCAAAGATGCCAATCGGCTCCTGATGTCCACTGGTTTCTCTCTCCAAACTGTTCTTTTTACCCTTGCAGCCAGCAGTTTTAGTCTTTCAAATGTCGCTCTTTCCTCTTCTCAGTTCTGTTAATTAAATACTACACCTTTTTGGGTTTTTTTTTTTCACATTTTCTTTCCGATCAAGTTTGAAATATACTAGATCAAAACACCTTTTTTTTCCAGATTGATAACTCTACACTTGACCTCGGCGTCACTAGGGATTGTATTTAAATATTTCTGTATACGATCCCTTATGCAATGCACTAATTTTACAATACTTACTATAATAGGCTGTGAATATGGTGACGCGCCCACCTTGTTCCGGACCGGAAGAGGACTGTTGAACTGTGGGGAATTTATCCGCCAATATGGAAGCGCCCAGTGTAATAGTTACCAAACAGCGACAAAGTGTTGTTACACCTGCCAAAGATACTTAAACCGCCGACAGGGCTGATGGATCCTTCTTAGATCGAAGTGGAAACCATAGGACAACAGATGGAAATTTCCTGATCATCTTATGTCAGAATTGTGAAAAACAGTGGACATGAAGCTATAAAAACGTGGTTGCAATACATAATGAATGAGCCATGCTCTGTGAAAAGGGGGCTTAATGCATCTTTATGATATATTGCACCAATAGCGAAAAGTTTCGGCACAGGTCAGCCTGCGTGCACTGCGCAGGCTGACCTGGGTCTATAGGGTCGATACTTTTCTCAGATGCATTAAGCCCTTTTTCACAGAGCATGGCTCAGATGTTAATTTCATGATGGCAACAAACTGTTTATCAGAAGCTATGTCGAAGACTTTAAATGCTGTGAACTAAAAATCTGTGTAGACGTACATATTAGTCGATGCTAAAATGCCTCTAACGGCTCTTGCGTAATACAACAAGATATGGCGACCGCTGACCTTGTGCTTGTATGCATCATTTTCATGTTTTATACTTTCTCGTTGGAAATCACTCACGAACTTCATAGCAGTGAATTTCCTTCATTTTTCGTTCCTTTCTCATGTCGCATACTGGATGCCTAATTCTGTTAATAACTACTACTATAAACGAGAAAACACCTCATGTTTTTTTTCCATGTTAAACCCTGCTGAGTAAATAGTCTATACATTTCAGAGTATCAAAGCAAAGGCAATGTTCAGCACTGGAGACAAAACTTTCTTAGCCTTATCATGCATTGTGTGATAAAGGGCCAACCACATTAGATGGCGAACCAAATTTGATCACGGATGGAGTGGGTCTGAAATCAGGGAGCATTACCGCGTAGTCTGATCGCGAATCAACACTGATTGGTTGTAAATAGAGTCAAGCTCTGTTAACAGTACGCGCAGGCTGACCTGCAGTCCAAGCTTTTTGGTGTTCGTACTTTATCTGCATGGCAAAAGACCATTTTACCCCCATGAATCGGCCGGTTTTTCAACAAAAAGGCTTCACACCACACGACTTGGTACTGCTTGGTGTAATGTATGACAAGATTCATATTATCAAGCCTTTACCACCCAGTCCCGAGTTTCAACGACCCCAAGGGAAAGGACATTTGAAAACATTGTGTGAAAAAGAGAAAATGCTGGTAACCAGCATTTTCTCATTTTCCCACAATGTTTTTCTCCCCTTTCAAAGACAAAGTTCGTCTTTCATGCAACATTTAATTTGTCATCTGCAAATGCTTCCAATTTGGACCAGTCTGAAATTTTGTCGTTTGGTAAGGAGTTAAACCCTGTTTTCCGAAAGTGATGCTCAATCATAATTGAAAAGTACAAGGATCTCAAAAAAAAAAAAAATATCAATTAATCTGGCGTTAAAATATTTTATAATCTCAACCTCTACATCTCGTGCCTCAAAACTTTAAACCTGAAACTCTTCCAGAAAATATAAACATTCCTTCCAAATAATTATACAAATACATGTATATGAGGACTATTTCCAAGAGAGAACAAAACCAAAGGCATGACAGACTTTGCATTCTGTACTGTAATACAAGACTTATATAGTACATGTATTACATTGCACTTAACAAGTGTCTGTGAATAAACGATAAACAAAGAACAAGCATGCACAGTGTTCAACAGAGTTTTAAAATTGATTCTTACAGTTCCAAAATGAATGGGACTGGACATTTTCAAAAAATAAAGAGGAAGATCTGCTGTACATAATTTCAGCACAGTTTTCATTGGAATATCTAGAAATATCTGAAAGTGTAGATACAGCATCCAATTGTACGTTCTATACTGTGGGAGGTTGACCTACACCGTTCCCGTAAACAGTTATATATATTTGTGTCTTGTAATCTATGGTTTAACGATTTTACCTAGAATAATTAATCCTTAGGCTTCTAAATGACTCGAGGACATATTGCGGACAGTGTAGGTCAAGATCAGGCTGCACAGAACGTGCAATCTGACCTTAGACCTACACTGTCCGATTAGGAGATATCACCCCTTCCGAAAAAAAAAAAAAAAAAACGGTTGAAAAAGCAATTTTTTTTTTTATCAGCTTGAAAGTTTCATTTCACTTATTTAGCAGGTTAAGGGTTAATATATTCAGGGCGTTGTAAGGTTTGCACCGTTTAACCGTGATTAGGGGTATTTCTAGTAAAAAATTTGTAACTCTATATGGCGAGCAACACACGAAAAGGGGCCTTCGGGCATACGCGTAAAAGTGTGTCGTCCCAGATCAGCCTGTGTTGTCTGTGACTAATCCGAGACGATACTTCCCATTTTTTGTGCGATTTTCTGTGTCACGAAAGTCTACTGTATGAAAAAAATCTTATGTAGTCGTAAAGTGCCGCCTCGGATTCTGCGCAGGCTAATCCGGAAAAACACTACGCAATTGTCCGAAGGTCTCATTTCGCATGTTCAAGGCCAAATTATAAAAGTAAAATCTCGATTCTCCAAAAAGGTGGAAGGCCCCATAATTCCAGTTTTATGATTATCCGATATTTGGATAAATCACTCAAAATGTGAATGTTCGTGAACAGTATTGTTGGACCTTAATTCCAATACATTTGTGATATTTCCCGTACAAAATAGAGCGGAAGCAGTTCTGATTGCTTGCATGATCAGTCAGAACTGCTTAGAACCTCTCTGTTGTTTCAAAGGCAAGTTCAAATTCGAGTCGATTTTTCAAATGATTGAATATTCGAATTACCGAGATTTTACTGTAACCGTTCATTCTTAAACTCACAGTCATCAGCATGTGGCACTGTATTCTCATCTATTACGTCGAATAACACACGGGATATAATCTGGAGAAAAACATTGATATGAAGGACAATGATAGACTGGAGGTTCAAATCCTTTTCAACAGATTTTATGTATGGGAAGGGAACTAACTCAAATATCATCAGCAAGATTTATATAGAATCGTTCTAGGCCTACAACAGTACGTCCTTTATATTCAACGGCGTAGGAGATTGCGTGCCGCAAAAGTCAGTAACCAACCACCCCATCTTAATTTTGATGGTGCCCCCATCCCCCAAGATTTCAAATATTTTTTTTATTTTATTCTACACCATAAAAAATCCATTTTTTTTGCGTTGGAAAGTCAGTCTTAAATGCCTGCCCAATTTTAGATTGGCTATTGCACGTCACCATGGGCTATTAAATTCTTTTCGCGCCGCAAATATCAGTTTAGAACTATGTTCCTAGGCAGCCTCTTATGTAGATGGTAAGATCACGCGGACTGTATCACAAATCTCCGAGACCGTACTCCACGCTCTGTGAAAAGGGGCACGGCTTAATTCATCTGCAAAATGTATAGACCGAGGTCAGCCTGCACAGTCCGCGCAGGCTGACCTGGGCCGAAACTTTTTGCTATTTGTCAATTTTCTGCACCTCATGATTCATTCGAAACAAATTCTCACCAGGCGACTTTGAAAATGTCCTTGTAAAACAAAATTTTGACAATAAATACTATTTCATCGATACATTAACACGCGTGAAACCATGAATTTTACCGTAGAAAAAATTGACCAAATTCGTCTTTTGCCACGTTTTATTCAAAAGCGATCTGCAACATTAGGTGGAAAGAAGTCCTCTTTTGGTGGCATTGGGGCTAGTATCATGCTTTTTAGAAAAAAGATATACTATCCTACATGTAATTTATATACATGTATTATCATAATTATACGATAGTATCAGTTTATCTTAAGCATAGTGCACAGTTGTGCCACCTACAGGCGACTTCTTTCATCATCGAAAAGCACGGCACTAGCCCCTATGGTAGGTGGTATATCAATGAGGGAAAGAGACAAAATAAGTTTGCCGCGAAAAGTTTGTGAACAAGACGGCCACGTTTGTAATACCTGATTCGTGCTCTATGAAAAAAAGGATTTTAATGCATCCACAAAGAGTCCCGATTCAGGTCAGCCTGCGCAGTCCGGGCAGACTGACCTGAGCCGAAACTTTTTGCTATTTGTCAATTTTCTGCACCTCATGATTCATTCGGTTGTCAGACAAACTGGATTTTATGGACCACTAATACAGTGATGACTTGTTCGGTATCATGCATCACGGAGATGCATTTAGCTTCCTTTTGCCAGAGCATTGCTCAAATGGTTATGTCAATCAAATATTTATCACTTTTAAATTTAAAACTGTCTTCAGAATAAGATTAAGAATGTTCTTAAGAATGGTTAGTTAATACGGACCCTGGACGCAATGGCAGCAGAGTTAACTCAGACATACAATCACCCATGCCTGAAAAATCGTTTTCCCAATGCAGACTTTTTGTGGCTTGCAGAAAACCATGTTTCGAAAACATCGTGTCAAACGGAGAGACTGAACAATTTCTCCTTTTGACACAATGTGTTACATGTCACACAACTTGTATCCATGTTTCAAAACCTTCATTCATGCCGATGATTCATATGAGCCATGCCCTGGCAAAGGGGGTTTTACTCTTTACGAAACGACAAAACTTTAGCCTTGTTCAAATTGTTCAAATTGAAAGCATTTGCAGACGACAAGTTAAATGTTGCTCAAACGATGGAATTTGTTTGTAATTGAGTAGAAAACATTGTGGGAAAAAGAGAAAATGCTGGTGATCAGCATTTTCTCCTTTCCCCACAGTGTTTTCAAAAGGCCTCTACCTCATGGTCGCTAAAACACGGAATTGTGTGGTAAAGGGTTAATGCATCTCCGAGATGCATTATACTTAGCAAGTAATCACATAATTCTTGATTCATAAAAGCCACTTCGTTGAACAAACGACTGTATCATGAGGCAGACTGGTCCTTCGACATGCAGAAAATTTACCAATAGCGATAAGTTTCGACCCAGGTCAGTCTGCCCGGACTGCGCAGGCGGACCTGAATCGGGACTCTTTGTGGATGCATTAAAATCCTTTTTTTCACAGAGCACGACTCAGGTGTTACAAACGTGGCATTTCGCATGTTCAAGGCCAAATTATAAAAGTAAAATCTCGATTCTCCAAAAAGTTGGAGGGCCCCACAATTTCAGTTTTATGATTATCCGAAATTTGGATAAATCACTCAAAATTTGAATGTTGGTGAACAGTATTGTTGGACCTTAATTCCAATACATTTATGACATTTTCCGTACAAAATAGAGCGGAAGCAGTTCTGATTGCTTGCATGATCAGTCAGATCAAATTTGATTGACATAACCATTTGAGCAATGCTCTGGCAAAAGGAAGCTAAATGCATCTCCGTGATGCATGATACCGAACAAGTCATCACTGTATTAGTGGTCCATAAAATCCAGTTTGTCTGACAACCGAATGAATCATGAGGTGCAGAAAATTGACAAATAGCAAAAAGTTTCGGCTCAGGTCAGTCTGCCCGGACTGCGCAGGCTGACCTGAATCGGGACTCTTTGTGGATGCATTAAAATCCTTTTTTTCATAGAGCACGAATCAGGTATTACAAACGTGGCCGTCTTGTTCACAAACTTTTCGCGGCAAACTTATTTTGTCTCTTTCCCTCATTGATATACCACCTACCATAGGGGCTAGTGCCGTGCTTTTCGATGATGAAAGAAGTCGCCTGTAGGTGGCACAACTGTGCACTATGCTTAAGATAAACTGATACTATCGTATAATTATGATAATACATGTATATAAATTACATGTAGGATAGTATATCTTTTTTCTAAAAAGCATGATACTAGCCCCAATGCCACCAAAAGAGGACTTCTTTCCTCCTAATGTTGCAGATCGCTTTTGAATAAAACGTGGCAAAAGACGAATTTGGTCAATTTTTTCTACGGTAAAATTCGTGGTTTCACGCGTGTTAATGTATCGATGAAATGGTATTTATTGTCAAAATTTTGTTTTACAAGGACATTTTCAAAGTCGCCTGGTGAGAATTTGTTTCATGGGCGTAATGAGATAACCAAATGAAATCCTTTATCCCGCTATAAATAGATCTGTCAGCATGTCACTTTTTCTTCAAAATTTTCTACATGAAGTACATGCTACGGTATGCAATGAACACGACCGGAAAAGGGGCTTGGCTTTGGCACTTTAGTCTCTTCGACATTTGTAGATTTCAGATTTGGTCATCACGGTCAGTAGGTGTGTATGTATATATTTGCATATTGGCAATCGTAGACAATTTTTTTCACTCTTAATATTCATTCATTCATAAGTTGTGTGACATGTCTACATGTTTTGTTTCCAAGCTATGGGTGAAAATGTTTGTAATAGTAGGTGGCCAACTTTTCAACACTGACAGGACTCTACCTTGATCAGCAGCAAGTTTCTACCTGAAAATATTTTAATCATTTGACGTAGTTATTGTAATTCCTTGACTTGCAAGAATTTCATGCAAAACGGGTGCCATGTGCACCATATGGTAGCTTTCCTTGTGACATGAACCGCTTTGGGAGCATGCCGCATACAACGAGACCAGCGTAAAACTTTTTTTTTTTTCCTTTGAAATGACCATAAAGCAAGCCTATGCTCAAAATAGCAGAATTCATGATTAAAATTGTAGACTAAATATACATTTATGTATAAATTTGAATTTAAAAAAGCATATTTACCCATAAACTGAATTACCGTCGACTTTGTTGATGATAAATCCAACAATTCACAATGTTCTGACTCAAATAATTGAAAAAGGCTCCTGTATTCCTGTATATTTTCTACTGATATTTTCGATACATGTTTTAAATACATGTAATCAGATAAAAGTCCAATTTTTCAAAGTCAAATCCAACTTCCTTGCTTCCATTAACGAGCTCCAGACGACAAAGGCTGCACGTGAGCTTGATATCGCGAGTCTTCACGATAAATTCCGTGAAGTATCAAATGTCATATTTTGTCAATTTCATGTTTATTTCTTGCTTTTTTTAGAATTGGAAAAATAGCCCAAGTGCGGCCTATTTTTCCACGTAAAAATACAATACTTCGTATAAATTTAAACAAAATTTTCTTTGGTGCAGACTGATTCAGTAGAAACTAGCAACTCTAATGTGCTTTTCTTTCTTTCGTACATGTTTAAAAAGGTTTCTTTTTACGCGTCAAGCATCTTAATAGTAGAATCAAAGGTCAATCAGTCTGTTATTACGCGTTCACTGGAAGACTGAGAAAGTACAGTCATTTTTTTCTTAGTTTCAACTCTCTCTAAGCAGTCAGCTTGTGTTAAGCAGACAGTTTCATATTCCTGAACTCTTAACTCTAATGTGTATCTTGTGTTTTAAACAATCACCTGTCTTAATTGACCCTTTGTCTTGGTCCCCATGAATGGCTGCTTTACGCAAGTTTGTCGTTACTTTTGGGAGATGTGCACGATCGGTGTTGTCCGACCTTAATCTAGACTTTCCACTCAATTTGGCCGAACAGTAATGTATCTAAAATGTGTGCCGGGGTAGGCATTCTCATGATAAGCTATTTAATATGAAAATATTACTCTGGATAACAGTATACTCCTATTTCAATTTCCCTGTAGGCACTCTAAATCTTTTAACGTTTCTAGCAGACATAAGGATTAAAGTTCGATTATTGAAATGGTTGACAAACCTTTAAATATACATGTAAGCTCCCTATTGTCCATTAGAAAAAGAATCGGAAAATATATTTAGGATTATAGATCACCTGAAAATATACATAAGGTGAGATTGGATACCTCCGCTGTATAAGGTGTTGCCTAGGATATCTGCATCAGTGACGAATACGATTTTAATTTTAAGGCATGCAAAAATCTCTTTTGTGGATTACCAATGAGAAAAGTACATGTATATTTCCTTTTACCGGGAACAACACAGTTCGAGGACAAGACAGTTGGACGACACTTTTGTTCTATGTCAAATGACAGTTATCGTGAGTACAGATGGCTGATGAAGGATCAAATATCGATAAACGACATTTTGTGATTGATTGAAACGTTTGTACCTGTGATTGTCGAGCACATTTGGTCATCATGAGATTGTCTGTAATTTTCTATGCCGTTGCAATGTGAAATGTCTATTTTAACAAATAAACTCCAAATACCCCCGAAACATACTGTTGTATTAATCATGAATTCATCCACAAGAGAAAAATAACCGTCAATGTACATAGAATACTCTTCATCACAAGGTACAAATAATCAAATCAAAATTCATTGAATATCCACAGTTATTTCTAATTTCTCATGATTGTCAATCATAGTTTTAGCAGTTTTGGTTATTTGACATGGAACAAAAGTGGGGAAGTGTCTCCAAAACTTGTCAGGGGACTATGTTGTCGGTACCTTCAATTCGCAGGGTTACTTCAATGTTACTCTTAGAGGGGACATGATCAAAAAGAACATCGGAAAAGTCGCAGAATCTGGGGTTAGTACTGATAAGTGTGCCCGAGGGCGATTTTAGGTTTGTCTGGCCGCGCCGCCTCCGGGGGTGCGGTACACAATAATAACTGTCCAAATATGTAAAGACGCAACATAAACGTCTCATTATTGAGACTAAATCGGAGGTATGTTGTCGGGGATATGGCTTGAAACCTATATCTATACCCGTGGGAGACCCATTTTTTTCCCCTCGACATATATGTCCAATCTGGTTATCAACTCTGATCCGGTCAGATCCGGTGAGTTTACCTACCGGAACTAGCCGGGAGGTTCAAACATTTCCATTACATTCTAGCACTGTTATGGAACCATCCAATTCGGGTGGAAATGAGGCGGATTCTCTGAAGGGTAAGACTATGACAGAGGTCCGCTGTTTGTTATTGATCACAGGTGGTGATATTTTTTCCCTGTTGTCAATCTCAAACGGACATTGGCCAATTCGTCCCATAACCGTTTCGATCCATGTAGACCCTTGAACATTTCAGCCCGCAAGACTTTTATATGATCCGTGTAATGCAATAAGTATGTTCGCCTAAGATTTTTCAGCGTTTTTACAACCAAATTACTAGCATAGAGGATGGCTGCATGAGAAGGAATGGTTAGTTCTAATTAACTTGTTTAATGCAGTCAGAAAGAAAAGCTTTAAATTTCGTATTGAAAAACATGTTTAAAAAAGAAACTTAATACAGAACACATATTATTAGATTTTGAAAGCAATGCAGTATATTTATTTCTATCATCCAATACTGTTTTGATGCCCTTTTTATTTTGATTTACTAGTTTGTGTAGATAACCTCTTGTGAAGTCATGCTCTCCTCAGCTGGTGTACTCGATACACCATATTTTCCATCATATGCTATACCATGAGGATAATTTAGAGATCTTTTGATAAGATTTTCCATAGTATGTCTTCTTTTATCATTTTTAGTGTATTTTACGAATGTAAAAAATTTCAAGATTTGCACAGGTCTAAATTTTAGATCTGCAACCGTTGGGGAAAAAAAATGCTGTTACAAAGTGTTACCTGCATCTATTTTCTATGACAGAAGTCTTCTGACATATTAGAATTTCATTACACTTTAAGGCGTACACCTTACAATTGTTTGAAAATGTTTATAAAACTTTAAATTAAAACTGCTTAAGGATCAGTTAGTGCTCCAGACAACAGAGTGCAATTGTATGCTGAATTCTCCATTTGTTTTTGAAATCCAATGTTGTGGGTACTTATTAGCATCATCCTCAGTTTTATTGAGTACCAACAGCCATGGATTAAACATCTGGTAATGTCAAAGAAGGATCTGAGTACCAGACTAGAGATACAGAAAATATACTTTGCACATGCTGTCTAATTTCTTACTTGCTTGTCCCAATATCTATATTTTTTATACAGGGTAAAGCATGGTGATTCATTACATAAAAAAATCCAGACAAATGAAATACGTCATTTCATATTCAGGAGTGTAAACAAACATAGCCGTCTCCATGGTCAATGCAAAATGTTGAAAAAGATTACCAATGTAGATCACAAACCATTATGATAAAGATTTGAAGTGAAAGACTACTACTAAAGCTGCAAGAAACTACGTTTATTTATACAAGTTATGTAAAAAAAACTAATGATAGAGAAGCTGAAGTGCTTAACCCTTTACCACACAATCCTAACTTTTAACAATCCTAAAAGAAAAGGCTTCTGAAAACATTGAGGGAAAAGGAGAAAATGCTGGTAACCATCATTTTCTCCTTTTCCCACAATGTTTTCTACCCTATCAAAGACAGAAATCATCAATTTAGCAACAGTTATTTTTTCCTCTGCAAATGCTTTCAATTTGGCCCAGTCCAAATTTTTTTTGTTTGGTAAAGAGTTAAGGGTGTCAAAACTAATGACTCCAGGATGGTGTTTGGAACACATGAGACTTAAGTCTGTATTTATAACTCTTTACCAAACTACAAAATTTTGGCTTAGACCAAATTTAAAGCATTTGCAGATGAAAAAATTGGTGTAGCTCAAATGATGATTTGGCTTTGTCAGGGTAGAAAACATTGTGGGAAAAGGAGAAAATGTTGGTTATCAGCATTTTCTCGTCTTCCCACAATGTTTTCAAAAGCCTTCTTTGTCAGGGTCGTTAAAACTCAGCATTGTGTGGGAAAGGGTTAACTATCTGAATTGCAGTCTTAGTCTTCTTCTATATTTAGAAAGTAACGCAGTTTCTGACTAGCTAAACCATTTGGTTAGCCAGTCACAAATTGTGTTACTTTGAAATTAAGAAATTCTTGAGACTTAGACGAAGAATGTGACCAGCATTTTCTCCTGTTCTCAGAATTCTTGTCTATGCTTCCAAAGACAAATTTCATCTCTTGAGCCAAATGTAATTTGTCAATACAAATTAGGGTTGAAAAAACTTTCCAAAAAGGATAAAATTCTGCTTCCCAGCATTTCCTTGTTTTCCTAAATGTTTTTAAAAAGCCTCTGAGTCATTAAAATATGATGAGATCATTTTATTACAGTTACTCTTCACCAGAAAACAAAGTTTTAGTCTTATCCAAGTGAAAAATATTTGCTGACAACAAATTTAATAAGACTCAAAAATTGAAATTTGTTTTTGAAAGGGTAGGAAAAAGCATTTTCTCTTTTTCCCACAAAGTTTTCATAAGTCTTCTTCTTTATGGATTGTTTGGTAAAAGGTTAAAGGTTAAATGATCAGGTTTATTATGTTCCCATTAGAATCCCTGAGACAGTATGCACTGGTGCATCATCAGGAAGTTCTGTTAAACATTCTACATGAGGATGAGGAACATGAACATTATGCTGTACAAGTCAAGTAAGTGTGATTGATTGTATGGTATTTAACGCCATTTTCAACATTATTTCAGTTATATCACAGTGGCCAGTGCACCTATCCATGCTTTCCTGGAGCTTCTTTTATCAGTATTCCGCACAATATTCTTTCCAAGCCACTGGCTGCTTTCCCACATAACCATCATCGAAACAAGGGTCAGTGGTGAGAGAGGAATGAATCCTGTCGCGATGACTATCATCAATCCTCGGAAAGAAATTGGCCAAGCCAGGGATCGAACCAGCAACCTCCTGTTCTCAAGTCCTGTGTGCTAGCGACTGAGCTATGGGGCAAGTAAGTGTGATAATGATTACGGTAAGTGTCAATGTGCTGACTTGAATGCACCAAATAGAAATTGTATCTTATTTAGCTTAAATTTGCCTGCAAATAAGTGTGATAATGATTATGGTAAGTGTTAATGTACTGACTTGAATGCACCAAATAGAAATTGTATCTTATTTAGCTTGAATTTGCCTGTTTTTTAACACTTTTCCGAATGATAAAATTTCAGCCCCTTGAAAATTGAAAGCCTTTGAAGATGACAAATGAAACGTTTCAATGATAGAATTTGTTTATCAAAGGATAGAAAAAATTCAGGAGAAAATGGTTGACTACTACATAAATAAAATCTTCTTTCAGTATACATGTATTGGCATTTAACCCTTTACCCCACAATCCCCACTTTTAAACACCCTGAGAAAGAAGCCTTTTGAAAACATTGTGGGAAAAGGAGAAAATGCTGGCATTTTCTCCGTTTCCCACAATGTTTTCTACACTTCCCAAAACATATTTCAGTTTTTGAGCCACATTTATTTTGTCATTTGCAAATGCTTTCAATTTGGACTGGTCTAGAATATTGTCTTTTGGTAAAGGGTTAAATGTAACTTTAATATATAACTTATACCATTAATAGAGTAGCAGATAGTGTAGAACAAGATCAGTCTGGTCACATTTCACTCATGTAAAACCTAATCCTGATCTACCTACTAAAAATTTACATCCATGGTTGTGTGTGGCAGGTGGAGTGTAAAGATGTTATGTTTTGTTTGAAAAAATAAAATTAATTATTATCTATATCACTTATCTGTGTAAATAAATTTTCACATACAGATGAAATCTTGTGATTTTCAAACATCTACTGATTTCGATTTCAGTGATGCAGAGTAATAACTTTGGAATTTTGCTTTCTTTGCAGTGCACTGTCTTTGTTTGAATATTCTATGACAGTATGTTACAAGCTGTGCAGCTCTCCTCTACGCCTTCTGTCTTTATTTGATGCGGCTTTGGTAGAAGCTCAAACATGTATCCTTGCAGACCAGACTGATAAACAAAGCTTGGTGAGTTGTATTATGGTGGAATCTTGATTTTTGTTTTTTTAAATCTTATGTGACAAATGGAATAAAACATGTATACTGTATGAATTTAATGATTGGATCTATCTGCCTTGACAATCAGAGGAGCATCAGTTCTAAGCTAACTCATCACCCCATTTCAACACCAGTCTATGAAAAAACTAATACAAAGTTCTTAAAGAATAAACATTTGAAAGAGAGGTAAATATCTTTTTTGAACAGTGTTAAAAACATTATGGAAAATGAGGATTGCTTGTTTGTTTACAGTTGTTTTCCAAACTATAGTTTCTATTTGCACTGTATAGCTATTGGTTAACTCTACCACACAATCCGGAATTTTAACGACCCTGAAGGAGAGGGGTTTTGAAACATTATGGAAATGGAGAAAATGCTAGTAACCAGCATTTTCTCCCTTTCCTACAATGTTTTCTACCCTACCAAAGACAGAAATCATTTTTTCACTTACATTTATTTTGTCATCTGCATAATTATGTTTTCAATTTGGTTTGGTCCAAACTTTTGTTGTTTGGTAAAGAGCTAAGCCTCTACATTTATAAAGTTGTGCTCGCCCTTTTTCAGACCGTGAAACCCAATATCCATGCTCGCATTTCATCTCTACCTGTTCAACAAGAATTCACACGGACAACAGTTCCAAAAGCTTCAGATGTTGGGAATTTCCTGGCATTGACAGGTACTCAGACTGAATTTTAACCTTTTACCACACAATCACGAATTTTAATGACCCTGAGGAAAAAGCCTTTGTAAAACATTGTGGGAAAAGGAGAAAATGCTCGTAACCAGCATTTTCTCCATTTCCTACAATGTTTTCTATCCTATTATAGACAATTCCATCATTTGAGCAGCAGTTAAAGTGTCATCTGCACATCTTCTCAGTTTGGACCAGTATAAAATTTTCTTGTTTGGTAAAGAGTTAAAGTGGTGACTATAATGTCTTGCTTTAACTCTTCCCCACACTACCCCGAGTTTTAAAGACCCTAATTCGAAAGCCATTGAAAACTTTATGACTATGAGAAAATGCTGGTTACCACCATTTTCTCATTTTGCCACTATTTTTTCTACCCTTTCTTGGACAAATCCCATCATTTGAGTTACATTTAGTGTGTTGTCTGCAAATGCTTTCAATATGAGCGAGTCTAAAATTTTGTTGTTTGCTAAAGAGTTAAAACTATTTAAATCCTTACCAAATAATCTCATTATAAAAGATGGTTTTGGAAAACATTGTTAGGAAAGGAAAAGAAAATTGCTGGTAACCCCTTTGTTGATGATTTCAATCATTTGAGCTTAATTTAATTCTCTGTCTGCAATTAATTCTCTGTCTGCAAATACTATCAGTATGGATAAAAATTTAGGTATAAAAAATTCTGGAATGGTAAACAGTTTAGCACAATACAGAAAAATTCTTCGAATACTGAGTGCCTGAGAAGTCTAGAATTTCTTTTGACATGTAAGATTATGAAAATTACTTTAAAGTATTGAGAATTGCGGTATGAAAGGCATTATTAGTGAATATAAATTCCCATCAAGTTCATTTAAAGTTTGATATGCCCTTAAAGTATAGGTAGATGTACGTTATATTTGTCAGGTCACTTAGAAATTGCAGATATTTACAGATACAGCTCAGCGGTAGTTCTGATTGCACATATGAGCAGTCATATCTCGTGCTTCACTGTTTCCTACAGAGATTTCTGCCCCTGCTAGTTCCTGCACATGAAAAGGGTAGAAATTTTATGGTGTTTTGTTCTTTTCGGAAACCTTTAACTTGCTGTCTTTCAGGTACTGTGATTAGAACTACAATTGTTAGAGTGTTAGAGTATGAAAAGGACTACATTTGTAACAAATGCAGAGCTTTGATAACACAGCAGGTAATTATAATTCCATTTGTCTCCTGCATATATAGCCAGGGTCTGTATTCACCAACCATTCTTTTAGAACATTCTTAGTCTTTATACCTGAGATTATATGAATTTGAACAAAACACAACTTCTGAATGGCTAAACCAAATGGTTGTGTTACTTCAAAATTTAGAAAATTCTGGAGAACAAAGAATGTTCTTAAGAATGGTTGGTGAATATGGACCCTGGTCACTCAATTGGTAATGTACGAGGTTAGTAATCCAGGGTTTCTGAGTTAGAATCCCTGCATGGCTGAGCTCTTATAGAGAATTGATGATATTTATTGAGCAGGATTCATTTATTTCTTTCTGCTGAACACATTTTGACCATGCTTATGTGGGAAACAAGCCAGTGCTTGGGAAGAGTGTTGTGTAAAGTACATGCACAGATAAAAGCATGGATTGGTTGTTCAGTAACAGGAATATGACACATGATGTTGAAAGCACCTTTAAACATCAAACTAACAAAATGCCCATGTAATTTAGCCTGACGGTGATACAGATGTTTTTCAAATGATGTAATGTTTCTTGAATAGATGGAAAACATTGGTGGAAATGGAGAAAATGCTGGTTTCTCCTTTTCCCACAATGTTTTCAAAAGGCTTCTCTTATTGGGTCATTGAAACTCTGGATTGTTTTGTAAAGGATTTATGATTGGAGTAACTATTTGTGCACCTATGTAGATTTTTCTTTTTTTTGCGGGGGGGGGGGGGGGGTTGTCTTGTTTGCTATTTTCATATCAAGTATTCCAGCCACTTTGCAGTGGCAGGTGCACCTATTCATGCATTTCTGTTATTTGTTTTATAAACATGTGATTGTAAATGTTATGCAAGTGCAGTAATATCATAAAACTTCCTACTTTCAGGCTGATATAGTTCAATATAGTTCCATCTCTAAACCTACCAAATGTAGTAATGATATCTGTGGTTCAACTAACTTTACACCAGTTGCTGAAAAAGGTAAAAATGTTTTTTTATTATTTTTGTACTTAAAATAGAAAAAGGACTTTTTCCTGACCTGTGTACTATTTATTTTTCTCAATTTAATTTAACCCTTTACTACACACCCTGACAGTTTCAGCTTTTGAGCTATGTTTAACTTATTGTCTGCAAATGCTTACAATTTGGTCAAGTGTAAAATTTTGTTGTTTGGTAAAGAGTAGAACATAAATTTGTGCATTTTCCATATTTTACAACTTTTTAGCTCCACTGGCCGAAGGCCAGCGGGCTTATGTCATGGCCCGGTGTCCGTCGTGCGTCTGTCCGTCCGTGCGTTAACTTTTATTTCAAACATCTTCTTCTCTGAAACTACCCATCCGATTTTCACGAAACTTCACAGAAATGATCCTGACATGGTCCTCTTCAGAATTTCTTGAAAGAATTTGATTCCTTCAAAAACTCTGGTTGCCATGGCAACAAAACTGAAAAATATTGGAAATCTTTAAAAATCTTCTTGTCTGAAACCATAAGGCATAGGGCTACCAAATTTGGCATGTAGCTTTATGTAGTAGACCTCTATCAAGTTTCTTCAAATTATAGCCCTGGGGTCAAAATTGGCTCTGCCCCAGGGGTCACAAGTTTTACATAGGCTTATATAGAGAAAACTTTAAAAATCTTCTTGTCTGAAACCATAAGGCATAGGGCTACCAAATTTGGCATGTAGCTTTATGTAGTAGACCTCTATCATGTTTCTTGAAATTATAGCCCTGGGGTCATAATTGGCTCTTCCCCAGGGGTCACAAGTTTTACATAGGCTTATATAGAGAAAACTTTAAAAATCTTCTTGTCTGAAACCATTAGGCATAGGGCTACCAAATTTGGCATGTAGCTTTATGTAGTAGACCTCTATCATGTTTCTTGAAATTATAGCCCTGGGGTCAAAATTGGCTCTTCCCCAGGGGTCACAAGTTTTATACATAGGCTTATATAGAGAAAACTTTAAATATCTTCTTGTCTGAAACCATAAGGCCTAGAGCTACCAAATTTGGCATTTAGCTTGATCTAGTTGGAGTCTACCAAAAGTGCCCAAAGTATAGTCCTGGGGTCAATTTGGCCTCATACTTGGAGGGGGGGGGGTTCACAAGATTTACATAGGCTTACATAGGGAAAACTTATAAATCTTGGTGTACATAGCCATAAGGCTTAGGCTACCAAATTTTGCATATAATTATAGCATTATTTAGTGGACAGTTACAAAGAGGGCCCAAGTTACAGCTCTAGGATCAAGTTTGGCCCTGCACCAGGGATCACAAGTTTTACATGGGTTTATGGAGTGAAAAGTTCAGAAACCATCTTGTTACCAGCCATAAGGCCAAGAACTCCCACATTTGGCATGTTATTCTTCTAATACAATATTCCCCATTTAGTCAGACTGTAGCCATGAGGTCAAAGTTTTATAAGGGCTTATATAGTGAAGACTTTTCTTCGTGGTTTATATTTATAAGCCAGTGGAGCGATACAGGGCCATCATGGCCCTCTTGTTTTATTATTTTTTATAAGTCATCAGCTACAACTTTGTTGGAGAGGTTAATGAGTTAATCTTTTACCAAATATGTCATAAGAAAGTAGGCTTTTGAAAACATCATGGCAGAAGGAGAAAATACTGGCAATGAAAGATAATTCCCATCATATAAACCTCATTTTATTTGCCATCAAGAGTTAAAGACTGTCAACTGAAGGTTGAGATCCCTTAAAATGTTGGAAATATCAGGAGACATATGGTTTAATCTCAAACTTTGTTGTTTGGTGAAGAGTCAACCCTTTACCATTCAGTCCCAAGTTTTAAAGACCCTGAGATCAAAGGCTTTCATAAGGACTGTGGGAAAAGGAGAAAATGGTGGTAACCAACATTTTCTCCTTTTTCCACAGTGTTTTCTACCCCATCAGAGACAGTTGCCCTTATTTAACTCTTTACCAAATTACACAATTTCTGACTGGTCCAAATTGAAAGCATTTGCAGACGACAAAATAATTGTGATTAAAAAATTGATATTTGTTTTGGGAAGGGTAGAAAATATTGTGGTAACCAGCATTTTCTCCTTTTCCCACAATATTTTCGAAAAGCTTCCTTCCCAGAATTGTTAAAGGTCGGGATTGTGTGGTAAAGAGATAAACTATGTTTTCCTCGCATGCAAATGCTCTAAATTTGGATGAGACTGATATTTTGTTGTGTTGTAAAGAGCTAAACATGTTTTTTTAAAGGTGGAGATCCCATAAAATGTTGTAACTACCAGGAGATAAAAGTTCAGGAACAAGTACAGAGACTAGCCATGGGAACTATACCCCGATCTGTTTGGATCATTCTACAGGATGACCTAGTGGACTGTTGCAAGGCAGGCGATGATGTTATCATATGGTACGGACCTCATCTAGTTTGTCAAAATAGGCTTTGGTCTAATGTATAGATATGAAAAGGTTGGAATTTATATTTAACCCTTTCCCAAACAACATAGTCAGGACCTTCTGCATTCGAAACATCTACAGATGACAAATTCAGAATTGGTACAATGAGCATTAGTTCATTATGATAGGGTAGAAAACACTGTGGGAGAAGGAGAAAATGCTGGTTACCAGCATTTTCTCCTTTTCCCACAATATTTTCAAAAGCCTTCCTGCTAAGGGTTGTGAAAACTCAGGATTGTGTGGTAAAGGGTTAAATACTCTTTGGGTGTTTGATAAGATATAGTCACCATTATTCAGTGTATATAGATACATTAGTGCTTACCTGTGTAAGCGAGTCCAATTGTTTTTTTGCAGGCAATATCTTCTTCAGATACAGATATATTCCAATTAATGTGGGACAACTTTTTTCTGTCATGAAATGAATATTTGTTCAGTTCGGTTTATGACTTGAAGGTCAAATATTGTTATCGTTTAAAAATTGTTGATGAAACTCAGACTGCACCAAATGACTTTGAGATACAATGTTGGGCTGCGTTTAGCCTTCTAGTACCAAGAAAGGTTCCTTTTTTTTCTTTCTCCTAATATGGTCTCTCTGACAACTAAAAGACAACTCTGTATTTTATGTCATATTACAGAGAAATGGTGTTTAGGATATGGAGAATGTAGCAATGGTTAGTCACTGTGACATTGAACTGTTACATAATTTTGTCAGTTCTTGACATAATATTACAGTGGAACAGTTCTAAGAAGATGGAGGAATATATAGTAGTGGATAGTTGCTGTGGCATTGAAGTGTTACACAGTTTTGTCAGTTTTTGATATCTTATTACAGAGGAACAGTTGTTAGAAGATGGAGTAATGTATTAGTGGATAGTTGCTGTGACATTGAACTGTTACACAATTTTGTCAGTTCTTAATATATTATTGCAGTGGAACAGTTCTAAGAAGATGGAGGAATGTAGTGGTTGATAGTCGCTGTGACATTGAACTGGTTATCAAAGCCAACAGCATTATTGTTACAAATGAACAGAGGAACACAGTGTCCATTACACAGGAATTGGTAATTGTTTGTTGTTCTTGTAAAGTTTATACTTAAAGCTTTTATTCTGGGCCTGGATTCAATAACCATTATCAATACATACATTAATGTGAGCCATGCTCCAGCAAAAGGGGGTTTAATGCATCTCCTTGATGCATTATACCAAGCAAGTCATCACACAATTATGGATCCATAAAATGTAATTTGTCTAACAATCAACTGGATCAGGATGTAGAGTGCTCCTTTGACATGCAGAAAATTGACCTATAGCAAAAAGTTTTGACCCAGGTCAGGTGGTGGGAACTGTGCAGGCTGACCTGATTCGATACTGTTTGCAGATGTTTTAAGCCCCCTTTTCAAAGAGCATGGCTCATATGAATGTACTGATCATTTTGATTCTTTTGCTCACTTGTATTTGTCTCTAATTTAACCGCAGATCTACTATATGTTCATATGAAATATGTTTCCATAGAAATACTTTAAAAGCTGACAGAATATTTATATTTCCAAACAGAAAGATGAGATAGCAGACTTTTGGGATGAGCATCAGTACGCACCCTTGACTGGCCGTAATCACATACTGACCAGTGTCTGTCCACAAGTGTATGGACTGTATGTAGTCAAGCTAGCAGTGGCTATGGTATTGGCTGGAGGTGTGCAGGTAGATTCTTGTTTCCTGTTAATTTTTTTCCCCTCGGAAATTGTTTAACTCTTTACCACTCAACTAACTTCTAACCTTAGTCAAATGAAAAGCATTTGAAGATGGCAAATAAAAAATGTTCCTGAAAAAATAAAACTTGTCAAAGGGTAGGAAACCTGTGGGAAAAGGAGAAAATGCTGGTTTCCAGCATTTTCTCCTTTTCCCAAATTTTCAAAAGACTTTTTCTTCAGGGTTATTAAGACACTGGTTTCCAGCATTTTCTCCTTTCCCTACAATGTTTCCAAAAGGCTTTTCTTCATGCTTGTTAAAACACTGTTTACCAGCATTGCTGCTTTTCCCCCACAATGTTTCAAAACCATCTTTCCCTGGGTCTTTAAAACTTGGGGTTGTTTGGTAAATGGTTAACATGTTTGTCATACAGAATAATTCTAGAGAAAGAAAAACAAACCAAACAAATAATAAATTTTCCTACTGATGAATGTCATTTGAAGGACTGAAAAATTACAGTTTTTCTGGAAAATAGTTTGATAAAACGAGCAATAGCTTGTTAAAAGAGAGGCTAAGACAATTACATGTTTTGATGAATTGAATGTAGCTCTGAATAGAAAGTGTTGACTGGGACAAAATTACTATCGGAAAAACAGTGTAGTAATTTTGAAATAATTTTAATTGCTTTTGCAAACTAGAACTGACACTAGTCTATTCTTCAAGGAAAAGCACATGTACTGAGCAAGCTTTTTAACTCTTAACCAAATGACAAAATTTTACACTTTTCCAAATTGAGAGCATTTGCAGAGAACACATTAAACATGACTCAAAAACGGAAATTTGCCGTTGAAAGGGAAGAAAACATTGTGGGAAAAGGAGAAAATTCTGTTTACAAGCATCTATAGAAGGATATAAAACATTGTGGGGAAAATGCTGTTTTTTCTGACAAACATTTTCAAAAGCCTTGTTCTTCAGGGTCCTTGAAAATCAGCATTGTGATCCAGGACTAAGTACCTCTGTGTATAAATAGTAGTACTTGCTAACAAAAAGTGAGTTTTTTATCATATGGGATCATGCTCTGGCAAAGGGGGTTTAATGCATCTCTGATGTATTATACCAAGCAAGTTATCACAAAATTATGGATCTGAAAAATTCATTAAGCCTAACGATCGACTGGAGTTTGAGGTACAATGGTCCTTTATCATGTAAAAAAATTTGACCCATGTCAGCCTGCTTGGACTGCACAGGTTGACATGAGCCGATACTTTTAGCAGATGCATTTAGTCCCCTTTTCTCAGAGCATGGCTCATATTTTATATTGCAGAGACAGGATGAAAATGGTACCTGTGTAAGAGGAGAGATACATATGTTGTTGGTGGGGGATCCAGGTAATAACATGTTTGAATATAGATTTATCATTAACCTGTGACTCGTTTTATGTTGTTTAACCCTTTACCACTCAATCAGGGTTCTCTTACAACCCTGAGAAAGAAGCCTTTTGAAAACATTGTGGGAAAAGGAGAAAATGCTGATAACAAGCATTTTCTCCTTTTCCAACAATGATTTCTTCCCTATCAAAGAAAAATTGCGCCACAATTGAAATTGTCATCTGCAAATGCTTTCAACTTAGACAAGGTTGCAATTTTGTCATCTGATAAAGGGTTATGGTAGAGGAGTCTACCACTAGATTTGAGTTTTTTAATTTTTAAACCTTTACCACACAATCCCAAGTTTTAATGACCTTGAGGAAGAATGCTTCTGAAAACATTGTGAGAAAAAGAATAAATGCAGGTAATCAGCATTTTCTGTTTCCTACAATTTTATCTACCCTTCCACAAACAAATTTCAATTTTTGAGTTGCATTTAATATGTTGTCTGCAAATGCTTTCAGTTTGGACAAGTCTAAAGTTTTGTCAATAGGTAAAGAGTAATGAGATTGAAGATGTGTTTTGACTGAACTAGTGTTAATTTAAAAATTGTATTGTGAAAAAAAAAAAATCACTCACAACATAATGAAAATTTACATTTATCCTTGTAACAAAATATTTAAGTTGAATACTATTTCGTTCTTAGGCTGACTTAAATATTTCTAAGGTCCCTGAGATAGATTGATTTCCTTGTCCGAATGATTTAATTTACTGTAGATTTATTTGTTGCCCAACTTGGCTTGTGGCAAACCAGTTTTTTCTTCTCACAGTGTTTTCAAAAGCTATCTTTCTTTGGCTTGTTAAACCTGAGAACACTGAATAAACCCAGCAGTCATTTTCAGTCTAGAAATAAAATCAAAATAGCAATCTCAGAGCTGCTTTTGCTTGTCCAGCAAAGTGGAGAATGTAGATCAAAGATCAGACTGCATATTTTGTGCAGTCTGATCTTGATCTACACTGGGCACAAAGGCGATTGTTGTTATAATAGGCATTTTAAAGGTAAAAACACAAGATGGTTTGGTAAAGGACCAAAAACAAAAACATTCACTGTGCATATAAACTGTTGCAGGTACGGGAAAATCTCAGTTTCTGAAGTATGCCTCTAAGATAACAGCTAGATCAGTACTGACCACTGGAATTGGAAGTACAAGTGCAGGACTTACAGTGACAGCAGTGAAGGTATTTACAGAGGATATTGGCTTTTTTTGATGAAAGAAAGTGAAATTTTAGATGTGTGAACACCTAAACTGTGTAGTGAAGCCTGAAGTGAAAACATGATCTGTGTCAATCACAAATGAAATATGTCTCAATCTTACACCAAGATAAACAAATTCTCTAGTTTTAACTTGCTAATAACATTAAAAAATGAAGATGTAATCCCTCAGGTTAGCGTAGATCTAAGTGATAACTTTCATGATATCTGTAGCATTTAATCATTTTTATTATGTTCTTGTCATCAATTTTTAGCTCCACTGGCCGAAGGCCAGCGGGCTTATGTCATGGCCTGGTGTCCGTCGTGCGTGCGTCCGTCCGTCCGTTCGTCCGTCCGTCCGTCCGTCCGTGCGTTAACTTTTATTTCAAACATCTTCTTCTCTGAAACTACCCATCCAATTTTCATGAAACTTCACAGAAATGATCCTGCCATGGTCCTCTTCAGAATTTCTTGAAAGAATTTGATTCCTTCAAAAACTCTGGTTGCCATGGCAACAAAACTGAAAAATATTGGAAATCTTTAAAAATCTTCTTGTCTGAAACCATAAGGCATAGGGCTACCAAATTTGGCATGTAGCTTTATGTAGTAGACCTCTATCAAGTTTCTTCAAATTATAGCCCTGGAGTCAAAATTGGCTCTGCCCCAGGGGTCACAAGTTTTACATAGGCTTATATAGAGAAAACTTCAAAAATCTTCTTGTCGGAAACCATAAGGCATAGGGCTACCAAATTTGGCATGTAGCTTTATGTAGTAAACCTCTATCATGTGTCTTGAAATTATAGCCCTGGGGTCAAAATTGGCTCTGCCCCAGGGGTCACAAGTTTTACATAGGCTTATATAGAGAAAACTTTAAAAATCTTCCTGTACCTGTGCCATAAGGCCTAGAGCTACCAAATTTTGCATTTAACTTGATCCAGTTGGGGTCTACCAAAAGTGCCCAAATTATAGTCCTGGGGTCAATTTGGCCTCATGCTAGGAGGGGGAGGGGGGGGGCAGGGTTTTCACAAGATTTACATAGGCTTACATAGGGAAAACTTTTAAATCTTGGTGTACATAGCCATAAGGCTTAGGCTACCAAATTTTGCATAATTATAGCATTATCTAGTGGACAACTACAAAGAGGGCCAAAGTTACAGCCCTAGGATCAAGTTTGGCCCTGCACCAGGGGTCACAAGTTTTACATGGGTTTATTGAGTGAAAAGTTCAGAAACCGTCTTGTTACTAGCCATAAGGCCAAGAACTCCCAAATTTGGCATGTTATTCTTCTAATACACATATTCCCCATTTAGTCCGACTGTAGCCCTGGGGTCAAAGTTTTATAAGGGCTTATATAGTAAAGACTTCTCTTCATGGTTTATATTTATAAGCCAGTGGAGCGATACAGGGCCATCATGGCCCTCTTGTTATACTTCATCAGTATTTTGAACCCATTTGGTGTAGTTGGACCTTTGATAAACCATTTCCATTAAATCCATTTTTCTGTCTCTGGCATGTTTCAAGTTAATATCACTTTCTATATGAGTTGACTATACAAGATAGCAATGAATGGCAGAGACAGAAGTCTGCACTGCATTTGATGAGTTCCAAGGGTATAGGAGTATATCGGCCATGCTCTGGCAAAAAGGGGTTTAATACATTTCTGTGATGCATCATACCAAGCAAGACATTGCATGATTGTGGATCCATAAAATCCATTTTGTCTAACAATTGGCTGAATCAAGAGATAGAATGGTCCTTTGACATGCAGAAAATTGACAAATAGCAAAAAGTATCAACCCAGACAACACAGGCTGACCTGGGTCGATGCTTTTTTGCAGATGCATTAAACACCCTTTTTAACAGAGCATGGTTTATCGTCGATTCAATTGATAATTAGTAGGACTGTTCAAACATTCAACTTGAATCAAAATGAAAAAACATAAAGGAAAAAAATAAACTGTAAACATCAGGCTCTTCAATAATTAGCACTTATTCAAAATTCCTTTTTAAAAATGAAAATCAATATGTGGAATATGAGTTCTTGAGACTACACAAAATAGAAAAGCTGATCAAAGCAGAGAATATGACAAGTTCAAAGAGTAACATTGAATTATGTAGTCATTAAGTCCAGTTTCTTAAATTTACATCCATTTTACCACCCTCTTTCTTTACTTGTGGCTGCTGTTGGGCCTTTAACCTCTAGTGTGATAAATGATAGAATTAATGTTTTAACATGTCTTTGACAGGATGGAGGAGAATGGCAGTTAGAAGCTGGGGCTCTTGTTCTGGCAGATGGAGGCCTTTGTTGTATAGATGAGTTTAACAGTATTAGAGAACACGATAAAGCCAGCATACATGAAGCCATGGAACAACAGACTATAAGTGTTGCCAAGGTGTATATTAACTCTACCAGACAACAAAATTTTCAACTTGTCCAAATTAAATGCATTTTCAGATGACAAATTACAGGCGGCCAAAATGACAAAATTTGTCCTTGATAGGATTCTCCTTTTCCCACAATGTTTTCAAAACTCCTCTCTCTCTGGGTCATTTAAACATGGGATTGTGTGGTTAAGATCTAAGTCTTCACCAAACAAGCCTGTGTTGGAACAAAAAGGGCCATAGAAACTCTTTGTTGGAAAAGGAGAAAAGTTGTGGTACCTGGCATTTTCCCCTGTTCCCACATTGTGTTTCCACCCATGCAAAAATAATGTTTATTTTAGGAATACTTGTGAAAACATAGTGGTTAGAGAAATTACTCACTTTGAACAATTTCTCCTATTGTTACGATGTCATGGAAAAGGTCTGCTTATTTACAGAAAACAGGTGGTTTGTGATGGTAATGTATTTACAGAATGTTTTATTTCAATATTTATTTGATATATATATGTATATAGCAACCACTGTACATAAGTGCAGTTGGATAGATTGTAAAAATATTGTGGGAAAAGGGTGGTTGTCTGTTTCAAATATTTCTCCTTTGTCTTGTAAATGTTTTTTATGTATCTAGTATGAATCTGTGTATGGCTTAACTCTTTACCACATAATGTTGGCTTTTAATGACCCTGAAAAAGGAAGCTTTTAAAAAGATTGTTGGAAAAGGAGAAAATGCTGGTAATCAGCATTTTGTCCTTTTCCAACAATGTTTTGTACCCCATCAAGGACACATTTTTGTCATTTTGGCTACCTGTAATTTGTTGTCTACAAATGCTTTCAATTTGGACCAGTCTGGAGTGTTGTCGTCTGGTAAAGGGTTAATTATGTGACCACAAATTGGCTGCTGACCACTGGTAGCAGAGGGATTTTGCAGAGGGGTTGTAAGTTGTAGTTTCAAATCCTGGCCTCTTTACTTTCTAGGGATCTAAAAATAGATTTTAAATTAGTCTGTCCAAGAGAGGATTGACTCTATAACAAAATTTATGTTACCCTTATATTACAGAGTCCTGGTTGGTGTTTTAACCCTTTACCACACAGTTGCAATTTTTAACAACCCTGGGATATTAAACTTTTATAAACATTGTGAGAAAGGGAGAAAATGCTGGTGACCAGCATTTTCTCCTTTTTCCCACAATGTTTTCAAACCTTTCAGAAACAAATCCAATCATTTGAGTCACATTTGTCATCTGCAAATGCTTTGAATTTGGACGAAAGTTTTGTGGTAAAGAGTTAACCCTTTACCACACAATCCTGACTTTTAACGACCCTGAAAAAAGAAGCCTGTTGAAAACGTTGTGGGAAAAGGAGAAAATGCTGGTAACCACATTTTCTCCTTTTCCCACAATTTTTTCTACCCTTCCAACATAATAGCTGTCTTGTTGGCTTGATGGTAAAAATTGAACACTACCCAGCAGTTTATAATGTTTGAGATATGTTGTTTAATTTCAGGCTGGACTTGTGTGTAAACTAAATACAAGAACTACAATTTTGGCAGCAACAAATCCCAAAGGCCAATATGACCCCAATGAGGTAGGGAAAGTAATGGGTTCTTACGTATGCCTGCGTTATAGCATATACTTAGTCAGTTTGTAATTCTATTGAAACAAAATCTACAGAATACATAAAGCACTCTGAATAACTGCTTCCAGGAAATAAAACTTGTAGTATGCCAAGATATTTGAGTGTCAGTGTGGCAAAAGGGGGTTTAATCACTATGATATGGTGTGCAACACACGAAAAAAGGCCTTCGGACATTTGCGTAAAATGTCGTCTCGGATTAGCCTGCGCAGGCTAATCCGAGACGGCACTTTACAACTACATATGGTTTTTTTATACAGTAGACTTTCGTGAAACAGAAAATCGCACAAAAACGGGAAGTGTCATTTCAGATTAGTCCCAGACTGCACTGGCTGATCTGGGATGACACACTTTTACGCATATGTCCGAAGGCCCCTTTTCGTGTGTTGCACGCCACATATTGTACCAAGCAAGACATCACATTACTGTGGATACATTAAATCCATTTTATCTACCAACCAACTGGATGATGAGGTAGAATGGTCCTTGGACATGCAGAAAACATACAAATAGCAAAAGGTTTTGGCTCATGTTAGCTTGCATGGAATGTGCAGGATGACATCAATATATTTTTTGCAGAAACATTAAACCTCCTTTTCACAGGGCATGATTCATGTGTATTTCAAGAGGCTGCAGCTACTTAGTATTCAACTCCTTCTAACCCTTTACTACACAAATCCAAGTTTTAACAACCTTACAGACAGAGACTTTTGAAAACATTGTGGAAATAGAACAAAATGTTGGGAACCAGCATTTTCTCCCTTTTCCACAATGTTTTCTGCCTTTCAGTAACAAACAGATTTCAATATATGAGTTACATATATTTTGTCGTCTGCAAATGCTTTCAATTTGAACAAGCCTAAAATTTTGTCATTTGGTAAAGCGTTAGATGAGAGTCTTGCACTCCATTTCAGTACTTCAGTCTCTCCAGCAGAAAATTTCCCTTTTAATTTTGAAGCACTATAGATGTTATTTTGGATGTCTTTTCAGGAAGTCTATGGGGGTGGGATGGGGCCTCATATTTCAAACCAGTTGTTTACTACCTCAAACATTCAATTAACTCATCACCAGACTACAAAATTTTCAACTCATCCGTATTAACTCTTTACCAAACGACAAAATTTTTGGCCAGTCTAAATTGAAAACATTTGCAGACGACAAACTATAGGTAGCTCAAATTACAAAATTTGTCCTTGATAGGGTAGAAAACTTTGTGGGGAAAGGAGAAAATGCTGCTTACCAGCATTTTCTCCTTTTCTCACAGTGTTTTCAAGTCTTCTGTATCATGGTCATTTAAACTCTAGATTGTGTAGTAAAGGATTTACGGCATAGGCAGACTAAATAAACATGGTTCAAATGATGCAGTTTGTCATTGATGAAAGTTTAGTGAACATCAAGAAAAAAAGGATAAAACACTGGTAACTAGCAAATTTATATGAACCTTGCTCTAACAAAAGGGGGCTTAATGCATCTCCATGATGCAGTGTACCAATCAAACTATCACATGATTATAGATCCATAATAGCCTTTTTTTTTTTAAACAACCAACTGAATTGTTAGGTAGACAGGTCCCTGGACCTACAGAATATTGACCAATAGCGAAAAGTTTCGGCCTAGGTCAGCCTGCGCACATTGCGCAGGCTGACCTGGGTCGATACTTTTCGCAGATGCACTAAGCCTCCTTTTCACAGTGCGTGGTTCAATTATATCTTATACAGTCTCTGAGTGTCAACATAGCGCTGGCAAGTCCTCTCCTGAGTCGATTTGATCTGGTACTAGTTCTGCTTGACTCAAGAAATGAGGAGTGGGACAAGGTGGTTTCTGAGTACATACTACAAGATAAACACCCGGCTGCACACAGGGGCAAGTGTTCCCACCTCTGGGGTATGGAGAAGGTGCAAGCTTACATATCTCTCATTAAAACCATTAATCCACAGCTTACAAGTGGTGCTACAAGGTAAAACTTTTGTTTCAGTTCAACTATCATAGCTTTGTTGGTGTCTGCACTGTACTACATTGAGTGTTTAAATATGAATGCACCTAGGCAACTAAAATTTGATTCTTCATAGGTTTTCTTGAAATTCTTATTTTGTTCTCTCAAAGTATTCACCTTCAACAGTTATACAAAGTTTCAGTCTCTGCACCTAATCTTTGAAGGCATTTTCATAGTCTTTTTTAGGTATACTATGAAGACACTGGAATATTGCAGACCCAAGGTGTATGCACTGAACAGATTTTTGACCTGAAAGGTATTTTTTTAGCTTTGGAAACAAAAAGAAGTCACAAGGGGCATGGTAAGGTGAATATGGAGGGTGGGGGAGAACAACGACTTTTTCCCACTTCAGAAAGTCTTGCACCTGGTACAATAGACAAATGACTGAAACTGATGATGGTTTACACACGTTGAAATAGAGTTAACAGAAAAAGAATTCCAGTGTCTTCATAGTATACCTAAAAAAGACTATGAAAATGCCTTCAGAGATTGGATATGGAAACTTTGTATATCTGTTGGAGGTGAATACTTTGAGGGAACAATAAAAATTTCAGTGAAACCTATGAAGAATCAAATTTTAGGTACATAGATGCATTCACATTTGAACACTCCTTGTAGCCCTGTTGTTGTCTGCGCAATCATTATTGGTATCCAATGAAAATTTTGACATTTTCTATCAATAGTAAAGATGATTACTTCAAACTCAGGATAGTTTTAACTATCAAAAGAGGAACCCATAGAAGCAGGCGAGGTAATCCTCTTTATATTTTCAGTTATGCCCCTTTTTCACCTGGAGTGGTGCTCTTGTAATACATCTGTGTTGACTAATGAATTGCAAGCCTGGACCCTTTAACTCTTTACCACACAACAATATTTGAGACTGGTAGGAATTGTGAGAATTTGCAGATGACAAATTAAATGTGGCTCAAATGATTGGATTTGTTTCTTACAGGTTGGAAAACATTGTGGGAAAAGGAGAAAATGCTGGTTACATTATTTTCTACTTTTCCCACAGTGTTCCATAAGTCTTCTCTCTTAGGGTCGTTAAAACTTGGGATTGTGTAGTATTGGGTTAATTTTCATGCTGTTTTGACCTACCTTCTATTTCAAATTACACAAATGACAAAAAATTGCAGAATTTGCAAATACTATTTTTGAAAAGAATGGAAAACATTGCCATAAAAGGAGTAGTTATTAGTCACAAGCAAATTGCCCCATAGTCCAGAATGTTTTCTTTACCTTCAACTGCAGCAAAAGTCAAGTTTGTAGTAACATGTCAAATACAAGAAACGGACAGTTCTGTCGTAGGAAAACAGACCCAAAGGATACAATTTAATTCATAGAGCACTTTATAGGCCTTTTACCAGACAATCTCAACTTTTACTGACCCTGAGGGAAAAGGTTTTTGAATAGGTTGTGTGAAAGGGGGAAAATACTGGTGTTTCTACCCTGTCAAGAACGTATTTCATCATTTGGGTGACCTTAAATTTGTTGTCTCTATTGCTTCCAATTTGGACCAGTCTTAAAATTTTGTCATTTGGTAAACAATTAACGTAATGGACCTTTTAAATGCATAAAAACAGCTGAAATGCAGCAAAATTGAGTTTGTTTTGGCTAGAATATGTAACAAAGTGGAGGACAGTGCAGATCCAAGATCAGATAGGGGGTTATAGGCTGTTTTGGCCTGAGAATATCTTGTATATCTTATTATCTTATCCTGTTATGAAATAGTCTAAGATCAGACTGAACGATGTTTTAAGTAGTATAAAATTTTTACGATGTGGGCACACATATAAGAAAAAACCACTATCAGTATTCATGTATTTGTCCTATCAAAATGTAGGTCAAAATGTAGATATTCATCAAAAAGTATGGGTGCAAATATTTTCAAGAGGCATCCATGGTCTTCATTCACGAAATGCCTAAGTTTTTTATTTTTGAAAGTAGTGCAGCATTAACTCAGAATTGCTCATCAGAGCAGGAGGAACTGCTGCTATAGTATTTTCATCAGTACTTTAATTTATTGCATGGTTAACCCATACAGTGCTGGAACCGACTTAAGTTGTTTTTGCGGACAGTGTAGATGAAGATCAGACTGCACAGAATGTGCAGTCTAATCTTGGATCTACTCTGTCCACTGCTTTATTACATATTCTGCCAAAACAGCCTTGAAAAAGTGAAGTTTTGGCTATTTTCTCTTATGAACAAAAAAGCCCATTTTGTTAACCCAGCACTCTATGGGTTGAACACTTAAGATTTCACTGTAAATTATAAATCCACTAGTATATGTGTTGTAGGGTGTTGAGACACTACTACCATGCACAAAGGAGCTCGGACGATAGAAATGCGGCTAGAACAACCATGCGACTTTTACAGAGTATGATTAGATTGTCTCAAGGTATGATATTCTCACTTTTCTTAAGCTTTACAGAGCCGAAGTAATGTATGGGTTTTTCAGTCAAGAAAAATTGCCAAACTGTTGCTATTTCAAGCTTAGCCAGAGTGTGTAACAAAACATTGGACAGTGTAGATCCAAGATCAGAGGTGCATGTTTGTGCAGTCTGATCATGATCACTCTTGTCCAAAAGAGCAACAAAGCTAGGCTTAATATATTTCTCCCTTCTTCCACAGTGTTTTCTACCCTATCAGAGACAGAAATCATTATTTTACCAACACTTAATTTGTCGTCCGCAAATGCTTCGAATTTGGTCCAGTTAAAAAATTTGTCATTTGATCAGGTTTTTAGGGGCTAGAAAACGTTGTGGGAAAAGGGGGAAAAATGTAGGTACCAGGATTTTTCTTTTTCTTTTTAAAACTATGCTTTCAAAAGCTTCTGTCTTAGGGTCATAAAAACACAGGATTTTGTGATAAAGGTTTATTTGAATATTACAGCTCATGCTAGGCTGATGTTCAGAGACCAGGTTACTGTGCAAGATGCAGTGATTGCTGTAACTATGATGGAATCTTCAATGCAAGTAAGCTAACAAACATTATTCTAGATAATAATAGTTAACTCTGTATCAAACAACAAAATTTTAGATACATCAAAAGCATTTGCAAACAACAGATAAAATGCTGTTCCAATGATTGTATTTGGTTTTGAAAAAGTAGAAAGCATTGTGGGAAAAGGAGAAAATGCTGGTTTCTAGCATTTTCTCCTTTTCCCACTATGCTTTCAAAAGCCTATTTCATCAGGGTTGTTGAAACTTGGGATTGTGTTGAAAAGGCTTATCCCTGTACCACACAATCTCGACTTTTAGCGACCCTGAGAAAGACACCTTTTGAAAACATATTGGGAAAAGGATAAAGTGCTGATAACCAGCATTTTCTCCTTTTCTCACAATGTTTTCTGCCCTATCAAAAACAAATTTCAATTTTTGGGTCACAGTTATTTTGTCGTCTGCAAATACTTTCAATTTGGACTGGCCTAAAGTTTTGTCGTTTTGTAAAGTGTTAACCCTGTACGATACAAAACCTATGTTTTTTTGAGCCTGAGGAAGACAGCTCTTGAAAACATTTTTGGAGAAGGGAAAATGCTTGTAACCTGCATTTTCATTTTACCCCAACATGTTTTCCTCTGTTTCAAAGACATACTCCATCTTTTTAGCCACATGTTACTCTTTACCAAACAGCAATGTCTGAGACTTGTCCAAATTGCAAACATTAGTAGACAAATTTAAATCTGGCTCACATAAGGACTTTTGTTTTTGAAAGGACAGATTAAATCTGGCTCACGAAAGGGCTGTTGTTCTTGAAAGGATAAATTAAATCTGGCTCACATAAAGGCTTTTGTTCTTGAGAGGATAGAAAATATTGTTTGAAAAGAAGACAGTAGCTCTTTTATAGTGACAATATGGTTGCTTTCCAGAATTTTTTTTCTCATAGATTTAAAAGATGAGCAATATGATACATACATGTTTGCAGATCATGGCCTTGTTTTCATTTGTTGTCGTCTTCTTATCAGTAAATGAACAGTACATTTTTTTCATATGATAACCAATAAAATATTATAACATGTAAGAAACGGTTATCATGGAAGGTTCTCATTTAGTATTATCTCATACTCCACTATATTTTTATTTTTTCACTCCTTGATGTTTGTTCAGAAAGATTCTTCAACATGCTTAAAGTCCATTTTTGTGAAATATTTCTATAGTACAGGAATGTAGTTAACTATCCTCTATGTAATTGTATTTAACTCTTTGGCTGCTAAGCGTGACTCACTGACCTTTTTCGGACATTGTAGATCAAGATCAGACTGCACAGAATGTGCAGTTTGGTCTTTGATCTACAGTGTCCTATATAGTATTGTCTTTCTTATGAAATCAATTTTTGAAATCACGATATTTGGGTTTTTACTATTGTGTGGAAATTTTCATTTCATTTATTTAGCAGTTTAAGGGTTAAAAAAAAGTAAGTTTATCTTGCATATCTGTAATCTCAGGGTGCTGCTTTACTTGGAGGGGTAAATGCGCTACATACTGCATTTCCGGATGATCCAGAAGAGGAATACACACTGCAAGGTAAAGGATTCAAGCTTGATTTCTTTACCTCAGTATTAGGCCAAGGCTTCAAATATAAGGATTTCTCAACTTTTCTGCAATAAATTGGTTATGCTATAGTTGTGTGGTCTGAAAATCACAAGATCTTGGTTAGAAGCTGTGTTATTTGATTTTGATATTTAACATTTTACCAAACGACAGATTTTGGACTTTTCCAAAATGAAAGCATTTGCAGACAACAAAATAAAGTGACTGAGAAATTGAAACTTGTTTTTGGCAGCGTAAAAAACATTGTGGAAAAGGGAGAAAATGCTGGTTACCAGCATTTTCTCCTTTTCCTACAATGTTTTCAAAAGGCTTCTTTGTCAGGGCCAGTAAAAGTCTTGATTTTATGGGAAAGAGTTAAAGTTTTGAATAGCCTTTTTCTGTAAAGTCTTAAAAGCACCATACACAAAACAGACATTTTCAGGCTGGGAAAGACAACAGTAAATTTGCAATGCCAAGGCTGTGTAGATCTAAGGCTAGGCTGCACTTCTTTGCAGGCAAATCTATATTGTCTGCAAAAGCAAAAATACATTGTAAAGTTGTGGTAAGCTTTTTAACCTCTTACCACACAATGCCGGTTTTTAACAACCCAACTGGAAGCTTTTGAAAATATTGTGGGAAAAAGAGAAAATGATGGTAACCAGCATTTTCTCCTTTTCCCACAATGTTTTCTACCCTTTCAAAGACAAATCCATCATTTGAGACATATTTAAATATGTTTTCTGCATAACTATGCTTTCAATTTGGACAAGTCTAAGAATTTCATTTGATAAAGATTTGAAGGTTATTTTAAAGATATATAAGTACCATGATTCCTGTGTACATTTACTACCATCATACTCCGTATTTCAGCTCAAATGATACTAGAGAGGTTGAACTTGCCAGATCTTCTTGAAGATGAGATGAAAGCAGTGGAGGAGTTGAAGAAAAAAAGAGCAGAAGGGGTTCCCAGAAAGAGGCGAGAATCAGGCATAATTCCTAGTAAAGCCACCTCAAAGAGACAAAATGTCACAGTTAATATAAGATATATAAAAAGGGATGATACACAGTCTGAGGATAGAATAATCCCTGAAACAGGTAATATTGATGACACAAGTGATATGTCTGACCACATCAGAAATGATAACGAACAAGTCAATGGTAAAACAGAAGATGCAGATGGTAAAAACGCAGATAAAAAAGATCCTGATGAAAACTTTGGAAATTTAAATAGAGAGGATGGTAATACAAATGATCCAACACCATCAGGAAATGTAGCCAAGGCAAAAAATAAAGCTGAAAGTCAACACCATGATAATGAGACAAATTCTGTGATGAATGTTGGTGATATATCTCTAACTGACCTGCTTGATTCATGTCAGGAACCAGAAGAGGAAAGAGATGTATCATCTATTATTGGATCTTTAAAGGTTGGTTCCACTCCTGGAGACTACTGTAGTCAGAGCACACAAGAAAGTCTTGTGCTGTCCAGTGCAAAAATAGATGGAGCAAAGGTATTACCCTCAAAAACTTCAACCCCTATCAATAGAAAATTCAACTTTGAAACAAAAAAGAATGATAATACAGATACAAATATAGACAAATTTTCATCGGATAAAGCCTTACTTAAAGATACAAAATCAAGTGAACAGAAGCAATCAATCATCCATAAAACAATTGAAAACAGAATTATATTTAGTACCCAGAGACAACAGACAGAGAGGAGAGTCGATGCTGATACAGAGAAGAAAGTTAATAAGGATAAGAAAGAGGGTTACAGTTCTGATGAGGAATTTTCTCCAGTTGTTAAAACTTCTAGATCAAGGCTGATCTGTGTTAAAGACAAAAAGTCAACAAATATTGGTGAAGGGCTGTCTACTCCTGGTATGCCTGCTGCCAGGCGGAGAGGGATTGAAAATGTTTTAAAGAAGAAAGGTATGGATGGTCTGAGGAACATACAAGAGGAACAGAAATTTGACAAGAGTAAAGAGAGAAGAAAGAAGAAGCATTTATCAAGCAGTGATGATGCTGAACAGACATCTGACATAACAGATGCTCCAGAGAAAGAAAACACAACTGTAACAGTTAACTGTGACACAGATAAAACAAAGGTTGCAGCCAAGAGCACCATTTCTAGCAGTACACTAACCAAATTAAAGAAGTTCCAGTTTGATGAATCAAAGTCAAGAATTTTTTCAGGTTCAGATTCATCCGGTATTTCAGACTCTAGTATCAGTCTTACAGACAGCATGATTTCTGGTAACTTATGGACCAACGAGAATGAAACAAGATTGAGTGCGTCACAGAAAAGTGAGTGTAAAAAGAATCAGCTTTCAGTGTTAAGTGATAAAACTGAAATTGAACCGAAGGAATCTGCTAAAAATAAGAAGGAACCAAGCAGAGACAAACTCAGAAAGTTTGGTTTCAAAAGAAAAATTGATGCTATAGAAAAAGATAATAAGATCAAAAGCGAGATTAAAACTGTGGGCAATAAAGTGATAAATGCTAGTACAGATCTGTCAGAGAATGTTACCACAAGTCAAACTTTCACAGAGTCGACTGGTCAGTCAGAGTCAAGCAATACTGGAAAAAAAGGACCATCTTGGTTAGCTACTCTCAAAGCTAAATTCTCTTCTCCTGTGTTAAATTCTCCGGTCTTTAAAGCATCTGAGAAAACATCACCAGTATTTAGCGTTGGTCATGATAATGATGATGATGATTTAGATGCAATAGACTTAGATGGTACAGACTTTCTGTCAACTTTGAACAAGTCAAAGAGACAAAAAACCAATTGACAAAGCAAAATTAATATATTTTCCTTTTTTTTTAACAAGTAGATGATCTGTTTTGTAAAATATTTTTGTTTTGTTGATAAAAGTACATGTAAACTTATTATTTATTTCTTCCCTACAGCATCGTCTCGTTTAATATTTCGTAGGTTACCAGTACTAGGCCGGGGCTTGGCAATGCCTTGCACAGGAACATTGAGTTGCCAACAAGGATTGAACCACGAACCTATGGATTACAATTTAATTGAGCCACGGAAGGTGCCTCTCTTTTAACAGACCCTCACGTTAAAAATGGCACCAGAAATGATTGATTACTGACTGGCTGATAATAAAAAAAAAATTACTTATAGCTGTCAAGTGCTAAAAGTATCAACATAGAGCACAGTTGTATCTCAAAGACACGGAAGGGTTTATACACCAGTGAAAAAAGTATGAAGTAATCTAGTTTAAGAACTTCAGTTAACTATTTACAGAACTACAACTCGTCACGTGACTTCACTTTTGGATAGCCTGTTGTATCCAATTTCATTTCTTTCATGTTATCAAAATCCATATGCATCTTAGATAAATCATTCAGGAGATGTTTTCCTATAGTGTCTATGATCTTATCAACTACGTTCCTCTTTCTATACAACTGATCCAGTTTTAGAGGGCTCGCATGGTCCATTTCACCGTAAATACGATTTCTGACCGCATCTAGGGCTTCTATTGAACTTCCCTCGACCAGTACATCGAGCAGATCTAGGTAAAACGTCACCGATTCTTTATCAACATCTTTCGATAATTTACCAGCTGTTTTCTTGATTTTCTTCTTCAGACCTTTGAAGTTTTTTATTTCGTACAAGTCTTTCCCATGTGAACCGATAATCTCGTCGATGTCTTTAACAAGCCCTGCGAATGGATTCAGTCGGCCACCTTTAACCCGATAAGTTCCACATTCTTTATTTATCAGACTGATCATTTCGTCTACGCTATGCCGATCCTCATCCATCTTCTTTCTGTCACGACTGTCTAAAGAGTAGAAATAAAAGGTGGGATATTCTAAAGTGTTGAACAGCTTCCTAAGCTTCTTTTGTTTATCCACATTAATTCTAGCAATCACTACAACGTCATCATTTCCGAAAGTTTCCGCTAATTCCTCAAACTCGTCCAGTTCGTCTTCGTCCTCATTCTCATGAAGCATGACGAGTTTACATTGACCTGTTACTTCGATCATCATGTCAAAGTTAGATTTCGTTAACTCAACAGCGTGTTTTAGATCCAGAGACCGAAAGTCACCTCTGAGAGCCTTGATAACAAGTTTAGAGAGCTCACTAGAAGTTAAATCACCTTTGTAAGCTCTCGGTATAGTACTTCCGAATTCGTAAAACACGATTGCAGGAAATGACGTCACTTCTAAACGTTCCGCTATTTCTTTATCCCGTACACGTGCAAAAATGACTGCGTCGTCGACGAAAGTTTGAGACGTGATGACAAACTTGTGGTAAAGTCGTCTGCATTTAGTACAATTATCGTCTGTGAGATACAACATTACAGCTTTTCTTTCTTTTAGAACATCTTCCAAGTTATTTAAATCGACTTCAAGAACTTCCTCAGCAAAATAAAACGAAGCAACGCACGCGAGAAAAACTATTTGGACGTACACGTATTTCATCTTCACCATAGCAACGCCAACACGCTAACAAGTTGTTGTACAAATGGACGGGAAGTATTACATCTTGTACAGTGAGCAAATGATCAATACATGTACGAGTTTATCATCCGATCTCTTTACCTCATATTGCATTAATCATTTAGCAAACAATACCATATTTTAACAACACTGATATTGAAAGCTTTTGAAAACATTGCAAGAAAAGGAAAAAAATGCTGTTAACCAGCATTCTCTTCTTTTCCCATAGTGTTTTCTGCACTGTCAAAGATGAAGCCCCTCATTTGAGCCACACTTTGTATGCCGCATGCAAATGATTTCAATATTGACTAATCTAATGTTGTCTAGTAAACGTTTAACCCTTTACCACACAATCGCGACTTTTAACGACCCTGAAGAAAAAGACTGTTGAAAACATTGTTGGAAAAGGATGAAATGCTGATTGCCAGCATTTTCTCCTTTTCCCACAATGTTTTCTAACCTATTAAAGACAGAAATCATCACCTGAGCTACATGTATTTTGTCATTTGCAAAAGCTTTCAATTTGGTCAAGCGCAAATATTTGGCGTGTGGTAAAGATAAAATTATATACATGTATACATTTCCACCGGGAGCCAGTTTGTTGCAGGCGACCGTGAGAGTAACCTCGTAAACTGTGGCTAATCAATATGACGAGTTAACCCCTAAAGCCCTGGAACCAGCTTAAGTTGTTTTAGCAGACAATGTAGATCAAGACCAGACTGCACGGAACGTATAGTCTGATCTTAGATCTACATTGTCTGTTACTGTATAACATATTCCAATTGGAAGCAGACTTAAAAATGGCCATATTTTGGGCCGCTTTTTTCCAAGTAAAGAGGTCATTAACCCTTTACCACACAATCCCGACTTCTAACGACCCCTGAGAAAGAAGCCTTTTGAAAACATTGAGGGGAAAAAGGAGAAAATGCTGGTAACCAGCATTTTCTCCTTTTCCCACAATGTTTTCTACCAAAACAAAGTTCAATTTTTGAGTCACATTTAATTTGTCGTCAGCAATTGCTTTTAATTTGGACCAGTCTAAAATTTTGTCGTTTGGTAAAGAGTTAAAAAAGGTCATTAATTCAACGCTGTAAGGGTTAAGTTCAATGCAAATGAACGCGGGGTCCTGTGGTTCACTGGGCTATTCGTGGGAGTGTCTTTCGGCAAGGCAGTTCAGAACCCTAGCCTAGTGCTGGTGAAACCCAGGACATACATGAGTACCGTATGTGATCTGTCGCCGTAATATGACTGAAATAATGTTAAAAGCGGCGTAAAACACAATTCAGTCAGTCGAGCAAGTGAAAACATTGTGACGAGCGATTTCTTCATGTCACAATGTTTTGAAAAGAGTTTTGTAGCAAGGCGCCACTTTATTTGCCAGAGGCAATGAGTTCTGGAAATTCCAAGACACTAATGTTGATGAATATTGGAGGGGTGCGGTTTACTTCAGACCTCACGCTTTTTGCGCAAAACTAATTTCGTTACAAAATTTGAGTTTATACAATGTTGAATCATTTACCATACAATACCGATATTTAAGGCCCTAAGTAAGAAGGCCTTTGAAAACATTGTGGGAAAAGAAGAAAATGCTGGTAACCAGCATTTTCTTCTTTTCCGACAATTTTTCTACCCTTTCAAAAACAAAAGTTATGGCATAAGCTATATTTAACTTATCTTCTGCACAGTATTTGAATCTGGACAAGCCCAAAATTTTGTTGTTTGATTGATAAAGGGTTAACCCTTTTTTTATATATACATGTATATATAGATGGAATTCTCTGTTTTATACACATGGCTTAAACTTTTTAGTGAAGAAGGGATAGTATTTGCCAAGGTCAGACTGTACATATACATACCGGTTTTGGTCTATCGTCATCAAGCTATAAAATTCATTCATATTCGCGTATAGACAGAAGAGGGATCAACTAGGTTTGCCTAACTGGAGAAGAAGCGCTCTTATAGCCTTTGGCCTATTTTTTATGAATCCTTTACCTAACGATGTCGAGTTTTACGACCCTATGCAAAGTTTCTGAAACATTGTGGGCAGAGGAGAAAATGGTGGTAACCAGCATTTTCCCCTTTTCCCGTAATGTTTTCTGACCTATCAATAACAAACTCAGGCATTTGAGACACTCCTTGACCAGCTGAAAAAGTGAGATGAAATTTTCAAGCCGGTAGTAAGAACCCAAACGTTTCTATTTACAAAGGTATTTATGGGAGAAAATATTTCCTTATCGGATAGTGTAGATCAAAGATCAGACTGCACGTTCTGTGCAGTCTGATCTTGATCTACACTGTCCACAAAACATCCTTGAGTTGCGCTTAGCAGTCTAAAGGTAAATTGTCGTCTGCAAACAGTGATGAATTTACACGAGCCTCAAGTTGTCATCTGGCAATGAATTAAGGGTATCTTTGTCCAAAGTGGAGTAAAACGTTTCTTCTATCTTTTTACCAGACGACAAAATTTTAGACTAGTCCAAATTCAAAGCATTTGCAGACGACTTAAAAAAAAAAAAAAAAAAACACCTTTGACTCAAAAATTAATATTTGTTTTGTGAAGGAGAGAAAACGTTGTGAGGAAAGGTTACATGCATTTTCTCCTTATCCCTCAATGTTTTCGAAGGTCTTCTTCCTCAGGTTCGTCAAAACTCGGGATTCTGTGGTAAAAGGTTAAACATGATAACCCTTATGCTGCAAATAGCGATCCACTGACCTTTTGCGGACAGTGTAGATCAAGATCAGACTGCACAGTCTGATCTTTGATCTACACTGTCCGATAAGGAGATATATTTCCTCCAAATAATACCTCTGAAATAGGACAAATTGGGTGTATACTATTAATTTGAAAGATTCATTTGTTTAATTCAGCAGGATAAGAGTTAAACATACTCGGTGGAATAATTATTTAGAACCATTAGATATCACGTGATCGTTTGGACTCTCCATCTTTCGAACAATTAGTACTTTCTATACACTATTCCCAGTTGTACAACCCGGGATAAAATTGATCCTTTGTAGTCTTGGGCTACCAGTGTGTAGGGCTTTCATTATCACATGAAGCAAGCTGTTACCGCAATGCGAATCGACCTTATTATATCCATAGATACTACTATTGTACTTTTTATTGACTGACGATTAACTCTTCACCAAACGGCTAAAATGTAGACTGGTCCAAATTGAAAGCATTTGCAGACGACAATTAAAATGTGACTCAAATGATGTAATTTGTCTTTGACAGGGTAGAATTTATATTGTGGAAAAAAGGAGAAAATGCTGATCACCAGCATTTTCTCGTTTTTTCCACAATGTTTTCAAAAGCCTTCTTTTTCAGGGTCGTTAAAAGTCGGGATTGTGTGGATAAGGGTCAAAGGATGAACACTGAATCAATTACCACATTGTATATGAGCTATGCTCTGTGGGAAGGGGATTTAATGCATCTGCAAAAAGTATCGACCGAGGTCAGCCTGCGCAGTCCGCGCCGAACCTTTTTGCTATAGGTCAATTTTCTGCGAGTCAAAGTACTAGTTTACCTCATGATTCAATTGTTTGTTAGACAAAATTGATTTTATGGATCCATAATTATGTGACATCTTGCTTGGCATGATGCCTCACGGCTATGCATTAAAACACCTTTTCCTAGAGTATGGCTCATAAAGACCTGGTGAGATCTTGATTTTCCGTGTATATGGTAACTCGAATGTATCATGTAAGTTGGAGTGGTTGTTTGGCCCTCAACTCTTCACCAAACGACAAGGTTTTTAGACTTGTCCGAATTGAAAGCATTTGCAGACGACAAAATAAATGTGACTGAAAAATTGAAATTTGTTTTGGGAAAGGCAAAAAACATTGTGGGAAAAGGAGGAAATGCTGGTTACCAGCATTTTCTCCTTTTCCCACAATGTTTTCAAAAGCCTTCTTCCTCAGGGTCGTTCAAAGTCGGGATTGTGTGGTATAGAGTTAAAACTAGGGAATACAATTCAAGTCGACAGTTAAAACGATTTCAGAGGTCATCGTCGGAAATATCCTTAGGAATCGGATAGTCAAGATAATACTGCAGGACCAGTCTAACCCATGCTTCAGTCAGGTGCAAGACAAAATGGCTTCCACGAATCCATAATGATGTGCTGACTTGCTTGGTGTAATGCCTTACGGAGATTCATCAAACCTCCTTTAGCCATAGCGCCGCTCATTTACTTTTTTTAGACTTGCCGTTATCCATTCATAACTTTAGGTAAGGTATACATCCAGCATACTGCATTTGATCTCTAACGGCGCTGGTTAACTGTGAATATCCTTTGACAAAGTAGTGCGGAAACCTGTGCCCAGTGCTGGAGAAAGAGACGGTTTATGATTGAATGGTGTTTTGTGCCACGTCTGACATTATTTCAGTCATATTTGACTCAAAAATTGAAATTTGTTATGGGAAGGGTAGAAAACATTGTGGGAAAAGGAGAAAATCCATTCATAACTTTAGGTATACATCCAGCATACTGCATTTGATCTCTAACGGCGCTGGTTAACTGTGAATATCCTTTGACAAAGTAGTGCGGAAACCTGTGCCCAGTGCTGGAGAAAGAGACGGTTTATGATTGAATGGTGTTTTGTGCCACGTCTGACATTATTTCAGTCATATTTGACTCAAAAATTGAAATTTGTTATGGGAAGGGTAGAAAACATTGTGGGAAAAGGAGAAAATCCATTCATAACTTTAGGTATACATCCAGCATACTGCATTTGATCTCTAACGGCGCTGGTTAACTGTAAATATCCTTTGACAAAGTAGTGCGGAAACCTGTGCCCAGTGCTGGAGAAAGAGACGGTTTATGGTTGAATGGTGTTTTGTGCCACGTCTGACATTATTTCAGTCATATAACGGTGACTGCTTATCTAATATTTATACAGTTTCACCAGTGATAGGCTGGGCCTCTGTTAACTCTTTACCAAAGGATACAATTTTAGATTTGTCAAAATTAAAAGCATTTGCAGACGACAAAATAAATTTGACTCAAAAATTAAAATTTGTTATGGGAAGGGTAGAAAACATTGTGGGAAAAGGAGAAAATGCTGGTTACCAGCATTTTCTCCTTTTCCCACAATGTTTTCAAAAGGCCTCTTCTTAAGGGCCGTTAAAAGTCCGGATTGTGTGGTAAAGGGTTAAAGCGCCTTGACCAAGGACAAAGGTGGTGACTGCCATTTTCTCCTTTTCCCACAATATTGTCTACCATGTCAGAGGCCAAGTCCATCAATATGAGACACATTTTCAACATGTCTTCCTTAACTCTTTACCAGATGACAAAATTTTAGCATTGTCCAAATTGGAAGCATTGCAGACGACAATTTCAGTGTGGCTCAAATGGTACAATTTTTCTTTGATAGGGTAGAAAACATTGTGGGAAAAAAAGAAAATGCTGGTTACCAGCTTTTTCTCCTTTTCCCACAATGTTTTCCTAAGGCTCCTTTCCAAGGGGCATTAAACGGCAGCATTGTGTAGTAAAGGGTTAATAAATAGTTTGAACATGGCCTGAACTTAAGTTCTGTCATCTGTTAAAAAACTTAAGCCATTGAAGTTCACAGAAATGTTTGAAGAGGTTCTCTTCTGCACTTCTGAAAATGAAGTTTTGAATGCAGACTGACAGTGAAGAAATTGTATATACTGTTGATACTTTATCAAGACATGTTTATGGATGTTGAACATCAAAAAAACATGGAATATCAAATAAAAATACTTAGAGGTTTATTTTAAACAAATAAATGACATCTTGGCTTGCCATGGGTGACGATCACTACATTGCTCTACCCAACCTTGGCTGATCGAGTCCAACTTTGTAATCAGCTCGATATGCCACCTACTGGATTTTGATAGTTATCACCCTAGAATCACATCATCAACAAGAGGTCCATGATGGCCCTGTATCGCTCCACTGGCTTATAAATATAAACCATAAATACTAAACATTTCAATTCTGAGCCAAATGGTTTCAAAATGAAGACTTACAAAGTTTTCTCTGTAAAAGCCCATGTGAAAGTTGAGACCCCCAAGGCAAAGCCATTTTTGATCCCAGAGCTATAATTACTTGAACCCTGGTAGAGGTCCAAAAGATAAAGCCACATGCCAAAATAATACAAGTCTATGCTGTACGGTTATAAATAAGGTGATTTTCAAGTTTTGTCCATATGAAGCCTCTGTAATACATAAGACCCCTGATGCAAGGCTAATTTCAGAAGAAAAAAAAATCAAAACAGGAAGATTTCATAAGTTGTCACTATGTAAGCCCATGTAAAAATTGTGACCCCTGCGGTGGGGCCAATTTTGACCCAAGGGCTAAAATTTTGGCCCGCTTGGTAGAGGCCCACTAGATATAGCAACATGCAAAATTTGGTAGCTCTAGGCCTTATGGCTAGGTACAGGAAGATTTTTAAAGTTTTCTCTATATAAGCCTATGTAAAACTTGTGACCCCTGGGGCAGAGCCAATTTTGACCCGAGGCCTATAAATTGAAGAAACTTGATAGAGGTCTACTACATAAAGCTACATGCCAAATTTGGTAGCCCTATGCCTTATGGTTTCACACAAGAAGATTTTTACAGATTTCCAATATTTTTCAGTTTTGTTGCCATGGCAACCAGAGTTTTTGAAGGAATCAAATTCTTTCAACAAATTCTGAAGAGGACCATGGCGGGATCATTTCTGGGAAGTTTCATGAAAATTGGATGGGTAGTTTCAGAGAAGAAGATGTTTGAAATAAAAGTTAACGCAAGGACAGACGGACGGATGGACGCACGACGGACACCGGGCCATGACATAAGGCCACTGGCCTTCGGCCAGTGGAGCTAAAAACCAATCAAACGTCGCGTAATGATAACACTTTCAGCAAAATCAACACATATTTTGACAGTCCACCATCTCGCGTTGGAATGTATCCTAAAACTTCAGCTGACTGAACTGTTAAAGTGCAAAATGTTGTCTGTGTATATTTTTGGGGGGAAATGACTCCCAGCATACCCAATGATTCTCTCCTGTGTTGGCTATATTTCATTACATTTTGCTCATGGTCGACAGTAAATGTAACCAGCTATTTCAATGATTAGGCACATCTCATGGATTACAAATTTTGACTCGGTCAGCCAAGGGTGAATAAAGCAATGTAGTGATTGTCACCATGGAAGATGAAAAACTAATAAAACCCAAAAATACTCAGACAAAAGAATGTGTTACATGGATGATTTTCATTTGTTACTTTTAACATGCTAAATAAATGACCAGGATATTTTCACAGCCACTCAGAGTTGCAATTTTATACTTATTCTCGTAAGTTCTCTAAATTTCAAAATTAACACAATTTTTGATTGGCCAACCAAATAGTTTAGCCAATCAGATATATTCTTTTATATTCTAGATTTGGTAAAAGACCGAGAATTGCAAGTTTGCATGGCTAGTGAATACAGGACAGGGATATTTTTTTGATTCAGTAGGAAAGACCCTTGTGCTGCAGATCACATAATGTTTTTGCCCGACTATCTCGAAAAATTTTCTCTAGTATCGATCCAAAATCAGACTGTATGCAGTCTTATCTTGACTTACATTGTCCACTATAAAGAAATTGTATGTTTGTCTTGATACAGTCTCTGGTTTTGCTTTTGATTCATCAGTTGTCTCCATCATCAACTTTCCTCGATTCAGCTCGATTTACAATCCGAAAAATGTCAACATCATTAAGAATTCGTACCAGTCTTTCCTTGTCATTTTCCTGAGCTAATTTATTTAATCTATCAAACAAGTCCGTGCCTGTTGCCGTTTCCTTTAAAGTCAATCCTAAATAGTTTATTCTACTTCTACTACATGCATCATCAAGGTAGGTAAGAATTGTAGAACACACATTCTGTAAGTTATCTCCCTTGCCTGACGGAATGTCATTGGCTATATCTACCGATAAATCAGCTTCACACAGATTCTCTTTACCCTCCTCTTTGACAGTATCCTCATTTGAATCTCCACCAATAGAATCCTTGGATTTTGTTTCCTGAAGAAACAGAGAGAACATATGCAGGTTCAAGATATCAAAGTGTGACATTTCATAATATGATTAGCTCATGCAGGTGATTTTTTACTCCTACAGCCAAGCAGTTTAGAAAAACATTTAGGAATTACCTTATGAAATATTCCTTTAGAAACAATGTTTTCACATGTGCTCATGCATTAGACCTTCATTTCAATTGCATATGGCGTGCAACACACAAAAAGGGGCCTTCGGACATTTGAGTAAAGTGTTGTCCCTGATTAGCCTGCGCAGTCCGCGCAGGCTAATCCAAGACAGCACTTTACGACTACATAAGATTTTTTCATACAGTAGACTTGTGTGAAACAGAAAATCGCACAAAAACGGGAAGTGTCGTCCTGGATTAGTCACAGACTGCACCGGCTGATCTGGGACGACACACTTTTACGCATATGTCCAAAGGCCCCTTTTTGTGTGTTGCACGCCATATATGAACCATGCTCTGGTAAAAGAGGGTTCAATGCATCTCCATGATCCATGATACCGAGCAAATTATCACATAATTTTGGATCCATAAAATCCATTCTTTCTAACTACCAACTAAACCATACGGTACACTAGTCCTTTGACATACTGGTCCTTTGGCATGCAAAAAATTTACAAAGTGCAAAAAGTTTCGATGCAGGCTAGACTGTGCAGGCTGACATGGGTTGATACTGTTTGCAGATGCATTGAGCTCCCTTTTCACAGAGCATGGCTCACATACTTTTCTGAGTTATCTATTACGAATTTGTTCAAGAAGTAATGATTTAAATAGAAGTAAGATAACTCTTACACAAGAATGTATGGTGTTTTATGGTGCATCGACATCTAGGGTCATTTAGTGCATCTTACACTAGACTATATTATAAGAAATATTTGGACTTGAAAGCAGTTGAGCATGTCTCATGCATCATGGGGGATTCATTAAACCACCTTTTTCCAGAGCATGGCTCAAATAAATTGTAAGGCACTCTCCTTGGCACATGTAGATATATACACATATTGCCATAAAATTTAATCAATTAAAACCAAGGACAATAACATTACCTCCAGAACTATTTTACAATACTGCTGAAGGAAATGGGATAAAACATCATGTAAGAATTTCAGAGCTTGCATGTCTGCATCATCTGGTCTCTCATGTGTATCAACATGTTTATCTAACTCTTTTCCTTCTTCAGATCTGTCTTGTTGATTTTCTGAAACAGCTTCAGAGTTATCTGCACTTTTGTGTTGAATTTCACTTTCATCTAAAAGAGTGTCAGGGATGTCTGCAGCATTTTCTTTGATTTCTGTGTCATTTGTTAACTTTTCCGTTTCACTGATGCCTGTTTCACTGATGCCTGTTGGCAATGTATCCGAGTCAGCTTTTAGTTTTCTATCAAGTTCATTTAATTTCTCATGATTTAAAATTGGATACAGAGGTTCCAAGATCTTCAACAAAATCCTGATAAGTTGTTCATCTGAAACAAGAAAATTCTCTGTTTTATTTATACAGAATTATTCATGGACTAATTACTGAGTAACCTGAATTGACCATTTCTGGCAGTAAAAAAGACAGTCACTGCAATTCAACTCACTGACTATTGCAAATGACTTTAAGTAATGAATAATTTCTACATTTGCTACAATGCTTTCATACATACATGTACTCATGTAATTAATCTAACTTCAAGTTGATTATCCACATTTTACAGAGATATATTTAACTCTTTACCAAACGACAAATATTTAGGCAAGTCCAAAATATAAGCATCTGCAGACGACAAATGTTGCTAAAATGATAATTTCTGTCTTTGACTGGGTAGAAAACATTGCAGGAAAGGAGCATTTTCTTCTTTTCCCACAATGTTTTCAAAAGGCTTCTTTCTTGTGGTCGTTATAAGTCCAGATTGTGTGGTAAAGGATTAAAGTTGTTTGTGGCAAATTTGTTTCAGGAGTCTGTGACCTCAAACAAATCTTTTAAGACATAATATCTCAGAAAATAATGGAAGGGCCAGACATAAGATCAGACTGCTTGTTCTGTGCAGATTGACCTTGATATTAATTGGCTGCAGTCTCATGTCTGTTGCTTTAACCCTTTACCACACAATGCCAACTTTTAATGACCATGAGAAAGAAGTCTTTTGAAAACATTGCGGGAAAAGGAGAAAATGCTGGTAACCAGCATTTTCTCCTTTTCCCACAATGTTTTCTACCCATCAAAGAAAAATCACATCATTAGAGCCACAATGAAACTGTCGTCTGCAAATGCTTTAAATCTTGACGGGTTGTGTGCTAAAGAGTTAATGCCCTTACATCAAAGAAACTCGGGTAAGGGGGAGGATGTTCCATGGCTCAGTTATCTACTCTTTTACCAGACAAACAAATTTTTGAGACAAGTCTATCATGAAAGAACTTGAGACAACAAAATAGGTGTGGCTAAAGAGATGGGATGTCTTAAAAAGGTAAAAATCAATGTGTTTTCAAAAGCATCATTCTTCAGAGTCCTTCAGGCACTGGACTGTCTTGTGAAGAGTTAAAGTAATGGAATTGCAATCAGGTAAGCAGCATTTTCTCTTTCCTATAACGTTTTCTCCTTCCTAAAATGTCCTTTCAGAAACAAATATCTTTGCTTGAGCCAAGTCTAAATTGTCGTCTGCAAAGGCTTTCAATTTTGACAAGTCTAAATTTTTGTTGTTTGGTAAAAGATTAAGGAGACAAAGTCCAAAATAAGAATACAGAAAGAAAAGTTCTTGTCACACTGACCTCTACATAAACCGAATATAAAATCATGAGGTTGTGTATTCATCAGTATATCTAGTACCGACAGCGCAGATGAAAGCGGACCTTCCTTCCCGCCAAGTCCCACTATTTCATATTCACAGATAATGTTCAGATACTTCATGATTTTTTTACCAAGCCGGTCACTGTGAACAACTGAAAAATAAAAGTAGGTCACAAGTTGCCAAGACGCTCTATCTTTGGTTATTTTTTACCTAGATTTAAAATTCATTTTGACAGTAACTAACACTTGGACCAACCATACAAAAACAGATTGTTATCTTCACAATAATTGTTATCTTTACAATAATTTCCATACTCTTAAATCTTTACCAAACGAGAAAATAATAGACTTGATTAAATCCAAAGCACTTGCAGATGACAATTTGATATGGCTCAAATGATGGAATTTGTCTTTGATAGGATAGAAAACATAGTGGGAAAAGGAGAAAATGCTGGTAACCAGCATTTTCTCCTTTTCTCACATTGTTTTCAAAAGGCTTCTTTCTCAAGGTTGTTAAAACTCCGGATTCTGTGGTAAAAATTTAAAGGGTATGATTTAAATTAAAATGCATTTTAACACCCACTTTGTTTACTTTTAGCTGCTACTGGGCCTTTAAAGCCAACAACAAGAACAAAACACCTGATAATCAAAACTTTCAGACTAGTTTGAGCTATTGGAAAGTATGGATTAAAATCAGATGCAAAACCTTTGCAGTCTGATCTAGATCTATGTCATCTGCAAAGTCTCCCTAATATATGCTCAGCATAATAAGTCTGAACATTCTGTTACCTCTGTCAGGTTTCAACCATTTACCAAGTAATCACATAGAAGAGAGCTTTGCAAAAATAAAGGAAAAAGGAGAAAATGCTGGTAACAAGCATTCAATCTTTTTTTAATAATGTTTTTTACCACACAATTCATAATATCTGAACAACACTTAATCAGAGATATGCCTGTCAGACTAAAGCTACAAGAGAAAAATCCCATATAGATTTTTTTGATGAGATTTTTAAACTAATTATGTAATAGTTGTCGTAAAGAACTTTATCAAAAGCGATAAAAACTAGCTCAACAACTCAAATGAAGTGAACATAAAGTCATGTCCCCATTCCACTATAAAGTTCTAACATATTAACCTAAATCTAACATCTATCATAGCCTATGTCACATACATAAACTTTGGGGATCTGAAAAACTCAGGCAGACTTTCATACATGTACTTGCTTAAAGCAATCTCCCCTTTAGACAACCAAAATGCACACTTCATGCATGCTTATATACCTGCCAATTCCCTACGGTCAACTTCTTTGACGACAGTTTCAAAATCCAGGTGCGATTTAGGTGTAGCAACAGTGTTGTTTCCGATCCTTGCTTTCAAGATGTGTCTGAGTCACTGTTGTCTTAAAATTGTTTGTACAGATCAGCAGGGTGTTAGAACATTTCCGTTCTCGACAGCCATTTCTGTCGAAATTTTGGCTGATCTTGCAAAGCTGATTTTGCTTGTACAAGTGAATCGCAGATCTCAGCCTCGGAGTTAGGCCTTATCATTTGGAGAATCGTTTCATTGCCCACTATGGGCACCAACTTCTTTTTTGTGGCATTTTTTTTTATCCAAAACTCTGTCTGCAAACTTGCAACACAAAAAATGCTTTACGGAATAAAAAACAAATGATTGTCCAAAAAGATTATCAAAGGTGTGTAATGCAGTCTAGGTTTGAGCGTCTACATGATATTGATTTATAAACAAGCAGATGTGGTTTTTCCTTGCATTTGGTGATTTTAAATGAGATTTCTCAGATTTTTCTGCAATAATATCACAGAATCGCAGCATAGGCATATCCATGCTTAATTTTGATCTGTGCAAATACATTCAACACAGAATAAATTAAACTAAATTTTGTTGTCCAGACAAGAAATAACTCTTTCCCACACAATCCTGTGTTTGAACAACCCTGATAAAAAAGACTTTTGAAAATATTGTGGGTAAAGGAGAAAATGCTGGGTAACCAGCATTTTCTCCTTTACCCACAACAGTTTTTAATATTTCAAAGGCAAATCTCATCATTTGAGGCACAATTTATTTTTTGTCTGCATACACTTCAAAATTGCACAAGTCAAAGATTTTGTCATTTGATACAGAGTTAATCCTTTACCACACAACAAAATTTTACACCTGTCCAAACACAAAGCATATGCATATGCCAAATTAAATGTGGCTCAAAATTGTGGAAGTTGTGATATGGTAGAAAACATTGTTACCAACATTTTCTCCTTTTCTCACAATGTTTTAAAAATCTTTCTCAAGGTCATTAAAAGTTGGCATTGTGTGGTAGTGGGTCAAAGATAATGACTGACCTAAGGCCTCTACCCCTGATTCTGTGGTGGAGAAACTCTGGAAAATGTTCAGGTAAAGCTCCAGTGCATCGCTGTGGTTACTTCTGAAAGGAAAAATGTTTTTTTTTTTTCTCTATAGAAAGTAAACGACATTGTAACAATAGGAGAACTTAATCAATACAATCCTTTGAGCCATGCTCTGTGAAAAGGGGGCTTAAAGCATCTGCAAAAAGTATCAACCCAGGTCAGCCTGTGCAGTCCATGCAGGCTGACCTGGACCGAAACTTTTCGCTATTTGTCAATTTTCTGTATGTCAAAGGACCATTCTTTCTCATGATACAGTCGGTTGTTAGACAAAGTTGACTGTATGGATCCATGATCATGTGATAACTTGCTTGGTATCATGCATTACAGAGATACATTAAGCCCCCTCTTGCAAGAGCATGGCTCATTTACAATATGAATGTCAAATACCAATGTCTCAGCTACATGGGTGAAAAGTTATATCTTTCAAAAGTCCTGAAATTCTACAAATTTAGCAATTTTGATTTTAAAAAAAAAAATTGAAGAAAAAGTGGCTTTTTGATGGTCTAAAAGTCCTGAAACCAGAAATAACCCTGGAAACTTTTAGTCATGCAGCTAATTAGATAGCTTGTTATCTTTGAGTAAAAAAAAAATAGGAACAATATAAAGAATTGCTTGAAAATTCTGCCCCTCCCACCTTAGTTTTGGTAAAGCACCTGGTTTGAAGTTACCCTTTACCACACAATCCCATGAACCCACAGGACCCTGAAGATGAAGGCTCCAGAAAACATTCAGGGAAAAAGAGAAAATGCTGGGAACCAGCACTTTCTCCATTTCCTCAAAAGTTTTTCCAATCTTTCAAAGACAAATTCCAACCTTCGATCCACACTGAATTTGTTATATGCACATGTTTTAAGACTGGATAAGTCTAAAATTCTGTCATCTGGCAAAGAGTTTCCTCCCCTATTAAATAAATATGAGATTTCTTACCCAATCTGATCAGTTGCCTCTAACAAGGACAAAATAAAATCTTCTGTCGCCCAGGACACACAGAGGTCAGGTTCAAGGTCAAGAAGTCTGTCAATCAATTCAGCTGTGTTCTTTAGCAAGTCACCTAAGATAAAAACAATCTTTAACCCTTTACCACACAATCCTGAGTTTTAACGACCCTGACAGAGAAGGCTTTTGAAAACATCGTGGGAAAAGGAGAAAATGCTGGTAACCAGCATTTTCTCCTTTTCCCACAATGCTTTCTTACTTTTCATAGACAAATTCCATTATTTGAGCTACATATAATCTGTTGTCTGCAAATGCTTTCAATTTGGTCCATTCCAAAATTTTGTCGTTTGGTAAAGAGTTAAACTTTAGAACGACAGAGCAAAACTCTTTATCCACTAACCCTTTGTTTCAGGAACCATGAGGGCGTGGACTTTAAAATATATTGTGAAAAAAGGAGAGAATGCTGGTTATTAGCATTTTCTCCTTTTCCCACAATGTTTTATACCCTTTTAACCCTTTACTACACAATTTTAACGACCCTAAGAAAAAACCCTTTTAAAAACATTGTGGGAAAAGGAGATAATGCTGGTAATCAGCATTTTCTCCTTTTCCCACAATGTTTTCTACCATTCCCAAAACAAATTTCAGTTTTCAGTCGCATTTGTTTTGTCGTCTGCAAATGCTTTCAATTTGGACCAGTCTTAAATTTTGTCGTTTGGTAAAGGGTTGAAGACAGTTTCTAAGAACTAAGCAACACTTGATTAGTCATCAGCAAATACTATTGGATGTCTTGGAAAGAGTAAAGTCTGTTTTGATTTGTTTGTTTCGGAGTCTAATGTCGTTTTAACAGCTAAGGTCATATCATGGCCATCAGTGCGCCTATGCAGGTGTTTCCTGGTTTTCTCACACCAGCACTGACAAAACTTTCTTTCCAAGCAGCCCACTACTTTTCTTACTTGCATCATGGGTAAGAGGCGAAAAATCGCCAGAAAGAAAGTTTGCCTCAACCAGGTATCGAACTCGCAACTACTAGGTCAAGAGTCGGATATGTTAACCACTGAGTTACCCAGGCGGGACACCTATTTTGACCCTGAATATCAACAGAAATAGTTGACAGTGCGGCTCCAAAATCAGTATGCATATTATGAAAAAGCACCATAAAATTCAAACAGGTTATACTTACAGTTTGTTGAGCTTGAGAAAATAAAGGTGACATGTTCTAAAAACTCCTCTGATCTCTGTATGGCTTTGATCCATGATCCCTGTGTCCCAGTGTTGGACAGTGAAGTGTAGATTAACCTGACAAATATCTTATATCTTTTTACCAGATTACAAAATTTTAAGACTTGTTCAAAGACTGTCAATAGATGACACATAACATGTGTCTCACATGTTTGGATACGTCTTTTACAAGGGTGAAAATAATATTTTAAAAAACCTTTTCTTCAGGGTCGTTAAAACATTCCAAACACCATTCTAGACTAAATCATTATGTCAGACCGTCCCATATATAATAACAACCAACACTGTCAACATTTTGAGACACTAGACTGAGGAATTGGAAATTTGTTTTGATGAGTCTCACTCTGCTCTTGAAAAAAATATGGGTAATTTAAAAAAAGATGTTGCATGTAATGTTTCCTTACTCACGGGACCAGGTTCAGACGGACAACTTTCAACCTGATGGCCTGTACAATTTTCCATTTCACTATCGATTTCAGACACTGATTAGCTTTCACTTATTGCTTTACAGAGAGATTTATGTAGATTCACTGTTTAAAGTCATTATTAAAGCTGAATAGACAGTTTGAAATGCCTATGATCCGAAAATGTCAAACCAATCTTTGTTGTGTCATGGGTTTTCACATTTTTTGCAGCAATCTTTTTTGGCATCCCAGTTAAGTTTTGCAGAAGTATTTCCACATGATTTGACATAAATTTGTCAACTGGGGTAGCACATAATTTCAAAACCTGTAATTTTACACTGGAAAAACAGTTTGATACCATTAATACTTTTAAATCAATGACCTAAAAGCATGATTAGCTATGATAAACAGTGACCCCTGCATCCTTCACACCTGATACTTATTATGCATGTTAGAGTTTAGTTCTTTCAAATATTATGTAATGACATTACTTTTTGCCAGCAGATTCGCTATTGCTTCGGTTTTGGAGACATTTTTCCAAGCGAGATCCAGTTGGCACCACTGGCGATTGACATGAGGAGCCCTGAAACCTATGTGTGCATGCATGTTTCACTTCATATTTTTGTGTATGATTATTTAATTAAGTGTGTAAATTACACACACATGTACGTGAATGGGAACCCTGCTGTAGGTCAGTCATACTTTATCTTGCTTGAAGAGATGTTTTTCAAATTGATAAAATTCCTCAAATAAGATTGGGTTGAGTTACCCCGTGTCACCATGGACTTCATGATAGAAGCCTTGAATCGACATAACAAAATAAAGTACATTCACTTGTTCTATAGGTTTTACAACATCAAATTGAATTAATCATTTTTTCCTTTCAAACTGCAACAGAAAATGTTTTTCTTGCAAGAGCAGCAACCAAGTTCGTCTTTTTGTATATTAACATTTGCCAGGTCCATTGAAAGGTATTGGAACCTTGCCTTCAGCTACCTGGGGACCTGGCAATGTTAATGCTAGAAAAACAATACTTGATCCAAATAAGCAAACCTACCTTGTACTCTCTACCAGAGTTGGAACATCTCTTGATTCAAGCAATACCAAAATCAGATCTCTATTAAAAAAAAACAGAATTATAAACAATTGATCGATTGACTGATGTTTTACACCATTTTCAGCATTATTTCAGTTATTGTATCACAAAGGCCAGTGCACCTATCCATGCTGTACTGGAACTTCTTTTTTCCAGTACTTCGCACAATATTCTTTCCAAGCCACCTGCTGATTTCCCACACAACCATTGTCAAAACAATAATCAGTAGAGAGGAATGAATCCAGTCGCAATCATGTGAGCCACCTGTTATTTATCATCTACCAAACACTGTCTTTGACAATATTTCACAATATTTCAAGTCTTCTTCCTCATGCCCCCAAAGCACAGAATTGTTTGGTAAAGGATTAACAAACAACAAAATTTTAGACTTGTCCAAATTAAAAACATTTGAAGATGACAAATATTGATCGGATGGCAAGACTTGTCTCTGATAGGATAGAAAACATTGCGGAAAAAGAGAAAATGCTGGTTATGAGCAGTTTCTTCTTTCTCACAATGTTTTTGAAAGTCTTCTTCCTCAGGGTCCTAAAACATGGAAATAGTTGGTAAAGGATAAAATAAACTATACAAAGAACTTTAAATTTTCAGATTAACTCCAGAGAAAACTTACAAGAATGATACAATGAAATCTATATTGTCTGAGGAACAAATGATTACTTACATGAACTTGTGATTTTCTGCCATGTCTTTGCAAACATTTGGCTCACATGCCATATTTCCCAGAATCCCAACACAGATTTCCTAAAATGAAAAACTTCCTTTTCAACTTTTTCTCAAACAATCATAAGTTTTAACAACTCACCGGTAAATAGCTTCAACATTAGCATGATCGATAATGCATGTAAATTATGTGGGATCATATTTAACACTTTACCAAATGACAAAATCTGAGACTTATCCAAACAGAAAGCATTTGCAGACAAGAATTAAAATGTGGCTCATATGATGGAATTTGTCTTTCAAAGGGTAGAAAATATTGTGGGAAAAGAAGAAAATGCTGGTTTCCAGCATTTTCTCCTTTTCCCACAATGTTTTCAAAAGGGACCTACCTCAGAGTTGTGAAAACTCAAGATTGCATGGTACAAAATTAAATACAAACAATGACTTCACTTTTTATCTAATACGAATAGACAGAGTTATCAATTCCAATAAAATCACCCTGTATTTGAATGTCAATAGTACACCTTTCTACTAAATTAACTGTCCAGTTTCTTTAATTCTTTACCAGATGACAGAAGTTTGGACTAACCCAAATTCAAAGCATTTGCAGACGACAAATTAAGTGTGGCTCAAATGATTGGATTTGTTTCTGAAAGGTTAGAAAAACATTGTGGGAAAAGGAGAAAATGCTGGTTACCAGCATTTTCTCCTTTTCCCACGATGTTTTCTTATGTTTAATTTCCTAGAGGCATTAAAACTCATCAATGTGTGGTAAAGAGTTAATGCAGAGCAAAATATATTTGGTCATTTTACCTTTGATATTCAAGCAATTTTCATTTAAAGAAAAAATATATAAGCCCCCTGAAATTTATAAGACATGGATTTAATTCTTACTAAAGTTCTGTTATTTGATAATTGTTATGAAGTTTATTTCAGAATAATTGAATTGCATTAGTACATGCACTCCACAGTTCACCCATCACCATAAATATAGACTTTTTATGCCCACAAACATTCTGAAAAAGGAGCATTTAGTTGTTCAACCCTTTACCACACAATCCCGACTTTTAACGACTCTGAAAAGGAAGCCTTTTGAAAACATTGTAGGAAAAGGAGAAAATGCTGGTAACCAGCATTTTCTCCATTTCCCACAATGTTTTTTACTTGTCCCATAACAAATTTCAGTTTTTAAGTCACATTTAATTTATCGTCTGCAAGTGCTTTCAATTTGGACGAGTATACATTTTTGTTGTGTGGTAAAGAGTTAAATTTCACTTAGTGGCCAGGTTTTTTGTACTTGCAGAACTAGATCTATAAGACAACTATTGAGGGTGCATCTGTTCTGATAAGATTTCAATGAAGGTGGGTGTAGAAGTGGGCTCTAAGGAATAGAAGTCTAACTGAAAGTGACTTTACACTTTACCACACGGCAATTTGTTGTACTTGTCCAAATTGAAAGCATTTGCAGACAATAAAATAAATGTGACTCAAAAACTGAATTTTGCGTTGGGAAGGGTAGAAAACATTGTGGTTACCAGCATTTTCTCCTTTTCCCACAATGTTTTCAAAAAGGCTTTTTGTTCAGGGTCGTTAAAACCCGTGATTGTGTGGTAAAGAGTTAACATTTTACCACAAAATCTCGAGTTTTAACAACCCTGGGACAAAAACCTTTTGGTAACATTTAGGGGAACAGGTGACCTGCATTTTCTCATAATGTTTTCTACCATATCAGAGACAGAATTCATCACTTGAGCTACATTCAAGTTTTCCTCTGGAAATGCTTTCAATTTAGACAAGTATAAAATTTTATCATTTGGTAACAAGTTAAAACACAGAATGGATCTCTAGACAGTAAGTTAGCAAAAAAATGTTACCCTTGAGCACATGATCAAGGCCTGTATTCACCAACCATTTTTAATAATATCATTCTAAGTCTTATTCTAGATTTAGAAAGTAACACAGCTTCTGATTGGCTATACCAAATGGTTTAGCCAATCAGAAGTTGTGTCACATTCAAATGTATAAAAGAGTCAAGAGTGTTCTTAAGAATGGTTGGTGAATACGGACTCAGGTCAGCAGAAACCAAACTTACTGTGACTCTTGGTGCTGTTGATTTGGAGAAGATACCAGTTAGTATCTCGACTGCTTTAAACTCATTCAGAAACTTGGCAACTTCCTGGAAAATAGAAAATTTTTAAAGAAGCAAAACAATGTGATAAAAGTAACATCAAACAATCTACTCTGAATTTGTCCTAACTTCCAAATAAACCCTCCAGACAGCAAAATCAGTTAACCCATTACCACACAATCCTGGGTTTTAACGACGCTGAGAAAGAAGACTTTGGAAAACTTTGTGGTTTCAACTAAACAACAAAATTATAGACTTGTCCAAACTGAAAACATTTCCAGAATATAATGTATAATGTAGTTGAAAAGTAAGATTTGTCTTTAAATAGAAAGGGTACAAAACATTGTAGGAAACAGAAGGAAATGCTGGTGACCAGCATTTTCTCCTTTTCCCACAATGTTTTCAAAAACCATCTTCTTCAGGGTCGTTAAAAGTCGGGATTGTGTGGAAAAGGGTAAAATAAAGGTTTAAGAAGTACTTACAGAGTTCATGGACATATCCCAGAGTTTACAAAATTCATTCTGCAGTTCCTCGTCTACATCAACCATAAGGTCTCTCTCCTCGTTCTCATTCTCTTTGTCCACTTCCTATAGATACATGTAGATTGAAAAACCTTACCATTTTACCACACACAGACAAAATTTTAGACATCCAAATTAAACACATCTGAAGATAAATAAGTACATGAAGCCCAAAGATGACTGCTATTTTCTAATGGGAGAAAACATTGTGGGGAAAGGAGAAAATGCTGATAACCAGCATTTTCTCCTTTTCCCACAATGTTTTCAAAAGCCTCTTTCCCTGAAGTCGCTAAAATTCAGGATTATTTGGTAAAGAGTTAAGTAACTCATAGGAGGATTAAACTTGTACAGGTAATTAGCAAAATTCTTACAAAGTTAACTGTAACAGTAAAAAGCATCTCAGTTTTTATCAAAACTTCAAATTTTACACCGGGGGTTTAGCACTTAACAAAATTCTGACTTGCCTACATTCAAAGTACATCATGTATTCACAGAAGACAAATGTAGCTGCGATGATAGGATTTGCTGTTAAAGAGGCCAAAAAACATTGTTGATACATGAGAAAATGGATGGTTACAAGAATTTTCTCCTTGAACAACAAAATTTTCAAAAGCCCTCTCCCTCAAAGGGTTGTAAAACAGTAACACAAGATTATTTGGTGAAGAAATAGATTTTATCAAAAATCCCACGTTTTGACAGCCCTGAAGATGACATCTGAGAATGTCGTGGGAAAAGGAGAAAATGATGGTAACCAGCATCTGCTTCTTTTCCCACAATTTCTGCACTTTTAGAAATTTATTTATTTATTTTTTTTTTCATAATTAGATCTTCTGCAAATGCTTTCATTCCGGGCATTTCAAAAATTTAGGTATATGGTAAAGAGTTGCATGGTAAAATGGGATGTATAAAACTGAAATCCTTCATATTGCATAACAAGAAGAACTTGAGGGCCTGAATAGCTCTACTGGCAGTGACTGACCGGAGAATCTAAATGTAACAGACACAGTAAAAACAGGAGCCCTCAGAGGCAGGTGATGCTCTCTGCGAATGAGTTGTTACAAAAGAAAAAGGTGTTAGAGGAGGATTTACTCTCTCTACAGGTTTTACCATTCAACCGTTCATATATGGTAAACATTTCAAAGGGCCTAAACCCTTCACCACACAATCCAGAGTTTTATTGACCTTGAGAAAGAGGCCTTTTGAAAACATTGTGGGAAAAGGAGAAAATGCTGGTAACCAGCATTTTCTCCTTTTCCCACTATGTTTTCTGTTCTTTTACAGACAAATATCACCATAACAGCCATATCTAATTTGTCGTCTGCAAATGCTTTCAATTTGGACAAGGGTAAAATTTTGTTGTGTGGTGAAGGGTTAACCCGAGAAAAATCATGTAACCATGTCTTCCCTATAGGAAAGCTTCACAAGAAGCTCCAATGAATTCCATTGATTGGTTAAAGAGAAACAGCATGCTAACAAAATTAGGGACTAATAAATTCACCGAGACAAAACTGTTATTAAAACTAATTATTGCATCTTCTTCATTTTAAATAGGGCTCAACTCCTTGATGATGCGAATAATCTGTGCAAGTTCCAAACAAATTGCATCAAAAATGCGGACTTTTTCACGTAAGCATGAACTGTAAATTTTCAACTTTAAATGTCTATGTTTCCCTAACCATATGTCAATTTTCTTCAAAGTCATTAGTGTTTAAGCTTTCTAATAATACAGACACTGGAAGTTTCATGAAAATCTGGCCTCAACTGCAGACTTTACCACTTAACCCTTTACCGCACAATGCCGCCTTTTAATGCCCCTGGGAAAGAAGCCTTTTGAAAACATTGTTAGAAATGGAGAAAATGCTGGTGACCAGCATTTTCTCCTTTTCCCACAATGTTTTCTACCCTATCAAAGAAAAACTGCACCATTTGAGCCAAACTGAAATTGTCGTCTGCAAATGCTTTCAAATTGTATATGGCTAAAATTTGGTCATCTGGTAAAGGGTTAAACAAGAAAAAGACTAGTGTATGGATTGGCAGTTGAACAGGCAGACAACGGAAACCGCACCATGATATCAGCTCTGCTGGCCTGTGGCCAGTAGTGCTACAAATTATTACTTGTCTCAATGGCATGTATCAAACGGTCAACAATACCTCAATAAGTTTCATTAAAGTTGTAAACAGCCAGTGTTTACTAAACACAGTATCCCCAATTCTTTCTTCACTCAACAGCTCAGAATGTTCCAATATCTCTGGGGGTGGAGATGGATTTCTGTCATATACAGGTGAGGCTGTGTATGCTGGAGAGTCCATGGTCTGCCAAATGTATAAAACCTAGCAAGGTCTTGAGCCATGCCCTGGCAAAAGGGGGCTTAATGCATCTCTGTGATGCATCATACCAAGAATGTCATCACAACTTATGGATCCATAATTCCATTTAGTCTAACAATCGGTTGGATCTTGAGGTACAATATGGTCCTTTGCCATGCAGAAAATTTATAAATAGCAAAAAGTTTCCACCCAAGTCAGCCTGTGCTGTCTGCAGGTTGACATGGGTTGATATTTTTTACATATGCCTTAAGCCCCTTTTTAACAGAACATGGCTCATATAAAAAATTAAGTCAGTCAGTAATATTTATCACTGGTCAGATTAAATGTAGATCTAGTACAAGCAATTTCTGAAACACTGTTTTTCCTCAGAGACACTGTTATTGGCATGTTTAGATCTAAATATTTTTATTTCATTTTTGTTCTACCCCAATTTTCAGTTTGGAAGACAGAGTATCAGAGCTCCAGATAGAGGTAGTGATTCTGATTTCAAAATTGAAAATATAACTCACTCTCCACTAAACCCTATGTTATGGGCACTCATTCAAAATGTCTCATCGAGATGATTCTAATGAGTACCCACAACATAGGATTTGGAAGAGAAATAATGGATTTAGAATACTGTCACTCCCTGTTATGTGGAGGTCTGGAGTATTATCTCAAAAATCCTAGGATTTATGAATAATATGGCACCGAAAGAGAACAGTGTCCTTATCATGACTCAGTTAATATTTAGCCAGTGAAACATCGGCAAAATATTGAAAATAAATCTCTGCCAACATTACATTCATTTACTGAAATAAACATATTGTTATCTTTTATGTTGAAATGAAAACTTTCTTCGCACAGATGGATAACAAAAAAAAATCTATCTGCAATCAGCACTGTCCAACTTAATGTCAACTTCCACACCAAAATCTGCACAGCATTCATTGGAAATTGTGTATACAAGATGCTGAAATGTAATCGTAACATATTGTTACCTATTATGTTGAAATCAAAATTTCTTCGCACAGATGGATAACAAAAAAGAAAATCTATCCGCAATCAGCACTGTCCGACTTATTGTCAACTTACATACCAAAATCCGCTACAGGATTCATTGGACATCGTCAAAAATCTGATCTACGGAGAAAAACATAATCTAGAAGTAGACATATCGGTAATTACATTTCCTTTTGGAAATGTCACTCAATACATACGTCCTTTGAATGGCTAGATGTGAAGTGCTCCAAGAAAGTTCCTGAGTTCCACCATCGATATGCTAATAATCCGGCAGGTGAAATCCGGGACGGGTATGTGTATTCCCCGGCCCCACTCGAAAATATAGGGTGGGCCTAAAGTACGCAATGGAAAAATTTTGGAGCAATGGGCGCAATGGAAATATAAAGTACGCAATGGAAATATATTATTTTTATTTTATTGAATAAAGTAACCCAGTATAATTTAAACGTTTTTATTTGTATTCATTGGTCTGTTAAAAGGTTACTTTACAGGTAAAAATAAAAAGTTATGTTTCTGTACCCCTCAAAAGCCATGTATTTGTTGTGATTGTTTCTGGCCATATTCTCAGCTTTACTCTGAGATGTCGCTATGGAAAAGTTACAACAGTAAAAGTAGTTATAAAATAAAAAAGTGTAATAAAGAATGTGTAGAGTCTAACACTGTATTCTTTTTCACAATTCAAAGAAGCCTGAGCTTAGAGGCTTGTTTTTTACACTTTACAAATGTTTTCAATTTATTTTTCTATTTCCATTGCGCGGGACTGGCGCAATGGAAAAACTTCGTTATGTCAAAATAGTATACATGTTATTAAATATAGTAAACATGTATGATTTTACATGTTTTTATTTTCACTCGTTGATATCATTAAGGTACATAAACAGGTTTAAACGTAAAAAAGAAAACGGGTTTATGCACCGGTAACGAATGTACTTGGAGAGATATTTTCCCATTAGGCACGTGTTCTCAGTTAGTGAAATTGAAAATTTACCAGTCATACTAAATACAATATATCTTACCTAAGACGGATATTTTAGTCAAGTTTTTTAAATAATTACTTAAATAAGCACTTTAATAGATTATGTTGGAAAATCGTTACTGAAATAAGAAAAATTGAATCTTATGGAAATACCTATACACACGTTGAAACTTGCTTTTTAATTTCCATTGCGCGGGATCCGTGCAATGGAAAGGGAAGTACGTAATGGAAAATCTTTCATGTAGAAAAATGCCACGTCCTTTATGCAATTACTTATTAGCATGTGCTTAATAGTTAAAAATGTTTAGGTTCAAATTATTATGTCTATGTTATTATCCAATTCTAAACGATATTTAATCATTAATGTATTATTTATGAATAATATGAGAGCGATCAGTTACCATTAATCACTGGCAGAAAATTGATGACATATACAATGTGTAATTAAGAAAGTTTGATACATGTATTACAAAAAGTATATGTACTACAATTACGTTCTGTATTTTAGAAGTGATTAATGATATCCAGGCCACACCACGTGGAGGTGCTCTCATTCATGGCCCCCTTTTTTTTTAATATGTACATGTGTTTTTTCATTATTTTTACATTCGCTGTTGTACTGTAATCAAATATATATTAACCCATAACCACACAATCCATACTTTGACGACACTGAGAAAGAAGCCGTTAGGAAACATTGTGGAAAATGGTGAAAATGCTGGTGACCAGCATTTTCTACTTTTCCCAGAATGTTCCTGACTACTCTTCACAAAACAATCTTCAAATTTTCGGTCACTTGTAGTTTGTCATCATGAAATGCTTTCTATTTGGACAAGCCCAAAATATATTGTCGTTGGTAATTAGTTAAACATCAAAGTCAACTTTACTTTAATCAAACATCTTTTAACCCATTACCACACAATCTATACTCAAACCAGTGCAGATGTTTAAACTTCCAAGTAAATTTTCATTGCGCAGGACTGGCGCAATGGAAAAGAAAGTACGCAATGGAAATATATTATGCATCTCTTATTAAAAGAAGTAACTAGAATTTACTTCAAAACACGGTATTTGTACTCATAAATCTATAATATATAAATATATATTTGATGCATAAACTTGGAAACTCATATTGTTCAGTGCATATGATTTTACTTCCAAAGCATTTTCCATTGCGCGAGACTGGCGCAATGGAAAAGAAAGTACGCAATGGAAATTATAATATGCTTCACTTATTAAATAAAGTAACTGGAATTGACGTCATTTGTTATTTGTACTGATTAATGTATATGGAACTGTATATTTGTACTAATTAAAGTATATTAAAGTACAGAAACAGTTGAAAACCTTGATGTTAAAAAAATGTATTTGTAGTGGTGGTTGATTTTACCTTCAAGTGGTTTTTCTCAGGTTGCGAAATGGAGAATTTACCGAAATAAAAATCATAGAATATACTGTACCTAAAATGGATCTTACACTGGGCAGCTCTGTGTAACGATCAGCAAAGAAAGCGTTTGAAAAGATTTAATACAGACAAAGGTCGCACTTCACAAAGTGAAATCATTTCAACCAATGGACAGAGAACTGTTTTAAAAACACCCACTGCAGGAAATGGTATAGCTTCAAATTTTATGCTTCGAATAAGTATCCATTGAACCCAAAGCCATTTTTTCAGTGTAAAATACGTTTGGGGTACAGTATATTCTTTTAGTCTGAATTTCGTAACCTTTCCATTGCGCTTCCTGAGAAAAAAAAAAAAAAAAAAACATGAAAGTAAAATCAAATCTACATATATCTATTACTACAAGTTTTTTATGCATTTCTTTTGAGCGAGTTTTTCACATCTGTACTTTATTATACATTAATAAAGTCAATTCTAATTAGATCTACTTCTTTTAAAAAGTGGGGAATAATATATTTCCATTGCGTACTTTCTTTTCCATTGCGCCAGTCCCGCGCAATGGAGATTTACTTGGATGTTTAAAGATCTGCACTGGTATCAGTATAGTTTCAATATTTATGCATAAAATGACTATCAATTGAACCCAAAAGATAGATAATTTTCAGTGAAAGATATGCTTCAGGTACAGACTGTTCTGTAAGTTTGAATTTGGTAATTTTTTCACTCCGCAACATGAGAATACCTACATAAAGGTAAAATCAAATCTCACTACAAAGGCATTATTTTATCGATACAATGATTTTATCTGTTTTCATCTGTATCTGAACTTCATTATTCATCAATGAGTACAAATAACGTGTTTGAATTCAATTCTAGTTACTTTATTCAATAAAATAAAAATAATATATTTCCATTGCGTACTTTATATTTCCATTGCGCCCATTGCTCCAAAATTTTTCCATTGCGTACTTTAGGCCTACCGGAAAATATAAGCTATAATTCCCGGCCCCAACGGCCCCCCTTGCTAAATCTTTTATATGTGTATCGAATTTGATCAAAGTAGTGTCAAATTAAAGCTTATGTTATAACCTTTGTAATGGTATATAGAAATGTGAGATTTCATTTTTGTAAATTTGTGATAAAAGCGTTCGAAATTTGTCAATTTTTTAACAAAAATGTTCCTAAGTTTTCAGGAGATAGAAATCCGGCCCCAATGTTTAAAACCTTATTTTCTCTTTTATTCACAAAAGAATGATATGATGAGAAACTCTGTTATTCAAGCTTTTAAATGATACCAAGAAAATTAAATTTGAACCAGGCATTGTTGAGTTATAGGCGTTTTAATTTTATCAATTTTTTAGAAATAAATATTTAGAAATTTGAACCGAGTAACATATCCGGCCCCCATATTAAAAAGTTAACTATCGATCAAATCTAAAGAATTTTGATATAAAATCAAAGTTCATTATATAAGCTTTTTAATGGTATATAGAAATTAGAAATTGGTGCCGGCGTTTTCGTGCTATAAGCGTTCAGATTTTATCAATACTTTGGAAAGATACACATGTACATACATGTGGAATTATGGAAAATTAACATATCCGGCCCCTATGTTTTAGACTTAATAATGTATCTAATATCTATTTTGCCAGAGCGTGGCTCATATATAAGGACCATATATGCTACACGACTAAATACTAAACGGGCAAAAACTAAATGCGGAGATCAAGTTAACATTTTTAAACACCGGCATGTTTTCCTTTTCCCACGATGTTTCAAAAAGCTTTTTTTTTTTTTTTCACCATGCTCGAAATTGAGTGATCTCATGGTACCTAAAAGACTGATTAACGAGAAAAAGACGCTCACCTGTTGTGGGATTTTAAAGATGCATAAATTAATTGCACTTTCATTCACTCATTCGGTAAATCAGCTAAAAATATATATTTTGGCCATAAAAGTACAAAAAGAAATCGTGACAAGAAGTGAAAATTGAGCAGCATAGGTAAAGCCAATGCTACAATATTTTGTGGTTATCTAATAGAAACGTTATAATATGCCAAAGAAAAAGCTAGTCCATTCTGTCCTTTTTTATGTACCCAATCAGTTCTTAATATTAAACCTTATCCTGCTAAATAAAAGAAATGAAACTTTTAGGCCGATAGTAAAAACCCAAATTTTGCTATTTCAGTGGTGGTCCTGGGAAAAGATATCTCCTTATCGGACAGTGTAGATCTTAGATTAGACTGCACGTTCTGATCTTGATCTACACTCTCCGCAAAAGGTCTTTGAGTTGCGCTTCGCAGCCTAGGGGTTAAGATTATCATTCACAAAAAGAGGGTAAAAAAATGTGGAAAAAGAACGAATTACTCATTTAAATAGAGCTGTATCTCCTTTGGTCACAATGCTGATCACCATCATTTCATCCTTTTTCCATGATGTTCTATGACTTATTTAAACTAATACAGGTGTTAAATTTAGTAGACTAAGATGATACTGCACATGAGGCTGATCTAATCATGGTATTGACTTCTCTTTCGCCTACCAGTTAATCCTTTAAAACTTTTATGCCATTTAAAAATTTTCTCTGGTTGAAAGAGTCCAATGTCTCAGTCAAATAACTTTGGGACAGGTGCCGTCACAATCCAATTACACACGCTTATCAATGCTTTAATTACGTATTACGCCATTAAATACGCCATCTATGCCATTTCCACTGTGCTACTGTGAAGTCGCGTGCTTGCTTACGCCAACCCTTTTCGCACTCTGCATTACTTTCAGATTTTTGGTACTATATTTTGAAGATAGTTTGGCCTAACAGGTTAATTTCTTTTTTTACCAAACCATGACGTATGTAACAAATTTTATCAAAAGCCATAGATGCGTTTGAATATATCTAGAAATGCAAATTTGTAATAAGATTTCAATATCTTGATCAATTATTTATAGGCCACCGTTGAGGTTCATTGGGAATAGGGTGGATTGATATCAGACATAAAAGACATAAATATTGTGAAGTTGACCCCGAGCTTGTTTGTGTGCGGTTGCTGAAAGTGAGGAAATAGATCAGCTTGGAAGTTTATCCAATATATCACCTGAGTCTGCTCATGATTCTTAAGTTAATCTTAACATAGCAAATACTCGTCACGCCTACGCTTTGCCTTAGAAACGATATGCAGTGGACCTTTGTTGAAAAGGTAGATCGAAATCAGACTGCACAGCACGTAGTCTGACCATTTGTCATCACTCTCCAATACGATGAGATTTTTCCTGCCTAAATGTTTAAAGGGGAGAGAGAGAGAGAGTACAACTTGAGAGAGTACAAACTGATCCTGATCCATCCCAACATTCATATACAGTAATTTATTAGCATAAAGATAAAGTCTGGGTTGTTTATTTATGGTTAATACTCGTGATCTTATCACGGCAAACTTCTGTAAAGTCGCGTGCAGAAATACGTATACCCATAAGTACATGCAAGTCAATGGGAATTTTAAATTTGGTGAAATATTGATCATCATAACGTAAGAAATCATCCGATCCCGATCTGTATTTAACCCATTGTATATCTCTCCTGTTCAAATGCAAATCTTACATTTTGAACGTCTGCAAATGCTTTCGATTTTGACTATTCTAGATTTTTAGTATTGTGATAGAGTTAAAACTTGCTGACGGATTTGGGGATAACATATTGAATTTGGGTCATGAACGCAAAAAATCATTACTTTTTGCTTTTTTTTTTTAATACCATTTGAAAGCTACAGACACAAAACATTCTTTTTAAAGTAAATTCATTGCTAGTTACCACCAAATTAAAAATTAACCGATTTTAAATTAGTTTGAATTGTGTAAATGCCGAAAAGAAATGGCAAGTTTTGTACATATCTACACGACATCTCAAAAAAAAAAATAATGATAATAATCAAAGTATTGTGTTTTATGCCATATTAATGGTTTAAAAAATAAGCTTTCATTTGGAATTAATTTCATCAGAATTAAACAAAATACTGATACACGGGGCCGGATTTGAGTGAAAACTCATTAAATTTACGTAGACGGTCGATAATTTCAAAGATCTATTATTCCATTAATTTCAATCAGAATTTACTCATTTTTACACCGTTGAAAAGTATAAAACGTAAAATTTTATCTATGAATGATTTCCGCGATATCTTCCATGAAATAAAGAAATTAGCACGGGCGCCGGATTTGTGAGGAAATTCATTAGATTTACGTCGTGGGTCGATCATTTCAAACACCTATTATTCCATAATTTTCTATCGGAATTCACTCATTTTTGTACTGTTGGAAAACCAAAGATGCACACTTTCATTTAGAAACAATTTCTGCGATGTTTTCCATGAAATAAAGGATTTGTCATAGGGGCCGGGTTTGTGTAATTCATGAAATACCTGGAAGAAAATATGAAAAACTTAGCCATTTTTGATTGATAATATTTCAAAAAATGTTTCAATGATCATTTTGTATTTTATATCATATGAAAGGCTAATGTCTAAGCTTTCATATAATACTAATTTCAGCAGAATCAAGCAATAAATAAAATATTTAGCATGGGGAGCCGTTGGGGCCGGGAATTATAGCCTATTTTTACGAGTGGGGCCGGGGAATACACTTTGCCATCCGGGACATTCCGGTTTGACTGTTTCAAGACAGTTCCCCCGACACAAGTTTTCGAGACAGTTCCACGACAGATGTTCCTGGACACTTGTCATTACCGGTTTTCAAAGGGTCACACTAAAAATACGCCACAACACAGTAATTTATGCCACAGTTACGCCACAGGAGAAACTGACAGGCCATATCACATTTGTAACTTTTAATATGCATTTTTTTTTTTCTATGTCTAGATATCTCAACAAGGGTATGACTAGATACCGAAAATTGCCTATTTTCGCGAAAATAGCTTCCCCTCTACGAAAATAGCTTCCGCTAATTGATATATGGATACATGTTTGAGTATATTGCTTTTATTTGTCATTTTCATGTATTATCTTTCGTAATATATCGATAACGTGCTGAAAAAGGGCGAAATTGTAACTGATCGGTCTTAAAGTTTTTATACGACTGGACCATGCATATACTGCCTATTTTCGTGAAAATAACTTCCCCTCTACGAAAATTAGCTTCCTTTAATTGATATATGGTTACAAGTTTGAATATATTGCTTTTATTTGTCATTTTCATGAACTATCTTTCGTAATATATCGATAAGTGCTGAAAACAGGTGAATTGTAGTTAACTGATCTTAATGAAGTTTTTATACGACCGGACCACGAATATACAGTCTATTTTCGTGAAAATAGCTTTCCCTCTACGAAAATAGCTTCCATTAATTGATATATGGGTACATGTTTGAATACATTGCTTTTATTTGTCATTTTCATGTACTATCTTTCGTAATATATCGATAACGTGCTGGAAAAGGGTGAATTGTAATAAATCGATCATAATAAATTTTTTATACGACCAGACCATGCATATACAGCCTATTTTCGTGAAAATAGCTTTCCCTCTACGAAAATAGCTTCCATTAATTGATATATTGATACATGTTTGAATATATCGCTTTTTTTTTTTTTTTTTTTTTTCATTTTTATGTACTATCTTTCATAATATATATTGATAACGTGTCGAAAAGGGGTGACTTGAAATTTATCGATCCTTATCAAGTTTTTATACGACCGGACCATGCATATATAAACTATTTTCAAGTCGCGAAAATAGCTTTCCCTCTACGAAAATAGCTTCCATTAATTGATACATATACTATCTTTCATCATGTACTGGAAACGTGTTAAAAAGGCGTGATTTCTTAGTGTTAGTTCGGGTTTTGTAAAGACAAATTATTCATTGAACAACAATACAGACAATAAAGAGGAAAATTATAAGCTATTTGGCTGTACCAAAGCACCAAATAGAAGACCGACACCGATTATCGCAAGTGTGACATTGATAACACATCATTATCATAGGTGTTATAATCTGATCAAGCTATTTTCGTATATTCATGTGGCAAAACTATTTTCGTGGTAGCTTAAACTTTTAACACAAGCTATTTTCGTTAAGTTGCCATTTTTGTATCGTAATCGGGAAAAAAAATATCAGAGGGAAGAAACGTTGTGGAAAAAGACTGCAATCACACGCTATTTTCGTTATATTTTTAGAGGGGCCAAGTCCGGTAGAAAACATCCTGGGAAAAAGGAGAAAATGCCGATAACCAACATTTTCATCTTTTCACAGAATGTTTTGTACCCTTTCTTCCGAAAGTTGCATAAATTTAGCAACAGACAGACAGACAAACATGGATGGGTGGTTCTTTATTTATGTCGAGATTTTTGATACGCTGGTTCAGCCATGCTTTTCCTGTATCAGATAATCACGATCACATGTTGCAGGAAAGTGAGCTATTTCAATAATCAGTTTTCTTTCAAACAAAAAAAAAAAAAACTCTCATACGATGTATGGCATTACTTGACGACTAACGCGGCCTGTTTGCATGCATGGTGTTCTGTTTTCGGGTATACATATATAATTCCATAAAATCTCTATTGTTGACCCTACCACGACCACAAAACTAATGGAAAGCAAATATTTCTTAGAACAGAACAGTCTGACTACCTGCAACTCATTCTTCGTTCTTAAATTTTCGGTTTCTGGCATTTTCTCGCAGAAACGTTAATTCAACTCGCAGAAACATTATTTCAAACCCAACAACCCCCCAACCATGCTAACTAACCATGCCAGTTTCCAATATAAAAACATTATATATGTTCTTGTGACTGTATTTTGTAGCTGGTACATGCATACGAATTGCATATAAAATTAAAGTGCAGTTGTTGATCTTTACAAGGATACCAAATATAAATGGTTTGCTACATGGGCAATCGCCACAGATGAACTTTTCAAATGGCCCTCGACAAGCAAATACACCAGCTCAGCCTCCGTATCTATAGTCAGAGTCTGTCATAGTCTTTGGTGGTCGCTTGAAGTAGAGTTGGGTCCTTAGCTATCAATACAGCGGTCATTGTTGAAGACACTGATCTAAATGAATAGGCTGATCTTAACAGGATGCACATGTAAACTGTAGAATTTGTTATGCTCCGGCTCATTTATCAATCTCCAATCGCCTAAAATTTTGGACCACCATGAATCGCGGACAACTGCTTAGAACCTCTTTTTTCGGCGTAGCTGAATGCGCTAGCTTTTGACCTACTTCTTGATACTGATAAAGAAAGAATAGATGGTAATTTGCGATTGGTAAAAAATGTGCAAATGTTCGGCGGGGCCCTGCTGGCATATTTGTTCGCACAAGTATGAAACTACTATCTACAAGTGGTACTGCTGATCGATACCCCGGACCTTGATTAATACCATAGCAAACTAATGTAGCAGGGAATAATTCTTTTCTTGTGCTATTTGGAAATTAAATATTTTCAAAGGGATAAAAGAATGCGTCAAATAACAACTTTTGCTGTATCATACCGATGCAAGTTGCCGTACAGTTAATTTAGTAAAGTTCTCATGTTGCCGTACAACCACATGTACATGTACCTTTCAAATCGCCGTATTCCCAAGAATTCTTGTTTTCGAGAATAATTCAATCAAATCTTGATAGTTGCATATGAAAATTAGACCGAAGTCAATTTCAGATGTCCGGAATATTTTTATGTTAAAAACCAAGGGTAACAAGCTTTGTTACAAAGCAAAGCGAACGATTTTCAATGGGATAAGGTGGTTTGAGCTAGTAGGATTTCGCTGTTTTTGCAGCATGCAGGAATATTATTGTTGACTCACGATCATGGACAACAGTTGGACATCTCTAAACACAGATGCATATCGTTTGGTAGGAAGACACTCGTTAAGGACTCTTCAAAAAACGATTGACTCCCCCCACTACGTGCCATGACTACCTTTTGTGTCGCTGGTACCAAGTTCCGGAGTCGATGGTACACGGTGTGCACTCACTCTCTTGCACTACGGATCATTCCCATTCACCTCTGTAGTTGGCTCAGAAAGTAGTCCGCCATCACGTGATATTTCCGTCACATGACCATAACTCAAATTGGCGACACAAACGACGGTGAAAGAAACACCAATCGATTGTTTTGTGTGCTGTTCAAACAGCATACGGCGAATCAGACTTAGTGGTAGGAAATGTGAAAAAGAGGGATTTTCTGTAAAGCTTAAATGTCTTTTAAAGGACGATAACTTGTTTTTTAATTTTGTTTAAATTGTCATCATTCATGGGCGCAGCCATTTTTTTTTTGCAATTGGTGTAAGATTCTGATCAGTAAAGAAGCTTGAAAAAATAGTTCCATTGTATACAGGTAAATTCATCAGTTTGAATCCACCTATAATGTATCCGGAATCATATTTCCTTTGTCTACTTTACTATGTTACACATGAAACAGTTAAACAGTAACAAAACATGTTTTCCTCGGTTTGACAAGATTCTTGTCATTTAGCCCATTGCAGAGATGTATGGTGAGAGTAACGAACGACAACTCTGCTCGGAGATTGGGTGTGCACTGTCTATGCAATACACCCGAGTTATTTATAGCACAGCCACTAATCAAAACGCATACTTGCTCTGCCATATGCAAGTAAAGGTGTACACAGGAAATTTATGATCTCCTCTTGGAGATTGATGACGAAAGTATTTTGTATTTGAATGGTCGTCCAGATAATTTTCTGAGGATTGCACGCAAATGATAGTTGCTGACTTGAAGAGAAAGATGGAAAATACTGAAATTTTTCAGTGTGGTTTTTGATCTCGTCTTGGAGTAATATAACAGAACCTGTATGATTTGCGTAGTCGCTGGTGCAAATTTACGAACAGTCTTGGCATTGTTTTTTTACGGTTTGTATGAAATTAATGGTCGCCTATAGAGGTATAATGGCCCAAAAAGTCAAAATTAAAATTTGCATGGTCGCTGGTCGGAGACACCAGGGGGGGTTGCTTATTACAGGTCATTCACATAGCAAAATTCGTCAGGTGTGAATTTTCATGTGGTCGTTTACGGCAGGGGGTCGTTTATTACAGGTGGTCGTCGTGACAGGTTCGACGATAGTTGGCAACGAAATGTCATCAAACGGTCCCGTCAAACAAAGCCGAGTTGTAGAAAATCGTAGACATTTCATACTGCAATCATAAAAAATTACGGTGACCAAATGTACTAATCAGCCAGGGGAACAAATATTTCAATCAATCACAAAACATTAGTTACCCATACAATCCTTCATAAGCCACTTCTACCGAGTTAATTGCCGTTTGACGTAGAACAAATGTGTCGGGGGAACTGGCTTCAAAAGTGTCGGGGAACTGTCTTGTCGGGGAACTGTCTTGTTCCAGGTTTGAGCATGGTTTCCCGAGGTCTTGACGATGGGGACCTACACATTTCAGGATCATGTTTGAATTGCTTTGTGTGTGTATGTGTGTGTGTGTGTGGGGGGGGGGTTTAAGAAAAGAAGGAATGTGTGTTGGCGTGTTTAAAGAGTGACATCACTTTTGAGGATAAATGAATTTTTGATTTGCTATTTGATCACAGGCAAATATTTTATCTTGCCAAAGTCATCACTTTATAATCTAAGAAGTCATTTTTATCACATAACCTCGTTCGTTTCCAGCGTACTTTATATCTTTTACTGATTTTCTTATCTTCCACATCTTCTTGGGTAAGATTCAGTGACGTCCTATGATCATTATATGGCGTCATTTTCAAAACAAATTTAGTTCAGCCTACTTCCAGACCATGTCAGAATTGATGATGATGGTAAAGCTGAGTTAGTTTCATTTTTAGATTTAATGTCAAGTACTTACATGTCAGCTTTTTTATGACCCTGAAAAAAATTGGGGGACATAATAAGTTTTTGTTTTGTCCATGGGTCCTTCTGTCTCTCCGTTTTTGTGTCCGAGCCATAAGTTTTTTCCCTATGGATTAATTTCAAAATAACTTGGCACAAATGTTAACCATGCCGTGGGTTAAACGGCAAGCCCACAGCAAGGTCAAATGTATTTGGGGGGATAGCATTCGTGTCAGGCTTGTAACTTTTTTAACTATGAATGAATTTCAGTATAAATTTGCAGAATTGTTTGCCGTATAAAGACGACGTGGTTTGCTCAAGAACTATGTAAGTAGGTCAAAGGTCAAGGTCATGGCAAGGTTTAATATGTTTCAAAAGAGAAATTTTGAATGTTAATGTTTGTGTACAAGCCATAACTTTTTTCCAGGTGACTTGACTTCAAAATAACTTTTCACAAATGTTAACCACATTGAGACAATCTCTCTTGCGCAAGTCATGTCCATAGGTTAAGTTCATGGTCACAGCAAGGTCAAATATGCTTTTTTTGGGGGGTAGGGGGTAGTATTTGTGTTTGGACAACTAACTTAACAGTAAAGTTTTTGTTTGTGGCCAGCCTGTAACTTTTTTAATCATTCATAAAGTTCAATATAACTATGTAGGATTGTAAACCATGTAAAGATGGTGTGCCGCTTGCAAAAGCCATCATGCAAAAGCCATGTCCAAATTTCAAGGTCACAGCAAGGTCAAATGTCCATTTACGTGTCTAGGCCATAACATATTTCCTTATTACTTAATTTCAGAATAACTTTGCAAAAATGTTAATCACATTAAGATGATGTGTCATGCACAGGAGTCATGTCTGTAGGTTAAGGGTCAAGGTCACAGCAAGCTCAAAAGTGTATTTTGGGGGTGGTTTTCGTGTCCGGCCTGTAACTGTTTTAATTATAAATGAATTTCAGGGTAACTTTTGGATTTGCCAACATTGAAAGCAATGGTAGACAACAAATTTAATGTGGTTCAACTCTCTACCACACAACAAAATTTAGACAGGTAACAGCAGATGACAAACTGAATATTGCACAAATGATGGAATTTGTCTTTGAATTGGAAGAAAACATTGTGGGAAAACCAGAAAATGCTGGTTTCCAGCTTTTTCTTCTTTTCCAACAATATTTTCAAAAGTCTTATTTGTAAGGGTCATTTAAACTTTGGAATGTGTGGTAATGGGTTAAATGATTGAACTTGTTTTTGAAAAAGTGGAAAACATTTTGGGAGAAGGTGAAAATGCTGGTTACCATCATTTTTTTTTTTTTCATTTCTGACAACGTTTCAAAGGGTTTATTTCTTCAAGGTCAATAAAACTGGGATTGTGTAATAAAGGGTTAACCAAACAACCCTGTGTTTGAAGATCCTGGGATAATAAAGACATTTGAAAGCACTATGAAAATGTTGTTTACAGAATTTTCTCCTTTCCCGCCATGTTTCCTACCTTTTCCAAGACAAATCTCAAAATTCTAATGGCGCTTAACCCTTTACCACATAATCCCAACTTTTCACAACCCTGAGAAAGAAGTCTTTTGAAAACATCGTCGGAGTAGGAGAAAATGCTGGTAACCAGTATTTTCTCCTTTTCCCACAATGTTTTCTATCCTTCCCAAAACAAATTTCAGCTTTTGAGTCACATTCATTTTGTTGTCTGCAAATGCTTTCAATTTTGACTAGTATAAATTTTTGCTGTGTGGTATTGGGTTATAAATTTGTTGTCTACAACTGCTTTCAATTTGGAAAAGTAAAGAGCAAAATCATCTACAGGGTAATGTAAAATAAGGGGTTCTCTAAGTTAACCCTTAGAGCGCCGAATAAACCTGCCAGACATTTTCATTCTAGAAATATGACCCAAATAATTGCAATTTCATGGATGCTCTAATTTGTCAACAGTGATTCATCAAAGCAGACATTGTAGATCAAAGATCAGGCTTAAATTCCAGAAAAAATATTCCTTTTCATATGTTTCTGCCGATGATAGATTCTCGATAAGAGATATATGGACACTTGAACTTATTTACACAAGGATTTGTACAAAAAGTGTAAATTTCAGGGGCTACGGACAATGTAATACATGTACCTGTGCCAGCAAAGTTTTGAAGTTTTGAAAGAATGAAACACCTCATAAACCTCAGTTTTGTTTAAAAATAATAGAATTAAAGATGATTAATATTTTTGTAAGGCTTGTTAGGTTGTCTCAACATCGTATTCGAAAATAACACTAAATTACAAGCATTTTGAAATATTTATTGATTGTCTTATCCAACAGAGAGGTGGAAGTCTAAGAAATGTTTAAATTTCAAGTTAAGGGGAAATGGTTGCCTGATGATTTTAAAATGTGTAAAGTGTGCTGTCAATTAACAAACTTGTTAATATCATTGGCGGTAGTTCGTTTTATCTTGTGATATACTGAAGACAACAGGCGGTCAAGTGGATTACAGCTGCAATCAAGCACGCATTCTATCAGTTAACAGTTTACAGACATACCCTTTGAAACGGCAGATGTGCTAATCCACCTAAATATGGCTTAGTCAAAAGCTGATTTAATTAACATAAGTTGCTTTTTGAGCTGAACTTCAAAAACTGTACAAAACATAACTTAGTCCGTTTCATAATTGAAATCTACACGTACCTTCAGTAAAGAAAACACGTAAATGTACTTAATCCAAGTAGCAGATGGTTTGACTCCAAGAATAAACTGCATTTTTTTCCACTCTGCATTCTTCATGCATCAAGGGTTAACGTTAACGTCAAGTTGAAACATTGATGACATGTGCCCCTTTTTGGATGTGCAGAGGTTAACAAGGTTAACTATTTTAGAGAACATACTTTCCTTTTATTAGTATTTCATATATTTTACCTTTGTTTTCCACTGTAAAACAGTTTATGTTTTTTTCAGAGAGTTTCAGAAAAAAAAAAACCTTACTTTAATTAATCCATTGCGTAATATAGTGTTGATTGAAACTCTTTGCTTATGTCCCATTGTCAATCATAATCATAATGCAAACTTGTAATCTCTTTCTATATCTCACGTAAGCCGTACATGATTGCAAAGCACATCTTTTAAACTTTTTCCTAAAATCAAGCATTATAAACACATATACATGTAATATCGCACTTCTCCAACATTAACAGTCACTTGTTTGTGAGCCGAAATAGCAGACAGCAAGGCTGCACATTGGGCCAAATAAATGCGTTGACCTGATTGGTCAAATATCGATTTCGACGGATCCATATATTGCTTTGTTGGAACTGCAGATGGGACAAAAGATGAAAAGGCTGTAAATGGAAACAGAATTCATATTTGGTATTTGGTTGATGTGGTGCAAGGTTTTCTTAATCCTTTACCACACAATCCTGAGGAAGAAGGCTATAGAAAACATTTGGGGAAAAGGAGAAAATGCTGATCATCAGCATTTTCTCCTTGTCCCACAATGTTTTCTTCCATATGGCAAACAAATTTCATGTGTTGAGTGACATTTATTTTGTCGTCGCAAATGCTGTTGATTTGGCTGAGGCTAAAGAGTTAACCACCGTTGTAATATCTGATCAATACAAAGAATATTAACAACCTTCACTGATTTGCTTCATTATTTCTTAGATAATCTTAATATAAAAACTATGCACAAACATAAATCAAGAACAAAAAGAAAGGCACTTTATATTATGAGTGTATACTTTTATTTGGTAAAAACAATTTTTCACAGAGCAAAGTTAACATGCAAACAGATATCCCTGTTGGAAATGGGACAAAAATGGAAAAAAAGAGAACAGAGATAATGGGCTGATAGTGGAGAAGTACATACATGTATTTCGATCTCTGCAACCTCCATTTTCAAACCTTTTCACTCCATTACATTTGATCTTTACAAATTATATTTCCATGGGAGGTAGATAGACATTTTTCTAAGCACATGGTATTCCTGGTTCATTTTAGTTTCATAGAATATATTTCTTTAACTCTTTATCAAACAACAAAATTTTACATTTTTTCAAATTTAAAGGACTTGCAGATGACAAAATAAATTTGACTAAAAAATTGAAAATTGTTTTTGGAGGGGTAGAAAACATTGCTGGAAAAGGAGAAAATGCTGGTTACCATCATTTTCTCCTTTTCCCACAATGTTTTCGAAAGTCTGTGCTCTCAGGGTCATTAAAAGTCGTAAATGTGTGGTAAAGGGTAACTCTTTACCAAACAACAAAATTTTAGAGTGGTCCAAATGAAAGCACTTGCAGACCGCAAATTAAATGTCAAATAATTGAACCAGTCTTTGACACAGTAAAAACCACTGTGGGAGAGGGAAAAAAATGCTGGCTGCCAGTGTTTTCTCCTTTTCCCACAATCTTTTGCATAATCCTTTTGTTTTTAGTTGTTTAAACTTTGGATTGCTGTTAAACTCACTACCACTCCTATCCGTGAATAGTTATAAGATCAGACTGCACTCATGGAGAAGATTGTGGGAAAAGGAGGAAATGATGGTTACCAGCATTTTCTCCTTTTCAGGCAGTGTTTTCAAAGTCCTTTTCCTCTGGGTTAAAACTCCTGATTGTGTGTTAACCCTTTACCACACAATCACGAATTTTAATGATCCTGAAGAAGAAGCCTTTTGAAAACATTGTGGGAAAAGGAGAAAATGCTGGTAACCAGCATTTTCTCCTTCTCCCACAATGTTTTCTTACCTTCCCAAAACAAATTTCAATTTTTGAGTCACATTTATTTTGTCGTCTGCAAATGCTTTCAATTTGGACCAGTCAAAAATTTTGTCATTTGGTAAAGAGTAAAAGCATTAATTCAAAACATTTACTGTCCATGAATATATAAGATCAGACTGCACATTCTGTTTATTCTGATCATGACGTACACTAACCATAAAAGCAAACAAAGTTACTCTTGTCATTCTGAAGGATCTAAAATCTCTAGTTTAACTTCCTGAACACAGTAAATTTTATAGGTACCAGCAACATAGGGTTTGGTGAAGTATTGATAATCTACCACTTATCTGGAGCACTGAATTCAATTTTCCGCTTCTTAAGTCCTTACAAGATGACAACATATTAGACTAGTCAAATTTGTAAGCAATGGCAGACAAAATATAAATATGACTAAAATGATATGATTTTTGTTTGACCCGGTAGAAAACAGTGGGGAAAAGAAGAACATGCTGTCTAAAAGCATTTCCTCTTTCTCCTATAATGTTTTCCATAGCTTTCTAAATCACTACCTCAATGTCGTAAAGGATTAAAATATTTCACTAAATGCTCTTTCCCTCAAGTATTCCGTCCATCTCTCTCTCTGCTTCCATTTTCCAGTTTGTAAGCTGGATGATACATGACTACTCCATTACTGTCTACATACTGAAGAGATGGGTTGGGATGAGTATTGTTCATGCTACCTAAAGATGTATACCTGTTGAAAAAAAAAAAAAAGTGTTGTTTTTCACAAGCCATGCTCTATGAAAAGGGGCTTAATATGTCTGTAAAATGTATTGACCCAGGCCAGCCTGTGCAGTCCGCACAGGCTGACTTGGATCGAAACTTTTTGCTATTGCTCAATTATCTGCATGTCAAAGGACCATTCTACTTCATGATTCAGCCGATTATAAAACAAAATGGATTTTATGGGTCCATAATTATATCATGACTTGCTTGGTACAATGCGTCAAAGAAATGATTAAGTCCCCTTTTGCCAGAGCATGGCCCAATTATTTGTGACCCCCCTTTTATTGACCACTCTTGCATTTATTCACACGCTAACCTACCCAAGCAAAACCTACTCTGCCACTCATTCACTCCCTCCCTCCTGCACTCACTCACTCAGCGATTCGCTAAACTTCAGTAGCAAAGTATAAAGTTCAACAAAAAAATACTCAAACTTCAACACATATAGGAAAGATGAAAATATATGACAAAGAAAGGGAGGGAGAGGGGTGATGATTCTTTTGTTTGATGTTTAATGCATTACAATATTGCACGTATTTCTCAGCCAAACTGCAGTAGTAAATGCACCTATCAATAATGTTCCAAAAATGTCTTTGCCTAGCACAGACACAGACAGAGAGCGAGACAAACACAGAGAGAAAGAGAGAGAGACAGACAGACAGACAGAGCAAAAGTAAAACCACTTACCCCCTATCATATAAACTACAATATGGAACAGATAGGGATCTCAAAAATTTCCATATATCACTATATGACCAGTCTAGGATAGGGTTTACACGCATATACTGGGGCCAGTCTGGGTCTGTCATCGAAAAGGATTCCAAATGATCTGAAAACACAGTATAGAATGCAACTCAAAACTCCCAGAAGATTGCAATTGAATTTTACCATTTACCACATCTGATATCTTTTCTCAAACCTAATTTCTTCATTGGTAAATTAGACAGAAAACTATTCAACACTTTACCACACAATCCAGAGTTTTAACGACCCTGAATAAAGGACTTTTGAAAACATTGTGGGAAAAGGAGTAAATGCAGGTAACCACAATGTTTTCTTACCTTTCAGAGACAAACTCCATTATCTGAGCAACACTCAATTTGTCTTCTGCAAATGCTTTCAATTTGGACCAGCAGAGCTCCAGATAGAGGGAATGATTTTGATTTCAAAATTGAAAATATTAATCACTCTCCACTAAACCCTGTGTTATGCGTACACATTAGAATGGCCTTGATGAGACGAATCTAATGAGTACCCACAACATAGGGTTTGGAAGAGAAATAATGGATTTAGAATACTATCACTCTCTTTTATCTGGAGGTCTGGACAAGTCTAAAATTCCATCACTGGTTAAACAAATAAATTTACAGTAATGAAATGATAGGTATATCCTTCACCAAACAATCCCATGTTCATGACACTGTAAAATGAGGCTATTTGAAAACAAGTCAGGAAAAGGAGAAAACACTGTTAACCAGCATTTTCCCCTTTTCCCAAAATGCTTTTGACTGCTTCAAAGACCCTTATAAAGAGTTAAAAAAAGAAAAAGAAGAGAACCAGTCCTCACCAGAATAAGGATCAGTTTTTCTTGTGCCCATTATTGTTGCTTTAATAACCGGGTGTTCTGTCTGCATTTCTGCCAGACTGTCTTTAATTCTTCCACTGTAGTTGATCATCTCTAGATCATACCTGTAACATGACCCAACTCTTTAGCAAACAACAGAAGTTTAGACTTGCACACACTGAAAGCACTTGCATACAGCAAATTAAATGTTGATCTATTGAGTGATTGACTGTATGGTGTTTAACACCGTTTTCAACATTATTTCAGTTATATCACGGCGGCCAATGCACCTATCCATGCTTTCCTGAAATTTGTGTTACCAGTTTTCCACAAAATATTCTTCCAAAGCTGGCTATTTTCCCATGTAACCATTGTACAAACAATGATCATTGGCAAGAGAGGAATTTTGCAATGACTATCATTGATGCTCGGACAGAAATTGGCCGAGCTGGGGATTTGAACCACGGATCCCCTGCATTTCCGACAGCGCTACTGGGGCTCAGCTTTCTTTATTGACAGGGTTCCTCCTGAAAAGGGCAAAAGAACATTTCTGGAAAAGAGAAAATGCTGGTTTATTTTTTAACCTTGCTTTCCATTTTCTCTATGTTCTTTCAAGCATAAAGGACAGAGGACTTTGTTGCACCTATGCTGTAACTGGCTCCAGAAACAGTCTGACAAATGAGTATTGTCATTGTGATTGTTTGTTTAACTCTTTAACAAATGGCAAAATTTTCAACTAGTCCAAATTGAATCAATTTGCAGACGACAAATTGCACGTGGCTCATGTAATAAAAGAAATGTGATCATTCAAAATGCTGATTATTGTTTCTTAATAGCATACATATGAGCCATGTTCTATGAAGAGGGAGTTTAATGCATCTGCAAAAAGTATCAACCCAACTGCGCAGGCTGACCTGAATTGAAATTTTTTGCTATTGGTTAATTTTCTGCATGTCAAAGGACCATCCTGCCTCATGATTCAGCTGGTTGTCAGAAAAAATAGATATTATGGATCCATAATCATGTGATGATTTGCTTGGTACAATGCATCATGGAGATGCATTAAACTTAATTTTGCATGGCTCATGTGGAAGTGCCTACAAACCAATCATGCTGATGGCTGTTTTAGAACTACACACATACAGAAGTGCCAACAAACCTATCTCTGGATATCTGTATGAACTTTTCTACCTCTGGAAATGGGAGTCTGCTACGTATATACAAGGCTTTGAGCTTTAAATTCTTGTCTGGATATTTCCTGTGGTTTGAAAAAGTCAAAAATAAAGTTTTACTCTTGTCCAAATTGAAAGCAATTGCAGACGACACATAAAATGCTACTCAAAAGATAAAATTTGTCTTTGAAAGGGTGGAAAACACTGTGGGAAAAGGAGAAAATGCTGGTTACCAGCAATTTCTTCTTTTCCCACTACTATATCAAAATCTGTCTTCCTCGGGTCGTGTGATAAAAGGTTAACTTTTTACAGTTCTACCTCATGCAAACCCCGACTTTCACATATGCCGGAACACAACTTTTTTTGGTCCATAATAATACCTTTTATAATTTTGATTGCTGAGTTTCTCTAAGATAATACCTTTAATAACACTGATTACAGAGTTTTTTTGTTTTGTTTTGGATTAACTCTTTAACTGACTACAAACTTATAGATTTCTGCAAATTGGAAACTTTGCAGAGGACATCCACTGTGGCTCAAAATACTGATTTTGATTTTTGAAAAGATTGAAAATATGGTGGAAAAAATGGGAAGTGCTGATTAAAAGGTTCTGAATGAAAAATTTCTAAATTAGTATGTCGGTGCAAAGCAGAAATAAGATGTGATAGTTGTGAGAAACCAATACAGCATAACTCGCTATCCCCTGCAGATAATTTTTTCTATCTGGGGACAGAGCATTTTTGAAATCACTGTGTCGAAAGGAGGAAGTGTCCATACAGATATACATTCTTGTGCTGACTCTTCACCAAACAAGAATATTTTAGACTTGTCAAAAATTTAAAATCACTTGCAGACAGAAATTAAGTATGGCTCAAATGAGGAATTTTGCCTTTAACTCTTTACCAAAAGACAAAATTTAAGATTGGTCCAAATTGAAAGCATTTGCAGACGACACAATAAATATGATTAAAAAATTGAAATTTGTTTTGGGAAGGTTAGAAAATATTGTGGGAAAAGGAGAAAATGCTGGTTACCAGCATTTACTTCTTTTCCCACAATGTTTTCAAAAGGCTTCTTCCTCAGGGTCGTTAAAAGTAGGGATTGTGAGGTAAAGAGTTAATAAGACAGAAAATATTGTGAAAAAAGGAGAAAATGCTGGTAATCAGCATTTTATCCTTTTCCCATAATATTTTCAGAGGCCTTCTTTTCCAGGAAGTGTTTGTGAAAAACTGAAAATTGTTCGGTACACGGTTAAAACTTTATTCACATCCATCATTGATAAAGTTCAAGGTCTTCTGCTCTGAATTTGTAATACTTCTTTCCAGATGTAAAAATACTTGGATTTTCTCTTCCTTCTAATTTTTGGGTTAATTCAAAAGAGTAGACCAAGTGAGTAATTTTTCTTGCAAGTGAATGATAACAAAAAAAGGGGGAAACAATTCTTACTTTCTAAAGACGGCATACGCTAAATGTAACAGAACTGTACAGTCTTTACCACCATTAAATCCTACAGTGATTTCCTCTAACCTGAGAAAAGAATAAAAATAATTAGGATGTGACATAAGATGGCATTTGAGATGAAATTTTATTAAACAAGTCTAGATAAACGTTATTAACCCTTTCCCAAACGATAAATTTTAGACTGGTCCAAATTGAAAGAGTTTGCAGATGACAACTTTAAATTTGATGAAAATGGCAGAAAGTTCTCAAAAAGGGTAGAAAACACTGTGGGAAAAGGAGAAATTGCTTGTTACGAGCAATTTCTCCTTTTCCCACAGTGTTTTCAAAAGACTTGTACTGCAGACACGTGAAAACCAGGGCTTGTTTGGGAAAGGGTTAAGCCAGTCTCTGGAAAGCTTTATGACATTTTTAGACAAGTTTTAATACAATTTTCCTCAAAAGCCAACAACTGTCTGATTCTTTCTATCACATGACAATACTTCACAAATTATAGATAGAAGATACAAAATTATCTATGCACTAATGGTACTTTTCATAAAAAAACCCATTCACTTCTCTGAAATAAATACAAAATGATGTCACACAATTTTGATATCAAACTTGTGTAAAATAAGAAAATTTGTAATGGGTATATTACACTGAAAACAAGGGAGATTGTGTGATAAAAAGAAGATATTTGTTCTTGTTGGTGAAAGATCAAAATTTATTTCATCGAGTGAACATCATCGATAATACTTTCTCAAGCGGTGCAGTCATGAGTGAAAATATTACCAATGATGTTCAAGAGATGAAATAAATTTCTGTCTTTCACCACAAAAAACAAATATCCTATTTATTTCATGCTTCTACCCTCTATTTTGTTGGAACTTTCATCAAATCCAGTACAGTTGTTTTGAGTAATTCCCAGTGGCATACCCCCTCATATAGCAACGCACTACAGTATTATGTAAAGCGCTAGAAATATAGCATAAATTACATCATATTTCCCTCCATTTGATTCGCATGCGCTGATTACCTAGGTAACTAGTGCATGGGAACTACTGTTTCCAACTTAAACTGAAGAGTTAGAAAATTCAAAATCGGTATTTTCACTGGTCATAACCATGAAATGTCAGACCATATTCCACCATTATTTCTCAATAAACTACCAAAAAGCATGAAATAAAATAATTTATTAGTCTACCTAAAAATTGTCCAGCTGAAATACATGCCTCACATGATGATAAAATATCACACATCAGAAAAAAATCTGTATCTACACAGTGTCAAATACAGTTCCAAATATGGTATGATGAGGTATCTCACATGCAGGACATGTGTGTACTGATTTGCAATTTTATTGGTCAAAATTTACCCGATAATATTCATCCGCCATTCAAAAAAACAAAGTTATTACCCACTATTTCTATTATTCTGTTTACCATTTTCAAATAAAATGTTAATAATTACAATATTTTGTCGTTGAAAGTTGTAGGTATATAATGAATGGAATATCAATTTGTAGTAACTTTCCTGGTGCTTGTATTTGCGTTTCGCTACATAAGAAAATTTTGACATCTGGCTCGATCTTTGGTCTCATGCGATATCAAATTTTCTCAGTCTGCTTGAATCAAATACAAGCACTAGGAAAGTTACTATAACATAATTCCATATGTATCAAACAGCCAAACTGGCTGTAAATGTTGAATGATATCTCTTCCTAAGAAAAATATTTTATACTCTTCTAAATTTAAAGCATATGCAGAAATTTTGATGATAAAGGTGCATCAAAAAATCGATTACATGGTCATTGAGCGCAATCTCCCAATCAGTCACTATCTTTGTGAAAGTTGTGCGCAGAAAAATCCTACAGTATGAAGGAAATGAAATGGATATTTCTCAGACAGTAAGAAGAGCCAAAGCTTTGCAACTTAAGCTGTTCGGGATCAGAGTACCAAACAAGACATACTGGTAATATTATAATTATTCTATCTGATCTTGACCTACACCGTTGGCAAATGCAACTTGGTTAACTCTTTACCAAACAACAAAATTTTAGACTTGTCCAAATTGAAAGCATTTGCAGACAACAAAATCAATGTGACTGAACTGAAATTTGTTTTGGGAAGGATTGAAAACATTGTGGGAAAAGGAGAAAATGCTGGTAACCAGCATTTTCTCCTTTTCCTAAAATGTTTTAAAAAAAACTCTTTCTTTGGGTCGTTAAGAGTCAGGACTGTGTGGTAAAGGCTTCACTCTTTTCCAAATGAAAAATATCACACTTGTCTAATTTGAAAGCATTTGCAGATGACATCTGAAGTAAAAGCAGTTTGAAAACTGAAATTTGTCTCTGGAAGAGTAGAAAACATTGTGGGAAAGAGACAAAAGATGCTGGTTACCAGCATTTTTCTCCTATTCCAACAATATTTTCAAACAGCCTCTTCCAGGATCATTAAAGCATGAGATTGTTTGGTGAAGGCTTAACCCTTCACCACACAATCCTAAGTTTTAACAACCCTAAGGAAGAAGCTTTTCAAAAACATTGTAGGTAACGGAAAAAATGCTTGTAAACAGAATTTTCTCCTTTTTCCACATATTTTCCACACTTCCAAAGTGAAATTAAATTTTGAGTCACATTTTATTTGTTGACTGCAAATACTTTCAATTTGGACAGGTCTAAAGAATTTTGTCGTTTGGTAAAGAGTTAAAACTTTTTGAACCAGTCAACTAACCTGTATCTGTTGAAACATTCCTCCAAGATGGATACAGCATGTTGAACTCTCTGTGTAAATGTATCAGTGTCTGGGCTGTCCACTATATTGTATACTTTTTCTACTGCATTGTGGATGGGACTCTTGTCATAGTCAATGATAGAGCCTGTAATAGTAAAACATAGCAATTTTTCCTTTTTCCACTATGTTTTTTAAAAAGGCTTCCTCTGCAAATTGACTACCCATTGTAATTTTTGTTAACCTTTAGGCCACTAAGCGCGACTCACAGACTTTTTGCGGACAGTGGAGATCAAGATCAGACTGCACTGTCCTGTGCGGTATTTTCTTTCCATTGAAATAAACTTTGAAATTGCAATATTATGGCTTCAATTATTGAAAGGAAATTTTCATATATTTAGCAGTTTAACTCTTTACCACATAACAAAATTTTAGACCAGTCCAAATTGAAAGTGTTTGCAAATGACAAATTAAATGGGGTACAAACGACAGTATGTCTTTGAGATTGCTGAAAACATTGTGGGAAAGGAAGAAAATGCTGGTTACCAGCATTTTCTTCTGTTCCTACAATGTTTTCAAAAGCCTTCTTCTTCAGGGTCATTAAAACTTGGGATTAAATGGTAAAAAGTTAAGGACAAAAAAATAAATCCATTACCTTCGGCAGGCAACTTTCTCCTGTCTTGAAACAGACTACTTCTACAAGCTGAGTGGCAAAAGTCTGTATTAATTGCAGCAAGCAACTTCCAGTTTTCTCATGCTGGTTTTTATTTGTACTTATTCACCCTTTACCAAACGATAAAATTTTAGACTGGTCCAAATTGATACCATTTGCCTACGACAAATTAAATGTGGTTAAAATGTGGGAATTTGTCTGTGATAAGATAGAAAACATGGTGGGAAAGGAGCTGGTAACCAGCATTTTCTCCTTTTCCCACAATGTTTTCAAAAAATATTTTTTGGGGGTCATTAAAACTCGAGATTGTTTGGTAAAGAGTTGACTAAACCTAAGTCTATGTCGATAGTCCATAAGGTAAGATCAAAGTGCCGGCTGCAACTTTTTTTCAGGTGGTGTTTGATTGATTGTATTATGATTAACTCTGTTTTCAACATCATTTCAGTTCAAGGAGAACAGTGGAGATCAAAGACCAGACTGCATGTTTTGTGCAGTCTAATCAGAATCTACACTAGCCACAAAGGCAATTAAAGCTGTGAAAGGCACTTGAAGGGTTAAAAATTACTCTGTGCAGATCTGTTTATCTACACATAGTCAAAAGAGGAAAAGTTTAACTTGGCTCTTTACCAAACGTCAAAATTTTACACTTGTCCAAATTGAAAGCATTTGCAGACAACAAAATCAATGTGACTGCAAAACTGAAATTTGTTTTGGGAAGGGTAGAAAACATTGTGGTAAAAAGGAGAAAATCCTTGTTTCCAGCATTTTCTTCTTTTCCCACAATGTTTCACAAGGGCTTCTTTTTCAGGGTCATTAAAAGTTGTAATTGTGTGGTATAGGGTTAATTTAAACATCCTGATTAAATACAAAAATACTTAGACAATGTCAAATACCAAAAAAAAATATAACTCAACATCCTGGTGAAAGACAAGAAGCCTGTACATGTATTTATTTAACTCTTTACCAAACAGCATAATTTTAGACCAGTCCAAATTGAAAGAATTTGCAGACAACAAAATAACTGTAACTCAAAATTGAAATTTGTTTCGGAAAGGTAGAAAACATTGTGGGAAAAGGAGAAAATGCTGGTTACCTGTTTTCAAAAGTCCTTATCCTTGGGGTCGTTAAAACTTGTGACTGTGTCGTAAAGGGTTAACTCTTCACCACACAACGAAATTTTAGACTTATCCAAACTGAAATCATTCACAGACGGGACTTTAGTCTTTCACCGAACGATCCACAGTTTTTATGACCTATAAAGGAAAACTTTTGAAATCATTATGGGGAAAGGAGAAAATGCTGGTAACTAGCATTTTCTTCATTTCCTTCAATGTTTTATGCCACCTCAAAAGTATATCTGATCTCTTGTCTGCAAATGCTTTTAACTTGGACAAGTCTGAAATTCTGTCGTTTGGTACAGATTTTTTCTAATTAACTTTATATGTTTCTCAGTCTGTCATCAAGACCCAAATAATAATTTAGTGGACATTTTGGCTGAATAATACCTCAAGTAAGTCAGTCAGTATACATTTAGGATAAGACTTCATCAAGAGTGTAGTTTGATCTTGATCTAGTTTTTCCATGGTAGAATATAAAATCATCCATAGGTTAAAAGCCATTACATGAAAGACTGAAAGATACTCATCATAGCAGAAAACTCATTCCCACACAATCCTGAGTTTTAACAGCCCTTCAGAAGAAGCCTTTTGACAATATTTTGGGAAAAGGCGAAAATGCTGGTTACCAGCATTTTCTCCTTTTCCACATTGTTTTCTACCCTATCAAAGAGAGAGATCATCATTTGAGCCACATTTAATTTTTTGTCTGCAAAATGCTTTAATTTTGGACAAGTCCAAGATTTTGTCATGTGGTAAAGATTTAATTCATTAAACATTTCCCAACCCCTTTGTCCTTTACCAAACACGCCTGTGTCTTGACAACCCTGAAGAAAAAGGCTTTAGAAAACATTGTGGGAAAAGGAGAAAATGCTCCACAGTTTTCTTTTGTTTTATTTGTGAAACACTTACTTTGCAAGTTTGGTCATCTGCAAAATGCTTTCAATTCAAACAAATCTAACATTTAATCATGTTTAAAGAGTTTAAAACAATTTGCTTTTGAAGTGGATAAATTGGCAAGGAATGAGGTCTGATAAATAAATGTAAAAACAATTGTGGCAAAAGGAGAAATTGCTAGATACTAGCAATTTCTACTTTTACCACTATGTTTTCATAGGTGGTATGCTACAAGATTTAACCCTTTACCACACAATCCCAACTATTAACAATCCTGAGAGAGAAGCCTTTTGAAAACATTGTGAGAAAAGTAGAAATGCTGGTAACCTTTTTCCACAATGTTTTCTATCATATCTTAAACTAATTTCATTTTTTCAGTCATATTTATTGTGTCATTCTGCAAATGCTTTCAATTTGGACTGGTCTAAAATTTTGTCTTTTGGTAAAGCATTAAAAAACAAAAAGGCCTTCTGGAAAGAATCAGTAAAATTTACAAAAAGCCACAAATAATTGAAATCTATACCTGACATGTTTGCAAATAACCACCTTGTCACAGGTATTAAGGCAATAGATAGGATGTTCTATTTTTACCCTGTACTCATTTCCCTCTCAAAACAAATTTACAGCAGATGACTTCAAACTACTTTTCTCTACAAAACAATCAAAGGACCTTACAGAAACAGAAGACTTTGAAAACAATGTGGAAAAAGGAGAAAATGGTGGTAACCAGCATTTTCTCTTTTTCCCACAATGTTTTCAACTCTTTCTATGGCTATTGCCATCATTTGAGCCACATTTAATTTGTTGTCCCTAAATGCTTTCAATTTGGACAACTCTATTTATAAGCAAGTCATCTGGTAGACTAAATCAATATGAATTAAGTTTCACACATGAATAAATGTGAAAACATTATGAAAACTGTCTCTTTTTGTCACGCAAGTAATTTCTCCTTTTGCAACAGTGCTTTCAGAAGCTGTCTCCTGCAAAGGGATCATCTCTTCACCAGATGACAAAAATGTTGACTTGTCCAAATTGAAAGCATTTGCAGATGAGAATTTTAATGCAGCTCAAATAACTGAATTTAAATGTTTTTGATAAGGTAGAAAACACTGTGGGGGAAGAAGAGAAAATGATGGTTACCCAAAACCTAACCTTTTCCCCATATTGTTTTCGAAAGGCTTCATGCTCTGGGCTGTTAAAACTTGGGATTGTGTGGAAGGGGTTAAGGGTACTAGGTTGGGAATGAGTTAATCTGACCCACACTTCACAAATTTGGGATTCCTTTTACTCCAAAACAGTAGTCATGAGTAGTAAATGAAAATAGCTTTATTACAAACCTATAGAAAATAATGACACAAATGAAAAATTTGCACAGTTTAAGTAATTTCCCCATCTGTCATGATGTATTCAATACATAGTCCACTACAGACATTTGGAGACCGAGCTAAATTTTCATATCCTAACCTAACCTTTTACCAAAGATCCAATGTTATGAAAGAGGTTTTTGAAAACATTGTAGAAAAAGGAGAAAATGATGGTAACCAGAATGATTCTTACCATAATGTGTGTCTACCATTTTGAGGAGAAATTTTATCACTTAACCCTTTACTACACAATGTTGACTTTTCACAATCTTGAGAAAGAAAACTTTTTAAAACATTGTTGGAAAAGGAGAAAATGGTGGTAACCAGCATTTTCTCCCTTTCCCACAATGTTCTCTATACCATCAAAGACAACTTCTACAATTTTAGCCACATTTTATTTGGAGTCTGCAAATGCTTTAGGTTTGGAGAGGTCTAAAATTTTGTTGTGTGGTAAAGACTTAACTCTTTACCAAATGACAAAAATTAGACTGGTTCAAATTGAAAGCATTTTGCAGACGAAAAATTAAACGTGGCAGAAATGATGGTAATAACCATAATGGGTAAAGGAGAAGATGCCGATTTCCAAGTTTTCAAAAGGCTGTTTCCCCAGGGTTGTTAAAACTCAGTATTGTGTGGTACAGAGTTAAACCCCTAATCTCGAGCTTTAATGACTTTTGGGAAGAAAGCCTTTGAAAATATTGTGGGAAAAGGAGCAAGTGCTGGTAAACAGCATTTTCTCCCTTTTTCCGCATTAATTTCTACCCTTTTCCAGAAAAATGTCAACATTTCATTCACTTTTTATTTGTCATCTGCAAATGCTTTCAGTATGGACAAGTCTAAACCTTTGTTATCTGTAAGTCACATTTAATTATGCTGTCTGCAAACACTTCAAATTTGAGGAGGCCCACATTTTTCATGCTTGATTGATTGATTTTGTGCTTATCTATTGTTGTTACCAGTTGCCAATATGGGCAACACCCCCTGAAGGCTGTAAGTTTTCTTACGAGGGATAGTGCAGGATACAGAACGAAACCCATCCTAAGTTAAGCCTGGTTCTTTAAAGTGCTCAGTGTATAGCACTGTCACATGGGTCTCATCTAAAAGACTACAATTAGTATTTTTAGATGGCCAGCCATGGGGCTCGAACCCATATCCTCAAATGACCCAAAACTTGATGTTTATAAGTCCTACACTCTACTACATGAGCGATGCAGGCTGGTCACATTTTTGATGCCACATAAAAAGTTAAATACGAAGTAGCTCTATGCTATGACATATTTTGCACACTGATAGTACTATTAAACTGTTATGTCAAACTATACATCTTTCCCTGTTTGACCAATATACTCATCCTATGAGTATGAAGTCAAGTAAAGCCCACATACCAGTAAGCAACATTATTAACCCTTCAACAGACAACAAAATTTTAGGCTTGTCAAAACTGAAAGCATTTGCAGACGACATTTTAAATGTGGCTCAAATGGTGCAATTTTTCTTTGATAGGGTAGAAAACATTGTGGGAAAAGGAGAAAATGCTCGTTACCAGCATTTTCTCCTTCTCCGACCATGTTTTCAAAAGGCTTCTTTCCCAGGGGCATTAAAAGGCGGCATTGTGCAGTAAAGGGTAAAACCAATCAAATTTTGTTAACCTTTATCAAAACTGGAACTTTTTTAACCATGGATCAGCATTATTTAGGTTTTTTTCAAAAACAACCATTAACATGATGTCCTTGATATTTTGTAACAGATGGAATTTTTTCAGTTGCTTAGCAGTTACATTCCAAGGACAAATCCTGCCTTTTAAAAGATATTTCAGTTGTTGTCAGGGAATAGTTAAAATTCTGACAAGTCGAAAAATTTGTCATCTCATAAATAGTTAATGCAGTGGCCATTTATGAACCAGTAGACCACATCTGGCTTTTGTGGGCCTCTTATTCTCTGAACAATGCCTCACGTTTTAATATAATATTTGCAGACGACAAAGTAAATGTGACAGAAAAATTGAAGAAATCTGTCTTTGGGAAGGGTAGAAAACATTATGGGAAAAGGAGAAAATGCCAGTTGCCTGCATTTCACCTTTTCTCACAATGTTTTCAAAAGGTTTCTTTCTCTGGGTCATTAAAAGTCAGGATTGTGTGGTAAAGGGTTTAACAGGTTGGAAAACATTATGGCAAAAGAAGAAATTGCTCCTTTTTTAAAACATGTAATGTACTGTACTGTATTGACCCTTTTCCAGATGACAGAATTCTAGACTTTGCCAAACTGGAATAATTTGTGAAGATGAGGGCCCATGTTCACCAACCATCCTTAAAAACATTCTTTGTCTTATTCTCCAAGATTTTCTAAATTTGAAAGTAACACAACTTCTGATTGGCTAAACCAAATAATTTAGCCAGTCGAAAGTTGTGTTACTTTCAGATATAGAAAACTCTATATAGACTAAGAACGTTCTTAAATAAAGAGAAAGGAAGAAAATAAGGAAAACACCACATTTAAACAGGTTGGAAAACATTATGGCAAAAGAAAAAATTGCTCCCTTTTTAAAACATGTAATGTACAGTAATAGATTGAACTAGATTGACCCTTTTCCAGATGGCAGAATTCTAGACTTTGCCAACTTGGAATCATTTGTGAAGATGAGGGACTAAATGTGACTCAAATGATGGGGCAGAGTTTAACAATGGGGAAAGAGAAGAAAATATTGGTAGCTAGCATTTTCCCCTTTTCTACCAACAGTTTATAAGACATTTTCTTCAGGACTTTTGAAACATGAGATTATTTACAACACAATCCTGTTTTTTAACAACCCTGAGTAAGATGCCTTTTGAAAACATTGCAGGAAAAGGAGAAAATGCTGGTAACCAGCATTTTCTCCTTTTCCCACAATGTTTTCTACCCTTCCCAAAACGAATTTCAATTATGTTAGTCAAATTTAATTTGTTGTCTGTAAATACTTTCAACTTGGACAAGTCTAAAATTTTGTCAGCCTGCACGAACTGGGAAGGCTGACGTGGGTCAATACTTATTTGCAGACACATTAAGCCCCTTTTCACAGAGCATGGCTCACATACATTTATACAAGGCTCGCTTCATATAAATTTAGTCCACATCAAGACATTGGTATGATCTTAACCTCTATGTACTCATTTGGATCAAGCTAAAAAGTCAACTCTTTATCAAATGCCAAAGTTAACTCTTTACCACACAATCACAACTTTTAACGACCCTGAGAAAGAAGCCTTTGGAAAACATTGTGCGAAAAGGAGAAAATGCTGGTAAGCAGCATTTTCTCCTTTTCCCACAATGTTTTCTACCCTATCAAATACAGATATCATCACTTGAGCTACATTTAATTTGTTGTCTGCAAATGCTTTCAATTTGGTTGAGTCCAAAATTTTGTCATTTGGTAAAGAGTTAAAGACGTGCAAATTGAAAGCATTTGCAGACTAAAAATAAAATTCGGCTCCAATAATGGAATTGGTCTGTAAATATTGAGTGGAAAGGAAAATACACTTGTTACCAGCATTTTCTCCTTTTCCCACAATTTTTTCAAAACACTGCTTCATCAGGGTCGTTAAAACTCAGGGGTTTTTGGTAAACAGTCAAGAGAAATAACTGTTGATAGGATGATCACAAAAGCTCAGCTCAACTGATTGAATACAGGCCCTGTATTCACCAACCATTCTTGTTAATATTTTAGTTTAATACTCAGAAATTTACTAAATTTCCAAGTAACACAATTTCTGATTGGCTACACCAAATGGTTGAGCCAATCAGAAATTGCACTACTTTTTAAATGTAGAATTTTGTTTGTATTGTGTTTAACCCCATTATCAACATTATTGCAGTTATATTAACATGGCCAGTGCACATTCCATGCTTTCCTGGAGATTCTTTTATCAGTAATTTGCACCATAATATCTTAAAGCCACTGGCTGTTTTCCCACATAACTATTCTCGAACAATGATCAGCAGTGAAAGAAGAATGAAGCCTGTTGCAATGACTATCATCGATCCTCCAAAAGAAATTTGCTGAGCTGGGATTTTAAACTAACAACCCTCTGGTTTCACATCCCATATGCTACTGACTGCACTTGGGCTCAGCATATCTAGCATAAGGTAAGGAATCTAATTTAAAAAGGTTTGTGCATATGGGCCACTTTAACGACCCTGAAAGATATGGTTTTTGAAAACAGTGTTGAAAAAGAGGAAAATGCTGGTAACTAGCATTCTCTCACCACCATTTTCTCCTTTACCAACAATATTTTCTACCCTATCAAAGACAATTAATATAATTATAGCAACACTTATCTTCTGCAAATGCTTTCAATTTGGTTCACCAAAATCTTGCTGTTTGGTAAAGAGTTAACAAGCAGATGAATAACAGAAGTCTTACGTTTTTGTAAGTGTTGATATTTTCTATAAGCACATCATATCCAAAGACAAAAGACAGAAAAAAGGAGAAAAATAAATCGGCAATTCTTCTTACCTTGAGGTAATTTATCTTGCAAAAGCTGATATGCAGAGTTGATCTGTTCAGGACTTTCTGACTCCAGTGTTAACCTGACTTTGTAGTAACTGAAAACATTGTAGCAAAAAGGTGATAAAGCAACAAATCTGATCATGTGCAAAATAAAACATATAAATTTTTTATCTTTTACCTGCTGACAAAGCTTTTAACTCTTTACCACATGACAGAATTTTAGACTTGTCCAGATTGAAAGCATGTGCCGACATAAAAATAAATGCAGCTGAAAAATTGGAATTTGTTGATGGTAGGGTGGGAAACATTGTGGAAAAAGGAGAAAATGCTGGATACCAGTATTTTCTCC